>CM045986.1:8790899-11320899 GCA_025175895.1 Wurfbainia villosa | reverse complement strand
ACCTTTGAAGAGATCCCATAGGAAAAATCTCTTCAGGGTCTTCTTCTGGATCTTCCTCTGGATCCACTCCACAGTGCACTTCACAATCCTCGTAGTGAAGTAACTCAGGGCACAACTGGGTATAGGAAACGCGCCCTTCATAGCGCCCCCAGATCTGATGCACGATATCACTAAGGTGTTGAGGCAACAAACGGACCAGAGCCCAGATCTGTAGTTATTCAGAATTGGAAACTTCTGCATCTCGAGTCTCCAAAACAGTCTGTCTAGTCTCCCGATGTGTCACCTGACTCCATGTCTTGAGTCATACTCTATCCCCTGGATAGCCTCCTTCAGCTGGTTACGCAACACATCACGTCTAGTCATCGTGGTAATCATCTGTGCCATTTGAAAAAATTGAATTTAATTAAGTCAGTACAAAATCGACAAACCAGTATATATACCGGCTTAATTAAATTTATATATCGACATAGAACAGACACATTAAATCAAGACTTAATTTCCTTGATTTTATGGAGAACAGTCGACTGAAACGCTTAGACCAATCGACTGATACTTTTACCAATCAACTATCATCTAAGTTCAATCATTTTATACTGTTATGACTGGACAGAGACATGAATTCTTGAGAACCCGAACACCATCCGAATTACTTTGAGCATCCCAAGTACTCAAGCAATATCTGTGGCATTCTTTCTTCTCATTGTTCCTAGCTATCAACTCTAGCTCTTATTAACCTATCTTTAAGTTGTTTAAGTCGAGTTTTATTTGTTCCAAACAAATACTCGATGATCAAGTTATGAGTTAAGTTGACCAAAGTCAACTTATGTTGACCAACAGTAAGCTTAGCCCTCTGGCCAGACCAGTTTCCCATAATTTGAGATCGGTCAGACGAATTTCAGACTGGTTTATGAAATTCCAGACCGATTTATTAAATTTCCAGACTAGTTTTGGAAATCCAGACTAGTCTGTCGAATTTTTAGACTGGTTTTGGAAATCTCTAGGAGTCTGTCAAATTTCGGCGGTTCGAAATTCCCAAGCTAATTTTGAAATCGGGCGGTTTTGAAAGCGAGCGGTTTGACACGCTCGAGCGACATCTAGACCGATTTCAAAACCAGAGCGGTTCGACAATATGACCAGTACCCCGACTGATTTAATTCTAGAGCGGTTTCCAAAACTGACTGACACCTAGGCCGATTTTACACTCTGGCCGCTCTTTGGAATTGCTCAACCGGTCTGTTGTCCAAACCAGTCTGTAATCCCATCAGACATGTGATCCAGATCGGTCTGTTCTCTAGAACAGACCGGTCTTAAATCCCGAGCAATTTTCGGGAACTGCTTAACTGGTCTGTGATCCAAACCGGTCTGGAAACCGGACCAGTTTTTAATCTAGATTGGTCTTGATTCCATACTGGTCTGAAATTCCCGTTCCCATTAGAGAACTATTCCCAAATTCCAACCGGTCTAATTACCAAACCGGTCTGTTACTCCTTGAGAAGCAGTTTCCCCCAGGAAACTATTCTCCTAAGCAGTTTCCCAGAGAACTATTCCTGCCAGAGAACTGTTCCCACCTTTGAACTGCTCGGGAAGCAGTTGTCCCCAGGGAACTGTTCCCATCTGGGGACTATTCTCCTGGGTAGTTTTCCAAAGAACTGATCCCACCAGACCGTCCTATTTACCAAATCGGTCTAAAAATCTACTCGGGAATCAGTGCAATTTCCCGGGGAGTTGTTCCCGAGGCTATTCCGTCGAGAGCCGTCGATCCTCGGACCGATGCAAGCTCTTATCTGCAAGCGATTTCGAGCTATTCCACGATTCGGATCGATGCAGAAAATTGCTTGACAAATCATTGTTCTTCTTCCTCACGACTTTCTTTCGCGATGAACAGTGATTTTGCAGAAAAAAACGAACAGACGCTTACCAGCAGTGCTCTGATACTATTGTTGATGGTTTAAAGCATCTGTTTAAGCTAATTTAAACGATAAAGACAGAAAAGAAAATGAAATACCGACTGGAATTGAAACTCACCAAGATTCGTCAGAGTCTTCTCGCGTCTTGGCAGTAAGGATGATGATTCTGCTTACTGTCTGAGGGTCGATCACGCTAGAAAGATCCTCCTCCTTCATGAACTAAGATCCAACTGCACCATGGTGTTCTCTGCTCTCTCTGTTCTCATTGACAGTAGCCTGACGACAACTCAATAATTCCTTCTCACTCCGACAATATTTCACACATACAACAGTGCACCCTTTGCCTCTCAAAATCTCTAACCTTAGGCATTGGATGCACACCCCTTTTTAAAAGGGTGTTTATCGCTGCAGCACCGTTGCACAAAGTGCGGCACATGCGCCAACGGATAACTCTGCAGTTACAGAAATAAAGTAAATATTTTGATTGGGTTCGCCCTTTCTTGTTCCATCATTATTCTATGGTCAAACGAAAAGTAATCTTCTTCCTACTTTACCTTTCCTTAGCTCCCAGGCTTCCATCCATCTCTCTAAATCCTAATACCGTGAGCGGGAGCGCCTACCGGAGGATTCATGGCGACCGCACTCGAGTTTCTCAAGGAGCTACTAAGAAATGTCGTAGGATTTATGGCGACCGCACTCGGTCTTTTCAAGGAGAATGCAAGCAGCTACGCCGGTGCTTTGCAGGACAAGAGAACGGAAATAGAAGAGGCACTGAAAGGTCTTAAGGAGAGACTAGGATATCATCATCCTCAAAAGGAGAAACTACTGCAGGGTTTGAAGGAGAGCATAGCAGAGTTCCATCAGGAGAAGCTGCCTAATCTGTATCAGGTTCTACTTAACAAGACAAAGGAATTAGGAGGACTCCAGGGCCCCAAGGAGACCACTTCGCAATTCCTCCAGGAGAAGCTTCCGTGGCTCATCGCGCTATGGAAGGCGGTCGTCGACTTCCTCGTGCAAAAGCTGGAAGCTTTGTTGCCGCCTGGGACAAGTTCCGACACCGTCCGCTTTTGGGTTCAGCTGGTCATACCGCTGCTCTTGTTTTTGTGTCTCACCTCCCTCGTCCCCAAAGGAGGCAGCGGCAAGATGATGAAGGCTCCCGGGCGAGCGGGCCGTCGTATTGACAGGGCTGTTTTCGAGTCCGATCCCAGAAGTAACTTCCGAGGGCTCCACGCCAACGCCTCTAAAAGGGTTTGTCACTTATGCACAGTATGCTTCATAAGTCTCCACAGGGATAACATATTATCGGTAAGACAATACTATAGTTGTGGAATGAGTATAGATCAATCTTCGATGGGAGATTTAAAATTTTTCTCCGAGTTCAAAATGATCCTTCACTGTCTTACTAATCAAGTCGAGATTAAAAATCATCCACGATTTACCTTCTTCATTATAGTACTGGAATGGATCGGTGGGAGTCATTAGGTTGATGATTCCAATCTTATGGAACGATATGCTTAATGATACAAAAGTATTGTAATCTGCTTTATAATATAATCAAGATTACATTACAAAATTGATTATTTTTTTGTTATCGTTTTAAATTTGCAATGTTATGTAATCTAGATTACAAAAGTTATTAAAGTTTTATAATCTGGATTACAAGACAAAACATATGTAATCCGATTACATTACAAGCCGTAATCTGAAGAGTCTTCGTCTATTGTCGCCCGTAGTTGCCATCGTCCAATGCCACAACTCATCATCATCGCCACCACCTCCTGATGGTTGATCGCCGTCGGTTAACCACCGGCGCGGCGATCGCAGTCGCCTGTCATCGTCGCGTCGCATGCCATCGCTGCCGCCGCGCCGTTCTTTGGTCGATGGCCGCATGGTGGCGATTACCTCTTATCATTCGCCGCCACGGCCGATCGCCCGCCCGCCGTCGTCGCCATGGTTGTCGTCGTCACCACCGCCAATTGCCAACCGCCGCCGACGACCGTCATTGTCGGTTGATGAATGCCGCCGTCGTCGCCGCAAATCGTCATTGTCGATCGCGCCTATTTTATTGTATTATTTTGGTCTTTAATATCAATGTTTTTATCCTTTCGAGTGATTAATTGTAGATTATTAACATGTTTTATGAGTTTAGATTCATTTTGAACCTTAATCTAAATTCTTCTAAAATTTGAACTTATATAAAAATTTTATCTCTTGTTTGTAGGAGATCAAGATGAGCCAATGAACTAGACTTTAAAAATTTTATCTTTTGTTTGTAGGAGATCAAGATGAGCCAATGAACTAGACTCGAGTTGGATCAAATATGGCTTCATCTAGGATCATAAAGGACATTTTAAGCTGGAAGAATCTGAGCCCTTCATTAAGATCAGAAGCAGTTTAATCAAGGGTTCAAATCTGAGCAATCTAGACTGTCCAATGAGATTCGATTAATTTTAAGTCATCCATCAAGATCTGGAGAGATTCGGTCCATACATTCAAATCTAGACATCCTAGCCTTTCATCCGGATTGGTTTGATCGTGATTGTCCATTTAGATTGATCAGATCCGTCCAATGAGATTGGAGCATTCTGGGTCGTTGGATGATATCTAGCTTTGGGTTTTAATTAAGCTTGATGAGATTATAGGGGGATGCGGCTGGACGGAATGGGTCTTCTTCTTCACACGCGATCTCCTTCCACTGAGCTCCGCCGACTCACGCCCAAGCATCGTCGGCCATCCATTTCCTCCCCCAAGGCTTGTGGTGGTCTCCATCTCCTCCATGACTCCGATAGCTTAGTTCTTCATCTGACCAACTTCTTTCCAACTGTCGGCAGCTTCTCTATTCCTCCGGTCAACCATTCCAGCCTTTTCCTGCAGCATTTTCAGCATCATATTCAGCTTCTGGACAGCAATCCTTCTCAAGCTTCATTGTGTTCTCGATTGTTTTCGCTTAATTGGTTGAAGGATTGTAATTAAAGTTATCTTCGATGTTTAGATTGGACGTACTTGATTTAGTTTTCTACATGCTTACTTTGTGTTTGATGAAATATTTGAATGAGTTAGTTTAATGTAATGTTTGAGTTTATATTCTTTAATTAGATGTAAGTAGATTATGATGTGTCTTTTCTATTACCTTTAATTCTCCGTAGTTGTAATGGATTAGACTAGGTTTAATTTCTACATTTGAATTGTTGTTCCTGTACTTTTTTTATGCTTTTGAATGCTTATTTTATGTTTTATTTAATTTCTTCACAATCGTAGTTCAATTAATTTAAAATTTGATTATGTGCATTACCTTCCGTTCAGTAGAATTAGTCTTTTAAATTCAAACCGTTTATTTAAAATAGAAAGTTCAAAGCAATAATTAATAATCTTAAGACTACTGTTCTATCAATTACACTCGTTGGGAGACGATCAGAGTCATCCTATATTACATTAGTGTAGAGAGGCGATTTGGTAATTTATTTTGATATGACGTATTGCGACGATGCATTATCAGCAATCAACCATTGTCGTCCTTGTAATTGACACCAAACAAAAGAATATAATATCTCTTGTAATCCATGATTACATGCAACTTTGTGACCAAACATAGGAATATAATCAAGATTACATTACATTCCATTACAAACTTGATTATATTACCACCTTGATTACATTACATCCAATCAAATGTAGCCTACGAGTATTATTGTGACGAAAGGACAAATGTTCCACAAAGTTTATGGTCCAAGGGAATTGACTCTTGTTTCATTATTGTTGATACGGGGGAAATATTAGCTCGTATATGGAAATAAGGATCCGGCTCAATTGGAAGGATATAAAAGAAGTTGTTAGGCTTAGGAAAAAGAGGGGTAATTTATTGGGAGTTGTCACCACAAGGAAAGGGGGGACTCTTCTTCTCGGTGGGGGGTCTGCGCCCGAAGCTAGGAAGGAGGGATGGCTTTTTGGGAAAGGAAGGTTCTGAACTTCTTGGAGGGAATGAGAAAACAAGGGGGGTGGGGGGGTGTCTCTCTTTCGGTTCTCCCTTCTTTCTCTTCTCTTGTCGGCGGAGAAAAGAAATCGATAATCATCTTTTCGATCCCCATCACCCTACTATGCTTCCTAATTTTGTTCGCCCTTCATCATTCTATGAGTGAGAGCGAGGGTCGAACCGTGGAGTTGCTGTTGGTGCACTTGTTGATCATAAAGAGGGGAAGTTGGAAGCAGAGGCGTAAAGGAGACTCCTATCTGGCTGGCTTTGAAATCCCTGGATCCTTTCTGACTCAAAGAGGCAAAGGAGTAGTTTCCAACCCTTGGAAACAGAAGGTTCATTAGTCCAGAAACTGCTCCCTTCAGTATATAGGGTCGACTCAAGTCTAGCTCTAGCATGTCGGCTATCCTAGGTAGCCATGAACAAATAAAACCAAGTGGTTTGGCATGCACCAATATCTTCTACAAGTAATGGAGCAAGTTGACCAAGTATAAGAGAGAGTGTATCTGAAGCAAACAATTGGTTTTCTTTTGTTAGTGAATATGCAGGACTCTTCGACAGTTATGGAAATGATGGAGTGCCAACCTCACAATGTTTTTATTCCAATGATATCCATCCCAATTCTTTCAACAATGTAGGGCCAGTCGAAATTAGCAACAAGGTTCTTATATTCGACAAAATAATCTATCGTCGTAAAATAATCTTATATTTGCGATGAAATATAACATTTCGTCGCCAATATACTATATATTGACGATGATATAAACATATTCGTTGTAAAATAATACTTATCGATGAATAAATATATAATCGTCATAAATTACTTAGCGACGAACTATTAACATTCGTCGCAAATGATTCAGCCAAGTCGCCAGTCGAGTAAACTGAATTCTGTGGCCGACCGAATGTCAGATATTCGAGTCGTCAATCCTGCTAGTTGACTGAATATTAGCGACTATATATTTAAATTTCATCACAAACATAACAGTCGAGCCACCAGTCGAGTTAACTCGATTCTGTAACCGCGGCCAAATTACTGGCAGTCGAGTCGTCAATCCTACTAGTCGACTGATGATAAATATTAGCGATGAATGTTAAATATTCATCGCTAATAGTTATTATATTAGCGACGAAATTTTTTACATTCTTCGCTAATGATATCAGTCGAATTCGCGACTCGACTGATACCTAGAGACGAAATAAATAATTATTTGTTGCAAACCTTGGCAAGCGGACTCGATGCGCGACAATTTTGGCTGAGCGGCGATAATGTAAAGATTCGTCGTTAAGATCATAAATATTAGCGATGAATAATTCATATTTCGTCGCTAAAATATGCGGAAAAATCCTACCCCACCTCGAATCTCCCATTTTCTCCACGTGACTTCCTCTCCTCCGGCGATTTTTTTCACTCCGGTGATTCCCCGCGCGAGTGTTCGGCGACCAGCTCCGGCAACCAGCTTCGGCGCCCTAGATTCCTTTGGCGCACGACTCCTTCTCGGCCATCTCTCGATTGTGCGGCAAGCTCTAGCGACAGGTCTGGTGCCCTAGCTTGCGCACAACTTCTTCTCGGAGCCTATCTCTCAGTTATGCGGCTCCAGCGAGACCTCCGGCCTCCTTCTCCTGCTCCGGCGGAACAACTCCCTAATGTCCGGTGGAAATCTTGATCGGTAACAACTATGTTCTTTATTGATAGTAGTAATGTTGATGTAAACTTATTCAAATACATATTTGGTGTTGGTGATCTGGAGTGGACAATGATTTCATTATCACTTGGACAGTGGCTTTGTTGGTCACTGTAATCCCAATTAGATTAAACATTTAGATGAAAAATAGATTTTCTTCATAATTAATTTTTGGTCAGACAACTTGTATGGTTTATCAAAAGCTACGAATGACACAACTTGTAAGACATTTTCCTAATTCTTTAACTTTTCATGTTTTGGCAACTATGCGCTTAATTATATTACTAATTAATGGAGACATGAAGGCTTAAACAATATGCAACAGCTAAATAATTTACAAGATCTTGTATTGCCTTTTCATCCTTTCGAGAGTTATTGTGCAAAATATATTCATTTTCTAACAACATTAATTGAATTGTTTATGTTGTTCATACATTGTACTCCTTTGTTTGAATGCAAGCTGATTTATACACTTTAAGTTTTCTTGTTTGAAAGCTTTCTTCTTTTAGATATATCTCATTTACTACTAGATGAATGTTTGACACATTTATCAGGTACTAACATAGGCTTGATGATGGAGATTCAGTTTGTCGAATTGTAATGTTATTACTAGTTTTAGGACTGCCCTTGGTTATTTCTGCTTGCTTCTTGTAAAAATCTTGATCGGTAACAACTTTAATTTTAATATATGGTCGTCAAAGCATGCACATGAAATTGCATCTGTAAATTTCTCAAAATCATGATTTGAGCATTATAAATTTGTTTAGTTCAGGAAATTTTTATTTCCTGCGTAATGAAAAAAATATTGATAGTTGAATCGTTACTTAATTCTCTTTGTTTGAACATGATGGTTCTATTTTTAGCTTGAGTGACTATACCACTGCTTGAACTGTCATAGTTTTTTTGAAGCACATTTGTAGTTATATCATGCAATTAAGTAATAGTCATTGAAATTAAATTTGTTGCATATATACCCATGTGTGATTGTGATATAGTGAATTTATCGTGCAACGAAACCGTAATGTTAAGAAATTCTCCCATTCAATAATGCTATCAACTAAATTAAGTATTAGTTATGCATGCCTACATAATATCTCTTAGATACTATATTCAAGACCAATTATGTAAGCATGAAAATGAAAGAAAATAATTTTAAATCTACTAACATGTCCATAGTAAATTCATATATTTGACCCAAAAGCATTTGAGACTACCACAACTTGATGATGTGCATGATAACTAAAACAACAATAATGCAAATTGTAAGTTATGATGACTAAAACAACAATAATGTAAATTTCAGATGATGATAGTGATTAGATGTATTTACACGGTATTTATATTATTCTTCATTTATATTTCATGTATTTAATATAATCTTTTATTATACGTCGATCTATATATAATGCTTATGTCACACCTATGTCGCCTAAGAGAATTGAGCACCCCCAGTTGTGCTTATGCTTGACGATGACAGTGCTCCTACTCCTACTGGTTAGTTATGTGGTTTTAAGTATGTATATTTTGTTTTCTATATATTTAATTAACTTGTTAATTGTTAATATTTTTTGATTTACAGTTCATCCGGCACGTAGAGAGACACGAGGCATACACTCCGATCGACTTTGACGGCAAATCGAGGAATGAGGTAGATTACCCATTACATTTCGTAAGAGTGATGGTCACCCTATCGGGACCAATGCAGCAACTTTTATGACAGAGTTAGGTCTGTCAATTAAGAAGTTCACTCCCCTATAAGCTAAGAGTTAGAAGCATATCCTCGCAGATAATAAACAGATGATATATGACCAATTATCTGTAAGTACGAGTATTTTGCTATTTAAAGAATCAACCATCATTCGTTATTAAAATTCAATATTGGTATTTTTTTAGGCTGCTTTCGATATTACTTTTGCCGAGGAGGCAACGTCGGTAAGGAAGGAGACCGACAAATTAATGAGTGCAAGGTACAGAGATAATCGAAATAAAATGCACACTCATTATAAGAGTCTACTGCATCTTCCCCCCACCGAGCGGCGACATCATATGCCGAGCAAGTTTTGTGAGATGCAAGAAGATTGGAACTATATGTGCGATCTGTTTGAATTAGAGAAATTTTAGGTAACTCAATTTATACCAATTATCTGAGTTATATATAAATTAAAATATGTGCAACTCATGTTTTAAATTTTATCTTAACAAATTTTGATATTGTAGACTCGATCAGCAATAAATGCCCAAAATCTAGCACAATTACCATTTACCCATCGAGGTGGCTAAAAATCATTCATCCAGTACAATTACGATGGTGTAAGTATAAATTTTATAGGTACAGTATATTGGTTGGTATTTTTAATATTAACACATTATAATATTTTTCAGATCGATCTGTCTCAGAGAAAAGATCATATTACTGTTTTTAATATAACCCACTGTACCTTGTCAAAAGGATGGAGTGGGGCGAGAGCAGAGACTACATACGTAAGTTATTTTTAAATATTAGTAATTCTTTGTAAACATATTAATAATGTGTTTTGTTATTCTTAGGGTGAAATGGTGAGATTGCGAGATGAACACATCCAGTCATAAGAAATCGGAGATGACATTGATGCAGTTCAGATTGCAGATCATGTGTGTGATCAAGTACTCGGTTTTCGCTCTGGATATATTAGAGGACTTGGAAGTGGGCTAAAACCAGTTAGATCCACTTCTTCAGATGCCAGCTCCTCCTCCAGAACAACTAACGTAGCACTGCGTGAACAACTTTAGTCCACCCAAGAGGAGTTAGCAAACACTCAAGCTCGATTAACTAGCACCCAAGATGAGTTGACATCAATGAGATCAAGACAAGATATGCTCGAAGCAATTTTAAAACAGCTTGCACCTGGAGCATTACAATCATTGATGTATGAGTCATCTTCAACTCCACCTCCTCCTCCACCTTAGAGTTTGTGGACATTTATACTTTGAGCTAGTGAAATTATGCTTGATTTGAATGTATTTGCATTTTAATACAATGAATTTGTGAAAATAGATGTTTTGGATTTTAAATTTAATGTTATGTTAGTTGTTTTTAAATGTATATATTGATTTTATTGTTTCAGTTGTATATTGTTAAGTTAAATTGTGTGGTTGATATTAGAGTTGTCAAACTGGTCGACCCATTGCGGGGCGGGTCAACCTGTCGTAAACTCAATATTTAACAGGGAGGGGCGGATTGACTCGCCATCTCGGCGGGTTGAGAAATCTCTAATCCAACCCAACCCAAGACGAGTTGTGGATTAGGCGGGTCAATCCGCGGGCTAAAAAATTAAAAAAGTATATCTAAAATTACTGAGGCATTGAGGGATTGTAGCAATGATCGGTGAGATAAATAGGGTATCATGATTAAAAAAAATAAGCATTTGAAGTAACTAAAATATTATAATTGAGATCCAATTATCAACCTACAAAGTTGAGTATCGATATTTTTGATTCCTTTCTAATATTTTAAAATATTCAAATCTTGATAATATGCAAATGTAAATTTTTACTTCTCCAAATAGAGATTCAATTGATATTTCTAGCCCTTGTAATTATTTGATTTTGATATATCATTATTTTCTACATTGATTAGAATAGTAGTAATAAGATAATATAAAATAATTAGAGTATATAAAAAACAAATAGAGTACTTCATCAAATATTCTTTTGTTCTTTCCTTTTAACTTCTTTTATACTTTTGTTGAAGTGTATGTGTGATAGAAAAAGATTGTGATGGTGAAAAACTTGTCTTGTTAATATTAAAATATTAGTCAAAAAACTTATACAATTTTTTTTCACTTGTTCCATCTTTTAACATTTCTCAAACCGCGAGCCAACCCGTGCCCATGGTGGGCTGACCTGTCTAGACCCGCAATCCATGCGGATCGATTCGTTTAGGGCCGCCAAAATTGTAGGGGATCGATTGGCCGGCTAGAGGGGGGTGAATAGCCCTCTTACGATGGAAGTCGGAATTCTCTCGTTCGTTTGCTCGTCTACACAATCGTTAGCGCAAGCGGAAGCATAAACAATAACGACAAAGCAATAAACGAAAATACAAACGCTAACAAAGAAGATGTAACGTGGTTCACGGCTACGCCGCTAATCCACGATCCCGATTCGTTCGAGGTGAATCACTCCTTCAAAGCCAATCACTATTGGTCTCTCCTTTGCACCAAGCTAGGTGGAGGTAACCTTTACAAATTAAGCACACTCCTTCTTTTACAATAGATGTGAAAGAAAGCTAAGAGAAGGAGTTTGAATCTTGTGGAGCACTTGGATGGTCATTTTGAACTTGAGCATTAGCCTCCCAAAGCCCCACTCCCTCTCTTTTTATAGAGAGGAAGATTTTCTTCCGTTAGCGCCACGATCATTCTGCGCCCTTAGCGATCATTGCCGCCCTCTGACGGTCTCCGAACACGTCGGATCGACCGTTGTAGTCAGCGGAACACTTAGCGATCGGTGATGGACCTCACGATCATTCTGCGCCTCATCGTAATCGGCCGGCTTTCGATCGGCTCGATTCTGCGCGACATCCTCTGGCGATCATTATATCATTCCATGGCGGTCGGCTATAAACCCATCGATCGAATACGATCGAACACTACTCGACTCGGAAGCGGTCAGCCATTATATGGCGGTCGGTGAAACAACTTAACATAAGTTTGAGCTCCCGATAGTCGGGTAAACCTTAACCCTTGCCGTCAAGTCTCTGACACTCAGCCATTCGGCCAAGTTCACCTAATGAGCTACTTACATTTCACTCATTCTCTCATCTCACTCGAAGTCCCTCGCCGAACCTCTCTTCGTTCGCGGCCACGTCCCTCGGCAGCATCAGGCGCACGGTTCTGCAATGCTCCTTCGCGTCTCTTGCCTCCGAAGTCTGCTTCCTTGGCTTCACTTCAAGTCATCTCGTCCGGCGGTCCCTCGGCAGCATCAAGCACACGGCTCTGCAATGCTCCTTCTCGAGGCTTCGAACGCGAGGTTGTGAGGGTGAACCCGCCAAGGCTCCATGTGCGAATTACTAAGTTCTGCAAGACTCCAACGCACATATCAAATAACAATATCATCCTAACTTAAACCCTTTGCTACACACATCAAAACCTTATCATGGCAAGAGATTGCCCTAACAATCTTTTGATGTGTGACAATCCGTTTAAGTTAGGTAAAAACATTTGATGAAAATTCTAAGGTAAGAAGGCATGTAAACATAAACATGATATAGCAACATGCAACTCCCCCTTAATCCATGAAACTCCCCATACAAATTTTCAAATTTTCTCCCCCTATCATAATTTACTTAAACATAATTACTTCTCCCCCTTTGACACCATCAAAAAGATTAACACTAAGTTATAAATCCATGACATCAAGTTAAATAGAAGGAAAATACCAAAAACATGATTAAAATCTGAAATCAGAAAATATTGGGCTGTTTTTCAGGTGAGCAGTCGACTGCTATCAGTATGGCAGTCGACTGGCACAATGGATTCTGAAATTCTAATTTTCTGGGCAAATTTCAAAAATGCATTAAAAATTCCAGAAAATTCAAAAAATCATGAAATTTGAGGAACATATTTCTTTTAAGTATATCTATTAATGAAAAATAGGTTTTCATGAAAATTCATTAGATTTTCTTGTTTTTGCCAAAAATCCAAAAGCTTTAAAACTACTAGGTTTTTGATCATTCTAGTATCAAGTTAACTACCTAGTTTTGCATCCAATTGTTTCAAAACATGAATACATAGATTTTAGGGTAAGAAATTGTTTTGAAAACATATAAAATATCCAACCATGATCTTTGGGCAATATGTCTATGAATTAAACATAAGTCTTCCCCATGATTGGTCTATTATTGCTATTTTGATACCTTAAATGACCATCTAAATGCCATAGGCATTAGTGGACATTTGTATCATCCTAACATCTCACCCATGCTAAGTTTTCAATCAAAGTAGCCTATGGTGAGTGTGAGATGCATCCTAGGGGGTATTTGTATATACTTAACCATTATATTCATACAATTCTATCAAGGTTAAGTATCAACCTAACAATCCTCATGATCATAAAGGCATATATCAATTAATTCTACACTATGATCATGAAACACATGTATTCATTGAATTGTTATCATGCATTAGGTATTATGTCATGATAATAAACAAATTATCACCTAAAGCATGATTTAACCCTATTTCTCATGATGACGTGCCAAATTTCAAAATCATAAATCATGATTGCAAACATACATAGCAATTACATTAATTATCATGATTTAAGCATTATTATCTATTTATGGGCACGTTATCATCACCCAACACTATTCTAAAAATGTTGTCCCGCCATCCTAAGTCAACCAAAATATGATATAGGTCAATTGCATATGGTTGACTACCCTAGAGTTTTCCTAACCCTTAAGAATGGATTTTGGAACCCAAAATAGGTTCTTTCCTATGGGGTTCACAAGATACTCCTTGGGGATCCATTTCCTAGCTATTACCTTCTTTTTATCTTGTCCCCTAGCAATTAGGCATTTATAGGCCTTTTCATTTTTCTTTTCTTTATAACCTAGGCTTTTCTTATTAAAACTTGCCCTTTGGCTCCCAATTATCATATTCAGGGTGTTTGAGCCAATAGTGAATTTTTCTAGGGCTTTGGTTAAATAATCTACCTTTTCCCTTAAAGCCCTATTTTCCTCTATGCATGCATCATTAACATCCAAAGGCATATAGTTATCATGTGAGCATGCATCATCATTATCATCATTAACACATGCTTTTTCTAGTTTTTGTTCTAAATCCTTAATTTGTTCAAGCATGCATTTGTTCTTTTTCTTGGCTCTAAATAAGTCCTTAGTGAAACTAGAAATTATGGAAACTATTTTCTTAGGAGAGACATTCGTTACCATAGTTTCCATATCCTCTTCTTCTTCTTCGGATGAGGAGGATGTAGAAGCTCCCCCTTCATTTGAGCTCTCTCCTCTTGAGCTTGATCCTTCATTTTCGGAGGAAGAGCAATCCAAGTCGTCAAATGCCATCAATGCTAGGTTGGTGACAAATGCATTTTCTTCCTCGGATGAGGAAGAGGAAGAGGGGTCATCCCATGTCTTGGCCTTGAATGCTTTGGCCTTCCCCTTTTCCTTTGCCTTCTTTTCTTCTTCCTTTTTCTTGTTCCCCTTCTTCTTCCTCTTTTCTTCTTTCTTTTTCTTCTCTTCCTTGCTCTTGTTTAGGAGGGGACAATTGTCCCTTATGTGTCCCTCTCCTTGGCAATTGTAACAAATGATCTTCCCCCTTGGTCTTCTATTCCTATCATTTGATTTGTTAAATCTAAAACCTTTTAAAGCATGTCTTACCCTCCTTACCATATACGCTTCTTCCGTGCTATCCATGGAGGAGGATGAGGATGGTTCATCATCGGAGGAGGAGGGAATCTCTATCTTCTTCTTCCCCTTGTTTGCCATCAAGGCTACTCCTCTTGAGGGTTATATTTTTGGCTCTTCTTGTATTCCTTCAAGCCTAGATTCATGTAATTCCATAGTGGAGAAAAATTCATCTAGAGTACTTACCTCTAGATTCTTTGAAATGTAAAATGAGTCCACCATTGAACTCCACTTGGATGATCGGGGGAAAGCATCTATGACCTTCATTATCATATCGCGATTGGAGAGCTTTTCACCTACACTTGTTAGTCCAATTAAAATTTCTTTGAATCTAGAATGCAAAGAAGTTACCTTTTCTCCCTTTTCTAATTTAATGTTGGATAGTTGGGAGCGGAGGAGATCTCTCCTTGCTAGCTTCGCCTCGGATGTGCCTTCATGAAGCTCAATTAGCTTCTCCCACATCTCCTTGGCACTTAGACATTCTCCTATTCAATTTATTTCTTGTTGGGGGAGCACATTGAAGAGATGATGCTTGGCTTTTGAATTTGCAAGATGCTCTTCCCTTTGCCTTTTGGTCCACCTAGATTTCTCTATTGGCTTCCCCTCTTCATCCCTAGGCAAAACGAAACCAGATTCCATTGTAATCATAATATCAAAATCCGTTTCGAAAAATACCTCCATTCGCTTCTTCCACCAAGCGAATTCTCCTTCAAACTTCGGTGGATGAATGTTGGAGCCGGCCATTTTGAATGTTGCTTGTTGTGGCGGTTAGTCCTCGACAAGCTTTCCTTGGCTCTGATACCACTTGTAGGGGATCGATTTGCCGGCTAGAGGGGGGTGAATATCCCTCTTACGATGGAAGTCGGAATTCTCTCATTCGTTTGCTCGTCTACTGTCGTTAAGCGCAGCGAAGCATAAACAATAAAGACAAAGCAATAAATGAAAAACAAGCTAACAAAAGAAGATGTAGCGTGGTTCCGCGGCTACGCGCTAATCCCGCGATCGATTCGTTCGAGGTGAATCACTCCTTCAAAGTCAATCACTATTGGTCTCTCCTTTGCACCAAGCTAGGTGGAGGTAACCTTTACAAATCAAGCACACTCCTTCTTTTACAATAGATGTGAAAGAAAGCTAAGAGAAGGAGTTTGAATCTTGTGGAGCACTTGGATGGTCATTTTGAACTTGAGCATTAGCCTCCCAAAGCCCCACTCCCTCTCTTTTTATAGAGAGGAAGATTTTCTTCCCGTTGGTCGCCACGATCATTCGCCCTTAGCGATCCCGCCACTACGGTCTCCGAACACGCGTCGGATCCGATTGTAGTCCAACGGAACACTTGGCGATCGGTGATGGACCTCACGCGATCGGCCGCGCCTCCGTAGTCGGCCCGATCGGCTCGGCGGTCTGCGCGACATCCTCTCGCGGTCATTGCTATTCCATGGCGGTCATTGCCGGGCATAAACCCATCGATCGGATACGGTCGAACACTACTCGACTCGGAAGCGATCAGCCATTATATAGCGATCGGCGGTGCGTGAAACTCAAACTTAACATAAGTTTGAGCTCCCGGCGGTCGGGTAAACCTTAACCCTTGCGGTCAAGTCTCCGACACTCAGTCATTCGGTCAAGTTCACCTAATGAGCTACTTACATTTCACTCATTCTCTCATCTCACTCGAAGTCCCTCGTCGAAGCTCTCTTCGTTCACGGCCACGTCCCTCGGCAGCATCAGGCGCACGACTTTGCAATGCTCCTTCGCGTCTCTTGCCTCCGAAGTCTGCTTCCTTGGCTTCACTTCAAGTCATCTCGTCCGGCGGTCCCTCAGCAGCATCAAGCGCACGACTCTGCAATGCTCCTTCTCCGACTCAGGCACGAGGTTGTGAGGGTGAACCCGCCAAGGCTCCATGTGCGAATTACTAAGTCCTGCAAGACTCCAACGCACATATCAAATAACAATATCATCCTAACTTAAACCCTTTGCCACACACATCAAAATCTTATCATGGCAAGAGATTGCCCTAACAAAAATGACGAATTGATAAAATTTCAACCCAATCCGCTTAAATTATTTGACGGAGCGGGCCAACCCGATGGGCCCAACTCGACGAGCTCAACCCAACTTGACATCTCTAGTTGATATTGTATTATAGGATTTCGATTACAAATAAAATAAATTTTGGAAATCTGTAATTTCATGGTTAGCGATGATTTTTTAATATTTCGTCACTAACGGTCGATATACGACTTCAGGATTTTGAGGGTTAGAGACGAAATTTATAGTTTTGTCATTAAATTTGGGGTATCAGTCGAGTCGTCAGTCGATGCGTTCGACTGTTGTAGGACTTTAGCGACCAAATTTATACATATCATTGCAAAAGTATCTCGAGTCGAGGCGACAGTCGAGGTGCTCCCGCTTATATGACGGGCTAAAAAATAGATGTTAGCGACGATATTAATAAATTTCGTCGCAAAAGTAAATAGATTTTAGCGACAAAATAAGGTGTTTTCGTCGTTAACGTCCAGTCGAGTTTCGGGCGACTAGTTTTTAGCGACGATTATTTATATTTCGTCACTAATATCGATGATTTTCCTATTTTTCGGTGTCGAGAATTTACGACGAAATCTTTATTTTTGGAGACGTTTCTATTTCCGTCGGTAATATTAACGACGAAAATATTTTAATTCGTCGCTAACTTGTCTTAGCGACAAGCTTATTACGATGACTCTAGCTACGAAAGTTTTTCGTTGTAAAATGTATTTAGAGGCGAAAATTTAGTATTAGCGACGAAAATAATTCGTTGCTAATTTCTCTTTTTCTTTTAATATTAAATATTAATTTTTAACGTTTAAAAATATTAGATTTAGCGATCGATTATTAATAATCAGTCTCTAATCTTAGCGACTGAATAAAAGATTCGGTCGCTAAAATTAACGACCGAATAAAACCTCGGTCGCTAATATTAGTGACCGATTATTAATAATCGATCGCTAATATTCGGTCGCTAATTTGTCATTAAATGCTATTAGCGATCGATTATTCCGTTGTTAATTTATAATATTTTTGTAGTGGTAACGGAGACAACAAAACTAGACATCGGTAATTAAAAAGAATGACGATTAGTATTTAAAAAAATAAATAGATTTTAGAAAAGAAAATAATTTTGAAAAAAAAACTAAATAAAAAATTATTTTAAAATTATGCCATAAAAGGAAAGGATTTAGAAAATTTTATTTTAAATAAATTAAAAATATTTAAAATTAACATATCGGTAGTGAATATAAAATTTTAATTTTTATATTAGAATAATTAATATATTCCATTTCAATAATGGTTAGGGATTATTTATTAAGATTAGTATATTTTTATTTATTTAGAATATTTGTTATGAATTAAAAAGTAAAGTTAAAAGAGAGAGCGCCGCCGCACTTGACCTTTACTCTGTTCAATCGAAAAAGCCGAATAATTTTCTTCCTGCTTTACTCTTTCTCAGTTTACTCTGATACTGTTAGAGCCGTCAAGTTAGGTTAGACCCATCGAATTGGTCCGTCCCCTCAAATAATTTAAACGGATTGGATTTAAATTTTATCAATCCGCTATTTTGACGGGTCTAAAAAATTCAACCCGCCCGAGTTGCGAGTTAAACGGGTTGGCCCACGGCAGGCTTGGGTTGGCCCGCGGGTTGAGAAATATCAAAAGAAGATAAATTTTATGGAAAAAAATTATTTAAGCTTTTTTATCAATATTCTAATACTAACAAGTTCATAATCACAATCTTCTTCTATCACACATATAATTCGGCACAAAGTATAGTAGAAATTAAAGAAAATAATAAAAAAATATTTCATTTAGGTACTCTAATAATTTTTTTTTATATACTCTAATTAGTTTATAATTATTTTATCACTACTATTTCAATTTCAATTAATATAGGATGATGATATATCAGAGTCAACTAATTATAAATGCCGAAAAATCTCAATTAAATCTTGAATGAGCTAAAACTTGAATTTGTATACTATCAAAATTTGGATATTTTAGAGTGTTGAAAAAATAAAAAATATTGGTACCTAACATTGTCGATTGATAATTGAGTCTCAATTACAAAATTTTAGTTGTTTCAAATACATAGTTTTTTTTTACCATGGTATTCTATCCTCCTTGTCGATTATCACCTCAAGCCTTCACCATCTCAATTGATACTACTGGTACCTTCTCTACATAATCCCCGATAGAGGGGTTAGCAGGCGACCCTAGGTCCGATTCGAAATACACGACCCCGCTAAAGAAGAAAAGGAAGATTGGCACGGGCGAATGTCAGAAGCCATTGGCACGGGCGAATGTCAGAAGCCATTGGTACGGGCGAATATCAGAAGTCATTGGTACGGGCGAATGTTAGAAGCCATTGGTACGGGAGAGTTAGCGAAAGCAATCGACACGGCAAAGGAGAGATGGAAGGCGCTTTGCCAAGAGGTCGGTCCAATCTGATCAATATAAAGGGAATTTGACATGGGGAAAAGAAGAGTTGGTTCGGGTTGATAAAAGGCTCTAGGGCTAGGTCACCAGGGGGCTATAGACCTAAACTAGCTTCCCTTGATACAGGAGGCTGAGGGAGGTAGTCTAGCCTAGTTTCCCGAAAAATAGAGGAAAGGATGTTAGGTAACGGCACAGGAGGCCCCTGATATTCGAGAGTCTTCACTCCTTATATTTGTAACAGAATTATTCTCCAGGGAGAGATGGTGGTCACGTGTACGATGGAGATAATCCACGACGTTACGATAAAGAAGGAGGGAGGATAAAAGGAAGGAGAGAAAGAGAAGAAAAGGAGGATCCGCAATCATTTCGAGGCAGCAAAGGAGAAGAGGAGGCAAGAGGAGAAGGAAAAAAGGGAACAACCATCTCGCCGGGGAAGAAGGACGGAGATTGGCCATTGCTACATCTCTTGTATTTTTCTTCATCTTGTAATATCATTGTAAGAGGTCTTTCTCCTCCACCTGCAGAAACTTGCTTTCTGTAAAGGAGGACCTTCATAGTGAGAGTGCTTAGGCACCGCATCTGGTGAGAAAGCTCACCTCCGTGGAGTAGGAATCCTCATTCCGAACCACGTTACATCTTGTCTCTGAATCTCGATTGCTGGCGTCTGTTTCTTGCATTTCATCTACCTCATCCTCTTATTCTCTACTGATTGCGGCCGGGGAGAATCCTCTGAGACCTCCCTCAGTGCTTCACCGCATTGAAAACGGAGCAACCAGATTTTTCCCATACCCGCATCAGTTGGCGCCGTCTGTGGGAACATTTGAGCTGGACGTCGAGATGCAACCTGAAGAAATACAACAACCTGATATACCTGCGGCGGAGGCGCCCCATCACCCTTCTACCATCGCGGTGAAGGCCTAATGGATGGCGCTATTGAAGCCCTCGCCAGAAAGGAGAAGGAGGATATACGCATCGCACTCAGGGAACCTTCTTCCGAGGCCCACCCCGAAATGCCTCCTCCCTCTCTGATCGCCAGATAGGAAGTATTGCTTGGAGGCGGACTTGGGGGAAGAACGCCTCAGAATACTATGCCCTTCACCCAAACGCGCAGAGAGGAACAGGGCGAAAGTCAATCAACCAGACCTCCGGAAGCATACGAGCCCAGTCCCTTCACGATGGACATTCTCACTGAGCTCCCTCCATCCTACTTCTGGAATCCTCAGGTCAATAAGTATGATGGTTCGACGGATCCTGAAGAGCACATATCTCAATTCGACGGAGCGGCCTCGCTCCATTGTTATACTGACGCTCTCAAGTGCCGAGTCTTCCGAACCACCCTGATTGGTTCGGCGTAAAAGTGGTTTACTACTCTGCCCCCGGGGTCTATCACCTGTTTCGCTGACTTCCAGAGAATGTTCAGTCGAGAATTTGTCAGCTGCAAGGCGTATAAACAAGACGCCTCTATGTTAATGCATATCACCCAGGGACCTTCGGAATCCCTTAGGGGGTATATTCATCGATTCACTTCTGCAGCCAGGGGAATCCCCGCCACCCGATCTGAATCTTTTAGAGGCGCTATTCAGCACGGGCTGAAGGAGGGCCCCTTCCTCAGTTCCTTGTTGAGACAACCTACGGATAGTTACGAAGAGCTACTGAGCCGTGCGGAGCAGTTTATCCGCGAAGAAGAAGGATTAAAGGTACGGAGGGCCGAACGGACTGCCGCAGCAGTCCCAACTGAAAGAGTTCGTCCCGCTGCTCCTCAAGCACCCCCTCGGCGGGAGTATACAAGACCTTTTCGACAGGAGGTTCCGAGGCCTCGTCCAATGCTGCAAGGTGTTCGCCCCACCCCGCCATTACAAATCATGGCCGCTGAAGCGCTTCCTCCTGTGAGGACATGGAAAGAACGTGAAATGGAATTTTACGACCAGCAGGGTCTGCTACAACGACCCTTAGGACACAGGGGGATCCCGCGTAACCCCCCAGCCCCGTTCTTTTGCCAATATCATACAGAATACGGCCACAGTAGTGGTCGATGTTTCAAGTTACAAGAAGAATTGGATCGCCTCCATACTGCATATCCGCAAGTAAGGTTTCAGGCAGGAGGGCCGGCGCGGCGAGGCCCCCGACCCAATGTAACCCGTCCAGGGCCGTATAATCAACAACCCCGGGTCACTTTCCCCCAAACGCCATCCCAGGAGGTTGTCTCTCAAGAAGGTCCATCAGGTGAGGGCCCTTCATCCAATTTAGATGACATTCCCACACGGGGAGTTATTCATGTTATAGCTGGAGGACCTACCGACGGGGACTCTAATCGGGCGCGGAAGTCGTACGCCCGTCTCATGGAGAGTTTGGCCATCGTCACCGACCATACTATTCAAGTGGCACCGCCCGTTTCGTTCGGGCCAGAAGATCTGCAAGGTGTCCTGCTGCCCCACACGGACGCCTTAGTTATCCGTATATCCCTGGCCAATTATGAAGTGGCCCGGGTACTGGTTGACTCGGGAAGTTCTGTCAACATCCTCTTCCAGGAAGCCTTTGGGCCAGATGTGTGGAACGCCCAACTAGAGAGGTAGGTGGCCACTCCCCTCTTCGGATTCGCAGGGCACGTGGTCCACCCGACGGGGTAGATTTCATTGCCTTTAACTCTGGGCGTAAAGCCCAGCCAAAAAACCAGTATAATTCCTTTCCTTATCGTGGACGCTCCGTCCACCTATAACGCTATTCTTGGGCGTCCTTTCCTCACCCTTTTTCAGGCCGTGGCTTCCCCGTACCACCAGAAGCTAAAATTTCCAGTAGGTCAATCGGTGGGAGAAGTTCGTGGAGAACAGAAGGCCTCCAGAAGCTGCTACGTACAAATGGTTCGGGACGATCAGAAGAAAGCCCGAACCGAGGACCTCAAAGGCAAAGCTGTCATCATCACTGATGTCTGCGTTCTGGAGGAATCTCCCCCCAAGGCTGATAAAATAGAGGAGGGAGAACTGATGGAAATCGCTCCAGGGAAGGCCACCCGGATAGCACAACAGCTGGATGTCAAAGAAGAGCTGGTGGCTTGCCTGAAGGAGAATGAAGACATCTTTGCAAAAGATGTGCATGATCTCACGGGAATCCATCCTCGAGTGGCGGAACACCATCTCAATATCATTAAAGGAGCCCGACCCGTCCAACAGAAGAGGCGACATTTTGGACCAGAAAAGGACAAAGCCATAGCAGAAGAAGTGGACAAACTACTAAAAGCGGGTCATGTAAAGGAAATCCAGTTCCCCGAATGGGTTTCTAATGTAGTCTTGGTCCCCAAGCCTTCGGGGCAATGGAGGATGTGTATCGATTTTCGTGATTTGAATAAAGCATGCCCTAAAGACTGCTACCCCTTGCCTCGTATTGATCAACTGGTGGATTCTACTGTGGGATATGAAGTGGTGTCCCTAATGGATGCATATCAAGGATATCATCAAATACCTTTGGCCCAAGAAGATCAAAAGAGGGTTAGCTTTGTGACTACGGGGGGGTTATACGCTTATGTGGTAATGCCGTTCGGACTAAAGAACGCAGGAGCCACCTATCGGTATATATGGACAAAATCTTGAGCAAAGAGGGAAGAATGTGGAGGTATACGTGGATGACATCTTGGTCAAATCGAAGGTCACTCGGGATTTAGTCAGGGACTTAAATGAAACCTTCGCTACATTAAGGCGGTTTAATATGAAGCTAAACCCTAACAAATGCCTGTTCGGGGTAAGGAGTGGCAAGTTCTTGGGATACATAGTAACGGAGAAGGGGCTGCAAGCCAACCCTGAGAAAGTGCAAGCCCTATGCAACATGAAATCACCTGCTAATCTGCGAGAGACCCAAAAGTTGGTGGGCAGGATTGTCTCTTTATCCCGATTTATAGCCAGATCGGCGGACAAGGGGCTGCCTTTTTTCAAGATTTTACGCAAGGCTGCTAAATTTCAGTGGAATGATCAATGTGAACAGGCTTTCCAGGAGTTGAAGAAATATCTAGCTGGACTCCCCCTACTAGCCAAACCAATACCTGGAGAACCATTATGGATGTATCTGGCCGTCTCGGAGGGAGCCGTTAGTTCGGTATTATTGAAACAAGAAGGTTCTCACCAGCAACCTATTTATTATACCAGCCATATCCTGAAGGGGGCGGAGTTCCGTTATACGGAGCTAGAGAAGTTGACATATATCCTAGTACTAACCGCCCACAAATTAAGGCCGTACTTTTTGGCTCATCCCATCACCGTTCTAACACACAGCGAATTGGGTAAGGTCGTCACTAAGCCAAATTTCTCTGGAAGATTGGCCAAATGGGTGGTAGAACTAAGCGAGTATGATATTCACTACCAACCTCGAACGGTTATCAAGGCCCAAGCCCTCGCTGATTTTCTAGCAGAGGTACCTTGCTGCGCGGGAGATGGTTCGGCAACAAAGGAGGAGGGATCAGAGGCCTGGAATATATTCGTAGACGGTTCTTCAGGATCTACAGGTAGCGGCGTTGGTATTTTATTAATCTCCCCGGAGGGTGAAGAAACTCGATTAGCAGTTCTCCTGTAATATCGGGCATCTAATAATGAAGCGGAATATGAAGCCATTCTAGCGGAATTTGCGGTTTCTTCCATTGTGATTCACTCGGATTCCCAGTTGGTAATATCACAACTTCAAGGTTCTTTTGCGGTTCGGGAGGAAAGGCTGCATAAGTACTTAAAGACTTTTGAGAAAGAAAAAGCTTAATTTCGTCAGGTCCTCTTGAAGCAAATCCCGCGGGAGCATAACGGAAAGGCAGATGAATTGGCTCGGATGGCTAGCGCTATGGGAGGAATAAAATCCTCGGAAGTGATCCATACGAGAATTCATACTTCCTTAGCAATATGCAGCGTGGAGGGAGACATACCCGAATCAAACCTAACTCTTGATTGGAGGACCGACATCATAGCCTATTTACGGCACGGGAAGATCCCTGAAGGGAAAATAGTGGCATCCACTTTAATAAACCGAGCCAAACGGTTCATCCTCTTAAATGAAGACCTATATAAGACCTCTTTTGGGCGACCTTTGTTAAAATGCCTGAGAAATGAGGAGGCGGAATGGGTACTCCGGGAGATCCATGAAGGATGCTGTAGCAATCATTTGGGAGGGAGAGCTTTAGCAAGAAAGGCCTTATTGGCAGGATACTTTTGGCCTACTCTTGACAAGAAGATGCTCGCTTATAGTGCAAACTCATGACGCTTGTCGAAGCATAGCAACCAAAGTCATAATCTCTTCTTGTCCTTTCGATCAATGGGGAATGGATATAGTAGGCCCGATGCCAGCGACACCTTTACAGAGGAAGTTTTTATTGGTAGCTGTGGATTATTTTTCCAAATGGGTGGAGGCAGAGCCCTTAGCCAAAATTACTGAGAATGTCGTAATACAATTCTTATGGAGAAATATCATTTGTCGGTATGGTATCCCTCGAAAAATAGTCAGTGATAATGGATGACAGTTCCAAGGAAAAAAGATCCAAGAATGGTGCCAAAGTCTCAACATTCAGCAGGCTTTCACTTCGGTAGCCCATCCTCAAGCGAATGGGCAGGTGGAGGTAACTAACAGGATCCTCATTCAAGGATTAAAAACCAAGTTGGGTGCTCAGAGGGGAAACTGGGTAGAAGAGTTATCCGGCGTCCTGTGGGCCTATCGAACCACATCCAAGACAGCAACAGGAGAAACTCCCTTTAGTTTGGTATACGGGGTGGAAGCCGTTATTCCGGTCGAGGTTTTGTTGAATAGCGCTCGGATAAAGGCATACGAACCAAATCAGAACCAACTTATCCGAAGCACCGAATTGGACTTGGTGGAGGAAAGGCGAGAGAGATAAGCAGGCGAGCAGAATTTTACAAGCAAAGAGTGCAGCGAGCCTTTAATAAGAAAGTGATGCCTCGGAGATTTCAAGAAGGGGATTGGGTTTTACGTAAAGTCAATCCCGCTGGAGACCCTGGAAAGCTGGCTCCCAACTGGGAAGGACCCTATGAAATAACGCGCTGCGTAGCAGGGTCAGCATATTATATGAAAGATGACCAAGGCAAAGAGCTTCCACGACCTTGGAATGCCCTTCATTTAAAACTCTTTCACACTGTATGAGAAATATGGAATAGAAGAAGGGAAATTATGAAACTCCGAAGGGGGTGCTTCTTGAATTGATTGCGTTAGCTAGATGCCAAGTATTCTCCAAATTTCATTAAGGGTATATTTACAAGGGCAATATGATATTATCAATACATCTTAAAGAAGAAGAGGAAAAACAGAAAGGAAATTCCCGTTTCAAAATGGGATATTAAATTACAGTTTAAATCGGTCGGGAGGATAACGTCGAAAACCAGCCTCCCAATTTAAAGAAAATGAAGGATAAGTGGGAGGAGGTAATCCTTGGGCGGCATACTGCCGAACCGCATCATTAAATCCGTCCTGATAGGTGGCACGCATTAAAATGATGAGCCGCTCCTCGCGATTCGGATGGTCAGGGCTTCGCTCTCGATGCAGCCTCTCGCATGTTTCTTGTTGTTCTTGAAGGTTTTGACGCACGTCCACATAGCGCCGCGACACCTCCATAATAGCATCGGCCAAAATGGAGACATCATCGGCTCGAGAACTTTGGTCCTGCTGCACAAGGTGCGTCATCTCCACCATATTTTGACGCATGGAAGCTGAAATCCCCTCCACTGCTTCAGAATAAGATCTGGTTCGGGCTAGTTCAGTGCTCATCCTCTGGAGGGAAGTTTCTTGCCTGCGTAGGCGTGCGTGAGCATGCGACCTAGAATTTATGAGGGATGAATTTTCTTGTACCTCCTTGCACAAGCGAGTGCGGAGGTCCCCTATCTTGTTTTGTGCTCGTTGATATTGAACTTGAAGACGAGCGATGGCGTCAGAATCCTGTTGCTTTCCCTTGAGGAGCTCTGTTACCTTCCCTTGAAGACGTAGTAACTCTTGAGCCGAGGAAGATTCTGTGTCAAGAGAGGCCGACTGGACTTCCTGCTGGGGGACGAGTGGCTCTGCACCTGGATGTGGTTGCGCCTTTAATGCTTCAATGGTGTCAGCATCCTTCTGAATTTGCTGGCGAGCTTCGACTAATTGTTCTTGGCACAGGTGAAATTGTTGTAACAGGAGTCGTTCTCGATTCTGAGCATTCACCAAGCCTTCCCGTTGTTGCCGCTCCCATTCTTGGGCTTGAGCCTGGTATTGATGAAGAGAGCGATCCAATTCTTGATGGTTGGTCAGGGCCTACATACCGGTCGTGGGAAAAGAAATTGGTCAACTAGACAAAGCTAAGGAAGCTGAGTAAGAAAACATACCAAGTCTAAAGCATGACGCAGGCCTTCCACGCGAGGAACCACTTCCTCTAAGTTCAGGATCCAAAGACTCCTGGGAGAAAGGGAAGAAGACGGGACGGAAGATGCTGAAGGAGAAATCTCGCTTATAAAGGGAAAAAAGGGGGCGGTATCCATTGGTTGAGAATGGAAAGAAGGAGGAGCATCATTTCAGACGACCCATGGAGGTGGTAGTCAAGGGCGGCATATCCGGAGTTGCAGGGAGAATATGTGTCACGCCTGGTTGGGGGTTGAGTTCGAAAGGAAAGACGGAAGGAGGCTGATCGGAGGAGGGATCTTGAGAAGACGAGATGGTGAGCATGGGGCTGGAGGAGCCTTCGATGGGGATGCAAGAAGTAGAGGGACCCTGGTCAGGGTCCACAGGAGGAGAGGGATTCTTCAGGCGAAGGGCGAAGGGGGAAGTTGGCAGTGAAGGAATATCAACCGCCATGGGCTCAGAAAAGGAATGACATGCTGGGGAAAGAGAAGACAGGGGTGATCCAGCCTCTGTCATTGGCTGACATGGGAATACATCCTCCCCAGGTTTAGCCCTAGGTTGCGGGGAAGAAGAAGGCGATTTCTGAACGTCGTTGGTGGAAGGAGAAAGAGTGGGAAAGTTAGGGCTTGTAAAGACCGGAGGAAGTGAGGAGGGGCTGATGACCCTGGCTTCCTCCGGGATGGAGGTGGTGAGGGTCGCCGGAGGAGGAGAGGGAGAATGATGAGGTGAATCAGATATGGTGATGATCGGGGAAGGTGAAAAGGAAGAAGAAGCGAAAGGCTGACCAGCATCCCTTTTGCGATTCGGGTAGCGGCTCACTATCTCCTAGAAGAAGTTGGAATGCATCATGGGGGTCTAAAAATAAAAGGAAAAGAGGGGCTGGGAAGAAAGGATCGAGGAAACGAGGTTTGGCGGCGGAGGAGCAAACAGATGAAGAAAAAGGAGACCAAAAAGCGAAGGGATGAAGATGGCAGAAGAAACGAAGACAAAAGAACCCCCTACAAAAGGGGGAAGAATGGGTTTGCAGCCATTAGTGGGCTTCTCGTCTGTGGTGAAAGGGAAAGAAGAGTTTATATTTCTAAATGGCCCATTATGTATTAAAGCCCCCCATCTGCAGGGGAAGGGGCGGACATCAGCGTTACCCCTTCAGGAGGAGAGCCAAAAGAGGAATTATATGAAGGCGTTGCCTCCTTTATGCTAATGGCCCTGACACTATACATATAAATTTCTATCCCCGCAAGGCAGAGCGGAAGATATCCCCGTGTGGTGGTGGAACGGAAGAACCGACACCCCTCGGTTATTATTTATTCTACATCTAAATTTCTATCCCCGCAAGGCAGAGCGGAAGATATCCCCGTGTGGTGGCGGAACGGAAGAACCGATATCCTTCGGTTATTATTTACTTTATCTGCAGAGCGGAAGATATCCCCGTGTGGTGGCGGAACGGAAGAACCGATATCCTTCGGTTATTATTTACTTTATCTAAAATTTCTATCCCCGCGAGGCAGAGCGGAAGATATCCCCGTGTGGTGGTGGAACGGAAGAACCGAGACCCCTCGGTTATTATTTATTCTACATCTAAATTTCTATCCCCACAAGGTAGAGCGAAAGATATCCCCATGTGGTGGCGGAACGGAAGAACCGATATCCTTCGATTATTATTTACTTTATCTATAACTTTCTATCCCCGCAAGACAGAGCGGAAGATATCCCCGTGTGGTGGCGGAACGGAAGAACCGATATCCTTCGGTTATTATTTACTTTATCTATAACTTTCTATCCCCGCAAGGCAAAGCGGAAGATATCCCCGTGTGGTGGCGGAACGGAAGAACCGATATCCTTCGGTTATTATTTACTTTATCTATAACTTTCTATCCCCGCAAGGCAGAGCGGAAGATATCCCCGTATGGTGGCGGAACGGAAGAACCGATATCCTTCGGTTATTATTTACTTTATCTATAACTTTCTATCCCCGCAAGGCAGAGCGGAAGATATCCCCGTGTGGTGGCGGAACGGAAGAACCGATATCCTTCGGTTATTATTTACTTTATCTAAAATTTCTATCCCCGCGAGGCAGAGCGGAAGATATCCCCGTGTGGTGGTGGAATGGAAGAACCGAAACCCCTCGGTTATTATTTAATCCTATATTGTTTTATTCTGGCAAAATAGCAGAGTCAATTCATTTAATGGTTCTATATCCCGAGCGGATTATAAAGGCGGAAGAGCCGATATATGTCTCGGTCTATGGGGATACGAAAGAAGCGAAGCGTAGTACAATGCAGAAAACACTGGAGAAAGGAGATAAACTGGGAAAGTTCATTAATGCGAAGGAATTACATATTTACGAGGGAAAATGACAAATAGAAACCCTTAGACGTCTTGAGTATTATAGTTCTTTGTTTGGAGGAACGGAGGGAGCTCTCTTATATGGTTGAGGTTGACACAAGTAAAAGGCGCAGAAAAACTTGTTTGGCCAATTCCTTTTGGGACCCGACCAGTTGTTGGCGTAGGGAGCGATTACTGGCGGAAGTTTCCTTCAGCCGCTGCTGTAAGTACTTCACTTGCTCCTCCAAGCTATGTATCGGCGATCATTTATCTATTCTATGAGAGGAAGGCCGCCTGTTCGGATATCCTGTCCATGGCAAATAAAGAGAAAAAGGGAAGGATGGAAGCTATCAGGTAAAGATCGGGAACTTTTATAGCAACAAAGGGGGAAGGTGCATTTATGGGAAGAAGAAGGGGGACCATAAATGCCAGTAAAGGAGAGGAGACATGGGGGCAGTAGTGGGAAGGGCGACGGGCCTATAACTGTAATTAAGAAGGTCCGAATCCCCGGGCGATGATAGAAGAAGGTATGTTCGGATCAGATTATCGTCCTTTCGAAGACAGAACTCTTACCTCTACGAGAAAAAGACAAAAGCAAACATCAAGTTCCCTCTCTCATTTTTACTCATATATTTGAAATGATTACATTAATTTGATCTATACAGATTTTCTCTGATTACTCTCCATAGACGAGGCGGGATAGGTCTCTTTAGGAGGAAAGGGCGCCAGGATGACCCTAAAGCGCTCGACTTGAGGTGAAGGAAGAACTGATGGACCTTCGTTGAAGGAAGAAGGATGAGCTCCTGCCGAGGGGATTGGGATGAAAGCCAGCGCTGGCGGAAGTGGAGGAAGTTCGTCAACGGCGCGGGGGTCTCCCACTGTATACTCTCAGGTGAAGGGAGGATTCCACACCCCGTTGCGGAGGGAGGGAAAAGGAGCCCGAAAAGACCTCCCTTTAGGAGGAGTTGGAGTTGGACTGGAAGGCGGGAATGGAAGGGGGAAGGTCAAGTGCGAAGCGATGAGCGGGTCTCGAGTCTCAGATCTTCCAAGCCAGTTCCCATAACTCGAAGGATTCTGACTCTGAAGAAATTTCGATGGGATGCCCTGCTGAAGCCATGATAGTGAGATAGAGGGACGAAGACATGGAGGGTGATGATTTATAATGAAAGAAAAGCAACGGGGGAAGTTCTTGGGAAGGGGAAGAAGACGAGGAGGTGGATATAGTTTCCGAAGCAGTAAAAAGGAATGGGGAAGGCTAACAGGCCAGAGTCACTTAAAGCAAGTCCCCAAACCGAAATCGGGACAGGTGTGAATAATATCAGACAAAATACTTCAAGCAGATTCCCGAACCGAAACGGGGGCGGGGGTGAATAATGTTATTCAATATCTCTCCCATAAGCCCGAACCAACGAGGTGAGTGCACCATCCGATACGGGAAAAGAGATAACAATATAAAAAAGGAGGAGTTTAAAATTGGTCCAGAATTCCCGACCCGTCAAGAAGCAGGACAAGACGATGATAGCTAAGCCTATGGACAAATTCATCATTCAGAAGCAGAAGGGAGGCTATTGATAAAAGTATCAAAAAAGGAGAATAGTAGAAATTACAATTCAAAGAGTTCGGGTGGACATTTAGCTAACGCCTCCGTGGGATCTAAATAGCTAGTGTCCGTGCTAGGAGGCGGGTATCCTCGTTCGGCATTTTGAGCCGAGGACCCCTCAAAACCTAGTATAAAGAGATCTACCCCCTTCTTGACATAGCGCCCCTTGAGGTTGGCTTCCTGCTCCTTTAGTTGGTCCTGATATTGAACCACCTGAGCTTGACTTTCCACCAATTTAATCGCCAAAGCATCTCTCTCGGTGTGGCTGCAGTATAGCTCATTGTCCTAAAAATGAAAGAGCTTCAAGATACTCTGTTGGAGGGTAGATTCTTCTTTGAGCCACCGACGATAAGGTTCGGGGAAGAGCCGCTACCATGGAGAAAAGATCCTGACACTTCTTTGCACAGGATTCCCTGGTAAATGCCCAGGCTTGACGCTCCAGATTAAGATGGTGGCATTCTTGTTGAAGCTGTGTGATAGTAGCCGAAGAGTCAGCATCCTTGATCATGGCGTCCATAAGATATCTCTTATACTCCTTCAGTTCCTGAGTCAGGATGTCTACCTGTTGCAGCTCACTGGACTGCAAGAAGAGGCGCTGTTCTAATTCTTCATTTTTTCGTTGTAGCTCCTCTTTTCGCCGGACCAAGGCTAGTTGCATCGTGGCATCTTCGCATCGCCCGAAAGTCTGCCTCCTTTGCCTCCTGCTCGTTTAATCGCCGCACGAGCTCTTTCTGTTGTGACACGGCGGCAAAATGGCGAGCCTCCACACTAGATTGGAATCGGGCTAGATGAACCACCATGTTGTGATGTTGGGTGGAGGCCTAAAAGGAAAGGAAAATTATCAGCATACATCAGTATAGGGAAATACCCATAGCAGAGAGGAGGAAAAGAAAAAGTAAATACCTCTGTCAGCAGTTTACCCACTTGCTCACACGGGCCTTATATGCCCGACTGGTTAAAGAATTTTACCTCCAAAGGGTGCCGAATTTTCAGCAAGGATCCCAGCGTGGCCTTCGGAGGAACAGGAAGGGAAGGATCCTCTCTTTCCAAGGAAGATGGGGGTCTGGTACGGCGAAGAGGGGTAGGAGAGGTTCTCGAGTCGGGAGGTATAGGAGCTTGGAGGGATTCTGTACGAGAAGGCAGGGGTGAATTTTGTGTAGATGGGGAGGAATGAAGAAATTGGGAGGGAGAATCCCCTCCTTGGGGAGATAAAGAAGGGGCAGGGGAGGTATTGCCTTCTTTTTGGGGCTCATAAATGGTTAAGGGTTGAGCTCCCGGCTGGTCGGAAGATAAGGGAAGAAGAGCGGATGAACTTGAGGCTCCTTTCTTGATGAGTCGCAACTTTTTTCGGGGGGATGACGGAGCTGCTACTAACTGACCTCTTTTAGTTGAGGTTTTCTTTTTCTTGGCAGCCTCAATAGCTTCCCCTTCCACCAAAGCCTTCTGCATTAGATCGTCTGCAAGGTATACTTATAAGAAAGATGAATAATTTGGAAAGGAAGTCATAGTGCAGGACCAGTATCACCCTACCTACAGCAACCGAAGTCATCAAAGGTAGAGGAGACAGTCCAAAGTGGCTTAACAGAGGAGTTTCTATTAGGTGTTTGGAGCAGTAATGTAGCTCTCTTAATACTCTATACACTTCCAGGAAGGGGCATTGGGTCCTCGTTTCTCGGAAGGGAGACGATTCAGGAAGGGCTACCTTCCATGTATCAGAATAGGGAAGGGACTCGGGAAGTTGTACAAAGAAATACAATTCTTCCCAGCCCTTGTGGGAAGTGGGCAGGTTCACCAGGAATTGACAGTCTGAACGGCTAGATAAATAAAAGAGACCTGCCTTAGAAGACTTTAATTGGAAGAATCAATGGAATATTTCAGGGGTCAGAGAGAGGTTCAAGTGTTGGAACACTATGTGGGCTCCCGATAGAATTCGGAAGGAGTTGGGGGTGAATTGGTTCAGGGGTAGTCCGTAGAAGTTTAGAAGGTCCAAATAAACTGGTGGTACCGACAGGGATAGGCCGTTAAGAAATTGTTCAGAGAAAAAGCATGTTAAACCGGGAGGAGGATTATGAGGTCGATGCAGTTTAGTCGTGAAACAACATTTTATAGAGGGGTCTATGTATTCGTTCTTAATATTAAAGAAATAGTGGTTACAATCTAACTGGGTTATGATATGTTCATACCAGGCGGGTGAAGAGGTGGTCCTAGGAGCCATTGATGTGAACAAAGCAGAGCACTTACTCGGGGGTTAAAGAAGAATCGTGTGGGGAAAGGAAGGGCTGGGTCGCCGAAATGCCGCCGGTGAAAATCACTGGAGGAGAAGAAGAGGCTGGATTGTTAAGCACACTAAACGATACCTAAAAGAAGAGGGCGAGAGTTTATATAGGGTTTTCCGCGATGATTCAGCCGCACAGAGGGAGAAGGAGAAGCGGAGCCCATGGGCCCAACGGGCCTCCTTCAATATACTGGGGGGAGTTATAAGGGAATGGATGGGTTTAAGTTGAGAGATGAAGAATAGGTCAGAAACTTTATGTACATTAGGAAAGTCAAGCTTATAACTTCGCTTGACTATTTTTTCGGAGTTGACTAATGATACTACTGGTACCTTCTCTACATAATCCCCGATAGAGGGGTTAGCAGGCGACCCTAGGTCCGATTCGAAATACACGACCCCACTAAAGAAGAAAAGGAAGATTGGCACGGGCGAATGTCAGAAGCCATTGGCACGGGCGAATGTCAGAAGTCATTGGTACGGGCGAATATCAGAAGTCATTGGTACGGGCGAATGTTAGAAGTCATTGGTACGGGAGAGTTAGCGAAAGCAATCGACACGGCAAAGGAGAGATGGAAGGCGCTTTGCCAAGAGGTCGCTCCAATCTGATCAATATAAAGGAAATTTGACATGGGGAAAAGAAGAGTTGGTTCGGGTTGATAAAAGGCCCTAGGGCTAGGTCACCAGGGGGCTATAGACCTAAACTAGCTTCCCTCGATACAGGAGGCTGAGGGAGGTAGTCTAGCCTAGTTTCCCGAAAAATAGAGGAAAGGATGTTAGGTAACGGCCTGGGAGGCCCCACACAATATTCCAAGGAGTCTTCACTCCTTATATTTGTAACAGAATTATTCTCCAGGGAGAGGTGGTGGCCACGTGTACGATGGAGATAATCCACGACGTTACGATGAAGGAGGAAGGAGGATAAAAGGAAGGAGAGAAAGAGAAGAAAAGGAGGATCCGCAATCATTCCGAGGCAGCAAAGGAGAAGAGGAGGCAAGAGGAGAAGGAAAAAAGGGAACAACCATCTCGTCGGGGAAGAAGGACGGAGATCGGCCATTGCTACATCTCTTGTATTTTTCTTCGTCTTGTAATATCATTGTAAGAGGTCTTTCTCCTCCACCTGCGGAAACTTACTTTCTGTAAAGGAGGACCTTCATAGTGAGAGTGCTTAGGCACCGCATCTGGTGAGAAAACTCACCTCCGTGGAGTAGAAATCCTCATTCCGAACCACGTTACATCTTGTGTCTGAATCTCGATTGATGGCGTCTGTTTCTTGCGTTTCATCTACTTCATCCTCTTATTCTCTACTAATTGCGGCCGGGGAGAATCCTCTGAGACCTCCCTCAGTGCTTCACCGCATTGAAAACGGAGCGACCAGATTTTTCCCATACCCGCATCATCAATAATTTTGGATTTTTTTATATTTTTTTGGCCCACAGGTTGGCTCGCCTAATCCGAAACCTACCTTGGGTTGGGTTCGAGATTTCTCAATCCACCAAGATGGCGGGTCGGCCCGCTCCTCCCCGCTAAATGTTAGATTTGCGACGGATTAACCCGCCCCGTCATGGATCGATCCGTTTGACAACTCTAATCACTACTATTTCAATCGATGTAGGAAATGATGACATATCAAAGTTAAATAATTACAAAAGCTAAAAAAATCTCAATTGAATCTCTATTTGGAGGAGTAAAAATTTAAATTTACATATTATCAAGTTTTGAATATTTTCGAACATTGAAAGAATAAAAAATATCGGTACTCAACTTTGTCAGTCAATCTCAATTATAAGATTTTAGTTACTTCAAATGCTTATTTTTCAAATCATGATACCCCATCTACCTTATCGATCATCGCCTCAAACTCTCAATACCTTAGTAATTTTAGATATAGTTTTTTAATTTTTGTGGCCCGCGGGTTGGCCCGCCTAACCCGTAACCCGTCTTGGGTTGGGTTGGATTGGAGATTTCTCAACCCGTCGACATGATAGGTCGGCCCGTCCCTCTCTATTAAATATTGAGTTAATGATGAGTTTGACCCGTCCTACCATTGATCGACCCATTTGACAGCTCTAGATACCGTGACCGGGAGGATGGCGATTGCACTCGAATGAGTTTCTCAGAGAGCAATTAAGCGATGTCGTCGGAGGACTCATTGCCACCACACACGGCCAATCACGTTGAATTATAATGCTATTCGGAAATAAAGTAAATATTTTGATTCGGTTCGCCCTTTCTTGTTCCATCATTTTTCTGTCAATCGAAAAGTAATCTTCTTCCTACTTTACCTTTGCTTAGCTCCTAAGCTTCCATCCATCTCTCTAAATTCTAATACCGTGATCGGGAGCGCCTACCGGAGGATTCATGGCGACCGCACTCGAGTTTCTCAAGGAGCTACTAAGAAATGTCGTAGGATTTATGGCGACCGCACTCGGTCTTTTCAAGGAGAATGCAAGCAGCTACGCCGGTGCTTTGCAGGACAAGAGAACGGAAATAGAAGAGGTACTGAAGGGTCTTAAGGAGAGACTAGGATATCATCATCCTCAAAAGGAGAAACTACTGCAGGGTTTGAAGGAGAGCATAGCAGAGTTCCATCGGGAGAAGCTGCCTAATCTGTATCAGGTTCTACTTAACAAGACAAAGGAATTAGGAGAAGGACTGCAGGGCCCCAAGGAGACCACTTCGCAATTCCTCCAGGAGAAGCTTCCGTGGCTCATCGCGCTATGGAAGGCGGTCGTCGACTTCCTCGTGCAAAAGCTGGAAGCTTTGTTGCCGCCTGGGACAAGTTCCGACACCGTCCGCTTTTGGGTTCAGCTGGTCATACCGCTGCTCATGTTTTTGTGTCTCTCCTCCCTCGTCCCCAAAGGAGGCAGCGGCAAGATGATGAAGGCTCCCGGGCGGGCGGGCCGTCGTATTGACAGGGCTGTTTTCGAGTCCGATCCCAGAAGTTACTTCCGAGGGCTCCACGCCAACGCCCCATGCCACGGAGCAATGCCAACTTCCAACTCAAAATGGTTCATCATCGGGGTCGGAGTTGTCACCGCCGGCGTGGTTCTTCTCAAGCTCCTGTGAAGCTTTATTTTGGCATTCGATTTTGAGCTCGATGAACCAGGCAATGGGCAATGGCAGTATAAGAGATTTGTGTGCAGTTAATAATAGATGCTATATTTTGGAGGCATTTGATGTTCTTGTTTGTTCCCGTTGCACTGTTAAATTATAATCCCCCATTATCTCGAGAGCACAAACTGATTTACAAGTCTGGTTGTACTCCATAAACTTTTAGGAGGATTCTCATTTAAATAAAAAGTAATAGGGAAGTTCTCTAAAAGTGTTTGTCACCTTATGCACAGTATGCTTCATAAGTCTCTACAGGGATAACATATTGCTAAGACAATACGATAGCTGTGGAATGAGTATAGATTATTCTTCGATGGGAGATTAAAACTTTTCTCTGAGTTCAGAATGATCCTTTATTGTCTTACTAATCAAGTCGAGATTAAAGACCATCCACGATTTATCTTCTTCATTATGGTACTAGAACGGATCGGTGGGAGTTATTAGGTTGACGATTCCAATCTTATGGAATGATATGCTTCATGATACAAAAGTATTGTAATCTGTCTTATAATATAATCAAGATTATATTACAAATTAAAGTTGATTATTTTTTTGTTATCATTGTAAAGTTGTAATGTAATATAATTTGTATTACAAAAGTCATTAAAGTTTTGTAATCTGGATTACAAGACAAAACCTATGTAATCTGATTACATTACAAGCTGTAATCTGAAAAGACATCGTCCATTGTCGCCAGTAGTCGCTATCATTCGCCGCCACAACTCGTCATTGTCGCCATCGTCGCGATGGTTGATCGCCCTGTCGACCACCGTGCGGCATCCGCTGCCGTCGTACGGCCGCTTACGCCATCACTGCCGCTTGCTACGGCCGTTGCTCGCTAATCGTTGACGATCGCCATTGTTGTTGCCGCCCAACCGACAATCGTCGTCGACGACGTCATTGCCGGACGACGGCGTCGCCGCTATCGTCGCCGACGCCGTCATCTCATCACCGCCGTCGCCGCTCGTCATTTCGGCCGTCGCCTCGCCGCCATCGCTTATCGCCGATCGACCATCATCTCTCGTCGCTATCGGCGATTGATAAGTACAATTTTATCATATTATTTTGGTCCTTAATATCAATGTTTTTATCCTTTCGAGTGATTAATTGTTGATTATTAATATGTTTTATGAGTTTGGATTCATTTTGAGCCTTATTTTAAATTCTTCTAAATTTTGAACTTATATGTAAATTTTATCTCTTGTTTGTAGGAGATCAAGATGAGCCAATGAACTAGACTCGAGTTGGATCAAATATGACTTCATCTAGGGTCATAAAGGACATTTTAAACCGGAAGAATCTGAGTCCTTCATTAAGATCAGAAGCAGTTTAATCAAGGGTTCAAATCTGAGCAATCTAGACCGTCCAATGAGATTCGATTAATTTTGAACCATCCATCCAGATCTGGAGAGATTCGGTCCATACATTCAGATCTAGTTCATCCGGATTGGTTTGATCGTGATCATCCATTTAGATTGATCAGATCCGTCCAATGAGATTGGAGCATTTTGGGCCGTTGGATGAGATCTAGGTTTGGGTTTTAATTAAGCTTTAATAGATATAGGGGGATGCGGCTGGACGGAATGGGTCTTCTTCTTCACACGCGATCTTTTTCCACCGAGCTTCACCGACTCACGCCCAAGCACCATCGGCCATCCACTTCCTCCGCCAAGGCCGGTGGTGGTCTCCTCCATCACCTCCACAGCTTCGACAACTTAGTTCTTCATTCGGCCAGCTTCTTTCCAACTGTCGGCAGCTTCTCTATTCCTCCGATCAACCATTCCAGCCTTTTCTTGTAGCATTTCCAGCATCGTATTCAGCTTCTGGACAACAATCCTTCTCAAGCTTCATTGTGTTCTCGATTGTTTTCGCTTAATTGGTTGAAGGATTGTAATTAAATTTATCTTCCATATGCTTACTTAGTGTTTGATGAAATGTTTGAATGAGTTAGTTTAATGTAATGTTTGAGTTTATATTCTTTAATTAGATGTAAGTAGATTATGATGTGTCTTTTCTATTACCTTTAATTCTCCGTAGTTGTAATGGGTTAGACTAGGTTTAATTTCTACATTTGAATTGTTGTCTTAGTTCCTATACTTCTTTTATGCTTTTGAATGCTTACTTTATGTTTTGTTTAATTTCTTCACAATCGTAGTTCAATTAGTTTAGAATTTCATTATGTGCATTACCTTCCGTTCAGTAGGATTAGTCTTTTAAATTCAAACCGCTTATTTAAAATAGAAAATTCAAAGCAATAATTAATAATCTTAAGACTACTGTTCTATTAATTACACTCGTTGGGAGACGATCGGAGTCATCCTATATTACATTAGTGTAGAGAGGGGATTCGGTAATTTATTTTGATATGATGTATTGCGACGATGCGTTATCAGCGGTCGACCATTGTCGTTCTTGTAATGTGTTAGGACCTATGCGCCCGCTAGGGGGGAGGGGGTGAATAGCATTTCGTCGCTTCACGGAATTTGATCGTTCTCGCGTGTTTGATTATCTACGATGTTTGTTACCGCAACAGAAATAATAGAATAAAACGAATACAACAAGAACACAAGCACAACACCAAATATAACGTGGTTCGGAACCGTATGGTTCCTACTCCACGGATTGAGCTCAAATGAACTCTAGCGATGCAACCAACACCACTAAATAATAATACTCCTTCTCGACAACAAGTCGGAGGTGGAGAAACCTCTTACAATGATTACAACATCAATACACGAGATATACAAGTAAATATGAATGAAATGCAACAAAAGAAGTAAAGAACACTTTACAAAAACTCTTTTGGATGCTTGCTTGTTTGGTTGCTTGAGTTGCACTTGGAGACCCTAAATTGTAGCAGCAAATCACCCCAAAACTCCTCAAGAAACCTTAGCCAAAATCTTCCCTTTGTGCTCCTTTAAAATCTGCAACTCGGGCTGATTTTCGCCTAGCAGTCGATTGATCGGGACCATCAGTCGACTGCTCCTGTAGCCATTGTGAGACAACGACATGAGCCACGTTGGATAAGTTCCAACGGATAGACCATCGATCGGCCCGATCAAGTTATCACCATGTCAAACCCTAACGATCGACTCGGGAGTTTTACGTTTCCCGAATGCGACCAACGATCGGTGATCTCGGTCGTCGTGCGCAAACCATCGACCGGCCGCCTAATGCTAGCAGTCGACTACTAAGCCAGTTCCTGCAGTCGAACTCTAGTCGACTCCTATCAGTTGACTGACCATAATATCAGTCGACTGATAACCTTATCCATGAGGTTTTAACCCCAAGTATGGTGTCCCCATACTTGCTAGACCACTCTTAGCCTAGACCTAAGTCTTCTAGCCACCTCTGTCAGCCTCGCGCCTATCAGATCTCTCTAAGTCATCCATGACTTATTCATCTATATGCTAGCCTTCAGGTACTTCCATCAGCTATTGTCATGCTAATGTGGTCTACACTGCCAAGGCACATTGGGCTTACGCTGCCAAGATTCCAGTTGGACTTTACGTCGCCAACCATTAGACTTATGCTGCCAAGACTCCACCCTTGGACTTTACGCCGCCAATATTCCCCTTAGACTTCTCAATTGCCAAGACTCAAGATTAGACTTTCCTTTGCCAACCCATGTTGGACTTTCCATGCCAAGACCCATGCTTGGACTTTCCCTTGCCAAGATCAATGCTTGGACTTTCCTTGCCAACCCATGTTGGACTTTCTATGCCAAGTACACAAGACTTGGACTTCTCCCATGACAATGGTCAAACCATTATCAAACATCTAGCTTGGGTCGATTGCACTAACAATCTCCTCAACACATTGTCAGACATCAATGTCAAATATCAAAATACTAATCGAGTCTAACTCGAGTCTGGTCAATCGTGACTTGGACCGATTATACCAACAATCTCTCTCTTTTTGATGTTTGACAAAAACCAAACACCTTTGAGTTAGGCCTAAACCCTAACTCAAATCTCCTTACCAATTATCCCAAATGGGTAGTTTCACTTTCTCCCATTAATTCTCCCCCTTTTTGACATACATTAAAAAGGTTCTTCCCAAGGAAGTTAATGTCTTATATCCCAATGAGATATTACAATCTCCCCCTTGGTCCAAAACACTTACGATGCCTTTACTCTTCCTAGTGATAAGTCCCATATCACTAAAAAGAAGCAATCCTATAAACTCTCCCAATTTCCAAATTGGACATCTCAAATTCCCATTTCTCCCTCTCATGAGGAAAAATACACCCATTATCCCATGATGGATACCTCCCCCTAAAGGCTTGCTCCCCCTTGATCATTGCACAAACAATGTCATTGGAGAGTCCCTAAGCCAATAGGAACACTAACAAAAAGAAATTAAGGGAAAGATTCAACATTGAACTTTCACCTTCCTTAAAATTCGATACACACCCTAAAAAATTTTTCTAATCCATATCAAATGGATTTTCACCCTTTCTAATACTTTCCAAAGCATATCTTAGGGTTAGGAACAGTTAGGGTAGCATAACATAGCTAAAACATGAGCTAAACATCCTTATTTACCCGAAATCAGCCTATCAGTCGACTCTTCCATACAACAATTGACTGAAATCATCATTAGTCGACTGATAAACTGTAACAGTCGACTGATCCTTGATTTTCAAAAATCAGGTTTTTAGAAACGAAATTTGAAAATGCGTAAGTAAATATACATATTTCGAAAAATTTTGAAATTTCATACGCACATTGCTTACATGGAATATAATGGGTGAAAAATAGTTTGAAAATAAAATACCCATTAAAATAGGAGATTGATACAAAGTTCAAAAACTATTAAAACGTTAATGTTTTTTATCTACTTTGTATCAACTTCTTCAATGATGATTGCTATCAAAAGATAGACTTCACTAAGATTTTCTAAAAAGATTTTAAAATGATTTTGAAAACCTATTTTGAACCATGGACTATTGGCTAGATGTACATGACTTGTACACTAGCTTTCCTCATGATCCATATTTATGATTGAAATAAATTTAAGTTCATTTAGATGCAACATCTATGCACCTTGAACTTAACTTATTTTTCTAACATCTCACATGTATCTAGGGTGTATAAAATACACACAAGTCAATGTGATTGTGAGATGTGGAATTAGGGTTACTATGACTTCATGCATTTTCTAGACAACTCTATTTAATTCCCTTATATATGGAATTTCAAATCATGTCATTGTCCTTAAATCAATTTTATTAATGTATGAATGATCATGGCATAAATGATAACATAAATAAGCATGGACAATGATCATGATGTCATGACATATGAATATACTTTAAAACATGAACATGACATAGAAATCAACCCTAAGCAATAGCATGACATTTTATATGATAAAAGGAGATATGATGTCATGACATGACAAAATGAATTATACAAATAAATCAACACACACACAACCAGACAAAGACACATGGTTTTGCACAAACAAAATACTTCATTCAAACATAAATTAGGTTTTACAAGCAAAATAGATGTCCAAAATTCTCTCGACCTCACTACGAAAGCAAAATACAAAATGTGCGCCTAGCTAGGATCATCTCCTGCAGATGATGGAGGCGGTGGAGGTTGTTGGCTCGGCGTCCAAGTCCGCATCATCTCGAAAAAATCGATCTGACGCTGCTCCATCCTGCTGAGCTGCTAACCTAACTGCTGACCAGTGAAAGACTGCTTCGGTCTGAGCTCCTCCAACTTCGATTCAACCACCCCTGGTACTTTGTAAAACTGGCCTCCAGATTTGCAATCCGCTCTAAGAGACCCTCTAGTGGTGCATCTGTTGTCATAGGGTCATCCTCCTCAACACCTGGCCCCTTATGCTCTGTCGCGGGCTCTCCAGGCTCTATAGTTGGTTCCTCATGCTCCACGGGCTGAGACCAAGCCACCCACTCCATTCATCCAGGTCTAGTCTGTATCCCAGCTAGTGTAAAGTTTTACACTATGATGCGGTCGTATGCGTCTGATAAAGGTCTCAGTGATCCCCTGGATATGTTGATGCCGATGGACTCTAACAATGCAGTGATAATGTATCCAAAAGGCATATGCACCTTCCCTTGTACAAGGGTCACAAAATGGACAATGCAATGAAATATGTTCAATGCAATGTTTATGTCCAAAAGGTGACGCATGACATACATAAGGAAAAGATGGGGAGGCCGGATCTTGGCCTGACCCCAAGTCACTATTAGAAGAATACACTCAACAATGACTTTGTAAAGAACATTGTCAGATGCAGATAAGTCATTGATTGGAAATAGGTTTTGAGCTAGTGGACGAGGACGAAAAAAGAAGTGCTCATGCATGGACTCTAATGATATATGGTCAAACGGAGCAGGAAGAGGGGCTTCAAAAGCAGGGTAAACGACAAAAGAGTCATCGGATGCCCGATACTCTAGGAACTCCTGCAAAATCGCAGGAGTGAACTCCAAGTCGCGTTTTGCAACACGAGTGGTGTACTTCGGGCTATCATCAACTTTCCTCAAATTGAGGTAAAACTCTTTGAGAAGATCATTGTTTATGGAATGCGTGCAGAAAATGACCTTCATCAACTGGTAATACCATAGAATCTGAATGACATCTCCGCAGTATGATCTAAAGAATCACTCATCTAGATACCTAACTAGCATCATTTTGGTACGCGAGTGACCCACCCTCATTAAACTCACTCCTAAGTTGTTTTCTACATGATTATGATGAAAGTAATGCAATGCCATGTAATGACACCAAAAACATGGTTAAATCAAACTATGGTATAAGTAAAAAGATAGGGTTTAGGGTATAAGAAGTATACTTTGGTACCATTTTAGTTTGACACTTGAGAATCAGTCGAAACACTGGAGAAGACGTCGGAGGAACGCCAGAAAACATCTCGCTGGAACCCTAACTCATGGTGGAGGAGAATAGAAGCCGTGAGATGGCGCCATTAGCGTGATAGAAAGACCAAAATACGAAGAATAAGGTTAGATTTCAAACCTAGGCCTTGGAGTCACCGGAGTGGGCACGAGAAGGTCGGTCAGAGGGTTTTGGGAACGATCGGAGAACGAAGTGCACGGGGAAGAAAACTTGAAGAAGCCGAACCCTAGCGGTTCGGCCTTAAAAAATTGCAATGCCAGTCGATTGATCACGGTTCAGTGAGCGATTCATGAAGCCATCAGTCTACTGCTTGGCTCGACACTCGACTGCTAAACTTTCTGTGCCGAGCTACAGTATCATCAGTCGACTGTTATGGGTCATCAGTCGACTGATGTGATCAACACTCAACTATTGGATGGGCACTCGACTGTTGTCTCTGTAGGTGATCGTAGGAAGCTAGAGGGGGGGGGTGAATAGCTCGTTTCTTTCGTCGATGGAATTCAATTGCATTCGCTTGCCTATGATTGTTAGTACGTAGCGGAATATAGAAATAATACAACAATCACAATAACAAGCACATAAATACAAGGATATAACATGTTCGGAATCTCAAGGTTCCTACTCCACGGATCGGGCTCAAACGAGCCCTAGCGATGCCAATCACACACCACTAATAAACACTCCTTCTCGACACAAATCAGAGGCGGAGAAACCTCGTACAATAGTTTAAAATAATAAACTAAATACAACAAGCAACTAATATGAAATATAATGCAATACAAGTAAAGAAAACACTTTACAAATGCCTTTAGATTGTTTGCTTGTTGATCGCTTGAACCGTGATTGAAGACCCTGATTTGCAGCAGAAAATCGCCTCAAGAACGTCCAAGAAATCGCTGGCTTTTTCCTCCTTCACGAGCTCCATTTAAAGCTTCAACCTGTGCGGGAAATTGTCGATCAGTCGACTGCTCGGGACCATCAATCGACTGATGCCACTGTTGTCGTGAGACAACGGCTAGATCCACGCTGGAAAATCCAACAGATCCATCATCAGTCGACTGATTATGACCATCAGTCGACTATTCGAGCCTCCACTCGACTGCTAAACCCAACAGTCAAGTCAGACTCCATTCTATGCCCGATTTCTCGAGCACCAGTCGACTGATCACACGATCAATCGACTGCTCGAGTCATCAGTCGAGTGCCCACCTCTGGCAGTCAACTGCTAGGCCAATTCCCACAGTCAAACCCTAGTTGACTCACGTTAATCGACTGCCACATGACACCAATCGACTGACACACCTTAAACATGAGATTTTAACCCAAGTATGATTCCCTCATACTTGCTAGACCACCCTTAGCCTAGACCTAAGCCTTCTAACCACCTCCGTCAGCCTCACGCCTCTCAGATCTCTCCAAGTCATCCATGACTTGTTCATCCATTGCGCTAGCCTTCAGTGCTTCCATTGGCTATGTCATGCTAACGGTGTCTACACCGCCAAGGCACATTGGACTTACGCTGCCAAGACTCTGCTTGGACTTTACGTCGCCAACTATTGGACTTATGCTGCTAAGACTCCCGCTTGAATTTTACGCCGCCAATATCAAACCCCTTGGACTTCTCAAATGCCAAGACTCAAGCTTGGACTTTGCCTTGCCAACCCATGTTGGACTTTCCATACCAAGACCCATGCTTGAACTTTTCCTTGCCAAGTGTCCCACTTGGACTTTTCATACCAAGTACCCATGACTTGGACTTTCCCATGACAATTACATTGTCATACATTTTTGTCGAACATCAAAACATCTCTCGAGTCAAACTCGAGTCCTGGTCAATCGTGACCTGGGTCGATTGCACCAACAATCTCTCCCTTTTTGATGTTTGACGAAAACCAAACAAACCATTGAGTTAGATCATCTAACTCAAACCAAACATCCCCATCTATTTTCCCAATTGATGTCATTTTCCCAATAAATTCTCCCCCAAAACATTCTCCCCCTTTTTGACTAAGGTTCTCTCCAAGGAGGTCAATGTCTCATGTCCCAATGAGATCTTACAATCTCCCCCTTGGTCCAAAAATACCTAGGATGCCTACCATCTTCCTAGTGATAAGTCTCATATCACTCAAGAGAGGCAATCCTATACACTCTTCCAATTTCCAAATTGGGTATCTCAAAATCCCATTTCTCCTCCTCATGAGGAAAAAATACCATCCATCATCCCATGATGGATACCTCCCCCTAAAGGCTTTCTCCCCCTTGACCATTGCACCAACAATGTCCTTGGAAAGTCCCTAAGCCAATAGGAACTCTAAACCATCAAAAATAAGGTTCAAAATTCAAACATGAACTCTCCCATCCTTAAATTTGATATAAACCCTAAACAACTCTCCTAATCCATATCCAATGGATTTTCACCCTTTATAATGCTTCCAAAAGCATATCCTAGGGTTAGGAGTGGTTAGAGAACTCTAACATAGCTGAAAGTGGGGTAAACAAACTTTGTTTTCCCGAAATCAGCTTGACAGTCGACTTTATCAGAGATCAGTCGACTGCCACCAAGGGCAGTCGACTGATAACTGAAATTTTAGAATTTCAGTTATTAGAAATGGATTTTGAAAATTCATAAATAATTATACATATATCAAAAAATCACAAAAATTCATACGTATAATACATAAGTATTATACAATGGGTGAAAAATGATAGAAAAATATTTTACCCATAAAATAATGAGTTTGATACAAAACTCAAGACCATTGAAATTTTCAATGCTTTGGTCCTATTTTGTATCAACTCTATCAATGGTGATTGCTATTAAAAGATAGACTTCACCAAGGTTTTCTAAAATGATTTTAAAATGTTTTTGAAAACCCATATTGGATCATATTCCTTGGGCTCAATGTACATGACTTGTACACAAGCTTTCCCAATTATCCACAAATGAAATTAGATGAGTTTTAGTTCATCTAGATGCAAAAACTATGCACCTTGAACTTAACTCATATCCTAGCATCTCACATGTATCTAGGGTGTATAAATACACATACATGTCAATGTGATGTGAGATGTGAGTTTGGTTCTCCCTAATCTAGGGTTTCATGCATTTTTCTAAGGCAACACTACTTGATTCCCTTATAAATGAGACTCCAAGTCATGCCATTGTCCTTAAATCAATTTTAATCAAATTTAAATGCATGAATGATTATGGCATTAATGATGATATAAATAAACACATGCTTATAATCATGATGTCATGGCATAAGATGGAATCTAAAAACACATGACACTTAAACCTTAATCCTACACATAATCATGACATATAAATGATAAAAATAAACATGATGTCATGACATGTTATATGACAAATCAAGCATGACATATAAAATGCATAGGTATAATAATACCTAAAACTTAGTATTAATTGTCATTTGTTATTATTAATTGTATTTTTCCATATTGCTACTTTTCTCCTAAGTGTGCCAAAAACCCAAAATGACACACTATGACCTCTAAATCTAAATTGTGCCAACTTAATTGATTTTTTATAATTCCAAGAATGTATTGGCACATCCTAAAATCTTTTAGGATCATAATATCAATTCTATTTCCAAGGTATTCATAACCTTGAAAATATCCTAAAGTGCCACCTTTACCATGGTTGAGTTAACTACCCATCCAATCAAGGTTGACACACCCTAAACCAATCTAGCGTGAATCAATCACACTCTTAGGAACCCAAAACCTATTTGAGCTCCTAGAATTAACTAGGTATTCCTTAGTGATGACCTCCTTAGATACCCTCCTAATGACCCTTCTAGACTTGTTAGCCTTGGTCATTGTGGTCTTACCTAGGTTGACTCTTGGGGTAACTCCCCTTGTAATCTTCTTAGTGGCTTCCCTAGGTTTCCTTGAAACCCTAGCCACTAGGCACATACCTTGGTCAACTCTAGGGATGACTTCCCTATTGACCTTAGTCTTCCTAGATCTAGTTTGTGTTCCATAATCAAATGGAACACTATGATAAGCCACCTTAGGCTTAGGTTTGTGACCCAAACTCTTCTTGCCCTTGGTTAACTTTTCTCTCTTTGGCCCTAGGTGTTGACTCTTGGTCCTAGACTCTTGACTTTGACCATTTGACCCTTTTAGTGAATTTTGCATAATCTTGAGGGTCTTTTCTAATTTCTCAAGCCTTGACCTCAAGGCTTGATTTTCTAATTCTAATTGCCCAATTTTTTAATTTTGATTTGGTCTTTGGGCATTGTCCTTTCTAGGCATATGCCTAGTCCATTTGGGATTAAGACCTAGGTGTTCTCCTATTTTCCTAATAGACTCCCTAGGTAAAACTTTTCTAGGGACATTAGTCCCAAATTTCTTCTCCTTTGAAAAATTCCCTATTTCTAACATGCTCTTTTTGATAAATAGCAAGATTACTAAAATTAGTTCTAGCATGCTTTTGCCTATAATTGAAAGAAAGAGCATTATTTAGATATACCTTAGGGTTTGCCTTAGAGGCTCCCCCTACTTGTGATGCTCTCTTTTTCTCTCCCTTTGGACATTGATTCCGGTAATGCCCTTTTGAATTGCACTTGAAGCATATGACATGCTCCTTGCTCTTTTGACTTTGGGCACCGACATCTTTGACCTTTGGAGCCGGTTGAGCCTTCTTTACTTTCTTTGGACACTTACTCTTATAGTGCCCAAATTCCCTACACTCAAAACACATAATATTATTTTTATTTTGAATTGAGGTGTTTGAGTTACCTAAGTCAATGGAGGCCGGAATTGGATTTTGAGCTTCTTCATCTTGACCGGATGTTGCTCGGTGATCTAATCTCCTCCCCCTCAATCCTAGAGGTGGAGGTCTCCTCCGATTCTACTTCCTCTTCTTCCTGGGATGTTGATGGTCTCTCAACCTCCAAGTCCTCACTTCTTTGTGAAGATGATGCATTTTCCTCTTCAGTCCCTTCCTCTTGGACCGGTGATGGACTTTCATGGAGCTTGGCCACTTGGCTCCATAGCTCCTTGGCATCTACATAATTACCTAACATACACAAGATATTATTAAGTATTAAATCAATTAAAAACTTCATTACCTTATCATTTTTCTTGAAGGCTTGAACTTGCTCTTCGATCCATCTCTTTTTCTTGAGGAACCCTCCCTTTGGTTTTATTGGATAGCTATATCCCTCCATCAAAATGGACCATTCTTCGAAGTCCCTCATCATTAGGAAGTCTTCGATCCTTGCCTTCTATTGTCTAAACCCTTCTTATCCATAGAAGGTATAAGTGATAGGTGTGTTGATATCCCATCCTAGTTGCTCTTGAACTTCCATCTTCACCCTCTAGCGTGCTCCCTTAGTTGTTAAACTTGAAGAGCGGCCTCGCTCTGACACCACTTGTAGGTGATCGTTGGAAGCTAGAGGGGGGGGGGGGGAGGGGGTGAATAGCTTGTTTCGTTCGTCGATGGAATTCAATTGCGTTCGCTTGCCTATGATTGTTAGTACACAGCGGAATATAGAAATAATACAACAATCACAATAACAAGCACACAAACACAAGGATATAACGTGGTTCGAAACCTCAAGGTTCCTACTCCACGGATCAGGCTCAAATGAGCCCTAGCAATGTCAATCACACACCACTAATAAATACTCTTTCTCGACACAAGTCGGAGGTAGAGAAACCTCGTACAATAGTTTACAAAAATAAACTAAATACAACAAGAAACTAATATGAAATATAATGCAATACAAGTAAAGAAAACACTTTACAAATGCCTTTAGATTGTTTGCTTGTTGATCGCTTGAACCGTGATTGAAGACCCTAATTTGCAGCAGCAAATCGCCTCAAGAACGTCCAAGAAATCATTGACTTTTTCCTCCTTCACGAGCTACATTTAAAGCTTCAACCTGTGCTGGAAATCGCCGATTAGTCGACTGCTCGGGACCATCAATCGACTGATGCCACTGTTGTCGTGAGACAACGGCTAGATCCACGCTGGAAAATCCAACGGATCCATCATCAGTCGACTGATTATGACCATCAGTCGACTGTTCGAGCCTCCACTCGACTGCTAAACCCAGCAATCGAGTCAGACTCCATTCTCATGCTGATTTTCGAGCACGATCGGTGATCACCGCGATCGATCATGCTCGAGCTCTCATCGATCAGTGCCCACCTCTGGTAGTCGACTGCTAGGCCAATTCCCACAGTTAAACCCTAGTTGACTCACGTCAATCGACTGCCACATAGCACCAGTCGACTGACGCACCTCAAACATGAGGTTTTAACCCAAGTATGGTTTCCCCATACTTGCTAGACCACCCTTAGCCTATACCTAAGCCTTCTAGCCACCTCCGTCAGCCTCACGCCTCTCGGATCCCTCCAAGTCATCCATGACTTGTTCATTCATTGCGCTGGCCTTCAGGTGCTTCCATCGGCTATGTCATTCTAACGGTGTCTACACCGCCAAGGCACATTGGACTTACGCTGCCAAGACTCCGCTTGGATTTTACGCCGCCAACCATTGGACTTATGCTGCCAACACTCCCGCTTGGACTTTACGCCACCAATATCAAACCCCTTGGACTTCTCAAATGCCAAGATTCAAGCTTGGACTTTTCCTTGCCAACCCATGTTGGACTTTCCATGCCAAGACCCATGCTTGAATTTTTCCTTGTCAAGTGTCCCACTTAGACTTTCCATGCCAAGTACCCATGACTTGGACTTTCCCATGACAATTACATTGTCATATGTTTTTGTCGAACATCAAAACATCTCTCGAGTCAAACTCGAGTCCTGGTCAAACATGACCTGGGTCGATTGCATAACAGCCTCAACATGCGCCTTGGATGATAACAAAGAACATCACGATTGTTGTGGATTCTCGGCCGATCGATGAATATCGATTCGAGTCTTTGGAGCAAATCTTTACTTAATTTTGTTCCATTTTAATGTGTTTATGCATGTATATAGAATATATTAGTGTTATGCCTGTGTTTTCATATTTATTAATATATTTTGGTATTTTATTCCATTTTCACAAGCATTAACATCGAAGAGCTTTAATTCCTAACATCTCACCCTTTCTATGTGTTGAAATACACAATCAAGGCGAATCAAATATTTTGTGAGATGCAATACATCATAAACATACTTTCCATGCAACCATATAGTAAGACACATGAAGCATGACAAGTATGTGACATCAAGGTATATAGTGTTTGAGTGTTAATCTCAAATGTCATTTCTAAATCTTAAGATAATTTTCTTGATACATTGATCCCCCAAGTGTGCCAAAACCTATAATGGCACACCATGACTCCTATACCTAATTGTGCCAATTTGATCAAATTATCAAGCTTCTTAAATGATATTAGCACATCCCAAAATCCTTTAGGATTTTAAATCAAACTTATTTCCAAGATACCCATAACCTTGGAAATGATCTAAAGTGTCACCTTTACCATGGTTAGGTTAACTACCTATCCATTTAAAGTTGGCACAACCTAACCCATTTAGCGTGAATCGATCACACTCCTAGGAACCCAATACCTATTAGAGCTCCTTGGATTTATTAGATATTCCTTAGGTATAACTTCCCTAGATACCTTCCCAATGACTCTCCTAGGCTTGGTAGCCTTGGTCATTGTGGTCTTGCCTAGATTAACCTTAGGGATTGCCTCCCTAGTAACCTTCTTAGTGGTCTTTCTAGGTTTCATGGAAACCTTGGCCACTAGATGTTAGTGCCTATAAGATCCATATATCTCCACAATGGTATGATATTGTCCACTTTGGGCCTAAGCACTCATGATTTTATTTTTGGCCTTTACCCAAAAGGCCTCATACCAATGGAGATATCTTTTCATCTTATAAGCACATGATCTTTTCCATGTCTTACCAATGTGGGACTTTGATTGTATTCCCAATACTCCAACAATCCCCCCCTCAAACGAAGGACCACATTGCCCCCCCCCTCAAGCCTATCCGTCCTCAAAGGACATCCTCTTCTTGATGTCTGATCTCAACCCACTATGACTTCCTGCCAACTGTCTGGTCCTCCTGACCCAGCTGGACTTCCTGCCTGGTGTCTGGTTCTCTTGATCCGGACATGGGAGCTCAACTTCCTTCGTTCGAGGTTTATGGATTGACATGGACCATGGCTTTGATACTAATTGTTAGTGCCTATAAGATCCATATATCTCCACAATGGTATGATATTGTCCACTTTGGGCCTAAGCCCTCATGGTTTTGTTTTTAGGCTTTACCCAAAAGACCTCATACCAATGGAGATATCTTTTCATCTTATAAGAACATGATCTTTTCCATGTCTTACCAATGTGGGACTTTGATTGTATTCCCAATACTCCAACACTAGACACTCACCATGGTCAATTCTAGAGATGACTTCCCTTGTGACCTTGGTTTTCCTAGACTTAGGTTGAGTTCCATAATCAAATGGAACCCTACGGTAGGTCTCCTTGGGCTTATGTTTGTGACCCAAACCTTTCTTGCCCTTGGATGGTTCTTGTTTCCTAAAACCTAGGTTTTGACTCTTAAACCTAGATTTTTGATCCTTTGACCCTTGTATTTGATTTTGTATTTTTGCAAGGGTCTTTTCTAGTTTCTCAAGCCTTGACCTTAAGGCTTGATTTTCTAATTCTAATATTCCCAATTTTGAATTTTCATATGTCCTTTGGGAATTCTTTTTCCTAGGCATATGCCTAGTCCATTTAGGATTAAACCCTAGGCGATCCTCTATCTTCCTAATGGTCTCCCTAGGAAGGATTTTTCTAGGGACATTAGTCACAAATTTCTCCTTATCTTTAAAATCGTAACTCTTAGCACATAAACAATAAAATTTATTATTTTTAGCATGCTCTTTATGAAACATAGAAAGATTACTTCTAGCATGCTTTTTCTTATTACTTAAAGAATAAGCATTATTTAAATGTACCTCAGAGTTTGCCTTAGAGGCTCTCCCTACATTTTATGCTCCTTCTTGGACCTTCTTCTTCCTCCTAGGACATTGACTCCTATAATGCCCCGGTTGTTGGCACTTGAAGCATACCACGTGCTTCTTGCTCTTAATGGTTGAGGCACCGGGTTCCTTGGTCTTTTCTTGAGGTTTCGGTGCCGGTTGATTTTTCTTGACTTTCCTAGGGCACTTGCTCATATAGTGCCCATATTACATACACTCAAAACACATAATATAAGTTTTATTTTGAATTGATGTGCTTGAGTTACCTAGGTTAATGGTGGTCAAAATTGGTTCTGTAGGATATTTGAAGCCGCTAGAGGGGGGGGGGTTGAATAGCGTCGTGTTCGTTTGTAGATGGAATTCGATCGCGTGTCATCTCTACAAATTTTGTTAGCGCACAGCGGAATAGTAATGAAAGCAATAACGAAATAAAATAACAATGCAAACACACGGATATAACGTGGTTCGGAATCGAACAGTTCCTACTCCACGGATTGGGTTCGTACGAACCCTAGCAATGCCAATCACACACCACTATGATAAACACTCATTCTCGACACAAGTCGGAGGCGGAGAAATCCCTTACAATATGATTACAACAATAATCTAAACACAACAAGCAAATACAATATGAAATACAACAAAAGAAGTAAAGAACACTTTACAAAAACTCTTTGGAAGCTTGCTTGTTGATTGCCTTGGACTAGCACATGAAGGCCCTGATTTGCAGCAGCAAATCACTTCAAAACGTCCAAGAAAACCGATGTCTTTTCCTCCATCACGAGCTCCTTTTATAGCTTCAATCTGTGCTGAAAAAGGTCGATCAGTCGACTGCTCGGGACCATCAGTCGATTGATCACACTATTGCTGTGAGACAACGGTGTAATCCACGCTGGAAAAATCCAACGGCTAGGACATCAGTCGACTGATCATACACATCAGTCGACTGATGAAGCATCACTCGACTGCTTGTCCCAGCAGTCGAGTGAGACTCCATTCTGTGCCCTAAAATCCGAGCATCGGTCGGTGATCACCCGATCGATCGGCTCGACAATCGATCTAGGAAATTCCGTAGTCAAACCCTAGTTGACTATGCCAGCCGACTGTCACATGGCATCAGTCGACTGGCACACCTCAAACATGAGGTTTTAACCCAAGTATGGTGTCCCCATACTTGCTAGACTACCCTTAGCCTAGACCTAAGCCTTCTAGCCACCTTTATCAGCCTCACACCTCTCGGATCCCTCCAAGTCATCCATCACTTGTTCATCCATCGCGTTAGCCTTCAGATGCTTCCATCGGCTATGTCATGCTAACGGTGTCTACACCGCCAAGGCACATTGGACTTATGCCGCCAAGACTCCACTTGGACTTTATGCCACCAATATCAAACCCCTTGGACTTCTCATGCCAAGACCCATGCTTGGACCTTACCTTGCCAAGACCCATGCTTGGACTTCCCAAAATGCCAAGTGTCCCACTTGGACTTTCCATGCCAAGTACCCATGACTTGGACTTTACCATGACAATTACATTGTCATATATTTTTGTCTAACATCAAAACATCTCTCGAGCCAGGCTCAAGTCCTGGTCAATCGTGACCTGGGCCGATTGCACCAACAATCTCCCCCTTTTTGATGTTTGACAAAAACCAAACAAAACAAACCATTTGAGTTAGACTATCTAACTCAAAGACTCCTTACCAATTATCCCAAATCGGTGATTTAATGTTCTCCCCCTTTTTGACATACATCAAAAAGGTTATCCCTCCAAGGAGGTCAATGTCTCATGTCCCAATGAGATCTTACAATCTCCGCCTTGGTCCAAAAATACCTAGGATGCCTACCATCTTCCTAGTGATAAGTCTCATATCACTCAAGAGAGGCAATCCTATACTTTCCCAATTTTCAAGTTGGGTATGGGAAAATTTCATTTTTCCTTCCCATGAACCATCATCCATCATACCATGATGGATACCTCCCCCTAAAGGCTTGCTCCCCCTTAACCATTGCACCAACAATGTCTTTGGGAAGTCCCTAAGCCAATAGGAACTCTAAACTATCAAAGATAAGGTTAGAGATTCAACATTGAACTTTCCAACACTTTAAATTTGATACAAACCCTAAATACCTCTCCGAATTCATATCCAATGGATTTTCACCCTTTATAATGCTTCCCAAAGCATATCCTAGGGTTAGGAGTGATTAGGGACCTTAACCGTAGCTGAAATCGGGCTAAACAACCCTAGTTTTCTCGAAATCAGTATTGATAGTCGACTCTGTCAAATACCAGTCGACTGGCACGAAGCAACAGTCGAGTGATACTGCACTGCCAGTCGAGCCATACACTGCCCATCAGTCGACTGCCTTGTAGAGGCAGTCGACTGATAAATGAAAACATAATTTTCAGATATCAGACTCGACTTTTGGAAATTCATAAGTAATTCTACGTAAATCAAAAAATCACGAAACTTGATACGTATATTACTTATCACACATACAATTGGTGAAAAATTTTAGAAAAATATTTTAACTAGTAAAATAGGAGATTGGTACAAAGTTCAAAAACTATTAAAACTTTAAAGTTTTTGATCTACTTTGTATCAACTTCTACAATGATGATGGCTATCAAAAGATAGACTTCACCAAGGTTTTCTAAATTGATTTTAAAATATTTTTGAAAACCTATTTTGAACCATGGTTTATTGGCTAAATATACATAACTTGTATATTAGCTTTCCTCATGCTTCTTGGTGATGATTAAAATAAGTTTGAGTTCATCTAGATGCACTACCTATGCACCTTGAACCTAACTTATTATCCTAGCATCTCAAATGTATCTAGGGTGTATACATACACATATATGTCAATGTGATGTGAGATGTGAAGTTAGGATTATTATGGCCTCATGCATTTTCTAGGCAACCCTACTTGATTCCCTTATAAATGGGACTCCAAGTCATGTCATTCTTCCTTAAATCAATTTTAATCACAATAAATGCATGAATGATCATGGCATAATGATAGCAAAATAATAACACATGGCCAATGATCATGATGTCATGGCATATGATATAATCTAAAAACATAACATGACATCTAAAATAATCCTAAACAATGGCATGACATGTTAAATGATAAGATGAAATTTCATGTCATGATATGACAATTTTCCATAAACCAATAAATTAATACAAGCACACAATCAGACACAAGTGATTTCCATAAACAGAATATTTCATTCAATTAATAAGATTTCAGTTTTTACATCCAAAATGGAGATTTGAGAAGCTCAATCTCACTACAAAAACTGAAAACAAAAATCCTAATATCCTCCATCTCTAATCATCTGCAGAAGGTGGAGGTGGAGGAGGCTGCTGGCTCAAGGTCCAGGCTCGCATCATCTCATATATGTCGAGCTGGCGCTGCTCAATGTGGCCCTGCCATGCCAGAATCTCATCAAGTCTGGAGTCCACTGTCTGGTACTCACGAAATCGCCTCCACCGCCCAAGCCTATCTGATGGACCTGCTGCTGATGCATCTACAGGTATCTGATCGTCCTCATCAACAACATCAGGATCTTCATAGTCCTATGCATCCTCTCCAGGCACTAGAGGTGGCTCCCCACGTGCCCTAGGCGGAGGTCGAGGTGCCAGCTCCATCTGCCCCTATCCCAACCGCAGCTTCGCCAACGAGAAGTTACGAACTGATATGCAGTCGTACACCTCAGATAGCGCCCTCAGCGATCCCCTATTAATGTTGATGCCTACTGACTCTAACCATGTTGTGATGATATGGCCATAAGGCATATGCACTTTCCCTTGTACAGGGGATATGAAATGTACAATGCAATGTTTATGTCTAGTCTATGACGCATGGCGTATAAGAGAAAGAGATGGGGAGGCCGAATCTTGGCCAGACCCCGAGTCACAATCGGAAGAAAACACCTAACAATGACCTTGTAGAGTACATTGTCAGGTGCAGATAGCTCAGTAATAGGAAATAAGTTCTGAGCTGGTGGACGAGGATGGCCAAAAACATGCTCATGCATGGAGTCCAAAGAGATATGGTCAAAGGGCTCGGGTAAAGGGGCATCGAAGGTAGGGTAGAAAATGAAGGTGTCATCCGATGTCTTACACTCAAGAAACTCCTGCAATATCGTAGGAGTGAACTCTAAATCGCATTTTGCAACGCGAGTAGTGTAGGTAGGGCCATCGTCTACCTTCTTTAAGTTCTGATAGAACTCCTTAAGGAGATCATCATTAATGGCATGCGTGCATAATACGATTTTCATGAGATGATAATATGCAAATATGTCCATGACGTCACTACAGTAACGTGTAAAGAAGTCCCTATCGATGCACCTAACCAACATGGTTTGGTACAGTCGTGATTCAACCTCGGGTGAGTCATTTCTACGAGATCGCCAATATGAATGTAATGCAACGACATGAAATGCAAGGGCACCAATGCACGATTAGATTATAATAGATTATAATGGAAAGAAAAATTAGGGTTTTAGAGTAAGAAAATTTTACTTTGGCGCCATTTAGAGGGATGATGAGAGAATACTCTGATATCACTGAAAAGGCCGTCGGAGAGTTCGCCGGAGCACTGGATCGCCGGAACCCTAATCGAAAAGGGAAAATTGCTGGAAATGAGTGGATTAGGGTTGTGAGATGAGTGAAAACGCGAGTGGAAGAGCTTAGCTACCAAACCTAAGGCTTGGGTGACCGACGCGGTCGGAAACACTAGTCGGAGAAGGCAGCGGCGACCGGAGAGGAGGAAGAAGCGAGGGATTGACGCGTGAAGACGCCGAACGCTAGCAGTTCGGCGTTATAAAATCGCGATGCAAGTCGACTGATGTGCAGCATCAGTCGACTGATCGCGGCTTATTAGCGGTTTTATCGAACTTGCAGTCGACTGCTCTGGCTCAGCAATCGACTGTTGAGTCTTCTGTGTCGTGCTCTGATAACATCGGTCGTCGATGTTGCTCATCGATCGATGCGATCACCGCCGCTCGTGAGCACTGCGATGATCCTCTGCCTCAATGAACAGTACCATCAGTCGACTGATGTATCCCATCAGTCAACTGATGTGCAAACAGTCGAGTCCTGGAAACAGTGTTGGGACGGATCGAATGGCCGGCTAGAGGGGGGTGAATAGCCCTCGTTCGGTGGATGTCGTAATTCGTTCGTTCTCGTGTGCTTGTCTACAATTGTCGTTAATATACGCAGCGGAATAATAATAGAAATAACAATAATACTAACAACAATACAAGCACACCAAATACGCAAGCATATACGTGGTTCGGAACCGAATGGTTCCTACTCCACGGGCGAGCTCCTTGAGCTCTAGAGATGCACACGGCAATACTCAAACTCCTTCTCGACTACACGTCGGAGGTGGAGAAACCTCTCACAAGCAATTACAACAGTAATATGAAATACAACAAGAAATACAAAGACAATACAAAAGAAAACTTTTACACAATTCTTTGATCGCTTTCTTGTTGCTTGCTTTTGCTTGCTCTTGAAGGTGCGGAATGCGACAATTCCTCCAAAGTCACCTCAAAAGCCTTGGCGAAATCCTCCAACTCGTGCTCCATTTTTGCGCCCATCGATCGATTGATCGTGACCATCGATCGTGGTCCCGTATCCGTTGTCTCTAGCGGCGGATCCACGTTGGTTAAGTTCCAGCGGATCACACATCGATCGATGGCACCCATCGATCGTGATCAACCATCGATCGTGATGGCACCCATCGATCGTGATCAACCATCGATCGAGTCTTTGGCGAGCTTCGACTCCATTACATGCCGTGCGGTGTCATCGATCATTGCCATCCCTCGGCGATCGTGATCTTCAACGATCATTGCCCTCCCTCGGCGATCGTTGATCACCGAACTTGGTTGATCGAACCGGTCGAACCCATACGACCTAGAGCAGTCGACTGGCACCTATGTCAGTCGACTGATGTCGGCTAAAACCTCAACCATAACGATGTTTGAGCCTCCGACACTCAGTCTTAGCCACTTGGCCAAGTCCACCTTATCCCTCATGGAGTTCCCCACCGAAGCTCTCTTCCCTCGGCCTACGTCCCTCGGATCGCGCGCCGCGCGGCCGCAACGCGCCATCCTTCGCATCTCATGCCCTAGAAGTATGCTTCCCTTTGGGCTCACTCCTTCCCTGATGCACTAAGCGCACGGCTGCAAATGCCATCCTTCACCGACTCAAGGACCCCGAGCCTAGTGAACTTACCAAGTCCTCAAGACTTCCCAAATGCACCAAGCGCATGGCTTCGCAATGCATTTCTCACCAAGCACCAAGCGCACGGCTTCGCAATGCTTTGGATTTCCCATGCCAAGCACGAAGCGCACGGCTTCGCAATGCTTTGGACTTTCCCATGCCAAGCACCAAGCGCACGGCTTCGCAATGCTCTGGGCTTTCCCATGACAATCCCATGTCATGAGTTTTGTCTATCATCAAAATATCATCAAGGTACTGCTCGAGTCAAACTTGAGTCAACCTAACCTGGGCCGATTGCACCAACAATCTCCCCCTTTTTGATGATTGACAAAACTACCATCTCAAGTCTACCAATTCTCCCATATTGGCAATTCTCATATCCCAATGAGAATTCCAAACGAACCCTAATTGGTAACTTGGTAACTTCTCCCCCTTTTTGACATTACATCAAAAAGGTCCTCCCCAAGGGTATGAATGTCTCATATCCCAATGAGATCTTACAATCTCTCCCTTGGAGGAACACATGCCTACCATCTTTCTAGTGATCCCATATCACTTAAAGAGAGGCAACCCAATTTTCCTCCCATGAGGAAATACACATCCATCTTCCCATGATGGATACCTCCTAGAGGCTTGCTCCCCCTTGACCATTGCACCAACAATGTCCTTGGAGAGTCCCTAAGCCAATAGGAACATTAACCAAAACAAAATTAAGGCAAAGTTCAACAATGAACTCTCTTCCACCTTAAAATTGATACTCACCCTCAACCCAACTCCTAATCCATATCCAATGGATTTCCACCCTCTCTAATGCTCTCCCAAGCATATCCTAGGGTTAGGAGTGGTTAGGGGACCAAAACATGGCTAAACATGGGCCTAACTATCAAGTTTACCCGAAATCAGCCTGTGCCAGTCGACTCCGTCAGATACGATCATTGGACTTACCATCGATCATTGCCATTACGATCGGTCGATCTTACGTCTAGCTTTTGATTTGAAAGTGGATTTTCGAAATCCATAAGTAAATATACATAAGTTTAAAAATCGTGAAATTTCATATGCATATTACTTATCCTAAACACTATGGGTGAAAAATATTGGAAAATTATTTTACCCATTAAATTAGGAGATTGATACAAAGTTCAAAATTTTAGAAAAGCTTCAATAAAGAGCCATCTTTGTATCATCCCATTCAATGGTGATAGCTATCAAAAGATAGGCTTCACTAATGTTTTTCAAAATGTTTTTCAAACCTTTATTTTCTTTTTCCTAAACATCTCACCAATATCTAGATGTGTAAAACACATTCAAGGCAATTAATCTAGTGAGATGTGGGTTTTTGTTCTTTTAAATTCTCATGCATATTTCTAAGGCAATATTATTTGATTCCCATCAAATTATGTCATAGTCCTTAATTTCATTTTAATTTATGCATGATGATGATTATGGCATAATTATGATATAGATAAAGGCATATGCCAAAATCATGATGTCATGGCATGTGAATGAAAATTAAGCATACATGACATACAAACATAAATCTAAACATGATCATGACATTTTTATAATTAAAAATGAAAATGATGTCATGACATGGCAAGGAAAATAAAGCATGGCAAGAAAAATATACTAAGTTATAAAATACCCAAGTGTTAAAATCAATTTGCCATTTCTAGGGATTAAATTCATTTTGCCTTAATGCCATTCATTTCCTTAGTGTGCCAAAAACCCAAAATGGCACACAAATACCTCTAAGACCTAATTGTGTCAATTTAAATCATTTTAAACTTCTCAAGCATATTGGCACATCCTAATGTGTCAACTCTACTATGGTTAGGTTAACTACCCATCCACTTAGGGTTGACACACCCTAACCCATTTAGCGTGAATCGATCACACTTTTAGGAACCCAATACCTATTGGAGCTCCTTGGGTTAACAAGGTATTCCCTAGGGATAACTTCCCTAGATACCTTTCTAATGACCCTTTTTGGTTTTAAAACCATAGTCTTTTGGGTCTTACTTGGGTCAACTCTAGAGGTGACTCCTCCATTGACCTTCTTAGTGTCCTTCTTGGTTTTTCTTAAGTCCTTGGCCACTAAACACACACCATGGCTAGACTTAGGGATGACTTCCCCATTAGCCTTGGTTTTTCTAGACCTAGATGTTGTCCCATAATTAAATGGAACATTATGGTAGGACATAGGTTTGTGACCCAAACCCTTCTTGCCCTTAGATAATTCTTGTTTTCTAGTCCTTGATTTTTGTGCATTAGACCCCTTAACCGAGTTTGATATTATTGCTAGGGTCTTCTCCAATTTTTCTAGCCTTGACCTCAAGGCTTGGTTCTCCACCTCTAATTTCCTCAATTTTGAATTTTCATTTGGTTTAGGGGAAATGTTCTTCTTCTTAGGCATATGCCTAGATTTCTTGGGATTAACACCCAAGTTTTCTTCAATTCTCCTAATTGACTCCCTAGATAAAATAGATCTAGTGTTTTGAGTCCTAGGTTTATCCTTAGTTATATGAACATGCTTGGCACCTAGACAATACACCTTATTATTTCTCTTAGCATGCTTTTCATTTATAATAGCAAGTGAACTAAAATAGTTTTTAGCATGCTTTTTAACTTTAGGAATTAAAGGTGCATTAAGTAAATTTACCTTAGGGTTAGCTTTAGGAGCTCCCCCTACATGAATTTCACCTTCTTGCCCTTTCTTCCTCCCCCTAGGGCATTGGCTTCGGTAGTGTCTCTTTTGATTGCACTTGAAGCACACAATGTGCTCTTTGCTCTTGATTTTGGGAACACCAGCATCGTTTGACTTTGGGTTGACTTTTGGTCTTGATGCCTTTTCCTTAGCCAATTTAGGGCATTTGCTCTTATAATGCCCTTTCTCCCTACACTCAAAGCATATTATATGATTTTTATTTAAAATAATGACACTTGAGTTGCCTAGGGAGGTGGTGGAGGCCTCTTCACTTCTTCCGGAGGTAGAAGCTTCATCTTGATCTTTCTACAGAGTAGAAGCTCTTTCCTCCCCCTCAATGCTAGAGGTGGAGGTCTCCACCAAATCATCCACATTTTCAAAAATGGATGGTGATTCTTCTTCGGCATCTTCCTCTACTTGTGCCAATTGGGAGTTTTCTTGAAATTTCATTATCTTCTCCCATAATTCCTTGGCATCCCTAAAATTACCCAATCTAGACCAAATAGTGTTAGGTAATAAATCACTAAGTAATTTTATTACCTCAAGATTTGTCTTGAAGTCCTTAATTTGGTCTTGGGTCCACCTTGACTTCTCAATTTGCTTGTTGTTTTTATCCCTAGGCATCTCAAAAGCATTTTCTACAATAATCATATAATCAAAATTGGTTTCGAGATATACCTCCATCCGTTTCCTCCACCAAGAAAAATCTCCATCGAATTTCGGTGGATGGATGAAGCCGGCCATCTTGTAGTGCTCTTGCGGCGGTTAGTCCTTGAAGAGCAACCTCGACTCTGATACCACTTGTTGGGACGGATCGAATGGCCGGCTAGAGGGGGGTGAATAGCCCTCGTTCGGTGGATGTCGTAATTCGTTCGTTCTCGTGTGCTTGTCTACAATTGTCGTTAATATACGCAGCGGAATAACAATAGAAATAACAATAATACTAACAACAATACAAGCACACCAAATACGCAAGCATATACGTGGTTCGGAACCGAATGGTTCCTACTCCACGGGCGAGTTCCTTGAGCTCTAGAGATGCACACGACAATACTCAAACTCCTTCTCGACTACACGTCGGAGGTGGAGAAACCTCTCACAAGCAATTACAACAGTAATATGAAATACAACAAGAAATACAAAGACAATACAAAAGAAAACTTTTACACAATTCTTTGATCGCTTTCTTGTTGCTTGCTTTTGCTTGCTCTTGAAGGTCTGGAATGCAACAGCAATTCCCCTCCAAAGTCACCTCAAAAGCCTTGGCGAAATCCTCCAACTCGTGCTCCATTTATAACCTGCATCATTTGTTTTCGCCCATCGATCGTGATCGTGACCATCAGTCGACTGGTCTCGTAGCCGTTGTCTCACAACGGCCAGATCCACGTTGGTTAAGTTCCAATGGATCACACATCAGTCGACTGATGGCACCCATCAGTCAACTGATCAACCATCAGTCGAGTGCTGGCGAGCTCGACTCCATTCTGTGCCCGTGCCGCGGTGTCATCGATCATGCCATCCCTCGGCATCGGTGATCTTCCCAACGATCATTGCCCTCCCTCGGCGGTTGGTGATCGGCGAACTTGGTTCGATCGAACAGTGAACCCGACCTGAAGCGATCGCACCTATGCCAGATGTCGGCTAAAACCTCAACCATAACGATGTTTGAGCCTCCGACACTCAGTCTTAGCCACTTGGCCAAGTCCACCTTATCCCTCATGGAGTTCCCCACCGAAGCTCTCTTCCCTCGGCCTCGTCCTCGGATCGTCAGCGCCGACTTCGCAACGTCATCCTTCGCGTCTCATGCCCTAGAAGTATGCTTCCCTTTGGGCTCACTCCATTCGCTCCCCGTCCGGCGGTCCCTCGGATGCACCAAGCGCACGGCTTCGCAATGCCATCCTTCACCGACTCAAGGACCCCGAGCCTAGTGAACTTACCAAGTCCTCAAGACTTCCCAAATGCACCAAGCGCACGGCTTCGCAATACATTTCTCACCAAGCACCAAGCGCACGGCTTCGCAATGCTTTGGATTTCCCATGCCAAGCACGAAGCGCACGACTTCGCAATGCTTTGGACTTTCCAATGCCAAGCACCAAGCGCACGGCTTCGCAATGCTCTGGACTTTCCCATGACAATCCCATGTCATGAGTTTTGTCTATCATCAAAATATCATCAAGGTACTGCTCGAGTCAAACTCGAGTCAACCTAACCTGGGCCGATTGCACCAACAAACAAGACTGATCGTTGGACGATCGTATCACGCTATAGATATTATCGATTCGATGATAATCGTATCGATCGATCTCTCGATTTTGATTCAAATTCGAAAATCTCGATTTCTTTATCCAACTTATTTCATTTTCTCATGTTTAATCTTGTATATCGAATATATTGATGTTATGCTTATGTTCATGTATTCGTTAATGTATTTTGATATTTTATTTCATTTTAGCAAACATTAACATCCAATGGTTTCAAAATCCTAACATCTCACCCTTTCTAAGTGTTGAAATACACAATCAAGGTAAAATACTTGTTTTGTGAGATGCAATCCACCCTAGACATTCCTTCCATGCAAACGCATGGTGAAACACATAAAGCATGGTAAGTGCAAGACATTAAGGTGTGTGGCACTTGAGTATCACTCTTGATGTAACTTCTACACCTTAAACACACTTCTCTTGATACATTGATTCCTAAAGTGTGCCAAAGATCAAAGTGACACACTATGACCTCTAAATCTAGATTGTGTCAATTTTATTGATTTTCATGATTTTAAAAATATATTGGCACATCCTAAAATCTTTTAGGATTAAAGCTCAAATGTATTTCCAAGGTAACCATAACCTTGAAAATAACCTATAGTGTCACCTTTACCATGGTTGAGTTAACTACCCATCCAATCAAGGTTGGCACATCCTAACCCATTTAATGTGAATCAATAATGCTCTTTGGAACCCAAAATCTATTTGAGCTCCTAGGGTTAATTAGGTATTCCTTAGGGATAACCTCCCTAGATACCTTTCTAATGACCTTTGTAGGCTTATTAGCCTTGGTCATTTGGGTCTTGTCATGGTTGACTCTAGGGGTAACTCCCCTTGTAACCTTCTTAGTGGCTTCCCTAGGTTTCCTTGAAACCTTAGCCACTAGGCACAATCTTTGGTCAACCTTAGGGATGACTTCCCTATTGACCTTGGTCTTCCTAGACCTAGGTTTAGTTCCATAATCAAATGGAACATTGTGATAAGTAGGCATTACTTTCTTAGACATAGGTTTGTGACTCAAACCTAGTCTTCTAGATGATTCTTGCCTCTTACACACTCTTTGTTGACTTCTAGATCCTAGAGTTTGATACTTTGACCCTTCAAATTGATTTTGCATATTTGCAAGAGTCTTTTCCAATTTCTCAAGCCTTGACCTTAAGGCTTGATTTTCTAACTCTAATTGCCCAAATGATTTTTGATTAGGTTTTTGGGCATTACCATTCACTTTAGACATATGTCTACCCTTATTGGGATTGATACCTAAATGGTTTTCGATTTTCTTAATTGTTTTCTTAGGAATGACATTTCTAGGGACATTAGTCCCAAATTTCTCCTTCTTTAAAATAGACCTAGAGTTATCATTCCTAGCATGCTTTGATTCATGAGTAATAGCAAATTTATTTGAATTAATTCTAGCATGCTTTTGCTTAGAATTTAAAGAATGAGCATTATGAAAATATACCTTAGGGTTAGTCTTAGAGAATTCCCCTACTTGTGAAGCTCCCTCCTTTCTTCTAGGGCATTGGCTCCTATAGTGTCCTGGTTGTCAGCATTTGAAGCACACCACGTGCTCCTTGCTCTTCTTGGTTGGGACACCGGCATCCTTGACTTTTTCATTGACTTTTGGTGTCGGAGGAGCTTTCTTAACCCTTTTTGGAAACTTACTTTTGTAGTGTCCAGATTCCCTACACTCAAAACATATTATATGATTTTTATTTACAATTGACATGCTTGAGTTACCTATGGTGGTGGTAGGTGCCGAAATTGGAGCTTCTTCATCTTGACTAGATGTCGAAGCTTCCTCTTGTTGCTCCGGAGTGGAAATTCTTTCCTCCCCCTCAATCCTAGAGGTGGAGGTGTCTTCTACTTCTTCTTCCACCGATCCGTAAGTTGACTCCTCTTCAACTTCTGATTCCTCACTTGCTCTTGAGGATGATGAACTCTCTTCATCCTCTTCCTTATCTTCTTCTACTTGTGCCAAGTGGGGCTTCTCATTGAACTTGGCTAATTTATCCCATAGCTCCTTGGCATCAAGATATTCACCTAGCCTAGACAAAACATCATTAGGTATCAAATCTTCTAAAAGTTTTGTTACCTTGGCTTCGGTTTTGAATTTTTGTCGTTGCTCTTGAGTCCATTTCTTCAACTTGGGGACTTGTCCATTCCTATCCCGAGGAGGTTCAAAACCTTCTACGAGGATGAACCAATCCTCTATATCCATCATCAAGAATGTCTCCATTCTTGTTCTCCACGCCGAAAAGTCTTCTCGATCATACGGCGGTGGAGTGTTGATGTCCCATCCAAGCTTGTCTTGGGATTCCATCTTATTCCTCTAGCGTCTTGACTCCGGGTTGTTAATACCTAGAAGAGCCCTTGGCTCTGATACCAATTGTAGGATATTTGAAGCCGCTAGAGGGGGGGTGAATAGCGTCGTGTTCGTTTGTAGATGGAATTCGATCGCGTGTCATCTCTACAAATTTCGTTAGCGCGCAGCGGAATAGTAATGAAAGCAATAACGAAATAAAATAACAACGCAAACACACGGATATAACGTGGTTCGGAACCGAACGGTTCCTACTCTACGGATTGGGTTCGTACGAACCCTAGCGATGCCAATCACACACCACTATGATAAATACTCCTTCTCGACACAAGTCGGAGGTGGAGAAACCCCTTACAATATGATTACAACAATAATCTAAACACAACAAGCAAATACAATATGAAATACAACAAGAGAAGTAAAGAACACTTTACAAAAACTCTTTGGAAGCTTGCTTGTTGATTGCCTTGGACTAGCACATGAAGGCCCTGATTTGCAACAGCAAATCGCTTCAAAACGTCCAAGAAAACCGATGTCTTTTCCTCCATCACGAGCTCCTTTTATAGCTTCAATTTGTGCTGGAAAAGGTATATCAGTCGACTGCTCGGGACCATCAGTCGACTGATCAAACTGTTGTTGTGAGACAACGGTGTAATCCACGCTGGAAAAATCCAACGGCTAGGACATCAGTCGACTGATCATACACATCAGTCGACTGATGAAGCATCACTCAACTTCTTGTCCCAGCGGTCGAGTGAGACTTCATTCTGTGCCCTAAAATCCGAGCATCGATCGGTCGATCACGATCGATCACATCGATCGATCGGCTAATCACTGATCGCCCACCTATGGCGGCGATCTAAGGCAATTCCGCAGTCGAAACCCTAGTTGACTATGCCCGGTCGGCGCCACATGACACACCTCAAACATGAGGTTTTAACCCAAGTATGGTGTCCCCATACTTGCTAGACTACCCTTAGCCTAGACCTAAGCCTTCTAGCCACCTCCATCAGCCTCACGCCTCTCGGATCCCTCCAAGTCATCCATGACTTGTTCATCCATCGTGCTAGCCTTCAGATGCTTCCATCGGCTATGTCATGCTAACGGTGTCTACACCGCCAAGGCACATTGGACTTACGCCGCCAAGACTCCGCTTGGACTTTACGCCGCCAATATCAAACCCCTTGGACTTCTCATGCCAAGACCCATGCTTGGACTTTACCTTGCCAAGACCCATGCTTGGACTTCCCAAAATACCAAGTGTCCCACTTGGACTTTCCATGCCAAGTACCCATGACTTGGACTTTACCATGACAATTACATTGTCATATGTTTTTGTCTAACATCAAAACATCTCTCGAGCCAGGCTCAAGTCCTGGTCAATCATGACCTGGGCCGATTGCACCAACAGGTTCTTCATCTTCTCAACTGGAGGTAGATGGTTCCTCTTGAGTTGACTCTGGTATTGAAAATGACCTAGTATCCTCCCCCTCAATCCTAGAGGTGGAGGCTTCTTTTATTTCTTCCTCCTCTCCCGATCCGGATGTTGATTCTCTATCACCCTCTGAATCATCAAGCTCTTGTGATGAAGATGTGCTTGCTTCTTCTTGAGCTTGAGAGGATGAACACTCCTCTTCTTCCTCTTCTTCTTGGACCAGTGATGGACTTCCGTGATACTTTGCTAATTCGCTCCAAAGCTCCTTGGCATCCTTGTATTCACCTAAGCTACACAAGATATCGTTACGAATCAAATCAACCAAGAATTTAATTACCTTTGTATTTTTCCCAAACTCTTGGATTTGTTCCCTGGTCCATTTCTTCATTTTGAGGAAACCTCCCTTTGACCCTCTTGGATATTGAAATCCTTCCATCAATACAACCCATTCCTCAAGGTCCCTCATCATCAAGAAGTCTTCAATTCTTGCCTTCCATTGGTTGAAGCCTTCTCATCCATAGAAATTGTATGGAATTTGGGTGTTGACATCCCATCCCAATTTTTCTTCGAATTCCATCTTCCCTCTAGCGATCTTGCTCCCGGTGGTTAGTCCGTAGAAGAGCTCCAAGCTTTGATACCACTTGTTTAGACCTGTGCGCCCGCTAGAGGGTGAGTGAATAGCATTTCGTCACTTCACGGAATTTGATCGTTCTCGCGTGCTTGATTGTCTACGATGTTTGTTAGCGCAGCGGAAATAATAGAATAAAACAAATACAACAAGAACCCAAGCACAACACCAAATATAATGTGGTTCGGAACCGTATGGTTCCTACTCCACGAATTAAGCTCAAATGAACTCTAGCGATGCAACCAACACCACTAAATAATGATACTTCTTTTCGACAACAAGTCGGAGGTGGAGAAACCTCTTACAGTGATTACAAAAGTAATACACGAGATATACAAGCAAATATGAATGAAATACAACAAAAGAAGTAAAGAATACTTTACAAAAACTCTTTTGGATGCTTGCTTGTTTTGTTGCTTAAGTTCCACTTGGAGACCCTGAATTACAACAGCAAATCGCCACAAAACTCTTCAAGAAACCTTAGCCAAAATCTTCCATTCATTCTCCTTTTAAACCTGCAACTCGGGCTGATTTTCGCCTAGTAGTCGACTGATCGGGACCATCAGTCGACTGCTCCTATAGTTGTTGTGAGACAATGACATGAGCCACATTGGATAAGTTCCAACGGATATACCATCAATCGACTGATTATACCTAACAGTCGATTGATCAAGTCATCACTCGACTATCAAACCCTAACGATCGATCGACTCGAAACTTTCATTCTCGAATACCCGACACAGCGTCGGCGCCCAATCTTGTGATCATTGCTAGGCTAGTTCCTGCAGTCGAACTCTAGTCGACTCTCACCAGTCGATTGACCATAATATCAGTCGACTGATAACCTCATCCATGAGGTTTTAACCTCAAGTATAGTGTCTCCATACTTGCTAGACCACCCTTAGCCTAGACCTAAGCCTTCTAGCCACCTCCGTCAGCCTCGCGCCTATCGGATCCCTCCAAGTAATCCATAACTTGTTCATCCATATGCTATCCTTCAGGTACTTCCATCAGCTATTGTCAAGCTAATGTGGTCTACACTGCCAAGACACATTGGACTTACGTTGCCAAGACTCCGCTTGGACTTTACGCTGCCAACCATTGGACTTATGCTGTCAAGACTCTACCCTTGGACTTTACACCGCCAATATTCCCCTTGGACTTCTCAATTGCCAAGACTCAAGCTTGGACTTTTCCTTGTCAACCCATGTTGGACTTTCCATGCCAAGACCCATGCTTGAACTTTCCCTTACCAAGACCAATGCTTGTACTTTCCTTGACAACCCATGTTGGGCTTTCTATGCCAAGTACACAAGACTTGGACTTCTCCCATGACAATGGTCAAACCATCATCAAACATCAAAACATAATCTGGGTCGATTGCATCAACAATCTCCCCAACACATTGTTAGACATCAATGTCAAACATCAAAAAACTACTCGAGTCTAACTTGAGTTTGGTCAATCATGACCTGGGTCGATTGTACCAACATAATGGACACCAAATAAAAGAATGTAATATCTCTTGTAATCCAAGATTGCATGCAACTTTGTGACTAAACATAGGAATGTAATCAATATTACATTGTATTCCATTACAAACTTGATTACATTACATCCTATCAAACGTAGCCTACGAGTATTATTGTGATGAAAGGACAAATGTTCCACAGAGTTATGGTCCAAGGGAATCGACTCTTGTTTCATTATTGTTGATACGGGGGAAATATTGGCTCGTATATGGAAATAAGGATCCGACTCAATTGGAAGGATATAAAAGAAGTTGCTAGGCTTAGGAAAAAGAGGGGTCATTTATTGGGAGTTGTCGCTGTAAGGAAAGGGGGGACTCTTCTTCTCTGTGGGGGGCCTACACCCGGAGCCGAGAAGGAGGGCTGGCTTTTTGAGAAAGGAAGGTTCTGAACTTCTTGGAGGGAACGAGAAAACAAGGAGGGTGTTTCTCTTTCGCTTCTCCCTTCTTTCTCTTCTCTTGTCGGCGGAGAAAAGCAATCGATCATCGCCTTTCCGGTCCCCACCACCCTCCTCTGCTTCCTAATTTCGTTCTCCCTTCATCCTTCTATGAGTGAGAGCGAGGGTCGAACCGTGGAGTTGCTGTTGGTGCACTTGTTCATCATAAAGAGGGGAAGTTGGAAGCAGAGGAATAAAGGAGACTCCTGTCTGGCTGACTTTGAAATCCCTGGATCCTTTCCGACTCAAAGAGGCAAAGGAGTAGTTTCCAGCCCTTGGAAGCAGAAGGTTCATTAGTCTAGAAATTGCTCCCTTCAGTATATAGGGTCGACTCGAGTCTAGCTCTAGCATGTCGGCTAACCTAGGTAGCCATGAGCAAATAAAACCAAGAAGTGGTTCGGCACCAATATCTTCTACAAGTAATGGAGCAAGTGGACCTAGTATAAGAGAGAGTGCATCTGAATCAAACAATTGGTTTTCTTTTGTTAGTGAATATGTAGGACTCTTCGATAGTTATGGAAATGATGGAGTGCCAACCTCACAATCTTTTTTTTTTTAATGATATCCATCCCAATTCTTTCAACAATGCAGGGCCAATCGAAATTAGCAACAAGGTTCTTGAATCATGACTTTTTGAAGGACATCATAATAGAGGTTTATTGCAAAGGACCGATATTTCTCTTGATGAAAGCCCTTTGAGAAACTTTGAGAATTATTTCAGTGCTATTGATTTCTTTTCCAAGGACGACGGAAGAAGACAAAGAGTCAAACTTGGTGATGCAATCTCTTCACACAAGAGAAAGAAAATGTTGATGTAGTATGTGGGGAGTCCTTCTGCAGTGCATTCTAGGTTGACTGGTAGAAATGCGACACCAAATAGGCAGCATCTTGCACATGCAATTCCTAGCTCAACTTTGGATCCATAGAGATGGGAGCACGAGCTTTGATCTGCATCATGATCATCTATCCGCATTTGTGGAGAAAGTGCATCATCAATCAAGACCTATGTTCCTTTGTCCACATGGAGTCATGCAGCTGCAAGCAGAGAATGAAGTAGGACATTAGAGGTCATCCAATAGTATAGCTGCTCCAAGGATTTCAAAGGGTTACACTCTATAACCTTCTCAGGCTTGTTAAGTATACGGATTATCAAGGTTTTCTGGTTCTCTTTTTCTTCTTTTTATATTACTTTTACTACATTCAATATATTCTCTTTCATTAATGTCTGACCTAACTTAAACATCGAAGTGTCACCGTCGGATAGGACGACGGTGGTTTAACACATGTTAACTTTTTCAGGACAAATTTACTGATGCGGTTGGAGGGAACCTGCCTTCTACAGTCTCATATCGAAAGGAAAAATTTGTGCCGCATCAGTTGGCGTCATCTATGGGAACTTCTAGGAAAGATATTGAGAAAATAATATGCTTTAGGTCAATGTTGACTCTTGTAAGTCAATTCCTCGGCAGAGTTTCTCTATGGTATATGACTTCACGATGGGAGGAAGACATCAATCCTCCCTGCTGTTAAATTCAATAAGTATGTATATAAATACTTACCTTTAATATTTTGTTGCATTCTTATAACTTGCTGTTTCTTTAGTTGTATTTAAAATTTTTCCCATTGAAGATATATCATATGAGACACACTTAGAGAACAAATAGTATGATTATATATACACTTAGAATGTCTTAAAAGCTTGAATTTAATTTAATTACCTCTATTTAATATTTATCTTGAAAGTTTACCTCTAGATAATCATTCCACTATTTCTTAGTCATACATACCAAGTCGGTCACTTGACTGCACAACCAGTTGGTCGTCTGGCCGCACAATCAGTCGGGCATCCAATTACACAACAAGTCGACCACACCACTTGGACGCATAGTCAGTTGACCACCCGACTAAACAACCAGTTGATTACTTGATTGTATAACCATTCAACCGTCTGACTGCATAGTCAGTCAATCACTCGGTTGCCTAGCTAGTTGGTCACTCGACCACATAATCAATTTGTAGCTTTACCGAGACACACTTCACCCCTTCTAACCACTTGACCGAGAGCATACTTCATTCCCTCCGGTCACTCGCCGGAGGTAAGTTGTTTCACTCGGTAGCTTATTCGAGAATATATTTCACCCCTTCTAGCCACTTGGCCAAAGGTCATTACTTGTACTTAGTCATTCAACTGAGTTAATATACTTCATCCCATTCGGCTATTCGGCCAGGGTAATTACTTACACTCAGTCATTCGGCTGAGTTAACATACATCATCCCATCTGGCTACTCGGCTAGGATAATTATTTGCACTTAGTTGTTGGTGCAATCGACCCAGGTCACGATTGACCAAACTCGAATTTAACTCGAGTAGTATTTTGATGTTTGACGATGAGTTGACCATTGTTTGACAATGGGTTGACTATATGGTTGACATGGGATTGACCATATGATGGAGAAGTCTAAGTGGGACACTTGGCATGGAAAGTCCAAGCATGAGTCTTGGTAATGGTAAAGTCCAAGTCTTGAGTACTTGGCATGGAAAGTCCAAGCATTGGTCTTGGTAAGGGAAAGTTCAAGCTTGAGTCTTGGCAATTGGAAAGTCCAACATGGGTTGACAAAGAAAGTCCAAGGGTATAATCTTGGCCACGTAAGTCCAAGTGTGTAGTCTTAGCGGTGAAAGTCCAAGTTATGGGTACTTGACATTTGGGAAGTCCAAGGGTTGATATTGGCGGTGTAAAATCCAAGGGTAGAGTCTTGGTAGCATAAGTCCAATTGTTGGCAGCGTAAAGTCTAAGCGTGTGTCTTGACAGCGTAAGCCTAATGTGCCTTGGCGGTGTAGACCAGCATAACATGACAATAATTAATGGAAGCACCTAAAGGCTAACGTATAGATGAACAAGTCATGGATAACTTGAAGGGATCCAATAGGCGGGAGGTTGATGGAGGTGGCTAGAAGGCTTAGGTCTAGGCTAATGGTAGTCTAGCAAGTATGAGGGCATCATACTTAGGGTAAACCTCATGGTTGAGGTGTAGCAGTCGACTGGTCAAGTGTTTGACACTTGCCAATCGAATTGACATCGGATCGACTAGGAGTATGACCGATTGGTATCGAAGAGTCGTGACATTCGATCGGCAAGAGGCCTTAGCTTGATTTGCCCGGCGATTGGGTAGTCGATTGGCCATGAGCAATCGACTGCCATGGAGGGAAATCGACTGTTGTTGGTTCTGGTTGCTAAGGCAGAATGCTCGTTAGCCGACTGAGCAGTTGGCTACGGGTTTGAGCAGTCGACTGCTGAAAATGATAATCGACTGCTAGTATATCCGTTGGCCAGAATACCGATGTGGATTAAGTCCGTTGTGAGACAACGACATTGTTGACAGTCGATTGCCAAGCGGAAATTCAAGTCACGTAGAGGCTTAAAAGGAGTTCAACGAAGAGAATTTTGGCAGCGATTTTCTTGGGCGATTTGAAGGGGATAGTTGTTGCTTTCCAGTCCTTCAAGGCTAATCCATGGCGATCAATAAGAAAGCATTCAAAAGCACATTTGTAAAATTTTCTTTACTTGTATTTGTGTAGTTTATTTGTATTTACTTGTTGTATCTTGTTTATTGTTGTAAAGTCTTGTACGAGGTTTCTCTAGCTCTGACTTATTGTCGAGAAGGAGATTTATTAGTGGTGTGTACATCACTAGAGCTCGTTGAGCTCGCCCCGTGGAGTAGAAACTTTAAGGTTATGAACCACGTATATCGCTTGTGTATTGTTGTGCTTGTATTTTGTTTATTCTTTTCTATTATTTCTACTGCGTACTAATCAAATTGTAGCAAGCACACAATCAAATCAATCGACGAACGAAAATGCACCATTCACCCCCCCTCTAGCTCTCACTGAAGTTCCTACAATTGGTATAAGAGCTAGAAGCTCTTCTACGGATTAACAACCAAGAGCAAAAGTGCTAGAGGATGGAGTTGCCAAAAGATGGACTTAGATGGGACATCAACACTCCAATTTCATACACCTTCTATGGACGAGAAGGTTTTGAGCAATGGAAGGAACGGATGGAGAACTTCTTCATGATGGACTTTGAAGATTGGATAATCCTAGTGATGGGATTTGAACTTCTAAGAGGTCCAAAAGTTGGATATCTCAAGAAGAAGAGATGAACCGAAGAGCAAGTCCAAGCCTTCAAAAGAAATTATAAGGTAACACAATTGATATTAAATTCATTACCTAACGATGTCGTGTCTAGGTTAGGTGAATTTCAAGACATCAAGGAGCTATGGGATAAATTGACCAAGCTCCATAAAGAACTATCCGTGGCTCAAGTAGAGAGAGAGATCCCGAAGAAGAAATCTCATCCTAATAAGAAAGTGAGGATTTGAAGGTCGAGAGGTGTTCGACATCCGAGGAAGAAGTGGAAGAAAATGAAGAAGCCTTCACCTCTAGGATTGAGGGGGAGGAGAGAATTTCCACTATGGAGCAAGATCAAGAAGTAGCCTCCACCTCCGGAAGAAGTGATGAAAAAGATCAAGAGGCTTTCACCACCACCCCAGGTAACTCAGACATCTTAATTATAAATAAAAATCATATCATATGCTTTAAGTGTAGGGAAGTCAGGCATTACAAGAGTAAGTGCCCAAAATTAACTAAGAAGAAAGCGCCGACACCAAAAGTAAATGAGAAGCCTAAGGATGTCAGAGTCCCCATTAAGAATAGAAAAGAGCACATTTTGTGCTTCAAGTGCCATCAAAAGGGACATTATAGAAGCCAATGTCTTAGGGGGAGGAAGCCTAGTAAGTGTGAAGGAGCATCAAATGTAGGGGGAGCTTCTAAAGCAAACCCTAAGGTAAATTTAAATAATACTCATTCCTTAAGTAATAGGCAAAAGCATGCTAGGAGTAATGTTAATAATCTTGCTATTGTTTATGAAAAGCATGCTAGAAATAATAAATCTTATTGTTTAGGTGCTAAGAGTTGTAATTTTAGAGCTAAAGAAAAATTTGAGACTAATAACTCTAGACCAATTCAACTTAGGGAGTCAATTAAGAAGGTAGAGGACAATTTAGGCATTAACCCTAAAAAAGATAAACATATATCTAGAAGAAATGGTAATGCCCAAAGACTAAATGAAAAATAAAAAATTGAGCAGTTAGAATTAGAAAATCAAGCTTTGAGGTCAAAGCTTGAGAAATTAGAAAAGACCCTTAGAAAAATACAAAATCAAATGCAATGGTCGAATAGTCAAAATTTAGGGTCTAGGAGTCAAAGCCTAGGGTCTAGGAGGCAAGGTCCACCCAAGGAAAAGAAAGGTTTGGGTCAAAAACCTAAACCCAAGGAGACCTACCACAATGTTCCATTCGATTATGGAACACAACCTAGGTCAAGGAAAACTTGTTGGACCGTCGATGGCCGGCTAGAGGGGGGTGAATAGCCCTCTTTCGCATATGGTGGAATTGCTCGTTGAATTATCTACGAATTACGGTTAGTGCAAGCGTAAATATAAAGCTAAAGACAAAACAAAAAAACAAGAAATACAAATGCTAACAAGAGTGTGTAACGTGGTTCATGGCCTTGCCGCTAATTCACGGATCGATTCGTTCCAGGTGAATCACGCCTAAACTTCCACTATTCTCTCCTTGGCACCAAGCAAGGTGAAGGTAACCTTTTCTTACAAGATCACTCTTCTTACAATAGAATTTAGATAAAAGCAAGTAAGAAGAGTAGGGAAGCATTTTGGTCACTTGGGTGTTGATTGGAGTTAAAGCATTAGGCTCCCAAGTTTGTTAGGATCTTTGTAATGGCTAGAGGGGGGGTGATTAGCCTTTCTTCATTTCTACAAATACGTTAGCGGAAGCAATACAAATACAAATAAGAATACGAATAAGAAAACAATGAAAGCAATGCTAACACCCGATGTACGTGGTTTGGAGATGACGCTCCTACTCCACGGCAATCCGTAAGGTGGATTAGCCCTAGCCAATCTTCACTAAAACCTCCTTTGGATGAACCAAGGTGGAGAAACCTTGTCTTACAATGCTCTCCTCTTCTTTACAATGATGGAAGTTTAAAACCTAGAGAAGAGGAGGTTTAGAATCACTAAAGCACTTGGGAAAACTTGGTGAGCACAAGGGTGTAGCTAGGAATGAGAGCACTAGCTTCACCAAGCTCCCCAAGGCCCCTTCTTATAGAAGAGGGGTTGTTTTTCCCGTTGGGTTTCGATCGGATCGTGATGCTTACCATCGATCGACGCGCCAACCAACGACTTCGAACTAGCGACTCGCGAGATTCGTAGCCGCAATTTCCAACGGCCAAGTGATCGATCGGTGATCCATCCATCGATCGGGATGGAGTGATCGATCCGAAAGTGATCGTCGCGATCGAGTGCGACTACACTCAGTGCTCATTTGCGATTAGTTGATCGCCACTATTGGCGGTCGGCCGATTAACATCGATCACCCGCGCAAGCGATCGGTGATGGTCAGGGTTTCACCCTGACTCAGTCGAGCACCTGACCAGTCGACTAATACATCATATCAGTCGACTGATACTCATCAAGTATGAGTAATTCACACTTGATTTTACACCCTAGACCTAGACTCAACCTTCTAGCTCCTCATTAAGCCTTGCGCTTCCTTCGGTTTCGTCATGTCTTGGGTTGCCAAATGCTTGGACTTTATGCTACCAAGACTACAAGCTTGGACTTCTTTCGCCAATGTTCACTTGGACTTTATTCTGCCAAGACTACAAGCTTGGACTTCTTTCGCCAATGTTCACTTGGACTTTATGCTGCCAAGACTACAAGCTTGGTCTTACGCTGCCAAGTCCATCCCTTGGATTTCCCTTGCCAAGATCATACTTGGTCTTCCTTTGCCAAGGTTCACTTGGACTTTATGCTGCCAAGACTACACGCTTGGTCTTATGCTGCCAAGTCTGTCCCTTGGACTTCTCTTTTACCAAGTCTTCATCCTTGGATTTTCCTGTCACTTAAACATATTCGCAATTAGATCACAAAGCATTGCCTAACTTAGATGATTATCCAAACATCAAAACATATAAATGCTTGGGGCATTGTTGCACCAACAATCTCCCTCTTTTTGATGTTTGGCAATCATTTAAGTTAGGTCTTTAAAAATACACACATAATCATATTTTCAATATGAATTCTAACTTAAACATTCCTTCCCCCCCTTTGACATACATCAAAAAGAGAAGGATTCAAAAAAAATGAAAGAATTAAAGGTGTTGGATCTTGGACTAAGGTATAAGATTGAAATTAAGCTCCCCCTTAATCCAAGATATGCTTTATGATGTGTAAATAATATTTAAGGCAAAGCATAAAAAATTCAAAAATTAAGTCCTAACTTTGCACCAACAATGGAAGTTTGGGGATGAAAAGATATAATTTATGAAACTCCCCCTAAAACACTGCATTAAACAGTCCTAAAACTTTGTTTATACTCAATATTATCATGCTATAGTTTTAGGACATCAAAGATACACTAAATATTAGAAAATGGAGCTAATTATCAGAAAACACAGTGTATCGATCGGTTTACGAACGATCATTGCTCTCATAAAATCGAAATTTCAGCCTTTTCAGCCCAACTTCATAAATGCGTTAGAAATTCTAAAAACCTCGAAAAATCATGAAATTTTGTGTACATCGTACTTTATTAAGGAAAAATAGTTTGAAAAATATATGTTCTCCAGATTTCAAGATTGATACAAATTTGGAAACTAACAAAAGTTCTAAAGATTTTGCAAACTTCGTATCACTTTTGTGTTCCACTTGAAAACTATTTTTCAAAATATGATAAACATAGTTTAAAATATATATGATTTGGAATTTCCAACCATGTTCTTAGAGCTATGTATTCATTACTTGAATACAAGCCTTCCCAATGATTGGTCCATGAGGTATTCATGTCTCTAGGTGTGTCACTGACTCATAGTAATGCATCATAACAAGCATGATGAGTCAAGTACACCTTCCATATCATCTCACATGTTCCTAAGTGTCTCAATACAAAAATCAAGGTTTCTTAAGGCTTTTAGTGAGATGCATCAAGGTATAAAGCTAACATATGAATATGGGATCATGCAAACCTAGAATTTTACTCTACAAAGCACATACCAAGCTCTCTCCTTAACGATGAAAATTCGATTTCAGGAAGAGCTTTGGTGAAGATATCGGCAAGGTTAGACTTAGATTCTACATAATTAAGTTTAATGTCCCCTCTTGCCACATGATCTCTTATGAAGTGATGTTTCACTTCAATGTGCTTGGTCCTAGAGTGATGTACCGGATTTTTGGTCAAGTTGATGGTACTCACATTGTCACAATAAACTTTAATGTTAGAATAGTGTAGCTCATAGTCCACAAGAGTATGTCTCATCCAAAGTAATTGAGCTACACAACCACCCATAGCCACATATTCGGCTTTGGTGGTTGATAAAGCAACACAATGTTGCTTCCTACTACTCCAACTAACTAGGGAGGACCCAAGAAATTGACATTCACCACTAGTACTTTTCCTATCCAATTTGCAATCGGCATAATCGGAATCGGTATAACCAAGCAACTCAAAGGACCTAGTCCTAGGATACCAAAGTCCTACATTTAGGGTGCCTTTAATATATCTTAAAATTCTCTTAACGGCTACTAAATGTGATTCTTTGGCAAAAGATTGGTATCTTGCACACATACCTACAGCAAATAAGATATCGGGTCTACTAGCGGTTAGATATAGTAGGCTACCAATCATACTCCTATAAAGTTTAAGATCAATTGATTTACCATCATGATCACTATCTATTCTAGTGCTAGTGGCCATAGGAGTGGTTACAATTTTGGCATTTTCCAAACCAAATTTCTTGATCATTTCATTTGTATATTTGGTTTGATAAATATGAATACCTTCATTGGTTTGTTTGACTTGTAACCCTAGGAAAAGTTAATCTCTCCAACTAAACTCATTTCAAATTCATTCTCCATGTTTTTTATAAAGTCTTGAAGAAGATCATCATTTGTTGACCCAAAAATAATGTCATCAACATATATTTGGGCTATAAAAATATCCTTTAATGTTGACTTTATAAACAAGGTTTGATCTACTTGGCCTCTTCTAAAATCCTTAGAAATTAAGAAAGATGACAATCTTTCATACCATGCCCGGGGAGCTTGTTTTAACTCATATAGTGCTTTCCTAAGCTTATATAAGTGGTTTGGATAATCTATGTTCTCAAACCCAGGTGGTTGCACTACATATACTTCCTCCTTAATATAAACATTTAATAATGCCGATTTAACATCCATTTGGTAAAGTTTAAATCCCATATAGGAGGCATACCCTAAGAGAATTCTAATAGATTATAATCTAGCAACCGGGGCATAAGTCTCATCATAGTCAAGCCCCTCAACTTAATTGAATCCCCTAGCAACCAACCTAGCCTTATTTCTAGTGATATTTCCTTGGTCATCTAGCTTATTCCTAAAGACCCATCTTGTAGTAATTATGGTGCTATCATTGGGTCTAGGTACTAACTCCCATACTTGACTCCTTTCAAATTGAGTCAATTCATCTTGCATTGCCAAGATCCAATCCGGATCATGTAATGCATCATTGATCGATTTGGGCTCAATTTGTGAAATAAGAGCAACTTGACTAGTAGGAGCTCTATGAAATGACCTAGTTCTTACTCCTTGAGGTAGATCTCCTACTACTTAGTCAAGTGGATGATCTTGATGAATTCTTAGGGTTCTAGAAGGGGTTTCAAATTGATCATTGTTATCTTCTACCCTCCTTTCATCATCGGAATCTACTCTTCCTCCCCCTTGAACATTACCCTTTATGGTCAAATTTTAAAGTTTTTGGGTAATGTCTTGATTATTGTCATTAATATCCTTATCAATGGAGGACTTTCTAGGGTAGGTACTAGTGGTTTCATCAAATTGAACATTGGAGGACTCCTCAATCCCTTGGGTTCTCTTATTGTAGACTCTATACCCTCTACTTGTGGATGAGTATCCAACTAGGATTCCCTCATCCACTTTGGATTCAAATTTTCCTAAGTTATCTTTGGTGTTTAGAATATAAACTTTACATCCAAAGACTTTGAAATAATGAATTGTGGGAATAGTCCCATTCCATAATTCAAATGGTGTCTTTCCTAAAAACCTATGGATTTGAACCCTATTTTGGATATAGCAAGCGGTATTAACCGCTTCCGCCCACAAGTAGCTAGGTAGAGAATATGCATTAAGCATAGTCCTAGCCGCCTCTTGTAGGGCACGATTTCTCCTTTCCACCACCCCATTTTGTTGGGGTGTTCTAGGACAAGAGAACTCATGCTTGTACCCTTGCTCTAAACAAAATTGTGAAAATTTAGAATTCTCAAATTCACCACCATGATCACTACGGATCCGGTTGATTTTGAGACTCTTTTCATTTTCAACCCTTTTACTAAATCCTATGATTATTTCTAAGGTATCATCCTTATGTTTCATAAAATAAACCCAAGTATACCTAGAAAAATCATCTACTATGACTAAACAATATTTGTTACAATTTAAAGAAGGAGTACTATGGCAATCAAATAAATCAAGATGCAATAGTTCTAATGGTAAGGAAGTATTAGTTAAGGTTTTACCTTTGTGTGATGTTTTTGTTTGTTTTCCTTCTTGGCATGCATCACACATTTTGTTCTTGACATACTTGATCTTTGGTAGCCCTTTGACCAACTCCATCTTGGCTACCTTGGCTATGTTTTTCATGTTGATGTGCCCCAATCTCCTATGTCATAGCCAACTTTCTTCTTCTTTTGCAACAAGACACTTAGTAGAAATGTTAGAAGCATATGAAAGATCAACATAATAGATATTTGATTTCCTATATCCAACTAACATACAATCATTTAATTCCTTGTGTCTAATCATGCATTTAGAGGATTCAAAAGAGACATGATAGTTTGCATCACAAAGTTGACTAACACTTAATAAATTAAATTTCATATTTTCAACTAGTAAAACTTTGTGAATAACAATTTTGGGGGATACCTAAATTGTACCTCTACCTAATATCTTGAGTTTTCCACTATTTCCAAAAGACACCGCTCCCTTCTTCACATACTTAATTGTGGAGAACTTGCTCACATCCCCGGTCATATGTGTTGAGCAACCGCTATCCACAATCCACATACCTTGCTCTCCTACCTAAATCACATGAAAAACACAAGCTTTTGGTACCCAAACATTTGGACCGGTAATATTAAGTAAAAACTTCTTAGGTACCCATGCTTTCTTGACCTTACCCTTAATGGTTGTTTTTCTATTAATTAATGAAATGTAAGAAACTTCTTTTTCTTTTGGCTTATATCCTATATCGGCCTTGTTGTAAATGGATCTTTGTTGGCTAAGGATCATGTCAAGATATTTTGAGTCATTTGTAAATTTCTCTAAACATGACTTTAATTCACTAACCTCATCCTTAAGTTTGTCATTTTCTTCCTTAAGCATGCAAGAATCAACATGTGAAGGTTTTTCATTCCTAATGGCCTTTAGTTCTACCTTCATGCTCTTAACCTTAGATGTAGACTTATCTAGAGCTTCCTTAAGATAGGCAATTGATTTATAAAGAAGCTTAACTTTAGGAGAGTTCATTACCTCATCGTCACTAGATGACGATTCATCACTTGAGGAGCCTTCTTCTTGGCTTGATGTGTCGGAGTCATCTCCTAGGGCCATGAGTGCCACATGGCCTGTGATGTGGCAAAGTTCATCATCGGAGGAAGAATCTTCAACACTTGGTGTGTCCCATGTGGCTTGAGCCACCATGGCCTCCTTCTTCTTCTCCTTCTTGTCCTTCTTTTTCTTCCTTCTTCTTTAGCTCCGGGCAATTTGGCTTTATGTGCCCCTTCTTATTGCAAGCATGGCAAATTACATTATTGTTAAAATTTGAATTACCACTGATTTTACCTCTTGAAGAATGAGACCCCTTCCTTGCTTCTCTATTCTTGAACTCCTTTGATTTTCTATAGAGTTTCTTGACAAAGTTGGCCATCTCGCTAGGTGAGTCTCCATCACTACTTGAGTCATGCTCCGATTCGAATGATGATGACACTTCCTTCCTTTCTTTCTTCTTCTTTTCTTTCTTTTCAACAAATAGAGCTAAACCCTTTTCCTTAGAGGACATGTTAGTTTGCTCATGTAATTCAAACTCACAATATAATTCATCAATTTTAATTTGAGAAAGATCCCTAGTTACTTTAATAGCATCAACTATAGAAGTCCATAGAGAATTTCTAGGAAATGCTTGAAGTATGTATCTTACCAAATCCCGGTTGTCAACTCGCTCACCTATGATGTGGAGTCCATTCACAATCTCCTTGAACCTTCCATGCATTTGGCTTACAGTTTCATGCATCTTCATTTGGAAGGCTTGAAGTTGTCCAATTAGTAAGTCCTTCTTGGCCCTCTTTGACTCCTTGGATCCTTCATTTAGCTCAATGAGCTTTTCCCATAACTCCTTGGCGGATTCGAAAGGCCCCACCTTGTTGAGTTGCTCCATTGTAATGCTGCATTGGATGGTGAGTACCGCCTTGGCATTCGATTCGAACTTCCGGTTCATTTCCCTCGTCCAATCCTTGCTCGGAATAGGGTTTCCATGTTCATCCACCGGTTCCTCGAAGCCATCTACAATGCTATGCCAAATTTCAATATTACTCATAAAATAATATTTCATCCTACCTTTCCAATACGCAAAATGACTCCCATCGAAGAGAGGTGGCTTGGCAGTGCTATATCCCTCTTGAAGAGTCATTGATGCCTTGGTTGATGGTGAAATCTTCCAAGCTATCCGGGCTCTGATACCACTTGTTAGGATCTTTGTAATGGCTAGAGGGGGGGGTTATTAGCCTTTCTTCGTTTCTACAAATACGTTAGCGGAAGCAATACAAATACAAATAAGAATACGAATAAGAAAACAATGAAAGCAATGCTAACACCCGATGTACGTGGTTCGGAGATGACGCTCCTACTCCACGACAATCCGTAAGGTGGATTAGCCCTAGCCAATCTTCACTAAAACCTCCTTTGGATGAACCAAGGTGGAGAAACCTTGTCTTACAATGCTCTCCTCTTCTTTACAATGATGGAAGTTTAAAACCCAGAGAAGAGGAGGTTTAGAATCACTAAAGCACTTGGGAAAGCTTGGTGAGCACAAGGGTGTAGCTAGGAATGAGAGCACTAGCTTCACCAAGCTCCCCAAGGCCCCTTCTTATAGAAGAGGGGTTGTTTTTCCCGTTGGGCTTCGATCAGTCGACTGATGCTTACCATCGATCGTGCGCCAACAAGCGGCCGAACCCAACCAGATCCGCGGAGATTCGTAGCCACAGTTTCCAACGGCCAAGTGATCAGTTGACTGTTCCATCCATCAGTCGACTGATCCATCCATCAGTCGACTGATGGAGTGATCAATCGAGTGATCGTAGGCCGCAGTCGAGTGCGACTACACTCTGTGCTCATTTTTGCGCTGATCGATCGCTGTTGTTGGGCATCGACTAATTGCAACATCGATCGATCACATCGCTGCCAGCGATCGATGGTCGTTTCACCGACTCGGCGAAAGCACTGACCGACCGATACATCATATCACGATCGCTACTCATCAAGTATGAGTAATTCACACTTGATTTTACACCCTAGACCTAGACTCAACCTTCTAGCTCCTCATTAAGCCTTGCGCCTCCAGGATCCCTCCGAGTCTGCGACTTGTTCATCCTTTGCGCTTTGCTTCCAAGAGCTTCCTTCGGTTTCGTCATGTCTTGGGTTGCCAAATACTTGGACTTTATGCTGCCAAGACTACAAGCTTGGACTTCTTTTGCCAAGGTTCACTTGGACTTTATGCTGCCAAGACTACAAGCTTGGTCTTACGCTGCCAAGTCCATCCCTTGGACTTCCCTTGCCAAGATCATACTTGGTCTTCCTTTGCCAAGGTTCACTTGGAATTTACACTGCCAAGACTACACGCTTGGTCTTATGCTACCAAGTCCGTCCCTTGGACTTCTCTTTTACCAAGTCTTCATCCTTGGATTTTCCTGTCACTTAAACATATTCGCAATTAGATCACAAAGCATTGCCTAACTTAGATGATTATCCAAACATCAAAACATATAAATGCTTGGGGCATTGTTGCACCAACAAAGTTAACCCATGGCTTCTTTTTATAGAGAAGAAGCCTTTCTTCCCGTTGGGCGCCTGGCAGTCGACTGATGCCTCGATCAGTTGACTGCTCCTGTAGTCGTTGCCTTATAACAGCTTCTTCTACATTGGATTTCATCCAACGACGCCCACATCAGTCGACTGAATGGAGCCAACAATCAAGTCCCACGAGCAAGCAGTCGACTAACAACCATTCTGTGCTTGAAACCCTCGCGACCAGTCGACAACTGCCATCAGCAGTCGACTGATGGTTTCGGCAGTCGATTGTTGGGACAAAAACCTGACTCGAACACCAGTCAAGTCTATGTCGACTTGGAGCAGTTGCCTGCCATGGCATTGCAGTCGACTGATGTCGGGAAATCTCATCCGACACTTAGCCAATCGGTCAAGTTTCACCTAAGCGCTACCCCGTCCCGGGTTACAATCGCTCACTCTCGTTCCCTTGGAGTCCCTCGCCTTTGAAGTTGTCTTCGTCTGGCTACGTCCCTCGGATGCGCCAAGCGCATAGCTTCACAACACCATCCTTCGCGTCTCGCCCTGAAGTCTACTTCCTCCGGCTTCACTCCAATGCTCCTCGTCTGGTGGCCCCTCAGATGCACCAAGCGTACGGCTTCCGCAATGCATCTTTCACCGACTCAAAGATTGAGTCATGAGAGGTGAAACTTGCCAATGCTCCATGTCCGAATTACTAAGTTCTACATGACTTCAATGCACACATCAAATCCAATACAATCATAACTTAAACCCTTTGCCACACACATCAAAACCACATCACATGGGTTGATTGCCCTAACAATCTCCCCCTTTTTGATATGTGGCAATCCGTTTAAGTTAGGTTAAAACAATTACAATAAAACATAAGGTAAGAAAGCATGTAAGTAAAAACATGAGAATAAAAACTCCCCCTTAAACATGCAACTCCCCCTTAAGACATGCTAAATTTTCCCTTTTAGCATGATTAACTTAAACCTATCAATTCTCCCCCTTTAACACCATCAAAAACATTATGCAAATATTATATACGCATGACATCAACTCTAATGGAAGAAAATACCCAAAAACCACTCAAAACCTGATAAAACAGGTTACTGTGCTCATGCATAGTACATTAGTCGACTGAATCAAAGGATCAGTCGATTGGCACTCAAATTTCAGGTTTTTTTTTATTTTTCGAATGAACTTCAGAAATGCACCAGAAATTATAGAAAATTTGAAAAATCATGAAATTTTGAGTACATATTTCTTGTGAGTTCCTCTATCAGTGAAAAATAATTTTTCATGAAAATTCATTTTATCTTTGAAAATTAGGCAAAAATTCAAAAGTTGTAAAAAGCATAAGGTTTGTATCAACTTTAAAGGATAGTTTTGCCTTGAAACTTTTCAAAACATGAACTTACAGGTTATTAAACATAAAATGGTTTTAAAATCATTTGAAATATCCAACCATGATCTTTGGGCAATATGTCTATGAATTAAACATATACTTTCCCCATGATTGGTCTATTATTGCTCTATTGATACACTTAATGACCCATCTAAATGTCATAAGCATTAGTGAACCATTTGTATCATCCTGTCATCTCACCCATTGCTATGTTCTCAATCAAGTTAGCCTTATAGTGGGATGTGAGATGTTCCTAATGTTATTTACACTTAACCAAAATTTTATGCATTTCTACCTATGGTTAAGTATCATCCTAAAAACCCAATCATGAACATGCATCAAGGATTATCAATCATGATCATAAATCATCAATTATTGTATATCATGATTATAAATTATAAAATTAAGCATGAATCATGATTCAAGCATTTAATTTATGGGTTATACATTATCATCACCCAACACTATGTTAAAAATTTATAACCCATACCATCCTAAGTCAACCATTTATATGATATAAATAAAATCCACTATGGTTGACTATCCTAGGGTTTTCCTAACCCTTAAGAATGTATTTGGGAACCCAATATAAATTCTTTCCTATAGGGTTCACCAAAAATTCCTTAGGGATCCATTTTCTAGCTATTGTTTTATTTTTGGCTCGACCCCTAACAATTAGGTATTGATAGGCCTTTTCATTTTTATTCCCCTTGTAACCTAGGCCTTTCCTATTGAAGCTTGCCCTTTGGGTTCCAATTATCATGTTCAAAGTATTGGAGCCTATGGTGAATTTCTCTAGGGCCTTAGCCTTCCCCTTTTATTTGGCCTTCTTTTCATCCTCCTTCTTCTTGCTCCCCTTCTTCTTTTCTTCTTTCTTCCTCCTTTCTTCTTTTCTCTTGTTCAAGAGGGGACAATCATCCCTTATGTGTCCCTCTCCTTGGCAATTGTAGCATATAATTTTCCTCCTTGGCTTCCTCCTCCTATCATTAGATTTGTTAAATTTAAAACTTTTTAAAGCACGTCTTACCTTCCTTACCATGTAGGCTTCTTCCGTGCTATCCATGGAGGAGGAGGAGTCTTCATCCGATGAGGAGGGTGGAGTCTCCTTCTTCTTCTTTCCCTTGTTGGCCATTAATGCAACTCCCCTTGATGGCTTGATGCTTGATTCTTCAACTATTCCTTCAAGCCTAGATTCATGCAATTCCATAGTGGAGAACAATTCATCTAGAGTACTTACCTCTAGATTCTTTGAGATGTAGAATGAGTTCACCATTGAACTCCACTTGGATGATCGGGGAAAGGCATCAATTGCCTTCATGATCATGTCCCTATTGGAGAGATTCTCCCCTACACTAGATAAACTGTTAAGAATTTCTTTAAATCGAGAATGTAAAGATGTTACCTTCTCCCCTTGATTGAGTTTGATATTGTTGAGTTGGGAGCGAAGGACATCTCTCCTTGCTAGCTTGGCCTCGGATGTGCCTTCATGAAGCTCCACTAGCTTCTCCCACATCTCTTTGGTGCTAGCACATTCTCCTATTTGGTTGACTTCTTGTTGAGGGAGTACGTTGAATAGATGATGTTTGGCCTTTGAATTCACCAAGTACTCCTCCCTTTACCTCTTTGTCCATTTTGATTTTTTCCAAAGGCTCCCCTTCCTCATCCCTAGGTATCTCAAAACCGTTCTGCATTATTAGCATAATTTCAAAATCGGTTTCAAAGAATACCTCCATTCGCTTTTTCCACCAAACGAATTCTCCTTCAAACTTCGACAGATGAATGTTGGAGCCGGCCATCTCTTGATTGTGCTTGTTGCGGCGGTTAGTCCGGTGACAAGCGACTTGGCTCTGATACCACTTGTTGGACCGTCGATGGCCGGCTAGAGGGGGGTGAATGACCCTCTTTCACATACGGTGGAATTGCTCGTTGAATTATCTACGAATTACGGTTAGCGCAAGGGGAAATATAAAACTAAAGATAAAACAAAGAAACAAGAAATACAAACGCTAACAAGAGTGTGTAACGTGGTTCACGGCCTTGCCGCTAATCCATGGACCGATTCGTTCCAAGTGAATCACGCCTAAACTTCCACTATTCTCTCCTTGGCACCAAGCAAGGTGGAGGTAACCTTTTCTTACAAGATCACTCTTCTTACAATAGAATTTAGATAAAAGAAAGTAAGAAGAGTAGGGAAGCGTTTTGGTCACTTGGGTGTTGATTGGAGTTAAAGCATTAGGCTCCCAAGTTAACCCATGACTTCTTTTTATAGAGAAGAAGCCTTTCTTCCTGTTGGGCGCCTAGAAGTCGACTGATGCCTCGATCAGTCGACTGCCCCTGTAACCGTTGCCCTATAACGACTTCTTCTACATTGGATTTCATCCAACGGCTCCCACATTAGTCGACTGATCTTCCCATCAGTTAACTGATGGAACCAACAGTCGAGTCCCATGAGCGAGTAGTCGACTAACAACCATTCTGTGCCTGAAACCCTTGCGACCAGTCGACTACTGCCATCAACAGTCGATTGATGGTTTCGGTAGTCGACTGCTGGGACACAAACCTTACTCGAACACCAGTCGAGTCTAAGTCGACTTGGAGCAGTCGCCTGTCATAGAATGGCAGTCGACTGATGTCGGGAAATCTCATTCGACACTTAGCCAATCGGCCAAGTTTAACCTAAGCGCTACCCCATCCCAGGTTACAATCGCTCACTCTCATTCCTTTGGAGTCCCTTTCCTTTGAAGTTGTCTTCGTCCGGCCTCGTCCCTCGGATGCGCCAAGCGCATGGCTTCACAGTGCCATCCTTCGTGTCTCGCCCTGAAGTCTACTTCCTCCAGCTTCACTCCAATGCTCCTCGTTTGGCGGTCCCTCGGATGCACCAAGCGCACGACTTCCATAATGCATCTTTCACCGACTCAAAGACCGAGTCATGAGAGGTGAAACTTGCCAATTCTCCATGTGCGAATTACTAAGTCATGCATGACTTCAACGCACACATCAAATCCATTATAATCCTAACTTAAACCCTTTGCCACACACATCAAAACCACATCACGTGGGTTGATTGCCCTAACAAAACCAAGGTTATTAGGGAAGTCATCCCTAAGGCTAACCATGGTAGGTGCCTAGTGGCTAAGGTTTCAAGAAAACCTAGGAAAGCCACTAAGAAGGTTACAAAGGGAGTCACCCCTAGAGTTAACCTAAGAAAGACCACAATGGCCAAGGCTTCTAAGCCTAGAAGGGTCATTAGGAGGGTATTTAGGGAAGTTATCCCTAAGGAATACCTAGTAAATCAAAGGAGCTCCAATAGGTATTGGGTTCCTAGGAGCGTGATCGATTCATGCTAAATGGGTTAGGTTGTGTCAACATTGAATGGATGGGTAGTTAACTTAACCATAGCTAAGTTGACACTTTAGGTCATTTCCAAGGTAATGAAGTACTTGGAAATAAGGTTGGATTTATATCCTAAAGGATTTTAGGATGTGTCAATATATTTTGAGAACTATGAAAAATTGATCAAATTGGCACAATTAAGGTTTAGAGGTCTTGGTGTGTTATTTTGGATTTTTGGCACACTTGGAGGATAAGTGGTAATATGGAAAAAATAAGTTAATCATAACAAATGACAATTAATACTAAAATTCAGGTATTCTTATACCTCCACATTTCATTTGTCATGCCTTGATTGTCATATAACATGTCATGACATCATATCTTATTTTTATCATTAAAATGTCATGATAATGCTTAAGTTTAAGTTTTTATGTCATGTGTATTTAGGTTTATATTTAATGTCATGACATCATGATTTTTTCCACATATGCTTTTTTATGCTATCATTTATGACATAATCATCATTCATGCATTCATGATTAATTAAAAATTGATGTAAGGACTATGACATGATTTGAAGTCTCATGTATAAAGGAATCAAATAGTGTTGCCTTTGAAAAATACATGAGACCTTAGTTTAGGATGAATAAAATCCACATCTCATATCACATTGACATGTTTGTGTATTCATACACCCTAGACACATGTGAGATGCTAGGAAATGAGTTAAGTTCAAGGTACATAGTTTTTGCATCTGGATGAACTCAAACTCATCTTATACCATGGATGAATCATGAGGAAAGCTTATGTACAAATCATGTGCATTAAGCTCATAGACTATGGTTCAATATAAGGTTTCAAAATCATTTTAGAAAACCTTAGTGCAATCTATCTTTTGATAGAAGTCACCATTGATGAAGTTGATACAAAGTAGGCTCAAAACTATGAAGTTTTTCTTATTTTTGAACTTTGTATCAATCTTACTATTTTATGGGTATTTTATTTTTCAAATATTTTTCACCCATAATGATTGACTTAAGTATTATACATATGAATTTTCATGATTTTTTTATTTATGTATAATTACTTATGATTTTCTAAATATCAATTTTCTAAACCTGATTTTTGCATTTGTAAAAATCAATCGACTACCATGGATGACAGTCGACTGGTGTCAAGGACAGTCGACTGTTGACTGACAGAGTCGACTGCCAGACCTGATTTCGGGTAAACAAGATTTGTTTAGCCTGATTTCAGCTATGTTAGGTTACCCTAATTGCTCCTAACCCTAGGATATACTTTGGAAAGCATTATAAAGGGTGAAAATCCATTGGATACGGATTAGGAGAGTTGTTTAGGGTGTGTATCGAATTTTAAGGGAGGTGAAAGTTCAATGTTGAATCTTTGCCTTTAATTTCAATTTTTTAGTATTCCTATAGACTTAGGGACTCTCCAAAGACATTGTTAGTGCAATGGTCAAGGGGGAGCAAGCCTTTAGGGGGAGGTTATCCATCATGGGATGATGGATGTGTTCTTCCTCATAAGGGGGAGAATTTGGAGAAGTGAGTATTGCCTCTCTTTAGTGATATGGGACTTATCACTAGGAAGAGTGAAGGCATCCTATATGTGTTTAGACCAAGGGGGAGATTGTAAGATCTCATTGGAGACATTGATACCCTTGGGGAGAGCCTTTTTGATGTATGTCAAAAAGGGGGAGAATTGAGTGAGAATTGATGGGAGAATTTGGAATTCCCAATTTGGACAATTGGGAGGATTGGATTGAGTTAGGGTTCTAACTCAAAGGTTTGATTTTTGTCAAACATAAAAAAGGGAGAGATTGTTGGTGCAAACGACACAGGTCATGATTGATTAGACTCGAATTTAACTCGAGTAGTATTTTGATGTTTCTGTTTTGATGTTTGACGATGGGTTGACCATTGTTTAACAATGGGTTGACTATATGGTTGACATGGGGTTGACCATATGATGGAGAAGTCCAAGTGGGACACTTGGCATGGAAAGTCCAAGCATGGGTCTTGGCAATGCTAAAGTCCAAGTCTTGAGTACTTGACATGGAAAGTCCAAGCATTGGTCTTGGCAAGGGAAAGTTCAAGCTTGAGTCTTGGCAATTGGAAAGTCCAAGCTTGAGTCTTGGTAATTGGAAAGTCCAACATGGGTTGGCAAAGAAAGTCCAAGGGCATAGTCTTGGCCACGTAAGTCCAAGTGTGTAGTCTTGGCGGTGAAAGTTCAAGTCATGGGTACTTGACATTTGGGAAGTCCAAGGGTTGATATTGGTGGCGTAAAGTCCAAGGGTGGAGTCTTGGCAGCATAAGTCCAATGGTTGGCGGCGTAAAGTCCAATCGTGTGTCTTAACAGTGTAAGCCCAATGTGCCTTAGTGTGTAGACCAGCTTAGCATGACAATAGCCGATGGAAGCACCTGAAGGCTAGCGTATGGATGAACAAGTCATGGATGACTTGGAGAGATCCAATAGGCGTGAGGCTGATGGAGGTGGCTAGAAGGCTTAGGTCTAGGCTAAGGGTGGTCTAGCAAGTATGAGGACATCATACTTAGGGTAAACCTCATGGTTGAGGTGTAGCAGTCGACTGCGGTTATGGACCAGTCGACTGGTCAAGTGTTTGACACTTGATAGCTGAGTCGACACTAAGCAGTTGACTGGGATTATGACCAATCGACTGACATTCGACTGTGGCAAGAGGCCTTGGCAGTCAATTGCCAACATTAGGCGATTAGTGACCATGAGCGATCGGCGCCATGAAGAGCGATCGGCTATTCTCGTCTCAAAGGAAGAACGCTTCGTGAGCCGTGGCAGCGGTTAGCTCACGCTTGAGCGATCATTCGCTAGAAATGACGATTATTTGTCAGTGTATCCATTGGCTGGAATGTCGATATGGATCGTCCATTGTGAGACAATGACAACCTTGTTGTGATCAGCCTGGGGCCGGCGAGGAGGCTTAAAAGGAGCTCGATGGAGAGGATTTCGGCAGTGATTTTCTTGGGTGATTTGAAGGGGATAGTTGTTGCTTTTCAGTCCTTCAAGGCTAGTCCAAGGCGAACAACAAGCAAGCATTCAAAAGCACATTTGTAAATTTTTCTTTACTTGTATTTGTGTAGTTTATTTGTATTTGCTTGTTGTATCTTTTTTATTGTTGTAAATTCTTGTATGAGGTTTCTCCACCTCTGACTTATTGTCGAGAAGGAGATTTATTAGTGGTGTGTACATCACTAGAGCTCGTTGAGCTCACCCTGGGGAGTAGGAACCCTAAGGTTCCGAACCACGTATATCGCTTGTGTATTGTTGTGCTTGTATTTTGTTTATGTTTTTCTATTATTTTCACTACGTACTAATCAAATTGTAGCAAGCACGCAATCAAATCAATCGATGAACAAAAACGCACTATTCACCCCCCTCTAGCATTCACCAAAGTTCCTACATTAGCTACTCGACCGAGCTATTCACCTGCATCCCTTTTCGATGTTCTTTGTAACAGTCACCAAATATATTAGATGCCTATCTAAAGAGAAGACCTTGCTCAGTTGTTCATTCGCTTTGGAGTTTATTTATTGTCCATTTGTATTATCAAATTCCGGATTTCTAAGTATAAGCAGATTTTCTCAAAGTTCTCAATGAAGTAACTCTAAACTTAATATATTATGGACTACTCCAACTTATCATACATCAACTATTACTCTCTATATGGAGGCTGGAGCTACACACTTCTTTAGAGTTTTCTTATTTTCCCCTGCGATGGTGGATGGGAGAAGCTGGGTTCAAGGTAGATTCATTATGGAAGACGACGGAAGAAAAAAATTATTCTGATCTGAGAAGGTAAAGTTTAGGTCAGGTCATCACTATTTTTACAACTCGACTTTAACCGAAGCTATTATCCCTGTGCAGTGTCAGATCGGAAGAGTCGGGTTTAAGGTAGAATCACTCTGGAAGATGACGGAAGTAAAAAATTCATTCTGATATGATAAGGCGAAGCCCTTGATCAGATCGTTACAATTTTTACAGCTTGGCTTTAGCTAAAGCTATTATTGTTGGGATGTATACTAAAAGCCTAGCCTTTGTATGAATATCTTCATTTCGAAATAAGAATCACATAATCATTGTTTACATTTTATATTTATGCATATTGTCTGATACTTTACATTGTAGATAACATGGTGTGTGGTGTCGCACAGAAGATCATGTTATCAGTTTCTTATAGAGTATAAGTAAAGGCTCACAACCAAGATGGTTTTGGATAAACCATTGGCATGGTTGTAGTGTAATTTGATATTGGTTTATTTTGACCATAGAATTACACTAGTACACTTTGTGTGTATTGAGCAGGACCGATTTAGAGGTGATTCAATTTATACTGCCTATATAATTGAATCAGACCTCAGATATTATGATGTCCATGCTCTTAATCCCGATATAATAACGAGCATATGTACTTAGTATTTATTTCTTTATTTACTAATGAACGAGATTTATGTGTTAAATCGATAGGCTTAGTAAGTTGGAAAATAATATTATTTATATGGTGTGTCATTGATTATAGGAGGAAACTGTGTCATATGCACTAGGATGTTGATGTCCCCTTAAGGAGCTCATAAAGTTCATCATGTAAATCCTGCAGGTGGACTTGGTCCAATATGATGATAAGGATGAGTGGTACTACTCATGGAGTTAGATATTAATTAATTAAATTATCAGTAATTTAATTAATTAATGGACATTCGATATCTTAAACACGGGGAGATATTTTATACAAATAATATGTGGAGCCCATATTTAATTATGGAGGTTGGTGAGGTAGATCAATGATGATCCTCTAGTGGAATAAATCATCATTAATGGATCGGGTTATATGTGGTTCGGATCCATTGGGTGGCCAAGATCCAACTCCTCCTCATGGTCCCTATCTTAACCTATTATAAATACCTTATGAAGCCTAGATCTATATAAGAGGTGGAGAGGCTTGGGCAGAAACAAGTTCTAGGGTTTGCTTCTTGAGGCCGACGGCAAGGGAGTTGTGCTAGGGTTTGGTGTTTGCTTCTCCTAGGGTCAGCGACAAATTGTGCTAGAGTTGGCTTTTGCTTCTCCTAAGGTCGACGCTCCTTCACCCTCTCCCTAAGGCTGGCGCCTCTTCCTCTCCCTCTCCTAGGGTCGGCGATAACAAATCTCCTCAACTCTCCTAGGGTTGGCGGACACCAACCCTTGAAGCCTTGGTGGTCGGCACAAGCAAGGAGTAGAGGAGGCTTTGTGTTCGGCATGAGATAGGAGAAGAAGGGAGGGTTTTCTTCCCTTGTTCAGAGTGAGCAAGGAAGGGAAGAAACGTGGTCTAGGAGGCTTCGATTCTTGAAAGATCGTCGCCCACACAACGTCCAAGAAGAGGATAAGAATACAATAGAAGATCAAGAGGTAAAACAAGAGGTATAATCTTGTTTAATTTTGATTCTTGTTCTTTTGTATTTTGTATGCTATTGATTGACATGTACCCTGATGATAAACAAAAAAACCGACGATCTATTCATCATCTATTCCGTGGCTAATCGAGGAAAAGGGTTAGGTTGCTTAAACAATAAGTTTGTTCAAGCGACCACTCAAATCAAATAGCACGATGATGAATCGATTGCTTGGGTAATCCATCTCCGTCCAGATTAGTTTTAATTAATAAAATTTTAATCTGGGGACGTGAGACAAGATCACCATGCACAAGTGACCGAAGCAAAGAAGCAAAACATGACTTTCCCTTCAAGTGGTATCAGAGCCACGGTTTTTGATTTTGTGTATTTTGGATTTGGTTACTTTCACGCATTTATTATATATTGTTTATGCCGGATAATAGTAGGATGTGTGTAGGCTAACTTTTTTCTTGCAGGCATAAGATCTAACTATTATGACTATGTGGATGTATGTGATTGTGTGTGTGTGTGATTGTAATTAATTATTTGAATCCTCGGGATTGACGAGGCTAATTAGTATTTGTTTTTAGTTATTAAATACGACACTGTTTAGCTGCTCATTTTAATTTACTTTCAATCTAGATATGTTGTACACTTCTTTCGTGGAGTATAGGATCGATGGATGTAAATTAAAATAGTTTATCTCGGCTCAGATTCACTTGTGGCTTGCGCATGGTAAAGGGAGGAGCGGACGAGGTGGCGACACGACAGGAAGCATATTGAAAAACAAAAGCCATAATAGTTGGATTTTTTTTTCATATTTATTGCTTATTGTTTGATATGTATGTTGTGTGTGTTTGAAAATTCCTTAATTTTAAATTACTAAGTGGGAAAGGGATATTTTTTAATTCCTGTGGCCTCCATTACAATTTGACATGTGATGCAAACAAACTTGCGCGTTGGCTCTGAGTGCCTTCCTCCATATGCAAGTGCTTCATTTGTAAACAGACTAGACATTGGAAGGCGGACTGCCCTATCGGAAACAGAACAAAGGTATATCTTTTAGTTTAGTCGTTTAAACATGTTTAGCGGTGTTATCTATCTATACCTGGTGTATAGATATGGGAGCCACTAATCATGTCTGCAACTCTTTGCAGGGGTTCCAGAAAACCAGACGACTAGCTGAGGGAGAGATTACCGTCTACATGGGCAATGCTACAAAGGTGGCAGCTATTGCAGTGGGAGATGTTTATTTATCTTTTGATAGAAATAAAACTTTGGTTCTGAGAAATTGCCTTTATGTACCTCTATTTAGAAAAAATTTAATTTCAGTTTCTAAATTGTTTATAGATGGGTATTCTATTTCTTTTAATGACAGAGTTGTTATAAAAAGGAATAGGGAGATTATCTGTTCTGGTGCGTTGGAAGGAAATTTATACACTCTTGAACCAAAAACTCTCACGATGCAAATAGAAATAAATAACTCATCTTCTAAATCTAATAAGAGAAAGGAACCTTCGAAAATGAATCAAACATATCTTTGGCATCTAAGGTTAGGTTATATTAACCTGAGTAGAATTCAAAGGTTGATAGCTGATGGACCTTTAGGTTCATTGGTGGTGAAAGATTTTCCAACCTGCGAATCTTGCTTGGAAGGTAAAATGACCAAGAGGTTTTTTAAGGCCAAGGGGTATAAAGCCAAAGATGTATTGGAATTGGTTCATTCTGATTTGTGTGGTCCTATGTCTATCCAGGCTAGAGGTGGTTTTGAATATTTCATCTCTTTTATAGACGATTATTCAAGATATGGATACATTTACTTGATGCGCCGCAAGTCTGAATGCTTTGATAGGTTCAAAGAATTCAAGGTTGATGTGGAGAAACGTCAAGGTAAAAGTATCAAGACACTATGATCTGATCGTGGTGATGAGTACCTCTTGGGAGAGTTTAGGAGTTACTTATCAGAGGCTGAGATTCAATCCCAACTGTCTGCACCTGGTACACCCCAGCAGAATGGTGTGGCAGAGCGAAGGAATAAGACTCTTATGGAGATGGTTAGATCGATGATGAGTTATTCTGAGTTACCAGATTCGTTCTGGGGGTATGCTCTGGAAATGACAGTGTATATTTTGAACTTAGTACCATCTAAATCAGTACCTTCTACTCGAACAAAATTGTGGACTGGGCGAAAGCCTAGTCTGAGACATATTCGGATTTGGGGTAGTCTAGCACATGTGCTGAAGGGAGATGCTAGTAAGTTGGAATCTCGTACAGAAGTGCGTGTGTTCGTATGCTATCCCAGAGGAATGAAAGGTGGTTTGTTCTATAGTCCTAGAGATCAGAGGGTGATCGTTAGCACGAATGCCCAATTTTTAGAGGAAGACTATGTGATGAACCACAAGCCCATGAGCAAGATCGTTCTGGAGGAATTAAGAGGGGAAGTCACTACTTCAGTACCAACGGTACAAGAGGACATACCACAAGTGATTGCACCACGTGTCACAGAGGATACATAGGTGATACCTCGTCATAGTAGGAGGGTTGTTAGATAACTTGATAGATTTATGTTCTTGGAAGAATCTTCTGATTTGGTACCTGGAGAACATGAACTTGATCCCTGGACATATGACGAGGCAATCCATGATAAAGATGCGGTATCTTGGCAAAGGGTGATGAATTCTAAGATAGAATCTATGGATTCAAATCAGGTCTGGGAGCTAGTAGAACCACCCAATGGTGTAAAAGCCATTGGATGCAAGTGGATCTACAAAAGAAAGAGAGGATCAGATGGGAAGGTAGAGACGTTCAAAGCAAGGCTTGTTGCGAAAGGGTATACTAAGAAAGAGGGTATTGATTATGAGGAGACCTTTTCACCGGTAGCCATGTTTAAGTCTATCCGGATTCTCTTGTCTATTGTTTCTCATATGGATTATGAGGTTTGATAGATGGATGTCAAGACAACTTTCCTTAATGAAAGTCTTGAAGAAAACATCTATATGGAGCAACTAGAGGGATTCATTGCAAAGGGCAAAGAGCATCTTGTGTGCAAGCTTAATCGGTTCATTTATGGATTGAAGCAAGCTTCGAGATCTTGGAACATTCGCTTTGATGAGGTAATCCAGTCATATGGATTTATTCAAAGTCCGGATAAGTCTTGTGTATACAAGAGATGTGACGAAAACGTAGTGATATTTCTTGTACTATACGTAGATGACATTTTGTTCATTGGCAACAATCTCAAAGTGTTATCAGACATAAAGGTATGGTTGTCCAAACAATTTGATATGAAGGACTTGGGAGAAGTGAGACACATCCTTGGGATCAAGGTTATAAGGGATCACAAGAAAAGGATGTTGTGCTTATCTCAAGCTTCACACATAGACACTATTCTAGCTCGCTTTAGCATGCAGAACTCCAAGAAAGGTTTTCTACCTTTTCGGCATGGAGTACCTTTATCTAAAGAGATGTGTCCTAGAACATCAAAAGATATAGAGGAGATGAAGGTGGTTCCTTATGCTTTGGGGGTAGGAAGTCTCATGTATGCCATGTTATGTACGAGATTGGATATATGCTTTGCCGTGGGCATAGTTAGCAGATATTAGAGTAATCCAGGACAGGAACATTGGACTGTGGTAAAGCATATATTGAAGTATCTAAGAAGGACTAGGGATTATATGCTGGTATACCAGGCAGATCAATTACTCCCTGTGGGTTACACAGATTCTGACTTCCAACCAAATAGGGATAACAGTAAGTCTACCTCGGGTTTAGTATTTACTTTGGGAGGTGGAGCCATTATATGGAGGAGTGTCAAGCAGAAATGCTTGGCGGAATCTACTATGGAATCTGAGTATGTGGCAGCCTCTGAGGCAGCCAAAGAAGCTGTATGGCTCAGGAACTTCTTGATGGACTTGGATGTGATTACTTATTTGCCCAGAACCATCACAATTTATTGTGATAACAGTAGTGCAGTTGCAAATTTGAAGGAACCACAAGCCCATAAGGCAAGTAAACACATAGAGCGCAAGTACCACCTGATACGAGAGATCGTAAACCGAGGAGAAGTTGCTATCACCAACATTGCATCAGAGGATAACCTGACAAATCCTTTCACTAAGGCCCTTCCAGCGAGAGCTTTTGATAGGCATGTGGAGGGAATAGGAATCAGATGTATGACAGTTTGATGGCATCATAGTCTTTTAGTATAAGTGGGAGATTGTTGGGATGTATACTGAAAGCCTAGCCTTTGTATGAACATCTTCATTTTGAAATAAGAATCACATGATCATTGTTTGTATTTTATATTTATGCATATTGTCTGATACTTTGCATTGTAGATAATATGGTGTGTGGTGTTGCACAGAAGATCATGTTATCAGTTCCTTATAGAGTATAAGTATAGGCTCACAACCAAGATAGTTTTGGACAAACCATTGGCATGGTTGTAGTGTAATTTGGTATTGGTTTATCTTGACCATAGAATTACACTAGTACACTTTGTGTGTATTGAGTAGGACCGATTTAGAGGTGATTCAATTTATACTGATTATATAATTAAATCAGACCTCAGATATTATAGTGTACATATTCTTAATCCCGATATAATAATGGGCACATGTACTTAATATTTATTTTTTTTATTTACCAATGGGCGAGATTTATGTGTTAAATCGATAGGCCTGGTAAGTTGAGAAATAATATTATTTACATGGTGTGTCGTTGATTATAGGAGGAAATCGTGTCCTATGCACTAGGATGATGATGTTCCCTTGAGGAGCTTATAAAGTTCATCATGTAAATTCTGCAGGTGGACTTGGTCCAACATGATGATAAGGATGAGTGGTACTACTCATAGAGTTAGATATTAATTAATTAAATTGTCATTAATTTAATTAATTAATGGACATTCGATATCTTAAACACAGAGAGATATTTTGTACAAATAATATGTGGAGCCCATATTTAATTATGGGGGTTGGTGAGGTAGATCGATGATGATCCTCTAGTGGAATGAATCATCATTAATAGATCGGGTTATATGTGGTTTGGATCCATTGGGTGGCCAAGATCCAACTCCTCCTCATGGTCCCTATTGTAGCCTATTATAAATACCTCATGAAGCCTAGATCTATATAAGAGGTGGAGAGGCTTGGGAGGCAACAAGTTCTAGGGTTTGCTTCTTGAGGCCAGCGGCAAGGGAGTTGTGCTAGGGTTTGGTGTTTGCTTCTCCTAGGGTCAGCGACAACAAATCTCTTCTCCTCTCCTAGGGCCGCGCGGACACCAACCCTTGAAGCCTTGGTGGTCGGCACAAGCAAGGAGAAGAGGAGGCTTTGTGTTCGGCACGAGATAGGAGAAGAAGGGAGGGTTTTCTTCCTTTGTTCGGAGTGAGCAAGGAAGGGAAGATACGTGATCTAGGAGGCTTCGATTCTTGGAAGATCGTCGCCCACACGATGTCCAAGAAGAGAATAGGAATACAATAGAAGATCAAGAGGTAAAACAAGAGGTATAATCTTGTTTAATTTTGATTCTTGTTCTTTTATATTTTGTATGTTATTGATTGACATGGACCCCGATGATAAACACAAAAACCGGCGATCTATTCATCATATATTTCGTGGCTAATCGAGGAAAATGGTTAGGTTGCTTGAACAACAAGTTTGTTCAAGCGACCACTCAAATCAAATAGCACGATGATGAATCGATTGCTTGGGTAATCCATCTCCATCCGGATTAGTTTTAATTAATAAAATTTTAATCCAAGGATGTGAGATAGGATCGCCATGCACAAGCGATCGAAGCGAAGAAGCGAAACACGACTTTCCCTTCAATTATTCCCGTGTGGTGGTGGATCGGAGGAGCTAAGTTTAAGGTAGATTCACTATGGAATATGACAGAAGTAAAAAAAAAATCATTATGATTTAACAAGGCAAAGACCTTGATCAGATCGTCACTATTTTTACATCTCGGCCTTAGCTAAAGTTATTATCTTATTACGGTGGCGGATCGGAGGAGTCGGGTTTAAGGTAGAATCACTCTGGAAGATTAATGGAGTAAAAAATTATTATTTCAATCTGACAAGGCAAGGTCTTAGGTTAGATCGTCACTATTTTTTATAGCCCAACAAGAGTCGATACTAATATCCCCGTGTGGTGGCAGATTGGAGGAGTCGGGTTTAAGTTAGATTCACTTTGGAAGATTGGCGGAGTAAAATTATTATTCCGATTAGACAAGACAAGGTCTTAGGTCAGATCGTCACTATTTTTTACAGTTCGATAGGAGTCGATGCTATTATCCCCATGTGATGGCAGATCAGAGGTCGGGTTTAAAGTAGATTCTTTGGAAGATTGGTGGAATAAAAAATTATTATTCCGATCTGACAAGGCATGGGCTTACATCAAATTGTCACTATTTTTTACATCTCGATAGAAGTCGATGTTATTATCCCTGTGTGGATGCGGATCAGAGGAGTCGGGTTTAAGGTAGATTCACTTTGAAAGATTGGCAGAGTAAAAAAATTATTCCGATCTGATAAGACAAAGCCTTATGATAGATCGTCACTATTTTTACAACTCGACTTTAGCCGATGCTATTATCTTTGTATGGTGGCGGATTGGAGGAGTCGGTTTTAAGGTAGATTCACTTTGGAAAATTGGCAAAGTAAAAAATTATTATTCCGATCTGACAAGACAAGGTCATAGGTCAGATCATCACTATTTTTTATAGCTTGACATGAGTCGATGCTATTATTCTCATGTGGTGGCGGATCGGAGGAGTCAGATTTAAGGTAAATTCACTTTAGAATTGGCGGAGTAAAAAAATTTTCCGATCTAACAAGGTAAGGCCTTAGGTCAGATCATCGCTATTTTTTACAGCTCGATAGGAATTGATGCTATTATCTTCGTGTGGTGGCGGATCGAAGGAGTCGGGTTTAAGGTAGATTCACTTTGGAAGATTGGCGGAGTAAAAAACTATTCCAATCTGACAAGGCAAAGCCTTAGGGAAGATTGTCACTATTTTTACAGCTCGGCTTTAGCCGATGCTATTATCCTTATATGGTGGTGGATTGGAAGAATCGGGTTTAAGGTAGTTCTTTGGAAGATTGGCAGAGTAAAAAAAATTTTATTCCGATCTGACAAAGCAAGGCCTTAGGTCAGATCGTCACTATTTTTTATAGCTCGACAAGAGTCGATGCTATTATCCTCGTGTGGTGGCAGATTGAAGGATTTGGATTTAAGGTAGATTCACTTTGGAAATTTGGCGAAGTAAAAAATTATTCTGATATGACAAGACAAGACCTTAGGTCAGATCGTCACTATTTTTTACAGCTCGACAGGAGTCGATGCTATGATCCCTGTGTAGTGGCGGATCGAAGGAGTCGAGTTTAAAGTGGATTAACTTTGGAAGATTGGTGGAGTAAAAAATTATTCTGATCTGACAAGGAAAAGCCTTAGGGTAGATCGTCACTATTCTTACAGCTCGGCTTTAGCCGATGCTATTATCCTCGTATGGTGGCGGATCGGAGGAGTCAGGTTTAAGGTAGATTCACTTTGGAAGCTTGGCGGAGTAAAAAAATTATTATTCCAATCTGACAAGGCAAGTCCTTAGGTCAAATCATCCCTATTTTTTTTTTGCAGCTCGATAGGAGTCGATGCTATTATCCCCGTGTGGTGGTGGATCAGAGGAGTTGGGTTTAAGGTAGATTCACTTTGGAAGAATGGCGAGTATTTTGCTACAATTGATCAAAATATTTTGTAAGTCCTCAAGTCGATCTACATTCTTATTCAGTTTGGCATTGACCGAAGCTTACATTCCCCGTGCATTAGCAAACCGGGAGGAGTATGATTTTATATTCAGTCAGTCAAGGAGAGGGATATTCCATTGGCTTACTTATGAAATGTTGGTATTATTCAGTTCAGATGTTGGTAGGTCAATTCTTATTTTATTGAAGTGTGGGGAGTGTATATTATTTTATTCAGTTCAGTCCAGATGTTATTGAGACAATTATTATCTTATTGAAGTATTGCGAGATGTATATTATTTTATTCAGTTCAGTCAAGGTGGTGTTGGGTTAGTTCTTATCTTATTGAAGTGTTGTGAGGCGGATATTATTTTATTCAGTCTAGCTGAGATATGTCAGGCTAGTTGTTATTTTATTTCTCTATGCCAAATTGATCCAAGCCAAGTCGCTCTAGGTTTACTGCTATTTTATTCGGCTTAACTGAACTGAAGGAGGTCTTATTTTATTTCACCGGGGCACTCCAAGTCGGACATTGTTTTATTCATTCGAGGTGTTCTGAAATAGATATTATGTTATTTGGTCGAGACATTTTGGGTCAACTCTTATTCTATATAGCATAAGTGTTATGAGGCAGATATTATTTTATTCAACTTAGGTATCACAGGTCAGCTCTTATTCTATTGGCTGAAGGGTTCTTGAACTTGTTGTTATCTCATCTAGCCGAGGTGTGTCGAGCTGGGTGTTATTTGATTTATTTATGCCGAGGTGGTCCAAGCTCGGATGCTTTAGGTTAGTTGTTATTTTATTATGTCGAATTGAGCTGAAGCAAGTATTCGTTTATTCTACCTAGGCACTCCAAGTCCACTATTATATTATCTATCAGAGGTGTTTCGAAGTAGATTTTATGTTATTCGATTGAGGCATTCCCAACTAACTCTTATTTTATTCCTCCTCTGAGGGGTTCTGAAATGGACCTTATGTTGTTCAGTCAAGGTGTTCTGGGTCTTCTCTTATGCTATTTATGCTAAGTGGTCTGAGGCGGATATTATTTTATTCAGTCAAGATTTGAGGGTTTGTCTTATTATATCCATTTGAGACAATTCGTAAGCCCTCACATCGGTCATTCCCACATCTGACTGAGGCTATTTAAGTAGATCGTAAGCTCTCGTGTCGACTCTTTTATTATACCCGCCTGAGGCAATTCGTAAGCCCTCACTTCAATTATTCTTGTATCCCACCGAGGCTATTCGTAAGCCCTCGAATCAGTCATCATATTATATCTATCTGAGGCAGTTCATAAGTCCTCTAACCAACATTTTCTTTATTCGGCCAAGATAGATCACCATTGACTTTTCTCCGGGTGTCGCTAGCCTTTAGCTCCAGCATTGAGACTTTTCTGCACACTTGATTTAGCTCGTGAGATAACAATATAAGCTTAACTTTGTATCGTTTGCTATAATCAAAACTTAGGTTTGACTTAGGTGCCCGCTGCACCAACACAGTCAACTGCCACATGATACTAGTCGACTGATACACCTCAAACATGAGGTTTTAACCCAAGTATGGTGCCCCCATACTTGCTAGACCACCCGTAGCCTAGACCTAAGCCTTCTAGCCACCTCCGTCAGCCTAGCGCCTATCGGATCCCTCCAAGTCATCCATGACTTGTTCATCAATACGCTAGCCTTCAGATGCTTTCATCGGCTATTGTCATGCTAACGGTGTCTACACCGCCAAGGCACATTGGACTTACGCTGCCAAGACTCCGCTTGGACTTTACGCCGCCAACCATTGGACTTATGCTGCCAAGACTCCCACTTGGACTTTACGCCGCCAATATCAAAACCCTTGGACTTCTCAAATGTCAAGACTCAAGCTTGGACTTGCCCTTGCCAACCCATGTTGGAATTTCAATGCCAAGACCCATGCTTGGAATTTAATGCCAAGTACTCAAGAATTGGACTTTCCATGATATGGTCAACCCTAGTTAACCATCAAAATCCCCCTCGAGTCAAACTTGAGTCCGGTCAATCATAACCCGGGTCGATTGCACCAACAATCTCCCCAAAACATTATCAGACAACAATGTCAAACATCAATGTCAAATGTTAAACATCAAAACATCTCTCGAGTCAAACTCGAGTCCGGTCAATCGTGACCTGGGCCGATTGCACCAACAATCTCCCCCTTTTTGATGTTTGGCAAAACAACATACCTTTAAGTTAGAACACTAACTTAAATCGTTTTACCAATTATTTCAATTTGGTAATCCCCCAAATATTCTCTCCCTTTTTGACTAACATAAAAAAAGGTCTTCTCTCCAAGGAGGTCAATGTCGCATGTCCCAATGAGATCTTACAATCTCCCCCTTGGTCCAAAAATTTCCTAGGATGCCTACAATCTTCCTAGTGATGAGTCTCATATCACTCAAGAGAGGCAATCCTACACACTCTCCTAATTTCAAATTGGGTATCTCAAATCTCATTTTTTCCTCCTCATGAGGAAAAAATAACATCCATCATCCAATGATGGATACCTCCCTCTAAAGGCTTACTCCCCCTTGACCATTGCACCAACAATATCCTTGGGAAGTCCCTAAGCCAATAGGAACTCTAAACCATCAAAAATAAGGTTAAAAGTTCAACATTGAACTTTCCCACACCTTAAATTTGATACATCACCCTAACAACTCTCCTAATTCATATCCAATGGATTTTCACCCTTTCTAATGCTTTCCAAAGCATATCCTAGAGTTAGGAGTGGTTAGGGAACTTTACCGTAGCTGAAAACGGGCTAAACAACCTTGTTTTTCCCGAAATCAACTCGATACCAACTTTATCGAGATCATCACGCCAATTCAACAATCGATCGCCACTGAGGCCGATCGATAAATCAAAATTAGAATTTTAGTTATCAGAAATGAAATTCAGAAAAGTGTAAGTAATTTTACGTATATCGAAAAATCGTGAAAATTCATACGTATATTACTTATAAGCAATACAATGAGTGAAAAATGTTAGAAAAATATTTTACCCACAAAATATCGAAATTGATACAAAGTTCAAAAGTGAAGAAAAACTTCAATGTTTTAGCTCACTTTGTATCAATCTCATCAATGGTGATTGCTATCAAAAGATAGACTTCACTAAGGTTTTCTAAAATGATTTTGAAAACCTATATTGGATCATATTCCTTGGGTTTAATGTACATGACTTGTACACTAGCTTTCCCAATGATCCATTGCATGATTTTACATGAGTTTGAGTTCATCTAGATGTAAAAACTATGCACCATGAACTTAACTCATATCTTAGCATCTCACATGTATCTAGGGTGTATAAAACACACACAAGTCAATGTGATTGTGAGATGTGGGTTTTGTTCTCCTAATCTAGGGTTTCATGCATTTTTCTAAGACAACACTACTTGATTCCCTTATAGATGGGACTTCAAGTCATGTCATAGTCCTTAAATCAATTTTAATTATTTTAAATGCTTGAATGATCATGGCATAAATGATAACATAATTAAACATGGACAATGATCATGATGTTATGGCATATGATATAATCTAAAACCACATGACATTAAACCTTAATCCTAAACATGATCATGACATATTAAATGGCTAAAAAAAATATGATGTCATGGCATGTTATATGGCAAATAAGGCATGACAAATAAAAAGTATAGGTATAAGAATACCTAAATTTTAATATTAATTGTCTTTTAATATAATTAAGTATATTTTGCCATATTATCACTTTTCTCCTAAGTGTGCCAAAAACTCAAAATGGCACACTATGACCTCTAAACCTAAATTGTGCCAATTTAATTGATTTTTCATAATCCCAAAAATGTATTGTCACATCCTAAAATCTTTTAGGATCATAGCTCCATGCTTATTTCCAAGGCACCCATAACCTTGAAAATATCCTAAAGTGCCAACTTTGCTATGGTTGGGTTAGCTACCCTTTCAATCAAGGTTGACACACCTAAATCCATCTAGCGTGAATCGATCACGCTCTTAGGAACCCAAAACCTATTTGAGCTCCTAGGGTTTACTAGGTATTCCTTAAGGATGACCTCCCTAGATACCTTCCTAATGACCCTTCTATGCTTGTTAGCCTTGGCCATTTGGGTCTTGCCTAGGTTAACCTTAGGGATTGCCTCCCTAGTAACCTTCTTAGTGGTCTTCCTAGGTTTCATGAAAACCTTGGCCACTAAGCACCTACCTTGGTCAACTTTAGGGATGACTTCCCTATTGACCTTGTTCTTCCTAGACTTAGGTTTAGTTCCATAATCAAATGGAACAATATGATAAGTTTCCTTGGGCTTAGGCTTGTGACTCAAACCTTTCTTGCCTTTGGATGACTCTTGTCTCTTAGGCCCTAGGTGTTGACTCTTAGATCTAGACCCTTGATTTTGACAATTTGACTCTTTAATTTGATTTGTCATTTTTGCAAGGGTCTTTTCAAGTTTCTGAAGCCTTGACCTCAAGGCTTGATTTTTCTTTTCTAATTGTCCAATTTTTGAATTTTAATTTAATCTTTGGGCATTGTTCTTTCTAGGCATATGCCTAGTCTATTTAGGATTAAAACCTAGATGGTCCTCAATTTTTCTAATAGATGCCTTAGGTAAAATATTTTTAGGGACATTAGTCCCAAATTTCTCCTTATTCTAAGGTTGACTTTCTTAGCTCCTAAACAATATTCTCTATTTTTAGCATGCCCTTTATGATAAATTACAAGAGAATTAAAATTCCTAGCATGCTTTTGCCTAAAACTTAAAGTAGAAGCATTATTGAATTTTACCTTAGGGTTTACCTTAGAGGCTCCCCCTACTTGTGATGCTTCTTCTTTTCTCCTAGGGCATTGACTCCTATAGTGTCCTGGTTGTCAGCATTTGAAGCACACCACGTGCTCCTTGCTCTTCTTGGTGGGAACTCCAACTTCATTTGACTTTTCTTATCTTTTAGGCGCCGGTGGAGTCTTCTTTACTCTTTTTGGACACTTGCTTTTATAGTGCCCATTTTCCCTACACTCAAAATATATTATATGCATTTTATTATTAACACATATGTTTGAGTCACCTAGGTCCGTGGTGGAAGCCTCTTGGGTTTGTTCATCTTCTCGACCGGAGGTTGCTCCGGTGTAGATGCTCTAATCTACTTCTTCCTCTTCTTCCACCGATCCCGATCCGGATGTTGATTCTCCATCAACTTCCGAATCATCACTTTCTTGTGATGAGGATGATGTGCTCTCTTCTTCGGTCTCCTCCTCCAACTGAGCCAATGAGCACTCTTGTTCTTTGGGCTCCTCATGGAATCTTGCCAACTTGCTCCATAGCTCCTTGGCATCCATGTAATCTCCTAGCCTAGACAAAACATTATTAGGTATCAAATCTTCTAAAAGTTTTGTTACCTTGGCTTCAGTTTTGAACTTGAGACGTTGCTCTTGTGTCCACTTCTTCAACTTCAAGACATTTCCCTTCTTATCTATATGAGGTTCAAAGTCTTCCATGATGATGAACCAATCTTCTATGTCCATCATCAAGAAATTCTCCATTCTTGCCCTCCATGACGAGAAATCTTCTTGGTCGTATGGTGGCGGTGTGTTTATGTCTCATCCTAGTTTCTCTTGAAATTTCATCTTCTTCCTCTAGCAGTTTGCTCCCGACAGTTAGTCCGTAGAAGAGCTCCTAGCTCTAATATCAATTGTTGAGGATACGGTGACGGCTAGAGGGGGATGAATAGCGCATTTTGATGCGTCGATGGAATTCGTTGCGTGCTTGCTACAAAATGTGTTATATGCAGCGGAAATAGAAAATACAAAACAAATGCAACACAATTCCAAGCACTACACAACGATATAACGTGGTTCGGAACTGAATGGTTCATACTCCACGGATCGAGCTCGAACGAGCTCTAACGATGCGACCACACACCACTAATCAATAATAACTCCTTCTCGACACAAGTCAGAGGCGGAGAAACCCCTTACAATGATTACACTAAGTAATACGAAAGATACAAGCTAATACAAGTATGAAATATAATGCAAGTAAAGAAAAATACTTTACAAGAGCACTTTGGTTGCTTGATCTTTGATTGCCTTGGACTAGCCTTGAAGGACTGGAAAGCACCAACTATCCCCTTCAATTCGCCCAAGAAGAATCGCTACAAAATCCCCCTTCATGAGCTCCCTTTAAAGTTGCTGCCTGGGCTAATTTTTGCTTGGCAGTCGACTGATCGGGACCATCAATCGACTGCCCCTGTAGTCGTTGTCTCACAATGGCATGATCCACACTGGAAAAATCCAACATATCCATCATCAGTCGACTGATCATACCCATCAGTCGACTGGTGACTCAATCAGTCGAGTGGTCGGGCCAATCACTCGACTGGAGACCATTCTGTGCCCAAAATACTGAGCACCAATCGACTAATCACAAGATCAGTCGACTGGCCACCTTTGGCAGTCGACTGCTGGGGCACTCCCCGCAGTCAAACCCTAGTTGACTTACACCAGTCGATTGTCACATGATACCAATCGACTGATACACCTCAAATATGAGGTTTTAACCCAAGTATGGTGCCCCCATACTTGCTAGACCACTCGTAGCCTAGACCTAAGCCTTCTAGCCACCTCCGTCAGCCTCGCGCCTATCGGATCCCTCCAAGTCATCCATGACTTGTTCATCCATATGCTAGCCTTCAGATGTTTCCATCGGCTATTTTCATGCTAACGGTGTCTACACCACCAAGGCACATTGGACTTACGCTGCTAAGACTCCGCTTGGACTTTACGCTATCAACCATTGGACTTATGCTGCCAAGACGCCCGCTTGGACTTTACGCCGCCAATATCAAACCCCTTGGACTTCTCAAATGCCAAGACTCAAGCTTGGACTTTCCCTTGCCAACCCATGTTGGACTTTCCATGCCAAGACCCATTCTTGGACTTTACATGCTAAGTACTCAAGACTTGGACTTTCCATGACACGGTCAACCCTAGTCAACCATCAAAATCCCCCTCGAGTCAAACTCAAGTTCGGTCAATCTTGACCCGGGTCGATTGCACCAACAATCTCTCCAAAACATTATCAGACATCAATGTCAAATATCAAAACATCTCTCGAGTCAAACTCGAGTCCGATCAATCGTGACCTGGGCCGATTGCACCAACATCATGCTCCGAGAGTATGCTGAGCTGAAAAATGCACAGCATCTCCCTTGTATGTGACACAATATCCTGTTGATACAAAGCCTTTCAGCTACAACCACATGAATTCAAATTCAAAATACAAAAATACGATAACCAAAAAAAAACTATAACCCTCGGGAGTGGGATGGGACGGGATCAGCTGGCGATGCTCCGAGCTCATCACGAAGTCCTCTACCTGCTACCTGGGCGACAAGAAACCCAGAGTTTGTGGTGGTGAGTATAAACTCAGCGATAATATAAAGATAGTGCATGAACAACATATGAACGGATAGAGTTCAACAGGTATACAGTTTATAGGCAATATCAAATAATCCTCAATATATCTATAATCCATGCATATACCAACTAACCAACTGGATATAATGCAATATACCGACATACCTAAAAGTCTGCAATGACACGACTTACAACATCCTGAACAAATGTACGACAACAATACACATACCAATAATATGCAAAAAAAAATATCACACCTGTGATCAACTCATAATCAAATACTCCTCAAACAACAATATAGTACATGCAAATGGTATGTATGAAGATGTATATACATATGCAACAATCATAGCTCAATCATATGCATCATATCGTAAACATATGCAATATGTATCAAACAAATATGTGTGCCTCCACGGCGATGCATATGCATGGTCACTGCCTGCATACCTCGCTACCACGACCCCGTGTGGCCTTGGTGAACAAAACATAACAACTGTCCCAACTCTAGCTACCACTACTCTCGAGTGGTCGAATGGGCAGTATGAGTAAGTAGCTATCTAGCCACATATAAGGGTCCCTGCTGCAAACAACTCTAGCTACCACTACCACGAGTGGCCGAGTGTTGCACGATAGGACAAACTGCATGCCACTCCAGCTACCACTATCGCTCAGTGGCCGAGTGCTGCAGATATCACTGCCCATATCTCTCGCAACCAACTATCCCTCAGTGGCCAGGTGGATAGCTATGACTGATGACTCTCTCAACCACAAGGAAGACATAGTCATCAGTATGCATGTAATGAGATGATAAATCCTCCATGCATCTAGGCCCTCGGCCACACTCTCTATCCCACCGAGAGTCATATACAATAGATAGACAACCCATGCTAGGACCTCTAGTCCGTAAACAAAACTCTACCGACGACCCACTCTACCGTCCACGATAGTCATGGTCGACAGAACAATACAAGGTCAGGCAATAAGACAACCAAGTCTACAAATATAACCATCATCAACTCTAGTGGTGTCACATCATGACTAATCAAAGACAACTGTACTCAACTACATGTACTTATGCATCATCTATAGATCAATTATATGTATATAATCTATAATCAACAATAGGGATGAACTGAGACTGTAAAGATAACAAATAAAGCATCTCAAAGTTCAAAGACTAAGTATCAAGCACAAGAATAAATAAGAGTGGATTCAAGATCAAAGGTATCAGCATAAGTCCAAATTCATGCACTGAATTCAATCAAACTGGTAGATATTACCCACCTGATATGTAGACCGCCAATTGTCTTCACGTCCGAAATTTGTCCTGAATCAAGGTCTTGCACACAACATAAAACACAATTAAGTTTTATTGTACATCGAATGATCAAATCGAAACATACATCAATTTCGTATTCTGATCAACTAAACGAGTATTAACTAAAGTTTCATTCACCTATCCTACATACACCCGACTATATCTCCGTGGGTATAACACACTAAAGCCCATTAGAGTCTTACACCAATTCCATCAACAACTCTACCATAGATCAACCACTTCCAGTTGCCCTTAACCATACATCCCAAATTTAACTAACTGAAAATTAATCCATAGTCAATTCAACCCACCAATCCGACAATCAATAGAACAGAATAAATCTATATCAAATTAGTTATATAAACAAATCAAGCACCTCAATCTGCAAATAACCATCCAAACTTACCCTGCACTTACTAATACAAATCCAGTTTCCACAATCCTTGCAACCTGACACACATAAACCTTATGCAATATATATTTCCTCCACTGATCTGCTCAAAATCCCAAAATCCTCAGAAATCCTGAAACTTAGGATGATCGGCTGACAGCAACACAAACCAATCGACATAACAAAAATTACAATAAACAAAAGGATAAGAAACTAGAGCTATAACCACAGCTCACCTTCCCTCATCTCCACTCCTCACAGCCGCACAACCACACACACCGATGATCACAACCTCAACCTCAATCCCCAGCTTCAATCCCCACTACCCCCCGATCCCCCTTGAACCTAAGAATCAGAAATGCATAGATCATTACTTCACCTTTGAATCTGTTGAGGAGTTGAGCACTTACTAACTTCCCCCTCGATCCCTAGACCAGCTCACCGCACTCCAGAAAACTCTCGATCGTAGCTGGTCGCTGCGACGATCGCGAACAGAGGTGAAATCCAATCGACCAAACCAAATACAGAGAACTAAGCTAGGGAGAAGTAGTGATACCGGCGATGCTCAGCTGTTGCATCAATGGCGGTTATTTGGGCTCCCCTCGTTGCCGGCAAAGAGAGGTTAGCAATGACTCCCTACCCCAGTCACTGCTCCACCGATCTGAGCTCGTCGACCAGGAAATTGGACAGCCAGCTCCTCTCAGTGCATGACGGTCTTGAGCTGACGAGGATCCCAATCAAGCACTCCACGTCGCAGACGGAAGAAACGAAAGGAAGGAAGAAAAGAAATCGGCGATGAGAAGCAGAAATCACGATGGGGAAGAAATGAGGAATGCAAGCGGATCGGGTTTGGGTTTTAAAGGTCGGGCGAGTGGGTCTAGCTAGCCTAGGTTTAGCTTGAGTCAAACCTAAGTCTTTTAAACCTAGGGTTAAAAGAAACTTAGGGTTAAATCATTAATCCCTTGATAAATCACTTATTCATCCAATGTTTGTAAAATTTTATTTAAGTCTAAAATTTTATTTTATTTTATTTTTTTCAATATCTTACATAGAGAGTCTTTCGTAGACACAGATGAGAAAGCCTCATTGTAATCAATTTTCTCTTTTTGAGTGAATCCCTTAGATACAAGGCATTCCTCATGCTTTTAGACATTACCCAATGATTCCCATTTGGTTTTAAATATTCATTTACAAACAATAGATTTCACTTTTTCAGGCAATTCGACTATCTCCCATACGACATTGTCTGCCATGGACTTCATCTCATCCTTCATATGGCTTCAATCTATCTTTCAAGATTAGAACACAATTTGACTTCATAAAAAGATGAATGATCTATTAGGACCTTGGTTGCATAGCAGAAATAAAATACAATAAAAAAACAAGATCGACAAGCACAACAAACTGATTTTTATGTGGTTCAGAATCCTCGATCCCTACTCCACGACCTAACTCCTAGCGATATCACCACTATCACTTCCTCCTCCTTAGAAACCTTTTGAAGGCAGAGAAACCTCTTACAACTTGTGTCTTTACAAATAGAGAAACCAAATACGAAATATATATACAAATGAAATGAAAAACAAGAATCGAAACACTTTACACAATGGAAGCTTTGCTTGATCGCTATTTGGTTGCTTTGAAATGTCTTGGAATGTAGCAACACTTCCCCTTCAGAGTCACCAAGAATCGACTTCTTCAAATCACCATGAATCCCAATTTTATAGGGTTATCATTCAGTTGATTTCTGTCTACTAGTCGACTAGCCTTACACCCAGTCAACCGGTCAATCGACCGTTGATCTCCAACGACATGATTCACTTGAGATTTTGGTACATCAGTCGACTTTCCTTTGTCATCAATCGACCGCTAAGCCACCAGTCGACTAATCAGTTCGACTGCCCAACCTTCTAATTTCTGCCTACCAGTCGACAAGCCTTACCCCCAGTCAACAGATCAATCGATCGTTGATTTCCAATAACATGATTCACTTCAGATTTTGGTACATCAGTCGACTTTCCTTTATCATCAATCGACTGCCAAGCCACCAGTTAACTGGTCAGTTCAACTGCCCAACCTTCTATACTCAACCATAGTAACACCAATCGACTAACCAATATTCTATAGCATGCTACAGTGACATCAGTCGACTGCCAAACCTCAGTCGACTGATCAACCCCATCAATCGACTGGTAGTTTTTAGTCGAATTGGGACAAAGATTGAATAGTGGCACCTATCGACTACTCAATGTCACAAGTTGATTGCCAAGCCACTAGTCGACCGATCAATCCCATCAATTGATTGCTCAACAAATTGAGTTGGTAGTTAAGTTCAGAACTCAACACTTACTCAAACACTATTACTAATCAACTGGTAAATCCTATCAGTCAACTGATACCTTAGTCTCAACCTAGTTTTAAGACAACTTTCGCTTCACCTGATATCCAGTTAACCTTAACCTACCATGACTTTTCTCATTTAGCATTCAATCATTCTTGATCTGTCAAAATGTATCTTTGCCAAGCATCCGGTCACCATTACCTATTGGGACTTCACTTTGCTAAGCATCCGGCAACCTTGACCTCTTGGGACTTTATTTTGCCAAGCATCTAGTCACCTTGACTTGTCGGAACTTTACTTTGCTAAGCATCCGATCACCTTGACTTGCCAGAGCTTCACTTTACCAAGCATCTGATCACCTTGATCTACTGAGATTTCACTTCACTAAATATCTGATCGTCCTTGACCTGTTTGAACTTTTCATTTCATACCAAGTGTCTAGTCAACCGTACCTACTTGGTCTTCACATTTGCTAACTTCCCTATTGAACTACCGACCACCAAGTGTTCGATACTCCCTGACTAACTTGGATTTTTCATCTATCAACTTCCTGTTAGACTTCCGATCACCAAGTGTACGATCTTCCCTGACCCACGTGAGTTTCCCATTTGCTAACTACCTGTTGACCTTTAGACCACCAAGTGTTCGATCTTCCCTGACCTACTTGGATTTCTTACTCATTAAATATCTAGTCAACCTTGATCTACTTGACTTCCTATCACCCATCATGGTCATCCTGACCCAATGATGATTATACCAACATTCTCCTTCATATGATCTCAGATGTCTCATATCATCCTATAGTTATATTGTCGTATTGTCAAACATCGAAACTCAACTTGAGCCTCACTTGAGCTTGGTCAAGCTTGACCTGACACCGATTCCACCAACAATCTTCCCCTTTTTGATTCTTGACAATATCTTTAAGTTAGGCAAGCCCATAAGACCAACTTGCCACTTCTTATGCCAAAACATAATGAATATTTCCTAACTTAAACCCTTCATTCTCCCCCTTTAACAAACATCAAAAAGTTTGTCATAAAACTCCACACTTCATTCTCCATTAATCTTTCATTCTCTTCCTTTCTCAAATCAACCATCATACCTTGATGGATAACCTCCCCTTAAAGGCTTATTCTCCCTTAACCATTGCACCAATAATATCTTTGGAGAGGTCCTAAGCCTATAGGAGAACTAAACTCCATACATGAGGATAAAAGTTCAACATTGAACTTTAACATCCCTTTTAGATTAAATTCTCACCCTAATTAACTCTTCTATTTGTTTTCACTGAAAATATTTCCTTTTTAATGTTTTTACAAGCATATCAGAGGATTAGGGATAGTTAAGTTATCTAGTGTTGTTTGTAAATGGCTAAACCAAACCTATTCAACCAAAAACATGTTAGCAGTCGACTGACATATCCATCAGTCGGCTATTATACTTCCCAGTTTATTGGTATCTAAAGCCAGTCAATTGATATCTGATTTTTCTGAAATATTTTTCTGATGAACTTTAAAAATGCATAAGTAGGATATCAAATATTGTCAATTGCCTTAATTCCAAGTGAATAAATACATGAATATGATCGTGACATACATGAATTGAATAAATTTTCTAAAAAGAATATATTATTCCTAAATGATGTATGATATCATGACAAGATAAAATTTTCCATAAGTATCCAAATAATATGTTTTCTAAATAGTCATGTGATATATGATGGCATGACATATGATATGGTATACAAAGCATGAAAAATTATGTAATATAGTAAGGGAAAAAAATACCCAAGCCTTGAACCTAATTGCCATTATCTAAGTTTATGTCAAATACCAAACTTTACATAATAATGGATTAACTCTCTCGAGTGTGTCAAAATCTCCAAATTTGGCACACCATTGACTCTAGCCTAATGTGTCAATCATGATTAGCTTTCAACCTTTTATTTTTATTGACAAATCCTAAAATCTTTTAGGATACATATTTTAAGTTCATTTTCAAAGTATCACTATCCTTGAAAATACTCTAAAATGTCAACTCTACTATGGTTAGGTTAACTACCTTTCCATTCTAAATTGACACACCCTATACTTATCCAGTGTGAAAGGATCACACTTCTAAGAATCCAATATCTATTGGAGCTCATTAAGTTTTCTAGGGATAACCTCTCTTGATATCTTTCTAATGACTCTCTTAGGCTTCTCAGAAGCTTTAGTCATTTGAGTCTCATCAAGGTCAACTCTAAGGATACCTTTCCTTATAACCTTGACATTCCTAGTCCAAGTCTTAGTTCCAAAATTATAGGGAACACTATGGTAAGATGACATGATTTTCTTAGACTTAGGTTTGTATCCTAAATTCTTCTTGTCCCTAGATGATTCTTTCCCATCAAGTCCTAAATTTTGTCCTTTTTGACCAATTAAATACATTTTTAATCTTTTTAAAAGTCTTTTCCAATTTGTCAAGTCTTGACCTCAAGTCTTGATTTTCTTCTTCTAATGTCTCAAGTTTTGACTTTCCATGATTTCTTTTGAGATGCTTTTTTTAGGCATGTGACTATTTTTCTTAGGATCGTTGCCTAGATTTTTGTCTAATTTCCTATCCTTATGTAAAATAGGTCTACCTTGAAAAACTCTAATGTTTTCCTTAGGTGGGATAGTTCTTGAGTTAATAGTTCTAGAATTGTTCTTAGGCTTATACTCATGATATTAAGCACCTAGATGATAAAACTTAGTTCCAGCATGCTTTTTATCATGAAATATAGAAATTGCATTACAAAGTGATACTTTAGGCCTTGCTTTTGGAGATCCCCTTAAACTTGAGTTTTCCCCTATGTCATTGGTTGGGTGTCTCCCCCTCAGATATTGATTCCGGTAGTGCCCCTTTTGATTGCACAAGAAACACACAATGTGTTTCTTGCCTTTATGCATTAAGGTTTTGGCCTCCTTTGACTTTTCCTTCACCTTTGGTGCCACTTGAACCTTCTTCTTAATTTGTTTTAGGAACTTACTCTTGTGATGTCCTTTTTTTCTACATTCAAAATATATAATATGATTTTTATTGTTATGAATTAAGCTTGAATTACCTTCCTTGGTTGTAGGGGAAACATGGGCTTGTTCTTCATTGGCCTCGGATGTAAATGGCTCCTCTTATTCCAGTGTCGATTGCCTATTCTCCCCCTCAATCCTTGAGGTAAAGGCTTCTACCACCTCTTCTAGCTCGGATGTTAAGCACCTCTCAACTTCCAAATTTTCAAGTTCTTGAGATGATGAATCTTCTTCCTAGGATTCATCATAATCTTGGGCAAAAGAAGGTTCTTCATGAAGCTTGACTAACTCTATCCATAATTCTCTTACATCCTTGTATTTTCCTAATTTACACAAACTTTCATTAGGTACCAAATTAACTAAGATTTTGGTTACTTTATCGTTTGCATTTGATCTTTGGATTTGTTCCCTGGTCCATTTTCTCCTTTTGATGGGTCTTCGTTTCTTGTTCGTTGGAGCTTTGAACCCTTCCGTTAAAGCCAACCATTCTTCGATGTCCCTTTAGAAGAATGTCTTAGTTCTTAATGTCTATTGAGAAAATCCTCTTGATCCAAAAGGAGGTGGTACTCAGATGTTGTATCCAAATTCATCTTGAAACTCCATTGCTTTTGTTGATCCTCTAGCTTTTGCTCCCTTGGTGGTTAGTCCAGTGAAGAGCAACCTCGCTCTGATACCACTTGTTAGGACCTTAGTTCACTAGAGGGGGGAGGAGGTGAATAGCATTGTAAACTCGATCTCAATTTCGTTAGTGATTGCTTGTCTACAAAGCTTAGTGCATAACAGAAATAAAATACAATAAAAACAAGATCCACAGGCACAACAAACTGGTTTTTATGTGGTTCGGAATCCTCGATTTCTACTCCATAACCTAGCTCCTAGCGATATCACCACTATCGCTTCCTCCTTCTCAGAAACCTTCCAGAGGTAGATAAATCTCTTACAATCTATGTCTTTACAAGTAGAGCAACCAAATACGAAATATAAGTGTGAAATGAAAAAAAAACAAGAATCAAATATTTTACACAATGAAATCTTTGTTTGATAGTTGTTTAGTTGCTTTGGAATAACTTAGAAGGTCTAGAATGCAGCAATACTTTCCCTTCAAAGTCACCAAGAATCAACCTCTTCAAATCACCACGAAATTCTCTTTTATAAGGTCTTCATCAGACTGATTTTTACCTACCAATCGACTAACTGTATCCCCTATCTATTGGTCAATCGATCATTGCTCTCCAACAACATGATCCACATCGAATTTTGATCTATTAGTCGACTGCCTTTTATCATCAGTCGACTGCCAGCCACCAATCGACTGGTCAGTTTGACTTGCCAACCTTCTATGCCCAACCACAGTAACACCAGTCGACTGGTCAACATGGTCAATCGACTAACTAACATTCTATGGCTTGCTATAGTGACATCAATAGACTGCTTAATGCCACCAGTCAACTGTCAATACCTAGTCGACTAATCAACCCCATCAATCGACTGGTAGCCTTTAGTCGAGTTGAGATGAAGTTGGAACAGTGACACCAATCGACTGTTCAATGCCACCAGTTAATTGATCTATCCCATCAGTCGACTGCTCAATAAGTCGACTTGACAGTTGAGTTCTAAATTCAAAACTTGCCCAAGAACTATTATTAGTTGACTGATACCTCAGTCGCAGCCTAATTTTAAGTCAACTCTCGCTTCACCTCGTATACGGTTGACCTCGACCTACTAGGACTTTTCTCATCCAACACCCAATTACCCTTGATATGTCGGAACCTAATGAGTGTGAATCATATGCATTTTTAGGGATTATTAGCATGAATTTCTTAGGTTTTGTTTACATATCATGCATAAAACTTAGCATTTGCTTTCATTTTACCTTTTTAGTACAGATAACCGATAGCACAGCGTGTCATATAGCTATTACAAAATAAAATTTATAATTAAATCGAACCCCCTCTACACTAATGTAGCATAGAGTTGACTCGGGTCGTATCCCAATGAATGTAATTGATAGAATGGTTTCCTTATGATCATTTCGTTATTGCTTTGAGTTTTCTAATGTAAAATGGGGGGTTTTGGATTTGGATTCTAATCTACAATTGCAAGGTAATTAAAATTTTAATATAACAATGCAAGTAATTAAAACATTCAACAAAGAAAACAATGCAGGAATTAAATCAAACATTTAAAGTGTGGTAATTAAAACAATAAAAATTGGAAGAGGAATTAAGACAAACACTTAATGTGCACAACTAAAAGTAAGCTAAACTAAATCACCTAAATGTATAGAGTAAATTGACAAACACTTGACATGTAGAAAATTAATCTAATCTAAAGCAAGAAAATAAATGATCTAATCAACCCAAGATATGCCCAATGTACGAACAAGTTCCTTAGCTAAATCCAACGGAACTCGATCGAGTCTCCGAAAGTAGAAGTGGATGTGGGATGATGCAAACTCCATAATCCGGAAGCTTGATGGATGCTCCAAACTCTTGCGGATCTGGATGAGCTCGAAAAAGTATTGTCGGGGCAGAACTCCTCCTTGAATCCAAAGGAAGAGGTGGACGAGCAATGAAGATGGAAGACATCATTGGAATCCCTCGATGAAGTGATTCCTCCTCGAATCCGAAGGCGGAAAGTGGATGGATGAAGGTGGAGGGCGGTTGTTAGGGCTCTAGGGAAGAAGAGATGCCATTTTCTAGGGTTTTTCCAGCTTTTAAACACACTCCAATTGAAACCAGGGCTCGTAGCATGACCATGCCTTTTTGGCACGATCGACCGTGCTTGAATCTAGAAAAAAAAGTTGTGTGCTACAGTAAGTTCTATTTTTTTTCCATGTGCATTCCTCAATTTGCTCTCAAATGTCCTACAAAATAAAGTATATATCAAATTAGTACTAAGGACATCAAGTTAGCATATATTTGCATTAAAGTGTTAAAATAACCCAATGCTCATAAAACATGATAAATATGTCGAATTAAGCATAGGAGTGGATTAAAATACTGAGGAATGAATACAAAATAAACATGTCAAAATGTGAGTTACCAATGACTATGATTCTGAGTTTTCTTGCAGTAAACCATGGAAAAAGAGCACTCAAAAGTCGATTCTAGAAAACAACACGGTCAGGCCATGCCAAATGGCATGATCATTTTTAGCACTACCACATCAGTGCAACACACCCAAGTTTGGGGCGTGTTAGGGCATCCGACGTCCAACACAGCCTAGCTGTGCAATATCCGATTATGAAAAAGTCGAACACACCCTGGTAGTGCCAATTGACACAATCATGGCACATCTTTTTAGGTGGATATTTTTTTCGATTTCTTTGCTTGAAAAAGCTATAAAATGGCCTAGAAGGAGAAAGGCATTCGGGGCATTAGGAAGGAAGCAGCCATCAAGAAGCATCCAAAGGCACATTGCGAAGCCGCCAAGGAAGGATCTCTAAGCCGAAGGACGCCATCACAAGCATCGACAAGCCAAGTTTTCTCTTTTTCCTTTTTTCTATTTCATCAGATGTCTTCTAAATGCTATCATTGTCTTAACCTTCGGATTATGGAGTAATTCCTAGTGATCTTAGGATGAGGGAGTAACTCTATGTCGACTTATTTGAATTGTTACAACTTTCTTATCTATTGTGTTTCCTGATTCAATTCTATCATGCATTTTGATTTCTTGCGTGTTTATCGGCAACTTATTCACATGCTTTTAGGAGTTTAAAGGGAGACTAATCGAGAGGTGAGTCTCAATCCCAGATCTATAGAGTTGAACTTGCAGATTTAATTACGAGTAAAGATTGAAGTCTAGATAGATTCGTGGGGTTCTCGTGACAAGTTCATGATGCGGCAAAGATCATCTACATATTGATTTCTTATCATAATTAAGACCCCTTGTTGACCTCTTAAGACTGTCATAGAGCGTAAAGGGTTTACTTCGATCCATTTCTATAAGTAACTGGTAGTAAGTCTAGGTTTTTGATCTGTGGGGTGCTAGTGATAGGTTCCTAATGCAATTAGGGTCACCTACACATGAATATCATGAAAGTAGGAATCGGGTCTAGGTAGATACATCGGTCCAACCTCGAAAGGGGTGGTCGATTACTTCGGGATAAGTCTCCTTCAGGAATACATTGTTGGATTGGAGAGTCGCTAGAGGGGGGTTGAATAACGATCGTAAAACTTTTCTTTTCGTTCATCTAAAACTCGAGTAATGCAGCGGAAATAGAAATAAAGCTAAAGTAAATAGACACCTTTGTTTTTACTTGGTTCACAACCGAAAGGTTGCTACTCCAAGGTCCCGCGATCCAAGACCGCATACAATGAGACAATCCACTAAAAGTCTCCTCCTCGTTGGAGGTAGGAGACGACGATTATAAGAAAAAGATAGAGGAAGAGGCAACAAGTCTACCTCTCCTCTTTACAACGAAAAGCTCGAGTACAAGAAGTAAAATAAGTAAAGTAAGACAACAATAATGAAACTATCGACGAAATGAATTTGGAATCTCAGCGTATCGTCTGCGTTACAGCGATGTAGCATTGTCATTGAAGCTTGGCGTTGTAGGTGCACTTTGGGAGCAAGAATAGATTATCCAAAAGGGTGAAAAACCCCTTCTTTTATAGCCCTTCAAACCCTAGCTCGTTGAGATCCAAATCTGGGTCAAAGCTCCTCATCCCTGATAACTACCATTTTGTCGGGTTAATTTGGTCCTTAATATCACTGTTTTAATCCTCTCATGTGTTTAATTGTTGATTATTTGCATATTTTATGAGTTGGATATATTTTTGGACCTTAGTGTAAATTCTCCTAAATTTTGGACTTATATGCGAATTTTATCTTTGTTTGTAGGAGATCGAGATGAGTCACTAGACTAGACTCAAGTTGGATCAAATATGGCTTCATCGAAGGGTCATAATGGGCATTTTAAGTTGGAAGAATCTGAGCCCTTCATCAAGATCAGAGGCAATTTAATCAAGGATTCAGATCTGTTTAATCCTGACCATCCAATGAGATCTGATTGATCTGAGCCATCCATCTACATCTAGAGAGATCCGGTCCATACATTTAGATTTGGACATCTTGACAGTTCATCCAGATTTGACCGATCGTGATTATCTCTTCAGATCGATCAGATCCATCCATTCAAAGTCAGAGAATTCTCAGTCGTTGGATGCATAGCCAGTTCAATCGATTAATCAAGGCAATTAAACCCTAGCTTTAACGGACGGCTGGGATTGAAGGAGCTTCGATCGGACGGTCACCGAAAATCAACCTTAAATACAACATCTTCTTCAATCGTGCAGAACTTCTCCACGCGCGAGCAGTCGACAAAATTCCCTCTTCCTCGCCAGTCGCCAGAGAGGGAAGGGGATTCCCTCCAATCTCCGGTGACCGATGGTCTCCTCCACCTCTTCTACCGCTGGCAACCATAGCTGCTTCTCCACAGTCGGCTCCGCCCCATCTTCACGCGACGCCGATGCATAACCGCTTCTCCACCGCTGGCCATCCGTTCCACCTCCGATCGGAGGTGCCATCCACAACCGGAAGTCCACTCCGGCAGCGCCGACAGTAGCTATGCCAGCCCTGTTCCAGCCACCGGCAGTCCACTTCATCCATACCGCCGGCAGCCTCCATTTCCACCACTACAGCCACCGTTTCCTTCGGACAAATAGTATTTCCAGCACCTCTGGCCAGCTCCTATTTTAGATTTCGGACAGCCAATTGCAAGCTCATCAAAGTGTTTGACGATTTTCACTTTAATTTGTTGAATGTTTGTAATAGATTCAATATTTCATGTTTAGATTGCACGTATTCGATTTACTTTGTTTCATGCCTTGTTGGTGTTCGATAAAATGCTTCTAAGAGTAATTAGGTTGTAGTTCATTAGATTAGATTTAGTTACAAGTTTATTTCATTTGGTTGTTAGTTAAATCTTTTCCTCCCTTGAGCCCTAGCAGCCGCCTCCACCTTGCGTCCATCCATTATCCTCCACGGATTCGAGGAGGAACCGCTTCATCGAGTGATTTCGACGACGTCCTTCATCTCCACAACTCGTCCACCTTTTCTTTCGGATTCAAGGAGGAGTTCCGCCCCGACGACACTTCTTCGAGCTCAATCGGATCCGCGAAAGTTTAGAGCATCCATCAAACTACTGGATTCAAGAGTTTGCACCATTCCACATCCACTGTCATTTGCGGAGTCTCGATCGAGCTTCCTCGAACTTAGCCGGAAGACCTTGTTCATTCACCGGACCTATCTTGGGTTAATTAGATCATTTCGTTTATTTTCCAGTTTTTTATTGCTTTAATTCTTGCATTGTCTTTTCGTTCAGTAGGATTAGTCTTTAAAAACCCAACCCCCCATTTACATTAGAAAACTCAAAGCAATAATTAGTGATCCTAAGTTTACTATTCTGTCAATTACACTCATTGTGAAATGATCCGGGTCATCCACTATGATATATTAGTGTAGTTAGGGGGTTCGATAATTAATTTGAAATGGTACCACGACAAATAGTGCACATCAAATTTTAGCGTCGTTACCGGGGAGTGTAATGATGCTTAGTAGATTTAGGATTGTTTGTCAATTTTTCTAAAAAAAAGTCAAAATTCAAAAACTTGTGTTTAGGGATTCATTCTTTTATTCTCTTATATATCCATGTATTTTATTATGTATGCTTCCTGTGTCTTTTGATATTGTTTGTTAGTATTTCAGGAAAGACAAGAAATTTCTTTGAACATGGATCCATATTATCATCAGTGTGGAGACTTCAGTGATGCTTACTATTCAGGCACTGGACAACAAGAGTATTACCAACTTGAAGATGAGTATTATCAGTATCAGCCACAATATCATCAGTCTATTCCTCAGTATCATCAGTCTTATCAGCAGGATAGGTATAATTCATTTTCTGGTACATATAATTTTGATTCAGATTTCAGGTATGGGCACACACCACTCTATGCCCCTGAGCAGTCTCAGTGCTATCTACCCCCACCGTCCATTGATACTTACATGCCTAGTTGGGGAGATCAAGCAAGTTACTGTGAAGAAACCCCTGCTCCCAGTCAAGAAAATACAGAGACACTAGAAAAACTAGAATTATTTCTACATCAATATCAGCAATAAATGAACGATAGTCATCAACGGATATAGAACATGCAAATCCTGTTGGATCAAATTGCATCATCCATCAGCCAGACACAAGCACAAGATTCCTCCCAGTTTTCCCCAGAGATCATTTCTGATGGCAGTGATGTGCTTGAGGAGATGATTGCAGAGCTGGTGATATATATGCTTCTACCTCTGCAACTCTACAGGACTCCTCTGCTGATGTGCATGATGATGATGTACTATCTGATGCTCGAGATAATGATGAAGTTGTTTCTGTGGTCGATGACTTGCAGGATGATACTAGCGGCTTAGATTTACTCTGTGATGTTGTTTGTGCCATAGATTATTCTGAAGAAAAGGAGCAGTTTCCAGATACCAGTGCCAGACTTGCCAACCAGACCAGAAGACAAGTGAGACAGTGGCGACAAGCAATTTTGATGAGTTGATCCCCATGGAAGTGGTGGATAGCTGGAGGCCCCTAGACTGGACACTTCCATCTTAGCTAGAGTCTCCAAGAATTTTGCTGATGAAAGCCCTAACAATAAATGCAATAATCCAGCCCCAAGCCTAGACACTTTTATCGAATCGCCTCCGACCGCTAGAGACTACATATGATGAGGCGATCCTATTGGAGGGAGCAGCACATTACTATCATGATCACATCATGAAGGCGCTCATCCCCATTCAGTCCATCCCACTCCCAGCATGGATGCTTACTCTGAATCTTCTTCATCCATCGGGACGAGATTTCTTTAGGAGCACTCCACGGCATGCGTGACTCCTGTTGGTGCAATCGGCCCAGGTTAGGTTGACTCGAGTTTGACTCGAGCAGTACCTTGATGATATTTTGATGATAGACAAAACTCATGACATGGGATTGTCATGGGAAAGTCCAACATGGGGTTGGCATGGAAAATCCAAGCATGGAGCTTGGTGTGGAAGTCCAAGGGGGAAACCTTGGCATGGGAAAGTCCAAAGCATTGCGAAGCTGTGCGCTTGGTGCTTGGCATGGGAAATCCAAAGCATTGCGAAGTCGTGCGCTTGGTGCTTGGTGAGAAATGCATTGCGAAGTCGTGCGCTTGGTGCATTTGGGAAGTCTTGAGGACTTGGTAAGTTCACTAGGCTCGGGGTCCTTGAGTCGGTGAAGGATGACATTGCGAAGCTGTGCGCTTGGTGCATCCGAGGGACAGTTGGACGGGGAACGAATGGAGTGAGTCCAAAGGGAAGCATACTTCTAGGGCATGAGACGCGAAGGATGGCGCGCGTCGTGCGCATCCGAGGGACGAGGCCGAGGGAAGAGAGCTTCGGTGGAGAACTCCATGAGGATAAGGTGGACTTGGCCAAGTGGCTAAGATCGAGTGTCGAGGCTCAAACATCGTTATGTTTGAGGTTTTAGCCGACATCGGGCCGATCGATAGGTGCCGATCGCTCTAGGTCGTATGGGTTCAATCCGTTCGATCGATCAATCGTTGCCGACGTCAACCGACCGGCCAAGGAGGGCAATGATCGTTGAGATCACGACCGCTAAGGGACTAGCCGATCGATGACACCGCAGCACGGGCACGAACGGAGTCGAGCCGCCAAAGACTCACCGATGGATGATCAATCGATCGATGAGTGCCATCACGATCGATGTGTGAATCCGCTGAACTTAACTAACGTGGATCCGCCGCTAGAGACAACAACGGGACCACGATCGATGGTCACGATCAATGACCGATGGGTGCGAAACGAGCACGAGTTGGAGGATTTCGCCAAGGCTTTTGAGGTGACTTTGGAGGAATTGTCGCATTCCGCACTTCAAGAGCAAGCAAAAGCAAGCAACAAGAAAGCGATCAAAGTAATTGTGTAAAAGTTTTCTTTTGTATTGTCTTTGTATTTCTTGTTGTATTTCATATTACTTGTTGTAATAACTTGTGAGAGGTTTCTCCACCTCCGACGTGTAGTCGCGAAGGAGTTTAGTTAGTGTCGTGCACATAACTAGAGCTCGAGGAGCTCACCCGTGGAGTAGGAACCATTTGGTTCCGAACCACGTATATGCTTGTGTATTGATTGTGCTTGTGTTGTTGTTATTTCTATTGTTATTCCGCTGCGTATATTAATGACAATTGTAGACAAGCACACGAGAACGAGTAAAATACGACATCAAACGAACGAGGGCTATTCACCCCCCTCTAGTCGGCCAATCGATCCCTCCCAACAAGTGGTATCAGAGATGAGGTCGCTCTTCAAGGACTAACCGCCGCGAGAGCACTAGAAATGGCCGGCTTCGTCCATCCACCAAAATTCGAAGGAGACTTTCTATGGTGGAGAAGAAAAATGGAGGTATACCTAGAAACCGATTTTGATTTTATGATTATTATAGAAAACGGTTTTGAAATGTCTAGGGACAAGTACAATAAGCCAATTGAGAAGTCAAAATGGACCCAAGACCAAATCAAAGACTTCAAGACAAATCTCAAGGTAATCAAGTTGATTAGTGATTTGTTACCTAACACTATTTGGTCTAGATTAGGTGATTATAGGGATACAAGGGAATTATGGAATAAGGTAATGAAATTCCAAGAAAATTTCCAATCGGCACAAGTAGAGGAGAATGCCGAAGAAGAATCGCCATCCACTTTTGAAGATGTGGATGACTTGGTGGAGACCTCCACCTCTAGCATTGAGGGGGAGGAAAGGGTTTCTACTCCGGAGAAAGATCAAGATGAAGCTTCTACCTCCGGAAGAAGTGAAGAGGCCTCCACCACCTCCCTAGGTAACTCAAGTGTTATTATTTTAAATAAAAATCACATAATATGCTTTGAGTGTAGGGAGAAAGGGCATTATAAGAGCAAATGCCCTAAATTGGCTAAGAAGAAGGCATCGACACCAAAAGTCAACCCAAAGTCAAATGATGTCGGTGTTCCCAAAATCAAGAGCAAAGAACACATTGTGTGCTTCAAATGCAATCAAAAGGGACACTACCGAAGCCAATGTCCTAGGGGGAGGAAGAAAGGGCAAGAAGGTGCAATTCATGTAGGGGGAGCTCCTAAAGCTAACACTAAGGTACATTTAGTTAATGCACCTTTAATTCCTAAAGTCAAAAAGCATGCTAAGAATTATTTTAGCTCTCTTTCTATTATCAATGAAAAGCATGCTAAGAGAAATAATAAAGTTTATTGTTTAGGTGCAAGGCATGTTAATTTAACTAAGGATAAACCTAGGACTCATAATTCTAGACCTATCTTACCTAAAGAGTCCATTAGGAGAATTGAGAACCACCTAGGTGTTAACCCCAAGAAATCTAGGCATATGCCTAGAAAGAGTCCTTCCCAAAAGATAAATGAAAATTCAAAATTGGGAAAATTAGAGTTAGAAAACCAAGCCTTGAGGTCAAGGCTAGAAAAATTGGAGAAGACCCTAGCAATAATCAAAAATTCGGTTCAAGGGTCAAATACACAAAAATCAAGGCCTAGAAAACAAGAATTATCTAAGGGCAAGAAGGGTTTGGGTCACAAACCTATGTCCTACCATAATGTTCCATTTAATTATGGGACAACATCTAGGTCTAGAAAAACCAAGGCTAATGGGGAAGTCATCCCTAAGTCTAGCCATGGTGTGTGTTTAGTGGCTAAGGACTTAAGAAAAATCAAGAAAGCCACTAAGAAGGTCAATGGAGGAGTCACCTCTAGAGTTGACCCAAGTAAGACCCATTTGACTAAGGCTTCAAAGCCAAAAAGGGTCATTAGGAAGGTATCTAGGGAAATTATCCCTAGGGAATACCTTGTTAACCCAAGGAGCTCCAATAGATATTGGGTTCCTAAAAGCGTGATCGATTCACGCTAAATGGGTTAGGGTGTGTCAACCCTAAGTGGATGGGTGGTTAACCTAGCCATTGTGAGTTGACACATTAGGGTGTGCCAATATGGTTTGAGAAGTTAAAAATGATTTAAATTGGCACAATTAGGTCATAGAGGTCGTGGTGTGCTATTTTGGATTTTTGGCACACTAAGGAAATAATGGCATTAAGGCAAAATGAATTTAATCCCTAGAAATGGCAAATTGATTTTAACACTTAGGTATTTTATACCTTAGTATATTTTTCTTGCCATGTCTTATTTGCCTTGTCATGTCATGACATCATTTTCATTTTCATCTATAAAAATGTCATGATCATGTTTAGATTTGTGTTTAGATGTCATGTATGCTTAAGTTTCATTCACATGCCATGACATCATGATATTGGCATATGTTTTTATCTAAATCATATTTATGCCATAATCATATCATGCATTAAATAAAATGAAATTAAGGACTATGGCACAATTTGAAGGGAATCAAATTATGTTGCCTTAGAAATATGCATGAGAACATAAAGAACAAAAACCCCACATCTCACTAAGATATTTGACTTGTATGTGTTTTACACATCTAGATATTGGTGAGATGTTTAGGAAAAAGAAAATAAAGGTTTGAAAAACATTTTGAAAAACCTTGGTGAAGCCTATCTTTTGATAGCTATCACCATTGAATGGGATGATACAAAGATGGCTTTTTATTGAAGCTTTTCTTAAATTTTGAACTTTGTATCAATTTCCTAATTTAATGGGTAAAATAATTTTTCAATATTTTTCACCCATAGTGTTTAGGATAAGTATTATACGTATGCATTTTCAAGATTTTTAAAATTACGTATATTTACTTATGGATTTCGAAAATCTAATTTTTCAAATCAAAATCGCAGAATGCGCTTATCCCGAAGCCGATTTCGTAAACTTGATAGTTAGGCCCATGTTTAGCCATGTTTTGGTCCCCTAACCACTCCTAACCCTAGGATATGCTTGGGAGAGCATTAGAGAGGGTGGAAATCCATTGGATATGGATTAGGAGTTGGGTTGAGGGTGAGTATCAATTTTAAGGTAGATGAGAGTTCATTGTTGAACTTTGCCTTAATTTTGATTTGGTTAATGTTCCTATTGGCTTAGGGACTCTCCAAGGACATTGTTGGTGCAATGGTCAAGGGGGAGCAAGCCTCTAGGGGGAGGTATCCATCATGGGAAGATGGATGTGTATTTCCTCATGGGAGGAAAATTGGGTTGCCTCTCTTTAAGTGATATGGGATCACTAGAAAGATGGTAGGCATGTGTTCCTCCAAGGGAGAGATTGTAAGATCTCATTGGGATATGAGACATTCATACCCTTGGGGAGGACCTTTTTGATGTAATGTCAAAAAGGGGGAGAAGTTACCAAGTTACCAATTAGGGTTCGTTGGAATTCTCATTGGGATATGAGAATTGCCAATATGGGAGAATTGGTAGACTTGAGATGGTAGTTTTGTCAATCATCAAAAAGGGGGAGATTGTTGGTGCAATCGGCCCAGGTTGACTCGAGTTTGACTCGAGCAGTACCTTGATGATATTTTGATGATAGACAAAACTCATGACATGGGATTGTCATGGGAAAGTCCAACATGGGGTTGGCATGGAAAATCCAAGCATGGAGCTTGGTGTGGAAGTCCAAGGGGGAAGCCTTGGCATGGGAAAGTCCAAAGCATTGTGAAGCCGTGCGCTTGGTGCTTGGCATGGGAAATCCAAAGCATTGCGGCCGCGGCGCTTGGTGCTCGTGAGAAATGCATTGCGAAGTCGTGCGCTTGGTGCATTTGGGAAGTCTTGAGGACTTGGTAAGTTCACTAGGCTCGGGGTCCTTGAGTCGGTGAAGGATGGCATTGCGAAGTTGTGCGCTTGGTGCATCCGAGGGACCGCCGGACGGGGAGCGAATGGAGTGAGTCCAAAGGGAAGCATACTTCTAGGGCATGAGACGCGAAGGATGGCGTTGCGAAGCCGTGCGCTTGGCGCATCCGAGGGACGTAGGCCGAGGGAAAAGAGCTTCGGTGGGGAACTCCATGAGGGATAAGGTGGACTTGGCCAAGTGGCTAAGACTGAGTATCGGAGGCTCAAACATCGTTATTTTTGAGGTTTTAGTCGACATCAGTCGACTGGCATAGGTGCCAGTCGACTGCTCTAGGTCATATGGGTTCGACCAGTGTTCGACTGAATCAATCGTTCGGTGATCGCCGACGCCGAGGGAGGGCAATCATCGTTGAGAATCGATCCGATCGCTAAGGGACGGCAAGATGACATGACACCTGCACGGGCGAATGGAGTCGAGCTCGCCAAAGACTGATCGATGGATGATCACGATCGATGAGTGTCATCAGTCGACTGATGTGTGATCCGTTGGAACTTAACCAACGTGGATCTGGCCGTTGTGAGACAACGGCTACGGGACCAGTCGACTGATGGTCACGATCAGTCGACTAATGGGCGCGAAAACAGCTTGATACAGGTTATAAATGGAGCACGAGTTGGAGGATTTCGCCAAGGCTTTTGAGGTGACTTTGGAGGGGAATTTCTGTTGCATTCCAGACCTTCAAGAGCAAGCAAAAGCAAGCAACAAGAAAGCGATCAAAGCAATTGTGTAAAAGTTTTCTTTTGTATTGTCTTTGTATTTCTTGTTGTATTTCATATTACTTGTTGTATTTCATATTACTTGTTGTAATAACTTGTGAGAGGTTTCTCCACCTTCGACGTGTAGTCGAGAAGGAGTTTAGTTAGTGTCGTGCGCATAACTAGAGCTCGAGGAGCTCACCCGTGGAGTAGGAACCATTTGGTTCCGAACCACGTATATGCTTGTGTATTGATTGTGCTTGTGTTGTTGTTATTTCTATTGTTATTCTGCTACGTATATTAACGACAATTGTAGACAAGCACACGAGAACGAGTAAAATACGACATCAAACGAACGAGGGCTATTCACCCCCCTCTAGCCGGCTAATCGATCCCTCCCAACAACTCCTCCTGCTAAATCTTTTGCAACCGCCAGGATCTCAGGGGAGTTTGCTCCATCTCACCTCTTTTCTTTTTCTTTGTATATATATCTTTTTTACTTTATTGGTTTTTGTTTTAGTTATTAGGTTTCGTTTGTTGAGTTTTTGTTTTGTTGGAATTTTCAAATAAATTTCCTATGCATTCTTTTATATCATCTTAGAAGTCGTGAAAGCTAGTTAAATTTGATTGTCGAATTTCGAAGATTTATTGACTTGAATAGATTATTTGATTGCATGTGGTTACTACTTGGTAATGGATTCTGTGTTGATATATTGAGTTGATTATTTTTGTTTACCTAGTGAGGATTGAGCCTATTTTTATTGCTTGTGTGTGGTGCACTTGTGGTTATTATAACTCTAGAACTTGTTTTGATTCTTTCAAGACCACACAACAGTAGGTTTGCATGATCATTATGAAGGCAATCACATTTGTTTTCCTTCACTTCTTTTATCATCACATGCTTATTTGAATAACATTCTAGTCATTCATCCTTACATTTTTTTCTTTCCTTCCATTACTTTCTTCTCTATTTCTATTTCTGGATGTGGAATACTTGGATGATCCATGATGAGTGTTTTGCCCAAGATGGATAAAAATTTAAGTGTGAGGGAGAGAGTAGCTCAGGAGATTTTAGTGTAAGCATAGACAAGTCGTGCTTAATCACCATGAGCTAGTCATGCTCTTTATCTTTTTAGTTGAGCTTGATGTTGGAGCATAGAGAAGTGCACTACATGTCAGATAAAAAGGTTTGAAAAAAAAAACAGAAAAAAAAGTTGAAAAAAAAATAAATTGGGTGCCCATGAAATAAAAAAAAATATTGTGAAAATTTTTTACATGTGGTGTCATTCATTTTTATTTATATGTGATAGTATTTTTGTTAATGACATCGCTTGTTGCAGTTATTGAGAGATTTATTATATATCATGAGTAGATTTGTATTGAAAAATGTGATAAAGGTTGTTTACATGTTTATTGGGTTGGAAGAAAAATTTTAGGGCAATGCTTTCTTGTACTCATCTATGTAGCATTCTAGTATTTCCATATCTTCTTCTTGCATTTCTTTAGCTATTTCATTTCTTATCTTTCTTTTCTTTCACAAATCTTGTCATTTTTTTTGTATTCATGTTTCTCTTATATTCTTAATAAGCCTTCGGTGATTGTGCATTCTTATGTGTATATAGTGGTGAAGGTAGAAGAAAAGCAAGCATATTGTAGTTCATAAACCATGAGTAGCTTGAGTGAACTTTATTATTACATGCTCATGAAAGCGAGAGAAACCACCACTTACCTTGTGAGGCTTAATCATTCTTAGTCTATTCATGATGGATTGAAGTCACCATGTTTGTTAACCTATGTAAGATTTGAGTCCATGATTGTTTGAGTCTTAGATTTGACAATCCTAGGTAATTTTCTTTCACGATTTTCTATTTATGATTTGGAATTACTAGGGAAATATATTTTCAGTTTGTTTTTAGTTTTCTTTACTTGCTCGAGACGTGCAAGAATAAGTGTGGGGGAATTGATAACTATCATTTTGTCGGATTATTTTGGTCCTTAATATCACTGTTTTAATCCTCTCATGTGTTTAATTGTTAATTATTTGCATGTTTTATGAGTTGGATATATTTTTGGACATTAGTGTAAATTCTCTTAAATTTTGGACTTATATGTGAATTTTATCTTTATTTGTAAGAGATCGAAATGAGCCACTAGACTAGACTCAAGTTGGATCAAATATGACTTCATCGAAGGGTCATAATTGCCCCACAGCATCGTCGTTTCCCTTCGTCCCGCTGCTCACGTGGCGTGCCACCACCCACGATCGTCGCTGCCTGTGGTCAAGGCCTCTTGCCAGCCACCGTCAACCGACGCCGAGATCCGACGACGCATACGGTCCACCTTCAACCCGTGTTGGTAAGATGAATTCGATTAATTTTTTTAACTAAGTTAATTGATTAGGATTAATTAAGAGTTTGATTAATCAGTTTTAGAGTTAGGAGGTAATTGATTAATTGAGTTAAATGAGACTAAGTCCTTAATTAATCTGGATTTAATTAAGCTAATTGAGTTAGATTAATAAATATGTCGGTTAATTTATTTGTGTCAGATTAATTAAGTTAGAGTTTAATTGATTTATTCGGTTTGATTAACTATTTGATTAATTAATTAAATAGTGTTATATAAATTAAATCCGAGTTTAATCAATTAATTAATTAGATTAGATTAACTAATCTGCTTTGGCGTTAAATTAAGTAAGTTTGAGTTTAACTAATTTAGATTAATTAATCTAATTGTGTTAGATTAATTAAATTTGAGTTTAATTGATTAATTAAGATTAAATTAAAAGATCTGAGAAAGGTTAATTGACTAATTCGATTTTATCGGATTAGTATAATTAAAGTTCATTTAAGGAGAGAAACTATCCATTTATTAGTTTGGTACGAGTGTAATTAAATTGTGAGTGATCTGCTAACGAGATTTATTGATTTAAATTAATCTAAGTAAGCTAAGTAAGTTAGGTTAGAAAATCAAAAGGTTAATTAAAAACGTTTACGATGAATGAAATAAGGAAATAATTAAATTAAGAGTCAATTAAATTAATAAGAAAACTTACAACATATTAGATAATCAATTTATGAATTAATGGATGATTGACAGAGTTAAGAGCTAAAGCAAACCTTCGGATTGGGAGATAGCTAAGATACTCTACAATCAGGTGGGTGGTTCCTTCTTTGACCTCTTTAAATTTTAGTGCATAATTATTTTGGATTACGTTGTTTGTTTAGGTTATATTATATTTACACTTTATCTTCTTTTTAGTATTACTTTGACCTTATAATTGCTTGACCTTTGTATGCTCTATTTAGTTCTGAGTTGCTTTCATCATTAACATGTAGTTATTTATTTTAGTGTTGGATTGATATTACAATTATGTGCTTATTTATTGCTTCGGTATAAATTAGTAGATGTTACTGGTATATATTTATTTAGTTATTATTTCGGTTGATATTTTCATTGAGACTAGTAAAGATTGTATAATTAAGAAGAGATTATTCCTTAGAAGGTATATAACGTTTCTCAAATATCGACTACGAGCTATGTCTCCCATTCGTAGATGAGAGAGTCTGCAGTAAAATGTTCTTACTTTTGAATCATGGTTGCCTTTGTATATCTTGTAGGGTTGATGTTGGCCGGCTAGAGGAGGGTGAATAGCCTAATACGCATATGGTGGAATTTTCTCGTTGATTGCTCGTCTACAAATTTGTTAGCGCAAGCGGAAGTATAAACAATAAAGACAAAGCAATAACAAGAATACAAACGCTAACACAAAGTCGTAACATGGTTCACGGCCCTTGCCGCTAGTCCACGACCTGATTCGTCCAAGGTGAATCACGCCTCAATCTATCCACTAGATCTCTCATTTTCACCAAGCTAGGTGGAGGTAACCTCTTTTACACAAGAACAGTCCTCTTACAAATATAATGTAAATAAACTCAAGTAAGAGAATGAAAAATCTTTAGGGCACTTTTGGGAGAGTTTAGAGCATGAACATTAGCCTCCCAAAAGCCCATACCCTCTCTTTTTATAGAGAGGATTGATTTCTTCCCGTTGACCACCATCAGTCGACTGTTGCCCTTGGCAGTCAACTGTCGCCACTACAACGACCTTCGAACACGTCAAATCCCAACCGTTGTAGTTCAACGGAAACCTTGGTAGTCGACTGATGTATCTATCAGTCGATTGATACCTTCGTAGTCGACTGCCCAGTCGGCTACAAGAGATTCTGTGCCCCAAACCCTCTCAACGGCCGATCACGCCATCGAATCGATCGATGGTCTTGGCAATGACTACCAATCCATGGCAATCGATCGATGGAACATGAACAGACTCAGATACCACGAGTCACAATCGATTGAGCCATGACATGGCAGTCGACTGATGTCGGGAAATCCCATCCGACACTTAGCCAATTGGCCAAGTTTCACCTAAGTGTACTACCCCATCCCGGGTTACATTCGCTCACTCTCATTCCTTGAAGTCCCTCGCCTTTGAAGTTGTCTTCGTCCGGCCACATCCCTCGGATGCGCCAAGCGCATGACTCTGCAGCGCCATCCTTCGCGTCTCGCCCTGAAGTCTACTTCCTCCGACTTCACTCCAATCTCCTCGTCCAGCAGTCCCTCGGATGCTCCAAGCGCACGGCTTCCGCAAAGTCATCCTTCACCGACTCAAGGACCAAGTCATGAGAGGTGAAACTCGCCAATGCTCAATTTGCGAATTACTAAGTCCTGCAAGACTCCAACGCACATATCAAATCCAATCATCCTAACTTAAACCCTTTGCCACACACATCAAAACCATATCACGGGTTGATTGCACTAACAATCTCTCCCTTTTTGATGTGTGACAATCCGTTTAAGTTAGGTAAACAAATAACAATAATCATAAGCAAGGAAAGTATGTAAATAAAAACATGAGTATAACAACTCCTCCTTAAACATGCAACTCCCCCTTAAGACATGCTAAACTTCCCTATTAGCATGATTAACTTAAACTTCCCTATTTCTCCCCCTTTGACACCATCAAAAATATTTTCCAAATGTCATAATCCAAGGTATCAACTCTAAAGAGGAAAAACTACCAAAAACTAAACAAAACCTGATAAAATCATGTTATTGTGCTCATGCACAGTACATCAGTCGACTGCTATCAGCATGGCAGTCGACTGGCACAAGAAAATCAGGTTTTCTGATTTTCTGGATGAAATTCAGAAATGCATTATAAATTCTAGAAAATTCAAAAAATTGTGAAATTTTGAAACACATTTCTTTTAAAATCCTTTATCATTGAAAAATGAGTTTTCATGAAAATTACTTATATTTTCAATGATTTTTCAAAAATCCAAAAGCTTCAAAAACAACTAGTGTTTTGATCAAGTTTGTATCCATTTTAACACCTAGTTTTGCTTTAGATTGTTTCAAAACATGAACACACAGATTTTAAAGTAAGAAATTGATTTGAAAATATATGAAATATCCAACCATGATCTTTGGGCAATATGTCTATGAATTAAACATAAGCTTTCCCCATGATTGGTCCATTATTGCTAGTTTGATACTTAAAAATGACCATCTAAATGTCATAGGCATTAGTGGACCATTAGTATCATCCTATCATCTCACCCATGCTAAGTTTTCAATCAAGGTAGCCTATGGTGAGTGTGAGATGTATCCTAAAGGTATTTTGTATATACTTAACCTTTAATTTCATGCAATTCTACCCAAGGTTAAGTATCATCCTAATAATCCACATGATCATAAAAATATATATGCATTGATTTCACATTATGATCATGAAACAAGTGTATCACTAAAATTGTAATCATGCATTTGGTATAAAATCATTGATAATAGATCAAGTATCAACCAAAACATGATTTAAGCCCTTATTGCCCATGACTATGTGCCAAATATCAAGATCATAAATCATGATTGCAAACAAGTATAACAATTACATTAACTATCATGATTTAAATATTATTATCAATTTATGGGCACATTATCATCACCCAACACTATTTCTAAAATTAGTCCCGCCATCCTAAGTCAACCAAAAATATGATATAGATAAGTTCCATATGGTTGACTATCCTAGGGTTTTCCTAACCCTTAAGGATGGATTTAGGAACCCAAAACAAGTTCTTTCCTATTGGGTTCACTAAAAATTCCTTAGGGATCCATTTTCTAGCTATTATTTTTTTTTATCTTGACCCCTAGCAATTAAACATTTATAGGCCTTTTCATTTTTATTCTCCTTATATCCTAGGCCTTTCTTATTAAAACTTGCTCTTTGGCTCCCTATGATCATACTAAGAGTGTTGGAGCCAATTGTAAATTTTTCTAGGGCTTTGGTCAAGTGGTCTACCTTTTCTCTCAAAGCCCTATTTTCCTCTATGCATGCATTATTAACATCAAATGACATATAAAGATCATGTGAGCATGCATCATCATGACTAGAAGAACTATTATCATTAATAGTTAAGCATGCTTTTTCTAATTTTTCTTCTAAGTCCTTAATTTGATCTAGTATGCATTTGTTCTTTTTCTTTGCCCTAAACAAGTCCTTAGTGAGGCTAGATATCATGGAAACTATTTTATGGGGTGAGAGATTCGTTACTATAGTCTTCATGTCCTCTTCTTCCGATTTCGATAATGATGAGGATGAAGCTCCCCCTTCACTTGAGCTCTCCTCACTAGTGCTTCTTTCTTCTTGCTCGGAGGAAGAGGTGTATAGGTCATCAAACGCCATCAAAGCAAGGTTAGTGATAAAAGCATTTTCCTCTTCCGATGATGATGATGATGAAGAGGGGTCATCCCATGTCCTTGCCTTTAGTGTCTTGGTCTTCCCCTTTTCTTTGGCCTTCTTTTCCTCTTCCTTCTTCTTGCTCCCCTTTTTCTTCTTTTCTTCTTTCTTTCTCCTCTCTTCTTTGCTCTTGTTCAAGAGTGGACAATTATCTCTTATGTGTCCCTCTTGTTGGCAATTGTAGCAAATTACCTTCCCCCTTGGTCTTCTCCTCCTATCATTATATTTATTGAATTTAAAATTTTTCAAAGCACGTCTTACCTTCCTTACCATATAAGCTTCTTCCATGCTATCCATGGAGGAGGAGGAGGATGCTTCATCGGAGGAGGAGGGAATCTCCATCTTCTTCTTCCCTTTGTTGGCCAATAGTGCCACTCCCCTTGATGGCTTGATACTTAATTCTTCAATTACTCTCTCAAGCCTTATTTCATGGAGCTCCATGGTTGAGAAGAACTCCTCCAAGGTGCTTACTTCTAAGTTCTTTGACATGTAGAAGGAGTCCACCATTGAGCTCCATTTCGATGACCAGGGAAAAGCATCGATTGCTTTCATAAGCATATCCCGGTTCGAAAGTCTTTCTCCTACACTTGTTAGCCCAATCAAAATTTCCTTAAATCGAGAGTGTAGTGAGGTTACCTTTTCTCCATTTTCAAGTTTGATGTTCGTTAGTTGGGAGTGGAGGAGGTCTCTTCTTGCAAGCTTGGCTTCCGAGGTACCTTCATGAAGCTCTACTAGCTTCTCCCACATCTCCTTAGCACTTGCACACTCTCCAATTCGGTTTACTTCTTGTTGGGGGAGTACGTTGTAGAGATGGTGCTTTGCCTTTAAGTTTGCTAGGTACTCTTCCCTTTGCTTTTTAATCCATCTAGACTTCTCGATTGGCTTCTCCTCTTCATCCTTGGGTACCTCGAAACTATTTTCCATTATCAATAAAATTTCGAAATCGGTTTCGAAAAATACCTCCATTCTCTTCTTCCACCAAGAGAATTCTCGCTCGAACTTCGGCGGATGAATATTAGAGCCGGTCATCTCTTGACGAAGTGTTTGTTGCGGCGGTTAGTCCTTGACAAACGACTTGGCTCTAATACAACTTGTAGGGTCAATGTTGGCCTGCTAGAGGGGGTGAATAGCCTAATACGCGTATGGTGGAATTTTCTCGTCGATTGCTCATCTACAAATTCGTTAGCGCAAGCGGAAGTATAAATAATAACGACAAAGCAATAACAAGAATACAAATGCTAACACAAAGTCGTAACGTGGTTCACGACCCTTGCCGCTAGTCCATGACCCGATTCATCCAAGGTGAATCACACCTCAATCTATCCACTGATCTCTCCTTTGCACCAAGCTAGGTGGAGGTAACCTCTTTTACACAAGAACACTCCTCTTACAAATATAATGTAAATAAACTCAAGTAAGAGGATGGAAAATCTTTAGGGCACTTTTGGGAGAGTTTAGAGCATGAACATTAGCCTCCCAAAAGCCCATACCCTCTCTTTTTATAGAGAGAGTTGATTTCTTCCCATTGGTCGCCATCAGTCGACTGCTGCCCTTGGCAGTCGACTGCCGCCACTACAACGACCTCCGAACACGTCAGATCCCGACTGATATAGTTCAATGGAAACCTTGGCAGTCGACTGATATATCCATCAGTCGACTGATGCCTTCGTAGTTGACTGCCCAGTCGGCTACCAGAGGTTCTGTGCCCTAAACCCTCTCGACTAGTCGACTGCTGCCATCAGCAGTCGACTAATGGTCTTGGCAGTCGACTGCCAATCCATGGCAGTCGACTGATGGCACATGAACCAGACTCGTATACCAGTCGAGTCACAACCGACTTATAGCAGTCGACTGATGTCAGGAAATTTCATCTGACACTTGGCCAATTGGCCAAGTTTCACCTAGGCGTACTACCCCATCCCGGGTTACATTCGCTCACTCTCATTCCTTGAAGTCCCTCGCCTTTGAAGTTGTCTTCGTCCGGTCATGTCCCTCGGATGCGCCAAGCACACGGCTCTGCAGCGTCATCCTTCGCGTCTCGCCCTGAAGTCTACTTCCTCCGACTTCACTCCAATCTCCTCGTCCGGCGGTCCCTCGGATGCTCCAAGCGCACGACTTCCGCAAAGCCATCCTTCACCGACTCAAGGACTGAGTTATGAGAGGTGAAACTCGCCAATGCTCCATGTGCGAATTACTAAGTCTTGCAATACTCCAACGCACATATCAAATCCAATCATCCTAACTTAAACCCTTTGCCACACACATCAAAACCATATCACGGGTTGATTGCACTAACATATCTGTGGTTGATCATGTCTCCTATTTGTGGTTGGGAGAATCTACTATAAAGTTATACTCTTGAACTACCCAGTTGAAGTTAGTGATAGTTGGATTCGTGTGTCGTCTATAGCTAGATAGCTACCTTACATCTTAATCGCCCACGAGACCCCTTCGTGGTAGCATGTTATTGTGTGCATGATTGAACTAGTAGAAATAGTATAATTTAGACGAGATTATTCCTTAGAAGGGAATGTAAGGAATGAAACATCATTTATGGAACACGTGCTTGTTAGTAGATTTATGATCTTTATCGACCTTGGTAGGCGTTTCATGTTAGATAGGTTAGAACCCTAGGCTTAACCACCTCAATGCGCTTATTAGTAGATTGATGATCTTTATCGACTTTTCTTGTCAGATGTGTTGGAACCTCAGGCTTAACCACCCCCGATGTGCTTATTAGTTGATTGATGATCTTTATCGACTTTTCCTGTCAGATGTTTTGGAATCTCCAGCTTAACCACCCCGATGTGCTTAGTAGTAGATTGATGATCTTTATTGATTTTGATAGACGTTTCATGCTAGACGTGTTGAATAACCCTAGGCTTAACAACTTAGGATAATCGACTGCCCACGAGACTCATTCGTGGTAGCATATTATTGTATGCAGTCAATAGCTAGATAGCTACATACTCTGTCTACCCATGAGACTCATTCGTAGTAGCATATCGTTGCTCGCAGACATTGAGTCTTTATATTACCTGTCTATCCATGAGTCCCGTTCGTGGTAGCATATAGTTGCGTATAGATAGTACTATGTATATTGCCTATCTGTCCACGAGTCTCATTCATGGTAGCATGTTGTTGCCCGCAGATAGTGCCCCTTTGTGTTACCTCGAGAACCACGATGCTTTGTTGCGGTATCTTGATGTGTATTGCTTGCAGGTTTACAATTGGTTGTGTATGTTACAGGTGCATTTATTATATTGCTGACCAGATTAATTGCAAATTGATACTGATACTCTAAGGTTTGGGTTACTCTAGTTTGTTTCTTTTGACCTCCATTATGTTTATATGATTATGCACTATCTTCTATGCACTCACTGAATGATTTGTACTCACTCCCTCTTTTCTTGGCCTCCAGATTAGTTGATAGAGGGCGTGTCCTGTTAACCTACCTTCGCGTCGCTCAGAGAGTCCTTTGTCGTGTTAGTCCCACTGCATCATCGAGATATCGTTTTATTTTCTTTATTGTTATCATATTTTGTGTACTCCCTTTGGATTTTGGTCGCAATTTGATTTGGTGTCATAAATCTATTTTACTTTTAATTGATTTGTCCTTTAGTCGTGCATGCATGCAGTTAATACAATAACTGTATTATATTATTATTTTGAAGTTTTACCATATCTGGTTCCAACAATGTATTTCGAAATATTGTCATTGAGGGGCTCCTCCGTCATTTGGATGACGAATATGCCCCCGGAGGTGACATTTAGTTTCAATGATTTGTTAATATATTTCCTTAACTTTGAACAGAGTTATCATAAATAAAAAATGGAGAGTTTATTGGTACAGGGGCATCAGATAATCGAGCCTAGATTTTGATAATGGTAAAGGGTTCAAAGTTAAGTTAAGTTAAGTTGTGATCTTATATATTGTATTAAGCTTACAGGACTTAGTAAATTAGCAAAGATCAAAGATACCAAGAGAGTCTCGATGGGTTAGCGGAGTTTAGACATCAGAGAGAGTCGTGGTGGTTTGAGGATCAAGGGTTGAGCAGGAACGTCCGAATTAGTCAAAGGACTAAATGTTTGATAAAGGTAAGGACCTCAAGTGGAGTAGTTCTTCTAGACAAGAAGAATTGGTAAGGTCGCATCCTCGGTACAAGGACAACCATAGGCGTTCGTCCGACTAAGGACTCGGGGGGAATACCGAAGTTGAGATCGTACAATCAAAGACTGTCATTACCGCTATTATATATGTTGTGCTAACTTTTGATGCGGGAATTATTTAGCCTTCCAGACGACTAGAATAGGTCTAGGCAATTGGAACAGAAGAAAATTTGATCAACAAAACAAGATTAGAATTGGATGCCACATCAACATTCCAGCGCTTGGATCAGATCTGGACAACTAGAAAGAAGATAAATCTCAAAGGGCAAAGTAGAATCAAGATTAAACTTGGAAATGTCACATTAACAATCTAGGCGAATGGATCAGGTTCGAGCACCTGGGAGTCGATAAACCCCAATCGAGTCGGATCTGATATGGAGGAGCTAGAGGCACCCGGAATGCTTCCAAGTGTCTGGAAAAGTCTATAAAATAAGCTTTGGATAGAAGCCCTAATTCAAATTGTGTTAAGTGCTCTTGCCTTCAACTACTGCAGTCGACGATCAACTTCCATGCTACAGCTCTACAACTCCAAACCGCACACCTTTCTAGCATTACTTTGTGTCAATATAGATTTAGTTTTTGCTTAATTAGTACTTAAATTTCTATAAGAAACGATAAGGTTGTTATTGTTTCCTTAACATTTGTAAAAGCGAGTCTCTTACCTCCAATGAGGAAGAGACATTTAGTAGATTGTCCACCGATATACGAGCTTGGATCATGGGTCTTGGATTAGCAGCCTTTAGATCGTGAACTAAGTAAAATTCTTTGTGTGTTTTGTTTTTAATTTCCATTGCGATTTACTTTGATATTACGTGTGTTTATGAAAAACGATGAAAAAAAGTTTTACTCTATTCACCCCCTCCCCCCTCCCCCCTCCCCCCTCTAATGTCTTTTCGATCCTACAATATCCCATCAATTTTGACCTATCAGGATTTCACCCTTGCCATATATCTGATCTTCCCTTCACCTATTTGGATTTCACTTCTAATGTCAAACATCCCATCAACTTTGATCTACTAAGACTTTTTATTGATAAATATTCGATTTTTCTTGACCTAGTTATTTGGGCTTCCCATCTCATGCCTCTTGACTTGTTAGGACTTCTATCTCTTATCAAGTATTCGACCCTCTATGATCCACTTAGACTTCTCTTCTTGTTTGGTACCAAGTATTCGATTCTCCACGACCCACTTGAGCTTTATCCATCTCATGTCAAGTGTCGATCCTATATAATCCACTTGAACTTCACTTTTCTTATGCCAAGTATTCGGTCCTCCATGACTCATTTAGACTTCGCTTCTCTCATGTCAAGTGTCCAATCAAATTCAACCCATTTGGATATCATTCATTTGTTAAATATTGAATTTCTTTTGATCTACTTGACTTTTCACTCGATCAATCAATATCAAAATTCTTATCCATCATAGTCAACCCGACTTAAAATTGATTATACCAATAATCTTCCTCTTTAATATTTTTTTTTCTATATCGAATTTGATCATCCTTGTTTAATAATCTCCTGAGAAGTTCAAAAATTCATCTTTGTTTACGGATTTTATGAAAATTTTCTCATCAATATTGCCTTTGTAATGGGAAAGGAAAATAAAAAAGAATAATGCAAAGTTAAAGTGGAAAAACAAGTTAAAGCGTATCAAATTTATTTTTCCGCAATCCGTAAAAGATTAAAATTCGTCAAACTAGCAGTCCCCACCGGCATGTGTCACGGTCATTGTGAGAGATGTAAATCACGGATGACCCTATAGGCCTTGATGTAGTGGCCAAAACATGTGGGAGTCATCTGAATTCAGAAAAGGACTTTAGACCTCATCTGAAATCGACCTTTGTCTTATCCATAAGCTCCGTCGTGTCTTAATCACTACGTCATCCCCATGAGGATGTATCAAATTTATTTTTGATTGAGAGGAATGTCACGAAGACACCGGAATTAGACATCAGTAATTAAAAAGAATGAAGATTAGTATTTAAAATAAAAAATAAAAATATATTTTAGAAAAGAAAATGATTTTGAAAAAAAAACTAAATAAAAAATTATTTTAAAACTATGCCATAAAAGGAAAGGATTTAGAAAAAATTATTTAAATAAATTAAAAATATTTAAAATTAACACATCAGTAGTAAATATAAAATTTTAATTTTTATATTAGAATAATTCATATATTCCATTTCAATAATAGTTAGGGATTATTTATTAAGATTAGTATATTTTTATTTATTTAGAATATTTGTTAATGAATTAAAAAGTAAACTTAAAAAGGATTCTATTGAAAAAGCGTAAGTGACGTGCTCATCCCAAGCTTCCCTCTTGCCGCACTTCACTTGGCCTTTATTATTCTATGTTCAATTGAAAAAGCCGAATAATCTTCTTCCTGCTCTACTCTTTTTCCCAGTTTACTCTGATACCGTGACCGGGAGGATTCATGGCGACTGCAGTCGAATGAAATTCTCAAGGAGCAATTAAGCGATGTCGTCGGAGGACTCATTGCCACCACACTCGGCCAATCACGTTGAATAAGGAATCCAACGAACCTTAAATTAATGCTATTCGAAAATAAAGTAAAGGTTTTGATTGGGTTCGCCCTTTCCAGCTTAGCTCCCAAGCCTCCATCCATCCCTCTAAATTCTAATACCGTGACCGGGAGCGCCTACCGGAGGATTCATGGCGACCGCACTCGAGTTTCTCAAGGAGCTACTAACAAATGTCGTAGGATTTATGGCGACCGCACTCGGTCTTCTCAAGGAGAATGCAAGCAGCTACGCCGGCGCTTTGCAGGACAAGAGAACGGAAATAGAAGAGGCACTGAAGGGTCTCAAGGAGAGACTAGGAGATCATAATCCTGAAAAGGAGAAACTACTGCAGGGTTTGAAGGAGAGCATAGCTGAGTTCCATTGGGAGAAGCTGCCTAATCTGTATCAGGTTCTACTAAACAAGACAAAGGAATTAGGAGAAGGACTTCAGGGCCCCAAGGAGACCACTTCGCAATTCCTCCAGGAGAAGCTTCCGTAGCTCATCGCGCTATGGAAGGCGGTCGTCGACTTCCTCGTGCAAAAGCTGGAAGCTTTGTTGCCGCCTGGGACAAGTTCCGACACCGTCCGCATTTGGGTTCAGCTGGTCATCCCGCTGCTCTTGTTTTCGTCTCTCCCCTTCCTTTGCTACTTTCTCTACGGATGCTTCTTCCTCGCCTGGAACACAACGATCGCATGCGCCAAAGCACCTTACTGGGCTGTGGTGATGATAACGGCTTTCGCCAGAGCAGCTTACTGGGCGGCGATCGAGATGATAAAGGCTTGCGCCAAAGCACCTTACTGGGCGGTGGTGATGATAACGGCTTTCGCCAGAGCAGCTTACTGGGCGGCGATCGAGATGATAAAGGCTTGCGCCAGAGCAGCTTACTGGGCGATGGTGATGATCACGGCTTGCCCCAGAGCAGCTTACTGGGCGGCGATCGAGATGATAAAGGCTTGCGTCAGAGCAGCTTACTGGCCGATGGTGATGATAACGGCTTGCGCCAGAGCAGCTTACTGGGCGGCGATCGAGATGATAAAGGCTTGCGCCAGAGCAGCTTACTGGGCAATGGTGATGATAACGGCTTGCGCCAGAGCAGCTTACTGGGCGGCGATCGAGATGATAAAGGCTTGCGCCAGAGCAGCTTACTGGGCGACGATCGAGATGATCAAGGCTTGCGCCAGAGTAGCTTGGGGGACGACCAAAGGAGGCAGCGGCAAGATGATGAAGGCTCCCGGGCGGGCGGGCCTTCATATTGCCAGGGCTGTTTTCGAGTCCGATCCCGGAAGTTACTTCCGAGGGCTCCACGCCAACATCCCATGGCAAGGAGCAATGCCAAATTCCAAGTCAAAATGGTTCATCATCGGGGTCGGAGTTGTCGCCGCCGGCGTGGTTCTTCTCAAGCTCCCGTGAAGCTTTATTTTGGCATTCGATTTCGAGCTCGATGAACCAAGGCAATGGCAGTATAAGAGATTTGTGTGCAGTTAATAATAGATGCTATATTTTGGAGGCATTTGATCTTCTCGTTTGTCACCTTTGCACTGTTAAATTATAATCCCCCATTATCTCTAGAACACAAAACAGATTTACAAATCGGCTCGTACTCCATAAATTTTTATTAAGACTCGCATTTAAAGGAAAAAAAACTTAAAGCTCAATTTGGAAAAATGAAGTATAAGAATCCAATATTTGGATATCATCGCTGAAACATTGCCAAAAAGAAAACAGAGAATCTTGTTCACTCGATCGAGACCAACAATTATTGGTTCAATACCAATGGCTGAAATATGGAAGGATCTGCGGTAAATAAGGAAAGAATTTTAGCTAAACTCGACGTGAAGTACAAAGTGCGCCGACACTTGTGTGCACCATATGCTCCATGATACAAAAGTACTATGATATGATGGGACCAGGCGAAGTTCTCTAATTTTTTTTTTTTACTATTCTAATATAATATACAAAATTTATTTATTTATTAATAAAAAATAGTTAATAATTCTTTAATGTTTATCCTCTCTAAAAAAAAAGTCGACTATATGCATCCCCTTGCAAACTCAATGCTTTGTCGTTCATGAATGTTGCATATGACCCTCGATAATTTATTTACTCAACTTTTCTCTTATTTATTGTAAATGAATGTTACTTTCTTTTTTTTGAAAAGTCCCCCCAAAATTGCACTATATACATTTGATGTTTATAGTGGTCGTTAGTGCAGTGTTTCTGAAATCAGGATGCAGATGAATCCGTTCTGAATTGAATTAACTAAATGATTTTCATCTGCTGAAAACAACTGCGATGAAACAGTTTTTTTTTCTTGAAGACAAAGGAAAAAAAAAAAAAGTCTCTCTCGCTATAGTAGATTTGCTTGGAGTAAAGAGGATGTGAAAGAATGGTATGAAATGAATGAATTGTTTCTGAAGGGATCACATACCTTTCTAAAGGTACAAGACAGCATGGAGGGGGAGCCCTTAATTTGGATGTTTTGGCCTCCAAATGGTCACTTTTTAGGCTTCTTTTCCTCCTCCAATAATTTTCCTTTGAGTTGTCTGTGTCTCCTTATCGAGTGGATTGAGATTAGCCCTCAGGAACTCTGGAAGGAACCCTGTAACCTGTTCCTTCCCATTCCTCGCTGTTTTATATATCCAACTCTCACAGAAACTCATAACGCCATCAGTCTTCTCTGCAACAACCACCACTGACATGGGAGGAGATTATGGAGAAGGTGGCAACCCTGGCAACCCTAGCTGCTGCTTCCATTTCCACCCCGAGCGAGAGACGGTGGGAGTGTGCGCTCTCTGCTTGAGAGAAAGGCTCCTGGTTTTGGCCTCTAATTATCCACAAAAAACACTGAAGCAGACCAAATCCAGAATCAGGATCGGTAAAGTATTTGCTCTTCCTTCCTTCTTCCACCTCTCTCATCCCAACAACAAATTCGACGAGGAAGCTGCTTCTGCTTCCATATCCAGCCTCGAAGGTTATAGTACTGAAACTGCAAATCTCTAACCTCCGTTTGCCATTTTGCTCTCTCACGTATAAACTTACATGTTTGTGTTTTCAGAATCATTCATATCGATCAGATTTGAGGAGAATGGGCAAGCATCATGGCACAGTAACGCAAGCTTGCCACCGTCCAGTGGCTTCGTTGGTTGCGCGAAGTATGGAATTAGCAGCCAGAGACGGGAGGAGCAAGGTGATGAGGTGGCGCTGAGGTGGCTGGACAGGATTGGTCAGCTGGCACTGTACTGGAAGAGCGAGAAGAAGGATCCCACTAACAGGACGAGAACGAGCAGCAGCGCAAGCAATTGTTATGATGTTAAGGTGGATGAGAGATTGGGCAAGGGAAGGAAAGGATGGATGAAGAGCATAACGAGGAAGAGGTCACGAACAAATAAACAAAAAGGAGAGTAATTAATCTTAATTATTTGCAAGTTATCGATCGGTGTGTATTTAGTTTTTTTTTTTTTTTTTTTTTTTGTGTTTCAATATGGATGGAGGATACAAATGGATGAGATTTTTGGAGTGTTAATCAAAATATTTTGCATGATGGGCATGGAAAGATATTGATTAATGACTTACCATCCTCTCTTAATTTATAGTGAAAGGAGTCGAATATAATTGTATTGGTCGAATTCATTATTTTAATTTTAAAGGCTAGAAAAAAAAATAGAATTGATTCAGTGGTTTCACAATTAATAATGATAAGATATGACAAATTTAACACTATTAATTTTGAAATGATTGTTATCTTATACGATCACTTAATATGTCCCCCTCTCTTCTTAAATTGCATCCTTTAAAAAAAAAAAAATTCTTCGATTGATCTTAGGCCCTCTATCTTATTAAGAGTATTCTTCATATAATATATATAACACATTTTTTATATTCTAATTAATAATTTACAATCCGAACTCTATATATATTTTAAGGTTAGACATCCTTAGAGAAATTAAGACGAGAAGCTAAATATGAAAAATATGATATTTTCATATTAAACATCATAAAATGAAAATTACGGATTTAAAAAAATAGTTATAAAAACACCCAATTAAACATTTATTTCTAAAAAATGAAAAAAAAATATTTAAATCATCTTAGCTGTACTATTTAACACCCACATAATATAATATATTTTGTAATTTTAACTAAAATGGAGAATATGCTCCTATATATTTTTTCTTAAATCTATTATTATTATTGATGGGTTCCTATCCGACTAAAGTACCTCTTTCTTCCCTTGCTCTTGGAGAGTACAACGATTGATCTTCAAAGGCACCTCAAATTCTGATCAGTAAATGAGAGGAACATTGAGGTGGATCATATACGTGCCCCTTCAACTCTCAAATCAATATTCATCGGAGAAAAAAAATAGTGACGAAAAAGCAAGTGGAGAAAGTCTAAGAGAGAATAATTGTTTGTATGTATCAAAATAGAATAAAGAAATCCCCTTTCCTTTTTTACCTCTATGAGCCTATATAATAGATCATACATTGTCTTTGGCGATCATGCATATCCCCCTATCATATTCTCTAGAGGGTTTTTAGGGGATAACCATTACTTGGGACTTCCCTATGCTCTGACATGCTTCTTTCCTATTATATGTTGAGGAGACAAGAATATTCTAAATAGATTGTTACGTATGTCGCATGCGTTGAGTGCTCGGGGAAGTCCCTGCATAGGGTTGTAAACGAATCAAGCGTTAATGAACAAACTTAGTGTTCGACTTGATAAGAGCTCGTTTATGTTCGTTCAATATGTATCAAAGTTAATTAATAAACAAACTTGAACAACTTCATAAATTAAATAAATAAACTTGAACATATATGTGTTCGATTTGATAATGTTCATGAGCAGTATTCGTAAACAGTGTTCATGAACAATATTCGTGAACAGTATTCATAAACAAATTCATTTAAAAAATATTTATGAACTTATTTATACTCATTTATAAACAAGGATTAAAATATTAAAAATCATAAAATAAACAAATAAGTTTAACTTAAGAGCTTGATAACGTTTAAATAAATCGAACTTAAACAAGTTTGAATCAAACTTGATTCAAGTTTGAATCGAGCTTGATTAGAAGTTTGATACTCAATAAACAAACCAAGCTCAATTCAAGCTCAATCTCTAAAAAAAAAAAAACCAAGTCAAGCTTGAACAGATTTTTCAATAGCTTGGTTAATTTTAAACTCGACTTGGCTCAGCTTGGTTATCTTATCAAACAAGTTTGAATACTATAAAGTTTGGTTTGACTTGACTCGTTTACAACCCTGACCCTATAGGCACTTGGGAAGACCAATAGCACTTGGACGACTCAAGGATATATTTCGGGAGAACAAACATTGTCCGAGAAAATCTGTAATACTCAGAAAAAACTAATGATGCTCGGGAGGACCAATAGTAATTCGAGAAGATCGATAGTACTCGGGAAGATCGACAATACTCGGAAAGATCTACAGTGCTCCAGAAGAGCAATAGTACTCGAAAAGTCAAGAAGACTAATAGTACTTGGAAAAATTAATATTGCACGAGAAGATCAATAGTATTCGAGAAGATCGATAGTATTCGAAAAGATCAATAATCCTCGGAAAGTTGGAAAGATCAACTGGATTCGAAAAAATCAATAATATTCGAGAGGGCCAACGGACGAGGGCAAACTGCTATCTGAAAATACCGACTACCATCAATTATTATTTGTTTAAGCAATGAATCAATTACGCTATGCCACTCCAACACCATGTTTTTATTTTCCTCGACACGACAAAGCAAACATCATAAAGTTTGAACAAGTCCAATGGGATGCAGCGGATAGCTACCACACATACACATGCACGTGCGAAGGCCATCCCATAAATTTTAATTTTCCTAAAAATAATTCTCTTTTCCGCTAACTAATTTCAAAACTAAAAAAAATGTCTCTGAATTTAATTTTCACTGATCAATTATTCCAAAACTTTCAAAAGTGGAACACGCAATACGAATTTGTAAAATATCAGTAGGCAATTAACGATCACATTCACATTTTAAAGAAAATCGCATAAACAAAAAAAAAAGGGTGGAACTTTGAGGTATTCGACAATATTAAATTTTCAATATTAATTATCGAATAAAATAGAAAGATAAATTGGAGGAGCAAAGTTGGATTTCTCTTTGATTTGATTATGTGAAGCTCGCTTTAGCTTTTCATGTTTAAGTGGTCCATTGCACTGTTTTTTTTTTCTTTTTTTGGTGACATTAATTATTTATATATTTCATCTTTTCCATTGGTTTTGGAGGGTTTCCCTTGGAATCAATGCTCGATACATCAATTATGTAGCTCAATCATGCACTAAAATTGTGTTCGTCTCGTGTCCTTTTGTGTCGTTATAGATATTTTTGAATTAAATATCTTAGAATTTTAATATAAACATTAGTCTAAAATAATTTCATATTAAATTAGTTTAAAATACAAATAAAAAATATACACAAATATTTTCAATGAAATTCTCTTTAGCACCACCATTTATTAAGATTAATCACTTCAAACCGACGATTCCCATTTCATTGTAAGTTTGTATGGTAAAATTTTCAGCAATTTATCAAACACAGCAGTCGAAGTTCGGATTTGCCCAAAACGCGCACTATAATTTCATAATGACCAAATCGCGCGCGTAATTCCCAAAACACCCCTCCCGCCAAACAGCTTTGGAATTTAATGCAGAGAGAGGTTTGCATCCATCCGAGGCACATCTGGAAATCCCGAGCCATCCAAACGTCTCTTCCAACCACATGGGAGCGCCAGCCCCATGCCGTTGATGAGCACCACACGCAGCTTTCCTCCGCAAACCAACTGAGCAACACCATTTTTGATGAAACCCTAGTAGTTATCAACGACATCACTGCTCCCACGAATTTATCAGCAGTTAATCCAGAAGTTGGCGCAGCTCACTCACCAGTCGCTTCACATAGTATTATCATGTATGTATGTATTTTTATTCTTGAGACTGTTATGAGGTTAATAAATGCATTGTAGGTGGTTGTATAGCCAAGTTTGCCACACACCCATAAATACAAGGTAGACATATCATACCAAAGTAGACCAATGCACCCATAATTGCGATGCAGGAGATTCATAACCAAGTTTTGTCGCCACCTAAACAAATTCCACCTAACTTAAAAGATGATGCTTTCAATTAAATCCCACGATTACTGAAGTTCCCTGATTGATATTCCCAACAGTAGGAGATTCAATCTGTCCGAGAGAGTAGGTGGTGCTGGCAATGAAATTCCCAGCACCACCGTCTCCCTAAAATTTAAAATCCCAGCACCATGGGAGAGTAGGTGGTGCTGGCAATGAAATTCCCAGCTCGCTGGTCTGGATAAAAAGTGATGCTGGGAATTTAAATCCCAGTAACATCGTGGCGCTGGGCTGTGAATTCTCAGCACCATTAAGGTTCAACAAATTCGGGATAAAATATGGTGCTGGGAATTTAAATCTCGTCACCACCGTGGTGCTGAGTTTAATACTCCCAGCACCATGGGGAATGAACTTGTCGAGATAAATTGTGGTGCTGGTAATTTATATTCCAGCACCACGATGGTAATGAGATTCAAACTTCCAGCAACACCTTGGTGCTGGGAATCTAATTCACTAGACCAAGGAGATATAAGTGGTCGACATTAAGGGTGGTGCTGGGATTAGAAACCTCAGCAACACTATGGTCCTGCGAATAAGACTCCCAGCACCATTGGCATTGGACTGGTCGAGATAAATGGTGGTGCTGGGAATTTATACAACACCATGGTGCTGGGAATGTAATTTCCAGCACCATGTACATATAAGTTGGCGGAAATGTTGGTGGTGCTGGGAACTAAAACCCCAGCAACACAGTGGTTCTGCGTTTAAATATCCCAGCACCAGGGAGATGGAACCAGTCCAGATAAATGGTGGTGCTGGGAGTTTATATCCCAGCACCACCGTGGTAATGAGATTAAAACCACCAGCAACACCATGGTGCTGGGAATGAAATTTCCAGCACCATGTACATAAAATCGGAATTGTTGGTGGTGCTGAACTAAAACCCCAAAGAACACACGGTTCTCAAGGCTTTAAATATCCCAAAGACAGGAGAGATGGAACCAAATCCAATAAATGGTGGTGCTGGGAGTTTATATCCCAGCACCACCGTGGTAATGAGATTAAAACCACCAGTAACACCATGGTGCTGTGAATGAAATTTCCAGCACCATGTACATAAAATTATTGGTGGTGCCGGGAACTAAAATCCCAAAGAATACAGTTGGTGGTTCTGTTTAAAAATCCCAAAGACTGTGAGATGGAACTGTCGAGATAAATGGTGGTTGGAAATTTATATCCCAAAGACCACCGTGGGCACAGGATATAAATTTCGACATGGAGAGGGAACCCGAGAAAAAGAGTGGTCCGTCAATTTATATTGAGATAAATAAAGTCGCTCAGGCGGGTCGAGTCCAAGCGTGACCTATACTATCATTCTCCACCTTTCCTTATGCTTCCAAAGAGTTATGAAAATTAATGCTCTGCCAACATTCGACGAGTGTTAATTGGCATATCATGCTGCCAATGCACGCACCCATGCCATAATCGTCAGAGTGTGGGAACTAAGTATCCCTCTGCGCATAAACCCGGTAAATGTCTTCCTCTTCCATTCCATATAAACCGTTCATAATTTCAACATTGAAAGGTCCATCATTGGGTTTCGTTAAAAACTCATTAATGACCCTATCTATCAACATCAAATGTTATAATTAGTTAAGTGCATAATTGGGAAACCTAACCATAAACTCTCATCCTCCACTTGTCTTCAGACTTCTAAAGCCTAGTTAAAAAAATTCAGCCTACTTTCATAGTACACTACATATAACAGTGTTGATTTTAAAAACATTTGCAGGGATGACCCCCTTCCTGATGAAGTGTTAACATTTTTGGAAACCATTGAATCAAATTTGAAGGATAGAGAGTTAGATGATCAAGATTCCATAAATCTGTGCCCAAGTAATATTCCATCTTCATCTCAGTTTACTGATGTGGGCAATAGAATTACCAGTGATCAACACCTTGATATAAATAGAGACGCTTCTTCCATACTCGAAGAAGAGTTTGTCACTGCTACCACAGTAGATCATGAATATTTTGAACAAACTTGGAGTGAAGAGGAGGTAAGTGATATACATGGGATAGAAGAGTTAGAATATACAAATTCTTCGGAAGAATTCTTCGCTGATGATATCCAACATGAAGAAGGTGAGTTAAATCCAGATCAGTACAGTGACTTAGAGGAAGTGTTCCCAATTGCTGATGATCCCTATGTTTTAAATCCACAAATAAGACTATTGGCAGATGTCGGTTCATCAGATCCAAATGATTTTTTCACTGGACAGGTTTTTTCCTCTCGACAAGAGTTTAAAGATGCACTAGTAAGGCATGCGATGCTAAAAAACTTCAGATACAAGCCAGTTGATGTTGGATCGAAAGTGTCGCTAGAGGGGGGGGTGAATAGCGATACGGTGTCGTTAAAAAAAACTTTTGCAATAAGTAAAAAGCAAGTAGAGAGTGCACAGCGGAAATATAAAGTAGACAAGATATTTTTACGTGGTTCACAATCTTTCGATTGCTAATCCACGGCCCTAGTGATCCTTGATCACGTACGGAGGGCAATTCACTAAAACCACTCCTCCTCGTTGGAAGTAGGAGCAACGATCACAAAAAGAAATCAAGGCAAAGGGACACTCCCCCTTTCCTTGTTACGATTAAAGCACAAAGACAATTTAAAGAAGTAGAACTTAAATAAATATACCGACAACTCTTATAAGTAGAAGATGTAGCTTTCGTTGTCGGCGGCACTTCGTCGTAGCAAATGTGAGTAGTAGTAGCGGCGTTACGACGGCGTGTTGAGAGCTCTTGATTTCTTATCTTTTTTGCTTGGCGTGAACATGTCTATTTATGGATATTGATCTATGAATTTAGACATAGGTAGTGTCCAAGGTGAGGTTCTTATCCCCAAGTCTTGCTCATCCACATCCTTTGCGCCAACTCAAGGATGAGGTGCTTCATCCAACCACCTTGTGCCACAACTCAAGGATGAGGTGCTCATCCAACCACCTTGTGCCACCTCAAGGAGGCCTTCACGCCAACTTGTTGGAGCCATCCAACTTGTGCCACATCATGGGAGCCAACCATCTTGTGCCAACTCTCCTCATTTTGGGCGCCAAGCTTGATGGTGGTTTGCCAACCATCTTGTGCCAACTCACCTCATTTTGGGCCCAACTTGATGATGGTTTGGATGTCCACCTTGATGCCACTTCACCTAATTTTGGGGGTCCAAGCTTGGTGATGGTTTGGATGTCCACCTTGATGCCACATCACCCTTTGTACCAAAACACGAGTCAAGTCCAAATTCACCCCCTTGAAATTCGAGCTCTTCTCGAGTCTGGAACTAGACCATTGTAGTAGACGATCGTCAAAGGGTTTTAATTTGCATACAAGTTAGCTTAAAATATAAAGTACGATGGTTCTAACCAATGATCTCGACCTAGACCTTCCATTGGAGGTATTGGGTCGGATCTACGCTTAACGCCCTTGCTTCGCTTTCACACAAGCTTACCTTGTAGCCTCGCTTCCGGTCTTCACCCGAGTACCTCGGCTTCCTCCGAAGTCCCTCTGGCGTTGCCCGACCACCTCGGTTCCCACCGGGTGTCGCAGACCTTCCGCTCAACTTTAGCATTTCTGCACACTTAATTGAGCTCGTAAGATAACAAATATACTCTTAACTATTGAGCCTTTTGCCATAATCAAAATATCGGTTCGACTTTGGTGCCCACTGCACCAACAATCTCCCCCTTTTTGATTCATGGCAAACCGACACAAAAGTTAAGGAAAAATTAAGCTAGCATAAAGATTAAATATGAATGAGCTAGCATAATGATTAAATATGAATGAGCTAGCATAATGATTAAATATGAATGAGAAATATTATTGTTTCAAGTTCTCCCCTTTGAGGTAACCTCCCCCTTGACCGAAGGTGAGTTCTTGAAAAATAATTTTTACTCCCCCTTAATAGTTGCTTAAGTAAACGGAATTACTTAATATAAAAGGTAATAATTTTGTTTACTTTCTTCCTTACTTTTGTGACTTTCTACAACTTTATCCTTAACTAAAAAAGTTTCTAAATATATTTTAGGGTTTGTAAGTCCAAGCAAGTTCCCAATATATATATATATATATATATATATATATATATATATATATATTTTTAAAAAAAATAATAATAAGCTTGAAAATATGTTCATCTAAAATGTACAACTTCGGTTGGACTTGATTGATATAGAATGATCAATAAGTCTTGAAGGAGTTGATTAATTTTAAATAATTATACTCCATGGTTCATATCGATGCATGAATCTACATACGGAACTGTGAGTAAGGTCCTAACATCTCACGCCTGTCTACGTGGCTAAGTACACAAACACATTAGTCCTATGTGTTGTGAGATGTGTTGGCTCCTTAAATCTATAGGTATATGATTTCTAAGGTAAGACTTAGGCTAATTTCATAAAAAGAAGCAAAAATAGAGTACATATATAGAAAAATTTAAATCCTACTCTATTACGCACATACCTAACTTTCGTCTTAATAAACTAAATTCGGCTTCGGGTAGTGGTTTGGTGAAGATGTCCGCTAGGTTTGATTTGGACTCAACATACTCTAGTTGTATAGTTCCATTAGTTACATGTTCCCTAATGAAGTGGTGTTTAACTTCTATATGTTTTGTCCTAGAATGACATATTGGATTTTTAGTTAAGTTAATTGAACTGATGTTATCTATGTAGGTTTTAATGTTGTTAAAGATTAAGCTAAAGTCTTGGAGAGTGTGCTTCATCCACAGGAGCTGAGAGACACACTCACCCATCGCAACGTATTCGGCTTCGGTGGTAGAAAAGGCAACGCAATGCTGCTTCCTACTGCACCAACTCACTAGACTCGAGCCGAGGATTTGACAACAACCACTCGTGCTCTTTCTATCGAGTTTACTACCGGCATAGTCGGAGTCGGAGTAGCCGATTAGATTAAACTCGGTAGATCTAGGGTACCAAATACCTACGTTTAGCGTGCCCTTTAGATATCTAAGTATACGCTTGACTAGGGTTAGGTGAGACTCCTTGGCACAGGTTTGTAACCTTGCGCACATACTTACCGCGAATAAAATGTCGGGTCGGCTCGCGGTTAAGTATAGGAGACTTCCTATTGCGCTCCTATAGTATTTTAGGTCAACGGGTTTTCCTTCTACATCTTCGTTTATATTAACATTAGTTGCCATAGGTGTATTGATTATTTTAGCATCTTGCATTCCAAATCGATTTATTAAGTCCTTAGTATATTTTTGTTGATGTAAATATATTCCATCTTTAGTTTGTTTAATTTGTAAACCTAAGAAGAAACTTAACTCTCCTACTAAATTCATTTCAAATTCACTTTCCATAAGTGAGATGAATTCGCTTAAGGTGATCGAGTTGGTAGTTCCAAAAATTATATCATCTACATAGATTTGGGCTATAAAGATTTCTTTTCCTACGGTTTTTACGAATAAGGTTGGGTCGACTAAACCTTGGTTGAATCCTTTGGACTTAAGATAGATCGAAAGCCTTTCGTACCAAGCTCTTGGGGCTTGTTTGAGTCCATATAGGGCTTTCTTAAGTCTAAGGACATGGTCGTTTATCTAGATTTTCAATCCGGGAGGTTGGTGACGTAAACTTCTTCCTTAATGTATCCATTCAAAAATGCTGACTTGACATCCATTTGAAACAATTTAAAACCTTGATGTGCAAGATATGCTAACAACATTCTGATGACTCTAGTCCGCTACGGGGCGAGGGTCTCATCGTAATCTAAACCTTCGACTTGACTAAACCCTTTGCGACTAACCTAGCTTTATTTCTAACTACTTCACCTTTATCATCAAGTTTATTTCAAATACCCACCTTGTTCCAATAATTGATTTTTCTTTAGGTGGTGGTACTAATTCCCGACTTCATTTCTAGTGAATTGAGCTAGCTCTTCTTGCATAGCAATAATCCAATGGATCAAGAAGTGCTTGTTCAATAGTTTTGGGTTCGATTTTGAAATTAACGAGATTTGACTAATGTTTCGTATGAAGCTCTAGTTCGAACCCTAAATTTGGATCACCTATAACTTGATTGATAGGATGACTTGGGTTAGGGTCATCTATCACTTGGTCGATAGGATGATTTGGGTTAGGGGCGAGATTCAAGTTCAAGATCGAGTCGGGTTTGCTATAAGTTGATTTGCTAGTTGGTTTTGTTAAGGATTGAACGGGTTCGTGTCCTTCGTCGAAAACTATATTAATGGTTTCTTCGACTCTAAGAGTGTCGTGATTGTATACTATAAGCTCTCTTGGTGGTTGAGTATCCTAGAAAGGTTCCGATGAGGTTTTGGATTTGAATTTCCTAGGTAATCCTTAGTGTTTAAGATATGTACCTTGCATCCAAATACCCTAAAGTATTTGATGTTCGGTATTTTATCGTGATAAATCTCGTCTGAGGACTTTTGGTGCCTCTTTACCATAAGGATCCTATTTTGGACATAGCAAGCCGTAACTACCTCGCCCAAAATCTATCGGGTAGGTTATACTCGTTTAACATTGTCCTAGCGGCTTCTTGTAGGGTTCTATTTTTCCGTTCGACTAACCCATTTTGTTGTGGGGTTCTAGGACATGAAAACTCATGGTGGTATCCGTTTAGGTTACAGAAATCTGTAAACCTGTGGTTTTCGAATTCACCACCATGATCGCTTCTAAGTCTTTTAATCTTAAGGTTCTTTTGATTTTCGATTAACCTACAAAGATTGATTAGTTGGTCTAGGGTATCATTTTTATGTTTGATAAACCTAACCCAAGTAAATCTAGAATAGTCGTCAATTATGACTAAGCAAAATTGACTACCATTGAGTGACTTAGCTCCATGTGAATCAAATAGATCCATGTGTAGGAGCTCAAGAACACTTTTGGTTCGTTCTTGATTAGTTAATTGATGTTGTGTCATAGATTGTTTACCTTGTTGACAAGCATTACATATTTTATTATCCAAGTTGTTTAGTTTAGGCAAACCTATAACCAAGCCACTCTGACTCATCTTGTGGACGAGTCTTGGGTGCGAGTGTCCGAGTCTTGATTGCCATAACCAAGATTCCTCTTCTTTGTGTCATAAGACACTTGGTTGAGGAGTTGGGTAAATTTATTGTGTAGATGTTGCTATTCCTAGTTCCTTTAAGTATTATTTTAGATGTTGCATTTATCTTGATTACGCATTCATTTTCTAGAAATATGACCTTATAATTGTTATCACACAATTGGCTTACACTAAGTAAATTATATTGAAAGTTTTCTACTAATAAGACATTTTGAATTGTAAAGTTAGAGTTGAGCTCAATATCACCTGATCCGATGATTTTGAGCTTGCTGTTATTTCCGAAGGCTACCGATCCTTGTCGTTTGAATCGTAACTTCGAAAATTTGAGTTGATCCCCGGTCATGTGTCGGGAGCAACCACTGTCCAACATCCATTGATCCTACATATAAGGTAGTTGGATCGGATATTGGAATTACTAAAGGGTTGTTTGTAAGTTTTTAAACCTAAATCATCTCACCAATATCTACATGATCAAAACATGTTATTCCTATGTGTTATTGTGAGATGACTTTCAATTTTACTTGATTAATTTTAATGAATTTAAATTAACCAACATTAGGTTAGATTCGATTTAGTCTAAGCTCATCAAGTAATCTTTTCAAGAGATTAGCTTCGTGTCGTGGCGAGGCACGAGGCCTTCTTTGATCGGAACAACGACCACTTCCTTAGACAAAGCTAATTTCAAGAAATTGATAACTCGACTTACTTGAGACTACATCTTGGTCTAACTAGTTATTTTGAAAAGAGGCTCCCGAGGCTCAATCTTTTAAATAGGATTTTAGTTGATTATGAGTCCTATCTAACCATTCTAAAAATAAAGGAAAAACTAAGCATGCAATTTCTAAGACTTAACAAAAATACATTTTGTATTGGCTCCCCCTGGACCATTGAATCGAGTGGGTCTATTCACATAGTGAATTTGGTCCTTGGGAACCCAATACATGTTAGATCCTAAAGTTGAAATCAAAGTGATCTTAGGGACCCATGCTTGGACATTTTTCTTATGTTGGTTTACTATAGACATATATGACTTATTGGTTGTATTTGAGTTAAACCCGAGTCCGGCCTTGTTGTACACGGCCCTTTGTGATCCAAGTAAGAGGTCAAGTCCCTTGGATCCCAAAGTGAACCTTTCCAACGTGTTCCTAAGGTCTTGACTTGTGTTTTCAAAAGCGAGTTCTCAACTTCAAGCTTTTCAACTTGAGTTGAGTCCTCCTCTTGAATACAAGTAGTCGAAGAGGTTAGGGAGACCTCATGTTTGAGGAGGTTAACCTCCTCAATTAGGGTCTCGACCTTGGACTCGGACTTAGCTAGTTTCTTATTTAAAAATTTAATTGCACCATACAAAGTATTAAGTAACGACCGACTTACCCTTAATGATTCTTTTGAACCGGATACGGATCCGTGGCTTGTCTTGAATGGAAGCTCATCATCGGATTCGGACTCGGACTCTTCTTGGTTTGAGTCGTGCTCGGTCGGCTTGGCCATTAGAGCTTGGATATCGTCTTCTTCCTCCGACAACTCCTCCCAAGTAGCGTTTAGCGCTTTCTTGGTCTTTGATGCGTTATTCTTTAGCTTTGGGCACTCGGACTTGATGTGACCGAACCTGTTGCACACATAGCATCTAAAATTAGAAGTATTTGAATTAGGTTTAGGCTTACCTTGAGTTGTTGGTCGTTTTCGTCTCTTGATCATCTTCCGAACTAGATTGACTAGTTCGGATTCTATTTCGGAGTCTACTTCCGATTCGGACTCGTCTTCTTCCTTCGGGGGTGGCTTGCTTGCGGGCTTCTTCTTCTTGGAACCTGCAACTAACGCAATACTCTTCTCGGCCTGGACCACGTTAGTTTGCTCATGTAATTCAAGTTCCGAAAACAATTCGTCTAACCTAATTTTAGAAAGGTCCTTGGAGACCTTGTAGGCATCGACCATGGATGCCCACAAGGTGGTCCTAGGAAACGAGTTAAGAGAATACCTGATAAGGTCGCGATTCTCGACCTTTTGTCCAATGGCATGGAGTTGGTTGACGATGTCTTGGATACGAGCATGTAGTTGAGTTGCGGTCTCGTTTTCCTGCATTTTCAAGTTATACAATTTATTTAAAAGTAAATCTCTTTTACATACCTTCGTGTCGTCGGTGCCTTCGTGTAGTTCCACTAGCTTGGTCCATAAGTCCTTTGCACTAATGAAGGGGCCGACGCGGTTGAGCTCTTCCTTGGACAACCCACATTGCAAGATTTGAGGTGCCTTGGCATCGGCTTCTACTTGTTTTTTCATGGAATTTGACCATTGATCGTAACCCAAAGATTCACCATCTTCATTAATAGGAAGTGTGAAACCGGTTTGGATTACGATCCACATCTCGATTTGGGTTTTAAGAAAGCATTCCATCCGACCCTTCCAATAACGAAAGTCATTACCGTTGTAAAACGGGGTCCGGTGCTAAACCCTTCGAGATGGGCCATTTAAAAACAAGAAGAAGAACGACGAAAAGAATCTTGCAAAACACACGAAGAATATTCCAAGACTTTCGCCTTGGATTAGTAGTGCAGGAAGTAAAAAAAATATATATAAAATGTAACTTGCAAAAAGAAATAAACAATCAAATGCAAATGTCGTTGAAGTTCCGGAGGACAACCTTACTCGGGATCTAACCCGAAGGACAACCTTATCCGGATCCTAAAGCCTCTAATGCAATTCTATATGTAGGAGAAGATAAGCAAGTGAAATAATTATACGAAAACAGAAATAAATAAATAAAAAATCTGTGAAAAAAAGAAAAACAAAGCTAGATTGGTGGTTTCACCGAATCTTAGCGCCCCCGGCTCTGATACCAATTGTTGGATCGAAAGTGTCGCTAGAGGGGGGGGTGAATAGCGATACGGTGTCGTTAAAAAAAAACTTTTGCAATAAGTAAAAAGCAAGTAGAGAGTGCACAGCGGAAATATAAAGTAGACAAGATATTTTTACGTGGTTCACAATCTTTCGATTGCTAATCCACGGCCCTAGTGATCCTTGATCACGTACGGAGGGCAATTCACTAAAACCACTCCTCCTCGTTGGAAGTAGGAGCAACGATCACAAAAATAAATCAAGGCAAAGGGACACTCCCCCTTTCCTTGTTACGATTAAAGCACAAAGACAATTTAAAGAAGTAGAACTTAAATAAATATACCGACAACTCTTATAAGTAGAAGATGTAGCTTTCGTTGTCGGCGGCACTTCGTCGTAGCAAATGTGAGTAGTAGTAGCGGCGTTACGACGGCGTGTTGAGAGCTCTTGATTTCTTATCTTTTTTGCTTGGCGTGAACATGTCTATTTATGGATATTGATCTATGAATTTAGACATAGGTAGTGTCCAAGGTGAGGTTCTTATCCCCCAAGTCTTGCTCATCCACATCCTTTGCGCCAACTCAAGGATGAGGTGCTTCATCCAACCACCTTGTGCCACAACTCAAGGATGAGGTGCTCATCCAACCACCTTGTGCCACCTCAAGGAGGCCTTCACGCCAACTTGTTGGAGCCATCCAACTTGTGCCACATCATGGGAGCCAACCATCTTGTGCCAACTCTCCTCATTTTGGGCGTCCAAGCTTGATGGTGGTTTGCCAACCATCTTGTGCCAACTCACCTCATTTTGGGCGTCCAACTTGATGATGGTTTGGATGTCCACCTTGATGCCACTTCACCTAATTTTGGGGGTCCAAGCTTGGTGATGGTTTGGATGTCCACCTTGATGCCACATCACCCTTTGTACCAAAACACGAGTCAAGTCCAAATTCACCCCCTTGAAATTCGAGCTCTTCTCGAGGCTGGAACTAGACCAGCAGTTGACTGTAGTAGACGACTGGTCAAAGGGTTTTGGACTGCAGTACAAGTTAGCTTAAAATATAAAGTACGATGGTTCTAACCAACTGATCTCGACCTAGACCTTCCATTGGAGGTATTGGGTCGGATCTACGCTTAACGTCCTTGCTTCGCTTTCACACGAGCTTACCTTGTAGCCTCGCTTCCGGTCTTCACCCGAGTACCTCGGCTTCCTCCGAAATCCCTCTGGCGTTGCCCGACCACCTCGGTTCCCACCGGGTGTCGCAGACCTTCCGCTCAACTTTAGCATTTCTGCACACTTAATTGAGCTCGTAAGATAACAAATATACTCTTAACTATTGAGCCTTTTGCCATAATCAAAATATCGGTTCGACTTTGGTGCCCACTGCACCAACAGTTGACACCAGACTCAATAGAATTAAAGTTATTTGCTTTAGTCAGCCTTGTTCATGGAGTCTAGTTGCAAGTGGAGACGTGGAGTTCACTGTCACAAAATATGTAAAGCAGAATGAGTGTGACAGTGTTAGGGAAACAGCAGATCACCATGCTTGCACATCCACATTTGTAGCAAATCAGATTGTAGGACGGTTAGCTACCTCTGATGATTACAAACCAAGTTCAATTCGAAGAGAAATGCAAGCTAGGTTTGGTGTTCACATTTCATACAAGAAAGCATACACAACCAGACAGAAAGCATTAAAAAGAGTGGTAGGTGATTTTGATCAGGCCTATATTGATCTTCCAATGTACTTGCGTGAGTTAAGAGTTAGAGATCCTGATACATATATTGCAGTACTAAGAAATGGTGAAAATCAATTCCAGCGATGTTTTTGGGCATTTGGTGCTTGTCGAAGAGTATTCAGGTTGTATTTGCGAAAACTAATTGGAATTGATGCTACACATATGACTGGCAAGTATCCTGGTGTTTTGCTAATGGTTACTGCAGTTGACGGTAATGCAAAAATTATGCCAGTTGCATTTGGAATTGCCGAAGTTGAATGTGGATCTGCTTGGGAGTGGTTTTTGGATCATGTAAAGACATTCCTTGATGTCCTGCCAGAGTCATTGAGCATTGTCTCAGATAGACATCGGGGGATTATATCAGCAGTTAACAAAGTGTATCCATCTGCCCATCATGGTTTTTGTTGCTATCACTTGTCTTGTAACATGGTGACAGATACCCGGGATAGATCCTCATTAGGTTTATTTTGGGCAGCAGCAAGAGCAAATACAAGAGTTGACTTTGATCGATTAATGCAGAACATGCATGACAAACACAAGGAAGCATATGCGTGGCTACAAAAGATCGATCCAAAAAGATGGGCCAATGCACACTTTCCTGGCAGGAGGTACACAATGTTAACCACTAATTGTTCCGAGAGTTTAAATGCATTATTCAAGGAAGCACGTGAACTCCCCATCACCAGTTTAATTGACAACACTAGAAGAAAGCTTGCTCAATGGTTCTATAACCGTAGGAAGAATCTTCAAAAGGTCGTTTCTAACACCTTATGCCATTAAAGAGATTGATGAAAGGAGAGACAGAACTCGATTATATTCGGTATTCCCATATTCACAAATGGAAATGGAAGTACAGACAATAGCATCTTTGTATATTGTTGATTTGGATAGGCGAAGTTGCATCTGCGGTGAGTTTCAAATTTCAGGAATTCCTTGCTCGCATGCTATTGCGATCATCGTATATCGGAACATGGATCCATACAATTCTTCTGAGCATTATTTTCTAAGGGTAACCTGGGAGGGCACGTACATGGATCGTATTTACCCATGTCGAAGTAAGAAATTTTGGCCTAATGGTGACAAAATTTTCGGAGTTCTACCTCCTCGTAGCCTTATGCGGCAAATGAAGAAAAAGGCACGATAGAGTCCAAACATATCTTGGGAGGGTGAAAAATAAATCAGATGCAAACAGCTTGGGCATAATAGGAGGTCTTGTAGAATGCCACCGGCTACTAATTCCTAAGTATGTTTATTGTGGTTGTGTAAATATTTTTAAAGGAAACAATGTTAATGTCAATGTCAATGTCAATGCTAATGTTAATGTTAAGCTATTTTGCAGAATTGTAATGGAAAATTTTGTTACGTTAGTTTGCAAAATTGTAATCTCAATATCTCTGTGTATCGTGTCCAAAATTTCCGATATTGGCGGGGATTAGGTTTACACAACCAATTTTGAATCGGGCCGTGCCAAGTGGCGCACGCCACAAAACATGGAGGTAGGAGGATCAGAAGGAAGTTTCCTCGATGCAACAACATGTGAAGTCGTTAGGTCTTTCAATCGATGCAAAGATTTCAGAATTTGGACTCCTGTAGGTCCATCAATGGGTTTTGGCCAAAATCCATTGATGGCCCTACACAGGACCACTGTGTTCCTGGAATTTAAATTGCTAGCACCACCTTATTTCCTACTGTTTGAAAGTATGCGTGATGCTGGGGTGAAATCCCGGGACCACCTGTTCCCCTACCACTTCTAAATTATGCGTGGTCTGGGAATTGAAATCCAGACCACCTTATTTCGGCTGTTTGAAAGTGTCGTGATGCTGGGGTGAAATCCCAGGACCACCTGTGTGTTCCGACGATTCTAAATTATCGTGGTCACAGGGTGAAATCCCAGGACCACTGTGTGTTCCCCGACCACTTCTAAATTGTACGTGGTCCTGGGAATTGAAATCCCAGCACCACCTTATTTCCGGCCTGTTTGAAAGTGTATGTGGTACTGGGAATTGAAATCCCAGGACCACCGTGTGTTCCCGCATTCTAAATTATGTCGCGGTCACAGGAATTGAAATCCCAGGACCACTGTGTGTTCCCCGACCACTTCTAAATTGTACGTGGTACTGGGAAATGAAATCCCAGCACCACCTTATTCCTTAGCTATTTCGAAATTGTACGTGGTGCTGGGAAATAAATTCCCAGGACCACTTTGTTTCTGGGATTATAATTACCAGCACCAAAGTATTCTAAATCCGTCCGCAGGCAGTTAATATAAAACTCCCCGGTGGAAGTTCAAACATCTCAACACCACATTTCATTTCTCTATCGCTCCTTGCGTTACATCTGTGGAATTCCGCTTAGTTCCCGGTGATTCAAACTCTTGGTTCGATTCAAACTCCCCGGTGCCGGTCAAAACCCCCCGTGTAAGTTAAACCTCCCCGGTGCGAGTTAAAACATCTCAACACCAGCTCAACACCATCTCAACGCCTTTTTCGACCTAAGTAAGTTTTGTAGATTTCTTAAATTCTGTGTCGCTTCTCGTTTCTTCCGATCTATCTAGGGTTTTGCCTTTTTTAGTTCACGATCTCGTTTAAACTCGGGCTGATAGGGTTTAGGGTTTTAGGCTTTACCATTTAAGCGAGGTAACGTTTGTTTGTATCATCACATGTTTGATCCATTTCATCTATCGGTTTAAAATTGTTTGTATTACTGATGCATTTGGTTGTTAACCTAGAAATTTTTTGATTAACGATGGCTTGGTGGTGAATCATCAGCGATGCGATACTGCGAGAACCCGTGCGTTGATGCGAGGAAGAACCAAGAGAATGAACTAGAAAAGCAACGTTTCCCGATTTAAAAATTTATTGCAAAGTGTGCCGAGTGTGGAAGAAAAAGCGGCTTATTCGGAGCTCCCCCTTTGCGTGGGTTTTGGACATTCCAGATATTACCCATGTCAGACCCCTCGTTCAGAATATGTTTGATAATTGGGACTGCACGGAGAAATGTTTTATATTCCAAGACAAGAAATTACATTTCACAAAGACGGATGTCTTTCTCATCCTTGGTCTACCAGATGATGGACTCGAAGTTCCTATGAATAATGAAGCTCCGTCTGGACAGCTATATATTCAATATTTCGTGGAAGCTGATTGCTCTAACAAGCATCTGGAGGATTTATTGAAGACTTCCAGATCTCCAGATAATTTAGGATCTGCAAAACTTTATTGTCAGTTGTTTATTTTATATTTTTTCTCTTGTGTGTTTTTTACTACCACCAGCAGTAAGCCTAGAATAGCTATGCGATCACTTATAGATTGTGTAGAGGATTTTGATAACTTAGGCAGGTACAATTGGTGCGAAGCACTTTATACGTACATGACTCCTCAAATGGAGTCAATTGGTATGGGAGTCACATTGCGACCAAAAGCAGACGTCGTAGGTGGATCCACCAGACTAATGCTTAAGGGTTTCGCACACTTATTGGCTGTGAGTGAATATATTTTATGTCTTCCGCAAATAGTATAGATAAATCTGTCTATTAACAACTAATCTTGTCATTCCAGGTATGGATGTGCGAGCATTTGTATATCCTATCCTACCTCCACACGCCCTCATGACTTTGCCAAGAATCTTTGAGATAGAGGTGGAGTTCCACAAATGTAAGGGTCGTTAAGAAGATGGTAGATGGTCTCGTACCTGACAAAATAATTGTCGATCTAATTCCAGCACAGTCAGAGCTGCATTTGGTACATACCGCTTCCCCACCTAGATTTTCTGCATCAACTCCTCAACCCGAAACTCAGGTCGACGCAAGAGGAATTACATCTCGTAAGATGCCAGGAGAATGCAGAAATTATATCTACTCTAAGCACCAAGCTAGTTGAAGCAAGGTGTGATTTTGAAAGCACCTCCCTACTTAAGGAAGCGACCATCGAACAACAAGAAAAGACAATACAGGAGCTTCTTCAAGAGTTAGAGGAGGTCAGGAAGAGGAAGGACAACGAGATAAGTGAAAGGGATGATATAATTGCTGAAAAAGATAGTTTAATACTGGAGCTTCAACTCAATTTACAATCCCGGGATGTAGAGGGGTTACAATCATAGCCTATACAAGCTGTACAAACCCAACAGCCTTCTTCTGCATACACTAGGCGGAAGGTTTGTGTGAGGAAGAAGGCTCTTGACGGTCTATCACCCCCTAGCCTTAGAAGCCTCCCTCCTTCATGGTTTTCAAACATCCCTAAAAGAAGGAGAGTTGAAACTCTAATTGTCCCCACCAAGGCTATTGAGTATCCCTCAGTAGACCCTAATATCTCTCCTGCAGAGCCAAACATTGAGCAGGAGTCAGGCCAGGATAAAAAAGGGAAATCAATTGCCGAGGAGGGTGAACCCGAAATATCAGATACCGGCACACAAGTCTCCACAGAAAAACAACCAACACTGATGGCGTCGCGAGAGGATTTTGGAGGTGAGCATAAGTTATCCTGTCCAGTCCTATTTTTCAGACAAAATATTTCTGAAACTCAACAGTTTTATTTTGTATACAGCAAGCTTATAAAGAATTCGTCGGTAAGATGGATCCAAACGTCGGGGAGTCTTTATTGAAACTAAAAAAAATAGAGTAAGACAATCTTATATTCTTTGTATATACCTTTCATCTTATGTTTTGGGAGTTGCTAATAACCCTTTCCTTGTGTAGTGTGACAGTATCAGGACCAGTGTGGAAGAACGATGCTATCAACTTATACATGGACTCTTTCCTTACAATATTTGATTGGAATGTTTTGACACATGGGGATTGCATAAGCGCATATTTTTCAGTCTTAGCTGAGCAGTGCAAGGTGACTGATAAGCCGTACTATAACTCAATTTTCTGTGGGGCTGGATTCCCGGTAAGTTTTTGGCCCTTTTGCAAGGAATTGTAAACTTTACGGCTTCGGTGTTTTGACAGATTTTTTTATACACAGGATATGTTTAATATTATGTACGCCCAAGCATTCGAGCAAACTTTTAAAACCCCAGGCAATCCAATCAGATACATATTTTGTCCAATAATCCGTGACGATCACTGCCACCTACTAGTGGCCGACTTGGAAATTTCAGAGTTCATCCACTACAACTCCTTGTCCGTCAGGAAGGCTTACACTACTCAATTTGAAGAAACAGTAAGCATTAGATTAGATTTCAGCTAAATAAACCGTTTGTGTATGGAGGACTCATAGCATTTATTTCGGTCCCAGGTTGAATTCTTTAAAAAGATGCACTCTTCATATTATGATAACTGGCATCCTGGCCTGGCTGAAAAAATTTGTAATGCAAACTTTTCCGTGCGTCGAGTCCAGGGTCCCAGATAAAGCTCTTCGTAAGACATCTAATAATCTTTGTAAATACCATATTTTATAAGCTAGCATTGGACTGATAATTTTTAATTTTTTACAGCTATGATTGCGCATTTTTTATAATATGATACATTGAGAGCCTACTATTTGGGTACCCTAAAAGATTGCATGAGGATATGAGGAGCTTGATTCGTGGTGGGGAATAGAATAATCGCTGACTCACAATTTTGTTTGCAATTATGATCTTTGTATAGTGGGATATGTTGTAAGACTATCTGAGTTTTAGATATGTAACAACACCAAGGTGCAGCTGTAAAGTCATTAGTTAGGCTGCAAAGGTGTTTGCAATCTATGTAGTATCTGTACAATTATGGAATATATATACTTTGTTAAATATTTCAACCACTTCGACTTTATGATTTTGTGATGTGATTTCTACGTGGTGCTGGGAATTAAATTTCCAGGACCACCGTGTTCCTGGGATTAAGATTCCCAGCACCACCTTATTTCTCGGCCAGTTCGCAAATGGACGTGGTCCTGAGAATTATATTTTTAAGACCCTTTGTGTTCTGGAGTTACATTCCCGACCACCATATTCCTCTGCCCGATTGAATGCGAGGTCTTTGGAATTCACTTTCCAGCACCAACGTGTTCCTGGGATTAAGATTCCCAACACCACCTTTTTTCTCGGCCAGTTCGCGAATGGACGTGGTGCTGAGAATTAAATTTCCAAGACCACTGTGTTCCTGGGATTTAATTCCGACTACATTTTATCTCGTCGATTCGATATCGTGATGCGTGCCGAAATTCACTTACCAGCACCACGGTGTTCCTGGGGTTTAGATGCCCAGCACCACCTTATTTCTCGGCCAGGTCGCAAACGGACGTGGTCCTGGGAATTAAATTTCCAGGACCACGGTGTTCCTGGGATGTAATTTCGACCACATTTTGAATCAGGCCCGTGCGAGTGGCACGAGGCCGAAACTGGGAGCCAGGAGGATCACAACGAAGTTTGCTCGACGCAACAACATGTGAAGCCGTTAGGTCTTTCAGTCGATGTAAAGAATTCGGAATTTGGACTCCTGTAGGTCCATCAATGGGTTTCGGTCAAAACCCATTGATGGCCCTAGTCACCTTAACCGGTCCAAACCAACTCCGGTGGCTTTGGGACTTGCCTCGTGTATCGTGTTCCAAAATTTTTGATTTTCAAGGCGGATTAGGTTTACACCAATTTTAGAAATCGCCGTGCCAGCACGCTGGGAGGTAGGAGGATCAGAAGGAAGTTTCCTCGACGCAACACCATGTGAAGCCGTTAGGTCTTTCAGTCGATGTAAAGATTTCAGAATTTGGACTCATGTAGGTCCATCAATGGGTTTTGGCCAAAATCCATTGATGGCCCTACACAGGACCACTGTGTTCCTGGAATTTAAATTGTCAGCACCACCTTATTTCCGGCCTATTTGAAAGTGTACGTGGTACTGGGAATTGAAATCCCAGGACCACTGTGTGTTCCCCGGCCAGTTCTAAATTGTACGTGGTCCTGGGAATTGAAATCCCAGGACCACTGTGTGTTCCCCGGCCAGTTCTAAATTGTACGTGGTCACGGAATTGAAATCCAGACCACCTTATTTCTCGATCATTTCGAAGTATGCAGGTCTGGGAAATAAATTCCCAGGACCACTGAGTTTCTGGGATTATAATTACCAGCACCACCGTATTCCTTGGCCAGTTCGAAATTGTTCGTGGTCCTGGGAATTAGAATCCCAGGACCATTGTGTTCCTGGGAATTTAATTCCCAGCACCACCTTATTTCTTGGCCAGTTCGAAACTGTACGTGGTGGTGGGACTTTTTTTCCCAGCACCCTTGTGTTCCTGGGAGTTAAATTCCCAGCACCACCGTATTCCTGGACCAGTTCGAAATTGTACGTGGTCCTGGAATTAAAATCCCAGGATCATTGAGTTCACGGATTTTAATTCTCAAGACCACCTTATTTCTCGCCGATTCGAATTATACGGTGTCCGGGACTTTAATTCCCACGACCATTGTGTTCCTGGGAGTTTAATTCCCAGCACCACCGTATTTCTCGGTGAGTTCGAAATTATGCAGTGGTCTTTGTAAATTAAAATCCAGAACCATGTAATGCAAAATTTAATCCCAGGGCCATTGTGTTCCTGGGATTTCATTGTCAGCATCAGCAAAGTATTGAACAATATATTATATAACATTTATTAAAGCTCAAACACAAACAATAAACATATTTACAGTCACTGTTGATCTATGGGAAGCAGTACCATTTACAAATTAGCAAATTTCATTAATTACAACAATGCATTGTCATACTGCCACCTGAACACTTCTAAAATTACATCAGGAAGAACTCATCCCTTAAAATTAAGACAGAGACATCTATTCTGAATTTGGTCATGTCTGCTTGTTTGAAGTCAATCTTCTCACCATAAAGCAGACATCTCATGTATTGCATCACAAAGAAGGCACAATCATTGCTGTAAACATGCAAAGAAATTTTTTATATTTCAATTCAAAAGTATAATTTTCACGTTCAGTATTTTTCTTTTAGTACCTTGCCACTTGTTGGGGACAATCGTTATGAGAAACCCAATTTGTCGATGGGGTAATATCATTGTAAACATGTATGAATTGCTGCAAGCTCCTTAGGTGAATATCCTTTAAATTGGGATACCTATAATTAAACGATGACTAAGTTAACATAACTATTCATTAACAGATAACAAAGTTAAATTGATGGAATATCTATATTTAAAATATTTAACTACTCACCACTGCTTCAAAATCAGCTTTTGATCTTCCACCATATGAAATGGAGTTGTAATGATTGAAACTCATTGCTTTTGTGTCGATACACAACAGGTGAAAGTGAGTTTGGTCAGTATTTAGAGGTATAAAAATATATCTAACCTCTCCATCATTCATGTCTGTGTTTATGATTTGTCTTGTGATGCCTTCTCGATAATCTTAATGCTGACTGAAATTGTGTGTAGAGGAAAAAATATTTAAACAGTTAGTATAACATCAAATGTCATGAAAATACAAGATAATTTAACTCCCTTACAATGAACAGGGATGAACAATACGCCGACTTGTTATATGACCTACATGAAGAGGAGGCCCCCCTAAAAAGAATTGAGCAAAATGTATCGATAACCTCCCCATCTGTGAAAACAGATCCATTAACTCCAGTATAAAGAATTGAGTTAATGAAAAGGACCTTCCTCCCAAACATAACCTGTTATCGGCCTACAAAAAAATTTAATCGTAAATAAATATTTGCACATTATAATATTGTAATAAAATTTTTGAATGTAATGGTGGATGTAACTACCATACTTTATTTTTTCTAAATTTTTTAGCAAGTAGGTCACATCAGCATCTTGTTTCTGGTTCTTTGCTGTCTTACACTTTTTCTTGACATACTATAATACAAAAATAATATTAGTTATTTAAATAAAATAACACAAACTAATTTTGGGAAGTATTCTGACTAACCGCAATGACTTCCATTCTCATTTGGTTGAGTTTATCAATTATTGCTTCATCCTCACAAGATCTTTTTCATCTTCTTCCAAAATAGATAGTATCCTCGCGCAATTCATCTATACCAATTTTTTTGCCTTTCTTGTCAAACACTTCTACTTCTTTTACAGCTTTATCAGGTTGCCCTTCTAATAACTCAACATCAGAAATTTCTGTCTTTTTTCTTTTGCTTTGAGGTACCAATTTTGCCCACAGTGGACTATCAACGGGAGTATCCCTGTAATCATAGCGGGTTCTATCTTGCCGTCTTGTTCTGCTGGCAATTGGTTCCGGTTGAGGTTGAGGGTCAACTTCAGGTTTATTTGGTTCAGGCTCCATACCTTCTCTTCCTATAATTTCCATTAGTTCTTTTACCCTTTCAGTTAGTGTCATGTTTTCCATTCTTAACTCTTTGAGTTGTCTCTGATAAACTAAACACTCATGGCATTCACTAGTAGGGTATTTTTCTTGTATAGTTTGTGATGATGATGTCTCTATTGGATGAGGAGTATTTTCAATATAATAGTCAACCTTATCAAGCAATATATTTTCACTACGGGTACATACTAGATCAACAATGACCTATCAAAAAATCAACAATTATTTAGATAACGAAAATGAAAAACTGCTAAGTTGTGGTCTTCTATTTACCTGTTCAGGGGAGACTTGCTCCAATAAATTCCTGACCTTGCTAATATGTGAAGGAGTTGCCCTCCACTTATTTATTCGTGGGCCTTGATGTAGACTGCCTCTGGATTGGGACATGTTCGAAACCAAGCTGCTCATATCGAAGTGTTACATACTTACGTAAATATAAAAGAAAAATTATTTAGTAAGAAAGAACTTACTGACCAAAAGGCCTAAGAACCCCTTTAGATAAGGAATTCGGCTCTTCAAGAATCAGTATTATTAGATGAACATATATCTCCAATAGTAGGCAATTGTGGAGCCATAAATTGATGGATGACTTGACCCAATTGAAACTACCTATGTTGTCAAAATCATCTACAATATCTACAAGACCTATGAGGACCTTATATGTAGTAGTCTGAACAACACACAAGCAAATATATACAATACATACAACTTACAAAATACCAAAACATCTTCATCTACTTACTCTAGTAGCAAAGGTTTTAAGCAAAAACTCTAACCTCGATCTAGTTGGTTCTTTTTGGAGAATTGAGAATTGAAAAGAGCACTGATGCATTAGTTGAATTCATAGGAACATAAGCCCTCTATCTGCAATAATGAGCAGCAAGGGACACATCTCTTACGGTGAAAGCAAGCGCATTGAAAACTTAAAGCTTTGACATCGAATCCCAACTTTGAAATATATTGACCAATATTCCACGGATTTGTGGAATGTCTTGTATATTCAAAAAACAAAGAAATGAGGTTTGTTTAATTATCTCTCGTGCCTTTCATGTAAACAAACCGTGGACGTTGCTTCCCTTTAGCACTTGGACCTCCAAAAATTCAATAAAGTGGCCTAAAATTTGGTCCATTGCAGCTTTTCGACACTCATTATTTCCCTAACAATTACAAAATACATAATTTATTCCTTCATTTTGTAATTGTAAAAACAAATTTGAGATTCGCAATTCTTGCAATAATCTCAGAAAAAAATTGACATCACCACTCTTTTCTCAGTTCCTCTCCATGGTGTTGGAAATTTATATCGCCCTACGGTGGTGCCGGGATATAAATTCAAAGACTACCATTTATCTCGACAGTTCCATCTCACAGTCTTTGAAATATTTAAACGCAAAACCACCGTGTTCTTTGGGTTTTAGTTCCCAAAGACCACCAACAATTCCACTTTTATGTACATGGTGCTGGAAATTAGATTCCCAACACCATGGTGTTGCTGGGAGTTTTAATCCTATTACCACGGTGGTGCTGGGATATAAATTCTCAGCACCACCATTTATCTTGACTGGTTCATCTCCCTGGTACTGGGATTTTTAAACGCAGAACTACTGTGTTGCTGGGGTTTTAATTCCCAGCACCACCAACAAATCCGGCAACTTATATGTACATGGTGCTGGAAATTACATTTCCAAAGACCATGGTGTTCTTCGGAGTTTTAATCCCATTACCACGGTGGTCTTTGGGATATAAATTCTCAAGACCACCTTTTTCTTGACTAGTTCATCTCTCGTGCCGAGATTTTTAAACGCAGAACCACGTGTTTCGGGTTTTAATTCGACCACCAACAAATCAAGAACTTATATGTACATGGTGCCGAAATTACATTCCCAAAGACCATAGTGTTGCTGGAGTTTTAATCCCATTACCACGGTGGTGCTGGGATATAAATTCCCAGCACCATGATTTTTCTTGACTAGTTCATCTCCCTGGTGCTGGGAGTTTTAATCCCATTACCACGGTGCTGGGAATTTACGGCTCTATTTATCTAATTCATATACAGATTGAAGAGATCGTCCATTTGTATTTGAATGTTTGAAACCATTCCAAAACCATAACGGAGAAATCATTTTAAACATATGGCATACTTCATATTGGACTAAAGCAAGGAATGCGACACATACCTTGGCCGGTGAAGGAGAGGTTGAACCGGATGCTTGACTCATTCTGCAACACGAAATGGTAGAAAAAAACCCAATGAGATGTACGCCTTTCAACGGAAACCCTAAAACCGAGTAAGAAATGGGTAAAATTCTAGTTAAATGAGAGGACGACACCATATTACCTCGAAGCGTCTCGACGAAATTCCAAGAACTCGGAAACTAACGTAATGAAGCAGGAGGAAAAATGGAGTCTAAGCTTTTCCAAGTTTTTGTGCGCTCGAAGATTTTCCGGAAGCTGAAGACACGAAGACGGTAATGTGGTGACTTGTTTGGACGGGACGTTTCGATGGCTCGGGATTTGGAAATGTGCCTCGGATGCATGCGGGATCTTTGCATTAAAAACGCTGTTTGGCGGGAGGGGTATTTTGGGAATTACGCGTGCGATTTGATCATTCTGAAACTATAGTGCGCGATTTAGGCAAATCTGAACTTCGGCTGCTGTGTTTGGTAAATTACCGTAAAATTTTTATTTCACTTGATGGAAGAAGGATCCTACGTAAATTTATTATCACGTGCTAAATCTTTTAGATGCGAGCACCACACCATAAGACACTCAAATGTTTTTTTTTTAAAATCTAACTCAAAATATTAAATAAACTTAAATCAAGCCAGAGAATATACAAGGAAAATATAATACTTAATGTTTTATAATACTTGTGTAAAGCTTGGATACAAAGTTGGATATAAATTTGGACGATCTGTAAATGAATAAGGTTAACTTATTTATAGTATTTAATCCAAAAATAAATGGTTAAGATCTAAAGAATTCTTACTAATGAAAAATATTAAATATTTTTTTCACTGTAATTATTGAGAGTGTTTTATTCTTATGCAAAGGTGATCTCAAATGACTCCGCAACTGTATAAAAAGAGATAAATTATGATTGATCTATAATCGTACAACTATATAAAAAGAGATAAATTAAGATTGATCTATAATCGTATTGATATCTGACATAGTGGAGAATAAATACTCCGTCTTTAAAAGAAATTGATCTATATTCATCATTTGCATATTTATATTTCGTTGACCATTCAATTTTATCTGTGTTTTATAAAATTAGAGAAGAATTTTGAGATATTATTAAAAATAAAATAAAATGAGAAGTAGGTTGAAATGCTCTAAAAGCTTTTAGAGATAAGGGGCCGTGACATTATGCTTTGAAGAGAATCCAAATCTGCTTGATCTTTTTTTTAATATATTTATTAATTAAAATTTTGATTTATCTCAATAAAAAAATATTAATATAATAATTCTATATATATATATATTTTTAATGTCTAAGGAATGTCGGCCTCTCGATCAGGGAGCCTAACCGTTTAAGAACTCAAAACCGTAGACTTTTTCATAGCGGAAAAAAAAACAAATCCAATTTTAACCTTGAAATTGGGGGAAAGGGGGAGACTTTGGGAGAGGGAAAGATTCAGAGCTGCGGTAGGAGAAAGGGCCGAAGCTCTTGATCTTCCATTGCGCCATCCTCGAGAGAGCCTCCACCTTGGAGCCGCCGGCCGCACCGAAGCTCATGACTTTCTCTTTGCTTCCTCTTCCTCGCGAGCTTGCTCGGTCCGTAGTGCAAGGCCAAGAATCTATACAACAACAGCAGCAAAAAAAAATTGGATTTGTTTGATACGGCTTTGCGGTGAAAACCAAAGCAGAAGACGGCGACAGTATCCCTCTCCTTTCCATTTAGGCTACGTTTGATACGGGGTAATATAATCAACCTTGTAATTTAATTAAGTTTGTAATGTAATGTAATGTAATGTGTATTACATTACTGTGTTTGGTTAGCGATTGATGTGTAATCTTTGATTACAAAAGTGATTATATTCGTTTGTTTGGTATCCATATTTAGTATAAGGAATGTAATTCATATAATTATAAAATGACTTATTTGGTCGATCGTCGGCCGGCCCGTTGGCCACGGTCGCCGATCGTCGGCCGGCCATCGGTCGTTATCGGGTCGGCCGGCCACCGCTGCGGCCGTGATCGCCGATCACGGGCCGATCGATCGATCGTCGGCCGCCGATCGGCCGCTGATCAGCCGATCGCCGGTCATGTCGGCCGGAGCCACGGCCGGGCCGGTCGGTTGTCGTCGGCCGCCGGTCGCCGGTCGCCGGCCGGCCTCGAGAAGCAATTAGAAAAAATAAAAGGACATATTTGTAAAGATAAATATTGAGTCCGTAATGTAATCGGATTACATCGCTTTTCCTTCGTAATCGAGATTATGGATTTTGGCTCTTATTTTGTAATGCGATTACATTACATTACATCTTTGAAATGTTAACAAACAAAGTAAATCATCTTATAATGTAATCCGATTACATTACAAGCCTGATTACCCCGTACCAAACATAGCCTTAGATTCCACCGTTTCCTTTCGGGTGTAAAAAAGCTGCCTTTATTTGCGTATGATGACAAAAAAGGAGGATAGGAAACATGTGAGACCTACGGCCATTAACCAATGGGGTATCTCTCGGCGGCGTTGGGCGGTCCAGCCGTCTCACCCGGCGATGGGACTGGAGCCTTTTTTTTATTGATCTTATTTTTTTTTATTGATATCGGAGTTCGATTAATCTTTAAAAGTGATTGATCCTATCGAACAGATCTTCGACACGCCTTATCAACAGTTGAATCAGATAAGATCGAAACCCAAATATTCGTAGCTTTTTTACATTTCAGTCTGGACTCTGCAATCACGTCATTACTGAATGACAGTCCAATGTCGAAATCGTACTCTATCCACTGAGCAAGCTCTTGGACCTAGAGTCGTCTGAATGGATTTTTCTTAAATTTGTCATCGAATAATATCGCAATATAGGATTAAATTGTGTTCTCCTATGAGATGTCTCTCTGCTTTAGTCGTTACATCGTGCCCTTGGGGACTTCTTTACTGACCTTAAACTGTCGAGTGACGTTGTCTCGGATTAACTTGCTTTTATACAGTACCTCTGAGATTATTTATTAATCGAAATTATCTTTCCATAGTGCCCTTTTGATGAGTTGTTAGATGACAATCATTACAAGAAATTTCCACCCGCCATATCACTTGTTCAGGATTATCATGGTGAGAGACTATCAAGGGGACCAAATATGACAATTATTGAAAGAAATCTTTCAGTGATCCTGAGTTCTCAACTCTCATGCTCTCAAATATTAAATTTTTTATTTCTCATCCTTCCAATTCTTTTGACTCTCGACCTCCTATGTTAGCATTAATGGACATAACGTGCATATGTCTCTTGAAATTGCTTAGTGCATTTTGAAAATGAAGAGACCATGATGCAATTAATGTCTTAAGGAAATGAAGAGACATTGATTCCTTATAAACTATCTATTCAAGTTGCAATGAAGAGGTAGAGGAAGAGGTTGTGTTGTGTATGTGAAGAAACAAAAAAGACGATATGTGTGTCTTGTAGAATGTCTAAGGTTCGATTGGGATTTAGTTTGTGAACAAAAAAAACTTTCCGATTTCGTATGGTGATCATTCTTCATAACAACAAGCGATAGATCGTAAGATCTCTTTGTAGTATAGATCCAAAGTTTAAAGATTCGGCGAACTCTGTAAGTGTTTATAGTTTTTATATACTCATGCTTGTGTTGGTGTAATCGGCCCAGATCACGATTGATCAGATTTGAATTTGACTCAGTAGTATTTTGATATTTGACGATGAATTGACCATTATAGGTTGACTATATGATTGACATGAGATTAATCATATGATATATATAAAGTTCAAGTCTTGAGTACTTAGCATGGAAAGTCCAAGTATGAGTCTTGGCAAGAGAAAGTCCAAACTTGAGTCTTGGCAAATAGAAAGTCCAACATGGGTTGGTAAGGGAAGTCCAAGGGTTGATATTTGCAGCGTAAAGTCCAAGCGTATGTCTTGGCAACGTAAGTCCAATGTGCCTTGGTTGTGTAGACCAGCTTAACATGACAATAACCGATAGAAGCACCTGAAGGCTAACGTATGGATGAACAAGTCATGGATGACTTGAAGGGATCCAATAGGCGTGAGGCTGATGGAGGTGGCTAGAAGGCTTAGGTCTAGGCTAAGGGTGGTCTAGCAAATATGAGAGTATCGTACTTAAGTTAAACCTCATGGTTGAGGTGTATTAGTCGACTGGGGTCATGGACTAGTCGACTGGTCAAGTATTTTGACACTTGACAGCCGAGTCGATACTGAGCAGTCGGCTGAGATTATGACCAGTCGACTAATGGGAGTCGATTAGCGATCGACTGCGGTTGAATTGCGGCCACTGATGCCTCGATTGGAGTCTCAGTCGAGGTAGCACCTCGACTGGCCTCGATTGGAGCCCCAGTCGAGGCGACACCTCGACTACCCTTAAGCAGTCGACTACCATGGAGGGCAGTCACCTGTTGGTTGTGGTCACAAGCTCAAAACCTTCGGTAGACGACTGATCAGTCGACTACTGAAGCAATAGTCGACTGTTGGTAAGGGAAGTCGACTGTTGAGGTATCAGTTGGAGTTTTTTCACCGTGGATCGAGTCATTGTGAGACAACGACTACAGGAGCAGTCGACTGATGGGTATGAGCAATCGACTGCTAGGTAGAAATCAGCCTGAGTTGTAGATTTAAAAGGAGCTCGAGGAGGAGGATTTTGACATGGTTCCTTGCGGCGATTTGGAGGGGATTTGCTGCTGCAATCCAGACCTTCAAGGCTCTTCGCAAGCAACCAAAAGCAAGCATTCAAAGTCTTCTTGTAAAGTATTTTTCTTTACTTGTATTGCATTTCATCTTTGTATTTGCTTGTATCCATTATATTACTTTGTGTAATCACTTGTACGAGATTTCTCCATCTCCGGTATGTCACCGAGAAGGAGTGTTATTGATTAATGGTGTGTCCATCACTAGAGCTCGTTGAGCTCACCCGTGGAGTAGGAATCCTAAGGTTCCGAATCACACATATTCGTGTGTATTTGTGATTGTGCTTGTGTATTTATTTTCATTGTATATTTTGTATTTTCGCTGCGTACTAACGTCTTGTAGACAAGTGCAATCAAATTCCATCAAGCAACGAATGCGCCATTCACACCCCTCTAGCGCTCACCGAAGTTCCAACAAGTGGTATCAGAGTGGGTCCCTCCTCATTGGCTTCACATTCGAGGGAGCAAAGGCGCTAGAGGGCTAGATGGAATCAAATTTTGGATTAGGATGGGATATCAACACTCCGATTCTATATGCGCTCTATGGACGAGAATGCTTAATCAATGAAAGACAAGGATTGAAGAATCCATGATGATAATGGATTTCGAAGATTGGGCCATTTGATGTAAAGATTCGTATATCAAAGAAGTTGGAAGGGAGGATTCCTCAAGATGAAGAAATGGACCAAAGAACAACTCCAAAATTTTGAGAGAAATAAGAAGGTAATAAAATTCTTAAGTGATTTAATCCCTAATGATGTTTTGTGTAGATTAGGTGAATATAAGGATGCAAAGGAGTTTTAGAGTGAATTGACAAAGCTCCATGAAGAACTATCATTAGCCTCAAGTGAAGAACAATCCCAAGAAGTTGAAGAATGCTCATCGGCTCAAGAGCTTGAGGAATCGAAGGTTAAAAGGTGCTCAACATTCGATGGAGAAGAGGTGGAAGAAGCCTCCACCTCTATGATTGAGGGGGAGGATATATGATCATCCACGCTAGAGCAAAATCAAGAGGAGTCATCAACCTCCGGGAGAAGTGATGAACAAGCTCAAGAGGCCTCCATCACCACCCTAGGTAACTCAAGCAATTTAGTTAAAAATAAGGATCATATAATTTGCTTTGAGTGTAGGGAGAAAGGGCATTACATAAGCAAATATCCAAAATTGGCCAAGGAGAAAGCACCGACACCAAAAGTCAACAAAAATTCAAAGGATGCCGGAGTTCCCACTAGAAAAAGCAAAGAGCACATTGTGTGCTTCAAGTGTGATCAATAGGGACACTACCGAAGCCAATGCCCTAGGAGAAAAGAAGGAGCATCAAATGTAGGGGGAACTTCTAAAGCAAATCCTAAGATAAATTTAAATAATACTCATTCTTTAAGTAATAGGCAAAAGCATGCAAAAAATAATTTCAATACCCTTGCAATTGTGCATAATTATAAGGAGCATGCTAGAAATAATAAATTTTATTGTATAGGTGCTAAGAGTTGTAATTTTAGAATTAAGGAAAAATTTGGGACTAATAAACTTAGAAAAATCCTACCTAGGGAAAGTATTAGAAAGGTAGAGGACCATCTAGGCATTAATCCCAAGAATCATAAACATATGCTTAGAAAGAACAACTCTACTCAAAGAAATAATGAGCCCACCAAGTTAGAAAAATTAGAGGTTGAAAATCAAGCTTTGAGATCAAAGCTTGAGAAAATGGAAAGGATCCTAAGAAAGATGCAAAATCAAATGCAAAGGTCAAATGGTTAAAACTTAGAATCTAAGAGTCAAAACTTAGGATCTAGGAGGCAAGGTCCACCTAAGGGCAAGAAAAATTTGGGTCACAATCCTAAGCCTAAGGAGACATACCATAATGTTCAATTCGATTATGGAACACAACCTAGGTCTAAGAAAACCAAGGTTACTAGGGAGGCCATCCTTAAGGGTAACCATAGTAAATGCCTAGTGACTAAGGTTTCAAGGAAACCTAGAGAAGCCACTAAGAAGGTTACAAGGGGAGTCACCCCTAGAGTTAACCTAGGCAAGACCATAATGACCAAGACTTTTAAGCCTAGAATGGTCATTAGGAGGATATTGTTGGTGCAACAATGCCCCAGACATTTATATGTTTTGATGTTTGGATAATCATCTAAGTTAGGCAACAAATTGTGATCTAATTGTTACAATGTTCAAGTGACAGGGAAATCCAAGTATGAAGTGGTAAAGGCAAACTCCAAGTTTGATCTTGGCAAGAGAAGTCCAAGGTAAAGTTTTGGCGGCATAAGACCAAGCGTGTTGTCTTGGCGGCATTAAGTCCAAACAAACCTTGGCAAAGGAAGTCCAAAGGCAAGTCTTGGCAGCATAAGTCCAAGCATGTAGACTTGGCGGCGTAAAGTCCAAGCATGCCTTGGCAAAGGAAAACCCAAGACATGACAAAACCGAAGGAAGCTCTTGGAAGCAAAGCGCAAAGGATGAACAAGTCACGGACTCGGAGGGATCTTGGAGGCACAAGGCTTAATGAAGAGATAGAAGGTTGAGTCTAGGTCTAGGGGGTAAAATCAAGTGTGAATTACTCATACTTGATGAGTATCAGTCGACTGATACGATGTATTAGTCGACTGGTTAAGTGCTCGACTGAGTCAGGGTGAAACCCTGACCATCAGTCGACAGCTTTTGTCGTGGCAGTCGACTGATGTTGCGATCAGTCAACTGCCAATAGTGGCAGTCGACTGATCAACTTAAATATGAGCACAGAGTGGAGTCGCACTCGACTGCGGCCTGTGATCACTCGACTGATCACTCCATCAGTCGACTGATAGAGGGATCAGTTGATTGATGAGAATGTCGTTGGAGGAAAAGACTCAATCGGCCGTGATCGATCGTGCATCACCGATCGGTGATCGTGCTCCAACGGGAAAATCAGCCTTCTCTCTATAAAAAGAGGGTTGATGGAGGTTTTTGGGGTTAATGCTTATTCTCTGATTATTCTCTCAAGCCTCCACGAGTTTTCAAGCTTTCTAAGTGATCTTAAATCCCCTCCTCCTCTCTCTAAGCTCAAGTTTCATTCTTTGTAAAGAAGAGGAGGTTTGTTGTAAAGGAAAGCTTCTTAGTGGAATTGCTTGGATTGATCCACCTTAAGGATCGCCGTGGAGTAGGAGCGTTATCTCCGAACCACGTAAATTCCTTGTTAGCATTGTTCTTTCATTTTTTACTTATATTATTTTTGCTTTCTTTCTCTAATCATTCTTGTAGAAACGAAAACGCGCGATTCACCCCCTCTAGCTTCCAAACGATCACTAACAAGTGGTATCAGAGTCCGGATCGCATAGGAAGATCTAGCAATCAACCGGAGCAAAGATGACTTTTCAAGAGGGGTATAGCACGGCGAGGCCTCTGTTCTTCGACGACAACGACTTCGGCTATTGGAAAGGTAAGATGGAGTATTACTTAATGAATGATATTGAGAATTGGTTTAGTGTTGTAGATGGTTTCGAGAAGTCGGTGGATGAACACGGAGCACCCATACTGACGAAGGATTGGACGAGAGACATGGCCAAGAAGGCTCAAGCCAACGCCAAGGCAACAACCACACTTCAATGTGGTTTGTCAAAAGAGCAACTAAGCTAGGTGGGGCCATTTGAATCGGTGAAGGAGCTTTAGGAGAAGTTGATCGAGCTCAACGAAGGATCCAAAGAAACAAGAAGGGGCAAGAGAGATCTTCTAATTGGCCAACTTCAAAGCTTCTCAATGAAGACCAATGAGACCATGAGCCAAATGCACGGTCGCTTCAAAGAAGTAGTCAACGGACTACATGTTATAGGTGAGAAGGTCGACAATCGAGACCTTGTAAGGTATGTGTTACAAGCTTTCCCTAGAACAACCTTATGGGCCTCAATGGTAGATGCCTATGAGGTCTCTAGGGATCTTTCATTGGTTAAGTTAGATGAGCTATTTTGTGAATTTCAATTACATGAACAAGCTAACACTTCATCCAAAGAGAAGGGTATAGCTCTTTTTGTAGGAAAGAAGGACAAAAAGAAGAAGGAGAAGAAAGAAGTGTCCTCTTCATCCGAATCCAAGGAAGACTCATCAAGTAGTGAAGATGAGTTATCGACAAGCGAGGTGACACATTACGTCAAGAAGTTTAGTGGGAAGTCAAGGAAACTCACCAAGAAAGATGTGAAGAGGATGTTCCAATCCTCAAGAGGTAAGTCTTCAAATAGTTCAAATTCTACCTCTAACGTGACTTGTTTTGGTTGCAACAAAAAAGGGCATATAAAGCCAAATTGCCCGGAACTAAAGAAGAAGGAGGAGAAGGAAAAGAAAAAGAAAGAAAAGAAGGAGAAGAAGAAGAAGGAGGCAATGGTGGCTCAAACATGGGACACCCTAAGCATGGAGGATTCTTCCGATGATGAAGAAGTATGCCATGCCACCCAGAATCTAGCCCTCATGGCATTAGAGGAAGAAGCCGGGAGCTCAAGCGAGGAGTCCTCTTCCTCTTCAAGCGACGAATCATCATCAAGTGATGATGATGAGGTAAACAACTCACCTAAAGTAGATTTACTTTACAAGACTATTGCATGCCTACAAAATGCTTTGAATAGATCGAAAACTAGGATTAAGGATTTAAAAATAGAGATTAAATCACTTAAGAGTATAGAATCATCTTGTGGTAAGTTATCTAGTGATGAATGTACCCTTAGGGATGAAAATGATGAATTAATAAAAGAAATAGGTAACTTAAGAGCATGCTTAGAAAAATTTACTAATGGCTCTAAATACCTAGACATGATTATTAAGGATCAAAGGGCTATTTACAACAAGGTCGGATTGGGATATAGACCTAAGGAAAAGGAGGTAGCATTTACGTCCCTTGTTAGTAGAAAATTCATAATTAAAAGCAAGGGTAGAAAGGCTTGGGTACCTAAGAAATTTATAATTGATGCTAGTGGTCCTAAGATTTGGGTACCTAAGGATTGTATTTTTCATGTGATATAGGTAGAAGAACCAAGCTTGTGGATAGTTGATAGTGGGTGCTCAAAGCATATGACCGGTGATGAGAGAAAATTCTCCACTATCAACCACACTAACAAAGGAAAGGTCTCATTTGGTAATAGCGGCAAACTTAAGATTCTAGGAAAGGGCACAATTGAGGTATCCCCCAATCTTGCCATTCATAAAGTGCTATTAGTTAAAAATATGAAATTTAATTTACTTAGTGTAAGCCAATTATGTCATGCAAACTTTGATGTTAAATTTGATTCCTCAAAATATTTTATAAGACACAAAACTCTAAATGATTGCATGTTAGTAGGTTTTAGGAAATCAAATATATATTATGTTGATTTATCCTATGCTACTAATGCTTCTACTAAGTGTCTTATTGCAAAAGAGGAAGAAAGTTGGCTTTGACATAGGAGACTAGGACACATAAACATGAAGAACATAGCCAAAGTAGCAAAAATGAAGTTGGTCAAAGGGTTGCTTAAAGTAAAATTTCTCAAGGACAAAAATGTGTGATGCATGTCAAGAAGGGAAACAATCAAAAATATCACACAAAGGTAAAAATTTACTTAGTACCGCTTTACCTTTAGAACTTTTACATATGAACTTGTTTGATTGTCATAGTACCCCCTCTATGATTGGTAGTAAATATTGCCTAGTAATAGTAGATGATTTCTCTAGGTTTACTTGGGTATTTTTCTTGAAAAATAAAGATGAAACCTTAGGAATAATTATAGGATTTAGCAAAAGAGTAGAAAATGAAAGAAAACTCAAAATCAACCGGATCCGTAGTGATCACGGTGGAGAATTTGAGAATTCTAATTTCTCAACTTTTTGCTTAGAACAAGGGTACAAGCATGAATTTTCTTGTCCTAGAACACCCCAACAAAATGAGATTGTGGAAAGGAAAAATTGTGCCCTACAAGAAGCGGCTAGGACAATGCTTAATGCATACTTCTTACCTATCTACTTGTGGGCGGAAGCGGTTAATACCACTTGCTATATCCAAAATAGGGTATTAATTCATAGGTTCCTAGGAAAAACCCCATTTGAATTGTGGAATGGTACAATTCCAACAATTCATTATTTTAAGGTCTTTGGATGTAAAGTCTATATTTTAAACACCAAAGACAACCTAGGTAAGTTTGAGTCCAAAGCGGATGAGGGAATCCTAGTTGGATACTCATCCACTAGTGTAGGGTATAGAGTTTACAATAAAAGGACTCAAAAGATTGAAGAATCTTCAAATGTCCAATTTGATGAAACTTCCAATACATAGCCTAGGAAATCCCCTATTGATGATGATATTAATAATGAACATCAAGAAATTACCCAACAACTCCAAAATTTAACTTTAGGTGGTAATGATCAAGGGGGAGGATTGAATCAAGGGGGAGTAAGAGGTGATTCCGATGATGAGCAAAGGATTGAGGTTAATTATGATCAAACTCAAAATAATACACCTCATAGAACCATAAGAGTTCATCAAAATCACCCCTAGATCAAATTGTGGGTGAATTATCTCAAAGTGTTAGGACTAGGTCATTTCATAGGGATCCCACTAGTCATATAGCTCTAATTTCTCAAATTGAACCCAAAACAATCAAAGATGCATTACTTGATCCGGATTGGATCTTAGCAATGCAAGATGAATTGACTCAATTTAAAAGGAGTCAAGTATGAGAGTTAGTTCCTAGACCTAATGAAAACACCATCATTACTACGAGATGGGTCTTTAGGAACAAATTAGATGACCAAGGGAATATTACTAGGAATAAGGCAAGATTAGTTGCAAGGGGCTTTAATCAAGTTGAAGGACTTGACTATGATGAAACATATGCCCCGGTTGCTAGGTTAGAGTCTATTAGAATACTATTAGGGTATGCCTCCTATATGGGTTTCAAACTCCATCAAATGGATGTTAAATCGGTATTCCTAAATGGGTTTATTAAGGAAGAGGTATATGTAGAACAACCTCCCAGGTTTGATAATATGGACTATCCAAACCATGTATACAAGCTTAGGAAAGCTTTGTATGGTTTGAAACAAGCTCTTCGGGCTTGGTATGAAAGATTATCATCTTTCTTAATTTCTAAGGACTTTAAAAGGGGTAGTGTAGATCAAACTCTATTTATAAAGTCAACCTCAACGGACATCTTTGTAGCCCAAGTATATGTTGATGACATTATCTTTGAGTCAACAAATGATGAACTTCTCCAAGACTTTATTAAAAATATGGAAAAAGAGTTTGAAATGAGTCTAGTTGGGGAATTAAATTTCTTCCTAGGATTACAAGTTAAACAAACAAGTGAAGGAATTTATATCTATCAAACAAAATATGCTAAGGAAATGATTAAGAAATTTGGTTTGGAAAATGCTAAGATAGTTTCAACTCCAATGGCAACCAATACTAAAATAGATAGTGATAATGAAGGAAAATAAATTGATCTTACACTATATAGGAGAATGATTGGTAGCCTTTTGTACTTAACCGCTAGTAGACCCGACATATTATTTGCGATTGGTATGTGTGCTAGGTATCAATCTTGTGCAAAAGAATCTCATTTAGTTGCCGTTAAGAGAATCTTAAGATATATTAAAGGCACACTAAATGTAGGACTATGGTACCCTAGGACTAGGTCTTTTGATTTGGTTGGGTACACCGACTCCGATTATGCCGGTTGCAAATTGGATCGGAAGAGTACTAGTGGTGGATGCCAATTCCTTAGGTCCTCCCTAGTTAGTTGGAGTAGTAGGAAGCAACCTTGTGTTGCCCTATCCACCACCGAAGCCGAGTATGTGGCTATGAGTGGTTGTGTAGCTCAACTACTATGGATGAAACATACCTTAGAAGATTATGAGCTATCTTACTCCAACATGAAAGTATTTTGTGACAATGTGAGCACCATAAACTTGACCAAAAATCCGGTGCATCACTCTAGGACCAAGCACATTGAAGTGAAACATCACTTCATTAGAGATCATATGGCTAAGGGGGACATTGAGCTTAATTACATTGAATCTAAGTCCAGCCTAGCCGACATATTTACCAAGGCTCTCCCCGAGGTAGAATTTTCATCACTTAGGAGAGAACTTGGAATGTGCTTGGTTGAGTAAAGGTATAGATTTGCATGATCCTATAGAAATACTAGGATTTATACCTTTAAGCATCTCATAAAATACCTAAAAAACCATGATTTTTGTATTGAGCCACTTAGACAACATGTGAGATGTTAGGTAGATGTACTTGGTCCATCATGCTTGTTATGATGCATTACTATGGACCAAAGTGTCATCTAGAGATATTAATCCTTCATTGGACCAATCATTGGGAAGGCTTATACACAATTGATGTGCATATAGCTCCAAGAACATGATTGAAAATGTCAAATAAAATATATTTTAAACTATGTTTATTATATTTTGAAAAACAGTTTTTAAGTGAAACACAAAAGTGATACAAAGTTTGCAAAAACATTAGAACTTTTGTTGGTTTCCAAGTTTGTATCAATCTTGAAATATGGAAAACATATATTTTTCAAAATATTTTTCCTTGATAAAGTATTATTTCAAAAATGTGTACACAAAATTTCGTGATTTTTTGTGGTTTATTTGAATTTGAATTTGAAAAAGTGAAATTCGAACTCAGCGTAGCGATCGGTTGAAACGACTGATACACTATGTTTTCTGATAAATAGCTCCATTTTTCGATATTTAGTATATCTTTGATCTCCTAAAACTCTAGCATGATAATACTGGGTATAAAAACTTTTAGGGCTGTTTAATACGGTATTTTAGGGGGAGTTTCATAAGATGTATCTTTTTCATTCCCAAATTTACATTGTTGGTGCAAACTTAGGATTTAAACCCTCAAATTGTTGATAGATTTTTGCTCCACATGTATTTTACTCATCATGAACTATATCTTGGATTAAGGGGGAGCTAAATCTCAATTCTATACCTTAGTTCAAGATTACATTGCATTCAATTCTTCTATGTAATATATGCTTTCTTCTCTTTTTGATGTATGTCAAAGGGGGAGAAGAAATGTTTAAGTTAGAATTGGATATATGATTATGTGATATGATTATATGTATCTTTAAAAAGACCTAACTTAAATGATTGCCAAACATCAAAAAGGGGGAGATTGTTGGTGCAATAATGCCCCAAGCATTTATATGTTTTGATGTTTAGATAATCATCTAAGTTAGGCAACAAATTGTGATCTAATTGTTACAATGTTCAAGTGACAGGGAAATCCAAGTATGAAGTGGTAAAGGCAAACTCCAAGTTTGATCTTGGAAAGAGAAGTCCAAGGTAAAGTTTTGGCGGCATAAGACCAAGCATGTTGTCTTGGTGGCATTAAGTCCAAACAAACCTTGGCAAAGGAAGTCTAAAGGCAAGTCTTGGTAGCATAAGTCCAAGCATGTAGACTTGACAACGTAAAGTCCAAGCATGCCTCGGCAAAGGAAAACCCAAGACATGACAAAACTGAAGGAAGCTCTTGGAAGCAAAGCACAAAGGATGAACAAGTCGTGGACTCGGAGGGATCTTGGAGGCGCAAGGCTTAATAAAGAGCTAGAAGGTTGAGTCTAGGTCTAGGGGGTAAAATCAAGTGTGAATTACTCATACTTGATGAGTATTAGTCAACTGATACGATGTATCCCGACCGTTATGCTCGACCGAGTCGGGTGAAACTCGACCATCACCGATCGCTGGTCATGGCAATGATCGATGGAGCGATCACGATCACAATAGTGGGCCGATCGATCAACTTAAATACGAGCACAGAGTGGAGTCGCACTCGACTGCGGCCTGTGATCACTCGATTGATCACTCCATCAGTCGACTGATGGAGGGATCAGTCGACTGATGAGAATGTCGTTGGAGGAAAAGACTCTGAATCTCGCGAATCCGGCTATTCAGAAGCTGTTAACCGCGGTGGCAGTCGACTGATGCTGTGCATCAGTCGACTGATCGTGCTCCAACGGGAAAATTAGCCTTCTCTCTATAAAAAGAGGGCTGGTGGAGGTTTTTGGGGTTAATGCTTATTCTCTGATTATTCTCTTAAGCTTCTACGAGTTTTTAAGCTTTCTAAGTGATCTTAAATCCCCTCCTCCTCTCTCTAAACTCAAGTTTCATTCTTTGTAAAGAAGAGGAGGTTTGTTGTAAAGGAAAGCTTCTTAGTAGAATTGCTTGGATTGATCCATCTTAAGGATCGCCGTGGAGTAGGAGCGTTATCTCCGAACCACGTAAAGACCTTGTTAGCATTGTTCTTTCATTTTTTACTTATATTATTTTTGTTTGCTTCCACTAATCATTCTTGTAGAAACGAAAACGCGCTATTCACCCCCCCCTCTAGCTTCCAAACGATCACTAACAAATATCTAGGGAAGTTATCTCTAAGAAATTCCTAGTAAACCCAAGGAGATCCAATAGGTATTAGGTTCCTAGAAGCGTGATTGATTCACGCTTAATGGGTTAGGATGTGTTAACCTTGATTGGATGGGTTGTTAACTCAACCATAGGAAAGTTAGCACTTTAGGTCATTTCCAAGGTAATTGGATACTTTGAAAATAAGTATGAATTTGAATCCTAAAAGATTTTAGGATGTGCCAATATCTTTAAGAAGTATTGAAAAAATGATCAAATTGACACAATTAGATTTACAGGTTTTGGTGTTTCATTTTTGGATTTTGGCACACTTTGAAGATAAGTGGTAATATAGAAAAATTAATTTAATCCTAACAAATGACAATTAATACTAAAATTTAGGTATTTTTATTCCTATACATTTTATTTGTCATACCTTGTTTGGCATTGTCATGTTATGACATCATATCTTATTTTTATCATTAAATGTCATGATAATGCATAGGTTAGTTTTTATGTCATGTATATTTAGATTTAATCTTATGTCATGACATATTGATTTTTGACACATGCTTAATTATGCTATCATTTATGTCATAATCATTATTCATGCATTAATTAAAATTGAGTTAAGAACAAATAACATGATTTAAAGTCCCATGTATAAGAGAATCAAATAGAGTTGCCTTAGAAAAATACATGAGGCCTTAGATTAGGATGAACAAAACTCACATCTTATATCAAATTGACATGTGTGTGTTTTCATACACCCTAGACACATGTGAGATGTTAGGAAATGAGTTAAGTTCAAGATGTATAGTTCTTGCATCTAGATAAACTCAAACTCATCTTATATCATGGATGAATCATGAGGAAAGTTTATGTATAAGTCATGTGCATTAAACCCATATACCATGGTTCAATATAAGGTTTTGAAAACATTTTAAAATCATTTTGAAAAATCTTGGTGTAGCTTATCTTTTGATAGCAATCACGATTGAGAAGATTGAAACAAAGTTGGCTAAAAACATTGAAAGTTTCAATGCTTCTGAACTTTGTATCATTCTTTGAATTTAAAAGTTATTTTCATAAAAAATTATTTTTCCCCTATAGTGTTTATCATAAGTAATGTGTGGTTGAAATTTCACAATTTTTCAAATTTTCTAGAATTATTTATGCATTTCTAAAGATGGTCTAAAAAGTCAATTTCGATAAAGTCAGAAACCAGTCGAGGTGCCGCCTTGACTGGAGATGCTATCACTCGACTGAAAGCTTTCTTAGTCGGTCGCCTTGACTGGAGCTGCTATCACTCGACTGGAAGCTTTCTCAGTCGACTGATTCATAGGGCAGTCGACTGTTAATTGAAACAGTCGACTGTAAATGCTGATTTCGAGTAAACAAGGTTCGTTTAGCATGATTTCAGCTATATTAGGATACCCTAACTACTCCTAACCCTAGGATATATTTTGGAAAGCATTATAAAGGGTGAAAATCCATTGGATATGGATTAGGAGAGTTATTTAGGGTGTGTATCAATTTTAAGGTGTGTGAAAGCTCAGTTTAAACTTTTGCCCTTAATTTTGATGATTTAGTGTTCCTATAGACTTAGGGACTCTCCAAGGACATTGTTAGTAAAATAGTCAAGAGGGAGCAAGCCTTTAGGCGGAGGTTGCCCATTATGGTAAGATGGATATGTTCTTCCTCATGAGGGAGAGAATTTTGAGAATTGGGAGAGTTTGAAGGAGTGTCTCTCTTTAGTGATATAGGACTTATCACTAGAAAGAGTGAAGGCATCCTAGATGTTTTTGGACCAAGAGGGAGATTGTAATATCTCATTGGGATATGAGACATTGATACCCTTGGAGAGAGCCTTTTTGATGTATGTCAAAAGGGGGGAGAATTTTAGAAAATTTGAGTGAGAATTTGGAATTCCCAATTTGGACAATTGGGAGGTTTGGATTGAGTTAGTGTTTTAACTCAAAGGTATTTGATTTTTGTCAAATATCAAAAAGGGGGAGATTGTTGGTGCAATCGACTCAGGTCACGATTAACCAGATTCGAGTTTGACTCGAGTAGTGTTTTGATGTTTGACGATGAGTTGACCATTGTTTGACAATGGGTTGACTATATGGTTGACATGAGGTTGACCATATGATATAAAGTCTAAGTCTTGAGTACTTTGCATGGAAAAGTCCAAGTATGAGTCTTGGCAAGGGAAAGTCCAAGGGTTGATATTGGCAGCGTAAAGTCTAAGCGTGTTTCTTGGCAGCGTAAGCCCGATGTGCCTTGGCGGTGTAGACCAACTTAGCATGACAATAGCCGATGGAAGCACCTGAATGCTAGCGTATGGATGAACAAGTCATGGATGACTTGGAAGGATCCAATAGGCGTGAGGCTGATAGAGGTGGCTAGAAGGCTTAGTTCTAGGCTAAGGGTGGTATAGCAAGTATGAAGTCATCATACTTGAGTTAAACCTCATGGTTGAGGTGTATCAGTTGACTGGTCAAGTGTTTCAACACTTGGCAGCCAAGTCAACACTGAGCAGTCGACTGGGATTATACCAGTTGACTGATAGGAGTCGACTGGCGATCGACTGCGGCTGCATTGTAGCCACAGACGCAAGGCGACTCGATTGGCCTCGACTATGGCCGAACAGACGCAAGCGCCTCAATTGGTGCCTCGACTAGAGCCCCAGTGGAGGCGGCGCCTCGACTGCCCTTGAGAAGTCCACTACCATGGAGGGCAGTCGCCTATTGATTGTGGTCACGGGCTTAAAACCTTCAATAGACGACTGATCAGTCGACTATCGAAGCAACAGTTGATTGCTGGTAAGGGCATCGACTGCTGAGGTATCCATTGGAGTTTTTCTAGCGTGGATCAAGTCATTGTGAGACAATGACTACAGGAGCAGTCGACTGATGGGTATGAGCAGTTGACTGCTAGGTGAAATCAGCTTGAGTTGCATCTTTAAAAGAAGCTCAAGAAAGAGGATTTTGGCATGGTTCCTTGAGGCGATTTGGAGGAGATTTGATGTTGTAATCCAGACTTTCAAGGCTCTTTGTAAGCAACCAAAAGCAAACATTCAAAGTCTTCTTGTAAAGTGTTTTTCTTTACTTATATTGCATTTCATCTTTGTATTTTCTTATATCCGTTGTATTACTTTGTGTAATCACTTGTACGAGGTTTCTCCACCTCCGGTGTGTCACCGAGAAGGTGTGTTATTGATTAGTGGTGTGTCCATCACTAGAGCTCGTTGAGCTCACCCATGGAGTAGGAACCCTAAGGTTCCGAACCACGTATATTCACGTGTATTTTTTATTGTGCTCGTGTATTTATTTTCATTGTATATTTCATATTTCCGCTGCGTACTAACGTCTTGTAGACAAGCGCAATCAAATTCCATCAAGCAACGAACGCACCATTCACCCCTTTCTAGCGCTCACTGAAGTTCCAACGGCTTGTTTATGTAATCATACTAACATTGGTGTCAGAGTACGTTAGATTAGATTACCTTTATGCATGAGTTGTTCTTGCTATTCGTCACGGTGAAGATGATGAACAACGACGAGAACAGTGAATTTGTCGAGTAAAGTGCCCGAGTAAGAAAGGCCTCACTCGAGCACTTTAAGTGCTCAGGATAGAGCAGAGCACCTCGGTGAGCCGAGCACTTTAAGTGCTCGGTACTGGGAAGGAGTCACGCGGCACTCAAGCACAAGGTGCTCGGGCGCATGTTGGGTATGCGGCGAGTGCACATCGTTTTCTACTCGGGCGAGAAGTGTGATGCTTCTACTCAGGCGAGAAGCGCTCAAGCACGAGGTGCTCGAGCACAGAGTACATAGTGCTCAAGTCGGCACTGGGAAGGAGTCACGCGGCACTCGAGCATGAGGTGCTCGAGTGCGCATTGGGCATGTGGCGAGTGCACGTCGTTTTCTACTTGAGCAAGAAGTGCAATGCTTCTACTTGGGCGAGAAGCATTCAAGCATGAGGTGCTCGAGCACAGAGCACATAGTGCTCGAGTGTAGAGCACATATTGCTCATCTCAATGGGAAATCTGTGCTCGAGCACTTGGTGCTCGGCATAGACTTGAAGTGCTTGAACTTTGTGGTATTTAGAAGCCGCAAGGAGTACTCGGATCAAGTACTATGACTAAGTCAACACTGGTTGACCAGCCAAGTTGACAATGGTCAACTTGTATCATAACCAAAGCGTCGAGTAGTTGTTATAATAACAAGAACTCAAGATAAACAACTTAGACTAGAAGAAAGGTTCGAGGCATCGAAGGTGCTTGCTGAATTGGTTTTTGGATGAGGCTGATTCAGGATTAACTGAGGATGCCTAAATAAAATCCATGACACAGAATTTGATTTTCGATGTTTATAGTTGTCAGTGGAGATGATGGTTAGATAGACCTATCGATCGAAAACTCCTAAAATCAAGAAGATTGGTTTTCTTGATTATATGTGTGCCTGTATAAATTGAATTAGATCAGTTTTGTACTTACTCGATTAATTTCAATTTCGGGTGGTATGGATGATTACTATGATGACCCGTCATGATGTATTGAGAAACAAGCTCAAAGAAGCTATCCAGGGGATAGTTTATAATCTTGCAAAAGTGGTCATTGGACACATAGGGAGGCTCGATGGTATTTTCTGGAGACTCGAGCAACAGGAGTTTCTGATACTTGACAACTATTGGATTTGGGCCTTGGTGCGATCTCTGCCAAACAATCTATTGGTAATTGTACATCACATATGAGGCTGCTATGAAGGGCAGATAACATATGTTGAATTGTGCTGGTAACTACTCCAATGCAAGGATTAGGAAGATCCCAAGGAGATTGATTTCAAGTAGATTAGAGAGAATTCTGAAGTCGGTCAACCTAAGTCTACCCTAGTGGAATCATGGAAGATAGGACTTAAGATTATTACTACTGCACTAGTATTTGTCCTAGTGGGAGTAGTAATAACCTATCTTGTCCAGTAGAGTTGTTTAGGTTATGAATAAAAATAGTTATATGTTAATAGTTTTTGGAAGTATGCTATATGTTAACAAACTTTTTGAATAAGAAATGATTAGTTCATTTTCTTTTGAATTATGATTAGTTCATTATATGGGATACATGTTATATAATTGATCAACGACAGTCAAATTAAAAAATACGAATGATAAGTGACAATTTTATTGTCACTTGATTTTGTAAACCAATTCAGACTTACATTGAGTCAATCAGAAATTGCATACATTGAATTTACACTGAATAAATAATTTATTTATTTAGGTAGATTATGACACCTAAAAATATCATAGTCAAACTCAACCAGGGTGAGAAATTAAATGGGAAAAACTACAAAATCTAACACTTCAAGATATAATATGTTCTTGAGAAACAAGAGGTTCTTGAGGTTGTTCATCAGGTCATGGTGGAACCTGTTGATGGCACAACTATGCAACACATACTAGATCTTAATACCTATAAGGTATAGAAGAAAAAAGACTTCACTACTAAGGGCATATTGATTAGTTTAATGATAGATGACCTGATTTTTGAGTATGAGTCATATCAAATGGCTCATACAGTCTGGGTAGTTCTTAGGGATAGATATAGTGGAGTTAATCTGTGTAAGCTTCGACAACTGATAATTAAAATTGACAGCTATAAGAAGTGTATGAATGTTTCTATGGTTCAACATTTAAGAGAGTTATCAAACATGATTCGAGAGCTTAAAACTGTAGGTCATGAGTTGACCAATGAACAATAGGTTCAAGCAATTATATGTTGCCTTCCTAATTCTTGGGAAACCATGAAGCAGAACCTGACTCAAAGTGAGAGTATCAAGACTATCATTGATGTCTCATGCCATGTTGAATTGGAGGCGGAGAGAGTCAAATCCGCAAGGATTTCAGGACAAGCTTATGTAGCTATCGGTTCTGCTAGATCATTAGGATCCAAGAAAAAGAAATGGTTCAAGAAAGGAAAAGGAAAGGGAAAGAAAGCTAATGTTGCTGCAGGAGTAGGCCCAAACAAGAAGGAAAAGAAGACTGGAAAGAAACCTAAAGGCAAGTTGTCTTTCTTTAACTATGACAAGAAGGGTCACTTCTCTTGGGAATGTATCGAGCCAAAAAAAAGGTAAATCCAAGACTGTCCTCTTTTCCTAGGCATTATGTTGTTAGCTCAGTGTTGTTAGTTGATTCTTATCATTTGTGGATTGTGGATTCAGGAGCAACCAATCATGTAGCTCAAGAGAGAGTTACATTTGTAGAGTATCGTTGGGTACCAATTGGCAATAAGTGGATATACATAGAAAATAATGCAAGGGTCGACGTCAAAGGAGTTGACACATGTAAACTCAACCTTCATGGTGGATGTACCTTGTTTCTACATGATGTCTTGTATATTCCTGAGATTCGATGGAATTTAGTTTCCATAGCTTATCTTCTTGATTTGGGTTACTGTATGAATTTTTATACCCGATGTGTAGAACTTAAAATTGACTATATGTCAATTGGATATAGTTTTTTGCCTAATGGTTTCATGGTTCTTGATGTGGAACCATATATCAATAGAAATGATGGTTGTTTTTCAAGCACTGCTCTAACTAGTGATGCAAATATATCTGATGATATTTGGCATGCTAGGTTAGGACATATAGGACAAGAACGAATGAATCGGTTGGCTAGAGAGGACTAGTTAGGCTCTCGGGCTAAGATTAACTTGTCTATATATGAGTATTGTCTTGTTGGAAAAGCAAATAGAAAACCATTTGGTAAGGCTATTAGGGTATATTCTCCATTGCAATTAATTGATTCGGATAATTGTGATCCAATGAATGTGAAGGCTAGGAATAAAGGTTCTTATTTCATTACATTTATAGATGATTTCACTCGTTTCGATCATGTGTATTTGATTTCTCATAAATATGAAGTATTGAATTGCTTCATTCGTTATATGAATAAAGTTAAGAATCAATTGGATCGTAAGGTTAAAACTTTACGCACTGACTATGGAGGTGAATATTTGTCTAATTTGTTCAAGATAATTTGCAATGATAAAGGGATTATTAGATAGCTAACAATCCTAGGAACTCCACAGCAAAATGGTATTGTTGAAAGAAGAAATAGGACTCTTCTTGAGATGGTTAAGTTTATGATGACTCAGGCTAATTTGCCGATCTCCTATTTGAGAGATACATTATTAGCAACAACCTATATACTTAACAGGGTGTCTTCAAAATCAGTTCCATCTACCCCATATGAATGCTGGACAGATAGGAAACCATATTTGAGTAATCTGAGACCCTGGGGGTTAACTTTCTATGATCATGATAGTTCTCACAAGTATGGAAAACTAGAATCTAGAGGTAAGAAATATATCTTTATAAGATATTCAAAGATCTCCAAATGTTATGTTTTCATTGGTAAGAAATAAGATGGAACAATCTTCGAAATAGAGTCGAGAGATGCTACTTTTTTTGAAATTGAGTTCCTAATTAGAGGTGAGGTTGATAAGATAGTCCCTCTATTTGAAGAGGATGAGACATTAGACTAAAGAGGTGTCAAAAGGGATGCATGCATCTAGTCAACCGAGTGGGAGTAATTTGCCGAATCATGAGTTAATTTCTTAACAACCCAACTACAAAGAAGTATTTGTAAGATCAAATCTAAGAATAGGTTTGATATTGAGGATGAAGCAATGATGACACTCCCAGTTGACGATGATGCACCTCAATCCATTGTGGAAGCATTGGGATGTAATGTTAGACAAAAGTGGAAAGCTACAATGGTTAAAGAGACGGAGTCGATGATTCAGAATCAAGTTTGGGATTCAGTCGATCTTCCTCCTGGCCAAAGGGCTATTGGGAATAAGTGGATTCTCAAAATAAAGAGGAAAGTTGATGGATTGATTAACTGATACAAAGCTTGTTTGGTTGCAAAAGGATTTACCTAATTGAAGGGTATTGACTATGAAGAGATATAGTGAAGTTTGTGTCAATCAGAATTATTTTAGCTTTTGTGGCGCATTATGACTTGGAATTATATTAGATTGATGTAAAAATTGCTTTCCTTAATGGTGAGCTTGATGAGGAAATCTATATGGTTCATCCAGAAGATTTCATTACTGAAAGCCAAGAGGAAAAAGTATGTTGACTTAAAAAGTCTATATATGGGCTAAAGCAAGCGTCAAGACAATGGAACATAAGATTTAACGAAGCCATTTTATCTTATGGTTTTGAGATGATCAATGAGGATCATTGCATTTTCCTGAAAAGGGGTAAAGGAAAGTATATAATTTTATCATTTTTTGTTGATGATATGCTAATAGCAGGAAATGACATAGGGTTTTTGATAGAAGTTAAAGAGTGACTTTCATCACAGTTTGACATAATAGATATGGGAGAAGAGTAAAAATTGTGAGAGATTGATCTAAAAGACTTTTGATTTTGTCTCAAAAGTCTTACATAAATAAGATGTTATAACATTTCAGTATATGTCTGATTGCAATAGTGAATATACATCTATTGTGAAGGGTACTGTTCTAAGCAAGAGTATATGTCTCAAGACTTCAAAAGAAATAGCCGAGATGAATATAAAATTATATGTCAATGCTATTGGTAGTTTAATGTACACTATATTGTATACTCATCCTAATATCAGCTATGTTGTTGGCTTAGTTAGTTGGTTCCAGTAAAATTTAGAACCGAGACACTGGAAGGCGATGAAGAGGATATTCATGTTGGAGTATTGGGAATACAATCAAAGTCCCACATTGGTAAGACATGGAAAAGATCATGTGCTTATAAGATGAAAAGATATCTCCATTGGAATGATGCCTTTTGGGTAAAGCCCAAAAATAAAACCATGAGGGTTTAGGCCCAAAATAGACAATATCATACAATTGTGGAGATATATGAATCTTATAAGCACTAACAATTGGTATCAGAGCCATGGTCCATGTCAAGCCATGAATCTCAAACGAAGAAAGTTGAGCTCCCATGTCCGGATCAAGAGAACCAGACACCAGGTAGAAGTCCAGTTGGGTCGGGAGGACCGAACAATTGGCAAAATGTCCAATTGGGCCAAAAGGGCTGGACAACTAGCAGGAAGTCCAGCTGGGTCAAGAGGACCAGACATTTGGCAGGAAGTTCTGGTGGGTTGCGGATCGGACATCAAGTAGAGGATGTCCTTGGAGGACAGATAGGCTTCAGGGGGGTCAATATGGTCCTTCGTTTGAGGGGGAATTGTTGGAGTATTGGGAATATAATTAAAGTCCCACATTGATAAGACATAGAAAAGATCATGTGCTTATAAGATGAAAAGATATCTCCATTGGAATAAGGCCTTTTGGATAAAGCCCAAAAACAAAACCATGAGGGCTTAGGCCCAAAGTGGATAATATCATACCATTGTGTAGATATATAAATCTTATAGGCATTAACAATTCAAACATTTAAAATTGACAACAGATTATTATCTCTGTTTTCAAGGATCAGATATGAGTCTGAAGGGCTATTCAGATGCAGATTGAGCTAGGGACTTGGATGATAGAAAATCCACATCAGGTTATGTTTTCTTGTTGAATGGTGACACCATCTCATGGAACAACAAGAAATAGACTTGTGTAGCCTTGCCGACTATGGAAGTTGAATATATGGCATATTCAACAGATGTGCAAGAGACTGTCTGGTTAAGAAGGTTCCTAAAGCATCTATAGATTACTGAGGACAGTGGGAGTTCGGCTATCTACTGTGACAGTCAAGCTACAATAGCTTTTTCAAAGGATCCCAAATATCACAGTAAGGGCAAGCACATAGGTATAAAGTATAACTTTATAAGGGATATTGTTGCTAAGAAAAAGATTGTTCTTGAGTATATCCCTACTCATGTTATGCTTGCAGATCCTCTTACTAAGCTAATGACTAAGGAGTCATTTTATGGATATGCAAAGTCTTTGGGACTTCGATCAATGTAACAAAGTAGTAATACCAATCAAATTTTTGATGATTTAATCGAGGAATGTCATAATCTATTAAGGGTAAATATTTATGTTACATTCAAATAATATCTCAGTGAGCATGTTGACAGGTTAAGATTGGTCCTCTCACATGGATAATCATCTCTATTTTGTTGAGTATGAATAGGGATAAGATCGGTGCTTATGGGATAGCTTATGTAGCTATATGTAAATAGAGACATACTTGTAAGCTGGGGTTGCCTTGATAATTGTATCAAGATGAGATCATTTGTAGATTTATGATTGAAGTAAATATACCCACCATTTACTAAACCTGTTTAAAGCCAAATTAGAATTCATGAGTTGAATTTAGGATTAGGCATTGGGAATGTCTAGATCGAAATATGTACAATGTTGATTTGAGAAAAACATGCGCTCTTTTTAGTAAAGAGAATAATATCGTAACATATGATTCATACCACATGTGCTATGGTGACAATAAGGGTAGTAGGAGAATGGATCTCTGCTTCTCTACTATGTGAGCCCTTGAGATTATATATCAATCTCGATATTTACCTTAAGTGACTATTTAGCTGTCTACTTAAAGTTTTAATCAGGGTCTGCTACTTTAGTATGTAAATCTATTGACTATGGATGATTCAGTCTATTGAACATGACTCGGAAAGAGACTGATTAAAATGAATGGATTTGAGCTAGAAAGGAAGATTAAAAAGATTTACATCTTTGAAGTTTATTCACTGGTCAACCTATTTTTATCATGTACAGAAATGAATTGTGAATATTAAAATATGGAATATGCTCTTGACATAATAATCATTATGAGAGATTAGAGATGTTCATATTGATGTAAATAATTTAATCAAGGTAAATAGCAAGACATTGATATATCCAGGAGAACGATTGTGTACCACCTAGAGAACGACTTTGTGCCACCTGAAGAATGACTGTGTGCCATCGGTATAATGGTTGTGTGCCACTTGTAAAATGATTGTGTACTATTTAGTAAGCGGCTAAGTAAAGTATAACAACTTTCTTAGAGATGATCGCTCAAAGAGTAGCTCTGTAAAATGTAATAACTTTCTTAGCATGGAATGCTCGATATGCTTGTTGTCGCACGAACTATTTTCCCTAAGTATGAATTGGATATTCTGATTTAGTCTGTGTGACTATGAACCTCTAAAAAGTTAGTCTTTGTAGCTATCTGATATATGTGATCATTTTCCTTTGCAACATAACTTGGACGAGTGAGAGATGTTAACATTAATACACGTAACATGAATATGTCTCTTGAAATTGCTTAGTGCATTTTGGAAATGAAGAGACTATGATGCAATTAATGTCTTAAGGAAATGAAGAGACATTGATTCCTTATAAAAGATTCGTCCAAGTTGCAATGAAGAGGTAGAGGAAGAGGTCGCGTTGTGTACATGAAGAAGCAAGAAAGACGATGTGTGTGTCTTGTAGAATGTCCAAGGCTCGGTTGGGATTTGGTTTGTGAACCAAGAAGAGCTTTCCGATTTAGTATGGTGATCATTCTTTAGAATAGCAGGCGATAGATCGTAAGATCTCTTTGCAATACAAATCCTAAGTTTAAAGATTCCACAAACTCTGTAAGTGTTTACAGTTTTTATATACTCATGCTTGTTGATGTAATCTTACTAACACCTGAGTCATCGAGCTTCAGACTCCTTCAACTTCTGACTTCCTGAGTGGTCGAGTTCTTGATTTCTTCAACTTTCGACTTCTTGAGTCACCAAACTTTCGACCTCCCATGCTCCCGATTCCTGAGTGCCCGAGCTCTCGACTCCTTTGCTCTCCGACTCCCGAGTGCTTGAGCTCTTGATTCTTGTGCTCTCGAATATTGAGTGGTTGAACTCCTGACTTCTTCATCTCCCGACATTCTCATCTCCCGACTCCTGCTGCTCTCGACTCCTCCTTCCCCTCTTGGGTCCCACGGGCCTCATTCCTTTCCTTCACTATTCCGATTCTTCATGTCTACAAGTATCTATTTGTGGATCCGTTTCCTGTAGTATCATTAGTCCCCTCCCCTCAAAAATAGTGAGACAATTCAAATAAGTCTGAGTCACATGATTCGAATAAGTTTGACGTCTACGAATCCTATCTCATATATGCCTCCTTTAGTTGAACCAAGAGCTTATAAACTGCCTCAATTGGATGACAACCCTTCTCTTCTCTTCTGCACTCTAGAAAGAGTGGGAGACTTTGACTCATAACAATACTTCCAACAAAGAGAACCCTAGCCGGATCGAGGGCTTACAAACTATTTCGGTGAGATGGGTGAAAATACTTCTCTCCAGACTGCTTCATAAAAGAATACCCAAGCCGAGTCGAGAGCTTACAAATTGCCTTGGTTGGATGGGTGAAAATACTTCTTTCCCAATTGCTTCATAACAAAATACTTGAGTCGGGTCGAGGGGTTATGAACTACCTCTGTTGAGCCAACCAAGGTGGTGATGAATGCTCGACACTTGATGGCGTTGGAATATTGATGCAATAGTACTGCATTCTCAAACTTATAGAGATGTTTCTCTGGATCTATAGTACCATCATATTCTCCCAAATGAGGGGACCGAAAGTTAGATGGGAGTTCTTCTAGTAGAATCTCCTCTGTGAATGGAGGCGATTTTCTCTAAGCCTGATATGCTATCGAGTGAACCTTCTCTTGCTCTTCGCTAACAAATTTAGGAGCTATCCGCGCCGATGCACGATTCCTTGTAGACTCATTATTTTGTTGAACTTCCTTCTCCTTCCTACTATTCGAAAGTGGAGGAGCAAGGGGAAATTGCTCCCTCGAACACGGTGGGGCTCTTCCTTTGTCTTATGGATTGAGGAGAGGTTTACTGATCTTCCTAGTTCCTTGGACCAACTCCTCCTCCACTACTTTCTGAACAATCACAACCAACTGGAAGTGACGTAGGGTTATGGGGGCTTCCTTTGAAGCCGAGGCAGAAGAGGGAACTTCTTATAATTACATCCTCAAAGTCTTTGCTCAAAGTTTCCACAGACGAACCAACTGATGTGATTAGCTTTTGACCCTCTTTCGTCGAGAGAGGGTTCGATTCGATCGCAATAGTATCCTATCAAATGTGACATAGATCAAAGGGCATCGGTACTCTGGCAACACCCCACCAATCCTTAAGTCAGACAGGAGAAGATAAAAAGTAGAATTTAGAATGTAGCTAGTACAACGAAAGTATAACCAAACTTTTCTGTACCTCAACTTACCTTTATATAATACCTTCAAGATTTCTTGCAAACCAAGATTATCTTCTCATGGTGCCCTTTGAAGGGCTGTTAAGGGACAACTGTTATAGGGAATCTCCACTTAGCATGCCATGTGTTCAGGAGTTATCAATGAGAGAGTCGGTAGGAGGGGATCGAATGTGACAATTGTTGAGAGGAATCTCTTCAGTGGTCCTCGAGTTTCCGACTCCTCATGCTTCCAAATCTTGAGTGGTTGAACTCCCGACTTCTTCCTCTCTTGACTTCTTCATCCCTCAACGTCTTCATCTATTGAGTCCTATTTCTCCTGACCCCTCCTACCCCTCCTGGGTGTTGGTGCAAATAATATTCATATAAATTCACAATGGTATGATATTGTCGATTTTGAGCCTAAGTTCTCATGATTTTATTTTTGGGTTTTAATCAAAAGGCCTCATACCAATGAAGATATCTTTTCATCTTATAAGCACATGATTTTTTTTCATGTCTTACCAATGTAGGACTTTGATTATATTTCCAATACTCCCAACATTGGATCTCACGGGCCTCCTTTCTTTCCTCCATTATTCTGAATCTCCATGTTTACAAATATCAATTTGAGGATCCGCTTCCTGCTGTATTAGGTGATTATTCAAATTGATGGGCAGGCATGCATCTACAAAGAAGATGACTCCCATCAAACCTTAACAAACAAGTCTTCCTCCTACAGATAGTGAAGGGTTAAAAGGGAACAAAAGGATGAACCTTGGCAAAACTTCTACTAAGTTTAAGTCAGATTTCATTGGAAAAAAGGGAAAGTATAACATAAATAGAGAGCAAAATATTCGTATATCAGAATCATAACATTTCGATCCCCTTGCCCATTCTTTGGATATTTTTTTATACAAACTTCATGGTGGATGAACAAACACTATGCTTTGTGCTTGACCACGTTTGTTTCTGTCTACTATGTACATTAATGTATGTAACTGGCACCTCTATCCTAATGAAACATCGCTGCCTACTCGTCTACCTTGACAGTTTGACTTTCTCTCAACCCAACAATTAGGCTCCCTAGGCAGAGCTTTATCATACCGAAGTCAAGTCAGCTCAATAATCCAATGCGATTTCGGTATTGATCAAGTCTTCTTTCTATCATTTTGATCTTTTTCACCTCCGTATCATCGACAATACTTAATTCAAGTAAAGATTGAACCTTTATCAAAAAGGAAGACGAAGGAGGATTGTAAGATCGTTAATGTATGATTTTACTGTAAGGAATCTAAGCGCACTCGGAAACATTTTACAAGCACTATGCAGTAGAAAAACAAGATCCCTCCAAAGATCCATGTGAAAAACCATACTTGTTTGATCGATTCTATCCTATGAGAATCGTAGTTACCTTCGATGTGTGTCCTTCACTATCCCGTCCACAACACTTGCATTTAAGGTGTCTGGATCTCAGCGCGGTCAGGATGTTCGCACCTCCACGGTATCTACACGAACCGTGAGATGGAGTGGAACTAAACTATGGTGCTAGCCACAAGGTTGGTTCGACCAAGAAGGTAGAAGAAGGAGAAGATGGTCACACGAAAAGCACCAAAAGTCTCATCCAAAAAAAATCATCTTTTATATTCAACCATTGAATATGAAGGATTTGTGACTCTTGGTTTCCATGGAATTAATAACCCATTAATTCCATCTTAATGATCATGCAACCCCTTTCTTAATGGTGAGTCTCACTCAAACCAAATCTGACTTGAGTCTAACTCGAGTTAGATTCATTGGGTATACCTTGAGTCCTACTCAATTCGAATTTGACTTGAGTCTAACTCGAGTCAGATTCATTGGGTATACCTTGAGTCCCACTCATTGAGTCTAATCTACATTAGACCCAACCCGATGGTCCAATGACTCATCACATGAGCCACTCCAACTCACATGTCCTAAGTGTGTGACCCAATAGGTTCTCGTAACGTTGGCAATGTTTCTAAAATTCTTTTAGAGACATAAGCAATGAGTGACATCTATCAATACATCATTGCTATCCAAGTAACGAGAATGTCGAGATCCGACATAAGCTTTCCGTGACTACTATCGTGTATGACTCAGTCCTTCTATCCTTTATATCTAGATTGATCAATGAGGCATAGATTGTGTCATCCTTTTATCAATCAAGAGTTTCTTGATCTCCAAGTAGACTACTCAACCAAATAAACTCAATATCTCATATTGACTTATTCGAGCATGACAATGCATTTTAGCAGTCCTACTCTATCAAGGAGCCCATAGATATCACTTCCGATATATGGAAGGGATAAATCCCATCTATATCACTCATATCCCTCCGCATAACTTATTGCATACCCAGTGATTGCCTTTATAGTCACCCTGTTACAGGTGACGTTTGACGAAGCTAAAACATACAACTCATTATGTAGGGAACCGTAGTGATTTCAGGTCTAAGGATTATTCATACCAATAGTCATATGAGAATGTTTATGACACTCATATAACGATCCATGAAACATTATCATGGCGGGTCAATTCAGTACATAGTCTCTAATATATACCCATGTGTCAACTTGATATCATATATCTATGACTTGTGAGATTAAGTCATCAATTGACCTACATGCTAGTCTCTGCGCATTAATATTGACCTTGCATATTAATACTTGACTAGAAATAGTTAAGAGTAGTGTTTTATACACACACACACCTGAACCTACTATTCAAGGACACTATTATATTATTCATATAACATATTTAAGAAATAATATAATAAGCAAACCTTGCCTGTTATTAATGAAATATGATACATATGATCCCTAATCATTCATTTCATTATTGACACTAAAGGCTAGGCTGACACTAACACTTACCTCGCAAATTTTTCGAGGTAGTGGAAGTATCACCATCAAATTCCATATCAAAGTATGTATGTTTAATTCGGACAAGCCTTCACAACAAAGGGATGACATATCATATGCAAGCATATGGAGTATCCGTGCAGCATCCTTACATTTCTGTAGTACTTTTCCTTTTTTTTAATGGTCAAGTGCATCTGTAGCACTAAAAGACGATTACATTCTCATCAACATTTCTCATCATCGATTTTTCGAAGATGATTAAAAGAGATAAATCACGGAGAACTATATCTCTTGATCCATTGGTCAAAAACAATGAAGAGATTTTGAGTTCAAACAAAAATTCTAAACCTCTTATCAAAATTTGATTCTTGTCCATATGTAATAACACCTATGCTATTCTAATCACCACACAATCAACTGTATGACAATAATGAATTCCTTAAAATTCAATCCTTTTTCCTCAAGGGATTGTCGGCCAACAAAATCCAATATATTCATATCCAAACTTATCAGTCCAGCTTCACTTCACAGTTTCTTAATCCACTTTGATGAGTCCGATCTAACAATCTAGATAAATTGAGACGAAACCCAACTCAATAACCCCAAACACCTGCAAAAACATAATATCTAAGCTTCTCTTCAACCTACCATTATGTGAATTCTAAATCCATACAGACATAAGGGTTACCCAAAACAAAATCAGGTATATGTTCGATGAGCACAACTGCTTGACAAATTTGCCCATTCACTCCGAACAACTCGCACTGCAACACACAATGGAAGCCCAAACCACATCAGTGAAGAAATCGAGTGGCATTCACAGCGTTGAAGGGAGGAGCGACGGTGCTATCCGGGGTTGTAGGATCGAGTAAACCGAGAGAGGCGGGTGAATCTCGGTATTTTATAAACTTTTCTAAACAGAATATGTAGTGGAAATTAAATAAGTTAGACACAGTAATTTACTTGGTTCACAACCCAAACCAAGTTGCTACTCCAAGGCCCGTAGCTCTACTACGAGCTACCTCGATGGGCAATTCACTAAATACCCTCCGATTTGAGAACTCTCGACTTCGGAGGGTTTCACTTTTTACAAATAATAGAGATGGGTAACACACTACCTACTCTTGAATTTAAGTACAATAGCAAAAAAATAAATGAGCAAATACAAGACGTATACCGACACTAAGTAGATGGTAGAAGTGTGCTCGGAGTGTCGGAAGATCGCCTTGTTGTGGGAGTTTTAGCTTTGGTGGACGAGAATGGATTTCGACAGCACTTCGACGTAAAAGTTATTGATACTGGGATCTGGTCGAGCACAACTTTTATAAACTATTTCCAGTCGACTGGAATGCCTTCCAGTTGACTCTGCATCAGCCCGTCGATATGGAATTCGTGGTCTTCCAGTCGACTGAATCCTCTTCAGTCGACTCCATGTCACTCGGCTCCGCATCGAGAAATTTCCCTCTTCAGTCGACTCAAGCCCTTTCCATCTGGGTCGCACGATCTCCGATCGATCAACAGCTAATCCTTCCAAATAGGTATCCAGTTGACTGATACATCTCCAATCGACTAGACTTCAGTCGACTAGAATCCATTTAGTCGACTGATCCCTGCAAAACAATATTAGCACAAAACATGAATTATGATAGCAGTAGTAATACTGCTCGATCTCGACTACTAAGTCCCACGCAGACTTTTCGTCGGATCGACGATTAGCTTTGTCCCCCTACAGAGGACTCGGCCTCACCTCTTCACTCGAGGCTTATCTGCCGACTACCTGGTGAACTTACCATTCTTGACATCCAATCTGACCCACTAGGGCTTCCACCAGCTGTCCGGTCTGCCTGACCCAGCTGGACTTTTTGCCGATTGTCCGGTCTCCCGATCCAACTGGTCTTCATGCCAAATGTCCGGTCCACGTGATCCATCTGGACTTCATGTCTGATGTCTGGTCCTCCTGATCTGTCAAGATTCATGCCTAGTATCCGGTCAACACGACCTACTAGGACTTCCTGTTAAGCCTGCACACATAACACTTATATTAGATCACACATGAATCCTAACTCTTAACTGTGGTTCATACATCAAAACTAAGGAGTGATGCTTACTGCATCAATAATCTCTCCCTTTCTGTTGTATGACAACACATCAATTAAAGTTAGGAGAATCAAATACCAATCTTCATATTTTGACATGTGTAAGAAATGAATTTAAAACTTTTGTCATGCATAAATTTAACCATGTATGAAATGCATTCATCCTTATCAAATTTTTACATCCTTTTAAATTTATATCTTATTTTAAATCTATAATTTTATATCTCTTCTCTCCTCCTTTGGCATACATCGAAATAAGGGTTAAGTTAAAAATATGAACATAATGTATTGGAGAGTTATTATGATATTTTATCAAGAAATATTTTCAAAACTCCCCTTGAACAATTCAAAAATGTTCAAAATTTTTCACAACTCCCCCTAAATAATTCAAAATTTTTAAAATTTTCAAAACCTCTCCCCCGAATAATTCAAAATTTTTAAAATTTTCAAAATTTTCAAAACCTCACCCTTGAATAATTTAAAATTGTCAAGTTTTTCAAAATTTTTAAAACTCTCCTTCAAAAGTTTTCAAAATCTTCAAAAAATTTTAAAACTCTCCCTGAATAATTCAAATTTTTAAAATTTTCAGATTTTTAAAACTCTCCTTCAAAAGTTTTCAAATTTTTCAAAATTTTTCAAAACTCCCCTTGAATAATTCAAATTTTTAAAATTTTTAGATTTTTCAAAACCTCTCCCCTGAATAATTTAAAATTTTCAAGTTTTTCAAAATTTTTAAAAATTCCCTTGAATAATTCAAAAGTTTTCAATTTTTTTTTTAAAGTTTCAATGCAAAAAGCGATAGGGATTAAGGCCAAGCATGAATTCCTAAAAATTAAAATTAAATTTTGAAAATACACATCTAAAAATTATCCTTAAAGTAAATGTTCAACTCTTTTCTAGCTTAAATGATATAGAGTTAATCATCAAGCTTTGAATTAGAGTCAGTCACCGAAGTGATCAATTTGCTTTTGTAAACCCATTTTTGGTTCATTTTGATGCACTGGATCTACATCTTGAACCAGAGGTGCAGTCCTAACATCTCATGCCCATCTACGTAACTCAATACACAAACAGGTAATCCTAAGTGTTTGTGAGATGCAAAGGCTACTTAGTTCTATAGGATCAAGAAGTCTAGATTGACCTAATCTAGATTAATTTTTAATTTTTCAAAAAATAGTAATATAATATTACTTTTCAAAATACTTCGAAATAATAAGCATGAAAATAATATTCCTAATCTACCAAGCATAAACCACACAAGATTTTATTTTAAATTTTTTATTAAGTTTCAGTATCATGACAATCATAATCAGTGGATGGGGGATGAGAAGGACCCATGCCCCAAGACCTAAGAAGATCCATCATCTGTTGATGATCCTCTCTTTGCTCTTGCATAATCTACATCATCTCAAGATGCTGTCGCTACATCGTATCCTCCAACCTAGATAATCTCTCTGCTACGGTCGGAGCTGCTGGAATCCTAAGAAATGGTGATAAACTATCAAATCCTGGGGCTTCCTGATGCTCGGACTTGGAGTGGTGGTCGGGGTCGATCTCTGGCTCATGCTCCTGCTCCGGATCAGGCTGGGGCTGAGACTGAGGTCCATCTCTCTTCTATACAAGGATATTATTGTCATCTAAACCTACTTTTGATAAACCAAACTGCCTAGACCCTATTATGTCATACTCGGTAAGCTGTTTGATGTTACCTGTGGTAACATCAAATCCTAATGCGGCTAAAAGAGATGTAATGACATGGCAGTAAGGCAAGTGTGCCTTCCTGCTAGTGATTGACCTGGAATGATAAATGATAGAATGGAACATCTGTAGGCTAATATCTAAATCTAACCTATGACTAAGCACATAAAGTAAAAATGAATGAAAAGGGCGCATCATGGCGATGTCCCTAGTGGTGAGTGGTAAAATGCAGTTTACTATAACTCGATACAAGGCATAGTCCTGCACTCGGAGTCTAGTAGAATTAAAGATACTCACAGACAGAGTTCTTTCTTCACCAAAAAGATGCATGTGAATCCTATCTAATATAATATGAGAGTAGGGGTCACCGTACGGTAACTCAGTGGATGAAAAATATGCAACAGGACATGTCGAATGCAATAGGCCTAAATGCTCTCTCAACATGTCAGGGGTGAAAACAAAGTCCTTACCTTGTACCCTAGTCGAGTATGAGAGGTCATCAATCTTGCTAAAGTTATTAAAAAATTCCGCACATATGTCTATGTTAATGGGATTTTTACAATAGACTAGTTTCTCTAATCCATAGTGTATAATGACCTCCATACTTAGTGTGCATGCATTACTAAAGTATGATCTACTAATGTACCTAGTGGGCATAGGAAGGTATGTAATACTCTCAAATCTAATCCTATGTCCCTCAGTAGGGAACCTAATATCCAAGCATGGAGTCGATGACTCAACCTCAACAGTTCTTCTTTTACCCCTAATTAAATTACAAATATTAAATATTTATTGAAAATAATTGAAATTTGAGTTAAAAATTATTACCTTGGCATTTTGAATGATATTAAAGAGAGATGCCAACCTAAGCGCTTCGGAGGATTGGAATTAGGGTTTTTTTGGTGAAATTTCGGCTGTTTTGAATGGGTTTGGCGTGCCTCGGCATTGTTCTTATAGACTGGATTCAGTTGACTGAACACATTCTAGTCACCTGAATTTGAGTCGACTTAAGGTGTTTCAGTCGATTGTTATAATTATTACCATTTACTTCGTCACCTTAACTTTTATCTACCGGGTCATTTCAGTTGACTGAAGTAGTGTTTTACCTTCCCAATGCTCGGAGGTAACTGATTTTGATTCAGTCGACTGAGTTTGAGTATGATCGATTTACTTCAAAGTTTAAGGTTTATTTAATTATCCTTATTTGATTAAGTTAATTATTTAAATTTTGTAGATTAACTAATTTGGTAATTAAGTTTGTTTAAGTTTAAGTATAGTAAATTAGGTTGAGTTGAATTAAATTAAGTTAAGATAATTTGTTTAGTTAGTTATATTTGTTAAGTTTAGTTTAATTAAGGTAAGTTGTTAAAATACATTTGGTTTAAGTGTATTAGGTTTAATTCAGCTTAATTAAGATCAATATCATCTCACCCAAGCTAGGTTTTCAATACACTTATTCCTACGAGTTTTGTGAGATGAGAATTTCTTTTATCTTAATTAAATTTAATGAGGAATTTCAAAGTGTTTAAACTTGTGTTAGATTCAAGCTTGGTTTGAGCTAGTCAAGTAGGTTTTTCCAATATTGACTTTCAGGTCGTGGCGAGGCACATGACCTTCTTGGTTATCGGAGCAACGACCACTTCCTAGACAAAGTCAATAAAGGAATCAAGTACTTAATTCACTTTAGATTAAACCTTGGTCTAACTAGTTAAAGACTTAGTGAGTTAGCTTCGGTCAGTTCCACTCGACTTAGTGCACTAGGTCGTGGTGAGGCACATGGCCTTCTTGATTATCGGAGCAACGACCACTTCCTAGACATGCACTTCAAAGAGTTTTCTTAACTTACTATCAGTTCACTTGTCTTAGTACTAGGTTGTTCAAGTTTAAGCTACTTTGTTTCGTATCTAGTCCATTCTACATTAAGCAAGTAAAGTAAACTAAGACATTCAAGTGTTTAACTAGAACATGGAAGGTTAACTAAAGCAAGCAAGTGTTAGACTAAAACAAGGAAAGTTAACTGAAACATGCAAGTGTTTAACTAAACAAGGAAACAAGCAAGGTGTTAGCTCCCCCTAAATGGTAGCTAGTTTGACTTTTGTTCACTAAGTGAACTTGACACTTGGGAACCCAAAATTGATTTGGTCCAACTTGGTTGACTAAGCTAGACTTAGGAACCCATGCTTGGACTCAATTCTTAGCATTTCGGCTAAGTAATGACATGTAAGATTTATAGGTGGACTTAACCTTATACTCGAGTCCGGATTTGTTGTACACAACTCGCTGAGATCCAAGCATCATGTTGAGATACTTGGAACCTGAAGTGAACTTTTCCAAAGATCCAGTTAGATCTTCTACTTGTCTTTTTAGAACTGAGTTCTCTTCCTCAAGCTTTACAACTTGAGTTGAGTCTCTATCCTTAAATTGGCAAGTTGAAATCTTCAAGTTGACTTGCTCCTTAAGTACTTGGACTTCCTTAAGTAGCGAGTCGACTCGATTTTTGGACTTAGCTAACTTCCTACTTAAGCATGCAATAATATTATACAATTTATCTTCTAGGGGAGAAGTTACCTCGTCAAAACCTTCGAAAACGGATGCGGATCTGTGGCTTCTCTCGAACTCGGAATCAGACTCATATTCGGAACTTGATTCGGCTCTGGATATTGATTCGGCCATAAACGCGACGAAGCTTCTCTTCGTCTCTTCCGTGTCTGACTCCTCCGATGACGACTCATCCCATGTAGCCTTAAGAGCCTTCTTCTTCTTTTCATTTTTTGGTTTTTCTTTCTTTTTTAAATTTGTGCACTCCGACTTGTAATGTCCTTTTCTGTTGCATTCGTAGCAAGTTACTTCCGATCGAGGTCTCGGCTTGTTGTCGGCCACCTTTTTGGTGTCTTTCTTCGTAAACCTCTTCTTTCGGTTGAACAATTTTCTTACCATATTTACAATCTCCTCTTCTCAATTTATTTCCGACTTCAACTCGTCTTCAGATTCAACCTTTACTTTTCTTTTCTTTTTAGTTGAACCTACCATCAAAGCTATATCATTCTCGGTTTGACCCAAGTTAGCTTGTTCGTGTAGTTCAAGTTCACAAAATAGTTCATCTAACCTAATTGTGGAGAGATCCCTAGATACCTTATATGCATCGACAATCGATGTTCATAAGGCATTTCTCAGGAATGCTTTAAGGGTATACCTAATTAAGTCCCTATTCTTTATTTGGTGTCCTATTAAATGTAGTCCATTTAATATATCTTTAATCATAGTATGAAGTTGACTAGCGTTTTCGTTTTCATTCATTTTACAATTAAATAATTTATTTAAAAACATGTCCCATTTAGCTATTCTAGTGTCATTTGTACCCTCATGCAATTCAATTAATTTCTCCCATAATTATTTAGAGTTTTCAAATGGACCTACTCTATTTAGCTCTTCTTTAGTAAGTCCACATTGCAAGGTGTTAAGTGCCTTGTAATTGACTTGAGCTCTCTTCCTAATATCTGAGGTCCATTTTTCTGGTTCTAACAACTCCCCCGAGTTGTTTACCGGAGCTGTGAACCCTTTCCTAATTGAAAATCAGACCTCTAGGTTGGTCTTCAGATAGCACTCCATTCGCTTTTTCTAGTAGGAAAAGTCCTCTCTGTTAAAGAGAGGAGGGCGAACGATGTTGTATCCCTCTAAGTGTGACATCATTAATGAAATATTTTCTAAGGACAAAATTAATTTAACTGAAATAAATCTAGAATGCAGAAAATCTTAATATATAGAAAACTATTTTAATTAATTTTAAAATGCAAAAAATTATTTTAGTAAATTTTAAAATGCAGAAAATTATTTTAGTAAATTTTAAAATGCAAAAAATTATTTTAGTAAATTTTAAAATGCAGAAAATTATTTTAGTAAATTTTAAAATGAAAAAATTTATTTTAAAATACAAAAAATTATTTTAGTAAATTTTAAATTACAAAAAATTATTTTAAAATGGAAAAAATTATTTTAGTAAATTTTAAAATGCAGAAAATTATTTTAAAATGTAAAAAATTATTTTATTAAATTTTAAAATACATAAAATAATTTTAAAATTCAGAAAATTATTTTAGTAAATTTTAAAATGCAAAAAATTATTTTAAAATAATAAAAATTATTCTAATGCAATAAAAATTATTCTAATGAAATAAAAAGTTATCTAAAACAATAAAAATTATTCTAGAACAATAAAAATTATTATAAGCAATAAAAATTATTCTAATGAAATAATAAATTATCTAAAGCAATAAAAAATTATCTAATGTAATAAAAAATTATCTAATGCAATAAAAAATATTGTAAACTAATCTAAAGCTCACGATGGTGGTTTCACCAACTCGGAGAGCCCCTTGCTCTGATACCAATTATAGGATCGAGTAAACCGAGAGAGGGGGTGAATCTCGGTATTTTATAGACTTTTCTAAACAGAATATGTAGTGGAAATTAAATAAGTTAGACACAACAATTTACTTGGTTCACAACTCAAACCGGGTTGCTACTCCAAGGCTCGTAGCTCTACCACGAGCTACCTCAATGGGCAATTCACTAAATACCCTCCAATTCGAGAACTCTCAACTTCGGAGGGTTTCGGTTTTTACAAATAATAGAGATGGGTAACACACTACCCACTCTTGAATTTAAGTACAATAGCAAAAAAATAAATGAGCAAATACAAGACGTATACCGACACTAAGTAGATGGTAGAAGTGTGCTCGGAGTGTTGGAAGATCGCCTTATTGTGGGAGTTTTAGCTTTGGTGGACGAGAATGGATTTCGACAGCACTTCGACGTAAAAGTTATTGATACTGGGATCTGCTCGAGCACAACTTTTATAAATTGTTTCCAGTCGACTCCACATCAGCCCGTCGATATGGAATTTGTGGTCTTCCAGTTGACTCCACGTCACTCGGCTCCGCATCCGGAAATTTTCCTCTTTAGTCAACTCAAACTCTTCAGTCGACTCAAGCCCTTTCCATCTGCGTCGCACGATCTCCAATCGATCAACAGTTGATCCTGCCAAATAGGTATCCAGTCGACTGATACATCTCCAGTCGACTGGACTTCAGTCGACTAGAATCCATTCAGTTGACTGATCCCTGTAAAATCGTATTAGCACAAAACATGAATTATGATAGCAGTAGTAATACTGTTCGATCTCGACTACTAAGTCCCACGTAGACTTTTTGTTGGATCGACACCTAGCTTTGTCCCCCTACAGAGGACTTGACCTCACCTCTTCACTCGAGGCTTATCTGCCGACTACATGCCGAACGTACTATTCTTGACATCCAATCTGACCCACCAAGGCTTCCACCAGCTATCCAGTCTGCCTGACCCAGCTGGACTTTTTACTAATTGTCCGGTCTCCTGACCCAACCGGTCTTCATGCCAAATTTCTAGTCCACGTGACCCATTTGGACTTCATGCCTGGTATCTGGTCCTCCTGATCTGTCAAGATTCATGCCTAGTATCCGGTCGTCACGACCTACTAGGACTTCCTATTAAGCCTGCACACTTAACACTTATATTAGATCACACGTGAATCCTAACTCTTAATTGTTGTTCACACATCAAAACTAAGGAGTGATGCTTACTGCATCAACAGGGGTGATCGCAGCTAACCGCGATGGTTGCAGTGGTTGTCCACGGTGATGAACGTGATGAGGAAGACAAAAGGATTAGCGATGGCAAGCTGGCTCGGGCGTCGGTGATGGGAGGCAATGGTATTGCTGTGCTCACATAATCTGGTAGCTACTCGGGTGGAGAATAGATCGACGACAACAAACCAAACTCACGTAATCAGGATGACCAGGTGGCTACAGTTGGTGCTTTAATCTTCGACGACGAAGTGGCAACGATGACACGGCAGCAACCGACGGATGGGAAGAAATGGCGGAAGAAAGGAATGGGCTCGTGTGGATCAACTATGATGCGAAATCTGAAGAAATCGACGGTTAAGGCAGAGGGCATCAACGTTGCTTGCGTGGAGGAAGGAAAACAAATCTGCAACAGTGAAGGGAGGAGAAGGCGGCGACTGATGTGGTGACGACAATGAGGAGCGGCACAGCGAGCTGACTTGAGCGACGGTGATGGGCTCTGTAGCAATGGTCGGCGGTGGGTTGTGACTCATGAGCAGGAGGATCAATGACCCCTGTGGCACACCAGCGAGAAGAAATGACGCCGACGAAAGATCGATCTCGCATATTCGGGAGAAGAGGAAGAAATGACGGAAGAGGAGAAGAGGAGTCGGCGATCGGTAGCCTTCTGCTCAAGGTGATCTTCGACGATGTAGTGGTGGTGAAGATCAGGTGGAGAGGAAGAAACGGCAAAAAAAAACAAAATCGGAAGGAGATGGGCTGCGGCGTGAGGGAAGTTAGGGAACAGAGAGATAAGGAAAAGAAGAAAATTGAGGGAAAAGAAAACTTAGATTTTCTATTTATAACTTAGACTAATTAAACCTATTAACTCCTAAATATCTAATAATCCAAATAGGCTTCCTCAAAGCCTATTAAATCTTTCCCTTGAATTGTCATATAAATTCCATTTAAATCTAGAAAAATTTCTAAAAAATTTTTGAAAAATTTTATAGGTTATTTTTCCTAATTAACAAGTATTATTTTATAATTATTATTTTATTTTATTTTTCAATATATATTACATTCTCCCCCGCTAATAAAATTTGGTCCCTAAATTTCCTACTCAAGTACCATGAATAAGAATTGCCATACTGAACAACTCAAGTACTTTGAGAAGAGTTAGGCACCTCAAGTAACTATAAAGATCCTTATAACCTACATGGTCAATGTATAAGAACTCTCCTAATCTCATTTAGAAACCACAAGGTAGAGGCAAAACTCTGTACATCTGGTAACTCTGCATTGTATTTCATCACCGATCGAATGATCATCCTGCTTAGGCTCAAAAATTTCCTAATGATGAGACACACAACATGGCACAGAGAAATACCTTCTCTCTACATCAATACAAGTCAAGTATTCAATAGTGCCATCAGGGTTATCTAACCAGGCTCAAGCAACTCAATGGTCACAAATATCGGTTACAAAGATGATGTCAAACTAATCTAAATACTCCATGAGTTCTTGATTCATCAAATCTAGGAATATGACTGGAGCACTAGTAAATCCAAACAACATCACCAAAACTCATAATGTTCACACCGAGTATGAAATGTCATCTTTTGCACATCTACATCTTCCACTCTAAGCTAATGATATCTCGATCCTAAACCAACCTAGAGTATACACAGGTATCCTTTAGTTAATCTAAACAGATCATCTATCTACAATAGAGGATATTCATTCTCGACGGCTACTGCATTCAGTCATCGACAATCGATACATAACCTCAGAAATCCATCTTTGTTTTTTTTAACAAAGTCCTGGATCCTCCCAAGGAGAAATACTAAGACAGATAAATCCCTCATCCCATATCTACTATAATCGCAACCTACGTTCTTCCAAATTCACATAGTGTAATCTGGTATGGGGTCTTCGATACCAGAGTCATTTTCGGAGTTATTTCGATCACATACTCCACTTGCTTATGCAGTGGCAAGCTTAGGAGTTCATCTGAAACTACATCTGAATACTCTCCAACTATACGCACATCTGAGAGGCATGCCATATTAACATTCCAAAATTTAGATATCCATAGGGATATGTCTGAAAGGTAATCTGGTTGCTTTCAGGATTATGGTCTAACAATAGGACATATAGTTTGACTCTTAGATATCCACAGGGATATGTCTGTAGTAAAGGTATGTCTATCGAAGTCTAAGGGCATCCTTTGACTTCTTGGTTGTTGGTCAACATCTCACCTGATGGTAAAGATACCACCAACCCACAAAGTCGATGTATAGGAACTCCCCTAATCCCATCCAAAATCACTCTAAACTTAACGAAGATGAACTACCTGTATCAATCAATATATCTGCTAAGATAATATTTCGAATGACCAATCCTTCGACCCTTTACCCCTCCTCTCGAGTAATGATGTAAACCCATCCAACTTCTATTCTTGATGACTTAGTTTTTGTAAGTGCAAAAGACTGCCCTTAGACGGTGCCGATGTGATAATCCGTTCTTCAATGATGATTTTTATTGTCGAGTTTATGGATCATCCTCCCGAAGGCAATATCAATGGTCTTCAACTGAGTCTTCAAAGTACACCCTGTCATCATATATATACTAGTTACCTACTGTAGAAGCAGATAGATTGATCCAACTGGATAATCTTACTTTGCATGTCTTCGTGATCTGCACTACATGCACATAATCTCTTCGGAGTCATTCTTCTAATTATGCTGATAAGCATGAGAAGGTTCTGATGATTTGTCGTTGGTCTTCTGTGGTTAGAAAGTAGTTCATGACCCATAACTCCGATCTTGCTCCTTTTGTCCAACATTCATATGCTTCTGATTCCAATATTTGACTTGCAATGTCTGCTTCTCAATCTCTAACTCTTAAAACACTTGTATGAAGTCATTTCTATACTTATTACTCTATCTAATGTCTACTGGTAGGAGCTCATAGAAAATCCAAGCATCCTGATCCAAATGTAAGTCAATAACCCCTGGGTGGCTTAAGACATCCCTTCACCTTCTTGAGCTATTAGGTGGGTGTAAACTTTGCAAGTCTAACAACCCTGTATGGTACTCCCATTATCGAAGGATCACCCTACTTGAAGCTCAAGAATTTCCTAACAATGAGTCAAATAAAATGACGGGGGAAATACTCTCACAACATCATTAAATCGTGACCAAGTGATATACTATTCTCCGAAGATTATTTTTTACATCTTCAACCAAGTAACGGCCTGAACCCGAAAATGGTATGCAACTAACTCTACTTTCTCTGCATAACATAAATTAAGTACTCAAAAGTACCTTCAAAGTTATAAAACCAAGCTCAAGCAACTCAAGGATAAAAAATCTCTATGAAACACCGTAAATTAATCCTCCACTATCTACATCAATAATAGTATACACGCCTTGTCCATTACCTCAAGTAATAATCTGACTAGCATAGTTTGTGAAAATTCCTAAGACTATAATCTTTGATCTCTAATAAAAGGTGACTATCTAACCTCTACTTTTCGACTTGGTATCAGTCGGCTCTCCAAGATAATTTACCTTTTCAAAAGCAAGTACATGTCTAATGCACTCAACATGTGATTTTCGTGGTCAACCCACACCACAACTACAAATAGTAACTAACACACTACATGACATTCCTTGTTATGAACAACTAAATACATAATCCATAGTAAGATATATAACCACCAATACCATACCTTACATCCTATTGCTCAAAGATGTCCCACCGCTACCAGCCCCAAAACTCATAAAGCCAAAATCGAGTAAAACAAAACTCGATGTTCAAATGAAATAAAATCCGAAAGTGGACTTCGTAACCTAGGCTCTGATACCCATAAAATTGTCACGCCCCAGGGGTATACTTGTCCATCAATCGGACAATACCTCCTAGTGATAATATAAGATACAACATTGATACAAGGCCCAAATAGCTATTGTCACACAAGCTATATACAATATCAAAGTAAAACGGTCGAATATAGGATACAAAATCACAAAGGTGCATGTCGGCATGACTTAATTCAATCAGAAAACATAAACGAACAAGATGATAACCACATATACAAAATACTAAAGCTCATCTTTAAAATACATATCAAAGTACAAACAACATACATATCGAAATGTGAAACAATAAGGAAAAAAATCCAACATCTCGATGTGAGGTGGGACCAGCTGGCAGAACTCCGAGCATCAGAACATATCCTCAAACTTCTATTTGCTACCTGGGCGACAGAAAAACCCAGGTTCTATAGCGGTGAGTATAAAACTCAGTGGTATATGAAAGATAGTGCATGAACTAAATAAACATATGGAGGCTAAAGAATATACAGTCTTACAGGAAATATCAACTGAACAACAATAAGAATATAATAAATCCATGTACTAACTTGATCCTCCCAGTATAATGTGCTGAACAAAAATAAATAGAGATATGTAATAGTATAGCTTATGGTCATGTGAGCAACATAGGACAACATAAAACATGCAAATGACATGAATGGCCATGTACAAACACATGCAACAATCATAGCTCAAACATATGCAACAAATCACAAACATATACAATATATCACCAATATATACAACACACATCACAATGCATATGCATGGTCACTGTCTGCACCTCGCTACCATGACCTCGATGTATGACCTGGGTGGATAGACACATGACAACTGCAACCAACTCCGACTACCACTACTCTTGAGTGGAACTGAGTGGCCAATGTATAATAGCTATCTAGCTATATACCATGGGGTCCCTGCTGCTCAGAACTCCAGTTATCACTACCTCTGAGTGGATGAGTGGGTACAATAGGATGAGCATGCACCTCACCACCACTACCCCTGAGTGGTCAAGTGTGCTCTAGAGGATTGATATGACTCTCTCTCAACCACAAAGGAGATATAGTCGTCAGCATGCATGTAGTGCGATGATAAACAAAAATAAATATGACAAACATATAAGTATAGTCATAACTATACAACAATAATATATTATCATAATTAGAAATCTAAATCATAACCAATGCATATCAAAATAGCAGGTATAACAGTACCAAATAACAAAAGAGACTGTATAGACATCAAGTAGATCATCTCTAAGATCACGTGGATAACTATCAAGCACAAGAAAAATATCGAGTGGAGTCAAGATAACGATCCTAATATCATATTCGTTCATGCACTAAGATAAAAGATCTACAAGAGTCAAAGGAAGAACTACCCACCTGATTTACAAGTCATATTGATTATCTTTACGTCCGAATCTCTATCTCGAATCAATATCCTCCCACCGTTCAATCGACCACGCTTATCCGAAACACACCTCCATTGTAAATCTCCAAGGTTTGAAGGTATAACGATTCGTAATCACCTAAATAATCTGCAATTTCATTGTATTTCACTTAATTGATCTAATTATTCAATCGACCACAATACAACAACTAATCAATGCAAATTAGATCCAAATCCTAGTTTACAGCCATACCTTGCCTATAACCTGCAAATACAAAATCCATATCACAATATATTCATATCCAAACTTACCAGTCCAGCTTCACTTCACAGTTTCTTAATCCACTTTGATGAGTCCGATCTAACAATCTAGATAAATTGGAGATGAAACCCAACCTCAATAACCCCAAACACTTGCAAAAACATAGTATCTAAGCTTCTCTTCAACCTACCATTATGTGAATTCTAAATCCATACAAACAGAAGGGTTACCCAAAACAAAATCAAGTATATGGTCAATGAACACAATCGATTGACAAATCTGCTCATTCACTCCAAAAAACTCACACTGCAGCACACGGTGGAGCCCAAACCACATCAGTGAAGAAATCGAGTGGCATTTGCAGCGTTGAAGGGAGGAGCGACGGTGCTGTCCGGGGTGATCATAGCTGGCCATGGTGGGCACAGTGGATGTATGCGGTGATGAGCATGATGAGGAAGATAAAAGGATCAGCGACGGTAAGCTGGCTCGAGCACCGGCGATGGGAGGCGATGGTGTCGTTGTGCTCGCGTAATCTGGCAGCTACTCGGGTGGAGAAGAGATCGGTGATAGAAGACTAAACTCGCATAATCAGGATGACCAAGTGGCTGCAGTTGGTGCTTTAATCTCCAGCGATGACACGACAACAATCGGCGGATGAGAAGAAATGGTGGAAGAAAGGAATGGGCTCGCGTGGATCAACTGCGATGCGAAATTTGGAGAAGTCGACGGCTGAGGCAGAGGGCGTCGATGTTGCTTGCGTGGAGGAAGGAAAACAAATCCGCAATGGTGAAGGGAGGAGAAGGCGGCAACCGGCGTGGCAACGGCAATGAGGAGCAACGTGGCGAGCTGACTCAAGCGACGATGATGGGCTCTGCAGCAATGGTCTGTGGCGGGCTACGACTCATGAGCAGGAGGGTCAGCAACCCCTGTAGCACGCCAGCAAGAGGAAACGATGGCAATGATAGATCAATCTCACATGTTCAGGAGAAGAGGAAGAAATGACAGAAGAGGAGAAGAGGAGTCAATGATCGGTGGTCTTCCACTCAAGGTGATCTCCGGCGATGTAGTGGCGGTGAAGATCGGGTGGAGAGGAAGAAATGGCAAAAAAAAACAAAATCGAGAGGAAATGGGTTGCGACGTGAGGGGAGTTAGGGCACAGAAAAGAAGAAAAATGAGGGAAAAGAAAACTTAGATTTTCTATTTATAACTTAGACTAATTAAACCTACAACTCCTAAATATCTGATAATCCAAATAAGCTTCCTCAAATCCTATTAAATTTTTCCCTTGAATTGTCATATAAATTTCATTTAAATCCAGAAAAATTTCTAAAAAATTGTTGAAAAATTCTATAGGTTATTTTTCCTAATTAACAAGTATTATTTTATTATTTTTATTTTATTTTTTGATATATATTATAGCTAAACCCCGGGATGACCATAGGTGGTTCTACAACCTCTATTTGGCACCCTCTTGGCTTGATCCAACTAGATGTAACCTCTCTCATTGAGAATCTCATTCTCAGACTTGTTTTTTGTCTTTAGATCACCCATATTGCGTGTGACCCAATAGGTTCTCGGTTATGTTGGTCATTCATAATTAACCCGTTAATTATGAATAGATTATAAGTGACACCTAATAGTACATCATAACCCCCAATTGATGGAAAAGTCTAAGTCGACTCTAGAACATTTCTGAACACTTCAGTAAATGAGTTTAAGATCCAATCAAATATATTAAAATGTACACTCAAATAGTGAATTGTGTTAGCATCTAAGACAATTGTCTTAGGACACCTCTCTATTACAACATACTCCCACTTGGCCTTAAGCCAATCGCCTTGAACTTAGGCCAAGACTCTCCTAAGCCTCTAAACTTAGGATTTAAGATACACTAGTCAACTGATATACCCTATCAGTTGACTACTATTATAATTTCAATCCTAACTTGAGATAACTCTCACTTCACTTGTATCCAGTTGACCTCAGCTTACCAGGGCCTTTCTCGCACCTAGCATATGGTCACTCTATACTTGACTAGACTTTAGTCACCTAGCATCTAATCACTCTTTACTTGCTAGGACTTTAGCTTGCCTAGCCTTAAATCACTTTGACCTTCCAGGGCTTCATCGACACCAAGCATCCAGTCCCTCTTGATCTACTTGGACTTTTTCTCTCATTCCTAGTATCTGATCAAACTTGATATGGCAAGACTTTTCGATACTAAACATTCAATCCTCTTTGATCTGTTTGGACTTTTCCTCTCATGCCAAGTGCTTGATCAACTGTGACCCACTTAGACTTTCCGTCTAATGCTATGTGTCTTGATGTGAACCCGAACATCTTTGACTCCATTATGTATGGTCAACCATGACCAACTTAGACTTCCCACTTGCAAATGCCCCATTGGACTTTCGACCACCAAGTATTTGATCCTTCCTGTCCCACTTGACTTTCTCCACTTGTCAAGTATCCAATCACCTTGATCTACTTGACTTCTCGCTTGACCATTTTCTATTAACCTTACATCCACCATGGTCAACTTGACCCAATGATGACTACACTAATAAATTCCTTCTTCATCACACAATCTTGGATGTCTCATACCATCCTTCACTCATCATCAACCTATTGTCAAATATCAAAACTCTCTAGGGACCGATTTATGTGTGCTAGAGGGGGGTGAATAGCGATTTGCATCAACTTCGTGTTCGTCTACAAAATGATTAATGCGCAGCGAAATACAAAAGCACAAGTACAACAAAATACAAAGATCAAAACACACAAACACAAGATGATATTTTATATGATTCAGAACTAAGGTTTCTACTCCACGGTCAAGCTAGTGATCTACCCTCACTATGTCTTCTCCTTCTCGACAACACGCCGGAGGTGGAGAAACCTACAATAAGCTTACAAAAATAAACTACAACCAAAACATAAGACAAGAATGAAATACAAGTAAAGGATACTTTACAAAAGATTTCTTCGATTGCTTGCACTTTGGTTGCTTTGGATTGCTCTTGAAGGTCTGGAATGCAACAATACTTCCCCTTCAAAATTGCTCCAAATATCTCTATGAAATCTTCCAACTCGATCTCCTTTTATACTCACATTGGGCTGGATTTCTGCCTAGTAGTCGATTTCCAAAAGACACCAGGTGACTGCTCGCCTATCCATTGTCTCATAACGGACTAAATCATGTTGAATTACTCTAACGAATACCCTAGTAGTTGACTGCTCTTATCAACAGTCGACTACCAAGCCAGTAATCGACTGACTAGTAGGCTGCCAAACATTCTGTGCCCGTGTCCACTACTATCATTCAACTACCCATAATTTGAGAGTTGACTTCTATGGACCAATTGACTGGTGCAAGCCACCAGTCGACTGCCAGAGCACTTAGTTGGTAGTCAAGCCTTAGTCAACTATACGACCAATCGACTGGTCATAATTCCAGTTGACTGCTCTGAGTTGACTAGGCTCTCAAGTGCTGAACACTCGAATAGTCGACTGACCCAAAGTCCCAATCGACTGATAAACCTCAACCATGAGATTTAACCTAAGTATGATCCCCTTATATTTGTTCGACCACCCTTGACCTAGACCTAAGCCATCTCCATCAGCCTCATGCCTCTATCAGGGTCCGTTCAAGTCCTCCATGACTCGTTCACTCTTTGCGCTAGCCTTCAAGTGCTTCCATTGGCTATGTCATGCCTTCGGGTACCTTTGCCAAGGTCCACTTGGACTTATGTCACCAAGACTAAATGCTTAGACTTTATGATGCTAAAAACCTCACCTTTGGACTTTCTGATTGCCAAGCCTCAAAACTTGGGCTTTCACTGCCAAGGCTATATACTTAGACTTCCATGCCAAGACCATGCTTGGACTTTCCATGCCAAGACCATTCTTGGACTTTCCATGCCAATTATCCAATTAAACTTGGACTTCCCATGCCAAGATCATGCTTGGACTTTCCATGCCAAGATCATGCTTGGACTTTTCATGCCAAGATCATGCTTGGACTTTCCATGCCAAGATCATGCTTGGACTTTTCATGCCAAGACCATTCTTGGACTTTCCCTTGTCAAGTGTCCAAATTTGGACTTCTCTATTGCCAAGTATCCAAACTTGGACTTTCCATGCCAAGTATTCAAACTTGGACTTCCCTTCGACTCTCACTCGAGTTTGGTCAACCTTGACTTGAGGTTGATTGCTCCAACAATCTCCCCCTTGAACAAACTCTCCCATATGACCTTGGATGTTCCAAACATCCACTTGTCATATGGTCAACATGTGGTCAAACCCATATAGTCAACTGTATTGGCAAACATCAAAACACTACTTGAATCTGGTCAATCGGGTCGATTGTACCAACAGACTCAAATCGAGTCAAATTTGAACTTGGTCAACCTTAACCTGAGGCTAATTGCATCAAAAAACCCAACATAGGTCTAGATCTAAATCTAAATTTGAAATTAGACTAGAAAAAAATATTACTAATCAAGTAAAATTAGATGTCCCTAACTTTGATGGTCAATTAGAACCAAATGCATTTCTCGATTGGATTGATAAAATTGAGAATTATTTTGATTGATACAATATAATCGAAATTGAACAAGTACAATTTGCAAGATTCAAATTATAGGTTCAATAAAGAAATACTTGCAGAGTGTCTAGGATCAATATATAGCAAATGGTGAAGAATCAATCACACATTAGGTAAAGATAAAATAAATTCTAACTAGAAAATGTATTCCTCTATATTTTAGAAAACAATAATATATTTTGTCGATTAATCTAGAACAATGAAACATGAGTGTAAACGAATATCTAAAAAAATTTGAAAGTTCATGAATGTGGTGTAATCCCAAATTAGACCGTAGTCAAATTATAACTTCATTGATGGATTGAGACCTAAAATTGAAAAACAAGTCAAATTATTTACCCCAATCTCGATTAAAGAAGCTTGTCAGAAGGCTAAAGAGATTGAGGGCTTTTTGAAAACCCTTTACATACATTCATTAGACATCTCAACAAGTAACAATCATACTTATAGAACATCATCACAATCTAGCTAGCCTCCTAGCCTGACCCATCTTGAAACTACCATCAAGTGAAAAAAAAAACAAATACACTAGCTGATGTGTGCAAATCATATAGAATTTTAGGAGTAGTTTTATCACACATCTCATTTCATTTCATACTTGTTTCATGCATATTTCCCTTATTTTGCACTTATTTTCTATTTTTTAGTTTAGAGATCTACTTTTGCTATTTTTACGTGCAGAGAAGCGTTTTAGAGGAAAAATGGCACATAAATGGAGTTCAAGGAAGGCAAGCGTGCTCTAGCCGTATCCCCAAGACATGGGCACATTTTGGACGAAAAGATGGCATCCGCTCAGAGTTCCAGAGGAAGACACGATCGGTCATATGAATTTCACACGATCATGCCTTTATCGAATGCAGATTCCAGGCCATGATTTCCAGACTTCCATACGATCGGCCATGTGGAATCCACACGGTCGTGTGGCGACAATACAACTTATGAAGATCCATTTTCGTGGGCAATTAAGGAAATCGGGTTCACCCCTATAAAAAGAAAGTCATGCCTAAACCTAAGGAGGTGGGAGGGCTGGGACGGCAAAGAGGTGCCCTAAAAGGCACCGAAGGCTCGCAGCGGGAAGAAGGAAAAGCAGATCAAGGGTAGGATTGCACTCCCACACACAGGAAAGCTACCAAGACATCTCCAGAAAACATTCAGAGCATAAACTTTACTATGTTAATTTCTATTTGAATTCTAATGCTTAAGGATACAATTTCTTGTGCGTGTCTTTTTGTATCTATGGAGTAGATTTTTCGATTCTAGGATTAGGGAGTAACTTGTGCAAATTGGACATGCTAATTCAAATATATTTCTACTTTCCTTGATTATGTTTATAGTTAATGATATCTAGGTTTAATGATAATTACATCTTGATTCTATTCCTACTGTGCTTAGTCGATATAGAGGATGAAAACCTCTATATTGAAACCTAGGAGAATCAAGGAGGAACCTCCCAGTTATCCTCCCTCCCAAAATCGTAGGAAATAGGTCGTGAAAGAGTAGGATATAAAATATGGTTCACCTATTCATGGGGACCCATAGGACATCTTAGAGCCCTACTAACCTATTCCATCAGAAGTCCTAAAGTAAGAGAAATTAACTCTAGAAGGGTTGTGGGACCCCAGTGACAGGGGGCTTTCCAAGGATAGCAACCCCCTGAGCTCTGACTGTTAGGGCAATCTCTTGCCGTGATATGGTTTTGATGGTGTGACAAAGGGTTTAAGTTAGTTTGATATGTTGATTTGATATGTGCGTTGAAGTCGTGCAGGACTTAGTAATTCGCACATGGAGCCGTGGCGAGTTTCACATCTAATGACTCGTGCCTTGAGTCGGTGAAGGATAGCTTTGCGGAAGCCGTGCGCTTGGAGCATCCGAGGGACCGCCGGACGAGAAGCTTGGAGTGAAGCCGGAGGAAGTAGACTTCGAGGCAAGAGACGCGAAGGAGCATTGCAGAGCCGTGCGCCTGATGCTGCCGAGGGACGTGGCCGAGAACGAAGAGAACTTCGAAGGCGAGGGACTCCGAGAAATGAGAGTGAGCGATTGTAACCCGGGGAAGGGTAGCTCTTAGGTGAAACTTGGCCATTTGGCCAAGTGTCGATGATGGTTTTCTCGACACGGCCGATCCGCCATGATGGCCGATCGCCTCGAAGTCGAGTGTAGCTCGACCGTATACGATCGATCGTCGGCTAGCCGATCACATACGCTATAGGCCGAAAGACTAGCAAATCGATGAAGGCAAGCGATCGTCAATAGGGTTTTGCCAAACCACTCGTAGCCGATCGGCGGCCGATTACGAGTCGAGCCGATCGGGTGAGGTCCAAAGAATGATCGCTAAGAGTTCCGCCGTTGGACAACACGGCCGCATCCGACGTGTTCGAGGCCGCATTGGAGCATAATGACCGCCATGGGCGGCAATGATCGATGGCGTAACGGAAAACCCTCTATAAAAAGAGAGGGTGTGAGCCTGAGAGGCTAATGCTTAAGTTCCAATTCTTCCTAGTGCCCCACAAGCTCTAAACTCTTCTTACTTTACTCCATTCTATTTGTAAGAAGAGTGATCTTGGTTGTAAAGGTTACCTCCACCTAGCTTTGTGCAAAGGAGAGACCGATAGTGATTGGTTTTGGCGGAGTGATTCACCGTGGACGAATCGGACCGTGGATTAGCGGCGTAGCCGTGAACCACGTTATATCTTGGTGTTTGTATTGCTTGTTTCTATTTTGCTTGTCTTTATTTATATTTGTATATTCCGCTTGCGCTAACGTTTTGTAGACGAGCAAAATACCGCCATTCAAACGAAAAGGGCTATTCACCCCCCTCTAGCCGGCCATCCGATCTCTTACACTGACGATCCGAAAGGGAAACTTGATTAGGAATAGACAATTCTTGGTAGAAGCAAAAGTTCATTGGAATTACATACGAAGATCCTCCCACAATATCGCAATTAGAAAACCTATGAGCATTAACTTAATAACATGTTCAGCAATGCACAAGTGAAATCGAAATCCTAGAATCCCTTGAACAACCCTTGAGTAACACCTTAATTCTTTCTCTAAGTGTAAGATATCGAAAAAAAATAATACCTGATAATTAGGAAAGTACTTAATAGTTTTTCAAAATTTTAGAAAATTTCTCTAAATTTAATATGAAATTTTTGGAGGAAGATTTAATGGACCTTGATAAAGTTTTCTTAGGGTGTCATTAGGTTTATAATGCTACCTTGGATTAATAAGGTTAATGAACTATTTAATCAAGGGTTTGATGGTTTAACCCTAAGTCGGATTGCCCATTTAAGTTGGGCCCGAACCCAATTTCCTTCTTCTTAAGCCCGACCCATTTCCTTATCTTTGTGGTTTCGATTTTGCGATTTCTCGTCGCCGAGCCTTTCTCTTCCTCACCCCGTACTCGCGATTTCTTCGGTTCATCTCTTCATCACCGTCGCCGAGCTAAGTCATCATCGGCCTTTTCTTTTTGCTGTGAGTGAGGTCCAGCTGCGAGCTCTCCCTTGCCCTTTGATCATCGACGCCTGTAGCCAGTTCCTCTAGCTGCTGTGGTCGCCACGCATGCCATTGCTGTCATCTTCCTCTTCGCCGGCACCTCCCTGTCACTGCGACGCCCGATTGCAGCCTACCACCAGCTCGGTCAACCACCTGCCGCATCGGGTCACCTCTTAGAGGTGGGCAGAGCACCGTCGGTGAACAGGGTCGTCACCACCGCCTGTCTCACTGACGATGCTGCTTCTCTCTTCTCCGAGTCCAGCTTACCATTGCCATCTTCTACAAGCTTCGTCGCCAGAGATCTCCGATTGAACAACCACGCGATCATCCCTGAGGTCAAGGAGGAGCCAGTCCTCACCGTGAGCCCGATTATCATCGTTCGTGAATGAATCTGGATGTGAATGGGGGAAGCTGCCAATGTCATGATCTCATCGAGAAGAGAATGGAGGTAAGGTTGTGGGTTGTCTTGTGAGTAATTCCTCCTTCATTTTTGCTATTCTTGGATGGTAAATTTAGGTAGCAGTAGATCGGTTAAGGATCTTGTTAGAGCTATGATTTATTGTGATTATGGTTAGATTTATAATCAATTTTGTTGGTGATACTATTGCAGCAAATCATAATCTTTGGAATTGAAGTCGGGCTGGGTAAGTTTCGGTTGGAATTCATTGTTATAGATGATTATAGTTGTTGGTTGTTGTTTACTGATTTATTGTTACGGGGAGAAGTTCTGTACTTGGTAGAGCTCTGATTGATGTATTTGTGTGGATACTTGTTTAGGATAATTAGATAAATATCTAAGGCAGAAGCGATGTAGGAATTGTTTTGGTAACTAGGTTCGTGATAGAACTTAGTTATATTCCATGTTCTATCTTGTAGGACCTTGATTGTGATAGATACATGGACGTGGAGATGAATAGCATGGATTATATATCAGGTGGGTAATATCTACCCTGGTCAGGTAGTTTGATATGAATCTGGTGCATGAATTTGGACTTATGCTATTACTTTGATCTTAGATCCACTCTTATTTAATCATATGCTTGTACTGCCTTGACCTTTGAGATATATTGTTGTTACTTCATTGATTATCTAGCATGGATAGAACTATAAACCCTATTATGTGTTAGCTGTTGGATGTTCAGTAAGTACAGGTGGTTAGGGTTATCTTTGTGACCTCAAATTGGGTTACTATGTTACATCACTAGTATTAGGTGATGGATTAGATTATGGAGTTGATTGTTGTATCGTATACTTATTAGTTGTGCATCTATGGTTGATTTAGTTGTCTGTGTATAGATAAATGTGTGATTGTCAGTATGTGGCCATGGACTAGAGGTCCTAGCGTGATGGTATATCCATTATAAATTGTGTGCCTGTGTATGGTTATATGGACGGTCGATAGTATCTCGCTACTGACTAGAGGTCTTAGCATGGTTGACGGTCAGATGTGTATGACTCTTTGTGCGATTGAGAGAGTCTTGTGGATTGTGGTCCTTGCATAGTTGACTTTTGATTGACCAGGACTCCCCGTGGGATAGGGAGTGTGGCGAGGATACATGTGTAAAGCTATGCATCATTACATTGCATGCATGCTGTTGACTGGGTCTCCCTTGTGGTTGAGACGGGTTGTCAGTCATCCTGCCTCCCCTGCCACTCGGGGTAGTGGTAGCAGGATTGAGGGCAGAGTATTAGATGTACCATGCTCAACCACTATAAACAGTGGTAGCTTGAGTGGTGTGCAGTTTGTCCTGTCATGCAGCACTCGGCCACTAATGGGTAGTGGTAGCTAGAGTCGCTTGCAGCAGGGGCCCCTAGGGTAGCATATAACTCTATGGCGGCTAGCTACCAGCCATACTACCCAACTCAGCCACTCGAGAGTAGTGGTAGCTGGAGTCGGGATAGTTGTCATGTCGTGCCACCCTGGCCACTCTGGGGTCATGGTTGGATGGGTCCGCAAATAGTGACCATGCATATGCATTGCTGATATATATGTATGCATGTATTTGATATATATTTTACATATGCCTGTGAAATACTGTATTTGATTGAGCTATGATTGTTGCATATGCTTGTACATCATGATACATGTCATTTGCATATTATATACTGCTGTGTGTTGAGCATGATATATGTGTTGGTCCAGACTGTTGTATGCATTTGATTAGCGTCATGTCATAGTGTGGTATGAACCGGGATGTAATTACATGTGATTATATACTATTCATATGTCTGAGTGTTAGCTAGATATGGGATTGATCTTGTATGTTATATGGGTTATGTTATTGTATACCTGTTCAGGATGATATAACTTATGGTGTTGCAGACCGTCAGGTACGTTGGTACATTACTTCATGTTCAGTTGATCAGTTTAGTATATGCATTGAGTATGACTATATTGTGTTTACTGGTTATTACATTTAGGACTGTATATCTATTGGACTCATGTTGTATACCTGTAGATCTTCACATGTATACTTGTATATCTCTATATCCTGTATGTTGTTCATGCACTTTCTATATATTACCCCTGAGTTTATACTCACCACCTCGGACCACAGGTTTCGTCGCCTGCAATGTAGAAGATTTCCTTGACGCTCGGAGTCTCAAATTGATCCCATCTCACACCGAACGGATGGATATGTATTCCGTATTCTTGTATTCTTGTGCATTGTTATTTTGGGATTTTACCCTGTGTTGTTTCCGTATTTACGATATACGGATGTGATGTATGTATTTGGTCTTTGATGTTATTTCTGTTGTGATTCTTGTTGTGTCAAAGTCACTCCGGAGTGCACAGTTGGGTCTTTGTATCTTTTTAACTGTCAGTATGTTTTCGCTGTGTTTGGTATGTTGATATCTTTATATTATGATGTTGTTGTGGGCCTACGGACCTTGTATTAACCCGATATGTTGCCACGTACAAGGGAGATGTCATCCGTTTTCTTTTCGGCACGACATACTCTCGGGGCGTGACAATTTTATTGGTATCAGAGCCAGGTTGCGAAGTCCACTTTCTGATTTCATTTCGTTCGAACATCGAGTTTTGCTTTACTCAGTTTTGGTTTTTGTGAGTTCTGGGATCTGGCTGTTGTGGGACATCTCCTAGCTATAATGTTTAAGGTATGTTAACTGTTATTACATATCCTTCTGTTGGCTATGCTTTTAGTTGCTTATAACAAGGATGACTTGTAGGGTGTTGGTTAGTATTCGTAACCGGGGTTCGAGTTGACCATGAGAACGACATGTTGAGATTATTAGACATGTACCTGCTATCGAAAAGGTAAATTACCTTTGAGAGCCGACTGATACCGAGTCAGAAAGCAGGGGTTAGGTAGTCACATCTCTTGTGGAGATCAAGGATTACAGTCCTAAGATTTTCACTAATTATGTTAGTCAGATCATTACCTATGGGGTAGTGGACTAAGCGAGTATACTATTGCTGATGCAGATAATAGAAAATTAGTGGATGATATACATAGGGATTTTGATCCCTGGGTTGGTCATTTTATGTTGTATAACTTTGAGAGTATTTTTGAGTACTTAACTTGTGTTATACAAAGATAGTGGAGTTGGTTGCATACCATTATCGGGATCAAGCCGATACTTGGTGGAAGAGATAGGAAATAACTTTCGGGAAATCACACATCACTTGGCCACGGTGTAGTAATGTTGTGAGAGAGTATTTTCCCATGTCATCTTCTTTGACTCATTGTCAGGGAATTCTTGAGCTTTAGGTAGGGTGATCGTTTGGTAATGGGAGTACCATGTAGAGTCGTTAGACTTGCGAAGGTTACGACCATTTAATAGCTCAAGAATGTGAATGGGTTGGTTTTGGCCACCCACGGGTTATTGGCTGACATCTTGATCAAAATGTTTGGATTTCCTACCAGATCCTACCGGAAGACATTAGACCGAGTCATGTGTATAGAAATAACTCCGTAGCTAGTGTTTTAAGAGTTGGAGATTTGGTAAGCAAACATTGCAAGTCAAATTATTGGAATCTGAAGTCTCCAAATGTTGGATAAAAGGAGCAAGATTGGAGTTATGGGTCACGAGCGATTATTGGAGAGTTTTCCGATCATAGAAGACCGACTGTAGATCGTCAGCACCTTCTCATGTTTATCAGTGGAATCAGAGGAAAGACTCCGAAGGGAGATTATGTGCGTGCAGTGTGGGTCACGACGACACACAGAGTCAGATTATCCGATGGATTATTTTATCTGCTTCTACTATAAGCAACCAGTACATACGAGGAGAGAATGTACCTTGAAGACTCAGTTGAAGACTATGGATGATGCTTTCGAGAGAACGATCCACAACCTCAAAAGCTGAGTTTATCACAAAAGATTAGATTATCACATCAGCAGCGATCTACTACCTCAGATATAGTTGGAGCACTTTGATACTTCCATTCAGGAGAAGCAATTTACTCAGCAGTATCAGCAGAAGACATCTCAGAAGATTCAGACATCCAGACGACAACAACTGTTACCTTCCCAGGCGTGGTTATGATTTGTACAGAGGAGAGAGAGTATATGACGATGGTCGTATCTATGTCGTATTCTTCGGTTGCAACTATACCATTTACAGAGTTGGAGCGTGCTATGATGTTGATAGTTCTTCAGTATTTTACAGTCGGATGTGTACCCTTCGCCAATACAACAGTGTTTACCATCTCCATTGTAGTTGTTTTAGTTTGTATCTCAGTTTCAGCAGTTGACCTCAGTTCCTCCATGGTAGTCTTTTGCAGCTACTTGAGATCAGCCGTCAAGAAAAGATGTTACGCAAGTTTACATGATTACTCGAGAAGAGGTAAGAAGATCGAAGAAGTGGTCATTCGGGGTATTACTTTTGGGTTACCCTATTTGCTGGTGTATCGAGAGATACAGGTAGTTTACAGGTATCATTATCTAGAACATTCTTAGATAGGATTTGAAGGGTTCCTATCGACTTATAGGTTGGTGATTGTTCTCTACCATCAGGTGAGATGTTGATCAATGACCAAGAAGTCAAGGGATATCCTTAGCCTTTGCTAGACATACCTTCACTATAAAACATATCCTTACGGATAATTAAATTGTTGAAATAAAGGTATAACATGTATCTCGGATGTGCATAAAATTCGAGAGTATTCAGATGTAGTTTCGGATGAACTCCCGGGCTTGCCACTGCATGGACAAGTAGGAATATACGATTGGGGTGATTTCGAGAATAGTTTCAATATTGAAGACCTCATACCGGGAGATGATTTTACGGGTATCAGTATTGTTAAACACTATGAAAGATTTATTTGTCTTAGGGTTTCTTCTCGAAAAGATCCAGAACTTCTTGTTAGAAGAGAGATGAACCTTTGAGGCTATGCATCGATTATCGATGATTGGAATGTAGCAGTTGAGAATGAATATCCTTCGTCATGGATAAATGATCTGTTTAGATCAGCTAAAGGACATCTGTGTATGTCCTAGGGTTGATCTACGATTGGAGGGTTGATATTGTAGTGACTTAGTGTCATACAATTATCATTGTTGGTGTGATGATTGAGCTATCATCAGCTTAGAGTAAAAAGGATGCAAGTGTGTAGAAGACGACATTTCATACTTGGTATGAATTTTATAAGTTGTTGATAATGTCGTTAGACTTATTAACAATTTAGTCGTTCATGAAGCGACTGGACCCGTTGGTGGTTGCCTTCTTAGATGATTTATTGGACCAAGTAGGGGATGGAAATGACTTGGTTAGAAGTTGTGGAAGATAGGTTTCAGGGCCTAGACAGTGACTGACTTTTGCATCAGTGTAGTTAGTCCTTCCGTTGGGGATGGAAAGGTCCTGCACATAGATGCAACATTTCTGGGATTGGAGCGATTCCGATGCAGTTGTATGAAACGTGTCTTATGCCTACGTCAGTTGAGGAACTGTGAGATAAGCTGTCATATATATGATGTGGAGCTTAGTAGTTATTATCTTGAGTAGTAGATGTATAGAGCAGGAGTGCTCAGGGAGTTTTGGCTAGCTACTGGGTAGCTGCTATAGGGTTGTTAGAACACAGATAGATGCAACTAGGGAGATTGGTCATTACGGTCTCCCAGTCACTTATAGTGCTGCGTGATAGAGTGGATTTTGGACATGGTTGATTTCGTAGTTTGATGTTGGGAATGGCAACAAGCAAAGGTGGAATATTGTGACCGGTAGGGTTACGTCCCATGATGAAGTGAGAGCCTAGTACGTTAGACTGTGTTGGGAGATTATCTAGAATTTGGAAAGGACTTGATGTGATTTGGGTAATCGATGATCAATTAGCTAGGTCTGCTCATTTTCTTCTGAGTCGTAAGATGGACTTCGTTGGATCACTTGACGAAATTATATCCATGGAGTATCCTTGAGTATCATTTTCGATAGTGATTTGCGATTCATCTTACGATTCTAGCAAAGTCTCCAACAGGTCATGGGTATAGAGCTCCACTCTGGTACAGTTATTTACCTCTTAATAGGTTGGTTGAGAGTGTATATAAGAGCTAGAATATAATATTCGAGCTCAGTACCCCACTTAGTCACTTGAGGTGTGTGACTTTTCTCAAGATATTTGAGATGGGTATTATGACATCTTGTACTCGTACATGAGTCAGAAATTTGGGGACCAAATTTTTATAAGTGGGGGAGAATGTAAGATATCGAAAAAAAATAATACTTGATAATTAGGAAAGTACTTTATAGTTTTTTAGAATTTTAGAAAATTTCTCTGAATTTAATATGAAATTTTTGGAGAAAGATTTAATGGACCTTGATAAAGTTTTCTTAGGGTGTCATTAGGTTTATAATGCTACCTTGGATTAATAAGGTTAATGAAGTATTTAATCAAGGGTTTGATGGTTTAACTCTAAGTCGGATTGCCCATTTAAGTTGGGCCCGAACCCGATTTCCTTCTTAAGCCCGACCTATTTCCTTATCTTCGTGGTTTCGATTTTGCAATTTCTCGTCGTCGAACCTTTCTCTTCCTCACCCCGTACTCGCGATTTCTTCGGTTCTTCTCTTCATCACCGTCACCGAGCTAAGTCGTCGCCAACCTTTTCTTTTCGCTGCGAGTGAGGTCCAGCCGCGAGCTCTCCCTTGCCCTTTGATCTCCGACACCTGTAGCCAGTTCCTCTAGCCGCTGTGGTCGCCACACATGCCATTGCCGTCATCTTCCTCTTCGCCGACACCACCCTATCACCGTAGTGCCCGATTGTAGCCTACCACCAGCTCGGTCAGCCACCTGCCACATCCGGTCACCTCTTAGAGATGGACAGAGCACCGGCGAAGAACAGGGTCGTCGCCACCGCCTGTCTCGCCGACGATGCTGCTCCTCTCTTCTTTGAGCCCAGCTTACCATTGCCATCTTCTACAACCTTTGTCGCCAGAGATCACCGATTGAACAGCCACGCGATCATCGCTGAGGTCAAGGAGGAGCTAGTCCTCACCGCGAGCCCGATTATCGTCGTTCGTGAATGGATCTGGATGTGAATGGGGGAAGCTGCCAATGTCATGATCTCATCGAGCAGAGAATGGAGGTAAGGTTGTGGGTTGTCTTGTGAGTAATTCCTCCTTCATTTTTGCTATTCTTGGATGGTAAATTCAGGGAGCAATAGATCGGTTAAGGATCTTGTTAGAGCTATGATTTATTGTGATTATGGTTAGATTTATAATCAATTTTGTTGGTGACACTATTGCAGCAAATCAGAAGCTTTGGAATTGAAGTCGAGCTAGGTAAGTTTCGGTTGGAATTCATTGTTATAGATGATTATAGTTGTTGTTGTTGTTTACTGATTTATTGTTACGGGGAGAAGTTCTGTACTTGGTAGAGCTCTGATTGATGTATTTGTGTGGATACTTGTTTAGGATAATTAGATAAATAGCTAAGGCAGAAGCGATGTAGCAATTGTTTTGGTAACTAGGTTCGTGATAGAACTTAGTTATATTCCATGTTCTATCTTGTAGGACCTTGATTGTGATAGATACATGGACGTGGAGATGAATAGCACGGATTACATATCAGGTAGGCAATATCTACCCTGGTCAGGTAGTTTGATCTGAATCTGGTGCATGAATTTGGACTTATGCTATTACTTTGATCTTAGATCCACTCTTATTTAATCATATGCTTGTACTGCCTTGACCTTTGAGATATATTGTTGTTACTTCATTGATTATCTAGCACAGATAGGAACTATAAACCCTATTATGTGTTAGCTGATGGATGTTCAGTAAGTACAGGTGGTTAGGTTTATCTTTGTGACCTCAGATTGGGTTACTGTGTTACATCACTAGGATTAGGTGATGGATTAGATTATGGAGTCGATTGTTATATCATATACTTATTAATTGTGCATCTATGGTGGATTTAGTTGTCTATGCATAGATAAATGTGTGGTTGTCAGTATGTGGTCATGGACTAGAGGTCCTAGCGTGATGGTATATCCATTATAGATTGTGTGCTTGTGTATGGTTATATGGACGCTCGATAGTATCTCGCTACTGACTAGAGGTCTTAGCGTGGTTGACTGTCAGATGTGTATGACTCTTTGTGCGATAGAGAGAGTCTTGTGGATTGTAATCCTTGCATAGTTGACTTTTTGTTGACTAGGACTCCCCGTGGGATAGGGAGTGTGGCGAGGATACATGTGTGGAGCTATGCATCATTACATTACATGCATGATATTGACTGGGTCTCCCTTGTGGTTGAGACGGGTCGTCCATCATCCTGCCTCCCCGGCCACTCAGGGTAGTGGTAGCAGGGTTGAGGGTAGAGCATTAGATGTGCCACGCTCGACCACTATAGATAGTGGTAGCTAGAGTGGCGTGCAGTTTGTCCTGTCGTGCAGCACTCGGCCACTCATGGGTAGTAGTATCTAGAGTCGCTTGCAGCAGGGGCCCCTAGGGTAGCATATAGCTCTATGGCGGCTAGCTACCAGTCATACTACCCAACTCAGCCACTCGAGAGTAGTGGTAGTTGGAGTCAGAATAGTTGTCATGTCGTGCCACCCTGGCTACTCTGGGGTCGTGGTTGGATGGGTCCGCAAACAGTGACCATGCATATGCATTGATGATATATATATATATACATGTATTTGATATATATTTTACATATGCCTATGAGATGCTGCATTTGATTGAGCTATGATTGTTGCATATGCTTGTACATCATGATACATATCATTTGCATATTATATATTGCTGTGTGTTGAGCATGATATATGTGTTGGTCCAGACTGTTGTATGCATTTGTTTAGCGTCATGTCATAGTGTGGTATGGACCGGGATGTAATTACATGTGATTATATATTGTTCATATGTCTGAGTGTTGGTCAGATATGGGATTGATCTTGTATGTTATATGGGTTATGTTATTGTATACCTGTTCAGGATGATATAGCTTATGGTGTTGCAGACCGTTAGGTACGTTGGTACATTACTTCATGTTCAGTTGATCAGTTTAGTATATGCATTGAGTATGACTATACTGTGGTTACTGGTTATTACATTTAGGACTGTATGTCTATTGGACTCATGTTGTATATTTGTAGGTCTTCACATGTATACTTGTAGATCTCTATATCTTGTATGTTGTTCATGCACTTTCTATATATTACTTCTGAGTTTATACTCACCATCCTGGACACTGGGTTTCCTGTCACCCAAGTAACAGGTAGAAGATTTCTTTGGATGTTCGGAGCTCTGCCAGCTGATCCCATCTCACACCAAACGGATGGATATGTATTCTGTATTATTGTATTCTTATGCATTGTTGTTTTGGGATTTTACCCTGTGTTGTTTTCGTATTTACGATATACGGATGTAATGTATGTATTTGGTCTTTGATGTGATTTATGTTGTGATTCTTGTTGTGTCAAAGTTACTCCAGAGTGCACAATTGGGTCTTTGTATCTTTTTAACTGTCAGTATATTTCTGCTGTGTTTGGTATGTTGATATCTTTATATTATGTTGTTGTTGTGGGCCTACGGGCCTTGTATTAACCCGATATGTTGCCACGTACAAGAGAGATGTCGTCCGTTTGCTTTTTGGCACGACATGCTCTCGGGGCGTGATAATTTTATTAGTATAAGAGCCAGGTTGCGAAGTCCACTTTCGGATTTAATTTCGTTCGAACATCGAGTTTTGCTTTACTCGGTTTTGGTTTTTGTGAGTTCTGGGATCTGGCTGTTGCGGGACATCTCCGAGCTACAAGGTTTAAGGTATGTTAACTGTTATTACATATCCTTCTGTTGGCTATGCATTTAGTTGCTTATAACAGGGATGACTTGTAGGGTGTTGGTTAGTATTCGTAACTGTGGTTCGAGTTGACCACGAGAACGACATGTTGAGATTATTAGACATGTACCTGCTATCGAAAAGGTAAATTACCTTTGAGAGCCGACTGATACCGAGTCGGAAAGCAGGGGTTAGGTAGTCACATCTCTTATGGAGATCAAGGATTACAGTCCTAAGATTTTCACTAATTATGTTAGTTAGATCATTACCTTTGGGGTAGTGGACTAAGTGAGTATACTATTGTTGATGCAGATAGTAGAAAATTAGTGGATGATATTCATAGAGATTTTGATCCCTGGGTTGGTCATTTTAGGTTGTATAACTTTAAGAGTACTTTTGAGTACTTAACTCGTGTTATACGAAGATAGTGGAGTTGGTTGCATACCATTATCGGGATCAATCTGATACTTGGTGAAAGATATATGAAATAACTTTCGGGAAATCACACATCACTTGGCCACGGTGTAGTGATGTTGTGAGAGAGTATTTTCCCATGTCATATTCTTTGACTCATTGTCAAGGAATTCTTGAGCTTTAGGTAGGGTGATCGTTTGGTAATGGGAGTTGTAGAGTCGTTAGACTTGCGAAGGTTACGACCATTTAATAACTCAAGAATGTGATTGGGTTGGTTTTGGCCACCCACGGGTTATTGGCTGACATCTTGATCAGGATGTTTGGATTTCCTACCAGATCCTACCGGAAGGCATTAGACCGAGTCATGTGTATAGAAATGACTCCGTAGCTAGTGTTTTAAGAGTTGGAGATTTGGTAAGCAGACATTGCAAGTCAAATTATTGGAATCTGAAGTCTCCAAATGTTAGATAAAAGGAGCGAGATTGGAGTTATGGGTCACGAGCGACTATTGGAGAGTTTTTCGATCATAGAAGACCGACTGTAGATCGTCAGCACCTTCTCATGTTTATCAGTGGAATCAGAGGAAAGACTCCGAAGGGAGATTATGTGCATGCAGTGTGGGTCACGACGACACACAGAGTCATATTATCCAATGGATTATTTTATCTGCTTCTACTATAAGCAACCAGTACATACGAGGAGAGAATGTACCTTGAAAACTCAGTTGAAGACTATAGATGATGCTTTCGAGAGGACCATCCACAACCTCGAAAGCCAAGTTTATCATAGAAGATTAGATTATCACATCATCAGCGATCTACTACCTCAGATATAGTTGGAGCTCTTTGATACTTCCATCTGGGAGAAGCAATTTACTCAGCAGTATCAGCAGAAGATATCTCAGAAGATTCAGACATCCAGACGACAACAACTGTTACCTTCCCAGGCATGGTTATGATTTGTACAGAGGAGAGAGAGTATACGACGATGGTCGTATCTATGCCATATTCTCCGGTTGCAACTATACCATTTACAAAGTTGGAGTGTGCTATGATGTTGATAGTTCTTCAATATTTTACAGTCGGATGTGTACCCTTCGCCAGTACAACAATGTTTACCATCTCCATTGCAGTTGTTTCAGTTTATACCTTAGTTTCAGCAGTTGACCTCAGTTCCTCCATGGTAGTCTTTTGTAGCTACTTGAGATCAACCGTCAAGAAAAGATGTTATGCGAGTTTATATGATTACTCGAGAAGAGGTATAGAAGATCGAAGAAGTGGTTATTCGGGGTATTACTTTTGGGTTACCCTATGTGCTGGTGTATCGAGAGATACGGGTAGTTTACAGGTATCTTTATCTAGAACATTCTTAGATAGGATTTGAAGGGTTCCTATCGACTTATGGGTTGGTGATTGTTCTCTGCCGTCAGGTGAGATGTTGATCAATGACCAAGAAGTCAAGGGATATCCTTAGCCTTTGCTAGACATACCTTCACTATAAAACATATCCTTACGGATAGTTAAATTGTTGAAATAAGGGTATAACATGTATCTCGGATGTGCATAAAATTCGAGAGTATTCAGATGTAGTTTCGGATGAACTCCCGGACTTGCCACTGCATGGCCAAGTAGGAATATGCGATTGGGGTGATTTCGTGAATAGTTCCGATATTGAAGACCTCATACAAGGAGATGATTTTACGGGTATCAGTGTTGTTAAACACTATAGGAGATTTATTTGTCTTAGGGTTTCTTCTCGAAAAGATCCAGAACTTCTTGTTAGAAGAGAGACGAACCTTTGAGGCTATGCATCAATTATCGATGATTGGAATGTAGTAGTTGAGAATGAATATCCTTCGTCATGGATAAATGATCTGTTTAGATCAGCTAAAAAACACCTGTGTATGTCCTAGGATTGATCTACAATTGGAGGGTTGATATTGTAGTGACTTAGTGTCATACAATTATCATTGTCGGTGTGATGATTGAGCTATCATCAGCTTAGAGTAAAAAGGATGCAGGTGTGTAGAAGACGATATTTCATACTTGGTATGAATTTTATAAGTTGTTGATAATGTTGTTAGTCTTATTAACGATTTAGTCATTCATGAAGCGACTGGACCCGTTGGTGGTTGCCTTCTTAGATGATTTTTTGGACCAAGTAGGTGATGGAAATGACTTGGTCAGAAGTTGTGGAAGCTAGGTTTCAGGGCCTAAACAGTGACTGACTTTTGCATCAGTGTAGTTAGTCCTTCCGTTGGGAATGGAAGGATACCGCACATAGATGCAACATTTCAGGGATTGGAGCCGATGCAGTTGTATGAGACGTGTGTTATGGCTACCTCAGTTGAGGAACTGCGAGATAAGCTGTCATATATATGACGTGGAGCTTAGCAGTTATTATCTTGAGTAGTAGATGTATAGAGCAGGAGTGCTTAGGGAGTTTTGGCTAGCTACTGGGTAGCTGCTATAGGGTTGTTAGAACACGAATAGATGCAACTGAAGAGATTGGTCATTACAGTCTCCCAGTCACTTATAGTGCTGCGTGATAGAGTGGATTTTGGACATGGTTGATTTCGTAGTTTGATGTTGGGAATGCCAACAAGCAAAGGTGGAATATTGTGACCGGTAGGGTTACGTCCCCAGATGAAGTGGGAGCCTAGTACGTTAGACTGTGTTGGGAGATTATCTAGAATTCGGAAAGGACTTAATGTGATTTGGGTAATCGATGATCAATTAGCTAGGTCTACTCATTTTCTTCTGAGTCATAAGATGGACTTCGTTGGATCACTTGACGAAATTATATCCATGGAGTATCCTTGAGTATCATTTTCGATAGTGATTCGCGATTCATCTTACGATTCTAGCAAAGTCTCCAACAGGTCATGGGTATAGAGCTCCACTCTGGTATAGTTATTTACCTCTTAATAGGTTGGTTGAGAGTGTATATAAGAGCTGGAATATAATATTCGAGCTCAGTACCCCACTTTGTCACTTGAGGTGTGTGACTTTTCTCCAGATATTTGAGATGGGTATTGTGACATCTTGTACTCGTACATGAGTCAGAAATTTGAGGATCAAATTTTTATAAGTGAGGGAGAATGTAAGATAACGAAAAATAATAATACCTGATAATTAGAAAAGTACTTTATAGTTTTTCAAAATTTTAGAAAATTTCTCTGAATTTAATATGAAATTTTTGGAGGAAGATTTAATGGACCTTGATTAAGTTTTCTTAGGGTGTCATTAGGTTTATAATGCTACCTTGGATTAATAAGGTTAATGAAGTATTTAATCAAGGGTTTGATGGTTTAACCCTAAGTCGGATTGCCCATTTAAGTTGCGCCCGAACTCGATTTCTTTCTCCTTAAGCCCGACCCGTTTCCTTATCTTCGTGGTTTCGATTTCGCGATTTCTCGTCGCTGAGCCTTTCTCTTCCTCACCCCGTACTTGCGATTTCTTCGGTTCTTCTCTTCATCACCGTCGCTGAGCTAATTCATTGCCGGCCTTTTCTTTTCGCTGCGAGTGAGGTCCAGCCGCGAGCTCTCCCTTGCCCTTTGATTGCTGACGCCTGTAGCCAGTTCCTCTAGCTGTTGTGGTCGCCATGCATTCCATTGCCGTCATCTTCCTCTTCGCCGGCACCTCCCTATCACCGCGGCACCCGATTGCAGCCTACCACCAGCTCGGTCAGCCATCTGCCGCATCGGGTCACCTCTTAGAGGTGGGCAGAGCACCAGCAATGAACAGGGTCGCCGCCATCGCCTGTCTCGCCGACGATGCTTCTCCTCTCTTCTCCGAGCCCAGCTTACCATTGCCATCTTCTACAAGCTTCGTCGCCAGAGATCTCCGATTGAATAGTCGCGCGATCATCGCTGAGGACAAGGAGGAGCCAGTCCTCACCGCGAGCCCGATTATCGTCGTTCGTGAATGAATCTGGATGTGAATGGCGGAAGCTGCCAATGTCATGATCTCATCGAGCAGAGAATGGAGGTAAGGTTGTGGGTTGTCTTGTGAGTAATTCCTCCTTCATTTTTGCTATTCTTGGATGGTAAATTCAGGGAGCAGTAGATCGGTTAAGGATCTTGTTAGAGCTATGATTTATTGTGATTATGGTTAGATTTATAATCAATTTTGTTGGTGATACTATTGCAGTAAATCATAAGCTTTGGAATTGAAGTCGGGCTGGGTAAGTTTCGGTTGGAATTCATTGTTATAGATGATTATAGTTGTTGGTTGTTGTTTACTGATTTATTGTTACGGGGAGAAGTTCTGTACTTGGTAGAGCTCTGATTGATGTATTTGTGTGGATACTTGTTTAGGATAATTAGACAAATAGCTAAGGCAGAAGCGATGTAGGAATTGTTTTGGTAACTAGGTTTGTGATAGAACTTAGTTATATTCCATGTTCTATCTTGTAGGACCTTGATTGTGGTAGATACATGGACGTGGAGATGAATAGCAAGGATTACGTATCAGGTGGGTAATATCTACCCTAGTCAGGTAGTTTGATCTGAATCTGGTGCATGAATTTGGACTTATGCTATTACTTTGATCTTAGATCCACTCTTATTTAATCATATGCTTATACTGCCTTGGCCTTTGAGATATATTGTTGTTACTTCATTGATTATCTAGCACGGATAGGAACTATAAACCCTAATATGTGTTAGCTGATGGATGTTCAGTAAGTACAGGTGGTTAGGGTTATCTTTGTGATCTCAGATTGGGTGACTATGTTACATCACTAGGATTAGGTGATGGATTAGATTATGGAGTCGATTGTTATATCGTATACTTATTAGTTGTGCATCTATGGTGAATTTAGTTGTCTATGCATAGATAAATGTGTGGTTGTCAGTATGTGGCCATGGACTAGAGATCCTAGCGTGATGGTATATCCATTATGGATTGTGTGCCTGTGTATGGTTATATGGACGGTCGATAGTATCTCACTACTGACTAGAGGTCTTAGCGTGGTTGACTGTCAGATTTGTATGACTCTTTGTGCGATAGAGAGAGTCTTGTGGATTGTAGTCCTTGCATAGTTGACTTTTGGTTGACTAGGACTCCCCGTGGGATAGGGAGTGTGGCGAGGATACATGTGTGGAGCTATGCATCATTACATTGCATGCATGCTATTAACTGGGTCTCCCTTGTGGTTGAGACGGGTCGTCCGTCATCCTGCCTCCCCAGCCACTCGGGGTAGTGGTAGCAGGGTTGAGGGTAGAGCATTAGATGTGTCGTGCTCGACCACTATAGATAGTGGTAGCTAGAGTGGCATGCAGTTTGTCCTGTCGTGCAGCACTCGACCACTCATGGGTAGTGGTAGCTAGAGTCGCTTGCAGCAGGGGCCCCTAGGGTAGCATATAGCTCTATGACGACTAGCTACCAGTCATACTACCCAACTCGGCCACTCGAGAGTAGTGGTAGATGGAGTCGGGATAATTGTCATGTCGTGCCACTCTGGCCACTCTGGGGTCGTGGTTGGACGGGTCCGCAGATAGTGACCATGCATATGCATTGCTGATATATATGTATGCATGTATTTGATATATGTTTTACATATGCCTGTAAGATGCTGCATTTGATTGAGCTATGATTGTTGCATATGCTTGTACATCATGATACATGTCATTTGCATATTATATACTGCCGTGTGTTGAGCATGATATATGTGTTGGTCCAGACTGTTGTATGCATTTGATTAGCGTCATGTCATAGTGTGGTATAGACCGGGATGTAATTACATATGATTATATACTGTTCATATGTCTGAGTGTTGGTCAGATATGGGATTGATCTTTTATGTTATATGGGTTATGTTATTGTATACCTGTTCAGGATGATATAGCTTATGGTGTTGCAGGCCGTCAGGTACGTTGGTACATTACTTCATGTTCAGTTGATCAGTTTAGTATATGCATTGAGTATAACTATACTGTTGTTACTGGTTATTACATTTAGGACTGTATGTCTATTGGACTCATGCTGTATACCTATAGATCTTCACATGTATACTTGTAGATCTCTATATCTTGTATGTTGTTCATGCACTTTCTATATATTACCCCTAAGTTTATACTCACCACCCCGGACCCTGGGTTTCCTGTCGCCCAAGTAACAGGTAGAAGATTTCCTTGGACATTCGGAGCTCCGCCAACTTATCCCATCTCACACCGAACGGATGGATATGTATTCTGTATTATTGTATTCTTGTGCATTGTTGTTTTGGGATTTTACCCTATGTTTTTTTCGTATTTATGATATACCGATGTGATGTATGTATTTGGTCTTTGATGTAATTTCTGTTGTGATTCTTGTTGTGTCAAAGTCACTCCGGAGTGCACAGTTGGATCTTTGTATCTTTTTAACTGTCAGTATGTTTTCGCTGTGTTTGGTATGTTGATATCTTTATGATCCCCTTTCGAGGTCTACGCTAACTGTACCTATCAAACTCAATTTACCTGTCACGGTGTTCGAGCATAGGGGATCATAATCAGCTAAGGGGACCTGTCACGAGACCCCCGCAAACCTCCCTATTCTTACCTCTGTTACTAGGTAGAAACTGGATTTGATAGATCCATTAAGTCCATAAGAGTTCCTCTAGAGTCAAATTTCCTTTTTCACGGTAGGTTTGCACACGGGACCATAATCAGCTAAGGGGACCTGTCACGAGACCCCCGCAAGCCCTCGTAGATACACTACCGCTACTTGACAGGAGTTTATCCCTAGTTGCCGTCTTCTGTCGTCCTTTATGACCACCCGTCGTCCCCTCCTCTCCTTTTAGGGTTAGAATATCTTCTCTTTTATAGCCTTGCCTCCTCTTCAATTTAAGGCAATAGATTCCCTTTTTAATTGAGACGAAGATCTTGATTGCTCGCAGAAAAGGAAGGTCGAATCGCCCAACACGCCCATGCCACGAGGGCACCGTGTCGCGGAGTTTCCACAGGCTGTGTTGAATCTAGCGGCGTGTCGCGGCTGCACTAGGGCGTGTTGCGATTTGAACTCGGGCGTGTTGTCCGCTGGCTCTCATGACACAGGCGTGTCGATTCCCAACACGCCTGTGTTGTTTTGATACGCCCTTCTTCTTCGCCCTGTTAACACAAAAACACCAAAAGCAGTCTCTTTTTTTTTCCATATGCTAAACTTAACTGAATCGTGATAAAATACATGCCTAGGATATGAAATGAGATAAAATGCACATATATAAAGTAGTGAAAACATAGCATGATTTACCCACATCAAAATCCCCTAGTCTTAAACTTTTGCTTGTCCTCAAGCAAAGAAAACTCAAAAGACAACTTATTTGTGGGAATACTAGGCATCATCTAGGGGTATACAGTCTGATCTTAATCTTTTCAAATCATTCCTAGTTGCCAAGTTTGAAAGATCCCTATATAGTGCACGTGAAAAGTTGGACTAAAGTCATTGGACACCAATCCGGACTTGACATCCCTTCTATCGTAGAGCATTCTTATTTCCGGCATAGAGGCACTTACCTGCCTTACTGCATGGATCATCCTTACCTATCATCAAAAGGTCTCAAAGGAGCACTTTCTAAGAAGAGAGAAGGAAAGGAATTATAGAGAGCATTTCCCCAGTAACTAGTTAGTCTCAAAGGGGCACCTTTTAGGTGTTTCCCCAGTAACTACTTGGTCTCAAAGGGGTGCTTGAAAACAATTCCTAGAGAGTATTTCCCCAGTAACTAGTTAGTCTCAAAGGGGTACCTTTTAGGTGTTTCCCCAGTAACTACTTGGTCTCAAAGGGGTGCTTGAAAACAATTCTTTTTTTTTTCACAATACTTCTAGGGAAAGTGTTTCTCCAGTAACCAAATTGCACAGGCAAGTCTCCAATGGAAAATTGAGTACTCATCCGATATGGGGGATTTAAATCTTTTTTTGGATACCTCAAACCTATAGACCGTGTTAGAAGTGAAATAGGGTTCTTATCAAATAGGCAAAAGGAATATCATGATCCGACCAATGTTGGTTGTATTACGCTAGATTATATAAAAATGCAAATTTATGATATATGAAAAGATGCAAACAAAATAGCACTAACGGACTAAAAATCTAAGTAGACAAGATAAGCGAAAGGATGTGCATCGAAACTCACAAAATAGCTCAAGGTGGTCTTTAAGCATGACATAGGCATGCTTCCATCCAGCCCAGGCGTGTCACAGGTGAGAAACGTGCGACACGGGCGTGCTCGACAGCACGCTCGACCTGTGTTGTCTTCGGGTAACCTCAACACGCCTGTGTCGTTCGGCATAGGAGGGTCGTGTCAATTTGGCACGCAGTGGCACGTTTAACATGTCGTGTCCTGTAAACCTGAAAAAAATGTAAAACTCAAAATCAAATAAAATAAAATAAAATTACTAAAAAATAAAAATAGCTTGGGTTGCCTCCCAAGAAGCGCTTGTTTAAGGTCGTTAGCTTGACCCCTCAGTTATCCCCTAGTTTTGGGGATATGGCTCGAGGAGTGTGCTCTGCCCCTCTTCCTCCTCAACCAGCTCTGTGGTGTTAGGTTGGGGTCGGAAATCTCCAGCTCTTTATCCTCAAAATCCCCTTCGAGCTTATTAAGATAAGTTTGTTCTAGTGCTCCTTCTAGTGCTTTTGAGTGGAAACTGTCAATCCTACAACAAACATAAAAAACAGAAGGTTGTTTAACAGCTTTTGAAAGGTCGAATTCAATTTTGTCATTTCCAAATGCAAGTGAGAGTTTGTGGTTCTTGACGTCTATCATTGCCCCTGCAGTAGCCAAGAAAGGTCTCCCCAAAATGAGTGGAATACATGGGTCTTCATCCATATCTAGCACTACAAAATCTGCAGGAATACTAAAATTTCCCACCTGCACTGGTACATCTTCTAAGATTCCCAAAGGATATCTAATGGAGCGATCGGCTAACTGCAAGGCCATAGTAGTTAGTTTCATTTCTCCCAAATCCAATTTCTTGCATATGGAAAGAGGTATCAGATTTACACTGGCGCCCAAATCGCAAAAAGCCTTATCAAAATTCGAGTTATTAATTATGCAAGGGATAGAAAAACTACCCGGATCATTCAGTTTGGGAGATACCATGTTCTTAATTAAAGCACTGCACTCCTCAAGAAGAGCCAGCATTACATGCTCCTCGACTTTTCTTTTATTGGTTAAGATATCCTTCAAGAACTTGGAGTATGTAGGCATTTGTCAAGAGCTTCTATAAAAGGTATATTGATATATAGCTTCCTAATTACCTCAAGGAACTTACCAAATTGTTCATCCAATTTTTCCTTAATCACCTTTGAGGAACGGGATAGGGGCTTATATGTTCTTGGTTCCCTATTCGACACGCTGTGTTGTTTGGCACACCGGGCGTGTTGTTCGGCTGGAATGACCCGACACGGGTGTGTCAGCCGACACGCGCTCGTGGGCCTCAGGCGTGTTGCTCAACACGCCCTGGGTCAGGGTGTGTCGGTTCAACCCAGGCGTGCTTCTGTCTTCTTCCAACTCCGACACGCTCGTGTCAGAGGCTGCTTGTTTAGCTCTGTCTCCTTCTAAAATCCTTCCACTTCTCAAACTTATAGAATTACAATGCTCGGCTGGGTTTATACGAATTTCAGAAATCACGCATCCTTGATGCTGAGCTGGCAATTTGGGAAATTTGATTTTCCAGGATTCTTGTGTGATTAGTCAAATTATCAACCTTGCTTCCCAATTGCTTGATTGCCTCGGTATTATTTTGATGTTGCCTATTTGATTCTACAATATGCTGCCGAAATTCATCATTTATCTTCCCCTGACACGTGATAAAATTTTCCATCATCTTTTCTAAGCTCGACTTGGGTCCTGGCTGAAATCCCGAAGGTGCTCCAAAGTTGTTCTGTCCAGAAGAATTTTGATGGGCTCTATACGAAAAGTTGGGATGATTTCTCCAACCGGGATTGTACGTGTTTGAGTAAGGGTTGCCACCATTAGGCTTCTGATTAAAATTATTCAACGCATCAACTTGCTCAATCCCAGCTTCCGATGATGGTGCGTGTAGGATTTGACAGTTCATCGCTACGTGTCCTGTTACACCACAGATCTCGCAAGTGACATTAGATGAGTTTACGGCTGATACATTAAAATGTTCGAGCTTTTGAGTTAATGCATCGACTTTTGCACTGAGTAGATCAATGGTACTTACCTCAAACTTACCTGGCATTTTAGTTTGATATCCTCGTTCTGTAGCCCATTGGTGAGAATTCATTGCCACATTCTCGATGATCTCAAAAGCTTCATCCAATGTTTTGTTCATAAGAGCTCCTCCTGCAGAATCAAGAGAAACCTTAGTAGCATACGAGATTCCATTGTAGAAAGTATGAACAATGAGCCACTTCTCCAGCCCATGATGAGGGCATTGCTGTAGTAATCCCTTAAATCTGTCCCAGGCTTCAAATAATGTTTCTCCATCCTTTTGCGCAAAATTAGTGATTTGATGGCGAAGACTTGCGATTTCTTTGGGTGGAAAATACTTGTCTAAAATCTTTGCTCCAGGTGATCCTGTAGTTATACAATCACTGAAGAGAGTGTAGCCAAGCTCGCTTTGTCCCGAATGAGAAAGGAAACAAGCGCAATCTAATAGCATCACCGAGGCTCCATTCAGTTTAAAGTCTCAAAATTCCAAAAATACTTCCAAGTGCAGATTTGGATCTTCAGAGTGCTCCTCGAATCGATGTCTTGTTGGACCATAGATAGTAGCGCCGGTTTTAATTCAAATTGTTTGCTTCAATAGGGGTCTTCTAATACTCGATCTCAATCCTTGTACTAGGTGCCGCATAATCCCTTAAAGGTTTATTTTCGCTCGTCACCATGTCGGAGGTCGATTGTTTTCCGAGGTTCCGAAATCGTCTTCAGCAAGGAAAGTTCTCTATCTCAGATCAATATCGAGAATTTCCTATTAAGTCTGTGCATGCAACAACAAGAGAGGCTCCCAAAACAAGAATTGTAATAGATACAAAAGAAAAATAGGAACAATCAATATTAACAAGAATTGTAATGTAAATCTAGATTAACTAAATCACGCTCAATTCAATATTGAGTGCCAATCCCCGGCAACGGCGCCAAAAACTTGATGTGTTATTTTCCGCAAGTGCACAGTTTGTCGTCAAGTAATAAAAATATCGATCCCATAGGGATTGGAACAATTACCGAATGATCGTGATACCAAGTTATCTAGTAAATCAATTTATGGTTTAAGCAAAGAAACTGAGCAGTCAATAACAATAAATGAGAAGAACGAGCTAAAAGTCGATAGTTGAGGAGAATCTCAGGATATGGGTTTCACCACGTCGATGATTTATAAGGTGATTTAATTCTTTCCTACCTCTATTAGAGTTTGTTTTGATGGAACCTATCCTAAGGTAAATCAACGGCCCCTTTCGAGGTCTACGCTAACTGTACCTATCAAACTCAATTTACCTGTCACGGTGTTCGAGCATAGGGGATCATAATCAGCTAAGGGGACCTGTCACGAGACCCCCGCAAACCTCCCTATTCTTACCTCTGTTACTAGGTAGAAACTGGATTTGATAGATCCATTAAGTCCATAAGAGTTCCTCTAGAGTCAAATTTCCTTTTTCACGGTAGGTTTGCACACGGGACCATAATCAGCTAAGGGGACCTGTCACGAGACCCCCGCAAGCCCTCGTAGATACACTACCGCTACTTGACAGGAGTTTATCCCTAGTTGCCGTCTTCTGTCGTCCTTTATGACCACCCGTCGTCCCCTCCTCTCCTTTTAGGGTTAGAATATCTTCTCTTTTATAGCCTTGCCTCCTCTTCAATTTAAGGCAATAGATTCCCTTTTTAATTGAGACGAAGATCCTGATTGCTCGCAGAAAAGGAAGGCTGAAATCAGGCCAACACGCCCATGCCACATGAGGGCACCGGCGTGTCGCGGGTTTCCCACAGGGCGTGTTACGGTTTGAACTGGGGCGTGTCGCGGCTGCACTAGGGCGTGTTGCGATTTGAACTCGGGCGTGTTGTCCGCTGGCTCTCATGACACAGGCGTGTCGATTCCCAACACGCCTGTGTTGTTTTGATACGCCCTTCTTCTTCGCCCTGTTAACACAAAAACACCAAAAGCAGTCTCTTTTTTTTTTCCATATGCTAAACTTAACTGAATCGTGATAAAATACATGCCTAGGATATGAAATGAGATAAAATGCACATATATAAAGTAGTGAAAACATAGCATGATTTACCCACATCAAGTGCACAGTTGGATCTTTGTATCTTTTTAACTGTCAGTATGTTTTCGCTGTGTTTGGTATGTTGATATCTTTATATTATATTGTTGTTGTGGGCCTACGGGCCTTGTATTAACCCGATATGTTGCCACGTACAGGGGAGATGCTGTCAGTTTTATTTTCGGCACGGCATACTCTCGGGGCGTGACACTAAGTAACACCATAATTGAGCCTGCTCACAGCCAACCACCTTAACTCAGGAAGTGATTCACTCCGAACAATATACATTCACTAGACACCCAGTACTCGAATCACAGTCCCTGTGGGATCGATACATAATTTATTACATGATGATAACCGTGCACTTACGGGTGTTGAGTGCAAGTGCATGCTTCAAGCCCTTAGTGATCTCGACCGGTGATTTAAGGTTGTGCTCATGTGCATCACTAGCCATTAGGAAAATTAAAAATCCTAATACTCAATGTTTTAATTGTCACGACAAAGGTCATATATCATCCAAATGTCCACATAAAGTCTTAGCCTTAAAACAAGATCACAACAAAGAAGTTAACCCAACTAAATCTAACAAACCAAACCCCAAATCCAACTTGCTCACTAAAATAACCTAACACTTGAGATAATCCCACCATCTTCTCACATAATGCACATTTGGAAAGAAAAAGAAAAAGAAAAAGAAAAAGTACCATTAAAAATCCATGACATAAATCAGACTTGCCAAACTTGAGAGCATAATTTGTATAAAGTTATCTTATAGACCACATATGTGTTTGACTAATCACACCTTGAATTTGATCTCAAATTCTCAATTATCTAACTTATTACTTGTTAACTTTACTCACAATAACTGAATAAATCAATCTACGGATCATAGTATATTTAAGATCACATATGATTTGAAAGCTTGTTAATCTATTGACTCGGTACTCTTACCTACTACTTCTCCTTTTGAGTCAGCTGAGAGTTTTTTAAAATGAATCAGAGAGATCCATGCTGATATTAGCAAAAAAATTAAATTGAGAATTGAGGCCTATAAATTTCAAGCTAATGTACATTGTATATTTAAAGAATATAATATAGGATATTATGTGTTTTTCCACATTCACTCCAAGTATATCCTTAAAAACTCCCAAAAAAATCTTCATAACCCCTCTTTTGGTCATATAAAAAAATTAGTGCTAATGCATATGTTGTTTATTTGCCTATTTATTTAAACATTAATCTAAGTTTTAATGTTACATACTTTAGGAAATATTCAAGCCTTTCTCCGTTGAATTAACTATAGGGCATATACCGATGGTGTTGACCACTACACTCCCATCAGTGACACAACATTCTCTTCCTATGAAGTCAAATTATCGAAGAAATTATTTCATACACTCAAAAAAGATAATCCAAATGAATAAGTCAACAACTTGCTAAGAGTCGAGTTTTGCTCAATTGAAGAGAATAATATAAACAAGGAATCATATTGATAGCAAAAAGATAATATTAAAGAAATAAATCAATAATTGTCAAATTTGACTAAAAGGGTACCTCTACTTCGTAACTACTTTGTCCTTTCATTTGACTAAAAAACACATTAACATCATAAAGATAATATTTGAAAATAAAATAAAATAATAATCATTTGATTCAACAAAAAAGGTGCATCTACTTCATAACTACTCCGCCTTCTCACTTGACGGATTTAAGATCTCTTCGGTTGAGAAGTTAAATTCTTATTTATCTTCTAATTTGTCTATAGGTCATATACCTATCACACTAATTCTAATACTCTCATCTATAACATCACATTATAATCAAATTAAGAGTATTATAGACCATCATACGATGATCTCTTCAAATGGAAGCACTCATCGATACCTAATTCATTGAAAGAGTTTTCATAGATTAATGACACATGAATAACTAAAGATGAACTTTGAAGTTTTTCCCCAATGCCTCTGCTTGCTTTCATTCTCTCACTAGATGAACTTAAGTTAGAGAATGATATAGTTAAGAATTTAAGTTGTTAAATTATTAATTTTTATAATTAACTAGATTTTTTAGAAAAAGTTGTTTAGTATTTTTTAGAAAAAATTGTTAGATTTTTATTAGAAAAATTAGAGTTTTTATTTTATTTTATAAAGAATAGGTCGTGTCATAAAAAGAGATTAGGATCTCATGTATTTTTCATGTTTTGAGTTAATAAAGATTCTAATTTCCTTTGTTTGGGTGAGAATTGATAAATTTTTATCTGGGTGAAGATCTTATTTTTTGTTCGCTCTGTCGTGCTGCATCAAATGGTATCCGAGTTTTCCTCTATGTGACAAATGTATCTCTATTATTCTATTGTGTTGCATCACTATTATAATAGTTATGTTTATAATTGTTGAAAAATTACAAAGATTTTCTTGAAATCTGGATTTATAAATGCGCAAGATAAAGTATCGCCTTTCAAAAAATTACTTTTATATTCACAAAGTATATTATAAGAATAGTATCGTAATAAAAGAAAAGAAAATTTTCTTTTGTAAGAGAGGAAGATTGTCCCTCTTGTTTGAGAATAAAAAGAGTAGAGAAAAGGACTTGTCAAATTTTTTGTACAAGTAGAAAACGATTTCTTCATGTTTCAAAGAGAAATAGGACCTCTATTTTATAGAAAATGAGATGATTAAATAGCAGTTATAAACTAGCCAAATTATAGTTGTATTACAATCGAATAATGACATGTAAATCTGTTGATACCTGTTGTTCAGAATTTATCCGGTTGGAGTTTTGTGCTTGCGTCGAAGGAGTGATCACAAAACTTGGAAGACTCCTCTGGTTTCTCTCTCTCGAAAGCCACACGCCAAAAAAATCCTTGGACGCACTCCTTCCCTTTTCAAGGGAAGGAAATGCACGAACTGCCTCTGTGCAGTTCATGGAACTGCCCACATCTCTCACTCGTCCAAGGTATGTCACATAGACAAAATGATCACACAGACCATTTTAGAAGAGGTGTTTAGTCATTTAGACTAAATCGAAGCAACATCTATTGTCCCAAAAGACTAATAGAACAGAGATTAATAGTCACAAAGACTAAATGAAACATCCAATTCATATATTAGAAAATGGTTCGTGCGACAGCAAGCACATTGAGCGTTCAAATGCTAAGAAAGTTGTTATACCTTACATAGCTGCTCATAGAGTGATGTATGCTAAGAGAAGTTGTTACGCCTAACTTAGCCACTCTCCGAATGATACATAATCAATCTCCCGATGACACAGAGTCATCTCCAGGTGGTACAAAACTATTTATCTTATGACACACAGTCATTCTCCAGGTGACACACAGTCGTTTTCCAGATGATACAAAATCATATTTCTGTTGGTACATAACCGTTTACCTGAAAACATTCATGTCTTGCTATTTACCCAAATTAAATAATCTTATTTACATCAATATGAACATCTCTAATCCCTATTAATGATCATCATGTCAAGAGCATGTCTCATATTCCAAATATTCACAAACATTTCTGTACATAACAGAAAAGAGTCGACTAGTGAATAATACTCATTAGATGTAAACCTATTTAATCTTCCTTTTTAGTGTGAATCTATTCATTTTAATCAATCGCTTTCTTAGTCATGTTCCATAGACTGAATCATACATAGTCATAGGTAGACATGCTAAAGTAGCAAACCTTGATTAAAACTTCAAGTAGACACCTAAATAGTCACAAAGGGCAAATTTTGAGATCAACATATAATCTCAAAGGGCTCACATAGTAGAGAAGTAGGGATCCATTCTCCTACTACCCTTAGTGTCGTCTTAGCACATGTGGTATGATTCACATGCTACGATATCTTTTCTCTTTACCAATAAAGAGTGCATGTTATTATCAAAGTAACATCGTACAGATTTCGATTTAGACATTCCCAATGCCTAATCCAGAATTCAACATATGAATCCAGAATTCAACATATGAACTCTAATCTGGCTCAAAACCGACCGGCATAGTAAATGGTGGGTTCATTTACTTCGATCATTTACCACAAAATGATCTTATCTTGATACAAATATCAAGATGACCCTAACTTATAGGAATGTGACAAATTTTACAGCTTCCAAAGCTAACAACCACATAGGCTGACCTATAAGCAACGGTCTTACCTCTATTCATACACAACAAATAGAGATGATTGTCCATGTGAGAGGACCAATCACTACCTGCCAACATGCTTATCGAGATCTTATCACTAGAATGTAACATAACATACACTGAATAGATTATGGCTGACATTTCATACAATCAAATAATAATATTCAATTGTCATTTCAAAACTGTTACATTCTACGAAGTCCCATGGACTTTACATGCTGATTAAATGACTCTCTAGTCATTGGCTTAGTAAAAGGATCTGCAAGTAGGGGTGTGCAATTGGTCAGTTAAACCGAAAAAACCGACCGAACCGACCGAACCGACCGAACCGACCGAACCGACCGAACTTTCAAGTTCGGTTCGGTTCAATCGGAAATTCAGTTTTTTTATTTAAAAATATCGGTTTATTCGGTTTTTTTGGTTCGGTTTCGGGTTTGAACCGGAAAAATTCGATTTATCTAATCGACCGATTTTTTCCCACCACCGATCGATGGCTAAAATCACGATTGATTTTAGATATCAGTTCGCTTGTCGCTTATTGGAGATGCGCTGTTAATGCTTCAATGTAAGAACCTCGAAATGCATCAAGACAAGGGATTATCTATCATCCAGTGAAACACAAACATCTACCAATCTAGTAATACGTAACCGGAACGAAGATTCGTGAAACCACAAATCACGATTTTCTTCCCTAAACCCTAACCTTTCACTCTCAGCCTCTCGCCAACTCTCCTAAGCCCTCTTTCCGACCTCCGTCAGTCCACTCTTCGTATCTGTCTATCCTAAACCCTAATTCTCTCCGTCTCCGTCTCCTCTCCTAGGCTCCACTCGCACATCGACGACTTTGCTTCCCACACCCTTTCAATTTTCGACGATCAACGGTTAGTTTACTATACTTATTTAGTTGTTTTACTATACTTATTTAGTTATTTTTATGATTCAATTTTCGACGACTGACGATGATCATGATTCATGAATAGTAAAAATTTTAGGTTTAGGGGCATACTTTGTTTATAATTCTAAATTGCTAATCTAGTAAAATAGTTATATATAATTTTTTTAATGAATTGTATGTTTTTTTTAGATGTCAATGCAAGAAAATCTTTCAAATATGGATGTTGATAATAGTTGTTCAATGCCACAATCTGGATCTTCAGTAGGTACAAGACCATCTGTGACAGAAAAAGTAAGCAAACGGAAAACAATCAAACCAAGAAGTGAGGTATGGGAGCATTTTACGAAGTTTACCAATGTCGCTAATGAGATTAAAGCCAAATGCAATTATTGTGATAAGGAGTTTTTTTGTGATCCATACAAGAATGGAACAACAAGTTTGAAATCTCATATGACCTCATGCAAGAAACATCCTCATGCTATTGAAACAAATCAAACACAGTTGAGTTTTCAAGTGGGTGCAAAACAGGGTGAGGGATCTCTTATTTCTTGGAAATTTGATCAGGATGCATCTAGAAAAACATTAGCTAGAATGATTATCATGGATGAATTGCCTTTTAAATTTGTAGAAGGAGAAGGGTTTAAAGCATTTATGTCTATGGTATGTCCAAAGTTTAGAATTCCTTCGAGATGGACAGTTGCACGTGATTGTCTTGAATTATACAAAATTGAAAGGGAAAAATTGAAAAGTCTGTTGCATGATTCAACACAAAGAGTTTGTTTGACTACTGATACATGGACATCGATTCAAAAAATTAACTATATGTGTTTGACTGCTCATTTTATCGATAAAGATTGGAAGCTGCATAAAAGAATTTTGAATTTTTGTCCAATTACAAGTCATAAAGGCGAGGCCATCAGTTTAGCTATTGAAAATTGTTTGAGAGGTTGGGAAATTAATAGAATTTTCACTATTACTGTTGATAATGCAAGTTCAAATGATGTCGCTGTCAATAGTTTCAAGAAAAAGATGGTTAACTGGGATTCTACTATTTTAAAAGGTGAATTCATTCATATGAGATGTGTAGCTCATATAATCAATTTGATTGTTGTTGATGGCTTGAAAGATATAAATCCATCTGTGATGAGAGTCAGGAATGCTATTAAATATGTTTTGCAATCCCCCTCTAGATTAAGCAAGTTCAACGAATGTGTAGAAATTGAAAAAATTGAAAGTAAAAAATCATTGTGTTTGGATGTACCAACCAGATGGAATTCAACTTATTTGATGTTGAATGTAGCGGAAAAATTTGAAAGAGCTTTTGATAGGTTTGATGAACAAGACCCATGCTTTAGACTGTATATCTTCAACATACAGATTGGGGTGTTGTTGTGAATGACAATGGAGATATGATATTTGGACTAGGCGGAATGTCTAAGCGAATTCTGAGACTATTGATGGGAAGCCAACTAGTGATTGGAATAATATTAGACTCTTTGCATCTCTGTTGCAAGTTTTTTATGAGTTAACATTAAAAGTCTCAGGATCTTTATATGTCACTTCTAACACTTTTGCACATGAAATCAGTTCTATTCATTCCATATTAAAGGAGTGGCAAGATAGTGATGAACCTGATGTGTATTCAATGGGATTGAGAATGAAAATGAAATTTGATAAATATTGGGGAGATCCAGAGAAAATGAATAAATTGATTTATATTGCAGTGGTACTTGATCCAAGACATAAATTAAATTTTTTGGAATTTATGTTGATTGAGTTATATGGAGATGAAAAGGGTGCAATAGCAGGAAAGAATATAAAGGAGACTTTGTTTGCTTTGTACAAAAATTATAAGGAGAAAATAGAGCCTCAAAGTAACACCTCAAAAATTTCAGTTAATTCAGAATCAGGTGATAGCGACATCGTGCCTAAAAATATGAGTCAAATAGATTTGAAAAGGCAATCAATCTTTGCAAAGTATAAGAAACAAAAGGCACAAATTTTTTGTGATGACAATATGTCAGAATTAGATAAGTATCTGAATGAAATAGTTGAAGAATATTGTGAGACTTTTGACATTTTAGGATGGTGGAAACAAAATTATCATAGATTTCCTATACTGTCAAATCGCCGCGATGTGTTAGTCATTCCAATATCAATGCTTGTTTCTAGCATCCGCCAAGATCGTGGTCTAGTACTTGATCGCTTTCAGTCATTGACTCCTAGAGTGGTAGAAAGTCTGATTTGTACTCAAGATTGGCTTCGATTAAGTTTGGTGCCAATTAATGTCGAAGAAATTTTAGAAGATGTAGAAAAACTTGAAAGCGGTACGTTTTATTTATAGTTAGTTATTTGTTTACAATTAAAAATATATAGAGTATTAATTTGTTTGACTTGTATCATGTTATACTTTTTTGTCAGAGTTCTCAAAAGTAATATTGGATTCGTCTTCTTCGACAACACCAATTGAGGTGTAATTAACTACTTCATGTTATGCTTCAATTATTATAATCTAGTTACAAGTGTATTTACTTTTAATTATCGTACTTCTTGATCATTATTTATTAGGATAAACACAAGTGGTGAAGCAAACAAGTTTAAACTTTAAACTCTGAAATCAAGTCACAACTTACAAGGAGTCAACTCTCCTTGTAAGTTAACATAGCAACTTACTCAGTCAAGGAGTGAAGGAAGGGCCAAGGACTCAAGTCAACTCTCAAGTCTCAAGTGTCAACTCTCAAGATCTAAGGATACATTGTATTCATTTTGATATTTGACATGTTCTATAAGGCTATAACTGAAGTGTAAAAAAGTTAAAATTATATGTTTCATTGCTATGTTAGCAGCTTGATTGCTTGAATGTTTTAATTTTAACGAGATATTTTTATATATTTTGATGTGTTGACATTTATTAAATTGTGTTTTGTATAGTTGTGCTCTTGTTGACATGTATAATATATTTAATTTAAATAGTTATGTTATTGTGTAATATTGAATGTTTTAAATTTTAATGTTGAAATTTAAGAATGTACAGGAAAATAACTTATATAAATATAGGGGAGGTATTTTTTTTTTTAAATTCTAATAAATCGTGTAAATTTAAGGTTTCACATAATAGATATAGGTTATATCTAATCGTATATATTCATTAAATGCACGAAATGACATCAAATTAGTGTTTTAATATAGAATTTCGTTCAAGAATCAAATGATCGCTTATCGTAAAATTCATTTGAAAACGATCGAATTTTTAACGATCGTGATACTGTTGATCACTGATACTCAATCGCGATCGTGATGTTATATATCAATCGGTGATTGTACCATCGATCGATTGATTTGCGTCATCGATCGACTTAAAAATATTACGTCGTGCTTCGCGTTACATCCAGTGGATACAGTCGACTGATGTATCACATCAGTCGACTGGTTAGCCCACCAGTCGACTGATGTATCACAGCAGTCGACTGGTGGTAAAAAATCGGTTTTTTTTCGGTTTTTAACCGAAAAAACCGATTTTTTTTTACAAAATCGGTTCGGTTCATTGAAAAATTTCGGTCGGTTCGGTTTAGTTAAAAAAATTTCGGTTTATTCTGTTTCGGTCTTAATCGGTTCGGTCGGTTCAGTTTTAACCGAATGCACACCCCTATCTGCAAGCATAGCTCGTGTAGGGATATACTCAAGAATCACCTTCTATTTAGTAACAATATCCCTTATAAAGTTGTACTTTATAGCTATATGCTTACCCTTGCTGTGATATTTGGGATCCTTGAAAAAAACTATCGCAACTTGACTATCATAATAAACGGTCGCTGGACTTCCACTGTCCTCAGCAATCTTCAAATGCTTTAGGAACCTCCTCAACCAGCCTGCTTCTTGCACAGCTGCTGAACATGCCACATATTCAGCTTCCATTATAGATAAGGCCACACAGGCATGTTTCTTGCTGTTTCAGGAGATGGCGCCACCATTTAACAAGAATGCATAGCCTGATGTTGATTTTCTATCATCTAGGTCCCCTGCCCAATCTGCATCTGAATAGCCCTTTAGGCTCATATCTGATCCTTGATAACAGAGACAATAATCTGTCGTCGCCTTCAAATATCTGAAAATCCTTTTCACTGCCTTCTAGTGTCTCGATCCTGGGTTTGACTGGAACCGGCTGACTAAGCCCACTGCATAGCTGATATCGGGACGAGTACACATCATAGTATACATTAAACTACCTATGGCACTTGCATATGGTTTTTTATTCATCTCGGCTATTTCAGCTGGAGTCTTGTGACTCATACTTGCAATAGGTGTCTGCTCACCGTTTGCCGATGGACATGTTGAAATGTTGTAACATCTTAGTTATATAAGACTCTTGTGACAAACCCAAAAGTCTCTTTGGTCGATCCCTGATGATCTTTACTCCTAAGATGTATTCAGCTTCTCCCATATCTATTGTGTCAAATTGTGAAGACAACCACTTTTTGACTTCCACAATAAAACCTATGTCATTTCCTGCTATTAGCATATCATCAACATATAATGATAAAATGACATATTTTCCTTTTTCCTTCTTTAGGAAAACGCAATGATCCTCATTGATCATTTCGAAACCATAAGATAAAACCACTTTGTTAAATCTTATGTTCCATTGTCTTGACGCTTGCTTCAGCCCATATATAGATTTCTTCAATCTACATACTTTATTCTCTTGGCCTAAAACAACGAAACCTTCTGGTTGAACCATATAGATTTCCTCGTCAAGTTCGCCGTTCAGGAAAGTGGTTTTGACATCCATCTGATGTAATTCCAAGTCATAATGCGCCACAAAGGCCAAAATAACTTGGATTGACACAAATTTTACTACGGGAGAAAATATCTCTTCAAAGTCAATACCCTCTCTTTGGGTAAATCCTTTTGCAACCAAACGAGCCTTGTATCGGTTAATCGATCCATCAGACTTCCTCTTTATTTTGAGAATCCACTTATTCCCAATAGCCCTTCTGCCAGGAGGAGGATCGACTAACTCCCAAACTTGATTCTGAATCATTGACTCTATCTCTTCTTCCATTGCACTTTTCCACTTATCTCTAATTCTACTTCCCAACACTTCCTCAACTGATTGAGGTTCATCTTCGTCAACTGGGAGTGTCATCATTGCCTCATTCTCAATATCAAAACTCCTTTTAGGTATGATCTTACGAACACTTTTTCGTAAGTTGGGTTGTTAAGAAATCACCCCGTGATCAGGCACATTACTCCCACTCGGTTGATTAGGCTCAGGTATCTCACTAGACACCTGTCTTGTTGATAACGACTCATCCTCCTCAAAAAGAGGAACTATCTTATCAACTTCACCCTTTGTTGGGAACTCAGTTTCTAGAAAAGTGGCATCTCTAGACTCAATCTCAGAGATTGTTCCATCTTGTTGCTCACCTATAAAAACATAACCTTTTGAGGTCTCAGAATATCTTATAAAGATACATTTCTTACCTCTAGGTCCGAGTTTTCCATATTTGTGAGAACTATCATGAACGTAGGCAGCTGACCCCCAGGGTCTCAGATTGCTCAAATCTGGTTTTCTGCCCGTCCAACGTTCATATGGGGTTGATGGAACTGACTTTGAAGGCACTTTGTTAAGTATATAAGCCGCAGCTAGTAATGCATCTCCCCAATAGGAGATCGGCAAATTAGCCTGCGCCATCATAGACCTAACCATTTCAAGAAGAGTCTTATTTCTTCTTTCAGCAACCCCATTTTGCTGTGGAGTTCCTGGGATCGTTAGCTGTCTAATAATCCCCTTATCATTACATGTCGTCTTGAACAAATCAGACAGATATTCACCCCCACGGTCAGTGCGTAAGGCCTTAACCTTACGTTCCGTTTGATTCTCAACTTCGTTCAAATAACGAATGAAACAATCCAACGCTTCAGATTTTTGAGAAATCAAATACACATGACCATACCTAGTGAAATCATCAATAAATGTAATGAAATAGGAAGCTCCATGCCTAGCCTTCACACTCATCGGACCACAAATATCCGAATGAATCAATTGCAATGGCAAGTCTGCTCTAATAGTCTTTCCAAATGGTTTCCTAGTTGCTTTTCCAGCAAGACAATGCTCACATATAGACAAGCTAATCTTAGCACGAGAGTCCAATAAACCCTCTTTAGCTAACCTATTCATGCGATCTTGTCCTATATGTCCCAATCTAGCATGCCAAACTTCATCAGTTACATCTGCATCGCTAGTAAGAGCAATATCCGAAAAATAACTATCAAATGCACAATTTACATCTGGCACCACATCTAGTACCATAAAACCATTTGTTAAATAACCATATCCGATTGACACTGAGTCAATCTTAAGTTCAACACACCGCATGTAAAAATTTACACAGTACCCTAACTCAAGAAGAGAAGTTACAGAAACAAGATTCCGTCGAATCTCAGGAGCATACAAGACATCATGTAGAAACAAAACACTACCACCACGGAGGTTAAGTTTGCAAGTGCTGATTCCTATGACTTCAACTCTTGCATTGTTTCTTACATAGATCCATTTGTTGCCTGTTGGTACGCGACGATACTCCACAAATGTAACTCGCTCCCGAGCTACATGGTTGGTTGCTCCCGAATTTATAATCCACAAAGGATAAGAATCAGCTAACAACACAGAGCTAGCAAAAAAATGCTCAGAAGACAGATTCAAAGATACCTTTTTCGGCTTAGTGCATTCTCGAGCGAAGTGGCCTTTCTTGCCACAATTAAAACAAGACAACTTGTTTTTAGGTTTCTTTCCTGTCTTCTTCTTCTTTTTCTCCGTAGGGCCTTGTCCTCCAGCTATAGCCTCTGTCTTCTTTCCTTTCCCTTTCTTTTTCCCGAACCATTTCTTCTTTTTGGATCCAGATGATCCAGCAGCACCTACAACCACATAGGCTTGACCAGAAATCCTTACGGATTCGACTCTCTCCACCTCTAGTTCAACATGGCGCGAGACATCTGTAAAAGTCTTAATACTTCCACTGTGCATCAAGGTCTGCTTCATAGTTTCCCAAGAATCTGGAAGGGAATGGATTACTGCTTGAACCTGTTGTTCATCGGTCAACTCATGACCTGCAGTTTTAAGATCCCGAATCATGTTTGACATCTCCCTGAGATGCTGAACCATAGTGATATTCGGGCATTTTTTTATAGCTATCGAACTTAATCGTTAGCTGACGAAGCTTGCACAGACTGACCCCACTGTATTTCTCCTTAAGGGCTATCCAGACCGCATTAGCCGATGCATAAGTTGCATACTCAAATGCCAGGTCGTCCACCATTGAACTTATCAATATGCCCTTTGCAGTGGAGTCTTTCTTCTTCCATGCCTTGTAGGCATCAAGATCTCGTTTGTTTTGAGCTGAAGGACCATCTACAGGTTCATCCATAACCTGATTTACGGCTTCTAGAACTTCCTGTTCCTCTAGGACATACTGTATCCTGAGTTGCCATATTTTGTAGTTATCTCCATTGAGTTTTTCTCCTTTATTCAGTTCAGCTATTATGTTCTTCGTAGCCATAATCTATCATAAATAAACACATCATTCATATACTCAGTGTATGTTTTCTATGTATGTAATCTAAATTAAACTCAAAATAAATCTGATATGGTTTACAAAATCAAGTGATAACTACGTTATCACTCATCATTTGTATATGTCAATCCTGACTTATATTGATCTATTTTATTACATACATCCCACTTAATGATATTAATCATTATTACAGCATGATATTACACATTAAATGAACATATCATTATATACTCATATGAACTAATCAAGGGTATATATAATAATCATGCATCATGTAGAGTCAACAGCATAAAATGAACTAATCATTTTAAATGAACACATCATTAAAATAAACATGCTGTACAGTGTCAACAAATAACAAACTCTACTAAGAATGTAACAGATTACATTCTTCCTACTCATAGACTAAAAACAACTCCTAATAGACTAGATAAGCGATTACTACTCCCACTAGGACAAGCCCTAGTGCAGCAATAATCATGACATGTCCCATCCGTTTGGACTCAACTACAATACTCTCTGCTGGGACACTTACAAGCAACACATGTTGCCCTGATACAGAGTCCTTTAAAGACCTCACTAATTGAGAACCAAAATCCTCCACAGGGTCTTCTTCAGGATCTTCTTCACACTCAACATAGTGAAGAAGCTCTGTGCACAACTGGGTATACGAAACGCGTCATTCATGTAACCCCCAACATTGTCGTGCCATGTCAGCAAGATTATCGGGCAATGAACGAATCAACGCCCAAATCCTGTAGTTATCTAATACCGAAAAGTCCTGCATCTCGAGCTTCGAGAATAGTCTATCCAGCTTCCCTATGTGTCCAAGGACTCCATGGAAAGGGTCATAGTCCAAATCTTCGATAGCCTCTCTATACCGATTGCGCAACACATCGCGCCGGTCATAGTGGTATATATCCGCGCCATCTGTAAAATTGAAATTGTCAGTACATAACCGACAAAACCAGTACAAATACCGGTATATTTCAATTAATCAAGGCGCAGAACAAATACACAATTATCAAGAAGAACTAAACTTCTTGAATTTTAGGCTACATAAAATTGACCCATTGATCAATCAATTTTGACCCATAGACAGTCATAAACTAGTTCTATCTATGAGTTAAAAAATAAATTTTATAATCTGTACAAAACAAAAAAAAATATTTATTTATGAGTTTTTTTTTAATAAATATATAAAAAAAATTTAATCCGTACAAAACAGATTAATAAAAAAAACTTTTTTTTTAAATGTAAAAAAATTTAATCCGTACAAAATAGATTAATAAAAAAACTCTTTTTTTTTATTTATAAAAAACTTCCCGTGCGCCCTAATCCCGAGCGCCGTCTCCGAGCGCCTGCGCGTCGGCGACATCGCCATCGCGCTCGGCCGTCGCCTCGCGCCGGCCAAGCGCGCCTCCGAGGGCGCCTCGCGGCACATGCCGCCTCAAGCAATCGGATGGGCATCGCCGAGGCGCCTCATCCGAAGCGACGATTGGTCGTCGGCGGCCATCCGACGGCGCCCATCGACCGCCTCCGAGCGTCGCCGAGGCGTCGGCGGCCACGCCGCCTCCGACGCCTCGATGGTCGATGCGTCGGCGTCCACGTCGCCTCGGCGGCGCAGCGTCGCCGGCGGCCGCCGCCTCGACGGGCGCCACCGACCGCGACGGTTGCTGAGTGACCGGATGCGGCGACGGTGACGCGTCGCTTCGCGACGACGGCGTCGATGTACGCCGCCTCTGTCGCCTCAGAAGTCGGCAGGCGTCGAGACGCGCCGTCGCCTCGAAGGTCGCCGGCGCGGTAGCTATGCCTCCTCCGAGGCCGTTGCCTCCGAGGGACCGACGAAGCATCGGTGAGGCGCCGCCTCCGAAGGAGGCAGTTGCCGGCCTTGCAGGAGTTTCCAGAACAGAGTGTTCTCGTTCCGGCGAGGAAAAAATTGAACAGGTAAACAAAAAAACATCCAGAATTTAATCGCTCTGATACCAATGTTGATACATGTTGTTCAGAATTTATCCGGTTGGAGTTTTGTGCTTGCGTCGAAGGAGTGATCACAAAACTTGGAAGACTCCTCTGGTTTCTCTCTCTCGAAAGCCACACGCCAAAAAATCCTTGGACGCACTCCTTCCCTTTTCAAGGGAAGGAAATGCACGCACGGCTTGAAGTCGTGCGTGCTTGAGGCAGTTCCACGAACTGCCTCTGTGCAGTTCGTGGAACTGCCCACAAAATCAACCAATTAATTGTTGATTTAATGGCTTGATAAATTAGCCACATATTTTTGCAACCAAATAATGACATATTTTTAGCTAGATAATGATGGATTTCCATCTAGATTATCTTTCTTATTTTCAACACTCTCCCTCAACTTTGCCAAATAGAAATCGATGGAGCCCAACTTGATGAGGACATTCTACATAAGATTGGTTGTAATTACCTTAGTGAAAATATCAACAAATTACTCATGACTTTGCATATATGTTCAAACATCAAAACTCAAATCAAGCACAACTCGAGCTTAGTCAATCTTTATCATAAGTCAATTATACCAACAAAAAGTATTGTAGTAAAAGAAAATAAATTTTTTTCTTGCAAGAAGGGAAGATTGTCCTTCTTGTTTGAGAATAAAAAGAGTAGAAAAAAAGGACTCGATAAACTTTTCTTATTAGAAGAGTATAAGAGGATTTCTTCATGTTTCAAAGAAATATAGAACCTCCATTTTATAGGAGATGGGATGATTAATTAACCATTGTAAACTAACACAATAATAGTTGTATCACAACCAAATAATGATGTGTAAATTAGCTAATTAATTTCTAATTTAAAGGTTAATTAATGGATTGATAAACTAGCCAAATAGTGACTAATTTTAGCAGCCAATAAATGGTTAGTCAACCGATCAAATAATGACATATTTTTGTTGGTGCAATCGGCCCATGTCACAATTAATCGAATTCGAGTTTGACTCGAGTAATATTTTGATGTTTGACATGGAAGTTTGACATTGATGTCTGATATTGTTTTGGGGAGATTGTTGGCACAATTGACCCGGGTCATGATTGACCGGACTCGAATTTGACTCGAGGGAATTTTGATGGTTGACTAGGGTTGATCATGTGATGAAAAAAGTACAAGCATGGGTCTTGGCATGGAAAGTCCAACATGGGTTGGCAATGGAAAGTCCAAGCTTGAGTCTTGGCATTTGAGAAGTTCAAGGGGTTTGATATTGGTGGCGTAAAATTCAAGCGGGAGTCTTGGCAGTATAAGTCCAATGGTTGGCAGCGTAAAGTTCAAGCGGAGTCTTGGCAGCGTAAGTCCAATGTGCCTTAGCGGTGTAGACACCGTTAGCATGACATAGCCAATGGAAGCACTTGAAGACTAGCGTATGGATGAATAAGTCATGGATGACTTGGAGGGATTCGATAGGCGCGAGGCTGGCGGAGGTGGCTAGAAGGCTTAGATCTAGGCTACAGGTGGTCTAGCAAGTATGGAGGCACCATGCTTGGGTTAAATCTCATGTTTGAGGTGTATCAGTCGACTGATACCATGTGACAGTCGACTGGTGTGAGTCAACTAGGGTTTGACTGCAGGGAGTGCCCTAACAGTCAATTGTCAGAGGAGGGCGCGATCCGATATGAGCAATGACTAATCTTGTGATCGATCGGGTGCTCGTGATTTCGTATGAGATGGAGTCCGACTCGACTGCGGGTTAGCAATGAGTGAAGGCTCGATCACCAATCGTGATGGACATGATCAGTCGACTGATGTCCTATCCGTTAGATTTTTCCAGCATGGATTGCACCGTTATCTCACAGCAACAATGTCAACAGTCGACTGATGGTCTCGATTAGTCGACTGATAGGCGAAATCCAGCCCAGGCAGCAGCTATAAAGGAAGCTCGTGGAGGAGGATTTTGCAACCGGTTCTTGAGCTACTTTGAGGCGATTTGTTGCTGCAAATCAGGGTCTCCAAGGCTATTTTTCAAGCAACCAAAAGCAAGCAATCCAAAGGCAATTGTAAAGTGGTTTTCATTTACTTGTAGTGCATTTTCTTATTGTAATTGCTTGTATTTTATTCTTATTGTTGTAAGAATATTTGTACGAGATTTCTCCACCTCCAAATTATTCCGAGTTATTTGTGATTAGTGGTTGTGTGTGCATCACTAGAGCTCTTTAGAGCTCAATCCGTGGAGTAGGAACTATTCGGTTCCGAACCACGTTACATACTTGTGTATTGGTGTATTTGTGTTTACCTTCGCTTTCGTTATTGCTATCATTTCTATTTCCGCTGCGCTAATGAGCTTTATAGACGAACACGGAATGAATTCCATCGAGTATCAAAACAAACTATTCACCCCCCCTCTAGCGGTCAATGAATCCTCTACAATTTTTAGCTAAATAATGGCTATTTCTATTTAAATTATTTTCTTAATTTCAACACTCCCCCTTAAGTTTGGCGAACAGATGTCAATGAAGCCCAACTTTATAAGGGCATTTTGCTTATGGTCGACTGTAATTCCCTTAGTGAAGATATTAGCAAGTTGCTTATGGCTTTGCACATAAAGAGTTGGCATAGTTCTATCTTCTATCTTCTATCTTTTGAAGCATAAAGTGACAATTGACTTCGATGTGTTTGGTTTGATCATGAAAGACAGGAATTAAAACAATGTGGATAGTTGATTGATTATTCACAATATAATTTGATAGCAGTTGTGACCATAAATCCCAACTCTTTGACTAGAGCCTTCAATTAGATTATTTCACTAGTTATAATTCTCATAGCTCTATATTTTGCCTCTACACTTGATTTGGACACCACTGATTGCTTCTTGCTTTTCCAAGATATTAAATTTTCTATGATAGACATATAATATCGAGCAATTGATTTTCTATCTTGAGAGTCTCCAACTCAATCTGCATTACAGTATCCCATAATTAATTTCTGAGCTTTCATTATTCTTCGTACAAATTCCTCTTCTGGGGTATCCTTCAATATATTTAAAGATCCCTTCAGTTGCCTTCCAATGACTCATCTTGGGTGCGTGTATATGTTAGCTAATTTGACTAACAACATATTCAATATATGGTAATAATCAAGTAGATGAATTTGCCAACCAACATCTGGTACCTCTGTATGTTAGTGAAGGACTCATTCTTATTCTCCCCTTCATCATATGTAGAGAATAGATTGTTGGCTAGCTTTGCTCCCAACTTACATGTCTCCTACAAAATATCAAGAGCATATTTTCTTCATAATAGAACTAGCCCCTTAGGAGAGTAGGCTAATTCTATACCTTGAAAATACTTTAATTTTCCTAAATCTTTAATTTCAAATTTAGACATAAATTAAGACATTTCTAGCTCAATTAATGTAGTTTAATCTACTTCTCATAACATTTATGTCACTGTGTATATAAGTATTATGGTGGTTTCTCTATCATTGGTTTTAATAAAGAGAGAAGAGTTACTATTGCATTTTTTAAATTGATACTAATAAGTTCATAACTTAATTTCACATACCAAGCTGGAGAAGATTGTTTCAACCCATACATAGTCTCATAGTCTTTCTTAGTCGATAAATCTTTCTGTACTCTCTTTGATGGAGCTCTTGATGTAATTGCATATATATTTCTTCTTCTAGCTCGAAAAACATACATTCTTGAACTCCATTCGGCATTCTTGAACTCCATTTGGTACATCGGTCATTTTTTCTAGGTAACCAATGATAAAAGTACTCTTACCGTGTAAGATTATTGTTTGGGGTAGCCAATTGAACTCTTAGCCCTTGGGTAAGTTTGTGATTTCCCAAATCTTTTTTTTTTGTAAGAGCATCTAGCTCTTCTTGTATTATTCTTTTTTTCTATTCTGGATGTTCATTGGCCTGATTATGGTTCTTGGGTTCCTACACTTGATCAATGGCACTCAAGAATGCTTGGTGACTTAAGGAATTATTATTAGTAGTATAATAATTAGCAATTGGATGAGATATAACCTTAAGATTGTGATAATCTATCCATTTAGATGGAGGGAACCTTTGCCTTGTGGATCTTAGAGAAGGTAGAGATGGTGAATCAATGGTTTTATTTTCTAGAAGAGTTGAGTCAATTTGAGATCGATCTCCCCCTTACTCATTTCTTGCTCTAGTCTTTCAGGGGTTAAGTTTATCATCTTCTCTTTGTTCTAGAGTTTTATGTCCTTCTTTCTCAGAGTCTATATTCTCATCTTCTTTTTTTTGTAATACCCCCTTTTGGTTCTATATTTTCCTCTTCACTTGATTGTAGAGAAAGAATAGTTGGCTCTTATGGAGTATATAAGAACATTTGCGAGTCATTATTTCCTTTTTTTTTTCCTTTTATTGACGTACAAATTAAGACTCATTTTCTACAAATATCAAATCCTTTGATGTGTATATCTTATTAGTAATAGGATTAAAGTATACATATCCTTTTTGAAATGAACCATACCCTATAAAAATGCAACGTTTACACTTTATCAAGTTTATCTCTGAGTTATTCAAGTACATATATATATAACAAACACAACCAAATACTTTAAGTGTGAGATATTTGGTTTAATGTTGGTGAGTAGTTCCAATGGAGATTTTTCTTTGAGTACTTTGGAGGGTTAAGTGATTGATAAGAAGAGCAGTCGTATTAATTGCATCACTCCAATAACTTTTTGGAGTTTTTGCTCGAAACATTATGGTTTTAGCTATTTCTAATTGGTGTCGATTCTTCCACTATGTCATTTTGTTATAGAGTGTACGAGTAAGATGTTTGATGAATAATCCCGTTTTCTTCTAGATAGTTTTTAAATTCATGACTAATATATTCTTCTCCGTTATCAGTTTAAAGTATTTTGATATTAGCATTATATTATTTAGAGGTGTAGCTAAAGAAGTGTTTAAAAGCTTTAAATGTTTATCCTGTAAATGTAAACATGAATGTCCAAGTGCATCTAGTTACATGATTAATAAAAGATATGAAATATTTAAAACCTCTTTCAGACTGATCAACTAGAGAAGTCAATACATCATAATGAAGAAGATTAAAGAACTTTTTATATTTTATTTTAGAGATAGGACAGTGCATTCAAGTCTCCTTTTCAAAAATACAAGCCTCACAATATCTTCACAATTTTTAGATATGAACAATCTTTATAAGGCTTATTTGTGTAGGTGACCTAATCTAGCATGCTACCAAATGTAACTATCCTTTTGGCATGCCATGAGCGCATGACTATTTTGATCCAAAAAGTAAAGATTATTTCTTCTAGATTTTCTACTAATCATCTTGTTTATTTTGAGATCCTGAAAGGTAACAAAGTTAAGATCAAAGATAACCTTATAATTCTCATGTTTAATAATTTTGCTAATGGATAGTAGGTCGGAAGTAAACTAGGGAACGTATAAAGTAATAGTAATTTTTTTCAAAAAAATAATCTCCTCTAGTTCCTTAATTTTTAAATTGTGTTCATTAACTACTTTTACTATCACATGGTTATCTAATGGTTTAAGATTACTAATTTTATTTTTACCTCCCCCATTAACCAACTTTGAGAAATAAAAAATTTAGAAGTATTCGAGAAATTATCTTGATTAATTATTTATGGATGTTTTTTACTTGCTTGAGTAGCTTGGAGATGAGATGTCATTGATGGCAATTTCCAGAGTTGCAATCTTGGCCGAGTTTTGGGATGATTAACCTTTTTTCTTTAGGTGATCAGGCTTAGGTGTGGATGAAGTTGCCAACATTTTTTCTTTGAGTGATTTGGCTTTTTTTTCAGTAACCACACACAATTTTTTGCTTCTTGTATCTCATTCGCTTTTGTTCTTCCAGGTCTACAGTGAAGCCATGGCCATTTGATTTTGAGACTTCAAGTCTCATGGTTGTTGCAACTCTTTGAATCACAGCCCTAGCCTCTCGATAGGGAGGAAAATTTTTCATCCTCAGAATTTCATGACAAAGGGAGAATATGATTTTTAATTTCTAAAGACATTAAGATTGCGTTTGGTATACCGTAATCTGTCTTATATATAATGTAATCCAGATTACATTACAAAATAGATTCTTTTATTTGTTACTATCTTAAAATTATAATGTAATGTAATCTGGATTACAAAAGGCACTAAAGTTTTGTAATCTGAATTATAAAGCAAAACCTATGTAATCCATATTACATTACAAGTCGTAATCTGAAAAGTTTTGGATGCTCAACAATCCAAGTCGATCGTTGTCGTCCGTTGTCGCCACCGATCGATCGGCCGTCGGTCGCCGCCCGACGCCTCCCATCGATCGCCTGCCGATAGGGATTGGTCGGCGGCCAGCGGCGGCCGACCGTCGACGATCGACGATGGCCGGCTAGCGATCGGCGATAATCGACGACGGTCGGCCATTGACGAACGACGACGATTGGTCGCCGGCAACCAGTGACGATCGATCGTCGGCGGGCCGCCGGCGACCGACGGCAGTCGATCGCCGATCGATCGTTGTCGATCGCCGATCAGTCACCGTTGGCCGTCGGTCACCGTCGGCCATCGGTCGTCGCCGATCGTCGATCTTCCTATCGTCGGTTTGTCAATCGTCGATCGACCGTCGTCGTCATCATCATCGTTGTCTTCGTCATCATCATCGATCTATTTCTATCGTCTTTGTAATAGACACCAAATAAAAGAATGTAATGACCTTTGTAATCAAAGATTACATATAATTTTTATCCAAACATAGTAATGTAATCAAGATTACATTGCATTTCATTACAACTTAAATTACATTACAATTTGAATTACATTACGTCCTACCAAACACAATCTAAAAGGCTAAATATCATATCATCCTCTCTTTGTTATTGTAAAACTTTTAGGTTGGTTGGAATCGACATCAAACTATTATATTCATTTTATAGATCTTTGTAGTCTTTGAATAATTGGGAAATAACCTTTACCTTTATATATATATATGCAATTTGTCTTTTGATCTTGAAAATCCTTCCCAAATTTGATTCTTGTCCATGTAGATTACTCATTTGTTCCTAGAGAGCCTTCGATGTTGAGACATATTGTTCTATGAATTTTATCCATAGAATTCGGCAATTTACTAAACACAGTTGATAAAGTTTCGAAATGCCCAAAACGCGTACTATACTTTCAGAATTACCAAATCGCGCACTTAATTCCCAAAATACCCCTCCCGCCAAACAGCGTTTTAATGCAAAGATCTCGCATGCATCCGAGCCACATTTCCAAATCCCGAGCCATCGAAACGTCCCGTCCAAACAAGTCACCACATTACCGTCTTCGTGTCTTCAGCTTCCGGGAAATCTTCGAGCGCACAAAAACTTGGAAAAGCTTAGACTCCATTTTTCCTCCAGCTTCATTCCGTTAGCTTCCGAGTTCTTGGAATTTCGTCGAGACGCTTCGAGGTAATATGGTGTCGTCCTCTCATTTAACTAGAGTTTTACCCATTTCTTACTCGGTTTTAGGGTTTCCGTTGAAAGGCGTACATCTCATTGATTTTTTTCTACCATTCTGTGTTGCAGAATGAGTCAAGCATCCGGTTCAACCTCTCCTTCACCGACCAAGGTATGTGTCGCATTCCTTGTTTTAGTCCAATATGAAGTATGCCATATGTTTAAAATGATTTTTCCGTTATGATTTTGGAATGGTTTCAAACATTAAAATACAAATGGACGATCTCTTCAATCTGTATATGAATTAGATAAATAGAGCCCTAAAGTTTTTTTAACAGCATTATTGCAAACAATTGCTGAATCTGAAATTTGTTTTTTACAATGACAAAATGAAGGAATAAATTTTGTATTTTCAAATTGATAGGGAAATAATGAGTGTGCAAAGAAACTGCAATGGATCAGCGTTTTAGGCCACTTTATTGAATTTTTTGGAGGTCCAAGTGCTAAAGGAAAGCAACGTCCGTCAGTTTGTTTACATGAAAGGCACAGAGAGATCATTAAACAAACCTCATTTGCTGTTTTTTTGAATATACAAGACATTCCACAAATCCATGGCATATTGGTCAATATATTTCAAAGTTGGGATTCGACAAGTCAAAGCTTTAAGTTTTCAACTGTGCTAGTTGCTTTCACCAGAAAAGATGTGTCCCTTTTGCTCGGTATTGCAGATAGAGGGGCTTATGTTCCTATGAATTCAACTAATGCATCAGGTGCTCTTTTCAATTCTCAATTCTCTAAAAAAGAACCAACTAGATCGAGGTTAGAGTTTTTGCTTAAAACCTTTTCTACTAGAGTAGATGAAGATGTTTTGGTATTTTGTATGTTGTATGTATTGTATATATTTTCTTGTGTGTTGTTACGTACTTACTACATATAAGGTCCCCATAGGTCTTGTAGATATTGTAGATGATTTTGACAACATAGGTAGTTTCAATTGGGTCGAAGTCATCCATCAATTTATGGCTCCACAATTGCCTACTATTGGAGATATATGTTCATATACTAATACAGTTGCGCAGAATAGGCGACTTCCTTACCTAAAGGGATTTGCCGGCCTTTTGGCTGTAAGTTCTTTCTTACTAAATAATTTTTTCTTTTATATTTACGTAAGTATGTAACACTTTCGATATGAGCAGGCTTGGTTTCTGGAACATGTCTCAATCCAAAGACCGTAATCAGAAGGCCCACGAATAAATAAGTGGAGGGCAACTCCTTCACATATTAGCAAGGTCAGGAATTTATTGGAGCAAGTCTCCCCTGAACAGGTAAATAGAAGACCACAACTTAGCTTTTTTTCATTTTCGTTATCTAAATAATTGTTGATTTTTTGATAGGTCATTGTTGATCTAGTATGTACCCGTAGTGAAAATATATTGCTTGATAAGGTTGACTATTATATTGAAAATACTCTTCATCCAATAGAGACATCATCATCACAAACTATACAAGAAAAATACCCAGCTAGTGAATGTCATGAGTGTTTAGTTTATCAGAGACAACTCAAAGAGTTAAGAATGGAAAACATGGCACTAACTGAAAGGGTAAAAGAACTAATGGAAATTATAGGAAGAGAAAGGTTTGAACCAAATAAGCCCAAGTTGACCCTCAACCTCAACGGAACCAATTGCAGAGAACAAGGCGGCGAGATAGAACCGCTATGATTACAGGGGATACTCCGTTGATAGTCCATGGGCAAAATTGGTACCTCAAAGCAAAAGAAAAAGACGAAATTTACGATGTTGAGTTATTAGATAAAGTAAAAGAAGCGGTATTTACAAGAAAGGCAAACAAAAAATTGGTATGGATGAATTGTAAGTGAGGGATACTATCTGTATTTTGGAAGAAGATAAAAAAGATCTTGACAGGGATGAAGCAATAATTAATAAACTCAACCAAATGAGAATGGAAGTCATTGCGGTTAGTCAGAATACTTCCCAAAATCAGTTTGTGTTATTTTATTTAAATAACTAATATTATTTTTGTATTATAGTATGTCAAGAAAAAGTGTAAGACGACAAAGAACCAGAAACAAGATGCTGATGTGACCTACTTGCTAAAAAGTTTAGTAAAAATAAAGTATGGTAGTTACATCCACCATTACATTCAAAAATTTTATTACAATATTATAAAGTGCAAATATTTATTTACGATTAAATTTTTTTGTAGGCCGATAACAGGTTATGTTTGGGAGGAAGGTCCTTTTTCATTAACTCTGAATTCTTTATACTCTGGAGTTAATGGATCTGTTTTCACAGATGGGGAGGTTATCGATACATTTTGCTCAATTCTTTTTAGGGGGGCCTCCTCTTCATGTAGGTCATATAACAAGTCTGCGTATTGCTCATCCCTGTTCATTGTAAGGGAGTTAAATTATCTTGTATTTTCACAACATTTGATGTTATACTAACTGTTTAAATATTTTTTCCTCTACACACAATTTTAGTCAACATTAAGATTATCGTGGAAGACTGCCACAACACAAATCATAAACACGGACATGAATGATGGAGAGGTTAGATATATTTTTATACCTCTAAATACTGATCAAACTCACTTTCACCTGTTGTGTATCGACACAAAAGCAATGAGTTTCAATCATTACAACTCCATTTCATATGGTGGAAGATCAAAAGCTGATTTTGAAGCAATGGTGAGTGGTTAAATATTTTAAATATGGATATTCCATCAATTTAACTTAGTTATCTGTTAATAAATAGTTATGTTAACTTAGTCATCGTGTAATTATAGGTATCCCAATTTAAAGGATATTCACCTAAGGAGCTTGCAGCAATTCATCCATGTTTACAAGCCTATTACCCCTTCGACAGCTAGGTTTCATTACTTGATTGTCCCCAACAAGTGGCAAGGTACTAAAAGGAAAATACTGAACGTGAAAATTATACTTTTGAATTGAAATATAAAATTTTTCTTTGCATGTTTACAACAATGATTGTGCCTTCTTTGTGATGCAATACATGAGATGTCTGCTTTATGGTGAGAAGATGGACTTCAAACAAGCAGACATGACCAAATTCAGAATAGATGTCTCTGTCTCAATTTTAAGGGATGGGTTCTTCCTGATGTAATTTTAGAAAAGTTCAGGTGGCAGTATGACAATGCATTGTTGTAATTAATAAATTTTGCTAATTTGTAAATGGTATTGCTTTCCATAGATCAACAGTGACTGTAAATATGTTTATTGTTTGTGTTTGAGCTTTAATAAGTGTTATATAATATATTGTTGAATGTTGTCACGTACAATTTCGAACTGACCGAGAAATACGGTGGTGCTGGGAATTTAACTCCCAGGAACACAGTGGTGGTGGGAATTAAAGTCCCAGCACCATGTACAATTCGAACTGGGCGAGAAATAAGGTGGTGTTGGAAATTAAAATCCCAGGAACTCAATGATTCTGGGATTTTAATTCCTAGGACTACATACAATTTCGAACTGGCCCAGCAATACGGTGGTGCTGGGAATTTAACTCCCAGGAACACAGTGGTGCTGGGAATTAAAATCCCAGGAACACAATGGTCCTGGGATTTTAATTTCCAGGACCACGTACAATTTCGAACTGGCCGAGGAATACGGTGGTGCTAGTATTATAATCCCAAAAATACAGTGGTACTGAAAATTTATTTCCCAGGACCACGTACAATTTCGAAATGGCTTAGGAATAAGGTGGTCCTGGGATTTTAATTTCCAGGATCACGTACAATTTAGAACTGGCCAGGGAACACAGTGGTACCTGAGATTTCAATTCCCAGGATCACGTACAATTTAGAACTGGCCGGGGAACACACAGTGGTCCTGAGATTTCAATTCCCAGTACCACGTACACTTTCAAACAACCCGAAAATAAGGAGGTGTCGGGAATTAAAATCCGAGAAAACTCAATGGTCCTGGGATTTTTATTCCTAGGGCCACATACAATTTTGAGCTGCCCGAGGAATACGGTGGTGCTGGGAATTTAACTCCCAGGAACACAGTCGTGCTGGGAATTAAAGTCTCAACACCACGTACAATTTCGAACTGGCCAAGAAATAAGGTGGTGCTGGGAATTAAAATCTCAGGAACACAATGGTCCTGGGATTTTAATTCCCAGGACCACGTACAATTTCGAACTGGCCGAGGAATATGGTGGTGCTGGTAATTATAATCCCAGAAACAAAGTGGTCCTGGGAATTTAATTCCCAATACCACGTACAATTTTGAAATGGCTAAAGAATAAGGTGATCCTGGGATTTTAATTCCCAGGACCACGTACAATTTAGAACTGGCCGAGGAATACACAGTGGTCCTGGGATTTCAATTCTTGGGACCACGTACAATTTAGAACTGGCCGGAGAACACACAGTGGTCCTGGGATTTCAATTCCCAGTACCACGTACACTTTCAAACAACCCAGAAATAAGGTGGTGCTGGCAATTTTAATCCCAGGAACACAGTAGTCCTGTGTAGGGCCATCAATGGGTTTTGGCCGAAACCCATTGATGGACCTATAGGAGTCCAAATTCCGAAATCTTTACATCGACTGAAAGACCTAACGACTTCACATGTTGTTGTATCGAGGAAACTTCCTTCTGATCCTCCTACCTCCAAGTTTCGACCGCGTGCCACTTGGCACGGGGCCTGATTTTTGAAAATTGGCGGTGTAAACCTAATCCTGCCTTGAAAACCAGAAATTTTGGACACGATACACAGAGAGGCAAGTCCCAAAGCCACTGGAGTTGGTTTGGACCGAAGTTGAGGTGACTAGGGTCATTAATGGGTTTTGACCGAAGCCCATTGATAGACCTACAGGAGTCCAAATTCTGAATTCTTTACATCGACTGAAAGACCTAACGGCTTCACATGTTGTTGCGTCGAGGAAACTTCCTTCTGATCCTTCTACCTCCCAGTTTCGGCCGCATGCCACTTGGCACGGGGATTGATTTTTGAAAATTGGCTGTGTAAACCTAATCCTGCCTTGAAAATCAGAAATTTTGGACACGATATACAGAGGGGCAAGTCCCAATTCCACTGGAGTTGGTTTGGACCGAAGTTGAGGTGACTAGGTCCATCAATGGGTTTTGACCGAAACCCATTGATGGACCTACAGGAGTCCAAATTTCGAATTCTTTATATCGACTGAAAGACCTAATGGCTTCACATGTTGTTGCGTTGAGGAAACTTCCTTCTGATCCTCCTACCTCCCAATTTCGGCCGCGTGCCACTTGGCACGGGGATTGATTTCTGAAAATTGGCTGTGTAAACCTAATCCTGCCTTGAAAATCAGAAATTTTGGACACGATACATAGAGGGGCAAGTCCCAAAGCCACTGGAGTTGGTTTGGACCGAAGTTGAGGTGACTAGGTCCATCAATGAGTTTTGACCGAAACCCATTGATGGACCTACAGGAGTCCAAATTCCGAAATCTTTACATCGACTGAAAGACCTAACGCCTTCACATGTTGTTGCGTCGAGGAAACTTCCTTCTGATCCTCCTACCTCCTAGTTTCGGCCGTGTGCCACTTGGCACGGGGATTGATTTCTAAAAATTGGTTGTGTAAACTTAATCCTACCTTGAAAATCAGAAATTTTGGACACGATACACAGAGGGGCAAGTCCCAAAGCCATTGGAGTTGGTTTGGACCGAAGTTGAGGTGACTAGGTCCATCAATGGGTTTTGACCAAAACCCATTGATGGACCTACAGGAGTCAAAATTCCAAATTCTTTACATCGACTGAAAGACCTAACGGCTTCACATGTTGTTGCGTCGAGGAAACTTCCTTCTGATCCTCCTACCTCCCAGTTTCGGCCTCGTGCCACTTGCATGTGGCCGATTTAAAAAATGTGGTGCTGGGAATTAAATGCCAAGAACACAGTGGTCCTGGAAATTTTATTCCCAGCACCACATCCATTTGCGAACTGGCCGAGAAATAAGGTGGTGTTGGGAATCTTAATCCCAGGAACACGGTGGTGCTGGTAAGTGAATTCCCAGCACCACGTACAGTTTCGAACTGGCCGAGATAAAATGTGGTGTTGGGAATTAATTCCCAGGAACACAGTGATCCTCAAAATTTAATTCCCAGGACCACGTCCATTTGGGACCTGGCCGAGAAATAAGGTGGTGCTGGGAATCTTAATCCCAGGAACACGGTGGTGTTGGCAAGTGAATTCCCAGCACCACGTACAGTTTCGAACTGGCCGAGAAAAAATGTGGTGCTGGGAATTAAATCCCAGGAACACAGTGGTCCTCGAAATTTAATTCCTAGGACCACCTCCATTTGGGACCTGGCCGAGAAATAAGGTGGTGCTGGGAATCTTAATCCCAGGAACATGGTGGTGCTGGCAAGTGAATTCAAAGACCACGCATAGCTTTAACTGGCCGAGAAAAATATGGTGGGAATTAAATCCGAAGAACACAGTGGTCCTCAAATTTAATTCCTGTGACCACGCCCATTTGGGACTGGCCGAGAAATAAGGTGGTCCGGGAATCTTAATCCCAGGGAACACGTGGTGCTGCAAGTGAATTCGACCACGCTGATTCAAATGCCGAGAAAGTGTAGTCTTTGGGAATTAAATTCCAAGAACACAGTGGTCCTCAAAATTTAATTCCCATGATCACGTCCATTTGGGACCTGGCCGAGAAATAAGGTGGTACTGGGAATCTTAATCCCAGGAACACGGTGGTGCTGGCAAGTGAATTTCTAGCACCACGTACAGTTTCGAACTGGCCGAGAAAAAGTGTGGTGCTGGGAATTAAATCCCAGGAACACAGTGGTCCTCGAAATTTAATTCCCAGGACCACGTCCATTTGGGACCTGGCCGAGAAATAAGGTGGTACTGGGAATCTTAATCCCAGGAACACGGTGGTGCTGGCAAGTGAATTTCTAGCACCACGCATGCTGAATCGCCGAGAAAAGTGTAGTCTTTGGGAATTAAATCCAGAACACGGGTCTGAAATTTTATTCCCAGCACCACGTCCATTTGCGAACTGGCCAGAAATAAGGTGGTGCTGGGAATCTTAATCCCAGGAACACGGTGGTGCTGGTAAGTGAATTCCCAGCACCACGTACAGTTTGAACGGGCGCCGGGGAATGGAAGCGGAATTCCACAGAGACAGAACGCAAGGAGCGAGAGAGAAATGAAATGTGGTGTTAAGATGTTTGAACTTCCACCGGGGAGTTTTATATTAACGGGTCGGGTGAAGTCGGACGGATTTAGATTACAATTTTGCAAAATAGCGTAACAAATTTTTTCATTACAATTCTGCAAAATAGCTTAACATTAACATTAACATTGACATTGACATTAACATTAACATTAACATTAACATTGTTTCCTTTAAAAATATTTACACAACCACAATAAACATACTTAGGAATTAGTAGCCGGTGGCATTCTACAAGACCTCCTATTATGCCCAAGCTGTTTGCATCTGCTGCATTTATTTTTCACCCTCCCAGTATGTTTGGACTCTATGCGTGCCTTTTTTCTTCGCCTTTTGCACAAGGCTACGAGGAGGTAGAACTCAAAATTTTGTCACCATTAGGCCAAAATTTCTTACTTTTACATGGGTAAATACGATTCATGTAAGTGGCCTCCTGTGTTTCCTTAGAAAATAATGCTCACGAATTGTGGTATGGATCCATGTTCCGATATATGATGACTGCAATAGCATGCGAGCAAGGAATTCCTGAAATTTGAAACTCACCGCAGATGCAACTTCGCCTATCCAAATCAACAATATACGAAGAAGCTATTGTCTGTACTTCCATTTCCGTTTGTGAATATGGGAATACCGAATATAATCGAGTTCTTTCTCTCCTTTCATCAATCTCTTTAATGGCATAAGGTGTTAGAAAACCTGACCTTTTTGAAGATTCTTCCTACTTGCTATAGAACCATTGAGCAACCTTTCTTCTAGTGTTGTCAATTAAACTGGTGATGGGGAGTTCACGTGTTTCCTTGAATAATGCATTTAAACTCTCGGAACAATTAGTGGTTAACATTGTGTACCTCCTGCCAGAAAGTGTGCATTGGCCCATCTTTTTGGATCGATCTTTTGTAGCCACGCATATGCTTCCTTGTGTTTGTCATGCATGTTCTGCATTAATCGATCAAAGTCAACTCTTGTAGCTCTTGTTGCTGCCCAAAATAAACCTAATGAGGATCTATCCCGGGTATCTGTTACCATGTTACAAGACAAGTGATAGCAACAAAAAGCATGATAGGCAGATGGATACACTTTGTTAACTGCTGATATAATCCCCCGATGTCTATCCGATACAATGCTCAATGACTTTGGCAGGACATCAAGGAATGTCTTTACATGATCCAAAAACCACTCCCAAGCAGATCCACATTCAACTTCGGCAATTCCAAATGCAACTGGCATAATTTTTGCATTACAATCAGCAGAGCTATATTAGCAAAACACCGTGATACTTGCATATAGTAGCATCAATTCCAATTAGTTTTCAAATACGACCAATACTCTTCGACAAGCACCAAATGCCCAAAAACATCGCTGGAATTAATTTTCACCATTTCTTAGTACTGCAACATATGTATCAGGATCTCTAACTCTTAACTCACGCAAGTACATTGGAAGATCAATATAGGCTTGATCAAAATCACCTACCACTCTTTTTAATGCTTTCTGTCTGGCTGTGTATGCTTTCTTGTATGAAATGTGAACACCAAACCTAGCTTGCATTTCTCTTCGAATTGAACTTGGTTTGTAATCATCAGAGGTAGCTAACCGTCCTAACTGTTTGCTACAAATGTGGATGTGCAAGCATGGTGATCTGTTTCTAACACCGCCACATTCATGTCGCTACATATTTGTGACATGTTGAACTCCACATCTCCACTTGCAACTAGACTCCATGAACAAGGTGACTAAAGCAAATAACTTTAATTCTATTAAGTCCGTGTCAATGGCTTGTATCTGAAGTTTTTAGCATCGCATGCCTTACTAGTACATGGCCTGGGAAAATCCGAGCCATCAAAGCGTCACTTCCGGTACGTGGGTGCCCATCTTGATGAGCACCACACATTTCCTCAGTAAACCAATGAGCAACACCATTTTTATGAAACCCTAATAGTTATCAGCGACATCGCGCTCTCACGAATATATCGACTTAATCCGTTGGCTCACTCTTCACATAGTATTATCATGTATGTATATGTTTTTATTCTTGAGGCTGCTATGAGGTTAATAAATGCATTGTAGGTGGTTGTATAGCCAAGTTTGCCACACACCCATAAATCGATGTAGGCATATCATACCAAAGTAGACCAATGCACCCATAATTGCGATGCAGAGATTCATAATCGAGTTTTGTCGCCACCTAAACAAATTCCACCTAACTTAAAAATGATGCTTCCAATTAAATCTCACGATTACTTAAGTTCCCTGATTGATATTCCCAAAGACTAGGAGATTCAATCATGCGAGAGAGTAGGTGGTCAATGAAATTCCCAAAGACCACCGGATCCCTAAAATTTAAAATCCCAGCACCATGAGAGAGTAGGTGGTGCTGGCAATGAAATTTCCAGCTCGCTGGTCTGGATAAAAAGTGATGCTGGGAATTTAAATCCCAATAACATCGTGGCGCTGGGCTTCAAATTTTCAGCACCATTAAGGTTCAACAAATTCGGGATAAAATCGTCTTTGGAATTTAAATCTCACCACCGTAGTGCCGAGTTTAATACTCCCAAAGACCATGGGGAATGAACTTGTCGAGATAAATGGTGGTGTCGTAATTTATATTCCACCACCATGGTATGAGATTCAAACTCCCAAAGAACACCTTGGTGCTGGGAATCTAATTCACTAGACCAGGGAGATATAAGTGGTCGACATTAAGGGTGGTGCTGGGATTTGAAACCTCAGCAACACTATGGTCCTGCGAATAAGACTCTCAGCACCATTGGCATTGGACTGGTCGAGATAAATGGTGGTGCTGGGAATTTATATCCCAAAGACCACCGCGTGGTAATGGGATTAAAACCCCAAAGACACCATGGTGCTGGGAATGTAATTTCCAGCACCATATACATATAAGTTGCCGGAATTGTTGGTGGTGCTGGGAACTAAAACCCCAGCAACACAGTGGTTCTGCGTTTAAAAATCTCAGCACCAGGGAGATGGAACTAGTCCAGATAAATGGTGGTGCTGGAAATTTATATCCCAGCACCACCGTGGTAATGGGATTAAAACCCCCAGCAACACCATGGTGCTGGGAATGAAATTTCCAGCACCATGTACATAAAATTTATCGGAATTGTTGGTGGTGCTGGGAACTAAAACCCCAGCAACACAGTAGTTTTGCGTTTAAATATCCCAGCACTAGGGAGATGGAACTGGTCGAGATAAATGGTGGTGTTGGCAATTTATATCCCAGCACCACCGTGGGCCTGGGATATAAATTTCCAGCACCATAGAGAGGGAACCTGGCCGAGAAAAAGAGTGGTATTGTCAATTTATATTGGAGATAAATAAAGTCCTCTAGGCGGGTTGAGTCCAAGCGTGACCTATACTATCATTCTCCACCTTTCCTTATGCTCCCAAACAGTAGTTATGAAAATTAATGCTCTGTGCCAACATTCAGACGAGTGTGCCAATTGACATGCTGCGTGCCAATTGGCACGCACCCATAACTGCCTGTAGGAGTGTGGGAACTAAGTATCCCTCTGCACATAAACCCTGTAAATGTCTTCCTCTTCCATTCCATATAAACCGTTCATAATTTCAACATTGAAAGGTCCATCAATGGGTTTCGGTAAAAACCCATTGATGACCCTATCAACATCAAATGTTCTAATTAGTTAAGTGCATAATCTTAATGCCTAACCATAAACTCTCATCCTCCACTTGTCTTCAGACTTCTAAAGCCTAGTTAAAAAATTCAGCCTACTTGCATAGCACACTACATATAACAGTGTTGATTTTAAAAACATTTGTAGGGATGACCCCCTTCCTGATGAAGTGTTAACATTTTTGGAAACAATTGAATAAAATTTGAAGGATAGAGAGTTAGATGATCAAGATTCCATAAATCTGTGCCCAAGTAATATTCCATCTTCATCTCGCCATCGATGTGGGCAATAGAATTACCAGTTATCAACACCTTGATATAAATAGAGATGCTTCTTCCATACTCGAAGAAGAGTTTGTCACTGCTACCACAGTAGATCATGAATATTTTGAACAAACTTGGAGTGAAGAGGAGGTAAGTGATATACATGGGATAGAAGAGTTAGAATATACAAATTCTTCGGAAGAATTTTTAGCTGATGATATCCAACATGAAGAAGGTGAGTTAAACCCGGATCGATAAATGACTTAGAGGAAGTGTTCCCAAATTCATTGATGATCCCTATATTTTAAATCCACAAATAAGACTATTGGCGGATGTCGGTTCATCGATCCAAATGAATTTTTCATCGACAAGTTTTTTCCTCTCGACAAGAGTTTAAAGATGCACTAGTAAGGCATGCGATGCTAAAAAACTTCAGATACAAGCCAGTTGACACCAGACTTAATAGAATTAAAGTTATTTGCTTTAGTCAGCCTTGTTCATGGAGTCTAGTTGCAAGTGGAGACGTGGAGTTCACTGTCACAAAATATGTAGCACATGAATGAATGTGACAGTGTTAGGGAAACAGCAGATCACCATGCTTGCACATCCACATTTGTAGCAAACCAGATTGTAGGACGGTTAGCTACCTCTGATGATTACAAACCAAGTTCAATTCGAAGAGAAATGCAAGCTAGGTTTGGTGTTCACATTTCATACAAGAAAGCATACACAGCCAGACAGAAAGCATTAAAAAGAGTGGTAGGTGATTTTGATCAAGCCTATATTGATCTTCCAATGTACTTGCGTGAGTTAAGAGTTAGAGATCCTGATACATATGTTGCAGTACTAAGAAATGGTGAAAATCAATTCCAGCGATGTTTTTGGGCATTTGGTGCTTGTCGAAGAGTATTCAGGTCGTATTTGCGAAAACTAATTGGAATTGATGCTACACATATGACTGGCAAGTATCCTGGTGTTTTGCTAATGGCTACTGCCGTTGACGGTAATGCAAAAATTATGCCAGTTGCATTTGGAATTGCCGAAGTTGAATGTGGATCTGCTTGGGAGTGGTTTTTGGATCATGTAAAGACATTCCTTGATGTCCTGCCAGAGTCGTTGAGCATTGTATCGGATAGACATCGGGGGATTATATCAGCAGTTAACAAAGTGTATCCATCTGCCCATCATGCTTTTTGTTGCTATCACTTGTCTTGTAACATGGTAACAGATACCCGAGATAGATCAGGATTAGGTTTATTTTGGGCAGCAGCAAGAGCCAATACAAGAGTTGACTTTGATCGATTAATGCAGAACATGCATGACAAACACAAGGAAGCATATGCGTGGCTACAAAAGATCGATCCAAAAAGATGGGCCAATGCACACTTTCCTGGCAGGAGGTACACAATGTTAACCACTAATTGTTCCGAGAGTTTAAATGCATTATTCAAGGAAACACGTGAACTCCCCATCACCAGTTTAATTGACAACACTAGAAGAAAGGTTGCTCAATGGTTCTATAACCGTAGGGAAGAATCTTCAAAAAGGTCAGGTTTTCTAACACCTTATGCCATTAAAGAGATTGATGAAAGGAGAGAAAGAACTCGATTATATTCGGTATTCCCATATTCACAAACGGAAATGGAAGTACAGACAATAGCTTCTTCGTATATTGTTGATTTGGATAGGCGAAGTTGCATCTGCGGTGAGTTTCAAATTTCAGGAATTCCTTGCTCGCATGCTATTGCAGTCATCATATATCGGAACATGGATCCATACCGTTACTGCGAGCATTATTTTCTAAGGGAAACCTGGGAGGCCACTTACATGGATCGTATTTACCCATGTCGAAGTAAGAAATTTTGGCCTAATGGTGACAAAATTTTCGGAGTTCTACCTCCTCGTAGCCTTGTGCAGCCCGGGCGAAGAAAAAAGGCACGCATAGAGTCCAAACATACTGGGAGGGTGAAAAATAAATGCAGCAGATGCAAACAGCTTGGGCATAATAGGAGGTCTTGTAGAATGCCTCCGGCTACTAATTAATTCCTAAGTATGTTTATTGTGGATGTGTAAATATTTTTAAAGGAAACAATGTTAATGTTAATGTTAATGTTAATGTCAATGTCAATGTTAATGTTAATGTTAAGCTATTTTGCAGAATTGTAATGGAAAAATTTGTTACGCTATTTTGCAAAATTGTAATCTCAATATCTCTGTGTATCGTGTCCAAAATTTCTGATTTTCAAGGCAGGATTAGGTTTACACAGCCAATTTTCATAAATCAATCCCCGTGCCAAGTGGCACGCGGCCGAAACTGAGAGGTAGTAGGATCAGAAGGAAGTATCCTCGACGCAACAACATGTGAAGCCGTTAGGTCTTTCAGTCGATGCAAAGAATTCGAAATTTGGACTCCAGTAGGTCCATCAATGGGCTTCGGTCAAAACCCATTGATGGCCCTAGTCACGGTCCAAACCAACTCTAGTGGCTTTGGGACTTGACCCTCTGTGTATAGTGTCCAAAATATCTATTTTTCAAGACAGGATTAGGTTTACACAGCCAATTTTCAGAAATCAGGCCCCGTGCCAAGTGGCACGGGGCCGAAACTTAGAGGTAGGAGGATCAGAAGGAAGTTTCCTCGATGCAACAACATGTGAAGTCGTTAGGTCTTTCAGTCGATGTAAAGATTTCAAAATTTGGACTCCTGTAGGTCCATCAATGGGTTTCGACCAAAACCCATTGATGGCCCTACACAGGACTACTGTGTTCCTGGGATTAAAATTGTCAGCACCACCTTATTTCTGGGCTGTTTGAAAGTGTACGTGGTACTGGGAATTGAAATCCCAGGACCACTGTGTGTTCTCCGGGCAGTTCTAAATTGTACGTGGTCCTGGGAATTGAAATCCCAGGACCACTGTGTGTTCCCCGGCCAGTTCTAAATTGTACGTGGTCCTGAGAATTGAAATCCCAGGACCACCTTATTCCTTAGCCATTTTGAAATTGTACGTGGTGCTGGGAAATAACTTCCCAGGACCACTTTGTTTCTGGGATTATAATTACCAGCACCACCGTATTCTAAATCCGTCCGACCGCACCTGACCCGTTAATATAAAACTCCCCGGTGGAAGTTCAAACATCTCAACACCACATTTCATTTCTCTATCGCTCCTTGCGTTCTGTCTCTGTGGAATTCCACTTCCGTTCCCCGGCGGCCGTTCAAACTCTCCGGTTCCAGTTCAAACTCCCCGGTGCCAGTCAAAACCCCCCGGTGTCAGTTCAACCTCCCCGGTGCGAGTTAAAACATCTCAACACCAGCTCAACACCATCTCAACGCGATTTTCGACCTAAGTATGTTTTGTAGATTTCTTAAAGTCTGTGTCGCTATCGTTTCTTCCGATCTATCTAGGGTTTTTTCCTTTTTCCGTTCACGATCTCGTTTAAACTCGGGCCTGATAGGGTTTAGGGTTTTAGGGTTTACCATTTAAGCAGAGGTAACGTTTGTTTGTATCATCACACATGTTTCAATCCATTTCATCTATTAGTTTAAAATCGCTGTATTACAATGCATTTGGTTGTTAACCTAAGGAATTTTTTTCAGTTAACGATGGCTTCAACTGGTGAATCATCAAGCGATACTTCTGCAAGAACCCGTGCGTTGATGCGAGGAAGAACCAAGAGAATGAACTGGAAAAGCAACGTTTCACAGTTTAAAAAATTTATTGCAAGTGTGCCGCCGAGTGTGGAAGAAGAAACGCTTATTCGGAGCTCCCCCTTTGCGTGGGTTTTGGACATTCCAGATATTACCCATGTCAGACCCCTCGTTCAGAATATGTTTGATAATTGGGAGAAATGTTTTATATTCCAAGACAAGAAATTGCATTTCACAAAGACGGATGTCTCCCTCATCATTGGTCTACCAGATGATGGACTCGAAGTTCCTATGAATAATGAAGCTCCGTCTGGACAGCTATATTTTCAATATTTTGTGAAAGATGATTGCTCTAACAAGCATCTGGAGGATTTATTGAAGACTTCCAGATCTCCAGATAATTTAGGATCTGCAAAACTTTATTGTCAGTTGTTTATTTTATATTTTTTCTCTTGTGTGTTTTTTACTACCACCGTGATAAGCCTAGAATAGCTATGCGATCACTTATAGATTGTGTAGAGGATTTTGATAACTTAGGCAGTACAATTGGTGCGGCACTTTATACGCATACATGACTCCTCAAATGGAGTCAATTGGTATGGGAGTCACATTCATGACAAAAGCGAGCGTAGGTGGATCTACGAGACCAATGCTTAAGGGTTTCACACACTTATTGGCTGTGAGTGAATATATTTTATGTCTTCCTCAAATAGTATAGATAAATCTGTCTATTAGTCTATTAACAACTAATCTTGTCATTCCAGGTATGGATGTGTGAGCATTTGTGTATCCTACCTCCACACGTCCCTCATGCTTTGCCAAGAATGCTGAGATGGAGGTGGAGTTCTACAAATGTAAGGGTCGTTAAGAAGATGGTAGATGGACTCATACCTGACAAAATCATTGTCGATCTAATTCCCGGCCGTCGGTCAGCGCGTACCACGCTTCCCCACCTAGATTTTGCATCAACTCCTCATCCGAAACTTAGTCGCCTTGAGAGGAATGGCACATCGGTATGCCGGAGAATCAGAAATTGTATCTACTCTAAGCACCAAGCTAGTTGAAGCAAGGTGTGATTTTGAAAGCACCTCCCTACTTAAGGAAGCGACCATCGAACAACAAGAAAAGACAATACAGGAGCTTCTTCAAGAGTTAGAGGAGGTCAGAAATAGGAAGGACAACGAGATAAGTGAAAGGGATGATATAATTGCTGAAAAAGAAGCATTAATCGCTGAAAAGGACAGTTTAATACTGGAGCTTCAACTCAATTTACAATCCCGGGATGTAGAGGGGTTACAATCACAGCCTATACAAGCTGTACAAACCCAACAGCCTTCTTCTGCATACACTAGGCGGAAGGTTTGTGTGAGGAAGAAGGCTCTTGACGGTCTATCACCCCCTAGCCTTAGAAGCCTCCCTCCTGCATGGTTTTCAAACATCCCTAAAAGAAGGAGAGTTGAAACTCAAATTGTCCCCAGCAAGGCTATTGAGTATCCCTCAGTAGACCCTAATATCTCTCCTGCAGAGCCAAACATTGAGCAGGAGTCAGGCCAGGATAAAAAAGGGAAATCAATTGCCGAGGAGGGTGAACCCGAAATATCAGATACCGGCACACAAGTCTCCACAGAAAAACAACCAACACTCGACGAAGTGAGGTGAGCATAAGTTATCCTATCCAGTCCTATTTTTCAGACAAAATATTTCTGAAACTCAACAGTTTTATTTTGTATACAGCAAGCTTATAAAGAATTCATCGGTAAGATGGATCCAAACGTCGGGGAGTCTTTATTGAAACTAAAAAAAATAGAGTAAGACAGTCTTATATTCTTTGTATATACCTTTCATCTTATGTTTTGAGAGTTGCTAATAACCCTTTCCTTGTGTAGTGTGACAGTATCAGGACCAGTGTGGAAGACCGATGCTATTAACTTATACATGGACTCTTTCCTTACAATATTTGATTGGAATGTATTGACACATAGGGGATTGCATAAGCGCGTATTTTGATCTTAGGTTTGGCGGTGCAAGGTGGTGATAAGGCGTACTATAACTCGATTTTTACGTAGAAATTTGGATTCGGTAAGTTTTGGCCCTTTTGCGAGGAATTGTAAACTTTCGACCGGTGTTTTGTGATTTTTTATACGAGGATATGTTTAATATTATGTAGCCCAAGCATTGACGCAAACTTTTAAAACCCGGGCAATCAATCGGATACATATTTTGTCAATAATCGTGACGATCGCACCTACCTAAGTGGCCAAACTTGGAAATTAATTTGAGTTCATCCACTACAACTCCTTGTCCGTCGGGAAGGCTTACACTACTCAATTTGAAAGCAGAAGCATTAGATTAGATTTCACTAAATAAACCGTTTGTGTATGGAGGATTCATAGCATTTATTTCGGTCCTGTGTTGAATTCTTTAAAAAGATGCACTCTTCAGATATGATAATCGCATCCTGGCGGCCAAAAATTTTGTAATGCAAACTTTTCCGCAAGGCCGAGTCCAGGTCCTGCATAAAGCTCTTCGTAAGACATCTAATAATCTTTGTAAATACCATATTTTATAAGCTAGCATTGGACTAATAATTTTTAATTTTTACAGCTATGATTGCGTTTTTATAATACGATACATTGAGAGCCTACTATTTGGGTACCCTAAAAGATTCTGCATAACAGATACGAGGAGCTTCAGATTCGTGGTGGGGAATAGAATAATGCGCAGCTCACAATTTTGTTTGCAATTATGACTGTGCTGTATAGTGGGATATGTTGTAAGACTATACAGAGTTTTAGATATGTAACTACACCAAGGTGCCTTCCTGTAAAAGTCATTAGTCAACTGCAAAGGTGTTTGCAATCTGTGTAGTATCTGTACAATTATGGAATAAATATACTTTGTTAAATATTTCAACAACTTCTACTTTATGATTTTGTGATGGGATTTCTACGTGGTGCTGGGAATTAAATTTCCAGGACCACCGTGTTCCTAGGATTAAGATTCCCAGCACCACCTTATTTCTCGGCCAGTTCGCAAATGGATGTGGTCCTGAGAATTATATTTCCAGGACCACTGTGTTCCTGGGAGTTAAATTCCCAGCACCACCGTATTCCTCGGCCAATTCGAAACTGTACGTGGTTCTGGGAATTCACTTTCCAGCACCACCGTGTTCCTGGGATTAAGATTCAGACCACCTTTTCTCGCCATTCGCGAATGGGCGTGGTGCTGGAATTAAATTTCAGACCACGTGTTCTGGATTCAATTCAAAGACTACATTTTATCTCGTCATTCGATATCAGACGTGGTGCCGAATTCACTTATTGAAGACCACGGTGTTCCTGGGATTGAGATTCCCAGCACCACCTTATTTCTCGGCCAGGTCGCAAATGGACATGGTCCAGGGATTTAAATTTCCAGGACCACTGTCTTCCTGAGATTTAATTCCCAGCATCACATATTTCAGAAATCAGGCCCCGTGCCAAGTGGCACGAGGCTGAAACTGGGAGCCAGGAGGATCACAACGAAGTTTGCTCGACGCAACATGTGAAGCCGTTAGGTCTTTCAATCGATGTAAAGAATTCGGAATTTGGACTCCTGTAGGTCCATCAATGGGTTTCGATCAAAATCCATTGATGGCCCTAGTCACCTCAACTTCAGTCCAAACCAACTCCAGTGGCTTTGGCACTTGCCCCTCTGTGTATCGTGTCCAAAATTTCTGATTTTCAAGCCATGATTAATTTCCAGCACCACATTTTATCTCGTCGATTCGATCATGCGTGGTGAATTCACTTACCAGCACCACGGTGTTCCTGGGATTGAGATTCCCAGCACCACCTTATTTCTCGGCCAGGTCGCAAATGGACGTTGTCCTGGGATTTAAATTTCCAGGACCACTGTCTTCATGGGATTTAATTTCCAGCACCACATATTTCAGAAATCAGGCCCCGTGCCAAGTGGCACGAGGCCGAAACTGGGAGGCAGGAGGATCACAACGAAGTTTGCTCGATTCAACAACATGTGAAGCCGTTAGGTCTTTCAGTCGATGTAAAGAATTCGGAATTTGGACTCCTGTAGGTCCATCAATGGGTTTTGGTCAAAACCCATTGATGGCCCTAGTCACCTCAACTTCGGTCCAAATCAACTCCAGTGGCTTTGACACTTGCCCCTCTGTGTATCGTGTCCAAAATTTCTGATTTTCAAGCCATGATTAATTCCCAGCACCACATTTTATCTCATCCAGTTCGATATTGTACGTGGTGCTGGGAATTCACTTACCAGCACCACGGTGTTCCTGGGATTGAGATTCTCAGCACCACCTTATTTCTCGGCCAGGTCGCAAATGGATGTGGTCCTGGGATTTAAATTTCTAGGACCACTGTGTTCTTGGGATTTAATTTTCAGCACCACATTTTCAGAAATTAGGCCTCGTGCCAAGTGGCACGAGGCCGAAACTGGGAGGCAGGAGGATCACAACGAAGTTTGCTCGATGCAACAACATGTGAAGCCGTTAGGTCTTTCAGTCTATGTAAAGAATTCGGAATTTGGACTCCTGTAGGTCCATCAATGGGTTTCGGTCAAAACCCATTGATGGCCCTAGTCACCTCAACTTCGGTCCAAACCAACTCCATTGGCTTTGGGACTTGCCCCTCTATGTATCGTGTCCAAAATTTCTGATTTTCAAGCCATGATTAATTCCCAGCACCACATTTTATCTCGTCCAGTTCGATCAGACATGCGTGGTCGAATTCACTTACAAAGACCACGGTGTTCTGGGATTGAGATTCCAAAGACCACCTTATTTCTTGGCCAGTCGCAGAATGGACGTGGTCCCGGATTTAAATTTCAGACCACTGTGTTCTCTGGATTTAATTCCGACCACATTTTGAATCGAGCCCGTGCCAAGTGGCACGAGGCCGAAACTGGGAGGCAGGAGGATCACAATGAAGTTTGCTCGACGCAACAACATGTGAAGTCGTTAGGTCTTTCAGTCTATGTAAAGAATTCGGAATTTGGACTCCTGTAGGTCCATCAATGGGTTTCGATCAAAACCCATTGATGGCCCTAGTCACCTCAACTTCGGTCCAAACCAACTCCATTGGCTTTGGGACTTGCCCCTCTATGTATCGTGTCCAAAATTTCTGATTTTCAAGCCAGGATTAGGTTTACACCCAATTTTCAGAAATCAGGCCCCGTGCCAAGTGGCACGCGGCCGAAACTGGGAGGTAGGAGGATCGGAAGGAAGTTTGCTCGACGCAACACCATGTGAAGCCGTTAGGTCTTTCAGTCGATGCAAAGATTTCGGAATTTGGACTCCTGTAGGTCCATCAATGGGTTTTGGCCAAAATCCATTGATGGCCCTACACAGGACCACTGTGTTCCTGGAATTTAAATTGCCAGCAACACCTTATTTCCGGCCTGTTTGAAAGTGTACGTGGTACTGGGAATTGAAATCTCAAGACCACTGTGTGTTCCCCGGCCAGTTCTAAATTGTACATGGTCCTGGGAATTGAAATCCCAAGACCACTGTGTGTTCCCCGGCCAGTTCTAAATTGTACGTGGTCCTGGGAAATGAAATCCTAGGACCACCTTATTCCTCAGCCATTTCGAAATTGTACGTGGTCCTGGGAAATAAATTCCCAGGACCACCGAAGTTTCGATTTTAATTACAGACCACGTAATCCTCGGCCATTGAAATATGCGTGGTCCGGGAATTAGAATCCCAGACCATTGTATTCCCGGATTTTAATTCCCAAAGACCACCTTATTTCTTGGCGAATCGAGCGTGGTTCGACTTTTTCCCAAAGACTTGTGTTCTCGAGTTAAATTCCCAAAGACCATCGTATTCGACCAGTTCGAAAATTATGCGTGGTCATGGGAATTAAAATCCCAGACCATTGAGTTCTCGGATTTTAATTCCCAAGACCACCTTATTCTCGCCATTCAATTGTATATGTGTCGACTTTAATTCCCACCACCACCGTGTTCCCGAGTTAAATTCCCGGACCACCGTAGTAGTTGTCGGTGAGTTCGAATTATGCGTGGTGCCGTGAATTAAAATCCTAGAACCATCGCGTTCTTAGAAAATTTAATCCCAGGGCCATTGTGTTCCTGGGATTTCATTGTCAGCACCAGCAAAGTATTGAACAATATATTATATAATATTTATTAAAGCTCAAACACAAACAATAAACATATTTAAAGTCACTGTTGATCTATGGGAAGCAGTACCATTTACAAATTAGCAAATTTCATTAATTACAACAATGCATTGTCATACTGCCACCTGAACACTTCTAAAATTACATCAGGAAGAACTCATCCCTTAAAATTGAGACAGAGACATCTATTCTGAATTTGGTCATGTCTGCTTGTTTGAAGTCCATCTTCTCACCATAAAGCAGACATCTCATGTATTGCATCACAAAGAAGGCACAATCATTGCTGTAAACATGCAAAGAAAAATTTTATATTTCAATTCAAAAGTATAATTTTCACGTTCAGTATTTTTCTTTTAGTACCTTGTCACTTGTTGGGGACAATCAGTTATAACAGAAACCCAGTTGTCGATGGGGTAATAGGCTTGTAAACATGGATGAATTGCTGCAAGCTCCTTGGGTGAATATCCTTTAAATTGGGATACCTATAATTACACGATGACTGAGTTAATATAACTATTCATTAACAGATAACAAAGTTAAATTGATGGAATATCTATATTTAAAATATTTAACTACTCACCACTGCTTCAAAATCAGCTTTTGATCTTCCACCATATAAAATGGAGTTGTAATGATTGAAACTCATTGCTTTTGTGTCGATACACAACAGGTGAAAGTGAGTTTGGTCAGTATTTAGAGGTATAAAAATATATCTAACCTCTCCATCATTCATGTCCGTGTTTATGATTTGTGTTGTGGCAGTCTTCCACGATAATCTTAATGCTGACTGAAATTGTGTGTAGAGGAAAATATTTAAACAGTTAGTATAACATCAAATGTCATGAAAATACAAGATAATTTAACTCCCTTACAATGAACATGGATGAGCAATACACAGACTTGTTATATGACCTACATGAAGAGGAGGCCCCCCTAAAATGAATTGAGCAAAATGTATCGATAACCTCCCAATCGTGAAAATGATCCATTAACTCCAGAGTATAAAGAATTCAGAGTTAATGAAAAAGGACCTTCCTCCCAAACATAACCTGTTATCGGCCTACAAAAAAATTTTATCGTAAATAAATATTTGCACTTTATAATATTGTAATAGAATTTTTGAATGTAATGGTGGATGTAACTACCATACTTTATTTTTACTAAACTTTTTAGCAAGTAGGTCACATCAGCATCTTGTTTCTTGTTCTTTGCCATCTTACAATTTTTCTTGACATACTATGATACAAAAATATTATTAGTTATTTAAATAAAATAACACAGACTATTTTTGGGAAGTATTCTGACTAACCGCAATGGCTTCCATTCTCATTTGGTTGAGTTTATCAATTATTGCTTCATCCCTGTCAAGATCTTTTTCATCTTCTTCCAAAATACAGATAGTACCCCTCGCTTGCAATTCATCCATACCAATTTTTTGTTTGTCTTTCTTGTCAAATACTTCTGCTTCTTTTACAGCTTTATCAGGTTGCCCTTCTACTAACTCAACATCAGAAATTTCTATCTTTTTTCTTTTGCTTTGAGGTACCAATTTTTCCCACAGTGGACTATCAACGGGAGTATCCCTGTAATCATAGTGGGTTCTATCTCGCCGTCTTGTTCTGCTGGCAATTGGTTCCGGTTGAGGTTGAGGGTCAACTTCAGGCTTATTTGGTTCAGCCTCCATACCTTCTCTTCCTATAATTTCCATTAGTTCTTTTACCCTTTCAGTTAGTGCCATGTTTTCCATTCTTAACTCTTTGAGTTGTCTCTGATAAACTACACACTCATGTCATTCACTAGCTGGGTATTTTTCTTGTATAGTTTGTGATGATGATGTCTCTATTGGATGAGGAGTATTTTCAATATAATAGTCAACCTTATCAAGCAATATATTTTCACTACGGGTACATACTAGATCAACAATGACCTATCAAAAAATCAATAATTATTTAGATAACGAAAATGAAAAACTGCTAAGTTGTGGTCTTCTATTTACCTGTTCAGGGGAGACTTGCTCCAATAAATTCCTGACCTTGCTAATATGTAAAGGAGTTGCCCTCCACTTATTTATTCGTGGCCCTTCAGTATTGTATGGTCTCTGGATTGGGACATGTTCCAGAAACCAAGCCTGCTCATATCGAAAGTGTTACATACTTACGTAAATATAAAAGAAAAAATTATTTAGTAAGAAAGAACTTACAACCAAAAGGCCGGCAAACCCCTTTAGATAAGGAATTCGGCTCTTCTGCGCAACTGTATTATTAGATGAACATATATCTCCAATAGTAGGCAATTGTGGAGCCATAAATTGATGGATGGCTTCGACCCAATTGAAACTACCTATATTGTCAAAATCATCTACAATATCTACAAGACCTATGGGGACATTATATGTAGTAGTACAGAACAACACACAAGCAAATATATACAATACATACAACTTACAAAATACCAAAACATCTTCATCTACTTCTACTCTAGTAGAAAATGTTTTAAGCAAAAACTCTAACCTCGATCTAGTTGATTCTTTTTTGGAGAATTGAGAATTGAAAAGAGCACCTGATGCATTAGTTGAATTCATAGGAACATAAGCCCCTCTATCTGCAATACCGAGCAAAAGGGACACATCTCTTCTAGTGAAAGCAACTGACCCAGTTGAAAACTTAAAGCTTTGACTTGTCGAATCCCAACTTTGAAATATATTGACCAATATTCCACGGATTTGTGGAATGTCTTGTATATTCAAAAAAACAGCAAATGGGGTTTGTTTAATTATCTCTCTGTGCCTTTCATGTAAACAAACTGACGGACGTTGCTTCCCTTTAGCACTTGGACCTCCAAAAAATTCAATAAAGTGGCCTAAGACGTTGGTCCATTGCAGTTTCTTCGCACACTCATTATTTCTCTAACAATTTGAAAATACATAATTTATTCCTTCATTTTATAATTGTAAAAAACAAATTTGAGATTCGGCAATTCTTTGCAATAATCCTGTAAAAAAAAATTGACAGCACCACTCTTTTTCTCGGCCAGGTTCCCTCTCCATGGTGCTGGAAATTTATATCCCAGGCCCACGGTGGTGCTGGGATATAAATTCCCAGCACCACCATTTATCTCGACCAGTTCCATCTCCCTGGTGCTGGGATATTTAAACGCAGAACCACTGTGTTGCTGGGGTTTTAGTTCCCAGCACCACCAACAATTCCGGCAACTTTTATGTACATGGTGCTGGAAATTACATTCCCAGCACCATGGTGTTGCTGGGAGTTTTAATCCCATTACCACGGTGGTGCTGGAAAATAAATTCCCAGCACCACCATTTTACTTGACTAGTTCATCTCTCTGGTGCTGAGATTTTTAAACGCAGAACCACTGTGTTGCTGGGGTTTTAATTCCCAACACTACCAATAAATCCGGCAACTTATATGTACATGGTGCTGGAAATTACATTCCCAGCACCATGCTGTTGATGGGAGTTTTAATCCCATTACCACGGTGCTGGGAATTTACGGCTCTATTTATCTAATTCATATACAGATTGAAGAGATTGTCCATTTGTATTTGAATGTTTGAAACCATTCCAAAACCATAATGGAGAAATCATTTTAAACATATGGCATACTTCATATTGGACTAAACCAAGGAATGCGACACATACCTTGGCCGGTGAAGGAGAGGTTGAACCGGATGCTTGACTCATTCTGCAACACGAAATGATAGAAAAAAACCCAATGAGATGTACGCCTTTCAACGGAAATCCTAAAACCGAGTAAGAAATGGGTAAAACTCTAGTTAAATGAGAGGACGACACCATATTACCTCGCAGCGTCTCGACGAAATTCCAAGAACTCGGAAGCTAACGTAATGAAGCAGGACGAAAAATGGAGTCTAAGCTTTTCCAAGTTTTTGTGCGCTCGAAGATTTCCCGGAAGCTGAAGCAACGAAGACGCTAATGTGGTGACTTGTTTGGACGGGACGTTTCGATGGCTCGGGATTTGAAAATGTGCCTCGGATGTATGCGGGATCTTTGCATTAAAAACGTTGTTTGGCGGGAGGAGTATTTTGGGAATTATGCGCGCGATTTGGTAATTCTGAAAGTATAGTGCGCGTTTTGGGCATTTCGAAACTTTATCAGCTGTGTTTGGTAAATTGGCGAAAAATTTACTCTTGCATTCACAAAGTGTATTACGAGAAGAGTATTATAGTAAAAGAAAATATGATAATTTATCAAAGGGCCTACATCAAATTTAGAATTGTCTAAACACAGTTCTATGATTTCATATTTACTAAAGGGCGCACCTCATTCTCTTTTTATCCTTCCCATCAAATGTGAATTTAATACTCAGATATTGAATGCATCTAAGCCACCACTGGAAATCTCAAATCATCCAAAAGTGGTGCTGGGAATTATATTCCCAGCAATACAGTAGTCTTGAGATTTAAATTTCCAGCACAACATGACACAAGGCTTAATTTTTTATATATGATTATGGACACCTAATAAAATCTAGATTATCAAAAATTTTGGACACAGATACACAGAGAGGAACTTTCCAAATCTAATTGACTTGGATTGGATAGAAGAAGAGGTGAGTAGGGTCATCAATGGATTTTGATCGAAATCCATTGATGAACCTAGAGGAGTCCAATTTCTGAAATCTTGATATGGACTGAAAGATCTTATAGTATGAATTGTTGATTTGTCGAGGAAACTTGGTTATGATCCTCCTACCTCCCAGTTTTGACCACGTGCAACGTATAAATTCAAATTGGGCGAGAAAAAAAGATAGTATTAGGAATTATATTCCCATGAATATAGTAGTCTTGGGGTTTAAATCCCAAGAACACAGTGGTCCTGAGATTTAAATTTTCAGCAACACATCCAATTTCAAACTAGGCGAGAAAAAAGGTGGTGTTGGAAATTATATTCCCAGGAACACAGTGGTCCTGAGATTTAAAATTTCAGCACCATATAATATCAAGCTAGCCGAGAAAAAAATGGTGCTGGGAATTATATTCCCAGGAACACAGTGGTCATGCGATTTAAAGTCTCGGCACCACGTACAATTTCAAGCTGGCCGAGACAAAAAGTGGTATTGAGAATTATATTACTAGAAACATAGTGGTGTTGGAATTTAAATTTTCAGTATCACGTACAATATCAAGCTAACAAAAAAAAAGTAGTGTTGGGAATTATATTACCAGGAACATAATGGTGTTGGGATTTAAATTTCTGGCACTACGTATAATATCAAATTGGCCGGAAAAAAAATGGTGCTGAAAATTATATTACTAGGAACATAGTGGTACTAAGATTTAAATTCTCAACACCACGTACAATATCGAACTGGCCAAAAAAATAGTGCTGAAAATTATATTATCAGGAACATAGTGGTGATGGAATTTAAATTCTCAATACCACGTACAATATCAAACTGGCTAAAAAAAGGTGGTTATGGAATTTAAATTCTCAACACCACGTACAATATCAAGTGACGTTTGTATGACTCGGGATTTCCGATTGTGACTCGGATGCATACAAAATTTCAGTATTAATTGCATGTCTGTTTGGCGGAAAGGATAAAAAGTGAATGAAGTGTGTGTTTTAAAAAATATGAAATCATAGAATTATATTTGGATAATTCTAAACTTGACGTGCGGATAAATTAATTGTCGAAGAAAATAAGATTTTCTCTTGAGGAAGATTTTCCCACTTGTTTGAGAATAAAAAGAGTAGAAAAACAGGTCTCGACAATTTTTTTATACAAGAAGAGTAGAAAAGGAATTCTTTATGTTTCAAAGAGAAATAGAATCTCCATTTTATAGAAGATTGGATGATTAATTAATCGTTGTAAACTAATCAAATGATAATTATATTACAGCTAAATAATGGCATGTAAATTAGTGAAATAATTGCTGATTTAATAGCTAATAATGGCTTAATAAACTAGCCAAATAGATAATGACATATTTTTAACTAGTTAATGATTGATTTTCATCATAGATTATCTTTTTTATTTTCAACGACAATTACAATGTAAATAGAACTTTTTTTAAGATAAGAAAAATACAAATGAGACATTACTTTAATAATTTCCTTAAAAGATATGCTTTTAAGAGAAATAATAATAAGAGAATCTTTTGATTTTTTATATTTTTTTCCACTTGAATATCTTGTTTCTAATTCCCTCCGCCTTAGAGTTGTCATAAGGCGTTGAAGACTTATGATGGCGATCGACAAGATGGACAGGATACTATGATAAAAAAAAGTAATCATTTCAAGAAATTATAAATGACAGCCATTTAAAATATTTCCGAGCTATAATGAACGAAGTAATATAAATTATTTAAAATTATATATTAAGATTTTATATAGAATTGATCAAAGAATATTTAACAACGTGAGTGATTTAGTAAAATTAGACTTATGGGCTTTTTCCATGGAAGGATTTCAAAAAATATAACTATTTGTTAAAAATGAACTACGATTCAACTATTCGAGAGAAAGATTTTCCTCAATCCATGGGCTAACTCGAGTCCATCACAGACCAACCCATTTAAACGTGTAATATTGATCTATTTAAATTCATCAAAATGATGAATTAATAAAATTTCAATCGAAATTAACTATTTAAATTATTTAACGGGATGAACCGATCCAATTTAACGGCTCTATTTATGCTTTCTTGAAATAATTATTTGTGCCTCCTTTCTTTTCTCTTTCTCCTTTTCTTTTCCAAACCACGCCCACTCGTAAATCCGTTTTTGAGACACCGAGAGCAAATTGTGATAATTGAGAGCATTTTATTTTTATTTATATTTATATTTATTGAATGCGGGTTGAATTTGGCGATCTGGGGATTGGGCACTTCGATTTTGGGCTCTCTTAAAAAATGAAACGATTGTAACTTTCTAAATTTAGCTTCACAAATCTTGTGTGGATTAACGGGAAGAAAATCAATTTCAGTTCTTCTGTAAGAACTTGCAAATTGTTCTTAATCGCTCTTAATTACGACGGCACGACCTAATTCTATCCAAAAATATTTTGTTTGAACTGTTTTAGACATCAAATTTGGGACTTGTTAACCCTCGTTGACATGCATGTCTTGATACAATAAAATCCACAAAAATATTTGCACGCCGTACATAAATTTTTTGATGGTATGATCCGAGCATTATTAATGAAATTAAATTTTAGATTAAATTTTGGACCTTTTAAAAAGGTGTTTGGATCTTTCTAAAAAATGAACATAAGATGAGTGCCTTTTTGGTCTTGCATTAAATTCGGCCCTTTGCACTGGAAGATTTCAAGTCTTTATTAAGATTATATGCTAGACGAAATCGAAGAGAAAAATCGTCTATTTTTAAATTAATCGGATAAAAATTATACACCCAGATTATTAAATAATAATAATAATAATTTGGTCTATCTGAATTTATTTAATTTGATCCTATTTAAATCGAACTGATCAGATTAATTAATTTTGAGATGACATTTTTCAAACGCACGTACATTAATAACGCTCTTTTCGATTTTCATACCAATAACGCCATTTTTTTAGGACATCCTTTTCATTGCAGATAATAATTTCCAAAAGCGACATTAATAGCATCGATTTTAAAATGATAATTTTCAAATCTCATATTAATAACGCTATTTTCAAATGATACTTTTTAAAAATTTGACATCAATAACACCGATTTCAAATGATATTTGGGCATAAATCAGTACAACTATTTAATATTTTATTAACTCTAGTTTTATGTATTCACAAAATATTTTAATATATAATGTTTATTTATTTTCCCCTATTTATTAGTCGATATATTCAAAAGTTAATTTTTTTTTCATAATGGACAGACCACCTTCCTTTGATGGCGTGATGATAAGATGATTGCCCCTGCGGCAATGGCTTGAAGAGAGCTTGGTCCCCGAGCAAGCCACATTGTTCGATCCTCACACCGCATATGGAGGGAATTCCGCCGCTTTCCACTCGCATGGGTTATGAGGCGGTTCTGCTACCGGATTGGTGTGCGGTGCTGACTCGATTGGCGTTAAACCCTCACTGACTGATGATAAGATGATTGATGCACTCCGATGCTTATATAATGAACATAAATCGATCCGCATGACAGAGTGGAAATATTTGTCTCAAACAATATCCTTCACTAAACCTATTATACATATTGAGGTCATAAATTATTTATGATTTATCTCTCTCACGATGATTCTAAAATAGATAAATAAAGATCATTAGATTAACGGTTTTAATTTTTGCATAATTTATTATTATTTTTTTATTTACGGTGAGATAGAGATATTTAAGAATGAGCATATCATTTTATTGCAATAATTTATTGTTAATCTTCTTTCACTTGTTCATACTTATAATCATACAACATTATGTTTGAATCGTTGTCTCCTTATTCAAAGGAATCTGATACTTCACTATAGTATTCCACAACAAGACGATTTAACCCTCGGGGATATAGTACAGGGACAAAAATGAAGAGGTATTTTCACAAGAGAATATAGTTCGATTTTCTACTGTGACATCATTCGACGGCGAATTTAAAAAAAAATCATTCGGGATCTTGAGACTCAGGGGTTTGTCCGATAGACTGAGTACGATTTCGACGTTGAACCATCATTCAGAGATGACGCGACTGTGAAATCTGAACTTGATACTACTGCTACCTCTTTTCTGTGAATAAAGTGAAAAGACTCGCACGTAAGACGATGTCCGAACCAAATAGCTGGTTTGGCGGAGGAGTCTGAGGAGAAACGGTTCGGGCGCGTCAGCTCGAGGAAATTGACTCGGGAGGACAGTTTGAGGGGGTCGTTACGGCGGGGTGAATTTGAAGATTGATCCCATACAAGACGGATGAGAATCGACTCGGTCTAGTGGGCTTGGAGGTGGTTCGGTACGGGAAGAATAAGAGTTGGTTTGGGCTATCGGGAAAAGCCTAGGAGTTACGCTACACGTGAGCAGTAGGTTTAGGGTAGCTTTATCGAAGATAAGTGGCTGAAAGGGATGAACTAGAATATTTCTCGAAATGTAGATAAGAAGTTGTTACACAACGAAAGAGAGCTCCCACGTAATATTCCAAGGAACCTTCGCTTCTCGTGTCTGTAACAGAATGATTATCCAGATAAGCAAAGTGGTCATGTGTACAATGAAGGAGGTTCGCTGTGCAACAGCTGGCCAAAAGGAGGAGGATAAAAAGGGAGAAGCAGGGCAAGAGGAAATGGATCCGTATTATTCCAATAAGCGAGAGACGAAGGCACATCCAAAGGGGAGAGCAACCACATCGTCGGAGAAGGAGACAAGGAGAGTAGTGAGCTCCATCTTTCCTATACTTTCCGTGTATTGAGCTAATTGTAAGAGGTTTTCTTCTCCACCTCCGGAAGTTCTTTCCGTAAAGAAGGAAGTTTATAGTGAAAGTGCTTTGGCACCGTAGCTCGTAGAGGAGCTCACCCCCGTAGAGTAGGAACCCTTGTTTCGAACCACGTTATATTTTGTGTCTTTGCCCGTTGTTTGTGTTGCATGTATTTTTCTTTCTTCGCACCTCATTACTGTTGCGCCCGGAGAGAACCCTCAAGCTTCCGGCACGCTCCCCGACGTCGAAAGGAAGCCAGAAAATCCTTCTCCGTACCGCATCAGTTGGCGTCGTCTGTGGGAAGATTCTGAGTAAGAGGTAGAGATGCAGCCAGAGGAGATACATCATCCGGCAGCCTCCTCCGTGGAGGAAAATCCTATTACAATACTACCGTCGCAGCTAAGAGCCATGGTGGACACCACCCGTGGCTGAAGCACTTGCTAAAGAGAGGAGGAAGACTGGATACCTTCATCCTCATTCTGGTGAACCTTCCCCCCATAGACCGCCACAAGAAATGCCCCTCCACTTTGTACAACCACCAATGTCGAAGTATTGCCTAGGGAGGGGTTAGGGGGACGAGTACCTCAGACCACTGTGCCAGTAACCCAGGCTCGACGGGAAGAGCAAGGCGAAAGCCATTCAACTAAGGCTCTGGAGACTTACGAGTCTAGTCCTTTCACCATGGACATCCTTTTTGAAGTCCCGCCTTCATACTTCAGAAATCCTCAGGTGGACAAGTATGATGGCACAACATATCTTGAGGAGCATCTGTTGCAGTTCGCAGGAGCCGCCTCGCTCCATTGCTATACTTACGCCCTCAAGTGCCGGGTCTTTCGTACCACTTTAACCGGCTCGGCGCAAAAATGATTTAATACCCTGCCCCCGGGGTTCATTACTTGTTTTGTTGATTTTCAAGGGATGTTCCATCAAGAGTTTGTCAGTTGTAAGGCGTACAAACGTGATGCTTCCGTCCTACTGCACATTACGCAGGGACCCTCAGAGTCGCTCAGAGGATATCTTCATCGATTCACTTCTACTGCCCGAAATATCCCCTCAGCAAGATCAGATGCCTTCAGAGTAGCCATTCCGCACAGGCTAAGGGAGGGTCCTTTCCTTAGCTCACTCTTGAGGAAGCCCGCGGCTAGCTACAAGGAATTGCTGAGTCGTGCAGAAAAATATATCAACGAGGAAGAGGGGTTAAAGGTCCAGAGAGTCGAACGAGCCTCCACAGTGGTTCCTACTGAGAGAAGCCGCCCAGCAGCCCCTCAAGCACCTCCCCGGGGGGAATATGTGTGACCCTTTCTACTAGAAGCTCCTAGGCCTCGATTATTGATACAAGAAGATCACCCCACACCTCCGTTGCAGATCATGGCCGCAGATGCAGTCTCTCCCCCAAGAACTTGAAAAGAGTGGGAGATGGAGTTCTATGACCAGCAAGGCCTTCTGCAACGACCAATGGAGTATAGGGGAGTGCCTCGCAACCCTCCCACCCCATTCTTTTGTCAATATCATATGGAATACGGCCACGCCAGCGGCCGATGTTTTAAATTGCAAGAAGAACTGGAGCGCATCCGAGCCACTTACCCACATGTGCGGCCTTAGACGGGAGGACCAGCACGGTGAGGCCAACGATCCAACATGGCTCGTCTGGGGCCCTATAATCAACGATCGCAGGTTACTTTTCCTCCGGACCCTCAGACTCCAGCCCAGGAGGGTATCTCACAAGGAGGCGCGTTAGGTGAGGACCCTTCATCTGATCTGAATGACATCCCCACACGGGGGGTTATTCACGTTATCGTAGGAGGACCCACTGTTGGGGATTCCAATTGAGTGTGGAAATCATATGCCCGTCTCATGGAGAGCTTGGCTATAGTTACTGATCAGGTTGTCCAGACCGTGCCGCCAGTTTCGTTCGGGCCCGAAGATCTCCGAGGCATTCTGCTATCTCATACGGATGCTCTGGTGATCTGTATTTCCCTGGCCAACTATGAAGTGGCCCGGGAATTAGTCCATTCGGGAAGCTCTGTCAACATCCTCTTCAAAGAGGCCTTCGGACAGATGCAGCTGGAAAATGCTCAGCTGGAGGACGTGGTCACTCCTCTCTTCGGGTTCGCGGGACATGTAGTTCATCCCACAGGACAGATCTCGTTGCCCCTCACTTTGGGCACAAAGCTCATCCAGAAAACCAACATTGTTCCTTTTCTTATTGTGGATGCTCCATCCACTTATAATGCAATTCTGGGTCGTCCCTTCCTTTCTATTTTTTAGGCGGTGGCTTCTCCTTACCACCAGAAGGTGAAATTTCCGATCGGGCAACTGATTGGAGAGGCCAGAGGCGAGCAGAAGGCTGCCCGGAGCTGCTATGTACAAATGGTCAAGGATGACCAAAAGAAGGCCCGAGCCGACGACCCTAAAGGAAAAGCCGTCGTGATTTCCGATGTATGCGTGCTGGAAGAGTCTCCCCCTAAAGCAGGGAAAATAGAAGGAGAGCTGGTGGAGATAGCTCATGGAAAAGTCACTCGGGTAGCCCAACAGCTCAGGGCTAAGGAGGAGCTGGTGGTCTGCTTAAAGAAAAATGAAGATATCTTTACCGGGGATGTGCATGACCTTACGGGGATCGACCCTCGCATTGCTGAATATCATCTCAACATTACCAGAGGGGTCCGACTCGTCCAGCAGAAGCGGCGATATTTTGGACCCGAAAAGGATAAGGTGATAGCTGAGGAAGTAGATAAATTATTGAAAGCGGGTCATGTTAAAGAGATTCAATTCCCCAAGTGGATATCTAATGTAGTGTTGGTCCCCAAGCCTTCAGGGCAATGGAGAATGTGTATTGACTTCCGTGATTTAAATAAAGCATGCCCTAAAGACTGCTACCCCTTGCCTCGCATTGATCAGTTTGTGGACTCTACGGTAGGATATGAGATAGTGTCCTTAATGGATGCTTACCAGGGATATCATCAGATACCGCTGGTCAAAGAAGATCAGAAGAGAGTTAGTTTTGTAACAGCGGGAGGGCTATACGCCTATGTGGTAATGCCATTTGGTTTAAAAAATGCGGGAGCCACGTACCAGCAGCTCATGGATAAAATCTTTGCAGAACAAAAAGACAAGAATGTGGAGGTTTACGTTGACGACATCTTGGTTAAATCAAAAGCTATGCGGGATCTGGTTATTGACCTGAACTAAACTTTTGCTACTTTGAGGCGATATAACATGAAATTGAACCCTAAAAAATGTTTGTTCGGAGTGAAGAGCGGGAAATTATTGGGGTATATTGTAACTGAGAAGGGACTGCAGGCCAATCCGGAGAAGGTGCAAGCATTATGCAATATGAAGTCACCCACTAATCTGCGAGAAACTCAAAAGCTGGTAGGGAGAATTATTTCTTTGTCCCGATTTATAGCTAGATCAACAGACAAGGGGCCACCTTTTTTCAAGATTTTGCCCAAGGCTACTAAATTTCAATGGGATGATCGATGCGAATAAACTTTTAGAGAACTGAAGAAATATTTAGCTGAACTTCCATTGTTAGCCAAACCAGTAGTAGGAGAGCCCTTGTGGGTGTATCTAGCTATTTCAGAAGGAGCTATTAGTTCAGTATTTTTGAAACAAGAAGGTTCTCAGCAACAACCTATTTATTATACCAGCCATATCTTGAAAGGAGCTGAATCACGATACACTGAGCTGGAGAAGTTGGCATATATTCTAGTTTTGACAGCCCGCAAGTTGAAACCATACTTCCTAGCTCATCCAATTAATGTCTTAACTCACAGTGAGTTAGGCAAGGTGGTTACGAAGCCTAACTTTTCTGGTAGATTAGCTAAGTGGGTAGTGGAATTGAGTGAGTATGACATTCATTATCAATTCCGAACCGTTATCAAAGCTCAGGCTCTTGCTGACTTTCTAGCAGAAGTGCCTGTTGGTTCGGAGGAGGGCTCACTGACAAAAGAAGAGGGATCGGAAGTATGGAATGTATTTGTGGACGACTCTTCTGGGTTTGCAGGCAGTGGGGTGGGAGTACTATTAATATCCCCTGAGAAAGAGGAAACCCGCATATCCGTGCACCTGGGATATAGGGCGTCCAATAATGAAGCAGAATATGAAGCTATTTTAGCGGGGTTACAAGCCGCCAGAGCCGTAGGAGCAACTTTCTTCATAATCCATTCAAACTCCCAGTTGGCAGTGTCACAGCTTCAGGGCTCTTTCACGGTTCGGGAAGAAAGATTGCAGAAATATTTAAAGCCTCTTGAGAAAGAAAAAGCTCAGTTTCAGTAAGTTCTCTTAAAACATATTCTGAGGGAGAACAATTGGAAGGCGGATGAGTTGGCTCGGCTAGCTAGCACTATGGAAGGCGTGAAGCAGCTTGAAACGGTCTGTGTGGAAGTCCCCACTTCTCTGGTAGTATACCATGTGGAGGAAGTCGTACCAGAACCAGATCAGATCCCTGATTGGAGGTCTAACATTATGACATATTTACAACGAGGAAAGGTTCTAATAATAAGCAGAGCAAAACGATTCACCATCCTGAACGGAGACCTGTACAAGACGTCTTTTGGGCGGCCTTTGCTGAAGTGTTTGGGAAAGGAAGATGTTGGATGGGTACTCCGGGAAATCCACGAAGGTTGCTGCAGCAATCATTTGGGAGGGAGAGCTTTGGCGAGGAAAGTCATGTTAGCAGGATACTTTTGGCCCACTCTCCAATAAGATGCAGCCCATATAGTGCAAATCTGTTCGGCCTGTCAGAAGAATAGTAACCGGTCCGAACGACCAGCTGAATTGATGAAAGTTGTTATTGCTTTATGCCCCTTCGATCAATGGGGAATGGATATAGTGGGTCCCATGCTTGTGGCACCTTTGTAGAAAAAATTCTTATTGGTGGTTGTGGATTACTTCTCCAAGTGGGTGGAAGCAGAGCCCCTTGCCAAAATCATTGAGAATGCTGTGATACAGTTCCTATGGAAGAATATTATCTGTTGATATGGAATTCTCGAAGGTTAGTTAGCGACAATGGACGACAGTTTCAGGGCAAAAAGATCAAGGAATGGTGCAAAAGTCTTAATATTCAGCAAGCCTTCATTTCTGTAGCTTACCCGCAGGCTAACGGGCAGGTCGAAGTGACTAACAGAATCCTTATTCAAGGATTGAAGACTAAATTGGGTGCTCAGAGAGGAAATTGGGTGGAGGAGCTGCCAGGGATCTTGTGGGCTTACCGAACCACTCCAAAAACTGCGATAGGTGAAACTCCTTTCAGCCTGGTATACGGAATGGAGGCTGTCATTCCGGTGGAGGCCCTTTTGAGCAGCACTTGCGTAGAAGTTTATGAGCCGGAGTAGAATCAAATCATTCGTGGCATTGAGTTGGATTTGGTAGAAGAAAAGAAGGAACATGCGCGGAGGCGAGCAGAATTTTATAAGCGGAGGGTACAACAAGCCTTTAATAAGAAGGTAAAGCCTCGGAGGTTTCAAGAAGGAGATTTAGTTCTGCGCAAGGTCAATCCAGTCAGAGATCCGGGGAAGTTAGCTCCCAATTGGGAAGAGCCCTATGTGGTAACATGTCGCGTGGCAGGGTCGGCTTATTATTTGAAGGATGATCAGGGCAAGGAGCTCCCTCGACCCTGGAATGATGTACACTTGAAGCATTTTCGTACTGTATAAGGGGTAATGAGCGAAGAAGAGTATTGAGGGGTTTCTTGGGAAATGTATGTAGCAACTCAACATGTCATTAGATGTATGGCAAATGTAAATACACTTGGGGAATTGTTTGTATTAGCCTCAATTTCTCTCTTGCGGGCTATAAAAAAGAAAGAAGATGAAAGAGGGAGTTATGCGTAATGATCCGCATCACTTAATGATGACCATTCTAAAACAATACATCAAGCTACAATTTAAAACGATCTAGAGGGTAGCACCGGAAGCCGGTTTCCCAATGCAAGTAGAGAGCAAGGTGATTTGCAAGAGGTAATCCTTGGTCAGCATATTGTCGAATCACTTCATTAAATCCATCCTGGAAGGTGGCCCGCATCAAAGCTATTAACTGTTCTCATCGGCTTGGGTTGTCAGTGTTAGTGAAAGCCCTAGAGTCAATCATGTGATGATTGTTGTATGGACTTGTTGTATCATATTCCTATTTATAAAGGCATGATTATTATACTTACTTGTATTGGTGCCAAATAACTAAGTATAATAACGTCCTTGAGTAGAAGGTTCTTATCTATATCAATCGATTGGTTGAATCGATAATGAGATGATATAGAGAACACTACTCTTAATCATTCCTCGTCAAGTATTAACATTCAGGGACAATGTTAATGCGAAGAGACTAGCATGTAGGTCAGCTCGATGACTTGATCTCATAAGTCATGGATATGAGATATCAAGTTGACACATGGGTATGCATTGGAGAATGTATACTGAATGACCCACCATGAGAAAGTATCATGGATCGTTATATGAGTGTCATATACTTTCTCATGTGACAATCAGTATGACTATTAGTCCTTGGACCTGAAGCCACTATGGTTCCCTACATAAGGAGTTGCATATTTTGGCTTCGTCAAACGTCACCCGTAAATGGGTGGACTATAAAGGTGATTACTGGGTATGTAACAAATTATGCGGAGGGATGTGAGTGATGTAGATGGGATCTATCCCTCCTATATGACGGGAGTGACATCGCTATTCTTGATAGAGTGAGACCACTAAGTGCATGGCCATGCCCAAATGAGTCAATATGAGATATTGAGCTCATTTGATTAGAGTGAGTCTACTTGGAGTTCAAGATATAGATTGTACCGAGGATGTCACGGTCTATGCCTCAATTGGTCAATCTAGATGTCAAGGATAGAGAGACATTGTCACATATTGTGAGAGTCATAATTAGCAGTCACAAAGGTGATGTTGGATCTCAACATTCTTGTAACTTGGATAGCAATGATGTGTTGCTAGATACCGCTCATTGTTTATGTTCCTAAATCGGTTTAGGAGCATTGCCAATGTTACAAGAACCTATAGGGTCACACACAAAGGGCAATTAGATGGAGATTAGGTTCATATGATGAACCATGAGGATTAGGTTCATGGGATGAACCAAATTGGATTAAGAGTAATCCAAATTAGACTAATTGAGTTAGACTCAATTTGATTCAAGTGTTGAATGAGTCTAATTTAGATTTGATTCATTGAGTCAATTTAAAATAATGAATAGAGATTCATAAATTAAATTGACTTAAATCAAATGGTTGAATTTGATCAACCATGGGAGATAAGAGGTCAAGTTTGACTTGACTTGAGAGGGAAGATGAATGATCAATTTTGACTTGACCAATTGCCATGTCATGGTGACTTGGCATGGGGGCCGACCAATGATGATATTCCACATCATCATGGACTCATCATGAGGTGCCACCTCATGAGGGAGACCAAGAGTCATTGGCCCTTTGAGTTACATGCATGCATGTAACTCCCTATAGTGGCTGACCACTATTGAGGGGTTATGAGTGTGTGAAGTTAATTGGTGTAACATCATCATCTTCTTCCTTGGATCTTCCCTCAAGCTCTCTCCCTAATCTTGCCGTGAGCCTCCAAGGGGTGCTAGAACACTCTAGGTTGCTTTTCTCCACCTATTGCTTGTGTGGATACCAATAGAGGAGTGTACACTTGACACTCTCGAGTTCCGGCAAGCCGTTTGGACGAGCGGGATAAGCGAAGGGCGTCGCATCGAAGGTAAACTTTTAACATGTAGATCTAGAGTAGATCTAAAGTTTTTTTTAAACACGTACATGTAGTTTTATTTACCTTCGCACGGATCCGTGGTCGACTTCCGGGGTTTTCGCAACGCAAAAAGTGGTTTTTGCAGCTCGGATAGTCCAACAGTGGTATCAGAGCTACGTGCAAAGCATGTATGTGTTTTAATTTTGTAGTTTTTGTATTAGATATAAAAATTACAGATCTGTAAGTTTCTATAAATATCTTATTTTTATAGATTTTTTGGGTATTTTTCTCAGAGAGTCGAAGCAACAAGTGTTGGGACACTTGTAGGCTTCAACCACCGAGAAAAACTCTCCGAAACTGTGAATTCTCGCTTTAGATTTTTGGGACAGTGGCTTAAGTCGCTGTAAGATCAAGATGGGACACTTGCAAAGTTCATTTTGTGAGTAGGGGCGCTGCACCTAACCCCGAAAGAGGCATTGTCCCGCGATCGCGTCTGGAAATCGCTTAGCGGGACCGTTACGGAGATGTGACTCATAAAATTAAAAAAAAATATGAAAAATTATAGAAATTTCTGTAAAATACATAATTTAGAATTATATATAATTCTGTAATGGTCATGGCCCAGGAACCCCAATGTGATTGGATAAATATGTTGTAATTCATAATACGGCTTGTGCACCATTTTTGTAATTGTGCATGTTGTATAGGGTATGCGACCTGCACGTCGTGCCTCTTCTTTTAAAATTCCAGTTGTAAAGAGTTTTAGACTCGAATGTAACTCGAGTTTCATGTTTGTAATGTACAAAATGAAGCGGTGAAAGGTCCACTAGTAGACGGAGTTACGAGGAGGGAGCCGACGACATATGACGGTCAAAGGAGGCGCTTAGAGAAGCCGCTAACCCTAGGTTGACCATCCGATCTTCTCATTGGCTTGAGAAGATTGTAGTAGGGTCATGACCTCATCACAATTAATATATATATATATATATATTTGTTTTGCTCGTATGTATGTAATGCATGCTAGTAAATTTTGCTAGCATGTATATGATTCATGCTAGGATATTTTGCTTGTATGTATATGATGCATGCTAGTATATTGCTTGTATGTATGTGATGCATGCTAGTGTAGGGTAATAAAGGCCTTAATGCGTATATGATACACATTCACGATTAGATTAGATCTTAATCAAATCAACTCGAAAATGTCTACCAAGTTTTGATACCCATCACTACCTCGATCATTTGTTGTTGTTGAATCTGCCAAAGCAGAGCAATGCATATTATCTTGGTAGGGTGCGGAGGGACAATCTTGGTCCCACCTATCACGCTTGGGTGAGAATAAGCTCAATTAGATTGAGTAAAACTAGTTAACTCAATTGCATTGAGTAAAACTATAGGCATATTCCAACCGTTGGAAAGATAGGATAAGATCGCATTTACACTAAATCTTGGGCGATTTAGCCAAAGCTAACTCAAGGTCTTTTGTAAATGTGGATCTTGATCCTATAAACAAGAGTTGCATAGAGATGTAATTGGTAATTTGTTACCTATCGATCATACTAAGTCTTGGGCGATTTAGCCAAAGATAACTCAAGGTGTAGTATGATGTGGATCTTGTCCCGCGAGAATTATAGCTAGTTTGTATGAATCTAGTAATGTGGTTTGACCACACCCATGACTCGATTCTACAAAAGTCCTATAATTTAGTGGGAGCATCATTTGATTAAAGGTCTAATTAAATGATAAATGGAATATGATATTAATTTTCTGCATTATGTGTAGGATCGATGAAGTGAAGTGTTGGCCGGCTAGAGGGGGTGAATAACCCTCTTTCGTTCGATGACGTAATTCGCTTGTTTACAAACTAATTAGCGCAACGGAAACAAAACAAGACAAGAAAATAAACAATGCAAAGGTAAAAACAATGCTAACAAGATAATATAACGTGGTTCACGGCTACGCCGCTAATCCACGGTCCCCGATTCGTCCTCGGTGAATCACTCCGCAACCAATCCACTATTAGTCTCTCCTTTGCACCAAGCTAGGTGGAGGTAACCCTTACAACTCAAGAACACTCCTTTTACAATTGATGTGAAAGAGAACTAGAAAAAGAAGTTTATCACTTGTAGAGCACTTGGATGATGGTTTGGAATATAAGTATTAGCCATCCAAAAGCCCACACCCTCTCTTTTTATAGAGAGGGTTGATTTCTTCCCATTGGACGCCACCAGTCGACTGCTGCCCTTGGCAATCGACTGCCGCCACTACAACGACCTCCGAACACATCGGATCCCGACCGTTGTAGTCCAACGGAACCCTTGGCAGTCGACTGATGTATCCATCAGTCGACTACTGCCTCGTAGTCGACTGCCCAGTCGACTACGAGAGGTTCTGTGCCCAAAACCCTCTCGACCAGTCGACTTCTGCCATCAGCAGTCGACTGATGGTCTTGGCAGTCGACTGCTGACACACGAACCAGACTCATAAACCAGTCGAGTCACAATCGACTTGGAGCAGTCGACTGCCATGACATGACAGTCGACTGGTGCCATGTGAAACTCAAACTTAGCATCCGTTTGAGCTTCCGGCGATCGGATAAATCTCAACCCTTGCAGTCGAGCCTCCGACACTCAGTCATTCGGCCAAGTTCCACCTAAGAGCACTACCCCTTCCCGGGTTACATTTGCTCACTCTCATCCGTCGGAGTCCCTCGCCTTTGAAGTTATCTTCGTCCGGCCACGTCCCTTGGATCCGCTAAGCGCACGGCTCTGTGTTGGTGCAGTAGGCACCTAAGTCGAACCTGAGTTTTGATTATAGCAAACGATACAAAGTTAAGATCATATCGTTTTCTCACGAGCTGAATCGAGTGTGCAGAAGATTGTTATAGCTGGAGCTGAAGGCTAGCGACACCCGGAGGAAGCCGCGGTGGTCGGGCGACACTTGAGTGACTTCGGAGGGAGCCGAAGGAATCAAGTGGAAGGCCGGAAGCAAAAGCGACACGTAAGTATCGAGGTAAGCTCATGTGTGCGAGCGTAAGTGAGGTTGTATCCTCTTTACAGGGATAATCTTAAGCGTAGATCCGACCAAAGACATCTTATAGATGGTCTAGGTCGAGATCGGATGGTCGACGACCATCGAAATTATGTTTTTGTTGAGCTAATTTTGACTTGCAGCAAGCATCGGTCATTGCCCGGCTTGGAGGACTCATCCGTCAAACGATCATTGAAGGTCGAATCGATCGATGCCATCGATCGTGATGATGGCCATCAGTCGATTGATGGTCAATGATCAGATTCGAGGAGTCAAGGCTTATCACCTCATTTCAAGGAGATTGGTGCTCAATTTTGATTGGCTAGGGTTCCTCTCGAAAAGGGGCTTAAAGGCTATAAAAGGAGGGCCAAACCTAGGGTTTCATCATTAATTCTAAGTGCTCAAAAGCTTCCGCAACGCTGCGACTCTACGACAACGAAGTGCTGCCAACAACCCTAGCTTAAGGTCTTTCTTTTTAGTTGTTGGTATAATCCTTGTTATTGTTTTCAATATTACAATTCTTTTACTCGAGGTTTTTCTATCGTTGCATTTTACTTTAATAGAAAAGAGGGTTTGTCTCTCTATCATTTTGCTTCGGAAGTTTTTTTTTGTAATCGTCAAACTCCTACCTCCAACGAGGAGGAGTGTTTTAGTGAATTGCCCTCCGTACACGGTCTAGGACTGTTAGGGCCTTGGAGTAGTAGCCGAAGGCTACGAACCAAGTAAAAAATAAACTTGTCTCTTTTTTGTTTCATTTACTTTTTCGCTGCACTCAATTCTTTTGATACGAACTCGAAGAAAAAGGTTTTTCGCTATTCATCCCCCCTCTAGCGAACTGCATCGATCCAACAATTGGTATCAGAGCCGGGGGTTGCTAAGATTTGGTGAAACCACCAATCTAGCCATTTTTACAGATTTATTTTTCTTTTAATTCTGTTTTTTTATTATTTATTTCTCTTTGTTAGGTTTTTCTCCCGCACTACTAATCCAAGACGCGAGTCTTGGTACTTGTTTTTGTGTTTTTGTCGTTGCTAGTGTTTTCGTCTTCGTCTCTTTTTGTCTTTCGTGTTAATGGCCCATCTCGTGGGTTTTAGCACCGTCCGACCACCGTTTTACAATGGTGACGATTTTCGCATCGGAAAGGTGGATGGAGTGCTTCCTAAAACCCAAATAGAGATGTGGATTATGATCAAACCGGGTTCACCCTTCCTACTAATGAAAATCCTTGGATTACAATCAGTGGTCCATTGCCACTAAACGACAAGTCGAGGCAGATGCAAAGGTGACTCAAATCCTGCAGTGCGGGCTATTCAAGGAGGAGCTGAACCGAGTCGGACCCTTCATCAGCACAAGAGATCTCTGGACGAGGCTGATCGAGTTACACGAAGGATCGGATCAAGCTAAGGTTTGCAAACGTGATTTGTTGTTCAATAAATTGTATACACTAAAAATGCAGGAACACGAGACGGCAACACAATTGCACGCCCGCGTCCAGGACATTGTCAACAACCTACACGCAATCGGGCAAAAGGTCGAAAATCGTGACCTTATAAGGTATGTTCTAAACTCTTTTCCGAGGACTACCTTGTGGGCATCCATGGTCGACGCCTACAAGGTTTCCAAGGACCTTTCTAAAGTTAGAATAGATGAATTATTTTCTGATTTCGAATTACATGAGCGATCCCAACTCGAACTCCGAGAGGTATAGCCTTGTTTGCAGGTTCAAAGAAGAAGAAAATCGCAAGCAAGCCACCACCAACCGAGGAGGAAGACGAATCCGAAGAAGAAGTTGACCCGGAGTTGACTGCCGAACTAATGAACCTAGCTCGAAGGATAGCCAAGGGACGAAAGCGAACCGACTCGACCCAACCAAGGTAAGCCTAAAAGTTCTAATATTAGGTGTTATGAGTGTAACAGGTTTGGACATATCAAGTCCGAGTGCCCCAAGCTCAACCACCAAGCACCTAAGCACAAGAAGGCCCTCAACGCGACATGGGAAGAAGCGTCATCCAAAGAAGACGAAGACCACGTCTTCATGGCGAAATCGATTGAGTCAGACACGGAGACCGAACCTGAACTTGAGTCAGAACCTGAGGATGACTCGTACTACGAAGCTACCTTCAAGTCAAGCCACGGATACGCATCCGGTTCAAAAGATACCCTTAAAGTAAGTCGAACTTTATTTAATACTTTACATAATACGGTTAGGTTTTGTTAGGAATATTGGAACGGCTAGAGGGGGGGTGAATAGCGTAGATGAAATTCGCTCGCGTTTGTGTCTAAAAATTCGTTAGTGCGCAGCGGAAATAGAAATAATAAAAGCAATAATGAAATAGACAACAAGCTAATACAATGATATAACGTGGTTCGGAACCGCACGTTCCTACTCCACGGATCGAGCTCTAACAATCCCTAGTGATGCACACGCACTCACTAATGATAAACACTCCTTCTCGACACAAATCGGAGGCAGAGAAACCCCTTACACTAGATCTTACAACAGTAAGAACAAAATACAAGCAATATACAATGTAAATATGAAATACAAGTAAAGAAAAGACTTTACAACACTTGCTTTGATTGCTTGTATGCTTGGTTGCTTGCTTGCACTTAGAGACATGATTTGCACCAACAAATCGCCCCAATAGCCCTCAAGAACCGATTAGTTTTTCCTCCATCACGAGCTCCATATATAGCTTCAACCTGTGCTGGAAAAAGTCTATCAGTCGACTGATCGGGACCATCAGTCGACTGATGCCACTGTTGTCGTGAGACAATGGCTAGTTCCACGTTGGATAAGTCCAACGGAACTACCATCAATCGTGATCGACAGACCATCACCGATCGATGGAGTCCTCACTCAACCACCGAGTCTCGACTCCATTCTCGCGGTCGAATTTCCGAGCACCGCCGATCGATCACACGATCGCCGATCGCCGATCCATCACCATCCAACCTATGGCAATGATCGCAGGCCATAACCCCGCAAATAAACCCTAGTTGACTCGGTCCCCGATCGCCATGGCACCGGCCGACCGGGCACACCTGAAACATGAGGTTTTAACTCAAGTATGGTTCCCCCATACTTGCTAGACCACCCTTAGCCTAGACCTAAGCCTTCTAGTCACCTCCATCAGTCTCACGCTTCTCGGATCCCTCCAAGTCATCCATGACTTGTTCATCCATCGCGCTAGCCTTCAGGTGCTTCCGTCGGCTATGTCATGCTAACGGTGTCTACACCGCCAAGGCACATTGGACTTACGCCGCCAAGACTCCGCTTGGACTTTACGCCGCCAATATTAAACCCCTTGGACTTTAAATGCTAACCCATGTTAGACTTTCCATGCCAAGACCATGCTTGGACTTTCCTTGCCAACTCATGTTGGACTTTCCATTTTCCAAGTACTCAGGACTTGGACTTTCCCAACTGCCAAGTGTCCAACTTAGACTTTCCATGACAATTATATTGTCATATGTTTTTGTCGAAACATCAAAACACATCAAAACATTACTCGAGCCAAACTCGAGTCCTGGTCAATCATGACCTGGGCCGATTGCACCAACAATCTCCCCCTTTTTGATGTTTGACAAAAACCAAACAAATAATTGAGTTAGAATACTAACTCAAATCCTTTACCAATTATCCCAAATGTTCTCCCCCAAACATTCTCCCCCTTTTTGACTAACATCAAAAAGGTTTTCTCTCCAAGGAGGTCAATGTCTCATGTCCCAATGAGATCTTACAATCTCCCCCTTGATCCAACAATACTTAGGATGCCTACCATCTTCCTAATGATAAGTCCCATATCACTCAAGAGAGGCAATCCTATTCACTCTCCCAATTTCCAAATTGGGTTTCTAAAAATCCATCAATTTCCCAAATTGATAACATTCTCTCCTTCAAGGAGAAAAACACATCCATCATCCCAAGATGGATATCTCCCCCTAAAGGCTTGCTCCCCCTTGACCATTGCACCAACAATGTCCTTGGAAAGTCCCTAAGCCAATAGAAACTCTAAACCATCAAAATTAATGTTAGAAATTCAACATTGAACTTTCCACACCTTAGAATTGATACAAACCCTAAACAACTCTCCTAATCCATATCCAATAGATTTTCACCCTTTATAATGCTTCCCAAAGCATATCCTAGGGTTAGGAGTGGTTAGGGACCTTTACCATGGCTGAACACGGACTAACCAAACCTAGTTTTCTCGAAATCAGCCTTGGCAATGACTCACTCTGCTACGATCATTTCATCATCGATCGCCACTCAGTAGGCGATCGATAACTAAATTTCGAATTTGATTATTAGAATCGAGTTTCAGAAAATCATAAATAATTATACGTATATCGAAAAATTATGAAATTTGATACGTATAATACTTATGACTAATACAATGGGTGAAAAATGTTTGAAAATTATTTTACCCATTAAATAGTGGCATTAGTACAAAGTTCAAAAACATTGAAATTTTCAATGTTTTGGCCCTACTTTGTATCAACTTCATCAATGGTGATTGCTATCAAAAGATAGACTTCACCAAGGTTTTTCAAAATAATTTTAAAATGTTTTCAAAACCTTATCTTGGATCATATTCCTTGGGCTCTATGTATGTGACTTGTACACGAGCTCTCCTAATGATCCACAATGGAATTGGATGAGTTTTAGTTCATCTAGATGCAAAAGCTATGCACCTTGAACTTAACTCATATCCTAGCATCTCACATGCATCTATGGTGTATAAGTACACATACATGTCAATTAGATGTGAGATGTGAGTTTTATTCTCTCTAAACTAGGGTTTCATGCATTTTTCGAAGGCAACCCTACTTGATTCCCTTATAAATGGGACTCCAAGTCATGCCATAGTCCTTAAATCAATTTTAATCAAAATATCTTAAATGCATGAATGATTATGACATTAGAAATGTTATAAATAAGCATATGCTCATAATCATGATGTCATGGCATAATATGAAATCTAAAAACACATGACATTTAATCCTTAATCCTAAACATGTACATGACATATAGAATGATTAAAAATAAGCATGATGTCATGACATGTTATATGGCAAACAAAGCATGACATATAAAATATATAGGTATAGTAATACCTAAATTTCAATATTAATTGTCATTTCATATAATTAATTTTATTTTGCCATATTTCTATTTTTCTCCCAAGTGTGCCAAAAACCCAAAATGGCACACTAACCTCTAAACCTAAATTGTGCCAATTTTGATCACTTTATCAAACTTCTCAAGTAATATTGGCACATCCTAAAATCTTTTAGGATGATAATTCAAATCTATTTCCAAGGTATCCATAACCTTGAAAATAACCTTAAAGTGCCACCTTTGCCATGGTTGAGTTAACTACCCATCCATTTAAGGTTGGCACACCCTAACCCATCTAGCGTGAATCAATCACGCTCTTAGGAACCCAAAACTGATTTGAGCTCCTAGGGTTAATTAGGTATTCCTTAGGGATAACCTCCCTAGATACCTTCCTAATGACCCTCCTAGGCTTATTAGCCTTGGTCATTTGGGTCTTACCTAGGTTGACTCTAGGGGTAACTCCCCTTGCAACCTTCTTAGTGGCCACCCTAGGTTTCCTAGAAACCCTAGCCACTAGGCACACCCTTTGGTCAATTCTAGGGATGACTTCCCTATTGACCTTGGTCTTCCTAGACCTAGTTTGTGTTCCATAGTCAAATGGAACACTATGGTAAGCCACCTTAGGCTTAGGTTTGTGACCCAAACCTTGCTTGCCCTTGGTTGACTTTTGACTCTTAGATCCTAGGTGTTGACTTTGACTTTTGGACCTAGAAGTTTGACTAATTGACCCTTGCATTTGATTTTGCATAACCTTAAGGGTCTTTTCAAGTTTTTCAAGCCTTGACCTCAAGGCTTGATTTTCCTTTTCTAATATCTCAATTTTTGATTTTTCATTTTCTCTTGAGATATTTTTATTTCTAGGCATATGTCTAGATTTCTTAGCATTAAAGCCTAGATGTTCTCCTATTTTCTTAATGCTTTCCTTAGGTAATATATTTTTAGGGACATTAGTCCCAAATTTCTTCTTATTTCCTAAGTGAACACTCTTAGCTCCTAGGCAAATATGTTTGTTATTTCTAGCATACTCTTTATGATAAATAGCAAGAGAATTGAAACCCTTAGCATGCTTTTGCCTATTAACTAAAAAGGATGCAATATTAAAATTTACCTTAGGGTTAGCTTTGGAAGCTCCCCCTACATGTGTAGCTCCCTCTTGGGTCTTCTTCTTCCCCTTAGGACATTGATTCCGGTAATGCCCCGGTTGCCGGCACTTGAAGCAAATGACTTGCTCCTTGCTTTTCTTGGCATTGGGAACACCGGCTTCATTGACCTTTGGAACCGGTTGAGTCTTCTTGACCCTTTTTGGACACTTACTCTTGTAGTGTCCGAATTCCCTACACTCAAAACAAATGATATGAATTTTATTTGAACCTTGAGTGTTTGAGTTACCTAGGGTATTTGTGGTGGTGGGTGCCGGAGTTGGATTTTGAGCTTCCTCATCTTGATTGGATGTTGAAGGCTCTTCTTGAGGTTGCTCCGGTGTAGAGGATGGTCTCTCCTCCTCAATCCTAGAAGTAGATGCTTCTTCCATCTCTTCTACTTCTTCTTTCTCCGATTCGGAAGTTGACTCCATCTCAACTTCCAATTCCTCACTCTCACTTGAAGATGAGCTCTCCTCTTCATCCTCCTTGTCTTCTTGGATTGAATGAGGCTCTTCATGGAATTTTGCCAATATGTTCCATACCTCTTTGGCGTCTTTACAATCTCCATAGTCACCTAGGCTACACAAGATGTCATTAGGAATTAAATCAAATATAAATTTGATTACCTTCTTATTTTTCTTGAATTGTCGTAGTTGTTCTTCACTCCATTTCTTCTTCTTGAGACATTCTCCCTTTGGTCCCTTAGGATATTCAAATCCTTCCATCAAGGCGGACCATTCCTCAAGGTCTCTCATCATAAAAAACTCTTCAATTCTCGCCTTCCAAGAATTGAAACCTTCTCGTCCATAGAATGAATAAGGGACCGGTGTGTTGATGTCCCATCCTAATTGCCCTTCCATCTTCACCCTCCAGCTTTTTGTCTAAGCTTCCGGCGGTTAGTCCGTAGAAGAGCCCCGGGCTCTGATACCACTTGTTAGGAATATTGGAACGGCTAGAGGGGGGGTGAATAGCGTAGATGAAATTCGCTCGCGTTTGTGTCTACAATTTCGTTAGTGCGCAGCGGAAATAGAAATAATAAAAGCAATAACGAAATAGACAACAAGCTAACACAATGATATAACGTGGTTCGGAACCGCACGGTTCCTACTCCACGGATCGAGCTCTAACAAGCCCTAGTGATGCACACGCACTCACTAATGATAAACACTCCTTCTCGACACAAGTCGGAGGCGGAGAAACCCCTTACACTAGATCTTACAACAGTAAGAACGAAATACAAGCAATATACAATGTAAATATGAAATACAAGTAAAGAAAAGACTTTACAACACTTGCTTTGATTGCTTGTATGCTTGGTTGCTTGCTTGCACTTGGAGACCTGATTTGCACCAACAAATCGCCCCAATAACCCTCAAGAACCGGTTAGTTTTTCCTCCATCACGAGCTCCATATATAGCTTCAACCTGTGCTGGAAAAAGTCTATCAGTCGACTGATCGGGACCATCAGTCGACTGATGCCACTGTTGTCGTGAGACAACGGCTAGTTCCACGTTGGATAAGTCCAACGGAACTACCATCAGTCGACTGATTGTGACCATCAGTCGACTGATGGAGTCCTCACTCGACCAGTCGAGTCTCGACTCCATTCTGTGGTCGAATTCTCGAGCACCCCGATCGTGATCACAAGATCGGGCCGATCGCTGATCCATCACGATCGCCAACCTATGGCGTGATCGCGGCCATAACCCGCAAATAAACCCTAGTTGATTCGGCCGATCGCACATGGCACCCGACCGCACACCTCAAACATGAGGTTTTAACTCTAGTATGGTTCCCCCATACTTGCTAGACCACCCGTAGCCTAGACCTAAGCCTTCTAGCCACCTCCATCAGCCTCACGCCTCTCGGATCCCTCCAAGTCATCCATGACTTGTTCATCCATCGCGCTAGCCTTCAGGTGCTTCCGTCGGCTATGTCATGCTAACGGTGTCTACACCGCCAAGGCACATTGGACTTACGCTGCCAAGACTCCGCTTGGACTTTACGCCGCCAATATTAAACCCCTTGGACTTCAAATGCTAACCCATGTTAGACTTTCCATGCCAAGACCATGCTTGGACTTTCCTTGCCAACTCATGTTGGACTTTCCATTTGCCAAGTACTCAGGACTTGGACTTTCCCAACTGCCAAGTGTCCAACTTGGACTTTCCATGACAATTATATTGTCATATGTTTTTGTCGAAACATCAAAACACATCAAAACATCACTCGAGCCAAACTCGAGTCCTGGTCAATCGTGACCTGGGCCGATTGCACCAACAGGTTTTTGTCTAGGAAGTTAGCTAAGTCCGAGTCCAAGGTCGAGACCCTGGTTGAGGAAGTTAAACTCCTCAAACACAAGGTCTCCCTAACCTCTTCGACTAGTCGAGTTCAAGAGAAGGACTCAACTCGGGTTGAAAAACTCAAAGTTGAGAACTCTCTCTTGAAAAGTCAAGTTGAAGATCTTAGGAATACGTTGGAAAGGTTCACTTCGGGATCCAAAGGACTTGACCTCCTACTTGGATCTCAAAGGGCCGTGTACAACAAGGCTGGACTAGGGTTTAACTCAAACACGACTAATAGGTCGTATATGTCGATTGTAAGTCGACATAGGAAACATGTCCAAGCATGGGTCCCTAAGAACCTTTTGATTTCACCTCTAGGATCCAACCCGTACTGGGTTCCCAAGGACCAAATCCACTATGTGGATAGACCAAATCGATTCAACGGTCTAGGGGGAGCCAGTACAAAACATGTTTGTGCTTTAACTTAGAAATTGCATGTTTTTTTTAAACTTGTGAACTCACTATGTTTGTGCTTTAGCTTAGAAATTGCATGCTTAGTTTTTTTTAACTTGTGAACTCACTTAGAACACGTACAAAATCAACTAAAATCATTCGAAAAGATTGAACCTCGGGGAGCCTCTTTTCAAATAACCAACTAAAATCCTTCGAAAAGATTGAGCCTCGGGGAGCCTCTTTTCAAAAATAACCAGTTAGACTAGGAAATAGTCTTAGGTGAGTCAAGTCATCATTTTCTTGAAAATGGCTTTGTCTAAGGAAGTGGTCGATGATCCGATAAAAGAAGGCCTCTGCGTCTCGCCACGACCTGGAAGCCATGATCTTGAAAAGGTAAACTTGACAAGCCTAGGGTCAAATCCAAATCTAACATAAAATTACTTGAACCTAAATCCACTTAATCAACTTAATTGGAAGTCATCTCACAAAAATCACATAAGTATAACATGCTTGATCATATAGACACAGGTGAGATGACCTAGGTTTAACAACTTACAACCAATTTTTTTTAAAAAAAAATCTAACATCCAATCCAACCACCTTATGTGTAGGATCAATGGATGTTGGACAGCGGTTGCTCCCGACACATGACCGGGGATCAACTCAAATTCACAAAGCTTCGATTCAAATGACAAGGATCGGTAGCCTTTGGGAATAACGGCAAGCTCAAAATCATCGGATCAGGTGATATCGAGCTTAACTCGAATTTTGTTATTAAAAATGTATTACTTGTAGAAAATTTTGAATATAACCTGCTTAGCGTAAGCCAATTATGTGACAATAACTATAAGGTCATATTTTTAGAAAATGAATGTGTAATTAAAACAAATAAAACAACTAAAATAATACTCAAAGGAACTAGGACAAATAACATTTATACAATTAACTTAATCAAATCCTCAGCCAAATGTCTTATGACACAGAAAGAGGAATCATGGCTGTGGCACCGACGACTCGGTCACTCGCACCCAAGACTCGTCTACAAGATGAGTCAGAGTGGCTTAGTCAGAGGCTTACCCAACCTCAACAATTTGGTTAATAAAATCTGTAATGCTTGTCAACAAGGAAAACAACCTAGGACACAACACAAGTTAACTAACCAAGAACGAACCTCAAGTGCACTTGAGCTCCTGCATATGGATCTATTCGATTCACATGGAGCCAAGTCACTCAATAGAAGCCAATATTGCTTAGTCATAATTGACGACTACTCCAGGTTTACCTGGGTTAGGTTCATCAAACATAAAAATGATACCCTAGATCAATTAATCAATCTATTCAAATTAATTGAGAATAAAAAAAACCTTAAGGTTAAAAGACTTAGAAGCGATCATGGTGGTGAATTCGAAAATCAAAGGTTCACCGAATTCTGTAACCTAAATGGATACCACCATGAATTCTCTTGCCCTAGGACCCCTCAACAAAATGGCCTAGTGGAGCGGAAAAACCGAACTCTACAAGAAGCCGCTAGGACCATGTTGAACGAATACGACCTACCTGATAGGTTTTGGGCAGAAGTTGTTAGCACGGCTTGCTATGTCCAGAATAGGATCCTTATGGTAAAGAGGCACCTTAAGACCTCCTACGAGATTTATCACAATAAAGTGCTCAACATTAAGTACTTTAGGGTATTTGGATGTAAGGTACATATCTTAAACACCAAGAACCACCTAGGGAAATTCAAATCCAAAACCTCCATCGGAATCTTCTTAGGATACTCAACCACTAGTAGGGCCTATAGGGTATATAACCACGATACCCTTAAAGTCGAAGAGACTATTAATGTAGTGTTCGATGAAGTACTCGAACCTACAAAACCCTTAATGACCCCAAGTGTTGAGCCCACTGATACCAAACTCGTCTCCGACCCTGAGATCGAGTCTAATCCACATCAACCAACTTCTCTTGTCGACCAAGTGACAAGTGATCCGAGTCAAACTAGTGTTCAACCAAGTCACCCCATTGATCAAGCATTAGGTGACACAAACCCAACCCAATCTAGGATTCAGACTAACCACCCTATCGATCAAGTGATAGGAGATCCTAATCTAGGAGTTCGAACTAGAGCATCCTATAGGAACCTTAGTCAAATTTCCTTAATTTCAAAGATAGAACCCAAATCAATTGAACAAGCTCTTCTTGATCCCGATTGGATTATTGCAATGCAAGAAGAGCTAGCTCAATTTACTAGGAATGAAGTGTGGGAATTAGTACCACCACCTAAAGACAAAACGATAATTGGAACAAGGTGGGTGTTTCGAAATAAGCTTGATGATAAAGGTGAAGTAGTTAGAAACAAGGCTAGGTTAGTCGCCAAAGGGTTTAGTCAAGTCGAAGGCTTAGATTACTACGAAACCTATGCCCCAGTAGCTAGACTCGAATCCATTCGAATGTTGCTAGCTTATGCCGCACATCGAGGATTTAAGCTGTTTCAAATGGATGTTAAGTCGGCATTCCTAAATGGATACATTAAAGAAGAAGTTTATGTTAGCCAACCCCCCGGATTCGAAAATCTAGATAAACCCGATCATGTTCTAAAACTTAAGAAAGCTCTCTATGGACTTAAACAAGCTCCTCGAGCTTGGTACGAGAGACTTTCAATCCATCTTAAGTCAAAAGGGTTTAACCAAGGCTTAGTTGACCCAACTCTCTTCGTAAAAACCTTAGGTAAAGAAATATTCATAGCTCAAATTTACGTAGACGATATAATTTTTGGAACCTCTAACTCAGCCTTACTAAACGAGTTCGTTTCGCTCATGGAAAGTGAGTTCGAAATGAACTTGGTAGGCGAGTTAAGTTTCTTTTTAGGTCTACAAATTAAACAAACTAAGGATGGTATATACCTATATCAACAAAAATACACTAAGGAGTTAATTAAAAGATTTGGAATGCAAGACGCTAAGGTAATAAACACCCCAATGACGATAAATGTTAACATAGGAGAAGACCTAGAAAATAAGTCCATTGACTTAAAGTGTCACGCCCCGGGGGCCTTTTCGCCATCCAAATGACGGAGGAGCCCCTTAGTGACAATATTCATAAACACAATACTGGAACCAGATCTGGTAAAAACTCCGAAATAATATAGAAATATAATTATTTTATGGATCGCATGCATGCACGACTAAGTATCAATTAATTAAAAGTAAAATACATTTTAACACTAAATCCAATTTCGACAAAATCCAAAATGCGTAAACAAATTACGATAACAACAAAAGAAAAATCGAACAACATCTCGATCGAATGCTGTGGGACCATCACGGCCAGGGACTCTCTGAGCGACACAATGGTAAGTCAACTAGACTCATCCTCTATCAGCTAACCTGAAGAATATAATACATCATGATGGGTGATGTGGTCACCTGTCGCGCGATCAGGTTATGCAAGCTTCTTGACAGCTCACTACTCTTTGGCCACTTTGGGTTAGACTGTACGTATTGTAAACTTCAGATAAATATAGTAATACGTAACTGCGTATCAGTCCGCCACTAACCTGGACAACAATATAATAAATACATCTATAACACATAACCAACTGCAAATCTACAAGTAATGAATATCAAGAAACCGCGACAAAGCCTCGGCTCTCGAGGTAATGCAAAGAGGTACTATCTACTAACTACCACGAACGAGACTCGTGGATCGACAAAAAAAATACGAATTACTGTCTATGAAGTGTAGGCCATACTAGAAGGAGTAAGGTCGTCAGACCAAATACAATATGTATCCTATATGCATGTCAATCATATGCAACAACCAAGGCAGCAACTAAAATGCAGCAAACACAAACAAATGCAATCCATGCGATATGCGTGCAATGCAAATGACATGGTCACCCCTGACGCCAGTCAGCCGCCTCACACGCGATGGTGAGGCCGAGTGGGTAGGGCTATGACAACTGTGCACTCTGCCATCATCGCTTCGAGTGGCCGAAAGGTGGATCGGATCTTGTCGGAGTACACCTATCCTCCTACCCCAAATAGAGTGGGGGAGCAAAGCTCTCATCTCCCGGTGTCGTAGACCAGAGGAGGGATCCCTGCCCGCTACCACGCTGCATCACAGCTATCCATGAGCGGACAGAGCTCGAACAGCGCACACACCCTCCTGATGTACCACTAACCCATGAGTGGCAGTGTGTGCAGGCCATATAACTGGCTGCAGGCTCACTACAAAGGAGTCGCTGCTCGCCAGCATGCAATCATGCAAGATGGTGCATGTCCCTAAAGCATGTAACACCAACCAATATACGTCTCCAAATAATATGTACAAAAAAAATGAGTACATATAGATAACCTAGGTATACAGGGAAAGTATATCTAAAAGCTAGTCAAGTGCATGTCACAACTCCTAAAATAAGTATATCAAGGTAGTTAAACCTAGGGTTCCAACCCTTCTAACATGAACTCCTATCATAGTCGATAAGATCATAAACCTTTTCATAACACATCGAGACGATCAAGTCTAAATTATACCATTTCTACCAATTCAATCCTGCATGCTACCACGCGAGCAGTCGTGAGTAATTAAGATGTAAGTTAGTCATTTAGCTACAACCGATATACTATTCTAATTATCACTAACTCCGAACGGTTAATACCCGAGTATGACTTTATGGTAAGTCATCTCATCCATGATTGGGAAACACGATCGACCCCGGATATACAAAGCGACCATAGAGAAACTCTACTGTAAACTTTCTCAACTATGAATGAGAGACTTAGTTGACAGCCGAAATAGGAGAAAATAGTATATACCCTCTAAGGATCATACCACCTCTGATAGTTCAATCACAATATCCACCGAACCAATAAGTAGATCAAACCTATACCAACAACATCTACCAATAAGCATGTCCGAATTATTATGTCTAAGATTCCAACACCTAGGGTTATATCATTGTCGTTTCATTCCTTAGATTCGCTCCTAAGAGATAACCTCATCTAAATTATACTATCTCCATAGCAATTGGATGTCCCTATACCAATGAGCACGTCTGAGTTATTACACCTAGGATTCTACTAATGTTATTTTATTCCTGAGATCTGCTCCTACGGAATCACCTCACCTAAGTTATACTATCTACTGATCTCAATCATGGTATCAATCGCGACAATACATAACCAAATAAGCATTTAACCATGATGTCCAAAAATTACAGCAAAAACATATTAATGGAGATCAATGACAGAAGTTAATTAAGTGATAACTAAAGGGGTCATGTCAATACGAAATCAAGACAATACTAAAAAGAACATCCAGTGCAAATACACTATAAACCACATAAGCAACGTAATCATATTACCATGCACAAAAATCTAGAGAGTCAAAGAACCAATATATACCTTCTAAGCATTTATCTCATCTTAGTCATATTATCCTACTAGTCCAATCCTAATACTAATCCAACCAATAATAGGTAAACATCTACCAATAAACATCTAACAATTTATATCACAGCGAAAACTAAGCGCATATAACCGTAATAGCAATCAATAACTATACGCTAACAAATATCAAACAACCTAGAACCTAGGTTCAACGGTTATAAGGTTAAAGCAATACTAGTCAGATCCCCAAGTGAAAACATAATACAACCTATGAAAATAGCATAACCAATATAACCAATACAAATATGCACTAAATTTTGAAATTATAAAATCCACCCACCTGGTATATAGCTCGTGCTAACCGTCCACACGTATAGGCATCTATCACTAGTCCGAAGATATGCTTCAGCTCCCAACACTGTTATAATTAATTTATTATTAACTCAATCATCAACAAATCTATACATTGTTTATCTACTCTGGTGTAAGTCTTCCTACCTAACTTACTCAATTTAATTGGATCAATTAATTAATCATATTACTAACTTAATAACCTCATTTATCAGATTAGTTAAACCCAATTATAATCCAAATCAATTCATCTTAACCAATTAAACTCAGTTTTAATTAGTCTAAATATAAATCCATTACCCGAGATTAATTAATCAAACCTATAATTAGATTATTTAACCCTAATATCTGTGTAAAAATCCTAATTAATTAGTTAAACCAAAACAAGTTAATTAACCTGATTAATATCCGAAAATCCTTACCAACTAAACCAGTTTCCCCTGTTTTGCGGTTTCCACCGGCGATCGCTGGATTCCGATCCCAATGGGAGACGACAGGCATACTCGAGCTCGGTGAGCCGAGGGTGACGCGCCGGAGGCTGTGAATGCGTGCCAGCGGTGGCGATGGTCGCGCATCTAGCAATGGCGGTGGTCGCGACTCGTCTGTGAACACGAATCAAAGCCCGACAATGGTTGGACGTGCAGCTTGGCAGGAAGAGGACGACAACGCAGTGGTTGACGTTGAGGTCGCAGGAGGTCGCGCGTTAGCGTGGCCGCCGCGATGGCTCTCACTAGCCAGAGGCGCGGCACGATCTAGAAGCGGCGAATCGGCGGGCTGGGCAAAGGAGAAACGGTTGCAGCGGCGGAGATGGGGCGAGCTCGAGTGGCGACGATGCGGCGATGGATGCGACGCGGAAGAGAAGGTGCGGCGCAAGAACAAGTTTTTTTCAAAATTGAACGAAAATTAATACTAGGGCTTGATTATATAATTAAGCTAATTGACTTAATCAACCTTAGGGTTATCTACCTAGTTTTTAAGTTATATAATTTTAAACTTAACCGAATTAATCAACATAATGATTAACCTTAATTTGACCTCATCCAATCTAATAAAATCTTATCCCATAATTAACAACCAATATACTAATAAATAATTACATTTCCTTTTTAATAAATGAATAAATTTTATGTTATTTATCACGTTTTAAATTACCTTATTATCATATTACATTATATTAAATTTTTAATTTAATTTATTATTATTATTAAAAATAAAAATTCCCGATATATTACATTCTCCCCTACTTATAAAAATTTGGTCCCCAAATTTTCTACTTGATATACCCAAATAAAGGTATCCTATATTTTTGTCATTCTTCTACTCTTAGTATTTTCTTCATCAGAATCCCATTATTATACAACCTTACTCCATCAAACGATCAACATTTTTTTTGTATTTAGAATATAATCTGGAACTCCAACTATATCGTTCACAATATAAACAAACTAAGTACATACTTCCATGTACTTCAACGGTTAGGTAAGCCTAAGTGTCTTATCACTCTTCCAACTTATTCTAATATCTTCACATCTCAAATTGTCAGATCCTAAACTTCTCTGTGGTTTATGAGCCCGCCATGTTTCCGCTGTACAACTCTGATTCATATCCCATTCGGTTACTAGTCTTCTCAACTTCATCAATTGTGAGATCTAGTGCCTTTATGTTGGGTTCCTATATATCAGAATCTTTTACTCTAAGTACACAGTAGTCTAATCTAAAGTCAATGTATGACTATAAAATCCAAAGACGACTCCTTTACTTCGTAGCGGGATGCTAGAATCTCCCTTGGTAGTGTCATTATAACTAACCTACAAGGTTGAGGTATTAGAATTCTACTAAGAATTATTGAGATATAAAGGAACGTGAAATATCCGTATATCAGCTAGAATAGGATAAACCAAAATGATACCTCATATACCATACCCATCGGCTCACTGAGTCCTCTCGATCAGTATGACTCGACCTAGTGTCTCTCGATAGATACTAATTGAGGATTCGAACATCCTAATCCGAATCTGGGTTGCAAGACCATAGACAACCTAGAACATACGATCATAGTCCTAAGCTCCTTAATGAGGAGAAATTCTAAAAGTCGATTAAATTTCTCCACTGTAATCCATGACGCTTCGATCACCTTGCTTACGATTCAGAAACTCTCGATGACAATTTATACCAACAGCGGTCAGAAAATACTCTCTCTCAAAAGCCTCTTGGAATAGTATCAAAGTGATACTCACTACCAATTAAATCACCGTATTTTCCACCATGTGTTGGCCTGATCTTCTAGATTGTCCATCTATGCATGAGCAATCCATGGACCGATATCCCCTAACATAAGATAAAACAACCCTTCATCGTTTTGGTCAGTGTAGATATACACGCCTTATCTATGAACAAATCACTGGTAGTAGAGACTGATACTCTCTGAGGGGTTACTCCTTTGACTTCCAAATTAGTGGCTAGCGAGTTTAACCTTAGTCTCTTAATTCGACATCAGTCGACACCTCTAAAGAGTCTACATTTTCCAACCTCAAGAGTAGGTCCTATAGCATCAATAGGTCGCTTTCGAGGTCGACCTCGTCCACAACCACGAGTAGGGAAAATTTCACTAAATAGCCTTTCCTACAATGAGCAAATATATAAGTATCTAACAACACATAATGACAACTTCCTATTACTCAAGGAAAGTACAATGACCATTTAAGACAATACCTTTTCCTATAGCTCAGAGATGTCCTTCAGCTTGCCTGGTCCCAAAACACAAAAGTCCAAAAATCAAAGGACAAGAAAACCTCGAAACACAAAACCCACAAACCGAAATCGCAAACCTAAGCTCTGATACCAATAAAATTGTCAGGCCCCGGGGGCCTTTTCGCCATCCAAATGACGGAGGAGCCCCTTAGTGACAATATTCATAAACACAATACTTGAACCAGATCTGGTAAAAACTCCGAAATAATATAGAAATATAATTATTTTATGGATCGCATGCATGCCTGACTAAGTATCAATTAATTAAAAGTAAAATACATTTTAACACTAAATCCAATTTCGACAAAATCCAAAATGCGTAAACAAATTACGATAACAACAAAAGAAAAATCGAACAACATCTCGATCGAATGCTGTGGGACCATCACGGCCAGGGAGTCTTTGAGCGACACAATGGTAAGTCAACTGGACTCATCCTCTATCAGCTAACCTGAAGAATATGAGAAAAAGGGGGTGAGTACAACCACTCAGTGGGTGGATAGAATAAAGTGCATAATCATAATGGACATAATGGATAGCTGGACATAATGAACATGATGAAAGTCAAAGAAACCTACTAGAGTAACTCAAACCTCAGAGTACCGGTATCAGTCCGCCACTAACCTGGACAGCAATATAATAAATACATCTATAACACATAACCAACTGCAAATCTACAAGTAATGAATATCAAGAAACCGCGACAAAGCCTCGGCTCTCGAGGTAATGCAAAGAGGTACTATCTACTAACTACCACGAACGAGACTCGTGGATCGACAAAAAAAATACGAAGTACTGTCTATGAAGTGTAGGCCATACTAGCAGGAGTAAGGTCGTCAGACCAAATACAATATGTATCCTATATGCATGTCAATCATATGCAACAACCAAGGCAGCAACCAAAATGCAGCAAACACAAACAAATGCAATCCATGCGATATGCGTGCAATGCAAATGACATGGTCACCCCTGACGCCAGTCAGCCGCCTCACACGCGATGGTGAGGCCGAGTGGGTAGGGCTATGACAATCGCACTCGCCATCATCGCTCTGAGTGGCCGAGTGGATCGGATCTTTGTCGGAGTACACCTATCCTCCTACCCCAAGCAGTGGGGAGCAAAGCTCATCTCTCTGTCGAGACTGAGGAGGGATCCCTGCCCGCTACCACGCTGCATCACAGCTACCCATGAGCGGACCAGCGGAGCCTGACAGAGCAACTGCACACACCCTCCTGATGTACCACTAACCCATGAGTGGCAGTGTGTGCAGGCCATATAACTGGCTGCAGGCTCACTATAAAAGAGTCGCTGCTCGCCAGCATGCAATCATGCAAGATGGTGCATGTCCCTAAAGCATGTAACACCAACCAATATACGTCTCCAAATAATATGTACAAAAAAAATGAGTACATATAGATAACCTAGGTATACAGGGAAAGTATATCTAAAAGCTAGTCAAGTGCATGTCACAACTCCTAAAATAAGTATATCAATATCACGCCCCGAGAGCATGTCGCTGTCAATCCCATCTCACAAAAACCAAAACCGAAACAATATACCGACTCCCGAGAATCCAAGACTCAAAAACAAAATCATATATGGCATCGCAGAACCTTCGGCTCTGATACCAATAAAGTTGTCACGCCCCGAGAGCATGCCGAGCCGAAAATCAAACGGACGGCATCTCCCCTGTACGTGGCAACATTTCGGGTTAATACAAGGCTCGTAGGCCCACAACAACAACAATATATATATAACAAATAATAGCAGCGGAAATAAAGAGCGCATACCCACAACATACATAACAAAATATAATATACAGGTGTACTCCACCTGACAAGACCACAGTACTAAAACCGTACAAAAACATCAACACCAAAATAAAGTCCACAACATAAAGACGAAGTCTAAAAATATAAACTAAGGTCCATGACATAGGACCAAAATCCAAAACACAATAAACAAGTCCAAGCCATAAGAAAACGAACTCCTCGGGAGACTCGGAAAACGGAGATGGGATGGATCGGTCGGCGCAGCTCCAAGTCGTCACGAAGTCGTCTACCTGTTACCTGGGCGACAGAAAAACCCAGGGTCGGAGTGTTAGTAATATATGAGAGATGTCCTAAGGCAATCGCCTTATGTATGAACCATTTATATGATAAATGAAAATTCACTATTTGAGTATACATGTTTTATGTATTTGATTGGATCTTAAACTCATTTACTGAATGTCCACGATACGATTCACAACATGAGAGAATTTGTGATTGGATCACAACTAGTGAGTATCTCTACATGTGTAATTGTGATGTATCGGAATTATCCCTAGTCGATGAATTGATGGATTTGGACACCATCAATTCTGTCGAGACTAGCACGAGGTATACTCCTTGGTGTATCCAAGCAGTTGATTCTCACTGGCTGGAGACATAGTGATGTCCGGAGTTAATCGTGGATGCTAGTTATGGTAACTAGTTCATTGGAGTGACCAGCCGTAAGACTTCATATGGTTCTCTACATATATAGATATGTCAATGAAGTTCTTACTGTGGCTTAAGTGCGATGTTCCTTTGACTTGCGGTATTCAAGTCATCTTGATCATGGAGACTTATGCTTTGACATCTTAAGCAAACATCTCTAAGGAGATATGGACCCGGGATGATTGGGTATAAGTCGAAGTGATCGAAGGTGTTTGAATAGCCTATAAAGGATTCACCACTCCTTGCGAGGAGATGTATACCCATGGCCTCTCGTCGGATTGTTACTAAAGTCTTTGGCCAAAGCATTACATGTTTAGAGTAAGATACTCTTCGATACATGTGGAGTAACTAGAATCCGTAGGACGAGGAAATGATACTTGGGCTAGGTGTGACGTAGTCAGCCTAGTGGGGACTGACACAATAGACCATGTCCTGAACCAAGTGGGTATAAGATGAGTGAAGGGAATGGGGCACGAATCATTCGAGCTGCTGAAGGGTTTCAGAAATAGTTCTGGATCAACCGTTGATCTTTTCGATTAATTGGGGATCATGATGTACTACTAGGTGCCACTCATGATCGTTCTATAATTAATGGTTAATTATAGACGACCAACATAAATCGAGAACCTATTTGGTCACACGCACAACGAGCGTAATCCAAAGGATTTAAAACGAGCTTGAGAATGGGATTCTCAGACCGAGAGAAACTAGGTTTGGTTGGACCAAACATAAAGCGAGCATGAAATCGTTTCAGTCGCAATGGAAGCGTGGATGGGCCGTGTCTTATGAAGACATAATGGATGAACCAAAATGGTTTGGTTCTAATCCAATGGAGAAGAATAAACCAAAGGGTTTGGTTTATTTTAAACGAATGAACCAAAAGTTGGTTCGGTTCGTTTTAACTTAAAATAAACCATCATGGTTTGGTTTATTTTAACTTATCTTAATGGAGCGGGTTAACGGGCCTAATGGTTATGATCCAATAACCATTAAGAGAATTAGTTCTCTATAAAAGAGGGCTTAATGGATAATTAAGCCCTAATCCAAAACCCTAGTTGGAGTTGCCGCCCAACCTAGTTGTGCCGCCCAACCTAGGTGTGCCGCCCAAGCTCCTTGGCCGCCCAGCCCCTTGTGCCGGCGTCCAGCTCCTTGCCGGCGACCAAGCTTCAGCCGGTGATCCTCCGGCGACCCTCCGGTGACCCTCCGGTGATCTTCCTAGGCCTCGGTGAAAAGGTGAGCACTTGGCTTCCTTGTTTTTGGCCGGCGCCTACTCCTCCACCAAGCTGTCCAGTTTTCTGGACAGCTTCTTCTCCTCTCGTCGGAGCGTCGTTTGGACGACGGTTAGAGCTCCGACAGCGGATAACTTACCGGGGATTCGATCTCCGATAATCCTCTGAGGTGGAGGACGAAGGATTCGTCAATCGGTTGACGAATACCTCTCCGGAGAAGCGAGTTTTGAGGACTCATTTTGGATCCGAATTTGGATTCGGATCGTGATCATCTCTCGATCACGTCGTCTTCAACACGAGGCTAGTAACCCGTACGAAGACGAAGCTCGTGGCTTAGCGAAGTCATCCCGAGGAACTCGGCGTGGATACGGATAGAGACGATTCTAGCGAGGATCGTTCCGGTTGATGCCGTTCCCGCTACACGTCATACGAAAGGTATAACGTAGATAAATTTCCTTTTATTGCAAATTTAAATTTACGGTTATGTCTACACTTGTTGTAATATGCATGCGTGTGTTGTGTGTGTTGTAATAAATAGGAGTATTTATTATTTTATTGCTTCCGCTGTGTTCATGTTTACGAAACATGATCGAAACCCAACAAAGGGTATCGAGCCCAAGTGTTGTGTTTCGACATAATCGTAAAATGGTTTTGATAGTCATAATGTATTTCTGAAATTTTCTAATTTTGGAAATTTAGAAGTATTTATGGAAATTTTTCAATTTTGGAAAGTCTAGAAGTATTTATGGAAATCTTCCACTTTTGGAAAGTTGGAAGTATTTATGGAAATTGATATTTTCCATAAATAAAATATTTGATTAGATTCTGGAAATTTGTTTCCTAATTTAATCATGATTTGATTTGGGAAATCAAATCTTAAAATATTTTATTTCCATAAGTAGTTTTAATGATTTAGGAAATTGGTTTCCTAAATAGATTTTCCTTAATCAAATAATTCCATGAATAAAATATGTGATTAGATTTGGAAATTTGTTTCCTAATTTAATTATGATTTGATTTGGAGAATCAAATCTTAAACATATTTTATTTCCATAAATAGTTATGACATATAAGGAAATATATACATGACATAATTGTATGCCATGTAATTGCATTAGATGCATAACATTATGCCATGCGTGTTGTGACATGTAGATGTATGCCATGTATGCCATGCCATGTAGATAATAGTTATTTTCATGCAAAGAGGATGAGACATAAAAACCCTTAAACAATATTAAAGCATACACCTTCCATTAATATGGTTAGAACCAGAGTTCCGTTTCTTGTTTGGGTTGTTGGACTCTCTCCAAGCCCTACTCAACCCGAATATGTTCAAACCATGGAATAGTTTAATACTAATATGGTAAGAGTCAGAGGTCAATCGTTAGCTTTGGTTGTTGGACTCTCTCCAAGCTGGGCTAATTGGTTGAATGTGCTCTAACCATATTAAAACTATGTCCCGATTAATGGGTTGGCTTTAACCTGGAGCATCGGCTTGTTGGACTCTCTCCAAGGTCGATGTAAAGGGAGGTGAAGTTGGGTACTATGCATATGATGCATACTTGTTAATGTGTTAACAACCCGATGTATGTGTGAACATTCAATTAGTTGATAGCACATTGTGATAGTTGCATATACGTGATATGCAATCGGTATAGTTGATACCTACCGTCGTAGTTATGAATGGCTTGTTGGACTCTCTCCAAGGTTGTTCATAACTATGATGGATATCAGCCCATTCGGAGATGGACCTACGATCTCCCGAAGTGATTTTGGGGTTTTTGAAATTCGAAAAATGAATGGGATTTATAAATGTATATTGATGCATTTTAAAATCATCTTTCTCATATATGCTCGTTTTGTATTTCTAAGATTGATCATGATGTCTTTGAATTGCATTCCATTTTGGATTTGAATAAATTGACTGGGCCGAGCTTCATGGACTGGCTTAGAAGCTAGAGAATTGTTCTCAAGGTTGAAAAGCTTGCAAATGTCCTCGAAGCGCCTTTTCCCGCCCGTACTAGTGACGATGCAACTCTGGACCAATTGTTGGCCTATCAGAAACATGTGAGTGATTCTGAACAAATGAGTTGCATCATGCTAGTCGCGATGGAACCCAAGCTACGAAAGCAGCATGAGTATATGGATGCTCATATCGTAGTCCTTCATCTTTGTGAGTTGGCTGATGAGCAAGTGAGATTCGAAAGGTTCGAAGTCTCAAAGCTCCTCTTCACCTCTGAGATGCTAGAAGGTTCATCTGTGGTACTGCTCAATATCTTTGAATCTGTGGAGTCTTGAGAAGCATGAGCGAGGGGCGGTCTTTGTTAGTTGATTCCTCAAGAAAGGTTCTAAGAGGAAGAAAGGAAGGGAAGAAAGAAGAAGGGCTAAGAAGGTAGAACTAGCACAAAAGGAAACTTGCCATCATTATGGCAAGGAGAGCCATTTGCGAAGAAAGTGCAAGATTTATCTTGAGTCCGTGAAGAAGAATAAGGCATCGGATGCCCCATCTTCTTTAGATATCTTCGTTATTGATTGTCATTTTATTTCCTCAAACACTTGGGTATTGGATACTGGGTGTGGCTCACATATATGTAATGACATACATGGGCTAAGGAATAGAAGAAGACTCGTCAAGGGAGAGTCAAATTTGCGTGTTGGGAATGGAGCAAAGGTTGCTGCAGTCGCCATTGGAACGCATTTGTTGAAACTCCCTACAGGACTTGTCTTAGAACTGGACAATTGCTTTTATGTTCCTTCGTTGATAAAGAACATCATTTCTATTTCTTGTTTAAATAGAAATGGTTTCCATTTGACGTTTAGTAACAATTGTTGTTACATAACTTTGAATGAGGTTCTTTATGGGACTGGAACTTTAAGCAATGGTGTTTATACGCTTGGACGATATCGTGACATTTGCAATATCGAAGCGAGCAACAAGCGTGCTCGAAAGGATAATCAAATAGACTCCTATATGTGGCATTGTCGTCTTGGCCATGTAAGCAAGAAATGCATATCCGAATTACACCGATGTGGAATTCTGGAATCGTTTGAATTGGATTCATACGATACATGCGAATCATGCTTAAAAGGCAAGATGACTAAGTTACCTTTTACTGGAAAAGGTGAATGAGTGGGAGAGTTACTAGGTCTAATACATACTGATGTATGTGGACCTATGTCAACTCAAGCATTAGGAGGCTATAGCTACTTCATTACCTTCACCGATGATCACTCACGGTTTGGGTATGTGTTCTTGATGAAACACAAGTCCAAGCCTTTGAAAGGTTCAAAGAATTCAGAAATGAAGTAGAGAAACAACATGACAAGAGTATTAAAATACTTCGATCGGATCGAGGTGGTGAATACTTAAGTCAAGAGTTTCTTGATTATCTAAGAGACAATGGCATATTGTCTCAATGGACTCCGCCCTATACACCACAGCATAATGGTGTATCTGAGAGGCGTAACCGGACCTTGTTGGACATGGTCAGGTCAATGATGAATCATGCAACTCTTCCCAAGTCCTTTTGGGGCTATGCACTTCAGACAGCTGTTTACTTGTTAAACAGAATGCCTACCAAGGTAGTCTCAACTACTCCATATGAGATATGGAATAGTAAGAAACCTAATGTATCTTACTTAAAGATATGGGGTTGTCCTGCTTATGTGAAGCGGACTGTATCAGACAAATTGGATGCTAAGTCTGATAAATGTCTATTTATTGGATACCCTAAGGAAATAAGGGGTTACCAATTCTATCATCCTGTGGAACAAAAGGTGTTTGTTTCAAAGCATGCTGTGTTTCTAGAGAAAGAGTTTCTCTTGCAAGAAAATAGTGGGAGTGTCGTCGAGCTTGAGGAGGCTCGAGAGACTCAAATAGACATTGATGAGATACCTGGTGAAGCACAACAGCCGACAACTCATAGTGATGAGCAATCGGCTGGACCTATTATAACACCACATCTTCGTAGATCTGGTAGAACACGCAATATTCCTGAGAGATATGGATTTCTCGTAAGAGAATCGAACGACGTGTTACTCATTGATGATGAGGAGCCTACCAGTTATGAAGAAGTGCTGACAAGTTCAGAAAGGGATAAGTGGCTTGGTGCCATGAAGTCGGAAATGGATTCCATGTATGAAAACCAAGTTTGGAACTTGGTTGACCCACCAAGGATAAAGCCTATAGGGTGCAAGTGGGTTTTCAAGAAGAAAACCGACATGGATGGTAATGTGATTACCTATAAGGCTAGATTGGTGGCGAAAGGATATCGTCAAAAACAAGGTGTTGATTATGACGAAACCTATTCGCCTGTAGCTATGCTTAAATCTATTCGGATGCTCCTGGCCATAGTGGCTCATTATGATTATGAGATATGGCAGATGGATGTGAAAACAGCTTTCCTTAATGGAAACCTGCTCGAGGACGTGTATATGATACAGCCTGAGGGTTTCACATCGGTTGATAAAACCAAGGTATGCAAATTGCGACGGTCCATTTATGAATTGAAGCAAGCATCCAGGAGCTGGAATATCCGTTTTGATGAGACAATCAAAAAGTTTGATTTCTCACAAAATCCAGACGAACCTTGTGTGTACAAGAAGGTTAGTGGGAGTGCAGCCGTATTCCTAGTATTGTATGTCGATGACATACTACTTATAGGAAACGATGTTTCAATCTTACAGTCAGTGAAGGTTTGGTTATCCAAGACATTCTCCATAAAAGACCTGGGAGAAGCAACCTACATCCTCGGGATTAAGATCTATAGAGATAGATCGAAACGGTTTTTGGTCTTTCTCTACATATATAGACCCGAGTGCAAAGAGGTTTAGCATGTCAGAATCCAAGAAAGGTTTCCTACCCATCAGGCATGGGGTACACCTTTCGAAGTCTATGTGTCCGCGCACAGAAGACGAGAGGATTTGCATGAGTAAGATTCCCTATGCATCCGCAATAGGATCTATCATGTATTCTATGTTATGTACGAGGCCCGATGTATCGTATGCTCTGAGTGTCACGAGCAGATACCAGTCCGATCCAGGAATGGATCATTGGGCGACTGTTAAGACGATCCTTAAGTACTTGAGAAGAACTAAGGATGTGTTCCTAATATATGGAGAAGGGGACATGGTGATACGCGGGTATACGGATGCCAGCTTCCAGACAGACAAGGATGATTCCAGGTCTCAGTCTGGATACGTGTTCACCTTGAATGGGGGCGCAGTGAGTTGGAAAAGTTCCAAACAAGAGATCAGAGGATTCTACCATCGAGGTAATACATTGCGCCTTCGAAGCAAAGAAGGAAGCGGTTTGGATCAAAAAGTTCGTTCATGAACTTGGTGTGATTCCGGCCATTGTTGAAGCAATACCGGTCTACTGCAACGACAATGGAACAATTGCACAGGAGAAAGATCCAAGGTCTCATCAGCGATCCAAACATGTGCTTCGCCGCTATCATCTTATCAGAGAGATCATCAGTAGGAACGAAATACAAATCGAGAAAATTCCCACTGAAAGGAACTTAGCGGATCCTTTGACTAAGGCATTACCTCAAAGTAAGTTTGAGGGTCATGTTCGAGCTTATGGTATTGGATACCGTAGCGATTGGCATTAGGCCAAGTGGGAGTCTGTTAGTAATATATGAGAGATGTCCTAAGGCAATCGCCTTATGTATGAACCATTTATATGATAAATGAAGATTCACTATTTGAGTATACATGTTTTATGTATTTGATTGGATCTTAAACTCATTTATCGAATGTCCACGATACGATTCACAAGATGAGAGAATTTGTGATTGGATCACAACTAGTGAGTATCTCTACATGTGTAATTGTGATGTATCGGAATTATCCTAGTCGATGAATTGATGGATTTGGACACCATCAATTCCGAGACTAGCACGAGGTATACTCCTTGGTGTATCCAAGCGTTGATTCTCACCGGGCCGGAGACATAGTGATGTCCGGAGTTAATCGTGGATGCTAGTTATGGTAACTAGTTCATTGAGTGACCACCGTAAGACTTCATATGGTTCTCGCATATATAGATATGTCAATGAAGTTCTTCTGGCTTAAGTGCGATGTTCCTTTGACTTGCGGTATTCAAGTCATCTTGATCATGGAGACTTATGCTTTGACATCTTAAGCAAACATCTCTAAGGAGATGTGGACCCGGGATGATTGGGTATAAGTCGAAGTGATCGAAGGTGTTGAATAGCCTATAAAGGATTCACCACTCCTTGCGAGGAGATGTATACCCATGGCCTCTCGTCGGATTGTTACTAAAGTCTTTGGCCAAAGCATTACATGTTTAGAGTAAGGTACTCTTCGATACATGTGGAGTAACTAGAATCCGTGAGGACGAGGAAATGATACTTGGGCTAGGTGTGATTTAGTCACCTAGTGGGATCGACACAATAGACCATGTCCTGAACCAAGTGGGTATAAGATGAGTGAAGGGAATGGGGCACGAATCATTCGAGTAAGGGTTTTGAAATAGTTCGGATCAACCGCTTGATCTTTTCTTGGTTAATTGGGGATCATGATGTACTACTAGGTGCCACTCATGATTGTTCTATAATTAATGGTTAATTATAGACGGCCAACATAAACCGAGAACCTATTTGGTCACACACACAACGAGCGTAATCCAAAGGATTTAAAACGAGCTTGAGAATGGGATTCTCAGACCGAGAGAAACTAGGTTTGGTTGGACCAAACATAAAGCGAGCATGAAATCGTTTGATCACAATGGAAGCGTGGATGGGCCGTGTCTTATGAAGACATAATGGATGAACCAAAATGGTTTGGTTCTAATCCAATGGAGGAGAATAAACCAAAGGGTTTGGTTTATTTTAAACGAATGAACCAAAAGTTGGTTCGGTTCGTTTTAACTTAAAATAAACCATCATGGTTTGGTTTATTTTAACTTATCTTAATGGAGCGGGTTAACGGGCCTAATGGTTATGATCCAATAACCATTAAGAGAATTAGTTCTCTATAAAAGAGGGTTTAATGTATAATTAAGCCCTAATCCAAAACCCTAGTTTGCCGCCAACCTAGGTGTGCCAAGCTCCTTGGCCGCCCACCTTGTGCCCGGCCCACCTCCTTGCCGTGACCAAGCTTCAGCCGGTGATCCTCCGGCGACCTGATCTTCCTAGGCCTCGGTGAAAAGGTGAGCACTTGGCTTCCTTGTTTTTGGCCGGCGCCTACTCCTCCACCAAGCTGTCCAGTTTTCTGGACAGCTTCTTCTCCTCTCGTCGGAGCGTCGTTTGGACGACGGTTAGAGCTCCGACAGCGGATAACTTACCGGGGATTCGATCTCCGGTAATCCTCTGAGGTGGAGGACGAAGGATTCGTCAATCGGTTGACGAATACCTCTCCGGAGAAGCGAGTTTTGAGGACTCGTTTTGGATCCGAATTTGGATTCGGATCGTGATCATCTCTCGATCACGTCGTCTTCAACACGAGGCTAGTAACCCGTACGAAGACGAAGCTCATGGCTTAGCGAAGTCATCCCGAGGAACTCGGCGTGGATACGGATAGAGACGATTCTAGCGAGGATCGTTCCGGTTGATGTCGTTCCCACTACACGTCATACGAAAGGTATAACGTAGATAAATTTCCTTTTTATTGCAAATTTAAATTTACGGTTATGTCTACACTTGTTGTAATATGCATGCGTGTGTTGTGTGTGTTGTAATAAATAGGAGTATTTATTATTTTATTGCTTCCGCTGTGTTCATGTTTACGAAACATGATCGAACACACACACGCCGCGGTGCCGAAAACCCAACACGGAGGTGGTGAGTAAAACTCAGCAGGTAATCAAAGAAAACATGTAAATATATGTATCAATATTACATGTCATTCAACAGTTTAATCTACTCGTACAACAAGTATACATCAGCATAACTATAGATATGCATGCATATACTAAATAAACTGAACATCAACGATACTGACATACCTGGCAGTCAGCTACTCTATCCTGATCCAATCTGGGCATATAATCACATCATAGGGTATAACAGTATAGTACTAACACAATATCCTAACCTGAGTCAAGGGTATCACTGTGAATATCCGATAGGTATACAAATATCAACCTACTACCATACAGGAATATGCAATAGCATGTATGAATGTGTACAAACAAATGCAACAGGCATAGTACATACAAATGTATCATCAAAGTGAGTATACATATAGACTGTGTCTGTATGTATACTAATCACCATCATCCATATATATATATATATATATATATATATATAATCATATGCAAAACACCGTATGATACTATTAATGCAAAGATGCATGGTCATGCTCGCTCACCCCTACTGCTACCACGACCCAAGCAGGGCCTAGGTGGCACGACATGACAACTACACCACTAGTGACCGAGAGTAGTATGATCAAGTAGCATATGAGCGTAAGTAGCTCACGCAAGGGGTCCTCGGCCGCCACTCCGACTGACACTGCCAATGAGCGGTCGAGTGCCACGCACCCAGGACAACTGTACGCAACTCCAACAACCATCGTCAATAATGGTAGAGTGCGGCACAACAAATGTTATGCCCTCACACCAGTGACTCCTCCGAAGTAACTCGGGAGGCGGTGATGACCGACTCTCTCTCAACCCCAAGGGAGACGATGTCGCCAAGATACATGCAATGACATACGAGGGTACCGTCTCACATACTGTAACATCTACCCTAGACTCTCTGCTCAACAAAGAGTCACACAATTGATCAAGACACTCTCTACCCTGTAGAGAGTCATACACATCTGATCCTGACAAGCTAGGACCATCGGTCCGTAGCGACACACTGTCCACGACTCACCTGACTATTTACACAACCCGTGGTTGGTAAATAAATATGCAACATATAGGTATGGAACGAGTCCTACATTTAGGGTCATACTTATCTACAGAGGACCTTTTTACCAAATTTATAATTTAGGACATCCTCCGTACTCTAACATCTACACCCTACTAAACAGTTAGACCTACTTACATCACATCTCAGAACTTCTAGATCATGCTAGTGAATATGTGTTATCAATAATCGAGCACACATATATATCAACTAAAAGTTTAAGCATACAATAAATAGAGAATGATCAAGGTAATATGAACACCTAACATGTTCATATCTTTGTCTAAATCTGGAAATCATTACATCTACCGACCAAGAGGAAATTACCACCGTGAATGTCAGATAACTTAATCCTCACGGTCGCGGACCCGTCTCGTATCCACGTCCTGCACAAACCATAATATGCATTAAGTTCAAGCACATGACAATAGATATACAAATCCACTACTATATCGTTCTTATATTCGTATCCCTTTATCGAATACAAATTAGAAACCCCCCATCATCAAACGTAACCCTTCTACAACACCCAAATAGGTTTAAATTATTAAACCTCTTAGGTAGACTCCACCCAATCAATTAAACACACTAACTCACATCCACATAAATCCATCCATCAGATCTATAGACAAATCACGCACCAACACCTCAATATGTAAATAACCATCCACCGTCGATAAATCTCTAACACACGGCCGATTCACCCCTTCATGGCCAAGAATAGTCATTCACGATCGCGTAAATGCAATTCCTTACACATACCACGGCTTCATAGCTTACCCACACGGTCTTTTACACTCACTCACAGCCACCCCAACAACTGTCAATCTATTCACAGCTGAACCATTCCCAATCACAGCCCTTACCGTTCAACACTCACGGCAGGAGACCACATTAGCATAGCAAGGTAACTAATCCACTGGACTGAATAGGAAATAGGGAAAAATAGTTCATGCTTACCGACAGTAGGACTTCACCGACAGAAACAATCCCTCCAAGATCCTCGATCGTGGAAACAACCCTTTGCTCAAATTAGGTTTCAAGCTTAGCTACACCAAATCCATATCAACAACAAGATCAAATAGATATTACCATCTTACCTTACTGTTGTAATCTCCTCCGGCAGCCCAATCCCAAAACTGGCAGTAACTCCCCACTGATCGGCAGCCACAACCCTATTTGGACCAGAACCTATCATCGGCGGCTCTGCTCACCGGCGACCACCCGCGCTCCTAATTTCTGCCCAAATCGCTAGGTCAAGCTCCGTTAAGGGAAGACCACCGTAGGCATTCGTTCACAAGTGATTCCCCTTTGAGATCGAGGGAAAAATAGGGAAACAGACAACCCTTACCTTGCTCCGGCGATGATTGGCAGTGAGAACCCCAACCGACAGCTCTTGCTCCGGCGATGAACGGACAGCAGCGGTCAGAAATCGCCCGGCTGCCTACTGTCGGGAAGTTGCCGAATCGGAGCTTCCAGTCCGTCCCGGGGGTCGTCCAAGCCGATGACCGTCGCCTGTCGCGAGGAAGAAGACCGGCAGCTCTGTTTGCTTCCACCGCCCAATCCGCGCTTCCACCCGTTCCACCGCCGGCCACAACAGAGGAGAGGAAGAGATCGGTCGCTTCGGAGAAGAAGAGCAACCGAAAGGGGAGGCGCTCGGGAAGTAGGATCGCGTCGGGCGGCGACATCGGCGTTGAACGGAAGTCGTGCGTGAAACGCTCGCGCCGAAGAGATGCTGACGGCGGAGTCGGCGCGGAAGGGAAAAAGAAACGGCGGTGTTAATTAGTTTAGCGGGTCGGGGAATTTCTAACGGGTCGGATTTCAGACCCGTTAAACCCCTTTAACCCCTTTAACCCCTTCTACGCAAAGAGGGCCTTAGAAATCTCCATTCGAGTCCAGAGAAATTTCTAAAAATTCCTGAAAATATTTCTTAGGATATTCTCCTCATTACCCCACATTTATTATTTTATTTTATTTTATTTTTTTTCTTTCGTGGTATTTTACATTCTCCCCCACTTATTAAAATTTGGTCCCCAAATTTCGTACTTTAATGCAAACATTTATTTAAGCATATTCTGAAATAACCACATACCTCCGGTAAACAGATGAGGGTATCGAGCTCGGATAGTATCCTCCAGCTCCCAGGTAGCCTCCTCATCCGTATGATGCTGCCATCCCACCTTTACGAGTCGGATGGTTTTGTTCCGCAACTGCCGCTCCTTGCGATCAAGAATCTGCACTGGAGTCTCCTCATAAGTCGCATTCGCCTGGAGTGGTATCAGAACTTCTTTCAGAACATGGTCAGATCGCGGCACGTATTTCCTCAACATGGAAACATGGAATACGTTGTGAACACCCGCAAGTGTCGGAGGTAAGGCCAACCGATAAGCTACACCTCCAATCCGCTCTAATATCTCAAATGGGCCAATGTAACGTGGAGCTAATTTCCCTTTTAGCCCAAATCTCTTGACTCCTTTGGTGGGTGACACTCGTAAGAATACATGGTCCCGAAAAACTCCAAAGGCCTTCGCCTCGGTCCGCATAGCTCTTACATCTATCATCCTGCCTCAGATAATCGTCGTCTGATCACTCGCACCAACTCTGCATCCCGCTGGGTACTCTGGGGCCCCAATATCTGTCGTTCCCCAACTTCTTCCCATAACACAGGAGATCTGCAGGGTCTGCCGTATAATGCCTCGAATGGAGCCATCTGGATAGAAGAGTGGTAGCTGTTGTTGTAGGCAAACTCCACTAAAGGAATGTGATCCTCCCAACTGCCACCGAAATCCATGACGCAAGATCTCAATAAATCCTCCAGAGTCTGAATGGTACGTTCGGACTGTCCGTCTGTCTGCAGATGAAAGGCTGTACTGAGTCGAAGCTCTGTGCCCATGGCTTGCTGCAGACTCTGCCAGAATCGAGAAGTGAATCACGGATCTCTATCAGATATAATACTCAATGGTACTCCATGTAATCTGATGATCTCTCGGCAGTATAATTCCGCTAGACGATCCAATGAGTTCGTCTCACGAATCGGAAGGAAGTGAGCGGATTTGGTTAATCGATCCACGATCACCCAAATCGCAGTATGTCCTTTACGGGTTCTGGGTAATCCCGTAACGAAATCCATCGTGATATTTTCCCACTTCCATTCTGGGATCGAGATTTTCTGAAGTAAGCCAGCAGGTTTCTGATGTTCAGCCTTCACTTGCTGGCATACTAGACATCGTGCCACAAAATCTGCAATATCCCGTTTTATACTGAGTTCCACGGTAAACGCGCTTCAAATCTCGATACATCCGAGTACCACTAGGATGTATAGTAAATCTCGACTGATGTGCTTCCTGTAGCAATTCTTCTTTAACTGGGTGTGTGTCCGGAACACATAGTCATCCTCGGAAGCGAAGTACACCCCTCTCGTCACTCGAGAAATCCGTCTGACGCTCTGAGTCTATCGTGCTGCTCAAGAACTGCAGATGCTGGTCACTGACTTGTGCTTCCTTGATTCTCTCAGCAATGGCGGACTGGGCAACCATAGATACTAATATCCCCCGGGATGTTTGACCGTGTTCCGACAATCCCAACTCGGAGAACTGTCGAACGGATCGATGCTTCTTTGTCGGATAGTGGCGAACTCCACGAGACTTCCTGCTCAGCGCATCCGCTACCACATTAGCTTTTCCCGGATGATACTGGATGGTGCAGTCGTAATCCTTCAGATACTCCATCCATCGTCTCTGTCTCTCGATTGACTCTTTACGTGTGAGCAGATACTTGACTTTTATGCATGTAGATCTCAAAGGTAATCCCATACAAGTAGTGCCTCCATATCTTCAATCACGAAAATAATGGCGGCTAACTCGGATCGTGCCTTTGGGTAATTTCTCTCGTGATCTTTTAGTTGACGGGAGGCATAAGATACCGCAGTTGGGCTGCGATCAGGCGCTCCCAACCCTTGGATAGAAGCATCCGTATAGAGAACCATCCCATCAACACCAGAAGGAATCACTAAGATAGGTGCAGAAACTAGCCGTCGCTTAAGCTCCTGGAAGCTAGTTTCACAGGCCTCTGACCAGGTGAACTTGACCCCTTTCCGAGTCAGGCGAGTGAGTGGCATGGCGATACTCGAGAATCCCTCCACGAATCTCCGATAATACCCGGCCAGACCAAGGAAACTACGGACCTCCTGTACTGATTTTGGCTGCTCCCAACTGGTAATCGCCTCAATCTTCTGGGGATCTACAGAAATACCTCCGTTGGACACCACATGTCCAAGAAAATCCACTGAGGATAACCAGAACGCACACTTGCTAAATTTGGCATACAACTGTTCCTGTCTCAACGTCTCTAATACTATCCGCAGATGTTGTTCATGCTCCTGCTCTGATCGAGAATAAATCAATATGTCATCGATGAACACGATCACGAACTGATCTATATACCTCAGGAATACCCGGTTCATTAAGTCCATAAATGCAGCTGGGGCATTCGTGAGACCGAACGACATCACTAGAAACTCGTAATGCCCATAACGGGTGCGGAAAGCTGTTTTCTGAATATCCTCATCTCTTATCCGAAGCTGATGATATCCTGAGCGCAGATCAATTTTAGAATACACACATGTATCCTTAAGCTGATCGAACAAATCTTCTATCCTCGGCAGTGGATATTTGTTCTTAACTGTGACTGCATTCAGTTGCCGATAGTCAATACATAACCGCAACGATCCATCCTTCTTCTTGACAAAGAGTACCGGTGCTCCCCATGGTGAAACACTAGGTCGGATGAATCCATTATCCAGCAACTCCTGCAGTTGAACTTTAAGTTCATTCAGCTCCTTTGGCGCCATCCGATAAGGAGGTTTCGATATAGGCGCGGTTCCTGGAATCACCTCTATCGCAAATTCAACTTGCCTAGGAGGTGGCAAGCCTGGAAGTTCATCGGGAAATACATCTGGATACTCTCGGACTACTCGCACATCAGAGAGAGGTGGTAGTCCTTCGTTCTCAACTTTGACCAGAGATAGCAAATAGCCCTGACAACCCTGGGCCAATAGCCACGAACAGCAGTAGGGCCGATATAACAGATAATCCATCATCTCTGGTACCAACAAATTCCCAAGCTGGTTGATCTGGTGGTCGGAATGTCACCACTCGTGCTCTACAATCCACCATAGCGTGATAAGCGGCCAACTAGTCCATACCGAGAATAATATCGAACTCTATCATTTCCAACACCTGAAGATCCACTGTAAGGATATGCCCGTCAAAGTCTAATGGGCAACCCTTGATTTCTTGGTGGCTAGTTAGCACCTCTCCCGATGGCAAGGATACTGCTAACCCACAAGAACGAACCCTGGGGATTCTTCCAACTCTACTCAGAAATACTCTAGATACAAATGAATGGGAACTATCGGTATCTATCAACGTATCAGCATATATAGAATAAACTAAAACCATACCGCGTATGACTGATCCATCAGCCTGCTGTGCCTCCTCTCTAGTGATGGCAAAAACTCGTCCAGTCTCTATATTCGTCGGCTGCATCCCGAACGAAGTAGTAGTGTGCCTCCACTCATTTGGATCGGCTCTGTGATCTTGGAGTGATGGCTGATGCGAGGCATAAGGTATCCCTAAGAATTTCTTTGGTACAATGGCGAGGTGAGATACTCGGGTAGTAGATCACAGAGATCAGAATCTTTATCATTGTCGGCATCCTTGTATAGGCACCCCTGCATCTACAAGTACGAGTGGTGGAAGTCTTGTTGCCTCTCGTCCATAAGTCTGCGTCATGATCTTGTCTCGGCTGCCATTCTTTGGGTAGACTTCTTCCCTTTGTTGGAGCTATCAGGAAACTCCAACTGTGCCTTCAGTGTACAATCACGGCTAGTATGACCCGGTCGTTTGCAATAATAGCCGGTGATCCAACGGACACACGATACTTTGTGGCTTCGGATCCACATTTATACGGCATCCATTCGCCTTACGGCTACTCGAGATCCTCGAGAAAACTCGATCTTTGGGCGTTTCCTCTTCGTGATCTAGACCGGCTGCGACGCCGGCGTAGTTCCTTTCTTACGAGTCCTGGTGAACCACGGTTCTGCGCTTATGGTCATCGCTTCTCGATATCCTTCTCCTTGGAAATTTCTTTGGAAGTCATCTCGAAGAGGGCGCGATCCAGGCCTCCATGTATGAGGTAATGGTAGATCCCGACATTCGCCAGATATAGATAGCAAGACCACAGGTGAACTGGTACATACGATCGCATCTGAGCTACTAGGTGAGAGCGGAACTCGATGATACAGTAAACTCTGCGTTGTACTCCATGACAGATCGATCACCTTGCTTGAGCTTAGAAATTCGACGACGTCGTCTTTGTAAAACGCGAAGAGAAGAAAATCATCTCGAAAAGCGTCTCGGTGGCCCCAAGTAATTCCACGCTCCGGATAGAGTCTTACGCAATTTCCACCAAGTGGCGGCTGATCTGAGATGATATGCAGAAGGCCCACCTTCTCCACATACATGCGTTCATATACTCGAAGGTGTCTTCCATATTTTCCAGCCAAGATCGGGCAATCCATGGATCGGACTCCCCTCGGAACAAGGTGAACTTCTCCTTGGCTGATCGTGCTAACACGAGTATCCGTGACTTATCATTGAGCCTACTGGACTCTGTGGGCTCTGGCGTAGTCAGTGGTACATCCGGATTCTGAGGCTCCGAATCACCAATAGGGGTTTGCTGAGGTGGTACTTGAGTAGTAGGCTCAGTCGCAACGGTATCTCGGCCCCTCCTTCTCCTTGGTCATCTGCTTCTCGATATCCTTCCCCTTGGCCAGAGGGAGGGGCTCTGATACCAATAAAGTTGTCACGCCCCGAGAGCATGTCGCTGTCAATCCCATCTCACAAAAACCAAAACCGAAACAATATACCGACTCCCGAGAATCCAAGACTCAAAAACAAAATCATATATGACATCGCAGAACCTTCGGCTCTGATACCAATAAAGTTGTCACGCCCCGAGAGCATGCCGAGCCGAAAATCAAACGGACGACATCTCCCCTGTACGTGACAACATTTCGGGTTAATACAAGGCCCGTAGGCCCACAACAACAACAATATATATATAACAAATAATAGCAGCGGAAATAAAGAGCGCATACCCACAACATACATAACAAAATATAATATACAGGTGTACTCCACCTGACAAGACCACAGTACTAAAACCGTACAAAAACATCAACACCAAAATAAAGTCCACAACATAAAGACGAAGTCCAAAAATATAAACTAAGGTCCATGACATAGGACCAAAATACAAAACACAATAAACAAGTCCAAGCCATAAGAAAACGAACTCCTCGAAAGACTCGGAAAACGGAGATGGGATGGATGGATCGGTCGCATGACTCCAAGTAAATCACGAAGTCGTCTACATTACAGGCGTGAAAAATCGAGTCGGAGGTGGTGAGTAAAACTCAGCAGGTAATCAAAGAAAACATGTAAATATATGTATCAATATTACATGTCATTCAACAGTTTAATCTACTCGTACAATAAGTATACATCAGCATAACTATAGATATGCATGCATATACTAAATAAACTGAACATCAACGATACTGACATACCTGGCAGTCAGCTACTCTATCCTGATCCAATCTGGGCATATAATCACATCATAGGGTATAGTACTAACACAATATCCTAACCTGAGTCAAGGGTATCACTATGAATATCCGATAGGTATACAAATATCAACCTACTACCATACAGGAATATGCAATAGCATGTATGAATATGTACAAACAAATGCAACATGCATAATACATACAAATGCATCATCAAAGTGAGTATACATATAGGCGTATGCGTATGTATACTAATCACCATCATCCATATATATATATATACAAATTATGTATATATATAGTATGATCATGCAAAGATGCATGGTCATGCCTGCTCACCCCTACTCGCTACCACGACCACAGTGTGGCCTAGGTGGCACGACATGACAACTATCCCGACTCCAGCCGCCACCACTCTCGAGTGACCGAGTTGGGTAGTATGATCAAGTAGCATATGAGCGTAAGTAGCTTGCTACGCAGCGGTCCCTGCTCTGGCCACTCCCGACCGCGCGAATGGCGGTCGAGTGCCACGCACCAGGACAACCGCACACAACTCCAACAACCATCGTCAATAATGGTAGAGTGCGGCACAAATGCTATGCCCTCACGATTACTCCTCTGGAAGTAACACGGGAGGCGGATGGATGACGACTCTCTCTCAACCCCAAGGAGGCGATGTCGTCGATTATACATGCAATGACATGAGTCTTGTCTCACATCTGAACATCTACCCTAGACTCTCTGTTCAACAAAGAGTCACACCCAATTGATCGATACACTCTCTGCCTGTAGAGAGTCATACACATCGCGATCTTGACAAGCTAGGACCATCGGTCCGTAGCGACACACTGTCCACGACTCACCTGACTATTTACACAACCCGTGGTTGGTAAATAAATATGCAACATATAGGTATGGAACGAGTCCTACATTTAGGGTTATACTTATCTACAGAAGACCTTTTTACCAAATTTATAATTTAGGTCATCCTCCGTACTCTAACATCTACACCCTACTAAACAGTTAGACCTACTTACATCACATCTGTAACTCCTAGATCATGCTAGGGAATATGTGTTATCAATAATCGAGCACACATATATATCAACGAAAAGTTCAAGCATACGATAAACAGAGCATGATCAAGGTAATATGAACACCTAACATGTTCATATCTATGTCTAAATCTGGAAATCATTACATCTACCCGACCAGTAGGAAATTACCTACCTGCTGTAAATGCTCGTATAATCCTCACGGTCGCGGACCCGTCTCGTATCCACGTCCTGCACAAATCATAATATGCATTAAGTTCAAGCACATGACAATAGATATACAAATCCACTACTATATCGTTCTTATATTCGTATCCCTTTATCGAATACAAATTAGAAACCCCCCATCATCAAACGTAACCCTTCTACAACACCCAAATAGGTTTAAATTATTAAACCTCTTAGGTAGACTCCACCCAATCAATTAAACACGCTAACTCACATCCACATAAATCCATCCATCAAATCTATAGACAAATCACGCACCAACACCTCAATATGTAAATAACCATCCACCGTCGATAAATCTCTAACACACGGCCGATTCACCCCTTCGTGGCCAAGAATAGTCCTGTTCACAGTCGCACCGTCGGCAATTCCTTGCCCACAGCCGCACCGCTGTTCACAGCTTACCCACACGGTCTTTTACACTCACTCACAGCCACCCCAACAACTGTCAATCTATTCACAGCTGAACCATTCCCAATCACAGCCCTTACCGTTCAACACTCACGGCAGGAGACCACATTAGCATAGCAAGGTAACTAATCCACTGGACTGAATAGAAAATAGGGAAAAATAGTTCATGCTTACCGACAGTAGGACTTCACCGGCAGAAACAATCCCTCCAAGATCCTCAGTCGGCCGGAAACAACCACTGCTCAAATTAGGTTTCAAGCTTAGCTACACCAAATCCATATCAACAACAAGATCAAATAGATATTACCATCTTACCTTACTGTTGTAATCTCCTCCGGCAGCCCAATCCCAAAGCGCGGTAACTCCCCAGCGATCGGCAACCTGACCCTATTTGGACCAGAACCTAAATCCGGCGGCTCTGCTCACCGACGACCACCCGCGCTCCTAATTTCTGCCCAAATCACTAGGTCAAGCTCCGTTAAGGGAAGACCACCGTAGGCATTCGTTCACAAGTGAATCCCCTTTGAGATCGAGGGAAAAATAGGGAAACGGACAACCCTTACCTTGCTCGTGATGATTGGCGGAGAACCCCAGCAAGCGACTCTTGCTCGTGATGAATGGACAGAGCGGTCGAAATTGCCGTACTATCGCCGGGAAGTTGCCGAATCGAGCTTCGATCCGTCCGAGTCGTCAAGCCAGCGATCGTCGTCGCGAGGAAGAAGACCGGCAACTCTGTTTGCTTCCACCGCCCAATCCGCGCTTCCACCCGTTCCACCGCCGGCCACAACAGAGGAGAGGAAGAGATCGGTCGCTTCGGAGAAGAAGAGCAACCGAAAGGGGAGGCGCTCGGGAAGTAGGATCGCATCGGGCGGCGGCATCGGCGTTGAACGGAAGTCGTGCGTGAAACGCTCGCGCCGAAGAGATGCTGACGGCAGAGTCGGCGCGGAAGGGAAAAAGAAACGGCGGTGTTAATTAGTTTAGCGGGTCATGGAATTTCTAACGGGTCAGATTTCTGACCCGTTAAACCCCTTTAACCCCTTCTACGCAAAGAGGGCCTTAGAAATCTCCATTCGAGTCCAGAGAAATTTCTAAAAAATTCCTGAAAAAATTTCTTAGGATATTCTCCTCATTACCCCACATTTATTATTTTATTTTATTTTATTTTTTTTCTTTCGTGGTATTTTACAATCAAGGTAGTTAAACCTAAGGTTCCAACCCTTCTAACATGAACTCCTATCACAGTCGATAAGATCATAAACCTTTTCATAACACATTGAGACGATCAAGTCTAAATTATACCATTTCTACCAATTCAATCCTGCATGCTACCACAAACAGGTCGCGTGAGTACTTAAGATGTAAGGTAGTCATTTAGCTACAACCGATATACGATTCCAATTATCACTAACTCCGAACGGACAATACCAGAGTATGACTTTACGGTAAGTCATCTCATCCATGATTGGGAAACACGATCGACCCCGGATATACAAAGCGACCATAGAGAAACTCTACTGTAAACTTTCTCAACTATGAATGAGAGACTTAGTTTGTAAATAGGAGAAAATAGTATATACCCTCTAAGGATCATACCACCTCTGATAGTTCAATCACAATATCCACCGAACCAATAAGTAGATCAAACCTATACCAACAACATCTACCAATAAGCATGTCCGAATTATTATGTCTAAGATTCCAACACCTAGGGTTATATCATTGTCGTTTCATTCCTTAGATTCGCTCCTAAGAGATAACCTCATCTAAATTATACTATCTCCATAGCAATTGGATGTCCCTATACCAATGAGCATGTCTGAGTTATTACACCTAGGATTCTACTAATGTTGTTTTATTCCTGAGATCTACTCCTACGGAATCACCTCACCTAAGTTATACTATCTACTGATCTCAATCATGGTATCAATCGCGACAATACATAACCAAATAAGCATTTAACCATGATGTCCAAAAATTACAGCAAAAACATATTAATGGAAATCAATGACAGAAGTTAATTAAGTTATAACTAAAGGGGTCATGTCAATACAAAATCAAGACAATACTAAAAAGAGAATCCAGTGCAAATACACTATAAACCACATAAGCAACGTAATCATATTACCATGCACAAAAATCTAGAGAGTCAAAGAACCAATATATACCTTCTAAGCATTTATCTCATCTTAGTCATATTATCCTACTAGTCCAATCCTAATACTAATCCAACCAATAATAGGTAAACATCTACCAATAAACATCTAACAATTTATATCACAGCGAAAACTAGGCGCATATAACCGTAATAGCAATCAATAACTATACGCTAACAAATATCAAACAACCTAGAACCTAGGTTCAACGGTTATAAGGTTAAAGTAATACTAGTCAGATCCCCAAGTGAAAACATAATACAACCTATGAAAATAGCATAACCAATATAACCAATACAAATATGCACTAAATTCTGAAATTATAAAATCCACCCACCTGGTATATAGCTCGTGCTAACCGTCCACACGTATAGGCATCTATCACTAGTCCGAAGATGTGCTTCAGCTCCCAACACTGTTATAATTAATTTATTATTAACTCAATCATCAACAAATCTATAAATTGGTTATCTACTCTGGTGTAAGTCTTCCTACCTAACTTACTCAATTTAATTGGATCAATTAATTAATCATATTACTAACTTAATAACCTCATTTATCAGATTAGTTAAACCCAATTATAATCCAAATCAATTCATCTTAACCAATTAAACTCAGTTTTAATTAGTCTAAATATAAATCCATTACCCGAGATTAATTAATCAAACCTAGAATTAGATTATTTAACCCTAATATCTGTGTAAAAATCCTAATTAATTAGTTAAACCAAAACAAGTTAATTAACCTGATTAATATCCGAAAATCCTTACCAACTAAACCAGTTTCCCCTGTTTTGCGGTTTCCACCGGCGATCGCTGGATTCCGATCCCAGCTGAGCGGGAGACGACGGCATACTCGGGCGGCTCCGGTGAGCCGAGGGTGACGCGCCGGATGTTGTGAATGCGTGCCAGCGGTGGCGATGGTCGCGCGTCTAGCAATGGCGGTGGTCGTGACTCGTCTGTGAACACGAATCAAAGCCCGACAATGGTCGGAGGTGCAGCTTGGCAGGAAGAGGACGGCAGCGCGGTGGTTGACGTTGAGGTCGCAGCGGGAGGCCGCTGTGCGCGTTGGCGGCGCTGGCCGCGCGATGGCTCCTCAGCTAGCCAGGAGGCGGTGGCGCGATCTAGAAGCGGCGAATCGGCGGGCTGGGCAAAGGAGAAACGGTTGCAGCGGCGGAGATGGGGCGAGCTCGAGTGGCGACGATGCGGCGGTGGATGCGACGCGGAAGAGAAGGTGCGGCGCAAGAACAAGTTTTTCCCAAAATTGAACGAAAATTAATACTAGGGCTTGATTATATAATTAAGCTAATTGACTTAATCAACCTTAGGGTTATCTACCTAGTTTTTAAGTTATATAATTTTAAACTTAACCGAATTAATCAACATAATGATTAACCTTAATTTGACCTCATCCAATCTAATAAAATCTTATCCCATAATTAACAACCAATATACTAATAAATAATTACATTTCCTTTTTAATAAATGAATAAATTTTATGTTATTTATCACGTTTTAAATTACCTTATTATCATATTACATTATATTAAATTTTTAATTTAATTTATTATTATTATTAAAAATAAAAATTCCTGATATATTACATAAAGTACTATAGGAGCGCGATAGGAAGTCTCCTATACTTAACTGCAAGTCGACCTGACATCCTATTCACAGTAAGTATGTGCGCCAGGTTTCAAACCTGTGCTAAGGAGTCTCACCTAACCCTAGTTAAGCATATCCTTAGATATCTAAAGGGTATACTTAATGTCGGTATTTGGTATCCTAGATCTACCGAGTTCGAACTAACCGGCTACTCCGATTCGGACTATGCCGGTAGTAAGCTCGATAGAAAGAGCACGAGTGGTTGTTGTCAACTTCTCGGCTCGAGTCTAGTGAGTTGGTGCAGTAGGAAACAACACTGTGTTGCTTTATCTACCACCGAAGCCGAATACATCGCGATGGGTGAGTGTGTCTCGCAGCTTCTTTGGATGAAGCACACTCTCCGTGACTTTAAGTTAGACTTTACGAATACTAAACTTCACGTAGATAACATTAGTTCAATTAATCTTACAAAGAATCCGATATGTCACTCTAGAACCAAACATATAGAGGTCAAACACCATTTCATTCGAGAACATGTGGCCAACGGAGTCATACAACTCGAATACGTCGAATCGAAGTCCAACTTGGCAGACCTATTTACTAAACCCCTACCCGAAGCCGAATTTAGTCTATTAAGACGAAAATTGGGCATGTGCATAATAGAATAGGTACTTGCAAATTATATGTTCTTACTACTATTTCTTTAATTTCATTTTTATGGAACTAGCATAGGACATACCTTAGATATTATGCACCTATAGATTTAAGGAGCCAGTACATCTCACAACACATAGGACTAATGTGTTTGTGTACTTAGCCACGTAGATGGGCGTGAGATGTTAGGACCTTACTCCTGGTTCCAGATGTAGAGCTAGTGCATCGCCATGAACCATGGAGTATAATCATACATACTAACCGACTCTGACCAAGACTGGTTGATCTTTCATATCAATCAAGCCAAATATGAGTCGAACATTTTATAGATGAACTTATTTTCAGTATATTATTTTTAAAATAATGTGGAACATGCTTGGACTTTAAAATTAATACTTATTCCACACACACCCTCGCTTTTTCGATATATGGCAAAAGGGAGAGAAAAAGACCAAAGTTAAGGGATCGGCCAAAGTTAAGGGATCCGCCAAAGTTAAGAAATCGGCCAAAGTTAAGGGATCAATTTTTTTATGGCCAAGGCTTACTTAACTTTAAGTTAACAAAACAAGTTAAGGGAATTCTTAACTTACAAGTTAAGGGAATTCTTAACTTAAACATATTTAGTTAACTTGTTTTAAGGGAATTCTTAACTTAAACATATTTAGTTAACTTGTTTTTGTTAACAAATAATTTACTTAACTTTAAGTTAACTTGTTAACAAAACGAAAGTAAAGGCCAAGGTTAAGAAATCATTTTCTTAACTTAAAACTTATTTTAAATACTATGGCCAATATTAAGTAATTTCGGTTACTTAATTCTTTTTTAGTAGCAAATATCAAGGGGGAGAGTTAAAACTCTTTCTCAAGTACTCACCTTCGGTCAAGGGGGAGGATTCCTCAAGGGGGAGCACTTGAAAAAGAGTTTTTATATACTCCTGCTCATTCATGCATATCTCTTACTCATTTTACTTAATGCACTTAATTTATTTCTCTTAACTTTGTATGCGGGTTTGTCATAAATCAAAAAGGGGGAGATTGTTGGTGCAGTAGGCACCTAAGTCGAACCTGAGTTTTGATTATAGCAAACGATACAAAGTTAAGATCATATCGTTTTCTCACGAGCTGAATCGAGTGTGCAGAAGATTGCTATAGCTGGAGCTGAAGGCTAGCGACACCCGGAGGAAGCCGCGGTGGTCGGGCGACACTTGAGTGACCGGAGGGGCCGGAAGGAATCAAGTGGAAGGCGGAAGCTCGCGACACGTAAGTATCGAGGTAAGCTCATGTGTGCGAGCGTAAGTGAGGTCGTATCCTCTTTACGGGGATAATCTTAAGCGTAGATCCGACCAAAGACATCTTATAGATGGTCTAGGTCGAGATCGGATGGTCGACAACCATCGAAATTATGTTTTTGTTGAGCTAATTTTGAAAGCATCGACTTGGAGGACTCATTGTCAAGCGGTTGGCTAGAAGGTCGACAATCGTGATCGCCATCGATCGTGATGATGGCCATCAGTCGACTGATGGTCAATGATCAGATTCGAGGAGTCAAGGCTTATCACCCCATTTCAAGGAGATTGGTGCTCAATTTTGATTGGCTAGGGTTCCTCTCGAAAAGGGGCTCAAAGGCTATAAAAGGAGGGCCAAACCTAGGGTTTCATCATTAATTCTAAGTGCTCAAAAGCTTCCGCAACGCTGCGACTCTCCGACGACTCTACGACAACGAAGTGCTGCCAACAACCCTAGCTTAAGGTCTTTCTTTTTAGTTGTTGGTATAATCCTTGTTATTGTTTTCAATATTACAATTCTTTTACTCGAAGTTTTTCTATCGTTGCATTTTACTTTAATAGAAGAGAGGGATTGTCTCTCTATCATTTTGCTTCGGAAGTTTTTTTTTTGTAATCGTCAAACTCCTACCTCCAACGAGGAGGAGTGTTTTAGTGAATTGCCCTCCGTACACGGTCTAGGACCGTTAGGGCCTTGGAGTAGTAGCCGAAGGCTACGAACCAAGTAAAAAATAAACTTGTCTCTTTTTTGTTTCATTTACTTTTTCGCTACACTCAATTCTTTTGATACGAACTCGAAGAAAAAGATTTTTCGCTATTCACCCCCCCTCTAGCGAACCACATCGATCCAACACTCTGCAGTGCCATCCTTCGCGTCTCGCCCTAAAGTCTACTTCCTCCGGCTTCACTCCAAGCTCCTCGTCTGGCGGTCCCTCGGATGCTCCAAGCACACGACTTCCGCAAAGCTATCCTTCACCGACTCAAGGATCAAGTCATGAGAGGTGAAACTCGCCAAGGCTCCATGTGTGAATTACTAAGTCCTGCAAGACTCCAATGCACATATCAAATCATAATAACAACCTAACTTAAATCCTTTGCCACACACATCAAAACCTTATCACGGCAAGAGATTGCCCTAATAATCTCCCCCTTTTTTATGTGTGACAATCCGTTTAAGTTAGGTAAAACATTTGATAAACTATTAAGGAAAGAAAGCATGTAAATAACATGATTAGCAACTCTCCCCCTTAACACATGAAACTCCCCCTAAATATATTTCCCCTTACTTAAACATACATCTTTCTCCCCCTTTGACACCATCAAAAAGATTAAACAAAGTTTATATATCATGACATCAAGTTTAGAGAGAAACAAAAATCAAAATCAATGCTATATCGGTATGGCGATCATCGCATAAAGAAATCAGAGTTTTACGATTTTACGACGAAATTCAGAAATGCACTATAAATTACAGAAAATTCAAAAAATAGTGAAATTTGGGGAACACATTTCTTTTAGGGTTCTTTATCAATGAAAAATAATTTTCCATGAAAAAACATTATATTTTCAATGATTTGCCAAAAATCCAAAAGCTTTAAAAACAACTAGTGTTTTGATCAAGTTTGTATCCATTTTAATACCTAGTTTTGCTTTGGATTGTTTCAAAACATGAACACACAGATTTTAAAGTAAGAATTTTTTTTGAAAACATATGAAATATTCAACCATGATCTTTGGGCAATATGTCTATGAATTAAACATAAGTCTTCCCCATGATTGGTCTATTATTGCTATTTGATACTTTAAATGATCATCTAAATGCCATAGGCATTAGTGGACCATTAGTATCATCCTATCATCTCACCCATGCTATGTTTTCAATCAAGGTAGCATATGGTGAGTGTGAGATGCATCCTAAAGGTATTTGTATACACTTAACCATTAATTTCATGCATTTCTACCCATGGTTAAGTATCATCCTAACATCCAACATAATCATAAAGACATGTATGAATTAATTTCACATTATGATCATGAAACACATGTATTCATCAAATTGCAATCATGCATTAGGCATTACATCATGATAATAAGGCAAATATCACCTAAAACATGATTTATCTATTTATAGGTGCATTATCATCACCTAACACTATTTCAAAAATATTGTCCCGCCATCCTAAATCAACCAAAAATATGATATAGGTGAAATCCTTATGGTTGACTATCCTAGGGTTTTCCTAACCCTTTAGGATGGATTTAGGAACCCAAAATAAATTCTTGCCTATGGGGTTCACTAAAAATTCTTTAGGGATCCCTTTTCTAGCTATTACCTTCTTTTTGTCTTGACCCCTAGAAATTAAGCATTTATAGGCCTTTTCATTTTTATATTCTTTATATCCTAGGCCTTTCTTATTGAAGCTTGCTCTTTGGCTCCCTATAATCATGTTAAGAGTGTTGGAGCCAATTGTAAACTTTTCTAGGGCCTTGGTTAAATGATCTACCTTTTCCCTTAGAGCCCTATTTTCCTCTATGCATGCATCACTTACATCTAATGACACATAAAGATCATGTGAGCATGCATCATCATTATTAACATCTAAACATGCTTGTTCTAATTTATTTTCTAAGGCCTTAATTTGATCTAGCATGCTCTTATTTTTCCTTTTAGCTCTAAATAGATCCTTAGTAAGACTAGAAATCATGGAAACTATTTTACTTGGTGAGAGGTTTGTTACCATAGTCTCCATGTCTTCCTCTTCTTCGGATGAGGATGGTGAAGAAGCTCCCCCTTCACTAGAGCTCTCCTCACTTGTGCTTGATCCTTCATTTTCAGAGGAGGATGAGTCTAGGTCGTCAAAAGTCATTAATGCCAAATTTGTGACAAAGGCATTCTCCTCTTCTGATGATGATGAAGATGAGGAAGAGGGGTCATCCCATGTCCTTGCTTTTAATGCCTTGGCCTTCCCTTTTTCTTTGGCCTTCTTCTCTTCTTCTTTCTTCTTTCTTCTTGCTCCCCTTCTTCTTCTTCTTTTCTTCCTTCTTTTTCTTCTCCTCCTTGCTTTTGTTCAAGAGGGGACAATTGTTCCTTATGTGTCCCTCTCCTTGGCAATTATAACAAATCACCTTCCTCCTTGGTCTTCTTCTCCTATCATTAGAGTTATTGAATTTAAAACCTTTTAATACACATCTTACTCTCCTTACCATATAAGCTTCTTCCGTGCTATCCATGGAGGAGGATGAGGATGCTTCGTCGGAGGAGGGAGTCTCCATCTTCTTCTTCCCTTTGTGGGCCATCAAGGCTACTCCTCTTGAAGGTTGAATTCTAGGCTCTTCTACTATTCCTTCAAGCCTTGTTTCGTGGAGCTCCATTGTTGAGAAAAATTCCTCCAAGGTGATAACTTCTAGGTTCTTGGAGATGTAGAACGAGTCCACCATAGAGCTCCATCTTGAGGACCGAGGAAAGACATCTATAGCCTTTATGAGCATGTCCCTATTTGAAAGCTTCTCTCCTACACTAGATAAAGCGATTATTATCTCTTTAAATCTAGAGTGTAGTGAGGTTACCTTTTCTCCCTTTTCTAATTTGATGTTTGATAGTTGGGAGCGGAGGAGGTCTCTCCTTGCAAGTTTGGCCTCCGAGGTACCTTCATGAAGCTCTACTAGCTTCTCCCACATCTCCTTGGCACTAGAGCATTCCCCAATCCGGTTTACTTCTTGTTGGGGGAGTACATTGTAGAGGTGATGTTTGGCTTTTGAATTTGCCAAATACTCTTCCCTTTGCCTCTTGCTCCATCTTGATTTTTCCAATGGCTCCCCTTCTTCATCCCTAGGTATTTCGAAACCATTTTCCATAATTAAAAGAATTTCGAAATCGGTTTCAAAAAATACCTTCATTCTCTTTTTTCACCAAGAGAATTCTCCTTCAAACTTTGGTGGGTGAATGTTGGAGCCGGCCATTCTTGAATGTGCTTGTTGCGGCGGTTAGTCCTCGACAAGCTTTCCTCGGCTCTGATACCACTTGTAGGATCGATGAAGTGAAGTGTTGGCCGGCTAGAGGGGGGTGAATAGCCCTCTTTCGTTCGATGACGTAATTCGCTTGTCTACAAACTAATTAGCGCAATGGAAACAAAACAAGACAAGCAAATAAACAATGCAAAGGTAAAAACAATGCTAACAAGATAATATAACGTGGTTCACGGCTACGCTGCTAATCCACGGTCCCCGATTCATCCTCGGTGAATCACTCCGCAACCAATCCACTATTGGTCTCTCCTTTGCACCAAGCTAGGTGGAGGTAACCCTTACAACTCAAGAACACTCCTTCTTTTACAATTGATGTGAAAGAGAACTAGAAGAAGGAGTTTATCACTTGTAGAGCACTTGGATGATGGTTTGGAATATGAGCATTAGCCATCCAAAAGCCCACACCCTCTCTTTTTATAGAGAGGACTGATTTCTTCCCGTTGGACGCCACCAGTCGACTGCTGCCCTTGGCAGTCAACTGCCGCCACTACAACGGCCTCCGAACACATCGGATCCTGACCGTTGTAGTCCAACGGAACCCTTGGCAGTCGACTGATGTATCCATCAGTCGATTGCTGCCTCGTAGTCGACTACCCAGTCGGCTACGAGAGGTTCTGTGCCCAAAACCCTCTTGACCAGTCGACTGCTGCCATCAGCAGTCGATTGATGGTCTTGGCAGTCGACTGCCAATATATGGCAGTCGACTGATGACACACGAACCAGACTCATAAACCAGTCGAGTCACAATCGACTTGGAGCTGTCGACTGCCATGACATGGCGAACTTAGCATCCGTTTGAGCTTCCGACGGTCGGATAAATCTCAACCCTTGAGGTCGAGCCTCCGACACTCAGCTATTCGGCCAAGTTCCACCCAAGAGCACTACCCCTTCCCGGGTTACATTTGCTCACTCTCATCCCTCGGAGTCCCTCGCCTTTGAAGTTATCTTCATCCGGCCACATCCCTCAGATGCGCCAAGTGCACGGCTCTGCAGCGCCATCCTTCGCGTCTCGCCCTGAAGTCTACTTCCTCCGGCTTCACTCCAAGCTCCTCGTTTGGCAGTCCCTCGGATGCTCCAAGCGCACGACTTCCGCAAAGCTATCCTTCACCGACTCAAGGACCGAGTCATGAGAGGTGAAACTCGCCAAGACTCCATGTGTAAATTACTAAGCCCTGCAAGACTCCAACGCACATATTAAATCAAAATAACAACCTAACTTAAACCCTTTGCCACACACATGAAAACCTTATCACGGCAAGAGATTGCCCTAACATTATGTATGTTGTAGATTACCATATTGACAAACACGAACACTCTCTCCCTGCGTTCTGTCCTTGAGAAGGACAAGCTCATTGAAGCTAATTTCCTGGACTGGTACAGGAATCTGATAATCGTTCTCACTCAAGAAAGAAAATTGTACGTCCTGGAGCATCCCGCACCTCCTGCCACTGCCTCGCGAACTGATCGAGATGCTTACAAGAAGCATCAAAATGATGCATTAGATGTGTCATGCCTCATGCTCGCGACCATGAACTCTGAGCTTCAGAAGCAACACGAGTTCATGAATGCTTTTGATATGGTTGAACATCTTCGTCAACTATATCAAGGACAAGCAAGGCACGAGAGATACGAGATCTCTAAGGCACTATTTCAGTCCAAGATGCAAGATGGGACTCTCGTAGGTCCATATGTACTTAAGATGATTGGGTACATAGAGAACCTACAGAGGTTGGGATTCCCACTTGACCAAGAGCTAGCCACTGACTTAATCTTGCAATCTTTGCCATAAAGCTACAATCAATTTGTCATGAATTACAACATGAATGAAATTGATAAGTCATTGCCTGAGATGCTCAGCATGTTGAGAACTGCTGAGCTCAACCTTAAGAAGGAAAAACTTGACTCCATTTTGATGGTGCAAAAGAAGAAAGGCAAGGGCAAGCCTAAAGGTAAGGGAAAGTCCCAAGCCAAGGGCAAAGGCAAGGCACTGAAACCGAAAGGAGGGGTGGCCAAGGAAGGGACTTGCTTCCACTGTAAGGAAGTTGGACATTAGAAGCATAACTGCAAGGCATACATGGAAGATCCTAAGAAGAAGAGAAGTGAGACTTCTACTTCAGGTATATATGTCATAGAAGTCAATCTATCTATTTCTACATCATGTGTATTAGATACCGGATGTGCATCTCACATTTGTACCAATGTGCAGGCACTGAGAAATAGTAGGGCATTGACAAAGGGTGAGGTGGACCTATGAGTAGGCAATGGAGCAAGAGTTGTTGTTGTTGTTGTAGGAACTTATGATCTATCTCTACCCTCTGGGCTTGTACTAGAACTAGATGAATGTTGTTATGTGTCTTCTTTGACTAAGAACATAATTTCAGTTTCTTGTTTGGACAAGAAAGGCTTTTCATTTATAATAAAGAACAAATGTTGTTCAGTTTATTTAAATGATATGTTCTATTGTAGTGCACCTCTGATGAACAGACTCTACATTCTAGACTTAGAGAGCCTCATCTATAACATAAGTACTAAAAGGTTCAAGTCAAATGAACCAAACCTATCTCTGGCATTGTCGCTTAGGTCACATAAATGAGAGTCGCTTATCCCAGCTCCATAAGGATGGGCTACTGGACTCATTTGATTTTGAATCATATGAGACATATGAGTCTTGCCTTCTAGGCAAGATGACCAAGACTCTCTTTAGTGGACACAGCGAAAGAGCAACAGACTTGTTAGGACTTATACATAGTGATGTATGTGGCCCTTTCAATGTTGCTGCTAGAGGTGGTTATAGATATTTCATTACATTTACTGATGACTTCAGTAGATATGGTTATGTGTATCTGATGACACATAAGTCAAAATCTTTTGAAAAGTTCAAAAAATTCAAGAATGAAGTACAAAACTAGCTTGACAAAAGTATTAAGATACTTCGATTAGATCGAGGTGGTGAATACCTTAGCCATGAGTTTCGTGACTATCTAGATGAGTGTGGGATTCTATCCCAACTCACTCCTCCTGGAACACCACAGTGGAATGGTGTATCTGAAAGGAGGAATCGTACCTTATTAGATATGGTACGATCTATGATGAGTCACACAGATTTTCCTATATCCTTTTGGGGATATGCTCTAGACATAGTAGCCTTCACACTTAACCGTGTTCCATCCAAGACTGTGATAAAGACACTATATACGATATGGACAAGGAGAAATCCCAAGATGTCTTTCATGAGGATTTGGGGTTGTGAGACTTACGTTCGACATCAAGTCTCAGACAAACTGGGACCCAAATTCGATAAGTGCTATTTTGTTGGATATCCCAAGGAAACGAAGGGATATTACTTCTACATTCCCAGTCAGCACAAAGTGTTTGTGGCAAAGACTGGGTATTTCTAGAAAGGGATTTTGTTTCTAGAAAAACTAGTGGGAGTACGTTCGATCTTGAAGAAATTCAAGATAAGGACCATAGCACTGAGGCCTTGATGAAGGTTGAACAGGAACCACAAAGTGTTGTGGAACAACAACCTGTTCAGGTAGACCTACCTCTTCGCAGGTCTGATAGGATACGTCGTCAGCCTGAGAGACACTCATTTCTCTTGTCTGACCATGATGTCATTATGCTTATTGAGAATGAGCCTACCTCCTATCAAGAAGCTATGATGAGCCCATATTCTGAGAAATGGCTAGAGGTCATGAGATCCGAGATAGAATCCATGTACACCAACTAAGTATGGACTTTGGTTAATCCACCTGAAGGCGTCAGACCCATTGGGTGTAAGTGGGTCTTTAAGAGAAAGACTGACATGGATGGACTTACGCATACCTATAAGGGTCGATTGGTAGCTAAAGGTTTCAAGCAAATTCATGGTATTGCCTATGATGAAACCTTTTCTCTAGTGGCGATGTTTAAGTCCATTCGGATCATGCTTGCTATTGCAGCATACCATGATTATGAGATCTGGCAGATGGATGTCAAAATTATATTTCTGAATGGAAACTTGCTCGAGGATGTGTACATGACACAACCTAAGGGTTTTGTAGATCCACGGCATACTGGGAGAGTATGCAAGCTGCAAAGATCCATTTATGGGCTAAAGCAAGCTTCTCGGAGCTGGAATCTTCGATTTGATGATGCAATCAAACAGTTTGATTTCATAAAGAATGAAGATGAACCCTGTGTCTACAAGAGGGTTAATGGAAATACAGTTGTCTTCCTTGTATTGTATGTGGATGATATACTACTCATTAGGAATGACATCCCTTCGCTACAGTCTATGAAGATTTGGCTGGGGATGTGCTTCTCAATGAAGGACTTAGGTGAAGCAGCCTATATTCTAGGCATCAAGATCTATAGAGATAGATCTAAGAGATTGCTTGGCCTAAGTCAGAGTATATATATTGATACGGTATTACTACGGTTTACCATTCAGAATTCCAAGAAGGGACTTCTGCCGATGTCACATGGTGTGAGTCTTTCGAATACTCAAAGTCCCTCTTCTAAAGAGGAGAGAGACCGCATGGATAAGATCCCTTATGCATCTGTCATAGGATCTATCATGTACGCCATGTTATGTACTCGTCCTGATATCTCGTATGCTTTGAGCATGACGAGTAGATACCAGTCAGATCCAGGTGAGCATCACTGGATAGCAGTCAAGAATATTCTTAAGTACTTGAGAAAGACTAAAGAATATTTCTTGATATTTAGAGGCGATGAGGAGCTAGCTGTAAAGGGTTATAGCGATGTCAGCTTCCAAACTAACCAGGATGATTATAGATGGCAAGCAAACAATATAGAATTCTTCTGGGACACTACCAGTTGTTGGCGCAGGGAGTAGTTGTTGGTCGAAGAATCCCTTAAGCATCGCTGCAGATACCAGACTTGTTCTTCCAGATTTACAATATAGTATTGTTCTTCAGTTTGTTCCTCAGGAGGAGGAGGGTTGCTGTCCTGTTCAGAGATAGGTTCCATGGCAAGGAGAGGAAAAGAAAGAGATGGATGCTAAGCGAATGGTGGTTTAGGGTTTTTTATAAAGATGAAAGAAGGATGCTTATTGGTTCGCGAGGGAGGTGAAAATAATAAATGTAAATAAATAAGAGGAAACATAAAGGCAGCAGGTGGGAGTCGTTGAATGCAGTAATTCTGAAAGGTATGGTTCGAATTCCCCAGAAGTAGTAAGGGTGAAGCATGTTCAGATAAGGTTACAGTCCTTTCTAGTTGAGATCGCTCTACATTTGCAAGAAAATGACAAAAATAAGTATCAATACCCCTTTTTTCCTTTTTATTAATATGACTAGCAATAGTTACATTACTTGAGCAACTAATTATACAAGCTTTTTATGGTTATCATTGATAGGGGAGCTATCAGAGGACTCCTTTGAAGGGGAAGGCGCCAAGATGACTCTGTAAAGGTCACCTTGAGCTGGAGGTACAGCTGGTGGAGCTCCATCAAAAGGGGGTGGAGGAACCCCCACTGAAGGAACTGGAACGAAAGCTAGGGCTGGTGGAAGCGGAGGAAGTTCGGCGGAGGCCCAAGGGTCTCCTACGGTGTATTCCCATGTGAAGGGGGGATTCCAAACTCGATTGCGGAACGAAGGGAAAGGGGCTCGAAAAGATCTCCCCCTATTAGGAGTTGGAGCATCCATTGGCGAAGGAGGGAGAAAGGGACGAAAAGATGAAGTCGTCGTCGATTGTGTAGTAGATTCTTCGACGGTTTCCGTGGCTAGGTCATATAGCTTGAAGGAATCAGAGCCCGAAGAAATCTCAATGGGATGCTTCGCTGAAGCTATGAAGGGGGGATAGAAAGCAGAAGACGCTCGTGGTGGCGATTTATAATCGAGGGAGGAAGAACTGCATTTGTCCTTGGGAAGGAAAAGAAGATGGAAGGGCGAGTATAATAATGACGTCATCATAGAAAATCATCGAGACCTCATTTCCGAAGCGGCCGATTAGCTTGAGAAGATCAAAGGGCAAAAGTAAATTAATTGTTGCCCGAACTAAAAATTGGTTCGGGCCAGAGGAAGATCATGCTTGGGATGTCCCGAATGGATTCCCGGGCAGAGAGTAGGCCATAATTTTGAAAAGAAAGAAATCGAAAACAAATTTAAAGTTACAGACCCATACCGACACATGCATAAGGAGCAATACAGATCCGTGCCAATTCAAACGTTCTTTAATGACAGAGAGTCAGTTAACACAAGGAAGAAAATACAATAAATTATAATTCAAAAAGTTCGGGGAGACATCTAGCTAAAGCTATTTTGGGGTCCAAGTAACTGGTGTCAATGCCGGGAGGAGGATACCCTCGTTCGACATTTAAAGAAGAAGACTCGTCGAAGCCTAGCATGAACAAGTCTACCCCCTTCTGAACATATCTCCCTTTCAAATCTGCCTCCTACTCCTTCAATTGGGATTGGCAAGCAGCTAGTTGAGCCTGGAAGGCAGCTAATTGGGTCGCCAAAGCATCCCTCTCTGTTGCTACCGTCACTGCCTGCTGACCCAGAGAAGATAAGGCTTCAATATATTCTTGGTGAAGCTCCTGCTATTGTTGGGTCACGGAGGATAGAATTTTAGGGAAAGTAGCCACCATGGAAGAGAGTTTATTACACTTCTCCAAGCATGATTTCTGGGTAGCCCCCCATGTCTGGCGTTCCTGCTGCAATCGACGGATGGTGGCTGAAGAGTCAGCAGCCTGAATATATGCATTTGCAAGCTGCCTCTTATACCCGTCCAGCTCATGGGTCAAAAGGTCAACTTGCTGAAGTTAGCTGGATTGCAAAAATACCTGATGTTGGAGTTCTTCATTTTTTTTCTTTGAAGCTCCTCCTTTTCACTTTGGGCCAGGGCCATCTGAGTCATTGCATCTTCGCACCGAGCGATTAGATCAACTTCTTTCTGTTCACCTTCCTTTAGCTGGTGCGCGAGCTTCTTTTGGTGGGCTAGGGAGGCGAAATGGCGAGTCTCCACATTGGATTGAAATGTGACCATGTGGGACGGTATCTTATTATAAGTGGTCGATACCTGAGGAAAAAGGGGCAGATATTGCAAATATTAAGCATTGACATGTATATACTAAAGATAAAGAAAGCAAGTAATTACCTCAGCCAAAAGTTTATCCATATGGTCGTAGGGGCCCTGTACACCCGATTGATTGAAGAATTTCACTTCTCCCAGATGGCGGATCTTGAGAGAAGCCCCTAGAGTGGCTAGGGGAGGCATTGGGAGGGGAAGATCTCTCCCCTCCAGAGGGGGAGAGGGACCCGTAATCCGGAAAGGAACAGGAGAAATATGTGCATCGGTGGGGATATTCACAGGGAGAGATTCGGTTGGGGAATGAGTTGGAGAGTCGAGTGGAATGGGGGATGAAACAGGAGAGTGAGAAGGAAACCTTTCCCCTTGGGGGGAAGAGAGTGGGACAGCTATCGTGGTGTCCTCACCCTGGGTTCATATATAACTAAGCGTTGGCACTTCTTCGGTTGGGAGGGGGATGACAAAGGAGAGGAATGGGAAGAAGGAGAGATACAGGGATGGACGAGGAGCTGGGGACTCCTTCCCCGACATGGCGTAACCTCTTCCGAGGTAAAGAGGGAGCAGTTTCAGATTTGCCTTTACCTCACTTTTTGGAGGTCTTCTTCTTGGCTGCCGTAATCTCCTCACCTTTTACGAAGGCATCCTGCATTAGATTATCTACGAAATCCGTTGTTAAAAAGGTAGGTTGATCCAGGAAATTGGTGGCATCAAAATATGAATAATGTCCTATCTATGGCGTCCGGGGCGGCTAAAGGAAAGGGGGACAGCCCGTGGCGACTGAGGAGGGGAGGTTTCATCAAATGGTCGGAACAGTAGTGGGATTCTCTCAACACTCTATGAACCTCAGAAAAAGGACATTGGGTCCTCATTTTGTGAAAGGAGGGTAGCTCTAGAAGATCTAACTTCCAGGTATCTGAATAGGGGAGAGCCGTCGGAAGTTGAGCGAAGAAGTATAGTTCTTCCCATCCTATGTGAGAAGATGACATATTCACTAGAAACTGGCAGTATGAGCGGCTGGAGAGATAGAAAAGACCCTCCTTAGAAGTTTTTAATTGGAAGAAGCAGTGGAATAGTTAGGGGGACAAAGGGAGATCTAGGTGTCAAAATACTATGATAGCTCCCGATAAAATGCGAAAGGAATTAGGGGTAAATTGGTTGAGGGGCAGTCTGTAAAAGTCCAGGATTTCTAGATAGGGAGAGGGCATGGGCAAATACAAACCGTTGAGAAATTATTCTGAAAAGAAGCAGGTTAGGCTGGGAGGAGGACGATATGGTCAGTAGGCGGTGGTGTTGAAACGGCATGATATGGAAGGGTTTATGAATTGATTCCTAAGATTAAAGAAATAGTGCTTGCTATCTAACTGGGTGACGGTGTGCTTATACCAAGGAAGTGAAGGTGGAGTCTTCGGGGCCATAGGTATGGAACAAGGAAGAACACTTACTTGAAGGTTGAAGAAGGCATGCTTGCAAAATAAGGGGCTAGGGCGTTGGAACACCGCCAGAAAAAACCGCTGGAAGGAGGAAGGGGAAAAGACTGGATTGTTAGGCATGTTAAGTTATGCCTAAAAGGGGAGGACGGAGATTTATATAGGGTTTTATGACTTTCCGACTACCTAAGAGAAAAGCGGGGCCCATGGGCCCATTAAGCCATCCCGAGCATATGGGGTAAGGCATCAGGAAAAAGTGGATTTGAATTGGTGAGGAAAGGGTGAGTTAGAGGCCTTATACATTTAGAAAATCAAGCTTATGACTTCGCTTGACTATTTTTAAGGGTTGACTAATGATACTGCTGCTACCTCTTTTCTGTGAATAAGGTGAAAAAACCCGCGCGTAAGACGATGTCCTAACCAAATAGCCGGTTCGACGGAGGAGTCTGAGGAGAAACGGTTCGGGCGCGTCAACGTGAGGAAATTGGCTCGGGAGGACGGTTTGAGGGGATTGGCACGGTGGGGTGAATTTGAAGATTGATCCAATACAAGACGGATGAGAATCGATTCAGTCTAGCGGGCCTAGAGGTGGTTCGGTACGGGAAGAATAGGAGTTGGTTTGGGCTACTGGGAAAAGCTTAGGAGCTACGCTAATGTGAGCGGTAGGTTTAGGGTAGCTTTATCGAAGATAAGTGGCTGAAAGGAATGGACTAGAATATTTTCCGAAATGTAGATAAGAAGTTGTTACACAATGAAAGAGGGCCCCGACATAATATTCCAAGGAGCCTTCACTCCTCGTGTTTATAATAGAATGATTCTCCAGATAAGCAAGGTGGCCACGTGTACGATGAAGGAGATTCGTGGTGCAACAGCTGGCCAAAAGGAGGAGGATAAAAAGGGAGAAGCAGGGCAAGAGGAAGTGGATCCGTATTATTCCAACAAGCAAGAGACGAAGGCACATCCGAAGGAGAGAGCAACCACATTGCCGGAGAATGAGACAAGGAGAGTAGTGAGCTCCATCTTTCCTAAACTTTCCGTGTATTGAGCTAATTGTAAGAGGTTTTCTCCTCCACCTCCGGAAGTTCTTTCCGTAAAGAAGGAAGTTTATAGTGAAAGTGCTTTGGCACCGTAGCTCGTGGAGAAACTCACCCCCGTGGAGTAGGAACCCTTGTTTCGAACCACGTTATATCTTGTGTCTTTGCCCGTTGCTTATGTTGCGTGTATTTTCCTTTCTTCGCACCTCATTACTGTTGCGCCCGGAAAGAACCCTCAAGCTTCTGACACACTCTCCGGCATCGAAAGGAGGGCAAAAAATCCTTCTCTGTACCGCGTCAGAATTGAACTATGAAAAAAGTTATGATCACTTTTCTGATTTATCCTTAGTGGTCGGTGGAGGTCATTTAGGTTCCGACCTTACTCAACTTAGTTATTGATGAGATATTTCGAAGGTCTATAGAATATGACCGATCACTCTTAGATATTAGTCGGACTGAATATTCGGACATCCACCAATTAAAAAAAACAAGACGATTTAATTCCATATTATTAAATTACATTTATATTTCATTTTAGTATATCAAAAGTTCCAAGACTTTGGACTAAAGGTCGACCCCTCGAGGTAGATTGACACTTTGGCACTTGTAGAATTCAACAAGTGAATTGCAACTATGACAATGATGCTGATCAGTTTTTTGATATCTCTATTCCAAACATTTCCAAGTCTCAATTTCAGTGATCTTCAATATTTTACATCGTCGATTCTTCGATGATGATAAAAAAAAGTAAATCACGAGGAGAAAGAGTGTTATGTCATTTGATCCATTGATCAGTAACGATAAAAAAACTTCTGAATCTGAGTGAGAATTTTAAATTTCATGTCGAAATTCGATCTTTATCTATCCATAACAATATCTATACTGTTATAATCAACGAATTATCCGAAGAGGACTAGTGATCTTATAATATCAATATGATTCCTCGATCGATAATAATGAAGATGACTATAAATAACGGTTAAATAATCAAAATTAATGACGGAAATGGGCTGAACAATTTTTTTTTTTTTTTGATATAATAGTCATGATCTCCATAGTTAACTCTCAATCGCATGAATAACAAGGTCCATCACTATTTAAGAATATCTTTTTTAACTTTTTAGTTTTTATACTTTTTGCATGTGCACAGTATTCACCTCAATGGCATATATACTTCTCTATCATCACAATCTAAATATATTTTGAACTTGATTTATTGAATATTGAATATTAAATGACCAATACGATTTTGTAAAAAAAAATCAAAATATTATCAATCGATGAAAGTCTAAATTGATTTCAAAATCGAAATTTATATTTTACGTAAATGAATTTAGACTATTAATTTATTCAAAATCGATTACGAGTAAATGAGAAATTAATTGTTTAAAATCGGCTCAAAATAATATTAATTGTATATTAATATTATAAAAGAAAGTAGATGGGGAATAATTCCACATCGAAAATTCCAAAAGAAATTTATTTCCTTATATGTGTTATTATGTTAATGAAATTAACACAAAAAGTATAGATTCTGTGACCCACCACCTGTCATGTACGCGCACAATAGGCGCTTTGGTAGCGCACTTTGCGCTTCACACTTATGCAATGAGGAACTTAAATTTATGCTCCAAATGACGTGACAATGTCTACGTGATACTCGGGTGATGTGTCGTGTCTATGTGACACTCAGTTGAGGTAAAAAGAGTTGATTGGGATGTGAATTGAGCAGACAGATGGTAACCGTTGGATCGAAGAGAGATGATGGATCGCAAGTGATGTGATCTGGAGTGTTGATCGCGAAGGGCCACGATTTGATCGTTGGTGATGAAGGTTAATTTGGAGTATTGATCGAGTAGATCGCTACATCCAGATCTGACAGCTGAGATCAAAGGACTATCTAAAAGGTTATAATCCTCCAGATCGAACGACCTAGATACATCTTGACCAAAGGATACAGTCAATGACCAAAGAATATCTCATCTCTTCACTTTATATAAACAGGATCCTCTAGATGATGAAATTAACTCTACTCAAGTTCACTCAATCTACTCTCAATCCATTCATTCAATATCTCTCATCTTTTGCATCTAGAGTTCAAAAAATCTATGATCTGATATCAATTTACATCCCCAAACGACAGTCACTCACGACATGATTCTTGTTAAACTAAGATTCATGGAGGTTTCAGGTTTATGATCTGAATTGTCATATTCAACGCATAACAAGATGGAATCTTTTACTGCAGGAGCATCTGTGTTTGCATGATCTCATTCATTGATACTCAAAGTTAATTTGTTTAAGATCAAAAACTCCTAATGATGCGGTAAGAAATTTACCGTGTAATTTGATGTCGTTGACGAAGTTTTTGAAATTGCCGATGATATTTGCCTCCGTAAAATAATTGTACTTGTACATATTAATATGTGTTAGAGGACTTGTCCAGAGAGATCCTCTCGAATATGTGAATTCTATGCTATTCCAATATGCCTCACCGGTAAGCGATTGGACTTAGTGCCATATAAACTGGATCCGTTTAATCGAAAAAGGATCTCTTTTCTATTACCGATGTATCATATTGATTCGATCCGGACTGAATACCCACGGTACGACAGATAAGGACTTGATGCTGCCACTTCCTGTCCCTTGTCTCGGGATAAATTTGGTTGAGAATCATTTTCTATTATTTTTTTTATTGATATCAGAATATTTATATTTTCGATCTAATTAATTTTTAAAAATATTAATTTTATCCTATAGATCTCTGGGATATCTCATCAACAATTAAGTTGAATTAGGTCGAAGTTCAAGTAATCTCTATTGGTCACCAAGGATAAATCAGAGAAACGCTCGTAACTTTTTTTACGATTCAATTCGAACTCGACAATTACGTCATTTCTGAACAACGATCTAACACCAAAATCGTACTCTACATCTACATTACAAGATTAGTACAGTATATTCAAGTATATTAACAGTAACAATCCTTTGACAGTCCGATTTTGACTTCGACTTTCCTTTGAAAGTCTTAGTCAGATCGACGCCTAAAGTTATTCTCATACCAAGGACGTGATCTTACCACTACTCTATATCCGGAGTTTACCTTGCTTTACTTTTTCATCCTTTGTCTTGTTGCTTAGCATCTGATCTTTGACCACCATTCTTTCTGGTGTTGAGCTCAACTAAGACTACTCAATTTCTGTATACTTAACATAGTATATTAGATAATAATATGATTTAATTTTGAACCTTTGTCATCATCAAAGTTCAGATTCGATTATCTGATACTCCTGTACTAACACTAATAATTTATTTTTACAAACATTAATTATTAATTAAGATATATATGCAACTCAATCATTCAGCAGATTAATATAATAGAATATAATACTAAAAAAAATTAAAATAATGCTCATATCCAATAATGCACTTAGACAATAAAATGTAGTGTACAAATTTTTGTAATATTCATATTTAGTGAAGCACATAGACCACACAAATTATTTATCCCTTTCTTTATCCCGATCTAATGCTTGCTTCTTCCAAAATCGAAATCGTGCTATATTAAACCACGCAAAGGAACTTGTTGCAAGGAAGGATTTAAGATCACTCCATCTGTCATTTGATTGTTACCATATTTCTTTTGATTGTCTCGCTATGTCAGGTTGAAAAATTTATGTCTGAACGGAGCAGTGAAAAAGCTCTAAGCGAAGACTACGAGAAGAAAATTTTGTCATCTCTTGATAGCAGACAATTGAGTTGGGATGGCAGGATGAGGAACCCTGATGAAAAGGCCATTTTTACAGTTGAGGGTCCAGCGACCAGAGACGTGGAGGTCACACCAGCAAAAGGCAAATGCCAAACAAGCTAAGGATGTACGTGTACTGCAGCAGGATGGTATTCCCAACAAAAAGACCGAAGAAACCATCCTTAAGAAAACACCCAAGATAATCGAATCAAGAGTAGAGGCAGAAGATCCTAAGAGCACTGCCAAGTCATAAGTGGTGGATGTTGTCTGTCGAGACAGGAACGATGAAATATCCGGTGACGAATGCGACAAAGGACCGATGACTCAAACGGAAAGATGATCGATGCGGAGGGAAAGCCGAGATGAAAAGCCGGAGTATCGAGCGAGAGCCGAGCCGAATGACGCGAGCCGGCCGAATGACGTATCCTGCAAGAAGAATGCAGTTAAGGACACCGATAGAGATTTCGATCAAGCCCCTCCGACGCTCAAGGCAGGAATTAGTAGGAAAGATAGTGAAAACAGTGGACAGAGTTATTGAGAGCGTGAACCTGCTTTTCTCCTCCTCCAGGAGGATTATATAGAAACGAGTCTTCCTACTGAGCAGTACGGTAGGTATGGGTTGTATGACTTAGTGACGTACTCACGCCTACTCTTAGAGGTAACAGAGGATCGTTACTCTCATAAATGTCGGAGGCGCATGAGCTGTGATTAATGCTCATCATATGGTTAATGGGAGACAACTCCTCATTAATGCGGTAGACAGACTTATGAAAACCAGTATGAGTCTCTATTCCTTGGTCGGAGGGAAATGCTGATAAGGCTGGTTTGTTGATCATATGAACAGAAATACCCGCCACGTCACCTGACTAGGTGAGATAAATCATACTTTGGAAAGTCATACAGTCGATATATTGTGTAACTATCGAGATGCAGGGCCGAGGTAAAGGATAGTGAGGTCGAGATGCATAATAAGCCGAGACGTGGAGGGTCCGAGATACAATATATCTGAGCTGAAGAGTACTGGCCGAGACACGGGGCATCTGACATATAATTTGATCGAGATACAGAACAGGTCGAGATGCAGGGCGTCTAGTATGTAATATAGCCGAGATGGAGAAGAGGTCGAGACGCTGGGCGTCCAACATATAATATAGCCGAGATGATTTCCTTATTTGGCTTGGATGTACCGAATTGATATGTCTATCGGTGAGACCGGGATATGATGAATTGGAAACGACGGTTACTTATATTTATACGGGTAGTGACAAGGTGGTTTCATCTGATATCATAGGCATCCCCCCGAGGTCTAGTCGAAGGATGGGCGTAGCCTGACTGACTGAACTGGCTTTATTATTTCATGATCTTTCTCTCTTAACTTAATGAGGTAGGGGAGGTGGTGCCCCGAATAGGTCCTTCAGGAACAGAGGAGATTCTACTTTATATGTGGACCATTAATGCGAGGATATGATATGATTGCCTCATTTTCCTAGGGTTCTCCCTGCTGTGCCACGTGTCCATAAGATCCAAGGAAGGATCCTCGAGAGATGAACCGGCGCGTCTCGTCTATAAGAACCTCTCAAAACCTAGGTTTCGCCATTTCGCACATGACGTCTCCTCAGCCTTTCCTTCTCCGATGATTCCTCCTTTCTCCTTTCCGATGAGACCCCTCCCGAAAGTCCTCTGTCCTTTGTTCTTTTTTTCTCAATGGCCAGTACTTCCGGCCTTTGGTTTCTTAGGACTCGCAGCACTATTACCCCTGAGGAGCGCAGCAAGATTAGATCTGCTTTCCATATCCCCTCATCGCATAGGCTTAGAGCCCCTCAACAAGACCAGCATCCGCACAAACCTCCTCCTGGCTTTACCACCTTTTTCCATGACCAACTAGCAGTAGGTTTTCGTTTCCCTCTCTATCCTTTCTACGCCGAGCTGGCTGCTTACTTTCATATTCCCTTGCAACAATTGGCTCCCAATTCCTTCAGTCTCATCAATGGTTTCATTACTATTTTTCTCTTTTATCATCTTCTTTTGTCTGCCGAGTCCTTTCACTCCTGCTTCATCCCGAAACGGAAAGAGGCAGGAGTGTTATACTTTACAACTCGGCCAGAGACTTGATTTTTAGCAAACCTCATCACTTCCCGTAAGTATTGGAAAACCTGATACTTGTTCCTTAAACCCGAGATGCCTTTCTTTTGGCCGAGTAGTTGGCAACTCGATCTGCCTCCCACCTCGTCCTTGCACAGCTTTAAGAAATCCTCTTCCTATAAAGAAATCGTCGAAGTACTTTCTGGTATGTGCTTCGACGTCAATGTCCTATTGGAGGAAGGACTCTTGTACCATTATGGCTTAAGCCTGATAGAGGTCGAGCTGAGCGGCACATTAGGTAAAATTTTATTTTTTATTCTCTTGCACTTCTAAATTTTAACTTACTTTGTATTTCGCAATCGAAGTCATGTTTCGTACCTCAACTAATAAAAAACTAAAGTGGAAAAGAGCGCAAGTAATTCCTCCAACGAACGCTCCGGCTGAGACACCAGAGGAGGCCGGTTTGGACGAACCTCCGCCACCTCGACCTTCCATGGTGGTCAAGGTAATAAGCTCTGAAGGGTCGGAGGAGCAGCGACAGCAGCGCAAGAGGAGTTGGGCTGTACTTTCATCCCTAGAAGGAAGCCCTTCCCGGCAATCCAACCCAAGTCTTCACGACTTGGTTGGGCAGAGTGGTGCTGGACAAAGTGACGCTGGTCCCTCTGATGTCCCGGCACCCCCCATGGAGGAGTACCCAGAGGCTCCCACTCCCCCGACCGAGTAGTCATCCTCACGGCCGCGCAGTCCAAGCGCTCTCCCCGGGGTCTCTATACATTCGATGCCGAGACAGGAGCAACCTGCTCGGGGCTTCCTTCGAGAAGTCCGAGATGCAGTTGGGGAGTCTGCCAAGGGGAAATCCATCCTGACGTTGAGCGACAAGATGAACACCCACCTGACAAAAGTAAGCATTTTTTAAGTGTTTTACTACTTCGACTACTTTACTAACTCTACTTATTTCTTTGCAGTTTGGGGCTATCACTTAGAGCTGATGTCCCGCCTGCCTCCCCTAACAGCGACCTTTTAAGGGATGCGGGCCCAAGTAACAACTCTCTCCACTCAACTCCGGGACAAGGAAACGAAACTCAGGCTGGCTCAGTCTGAGACAGTCGTGTTTCGATTGAAAGTCCTCCGCTATGAGGACGACCTCCGAACCCAGACGCAAGATATGGAGCATCTGAGGGTCTAGGCGGCTGAAGCGGAGGAGATGCGGGCTAAAGTTGCCGAGGCAGACGAACTCATAGCCCATGCCAAAGAAGCTGAGGCCAAGCTACTGCAAATTGAGCAGATCAAAGCTGCTCAAGCAGAGTTTGAGGCCAAACAACGGGAAAAGCTAGCAGCTCGAGCGGAGGCAGCTAGGGCCGAACTGGCTGTGTACTGAGCGGGCGAGGAAGGTCGGTGGGAGTTGCGCAAGAAAGTGTTCCTCGGCTCAGAGGAGTTCTCCGATATCCTAGGGGGGAGGACTGTCGACTTCCTAGAGATCGGATATGAGGGGTCTATCCGACATTTCAAGGAGGTCGAGTACCCACCTGAAGGGACTTTTATCGAGTTCCCATACTTGCAGCGTCTCATTGACGAGACCCCAGACTCGGTGCTCGGCGATCTCCCTAAATAACTTAGTCTTTAGTTTTTAGTTTAGCAGTAGATTTTTATAGTCGTATGCGACATTCCTAAATTTTTAATTTCTTTGAAATTAATACAAGTGTTTTTGAGCTAAGTGTTGTCTCTCGACTTTTTAGAAATTTAATGCAATAGACTGACTATTGTAATAACGAATAATGATCAGTAACTTTAAAGTACCTTCTAAAGTACTTTTACAATGCCCTACGACAGGGGGCTTATCTGAGATGTGCCCTAATAGGCAACTTAAAAACATTATGCCGAATTATATACCTTTGGCGGGCCGTAATATAAGTACTTGGAACCAGCCATGATAGACGATATCTGAGGAAGAGCCAAATTATATATACTTGGAACCAACCGTGACAGGCAATATCCAGGGAAGAGCCGAATCAGATATACTCTTGGAACCAGCTGTGATAGGCGATATCTAAGGAAGAGCTGAATAAGATATACTTGGAACCAACCGTGATAGGCGATATCCAGGAAAGAGCCGAATCAGATATATTCTTGGAACCAGCCGTGATAGGTGATATCCAAGGAAGAGCCGAATAAGATATACTTGGAACCAGCCGTGATAGGCGATATCTAAAGAAGAGTCGAATCATTCAATAGAAAGAAGCGCCAGGCGATATAAATTGCATCCTGATAAATGATTTATATGGGAAAGTCTGGTTGTGATCACGAAGGAGAGCTCTTGTTATGGAGAAACTTCATTACATATTGCCCAACCCTCTTTAGACATGATAAGGTTGCAAATGAAAAGTATTTCATGGTCGGGTCAGCTCCTTTCCTTCACTATCCTGAAGATAATAAGCATTAAAACTGAACTTCTTAATGATTTTGTATGGGCCCTCCCGTCGGGGTGCCAATTTACGAACTTCCCCCGTGGGCTGAATTTTCTTCTATACGAAATCGCCAGGCTGAAAGAAGCGAGGGACAACCTTTTTGTTATAAGCTTGGGCGATCTTTCTCTGGAAGGCATTCATTCAACTAGCCACCTGGTCCCGAGTCTCAATTACTAAGTCTAACTTTGCCAACCTCTTTTCATCATTGTTGCCATCGTCCGAGGCATAAGCAGAGGTGATTCCAGGCCGATCTCTACAAGGACAAGGGTTTCAGTGTCATATACAAGATGAAAAGGGGTGAAACCCGTACTGTCTTTAGGAGTAGTTCTGTATGTTCATAAAATAATGGGTAATTTGTCAACCCAACTCCCTCTAGTGTGATCTAACTTGATTTTGATTCCTCGAATTAATTCTCGGTTGGTGACTTCAGCCTGCCCATTGCTCTAAGGATAGGCTACTAAGGTGAAAGCCTACTGAATTTCCAACTGATGACACCATTCCTTTATCTTGCGACCTTGAAATTGCCGCCCATTATCCGAGATCAGCCTTCTCGGAATGCCAAATCGAAAGACTATGTTCTTCCAAAGGAATTTTAGCACGCCATTTTCAATTATTTTGGCCAGTGACTCAACTTCCACCCACTTTGAGAAATAATCTACGGCGACCAGCAAAAATTTCTTTTGATTTGGCCCCATTGGTAGTGGTCCCACTATATTCATTCCCCATTGATCAAAAAGGCAGGATATTACTGAGGTTTTTAACAGTTCGGCTGGTTGTTGAGAAAAGTTTTGATGCTTCTGACAGTAAGACATATGCATACATGATGGGCGGCGTCTTGCTGGAGAGTAGGCCAAAAATACCCGGCCAATAAGATCATCCGAGCAAGGGATGCTCCTCCAGAATGATTTCCACAACAACCTTCATGTACTTCTCTCATGACATAATCAGCTTCTTCCGAGCCAAGACACTTAAGTAAAGGTCGAGGGAAGGCTCGTTTGTACATTGTGTCACCAATTAGAACGAAACGGGTACTTCTTTTCTTGACTATCTGCGCCTCAGCTCGGTCATTCGGCAGTATCCCCCTTTTCAAATAATCAGTCAGGAGGGCCCTCCAGTCCGACAGACTTTGGGGCGCTATTAGGTCTTGATCTATATTAGCAATGAGCTGAGTTTCAGCCAGTGAATCCTCCAAGCTCCAAGTAGTGAGAGCACTGGTCATGCGAGTCAACTCGTTAGCCTTCTGGTTATCTGCTTGAGGAATTTTATGAAGAACAACCTCTTGAAATTCTGAGGATAGTTTGCGATAAGCTTGTATATAGCGCTGAAGTTGTTGGTTGTTAGTGTTGAATGATCCTTTGATTTGCTCCACTGCCAACTGTGAGTCGGAATATAAAGAAATCCGGGATGCCCCAACATGTCGAGCTGCTTGCAATCCGACCAGTAAAGCTTCGTATTCTGCCTCATTATTAGAGGCTCGGGAATTAAGTTACACAACTATCCGAATTGTGTCCCCTTAAGGAGATACTAACAATACCCCTACTCCACTTCCTTGCTTAGTTGTTGAACCATCCATATATATTTTCCACTCCTCATCTCTCTCCCCCCTAGTGTCTCGGCTAGGAAGTCCGCCAATACTTGTGCTTTGAGGGTCGTACGAGGCTGATATTGGATGTCATACTCAGCTAGTTCAGTGATCCATTTGATCAGGCGAGCGGAGGCTTCGGAGTTTGTTAATATCCTTCCGAGGCCACTATTAATTAAAACTGTGACCGAATGAGATAAGAAATAGGGACAAAGCTTCCTAGCTGTTATAAGTAGGGCTAGTGCCAGCTTTTCCAGTGTCATGTACTTGCTCTCAACAACTTTTAATAAATGACTAACGAAGTATATATGCGATTGTTTACCATCCTCTAGTCGCCAAGGAATGACGCCATGCTAATTCTCTTTTGAGGAGGCCGATATAAATACGCAAATCCTTTCCCCATAATTAGCTGCAAGTGTAGGGCAGCTCGATATATACTGCTTTAATTTAGTAAAGGCTTGTTTGCACTTCTCATCTCATGAAAATTGAGCCGACTTGTGCAGCACCTTGAAGAAAGGAAGGCTTCCCTCAGCCGACTTAGGGATGAAGCGAGAGAGTGATGTTATCCTACCCAGTAGTCTTTGTACTTCTCTGAGATTTCTGAGAGAAACCATGTTCTGTAAGGCTTGAGCTTTCTCGGGATTGACTTCAATGCCTCGCTCGATCACAACGCACCCGAGAAACTTACCTCCTCGGACACCAAATATGCATTTGGCGGGGTTGAGCCGAATTCTGTATCGGCGTAGCGTGCCGAATGTCTCCACCATATCTCTAATGATGTCTTCAGCCTTTATGGATTTGACGAGAATATCATCTACATATACTTCGATGTTTCGGCCTATTTGCGACCAAAACACTTTGTCCATTAGTCTTTGATAAGTGGCACCAGCGTTCTTTAATCCGAATGGCATGACCTTGTAGCAAAAAGTGTCATCCGCCGTGACAAAACTGACTTTCTCTTGATCTTCCCGTGCCAATGGAATCTGATGATACCCCTGATGAGCGTCTAACATACAGATTAATTCACATCCTTCCATAGAATCTACTAATTGATCTATCCGAGACAAACGGTAGAAATCTTTAAGGCATGATTTATTAAGATCTCTGAAGTCTATACATACCCTCCATTTTCCTCCTGATTTTGGCACTAATACAATGTTGGACAACCATTCGGGAAATTGCACTTCTCGGATATACCCAGCCTGCATAAGTTTCTGTACTTCAGCTCGGATGATTTGATCTTTCTTCGATCCGAAGTGTCTTCTCTTTTGCTTGATGGACCGAGATCCAGGAAGGACATTTAGTCGGTGCTCCATTATGGCCCGAGAGATACTCTGATTTTGTTCTTCAGGCCAAGTAAAGATGTCTCAGTTGTTCGCCAAACAGTCAATTATTCCTCGTTTTAGCTCGGTTGGTAAATCTGCAGCGACTCGGACGACTCACTTAGGTTGACCTGGCCATATTTGTATAGTTCCTCATCTAGAGGCTCCTCCTGTAGAGTGTAGACTTCTGCCATCTCGATCTTCTGGTTCTTCCTGGGGCATGTCCGGACTTCTTCTACGTAACATCTTTGAGCTGCCTTTTGGTCTCTAGTAGCTTCCCCTATTTGATTATTTACAGGGAATTTGATCTTCTGGTGGTAGGTTGATACGGCAGCTTCGAAGGAGTGTAGTGTTGGTCTTCCCAAGATAACGTTATAGGTCGAAGCAGCGTCTACTACCGTGAAAGTGGCGATTCTGGTCCGGTGGAGGGGCTCCTCCCCTAAAGATAGAGGTAGATCGATCCGGCCCAATGGAGACACCTCGTGACCCGAGAAGCCGAATAGAGCAGTGTTCATCGGCTGGAGTTATGCTAGGTCAAGCTACATACGATCAAAGGTGTCTCTAAATAAAATATTAACCGAGCTACCTGTGTTCACGAAGATCCTGGCCACGTCATAGTTGGCAATGGTGGATCTAATCACCAAGGCGTCATCATGAGGGACAGAGACTCCTCGCAGGTCCTCGGGGCCAAAACTTATTGAAGGTCCTTCGGCGTGCCTTCTGCTGGTATTCACTTTCATGTTCTCCAACCATCTTCCATGAGCCTTTCTAGCTTGGTTTGAATCTCCATCTGTGGCCCCACTGGTGATCATGTTGATGGTGCCTGGATGTGGAGTGTTGGAGAGCTCTTGCGGCGATTCTGGACGAGGAGCTAGTTCGCTTGGAGAGGCTTCTCAGGCCCATCGAGGAACTTGAGCGGGTCTCTGGGGCTCAAGTGAGGGTCGAGGAGCTCGCCTGGTTGGGTTTCGCCGAGTAGGGTTCCGTGGTTCTGGTCTTGCTTCTATTTGCGGGAACCATGGTGAGACATTGAAGTTCTGCTACTGCTCCCTCATAGATCTCTTCGGCCAGAGTACAACACTTCCAAGTTGAGTGACCATGTACTTGATGGAAGACGTAAAATGGGCCTCTCTGGTTTGGCAGCATCAATGGTTAAGAGACCTCCTGCACGGCGTGGATTTCTCTATCTTTAATCATCCGAGGAGGGTAGACAGGAGGAATTCTGGGAAGGTGGTTTAGTGATGCAGGAAGGGCCTTTCTACTCGGTCTTTGAGGCTGAGGTTAGTTAGATCTTCCAACTCCTTTTTGCTCGTCTAATGTCTTCTCGGCTTCTTCCAAGTTGATGTAGGTCTCTGCTCTGGCTAGTAGGGCCTCAAAGTGAGGAGGGGGTCTTTTCATCAGGGACTTCAAGAAATCCCCCCTTATTAGCCCTTGGGAAAAAGCGTTGACTACTGTCCCGGGCGAAGCATCTAAGACGTCGACTGCCACTCGATTAAACCGATGTATATAATTCCTCAAGGATTCATTGCCCTTCTGTTTTATAGTCATAAGGTATTGGATAGTTCGGCGGTATCTTTCACTGCTGGTGAAATGCTGGAGAAAGAGGACAGATAACTCCTGGAAGGAACTGATGGATCCCTCAGGAAGCCGGTCAAACCACCTTTGGGCGGAGCCTATTAAGTTGAGAGAAAAACCTTGCATTTGGCTCTGTCAAAGTAGTTATGTATCAAAGCAGCCTTTTTAAATCTTCCCAAATATTCTTCTGGGTCGGCCGAGCCACTATATTCTCCTATGGATATTTGCTTGAAGGACTTGAGCATTCTTTCGACTATAATGTTGGGGGTCGGGGGAGAGTCTGCGCCGACTAGCGGAGCCTTGCCCTTCTTGGGGTCCCTTTCTTGTGGAGTGTAAGATAGTGCTTCCTCGGAAGACTCCTGTAGAGATGTTGTTGAGGATGACTCGACCGACATTGAGACTATAGGAACTGCCTTCGGAGGGACTGGAGTTGAAGGGGCAGATGCTGGCGCTAGTCCTTGAACCGGGCTGGGGGCGCCTGAATAGGAGTAGGACCCCTGGGAAAGATGTCACGTAGGGCGTCCTCCATGGTATTCCTGACCAGGGTGATGATACTTTCCCTGGTCATATTTCCTTCAGTAGAGTTACGATTGCTGGAGTTCGCTCCTTGGTCTCCCATCCTTGTCTCAGGCGTATTTGCTGACAAGATTCCCACAGATGATGCCAATCATGTTGCCTGTCGAGACAGGGACGACGAGATGTCCGATGACGAATGCGACAAAGGACCAATGACTCGGACGGAAAGATGGCCGACGCGGAGGGAAAGCCGAGACGGGAAGCCGGAGTATCGAGTTAGAGCCGAGCCGAATGATGCGAGTCGGTCGAATGGCGTATCCTGCAAGAAGAATGCGGTTAAGGGCACTAAGAGAGATCTCGGTCAAGCCCTTCTAATGCTCAAGGCAGAAATCAGTAAGAAAGGTGGTGAAAACAGTGGAGAGAGTTATTGAGAGCGCAAACCTGCTTTTCTCCTCCTTCAGGAGGGATATATAGAAGCAAGTCTTCTTGTTGAGCGGTACGGTAGGTATGGGTTGTATGACTTAGTGACGTACTCACGCCTGCTCTTAGGGTAACAGGGGCTCATTACTTTCATAAATGTCGCAGGCGCGTGGGCTATGATTAATGCTCATCATATGGTTGATGGGAGACAACTCCTCATTAATGCGGTAGACAGGCTTATGAAAACCAATATGGGTCTCTATTCCTTGGTCGGAGGGAAATGCTAATAAGGCTGCTTTGTTGACCATATGAGCAGAAATACCCACCACGTCACCTGACTAGGTGAGATAAATCATACTTTGGAAAGTCATACAGCCAATATATTGTGCAACTGTCGAGATGCGGGGCTGAGGTGAAGGATAGTGAGGCTGAGATGCATAATAAGCCGAGACGTGGAGCATCCGGGATGCAGTATGTCTAAGCTAAAGAGTATTGGTCGAGACACAGAGCGTCTGACATATAATATGACCGAGGTGCAGAACAGGCCGAGACACGGAGCGTCTAGCATATAATATAATCGAGATGGAGAAGAGGCCGAGACATGGAACGTCCAACATATAATATAGTCGAGATGATTTCCTTACTCGACTAGGATGTACCAAACTGATATGTCTGTCATTGAGACCGAGATATGATGACTTGGAAATGATGGTTACTTATATTTGTACGGGTAGTGACAAGGTGGTTTCATTTGCTATCAGTTGAAAAACTTCAGGAGACTCAAAAGGTGAATGAGATGGATGCTGCGAAACTAAAAGAAATGAAGAGAGAAGAGGAGATTGCAAAAGCTAAGTTGGCATTGGAAAGAAAGAAGAAGCAAGCTGATAAAGCAGCGGCAGAAGCAGCTATTAGGGCTCAAAAGGAGTATGAAAAGGAACTGAAGGCATGTGTTTTTGTGTGGATTATGATACTGTTTCTCAATCTCTCTGGTATGTCTGAAAAAAGTCACATTTTGTTGAAATTTGATAGGAAAAAGAAAAGAGACTTAGAAAGAAGGTCGGGGCATCAACATCGGCTACACACGTTGAGGAAGCCAAAGTTGAATCTAAGGTTTCAGAGCCAGAAGAAGCTACTGTCAACGCCAACGCCCTAGTTGCTGAAAAGAGCAAGGTTGAGAGGGAAAATGTTAGATTCAGAAACCGATCAACAGGAAGGGGTAAGGCACCTAAGATCATACTGAAAAAGACAAAAGCATCATCCTATTGGATATGGGATTCATCTGTTGCAGTAGCTGTTGTGCTATTAGTAGAGCTGTCAAGTTGGATTGGATCCGTTGAATTGAATCCATCGGGTTGACTCGCCCCGCCAAATAATTTAAACGGGTTGGATTAAAACTTTATTAACCCATCATTTTGACGGGCCTAAATGGATCGACCCGCACGAGTTGCGGGTCGGTCCACCGTGGGCATGGGTTGATCCGCAGATTGAAAAATGTCAAAAGATGGAACATGTAAAAATAAAATTGTATAAGTTTTTTTATCAATATTTTAATATTAACAAGACAAGTTTTTCACCATCACAATTTTCTTCTATCACACATATACCTTAACAAAGTATAAAAGAAGTTAAGAGAAAAAAATAAAAGAATATTTGATGTACTCTATTTTTTTTATACTATAATTGTTTTATATTATCTTGTCACTACTATTCTAATCAATATATAAAATAATGACATATCAAAATTAAATAATTATTAGAACTATAAAATCTCAATTGAATCTCTATTTGAAGGAACAAAAATTTACATTTGCATATTATCAAGATTTGGATATTTTAGAATATTAGAAAGGAATAAAAAGCATTGGTACTCAACTTTATAGGTCGATAATTGAATCTCAATTATAAAATTTTAGCTACTTCAAATGTTTATTTTTTTAATCATAGTACCCTATATGTCTTACCGATCATTGTCTTAAGCCCTCAATGTCTAAGTAATTTTAGATATATTTTTTTAATTTTTTGACTCGCTGATTGACCCGCCTAATCTGCAATTCCTCTTTGGTTGGGTTAGATTGGATTGGAGATTTCTCAACTCGCCGAGATGACGGATCGGCCCACCCCTTCTGTTAAATATTGAATTTATAACTGATTAGCTCATCCTACTATGAATCGATCCGTTTGACAGTTCTAGCTATTAGCGACTCTTAGATACTACTTAGTTCCACTAGAAACTGAGGATGACATCAACGATCATTCCTTCAAGAACCTCACCAGTTTTGCAGATGGGGTAACTTCACCAATGGATTTTGCACTTTTCCATCCCTAGAATATTTTTCTAGTAAAAAAAAGGAAAAAAAAATCTTATGTTCTCCAAAGGAAGACATCGAGTAATGTAAACTTATCAAGTTAGATTTTCTCCAAAGTTATTTTTCTTTTCCAACATATTTTTGTAGGTGCAATAATGTATTGTATCTAAGGGGTATGTTAGAGGATGAGGAAATAGAAGATGCTGACTTCTTAGCTAAGAAGGTTGATTCTCGTCATGGAGATAATGTAAAGTCTTATAAATTACAATTATTATAATAGGTTGAATCTCAGAGAATATAAAAATTTTCTTTATTGTTTGAAAAAATATTCTTTTATTTTTAAAATAAAGATTAATGTAGCAGAAAAGTAAATGAGTACTTTCTTTTTTACTTGATTCACAACCCGAGTCAGGTTGTTACTCCAAGGTCTGTAATTCTCCGAGAATTACCTCGATAAGAAATCCACTAAAGTCCCTCCAAATTGAAAACTCTCAATCTCCGAAGATTTCGCTTTTTACAAAAAGTAGAAGATAAGGTACAAGCTACCTATCCTCTTAAAGTTAAGAACAAAATAGCGAAATTACAAGCAATAAATACAAGTTATACTGACAACTAAAGTAAAGAATGAAGCTTGGTTGTCGAGGTTGTGGAGTTGTGACTTGACGACGATCTTGCGGACAACAAACGAAACGATATCACTTCGTAGTAGTGGAATTCTTATTCTCGGAGTTGATCCTCCATTTCTTTTATATGTTTTTTCCAGTCAACTGGAACACCCTCCAGTCGACTCCAAATCGGCCTGTCGATTTGGTATGTTGGGCTTCCCAGTCAATTGGACTTAGTCCAGTCGACTCCAAGTCGACTGGCTTTGCTCCTCCGCAGTTCAAGAAATTTTCTATCCCAATCGACTGGACCTCCCCAATTGATTGGAATACTCGCCATTTCGGTCATACAATCTCCAGTTGATCGCCAACATGCCTTGCCAACTCCGCATCCCAGTGGACTGGACCATACTCAGTCAATTGGGTCTGAGTCAACCGGAAACCTTCCAATAGTCTAAAGACCTACAAAATGAGATTAGCAAAATACACAGTATGAAATGAAATGACAGTAGTAATACTCTCCGATCTCGACTTCCGAGCTCAACACGAACCCTCCGTTGGATTGATGCCTAGCTTTGTCCCTACTTGAGGACTCGGTCTCATCTCTATACTCGAGGCTTACCTGTTGGTTGTTCTGTTAGACTTACCATGCTTGATATTCAATCTGACCCACCAGGGCTTCATACTAGTTGTCCGATCTCCCTGACCCAGCTGAGCTTCATGTCGGTTGTTTGGTCTCTTGATCCAACCTATCTTCTGTCAGATGCCCGATCCACTCGACCCATCTCAACTTCATGCCTGGTGTCTAGTCCTCCAGATCTATCAAGACTTTTGCCTAGTATCCGGTCAACATGACATACTAGAACTTTCTTGTTAAGTCTGCACACTTAACTACATGTTATATCACAAGCTGATTCTAACTTTAACTATGGTTCATACATCAAAACTAAGGAGGGGTGCTCTTTTGCACCAACAATTTCTTCCTTTTTGATATATGATAACATATTAGTTAAAGTTAGGGGAAACATTGTAACAAATTCAAAATGTACTATCAGATTCGCATGCAATATATCAAGATTCAAGTTTCAATTCATATGCAATGCATGAAGTCATAACATACATTCAAAATGTACTAACTTTATCGCTTTTAACCACTCTCTCAATATATGAAGTTATGAAACACATTCAAATGTACAAACTTTAAACCACTCTACTACTCTTCCCCTCCCCTTTGACATACATCAAAACATTTTAAATTATCTTTCAATGTCAAAATTCAAAATTCAAGAATTACTTATCTTTTTCACAAAAATCAATCCACTAAGTTGAACAAGAGTTAAACCAGAGTCCAAGTGATTAGTTTTCAAAATAAGAAAGATTGATTTAAGATAAAAACAAAGTTTATGAAATTTTGATTAATTATTCTACTAAGCATTATATAGGCTTTTCAAAGTACTTAAGTTTTTCATAAGCCTTTTTTTTAAGATATAAGTTTTCCAAAATAAGCTTTTCGAAATACTCTAAGCTTTTCGAAATACTCTAAGCTTTTCAAAGTACATAAACTTAACTTCTAAAGTTCTTGAACAATTTGATTTCAAGGCATGGTAGACTTTTAATAGCTTAAAGTTAACTTTTTACAAAATCCCTTTCAAATTTTGAATTTCTCATAAACTTAGAAATAATTTCTCCCCCTTGACAGAAGATAATTGTTTAAAAATCTTTGAAACTCTCCCTCGAAATTTTTTTGAAAATCTTTAAAACTCCCCCCTTAAAACCATAATTTTACATTTTTCAAAAATGTAATAATGTAAATGTCGTAAAAGTTGTCCAAGCATGAATCCCTTTTCATAATTGAGTAAATAATATATTTAAAATAAACATCTAAAAATTGTTCTTAAAGTAAATGTCTAACTCTTGAGAAATTCAAATGATATAAAATTATCATTAAATTTTGGGTGAGAGTTAGTCACTGAAGTGATCGATTTACTTTTAGCCCCTTTTGGTTCATGTCGATGCACTAAATTTACATTTGAAACATGGAATGCAATCCTAACATCTCTTGTCCATCTTCGTGGCTTAGTATACAAAGAGGTAGTCTTAGGTGTTTGTAAGATGTGATGACTTACCTAGATCTATAGTATCATGAATTCTAGATTTAACTTAGACTAGCTCAATTTTAATTTTCTTTAAAATAATATTACTTAGTAAAAAATAGGTTTGGAATGATAAAGCATTAAAGCAACCTATTCTACCAAGCATAAACTTAATTGTTTTCTAAATGTACTAAACTCAGATTCTGGAAGTGATTTAGTGAAGATGTCAACAAGGTTAGACTTGGACTCGACATAGTCAAGTTCAATACTTCCCTTAGCAACATGGTCTATTACAAAGTGATGTTTAACATCAATGTGTTTTGTGCGTGAGTGATGGATTGATTTTTTTGTCAAGTTTATTGAACTTATGTTATCAACCAATATTTTTATATTTTTGTATTTTAATTCAAAAAATTTTAGTGTGTGCATCATCCACAACAATTATACCACATATTCTCCTAATGTTATATATTCGGCCTCGGTTGTTGATAGAGCAACACAATTTTGCTTTCTACTAAATCAACTAACTAAGCATGCTTCTGAGAATTGACAACCTCCACTTGTACTCTTCCTATCTAGCTTACACCCAGCATAATCTGAGTCAGAGTATCCTACTAACTCAAAGTTATTAGTCATTAGATACCACATTCCTACATTAATTGTTCCTTTAATATATCTTAAGATTCTTTTAACATGTGTTAGATGTGATTCTTTGGCACAAATTTGGTACCTTGCACATATACTAACTGCAAACAGTATGTCAGGTCGACTTACAGTCAAGTATAAGAGGCTTCCTATGACACTTCTATAATACTTTAGATCTACAGACTTTCCTTCTTTATCATCATCTAATATTATGTGTTGTTGTCACAAGTGTTTTTATTTCTTTTGCATTTTCCATTCTGAATTTTTTAATTAATTCTTTTGCATATTTATTTCGATATATGTAATTTTCATCTCTTATTTGTTTTATTTGTAAACCTAAAAAGAAATTAAATTCTCCTACCAGGCTCATTTCGAATTCTTGTTCCATTAAAGTTATGAATTCTTCTAAAAAATTTAGATTTGTTGATCCAAACACTATGTCATCGATATACACTTAGGCTATAAAGATGTCTAGTACTAAAGGTTTTACAAAAAAAGTTGAGTCAATTTGACCTTGTCTAAAACCTTTTGAAATTAAATATGATGATAATTTTTTGTGCCAAGCTTTAGGAGCTTATTTTAGTCCATACAATGTCTTTTTCAATTTGTATACATGATTAGGATATTCTATATTTTCAAAGTCTAAGGGTTGACTTATGTATACCTCTTCTTTAATTACTTCATTTAAGAACGCAGACTTAACATCTATTTGGTACAATTTGAATCATTTGTATGCCACATAAGCTAGCAACATCCTAATGGATTCAAGTCTAGCTACCGGGGCATAAGTCTCGTCATAGTCTAACATTTCTACTTGACTAAACCCTTTCGCCACTAAACAAGCTTTATTCCTTATAATTTCCCCTTTGTCATCTAATTTATTTCTAAACACCTATTTAGTATCTATAATGAATTTGTTTGATGGTGACGACACTAAATCCCAAACTTCATTTCTTTCGAAATGAGCTAGTTCTTCTTGTATGATTATTACCCAATCAGGATCCGGTAAAACCTCATATATTGATTTGGGTTCAATTTTTGATATAATGCTATTTGGCTTATGTCTCTTATAGCTGACCTAATTTAAACTCCTAGAGTTGGATCACCTAACACTTGTTCAATCGGATGACTTGAGTTTATTCGAGGTGTCCTTATGTTTTCTTGACATTGGATTTTTTTTCTTCTTCTTTCTGTATGGTTTCATTCACTTCTTCTTGGCTATTATCATTTGTTTGATTATTAAGTTCTTCTTCATCAAATGTTACATTAGTTGTTTCTTCAATTTCTAAGGTTTTCTTATTGTATATTATATAAGTTGTTGAATATCCAAGAAAGATTTCGTCATCGATTTTTGAAGTGAATTTTCCTAAATGATCTTTGGTATTTAGAATGCATACTTTACCCCCAAAACCTCTTAAATATTTTATTGTAGTTATTTTATTATTAAAAATTTCATAAGATGTTTTATTATGTATTTTATTAATTGTTATTCTATTTTGTACATAACAAGCGGTGTTTATGGTCTCAATCCAAAAATAGCTAGGTAGGTTGTATTCTTTTAATATTGATCTAATGGATTCTTGTAGAGTCTATTTTTTTCTTTCTACTATTCCATTTTACTAAGTGTTCTAGGATATGAATATTCATGATGGTACCCATTTTCTAGACACGTAAACTTTTTTATTTTTAAATTCACTTCCATTATGACTTCTTATTTTTTTTATCTTAAGATCTTTTTCATTTTCTATTTGTTTAATAAAATTATTAAACATTTCAAATGTTTCATCTTTATATTTTAAGAATTTTACCCATGTGAACCTAGAGTAATCATCTATTATTACTAAACAATACATATTTCCATTTAGTGATTTTACTCCATGTGAATCAAACAAATCTAAGTGAAGTAGTTCAAGTATTGAGCTTATTCGACTTTGATTAGTTAGTTTATGTTGGGACTTGATTTGTTTTCCTTGTTGGCAAACATTATAAATTTTGCTTTCTAGATTCTTTAGTTTAGGTAAGCATCTAACTAAATTTGTTTCACTTAATTTGGTTATATGCCTAAAGTGGGTGTGAGCAAGTCTCCTATGCCACAACCAACTTTTCTCTTATTGTGTCAAATGACACTTGAGTGAGGATCTTACTAAGTTTATTGAATAAATATTTTTATCCCTAACACCTTTAAGTAATATTTAATAAAAATTAAAAGTGTTTAAACTTGTATTAGATTCAAGTTTAGCTTGGCTAATCAAGTAAGTTTTTTCAAAATTGACTTCCAGGTAATTGTGAGGCATATGACCTTCTTGGATATCAGGTGGACCACTTCCTAAGACAAAGTCGATCAAAGAATCAAGTGCTTAACTCGATTTAAACTAAACTTTGGACTAATTAGTTAAAGACTTAGTGAGTTAGCTTCGGTTAGTTTCACTCAACTTAGTGCACCAGGTAGTGGCGAGGCATATGACCTTCTTAGATATTAGGTGGACCACTTCCTAGACATGCACTTTGAAGAGCTTCCCTAACTTACTATCAGTTCACTTCATCTTAGTACTAGATTGTTCAAGTTTAAACTACTTTTCCTATCTAGTCCGTTCTAAATTAAGCAAGTAAAACTAAGCATGGAAAAGTTTAACTAAGTGTAGAAACATGTAAAGATTTAGCTCCCCTGAGTAATAGCTCAAATGAGTTTTATGCACTAAGTGAATTTAACTTTTGCAGATACAAAATTAGTTTAGTCCAACTTGGTTGACCAAGCTAGACTTAGGGACCCATATTTGGACTCGACTCTTAGCGTATCGGCTAAGCAATGACATGTATGATTTGTAGGATGACTTAGCTTTGTATTCGAGTCCGAACTTATTGTACACAACTTGTTGAAACCCAAGCATCATGTTGAGATACTTGGAGCCCAAGGTGAACCTTTCGAACGTTCCGGTGAGATCTACTACTTGCCTTTTCAAGACAAAGTTCTCTTCCTCAAGCTTTGCAACTTGAATTGAGTCTCTATCCTCAACTTAGCAAGTCAAAGTCTTCGAGTTGACTTTCCCCTTAAGTACTTGGACTTCCTTAAGAAGTGAGTCGACTCGATTCTCGGACTTAGCTAATTTCCTACCTAAGCATGCTATGACGTTATACAATTTATCTTCTAAGGGAGAGTTTACCTCGTCTAGTCCTTTGGAAAAGGATGCAGATTTGTGGCTTCTCTCGGACTCGGAGCTTGATTCGACCTCGGAATCCTCTGTGACCATGAATGCTATAAAGCTTCTTTTGGGTTCTTCAGCGTCCGGCTCCTCTAATGACGACTCGTCCTAAGTTGCTGAGTGCCTTCTTATTTTTCTTTTTAGGATTTTCTTCCTTGTTTTAGGTTCACGCATTCTGACTTGTAGTGATCCTTCCCATTGCACTCGTAGCACGTGATTTCCAATCTAGGTCTTGGTTTGTTATCAAGTACCTTTTTGGCATCTTTCTTCGTGAACATCTTCCGAACTATGTTCACAATCTCTTCCTCTCCATTTAGGTCGGACTCCGACTCGTCTTTGGACTCACTCTTGGTTTTCTTTCCTTTTTCCTTTTTGGTCAATCCTGCCACTAAAGTTATACCATTCTCGATTTGACCTGAGTTAGATTATTCGTGTAGTTCAAGTTCATAAAATAATTCGTCTAATTTAATTATGGAAAGATCTAGAAGACCTTATAGGCATTGACGATAGATGTCCATAAGGCATTCCGAAAAAATGCCTTAAGGGTGTATCTAATTATGTCTCTATTTTCAATTTGATGACCTATTAAGTGTAGTCCATTTAATATCTTTTATCCTAGTGTGAAGTTGACTCACACTTTTATTTTCTAATATTTATAATTAAATAATTTATTAAGTAACATATCTTTTTTAACTATCCTAGTGTCACTAGTGCCTTAATATAATTCTATTAGTCTATCCCAAAGTTCGTTAAAATTTTTGAAGGGTCCGACTCTATTGAGCTTCTCTTTGGCTAATCAACATTGCAAGGTGTTAAGGGTCTTATAATCGATTTAAACTCTTTTCCTAATATCTACGGTCCATTTCTCTAGATCTAACAACTCTCCCGAGTAATCTACAGGAGAAGTAAACTCTTTCCTAATTGAAAACTAAACCTCTAGATTGATTTTCAAGAAGCATTCCATTCGCTGCTTCCAATAGCTAAAGTCCTCTCCGTTAAAAAGAGGAGGGCGAAGAATGCTATAAGCCTCTAAGTGTGATATTTTTTATTTTTAAAAAATTACAAAATATGTATTATTTAAAAATATTCCTAGAGTTACAAGAATAAAATGAGATTATACTAGTACAAAAATTGAACCTATAATAAAGCAAGATGAACAAGTATTAGATAAATTGATCTTAGTGCACAATTTAAAATTAAAGCAAGGCAAAAATATAAAGAAAATTCTTAGAGCTCACTTTGATAGTTTCACCAAAATCGGAGTGCCCCCACTCTAATACCAATTATAGGATCGAGAATTCCCAAGAGAGGAGGGTGAATCTCGAAGAATATAAAAATTTTCTTCATTGTTTGAAAAACTATTCTTTTACTTTAAAAATAAAGATTAATGCAGCGGAAAAATAAATGAACACTTTTTTTTACTTGGTTAACAACTCAAATTAGGTTGCTACTCCAAGGCCCGCGTAACTCTCCGAGAGTTACCTCGATGAGCAATCCACTAAAGTCCCTCTGAATTGTGAACTCTCAATCTCGGAAGGTTTCACTTTTTACAAAAAGTAAAAGATAAGGTGCAAGCTACCTATCCTCTTGAAGTTAAGTACAAGATAGCGAAATTACAAGCAATGAATAAAAGTTATACCACCAACTTAAGTAAAGAATGGAGCTCGGTTGTCAAGGTTGCAGAGTTATGACTTGATGATGATCTTGCGGACAGCAAACGAAACGACAGCACTTTGGAGTAGTGGAATTCTTGTTCTCGGAGTTGATCCTCCATTTCTTTTATAAGCCCTTTCTAATTGACTCTAAATCAGTCTGTCAATTTGGTATGCTGAGCTTCCTAGTCGACTGGACTTGGTCCAATTAACTACAAGATGACTGGCTCCGCTCCTCTGCAGTTCAGGAAATTTTATATCCCAGTCAACTAGAATACTTACCATCTCAATCGCACAATCTCTAGTCGATCACCAATGTGCCTTTCTAACTCGACATCCCAATCGACTAGACCATACTCAGTCGATTGGGTCTGAGTCGACTGGAAACCTTCTAGTTGCTTGGAGACCTACAAAAATGAAATTAGCAAAATACAAAGTATGAAATGAAATGACAATAGTAATATTGCCCGATCTCGACTTTCGAGTTCAACATAAACCCTCCGTCGGATCGACGCTTAGCTTTGTTCCCATCTGAGGACTCAGCCTCATCTATTCACTCGAGGCTTATCTACGGGTTATCCTGTTGGTCTTACCATGCTTGACATCCGATTTGATCCACCACGGCTTCATGTCAACTGTCCGGTCTCCCTGACCCAGCTGGGCTTCCAGCCGATTGTCAGATCTCTTGACCCAATCGGTCTTCTACCAGATGTCCAGTCCACTCAATCCATCTGGACTTCATGTCTGGTGTTCGATCCTCCTGATCTATCAAGACTTTTACTTAGTATCCGGTCAACACGACCTACTAAAACTTTCCTGTTAAGCCTGCACACTTAACTGCATGTTAGATCACAAGTCGATCCTAACTTTAACTATGATTCATACATCAAAACTAAGGAGTGATGCTCTTCTACACCAATAGTGAAGCATATTGTTAATAAGTTAGTAGTTCTATATACAAACATAGCAATTCTATGTACAAATATTCTTTTTATCAAATTACTTGTTGGATCGAAAGCGTCGCTAGAGGGGCGGGGTGAATAGAAAGCGTAAAATCTTTTCGTCTTTTCGTTCGTTCGATTAAAACACAGAGATGCACAGCGGAAAAATAAATAACACGAGTTTATTTTTACTTGGTTCACAATCCAACGGTTCTTAATCCAAGTCCCCGCGATCCTTGACTGCGTACAAAGAGGCAATCCACTATAGAGGCTCCTCCTCGTTGGAGGTAGGAGACAACAATTACAAAAACCGAAAACACGAGGATGAAGCAACAAACTTACCTCACCTCGTTATGATTAAAACCACGAATACAATAAATAAAAACTAATACTTGTTGCTGCCGACGAAGAGATTTTGAACTTGCCGTTGCGTTGGCGTTATGACGGTGTTAGAGCTATGGCATTGCGGGAGCACTTTGAGAGTAAGATGGATTATCTTTGGGTTGAAGTTCTCCCCTCCTTTTATAGACTTGTGCCTTGGAATAAGTCTAGATGTAGATCCTCAACTTTTGGAAATTATCACGAGGTGGAACCTTATCTTATCGCGAAGTGGTCGGGTCAAATGTTATCCTATTTGACCTAGCGCAAAAGGCTAATTCGTTGTCATTAGTCGACTGATGTCTTTCATCAGTCGAATGCCAATATCCAACAGCCGATTGCCAGCCTGGCCACTTCTCTACAATAAGAGGTTAGCACAGAATATGATAAATATGACGGTTCCAAACCATCCGATCTCGACCTAGACCTTCCACTGGAAGTCTTAGTCGGATCGCCGCCTACGGTCATCCATGTATAGAGGACATGACCTTACCATCTCTCTTCACACTCATGCTTACCTCTGGTCCTTTATGACCTGTCGCTTTGCTTCCAGTCTTCACTTGGGTTCTTCGACTCCCACAAAGTTCTCCCGATGTCACCCGACCACCACGGTTTCTCGACTCGGGATTCTCCAGGTGTCACTGACCTTCATCTTAGCTTAACCATTTCCTGCATATTTAATTCAGTTCATGAGATAACAATATGATCTTAACTTTGGATTTTTGTCATAATCAAAACCTAAGTTTGATTATCTAGTGCTCTTACACCAACAATCTCCCCCTTTTTGATCTATGGCAAACTGACATAAAGTTAAGGGAAAATTAAAACATAAAACAAGTAGAGTAAATTGTAAATGTCCTTTCAAAAACTCCCCTTTAACCCTAGGTGAGTTTTGAAATATATACTTTAATTTTTAAAATTAAATTTTGTATTACTCCCCCTTAACTTTCGCTCTTCTCCTCCTTTTGTCATAAATCAAAAAAGTGTCGAGGTTTTTATATAAAATAGGGGTTTAAAAAACAACATGTGTCTAGAATTATTAAAGATAAATCAACTATGAGCCCAAGCATGCGTCTAGCAATGGTCAGATAGATTGGTTCGAGGTGTGTCCCTCTGTACCAATAATTTAAAGGGTTGTAATATAACCCTTAGGGTTAGTTTGCTCTCCCCCTTAGTCAAATATATGAAGTATAAGAGATTTAGGGGGCGCTAAACTTTGGCCTAGAGAGTTGTATACTTGGTATTTGACCAATCGAAGTTATAATTATTTGTTATGTACAATAGTTGAGAAAATAGGTAGCATTTTGAAAAAGTTATGTTAAGTGTATTTCAATTATCTTTAACATCTCACTCATTCTATGTGTCTCAGAATGTGTTCACCTTATATGTTTTGTGAGATGATTTGAACTTGATTAAAGATAGTCAACCTTGAGTTAGATTCAGATTTAACCTTTAGATCGTTAAGTAACTTTTCGAGAAACTGGCTTCCAGGTCGTGGCAAGACACAGGGGCCTTCTTTGATCGGAACAACGACCACTTCCTTAGACAAAGCCAAATTCAAGAAAATATCACTTAAGTCACTTAGGGTTACTTTATGATCTAACTAGTTTAGGATACGGCGAGGTAGCTTCAGCTAGTTCAACTCAGCCAAGTGCACCAAGCTAGATATGCCTTATCTAGCTCGAATACACGAGACGTTGTTTCCTTAACGTACTATCATCTCACCGCATTTTGATACTATGTTATCAAGATTGACTAACTATTGGTCCTATCTAACCATTCTAGAATTTAAAAGAATAATTTAAACATGCAAAGATTCTAAGAGTGTGAGTACACAATTTTAGTACTAGCTCCTCCTGGATCATTGAACCAATTTGGTCTGTCCACATAGTGGACTTGATCCTGGGAAATCCAATACTTATTAGTCTTTATATGTGAATTCAATAAAAATTTTGGGACTCATGCTTGGACTCTTTGATGACTACGATTCACAATAGACATGTTCGATTTTTTCGTAGTCATTGACCTAAATCCGAGTCCGACTTTGTTGTACACGACTCTTTGAGTTCCAAGTAGTTGATTAAGATTCTTGGATTCCAACGTAAACCTTTTCAACCTAGCCTCGACCTCTTGAACTCGTCCTTTCAAGAGAGAATTCCCCTCCTCAAGTTTTTCAACTTGAGTTGAGTTTTCCTTTTGAACTTGACTAGTTGAAGAGGTTAGAGTAGCCTCTTGCTTGAGGGTTTCAACTTCCTCAAGTAACGACTCAACCCTAGACTCAGACTCAGTCAATTTCCTATTTAGAAACTTAATTTCATGATATAAGTTTTCAATTAATGAACGACTTACCTTAATCTTTTCTTTTGATCCGGCTTTGAGTCTTGACTCAAATTCATCCTCGGAGTCGAATCGGAATTGGATTTGTAGTCGGCTTCGGACTCGGACTCTACCGGATTTGCCATGAATGCTAAGTCATCATCTTGATCTTTATTGTCCCAAGTTGCATGAAAAGCCTTCTTTGCTCCCTTTTGCTTTGGTTTGAATTGCCCCTTCTTTTTGTTCTTCGATTGCCCCCTTTATTTTCGAATTATTCTCCGCACCATATTCACTATCGCGACCTCCTCTTCGGATTCGGACTTGGGTTCATCCTCAGGTTCGGATCCTTCTTCTTGCTCGGGAGGTGGCTTGCTCTTCTCCTTTCTTCTTTGACCTACAAGCAATGCAATACCTCTCTCGGCCCGGATTGCATTAGTTTGTTCGTGAAGTTCAAATTCGGAAAAGAGCTCATCTAATCTAATCTTAGAAAGGTCCTTAGAAACCTTGTAGGCATCAACTATGGATGCCCACAAGGTGGTCCTAGGAAAAGCATTAAGAGTGTACCTTATTATATCTCGATTGTCTACCTTTTATCCGATGGCATGTAGACCGTTCAAGATATCTTGGATCTGTGCATGAAGTTGCGAAGCGGTCTCGTGATCCTGCATCTTTAGATTATATAATTTATTGAATAGTAAATCTCTTTTACATACCTTAGCATCGGATGTCCCTTCGTGTAGATCGATTAACTTGGTCCAAAGATCTTTGGCGCTAATGAACGGTCCAATTCAATTGAGCTCCTCCTTGGACAAGCCGCATTGCAACATTTGGGTTGCTTTTGCGTCGGTTTCGATTTGCCTCTTGGTTGAGTTGGTCAATTTGTCGAAATCCAAAGGCTCCCCTTAATCATTGGTGGGTAGAGCAAAGTCGGTTTGGATTATTATCCAAGTCTCGACTTATATTTTCAAGAAACGCTCCATCCGACCTTTCCAATAACGGAAATCATTTCCATTAAAGAATGGAGATCGGGTGGTGCTATACCCCTCAATGTGGGTCATTAATTATCTTGCAAAACACAAATAAAACCAAAAGGAATTCCAAGACTTGGTCTTGGATTAGTAATGCAAAAAATAATAAGGAATAAACGAGAGATAAAAGGCTAAACAAAAAAACTACGCACTTACGACCTTCGATGCCCTCGAAAGGGTACTGAACGTTGGCTTTTGGGGATGAAAACATCTTGTTACGAGGGTAAACCCATGTAAGAATGTAGATCTCTTAGAGAGCTTCAATTCGGTGGGTAGCACATTTTGTGGGTCCACTTGTGTGAAAAGTTATATCCGTTTTACCGTCGGCTACTCCAAAAGCGAATAGTTTGATCGATATTTGCAAATACACAATCAAAAAAAGGTACCAAGACTTCATATTGGATTAGTAGTGTGGGAGAAATAATAGGAATAATTCACAAATAAAAAAATAAGAAAAGAAAGCCAAAAAGTGCTAGATTGGTGGTTACACCAACTCTTAGCGTCCCCGCTCTGATACCAATTGTCGGATCGAAAGTGTCGCTAGAGATGGGTGAATAGCGAGCATAAAATCTTTTCGTCTTTTCGTTCATTCAATTAAAACATAGAGATGCACAACCGAAAAATAAATAACACAAGTTTATTTTTACTTGGTTCACAATCCAACGGTTGCTAATCCAAGGCCTTGCGATCCTTGACCGTATACGAAGAGGCAATCCACTATAGAGTTTCCTCCTAGTTAGAGGTAGGAGACAACGATCACAAAAACTGAAAACACGAGGATGAGGTAACAAGCGTATCTCACCTCGTTAAATTAAAACTATGAATACAATAAATAAAAACTAATACTTGTTGCTGTCGACGAAGAGATTCTGAACTTGGCGTTGCGTCGGCGTTATAACGATATTAGAGCTTTGACGTTGCAGGAGCACTTTGAGAGTAAGATGGATAATCTTTGGGTTGGAGTCCTCCCCTCCTTTTATAGACTTGTGTCTTGGAATAAGTCTAGATGCAGATCCTCAACTTTTGGAACTTATCACGAGGTGACACCTTATCTTATTGCGAAGTGGTCACGTCAAACATTATCCTGTTTGACCTAGTGCAAAAGGCTGATTCGTCACCATCAGTCGACTAATGCCCTTCATCATTCGACTGCCAATAGCTAGCAGTCGATTACTAGCTTGGCCACTTCCCTACAGTAAGAGGTTAGCATGGAATATGATAAATATGACGATTCTGAACCGTCCGATCTCGACCTAAACCTTCCACTGGAAGTCTTAGTCGAATTGTCACCTACGATCGTCCTCGTACAGAGGACACGACTTTACCATCTCTCTTCGCACTCGTGCTTACCTCTGGTTCTTTATGACCTGTCGCTTTGCTTCCGGTCTTCACTTGGATTCTTCGACTCCCACGAAATTATCTCGGTGTCGCCCGACCACCACGGTTTCCTGACTCGGGATTCTCCGAGTGTCGCTGACCTTCGGCTTAGCTTAATCATTTCCTGCACACTTAATTCAACTCATGAGATAACAATATGACCTTAACTTTGGATTTTTTTCATAATCAAAATCTAGGTTCGATTATCTGGTGCCCCTGCACTAACATTACTAACTTGTTCTTTTTCATTTTGTAGCCTTATATTTTGAAGAAACATGGGTCTCATCTCTTGCATTTCTTGTTGAGGATTATGTACTATACTTTCTAGATGTTTAACAGTTTCATTTTTTCCACCGAAGCTCCAACTTTTGATGATTTAACTCCAAAACCCATTCCATGCATTCTACCTCGAGATTCCTTGCCAAATACAAGGTTAATTGCATCATCAACAAGGTTAGTTGTGTTTAAAGATTCGGATGGGCATTCTTCTATTTCTTTATGCAAAGAACAAGATACAACTTTTGTAAAATAATAAATTTAAGTAACTAGTGGTGTCATAGGTATGAAAACTTTCAGATATAATAACAAGAGATAGTCTTATCACTATTTTATCTCCAATAGCCGGACTAATAGGTTGCCCATTTTTCTTCTTATGACCTTCAATCCAAATTTGTGACCTTCAATCCAAACTTGTGACCTTGTAATTGTTGTATCGACAGGACTTTTCATAATTTTTTATAAATAATAATACTTTTCATCATGCTAGCCAATCGTGCATAATCTCTCCGCTCATTGTGTACATGTGATCTTGATTTTCCATCATTGTTTTGAATTTTGCACTCTTTTCTTGAGAATAAAAATATATATAACATATTCATATATAATTGATTATCTATTTGAATCTACAAAATATATCCAACACGACAAGCATAAGAATATTTATAATGCATCAAAATCCATTACAAGTAAGACTTTTTCAATTAATACTTACTTGAAATTCAGCTGATAGTGTTCTCTTTACAAATATTTCCCACTGTTATTGATCCATAAATTCATACTTCAAAATATTAAGATTTCGTAACGCTACTTACAGTATTAGCCTCTTGTACAAGTATTTGCAGTTTGAACTCTCTATCACGCCACAACTTAGCATATTTTGAAAGCTTCTTTTCTTTTTACACTCCTCGACATTATAATTCTCCTGTACATTAAGAAGCATAAAATTATATCTACTTTTTGTTATAAAATAGAACTAGATAAATTTAGTAACTCTAGACATTACCTGAAGACAACTCCACATCCTATTTTTCACTTCTTCGGTTACATCATTCCACCTATCTAATGTATATGACACAAATTTCTTTACCATGCAACCAAGAAAAGAAATGTACTTTACAGAATTAACCCCAATCAGTTGTCCGAACTCATTACACTCCAGCTCTTTGGGCTTTTGTCGACCACTAACTGATTTCAATTTTGATGGACCCCGTCCCTTTTTATATCAATGTTGTCTTCATCAATTGACTCTTTATCATGCAAATCCTTTTATGAATTAGGTGAAGTATTAGAGTCCACTCCTGATAGTCTCTTTGCTATATTATCCTACAAAATAACATAAAGAATACTTTACTATAGTAAACCAAGATTTAAAAAAAAACAATACCATCTAAATTTCATCTACAAATGTTCTGTTGTCTTTTTCTCATTTTTTTTAAGCTTTTAAACGCTACACAATGACCTGCTCATAAACAATATCACAGGATACATTACTGAAAATAAATAAGTAGAAACAATAAAAATATATAATAGCACTTGAGAAGAACATTTGTTATTGAAATAAGAGAAGTATAAAATCTACACTTGGAAAGTGAAGTCATGGATCAGTCACATCAATTACATCACACTCATTCCTTGCATATGGTCCTTTTTCAGTAATATTAATATCAAGTCTAAACACATCAAGAGGTGTTGTTGATATATAGGCTTCATCTTCAATCAAGTTCATGTCATGAATACTCCGAGCCGACGCTTTTAGCAACACATACCAATTTGATTCATCATTGTCCCTATAATAGAATAGTTGCTTTGCTTGTGATGCTAAAATGAAAGGATCACTTTCAAAAGTTCTTAGTCCTTAGTGTAAGTTGACCAGTGTAACACCATCTTCCATTTTAATACCAGTTTCAATATTAACCTAATAACATCTAAAAACAAGCACTTTGAAAGAATAGTAGTCAAGTAAAATAATGTCTCACATAACTCCGTAATATGAGTCTTCCTCTTGTATGTGAATAATCATTAGCACTAGATTGACAAATAGTATCGGCTTCAATTGAAACACCACTATCTTATGTCAACCTTCCAACATCAATTGTGTGGAACCGATGTCCATTTATAATATAACCAATATAAGATATAACATGCTTTCTTGGACCATATGCTAGCCATTGGATTCGGCCTGAGGAGTTACCAAGGTCGTGTTTTGATAACCATTTCGCAAATATTTCTATATGTCGCTTTTGTAATAATGTGTCATTAGATATGAAACAACGATCTACTCGTTTAAGCTCCTCAATGTGCATCCTATTTAAAATCATTGATGGGTGATTGTTAGAATATACAAATTATGTAATAGACCATGAATATCTAATAGGATTTGCAATTAAATATACTCATTGTAAATAAGGTTCAACTTCTGCGGTATTGAATAATATATATCGATGTGCGACTTGCAACACCTGATCTTCTAAAATCCTTTCTTTTCCTTTAGAAATTGGTCGACCTTCCACTAATCCATTCTCCAAATCCTCATTCCAATTAGAACGAACATCAATACTAGTATCTTTTTGAAAATATACACTACAAAATCGCATTCTTTCTTCTGCGAGATAACACTTAGCTATGCAACCCTCTTGCCTTGCTCGATTCTTCACATACCCTTTAAGTATTTTCATAAATCTAAATAAAAAAAATCACAGTCAAGGATTGTTGATAGCAAAATATAATTTGTTGTATAATAATTATTACTTTTCAAATGGATACATCTAGCAAAAGTGGACTGATCCACACAAGCAAGCTTATCTTGCTAAATTCATTATCAAATGAACCGAAATGGTAAAGAAAGCAGATGGAAAATATCTTTCTAATATGCATAGTGTTTCAGAAATATTCTCCTCGAGTTGTTCTAAACGGTTCCTGTCTAACACTCTTTGACATAATTCATTGTGAAATGCACAAAGCAGAAATAGCGCATTGCGTGGAACTTTCAATAAAAGACTTCTCATTGCAACTGAAAGAAATTGTTGCATTAGAACATGACAATCATGAGATTTCATGCCAATAAGCTTACGCTCTTCTAAAGAAACACAATTACCAATATTTGAGTTATAACCATTTGGTAACTTTATTTTCTTCAACCTAGAGCAAAATATATCCATTTCTTTTTTAGACAATGTGTAAGGTGCAGCAGACCAGTGATACATGTTTTCTCCTTTTTTTTAAGATGTAATTCTTCTCTAATTTTTAAGTGCATCAAATCTTTGTGGGCATTAACACCATCTTTGTTTTTTTTCTTCACATTTAACAATGTGCCTATGACATTCTCATAAATATTCTTTTCAACACACATTACATCTAAATTATAGCGTAACAAGAGCCTCTACAAGTAACCATCAATACATTTCATAGTATTAGTTCAATAATATAATAAATTCATTAAAAGATAATGAATAAAGATGCAAATAACTTACACTCCAATATGACAAATTGAAAAAGATTGACTTTTCCTTCCACATTTGAACTGGTTGTTGTACCTTCTTTGAATTATTCTGCTTCTTCCTCTTTTTCGTTATAGTGTTGATAGTCTCACCCTTTTATTTTTTTACCTCAGTCATTTTCAATGCCTTTCACTACATTGAGAATTTCTAACCCAGTCAAAGGTCTAGGTTTCCCTTTTCTCTCCTTTTTCCCATTAAACCACTTCTTTTTCTCACGAAATGGATGATCAGGAGCAAGGAATATCCTATGGCCCAAGTATGCAAACTTTCTACTATATTTAAGTCACATAGAACATATGTCTTCACCACATATCGGACAACCAAATTTACCTTTTGTGCCACATCTAGCTAGGTTTCCATAAGTTGGAAAATCATTAATTGTCTACATCAAAATTGCCTTCAGATTGAACATTGACTTACTAAATGTATCATATGGCTCCACACCTGTGTCCCACAACTCTTCAATTCTCCACAAGGGGTTCTAAGTATATATCTATATCATTTCTTGGTTGCTTTGGGCCTGGAATCAGTAATGTCAACATAAGATTTTCCTTCGCCATGCACATCAATGGAGGAAGGTTGTAATTAACCAAAATAACATGCCAACGACTATATCTAGAACTAAGGTCACCAAAAGGATTGAATACATCTGTTGCAAGACCAAGTCGTTGATTTCTAGGATCCGATGCAAAAGCTAGCCACTTATGATTTATTGTATCCCAAGCTACTGAATCTACTAGATGACGCATCATATGACCTGGACTTTTGTGGTTGGAGTGCCAAATCATGTTTTCAGCTTTTTCTTCTAATTTAAACATGCTTTTAAATCTAGGTATAACGGAAAAATATCAAAGCACCTTTTCTGGAACTCCTTTATGAACTTTAGTAGTTATTTTGTCCACCTTCCATCTCATGGAGCTACACTTTGGGCATGCGTCCAAATCTTTAAGCTCCTTTCTAAATAGACAACAATCATTTGGGCAAACATGAATCTTCTCATATTCTAAATCAAATGGTTTTAACAGCTTTCTCATTGAGTATACATTTTCTGGAAGTATATTTTTTTCTGGAAGCATGCCACCTAAGATCTTAAGAAGCTCATTAAAACTATTGTCAGTATGACCATTTGTAGACTTATAATTGTATAATGTGACGACTGCTGATAACTTTGTGTAAGTTGTACAACTAAGAAAGAGAGGAGTTTCTGCATCTACTAATAAATCATCAAACTCATAGTGTCTTGTCTCAGATATAGTGTGTCCAACCTCTTCTTCCATCACAAAAACATCTTTATATAAGTGATATGCCTCTCTACTTTCATCTTTCTCTTCTTGAACTCCTCTTAAATTACTTTTTCTTTGAAATTGTGAGGTATAAGTTTCACCATGGAAGACCCAAATAGTGTAAGAAGGATCTATCTCTTTCATAATTAAGTGCTCCTACACTTGGTCAAATTTCATATACCTTTTGTTTTGACAACATTTGCAAGGACATAATATTACTTTACGCATTTTGGCATAGTTCCTAGCTTGTGCAAGAAATTTTTGAACTCCTTCTTCATACTCCGGTACAAGCCCAAACACATCCATTCCTTATCCATTTCGTAACTGACCAAAACTCTAAAATATAAGTTACAATCCATTAGTAAAATACATAAGAATCAATCTAATTGGTCTAGAGAGAAAAATAAACAAATCTAGTGAGGCAGAAAACCTCAATTTTATCAAAGCAATATCCTACCTACAAAATAAACATATGATATTCATGAACAATGTCCTGCATATAAAAATATATCTAAGTATATGAACCGAAATAAACATGTGCATATTAATAAATTACGATTTCTAAATAAAAATTCTACGAATTCAAGAATAGCTTCAAACAAATTAGCATGACAATGACAAAAAATTGTAATAGGACTGTTGAACAAATATATGAAGTTAGGGTCCTATATATGCTTCCCAAATGCAATTAGTAAATCGTTGCTTGTCCCTCCCAACTGCTTATATCAGGAGTCAGATTTAACTCATAGCCATTAATGCTTATCCCTCCCACTCCCAGTTTATGCTCTCAAAAGTACGAAGTCTCCTACATCAAACTCTCTAAATCTACAATCTACCTACAAGAGACATAATATTGATTGCTTACTGTTTTCTTGTGGTTGACCCTATTGTGCAATTCTAGGAAATGTTCAATGCAAGGCTTAGTAGACACAAGTATATGGTTGAGCATCAAAAGTGAATAGAGAGTGAATCAGTAATGATTCATATGGTGCTCACAAGAGATTGGGAAAGAACAGAAGTCAGTCTATCAATTTACAGAGATATGAAAGACACAATCAACAACATTTAAATTTGATTTTGGCATGAAATAACTACCAACGAAACTTCTCCAGAACAATTGATTGGCCTTTAATTCTTAGATAGATCAACATACATTTTGTTATCTCAAATCTGTGAATCTTTGTGCTAGATTAAGAACCATATGCAAATATTGTACATTTTCGTTTGACCAACAGAAATAGTGCTCCAATTGACAATTTGGTAGCATGGTTTGAATTGGTAAACATTTTATACTATGTAGAAAATATCAAAAAAAGCCAGAGGATTGAATAGCTTACGGAGATCTTTGATTTTGTGGATGCAGGGCAAGCGGCGGTGAGCAAATCTTGGAGCTCGCAGTCCACGTCAGTGATGCCTCAGATCTCTTGGAGGACGATTCGGATGAAATCTTCAGGGGAGGAGTTGTTGCCGCAGGACGCTGTTGGGCATGTCAGGGAGGAAGGCGCCGGCGAGGATTGCGACAGAGAGAGTCGAGGATCGCGACGGAGAGCGGCGTGTGACAACGGATTCCAGCGAAGGATGAAGCCTGGCGGCTCCTTGTCCTGGACGCCGTCTGGCGATGCCGGCGGCGACTAGCGAGGGGCGGCAAATAAGCGACAAGCAATTCGTCGGGAGAAAAAAAACTTTAGGTTTCGGGCGAACGTTGGCGGGAGGAAAAAAAAGTGAGGTCAAAATAAACAGCAATCACTTGAAATAAAAATACATCAATTAAAACTATTTTTTATCAATTAAAAATCCGATTATATATATAATCTTATCTGCATCGCGCATTAACGGCGCGCGGCAGAAAATCTATTTTTTTAGACTTATAACAATATATAAATTGTTACTCTTTCGTATTAACAAATATAATATTATTTACAACGTAATAGATTTATATATTATAAAAATTTATTTTTTTATAATTAGATTTTTAACGACGAATAAAATATACATTATTATTATTTAATATCATTATTTCATTAATTAACATATATTATTAATTTTAAATTTTTTAATTCCATTAAATATATAGGATTATTATTAATTTAAAATTCTTTAATACATCAAAAATTTATTTTTATATTATTTTACAAAATTATTATTAATTAAATAATTTTATTCTATTTTTATAATCATAGATATTTAAAATTTAAAATTATTTATTTTAAATTCGAAGTGCACTTAATGATATTTAATTAATAAATATAATTTTATCTATAACGAATATTAGACTTTAACAACATACACACTACAAGAAAAATAGAAAATAACGATGAATTATTTTCGTCGCTAATACAAATAATTCGCCGCTAAATAAATTTTACGACGCAAAAATTTCATCGCTAGAGTCGTCGTAATAAGCTTGTCGAAAAGAAACATTAGCGACGAATTAAAAGTATTTTCATCGTTAATATTACCGACGGAAAAAAAAATGTCGCTAATAAAAAATATTTTATCGCAAAATCTTGAATGACGGAAAGAGGAAAATCATCGATTTTAGCGACGAAATATACAACACTCGTCACTAACTATCAGTCGAGTGACGCAATAAAGCAGTCGACTGTCTAATTTTTTGCCCCGCCATTGAATCGGGAAACACTCGACTAGTGTCTCGACTGTCAAGTTAACGACGAAAATAACTTATTTCGTCGCTAACATCACTCGGTTGATGCAAGAAAACAGTCGACTGTCTAATTTTTGCCAACCACAGAATTGGGAGACCCTCGACTGGCTCCTCGACTGGAGACACTTTTGCAATGAAATATATAAATTTCGTCGCTAACATCCTACAGCAGTCGAACGCGTCAACTGTCGACTCGACTGATATGTCAAACTCTAGTGACGAAATAAAAATTTCATCGCTAAACATCAAAATCCTGATGTCGTATATCGACAATTAGCGACAAAATTGGTATAAAATCGTCGCTAACCTTGGAAATACAGATTTCCAAAATCCATTTTATTTGTATTCGAAATCCTGTAATACAATATCAACCACACAATTTAACTTAACAACATACAACTAAAACAATAAAACCAACATATGCATTTAAAAACAACTAACATAACATCAAATTTAAAGTCCAAAAATATCCAATTTCATAAATTCATAGTATTAAAATGCAAACACATTCAAATTCACTAGCTCAAAATATAAATGTTCACAAACTCTTAGATGGAGGAGGAGGTGGAGCTGAAGATGACTCATGCATCAATGATTGTACTGCTTCAAATATATCTTCAAAATTGGATATCTTGTCTTGATCTCATTGATGTCAACTCATCTTGGGTGTTAGCTAATTGAGCCTGAGTGTTTTCTAATCTTTGCTCTGTAGATTGAAGTTGTTCACGCAGTGCTGCGTTAGTTGTTCTGAAGGAGAAGTTGACATCTGAAGAAGTGAACCTAACTGGTTTTGGCCCACTTCCAAGTCCTCTAATATATCCAGAGCGAACATCGAGGACTTGATCACAAATCTGATCTACAATCTGAATAGTATCGATGTTATCTTCGATTTCTTATGATTGGATGTATTCATATCGCAGTCTCACCATATCACTTTAAGAATAACAAACATATTATTAATATATTTACAAATAATTATGAAAATTTAAAAATAACTTTCCTAAATTTTATCGATTATATCTTATGTATGCAACCTCAGCTCTCTCCCCACTCCACCCTTTTGACGAGCTACCGTGTGTTGTATTGAAGACAATAATCCGATCTTTTCTCTGAGACTGATCGGTCTGAAAAATATTATGATGTGTTAATATTAAAAATATCAAATAATATACTGTAACTATAAAGTTTGTACTTGTTGGTGCAATCGACCCAGGTCACGATTGACCGGACTTGAGTTTGACTCGAACTGTATTTTGATGTTAGACAAAACGTATGACATGGGATTGTCATGGAAAGTCCAACATGGGTTGGCCACGTAAATCCAAGTGTGTAGCCTTGGTTGTGAAAAGTCCAAGCATGGGGCTTGGTGTTGGAAAAATCCAAGCATGAGGCTTGATGTAGAAAGTCTTGAGGACTTGGCAAGTTCACTAGGCTCGGGGTCCTTGAGTCGGTGAAGGATGACATTACGAAGCCGTGCGCTTGGTGTCGAGGGATGGCAATCGACTGATCGGGGTGAATTCGGGCACAAAAGCTTTTCCAGTCGAGTGATCACGGCGATCACTCGACTAATGGGATCATCAGTCGACTAATGGGCATGATCAGTCGACTGATAATGGATCCGTTGGAATTTGGCCAGCGTGGATCAAGTCGTTGTGAGACAACGGCTACAGGAGCAGTCGACTGATGGTCACGATCAGTCGACTGATGGTCGCAGAATCAGCTCGATGCAGGTTATAAATGGAGCTCGAGATGGAGAATTTCGTCAAGATTTTTGGGGAGATTTTGAAGGGGAATTGCTGCTGCATTCCAGTCCTTCAAGAGCAAACCAAAGCAAGCAACAAGTAAGAGTTCAAATCCATTTGTAGTATAGTGTTCTTTACGTATTTCATTTGTAGTCTTTGTATTTGCTTATACATTTTGTATTACTTATTGTAATTGCTTGTACGAGGTTTCTCCACCTCCGACTTGTGGTCAAGAAGAAGTGTTGTTAGTGTCGTGCGCATAACACGAGCTCGTTGAGCTCACCTCGTAGAGTAGGAATCTTAAGGTTTCAAATCATGTATATCGTGTGTCGTGTACTTGTATTCTTGTTTTGTTTTCATTATTGTATATTCCGCTGTGCTAATGAGAATTATAGACAAGCGATACGTGACGAACGATCGATTTCCATCCACCACACGATTTGGGCTATTCACCCCCCTCTAGCCGGCCACCGATCCTCCAACAAGTCGTATCAGAGCGAGGAACTTGTCACGGACTAATCGCCAACACAAGCACGACAAGATGGCCGGCTCCAATATCTGTCCACTGAAATATGATGGAGATTTTTCTTGATGGAAGAAACGGATGGAGGTATACTTCGAAACCGATTTCGATATGATGCTAGCAATTGAAAACGATTTTGAAGCACCTAGGGATAAAGAAAACAAGTCGTTAGTAAAATCAAGATGGACCGAAGAGCAACGACAACAATTCAAGATGACGGTTAAGGTAACAAAAATATTGATTAAATTAATACCTAACCATATCTTGTGTAAGATAGGTGAATATGGGGATGCTAAGGAGTTGTGGGATAAGGTGGTTAAATTCCACGAAAATTTTGAACCGGCACAAGTAAAGAAGGATGCCAAGGAAGAGTGCTCATCCTCTCACGCTCAAGAGGAAGAATCCCCATCAACATCCGGATCCAAGGATGTTGAAGAATTGGAGGAAACCTCCACTTCTAGCATTGAGGGGGAGGAGAGGGTTTCCATCCCAGATCAAGAACAAGAAAAGACATCTACATTCGGGAGAAGTGAAGAGCAAGAAGAAAATCCCCTAGGTAACTCATGCATTGTACTTAAAAATAAAAGTCACATAATATGCTTTGAGTGTAGGGAGCAAGGATACTATAAAAGCAAGTGTCCCAAGAAGATTAAGAAGGCTCAACCGGTGCCAAAGGTGAAAAATACCAGTGTCCCCATAATTAGAATCAAGGAGCACGTGGTATGCTTCAAATGTCATAAGAAGGGACATTATAGGAGTCAATGCCCTAAGGAGAGGAAGAAGGGGCAAGAAGAGGCATCTCATGTAGGGGGAGCTTCCAAAGCTAACCCTAAGATAAATTTAATTAATGCACCTTCAATTTCTAGAGTTAAAAAAGCATGCTAGAAGTTATTTTAATTCACTTGCTATTGTCCATGAACATAAGCATGCTAGTAGGAATAGATATGTGTTGTTTAGGTGCTAAAAGTCATAGTTATAGACCTAAGTACAAACCTAGGACCAATGACACTAGACCTATCTTGCCTAGGGAGAGCATAAGGAGAATAGAAGAAAATTTGGGTATTAACCCCAAAAAGTCTAGGCATATGCCTAAGAAGAGTCATTCCCAAAAGAAAAATGAAAAATCAAAATTGGGAAGGTTAGAATTAGAAAACCAAGTCTTGAGGTCAAGGCTTGAGAAACTTGAGAAGACCCTAGAAAAAATGACAAATTCATTTAAGGGGTCTAATGGTCAAATTTTGGGACCTATAAGACAAGAACCAGTTAAGGGCAAGAATGGTTTGGGTCACAAACCTAAGTCCTATCATAATGTTCCATTCAACTATGGAACTATTTCTAGGTCTAGGAAAACCAAGGCTAATAGGGAAGTTATCCCTAAGGTTAGCCATGGTGTGTGTCTAGTGGCTAAAAATTCAAAGAAATCCAAGGTAGCCACTAAGAAGGTCAAAGGGGAAGTCACCTCTAGAGTTAACCTAGGAAAGACCCAATTGACTAAGGCTTCAAAGTTAAAAGGGTCATTAGGAAGGTATCTAGGGAAGTTATCCCTAGTGAATACCTAGTTAACCTAAGGAGCTCCAATAGGTATTGGGTTCCTAGGAGCGTGATCGATTCATGTTAGATGGGTTATGGTGTGTCAACCCTAAATAGATGGGTAGTTAACCTAGTCATGGTAGAGTTAACACTTTAGGATGTGCCAATGTATTTTAAGAAGTTGAAAATTGATTAAAATTGACACTTTAGGTTTAGAGGTCATGGTGTGCCATTTTGGATTTTTGACACACTAGGGAAATGGGTTGTATTATGGCAAAATGGATTTAATTATATCAAATGGCAATTAATACTAAAATCTAGGTATTTATACCTTTATCTTTTACTTGCTATGATTTACTTGTCATATGTCATGATATGACATCATATTTACTTTTATCATGTAAAATGTCATGATCATATTTAGGGGTATGTTTTTGTGTCATGATGCATAGATTTCATTCACATGCCATGACATCATAATTTTGGCACATGCTTATTCATGTTATCAATTATATCATAATCATCATTCATGCATAAATAAAATGAATTTAAAGACTATGGCAAGATTTGAAGTCCCATGCATAAGGGAGTCAAATAGTGTTGCCTAGCATATGCATGAAACCCTAAATAACCAAGACCCATATCTCACAAGAAAACTTGACTTGTATGTGTTTCACACATTTATATACAAGCGAGATGTTTAGGAAAAAGGAATTAAAGGTTTTAAAATCATTTCAAAATCATTTTGAAAAACCTTGGTGAAGTCTATTTTTGGATAGCAATCACCATTGAATGAGGTGATACAAAGAGGGCTCAAACATTGAAGCTTTTCTCAACTTTTAAACTTTGTATAAATCTCACTATTTTGTGGGTAAAATAATTTTCAAATATTTTTCACCCATATTGATTGTTATAAGTATTATGCATATGAATTTTCATGATTTTTCACTGTATGTATAATTACTTATGAATTTTTGAAAACCATTTCTGATAACTGAAATTTGGATTTTTATCATCGACCGCTTAATGGCAATGATCGATGTGAGAACGACCGATCGGTAAAGGAGTCGACTGCCAATGTTGATTTCGGATAAACAAGGTTTGTTAAGCCCATGTTCAGTTAGGTTAAGGCTCCCTAACCACTCCTAACCCTAGGACATGCTTTGAAAAGCATTAGAAAGGGTGGAAATCCATTGGATATGGATTAGGAGAAGTGTTTAGGGTGAGTATCAATTTTAAGGTGTATGGAAGTTCAATGTCGAACTTGTGCCTTAATTTTGATTGTTTAAGTATTCTTATTGGCTTAGGGACTCTCCAAGGACATTGTTGGTGCAATGGTCAAGGGGGAGCAAGTCTTTAGGGAGAGGTATCCATCCTGGGAAGTGTTGGATCGAGAAGCGTCGCTAGAGGGGGGGGTGAATAGCGAGTGTAAATCTTTTCGTTCGTTCGTTCGATACACGAGTAAACACAGCGGAAAATAAAGAGACACATTTATTTTTACTTGGTTCACAACCCAACGGTTGCTACTCCAAGACCCTAACGGTCCTAGACCGCGTATGGAGGGCAAAGCACTATAATGTCTCCTCCTCGTTGGAGGTAGGAGATAGCGATCACAAAACCAAAAGTACGAGGATGAAGCAACAAGCCTACCTCACCTCGTTGCAAATAAAAACAAGAATACAATAACAAAATATGTTACTTGTTGCTGCTGCCGACGAAGAAGATCAGAACTTGTCGTCGCGTTGGTGTTATGACGGTGTTGGAGCTTTGACATTGTAGGAGCACTTGAGAATTAAACTTGATGATCTTTGGAGTTGGAATCCTCCCCTTCTTTTATAGATTTTGGCCTCTGAATATGTCTCTTCATCTTTCGGAACATATCACGAAGTTGTACAAATTTTATCGCGAAGTGCCCACGTCAAACGTTATCCGTTTTGACCTAGCGCAAAGGCTGATTCGTCGCCATCACCAATCGATGTCTCCATCGATCGATGAGCATCGATCGCCTAACGTCCGTGATCGCTACCGGCTTGGCCACTTCCCTGCAGTAAGAGGTTAGCTCGGAAAATGATAAATGCGACGGTTTTTGACCGTCCGATCTCGACCTAGACCTTCCATAGGAAGTCTTAGTCGGATTGCCACCTACGGTTGTCCCCGTACAGAGGACACGACCTTACCATCTCTCACTCACACGAGCTTACCTCGATACTTACTGTGTCGCTTTCGCTTCCGGCCTTCCACTCGATTCCTTCGGCTCTCTCCGAAGTCACTCGAGTGTCGCCCGACCACCGCGGCTTCCTTTTGGTGTCACTAGCCTTCATCTCTAGCTTTAGTACTTTTCTACACACTCGATTTAGCTCGTGAGATAACGATGTAAACTTAACTTTGTGTCTTTGCCATAATCAAAACACAGGTTCGATTATCTGGTGCCCCTGCACCAACAGGAAGATGGATGTGTATTTTTCCTCATGGGAAGAAAATTGAGAGAGTGTCTCTCTTAAGTGATATGAGACTTATCACTAGAAAGATTAAGGTATGTGTTTTCCTTCAAGGGAGAGATTATAAGATCTCATTGGGATATGAGACATTCATACCCTTGGGGAGGACCTTTTTGATGTATGTCAAAATGGATGAAAAGTTACCAATTGGGGTTAGTTGGAATTCTCATTGGGATGTGAGAATTGTCAATTGGGGATAATTGGTAGACTTGAGTTTGAGGTTTTGTCAAACATCAAAAAGGGGAAGATTGTTAGTGCAATTGACCCAGGTTATGATTGACCGGACTCGAATTTGACTCGAACTATATTTTGATGTTAGATAAAACGTATGCCATGGGATTGTCATGGGAAGTCCAACATGGGTTGGCCACGTAAATCCAAGTGTGTAGCCTTGGTTGTGAAAAGTCCAAGCATGGGGCTTGGTGTTGGGAAAATCCAAGCATGAGGCTTGGTGTGGGAAGTCTTGAGGACTTGGCAAGTTCACTAGGCTTGGGGTTCTTGAGTCAGTGAAGGATGACATTGCAAAGTCGTGTGCTTGGTGCATCTGAGGGATCGTCGGACGGGGAGCGAATGGAGTGAGGCCCATGTTGGTGCAACAATGCCCCAAGCATTTTATGTTTTGATGTTTGGATAATCATCTAAGTTAGGCAACAATTTGTGATCTAAATTGTGATGATGTTTAAGTAACAGGAAAATCCAAGTATGAAGATTTGGTGAAAGAAGAGTCCAAGGTAAAGGTTTGGCGGCATAAGACCAAGCATGTTGTCTTGGCAGCATTAAGTCCAAACGGATCTTGGAAAAGGGAGTCCAAAAGCAAGTCTTGGCAGCGTAAGTCCAAGCATGTAGACTTGGCGGCGTAAAGTCCAAGCACGCTTTGGCAAAGGAAAACTCTAGACATGACAAAACCAAAAGGGCGAACAAGTCACGGACTCGGAGGGATCAAGGCGCAAGGCTTAAGGAAGAGCTAGGAGGTTAAGTCTAGGTCTAGGGGTGAAATCAAGTGTGAAAGTATCACGATCGACACGATGTATCGATCCGATCGTCAGTGCTCGAGTCGAGGATGAAACCACGACCCGCGATCATTCTTGTGACCAAGGTCGATCGATGTTGAATCGATCGACCGCCAACGATAATGATCGATCGATAGGCGTAAAAGCGAGCACGCAGAATGGAGTCGCGACTCATCGCGGCGTGATCACTCGATCGATCACCCCATCACGATCGATGGAGGATCGATCGGTGATGAAAGTGCCATTGGATGAAACGACTCTGAATCCCGAATCCGGCTATTCAGAAGTCGTTAACCATAGCTCGAGATCGTACATCGATCGGATGTTACATCACCGACCGATCGGGCTCAACGGAAAATCAGCCTCTTCTCTATAAAAAGAGGGCTGGTGGAGGTTTTTGGGGTTAATGCTTATTCTCCAATCTTTCTCAACAACCTCCACGAATTCTTTAGCTTTCTAAGTGATTTAAATCTCCTCCTCTTCTCTCTAAGATTAGATCAACATCTTTTTTAAAGAAGAAGAGTAGTGGTGTAAATAAAGCTCATTATTGTATTTTCTTGGATTTATCCACCTTAAGGATCGCCTTGGAGTAGGAGCGCTATCTCAAAACCACGTAACAGTCTTTGTTTGAGTTTGATTTTGTTTTTACTTATATTATTGTTTTTTCTTCCACTAATCTTATTGTAGAAATCGAATAACGCTATTCAACCCCCTCTAGCTATTCCAACGATTCCTATCAAGTTGTATCAGAGCCCGGATCGCATCGGAAGATCTAGCAATCAACCTGAGCAAAGATGGCATTTCAAGAGGGGTATAGCACGGCGAGGCCTCCGTTCTTCGACTAAGAACGATTTTGGATATTGGAAAGGTAGGATGGAGTATTATTTAATGAGCGATATTGAAAATTGGTTTAGTGTTGTAGATGGTTTTGAGAAGCTCGAATTCGAGCACCACTACCGGCTAAAGGATTGGACAAGAGAGATGGCCAAGAAAGCACAAGCAATGCAAAAGCAACGACCACACTTCAATGTGGTCTATCCAAGGAGCAACTTTCTAAGGTCGGGCCATTCAATTCCAAAAAAGAGCTTTGGGAGAAGCTCATCAACTCAATGAAGGATCCAAAGAGACAAGAAGGGCCAAGAGGGACCTTTTGATTGGCCAACTCCAAAGCTTCACTATGAAGACAAACGAAACCGTGAGCCAAATGCATGGGCGCTTCAAGGAAGTAGTCAACGGACTACACGTTATAGGTGAAAAGGTCGACAACCGAGACCTTGTGAGGTATGTACTACAAGCCTTCCCTAGGACCACCTTATGGGCCTCAATGGTAGATGCCTATAAGGTTTCTAGGGATCTTTCATTAGTTAAATTAGATGAGTTATTTTGTGAATTTCAATTGCATGAACAAGCTAACACTTCATCCAAAGAGAAGGGTATAGCTCTTTTTGTAGGAAAGAAGGAGAAGAAGAAAAAGGAAAAGAAGGAGGTGTCTTCCTCATCCGAATCCGAGGAGGACTCATCAAGTAGTGAGGATGAGTTGTCGGCAAGTGAGGTAGCACACTACGTCAAGAAATTTGGTGGGAAGTCAAGGAGGCTCACCAAGAAAGATGTGAAGTGGATGTTTCAATCCTCAAGAGGTAAATCTTCTAACAATTCAAATTCTATTTCTAACGTGACGTGTTTTGGTTGCAACAAGAAAGGGCACATAAAGCCAAATTGCCCGAAACTAAAGAAAAAGGAGGAGAAGGATAAGAAGAAGAAAGAAAAGAAGGAAAAGAAGAAGAAGGAGGCGATGATGGCACAAACGTGGGATACTCTAAGTATGGAGGAGTCTACCGACGATGAAGAAGTTTGTCATTCAACCCGGAACTTAGCCCTCATGGCATTGGAAGAAACCGGAAGCTCAAGCGAGGAGTCTTCTTCCTCTTCAAGTGATGAATCATCATCAAGTGATGATGATGAGGTAGAAGAACCAAGCTTATGGATAGTTGATAGTGGGTGCTCAAAGCATATGACCGGGGATGAGAGAAAATTCTCCACTATCAACCATACTAGCAAAGGAAAAGTGTCATTTGGCAATAGCGGTAAACTTAAAATTCTAGGAAAGGGCACCATTGAGGTATCTCCCAATCTTGCTATTCATAAAGTTCTATTAGTTAAAAATATGAAATTTAACTTACTTAGTGTAAGCCAATTATGTGATGCAAAATTTTGATGTTAAGTTTGATTCCTCAAAATGCTTTATAAGACACAAAACTATAAATGATTGCATGTTAGTAGGTTTTAGAAAATCAAATATATATTATGTTGATTTATCTTATGCTACTAATCCTTCCACTAAGTGTCTTATTGCAAAAGAGGAAGAAAGTTGGCTTTGGCATAGGAGACTAGGTCACATAAACATGAAGAATATAACCAAAATAGCAAAATTGAAGCTAGTCAAAGGATTGCCTAGAGTCAAATATCTCAAGGACAAGATGTGTGATGCTTGTCAAGAAGGGAAAAAAATCAAAAACATCACACAAAGGTAAAAATTTACTTAGTACCGCCTTACCATTAGAATTACTACATATGGATTTATTTGATTGTCATAGTACCCCATCTATAATTGGTAGTAAATATTGCTTGGTAATAGTAGATGATTTTTCTAGGTTTACTTGGGTGTTTTTCTTGAAAAATAAGGATGAAACCTTAGAAATAATCATAGGATTTAGCAAAAGAGTAGAAAATGAAAGAAACTCAAAATCAACCGGATCCGTAGTGATCATGGTGGAGAGTTTGAGAATTCTAACTTTTCAACTTTTTACTTAGAACAAGGGTACAAGCATGAATTTTCTTGTCCTAGAACACCCCAACAAAATGAGATTGTGGAAAGAAAAAATCGTGCCCTACAAGAAGCGGCTAGGACAATGCTTAATGCATATTCCTTACCTAGCTACTTGTGGGCGGAAGCGGTTAATACCGCTTGCTATATCCAAAATAGGGTATTAATTCATAGGTTTTTAGGAAAAACTCCATTTGAATTGTGGAATGGTACAATTCCAACAATTCATTATTTTAAGGTCTTTGGATGTAAAGTCTATATCTTAAATACCAAAGATAACCTAAGTAAATTTGAGTCCAAAGCGGATGAGGGAATCCTAGTTGGATACTCATCCACTAGTGTAGGATATAGAGTTTACAATAAAAGGACTCAAAAGATTGAAGAATCTTCAAATGTTCAATTTGATGAAACTTCAAATACATACCCTAGAAAATCCCCTATTGATGATGACATAAATAATGAAAATCAAGAAATTACCAAACAATTTCAAGATTTAAACTTAGGAGGTATTAATCAAGGGGGAGGATTGGATCAAGGGGGAGTAAGGGATGACTCCGATGATGAACTTAGGATTGAAGTTAATCATGATCAAACTCAACTTGATACACCTCCTAGAACCATAAGAGTTCATCAAAGTCACCCATTAGATCAAATTGTGGGTGAATTATCTCAAGGAGTTAGGACTAGGTCATTCCATAGGGACCCCACTAGTCATATAGCTTTAATTTCTCAAATTGAGCCCAAAAACATTAAAGATGCATTACTTGATCCGGATTGGATCTTAGCAATGCAAGATGAATTGACTCAATTTGATAGGAGTCAAGTGTGGGAGTTAGTTCCTAGACCAAGTGAAAACACAATTATTACTACAAGATGGGTTTTTAGGAACAAACTAGATGACCAAGGGAATATCACTAGAAATAAAGCACGATTAGTTGCAAGGGGTTTTAATCAAGTTGAAGGACTTGATTATGATGAAACATATGCCCCGGTTGCTAGATTAGAGTCCATTAGAATACTTTTAGCATATGCCTCCTATATGGGTTTCAAACTCCATCAAATGGATGTCATGATCAAATCGGCATTCCTAAATGGGTTTATTAAGGAAGAGGTGTATGTAGAACAACCTCCCGGGTTTGAAAATATGGACTACCCAAACCATGTCTACAAGCTTAGGAAAGCCTTATATGGTTTGAAACAAGCTCCCCGGGCTTGGTATGAAAGATTGTCAACTTTCCTAATCTCTAAGGATTTCAAAAGGGGTAGTATAGATCAAACTCTCTTTATAAAGTCAACATCTAAGGACATCTTTGTAGCCCAAGTGTATGTTGATGACATTATCTTTGGGTCAACAAATGATGAGCTTCTTCAAGACTTTATTCAAAATATGGAAAAAGAGTTTGAGATGAGTCTAGTTGGAGAATTAAATTTCTTCCTAGGTTTGCAAGTTAAACAAACTAGCGAAGGAATTTACATTTATCAAACCAAATATGCTAAGGAAATGATTAAGAAATTTGGTTTAGAAAATGCTAAGGTAGTGTCAACTCCAATGGCAACCAATACCAAAATAGATAGTGATAGTGAAGGAAAACAAATAGATCTTACCCTTTATAGGAGCATGATTGGTAGCCTCTTGTATTTAACCGCTAGTAGACCTGAATATTATTTTGCGGTTGGTATGTGTGCTAGGTATCAATCATGTGCTAAGGAATCTCATTTAGCGTTAAAAAATTTTAAGATATGTCAAGGGCACACTAAATGTAGGTCTATGGTACCCTAGGACTAGGTCTTTTGATTTAATTGGGTACACCGATTCCGATTATAGGTTGCAAAATTGGATCGGAAGAGTACTAGTGGTGGATGCCAATTCCTTGGGTCTTCCTAGTGAGTTGGAGTAGTAGGAAGCAACCTTGTGTTGCTTTATCCACCACCGAGGCCTAATATGTGGCTATGGGTGGTTGTGTAGCTCAACTCTTATGGATGAAACATACCTAGAAGATTATGAGTTATATTACTCCAACATGAAAGTATATTCTGATAATGTAAGCACCATTAACTTGACCACAAACCCGGAGCATCACTCTAGGACCAAGCACATTGAAGTGAAGCATCACTTCATTAGAGACCATGTGGCTAAGGGGGATATTGAGCTCAATTATATTGAATCCAAGTCCAACTTAGCCGATATATTTACCAAGGCTCTCCCCGAAGTAGAATTTTCATCACTTAGGAGAGAACTTGGAATGTGCTTGGTTGAGTGAAGGTGTAGGTTTGCATGATTCTATAGAAATACTAGGTTTTATACCTTTAACCATCTCACAAAATACCTAAGAAACCATGATTTTTGTATTGAGCCACCTAGACAACATGTGAGATGATAGGAAGATGCACTTGGTTCATCATGCTTGTTATGATGCATTACTATGGACCAAAGTGTCATCTAGAGACATTAATCCTTAATTGGACCAATCATTGGGAAGACTTATACACAATTGATGTACATATAGCTCCAAGAACATGATTGGAAATGTCAAATAAAACATATTTTAAACTATGTTTATCATACTTTGCAAAACTATTTTCAAGTGAAACACAAAAGTGATACAAAGTTTGCAAAATTTTAGAACTTCTTGCTAGTTTCCAAACTTGTATCAATATTGAAATCTGGAAAACATATATTTTTCAAAATATTTTTCTTTGATAAAGTATGATTTCAGAAATGTGTACACAAATTTTCATGATTTTTTGAGGTTTCTAGAATTTCTGACGCATTTCTGAATTTGATGCGAAAAGGTGATTTTAGATATTCAGTATATCGATCATTGTAGTTGAGTCATTGATACACTATGGTTTCAGAAAATCAGTCTCATTTTCTAAGGTTTAGGGTAGTGTTGATATCCTAAAGCAATAGCATGATAGTATTGAGTCTAAACAACGTATATGACTGTTTAATGCCATGTTTTAGAGGGAGTTTCACAAAATATATCTTTCTCCTCTAAAAATTTACATTGTTGGTGCAAAGTTAGGTTTTAAACTTTCAAATTGGTTGATGACTTTAGCTCCACATGTATTTTATATCTTGGATTAAGGGGGAGTTCAGTCTTTAAATCTATGCCTTAGTTCAAGATTGTTACACACTCCTTCATGATATATATGTTTTTATCGTTTCTTCTCTTTTTGATGTGTGTCAAAGGGGGAGAAGAAATGTTTAAGTTAGAATTGGAATTGAATACATGATGTGATAATATGCGTAATATGCGTATCTTTAAAAGACCTAACTTGAATGATTGTCAAACATCAAAAAGGGGGAGATTGTTGGTGCAACAATGCCCCAAGCATTTTATGTTTTGATGTTTGGATAATCATCTAAGTTAGGCAACAATTTGTGATCTAAATTGTGATGATGTTTAAGTAACAGGAAAATCCAAGTATGAAGACTTGGTGAAAGAAGAGTCCAAGGTAAAGGTTTGGCGGCATAAGACCAAGCATGTTGTCTTGGCAGCATTAAGTCCAAACGGATCTTGGCAAAGGGAGTCCAAAAGCAAGTCTTGGCAGCGTAAGTCCAAGCATATAGACTTGGCGGCGTAAAGTCCAAGCACGCTTTGGCAAAGGAAAACTCTAGACATGACAAAACCAAAGAAAGCTCTTGGAAGCAAGGCGCAAAGGACGAACAAGTCACGGACTCGGAGGGATCCTGAAGGTGCAAGGCTTAAGGAAGAGCTAGGAGGTTAAGTCTAGGTCTAGGGGGTGAAATCAAGTGTGAAATATTCAGTCTTGATAAGTATCGATCGTGATATGATGTATCGATCGGATCGGTGCTCGGAGTCGAGGATGAAACCACGACCCGGGATCATTCTTGTGACGAAGGCGATCGTGATGTTGCAATCGATCATTGCCAGCGATGTGATCGGTGATAGGCGTAAGCGAGCAGAATGGAGTCGCATCGCTCATTGCGGTAGTGATCACTCTGATCACCCCATCGGTCGATTGATGGAGGATCGGTCGGTGATGAAAGTGCCTTGGTTGGATGAAGCGACTACGAATCCGCGAATCGGGCTATTGAGCCGTTAACCATGCGGGATCGGTGATCTTTGTACATCGATCGGTGATCGCTCAACGGAAAATCGACCTCTTCTCTATAAAGAGGTGGTGGAGGTTTTGGGGTTAATGCTTATTCTCGATCTTTCTCAAGCCTCCACAGATTCTTTAGCTTTCTAAGTGATTTAAATCTCCTCCTCTTCTCTCTAAGCTTAGATCGACATCTTTTGTAAAGAAGAAGAGTTGTGGTGTAAGAAAGCTCATTAGTGGATTTGCTTGGATTGATCCACCTCGAGGATCGCCGTGGAGTAGGGCGTTATCTCGAACCACGTAAAAGGCCTTGTTTGCGTTTGATTTTGTTTTACATATATTATTGTGTTTGCTTCGCTAATCTTCTTGTAGAAACCGAAAAATGCTATTCACCCCCTCTAGCTATTCCAGCGATTCCTACTTGGGGTATCAAACACCCATCAATTTTCAATTGATAACATTCTCCCAAAAACATCCATCATCCCAAGATGGATACCTCCCCCTAAAGGCTTGCTCCCCCTTGACCATTGCACCAACAATGTCCTTGGAAAGCCCCTAAGCCAATAGGAACTCTAAACCATCAAAATTAAGGTTCTAAGTTCAACATAGAACTTTTACTCACCCTAAGTTTGATACTTTGACCTAACATAACTCCTAATCCATATCCAATGGATTTTCACCCTTCATAATGCTTCCCAAAGCATATCCTAGGGTTAGGAGTGGTTAGGAACCTTACCATATATTGAACACGGGCTAAACAAACCTTGTTAACCCGAAATCAGACTGGTGATCGACTTCAGCGATTATCGATCAGATCACTCATCGATCGCCGCCACAAGTGGATCATTTAAAAATTCTCGAATTTTTATCGACGAAATTCAAAAATTCATAAATAATTATACGTACATCGAAAAATCACGAAATTTGATACGTATAATACTTATGACCAAAACAATGGGTGAAAAATGTTTTAAAAATATTTTACCCATAAAATAGTGAGTTTGATACAAAACTCAAAACCATTGAAATTTTCAATGTTTTGGCCCTATTTTGTATCAACTTCATCAATGGTGATTGCTATCAAAAGATAGACTTCACCGAGGTTTTTCTAAATTGATTTTAAAATGATTTCAAAACCTTATTTTAGATCATATTCCTTGGGCTCTAAGTACATGACTTGTACACAAGCTTTCCCAATGATCCACTAATAAAATTAGATGAGTTTTGGTTCAACTAGATGCAAAAACTATGCACCTTGAACTCAACTCATATCCTAGCATCTCACATGTATCTAGGGTGTATAAATACACATACATGTCAATTGGATGTGAGACGTGGGTTTTGGTTCATTTAATCTAGGGTTTCATGCATTTTCCTAAGGCAACTCTACTTGATTCCCTTATAAATGGGACTCCAAGTCATGCCATAGTCCTTAAATCAATTTTAATCAAATTTTCTTAAATGCATGAATGATTATGGCATTAACGATGATATAAATAAGCATATGCTCATAATCATGATGTCATGGCATAAAATAAGATCTAAAACCACATGACATTTACCTAAATCCTAAACATGAACATGACATATAGAATGATTAAAAAAATAAGCATGATGTCATGGCATGTTATATGGCAAACAAAGCATGACATATAAAATATATATAGGTATAGTAATACCTAAATTTTAATATTAATTGCCATTTCATATAATTAATTATATTTTGCCATATTTCTAGTTTTCTCCAAAGTGTGCCAAAAACCCAAAATGGCACACTAACCTCTAAATCTAAATTGTGCCAATTTTGATCATTTTATCAAACTTCTCAAGTAATATTGGCACATCCTAAAAACTTTTAGGATTATAGCTCAAATGTATTTCCAAGGTGATCATAACCTTGAAAATATCCTAAGGTGCCACCTTTATCATGGTTGAGTTAACTACCCATCCAATCAAGGTTGGCACACTCTAAACCCATCTAGCGTGAATCAATCACGCTCTTAGGAACCCAAAACCTATTTGAGCTCCTAGGGTTAATTAGGTATTCCCTAGGGATAACCTCCCTAGATACCTTCCTAATGACCCTCCTAGGCTTATTAGCCTTGGTCATTTTGGTCTCACCTAGGTTGACTCTAGGGGTAACTCCCCTTGCAACCTTCTTAGTGGCCACCCTAGGTTTCCTAGAGACCCTAGCCACTAGACACACCCTTTGGTCAACTCTAGGGATGACTTCCCTATTGACCTTGGTCTTCCTAGACCTAGTTTGTGTTCCATAATCAAATGGAACACTATGGTAAGCCACCTTAGGCTTAGGTTTGTGACCCAAACCTTTCTTGCCCTTGGTTGACTTTGACTCTTAGGTCCTTGGTGTTGACTTTGACTTTTGGACCTTGACTTTTGATCTTTTGACCCTTTAAATTGATTTTGTATAATTTTAAGGGTCTTTTCAAGTTTTTCAAGCCTTGACCTTAAGGCTTGGTTCTCTAATTCTAATTTCCCAATTTTAGAATCTTGATTTAAATCTTGGGCATTTGACTTTCTTGGCATATGCCTAGTCCATTTTGGATTAAAACCTAGATGTTCTTGTATTTTCTTAATAGATTCACTAGGTATGGTTTTTCTAGGGACATTAGTCCCAAATTTCTCCTTATTACTAAAATGGACACTTTTAGCTCCTAAGCAAAAATATTTATTCCTATTAGCATGCTTTTCATAAATTGCAAGAGAATTTAAATTCCTAGCATGCCTTTGCCTATTAACTAAAGAAGGTGCATTATTGAAATATACCTTAGGGTTTGCCCTAGAGGCTCCCCCTACATGTGTAGCTCCCTCTTTGGTCTTTTTTCCCTAGGACATTGATTCCTATAATGTCCCCTTGAGTTGCACTTGAAGCATATGATATGCTCCTTGCTCTTGATATTTGGGGGAAGCATCCTTGACTTTTGGAGCCGGTGGAGCTTTCCTAATCTTCTTTGGGCACTTGCTCTTATAGTGCCCGGTTTCCCTACACTCAAAACATATTATATGCATTTTATTATTAACACATATGTTTGAGTTACCTAGGTTAATGGAGATCGGAATTGGACTTTGGGCTTCTTCATCTTGACCGGATGTCGAAGCTTCTTCTTGATGTTCCGGTATGGAAGTTCTCTCCTCCTCAATCCTTGAAGTGGATGCTTCTTCCACTTCCTTCACATCTTCGATCCGATGTTGATTCCCTATCAACCTCCGAATCCTCACTTCCTTGTGAGGATGATCTCTCTTCTTCACCCTCCTTATCTTCTTGAATTGATGGTGAACTTTCTTGAGCTTGAGAGGGTGAGCACTCCTCTTCTTCTTCTTCTTCTTGGACCATTGATGGGCTTTCATGGAGCTTTGCCAAATCGCTCCATAGCTCCTTAGCATCCATGCATTCACCTAGGCTACACAAGAATTCATTTGGAATTAGATCAAAATGAATTTGATTACCTTCTTGTTTTTCTCGAATCTTTGGAGTTGATCTTCACTCCATCTCTTCTTCTTGAGGAAACCACCTTTTGGTCCTCTAGGATACTCAAATCCTTCCATTAATAAAGACCATTCCTCGAAGTCCCTCATCATCAAAAAATCTTCAATTCTTCTCTTCCAAGAATCAAGCCTTCTTGTCCATATAATGAGTACGGACCGGTGTGTTGATGTCCCAACCTAGCTTGTCTTGAATTCCATCTTTACCCTCTGGCGTATTGCTCCGGTTGTTAATCCGTTGAAGAGCCACCGGGCTCACGATACCACTGTTGGGATTTGGCGCCCGCTAGAGGGGGTGAATAAGCGTAGATGACGTCACGATGATGGAATTCTTTCGCGTTCGATCGTCTACAATCTTGTTAGCACTGAATAGTAATAACAAATAAATATAACAAGACACACAATCACAACACGATCATATAGCGTGGTTGAACCACACGGTTCCTACTCCGCAGTTGAGCTCTAACGAGCTCTAGCGATGCCAATGCAATCACTAATCAATAAACTCCTTCTCGACAACAAGTCGGAGGTGGAGAAACCTCGTACACAAGATTATAACAATAATCTAAAGAAATACAAGCAAATCAAAGGAAATGTAAAGAACACTTTACAAAACTAGGGTTTGAGCGCTTTGCTTGTTGGTTGCTTGGATGAGGTTGAAGGGCCTGAAATGCACTGCAAATCGCCTTCAAATCGCCTCAAGAAAGCTCCCCAGAACGATGCCGCAATCTCCCACGAACAGCTTCCTTTTATCTCGCGTCGTGGATTTCGCTGGCGATCGTTGCCATAAATCACCGGTCATTGCCGCTAACAGTAGTGAGACAACGGCTCGATCCACGTTGGACAAGTTCCAACGGGACTCTCACCGATCGCCAACATTGGCGGTCGATCGCTCCGTCGGTGCCCGGCCTGGCTCAGAGCGATCCATACTTCGACTCGGCCGTGATCGTTGCCATACCTTAGCGATCGCTGCCGTCTATCGATCGGCCCCGTCCCATGAGCGATCGACGCCTAAACTAAAAGCTCTCAAGAATGAGGTTTTAACCCAAGTATGGTGCCCCCATACTTGCTAGACCACCCTTAGCCTAGACCTAAGCCTTCTAGCCACCTCCATCACCTCACGCCTCTCGGATCCCTCCAAGTCATCCATGACTTGTTCATCCATCGCTAGCTTCCGGTGCTTCCATCGGCTATGTCATGCTAACGGTGTGTTCACGCCAAGGCACATTGGACTTACGCCGCCAAGACTCCGCTTGGACTTCTTCAATCCCCTTGGACTTCTCAAATGCCAAGACTCAAGCTTGGACTTTCCCTTGCCAACCCATGTTGGACTTTCCATGCCAAGACCCATGCTTGGACTTTCCATTTGCCAAGACCCATGCTTGGACTTCTCATTTGCCAAGACCCATGCTTGGACTTCCCATGCCAAGTACTCAAGACTTGGACTTTCCCAATTGCCAAGTGTCCCACTTGGACTTTCCATGCCAAGTACCCATGACTTGGACTTTCCCTTGCCAAGACCCATGCTTGGACTTTCCCATAAACACATGGTCAACCCTGGTCAACCATCAAGTCAATTATAACCTGGGTCGATTGTATAAACAATCTCCCCAACATATTAACCGACATTAATGTCAAACATCAATGTCAAACCTATGTCTAACATACTTTGTCAAACATACTTTGTCAAACATCAAAACATCACTCGAGTCAAACTCGAGTCTGGTCAATCATGACCTGGGCCGATTGCACCAACAAATGCCTCTTGCAATAACTGAAGTAACATATCAAAAGATTTATTGCTCCAGACATTTAACACCTTCACATGCATTAGCTTCACCACAAAATTGAAAATGGAAAAAGTAGTACAATTGGAATAGAGTTCTTTTTGTACTTCTTCCGACATTGAAATATAACTTTGTCTACAATCATTTGCATTTGTGTTTACATTTATATCATCTGATTTTAAGCTCGTTGTTGGTTATATTTTCTGTATTTTATAAATCAGTAAATATGTCTTCAAAATCATCTTCGAATTCATCTACGTCAATATCAAAATCATTCTCATATTGATTGACAATATTTATACTACCAAATAATGTAGAAGCTTCTCCATGAAAGTTCCAGATTTTATATAGTCTATCGAATCCCCATCTATACAGATGTCCTCGCACATAATCAAATTGATACTAAAACAAATTGTCACACCGTCGACATGGACAGCGGATTTTCGATAAATTCAAACTGATCATGTAATTTTCTGCAATATTTATAAACTGATTCAACCCATTAATATATTCAGGACTAATCCGATTCTGAATCATTATCCAACTTTTATCCATATTTTTAAACCCTGGTTAAACATATATAAAATAATTTTAATGTTAATTTTCAATAAAAGCAATTTAGCAACTCAAATTTAGTTGTCACATACAAAATAATCAAACAATTTATAACCTACAATTTGCATTGTAACCCTATGTTTATCATCGAACATTGTAATCTAAAAATCAGAAAACCCTAACCTTATCCTCTAATCGCAAAATAATCCTAAAATCATCTAATTGACAACAAATCAAAGAAGGTATCATCTAGGCAATAAGTTATTGCTTGATTACCATGAATACGTCCAAATCTAAATGATAAAAAAACCCTAAATTCATCGTCTAATCGCTAACAAAACCCTAACAACCGTATATATAATCTACAATAACCTTAAACCCTAACAAAATTCTAAATTCATCGTCTAAGTATAACAAATCCCTAAATTTATCATCTAATCATAACAATCATAACAATAATATAAAAAAACTCTAAATTTATTGTAAAACTTCGAAGAAAGAATTTGTATAAACCTAAGTCGGAGATGAAGGATGAGTTTGACACGGCGCTGAGAAGAAGTCGGAGCTGGAGAAGAAGCCGCCGGAGCTGTTGCCGGAGCAGAAGAATCGCCGGAGCTGCTGTCGGAGTCGAAGAAGTCGCACACGCCGGAGAAGAGGAGTGGCACGCGCAGGAGAAGAGAAGCCGGAGCACGGAGAAGCCAGAGCCGGAGCACGGAGAAGCCAGAGCCGGAGCACGGAGAAGTCGGAGCCAGAGGCGAAGCACGGAGATGAAGGAAGATTCGCACGGAGCTTGTCGCCGGAGAATCGCCAGAGAGCAGGAGAATCGCCAGAAGAGGAAGTTGCACCAAGAAAAAGGAGGAATCGACGTGGGTGAGGGTTTTTCCGCGGAAATTAGCGACGAATTAACTATATTTGTCACTAATATTTACTACTTTAGTGACGATTTTTATATTTTCATCGCCAATATTTGATCATCAGTCGACTGGCGGGATTGACGACTCGACTACTAGACATTTGGCCGGCCATAGAATCGAGTAAACTCGATTGGCGGCTCGACTGAATCTTTCGCGACGAAATTTAAATATTTCGCCGCCAATAGTCAGTCGACTGGTAGGATTGACGACTCGACTGCTAGACATTTGGTTGTCCACAGAATCGAGTAAACTCGACTGGTGGATCGACTGAATCTTTCGCGACGAAATTTAAATATTTCGTTGCCAATAGTCAGTCGATTGGTGGGATTGACGACTCGACTGCCAGACATTTTGCCGGCCACGAAATCGAGTTAAGTCGACTGGCAGCTCGACTAAAGGGTTTGCGACGAAATGTCATTGGTTGTCGCTAAGTTATTTACGACGAATATTTATGCATTCGATCGCTAAGTATCAATTTACGATGAATATATTTATATCGTCGTAAATATATATTATGTTAGCGACGAAAAATTAAATTTTCATCGCAAATATAAGATTATTTGCGACAATAAAGAAATTTATCGTAAATGTTTAGTTTTTGCGACGAATTAATAAATCGTCGCTAATATTTCATCGCTATTTTATATTTTTCTTATAGTGATATTAATGCACGCTGCGAATAGTATATTTTTAATAACATATATTATTAATGCACACGGTGAATAGTAGATTTTTAATAGTATATATTAATATGCACTACGAATAATAAATTTTTAATGGTATATATTAATACACATTATGAATAATAAACTTTTAACACTATATCTTTTAATGTACATTATTATTTGTAAAAAAAAATTATTATTCACGGTGCATTTGATTTGGCGCACTGTAAACTGACTCTCTGGACGCTAAAGTCTATCCCGCGACCTGCACAGCGTGCTCATTGACCATGACTTTTCTTGCTACAACATCAATGATCAAGTCGAAGCAACATCCCATGCATGGCCTTATTCATCTCCGCATCACCATCAAATGTTCTTGACATAAAACTATTCTTCTTTCATTTATACCTCTCGATATGAGAGAGAGAAAAAAATAATCATGAATTGTATATATAAATGATTAAATTCTTGTGATCTTTTCTTCTATATCTTTTTCAAGTAATCCAACGTACTCTATAGATCTCAAAGTGAATCTCTATCCAATGAGACATCCAAATTTACTCGTATTGTTCACTATGTATAGTCTCCCTTCGTTTCAAAGTATACATGTCACTTATCCAAATACCTTTGGAAGTGTTTATTAGTTTTACCCTAATCAATATCATCGAAGCTGTAGAGTTACCAAAAAAAAAAAAAAAAGAAGTAAGAAAGCTAGACTTTTTTTTTTATCCCAATGAGTCCCAGTGGACGGTTCGAAGTTTCTATCGGCATTGAAATAAATCGGAAAGAACACTTGACTTTTGTGCATTATCATGAATGTGAAAAAAATGGATCGTCGAAAGCACGCATGCCATGTAAATTAATGCATAAACTCGACCAACAGATCTTCCTTCCTTTCTCCATCTTCATGTAGGTCAAGCAATCAATTAAGTCGCTCAAAAACAAGACAAAGAGCCAAAAGGATAACCAAATCCCCTGTTTGCTTTCGGTTAGGATAGAAAGCGACTCAGCCTCATGCAGATAGCTTCCTCCCCTCATCCTTCCGCTGTCTTCTTCTAAGTAATTTATGAAGCTTCTAGCTTAGAACATCACCTCCGCCATCGCTGTCGCCACGGCCCACCATTTCAATCGACGAGGAGGAGGAGGAGGACGACGACTCTCTCTTTCTCTCGGACGAAGCAAGAGAGATCCGACCGTGCATATGCATATGCATATGGCGGTCCCACATGTTAAGATGACTGCGCACCTTCCTCGGTGTATGTTCCGGTCAACTTCTGCATCATCGTCATCTACTTGCCTTTCTGACTGAAGACGGAGCCCACAGGCTAACGACAAGGAGCTCCGCACTGACAGTGATGCCACCCGTTTGATTCTCTGATTGATCCATCAGCAAGCCAAGCGAATTGGACTTGTTGAAGGCCATCGTGCCCGTGAAGCCGACCCCAGGAGGAAGACATCCTCTCGGATCCGGTGTTCGAGATGGAGCACCGGAACAACGTGGCGAGCACGTCAAGCGGCGGATGACCCGACACGTCATGCGATGCGCCCTTCGGCGACATCTGGTCTCTTCATTCCTCGCTATTCCGCATGGGAAAATGCTATATCGTGATATGAGAAAGACACCGTATCCGCCTGGCGGGGTCCAATAGCGACGAGACCCACTCGGTTGCAGCTTGAACGGGCAAAGCGGGGGACAAAGAGAGCGCTGCCAACGGGGAGTAAATTTTTTCCCCCTTTTAATTTTTGCCCCGGTGCTGGTTTCACCGCGCCTCGTTTACCCAGCTTGCTAATCTTGGCTTTTGTTTTTCTTCAATCCGTCTCTCTCTCTCTCTCTCTCTCATGCACAGCTCCCAAACCTCCTCCCTCAACACCTTCCCCCTTCGCCGTCTCGTGCTCCATACGCACACACACACTCACTCCCCCCACTGCGTTGGAGCATAGCTCCAAAGAGCCTGACATCAACTCCCTCCTTTTGTAGATTAACGCAGATTGAAGGGGGAAGACGACGATCGCGTGCGCTTCGGTGTTGCTTCTCGGCGGAGATTGAGAGATGGCGTACATGTGCGCCGACAGCGGAAATCTAATGGCGATCGCGCAGCAGGTCATTCAGCAGCAGCAGCAACAGCAACAGCAGCAGCGTCAGCAGCAAGAGCAACAACAGCAACAACTGGGCGCCTCCGTCAACCCCTTCACCAGCCACTCGCCCTGGGCCTCGCATCACATGCACCACCAGCACTTGGCGGATCACTTGCCCTTCGTCGTTCCTGACTCCGGCGGCGGGTTTGCTGATCCTTTCGCCGCCAACCCCATCCCTGGCTTCTCTCCACGTGGTGGCGGCCGCCATCTTGATCATGGCCCCTTCCGCCTCTCCGACTTTGGATCGACCGTCGCCCCGGAGTTCGACACGGATGATTGGATGGAAAGCCTTATCAGCGAGGCCCCCGCGGTGAACTCTGTGCTGGTTAGCGACACTTGGCCTGGCGCCGGAGGCGGAGCAGAGGCCCTCTTTGGGGAGGGTTTTCCCTCTTGCTCCGCCGAGATCAACCTCCCGTCATCCCCGGGTGACCTCAACCGCGTATTCTTCCCTGAAACCTCCAAGATCCCTCCCCTTCCCCCGGTACAGCAACACCACCAAGCCACTCCCGTCTCTACCCTGCTTTCGTCGGCGGCTGAAGCACCGTCTTCCGATCCCCCAGAACCAAGCATGAACACTGGAGTCGCCGCCGCCCTCTTGCAAGACCAGGCTCCGGAGATTAGCGCCTCGTCGCAGCCCCTCTTTAAATGCCTACTCGAGTGCGCACGGCTTGCCGATTCTGATCCCGATCTTGCTGCTAAATCCGTGATCCGCATCAGAGAATCTGCTTCCGAGTTTGGTGATCCGACGGAACGCGTCGCCTTTTACTTTGCGGAAGCCCTCTATAGGCGGCTCCTTGGAGCTCATTCGCATCCGATTTCCATCTTCGACACAACGCCAGAGGAGTTCACTCTCTGCTACAAGGTCCTCAACGATGCGTGCCCTTACTCCAAATTTGCACACCTAACCGCAAACCAGGCGATCCTTGAAGCAACCGAGTCCGCATCGCGGATTCACATCGTCGATTTCGGTATCGCTCAGGGTGTACAGTGGGCGGCACTCCTCCAGGCCCTAGCCACCCGACCCGCCGGAAAGCCCTCAAAGGTCCGTATCTCTGGCATCCCCGCGCCGGCTCTTGGCACTGCTCCCGCCGCGTCGCTCGCTGCCACCGGAAGCCGTCTCGGTGACTTCGCGGCCCTCCTCGATCTGGATTTCGAGTTCGACCCCATCTTGACCCCGATCTCGGACCTCGCGTCGACCACGTTCCGGGTGGACCCGGACGAGTCGCTGGCCGTCAACTTCATGCTCCAGCTCTACCACCTGTTCGGCGAATCGCCCGAGCCAGTCGAGCGCGTCCTTCGGGTTACCAAATCGCTCACCCCCTGCGTCGTGACGCTCGGTGAGTACGAGGCGAGTCTGAACCAATCCTGCTTCGCGGAGCGCTACGCCACCGCGCTGGCCTACTTCGCCGCCATGTTCGACTCTCTCGACCCGGCGATGGGGCGAGACTCGGCCGAGCGCGCTCGGGTGGAGCGGCTCATCTTTGGGCGTCAGATCTTAGGCGCCGTGGGCCCCGGCGAGGGGAAGAACCGACGCGTGCGGATGTGTGGCAAGGAGGAATGGACGTCCTTGATGGAGCGTTGCGGTTTCGAGCCCGTGGCGCTGAGCAACTACGCGGTGAGCCAGGCGACGGTTCTCCTCTGGAACTACAACTACAGCTCCAAGTACTCCCTATCGAACTGCGCCCCACCCTTCCTCTCCTTGGTGTGGGGCGACCGTCCTCTTCTCACCGTTTCCTCGTGGCGTTAGGTGTTGACAATTAATTGCTTTCACCTTGATAATTAAATGAGATAATTGCGGTCTTATTTGCTTAATGTGACATTGTTCCTTGGCCTGTTTGCCGAAAAATAATCAGGTTGGGAAGAGCAGACTTCATGCGACGAGTTTGGTTAGGGGCGTAATGTGAAATGTAGCAGTGCTAATTATATATATATATATATAAGATGCGGTTAGAAACGGTCACTTGTGTCGTAAAGAGTCTTTTTTATTTTTTTTTAAAAATGATTGACGCACTTTTGAATTGCATCAAATATTTAAAGAGAAAGCAACAGGATTTAGGCACCTTTACTGCTGGATGATTACAAGCGTCAACTTGTTGTGAATTTGGTTAGTTGGGCAGGATGAATTAGAACTAGAGTGGGACTGTAACATTGTGATTTGGATAACAATAAAATAAAAGCTCCTTTTTATTAGAATTGTCAAAAATGATTTCGTTTTCATTTATTATCAAAGCAGTGTTCTATTCTATATTAGTCTATTTTTATTTTTAAAAATATTCTTATTCGACACTATTATAATAGCTATGATTCATTGATGTTGTCGCATTTTGCAATCCCTTTTGCAGAACGTCGGAGAAGGATGAGTCTTTTGCGACCGCAGTAATAAGTCTTATCAAAATGAACATGCATCAAAAATTGATGTCAGAATTTCAACAATGATTCTCTGATGCTTAAGTTAGATAGGACATTTGATGAAAGAAAATATATCAAGTGTAGTAAAAATAATAAAAAGAGTTATTTCTTATGCAGTCGAAAATATGCAAGAGAGAGAAAATCCTATAATAAACCTCTCTTGAGCTACTTTTCCAAGAGATAATGCTTAGGGTCCAGAAGAAGCAGTAGAACTCATCCCCTCTTTCGTAGAGAAGAAAAAGAATAAGAAGAACCCTCAGCCCCACCAGAAAAGGAAAAAGTTCCATAGAGTAGACTCCTCCCTTTCTAGAAGCCTCCATCAGCCTTTATATTGAACCTCTAGTTTCTCTACCGACCATGCTTATATGCTAGTCCTGTCTTTTATCGAGCCATTAGGGGGTAGATAATATGGAAAGTGACATATTCCTTGTTTATCATATAAGGCCAAAATATCTTATGTGGATTATCACATACACCGTATAGATTGAGTGTCTACGAGCGGATCTGAGAGTAGTGCTAAATATTGGATCGTTGGCGCACTAAAGGGGGGGGGGGCGAATAGCGATCATTCGATTTGACGCTTCGATCGTGCTTGTCTTTAATTGGTTAGCACAGCAGAAACAAAATAAAAGAAACAAACACAAATAGAAAATACAACATGACACAGTAATTTTATGTGGTTCGGAACTAAGATTCCTACTCTACGATGGTGGTATAATGATCTACCCTCACTAACATCTTCTCCTTCTCGGTAACACATCGGAGGTAAAGAAACCTCTTATAATGCAGAAGCTTACAATACGATACAACCAAACAAATACAAATACAAGTATTAAGCGAAAAATGAATGCAAAAAATACTTTACAAGAAGAGTTTTTGAGCGCTTGTTTGGTTGATGTGGAGTAGTTTGAAGACCTGGAATTGCAATTGCACTTCCTCTTCAAATCCCCCAAAGAATCGCTACGAAAAACTCCTCCGCATCCTCCTTTTATAAGCTCTGCACGAACCGTTTTGCTACCTTTAGTCGACTGCTCATTACCCTCAGTTGACTGTTGCTCGAATCCAAAGGCTACTGACATCGCCGTTTCTCTAGATCACCGCTCAACGGATACATAACAGTAGACTACTCACAAACCCAATCAACTGTAGTCCGCAGTTGAGGTGATGGTTAAGCATGCCTCGCTTCTGACTGCCTATTACAGTGTCTCCAGTCAACTACTCTACTACAAGAGTCGATTTCTTATCGGAACACTGTTTCTTCTTATGTGCTCGGCTCGTCCGAGCACCAACGGTCTTCCCCGAGTACCCTTAGCCAGTCGACTTCTCTTTCTAGCCGTCGACTACCAAGCGCTCACTCTGAAAACTGAGTCGCCTTATGTCGAGCACCTACTCTATTTCTCGAGCACCCTAAACCAGCCGGCTGCTCTTCCACATCAGTCGACTGTCGAGCACCCAGTCTGAAAATCGAGCCCTACAATGGGAGTCGGCTTCCTACTAGACCAGTCGATTGGGCTAAATCACCAGTCGATTTGTCGTGCACCTAGGCTGAAAATCAAGCTTCACAATGGGAGTCAGCCACACTAGACCAGTCGACTGAGCAAAACCTTCAGTCGACTGTTTAATCTCAAATATGACATTTGACCCAAATATGATCCCTTCATACTTGATCAACCGTTCTTGGCCTAGACCTAAACTTTCTAGCCATCTCCATCAGTCTCACGTCTTTAGGATCCATCCGAGTCCTCCATGACTCATTTGTTGGAACATCGATGGGCGACTAGAGGGGGGTGAATAGCCCTAATCGCGTGTGCGGTGGAATTCGATTGTTCTTGCATCTATAATCTTGTTAGTACAGCGGAATAACAATAATAATACTAACAAGATATACAAATACACACAAGCACACAAGAGACAACAATATACGTGGTTCGGAACCTTAGGGTTTTTACTCCACGGGACGAGCTCAACGAGCTCTAGAGATGCACACGACAATACTCAAACTCCTTCTCAACTACAAGTCGAAGGTGGAGAAACCTCGTACAAGCAATTACAATAGTAATACAAAAATATAAGTCAAAATACAAAGACAATACAAAAGAGAACTTTTACACAATTGCTTTGATCACTTGCTTGTTGCTTGCTTTGGTTTGTTCTTGAAGGACTGGAATGCAGCAACAATTCCCCTCCAAAATCTCCCCAAAATCCTTGACGAAATCCTCCATCTCGAGCTCTATTTATAACCTACACCGAGCTGATTCCGCGCCCATCAGTTGACTGATTGTGACCATCAGTCGACTGGTCCTGTAGTCGTTGTCTCACAACGACTCAATCCACGATGGTTAAGTTCCAACGGATCCATCATCAGTCGACTGATCATGCCCATCAGTCGACTGATGATCCCATCAGTCGAGTGGTCGTCGCGATCACTTGACTAGAAGACCTTCTGTGGCCAAAAACACCCCGATCAATCAACTGATATGCCTCATCAGTCGACTGATGGTGTCGACAGTCGACTGCCCTCCCTCGACAGTCGACTGTTCGGCCAGAACTTGGTCAGTCGAACATCGGTCGATTCCAATCGACCTAGAGCAGTCGACGAACACCTATGCAGTCGACTGATGTCAAATAAAACCTCAAACACCAAGTTGTTTGAGCATCCAACCGTCAGGTAAACTCTCAAACACCACGTTTGAGCCTCCGACACTCAGTCTTAGCCACTTGGCCAAGTCCACCTTATCCTCTCATGGAGTTCCCCACCGAAGCTCTCTTCCCTCGGACTATGTCCCTCGGATGCACCAAGTGCACGTCTTCGCAATGCCATCCTTCGCGTCTCTTGCCCTTGAAGTATGCTTCCCTTGGGCCTCACTTCATTCGCTCCCCGTCCGATGGTCCCTCGGATGCACCAAGCGCATCCTTCACCGACTCAAGGACCCCCGAGCCCCTAGTGAACTTGCAAAGTCCTCAAGACTTCCCACACAAAGCCTCATGCTTGGATTTTCCATGCCAAGCCCTATGCTTGGACTTTCACCGCCAAGCCTCATGCTTGGACTTACATGGTCAATCCATGTTGGACTTTCTAACACCAAACCATATGCTTGGATTTTCCCAACATCAAGCCCTATGCTTGGATTTTTCACCACCAAGGCTACATACTTAGATTTATGTGGCCAACCCATGTTAGACTTCCCATGACAATCTCATGTCATGTATTTTGTCTAACATCAAAATACAGTTCGAGTCAAACTCGAGTCCGAGCCGATTGCACCAACATCATTCACCCTTCTGGCTAGCTTTCAGGCACTTCCATCGGTTGTCATGTCATCGGGTACCTTCGCCAAGAGGTCGCGCCTCCGGAACTTTTCCATTGCCAAAAGATCGCATCTCCAGAACTTATATTGCCAAGAGTCATTTGGACTTACACCGCCAAGACTATATACTTAGACTTATGTCGCCAAGTCCTCATCTCGGACTTTCCTTACTAAGACTTTACTCTTAGACTCTCCTCGTCAAGATTCACACTTGGACTTTCCTGTCACTCAACATCCATGTTAGATCATAAATATTATCTAACTATAAATGATTATCCAAACATCAAAAGATTAATACTTGAAACATTCTTGTACCAACACTAAATAGCCACTCGCCTGTGCTACCAATTAAGTGGAGTCGCTGACTCGAGGGGAGTTACTGACTCAAGAAGAATTGCTGACTCGAGAGAGACAGACTTGGAAAGAGTCGCTCGACACTCAGGAAACACTGTCGACTTGGGAGAAGCATTGACTCAACACTCGAGAGGGAAGCGACCGTATCATTCATAATTACTATAATATGAATATTTTAATTTTGATCAATATTAATAATACTTAGTTATAAACAGTTAAGAATCATATTTGCCAAAAATATGATCAACAAGTATGCTTATTCGCTCGTTGGATAGACAATCCTATGACATGGGCGAACCCGATGTTTTGTTGGAGGTGTATGGATGGCGATGCTTCTACGTGGATTAACATATATTAAAAAGGGCGTTAAAGTTGTTTGATAAAACGTCTCTAATATTGGAGTCATCAAATATGCTTAGAGATTTAAAAAAAAATGAATAAATTAAATTTAAGTGTTTGAGATAAATTAGAGAAAGGTTCGTATATCTCAATATTTATAAAAGAAATATTTACGGAGATTGTGCCAATGATCCCAAAATCTACAACTATTTCTCTGTTATAGTGACTCATCTTAATGTAATTGTCATTCGATCATGAGGTTAAGTTACCCAAAATCTACAACTATTGTTTGGGTACATTAGTTCGAATTGATTTAAGGAACTTGAGTGGCATGTCGCGCACTAACTCCAAGTGTCCTCGAGCATTTGAATTTACCTAAATTAACAAGTCAAAGTGTTGGGGTGTTGAACAGTGATGAATCTAAATTGAAATTTAAATGGATGTATAAGACGTGGAGCGATTATTATGCAATGTGCAGTAATCGCACCACTCACAGGTGCACGCACTCAAAGGAGTGCGTGCACGCTGTGTCGTTGCAGCGTTAACACCCCCTTTATAAGGGGGTGTACGTCCAAAGCAGAAGGGCTGCTAGATCAGAGAGAAAAGAGGGACGTTGAAAGGCTACAGAAAGAAGAGGTCAGAGTGAACCGTGAGGTTTTCGTCGGAGAGAACGAGAGAGAGGAACACTAAGGCGCGACTGCGATCTTGGCTTGTGGAAGAAGAGGAGTTTTTCGTTGTGATCGGTCCTCAGACAGTGAACAGAGGGCATCTTCCTTTATTGTCGGGACGCGAGAAGATTCTGACTAATCACTGTAAATTTTTCGTTAAATGTCTATATTTAATGTTTTTGCACTTAAATTGATTCGAAAAGATACAAGAATTCACCAACATTGGTATCAGAGCTTAGTTGGTGATGCATCTATTCATTTTTTTCTGTAAATTTACTGTTCATCGCGAAAATGCAGTCGCGAAGAAGATGAATAGTAAACTACTGCGAAGCTCAGAACGGCGGTTTCTATAGTTTCCATAACAACTGGCGAAAGCGCTCAGAGGAAACGATTTGATGGTTTGAGAATCAGACCGATTTCGCTAGGAGAATAGTCCCCTGGGAAAGACTGCCTAGCAATTTCAGACTGGTCTCGAAGGGGAATAGTTCCCTGTTCCAAGTGAAACTGTCCTGACACGAGCAGTAAAAGACCGGTCTGATAGACAGATTGGTTGTAATGGAAGGACAGTTCCCGGGGGGAACAGTCCCTATAATACTGCTCTGCTTCTCGAGTAGTTTTCATAAGACCGGTCTGGCAAACAGACCGATTGAGAAGGGAACAACTCCCTGGGAAACTGCTATGCTTCCCTAGAAAATTGCCCGGGAGAGCAGTCCCCTGATGGGAACAGTTCCCTGGTGGGAATAGTTCCCTGGGGACAATTGTTTTCCGATCAATTCCAAGGTGGGAATAGTTCCTTGGGAAAATTGCTCGGGTAAATAGTCCCCTAGTGGGAACAGTTCTCTGGGGACAGTTCTAGGAAACCACTTCCCGAGTAGTTATAGTGGTTCCAGAGCAGTTAATGGAAATCGAGCAAAAGTGCTCGGGATTTAAATGAACTGCCTTGGATTTCATACCGGTCTGGATCACTGGTCTGAGAGGGTACAGATCAGTCCAGTTTCCAGAGAAATTTCCAAAAATTGCCTTGGAAAATGGACAAGTATCACTGGTTTGGAAAACAGACCAGCCTGGGTGTTGGTCAGTTTTTTTAACCAGTCTGAAAGCGTCAAACCAATTTGGAAACTGGTCTAGACGTTGAACCGGCCTGGAAACTGGTCTGGTTTCCAGAACCAGTCTGGAAGCCAATTTGGTTTCGTAAAACCAGTCTGGAAACTGGTCTAGACATTGAACCGACCTGGAAACTAGTCGTGTTTCCAGAACCAGTTTGGAAACGATCAGTTTAAGAAACCGATCTGCAGTGCGGATGAAACGATCGGCTAATTAACGTTAAAGTGGTCTGGCCAAAGGGCTAAACCTACTGTCAGTCAACGTTAGTTGACTAAGTTGACTTTGGTCAACTTAACTCATAACAAGATCTTCGAGTATTTGTTTGGAACAAATAGAACTCGAATAAAACAACTTATAGATAGGTCAAAAAGAACTAGAGTTGATGGCTAGGGACGATGTGAAAATAAACAATCGTTCATATTACTCGAGTGCCTGGGTTATTCGGAGAAAAATGAAGGTGTTTAGTTTTCGCATTAATGGTCATGTCAAGTCAAAACAGTTTAAATCGATTGGACTTAGATGATAGTTGATTGATAAATGTATCAGTCGACTGGTCTAAGCGTTTCAGTCGACTGTTCTCCACAGAATCAAGGAAATTCATCCTTGATTGATTGTGTTAGGTTCTGTGCCTATATAAATTGAATTAAGTCGATATATGTACTGGTTTGTCAGTTTTGTACTGACTTAATTAATTTCAATTTTTCAGATGACACGGATGATTACTACTATGAATCGATGCGATGTGTTGTGTAACCGACTGAGGGAGGCTATCCAGGGGATAGAGTATGACTCAACACATGGAGTCGGGTGGCATATAGGGAGACTGGACAGACTGTTTTGGAGACTTGAGATGCAGGAGTTTCCTATTCTGAAGAATTACAGGATCTAGGCTCTGGTCTATTCATTGCCGCAACACCTTAGTGATATAGCACATCAGATCTGGGGGTGCTATGAGGGGCGCGTTTCATATACCCAATTGTGTGCTGAGTTACTTCACTACGAGAACTGTGAGGTGCACTGTGAAGATCCAGAGGAAGATTCGGAAGAGGACCCTGAAGAGGTTTTTTCATTTTGGATCGCTTCAAAGGTGTCCTTCATAGGATTCTGTGTCCTGGCATCATCTGGAGAGCATCTCAACTGAAGATGTTATAGTTCAACTCAAGAACAGTGGGCTTGTTTGGATTATTGCTGCGCTAGTACTTGTGCTAGTGGGAGTAATAATCACCTATCTAGTTTGTTAGAGTTATTTTTTTTTATCAGTTATGAGTTAGGAGAATGTTATGTATAACATTCTAAGTAGAGTTTTCTTTGTTATATGATAACAATGTACAACAAGTTTATTTTAATGATATGTTCATTTTATGCTGTTAACTCTACATGATGCATGATATTTAATTACTCTTTGATTTGTTCATAATGAATATAATTTAAATGATATGTTCATTTAATAATATCATGTTAAGATGGGATGTATGTAATATAATTGATCAAAGTCGATTGGATTGATACATACAAATGATGAGTGAGAATTTGATTGTTACTTGATTTTGTAAACCAAATCGAATTTACATTGAGTCAATTTAGAGATTACATATATAAAGACATACACGGAATAACTAAATAATATGCTTATTTATGTTAGGTTATGACAACCAAAAATATCATAGCTGAACTCAATAAGGGTGAGAAATTGAATGGGGATAACTACAAAATATGACACCTCAGAATACAATATGTCCTAAAGGAACAAAAAGTTCTAGAGGCTGTAAATCAGGTCTTAGTAGAACTTGTAGATGGTCCCACTGCACAAAACAGGCGAGATCTTGATGCCTATAAGGCATGGAAGAAAAAGGACTCCACTACTAAGGGCATTTTGATTAGTTCAATGGTGGATGACCTGACATTTGAGTATGAGTCGTATACTTCGGCTCATGCTATCTGGGTGGCCCTTAAGGATAAGTACAGCGGAGTCAGTTTGAGCAAGCTTCGGCAGCTGACAATTAAGTTCGACAGCTATAAGAAGCGCTCGAATGTTACGATGGCTCAACATCTCAGGGAGATGTCGAATATGATTCGGGAGCTTAAAACTGTAGGTCATGAGTTGACTGACGAATAACAGGTTCAGGCAGTTATTTGATCTCTTTCAGATTCTTGAGAGACCATGAAGCAAACCCTTACTCACAGTGAGAGTATTAAGACTTTCACTGATGTCTCGCGCCATGTTAAACTAGAGGCGGAGAGAGTAGAATCCGTGAGGATTTTTTGCCAAGCCTATTTGGCTGTCGGTTCTGCTAGATCATTTGGATCCAAGAAAAAAAGATGGTTCAAGAAGGGGAAGGGAAAGAAGAAAGAAGTTGCTGCTGCAGGTGGGGCGGGCCCAATCAAGAAGAACAAGAACAAGAAGACAGGAAAGAAACCTAAAAGCAATGTCACTTACTTTAATTGTGACAAAAAAGGTCACTATGCTTGGGAGTGTACCGAGCCAAGAAAGATAATTTATAGTCTGTCTTTTGAGCATTTTGTTGCTAATTCTGTGTTGTTGGCTGATTCTTATCCTTTGTGAATCATAGATTCGGGAGCAACCAACCATGTAGCTCGGGAGCGAGTTACATATGTGGAGTACCGTTGGGTACCAGCTGGCAACAAATGGATATATGAAGGAAACAATGCAAGAGTCGAAGTCAAAGGAGTCGACACTTACAAACTTAACATTCGGGGTGGAAGAACTTTGTTTCTACATGATGTCTTGTATGCTTCTGAGATTCGTAGGAATCTTGTTTCTGTTACTTGTCTTCTTGATTTAGGGTATTGTATTAACTTTTACAGTCGGTGTGTTGTATTCAAGATTGACTCAGTATCAATCAGATATGGATTTTTAACGAATGGTTTTATGGTTCTAGATGTGGAACTAAATGTCAATTGTGCGATTGATAATTATTTTTTAAACATTGCTCTTACTAGTGATGCAAAAATAACTGATGATATTTGGCATGCTAGATTAGGACATATAGGATAAGATCGCATGAATCGGTTAGCTAAAGAGGGCTTATTGGGCTCTCGAACTAAGATTAGCTTGTCTGTATGTGAGCATTGTCTTGCTGGAAAAGCAACTAAGAAACCATTTGGCAAGACTATTAGGGCAGAGTCACCGTTGCAATTGATTCATTCGGATATTTATGGTCCAATGAATGTGAGGGCTAGACATGGAGCTTCCTATTTCATTATATTTATTGATGATTTCTCTCGTTTCGGTTATGTATATTTGATTTCTCATAAATCTGAAGTATTGGATTGCTTCATTCGTTATATGAACGAAGTTGAGAATCAAACGGAACGTAAGGTTAAGACTTTATGCACTGACCGTGGAAGAGAATATTTGTCTGATATGTTCAAGATAATATGTAATGATAAAGGGATTATTAGACAGTAGGCAATCCCTGGAACTCCACAACAAAATGAGATTGCCGATAGAAGAAATATGACTCTTCTCGAAATGGTTAGGTCTATGATGGCGCAGGCTAATTTGCCTATCTCCTATTGGGGAGATGCATTACTAGCTGTAGCCTATATACTTAACAAAGTGCTTTCAAAGTCAGTTCCATCTACCCCATATGAATGTTGGACAGACAAAAAATCAGATTTGGGAAATCTGAGACCCTGGGGGTCGGCTGCCTATGTTCACGATAGTTCTCACAAGTATGGAAAACTATGACCTAGAGGTAAGAAGTGTATCTTTATAAGATATAAGATATTCTGATACCTCCAAAGGTTATATTTTCATAGGTGAGCATCAAGATGGAACAATCTCCGAATTGGATTCGAGAGATGCTACTTTTCTCGAAATTGAGTTCCTAGCTAGAGGTGAAGTTGATAAGACAATTCCTCTATTTGAGGAGGAAGAGTCGTTGTCAACTAGACAGGTGTCTAGTGGGATACTTGGAACTAGTCAACCCAGTGGGAGTACTTTGCCTAGTCACGGGGTGACTTCTCATCAATCCAACTTATGGAAAAGTGTTCGTAAGATCAAACCTAAGAAGAGGTTTGATATTGAGAATGAGGTAATGATGACACTCCCTATTGACGATGAAAAACCTCAATCAGTTAAGGAAGCTTTGAGCTCAAGAGTTGGAGAAAAGTGAGAGATGCAATGGTTGAAGAAATGAAGTCAATGATTGAGAATCATGTTTGGGAGTTAGTCGATCTTTCTCCTGACTGAAGGGCTATTGGGAATAAATGGATTCTCAAAATAAAGAGGAAAACAAATGGATCGATTAACTGATACAAAGCTCGTTTGGTTGCAAAAGGATTTACCCAATTGGAGGGTATAGACTTTGAAGAGACATTTTCTCCTGTAGTGAAGTTTGTATCGATTCGAGTTATTTTAGCTCTTGTGGCGCATTGTGACTTAGAATTACATCAGATGGATGTAAAAACCGCTTTCCTTAATGGTGAGCTTGATGAGGAAATCTACATGGTTCAACCAGAAGATTTTATTGCTAAAGACCAAGAAAATAAAGTATGTAGATTGAAGAAATCTATATATGGGCTGAAGCAAGCATTAAGACAGTGGAACATAAGATTTAACGAAGTGGTTTTATCTTATGGTTTCGAAATGATCAATGAGGATCATTGTGTTTTCCTGAAGAAGGACAAAGGAAAGTATATCATTTTATTATTATATGTTGATGATATGCTGATAGCAGGAAATGACATAGGTTTAGTAATAGAAGTCAAAAAGTGACTTTCATCACAATTTGACACAATAGATATGGGAGAAGCTGAATACATCTTAGGAGTAAAGATCATCAGGGATCGATCTAAGAGACTTTTGGGTTTGTCTCAAGAGTCTTATATAAATAAGATGTCACAACACTTTAGCATGTCTAATTGCAACAGTGAACAGACACCTATTGTGAAAGGTACTGTTTTGAGCAAGAGTATGAGTCCCAAAACTCCTAATGAAATAGCCGAGATGAATAAAAAATCATATGTCAGTATTGTAGGTAGTTTGATGTACACTATGTTGTGTACTCATCCCGATATCAGCTATGTTGTTGGCTTAGTAAGCCGGTTCCAGTCAAACCCAGGACCGAGACACTGGAAGGTAGTGAAAAAGATATCTGAAAGCTACGACAGGTTACAGTCTATGTTATCAAGGATCATATATGAGCCTGAAAGGCTATTCAGATGCAGATTGGGCTGGGGACCTAGATGATAGAAAATCCACATCAGGCTATGCGTTCTTGTTGAATGGTGGCGCCATCTCTTAGAACATCAAGAAATAGACCTGTGTGGCCTTATCAACCATGGAAGCTGAATATGTGACATATTCAGCAGCTGTACAAGAAGCGGTCTGGTTAAGGAGGTTCTTGAAGCATCTAAAGATTGCTGATGACAGTGGGAGTCCAGTGACCGTCTACTATGACAATTAAGTTGCTATAGCTTTTTTCAAGGATCCTAAATATCACAGTAAGGGTAAGCATATAGCTATAAAGTATAACTTTATAAGGGATATTGTTGCTAAGAAGAAAGTGATTCTTGAGTATATCCCTACACGAGCTATGCTTGCAGATCCTTTTACTAAGCCGATGACTAGAGAGTCATTAAATAAGTATATGAAGTCTATGGGACTTCGTAGAATATAACAACTTTGTAATGACAATCAGATATTGTGATTTGATTGTTTGAAATGCTAGCCATAATTTGTTCAGTGTATGTTATGTTATATTCTGGTGATAAGTTCTCGGTGAGCATGTTGGCAGGTAGTGATTGGTCCTCTCACATGGACAATCATCTCTATTTGTTAAGTACGAATAGGGGTAAGACTATTGCTTATAGGATAGCTTTGGAAGCTATATGTATGGGATACATACCTATAAGCTGAGGGGTCGTCTTGATATGTGTATTAAGATAAGATCATTTAGGAAAAGTGATCGAAGTAAATGTTTCCACCATTTACTATACCTGTTTATGAACCAGATTAGAATTCATATGTTGAATTCATGATTGAATATTTGGAATGTCTGGATCAAAATCTATACGATGTTGAGGAAAATATGCACTCTTTATTTGTAAAGAGGATAACATCGTTGCATGTGATTCATACCACGTGTGCTAAGGTGATAATAAGGGTAGTAGGAGAATGGATCCCTGCTTCTCTACTATGTGAGCCCTTTGAGATTATACGTTAATCTCAACATTTGCCCTTTGTGACTATTTAGGTGTTTGCTTGAAGTTTTAATCAGGGTTTGCTATTTTAGAATGTAAACCTATTGACTATGGATGATTCAGTCTATGGAACATGACTAGGAAAGCGACTGATTAAAATGAATGGATTCACACTAAAAAGGAAGATTAAATATGTTTACATCCTTTGAGAATTATTCATTAGTCGACCCATTTCTGTTATGTATGGAAATATTTGTGAATATTGAAAATATGGAACATGCTCTTGACTTGATGATCATTATGAGGGATTAAAGATGTTCATATTGATATAAGTGGAGATTATTTAATCTAGGAAAATAGCAAGACATAATATTCAGGAAAACAGTTAAGTACCACTAGGAGAAAGGTTCAGTACCACCTGACAAATGGCTGTGAGCCACTTGGAGAATGACAATGGGCCATCAGATGAGTGACTATTTGTCATTTAGAGAATGATTATGTACCATTTAAAGAGTGACTAAGTTAGACGTAACAACTTTTCTTAGCATGGATCGCTCTATGAGCAGCTATGTAAGGTGTAATAACTTTCTTAGCATTGGATTGCTCAGTGTGCTTGTTGTCGCACGACCCATTTTTCTAAGTACGAATTGGTTATTTTAATAGTCTTTTGTGACTATTAATCTCTGTTCTATTAGTCTTTTGGGACTATTGTCTCCAACTCGATTTTGGTCTGTGTGACTAGATACTTCTATTAGTCATTTGTGATTAATGACTCCGACTCTATTTAGTTTATGTGACTAAATACCTCTTATTGATCTATGTGACCATTTGTCTATGTAGCAAGCTTTGGACGAGTGGGAGATGTAAGACGTGGAGCGGTTACTGCGCAGTGCACAGTAACCACACCACTCACAGGTACATGCACTCAAAGGAGTGCGTGCACACTGCGACATTGCAACGTTAACACCCCCTTTATAAGGGGGTGTGCGTCCAAAGCAAAAGGGATGCTGGATCAGAGAGAAAAGAGGGATGCCGAAAGGCTGCAAAAAGAAGAGGCCGGAGTGAACCGTGAGGTTTTCGTCGGAGAGAACGAGAGAGAGGAACATTAAGGCGCAACTGCGATCTTGGCTTATGGAAGAAGAGGAGTTTTCTGTTGTGATCGGTCCTCAGACAGTGAGCAGAGGTCATCTTCCTTTACTGCCGGGACGCGAAAAGATTCTGACGAATCACTGTAAATTTTTCATTAAATGTCTATATTTAATGTTTTTGCACTTAAATTGATTCGAAAAGATGCAAGAATTCACCAACAGGATGCTCAATAAAATTCGACGATAACTGACAGAGACACGGGAGTTAATGGTCGACGACCAATAAGAAATGACTATCTTTATCTTCGGGAGAAAAGGAGTGCTCTGCCACTACCGTTGAGTGCCTAAATTGTTAGGTCGAGATATATGTTCAAATTGTCGAACGCCTTGTATATTTGCTGATGTGGCTAGAGGTCGCACATACTTAAATATCTCACTAATAATATACTTTGGATATTTTGCTTATACTATAATACGTCTGTTAAGTCAATCTCAATTGTTTTACTATTATTATCTCTTCGTATTAGACATTGAGATAATCCTCTACCTCCAAAGATAATAATTTGATTAAACCAATGATATTTTTAGAGCTTTACTTGACATGGGATTTCACTAGCAGTAATATATATACACTCAATTTTTGGTATAATGTAAATGAAAGTACAAGAGATGAATACATTAACAAGAGTTCGAAGGCTAAAATCTTCCTATCCTTGTCTAGAGATTTCTTCCGCTGCGCGACCGAACCATCCGTGCCCGTCCGTGACGCACCGAGCCACCTCCACTGTCGCCGTCGCCGTCGCACCGTCCGATCACCGCCGGCCGTCGGACCGGGCGCGATCGACACCCGACTCACCGGCGGTCCGACGGTGATCGGTTTTCGGTTGGTTAGCGCCGAATCCGTAAAGCCGGCGAACGATCGGTTCACGCGGCCCGTGGCGCACCGCGCCGCGATCGGCGGTTGGCCGATGCAATTACGAAATCGACGATGGCGGACGGGCCAGCCGGCCGATCCGTCCGACGCCGGTTCGGCCGCCGGCGAATCAGCCCGCCCAGCCGCCGAATCGGCGGCCTATTTCGCCGTGTCTGGTCGATTCACCGGATGCTGAATCCGTCTTGGATGGGCCGGCGTGCAGCCGCCCGCCGGTCGGATTCGATCGGGTGGCTGACCCGCCGCGCCATCTGACGGCCTTTTCGACGCGCCGATTATCTGACGGGGCCAGATCACCGTCCGTCCGATCTTGGGATCCGATCGGAATTTGCGATCGCGGTCGGCGATCAACGCCTTCGCTCGCCGTGAATCGGTTTCGAGGTTTCCGGTTAAGCCGGTCGGAAATCGATCACCGTCGGATCGCCGGCGAGTCGGGCGTCGATCGCGCCCGATCGGCGATGATGACAATGGAGGTAGCTCGGATTGTTGAAATTCCTCCTTGTCTAAACTCATAGCTTCTTTTGGCCACTTGTTCAATTAGGCGCAGGAAGTTAATTTTGAAATCTAAGGCGGCCTTTTGAAAATTTTACCATAATAAAATTACCATATATTTATTATTATTATGCAGCGGTAAGTCCTTTGCAATTGACGATTGCGATGACTCAGCACCGTCGGACCCACCTGTTATGTCCTGGATCCATCGGTTGGTGGAATAAACTTTGCCTCTGCCACAAGTTCCGGTCTCCTAAAAATACCAAGAGTTACCCGTCCAGAAGTGCGCGCAGCATTGCAGGACCCACCTGTTATGTCCTGGATACATCTGTGGGGGGACCGAACATTGCTTCTGCCACCCGTTTCCCGTCTCCTATAAATATAAGAGTTACCCGTCCAGAAGGGCGACGAAGCACGGTTGGTGTATTCGTTAACGCCGTGCCGTCTCTTCCGGCTCAAAAACCATCCTCTCTCGTCGTCATTCTTCTCCTCATCGTCGAGATATCAGAATTATTCTTATTCTTAGAAGATGACGGAGTGCATCACATCGGCCAGGCCGGAATCCAGGTCGGCAATGCCTGCTGGGAACTATACTGCCTCGAGCACGCATCCAGGTTTTTTTCTACCTCCTCTCTACAACTTCTCTGTGTATTGTCTGGCGTTTCTGTTATCCTTTTAGTTCCGATTTGATTTTATACAGATAGATATTTTTCCCATTGAGTCATGGTGTGTAAGATTTTTTGTTTAGCGAGATCTGAAGGATATATCATTTGTTCGAAGTGGCAAATGTTTTGCTGCTAGATCTGTTGTTAAAAGAGTTAGATTAGGGCTATTGGATCACGATGCTGGGATTGAGACTTCTGTTTCTCTGCATTGAAATGCCAGATCTAGGATGAGACACCGGCCTGAAAGAAACTTAAAAAAATTCAGGATTGATTCTGTGACGAGGTTGAGTTGTCAGAATGAGGAATACGGTCTAGACACATAGATCATGGCTTCCTAGCGCTGGATTGGAACTTTGGGGGCGAAAGATCTAAAGGAACTTAAAACATACAACTTGAGTGTGTGATCTCACGCAAAAAGTATTTTTATGCTGAGTTGGAGATTCGAACGGAAAATAAAAATGCACTTTCATGTTCCTTCTGTGCAATTTTATCGTGATAGCCTGAGATATGGGATTTAACTCTCAGATCTGACTTCTTAAGGGCATTGAAGGTAGTTCAATTTGCAAGAAGGAAGCTTTGGCATTCATGTATCAAATCTTGATATTGCTAGACTTTGGAATCTTCAAATGCAAACACAGAGATTTATGGTGGATTAAATTCTTCAACAAGGCTCAAGTTGATGCTACTCTTAGGGGAAGTAAAACTACCAATATAGATCACTCTCAGTTTGTTGCTTTAGCTACTCTTACTTGTCAACAATTACATCATTCTCATATCGTTGATTTTGTTTGTTCTCGGTTTTGGCCGCTCTGCAACTCGGTTGTACAGCCTTGGTGACTTGGTCCACAGGAATACCAGTTAAAACTCAGTGGAAATAAGTGAAAGTTGCATCAATTTTAAGGTTAATTGTTTAAAATGGTTCCAATAATGCTGGATATGAGCTTTGGAAGATTTGATGTAATTTTTCCTCATCTTGTGGTATTCCCAGTTTAAACACTTTTAGGTTTTTTCTTCATTCGGTCTTAACAGTTAACAGTGCTAGATATGTTTGGCGGCAGTTTGCAATTGACAGTTTAATCACTTTTGTATTATTATGCGCAGGCTAGGATTCTAGAAACATGGTTTCATTCTGATGTGTAATCAATGTTGTTAAATGAATGGTTTTAAATGTCTGCTGATTCTGGAAATGTCTTCTGAAAATATAACACCAGGTTTAAGTAATGTTTCTTATTAACAGTGGGATACTACATTTCTAGTGCAAATATCATGCTTCATATATTTCTTGTCTGATTAACTAACAATTTGATACAACCGACTATCAAATTCCGATATTGATTCAACAAATCATATTTCAAATGCTTTCAACAATTTGATCTACTCTTCTATGAAATTTATTCGTTGTTTTATGTTAAAATCCATTCTAGTACCGCTCCTTCCAAGAAGCATCTGTACGTCTTGGTTGCAACTGTTTTGTTTAGCAAATTTTTCATTAGTTAGCTATATCATTCGGATTAGCATTATTGCCCATACCTGTCATGTGGCCATGAATTCACGTTTCTCTTTGTGCCTTCCTAATTTTTTTTTTTTAAATTTATTTTTCATTGCTTATTAGCCCTTTTTTTTATATTCCAAGTCAGATGGCCAAATGCCCAATGAAAAAACCTAGGTGGAAGTGATGTTGCCTCAACATCTTCTTTGAGACTGGTGCCAGCAAACAGTTTTCTCGTCGACATTATACCAGTAAATTTTTTTTAGCATAAAACATTTTTCTATATAATAGACAGACATTTTTCTTAATTAGGAAGCTCGCTGACAAATGTACTGGTGTTCAAGGATTTTCGATGCTGTTGGACGGGGAACTGGGTCAGGTCTTGGCCACTTCTTCTTGAGCGTTCTCTGTTAACTATGGCAAGAAGTAGAAGCTTGGTTTCACTGTCTACCCATCACCACAGCCCTACGCCAGGGTTCTTTCGGTGCACTCCCTCCTTGAGCACACTGATGTTTCAGTTTTTCTTGACAATGAGGCAACCTTTGACATATGCGAGCGCTCTCTAGATATTGAACGCCCAGCCTACACAAACCTCGATCCCCTGGTGTCTCAAGTACAGAATTTCTCAACCATATATTGATGCAATTCTTAAGTTGTCATGATGGAGTTCTCATGTGGTGCAGGTTATTTTCATCTTTAACTGCTTCCTTAAGATTTGATGGTGGATTGTTGGAGTATTGAAAATACAATCAAAGTTCCACCTTGGTAAGATATGAAAAAGATCCTGTGCTTATAAGATGAAAAAATATCTCCATTGGTATGAGGCCTTTTGGATAAAGTCCAAAAATAAAATCATGAGGGTTTAGGTCCAAAGTGGACAACCATTATGGAGATATGTGAATTTTATAGGCACTAACAATTGGTATCAGAGTCATGGTCCATATCAAGCCATGAACCTCGAATGAAGGAAGTTGAGCTCCCATGTCCGGATCAAGAGAACCAGACACTGTGCAGAAGTCCAACAGTTGTGACAGAAGGGCCGATAACTGGCGGAAGTCCAAATTGTCGAGGACTGTAGTGAAGTCATGGTGGGTTGAGATCGGACATCAAGCAAAGGATGTCCTTCGAGGATGGATAGGTTTGAGGGGGGTCAATATGGTCTTTCGTTTGAGGGGGGGGGGATTATTGGAGTATTAAAAATACAATCAAAGTCTCACATTGGTAAGACATGAAAAAGATCATGTGCTTATAAGATGAAAATATATCTCCATTTGTATGAGACTTTTTGGATAAAATCCAAAAATAAAATCATGAGGGCTTAGACCCAAAGTGGGCAATATCATACCATTGTGGAGATATGCGAATCTTATAAGCACTAACATGAATGTCGATATCCCTGAATTCCTGATAAATCTTGCTCCTTTGGCAAGAATCCACTTCATGCTTTCTACTTATGTCTCTGTAATCTATTATGAGATAAACTGTCTTGAATTGTTATCGTTGCTTCTATTTCTGTTACTCAGCACTCTTGATCCTCGGCTTCTCGTCCAAGGTTAACTAATCATTTTCTATCTTTTAAATATTTTATAAATTTGACTATTCAAGAATCTATAAAATATTGGAATCGTCAACCTAGCAATCTCCATCGATGTATTACACGGTCATTGTGAGGGAGATAAATCATTGAGAGTTCTATGAACTTTGACGTGGTGGTCAAGACACGCGGAGGTCATCTGAATCCATAATCAATCCATGCCACTTCTGCAGGCATCATCGTGTTTTGACCACCATGTCATCCCCGTAGGGACGACTATTCAAGAATCGCGGTTGAGAGGAAGTAGATCAATCTTCAAATGTATCATGGTTAGATGCCAATTTTTATATTAAATTCACATTTTTTATCACTAAAATGGAAGAATCTAAATCGTATTTTGTCTCACTTAAATATTGCTTGTTTTCACCAAGATAAGTGTTTATGATTCTATAATGGAATTAGAGATAGCTATAAAACTGTTGAATAGATTTGGTCATTTCATACCACACATTTGTAGATTCAAATTTGATGTCTTTAAAATCAAACTAATCCTCAATATATATAGACTCATTGGATGAGATTTTCATTTCCTTTATTAGAGTAGTAGCACAAAAAAAAAAAAAAACGATACGTTTAATGTGATTAGACAAGAGCCAATGTCAGTATAGAACATTGAATCTATTCTAATATGCAAGTATAATGAATACAATGGGATACTTGCGACATTGTGCAATAGGCCTATAAATTCTTCTTAAGCTCTTCTCCAAGGAACAATCTCGCCTTTAGCACTCTCAAAACATGATGAACTCTTTCCGGGGGGAAAAAGAACCCTTTGTCTCTTACCCTTTGCTTGTCATGGCGTCCAAATGTATCCAATGATGAATCCTAAGCTCTAAATATTGAATAATATTAATTTGTAATCTTTAGACATCTGGACTGCATGGTCAAGTCTTGAAGCTATAATTGCATGGTCAAAGTATGGGAAAAGAAGAATTGTCTTGGAAACTTATTGTAGTTAATACTATTGACTAGCTTTAATGAATCATATTTCATTCTGCATTATAAATAGAAACATGATAAGCACTTGAGATCATAAGGGGAGCGAGTTAAAAAATGTTGAGAGAGAAATTGTAAAAGAGTGCATTGTAGCAACTCCCATTTCAATCAAAAAAAATCTGTTTCCTCAAATTTCTTTGCTTTCGCTCTCAACAGTTTGGTATCAAAGCTTCGAGGTTCGATTTTCTGGAAGATAAAACAGAGTTTTTTTGGGTTTCTTGCAATTTTGAAGTAAGATTTCACTTGTTCTTGATTAAATGATACTTACTTTATTCTCATATTCTCCGAGTCAAGTATCTATCTTTGAATATTATGAGTTTTGGAGCAGCCAAATACAAACATTCTTCTCTTTAGACATTTGGGATATTATTAATGAAGAGGAGTATCCAGTCCTAACCCCCAATGATAAAGATTTTGAAAAGTTGCTAAAAGAATACAAAAAGCAGGACGTAATGACATTGTGTTACATTCAACAAGGAGTTGGTAAAATTATTTTTCCTCGTATTTTCGATGTCATAAATGCCAAAGGGGCTTGACAAATATTAAAGCAAGAATTTCAAGGAATGGAGAAGACAATAATATTAAAATGGAGTCAGACATCATACATGATTTTTCTTCAAGGGTCTCAAATATTATCAACCAAATAAAAGGCTGCGGAGATATGATTCAAAAAATAAAATTGTTGAAAAGATACTTCGATCTCTTCCTCCAAAGTTTGATTATGCTGGTGTTGCAATTGAAGAATCAAAAGATTTATCAAATATGAGTTGACTTATTCACTTATGACACATGAGCAAAGAATTAGCCATTATAATGCTCAATCAATCGAACAAGCCTTGAAGTCAAAAGCAATCATCAGAGGTAGTTTCAATAAAACATGGAGACTTTTGTCAATGAAGGCTCAAAATACAACAAAGAAAATTTAACACACGGAGGAAGAATGAAAAGAAAACAAATTGGAATTTGAAAGCAAAGGCATCACAAAAGTCAGATAACACACAATTTTGCATTATTTGCAATAAGTTAAATCATGAGTCAAAAGATTGTTATTATAAATGCAAGAGATGTAAAATTCCTAATCACTCACAAAGAGATTGTTGGTTTTAAAAAAAATGAGAAAAAAAAGGATGCTGCAAATTTCTCAAAAGAAAAAGAGCAAGAGATTTTTTTTTATTCTAACATGGTTATGCATTAAAACATCAATGGTATTTGGACAGCGATGCTAACGATCACATGACAGGAAACAAAGCTATATTTGTAGAGCTCAATCCAAATATTAACTCAAATATTATTTTTGGTGATGGAACTTACGGAAGTGTAAAAGGTAAAGGCACAATTGTTGTCAAAACTAGGAGGTAACAAAAATCTCATTACTTATGTTCTTTATGTTCCGAGTCTTTTGTATAATCTCTTAAGATTGGACAACTTATTCAAAAAGATTCTCAATCCATTTTGATGATGGAAAGTGACAAATTTTTGATAAAAAGAAGAATATTATTTTTGACAAACATTGAAATGAAGAATAAGATTTTTTCTATTATGTTGTTACTAAATAATGATTGTGCATTCAAAGTTGAAGATGCAAGTCTATCTCATCTATGACATTTATGATTTGGTCATCTTCATTTGCTAAAGGAAAAAAAATAAAAGGTGACCGATCTTTCCAATATTCAAATAGCAAATAAAGTTGGTGAAGGATATGTCTACGGGAAGGTGCATAAGCTTCCATTTCCAAAGTCATCATGGGGAGCCAAAGAACCACTAGAACTTGTTCATTCCGATATTTGTGAACCAATGCAAACTCCTACTCTTGGAAATAAGAAATATTTTATTATCTTCGTCGACAACTCCACTAGAATGATGTGGATCTACTTCCTCAATAAAAAAATCGAAAGCATTCTCTATTTTTCTACAATTTAAAGCTCATGTAAAGGGACAAAGTGGTTTTCTTATGAAAACTCTAAAATTGTACGATTGTGGAAATGGCAAGGAGCATGCTAAAAGGAAAAGGAATTTCAAATTTATATTGGGCAAAAACTGTACATATAGCTATGTATATTCTCAATCGATCGTTAACAAAAGTCGTCAGAAATAAAATCCCTTATGAAGCTTGGTATAAGAAAAGGCCAAAAGTTGATCATTTCAAAATATTTGGTAGTATTGCATATGCGCTTATACCATTGTAACATCATGAGAAATTTGATAAGAAAGGTCAGAAACTTTTTTTCATTGATTACAGTGAAGAATCAAAAGGATATCATTTAGTAGATCCATCAACAAATAAACTCATTATATCTCCGATGTTATTTGTGATGAAAAAGCTACTTGAGATTGGAAAGGGAAAGAAGTTATTGATCCAAGATCTTCTCAATTTAACAATCCAGTATCATCTCAATTTGGTTCATCTCAAGTCCGCAATATTGATCCAATTCTTACACTAGAATTTTCTACAAATAACGAAGAAAGTGACTCAGAAAGTCTCCCAAGAAAAATTAAATTGCTAAGTGAAATCTATGACTCTACTGAGGTTGTTTTTTTCTCTTGCAACCTCAATCTTTTGATGAAGCATCAAAACAAGAATGTTGGATAAAAGAAATGCATGATGAACTATCAACAATTAAGAAAAATAAGACATGGGATCTCGGTGACTTGCCATAAGAAAAAAAGACTATTAGCCTAAAATGTGTTTTCAAAATTAAATATAATAAAGATGGATCGATTCATAAATATAAAGTTCGACTCATCACAAAAGGGTATTCTCACAACTAGGGATTGACTTCACAGAAACATTTGCTCTGGTTACAAGGATAGAAACAATCCATATTGCTCTAGCCTTGGTAGTTCAATTAGAGGAGAACATTTTCCAACTTGATGTAAAATCAACATTCCCGAATAGAGAAATTCAAGAAGAAATTTATGTTGAGTAACTTGAAGGTCTTGAGATCAAAGAAAAATAAGGCAAGGTCTTTCGACTTAACAAGCCATTTTATGGATTAAGGCAAGCACCCCAAGCATGGAATAGCAAAATCAACAATTACTTTATCAAAAATGATTTCAATCGAAGTGCAAATGAATCATTTTTCTATGTGAAGACAATTGAAAAAGACTTCTTGGTTATATGCTTTTATGTTGATGATCTTATCTATTTTAGGACCAATAAAGCTATGGTGGAAGAATACAAAAATAAAATAATAAAATTCTTTAAAATGACAGATTTGAGATTTATGAAATATTTTCTTGGAATTCAAGTCAAGCAAAGACCTAGAAGCATTTTTCTATCTCAAGAAAGATATATTGAAGATCTGCTCAAGAAATTTAACACAGGTCAATGTAAGCCGATCTCTACTCCTATGACATTAAATGAAAATATCAAGTCAATGATAATAGTGAATAGGTCGACTCCACTCTCTACAAGAAATTAATTGGTTCATTGATTTATCTCAACACAATGTCAGATATCACCCATTCAATAAGTTTGCTTTCTAGATTCTTAAATGAACCTAGCAAAATTCATTTGACGACATCAAAAAGGATCTTAAGATACCTTAAAGGTACAAAGAGTCATGAAATTGAGTTCAAAAAAGAACAACTGTAAACTTATTGGGTACACAGATAGTGATTGGGCAGAATCGATTGATGATCGAAAAAGCACCTCTGGATATATTTTTTTGTATGGATCAAATGTAATATCTTGGAGATCAAAGAAGCAAAATTTAGTGGTATGATATTCGACGAAAGTAGAATATATAGCTACAACCGATGCTGTTTGGATTAAAAGAATTTTAAAAGATTTAAAATTCAAGCAAGATAGCCAAACAATAATCTATTATAATATGTCTATAATTGCAATGACTAAGAATCCAGTCTTCCATGCGTGATCCAAGTATATCGAACTGCGATACATTTCATTTGAGATTTAGTTAATTAAGGAGAAATATGCATAGAGTTTATCAAGACCGATAATCAACCAGCAAATATCTTGACAAAAGTCGTCACACTTGATAAGTTTAACAAAGTCAAGAAGCAACTCAAGGTTATAAATTAAGAGGGGATATTGAATAATATTAATTTGTAATATTTAGAAATCTAGAACTGCATGGTCAAATCTTGAAGCTGCAATTGCATGGTCAAAGCATGAGAAAAAAGAATTGTCTTGGAAACTTATGGATAGTTGATATAGTTGACTAGCTTTAATGAATCATGTTTCATTTTGCATTATATATAGAAAATGCCTAAGGACTAACTTAGATGGTAAATACATATAGAATTTAATTTGTTTAAAGAAGTAAAGGTCAATCCTTTGCTTCTGCGGGGGTGTCAGTTCTCCATGCGATTTACTAACGGATTTTGAGCCAAAGACTCTCTATTATTTTTCTCCCTTACGATGATCTAAAAGCGGACTAATAGGATCGTTAGATTGTAGTAACTCCCATCTCAATCAAAAAAATATGTTTCCTCAAATTTCTTTGCTTCCGCTCCTAGTACTAAAAAGTTCTGCCAATGAAAAATTTGGTGTCTAAATCTTTCTCATACTCCTCTTTCAACCCTAACCAAGAAAAGTAAACAACTTCATCTCTAGGACTCCTTTAATATCAAAATAAATCTTTATAAGATGAAAATGTTCTATAGCACTCCCTTGATGAAAATATTCTCCTCTGCGTATCTTTGGTGTCCCACAATTTTTAAATTTTTTACGAGGTCATAGCGTCTCTGTCACGCCCCGAGGGAGTCCCCATCAGACAAAAATCTGACAACATCTCCTCTGTACGGGTGACAATACCAATTTTCATACAAGACCTACACGACCACTATACATCGGTCAACACGACCGGAATTAAAACAACACATGCAGTGTAATAATTAGGCCTCAGGCCATCAAACAAATGACATAACCAAAAGTATATCACATATAAACCTACCCCTTCTGCCATCTGGGCAGGAATACTCAACCGAATCCAATCGAATAAAAATCCAAATAAAGGTCCATAAGAACACCAAAAATCCACGAGTACAAAAATCCAACTTCATTCCTAAAACATATCTTTTAATCAAAAATCCAAATCCATAAAACAATTAACCAATAAACTTTCACGACGAGGGGGTTTGGCAGCTGGACTCTCCTGACAGCTTCATCCTGAAATAGATATAAATCAACGGGGTAAGTTCAAAGAACTCAGCGGATATGGTCGATATGCAAAGTAAGATATAGCTAACAATAAGAATCATGCCAGTACAGTCTCACATATAGGGTATGCAAGAAAGAAATACAAAAGTACTGTACTTACCTGAATCTCCTACTCTGATATAGGAGCATGTGCCATACTATAAGAGATAAAGTCATCACCATATACAAATATGAATCCTGTATGCATGACAATCATATGCAACATTCAAGGCATCAATAAAAATGCAGCAAACACAATACAAATGCTATCCATGCAAAATGCATGCCATGCAAATGACATGGTCACCCACGCGCTTGATCATAGCCTGTAGCGATGGTGAAGCCGAGTGGGTAGGGCTATGACATATGTACACTCTGCCATCATCGCTCTGGTGGCCAGAGTGGACGAGGATCTTTGAGTACACCTATCCTCCTGCCCCCAAGCGAGTGGGGAGCTAAGCTCTCATCTCCGGTGTCATAGACGGAGGAGGGATCCTCGCTACTACCACGCCTCATGCTACCCATGAGCGGACGGTGAGGAGAGCAACTGCACACACTCTTCTGATGTACCACTAACCCATGAGTAGCAGTGTGTGCAGACCATGTAACTGGCTGCGGGCTTAACTATAAAGGAACCCCGTCCAACCAGCATGCAATCATGCAAGATGGTGCATGATACTAAAGCATGTAAATCCAACTAAAACCCATATCCGAATAATATGCACAACCAATAAGTACATATCTATGATCCAAGTAACTATGATCCAAGTAAAACAGGGAAGATATAATCATAACCGATCAAATGCATGTATCAAGTAGGCACAAAACATACTAGGCATATAAACATGAAAATTATTGTAAGCTATCCTAACTAGCATATCAACATGACTATATCTAGGAGATAAGTCAAAATATTCGCCTGATAAAATGTCCGCAATCATGAACTCTTCACACCCGTAGACCGGTCTCGTGATTGAAACCTGCATAAAGTATAATTACCATCAAATCTAAGTACACAACAACGTGCTAAATTACTACTATGTATCCCCAAGTAGACCCTCAACCCGTAGATCACAAATTGTGATTAACTCTTCAATCCAAGGACATATCCTTGCAATTAATCTCACCATGATCAATACTCATCATATTAAAATATTATCCATAATGGCAACAACCACCATAGTATTACAATGATATAATCTTTGGTTGCACCTCAAAACAATCAATCAATCAATCTCAACCCACAACAGCTCACCAACAGGACATCACAAATAGACCTCTAATTTCACTCATTCACAACCTGCAAAAACCCCCAATTTACAGCCCCTAATCGACACCCAAATATAACCTCACAGCCCTTTCAATCGACCAACAGTCTACTTCACAGCCGTGCAAAAACCCCCAACCAAAACTCACGGCTCAGCCATCCTCCGTCTAACCTACTCAACTGATAAAACTGCCACCGCTCCAATCCATCCCGCTGCAGCCCATATGAACTCAAGAACACACCCACTTTCATTCAACGATTAAAAATCCATACCAAAACACTGACATAAGCAAAAGAGAGGGAAACGAGAGATATACTGAAAAATGCAATTTCTCCCTGACTGCCCTGTTCTCGGCAAAAATCCACGCTGCCCTAAATCCACAGAACCGAGCTAATGGTAGTGAATAACACAATTTAGGATGGATCTCCTTCAAAATCAGCGAAAGAGTTTGACCACTTACCTAACTACGGCAAAGATCGTGAAGCACAGCTCACGATCAGAAATCAGACCAAACCGCCGTCGATCGACTCACACGAAGAAGTCGACAAGAGCTTGGGGAGGAGGAAGAGGTTGGCTATTCCGCGACAACTACAACCGGCCAAGATGATGTCGTCGTCCAATCGGTCGGCCAAGGAGATCGATGACCTGCTGGAACAAGATTTGAGTGAGGAGAGGGAACCGAGTCGCCGCGAGGAAGAAGAGAAGGTGAGGAGGCTTGCACGGTGACCTTGCTTCCGGCCGGACCTCCCACCGAACGAGCTCTCGCCACCACAGAGAAGATGAAGAAGAAGAGGGGTTGCTGCTGACGCAAGCTTCAACCACACATATGCTTGTCGTCGGCTCATTCACGGGAGTGTCGCGGGTGGTCTGGTCGCCGCCGTTTGCCATGAGGAGGGGAAAGAGTCATCGTGAGGAGTGAAGACGCGAGGGGAAACCGACTACGAACGTGAGGGGGATGACACGGGGAAGAGAAAACTCGGTGAAAATCCAAAAATCGAGGAAATAATTAGGGATGACTTAAATAAGAATCTTAGAATTAGGGTTAGAGTAATTAACCCGTTTAAATTAATCCACTATTTACAAATCCCTAAATATTCCAATAAAAATTTTGAATAAAATTTCACCACTAATTTCTTAATCAATTAGTGATATTTTATTTTTATTTCCCAGTATTTTACATTCTCCCCCACTAATAAAAATTTGGTCCCCAAATTTCCTACTCGTATATTAGTACGAGATGACACAACAACCATCTCAAGCATCTAGAGACAAGTCACACCTCAAGTGACCAAGTGAGGTTACTGATATCCCCTAAAATCTATCACACCTGCTTCTAGAAGCCCTTCCAAAGTATGAATAGTATCTTCATATCTACCCACCTATCATAAGTACCTAACTGTACCAGAGTGGAACTCTATATCTGTGACCTGTTAAAGACTTTGCCAGAATCACACGGTAAACCCTGAACCACTATCACATACAATACTCAAAGATACTCCATGAACTGGAAATCTTCACAGTATAAACCTATCCAGCGATCCAACAAACTCATCGTATGGATCGAACGAAAATGAGTGGACTTAGCTAATCATACTAAGTTCTTTCCGAATTCTAAATAATCTCCCAACACTGTCCATCATACTAGGCTTTCACGTCTATCTCGGTACAGAACCTTGCTGATTATTTATATACCACCTTTACTAGTTGACACACTGAACCCCAGACTTCCAAATCAACTATGTTCCGCATGTAGTCCCACCACGGAGAACGTTTCCATACTTACGATTTTCTGGATACAATCCTATACATATGCAACATATAGAACCTATTGCAATCTTCAGCAATACTTATCAAAATATCGTGACCAAGCCTCGTGGCTCTCGGGGTAATGCAAAAGGCACTACTTACGGGCAACGACATGCTACCACGACCGGGACTCATAGCCAGTCAAGATGTCAGGTAGCTATCTAGCCACATACGACATACAAATTCCACTATCACTAATTCCGAACAAGTAGAGCAAGAGTATAACTCTATGGTAGATTCTCTCTATCATCACAACAGGGATCTATCTGTTGTCCTGAATCAAAAGTAACTCTTCCTAAATTCGAATGTAACTATGTAACCCACCATTCTCCTCGGAGACAGAGAAATATTTTCTCACAAGAGAAATCTACGGTCTAAAATCCACTCTATCGCACAGAACGGAAGGTGACTGAAAAACTTTACTGACCAATCTCCCCAGTTGCAACTATCCGTGTTCTAACAAGTCTGTGCAGCTACCTAGTAGCTAGCCAAAACCCCATGAGCATTCCGGCTCCTCCCTATACAAAACAACATAACACTGCTACATCCATGTCATATATATGACAACCCATCTCGTAGTTCCTCATTTGACGTAAACATGGGATACGTCTTGATCAACTACATCAGAAATGCTCCATTCTCTGAAACATTGCATCCGCATACAATACCCTTCCTTCCACCCGAGAATGATCAAACAACACTGGTGTAAAAGTCAACCATCGTCTGAGCCCTGAAACTAGTTTCACAAGCTTCAGACCAAGTAAATTCTATCACCAATCAGTGGTGTAGTACCACTAGAGCATCCTATCCATATCTATGGTAATAATCAAATCAATAAAAAGGAAACCACCATCTACGGTGGTCGAGTGCGCAACTCCAACTACCACCATCACAAATGATCCAATCGTGTCCAGAATACACGATTTCCCAAATCCCTGGACGACTAAGTCGTCATAAGTCTAACATGATAATCAAACCTCATGCAATTCATACCAAGTATGAGATTGTCATCGCTACACACCTGCATCCTCTTTACTCTAGGATGATGATATATCAATCATCCCTACGACTTTGATAATTGTATGACACCCTGTCACTACAATATCAACACACCAATCATAAATCAATCCTAGAGTATACACAGGTGTCCTATAGCTGATCTAAATAGATCCTCAATCCACCATGAAGGATATTCATTTCCTTATACCACTACCGCATTCTATCATCGATAATCGATGTATAACCTCAAAGGTTCATCTCTCTTTGAACAACGAGTTCCAGAGCTTCTCAAGAAATAAAATACTGGGACAAATAAATATCCCATCCAACACCTCCTATAATTGGAATTTAGATTCTTCCAATTCCCATAGTGTTAAGCCACACTGATACCAAATAAATTATCCCCTGGAAAGATCATCTTTCTAACAAATACCTCTCGGCATCATCAACCTTGCCAACTTTGAAAGACCGATCTATGACGGCATCTAAGCAACTCGATTTGGCGCTCAGCCAATTGGATGACATTGCCTTGAGTATATCACGAGCTTCAACAACCTTGTGCGCTTTACACTAGCCCTCAGCCAAATCACCATAAGTACAAACATTTGGCTCGTAAAATATCATTACCTCAATACCAAATAAATTATCACCCAGTAGGGGATCTTCGGTATCGAAAACTATTTCTGAAATCACTCCGGTCGCCTACTCTACTTGCCTATACAGCGACAAGCCTAGAAGTTTATCCGATACTACATCTGATTACTCTTGAATTATACAAGCATCTGAGAGACATTCTTATACCATCATGTCACAATCATAACCTCCCAATTAATATCCAGATATCGACATCATATCTACCAAGTCAACTATAACACAACCAAGTTAACTCTCTCACCATACTATAACATTTCTATCAATCAACCTCTAAACATCTAAAATCAATATCATACCCCTCTGATAATCATCACAGTAATCATCTCAACATCTCACCTGTCAATGGAAACACTATTAATCCACATGATCCAAATATAGAAAACCTTCTAATCCTATCTATACATGTTTTAACCAAAGATATCTGTAAACTATCAGTATCTCTCAATATATCATTAAGTAAGGTAAACTATAGTAATACCCCAATGATCAACCCTTCAACCATTTACAACTCCTTTCGAGTAAAGATGCAAACTCATCCAACTTCTGCTCTTAACGGATTCCCTATTTCACAGTGACCTAGAATAAGAATTCGGTAACTGTATGAATCTAGGTGTACACCTCTTCCTATCATTTTCTTCAAGAACCACACAACCAGCTTCATATCTTCCACAAGTGCACAAGCCACTTCTGATAGCCACATAAATCTGAGGTAAAAGCTTTAATCCATATTCCTTCTTTCCGTTGGGAAATGAAGTGTTTCATCAATTTTTCATTCCCGGGACAGAGCCTTGATCACCACCAAAATAAACTAAAATTCCAACTAAACCCTCAATCACTCAAGAGGTGGTAGACTTCTACCATCAACACCAAGTTACTATCTAGCAACAGACATGATCAATATCGAGCAACAACATGGGAACGAAATAATGCCACGTGAATTCAGCTAGAATAGCACGTTCACGACTTCTACGGTTGCCTTATCAGAAGTGTAGGTTATTATCACTAGATTTGACTACACTATTTTCTTGAGACACTTGCTGCAGTGTCATTTTCATAAATATGACTCACCCTAATGCCTCCCGATAGGAACTGATGGAAGATCCAACTATCCTAATCCAAATGTAAGCCAATAAATCGTGGGTGATCGAAAACAACTCACTCACTATCTTGAGCCATTAAGTGGGGCTAAACCCTGCAAATCTAACAAACTCTATAGTGAACTCCATTAACAATTGATCACTCAACTTAAGACTCAAGCATTCCCCAACAATGAGTCATACAAAATAACATAGGGAAGCATTGTCTCTCAAAAACATCCTGAACCCGTGATCCTTTAATGGGTTATTTCCCCAAAATTCTTCTACATATTCCACCAAGTAACAACTTGATCATTCCTATTTCCCCAAAATTCTTCTACATATTCCACCAAGTAACAACTTGATCATTCCAATAGTAAGGAACTAACCCACTCCCCCTATATAAATACAAGTTTGATACTTAAAAGTACCTTCAACATTATCGATCTAGGCTCAAGCAGCTCAATGATCAAAATCCCTATGAAACTTCATAACTTAAACCTCCATTGTCTGTATCAACGATAGTATACATTCCTTGTCCATTACCCCACAGAGTAATAATCTGACTAGCATTATTAGTGAAAATTCCTAACACTGTAGCCCTTGATTTCCACAACAAATGTGACTACTTGACCCCTGCTTTCCGACTCGATATCAGTCGGCTCTCAAAGGAAATTCACCTTTTCGACACAGGTTCAAGACTCATAGACTGAACAGGTTGTTCCCGTGGTCAACTCCATCTACGATTACGAATAGTGACCAACACACTAAATGCTATTTCCTGTTATCCACTAAACTCATAGCCAATCTAACCAGGAGTATAAACACTACGGCAACTCCGGCTGGTCGCCTTGGTGGGCGACCCCTACTACGAGTCTGCACAAGAGTCAAAACTCTATAGACCCTTCTGGCAACTCCATAGCCAGAGATCTCACTGTCCTCTTGCGTGGTTACCCTGCACCACGTCTCAGTGCAGGAGCACACCCACCTCGTCTCCTATCTATTAAATTTATTACCAGATGTTACTACAATTAATAACATATAAAATTATGCATCATACCTATCTTGCCGCCAGGAGATGTCCCGTCACTGCCAAATCCCCAAATTAACCTCGTCAATAATACCTCGAATTTCTGAAACATAAAAATCATTGGAAATCCATATCAATCCAAAAAAATTTCTAGATTGACCCGCAAAAACCTGCCAAACGTGGCGAACTCCGAAAAAAATCCAAAAACCCCTAGGAACTCGTAAACCTGGCTCTGATACCAAATAAATTGTCACGCCCCGAGGGAGTCCCCGCCAGACAAAAATCCGACAGCATCTCCTCTGTACGGGTGACAATACCAATTTTCATACAAGGCCTACACGACCACTATACATCGGTCAACACGATCGAAATCAAAACAACACATGCAGTGTAATAATTAGGCCTCAGACCATCAAACAAATGACATAACCAAAAGTATATCACATATAAACCTACCCCTTCTTCCATTTGGGCAGGAATACTCAACCGAATCCAATCGAATAAAAATCCAAATAAAGGTCCATAAGGACACCAAAAATCCACGAGTACAAAAATCCAACTTCATTCCTAAAACATATCTTCTAATAAAAAATCCAAATCCATAAAACAATTAACCAATAAACTTTCACGACGAGGGGGTTTGACAGCTGGACTCTCCTGACAGCTTCATCCTGAAATAGATATAAATCAACGGGGTAAGTTCAAAGAACTCAGCGGATATGGTCGATATGCAAAGTAAGATATAGCTAACAATAAGAATCATGCCAGTACAGTCTCACATATAGGGTATGCAAGAAAGAAATACAAAAGGACCGTTGAATCTTCTACCCTGATATAGGAGCATGTGTCATACTATAAGAGATAAAGTCATCACCATATACAAATATGAATCCTGTATGCATGACAATCATATGCAACATCCAAGGCATCAATAAAAATGCAACAAACACAATACAAATGCTATCCATGCAAAATGCATGTCGTGCAAATGACATGGTCACCCCTGACGCCAGTCAGCCGCCTCACATGCGATGGTGAAGCCGAGTGGGTAGGGGTATGACAACTGTACACTCTGCCATCACTGCTCCTGAGTGACCGAGTGGACAGGATACTGTCGGAGTACACCTATCCTCCTGCCCCAAACAGAGTGGGGGAGCTAAGCTCTCATCTCCCGGTGTCATAGACCAGAGGAGGGATCCCTGCCCGCTACCACGCTGCCTCATCGCTACCCATGAGCGGACCAGCGGAGCCTGACAGAGCAACTGCACACACCCTCCTGATGTACCACTAACCCATGAGTGGCAGTGTGTGCAGGCCATGTAACTGGCTGTAGGCTCAACTATAAAGGAACCCCGTCCAGCCAGCATGCAATCATGCAAGATGGTGCATGATACTAAAACATGTAAATCCAACTAAAACCCATATCCGAATAATATGCACAACCAATAAGTACATATCTATGATCCAAGTAAAACAGGGAGGATATAATCATAACCGATCAAATGCATGTATCAAGTAGGCACAAAACATACTAGGCATATAAACATGAAAATTATTGCAAGCTATCCTAACTAGCATATCAACGTGACTATATCTAGGAGATAAGTCGAAATACCCGCCTGATAAAATGTCCGCAATCATGAACTCTTCACACCCGTAGACCGGTCTCGTGACCGAAACTTGCATAAAGTATAATTACCATCAAATCCAAGTACACAACAACATTACTACTATGTATCCCCAAGTAGACCCTCAACCCGTAGATCACAAATTGTGATTAACTCTTCAATCCAAGGACATATCCTTGCAATTAATCTCACCATGATCAATACTCATCATATGAAAATATTATCCATAATGGCAACAACCACCATAGTATTACAATGATATAATCTTTGGTTGCACCTCAAAACAATCAATCAATCAATCTCAACCCACAACAGCTCACCAACAGGACATCACAAATAGACATCTAATTTCACTCATTCACAACCTTCAAAAAACCCCAATTTACAGCCCCTAATTGACACCCAAATATAACATCACAAACCTTTCAATCGACCAACAGTCTACTTCACAGCCGTGCAAAAACCCCCAACCAAAACTCACAGCTCAGCCATCCTCCGTCTAACCTACTCAACTGATAAAACTACCACAGCTCCAATCCATCCCGCTGCAGCCCATATGAACTCAAGAACACACCCACTTTCATTCAACGATTAAAAATCCATACCAAAACACTGACATAAGAAAAAGAGAGGGAAACGAGAGATATACTGAAAAATGCAATTTCTCCCTGACTGCCCTGTTCGTCGGCAGAAATCCATGCTGCCCTAAATCCACAGAACCGAGCTAATGGTAGTGAATAACACAATTTAGGATGGATCTCCTTCAAAATCAGCGAAAGAGTTCGACCACTTACCTAACTACGGCAAAGATCGTGAAGCACAGTTCACGATCAGAAATCAGACCAAACCGCCGTCGATCAGCTCACACGAAGAAGTCGACAAGAGCTTGGGGAGGAGGAAGAGGTTGGCTATTCCGCGGCAACTGCAACCGACCAAGATGACATCGTCATCCAATCGGTCGGCCAAGGAGACCGACGACCTGCTAGAACAAGATCTGAGTGAGGAGAGGGAACTGAGTCGCCGCGAGGAAGAAGAGAAGGTGTGGAGGCTTGCACGGTGACCTTGCTTCTGGTCGGACCTCTCACCGAATGAGCTCTCGCCACCACAGAGAAGATGAAGAAGAAGAGGGGTTGTTGCCGACACAAGCTTTAGCCACACATATGCTTGTCGTCGGCTCGTTCACGGGAGCGTCGCGGGTGGTCTGGTCGTTGCCATTTGCCACGAGGAGGGGAAAGAGTCACCGTGAGGAGTGAAGACGCGAGGGGAAACCGACTGCGAACATGAGGGGGATGACACGGGGAAGAGAAAACTCGGTGGAAATCCAAAAATCGAGGAAATAATTAGGGATGGCTTAAATAAGAAACTTAGAATTAGGGTTAGAGTAATTAACCCGTTAAAATTAATCCATTATTTACAAATCCCTAAATATTCCAATAAAAATTCTGAATAAATTTCACCACTAATTTCTTAATCAATTAGTGATATTTTATTTTTATTTCCCAGTATTTTACAGTCTCCTAAGCTCCGTATAATCATCCACTCGTGAGAAATTTATGTTCGCCATAAAATTCCTTGGTCACTATAAAATAATCAACTTAAAAAAACTTAATATGAGGTTTATTTGACTAGATCATAGCTAGCTTATTAGGCTCGGTAGAGATCTAAACCGTATAGTTCCTCGGCAAACTCAAGCAAAAAATCACAGTTGAACACTTGCTGCTTGAATTGTTTTGAGTGCATGAAGAAGGTGTTGAAAATTTGAATGGAAAGATGAAGGAAGGATGGAAAAAATATTCTATCATCCTTTCGAATTTGATGAGTGAAAAGATGATGGAAGGATAGAGAGGACGTTCCTTCATTTTTCTCATCTAGATTTGTAACGTTCGTAATTAATGGTAGATTTGGTGAAACGACAACATTATAGATGATATTTCGAATCAAGGCAATAAAAGTGAAACGATAGCATTATGGTTGACGTTTCGGACAATAAAAGTGAAACGACAATATTATAGCTGACATTTCGAGCAATAAAAGCGAAATGACAATATTATGACAGATGTTTCGAATCAAGGTATTAAAGGCAATAAAGGTATTTAATTCTACCATTAAGGTGTCTCTCCTATAAAAAGAGACAGGATGCAACCTCAAGAAGAGGAAGAGAGAAAAAGAGGATCTCGCACTTTGTTCCCCCACGTTGATAGCTTTCAGGTGTATGTTCAGTTCGCTCCGGCGACCTGTGCTTGGTTGTGTCCGTGGTCTTGCCATTGTATCCTGAGAAATAGACATCTTACGAAACCTCACAAGCATCCTACCGGAGGAGAACAAATCTATTTTAAGGAAACTATGTGTAGACAAGCCTTGGAGTGTTTCTCACTCGGCTTGGCAGTTTCCCGAGCACCTTCGATACTCTGTCTACATGTACTGCATCTTCTGAGCACCCTCAACTTGACTCCGTCCCGAGCATTCGTGGCGCTTGGTCTGCACACACCGCTCCATCCCGAGTACCCTTAGTACTTGATTTGTGTGAACAGCATCTCCCGAGCAGCCTTCCTAACTCGGCATCCTCTCTGACACTCGAGTACCACTCAACCCTGTTACCTCTCGAGCACTCACAGTGCTATGCATCCTCGATGGTTCGATTTCTTACTCAGACGACAACCTCCCAAACACCGCAGTGCTTGACCACCCGCTTCTTAATTGGACAACTACTCGACAGAAACTCTCGAACACCAACGGTGCTCGACAACTCTGCTTCACAGTCAGACTTGAGCTTCTTAAGAGCTCGGTCCTAGATTCTCGGTGACCTACTGATGCACGTGAACGCGATCTCAAATCTTACAACAGAAACCGTCAAGGACTCGAAGTGTGTGTTCGTTCTCAACGCTCGCAAGTGCACGGATGTCGTCAAGTAATAAATAGATTATCGATCTCATAGAGATTGAGATTCGAGTACCAATTGCTCAGTGGACGTTGTTGTTCGGAGTTAATTTCTAAGGGTTGTGGTTGCAAGGTTGATTGTGGTCCTAACTCAAATACGGTGTCACACAGAGGAAGTGAAGGTTGGTTCGAGGTTAACAAAGGGATTCTAGGACTTCAATTTCACTTGTGTGACATGAAACATGCTATCAATTAAATGTTGACTGGTTCTCTAATTAATGTCTTATGGAAGGGACATCATACCCTTTCTCGATGAGCTTTCGCTTCTACCGGGAACTACCTATACCTAACCAGGCCGACCCTTTTGTTAAGATAGGATAAACGGTGTGAGGATGCCAAATTAATCCCTATGAAGAGTTGGAACATGTCCCGTTCCCTACTCCTTCATACTCTTATACCTATGATTATCGGAGATGAGGACAACCACTAGGCTCCTACTTAGTTCTCCTAGATCTTTGATACAAGGGTTGTCACCCCTTGTATCGGCTATATACAATAGATAGAAAACTAAAACACAAATCTTCATCAAATCAAACCAACATAAACTGCGAATAAAAATCCATTAACAGAATTAACATTCGACTAGCATGTTCTACATTACACAAGCTACTCCATAATTCTAGAATCGAAGATTTTACTCCATAGACGAAAAATAAAGGACATAAGACATAATAGAATTAATCATTACAATACAAAATATGAATGAGAATTGAATTACAGTGCTCTTGGTCCTTCTCTTCGATGTTGGAGCGTAGCTTACGATCCTCTCGCCGTCTCCTTCCTCCTCGTTGTGAGTTTCTGATGCTTTTTAGGTCATTGGTATGCCGTCCCAGTCGTCGTGCCTCCTCCCTAGGGTTTGGGTGTGGCTTCCCTTTTATAGACTTCAAGTCAGCACTGCTCGAAGCCATGAAAGAACCCTAGTCATGTCAAAATAATCCAGCGCCACACGACCGTGTGGATTCACATGGCCAGGTCCTTTTGCTCCAAAAACGTATCGTTTTCCCTATAAAATGCTGTCCCGCACACAAAAGTACAATGAGCAGATCTCCAAACCAAAAAATAGGGAATGTATGCAAAACAAAGTGAAATATGCATGAAACAAGTATGAAATTTAACGAGATGTGAGTAAAAACTACTCCTAAAACTCTATATGTTTTGCTCATATCAATTCTCCCAGACTTAAATCTTTGCTTGTCCTCAAGAAAACCTCAGTACCATGAAATTTTAAAAGAAATATCATTCCATACTTAGCAAGCTAACTGGATTTATCAAGTGGTATTTTCAATCAAAGAAAAATAGAGATGTTCTAAAAATTCACTAAATTAGCTTCTCTTGCATGTGATAAGCGAATCTTCTTAGGGGATACATCGTTCCATGGTAAGTTAAGTCATCATCTTATAGCTTTCCTAAGGTTTTCGGCTTTTAGGAACTAGTCTGCCCTAAGTGAGGGTCGTTCTTTAGATCTAGCACAAAGTCTCAAAGACGTGCTCGGTATTGAGAGAAATTGGTAGGTGTTTCCCTAGTAACCTAACTCGGTCTCAAAGGGGCACCTAACCATTTCCACCCACGACAACTTTTTTTTTTGCGAATAACCCTTCGTTCTTCTCATACTCATGGGTGATTTTGATTTTTCCAAATGGGTCTACACAATCCGAGCATCTCCAGTAACTAAAATGCTAAATCTAGAGTCACCTGTGGATTCTAAAGTTCTAGACTACTGGGATGAATCATAACTATGCATGTACTAGATTCTCCCCTTCAGAATATTAGTCAAGTGTAGGTGCAAAAACAAAGCTAATCAATGCAAGTCTAGAACATTCATTAAAGCAGATAAAATAAAATAACACGAAATAAATGAAATTAAGCTACTTACGAAAATAAATCGTGAAGAGATCTTAAAAAAAAATTACTGAGGTAGCTTAAAGATAGCAAAAACTAAGTGCTGAACTGAATACTCTATGCATGAACAAATGAATGCAAACTAAAACTAAAATGCACGTATCAAGAAAAAAAGTAATGCTAGCAATAAAACATATCAAAACTTGGAGTCCCCCCAGACTTGTATGAAACAATACCTCTAATATGGTGGCCGAGGTGGGAAGTCTGACAGTCTTGGCATGTCGGGCTCCTGAGAAAACCTGGTGCTCAGCCACTGATGGCACATGTACATGTTGTCGATCTGAGAGCTGGTGGATGCAACAGTTGCTCTGTGCTCCTCCTCCTGGGCCCATTGGGTCTGCTGGGCATGCATGTGCGGCCGAACCTCCTGGCAATATGTGGCCTCCTCTTGGAAATAGATACATGCCTCATCGTAGAACTCTTTGGCCCGTTGGAAGTGCTCCCGTAAGCCCTGAAACTCTGTCTATGTATAAGTGCTCTGCTCCTCCCATCGCTGCCTCTGCGTCTGCTGCTCGACATATATGTCGTCGAGGAACGATCGAAACTCAGAGAAATCATAGGCGGATGTACCTACATTCTGCTCAAAAGTAGAACAAGAGGTATGTGCAGGTGCAAGCTCAAAAGTGAATTCACATGGCTAGGACATGTGCCCCTCTATTTCTCTCCCAGACCACATCAGGGTCTGAATTCGCCCATATGCCCTGCTGTGTGGGCCTCTCCTCATGGGGTATGGCCGTGTGAAACCACACGGCCACCCGTACCCCTATTGTAGGCTCAAAATGATTTTTGTTTCTACCTAGAAGGTTCTTTCTAATCTGATTTTATTCGCAAAAAAATGCTGACTGACATAAATCAAAGTTCAAATTACACAAACGAATGCAATAAAAATCAAAAACGCATAAACTAAGCTTGTGTTGCCTCCCAAGAAGCACTTTGTTTAAGGTCTTTTAGCTCGACCATACTCCATTGTTTCAACTTGGCTCCGGAGGCTCCATAAACCTTCATTCATCAGTCTCGAGATCTGGATACTCCCCTAGATACTTCTTTAACCGCTGCCCATTTACTTTGATCTCTCCTGATTCTTTACTCCATATATCCACCGCACCATATGGATATACCCTTTTTATCCGAAATGACCCTGACCACCTCGACTTCAGCTTCCCTGGAAAAAGTTTTAGTCTGGAATTATATAGGAGTACTAGGTCCCCTTCCTTAAACTCCCTTCTCAAGATGTGTTGGTCATGCCACTTCCTAGTCCTTTCCTTATATGCCTTAGCATGCTCATAAGCATCTCTTCAAATTTCGTCTAACTCACTCAACTGCAGTTTCCTTTTTTCTCCTGCCGCACAATAGTCCAAATAGAGCTTTTTGACGACCCAGTAGGCCTTGTGTTCTAATTCAATGGGGAGGTGACAAGGCTTCCCATAAACTAAGCAAAACGGAGTCATGCCTATTAGGGTCTTGTACATCGTGCAGTAAGCCCAAAGAGCACCATCCAGTTTTTGTGCCCAATCTCTCCTTGATGCCATAACAGTCTTTTCTAGAATACTTTTGATCTCTCAATTCAAAATTTCCACTTGACCGCTCGTTTATAGGTGGTACGCTGTCGAGACTTTGTGGATGACCCCGTATTTGTGTAGCAACTTTTCAAATTGCTTTTCGATGAAGTGAGATCCTCCATCACTGATTACGACTCGAGGAACTTTGAATCTAGGGAATATGTTTATTTTGAACATTTTTATTACAATCCTAGCATCGCAGTGGGGTGATGTTATGGCCTCCACCCATTTGGAGACATAGTCCATAGCCACAAGGATATATCTGTTTGTGTCAGAAGTGGAAAAGGGGCCCATGAAATCTATTCCCCATACGTCAAAGAGTTCTACTTCTAATATGGCGCTTGCCGACATCTCATGTCTCCTACCTATATTCCCTATTCGCTGGCATCGATCGCAGGATACTACGTAGTTGCGCGTGTCTCTAAACAGACTAGGCCAGTAGAACCCTGCCTGAAGTACCTTCGCAGCTATTTTTGAGATTCCAGCATGTCCCCTCATACACGGAGGAATGACAATGAAAGAGAATGCTCCCCACCTCCTCTTCTAGTACACATCTTCGATATATGCTATATGCGCATTTTATAAACAGGAAGGGATCATCCCATATATATTGCCGAACCTCTGCGAAAAATCTTTTTCTTTGCTGGGTCATGTATTCTGGCTATATCACTCTCCCGGCTAGAAAATTCACCAAATCTGCATACTAGGGGGTGGTAACCTTAGTAATTGCCATGAGGGTATCATCCCGCAGGGTATCGTCTATTTGGTAACTGTCTCCCCCTTCAATCCCACCATCTATTGACATATGCGATAAGTGGTCTGCAACGACGTTGTCCGAGCCTTTTTTATCCCTGATTTATATATCAAACTTTTGTAATAATAGAATCCAATGAATAAGGCAGGGTTTAGCATTCTTCTTACTCAGCAAGTAGCGAACTACTGTATGGTCAGTGTAAACTATCACCTTTGACCCTACTAAGTATGGTGTGAACTTGTCAAATGCAAACACGACTGCCAACAATTCTTTATCAGTCGTGGCGTAGTTGATCTATGTTTCGTTCAGTGTCTTACTGGCGTAATGAATAGCGTGCAACTTCTTCTCCTTCCGTTACCCTAATACCACTCCTACTGTATAATTACTAGCATCACACATAACCTCAAATGGTAGGCTCCAGTCATGGGGTTGTATAATCGGGGATGTTACTAAAGCCTTTTTTATTTCTTCAAAAGCTACTAAACATTGCTGATCGAAAATAAAATTTGTGTCCTTAGTTAGTAGATTGGTCAGAGGCCTAGTTATCTGAGAAAAATTCTTTATGAACCTCTGATAAAAGCCTTCATGCCCAAGAAAGCTTCGGACACCCTTCACATCCCTGGGTGGTGGAAACTTTTCAATTACTTCGACCTTCGCCTTGTCCACTTCGATATCGTTCCTTGATATCTTATATCCCAGAACTATCCCTTCAGTTACCATGAATTGACATTTCTTCCAATTCAAAACCAAGCTATTCTTCTCACACCTTTGCAGGATCCTTTTGAGATTCTTCAGACATGCATCGAAACTTATTCCGTAGACTGAAAAATCATCCATGAATACCTCCATGATTTGTTCAATCATATCTGAAAAATAGTTGTCATACATCGCTGGAAAGTGGCTTGGGCATTGCATAGGCCAAAGGGCATTCTTCTATATGCGAAGGTTCCATACGGGCAGGTGAAGGTAGTCTTCTCTTGGTCATTGGGGTGAATCAGGATTTGGTAAAAACCTGAGTACCCGTTAAGGTAGCAAAAATAGGAATGTTTAGCGAGACGCTCCAGCATCTGATCGATGAATGGAAGTGGAAAGTGATCTTTCCTTGTTTCTTTGTTTAGTTTACGATAATCTATACACATTCTCCATCCCGTTACCATTCGAACGGGGATTAACTCATTCTCTTCGTTTTTGACTACTGTAGTTCCGCCCTTCTTTGGGACTATGTGCACTGGACTTACCCACTCACTATCTGAAATTGGATAGATTATCCCGACATCCAATAGTTTAAGCACTTCTTTTTGCACAACCTCCTACAAGTTTGGGTTAAGTCGCCTCTGACGCTCCACGGTCGACTTACACCCATCCTCGAGTATTATCTTATGCATGCAAAGAGATGGACTTATCCCCTTTATGTCATCAATGGTGTAACCCAATACCTTTTTGTACGTCCTGAGCACCCCCAGCAACTTCCTCATCTCTGATTCACTCAACTTGGCATTTATAATCACTGGATAAGTTGAAGTTGGACCCAAAAATTCGTACCTGGGATTCGGGGGAAGCGGCTTCATCTTTGGCATTGGGAATTTCCCTATCTCCACCTGCCCCGATTCTTCCTCTTCTTCTTCGGATCCCAAAGATATGGAAGCTTCTTTCACCTAGTACTCTCTTTCCTCGTCTTCTCCCTGTACTTGGCAAGCCACTTCAAACTTATCTACCTCTTTGATGGAGGGAGAGTCCTGAAAATCTTGCTCGCTATTTGCCCACATTTCAAGGGTCCACACCACTGTCTCTATAATGCGATAGACTTCATTTATGTTTTTTTATCACTAGCACCCCCCCCCTCGGTTGTGTCCAAGAGGTTTTTGGATGAGTTGGTGATTCCGGAATAAAAAATATGGATAAGTAGTAAGCAGTCCTGTAATCCATGGTATGGGCACCCAAGAATTAGCTCTTGGAGTCTCTTCCATGATTTGACTAGAGACTCTTCGTGACTTTGGTCAAACGAGAGAATTTTATTCCTAAGGTACATAGGTTGTTTTGTGTGTGGGAGGGGGGGGGGGATAATTTACCTAGAAAACACCTTCCATCTGTTCCCATGTTGTTATACTTCCTTTCGGTAAAGTGCGTATCCATTGCCTAGCCTCCCCTTTTAGGGAGAATGAGAACGTAATGAGCTTAATGGCATCTGCTAAGACCCCTTCATATTGCACCGTGCCACAGTATGCTAGGAATTCTTCAAGGTGTTGATAAGGCTCCTCAATCTGAGTTCCTCCTGTTGGTACAAAGTTAGGATTTAACCTTCAATCTTTTGTTAGGCTTTGCTCCACATGTTTTTTCATTTATCATGAACCATATCTTGGATTAAGGGGGAGCTTAATTTCAATTTTATACCTTAGTTTAAGATATAATAAATTTCACTCTTTCATGCAAATTTATGTATTCTTCTCTTTTTGATGTATGTCAAAGGGGGAGAAGGAATGTTTAAGTTAGAATTCATATTGGAAATATGATGGAAATATGATTATGTGCATGAATGTTTAAGTTAGAATTCATATTGGAAATATGATTATGTGCATGTGTTAAAGACCTAACTTAAATGATTGTCAAACATCAAAAAGGGGGAGCTTGTTGGTGCAACAATTGTTGGGTTTCCGGCACCGCGGCGTGTGTGTGTTCGATCATGTTTCGTAAACATGAGCACAGCGGAAGCAATTGAAAATAATAAATCTATATTTATTACAACACACACAACACACGCATGCTATTACAACAAGTGTAGACATAACCGTAAATTAAAATTTGCAATAAAAGGAAATTAAACTACGTTATACCTTCCGTATGACGTGTAGCGGGAACGACATCAACCGGAACGATCCTCGTAAGAATCGTCTCTATCCGTATCCACACCGAGCTCCTCGGGATGACTTCGCTAAGTCACGAGCTTCGTCTTCGTACGGGTTACTAGCCTCGTGTTGAAGACGACGTGATCGAGAGATGATCACGATCCGAATCCAAATTCGGATCCAAAACGAGTTCTCAAAACTCGCTTCTCCGAGAGGTATTCACAACCGCTTGACGAATCCTTCATCCTCCACTCAGAGGATTACCGGAGATCAAATCCCGAAGTTAGCCGCTGTCGAGCACTAACCGTCGCCCAAACGACGCCCGACGAGGAGGAGAAGCTGTCCAGAAAACTGGACAGCTTGGTGGAGGATATAGGCGCCGGCCAACCAAGGAAAGAAAAGCCTCACCTTGATGCCAAACCTATAGGGGATCACCGGAGGGTCGCCGGAGGTTCACCGGCGGAAGCATGGTCGCCGGCAAGGAGCTGGACAGCGGCACCACAAGTTGGGCGGCAACAATGTGTTGGGCGGCTACAACTTGTTGGGCGGCAACCACATGTTGGGCGGCTAGGGTTTGGATTATTCTTAGGGTTAGGGTTTAAGCCCTATTTTATAGAGAACTAATTCTCTTAATGGTTAATGGATCATATCCATAAAGCCCGTTAACCCGCTCCATTAAGATAAGTTAAAATAAACCAAACCATGATGGTTTATTTTAAGTTAAAACGAACCGAACCAACCTTTGGTTCATTCGCTTAAAATAAACCAAACCCTTTGGTTTATTCTTATCCATTGATTAGAACCAAACCATTTTGGTCCATCCATTACGTCTTCATAAGACGAGCCCATCCACGCTCCATCGCGATCAAACGATTTCATGCTCGCTTATGTTTGGTCCAACCAAACCTAGTTTCTCTCGGCCGAGAATCCCATTCTCAAGCTCGCTTTAAATCCTTTGGATTACACTCGCAGCGTGTGACCAAATAGGTTCTCGGTTTATGTTGGCCGCCTATAATTAACCATTAATTATAGAACGATCATGAGTGGCACCTAGTAGTACATCATGATCCCCAATTAACCAAAAGATCAACGGTTGATCCGTAACTATTTCTCAAACCCTTCAAGAGCTTCGAATGAATCGTGCCCCATTCCTTCACTCATCTTATACCCACTTGGTTCTGTGACATGGTCTATTGTGTCACCCCTCACTAGGTCGACTCACGCCACACCTAGCCCAAGTATCATTTCTCGCCCTACTGATTCTAGTTACTCCACATGTATCAAGAGTACTTTACTCTAAACATGTAATGCTTTGGCCAAAGACTTTAGTAACAATCCGACGAGAGGCCATGGGTATACATCTCCTCGCAAGGAGTGGTGAATCCTTTATAGGCTATTCAAACACCTTCGATCACTTCGACTTATACCCAATCATCCGGTCCACATCTCCTTAGAGATGTTTGCTTAAGATGTCAAAGCATAAGTCTCCATGATCAAGATGACTTGAATACCGCAAGTCAAAGGAACATCGCACTTAAGCCACAAGAAGAACTTCATTGACATATCTATATATGCAGAGAACCATATGAAGTCTTACTACTGGTCACTCCAATGAACTAGTTACCATAACTAGCATCCACGATTAACTCCGACATCACTATGTCTCCAAGGAGAATCACCGCTTGGATACACCAAGGAGTATACCTGCGTATAGTCTCGGGTAATTGATGGTGTCCAAATCCATCAATTCATCGACTAGGATAATTCCGATACATCACAATTACACATGTAGAGATACTCACTAGTTGTGATCCAATCACAAATTCTCTCATGCCGTGAATCGATCGTGACATTCAAGAAATGAGTTTAAGATCCAATCAAATACATTAAACATGTATACTCAAATAGTGAATCTTCATTTATCATATAAATGGTTCATACATAAGGCATTGCCTTAGGACATCTCTCATATATTACTAACAGACTCCACTTGGCCTAATGCCAATCGCTACTAGATCCAATACCATAAGCTCTAACATGACCCTCAAACTTACTTTGAGGTAATGCTTTAGTCAAAGGATCCGCTAAGTTCCTTTTAGTGGGAATTTTCTCGATTTGTATTTCGTTCCTACTTATGATCTCTCTGATAAGATGATAGCGGCGAAGCACATGTTTGGATCATTGATGAGACCACATCAAGTTCATAGATGAACTACTTGATCCAAACCGCCTTTGTCGCCTAAAGTCCGCAACGTATTCTGCCTTAGTGGCAGAATCCGCTATAGTGTCAAGCTTGGAACCTTTCCAACTTATTGCGCCTCCATTCTAGGTGAATACATACCCAGACTAAGACATGGAATCATCCTTGTCTGTCTGGATCTGGCATCCGTATACCCACGTATCACCATGTACCCTTCTCCATATATTAGGAACACATCCTTAGTTCTTCTCAAGTACTTAAGGATTGTCTTAACAGCCGCCCAATGATCCATTCCTAGATCGGATTGGTATCCGCCGTGACACTCGTGAGCGCATTTACGATACATCGGGCCTCGTACATAACATAGCATACATGATAGATCCTATCATGATGCATAGGGAATCTTACTCATGCAAATCCTCTCGCCTTCATGCGCGCGGACACATAGACTTCGAAAGGTGTACCCCATGCCCGATGGGTAGAAACCTTTCTTGATTCCGACATGCTAAACCTCTTTAGCACTCGCCTATATATGTAGACCGCGAAAGACCACAACTGCTTCGATCTATCTCTATAGATCTTAATCCCAAGGATGTAGGTTGCTTCTCCTGTGTCTTTCATGGAGAATGTCTTGGATAACCAAACCTTAATCGATCAGAAGATTGACACATCGCTTCTATAAGTAATATGTCATCGACATACAATACTAGGAACACGATCGCACTCCCACTAACCTTCTTGTACACACAAGGTTCGTTCTCGATTTTGTGAGAAATCAAACTTTTGATTGTCTCATCAAAACGGATATTCCAGCCTCGGATGCTTGCTTCAATCCATAAATGGATCGTCGCAATTTGCATACCTTGGTTTTATCAACCGATGTGAAACCCTCAGGCTGTATCATATACACGTCCTCGAGCAGGTTTCCATTAAGGAAAGCTGTTTTCACATCCATCTGCCATATCTCATAATCATAATGAGCCGCTATGGCCAGGAGCATCCGAATTGATTTAAGCATAGCTACAGGCGAATAGGTTTCGTCATAATCAACACCTTGCTTTTGACGATATCCTTTCGCCACCAATCTAGCCTTATAGGTAATCACATTACCATCCATGTCGGTTTTCTTCTTGAAAACCCACTTGCACCCTATAGGCTGTATCCCTTCAGGTGGGTCAACCAAGTTCCAAACTTGGTTTTCATACATGGAATCCATTTCCGACTTCATGGCACCAAGTCACTTATCCCTTTCTGAACTTGTCAGCACTTCTTCATAATTGGTAGGCTCCTCATCATCAATGAGTAACACGTCGTTCGATTCGCTTACGAGAAATCCATATCTCTCAGGAATATTGCGTGTTCTACCAGATCTACGAAGATGTGGTGTTATAAACAGGTCCAAATTGATTGCTCATCGTCTTGTGCTTCACCAGGTATCTCATCAATGTCTATTTGAGTCTCTCGAGCCTCCTCAAGCTCGACGACACTCCCACTCGCTTTCTTGCAAGAGAAACTCTTTCTCTAGAAACACAGCATGCCTTGAAACAAACACCTTTTGTTCCACAGGATGATAGAATTGGTAACCCCTTGTTTCCTTAGGGTATCCAATAAATAGACATTTATCAGACTTAGCATCCAGTTTGTCTGATACAGTCCGCTTCACATAAGCAGGACAGCCCCATATCTTCAAGTAAGATACATGAGGTTTCTTACCATTCCATATCTCATATGGAGTAGTTGAGACTACCTTGGTAGGCATTCTGTTTAACAAGTAAACAGTTGTCTGAAGTGCATAACCCCAAAAGGACTTGGGAAGAGTCGCATGATTCATCATTGACCTGACCATGTCCAACAAGGTCCGGTTACGCCTCTCAGATACACCATTATGCTGTGGTGTATAGGGCGGAGTCCATTGAGACAATATGCCATTGTCTCTTATATAATCAAGAAACTCTTGACTTAAGTATTCACCACCTCGATCCGATCGAAGTATTTTAATACTCTTGTCATGTTGTTTCTCTACTTCATTTCTGAATTCTTTGAACCTTTCAAAGGCTTCAGACTTGTGTTTCATCAAGAACACATACCCAAACCGTGAGTGATCATCGGTGAAGGTAATGAAGTAGCTATAGCCTCCTAATGCTTGAGTTGACATAGGTCCACATACATCAAGATGTATTAGACCTAGTAACTCTCCCACTCGTTCACCTTTTCCAGTAAAAGGTAACTTAGTCATCTTGCCTTTTAAGCATGATTCGCATGTATCGTATGAATCCAATTCAAACGATTCCAGAATTCCACATCGGTGTAATTCGGACATGCATTTCTTGCTTATATGGCCAAGACGACAATGCCACATATAGGAGTCTATTTGATTATCCTTTCGAGCACTCGTGTTGCTCGCTCGATATTGCAAATGTCACCGATACGCCCAACGATAAACACCATTGCTTAAAGTTCCAAATTCCCATAAAGAACTCCATTCAAAGTTATGTAACAACAATTGTTACTAAACGTCAATGGAAATCATTTCTATTTAAACAAGAAATAGAAATGATGTTCTTTATCAACAAAGGAATATAAAAGCAATTGTCCGGCTTCTAAGACAAGTCCTCAGGAGTTCCAACAAATACGCTTCCGATGGCGAAAGTGCAAAGAACCTCGCTTTCCATTCCCAACACGTAAATTTGACTCTCCTCGACGAAGTCTTCTTCTATTCCTTAGCCCATGTATGTCATTACATATATGTGAGCCACACCCAAAGATCCAATACCCAAGTGTCTAAGGAAATAGAATGACAATCAATAAAGAAGATTTCAAGAAGATGGGGCATCCGATGCCTTATCCTTCTTCACGGACTCAAGATAAATCTTGCAATTTCTTCAGAATGGCTCTCCTTGCCATAATGATGGCAAGTGCCCTTTGAGCTAGTTCTACCTTTTAGCCTTTTTCTTCTTCCCTTCTCATTGTTCCTTTGATTCCTCTTAGAACCTTTCTTCGAGGAATCAACTACAACACCGCCCTACTCATGCTTCTCGTAAGGCTCCACAGCCTTCAAAGATGTTGAGCAAGACTACGATGAACCTCCTAGCATCTCGAGGTGAAGAGGAGCTGAGACTTCAACCTTCAATCTCACTTGCTCATCAACCAACTCACAAAGATGAAGGATCACGATATGAGCATCCATATGCTCATGCCGCTTTGAGCTTGGGTTCCATCGGCTAGCATGATGCAACTCATTTGTTCGTAATCACTCACATGTTTCGATAGGCCAACAATTGGTCCATTACTAGGACGGGCGAGAAGAGGCGCCGAGGACATACACAAGCTTTTCACCTTGAGAACAATTCTCAAGTTTCTAAGCCACCCAAGAAGTTCGCCTACCAATTTATTTGAATCCAAAATGGAACGCAAATTCAAACACATCATGATCAATATATTAACTTAGAAATACAAAACGAGCATATATGAGAAGATGATTTTAAAATGCATCAATATACATTTATAAATCCCATTCATTTTTCGAATTTCAAAAACCCCAAAATCACTTCGGGAGATCGTAGGTCCATCTCCGAATGGGCTGATATCCATCATAGATATGAACAACCTCGAGAGAGTCCAACAAGCCATTCATAACTACGAAGGTATCTTCTATACCGATTGCATATCACGATATGCAACTATCACAATGTGCTATCAACTAATTGAATGTTCACACATACATCGGGTTGTTAACACATTAACAAGTATGCATCATATGCATAGCACCCAACTTCACCTCCCTTTACATCGACCTGAGAGAGTCCAACAAGCCGATGCTCTGTGTTAAAGCCAACCCATTAATCGACATAGTTTTAATATGGTTAGAGCGCATTCAACCAATTAGCCCAGCTTGGAGAGAGTCCAACAACCAAAGCTAACGATTGACCTCTGACTCTTACCATATTAGTATTAAACTATTCCATAGTTTGAATATATTCAGGTTCGAGCCGGGCTTGGAGAGAGTCCAACAACCCAAATAAGAAACAGAACTCTGGTTCTAACCATATTAATGGAAGGGGTAGGCTTTAATATTGATTAAGGGTTTTTATGTCTCATCCTCTTTGCATGCAAATAACTATTATCTACATGGCATGGCATACATGGCATACATCTACATGTCACGACACGCATGGCATAATGTTATGCATCTAATGCAATTACATGGCATACAATTATGTCATGTATATGTTTCCTTATATGTCATAACTATTTATGGAAATAAAATATGTTTAAGATTTGATTCTCCAAATCAAATCATAATTAAATTAGGAAACAAATTTCCAAATCTAATCACATATTTTATTCATGGAATTATTTGATTAAGGAAAATCTATTTAGGAAACCAATTTCCTAAATCATTAAAACTACTTATGGAAATAAAATATTTTAAGATTTGATTTCAAATCAAATCATGATTAAATTAGGAAACAAATTTCCAGAATCTAATCAAATATTTTATTTATGGAAAATATCAATTTCAAATACTTCCAACTTTCCAAAAGTGGAAGATTTACAAATACTTCTAGACTTTCCAAAATTGAAAATTTCCATAAATACTTCTAAATTTCCAAAATTAGAAAATTTCCAGAAATACATTATGACTATCGCAAAACCATTTTACGATTATGTTTAAACACAACCTCGGCTCGATACCATCAAGGTTTCCTGCATCACAAGGTGTGTGTTCGATCATGTTTTGTAAATACGAGCCAATGAAGCAATTAAAAATAATAAATCTATATTTATTACAACACACACAACACACGCATGCTATTACAACAAGTGTAGACATAACCGTAAATTAAAATTTGCAATAAAAGGAAATTAAACTACGTTATACCTTCCGTATGACGTGTAGCGGGAACGGCATCAACCGAACGATCCTCGTAAGAATCGCCTCTATCCCAGATCCACGCCGAGCTCCTCGGGATGACTTCGCTAAGTCACGAGCTTCGCTTCGTGACGGGTTACTAGCCTCGTGTTGAAGACGACGTGATCGAGATGATCACGATCCGAATCCAAATTCGGATCCAAAACGAAGTTCTCAAAACTCGCTTCTCCGAGAGAGGTATTCACAACCGCTTGATGAATCCTTCGCCCTCCACCTCAGAGGATTACCGGAGATCAAATCCCGGTAGTTAGCCACTGTCGGAGCACTAACCGCCGCCCAAACGACGCCCGACGAGAGGAGAAGCTGTCCAGAAAACTGGACAGCTTGGTGGAGGATATAGGCGCCGCCAACCAAGGAAAGAAAAGCCTCACCTTGATGCCAAACCTATAGGGGATCACCGAGGGTCGCCGAGGTTCACCCGAAGCATGGTCGCAAGGAGTCGACAGCGGCACCACAAGCTGGGCGGCAACAATGTGTTGGGCGGCTACAACTTGTTGGGCGGCAACCACATGTTGGGCGGCTAGGGTTTGGATTATTCTTAGGGTTAGGGTTTAAGCCCTATTTTATAGAGAACTAATTCTCTTAATGGTTAATGGATCATATCCATAAAGCCCGTTAACCTGCTCCATTAAGATAAGTTAAAATAAACCAAACCATGATGGTTTATTTTAAGTTAAAACGAACCGAACCAACTTTTGGTTCATTCGTTTAAAATAAACCAAACCCTTTGGTTTATTCTTATCCATTGGATTAGAACCAAACCATTTTGGTCCATCCATTACGTCTTCATAAGACGCAGCCCATCCACGCTTCCATCGCGACTGAAACGATTTCATGCTCGCTTTATGTTTGGTCCAACCAAACCTAGTTTCTCTCGGTCTGAGAATCCCATTCTCAAGCTCGTTTTAAATCCTTTGGATTACACTCGTTGTGCGTGTGACCAAATAGGTTCTCGGTTTATGTTGGCCATCTATAATTAACCATTAATTATAGAACGATCATGAGTGGCACCTAGTAGTACATCATGATCCCCAATTAACCGAAAAGATCAACGCTGATCCGTAACTATTTCAAAACCCTTCAAAGAGCTCGAATGAATCGTGCCCCATTCCCTTCACTCATCTTATACCCACTTGGTTCAGGACATGGTCTATTGTGTCGGGCCCTCACTAGGTCGACTACGCTACACCTAGCCCAAGTATCATTTCCTCCCTACGATTCTAGTTACTCCACATGTATCAAGAGTACTTTACTCTAAACATGTAATGCTTTGGCCAAAGACTTTAGTAACAATAGAGGCCATGGGTATACATCTCCTCGCAAGGAGTGGTGAATCCTTTATAGGCTATTCAAACACCTTCGATCACTGACTTATACCCAATCATCCCGGGTCCACATCTCCTTAGAGATGTTTGCTTAAGATGTCAAAGCATAAGTCTCCATGATCAAGATGACTTGAATACCGCAAGTCAAAGGAACATCGCACTTAAGCCACGAAGAACTTCATTGACATATCTATATATGCAGAGAACCATATGAAGTCTTTACGGTCACTCCAATGAACTAGTTACCATAACTAGCATCCACGATTAACTCCGACATCACTATGTCTCCACCGGAGAATCACCGCTTGATACACCAAGGAGTATACCTCGTGCTAGTCTCGACGAATTGATGGTGTCCAATCCATCAATTCATCAACTAGGATAATTCCGATACATCACAATTACACATGTAGAGATACTCACTAGTTGTGATCCAATCACAAATTCTCTCATGTCAGAATCGTATCGTGGACATTCAGTAAATGAGTTTAAGATCCAATCAAATACATTAAACATGTATACTCAAATAGTGAATCTTCATTTATCATATAAATGGTTCATACATAAGGCGATTGCCTTAGGACATCTCTCATATATTACTAACAACAATGCCCCAAGCATTTATATGTTTTGATGTTTGGATAATCACCTAAGTTAGGCAATACCTTGTGAACATGTTTAAGTGACAGGAAAATTCAAGTATGAAGACTTGGTAAAGGCAAAGTCCAAGTGTGATCTTGGCAAAGGAAGTCTAAAGGCAAGTCTTGGCAGTATAAGTCCAAGCATGTAGTCTTGGCGGCGTAAAATCCAAGCACGCTTTGGCAAAGGGAAATCCAAGACATGACAAAACCGAAGGAAGCTCTTGGAAGCAGGCGCAAAGGATGAATGAGTCACGGACTCAGAGGGATCCTGGAGGCGCAAGGCTTAAGGAAGAGCTAGAAGGTTGAGTCTAGGTCTAGGGAGTCATTTCAAGTATGAATTATTTATACTTGATGAGTATCAGTCGATTGATATGATGTATCAGTCGACTGTTAAGGTGCTCGACTGAGTCAGGCTGAAAAGCTGATGAACAGTCGACTGCCTAGTCATGGCAGTCGACTGATGTCACCATCAGTCGACTGCCAAATAGTGGCAGTTGACTGTTCAAGTTAAACACGGGCACAAAATGGAGTCTCACTCGACTGCGCTCCGTGATCACTCGACTGATCACTCCATCAGTTGACTGATGAGAGTGCCATTTGAAGATGACGATTATGAATCCCGCGAATCCAGCTATTCAGAGTCGTTAACCGCAGCGACAGTCGACTGATGCTGTACATCAGTCGACTGATCGTGCTCCAATGGGAAAATTAACCCTCTCTCTATAAAAAGAGGGCTTGTGGTGGTTGAGAGGGTTAATGCTTACTTTCTGATCATCTTCTCAAGCCTCCATGATTTTTCCAAGCTTTCTAGTGTTTTAATTCCCCCCCCCCTCTAGCTTCCAAGGATCCTCTACACCTCCGAGTTGCTTCTTTTGAATAAGGGCAATTAATGCAAGGTTTATTTCCCAGCTTATGGCCTGGATTCGGTGAATAATTATGTAGGATTTCCATGCTTTTCATCTAGGTCCTATGTAATCTTTCAAGGGTCGAGCGTGCTGTGTTAGCATGATAGATTTTCTCATTGAGAAGGGATTAGTAGGTCACACGTAATGAATAAAATAAACTTAAGGGTTGACCCAAAGCTAGATGAAATGTGACTACTAAACCGAATTTAAATATCAATAGTCTAGGACTGGAATACTTAAAATAATAATAAAAAAACAAATCTACCCTAAGTCTGATCCAATTGTCCACTTTTGATTCGATATCGAATCAATCAGTCCCCGACAACGATGCCAAAAACTTGATGCACGCGAACGTGACCTCAAATCTTACGACGGGAACCGCCGAGGACTCGAATTGCGCGCTCGCGCTCAACGCCCGCAAGTGCACGGATGCTGTCAAGTAATAAATAGATTATCGATCCCACAGAGATTGAGATTCGAGTACCGTTTGCTCAGTGGACGTTGTTGTTCGGAGTTAAGTTCTAAGGGTTGTGGTTGCAAGGTTGACAGTGGTCCTAACTCAAATACGGTGTCACACAGAGGAAGTGAAGGTTGGTTTGAGGTTCAAAAAGGGATTCTTGGACTTTGGTTTCACTTGTGCGTCATGGAACATGCTATCAATTAAATGTTGACTGGTTCTCTAATTAATGTCTTGTGGAAGGGATATCATACCCTTTCCTGATGAGCTTTCATTTCTACTGGGAACTACCATACCTAACCAGGTTGACCCTTTCGTTAAGATAGGTTAGACGGCACGAGGATGTCAAATCAATCCCTATGAAGAGTTGGAACGTATCCCATTCCCTACTCCTTCGTACTCTTCTACCTACAATTATCGGAGATGAGGACAACCACTAGGTTCCTACTTAGTTCTCCTAGATATTTGATACAAGGGTTGTCACCCCTTGTATCAGCTATGCACAATAGATAGAAAACCAAAACACAAATCTTCATCAAATCAAACTAACATAAACTACGAATAAAAATCCATTAACAGAATTAACATTCGACTAGCATGTTCTACGTTACACAAGCTACTCCCTAATTCTAGAATAGAAGATTTTACTCCATAGACGGAAAAGAAAGGACACAAGGCATAATAGAATTAATCATTACAATGTAAAAGATGAATAGAAATTGAATTATAGTGCTCTTGGTCCTTCTCTTTGATGTCGGAGCGTAGGTTACGATCCTCTCGCCGTCTCCTTCCTCCCCGTTGTGAGTTTTTGATGCTTTTTAGGTCACCGGTATGCCGTCCTAGCCATCGTGCCTCCTCCCTAGGGTTTGGGTGTGATTTTCCTTTTATAGACTTGAAGTCGGCACTGGCCGAAGCCACGAAAGAACCCTAGTCGCATCAAAATAATCCAGCGCCACACGACCGTGTGGATTCACACGGACAGGCCGTGTGTGGCGCTGGGTGGCCAAATCCGTAGTTTGGACACGACCGTGTGGATTCACATGGCTAGGTTGTGTCCTCTTTCGTTCCACCTACCAAATGTCTTCCTTTTTCTCAAAAAATGTGTCGTTTTCCTTGTAAAATATTGTCCTGCACATAAAAGTACAACGAGCAGATCTCCGAACTAGAAAATAGGGAATTCATGCAAAACAAAGTGAAATATGTATGAAACAAGTATGAAATGTAACGAGATGTGAGCAAAAATTACTCCTAAAACCCTATATGTTTTGCTCACATCACCTACCGAAGCTTCTGGTGTTAGGCTCATTGGTGATCAACTTTATCTCGACAGAAGATAAGTCTTTGGATTTTTTCCTCCAATAAATTTTCATAACAAACTTAAAACGAATTCATTCTGTTGAGATAGCCATGACACAAGATATTTATCTGCAACAGACTCAACGTGTGATAGTCCCCTTCGCCCCAATTGGAACTGTTCCAATCAATCATGGGGAAAAGTCGGAGAAGTTCACTGGGTTGAACTTCAAGTGGTGGCAGCAGAAGATGCTCTTCTACCTAACCACGTTGAATTTGGCTTGGTTCTTGATCGAGGATCCTCCCAATGTACCTGATGATATGAGTGATGCCCAAACTGTTGGTGCAACAAGCAGTTCTGGGTTAATGTTGACCAAACTTGAGTGAGACTTTAGTAGTATTTTGATATTTGATAATGGGTTTGACCATTGTTTGACAATATGGTTTGACCATACGTTGTCCATATGACTAGTGGATGATTGGGATATCCAAAGTCATATAGAGAAGATTATTTGGGAGAGATTATTGGAGCAATCAACCTCAGAAGTTCAAGTTTGGATACTTGGCATGGAAAGTCCAAGCATGGTCTTGATTGTTGGTGCAGGGGCACTAGATAATCGAACCTGTGTTTTGATTATGGCAAAGACACAAAGTTAAGTTTACATCGTTATCTCACGAGCTAAATCGAGTGTGCAGAAAAGTACTAAAGCTAGAGCTGAAGGCTAGCGACACCCGGAGGAAGCTGCGGTGGTCGGGCGACACTCGAGTGACTTCGGAGGGAGCTGAAGGAATCGAGTGGAAGGCCGGAAGCGAAAGCGTCATAGTAAGAATCGAAGTAAGCTCGTGTGAGTGAGAGATGGTAAGGTCGTGTCCTCTATACGGGGACGACCGTAGGCGGCGATCCGACTAAAACTTCTTGTGGAAGGTCTAGGTCGAGATCGGACGGTTAGAAACTGTCGTATTTATCATTTTCCGAGCTAACCTCTCACTGCAGGGAAGTGGCGGTGCGGATCGGCGTACATGGAGCGATCGGCCGATCGATGCCCATCGATCGGCCCGATGGGAGGCATCATCGATCGATGGCGACGACTCAGCCTTTGCGCTAGGTCAAAACGGATAACGTTTGACGCGGCCACTTCGCGATAAAATTTGGAAAACTTCGTGATCCGTTCCAAAAAAAAAGGGAGACATATTCAGAGCCCAAAGTCTATAAAAGGAGGAGGATTCCAACTCCAAAGATCATCAAGTTTATTCATCAAGTGCTCCTACAACGCCAACGCTCTAACAGCCATAACGCTGAGCGATGACAAGTTCCGATCTTCTTCGTCGGCAGCAGTAGCAAGTAACATATTTTGATATTGTATTCTTTATTTTTATTCGTAACGAGGTGAGGTAGGCTTGTTGCCTCATCCTCATAATTTCGGTTTTGTGATCATTGTCTCCTACCTCCAACGAGGAGGAGACGTTATAGTGATTTGCCCTCCGTACGCGGTCTAGGACCGATAGGGCCTTGGAGTAGCAACCGCTGGGTTGTGAACCAAGTAAAATAAACGTGTCGCTTTATTTTCCGCTGTGTTTACTCATTTAATTGTCTACTCGAACGAAACGCCGAAAAGTTTTACGATCGCTATTCACCCCCCCCCCTCTAGCGACGCTTCTCGATCCAACATTGATAATTGGAAAGTCCAAGAATGGTCTTGGCAAGGAATGTCCAAGTCATGGGTACTTGGCAATGGTAAAGTCCAAAGGTATAGTCTTGGCGGTATAAGTCCAAGTATGTAGTCTTGGCAGCATAAAGTCCAAGTGAGCTTTGGTAATTGGGAAGTCCAAGGGTAGGTTTGGCGACGTAAATTCCAAGCATGGGTCTTGGCGGCATAAGTCCAAATAGATCTTGGTAAGGAAGTCCAAAGGTGAGGTTTTGGTAGGGTAAAGTCCAAGCATGTGGTCTTGGTGGCATAAGTCCAAATGAACCTTGGCAAAGGGCCCGGTTAACATGACATAGTCGATGGAAGCACTTGAAGACCAATGTAAAGGATGAAGAGTCACAAACTCGAGGGATTCAAGAGGCATAAGGCTGATGGAGATGATTAGAAGGCTTAGGTCTAGGCTATGTATGAGTATCAAGTATGAGAGGATCATACTTGGATTAAACCTCATGTTTGAGGTTTACAAGTCAACTGACTGAGTGTTTGACACTCGGGAGTCTACTCGACTCAGAACAATCGATTGGGGTTATGCCTCAATTGACTGGCCAATGAGTCGATTGAGGCTCGACTGCTTAGCTAAGGCTATGGTAGTCTACTGCCATGTATGGGCAGTCGACTGACCTTGAGAAGTCGACTGTCATGGATGGGCAGTGGATTGTCGGCACTGTAGCAGTGCACAGATTATTGCATAGTCGACTGTCCAGTCGACTACTTGTAAGGACAATCGACTGCTGATGTATATGTTGGGCAGATTTCAGTGTGGATGGAGTCATTGTGAGACAACGGATAGGCTAGCAGTCGACTGGTGTCTTTTGGCAATCGACTGTTAGGCACAAAATCAACCAACTATAGGTTATAAAAGGAGTAGATCATGGAAGATTTCAGCCAAGGTTTTTGGGGCAATTTTGAAGGGAAAGTGTTGTTGCATTCCAGGCCTTCAAGAGTAATTTAAAGAAATCAACAAGCAAGCAATCTAAAGTTCTTCTTGAAAAATTTTCTTTACTTAGTGTTGTATTTTCTTCTTGTATTTGATTGTAGCTTATTATTTAATGTTGTAATCTTATTGTGCGAGGTTTCTCTACCTCTAGTTCCAAACCACGTAAAATATTATGTTGTGCATGTATTTTGTTTTTATTTTTATTTGTATTATACTCCGATACATTTAACATTTTTATAGACAAGCACGACACAATCACGATCGACGAAATCGTGAAAGATGCTATTCACCCCCTCTAGCGCGACACCGATTCCTCTACAATTGGTATCAGAGCAAAGTTTCTCTTTTATAGACTAATCGCCAAGAGAGCATGCACTAGAAGAGATGGAGCTACCCAATGATGGATTGGTCTACGACATTACCGTTCCACCTATCTTCGACAGCAAAGACTTCGCTTACTAGAAAGGTAGGATGACATATTTTTTTAATGAACGATTTTGACAATTGACTTTGCATTACACATGGATTTGATCCCCTCGAGGACAAGAAGGAAAAGTTCTCAAGAAGAAGATGTGGACCGAAGAGCAAAATCGGAAATACAAAGTTAATAAAAAAGTAAAGTTAATGTTAGCTAATTCAATTCCTAAGGATTTATTGTATAGCCCATGAGAATTCTACGATGCTAAGGAACTATGGGACAAATTGGTTGAGCTCCATGAAAAACCCTCACCGACACAAGATAAGGAGGAAGCCGAGGAAAGCTCATCATCGGCTCAAGAATGTGAGGAATCGAAAGTTGAGAGATGCTCAACATCCGAGGAAGAGTAGGTCTTGGAAGTCTCCACCTCTAGGATTGAGGGGGAGGAGAGACACTCAACACCAGAGCAAGAAGAACCCTCTATCTCCGGAGCCCATGAAGAACAATCTCAAAGTTCTTCTCAAGGTAACTTAAGCATATGTATTAAAAATAAAAATCATATAATGTGCTTTGAGTGTAAGGAACAAGATTACTACAAAAGTAAGTGTCCAAAAAGAGTCAGGAAGACTAAATCGACACCCAAGGCCAAGGAAAAGATCAAAGAGGTCGGATCCCCAATTCGAAAGAGCAAGGAGCATATAGTATGCTTCTGGTGCAACAAAAAGGGTCACTATAGGGGTCAATGTTCGAAGGGGAGAAACCCAAAGAAGGACAAGATAGAGAGCTTGAGTATAGGGGGAGCTCCAAAGGCAAAACCTAAGGTAACTTTCAATAATAAAATTTCAATTATTAATGACAAGGAGCATGCTAGGAATGTTTTTAATCCACTTGAAATTATTCATGATAACAAGCATGCTACAAATAACAATAAATATTATTGCTTAGGCACTAAACATATTAGTTTGCCTAAGGACAATTCTAGGTCAATCCCACCTAAGGATAATAATAACCTAGACATTAACCGAATTAATGGAAAATCAAAATTGGACAAATTAGAGGTGAAAAACTAAGCATTAAGGTCAATGCTTGAAAAATTAGAAAAGACCCTTCAAATTATGACAAATTCAATTAAAGAGCCTAGGAGTCAAAACTTATGTATTATGTGGCAAGGATTGCCTAAGGACAAGAAAGGTTTGAGTCACAAGCCTATGTCCAAGAAGGTAATACCATCTTATCACAATGTTCCATTTAACTATGGAACAAATCCTAGGTCTAGAAAAACTACGGTCACAAGGGAAGTCATCTCTAGAGTTGACCATGATAGATGTCTAGTGGCAAAGGTTTCTAAGAAACCTAGGAAGGCCACTAACAAGATTACAAGGGGAGTTACCCCTAGAGTTAACCTTGAGAAGACTCAAATGACCAAGGATTCAAAGCCTAGGAGGGTATCTAGGGAAGTCATCCCTAGTGAGTACCTAGTTAATCCAAGGAGCTCCAATAGGTATTGGGTTCCTAGGAGCGTGATTCTCTCATGCTAGATGGGTTTAGGATGTGTCAACTATTGGATCGAAAAAGAGCGCTAGAGGGGGGGGGGTGAATAGCTCATATAAATCTTTTCATTCGTTTGATTAAAAACAAAGAGATGCACAACGAAAAAATAAATAAGACAAATTTATTTTTACTTGGTTCACAACCCAATGGTTGCTACTCCAAGGCCTCGCGATCCTTGACCGCGTACAAAGGGGCAATTCACTATAGAGTCTCCTCCTCGTTGGAGGTAGGAGACAACGATCACAACAAAACCAAAACTCAAGGATGAGGCAACAAGCCTACCTCACCTCGTTTATGAAAAAAGCTCTGAGTACAAAGTAATGAAATAACTAACTGAGCTATCGACGCTTAACAAGTTGAAACTTGGTGCGGCGTCGATGTTACGGTGTTGTAGCGTTGATGCGGAACCTTGGCGTTGTGGGAGCACTTAGGAGCAAATTGATGATCTTTGGGTTCGAGTCCTCCCCTCCTTTTATAGACTCGTGCCTTGGAATTAGTCTGGATCTAGATCCTCAATTTGTGGAACTTATCACGAGGTGACACCTTATCTTATCGTGAAGTGACAACATCAAACGTTGTTCTTTTTGACCTAGCACACAAGGTTGATTCTTCGCCATCAATTGACTAATGCACTTCATCAGTCGACTGACATCAGTCGACTGCCAACCTGGTCACTTCCCTGCAACAAAGAGTTAGCACGGAAAATGGTAAATGCGACGGTTTCTTACCGTCCGATTTCGACCTAGACTTTTCACTGGAAGTCTTAGTCGTATCGCCGCCTAGGGTCGTCCCCGTACAGAGGACACAACCTTACAATCTCTCTTCGTACTCGTGCTTACCTCTAGTCCTTTATGACCTGTCACTTTGCTTTCGGTCTTCACCTGGGTTCTTCGATTCCTACAAAATTCTCCCGGTGTCGCCCGACCACTACGGTTTCCCGACTCAGGATTCTCCAGGTGTCACTGACCTTTGACTTAGCTTAACTATTTTCTGCACACTTAATTCAGCTCATGAGTAATAATATGATGTTAACTTTGGATCTTTGTCATAATCAAAACCTGGGTTCGATTATCTGGTGCCCCTACACCAACAATCTTCACCTTTTTGATATATGGCAAATCGACATAAAGGAAACAAGTAGAGTAAATGATAAATGCTCTTTCAAAAACTCCCCCTTAACACTAGGTGAGTTTTGAAAGAGATACTTTAATTTTTAAAATAAATTTTATGTTACTCTCCCTTAACGTCCCCCTTAACTTTCACTCTTCTCCCCCTTTTTCATAAATAAAAAAAATAGGGGTGTTTATATAAAATAGAGATTTAAAGACAACATGTGTCTAAAATTATTAAGGATAAATCAACTATGAGTCCAAGCATGCGTCTAACATTAGTTAGATAAATTGGTTTGAGGTGTATCCCTCTGCACCAACAATTTAATAAGTTTTTGAAACATACTTTTCAAATACTTATAAGTTTATTTTCAAAAAGAACTTCAAAGGTTTGTAATATAACCCTTAGGGTTAGTTTGCTCTCCCCCTTAGTCAAATATATGAAGTATAAGAGATTTAGAGGGCGCTAAACTTTGGCCTAGAGAGTTGTATACTTAGTATTTGGACAATCGAAGTTATGATTATTCGTTAAGTGCAAGAAAATAAGTAGCATTTTGAAAAGGTTATGTTAAGTGTATTTCAATTATCCTTAACATCTCACCCATTCTATGTGTCTCAAAAATGCGTTTGCCTTATATGTTTTGTGAGATGATTTTAACTTGATTAAAGTTAGCCAACCTTGGGTTAGATTCGGATTTAACCCTTAGTTCATCAAGTAAACTTTTCAAGAAATTGACTTCCAGGTTGTGGCGAGGCAGGGGCCCTCTTTGATCGGAACAACGACCACTTCCTTAGACAAAGCCAAATTCAAGAAATTGATTACTTGAGCTACTTAAGATTACTTCCTGGTCTAACTAGTTTAGGATACGGTGAGGTAGCTTCAGCTAGTTCAACTCAGCCAAGTGCACCAAGCTAGATACGCCTTATCTAGCTCGAATACATGAGATATTATTTCCCTAATGTACTATCATCTCGCTGCATCCTGATACTATGTTGTCAAAGTTGACTAACTATTTGTCCTATCTAGCCATTCTAAAAAGTAAAACAAAATAACTAATCATGCAATGGTTTTGCTAAGGAAGCGGGTATACTATTTTATTGTTAGCTTCCCTTGGACCATTGAACCAATATGGTCTATCCACAAAGTGGACTTGATCCTCCAATACTTATTGGTCCTTATATATGAGTTTAATAAAACCTTTGGGACCCATGCTTGGACTCGTTGATGACTACGATTTACGATAGACATATAAGATCTATTCGTAGTCCTTGAACTAAATCCAAATCCGACTTTGTTGTACATGGCTCCTTGAGTTCCAAGTAGTCGGTTAAGATTCTTGGATCCCAATGTGAACTTTTCCAACCTAGCCTCGATCTCTTGAACTCGTCCTTTCAAGAGAGAATTCTCCTCAAGCTTTCAACTTGAGTTGAGTTTCCCTCTTGATCTTGACTAGTTGAAGAGGTTAGAGTAGCCTCTTGCTTGAGGGTTTCAACTTCCTCAAGTAACGACTCAACTCTAGACTCGGACTTAGTTAATTTCCTATTTAGCAACTTAATTGCATGATATAAGTTCGCAATTAATGAATGGCTTACCTTAATCTTTTCTTTTGATCCGACTTTGAGTCTTGACTCAAATTCATCCTCAGAGTCAGAGTTGGATTCGCAGTCGACTTCGGAATCGGACTCAAACTCTACCGGCTTTACCATGAATGCTAAGTCATCATCTTGATCTTTTTGTTCCTCCCACATCGCTTGAAATGCTTGTTTTGGTTGCTTGTGTTTTGGCTTCATTTTTGGACAGTCTAACTTGTAATGCCCCTTCTTGTTGCACCCATAGCATGTGTATGTTTGTGGGGGTTTCTTGCTCTTCAGTTGTTCCCTTTTCTTTTTGATGATTCTCCGAACTAGATTGACTAGTTCGGCCTCCATCTCCTCTTTGGATTCCGATTCACCTTTCGATTCGGATTCTTCTTCTTCGGGAGGTATCTTGCTCTTTGTTTTTCGTCTTTGTCCTACAAACAATGCTACACCTTTCTCAACCGAGACTGCGTTAGTTTGTTCATGTAACTCAAATTCCGAAAAGAATTCGTCTAACCTAATCTTAGATAAATCTTTAGATATCTTGTAGGCATCAACCATGGATGCACACAAGGTGGTCCTAGGAAATGCATTGAGTGCGTACCTTATTATGTCTCGATTGTCTATCTTTTGTCCGATGGCATATATGCATGTAGACCGTTCAAGATATCTTGGATCTGCGCATGGAGTTGTGAAGCGGTCTCGTGATCTTGCATCTTTAGATTATATAATTTATTCAATAGTAAGTCTCTTTTACATACCTTAGCATCAGATGTCCCTTCGTGTAGATCTATTAACTTGGTCCAGAGGTCTTTGGCGCTAATGAATGGTCCAATTCGATTGAGCTCCTCCTTGGACAATCGACATTGCAACATTTGGGTTGCTTTTGCATCGACTTCGATTTGCCTCTTGGTTGAGTTGGTCCATTTGTCAAAGTCTAAAGTCTCACCTTGATCATTGGTGGGTGGAGCAAAGTCAGTTTGGATTATTATCCAAGTCTCGACTTGTGTTTTCAAGAAACATTCCATCCAACCTTTCCAATAACGGAAATAATTTCTATTAAAGAACAGAGGTCAGGTGGTGCTATACCCCTCAATTTGAGCCATTAATTATCTTGCAAAACACGAATAAAAACCAAAAGGAATTTCAAGACTTGGTCTTGGATTAGTAATGCAGAAAATAATAAAAAGAAATAAAAAAAATAAACAGCTAAACAAAAACTAAAAACTTACGACCTTCGATGTCCCCGAAAGGGTACTAAATGTTATTTTTTGGGGATGAAAATAGCTTGTTATGAGGGTAAACCCTCGTAAGATGTAGATCTCTAAGAGAGGTTCAATTTGGTGGGTAGCAAGTTTTGTGGGTCCACTTGTATGAAAAGTTATGCCTATTTTACCGTCGGCTACTACAAAAGCGAATAGTTCGATTGATCCTTGCAAACACACAACCAAAAAAGGGTACCAAGACTTTGTTTTGGATTAGTAGTGCGGGAGAACAACTTAAAACGAAAAGAAAACCAAAAAAAAAATGCCAGATTGGTGGTTGTACCAAATCTTAGCGCCCTCGCTTTGATACCAATTGTTGGATCGAAAAAGAGCACTAGAGGGGCGGTGAATAGCGCACGTAAATCTTTTCGTTCGTTTGATTAAAAACAAAGAGATGCACAGCGGAAAAATAAATAAGACATTTATTTTTACTTGGTTCATAACCCAAGGTTGCTACTCTAAGGCCCCGCGATCCTTGACCGCGTACAAAGGGGCAATTCACTATAGAGTCTCCTCCTCGTTGGAGGTAGGAGACAACGATCACAATAAAACCAAAACTCGAGGATGAGGCAACAACCCTACCTCACCTCGTTTACGAAAAAATCTCCGAGTACAAAGTAATGAAATAACTAACTGAGCTACCAATGCTTAAGGAGTTGAAACTTGGTGCGGTGTCGGCATTAACTGCCAATATCCAACAGTCAACTTCCAGCCTGGTCACTTCCCTGCAGCAAAGAGTTAGCATGGAAAATGGTAAATGCAACAGTTTCTTACCGTCCGATCTCGACCTAGACCTTCTACTGGAAGTCTTAGTCGGATCGCCGCCTAGGGTCGTCCCCGTACAGAGGATACGACCTTACCATCTCTCTTCGCACTCATGCTTACCTCTGGTCTTTTATGACCTGTCGCTTTGTTTCCGGTCTTCACCTAGGTTCTTCGACTCCCATAAAGTTCTCCCGGTGTCGCCCAACCACCACGATTTCTCGACTCGGGATTCTCCGGGTGTCGCTGACCTTCGGCTTAGCTTAACCATTTCCTGCACACTTAATTCAGCTCATGAGATAACAATATGACCTTAACTTTGGATCTTTGTCATAATCAAAACCTAGATTCAATTATCTGGTACCCCTACACCAACATCAACTCTAAATGGATGGGTAGTTAACCTAACCATAGTGGAGTTGGCAATTGAGGACATTTCAAGGTTATGTGATACCTTAAAAATGAAATTAGAATTTAATCCTAAAGGATTTTAGGATGTGCGAACAAAATTTGAGAAGTTTGAAAAATCAATCATAATTGGCACAAACTAAGTTAGAGTCAATGGTGTGTCATTTTGGATTTTTGACACACTTAGAAAATTGATGAATTATGGCAAAATGGGATTTAATCCTAGTAAATGGCAATTAGGCTTGAAATCTAGATATTCTTATACCTTATATTTTATTTGTCATGCTTTATTTATCATATGTCATGTTATAACATCATATTTCATTTGTTCATATAATTATTTAAATGTCATGATTATGCTTAGGATAAATATGTCATGCATGTATTTAGGTTTATTTTTATGTCATGACATCATGATTATTGGTAAATGTTTTAAATTATACACATTTTTATGCCATGATCATCATTCATGCATTTAGGATAATTAAAATGAAATTAAGGACAATGACATGATTTGAAGTCCTATGATAAGGGAATCAAATAGAGTTGCCTAGATAAAATATATAAGACCTTAGATAAGAAAGAACAAAAACTAACATATCACAAAAAAATTAAATTGATATGTGTGTGTATTGATATACCCTAAACACATGTGAGATGTTAGAAAAATATGTTAAGTTCAAGATGCATAGTTCTTGCATCTAGATGAACTCAAACTCATAATATAACATTGATGAATCATGAGGAAAGTTAATGTATAAGTCATGTATATCTAGTTCATAGACCATGGTTCAAAATAAGTTTTAAAAAATATTTTAAAATCATTTTGAAAAACCTTGGTGAAATCTATCTTTGATAGCAATCACCATTGAAAAAATTGACACAAAGTTAGACAAAAACATTGAAGTTTTCAATAGTTTTGAACTTTGTATCAATTTTGCAATTTAATGGATATTTTAATATAAAATTATTTTGCATCCATTATATTTCATGTAAGTAATGTATATATTAAGTTTCATGAATTTTTTAAATATGTATAATTACTTATCACTTTCTGAAATTTGATCGAAAACTCTGATTTCTGAAAAATCAGAGTCTAGTCGACTGCTATCGGAGAGTAGTCGACTGATGATGTTTTCAGTCAATTAGTAGTTAAAACTAGTCGATTGATGAAGCTGATTTCGACTGAAAAATATTTGTTTAGTCATATATCAACTATTTTATGTTACCCTAACGTCTCTTAACCCTAAGATATGCTTTAGAAAACATTGGAAGGGTGAAAGAATCATTGAAAATGATTAGGAGACTTATTTAGGGTGGAGTATTGATTTTTAAGGGTGGTTAATGTTCAAGTTTGAACTTTTGCCCTTATTTTCGATGGTTTAAGTTTCCTATAGGCTTAGGAACTCTCCAACGACATTGTTGGTGCAATGGTCAAGAGGGAGCAAGCCTTCAGGGGGAGAAAACATTTAGGGGGAGTGTGTCCATCTTGGGATATGGATGCAATTTTGACCAAAGGGATAGAAGTGAGGGTTTGGTGAACCTTCATTATGGATTACCTCTTATTTAGTGATATGAGATTTATCACTAGGAAGAGTGAAGACATACAAGATGTTTTTTGAACTGAGGAGAATGGAGAATTTCTTTAAGAGATGAAGCATTGAAAACCTTGGTAGTCTTTTTGATGTATGCCAAAGGGGGAGAAGTGAGGTTTAAGTTAGGTAAATCTTCACTATGCTTTGACATTGGAAGAGTTAAGTTAGATTATTGTTAGCCTAACTTAAAGGTATTTTCAAATATCAAAAAGGGAGATATTGTTGGTGCAACAAGCCTCAGGTCAATGTTGACCAAACTCGAGTGGGACTCGAGTAATGTTTTGATATTTGACAATGGATTTGACCATTGTTTGACAATATTATTTGACCATATGACTAGTGGATGATTGGAATATCCAAAGTCATATAAGGGAGATTATTTGGAGGAGATTGTTGGTGTTGGGTTTCCAGCATTGCGACGAGTGTGTGTTCGAACATGTTTTGTAAACATGTGCACAGCGGAAGAAATAAAAATAATAAATCTAATTTATTACAACACACACACCACATGCATGCATAGTACAACATGTGTAGACATAACCGTAGTTTCAAATTTTGCAATAAAAGGAAATTTATTCTACGTATACCTGACGTATCACGTGTAGCGGGAAAGACATCAACCGGAGCGATCCTCGCTAGAATCGCCTCTATCCGTATCCACGTCGGGTATCTTTGAGATGACTTCACAAAGTCACGAGCCTCGTCTTCGTACGAGTCACTAGCCTCGTGTCGAAGACGATGTGATCAAGAGAAGATCACAATCCGAATCAAAATTCGGATTCAAAAACGAGTCCTCAAAACTCGCTTCTTCGGAGAGGTATTCGTCAACCGTTTGACGAATCCTTCGTCCTCCACCTATGAGGATTACCGGAGATCGAATCCCCGGCAAGGAAGCCGCTGTCGGAGGTCCAAACGTCATCCAAACGACGCTCCGACACGAAGTAAACAAGCTGTCCAGAAAACTGGACAGCTTTGGTGGAGGATTAGCGCCGGCCAAATAAGGAAGCTAGATGCTCACCTTGTCGCCGGAGCGAAGGAAGATCACCGGAGGGTCGCTGGCTGAAGCTTGGACACCGGCAACAACTTGGATGGCGGCACAAGGAGTGGGCGGCGGCTAGGATTTGGGCACCGACCACAAGAGGAGGAGAGTGGGCGGCAACTTGGATTAGGGCTCTCATTAAACCCTTGAGCCCTATTTTATAGAGAACAAATTCTCCTAATGGTTATTGGTTCATAACCAAAACCCGTTAATCCGCTCCATTAATTTAAGTTAAAATAAACCAAACCAATTTGGTCTATTTTAAGTTAAAACGAACCGAATCAACTTTGGTTCATTCGTTTAAAACAAACCAAACCCCTTTGGTTTATTCTCCACCATTGGATTAGAACCAAATCAATTTGGTTCATCCATCATGTCTTCATAAGACACGACCCATCCATGCTTCCATTGCGACTGAAACGATTTCATGCTCGCTCCTTGTTTGGTCTAACCAAACCTAGTTTCTCTCGGTCTGAGAATCTCATTCTCAAGCTCGTTTTAAATCCTTCGGATTACGCTCGTTGTGCGTGTGACCAAATAGGTTCTCGGTTTATGTTGGCCATCTATAATTAACCATTAATTATAGAACAATCATGAGTGGCACCTAGTAGTACATCATGATCCCCAATTAATCGAAAAGATCAACGGTTGATCCAGAACTATTTCTGAAACCCTTCAGTAGCTACAAGGAATCGTGCCCCATTCCTTTCACTCATCTTATACCCACTTGGTTCAGGACATGGTCTATTGTGTCAGTCCCCACTAGGTTGACTACGTCACACCTAGCCCAAGTATCATTTCATCATCCTACAGATTCTAGTTACTACACATGTATCCAAGAGTACCTTACTCTAAACATGTAATGCTTTGGCCAAAGACTTTAGTAACAATCCGACGAGAGACCATGGGTATACATCTCCTCGCAAGGAGTGGTGAATCCTTTATAGGCTATTCAAACACCTTTGATCACTTCGACTTATACCCAATCATCCCGGGTCCATATCTCCTCATTGCTTAAGATGTCAAAGCATAAGTCTTCATAATCAAGATGACTTGAATACCGCGAGTCAAAGGAACATCGCACTTAAGCTGCAGTAAGAACTTCATTGACATATCTATATATGCAGAGAACCATATGAAGTCTTACGATTGGTCACTCCAATGAACTAGTTACCATAACTAGCATCCACGATTAACTCCGGACATCACAATGTCTCTAGCCAGTGAGAATCAACTGCTTGGATACACCAAGGAGTATACCTCGTGCTACTCTCGACAGATTTGATGGTGTCCGAATCCATCAATTCATTGACTAGGGATAATTCCGATACATCACAATTACACATGTAGAGATACTCACTAGTTGTGATCCAATCACAAATTCTCTCATGCTGTGAATCGTATCGTGGACATTCAGTAAATGAATTTAAGATCTAATCAAATACATGAGAACATGTATACTCAAATAGTGAATCTTCATTTATCATATAAATGGTTCAAACATAAGACGATTGCCTTAGGACATCTCTCACATATTACTAACAAACTCCCACTTGGCCTAATGCCAATCGCTACGGTATCCAATACCATAGGCTCTAACATGACCCTCAAACTTACTTTGAGGTAATGCCTTAGTCAAAGGATCCGCTAAGTTTTTTTTAGTGGGGATTTTCTCGATTTGTACTTCCTTCCTACTAATGATCTCTCTGATCAGATGATAGCGGCGAAGCACATGTTTGGATCGTTGATGAGACCTTGGCTCTTTCGCCTGTGCAATTGCTCCATTGTTGTCGCAGTAGACCGGTATTGCTTCAACAATGGCTAGAACCACACCAAGTTCATAAATGAACTTCTTGATCCAAACCGCTTCCTTTGCTGCTTCCGAAGCTGCAATGTATTCTGCCTCAGTGGTAGAATCCGCTACAGTGTCTTGTTTGGAACTTTTCCAACTCACTGCGCCCCCATTCAAGGTGAACACGTATCCAGACTGAGACCTGGAATCATCCTTGTCTATCTGGAAGCTGGCATTCGTATACCCACGTATCACCATGTCCCCTTCTCCATATATTAGGAACACATCCTTAGTTCTTCTCAAGTACTTAAGGATTATCTTAACAGCCACCCAATGATCCATTCCTAGATCAGACTGGTATCTACTCGTGACACTCAGAGCATACGATACATCGGGCCTCGTACATAACATAACATACATGATAGATCCTATTGTGGATGCATAAGGAATCTTACTCATGCAAATCCTCTCATCTTCTGTGCGTGGACACATAGACTTCGAAAGGTGTATCCCATGCCTGATGGGTAGGAAACCTTTCTTGGATTCCGACATGCTAAACCTCTTTAACACTCGGTCTATATATGTAGACTGCGAAAGACCAAGCAACCGTTTCGATCTATCTCTATAGATCTTAATCCCGAGGATGTAGGTTGCTTCTCCCAGGTCTTTCATGGAGAATGTCTTGGATAACCAAATCTTAACTGACTATAAGACTGAAACATCGTTTCCTATAAGTAATATGTCATCGACATACAATACTAGGAATACGACTGCACTCCCACTAACCTTCTTGTACACACAAGGTTCGTCTGGATTTTGTGAGAAATCAAACCTTTTGATTGTCTCATCAAAACTGATATTCCAGCTCCTGGATGCTTGCTTCAATCCATATATGGACCGTCGCAATTTGCATACCTTGGATTTATCAACCGATGTGAAACCCTCAGACTGTATCATATACACGTCCTCGAGCAGGTTTCCATTAAGGAAAGCTATTTTCACATCCATCTGCCATATCTCATAATCATAATGAGCTGCTATGGCCAGGAGTATCCGAATAGATTTAAGCATAGCAACAGGTGAATAGGTTTCGTCATAATCAATACCTTGCTTTTGACGATATCCTTTCGCCACCAATCTAGCCTTATAGGTAATCACATTACCATCCATGTCGGTTTTCTTCTTGAAAATCAACTTTCACCCTATAGGCTTTATGCCTTCAGGTGGGTCAACCAAGTTCCAAACTTGGTTTTCATACATGGAATTCATTTCCAACTTCATGGCTTCAAGCCACTTATCCCTTTCTGAACTTGTCAAAACTTCTTCATAACTGGTAGGATCCTCATCATCAATGAGTAACACGTCGTTCGATTCACTTACGAGAAATCCATATCTCTCAGGAATATTGCGTGTTCTACCAGATCTACGAAGATGTGGTGTCATAATAGGTCCAGCCGATGGCTCATCACTATGAGTTATTAGCTGTTGTGCTTCAGTAGGTATCTCATCAATATCTATTTGAGTCTCTTGAGCCTCCTCAAGCTCGACGACACTCCCACTGTTTTCTTGCAAGAGAAACTCTTTCTCTAGAAACACAACATGCCTTGAAACAATACCTTTTGTTCCACAGGATGATAGAATTGGTAACCCCATATTTCCTTAGGGTATCCAATAAATAGATATTTATCAGACTTAGCATCCAATTTGTCTGATACAGTCCGCTTCACATAAGCAGGACAACCCCATATCTTCAAGTAAGATACATGAGGTTTCTTACTATTCCATATCTCATATGGAGTAATAGAGACTACCTTGGTTGGCATTCTGTTTAACAAGTAAACAACTGTCTGAAGTGCATAGCTAGGGGTGTGCAATCGGTCGGTTAAACCGAAAAAACCGATCGAACCGATCGAACTTTCAAGTTCGGTTCGGTTCAATCGGAAATTCAGTTTTTTTATTTAAAAATATTAGTTTATTCGGTTTATTCGGTTCGGTTTCGGGTTTGAACCGGAAAAATTCGATTTACGAATCGAGATTTTTCCCACGATGATGATGGCTAAATCGATCGATTGGACCATCGATGATTTTAGATATCAGTCAACTGTACCTCAATGGACAGATATCAGTCGATCACAGAATATTTATTAGTCGACTGATGGCTAAAATCGATCGTGATGGTCAATCGATCGTGATTTTAGCCATCGATCAGCGATTTATTGTCTAAAATCGTGATTCATGAAACCACAAATCACGATTTTCTTCCCTAAACCCTAACCTTTCACTCTCAGCCTCGCCAACTCTCCTAAGCCCTCTTTAGCCTCCAGTCCACTCTTCGTATCTGTCTATCCTAAAGCCTAATTCTCTCCGTCTTCGTCTCCGTCTCGTCTCCTCTCCTAGGCTCCACTTTCATCGGCGACTTTGCTTCCACACCCTTTCAATTTTGACGATCAGCGGTTAGTTTACTATACTTATTTAGTTGTTTTACTATACTTATTTAGTTATTTTTATGATTCAATTTTACGACGTAGCGATGATCATGATTCATGAATAGTAAAAATTTTAGGTTTAGGGACATACTTTGTTTATAATTCTAAATTGCTAATCTAGTAAAATAGTTATATATAATTTTTTTAATGAATTGTATGTTTTTTTTTAGATGTCAATGCAAGAAAATCTTTCAAATATGGATGTTGATAATAGTTGTTCAATGCCACAATCTGGATCTTGATGAGTACAAGACCATCTGTGAGAAAAAAGTAAGCAAACGGAAAACAATCAAACCAAGAAGTGAGGTATGGGAGCATTTTACGAAGTTTACCAATGTCGCTAATGAGATTAAAGCCAAATGCAATTATTGTGATAAGGAGTTTTTTTGTGATCCATACAAGAATGGAACAACAAGTTTGAAATCTCATATGACCTCATGCAAGAAACATCCTCATGCTATTGAAACAAATCAAACAGTTGAGTTTTCAAGTGGGTGCAAAAGCGAGGTGAGGGATCTCTTATTTCTTGGAAATTTGATCAGAATGCATCTAGAAAAACATTAGCTAGAATGATTATCATGGATGAATTGCCTTTTAAATTTGTAGAAGGAGAAGGGTTTAAAGCATTTATGTCTATGGTATGTCCAAAGTTTAGAATTCCTTGAGATGGGCCGGTTTGCGTGATTGTCTTGAATTATACAAAATTGAAAGGAAAAATTGAAAAGTCTGTTGCATGATTCGACACAAAGAGTTTGTTTGACTGATACATGGACATCGATTCAAAATTAACTATATGTATTTGACTGCTCATTTTATCGATAAAGATTGGAAGCTGCATAAAAGAATTTTGAATTTTTGTCCAATTACAAGTCATAAAGGCGAGGCCATCAGTTTAGCTATTGAAAATTGTTTGAGAGGTTGGGAAATTAATAGAATTTTCACTATTACTGTTGATAATGCAAGTTCAAATGATGTCGCTGTCAATAGTTTCAAGAAAAAGATGGTTAACTGGGATTCTACTATTTTAAAAGGTGAATTCATTCATATGAGATGTGTAGCTCATATAATCAATTTGATTGTTGTTGATGGCTTGAAAGATATAAATCCATCTGTGATGAGAGTCAGGAATGCTATTAAATATGTTTTGCAATCCCCCTCTAGATTAAGCAAGTTCAACGAATGTGTAGAAATTGAAAAAATTGAAAGTAAAAAATCATTGTGTTTGGATGTACCAACCAGATGGAATTCAACTTATTTGATGTTGAATGTAGCGGAAAAATTTGAAAGAGCTTTTGATAGGTTTGATGAACAAGACCCATGCTTTAGACTGTATCTTCAACATATAGATTGGGGTGTTGTTGTGAATGACAATGGAGATATGATATTTGGACTAGATGGGAATGTCAAGCGAATTCTGAGACTATTGATGGGAAGCCAACTAGTGCTGATTGGAATAATATTAGACTCTTTGCATCTCTGTTGCAAGTTTTTTATGAGTTAACATTAAAAGTCTCAGGATCTTTATATGTCACTTCTAACACTTTTGCACATGAAATCAGTTCTATTCATTCCATATTAAAGGAGTGGCAAGATAGTGATGAACCTGATGTGTATTCAATGGGATTGAGAATGAAAATGAAATTTGACAAATATTGGGGAGATCCAGAGAAAATGAATAAATTGATTTATATTGCAGTGGTACTTGATCCAAGACATAAATTAGATTTTTTGGAATTTATGTTGATTGAGTTATATGGAGATGAAAAGGGTGCAATAGCAGGAAAGAATATAAAGGAGACTTTGTTTGCTTTGTACAAAAATTATAAGGAGAAAATAGAGCCTCAGTAACACCTCAAAAATTTGATTAATTGAAGGTGATAGCGACATCGTGCCTAAAAATATGAGTCAAATAGATTTGAAAAGGCAATCAATCTTTGCAAAGTATAAGAAACAAAAGGCACAAATTTTTGGTGATGGCAATATGTCAGAATTAGATAAGTATCTGAATGAAATAGTTGAAGAATATTGTGAGACTTTTGACATTTTGGGATGGTGGAAACAAAATTGTCATAGATTTCCTATACTTGCTCAAATTGCTCGTGATGTGTTAGCCATTCCAATATCAACAGTTGCTTCAGAATCCGCTTTCAGTACTGGTGGTCAGGTACTTGATTGTTTTAGGAGTTCATTGACTCCTAGAGTAGTAGAAAGTCTGATTTGTACTCAAGATTGACTTCGATTAAGTTTGGTGTCAATTAATGTCGAAGAAATTTTAGAAGATGTAGAAAAACTTGAAAGCGATACATTTTATTTATAGTTAGTTATTTGTTTACAATTAAAAATATATAGAGTATTAATTTGTTTGACTTGTATCATGTTATACTTTTTTGTCAAAGTTCTCAAAAGTAATATTGGATTCGTCTTCTTCGACAACACCAATTGAGGTGTAATTAACTACTTCATGGTATGCTTCAATTATTATAATCTAGTTACAAGTGTATTTACTTTTTAATTATCTTGTTCAAATAGTAATAATAAATTTGTACTTCTTGATCATTATTTATTAGGATAAACACAAGTGGTGAAGCAAACAAGTTTAAACTTTAAACTCTGAAATCAAGTCACAACTTACAAGGAGTCAACTCTCCTTGTAAGTTAACATAGCAACTTACTCAGTCAAGGAGTGAAGGAAGGGCCAAGGACTCAAGTCAACTCTCAAGTCTCAAGTGTCAACTCTCAAGATCTAAGGATACATTGTATTCATTTTGATATTTGACATGTTCTATAAGGCTATAACTGAAGTGTAAAAAAGTTAAAATTATATGTTTCATTGCTATGTTAGCAGCTTGATTGCTTGAATGTTTTAATTTTAACGAGATATTTTTATATATTTTGATGTGTTGACATTTATTAAATTGTGTTTTGTATAGTTGTGCTCTTGTTAACATGTATAATATATTTAATTTAAATAATTATGTTATTGTGTAATATTGAATGTTTTAAATTTTAATGTTGAAATTTAAGAATGTACAGGAAAATAACTTATATAAATATAGGGGAGGTATTTTTTTTTTTAAATTCTAATAAATCGTGTAAATTTAAGGTTTCACATAATAGATATAGGTTATATCTAATCGTATATATTCATTAAATGCACGAAATGACATCAAATTAGTGTTTTAATATAGAATTGTCATTATCGTAAAATTCATTTGGAAAACGATCGATTTTAACGATCGTGATACTTTGTTCGATCGTGATACTCAATCGATCGTGATGTTATATATCGATCGTGATTATCTATCGATCGATTGATTTGCGTCATGATCGACTTAAAACATTCATGCTCGGCGCAATTACATCCGATGGATACGATCGATGATGTATCTCATCGATCGAGTTCACCACCGATCGTGATGTAGGCAATGATCGTAGTAAAAAATCGGTTTTTTTTCGGTTTTTAATCGAAAAAATCAATTTTTTTTTACAAAATCGGTTCGGTTCATTAAAAAATTTCGGTCGGTTCCGTTTAGTTAAAAAAAATTCGGTTTATTCGGTTTCAGTCTTAATCAGTTCAGTCGGTTCGGTTTTAACCGAATGCACACCCCTATGCATAGCCCCAAAAGGACTTGGGAAGATTCGCATGATTCATCATTGACCTGACCATGTCCAACAAGGTCTGGTTACACCTCTCAGATACACCATTATGCTGTGGTGTATATGGCGGAGTCCATTGAGACAATATACCATTGTCTCTTAGATAATCAAGAAACTCTTGACTTAAGTATTCACCACCTCGATCCGATCGAAGTATTTTAATACTCTTGTCATGTTGTTTCTCTACTTCATTTTTGAATTCTTTAAACCTTTCAAAGGCTTCAGACTTGTGTTTCATCAAGAACACATACCCAAACCATGAGTGATCATCGGTGAAGGTAATGAAGTAGCTATAGCCTCCTAAAGCTTGAGTTGACATAGGTCTACATACATCATTATGTATTAGACCTAGCAACTCTCCCACTCGTTCACCTTTTCCTGTAAAAGGTAACTTAGTCATCTTGCCTTTTAAGCATGATTCACATGTATCATATGAATCCAATTCAAACAATTCCAGAATTCCACATCGGTGTAATTCGGACATGCATTTCTTGCTTGCATGGCCAAGACGACAATGACACATGTAGGAGTCTAATTGATTATCCTTTCGAGCACGCTTGTTGCTCGCTTCAATATTGAAAATGTCATTGGATACGTCCAACGTATAAATATCATTGCTTAAAGTTCCAGTCACATAAAGAACTCCATTCAAAGTTATGTAACAACAATTGTTACTAAAAGTCAAATGGTACCCATTTCTATTTAAACAAGAAATAGAAATGATGTTCTTTATCAATGAAGGAACATAAAAGCAATTGTTCAGTTCTAAGACAAGTCCTGCAGGGAGTTTCAAGAAATACGTTCCGATGGCGAGTGCAGCAACTTTTGCTTCATCCCAACACATAAATTTGACTCTCCCTTGACGAGTCTTCTTCTATTCCTTAGCCTATATATGTCATTACATATATGTGAGCCACACCCAGTATCCAATACCCAAGTGTTTGAGGAAATAGAATGACAATCAATAACGAAAATATCTGAAGAAGATGGGGCATCCGATGCTTTATTCTTCTTCACGAACTCAAGATAAATCTTGCAATTTCTTCGCCAATGGCCCTCCTTGCCATAATGATGACAAGTGCCCTTTTGAGCTAATTCTGCCTTTTTATCCTTTTTCTTCCCCTTCTGCTATTCCTTTGACTTCCTCTTAGAACCTTTCTTCGAGAAATCAACTTACAGCACCGTCCCCTGCTCATGCTTCACAGAAGACTCCACAGTCTTTAGCATGTTGAGCAGTACCACTGATGAACCTTCTTGCATCTCAGAGGTGAAGAGGAGCTTGGAGACTTCGAACCTTTCGAATCTCACTTGCTCATCAACCAACTCATAAAGATGAAAGACTATGGTATGAGCATCCATATGCTCATGCTGCTTCCGCAGCTCAGGTACCATCGTGGCTAGCATGATGCAACTTGTCATTTCAGAATCAGTCACATGTTTCTGATAGGCCAACAATTGGTCCAGAGTTGCATTGTCACTAGGACGGGCGGGAAGAGGCGCTTCGAGGACATTTGCAAGCTTTTCAACCTTGAGAACAACTCTCAAGTTTCTAAGTCAGTCCAAGAAGTTCGTCCCAGTCAATTTATTCGAATCCAAAATGGAACGCAAATTCAAAGACATCATGATCAATAGATTAACTTAGAAATACAAAACGAGCATATATGAGAAAGATGATTTAAAATGCATCAATATACATTTATAAATCCCATTCATTTTTCGAATTTCAAAAACCCCAAAATCACTTCGGGAGATCATAGGTCCATCTCCGAATGGGCTGATATCCAACATAGATATGAACAACCTTGGAGAGAGTCCAACAAGCCATTCATAGCTACGATGGTAGGTATCAAATATACCGATTGCATATCACATATATGCAACTATCACAATGTGCTATCAACTAATTGAATGTTCACACATACATCGGGTTGTTAACTCATTAACAAGTATGCATCATATACATAGCACCCAACTTCACCTCCCTTCACATCGACCTTGGAGAGAGTCCAACAAGCCGATGCTCCAGGTTAAAGCCAACCCATTGATCAAGACATAGTTTTAATATGGTTAGAGCGCATTCAACCAATTAGCCCGGCTTGGAGAGAGTCCAAAAACCAAAGTTAATGATTGACCTCTGACTCTTACCATATTAGTATTAAACTATTCCATGGTTTGAACATGTTCGGGTTCGAGCCGGGCTTGGAGAGAGTCCAACAACCCAAACAAGAAACGGAACTCTGGTTCTAACCATATTAATGGAAGGTGTAGGCTTTAATATTGAGTAAGAGTTTTTATGTCTCATCCTCTTTGCATGCAAATAACTATTATCTATATGACATGACATACATCTACATATCACGACACGCATGACATAATGATATGCATCTAATGCAATTACATGACATACAATTATGACATGTACAAAATTTCCTTATATGTCATAACTATTTATGGAAATAAAATATGTTTGAGATTTGATTCTCCAAATCAAATCATGATTAAATTAGGAAATAAATTTCCAAATCTAATCACATATTTTATTTGTGGAAAGTGTTGATTAAGGAAAGTCAATTTAGGAAACAAATTTCCTAAATCATCAAAACTACTTATGAAAATAAAATATTTTTAAGATTTGATTTCCCAAATCAAATCATGATTAAATTAGTAAACAAATTTCCAAATCTAATCAAATATTTTATTAATGGAAAATATCAATTTCCATAAATACTTCTAACTTTCCAAAAGTAGAAGATTTCCATAAATACTTCTAGACTTTCCAAAATTTAAAATTTTCATAAATACTTCTAACTTTCCAAAAGTAAAAAATTTCCATAAATAACATTACGACTATCGTAAAACAATTTTACGATTATGTCGAAACACAACTTGGGCTCTGATACCACTGTTGGGTTTCCGGCACTGCGGCGAGTGTGTGTTCGAACATGTTTCGTAAACATGTGCACAGCGGAAGAAATAAAAATAATAAATCTAATTTATTACAACACACACACCATACGCATGAATAGTACAACATGTGTAGACATAACTGTAGTTTCAAATTTTGCAATAAAAGAAAATTTATTCTACGTATACCTGACGTATCACGTGTAGCGGGAAAGACATCAACCGGAGTGATCCTCGCTAGAATCGCCTCTATCTGTATCCACGCCGGGTATCTTCGAGATGACTTCACAAAGTCACGAGCCTCGTCTTTGTACGAGTCACTAGCCTCGTGTCAAAGACGATGTGATCAAGAGAAGATCACAATCCGAATCAAAATTCGGATTCAAAAACGAGTCCTCAAAACTCGCTTCTTCGAAGAGGTATTCGTCAACCGTTTGACGAATCCTTCGTCCTCCACCTATGAGGATTACCGGAGATCGAATCCCCGGTAAGGAAGATGCTGTCAGAGCTCTAAATGTCATCCAAACGACACACCGACACGAAGTAAACAAGCTATCCAGAAAACTGGACAACTTTGATGGAGGATTAGCGTCGGCCAAATAAGAAAGCTAGATGCTCACCTTGTCGCCGGAGCGAAGGAAGATCATCGGAGGGTTACTGGAGGATCGTTGGCTGAAGCTTGGACACCGACAACAACTTGGACAGCGGCACAAGGAGTGGGCGGCGGCTAGGGTTTGGACGCCGACCACAAGAGGAGAAGGAGAGTGGGCGGCAACTTGGATTAGGGCTCTCATTAAACCCTTGAGCCCTATTTTATAGAGAACAAATTCTCCTAATGGTTATTGGTTCATAACCAAAACCCGTTAACCCGCTCCATTAATTTAAGTTAAAATAAACCAAACCGATTTGGTCTATTTTAAGTTAAAATGAACCGAACCAACTTTGGTTCATTCGTTTAAAACAAACCAAACCCCTTTGGTTTATTCTTCACCATTGGATTAGAACCAAACCAATTTGGTTCATCTATCATGTATTCATAAGACACGACCCATCCACACTTCCATTGCGACTGAAACGATTTCATGCTCGCTCCTTGTTTGGTCTAACCAAACCTAGTTTCTCTCGGTCTGAGAATCTCATTCTCAAGCTCGTTTTAAATCCTTCGGATTATGCTCATTGTGCGTGTGACCAAATAGATTCTCGGTTTATGTTGGTCGTATAATTAACCATTAATTATAGAACGATCATGAGTGGCACCTAGTAGTACATCATGATCCCCAATTAACCGAAAAGATCAACGGTTGATCCAGAACTATTTCTGAAACCCTTCAGCAACTACAATGAATTGTGCCCCATTCCTTTCACTCATCTTATACCCACTTGGTTCAGGACATGATCTATAGTGTCAGTCCCCACTAGGTTGACTACGTCACACCTAGCCCAAGTATCATTTCCTCGTCCTATGGATTCTAGTTACTGCACATGTATCGAAGAGTACCTTACTCTAAACATGTAATGCTTTGGCCAAAGACTTTAGTAACAATCCGACGAGAGGCCATGGGTATACATCTCCTCGCAAGGAGTGGTGAATCCTTTATAGGCTATTCAAACACCTTCGATCACTTCGACTTATACCCAATCATCCCGGGTCCATATCTCCTCAGAGATGCTTGCTTAAGATGTCAAAGCATAAGTCTTCATGATTAAGATGACTTGAATACCGTAAGTCAAAGGAACATCGCACTTAAGCTGCAGTAAGAACTTCATTGACATATCTATATATGCAGAGAACCATATGAAGTTTTACGGTTGGTTACTCCAATGAATTAGTTACCATAACTAGCATCCACAATTAACTCCGGACATCACAATGTCTCTAGCCAGTGAGAATCAGCTGCTTGGATACACCAAGGAGTATATCTCGTGCTAGTCTCGACAGATTTGATGGTGTCCGAATCCATCAATTCATTGACTAGGGATAATTTCGATACATCACAATTACACATGTATAGATACTCACTAGTTGTGATCCAATCACAAATTCTCTTATGCTGTGAATCGTATCATGGACATTTAGTAAATGAGTTTAAGATCTAATCAAATACATGAGAACATGTATACTCAAATAGTGAATCTTCATTTATCATATAAATGGTTCAAACATAAGACAATTACCTTAGGACATCTCTCACATATTACTAACAGTTGGAGCAATCAACCTCGGAAGTCCAAGTTTAGATACTCGACATGGAAAGTCCAAGCATTGTCTTGGCATGGAAAGTCCAAGAATGGTCTTGGCATGGAAAAGTCCAAGCATGATCTTGGCAATTGGAAAACCCAAGAATGTTTTTGGCAAGGAAAGTCCAAGTCATGGGTAGTTGGCAATGGTAAAGTCCAAAGATATAGTCTTGACGGTATAAGTCCAAGAATATAGTCTTGGCGGCGTAAAGTCCATGTGAAATTTGACAATTGGGAAGCCCAAGGGTAGATTTGTCTGTGTAAAGTCCAAGCTGTTAGGGATATTTCGGAACGGCTAGAGGGGGGGTGAATAGCGTTTTGCCCGTACGATGGAATTTGATCGCGTTCGTGTCTACAATTTCGTTAGCGCAGCGGAATATAGATAATGAAAGCAATAACGAAATATACAATCACGAACACAAAGATATAACGTGGTTCGGAACCACACGGTTCCTACTCCACGGATCGAGCTCTAAAGAGCTCTAGTGATGCACATGCAATCACTAATCAATAATAACTCCTTCTCGGAACAATCCGGAGGCGGAGAAACCTCGTACAAGGATTACACTAAGTAATACACAAGATACAAGCAAATACAAGTAAGAAATACAATGCAAGTAAAGAAAAACAACTTTACAAGAGCTTTGGATTGCTTGATTTTTGATTGCCTTGAACTAGCTTTGAAGGACTGTAAAGCACCAACTTCCCCCTTCAATTTCGCCCAAGAAAATCGCTTCAAAGAACCCTTAGTTTTTCCTCCATCACGAGCTCCATATATAGCTTCAACCTGTGCTGGAAAAAGTTGATCAGTCGACTGATCGGGACCATCAGTCGACTGATGCCACTGTTGTCGTGAGACAACGGCTAGATCCACGCTGGATAAGTCCAACTTCATCACCGACCGACAGACCATCACGATCCGATGGAGTCCTCACTCGACCGAGTCTCGACTCATTCTGCGGGCCAATTTTCGAGCACCGCCGATGACACGATCCCGATCGCTGAGCCATCACGATCGGCCCACCTCGGCGATCACAGGCCATAACCCGCAAATAACCCTAGTTGACTCGGTCGCCGATCACATGGCACCGGGCCGACCGGCACACCTCAAACATGAGGTTTTAACCCAAGTATGATTCCCCTATACTTGCTAGACCACCCTTAGCCTAGACCTAAGCCTTCTAGCCACCTCCATCAGCCTCACGCCTCTCGGATCCCTCCAAGTCATCCATGACTTGTTCATCCATCGTGTTAGCTTTCAGGTGCTTCCATCGGCTATGTCATGCTAACGGTGTCTACACCGCCAAGGCACATTGGACTTACGCCGCCAAGACTCCGCTTGGACTTTACGCCGCCAACCATTGGACTTATGCTGCTAAGACTCCCGCTTGGACTTTACGCCGCCAACCATTGGACTTATGCTGCCAAGACTCCCGCTTGGACTTTACGCCGCCAATATCAAACCCTTGGACTTCTCAAATGCCAAGACTCAAGCTTGGACTTTCCCTTGCCAACCCATGTTGGACTTTCCATGCCAAGACCATGCTTGGACTTTCCTTGCCAACCCATGTTGAACTTTTCATGCCAAGACCATGCTTGGACTTTCCTTGCCAACCCATGTTGAACTTTACATTGCCAAGACCCATGCTTGGACTTTTCCCAATGCCAAGTGTCCCACTTGGACTTTCCATGCCAAGTACTCAAGACTTGGACTTTACCAAATGACAATTACATTGTCATATGTTTTTGTCGAAACATCAAAACATCACTCGAGTCAAACTCGAGTCCTGGTCAATCGTGACCTGGGCCGATTGCACCAACAATCTCCCCCTTTTTGATGTTTGACAAAAACCAAACAAATGATTGAGTTAGAACACTAACTCAAATCCTTTACCAATTATCTCAAATTGGTAAATACTCTCCAAATGTTCTCCCCCAAACATTCTCCCCCTTTTTGACTAACATCAAAAAGGTTTTCTCCCCAAGAGGGTCAATGTCTCATGTCCCAATGAGATCTTACAATCTCCCCCTTGGTCCAAAGATACTTAGGATGCCTACCATCTTCCTAGTGATAAGTCCAATATCACTTAAGAGAGGCAATCCTAAACACTCTCCCAATTTCCAAATTGGGTTTCTAAAAATCCATCAATTTCCCAAATTGATAACATTCTCCCCTTCAAGGAGAAAAACACATCCATCATCCCAAGATGGATATCTCCCCCTAAAGGCTTGCTCCCCCTTGACCATTGCACCAACAATGTCCTTGGGAAATCCCTAAGCTAATAAGAACTCTAAACCATCAAAATTAAGGTTAGAAATTCAACATTGAACTTTCCAACACCTTAACATTGATACAAACCCTAAACAACTCTCCTAATCCATATCCAATGGATTTTTACCCTTTATAATGCTTCCCAAAGCATATCCTAGGGTTAGGAGTGGTTAGGGACCTTTACCATGGCTGAACACGGGCTAACCAAACCTAGTTTTCGAATCACCTTGGCAATGACGACTCCTACCAATGATCACACTCATCAATCGATCGCCAATTAGGTAGTCGATCGATAACAAATTTCAATTTCAGCTTATCGAACCGAGTTTCAGAAAATCATAAATAATTATACGTATATCGAAAAATCATGAAATTTGGTACGTATAATACCTATGACCAATACAATGGGTGAAAAATATTTTAAAATTATTTTACCCATAAAATAGTGAATTTGATACAAAACTCAAAACCATTGAAATTTTTAATGTTTTGGCCCTATTTTGTATCAACTTCATCAATGGTGATTGCTATCAAAAGATAGACTTCACCAAGGTTTTTCAAAATGATTTTAAAATGTTTTCAAAACCTTTTTTTGGATCATATTCCTTGGGCTCTATGCACATGACTTGTACACAAGCTTTCCCAATGATCCACAAATAGAATTAGATGAGTTTTAGTTCATCTAGATGCAAAAACTATGCACCTTGAACTTAACTTATATCCTAGCATCTCACATGTATCTATGGTGTATAAATACACATACATGTCAATTAGATGTGAGATGTGGGTTTTGTTCTCCCTAAACTAGGGTTTCATGCATCTTCTAAAGCAACTCTACTTGATTCCCTTATAAATGGGACTTCAAGTCATGCCATAGTCCTTAAATCAATTTTAATCAAGTTAATGCATGAATGTATGATCATGGCAGAAATAATAGCATTATTAAAACATGGCCAATGATCATGATGTCATGGCATATGATAAAATTTAAAAACACATGACATTTAAAACCTTAAACCTAAGCATGTACATGACATATAAAATGATTGAACATAAACATGATGTCATGGCATGTTATATGGCAAACAAAGCATGACATATAAAATATATAGGTATAGTAATACCTAAATTTTAATATTAATTGCCATTTGATATGATTAAGTATATTTTGCCATATTAACCTAAATTTTCCCAAGTGTGCCAAAACCCCAAAATGACACACTACGACCTCTAAACCTAAATTGTGCCAATTTGACCATTTTATCAAGCTTCTCAAATAATATTGGCACACCCTAAAATCTTTTAGGATGATAATTCAAATCTATTTCCAAGGTATCCATAACCTTGAAAATAACCTAAAGTGTCACCTTTGCCATGGTTGAGTTAACTACCCATCCATTTAAGGTTGGCACACCCTAACCCATCTAGCGTGAATCAATCACGCTCTTAGGAACCCAAAACCGATTTGAGCTCCTAGGGTTAATTAGGTATTCCTTAGGGATAACCTCCCTAGATACCTTCCTAATGACTTTCCTAGGCTTATTAGCCTCGGTCATTTTGGTCTTGCCTAGGTTAACCTTAGGAATTGTCTTCCTAACAACCTTCTTAGTGGCCACCCTAGGTTTCTTTGAAACCTTGGCCACTAGGCACAAACCTTGGTCAACTCTAGGGATGACTTCCCCATTGACCTTGGTCTTTCTAGACCTAGTTAATGCTCCATAGTCAAATGGAACACTATGATAAGTCACCTTGGACTTAGGTTTGTGACCCAAACCATTCTTGCCCTTGGTTGACTTTTGACTCTTAGGTCCTAGATGTTGACTTTGACTTCTTGACCTAGGAGTTTGACCATTAGACCCTTTAAATTGATTTTGCATAATGTTAAGGGTCTTTTCAAGTTTTTCAAGCCTTGACCTCAAGACTTGATTTTCTTTTTCTAATTGCCCAATTTTAGAATTTTGATTTAAACCATGGGCATTGTACTTCCTAGGCATATGCCTAGTCCATTTAGGGTTAAAACTTAGATGTTCTTGTATTTTCTTAATAGATTCCCTAGGTATGATTTTTCTAGGGACATTAGTCCCAAATTTCTCCTTATTCTTAAGGTGAACATTCTTAGCTTCTAAACAAATATGTTTGTTATTTCTAGCATGCTCTTTATGATACATAGCAAAATTGCTAAAATTAGTTCTAGCATGCTTTTTAACGTTTAAATTAGACGGAGCATTATTTAAATGTACCTTAGGGTTTGCCTTAGTGGCTCCCCCTACTTGTGATGCTCCTTCTTTGGTCTTTTTGCTTCCCTTAGGACATTGATTCCTATAATGTCCTTTTGCATTGCATTTGAAGCATATGATGTGCTCCTTGCTCTTGATACTTGGGGAATCGGCGTCCGTTGACTTTTGTTGACTTTTAGGCGCCGGAGGAGCTTTCTTGACTTTCATTGGGCACTTACTCTTATAATGCCCAAATTTCCTACACTCAAAACACATAATGTTATTTTTATTTTGAATTGAGGTGTTTGAGTTACCGATGGTGGTGGAGACCGGAATTGGACTTTGGGCTTCTTCATCTTGACCGGATGTCGAAGCTTCTTCTTCTCGATGTTCCAGTATGAAGGTTCTCTCCTCCCCCTCAATCCTTGAGGTGGATGCTTCTTCCACTTCCTCCACCTCTTCTGACCCGGAAGTTGACTCCTCACTTTCTTGTGAGGATGATGATGATTCTTCTTCTGTCTCCTCCTCTTCCAAGTCTTCTTGGACCGATTCGGGATTATCGTGGAACTTGATCAACTTGTTCCACAACTCCTTGGCATCCCTATAGCTTCCTAATCTGGACAAAATATCGTTAGGTATCAAATCAATCAACATTTTTGTTACCTTAACGGTTGTCTTGAATTTTTTCCGTTGCTCCTCGGTCCATCTCTTCATCTTGAGGATTTCACCATTTTCTCCTCTCGGAGCATCAAAACCTATAGTCACGGCAAACCAATTTTCTATATTCATCATTAGAAAATATTCCATCCTACCTTTCCAATACGCAAAATGTTCGCGGTTGAAGGAAGGTGGGATGTTGACGTCGTCACCCAATCTTTCCTCAAATTCCATATTCTTCCCTCTAGCTTCTTGACTCTGGGTTGTTAATCCGTAGAAGAGCCCCGGGCTCTGATACCACTTGTTAGGGATATTTCGGAACGGCTAGAGGGGGGGGTGAATAGCATTTTGCCCGTACGATGGAATTTGATCGCGTTCGTGTCTACAATTTCGTTAGCGCAGTGAAATATAGATAATGAAAGCAATAACGAAATATACAATCACGAACACAAAGATATAACGTGGTTCGGAACCACACGGTTCCTACTCCATGGATCGAGCTCTAAAGAGCTCTAGTGATGCACACGCAATCACTAATCAATAATAACTCCTTCTCGGAACAATCCGGAGGCGGAGAAACCTCGTACAAGGATTACACTAAGTAATACACAAGATACAAGCAAATACAAGTAAGAAATACAATGCAAGTAAAGAAAAACAACTTTACAAGAGCTTTGGATTGCTTGATTTTTGATTGCCTTGAACTAGCTTTGAAGGACTGGAAAGCACCAACTTCCCCCTTCAATTTTGCCCAAGAAAATCGCTTCAATGAACCCTTAGTTTTTCCTCCATCATGAGCTCCATATATAGCTTCAACCTGTGCTGGAAAAAGTCGATCAGTCGACTGATCGGGACCATCAGTCGACTGATGCCACTATTGTCGTGAGACAACGGCTAGATCCACGCTGGATAAGTCCAACGGAACCTTCATCAATCGACTGATTGTGACCATCAGTCGATTGATGGAGTCCTCACTCGACCAGTCGAGTCTCGACTCCATTCTATGGCCGATTTCTCGAGCACCAGTTGAATGATTACATGATCAGTCGACTGCTCGAGCCATCAGTCGACTATCCACCTCTGGCAGTCGACTGCTAGGCCATAACCCACAGTCAAACCCTAGTTGACTCGGTCCAGTCGACTGCCACATGACACCAGTCGACTGGCACACCTCAAACATGAAGTTTTAACCCAAGTATGATTCCCCCATACTTGCTAGACCACCCTTAGCCTAGACCTAAGCCTTCTAGCCACCTCCATCAGCCTCACGCCTCTCGGATCCCTCCAAGTCATCCATGACTTGTTCATCCATCGCGCTAGCCTTCAGGTGCTTCCGTCGGCTATGTCATGCTAACGGTGTCTACACCGCCAAGGCACATTGGACTTACGCCGCCAAGACTCCGCTTGGACTTTACGCCGCCAACCATTGGACTTATGCTGCCAAGACTCCCGCTTGGACTTTACGCCACCAACCATTGGACTTATGCTGCCAAGACTCCCGCTTGGACTTTACGCCGCCAATATCAAACCCTTGGACTTCTCAAATGCCAAGACTCAAGCTTGGACTTTCCCTTGTCAACCCATTTTGGACTTTCCATGCCAAGACCATGCTTGGACTTTCCTTGCCAACCCATGTTGGACTTTTCATGCCAAGACCATGCTTGGACTTTCCTTGCCAACCCATGTTGGACTTTACATTGCCAAGACCCATGCTTGGAATTTTCCCAATGCCAAGTGTCCCACTTGGACTTTCCATGCCAAGTACTCAAGACTTGGACTTTACCAAATGACAATTACATTGTCATATGTTTTTGTCGAAACATCAAAACATCACTCGAGTCAAACTCGAGTCCTAGTCAATCGTGACCTGGGCCGATTGCACTAACACAAGCATGGGTCTTGACGACATAAGTTCCAATAGATCTTGGCAAGGAAGTCAAAGGGTGAGGTTTTGACAGCTAAAGTCCAAGCATGTGGTCTTAGCAGCATAAGTCCAAATAAACCTTAGCAAAAGATCCGGTTAGCATGACATAGCTGATGGAAGAACATGAAGGCTAACGCAAAGGATGAAGAGTCATAGACTTGAGGGATCCAAGAGGGGTGAGGCTGATGGAGGTGGATAGAAGGCTTAGGTCTAGGCTATGGGTGAGTATCAAGTATGAGGGGATTATACTTACATTAAACCTCATGTTTGAGGTTTACCAGTCGACTGAGATTATGGACCAATCGACTGGTCAAGTGTTTGAAACTCGTGAGCCTAGTTAACTCGAGGCAGTTGACTGGGGTTATGCCCCAGTCGACTAGTTGAGGAGTCGACTGAGGCTCAACTACTCGACTTCTCGGCTAAGACTATGACAGTTGACTGCCATGTATGGGCAGTTGATTGACCTTGAGCAGTCAACTATCATGCATGAGCATTGTAACAATGCATAAATTGTTACATAGTCGCCTGACCAATCAACTACGGGGCAGAAATCGACTGCTTGTAAGGGAATCGACTTCTGATGCATCAGTTGAGCATATTCCAATGTGGATGGAGTCGTTGTGAGACAACGGATAGGCTAGCAGTCAACTAGTACCTTTTGGTAGTCGACTGCTGGGTGCAAAATTAGCCAACTGTAGGTTATAAAAGGAGCAACTCATGGAGAATTTCGGCCAAGATTTTTGGGGCGATTTTGAAGGGGAAGTGTTGTTGCATTCCAGACCTTCAAGAGAAATCCAAAACAATCAATAAGCAAGCAATCGAAAGTTCTTCTTGTAAAATTTTCTTCACTTAGTGTTGTATTTGATTCTTGTATTTGATTGTAGTTTATTGTTTACTATTGTAATCTTATTGTACGAGGTTTATCTACCTCCGACATGTTGCCGAGAAGGAGGAAGTGTATAGTGGGTGTGGATCACTAGCTACCGTGGAGTATGAATCGTAGGTTCTGAACCATGTAAAATATTGTGTTGTGCATGTATTTTGTCTTTATTTTTATTTGTATTATATTCCACTGCATATAACATTTTTGTAGACAAGCACGACACGATTGCGATCGATAAAATCGCAAAAGACGATATTCGCTATGTATAACATGAAAAGGACAACTAAGGAATTGTGGGTGTCCCTGGACAAGAAGTACAAGACAGAGGATGCAGGGGCCATGAAGTTCATCATGGGATGATTCCTGGACTGCAAGATGGTTGATACTAAGAAGGTGATCAGCCAAGTTCAGAGCCTCAGGTGATTCTGCATAATATTTACTCGGAAGGTATAGTTTTGAATGACTTTCCACGTGGTAGTGATCATTGAGAAGCTACCTCCGGGTTGGAAAGATTTTAAGAACTGTCTGAAGCATAAGTGGAAGGAAATGAATGTGAAAGAACTCATTGTTCAACTTTGAATCAAGGAAGACAACAAGAGTTCAGAGAGGAAGATGTTCTCTTAGGCTATTGTAAAAGCCAACGTGATCGAGCACGGTCAAAGCTCAAAAAGAAAGAACTCCAAGTCTTATAAGATGGGATCCAAAGGAGGCGTTAATAAAAAGAAGTTCACTGGGAAGTGCTTCAATTGTGACAAAGTCAGTCGTAGGTCTTCGGAGTGCAGAAAGTCAAAAAAAAGCAGGAGATCAACCTGATGGAGGGGCTAGAGGAAGACGACCTTTGTGTTGTGATCTCCGAGCTGAACCTTGTGGGTTCAAACCCTAACAATGGTGGTTGGATACTAGTGCCACTAGACATGTGTGTTGCAACAAGGAGCTACTTCTCAGCTTCGAAGAAGTCGAAGGGGAGAAGTTGTACATAGGGAGCTCAATAACCTCGGACGTTATGGGCTAAGGGAAAGTAATGCTAAAGATGATTTTGGGCAAGGATCTCACTCTGAACAATGTCTTGTATGTTCTAGAGGTTCGAAAGAATCTAATGTTTATATCTCTGTTAAACAAGAATAACTTTCACATTGTTCTAGAGTCGGACAGGATAGTACTATCCAAAAATGGAGTGTTTATAAGAAAGGGATTTGTAACTGATGGGATATTTAAACTAAGTGTAATGGTCATTAAGTCCAAAGTTAATAAAGTTGAAAGCTCTTCCACTTATATGCTTGAGTCTTCGTGTTTATGGCATGGTAGACTGGGACATGTTAACTATGATGTGTTGTGTAGATTGATTAACATGCGAAGCATACCTACATTCCACCTTGACCCGAAACAAAAGTGTGATGTTAGTGCCTATAAAATTCATATATCTCCACAATGGTATGATATTATCCACTTTGAGTCTAAGACCTCATGGTTTTATTTTTGGACTTTATCCAAAAGGTCTCATACCAATGGAGATATCTTTTCATCTTATAAGCACACGATCTTTTCCATGACTTACCAATATGAGACTTTGATTGTATTTCCAATACTCTCAACAATCCCCCCTCAAACAAAGGACCATATTGACCCCCCATAAAGTCTATCCATCCTCGAAGGACTTTCTCTGCTTGATGTTTGATCATAAACTCACCAAGACTTCCTGCCAATTGTCTGGTCCTCCTGACTCAGCTGGACTTTCTACCAGTTGTCCAGTCCTTCTAGCTCAACTGGACTTCCTGCCAGTTGTTCGGTCCTCCCGACCCAATTGGACTTCCTGCTTGGTGTATGATTCTCTTGATCCGGACATGGGAGTTCCACTTCCTTCATTCAAGGTTCATGGCTTGACATGGACCATGACTTTGATACCAATTGTTAGTGCATATAAGATTCATATATCTCCACAATGGTATGATATTGCCCACTTTGGGTCTAAGATCTCATGATTTTATTTTTGAGCTTTATCCAAAATGTCTCATACCAATGGAGATATCTTTTCATCTTATAAGCACATCATCTTTTCTATGACTTACCAATGTGGGACTTTGATTGTATTTCCAATACTCCCAACATGTGAGACTTGTGTTGAAGAAAAAATGATAAGGTCATCCTTTCAACATGTTGAAAGAAGCAATGAGTGACTCGGCCTGATCAACATCGATGTGTGTAACCTAAAAGGGACACCGACATGTGGTGGAAATATGTACTTCATCACTTTTGTGGATGATAACAGAAAATATTATTTTGTGTATCTTCTCAAAAGTAAGGATGAATCTATAGAGAAATTTATTCTCTATAAGAATGAGGTTGAAAACCAATTTAATAGAAAGATTAAGTTGATTCAGAGTGACTGAGGAGGTGAATATGTGTCACTGTTCACAGAGTTGTGTGTTGAACATAGGATCATACACGAAACTATAACTCCCTATACGCCTCAACAAAATGATGTTCTTGAGCAAAAGAATCATACTATGAAAGAGATGACAAATGCTCTACTATTGAGCTCTGAGCTACCAGAGCACTTGTGAGGAGAAGCTGTGTTAATAGCTAATTACCTTTTAAATAAGATGCCCTGAAAGAAAATAGAGAAGAGCCCTTATGAGTTGTGAATTGGTAGACAACCATCTTATAAATACTTGTGAGTGCAGGGGTGTCTGAACAAAGTTTTGGTGTCTGATCCAAAAAGGATCAAGATAGGACCAAAAACTATTGATCACATATTTATTGGATATGCACTTAATAGCAATGCCTATAGGTTCCTTGTGTATGAGTCTCAAATTTTGGAGATACACAAAAACTTGATTGTTGAATCGAGAAATGCCTCGTACTTCAAGCATGTGTTTCTGTATAAGACCCATGATAATGCTAGCTACTCAAAACGGGCTTAAAAAACATAAGAGGACGAACAAGATGATGAACAAGTTGAGGGTGAACTAAGACGAAGTAAGAGAGCTAGGGCGGAGAAATCCTATGGATATGATTTTATCACTTTCATGTTGGAAAGTGATCCCCAGAGTTATTCAAAAGTTGTAAGCTCATTTGAGGGACTTCAATAGAAAGAGATAATTACATCTGAGATAGACTTTATTTTGCAAAACCCTACTTGGGAACTTATGGATCTTCCTCAGGGAAGTAAACCCCTAGGATGCAAGTGGATTTTCAAGATCGAAGAAGATGAAATCAGATGGTACGGTTGATAAATATAAGGCTAGGTTGGTGATTAAAGGTTACTGACAACGAGAAGGCCTTGACTACTTTGATATATATTCTTCGATATCCATAATAACTTCCATTAAAGTATTTTTGGTGATTGCCACTCTATGGAATATGAAAATACATCAGATGGATGTAAAGACAACTTTCTAAATGGGAATTTAGAAGAGAAAATCCACATGGAGCAACCCTAAGGGTTTCCTACTCCAGAGAAGAAAAATAAAGTATATAGATTGATCAAGTCATTGTATGACTTGAAGAAAGCTCCAAATTAATGACATGAAAATTTTGATAATGTCATGTTGGAAAGTGAATTTAAAATCAATGAATGTGATAAATGTATTTACATAAAAGGCACAGAGAATGACTATCATTTTGTGTCTATATATAGATGACATATTTATCATTGGAGCAAAGATAAGATAACTAAATCCATTGAAGAAATGTTGAACTCAAGATTTGACATGAGAGACATGGACCTTGCCTGTTAGTGCAATCAACCCGTGATATGGTTTTGATGTGTGTGGCAAAGGGTTTAAGTTAGGTTGTTTTTGTGATTTGATATATGCGTTGGAGTCTTGCAGGACTTAGTAATTCGCACATGGAGCCTTGGCGAGTTTTACCTCTCATGACTCGGTCCTTGAGTCGATGAAGGATGACTTTGCGAAAGCCGTGTGTTTGGAGCATCCGAGGGACCGCCGGACGAGGAGCTTGGAGTGAAGCTGGAGGAAGTAGACTTCAGGGCGAGATGTGAAGGATGGCGCTATAGAGCTGTGCGCTTGGCGCATCCGAGGGACGTGGCCGGACGAAGACAACTTCGAAGGCGAGGGACTCCAAGGGATGAGAGTGAGCGAATGTAACCCGGGAAGGGGTAGTGCTCTTAGGTGAAACTTGGCCATTTGGCTAAGTGTCGGATGAGGTTTCCCGACACCAGTCGACTGCCATGAAATGGCAGTCGACTGCTCTGAGTCGAACGGGGTTCGACTGGTATCCGACTGATGGGTTTATGCCCAGCAGTCGACTGCCAGAGGAAGTCGCGGGCACAGAACCTCTCGTAGCCGACTGGGCAGTCGACTACGGAGGCAGCAGTCGACTGATGGTTACATCAGTCGACTGCCAAGGGATCTGTTGGACTATAATGGTCGAGATCCGACGTGTTTGGAGGCCGTTGTAGTGGGTGGCGGCCAACGGGAAGAAATCAGCCCTCTCTATAAAAAGAGAGGGTGTTGGGCTTTGGGAGGCTAATGCTTAAGTCCTAAACGTTCATCCAAGTGCCCCACAAGCTTTCAACTCCTTCTCCTAGTTTTTCTTTCATACTTATTGTAAGAAGGAGTGTTTGGATTGTAAGAAGGTTTACCTCCACCTTGCATTGGGCTAAAGGGAGAGACCAATAGTGAATTGGTTGCGGAGTGATTCACTGTGGACGAATCAGACCGTGGATTAGCGGCGAGGCCATGAACCACGTTATATTCCTTTTGTTAGCATTGGTTTTATTCTTATTGTTTTGATTTGCTTGTCTTGTTGTGTTTTTCGTTGTGCTAATATTGTTTGTAGACAAGCGAATTCCACCATCATACGATTGAGGGCTATTCACCCCCCTCTAGCCGGCCAACATCTACACTTCATCGATCCTACAAGTGGTATCAGAGCCAAGGAGCTTTTTGAGGACTAACCGCCAACACAAGCACTACATTCAAGAATGGCCGGCTCGAACATTCACCCACCAATGTTTGAAGGAGAATTCTCTTGGTGGAAAAAGAGAATAGAGGTATTCTTCGAAACCGACTTTGAAATTTTATTAATTATGGAAAACGGTTTCGAGATGCCTAGGAATGAAGAAGGGGAGATATTGGAGAAATCAAGATGGAATAAAAGACAAAGAGAGGAGTACTTGGCGAATTCAAAGGCCAAACACCACCTCTACAATGTACTCCCCCAACAAGAAGTGAATAGGATAGGGGAGTGTGCTAGCGCCAAGGAGATGTGGGAGAAGCTAGTAGAGCTTCATGAAGGTACCTCGGAGGCCAAGCTTGCAAGAAGAGACCTCCTCCGCTCCCAACTATCAAACATCAAATTAGCTAAGGGAGAAAAGGTAACCTCACTACACTCTAGATTTAAAGAGATAATAACCAGTTTATCTAGTGTAGGGGATAAGCTTTCAAATAGGGACATGCTCATAAAGGCTATAGATGTCTTTCCCTGGTCATCAAGATGGAGCTCTATGGTGGATTCTTATTACATCTCCAAGAACTTAGAAGTTAGCACCTTGGAGAAATTTTTCTCAACCATGGAGCTCCACGAAACAAGACTTGAAGGAATAATAGAAGAGCCAAGAATTCAACCTTCAATAGGAGTGGGACTTTTGGCCAACAAAGGGAAGAAGAAGATGGAGATTCCCTCCTCCTCCGATGAAGCATCCTCCTCTTCCTCCATGGATAGCACGGAAGAAGCTTATATGGTAAGGAGGGTAAGGCGTGCATTAAAAGGTTTTAAATTTAATAAATCTAATGATAGGAGTAGAAGACCAAGGGGGAAGGTGATTTGCTATAATTGCCAAGGAGAGGGACATATAAGGGATAATTGTCCCCTCTTGAACAAGAGCAAAGAAGAGAAGAGAAAGAAGGAAGAAAAGAAGAAGAAAAAGGGGAGCAAGAAGAAGGAAGAAGAGAAGAAAGCCAAAGAAAAGGGAAAGGCAAAGGCACTAAAAGCAAGGACTTGGGATGACCCTTCTTCCTCATCATCATCATCATCCGAGGAAAAAAATGCCTTTGTCACAAATTTGGCATTAATGGCTTTTGACGTCTTAGACTCATCCTCCTCCGAAAATGAAGGATCAAGCACAAGTGAGGAGAGCTCTAGTGAAGGGGGAGCTTCTTCACCATCCTCATCTGAAGAAGAAGAAGACATGAAAACTATGGTAACGAACCTCTCACCAAGTAAAATAGTTTCCATGATTTCTAGTCTTACTAAGGATTTGTTTAGGGCTAAAAAGAAAAATAAGAGCATGCTAGATCAAATTAAGGATTTAGAAAATAATCTAGAAAAAGCATGCTTAAATGTAAATGATAATATTTCTTCTAGTCATGATGATGCATGCTCACATGATCTTTATATGTCATTTGATGTTAATGATGCATGCATAGAAGAAGATAGGGCTATAAGGGAAAAGGTAGATCATTTGACCAAAGCCCTATAAAAGTTTACAATTGGCTCAAATACATTGAACATGATAATTGGGAGCCAAAGGGCAAGCTTCAACCAGAAAGGCCTAGGATATAAAGAAAATAAAAATGAAAAGGCCTATAAATGCTTAATTGCTAGGGGTCAAGATAAAAAGAAGGTAATAGCTAGAAAATGGATCCCTAAGGAATTTTTAGTGAACCCCATAGGAAAGAATTTGTATTGGGTTCCAAAATTCATCCTTAAGGGTTAGGAAAACCCTAGGATAGTCAACCATAAGGATTTCACCTATATCATATTTTTGGTTGACTTAGGATGGCGGGACAATATTTTTGAAATAGTGTTAGGTGATGATAATGCACCTATAAATAGATAAATCATGTTTTAGGTGATATTTGCCTTATTATCATGATGTAATACCTAATGCATGATTACAATTTGATGAATACATTTGTTTCATGATCATAATATGGGATTCATACATATATATCTTTATGATCATGTTGGATGTTAGGATGATACTTAACCATAGGTAGAAATGCATGAAATTAATGGTTAAGTGTATACAAATACCTTTAGGATGCATCTCACACTCATCATAGGCTACCTTGATTGAAAACTTAGCATGAGTGGGATGTTAGGATGATACAAATGTCCACTAATGCCTATAGCATTTAGATGGTCATTTAAGGTATCAAAATAGCAATAATAGACCAATCATAGGGAAGACTTATGTTTAATTCATAGACATATTGCCCAAAGATCATGGTTGGATATTTCATATGTTTTCAAAATAATTTATTACTTTAAAATCTGCTTGTTCAAGTTTTGAAACAATCCAAAGCAAAACTAGGTGTTAAAATTGATACAAATTTGATCAAAACACTAGTTATTTTTAAAGCTTTTGGATTTTTGGAAAATTATTAAAAAATAATGATTTTTCTTGAAAAACTATTTTTCATTGATAAAGAACCCTAAAAGAAATGTGTTCCCCAAATTTCACTATTTTTTGAATTTTTTAGAATTTATAGTGCATTGAAATTGTCTAAAATCGAATTCGATTTCCTTGTGCCGATCATTGCGATCTTGAATGATCGATGTAATCGTGCACGAGCATAGTAACTTGATTTTATCAGGATTTTAAGTATTTTTGTTTTTTGTTTCTCTCTAGACTTGATGTCATGACATATAAACCCTGTTTAATCTTTTTGATGGTGTCAAAGGGGAGAAAGATATATGTTTAAGTAAGGGGGAATGTATTTAGGGGGAGAATGTATTTAGGGGAAGTTTCATGTATTAAGGGGGAGAGTTGCTAATCATGTTATTTACATGCTTTCTTTCCTTAATATTTTATCAAATATTTTTACCTAACTTAAACGGATTGCCACACATCAAAAAGGGGAAGATTGTTAGTGCAATCAACCCATGATATGGTTTTGATGTGTGTGGAAAAGGGTTTAAGTTAGGTTGTTATTATGATTTGATATGTGCGTTGGAGTCTTGCAGGACTTAGTAATTCGCACATGAAGCCTTGGCGAGTTTTACCTCTCATGACTCGGTCCTTGAGTCGGTGAAGGATGGCTTTGTGGAAGCCGTGCGCTTGGAGCATCCGAGGGACCGCCGGACGAGGAGCTTGGAGTGAAGCCGGAGGAAGTAGACTTCAGGACGAGACACGAAGGATGACGCTGCAGAGCCGTGTGCTTGGCGCATTCGAGGGACGTGGTCGGATGAACACAACTTCGAAGGCGAGGGACTCCAAGAGATGAGAGTGAGCGAATGTAACCCGGGAAGGGGTAGTGCTCTTAGGTGAAACTTGGCCATTTGGCTAAGTGTCGGATGAGGTTTCCCGACACCAATCGACTGCCATGAAATGACAGTCGACTGCTCTGAGTTGAACGGGGTTCGACTGGTATCCAACTGATGGGTTTATGCCCAGCAGTCGACTGCCATGGAATGACAGTCGACTGCCAGAGGAAGTCGCGGGCACAGAACCTCTCGTAGTCGACTGGGCAGTCGACTACGGAGGCAGCAGTCGACTGATGGTTACATCAGTCGACTGCCAAGGGCAGCAGTCGACTGGTGGCGGCCAACGGGAAGAAATCATCCCTCTCTATAAAAAGAGAGGGTGTTGGGCTTTGGGAGGCTAATGCTTAAGTCCTAAACGTTCATCCAAGTACCCCACAAGCTTTCAACTCCTTCTCCTAGTTTTTCTTTCATACTTATTGTAAGAAGGAGTGTTTGGATTGTAAGAAGGTTTACCTCCACCTTGCATTGGGCTAAAGGGAGAGACCAATAGTGAATTGGTTGCGGAGTGATTCACCGTGGATGAATCGGACCATGGATTAGCGGCGAGGCCGTGAACCACGTTATATTCCTTTTGTTAGCATTGGTTTTATTCTTGTTGTTTTGATTTGCTTGTCTTGTTGTGTTTTCCATTGCACTAATATTGTTTGTAGACAAGCGAATTCCACCATCGTACGATTGAGGGCTATTCACCCCCTCTAGCCGGCCAACATCTACACTTCATCGATCCTACATTGTCGATGTGATTCTAGGAATTAAAATTCTTGGAATGTCAGAAGGACTTGCTCTGAGTCAGTCCCATTATGTGGAAAAAATTCTTGAAAGATTCACCAAGGGTGATACTGCATTGATACGGACTCTGATAGATACAAGTCAACATCTATCGAAAAATTGAGGAGAGAATGTATCTCAGATGTTGAGGATCTTGTTGTGCGCTAGAGGGGGGAGGGGTAAATAACGATTCTTCGATTCGAACACTCGATTTCGCTCGTTCTCGATTGTTTCGTTCTTGTCTATACCAAAGTTAGTGCGTAACGGAAATACAAGCACAAGTAAAAGTAAATACAAAATACAAATCACAAACGCAAAGATTTTATGTGGTTTGGAACCCTAGTTTCTACTCCACGACGATCGAGCTCTAGAGTGAGCTCTAGTGATGCACCGCCACTAACTCTTCTCCTTCTCAGAATGACACCATAGGTGGAGAAACCTCTTACAATGGAGTTTTAGAAGAATACAATCAAATACAAGAAGCAAATGAAATGAAGAAGTGAAAACACTTTACAATGAAGAACTTTGATTGCTTACTTTTGGTTGCTATGGAATGTCTTAAAAGGTCTGGAATGCAACAACAAATCCCCTCCCAAATCACCAAGAATCAACTTTTTCTTTCCTCCACCGTAGCCACCTTTTAAAGCTCTGCTTAGGCTGATTTTCCATCATCCAGTCGACTGGCCTTACCCACCAGTCAATTGCTCACTTGACCGTTGTCTTACAATGAACTAATCCATGTCAGAAATACTCGATCAATCGACTGCTCATATCCATCAATCAACTGTCATAGCCATCAGTCAACTCAAAAATATTCTGTGCTCTTATTCACTAAAGCAGTCAACTGCTCTACCCTAGCAGTTGGCTGTCAGTGTCCAATCCACTGATCCAACCCACCAGTTGACTGTCATAGCCACAATCAGTTTCTCTGAGAAGACCACTCGACCAGTAGATTAGTCCATAACCCCAGTCGACTGTCCAAGTCTTCTGAGACCCCAAGTGTCGAGCACTTGACCAATCGACTAAACTAAGTCCCAGTCGACTGGTAAACCTCAAAACTGAGGTTTAACACCCAAGTATGATCCCCTCATACTTGACACTTACCCTTAGCTTAGACCTAAGCCTTCAAGCCACTTCTATCAGCCTCATGCCTTTGGTTTGAGTCCACAACTCCTCACCCTTGTGCTAGTCTTCAAGTGCTTCCATCAGCTCCGTCATGCCATCGGATACCCTTAGCTTAGACCTAAACCTTCAAGCCACTTCTATCAGCCTTATGCCTTTGGTTTGAGTCCACAACTCCTCACCCTTGTGCTAGCCTTCAAGTGCTTCCATCTGCTTTGTCATGCTACTGGGTCTACCTTTGCCAAGAGGTCGTGCCTTCGGGACTTATACTGCCAAGACTACACACTTGGTCTTACACGACCAAGACTACACCCTTGTACTTTTTCATTGCTAAGTATCGATACTTGGACTTTCACTGCCAAGACTATACACTTGGACTTACACGACCAAGACTGCACACTTGGACTTTCCTTTGCCAAGAATCCATTCTTAGACTTCTCCATTACCAAGTATCCATACTTGGACTTTCCCTTTGTCAAGTCTTCATACTTGGACTTCCCTTATCAAGTATTCATACTTGGACTTTTCCCTTGCCAAATCTCCAAACTTGGACTTCCACTCGAGTCTTACTCGAGTTTGGTCAACTTCGACCTGAGATTGATTGCTCCAACAATCTCCCTCATAACAATCTCCCACATATGACTTTGGATGTCTCAAACCATCCACTAGTCATATTATCAAACATATTGTCAAACATCAAAATACTACTCAAGTCTCACTCGAGCTTGGTCAACATTGACTTGAGGCCGATTGCACCAATATTAGATAAAGTACGCTACGATGACTATAAGTCTAATATACTTGATGAATTATACACGATCAGACTTAGCCTACACAGTGAGTAGACTGAGTCGATACACGATTAATCCAGGTGTTAAACACTAGAAAGGAATAACACGAGTACTGAGGTACTTGAGGTATACTTGTGTATTGCACTATACAAGATATCCTGCTGTGATTGAAGAATACAACAATGCAAGTTGGATATCAGATATAAAAGACTAGAAGTCTACGAGTGGATATGTATTCACTTAGGGAGTGCAACCATTTCTTGAAAATCTTCTAAGAAATCCGTAATAACTAGATCTACGATGGAATCTAAGTTTGTAGGTCTTGACAAATATGGTGAAAAAGTTGAATGGCTGCGACAATTCTTAGAATATGTTCCTAAATGGTCGAAATATATGCTGGAAATATGCATACATTGCGATAGTCAATCAGCGATTAGATCAGCACAGAGTCATCTATATAATGGTAAGTCTAGACATATACGTCGTAGACATAATACCATTAGACTATAGGATCGTTGGCATCGCTAGAGGGGGGTGTGAATAGCAATTCGTCAATTTTGTTCATGGAATTCATCGTGCTTGTATACATTCATTAGTACATAGCGAAAATACAAGTACAAATACAATGCATACAACACACCATGACACATGGATTTTACATGGTTCAGAACATTAGGTCTTATTCCACGACCGAGCCCTAGCGAGCTCTAGTGAAGCACACCACCACTAAATCTTCTCCTTCTCAGAAACAATACGGAGGTGGAGAAACCTCTTAGAATAGAGCTAACAATAATAACAACCAAATACAAGATGTAAATGAAATGAAGAAACAAGAACACTTTACACAAATGCCTTTGCTTGATTGCTTGTTATGGTTGTATTGGAGAACCCTAGAAGGTTGGAATGCAACAACACTTTGCCCTCTTTTCCTCCAAGAATCAACACCCAAAAACATCCATAAGCATCCTTCTTATAAGCCCGTTCGAAGCCTTCAACGTCCCCTATCGGCGCTCGCGATTCCGAACGTTATAGCACAACGGTTGCCTCGCCAGTCGAGGCATCGCCTCAACTGATACCCAGTCAAGACGCTAGTCGAGTCTTCCTTGCTTCTGATTTATTGTTTTCATACCTTTGCTGGAACCAGTCGAGCCGCCACCTCAACTAGTTCCTAGTCAAGGCGCCAGTCTAGTGCACCTTGCTTCTGTGCCTCCATGAGAATGACCAGTCGAGGCGCCAATCAAGTGGTCCAGTCGAGGCGCCACCTCGACTAGACTCTAGTCGAGGCATTGGTCGAGTGCTTCCATAGCACTATCTCGACTTCCCAAGTCTCACCGCTTGACTCCACCTCACCAGTCGAGGTGCCGCCTCGACTACAACCCAGTCGAAGTGCTAGTCCAAGTCACCTTGCTTCTGTTTGTCTACAAACAAAGTCCATTTGACTGAACTGAACTAGCAGTCGACTGTTATACCTCAACACTGAGGTTTACCACCCCAAGTATGATCCCTTCATACTTGATACTCACCCTAGGCCTAGACCTAAGCCTTCAACCTACTTCCATCATCCTCACGCCTCTCGGATCCCTCGAGTTCGTGACTCTTAATCCTTGTGCTAGTCTTCAAGTGCTTCCATCGACTATTGTCATGCTCTAGGATCTACCTTTGCCAAGAGGCCTCGCCTTTCAGACTTCCCCCTTTGCCAAGCTCGATCTCCCTAATCAGCCGGTTCTTCCCTTGCCAACACTCCTCGTCCGGGACTTCACTTCCAAGAGGCCACGCCTCCGGGACTTCATTGCCAAGACTCCTCGTCCGAGACTTCACTGCCAAGCACGGTCTCCCAAACCTACTGGGACTTCCCTCGCCAACTCCCCGTTAGTCTTTCCAACACTAAGTGTCCAGTCTCCCTTGACCGACTTAGATTTTCCCTTGCCAAGTATTCATACTTAGACTTTTCCTTGCCACATCACCATAATTGGACTTCTCCATACCAAGTGTCCGGTCAACTTTGTCCGACTTGGATTTCTCCAATATTCTCCCTCATATGACCTTGGATGTCTCATACCATCCACTAGTAATATGGTCAAACCATATTATAAACCATTATCGAACATCAAAACCCTACTCGAGTCTCACTCGAGTCTGGTCAATCGTGACCTGAATTGATTGCACCAACAATCTCTCCCTTTTTGATGTTTGACAATACCGTTAAGTTAGGTTATCTCATAACCCAACTTGACTCTTCTTATGCCAAAGCATAACGAAGTGTTCCCAATTTAGAATTTCAAATTTTTGAAATTTTTGGGGTTTAGTGTATATTAGGGTTGATCCTAACTTAACCCCTTCTATCTCTCCCCCTTGTTGACATACATCAAAAAGTCTATCAAGGTTTTTTACCATATCTCATTTTCAATGAGATTCTTCATTCTCCCCCTTGGTCAAAAATCACCTTAAATGCCTTCATTAACCTTAGTGATCTATCACTAAATAAAAAGCAATCTTCTATTTTTTCCCTTTTATAAACCATCATCCATCATACCTAAATGGATAATCTCCCACTAAAGGCTTACTCCCCCTTGACCATTGCACCAACAATGCCCTTGGAGAGTTCCTAAGCCTATAGGAACCTTAAACAATAAAAAAATAAGGATAAAAATTCAAATTTGAACTTTAACTCCCCTAAAATCTATTTTTTTACCCTACTTAACTCTCCAATTCATTTCCAATGAACATCTCACCCTTTCAATCCTTGTCTAAGCATATTAGAGGTGCATGAGTAGTTATCTAGCCTAGGGTTATAGTTAGATGGATTAAACTAACATTAGTAAGCCACAAACAGTGCTAACTATGATCGAGAAAGCTCGGTCAAGTGTCAATATCTCCAAGAGGCGCCTCGATTGATTCTGAATTTTAAACAATTTTGGATGAACTTCAGAAATGCATAAATAATTCTAAAAAATTCAAAAAATCATAAAATTTCAATCACACATTACTTATGCCAAACACTATAGGGGGAAAATAATTTTTTGTGAAGATAACTTTTAAATTCAAATAATGATACAAAGTTCAAAAGCATTGAAACATTCAATATTTTTAGCCAACTTTGTTTCAATCTTCTCAATGGTGATTGCTATCAAAAGATAGGTTTCACCAAGGTTTTTCAAAATGATTTTAAAATATTTTCAAAACCTTAATTTCAATCATGGTCTATGGGCTAAGTATACACGACTTGTATATTAGCTTTCCTCATGATTTATACCTATAATTGAGATGAGTTTGAGTTCATCTAGATGTAACATTTATGCACCTTGAACTTAACTCATTTTCCTAACACCTCACATGTATCTAGGGTGTATCAATACACACACATGTCAATCTAATGTTCTTGTGAGATGTGGATTTAGGTTCTTAGGGTTTCATGTATTTTTTTAGGCAACACTATTCGATTCCCTTATACTTGGGACTTCAAATTATATCATTGTCCTTAAATTGATTTTAATTATCTTAAATGTATGAATGATGAGCATGGCATAAGAATGTGCATAATTTAAAAGTATTTGCCAATAATCATGATGTCATGGCATAAAAAATAACTTAAGTGTAAGCATGACATAAATTAACATAAGTATTATCATGAGATTTAAAATGATCATATGAAGCATGATGTTATGACATGACATCTATAGAAAGCAAAACATGGCAAATATATAAAGGTATAAAATACCCAAGATTTGAATTAAATTCCCATTTTCTAGATTTAAACCCCATTTTTTCCATGATAAACCAAGTCTCCTAAATGTGCCAAAAATCCAAAAATGGCACACTATTGACCCTTAATCAGTTAATCTAATTGTGCCAATTTTGATCAATTTTTCAACTTCCATAAAATTCATTGGCACATCCTAAAATCTTTTAGGACATAATTCAAACTCATTTATAAGGAATCCCAAAATCTTGAAAATGTTCTAAAGTGCCACCTTTATCATGGTTATATTAACTACCTATCCATTCAAGGTTGGCACACCCCTAAACTCATCTAGCGTGAGGGTATCATGCTCCTAGGAACCCAATATCTATTGGAGCTCCTTGGGTTTACTGGGTACTCACTAGGGATAACTTCCCTTAGTACCTTTCTAATGACCCTCCTAGGCTTGGAAGCCTTGGTCATTGTGGTCTTGTTAAGGTTAACCCTGGGGATTGCTTCCCTTGTAACCTTGTTAGTGGCTTTCCTAGGTTTCATTGAAACCTTAGCCACTAGACACTTACCATGGTCAACTCTAGGGATGACTTTCCTTGTGACATTGGTTTTCCTAGACCTAGTACTAGTTCCATAATTAAATGGAACATTGTGGTAGTTTTGTATGGACTTCTTGGGCTTAGGCTTCCTTGCCCTTAACTAAATCTTTCCTACCAACACCTAAGTTTTGTCCATTTGACCCTATAATCATATTTTCCATCTTCCTTAGGGTCTTCTCTATTTTCTTAAGCTTTGACCTCAAAATTTGATTTTTCTTTTCTAATACCTCAATTTTTGAATTTCCATTGTTGCTTGAGATATTTTTCTTCCTAGGCATATGCCTAAATTTCTTAGGGTTATTAGATGGGGTCTCAACCTTATCCCTAAGATTACAATGTTTGACACCTAAACAAAAATACTTATTTTTAGATTGATCCTTAGGCTTCCTACTAGCATGCTTCTTATAATCATCAACAATTGCAAGTAAATTAAAACCATTCCTAGCATTCTTTCTATCATTACATAAATTATGAGCATTATTAAAATTTGCCTTAGCTCCCCCTACATTTGAGCTCTCTCCTTTGCCCTTCTGAGGGTGACTTTCCCTAGGACATTGCCTCCGGTAATGTCCCCTTTTGTTGCACTTGAAGAATACTATATGCTCCTTGCTCTTGCAAATTGGGACTCCGACTTCCTTTGACTTTTCTTTGGCCCTTGGTGCCGGTTGAGCCTTTTTGACTCTTTTTGGGCATTTACTCTTATAATGCCCTACTTCCCTACACTCTAAGAATGTTATATGATTTTTATTTTTAACAATTACATTTGAATTGCCTTCTTGAAAGGTAGGTGAATTTTGGCCTTCTTCTTCACGTCTGGAGATAGATGGCTCCTCCTCTTGCTCTTATTCCAGGGTTGAAGATCTAACCTCCCCCTCAATCTTTGCCGTAGAGACTTCTACAATTTCTTCAATCTCGGAAGTTGAACACTTCTTAATCTCCAAATCATCAAGAGCTTGGAATGATGAACATTCTTCTCCTTTGGACTTGTCATCATCTTGAATAATTGAAGATTCATCATGGAGCTTAGCAAGCTTGCTCCATAATTCCTTAGCATCTCTGAACTTCCCTAATTTGCACAAAATATTATTAGGTATTAAATTAATTAAAATCTTCATTACCTTATCATTAGCCTCGAATCTTTGGACTTCTCCCTCAGTTCATTTACTCCGATTGAGAGTTCTCCCCTTCTTGTCCGTTGGAGTCTTGAAACCTTCCGTCAATGCGAACCACTCCTCAATATTCATTTGGAAGAAAAATTTAGTCATTATCTTCCATTGAGAAAATTCTCCAAATCCGTTTCAAACTCCATCACCTTTAGCTTTAGCTCCTTGGCAGTTAGTCCAAATGAAGAGCCTACCAGGCTCTGATACCACTTGTAGGACCGTTGGCGTCGCTAGAGGGGGGGAATAACAATTCATCAATTTTGTTGATGAAATTCATCGTTCTTGTCTACATTCGTTAGTACGCAGTGGAAATACAAGTACAAATACAATGCACACAACACACCACGACACGGATTTTACATGGTTCGGAACCCTACTTCTTACTCCACGGTTGAGCCCTAGCGAGCTCTAGTGATGCACACCACCACTAAATCTTCTCCTTCTCGAAAACAATCTGGAGGTGGAGAAACCTCTTATAATAGAGCTAACAACAATAACAACCAAATACAAGATGTAAATGAAACGAAGAAACAAGAACATTTTACATAAATGTCTTTGCTTGATTGCTTGTTATGGTTATGTTGGAGAAACCCTAGAAGGTTGGAATGCAACAGCACTTTACCCTCTTTTCCTCCAAGAACCGACGCCCAAAAATGTCCATAAGCCTCCTTCTTATAAGCCCCTTCGAAGCCTTCAACGTCCCATGTTGGCGCTCGTGATTCCGAACATTGCAGCACAACGGTCGCCTCGCCAGTCGAGGCGTTGCCTCCACTGATACCCCAGTCAAGGCGCTAGGCGAGTATGCCTTGCTTCTGATTGGTTGTTTTCATACCTGTGCTAGAACCAGTTGAGGTGCCACCTCGACTAGCTCCTACTCGAGGTGTCAATCTAGTGCACCTTGCTTCTGTGCCTCCATGAGAACGACCAATCGAGACGCCAGTCAAGTGGTCTAGTCAAGGTGCCACCTCAACTAGACTCTAGTCGAGGCGCTGGTCGAGTGCTTTCATAGCACTATCTCGACTTCCCAAGTCTCACTGCCTGACTCCACCTCACCAGTTGAGGTGCCACCTCGACTACAACCCAGTCAAGGCGCTGGTTAAGGTCACCTTGCTTCTATTTGCCTACAAACGAAGCCCAGTTTACTAAACCGAATTGGTAGTCGACAATTATACCTCAACATTGAGGTTTAACACCCCAAGTATGATCCCTTCATACTTGATACTCATCCTAGGCCTAGACCTAAGCCTTCAACCCACTTCCATCAACCTCACGCCTCCCAGATCCCTCGAGTCTGTGACTCTTCATCCTTGCGCTAGCCTTCAAATGCTTCCATTGCTATTGTCATGCTTCAGGGTCTACCTTTGCTAAGAGGTCTCGCCTTCGGGACTTCCCCCTTTGCCAAGCTCGATCTTCCTGGTCAGCCGGGTCTTCCCTTGCCAACACTCCTCGTCCAGGACTTCACTGCCAAGAGGTCATGCCTCCGAGACTTCACTGCCAAGACTCCTCGTCCGGAACTTCACTGCCAAGCACGGTCTCCCAGACCTGCTGGGACTTTCCTTGCCAACTCCCCGTTGGTCTTTTCAACACTAAGTGTTCGATCTCCCTTGACTGACTTGGATTTTCCCTTGCCAAGTATCCATACTTAGACTTCTCCACACCAAGTGTCCGGTCAACTTTGCCCGACTTGGATTTCTCCAATAATCTCCCTCATATGACTTTGGATGTCTCATACCATCCACTAGTCATATGGTCAAACCATATTGTAAACCATTGTCGAACATCAAAATCCTACTCAAGTCTGATCAATCGTGACCTGGGTTGATTGCACCAACATAGACAACTATTCTCAACGGATGTTATCACTGTTGACTATGTAAAGTCAAATGATAACGTAGCGAATCCGCTAATCAAAGGTTAAATCAAGAGTTAGTTGCAAGCTCATCATTGAGGATGAGTTTAATGTCGATAAGAAATATTGGTGTAAAAAAAACCCAATCTATGTAGATTGGATATCCTAAGAACTAAGTTCAAAGGGACAATCTAACTTCACTAACTAAATAAGCTCACTGTGGAGGCATGACCCAATGGAACAGTGAAAGGATGAAGGTTAACCATATGACTCTTAATGATCCAGAAGAGTAGTGAGGAATAGTACTCTTGAGAGATCATCTATGTGAGAAAGAAGTGGAGCCTCTTCAAAGAGAATTGGAGGCACAATTCTTAAATTTTCTCACAGAACTAGGCATGTTCATGGCCTAGAATGAATACAATCATTAGAATTAAACTATATCAGGGGTAAGTTCAGTGTGAAATGTGGCAATGCTTACATAAGTGATCGAATAGTTCAAAGACATAGTGTCTAATAGTCAACCAGTATGCAAATATATTTTCACAAGGAAAGATTCAAAGGGTCAAACCTACTTGTCCTATGCTAGACTTAATTGTCGAACACTGTCATATATCAATTTCCATTCATGTGAGAAATTGTTGAAAATTTGAATGGAAAAATGAAGGAAGGATAGGAAAGACATTATGTTATCCTTATGAATTCGATGAATGAAAAGATGACGGAAGAATGGGGAAGGCGTTCCATTATTTTTCTTATCTAGATGTGTAACATCTGCAATTAATGATAGATATGGCGAAATGACAATATTATGGTTGACGTTTCAAATCAAGGCAATAAAAGCAAAACGACAGTATTATGGCTGACGTTTCGAGCAATAAAAGCGAAATTATGGCTGACGTTTCAAGCAATAAAAGTGAAACGACAGTATTATGGATGACGTTTCATCAATGCATTAAAGACAATAAAGGTCTTTAATTCTACCATTAAGGTATCTCTCCTATAAAAAGAGGTCGGATGCGACCTCAAGAAGAGGAAGAGAGAAAAAGAGGATCTCGCTCTTTGTTCGCCCACGGTGATAACTTTCAGGTGTGCGTTCAGTTCACCGTGGACGATCTGTGCTTGGTTGTGTCCGTGGTCTTGCTATTCTATCCTGGAAAATAAATGTCCTACGAAGCCTTATAAGCATCATGTCGGAGGAGGACAAATCTGTTTTAAGAAAATTATGTGTACACAGGCCTCGGTGTGTTTCTCACTCGACTCGATAGTTTCCCGAGCACTTCGGCGCTCTGTCTACGTGTACTGCATCTTCCGAGCACCCTCGACTCAGCTCCGTCCGGGGCATTCCCAACGTTCGATCTGCACACACCGCTCCTTCCCGAGTACCCTCAGCGTTTGATCTGCGTGAACCGCATCTCTGGAGCAGTTTTCCCGACTCGGCAACCTCTCCGACACCTGAGTACCACTCATCCCTGTTACCTCCCGAGCACTCACAGTGCTCGGCATCCTTGATAGTCCAATTTCTTACTCAGGCAACAATCTCCCGAACACCATAGTGCTCGACCGCCCGCTTCTCAGTCAGACAACTGTTCGGCAGCAACTCTCGAACACCCACGGTGCTCGACAACTCTGCTTTACAGTCAAACTCGAGCTTCTTAAGTGCTCGATCCTAGGTGCTTGGTGACCTACCCAAGCTTCTAGTGCCAAGTTCATTAGTGATCGGCTTCGTCTCGACAGAAGATAAGTCTTTAAATTTTTTCCTCCATAAATTTAGTGTAATTTTGCTAACAGAACGTTGTAGAGAAAGCAAATTAGCCATACGCAACATGCATGATGCTTGTTTTTTTTTTCATCCCATTCTTCCTGATATGTACCTCCTAGTAATTTGTTAAGTGTTGTGAGATACACAAGAAACAATTTGCAACAGGTAAGAAAATGGATGATGCCAACCCTGGACTAGGCTCCTGCCCATGATCCAAATATTTCAGTAATTCAGTGCATTGATATTTTTTTTAGGGTCTAATTTTTAGGATTCGAAAGATAATTAAAATTGAGACCCAATTTATAATTTTGCTCAGGGGCTTTAAACAATAAGGATAGACTCTGAGAAAGTAAAACCCTCAAATTAAATATTAAATATAGCACCCACACATAATTATTAATTGCGAGATAAAGAGCCAATTTTCTTGATATATCTATCTTTTGAGGGGGAACAAGGTAATTAAGTGTGTTTCCCAGCCACTTGCAAACTGTATCACTTCAGCTTCTCTTCTTGTACAAAGCTATAGCTAGACTTCATCATTTGAAGTCTTGCTAAAAAAAATCAAACAATCATAAGCTTGGACAAAGCAAAAGCTGCGCAGCATTAAGTTGCTCCTTGCTTCATAATAATCTCTCATCCATGTTCCTTATCTCACAGACAGAATTTGCTAGTTTCCTCATCTTTCCACAAAATCAACAAGTGCAAATCATCAACAATGTTCTCACCTCCTAAATCTTGGCATATATATTCGATTCACTTTCCGTGCAACTTAAACACCAAATCTTTTCAAATCCATTAGCATGCAGTAAAAAGTTCAATGCTGCAATCATTCTCCCTTGCAAGAAAAGTTTTCTACTTCATTAATGAACACATATATTTGCAGCCAATGTATAACATACATAACACTTAATGAAGTTCAAATTTATTAAAGGACTTACTGGTTTAATTAATTATGAGCATCAAACTTTTCGCACATAAGAAAGAATAACAATTGCACCAGAAATGCTTGTTAAGTTATAAATCATGCATGACAAGAAAGAAGGACCACCTTCATTTGTTCCATCCTGAATAGTGATTATTGTCTCAAGGCATTTGCACAGGATCAAATATATAACATGCAATATAATTCATCCAAGATGATCTAGACTCGATGACATTAATTATCTTAACAAAATATTTTCATATAAAGCAATGAGACATAATACGAAACAGATATATTCATGGAGAAGAGCAACTGCAGCATTGTATATTTAAATGCACCTGGAAATTGCATCATAGAACACACAATCTTGATCTCTCCTTCTGTCCTTGACTATTATTCTCGAAAACAGTCCAAATAAGCATGTATCGTAGAAAGTTGATATATGAATTGCTTCGCGCATGATCACATCTCTCCATGCATATATAGGCAGTTGCAGACCCACCATGAACCTAGCTACCTGTTATGAAGGTGATTTGAACCACTCGGGACCATTCTCTTTTCCTCTACGCTACTAGTATTACGACTACTTGTAGCAGTAGCAGTAGTAAAATTAGTCGTAGAAGCCATTAACCCTACTGCATTGTTCACTCTCACACGAGCTGCATGGATTGCCGTCGCAAATACCTGCAAAACGATCAGTAATATTATGGCCACCACTCTTCCCACATCAGCCATATTTTGAAAAATTTGGCAAGCAGTGTAGGAAGCTCAGAAAGAAGAAGGATGGAGAAGCAGATGGGAAGCTCAATAGGCATTTGTACGTTGAAGAGGTGTAGAATGTAGTACTGGTTCTATGGGACGAGGGTTTCAGGAAGGAGAGAAGTAATTGGGGGCCGGGGTGGCAGGCAAAGGGCCACCTCAAAAGAAGGCTCTCAATATGTCACTTCCAATGTAGTTAGTGCCCATCTGATCTGATGGAACCTAAAAGAGCTTCTCCTTTTGAACCCTCCCTGTCCAACCACACCTCTGCATGCACTTAATAACTTTCAGATGCCTTCTGTGGAAAGCAAGGGTATAGCCTGCAGGTTCTTCAGATATAGGGCATCACTTTTTATTTATTTATTTATTATGTGTGAATTAATTAGCAGACGATGATGGTGGTGTAGAGATTTAAGTACAGGAATGAATGGCGTTGGGGAAGGAATTAAATGATGGCAGCAGCCAAAGCCAATCCCAATTGGTGAGTCAAGAACAGAAATTAAAGTGTTTTATTTGCTGACTCACTGATTTAAGCAGGCACATGCTCATCTTTCCCCATGATGTGCTCGTAAAAAGGTTCCCTAATTATAAGATTCATTTTTGTTTTCTTCTTCAGAAAGAATTTTGACCGCTTTTTTTTTTTTCTTTTTGCAAGCTAGAAAGTTTCGTGGTATATTTGCTTACTGTAGCAGGAGAAATTTATTTTTATACAGACTACAGAATAGATTTAGTATTATTATTATTATTATTGCAGTATGAATAATTTTTCTAGCAGAGTAGTTTTTTTAATGATATAAGTTAGTCTGGAAAACAAAATATATATAAAAAAACTATTTTAGTTTAGTTTTTTTTTTCTTCATTGATACGAGTTATTTGGAAATATTTAATTTTCGGAACAAAATAATTCTTGGATATTGCAGTTGATATGGTTGTTTTTTTATCCCTTTCGTCGATTCTTTGGGAGAGGGTGGGTTCTCACAATGATCCTGCCAAAGTTAACATAAGTCAGGCGGTCGACAATGCTCCGACTATAACTTTTTGATGTTTAAGTCAGACAAAAAGATGATAAAAATAAAAATAAAAAATATATATATATAGTAGAGAAAAGTGTTAGTCCTTTTTTTTTAACTCAATCTGTCTTTCTTCGTTTTTACCACTAAAACTCTTTGCTAGATCGTTAGGCAACAATTACTATAAGGAATCTCCACCTGTCATGTTCCATCTTCGAGAGTGATCATGAGACGAAGCTATTATGAGACCAAAGGGTAACAGTGGTTATGAGGAATCTTCTCTATGATTCTTAATTAGACTTGCTCCTACCTTGGAGTTCGTGCTTCATCACTTCTTTCGGCTCTTGAGTCGTTTCGCTCCTTGGCCAGGCCTAGTCATGACTTCTCAAGTCATTTCGTTTTGACTCGTTGCACTTTCGACTTGCCCCGATCCTCTTCATGACTCCTCAAGTCACTCCGCTCAATTCGTTCCCTCTTTTTGACTCTCTGAGTTGCTCCACCTGGATTCACTTCTAATCTTCTTGACTTCAAATTGTTTTGTCCCAATTCGTCTCTCTTTTTGACTCTCCAAGTCACTCCGCCTTTAATTGCTCTACCACTTCACTTTTTAATGGTCCCGAAGACTGAGTTATATGTTCACATCAGCGGACATGAAAAGAAGAATACTCTTCTTGTAGTATATGCAGAGCCGTACATGATGTAAGGTCAGAGAGACGGTCACCTCGGACTCATTTTTAAAATCGTTCAAATCTCTTTTTAAAAGAGCCCAAAAAATAATATAAAAGACTTAAAAATTAATTCATCAATATATTTTTTAAAATTCGATTCGGGTCTTTAAATTTTAGATACGACTCTAAGTATATGCTCACAAATTCATTACTGACTCCAATTTATCAGGCGTGTTGTGCCCAATAAAATACTTTAAAGTTCCGTTCATCCCTCCATAAGCAAGGGAAAAGAGGAGAGAATAAGAACAAATTAAATATTTCAAGATCTTTATCTTTGTTTGCATTAGTAAATGAATTGGATGGAAGGACCGGAGATTTTAGATCGAGTAAAATCGCGCGCATGCGTAATGAGTTGAGGTCACAGAATATCTATAAAATTGAGATCACAATAATGAATACGAGTATCGTAAACTATGTTTTGGGCATTCTCGGTGCCAAGGCCATGCATAAGGCGGTGCATGCCACAAGCGATGTGAAAAAAGGTACGTTGGTCGTAAATACTGCCCATGTCGAGGTATATATGCATCAAGGTCAGATGTTGGTCGTGAAGCCAAATCAATTTATTACGAGTCAAGTGAGATGAATTTAGAAAATATTTGGTATCTAAAGTGGTCGTTAAATAATATATTTAGATATTGATTTTTGAACTTCTCCAGTTAAAACCAGATAGCTAGTATAAAACAGATTTACACTAAGAGAACAAGGTCAATCTCTCGCGTTTGTCGTCCTCCATTGTATCAAGTATCGGTACGATCAAAGATTGATCGTGATTTATCATCCTTCATCTAATTATGGGATTGACGATGAAAGATAAATGCATCATTTTTTTGTACCAAGATATCGATTTTCAATCTTTAAAATAGATTTTTCTTAAATGACACCTATGTTAAAGTTGTGTGTCACGTCTCACGGGAGCTAAGTATATGGTAGTCTCTAGACTAACCCAGTTGATAAATACAAAGGAGTCTATTCGTAGTGAGCATGATTAATTTTCGAAGAATTCATCATCCTAGTCTATCGATCGATTTCTTTCCTTTGTACTTATCAATTAAAATTCTGATTTACCTTCTCCATCAATAGAGACCGTCGGAGGGATACAATTTCATTTTTTTTTAAGTATATAGTGACATTAACTTAATTTTTGCTTGTCACAAGGATTGTAACAGCGTGGCAAAACAAAATATACGTAAAAGCTAACTAAACTAATTAAATGCATACTCCTAAAGAAATTCTATTAGTGCTATATATACATGTATCTCAATGAATAATCTACAGGTTAAAAGCTTCAAAAATTAATATAAAAGTATAAAAAAATACATGATAAAAAAAATTATATCTCGTGACAGAATCTAACGGTGGGAACGATTGGAGAACTCCTTTGTGATCCCTACCATGTCATATCAATGCCACATCAAAACTAAAAATTCTATTCATTTCTCCACTATAAAAAAACCTCTCGACAACTCCTTTACGAGATCCATTCTTTTTTGTCAAATATTCATTTAATATAACATAAAATAAATAAATACAATACAATTAATAATTTTTTTTTTAAAAAAATGACAAGATCACATGAAAGAAGAAGAAGAAATTTATAGAAGAGTTGTAAAAGGAATGAGTGAATGAAGGCGTATTTATAGAAAAAATTTATTTTTAAAAAATTAAAAAATAATCATTGAACAATCACTAAAAAATCAACCGTTGTTCAACGAATAAATCTACAACGTTTCTTTTATTTTCGTTGATAACTTTTTTTTATCAATCAAATTTTTTTTTTATTCGCTCTCGCTCCCAATTGAAAACTGCTCCCTCCCATAATAAAATAGAACGATCCCTTCCATGCCAGCTCACCCAGTGGGAGCTCCCACTTAGGATGAATGCCATTAATTTTAATTCAAAGCAAAGATCATAATTATATATAAAAGTGAATAATTTATATAGAGAGAGAATGAACCATTTGTAATTCATTCAATATAAAATATATTATAAATATATATAAAATATGAGCGATGCACGATCTACCTAGTAAAAATATTTCGTATATATATATAAAGGTGAACGCTATATAATCATCTTATATAATATAGGATGAATGATAACAATTCTGTGAGAAAATCATCTAAAATGATCGAAATCCACACATGCATGAAAAGACCCAAGGGACTTCTTTGAGCATAGAATCAATGCTCTGCAGTTCATCGTCCACCTTCTACACAATATTGAGCCAAAGCTCTGGGATGACAAGGTCAAGGGATGGCAACATGCAAAGCAACAATATTGTGAGATGACAGCGCAGATCAATGGTTGCATAGGGTGACTACTATAATGATGGGGACCGAGATCAAGAGATGAAATAGCCCATTATCTTGTTAAACATTGAATAGACAGATCTCGTAGCACGTGGCAATCCAAGGTCTTCCAATTGACGAAATAGAAGTCAGGTTGGCATTTAACGAGTCAATCTCCTTCGAAGCAAATACCTGAGGTTTGACCCACTAAGCAGAGGTCAAGTCGGTCTATAGCGGTCGATCTCTTCCGGAGCGATTGCCTGAGGTCAGCTAATATGTGAGGACTCAAAATGAGTTAAAAGAGGACGAGGGTTGCCAAGGTGACCCATCTGATGCTCAAATCATAGAGTGAAGAAAGAGAGGGAGAATGAAAGAAAGTAGAGTCTTAGCTAGAGAGTCCACTCCTTTTCTTCTTACTATATGGATATTTATACCTGGAAAGGGATTGTGTGGATTCGGACATGTAGAGATGTGGAAGGGACCATGTGCCCTTATTGAGGGATCACAGATATTAAGGAGATGTGAAGGGGACATCATGAAGACATAGGGAGGACCTTGCCCTTTGTTGGCCAATGTACCTGTCGAGCTTCTTAGGGCATGATTCAGACAAACTTTGGTTGACTTGGATTAGACGAACTTTGGCTGACTTGGATGAGCTCGAGCTTATTTAGATGAGCTAGGATTGCCTTGGGTGAGCTCGGGCTTGTTCGGATAAGCTTGAGTTGCCTTGGATGAGCTCGGGTGTCTCAGATGAGCTTTCGATGAAGTCAAGCCAGAGATATGGCCTCCACCAAACCCGAGCTACGGTTTTTTTGACCTCCGACCTGGAGTGACTATTGACTTGACCTGTTGTTGACTTAATTTGGTCATGCAACCTTATCATATCACAGGTATTCCCCCTTAGTCTAGTCGAAAGAATCATGAGTCCGACTGACTAGACTTGGGTTAAATTCTATCGAGCTAGATTTGTATGGGAAACATAAGCACACTTATAAAAAGCCTTGTCGTGACAGGTGTTAGAGGTTGCCTGTCGAATCATAAAGGCCCAACAATTGCTATTACCCAGGTAATTATGAGGATCTGACTTGATGTGATAGCAGAGTGATCACACCACATGGCACTTCGGATTGATGATTATGTCATCTTACTCTAGATCTGACGATCATGACAGTTGTCTAATCTCTGCCCCGATCAAGGTAATAATGAAGATTAAACCTAATACGATGGGTGAGATTGCAAGATTGTGTTTCCTCCGATCCAATAGTCTATGACTCCCATCCTGCCTTTGAATTAGACAATTGTGGGCCATTAATTTTCCTTTATTAGGGCATCCTAAACCTAATCGTCACTTCTCATTTGCGTCCCTATCTTCTCCTTCCATCGTCCATCTTCCATCTTCTGTCTTTCAAGCTTTTAGCCTGTCCTCATCAACCTGTAAGTCCTCTTCACCACCTCGTGCATTCATACCTGAGAGTTCTTCTCTTTGGTTTGAGAACATTCCCACTTCTTTCACTAGGGACAATAGAGTGGCTCTTTATCATATCCCCTGTGACCACTGACTAAGAATTCCTTTACTAGAGGAACTTCCCCATTTGCCTCTCGTCGATGGGTTTGTAACCTTTTTCCATGACCAGCTAGTTAACGACCTCTAGTTTCTTCTTCCACCCTTCTTCATTGACATTTCGAACTACTTTCTTATTCTTTTACAATAATTAACCTCGAACTTCTTTCGTTTAATGTGAGGGGTAGTGATAGTCTTTCATTTTTATCACATCCCCTTAACCCCCAAAAACTTCCATTTCTTTTTTACCCCAAAGAAGGAGAGCATAATCTTCTACTTTGCTACCTGACTTTCAACCAAATTCTTAGTAAAATTTTTAACTTCCCATAAATTTTGAAAAACTAGGTATTTTTTCATCCGACCTATTCCCGCCTTTGAATGGTCAACCTCCTGACAAATGGAGTTGCCCTCGGTGCCCAACTAGGTAATTTCAAGGAGCTCGCCTCCTTCCAATAGTATTTGGATACTCTTGCTGACCTCTAGTTCGACATTAACCTTCTACTTGAGGAGGGGCTTCTCTTCTATTTTAGGTTAAGCTCGATAGAAACAGAGCTCGACGGTTCTCTAGGTAAGAGGTTTAAATTTTCTTTTCTTGAAAATAAATATTAATCTATTTTTTGTTGACAACTGAAGTCATATAGAAAGCTTCTTGCTCCAAGAACTTGAAGTGGATCCAAGCTCGGGTCGCACCACCATAAATGATCGAGAAAACCTCTGCCCCCGAAGCAGCGGACTCAACCGAGCTTCCTCCAACTCGACCTTCATTAATTCCTGAGGCAGTAATCTCGGGAGAGTTCGCGAAGAAATCTTGACCCCGAAAGTGAGGTCGGGCCGAAGAAACAAATGTTGGATCGAGCTCCTCATGACACTCCCCTAGTCCAATCCCTGAGGGTCAGAGTGAAGAGATAGCTCCAAATGTCGAACCCGTGATGAGCGAAGGACCAACCTCTTCTCAAGAACTAAGTGTCAATGCCCTTGTACCCAGTATTACATTTGGCCATTCTCTATCGACTTGGACTCCTTGAGGGTCTCCTCTGTGGGGTCTCTTGAGGTAGATAATAGAGACTGAGGAATAAAAGTTGAAGAAGAAAACTTTGGTCAGACTATGTGATTTGATGGGTGTCACCGTTACCAAGGTAACCCCTCTTCCCCTTCTCAATAATCTTCCCTATATAGATACTGACTTTCAATGTTGGTTAGCTTCGGGCACAACAAAGGGTGTTAATTGACTGACTCCCAGAGGTGACCTACTATGAGTTTGATCGGGCGAGTGCACAACCCGACTTTAAAAGAAGGATAGATAGCTAAAGCAGGCCCAGTCGGAATCCACTATCCATTAGGCCTACACTCTGAACCTTGAAGTTAAACTAGCCAAACTTCAGGGACAACAACGCGACTCAGAGAGACTTCGGCTTGACCTAGGGTGTGACACAAAGAGGAACTTCAACGTCTTGAGGTGTATGAGAGAGAAGAGATACAACATCGAGAAGAACTGACTGCCCAAGTCAAGTCGTTGAAGGAAGAGTTGGCGACTTATAAGGCTAGGGAAGAAGGTTGGTGGGTCAACAAGAAAAAAGAGTTCATTTCTTCCCTTGAATTTCAAGATATGCTTGGAGAGTGCGCCGCCAAGATGCTCGAGATCAACTTCGACGGAGATATACGCCAAGAGTAGGAAGCCGAGCATCTTCTTAAAGGGGTATCCTTAGACTTCCTGAATCTGCAAAAAGTCCTCAATGAGACTCTCAAAGATACATTTTAGGAGTAACTTGTATTTTTATTTTGAGTCCTCTACAATGAATCCTTTCACTTAATGACTACACTCTTTTATTTTTGCCGAGTTGGAGTTATCTTTGTATAATGAATCTTTTCCGAGAACTGGAGAATGTGTTGGCAAGAGAAAATATTGAAAAATGGTTTGAGACCGAGAGAAGAATAATGACCTAAAGGGCACCTTGATCTAAGACCAGAGGCAAAATAATATAAGGATGTCTTGATCCGAAATCGAGGGAGGAATACTAACTTAAAGGATGCCTTAGTCCAGGGCTAAGGGAATATCTGAAGGACACCTCAGTTCAAGATCCGAGGGAAATAAGTCGATGGATGCCTCATTCCAAGACTAGAGGAAAATATATTGATTAATGTCTTAGTTCGAGACTAGAGGAAAATAAGATAATGGATGTCTTGGTCCGAGATCAAAGGGAAATATGTCGATGGATGTCTCGGTCTGAGACCAAAGGGATATAAGCCAATGGATGTCTTGGTACGAGACTAGAGGGAAATATATTGATGAACATCTCAGTCCAAGACTAGAGGGATATAAACCGATGGACGTCTCAGTTCAAAACCAGAGGGAAATAAGTCGATGGATGCCTTGGTTTGAGACCAGAGGGAAATAAGTCGATGGGCATCTCGATCCTAGACCAAAGGGAATAAGTGAAGAACGATTTAATCCGATACTAAGTAAAATATGTCGATGGACGTCTCGGTCCGAGACTAGAGAGAAATAAGTTGATGGACGACTTGGTCTAAGACCAGAGGAAAATATGTAAAGGATGCCTTAATCCAAGACTAAGGAAAATATGTCGATGGATGCCTCGGTCCGAGACCAGAGGAATATAAGCTGATAGACGCCTCAATCAAAGACCAGAGGGAAATAAGTCGATGGACGTCTCAGTCTAAGACCAGAGGGAAATATGCCGCTGGATGTCTCTGTCCGAGACTAGAGGGATATAAGCCAATCGACATCTCGGTTGGAGACAAGAGGGAAATAAGCCAATTGATGCCTTGGTTTCAGACCAGAGGGAAATAAGCTGATGGACACTTTGGTCCGAGACCAGAGGGAAATAAACCAATGGACACCTCAGTCCAAGACCAAAAGGGAATATATGAAGAACGCCTTAGTTCGAGACTAAGGTAAATATGTCGATGGACGCCTCGGTTCGAGACTAGAGAGAAATAATAATTGCAGAGAAAGTATTATACACAATTTTCACAAAAGAAACAAGTATTAAGCTAACATATTGGATTTACATATGATATGACCTTAAATGAAAGGCATTCCATAGTTGACTGAGCTCCTTTGCATCTCTACGTCTCAGCTCGGATTTCCTATAGACAACGTCAAAATTGATCTGGTCCGAGATCAAGGTATGGAATAGTTCACTGTCCTACTAAACTTTGAAGAGGTCCATCTCGTTGCATGTGGCAATCCAAGGTCTCCTAATTGGCGAAATAGGAGTTCGGTTAACCTTTAGCGAGTCGATCTCCTTTGAAGCAGATACTCGAGGTTTGACCCGCTAAGCATAGGTCAAGTCAGTCTATAGTGGTTGATCTCTTCCGGAGCGATTGCCTGAGGTCAGCTAATCTGAGAGGACTCAAAATGAGTTAGAAGGGGAGTCGAGGGTTGCTTCGGTAAAACTCCTCCAATGCTCAAGTTAGAGAGTGAAAAAAAAGAAAGAAAGTAGAGTCTTAGCTAGAGAGCCCACCCATTTTCTTCTTACCATCTGGATATTCATACTTGAAGAAGGATCGTATGGATTGGGAAACGTGGAGACGTGGAGGGGACCATGTAGGCATGATTTGGACGAACTCTAGCTGACTTGGATGAGCTCGAGCTTATTTGGATGAGCTCGCCTTGGATGAGCCTGGGCTTGTTCAGATGATCTCGGATTACCTTGGGTGAGCTTGGGCTTGTTCGGATGATTTTGATTGCCTTGGGTGATCTCAGGCTTATTCGGATGAGCTCGGGTGCCTTGGATGAGCTTCCAATGAAGTCAAGTCAAATTTAGGATTGACCGAACTCGAGCTGCGGTTACTTTGACTTTCGACCTGGTGTGATTGTTGACTTGACTTGTTATTGACTTGACTTGTTGTTGACTTGACTTGACCACACGATCTTATCATATCACACAACTTTGGTTAAATTAAAATAACCAATCGAACCAAACTAATTTGGAAATTCAATTCAATTTACTTGGAAAGTTTTTTTTAAATACTGATTATTTTAGTTAAATCAATTTGATTTTAATTTTGAATTTTGAAAATCGATTTTTTTTTAATTAAATAAAAATATTATTTTTATTAAAAAGTTGTAATATATTTTTAATTTTAAAAATTAATTAATTTAATTGCCGTCCAAATTAATTGATTTTGTATCAATTTGATTTATTTTATTTTAATGGCAAAATTTGATCGATTTGGTTGGTCGAAAAAAATGGCAATTTACCAAATCGCGTTGTCCACGTGGGGAAATACCGAAATCACGTAGATAAGTTTCAAAATTACCTAATCACATATTTCTTTAGGATTTACCCTTCGCTCATCCGCGTGCTCGTCTGAATCGAAATCACGCTCCGAGCTGCATCATCACAGAGTCCGAGCCACGTTACCGCGAAGAAAATCGCGACTCCGTCCAAGCCACGTCATCGTAAAATGAAGAAGAAGAAAATCCAAACAAGTAAAAGCCGAAGGTGAAGGGCGAAGGACGAAGGGTGAAGGGTGAAGGGCGAAGGTAAGTATGATTGTGCATTTCCAAAGCCGATTGTATTTCTGTCAGTGTGTACCACTCTGCTCCGTGTTATTTTCTGAACACTGTCGATGAACGATGCACCTTCTTCTTGAAAAGGTAACCCTAAAATTGCTCCAAATCTCCTAACTTTTCATTTTTGTGTTTCCGACGGTCTACACCAACCCTTTGGCAGCTCCCTATACACAAAGCTTTAGCGACTCTATAATTCAAAAATCCGACGTTAAGGTATAAAGTACTGTTCCGACGACTCCAAGACTCAAAGCATTTTAGAAAAATCCTTAAAGTATCTTTTGTGGGATCAACCTATTTTTAATTTTCTCAATCACAATTTAGCGATATCTAAAATTTTATCGAGGACGAAGCTTTAAGTTCTAATCAGGTCAACATGTATATTTACTTACCAAATTGTGAATGTAAATGTATTTTTCTTATCTATAGATTAACATGACTAATTATTTTAACTCGTTTTGTAATTGGACTTTTGTAGTTTCTATTATTGTTTAGGTATTTTTAAATTTTGTTACCTATATTAACATTTTAAATAGTAATATAAAGTGTGGTTATGATTTAGAAGTTGTTTGTTGCTATAATGATAAAGTCTAAAATACTAGAAAGATACACATATTATGATATATCGACCTCCTCCACCTAGGCAGAGTAATTTGTAAATATTCACAGACTTAACAAAATTCTTCTCACAATATTGTTAATTTCTGAATGTATCAATGCAGGGATGATGAAATTTGTGATAACATACTATCAATTATGATGGAATCTATTGATTCTGAAATAGAGAACCGACACTGACACTTATGTGATAATCCAAATATAAATATGAGTGCTACCAATATGATATCTTCAATTTCCGCTAGTGGTGTGGTGAATATCGGAGAAACCACTAATTACAGATTCAATTTGAATGAACAAGAGTCGCTTAGTATTGAGGAAGACCCAAGTCATACTAGTATAGTTTGCAAGATTTATTTAAGGATACATGGTTTGAACAAGAATTTAATGACAATAGAATGGAAGTCGAAATTCAAAGGGATGTATCTGAGGATGATTACTTAGCAAATGATATGCACTATTCGTTAAGTGAGCCAGTGAATACTAACGAATATAGCGACCTTGAAGAGGAATTTCCAATAGCTGAATATTTGTATATAATGAACTCACTTGTTCCATTGCAAATACTTGAACCAGTTGACCATAGTGAATTTTTTGTTAGACAGGTAATGTATTTTTAATTTTCTCAATATTAATTTAATTCAACTACGGTGTGCTAGCTTAAATATTTATTGTTGGTTTACACAACGTAAAAACATTTTAAAGCCACACTTCCCAAGTATGCTATGAAAAGATGATTTAGATACAAGATTAAGGACACAAGGAAAACTAGAGTTAAAGCAATTTGTCAAGGAGAAAATTGCACATGGACAATAATTACAAGGGAAGATATTGAGTTCATGATTACAAAATATTTACAACATCACTAGTGCGGTCTTTCCTTAAATATGACTGATCATCCTGCATGCACATATTCTTTTATAGCTTCTCAGATTGAAAATCATTTTGTATCATCGGATAAGTATAGACCTATAAACATACAGAGAGAGATGCAATCACAATATGGAGTGCACATACCATATAGAAAGGCCTACTATGCACATCAAAAAGCTCTAAAAAAGGTGGTAAGTGATTTTGATAAGGATTATGGTGATCTCCCTAGATTTTTATGGGAGCTAAAATATAGAGACCCAAAAACATATGTTGCATTGAAATCAAATGGTCATCATAATTTCCAACGATGTTTTTGGGCATTTGGTGCATGTGGAAGAGTTTTTAGAACATATATTCGGAAACTAATTGGAATTGATGCAACACACTTAAGAGGCAAGTATCGTGGTATTTTATTGATGGCCACATCAGTAGATGGAAATGGAAATCTACTTCTAGTTGCCTTTGCAATTGCTGAGGTAGAGTGTGGCCTAGCTTGAGAGTGGTTTTTAAACCATCTAAAGATATTTCTTGTGTTGATCCATCAAGTATGACATTTATATCTGATAGAAATCGTAGAATATTATCTGCAATGAGTAAAGTGTATCCTACTGCTCACCATGGATTTTGTTGTTATCACATGTCTTGTAATATGGTTATAGATACATGTGATAGACTTGCACTAGGATTGTTTTGGAAAGCAATAAGAGCAAATACAATTATACAATATGATCAAATAATGCAGGCTATGTCAGAGAGACATGCAGATGCTTTTAGATGGCTACAAAATATAGAACCTAACAAATGGACCAATGCACATTTCCCTGGTAGAAGGTACTCAATGCTGACAATGAATTATTCTGAAAGTCTGAATGCATTATTCAAGGACACTCGAGAGCTCCCAATTACAAAACTAATAAACAATACACACAGAAAGGTTGCATAATGATTTTATAATTGTAGGGAGGAAGTGTCTAATTTTACTGGAGTATTGACACCATTTGGTATGAAGGAAATTGACACTAGGAGACAAAGAACTAGATCCTATGCAGTATTTCCACATAGCAGAACAGAAATAGCGTTACAAAGTTTAGGATCCTCCTATATAGTTGACATGGAAAGTCATAAATGTGATTTTCAAAATTTAGGATTCCCTTGCTCACATGTTATTGCAGTGTGTTCTTATAGTAATATGGACCCATATAAGTATTGTGAGCATTATTTCCAATTGAAACTTGGAAAAGTACTTACATGGATCAAATTTATCCTTGTAGAAGCAAACAATATTGCCCAATGGTTGAACATGATTATATTGTTTTACTACCTTGTAGCCTTGTGCAACCTGGAAGAAGAAAGAAGGTGAGGATCGAGTCGAAGCACACGGAAAAGGTTAAAAACAAGTGTAGTAGATGCAAACAATTAGGTCACAATAAAAGATCCTGTAAAATGGCTCCACCAAGTTGAAGCATATATTAGTTTGTTAATTTTGGTAGTAATGAACTTTTGTATGTATTTGACCCGCAAGAAAATTGTTGGGATAAATATCATTGTGTCGTATCTTCTTTAATATATATCTATAAACTAAATTGTGTTGATATGTTCTTCATATTGTAACATCTGAAATCGGTTGATGGACCTAGAAAGCATGGAACGACATCGTTCGAAGACCTATGTGCTCCTCTAACACTCCATAATACGTTCGTGACCTCAAAAATCATTGCAATACACCATATTGGGAGCAGTGATTTTTGCTACTCATGCCCGACATATGAAGTATGCTCGAAAGAACATTTTGAATGCTATGACGACGATACCCGCTGGACGAAGCCACCAATGAGTTCCTAGGACTCAATCACTCATTCCGATATAAAACTTTGATTTTTTTTTAATTTAATAGGTCCATCAGCCGGTTTCAGTTGAAATCGACTGATGGACCTAGAAAGCACAGAACCACATGCTTCGAAGACCTATGTGCTCCTCTAGAACTCAATAATAGGTTCGTGACCTCGAAAATTATTGCGATAAACCATGTCGAGAGCAACGATTTTTGACACTCATGCCCGACATTGAAGTGTGTTCGAAAGAACATTTTGAATGCTATGATGACGATACCCGTTGGATGAAGCCACCAATGAGTTCCTAGGACTCGATCACTCATTCCGATATAAAACTTTGAATTTTTCAATTTAATAGGTCCATCAGCCGATTTCGGCCGAAACCGACTGATGGACCTAGAAAGCATGGAACCAAATGCTTTGAAGACCTATGTGCTCCTCTAGCACTCCATCATACGTTTGTGACCTCGGAAAGTATTGCGATACACTATGTCGGGAGCAGTGATTTTTGACACTCGTGTCCAACATGTGAAGTGTGCTCGAAAGAATATTTTGAATGCTATGACGACGATACCCGTTGGACGAAGCCACCAATGAGTTCCTGGAACTCAATAACTAATTCTGATATAAAACTTCGATTTTTTTCAATTTAATAGGTCCATCAGTGGATTTCGACCGAAACCGGCTGATGGACCTAGAAAGCATAGAACCAAATGCTTCAAAGACCTATTTGCTCTTCTAGCACTCCATAATATGTTCATGACCTTGGAAATCATTACGATACGCCGTGTCGGAAGCAGCGATTTTTTCCACTCGTGCTTGACATGTGAAGTGTGCTCGAAAGAACATTTCAAATGATGCAACGATGGTACCCGCTGGTCGAAGCCACCATTGAGTTCCTAGGACTCAATCACTTATTCCGATATAAAACTTCAAATTTTTTCAATTTAACACGTCCATTAGTTGGTTTCAGCCGAAACTGACTGATGGACCTAGAAAGCATGAAACCACATGCTTCGAAGACCTATGTTCTCCTCTAGCACTCTATAATATGTTCGTGACTTTGGAAAGCATTGAGATACACCATGTCGGGAACAGTGATTTTTGCCACTCATTCTGACATGTGAAGTGTGCTCATAAGAACATTTTGAATGCTATGACGACGATACCCGTAGGACGAAGCCACCAATGAGTTCCTAAGACTCAATCACTCATTCCAATATAAAACTTTCAATTTTTTCAATTTAATAGGTCCATAAGCCAATTTCATCCGAAATCGACTGATGGACCTAGAAAGCACAAAACCAAATGCTTCGAAGACCTATGTGCTCCTCTAGCACTCCATAATACGTTCATGAACTCGAAAATCATTGCGATACGCCGTGTCGGGAGCAGCGATTTTTGCCACTCATGCCCGACATGTGAAGTGTGCTCGAAAGAACATTTCAAATGATGCAACGATGGCACCCACTGGTCGAAGCCACCAATGAGTTCCTGTGACTCAATCACTCATTCCGATATAAAACTTCAAATTTTTTTTCAATTTAGCAGGTCCGTTAGTCTGTTTCGGCTGAAACCGACTGATGGACCTAAAAAGCACGGAACCAAATGCTTCGAAGACCTATATGATCCTTTAGCACTCCATAATACATTCGTGACCTCGGAAACCATTGTGATACGTCATGTCGGGAGCAGCGATTTTTGAACCTCGTGCCCGACATGTGAAGTGTGCTTGAAAAACATTTTGAATGCTATAACGACGATACCTGTTGGATGAAGCCACCAATGGGTTCCTGGGACTCAGTCACTCATTCCAATATAAAACTTTAAATTTTTTTCAATTTAATAGGTCCATTAGTCGGTTTTAGTCAAAATCGACTGATGGACCTAGAAAGCACGTGACCAAATGCTTTGAAGACCTATGTGCTCCTCTAGCACTCCATAATACGTTCGTGACCTCGGAAAGCATTACGATATGTTGTGTCAAGAGCAGTGATTTTTGACACTCATGGCCGACATGTGAAGTGTGCTCGAAAGAACAATTTGAATGCAATGACGATGATAGCCGCTGGACGAAACCACCAATGAGTTCCTAGGACTCAATCACTCATTCCGATATAAAACTTCAAATTTTTTCAATTTAATAGGTTCATCAACCGATTTCAGCCGAAACTGGCTGATGGACCTAGAAAGCACAGAACCAAATGCTTCGAAAACCAATGTGCTTTTCTAGCCCTCTATAATATGTTCATGACCATGGAAATCATTGCGATACACCATGTCGGGAGCAACGATTTTTGTCACTCGATATATAAAGTGTGCTTGAAAGAACATTTCAAATGATGTGACGATGGTACCCGCTGGTCAAAGCCACAAATGAATTCCTGGGACTCAATCACTCATTCTGATATAAAATTTTGATTTTTTCAATTTAATAGGTCCATTGGCCAGTTTCGCCCGAAATCGACTGATGGACCTAGAAAGCACGGAATCACATGCTTCAAAGACCTATGTGCTCTTCTAGTACTCCATAATACATTCGTGACCTTGAAAAGAATTGTGATGCACCGTGTCAGGAGCAGTGATTTTTGCCACTCATGCCCGACATTTAAAGTGAGCTCAAAAGAACATTTTGAATGCTATGACGACGATACCCACTGGACGAAGCCACCAATGAGTTCCTGAGACTCAATTACTCATTCCGATATAAAACTTCGAATTTTTTCAATTTATTAGGTGCATCAATCGGTTTCGGCCAAAATCAGCTGATGGACCTAGAAAGCATGGAACCATATGCTTCGAAGACCTATGTGCTCCTCTAGCACTCAATAATATGTTCGTGACCTCGAAAATCATTGCGATACACCGTGTCGAGAGTAGAAATTTTTGACACTTGTGCCCGATATGTGAAGTGTGCTCGAAAGAACATTTTGAATGCTATGACGACGATACCCATTGGACAAAGCCACCAATGAGTTCCTTGGTCTCAATCACTCATTCCGATATAAAACTTCATTTTTTTTTCAATTTAATAGGTCCATCAGTTGATTTTGGTCGAAACTGGCTGACGGACCTAGAAAGCACTAAATCAAATGCTTCGAAGACCTATGTGCTCCTCTAGTACTTCATAATACGTTAGTGACCTTGGAAATCATTGTGATACGCCGTGTAAGATATGAAAAGAAAAATTGAATTAACCCAGCTAATTAAGTTAATTAATGGTTAGGGTTAATTAATTAGGTTTAATTAAAGGTTGGTTTTAGTTAGGGTTGAACCGGTGGAATTGAACCGGTGGGCTTGAACTGGTTCGCTCGAACCAGGTTTCGAATGGCGTTTAAAAGCCAAGAAACCCGATCACAACCTCATCTTCTCGATCTCGATCCATTCCTTCTTCTCACTATCTTCTTCCCCTTCTCCGCGTGATCGTGACTCCCTCTTCCAGCTCACCGACATTTTTGGGAGAGCGACTCAGCGACGCCGCAGCAAGCTGAACCTCTCCTTCCGAGGTCTCGTCGGTCCTATGAGCGGGCAGATTAGCGGCGTTGCTATCGCGGCGGTGAGCTGCCGTCATAGGTTAGTGATCTCCTTCTTCCTTTGGGATGAGGGTTTGGATCTAGCTGGGGATGTCTTGTCTTAGTTCAGATCTGTGGTAGGTAGTGATTGGAGCAGATTTCGTCGGTGAACAGGGGGTGCTGCCGGTGGAGAGTTGAGCTCGGTAAGTTTGATTTCTCTCTTTTGGTGTTGTTTGTAAACCCCTATGTATTCTTGATGTGTTTATACCTATAAAGTCTAATGGTTTTCTGTCGTTGGGTTGTGGAAATTGAAGTGCTATGGAATGGTATCTGATTGATGTAGGCTTGCCGTCATCGATCCAGTGAGGTTGGAGTTTGGATTACTCTAGTGAACAAAGGGGTGTTGCGGTAGGAGATCTGATTGGTAAGGTTGATTCCCTTCTTGCTTGTGATGTTTGTAATTGCTACAGATTGGGTGTTTGTCGATTGATGAGTTGGGTGGATTTTGCTGCCATAGATCCAGTGATGTTGGAGCTGGGGATTAAGCTTGAGGTAAACTGCCATGGCTGTAGAATATGTTGGTGATGCTCTACATTTTGTATTGATGTAGCAGTGAAGTGTGATTCAGATATAATCCCTATTTTTCCCTTTATCGGTTATGTTCATGGTGTTTCTGGACCTGTTGTTGCGTGAATGGCAGGGGAGGTGTTGTATCTGGTGCTTATGTGCGATGTTGATGATTTAGTTGTGGATGTCAATTGATCTATGTGGTTGTGATCTATTCGGTCGATGGAGAATTTAGTGTGTGAATTGATTGGATATGTCATGTGGATGGAGGATGGGTTTGTAAGATTAGGTCTATTGGTTAGCAGTTGATATGTTGAGAGGAAACTGTGGGATCAATGGAGAGAGTTTGGTTGGGAGAATCGACTCAGGATGAATGTAGATCTGGGGTTACAAGAGGCGTGTGTTCGAAATTCTAACTCGTAGATGAGGAAAGGACGAGAACATAGAAATGACGTAGTAGTTAAGTTGTGTATTTGTGTGATACTTGTATTTAATCATAGTTTGCTATTATGTGCGGCTTTGGGATACGAAGCATGTCCACGACTGTAAGGATTATTTCGAGCTTCGTATCAGGTGGGTAATATATACCCTAGTCAGGTAGTTTGATCTGAATCTGGTGCATGAATTTGAATTTATGCTATATCTTTTGATCTTAAATCCACTCTTATTTAATCTTGTTCTTGTACTTAGCCTTGAACTTTGAGATATATTGCTGTTAATTCATCGTTCTTGTATCATGGATATGAATTAAAAATCCTATTGTGTGTTAGCTGATAGATGTTCAGTTAAGTACATGTGGTTAGGGTTACCATTGTGAACTCAATTTGGGTTATCGGGTTGCATCACTAAGGTTAGGTGATGGATCAAATTATGGAGTCGATTATGGTATCATACACATATTAGTTGTGCATCTATGGTAGATCTATTTATCTGTACGTAGATAAGTAGGTTGTGATTATGGATTAGTGGTCGTTGCATGGTTGACTTTCGGTTGACTAGGACTCTCGGTGGGATAGGGAGTGTTGCGAGGATACATATGCGGAGCTATGCATCATCCATTGCATGCATGCTGTCAACTGGGTCTCCCTTGTGGTTGAGATGGATCGTCAATCATCCTGCCTCCCCGGCCACTCAGGGTAGTAGTAGCAGGGTTGAGTGCAGAGCATTGGATGTGCCACGCTCGACCACTATAGACGGTGGCAGCTGGAGATGCGCACCTGGCCACTGTGCAAAGTGGTATTAGCACTCGCCCACTATAGACGATGGTTGTGTGACATGCAGTTGTCCTGTGTGCGGAGCTCATCTACTCATGGGTAGTGACGGAGCAGTTAGCAACAGGGACCCCCGTGGGGTAGCATATAGCTCTATGGCGGCTAGTTACCATTCATACTATCCAACTCGACCACTCGAGAATGGTGGTAGCTGGAGTCGGGATTGTTGTCATGTTGTGCCACCTAGGTCATACTGGGGTCGTGGTTGGATAGGTCCGCAGACATGGTCATGCATATGCATTGATGATATATATATGTATGCATGTATTCAATATATGTTTTACATATGCCTGTGAGATGCTGTATTTGTTTGATGCATATGCTTATACATCATGTTACATGCCATTTGCATATTTTATACTGTTGTGTATGTGTTGAGCATGAGTATGTATTGGTACAGACTATCGCATGTTATATGGTTATGTTATTATATACCTGTTCAGGATGATATAGGTCATGTTGTTGTAGACAGTCAGGTATGTATATTATTTCATGTTCAGTTGTTCAGTTAGTATATGCATTGAGTATGACCATACTGGTAGTTACTGGTTATTACATTTAGAACTGTATGTCTTTTGGACTCTTGCTGTAGACCTGTAGATCTTCACATGTATACTTGTAGATCTCTATACCTCTATATGTTGTTCATGCACTTTCTACATATTACCCCTGAGTTTATACTCGCCACCACGGACCCTGGATTTCTTGTCGCCCATGTGGCAGATAGAAGATTTCGGCATGGACTTGGATTATCGCCACATGATCCCATCCCACCGTTTTTCCGAGGGTCTTGTTTCCGTATATTGTATGTACCTCGATATGGACTTTGTTTCTATTGGAGATAGTATCATGGGTTAATTGTAATATTTGTGATTTCCTCTACGATTTCATTGTTGGATTTCGTCCCTGGTGGACGGGTGTACCGGTATGCCTTTATTGTTGAGTTTATATCTTTTACTGTGTTAGTCTTTCGCTGTCGATGTTATGTATATTTCCACACGTGCTATGTTGGCTGCAGCTATTTGGATTTGTGTTGGAATTATCATAAGGGAGTGTCATCCGTTGGTTGGACAGAGTCTACCTCGAGGCGTGACAATTTTATTGGTATCAGATCAAAGGTTGCGATGCCATGCAATATTGATTTTTCATCGGATTTCAGACCTCAAAAATCGTTTTGATTTGATTTGATTTTGGTTTTGTGAGATGGGATTGGCAGCGCCATGAGCTCCAAGTTGTCCGAAGTAAGAAATCTTGACCCATTATATTTTCTGGTTAGAAACTTATTTAAGTCGTTCAACAGGTGTGGACAGACGATACTATGGCACCTGTTCGGACTCATATTAGAGGTCGTCCACCTAAGCAACCTACTACCAGTGGACCTGTCGATCAGGAAGAGCCGCGGTGTTCTCCTATCAGAGGTTCGGAACCTCAAGATTCAGATTTACCCCCAACTATGCCGACTCCTGCAGATTCTAGTTAGGTCATAGATAAGGCACGTATACCTGTGTTAGCGCATTCAGCCAAGGACCAATTCATGCTGTTTCGAGGGGAGTATGATCCCTGGATTGCTCGGACCTGGTTAGATAATCTAAAGGACACCTTCAAGTACATGAGTTGTACAGACGAGGAGAAGGTGGATTTAGCAGCATATCACCTCCAAGAGCAGGCGGTGACTTGGTGGAAAATGCAGAAGACTTTGATTGGAGAGCGGGAGATCACTTGGGTAGTCTTCCGAGATGTGTTCTGGAGGCAGTACATTCCTTCTGCATTCTCTACAGCTAGCCATCAGGAATTCTTAAGTCATAAGCAGGGCAATCGTTCAGTTATAGAGTATAATGCAGAATTTACTCGACTCGCAGAATTTTGTCCTGATTTGGTATCACAGGATGGGGATCGGATGTTCCAATTTATGCAGGGTTTGGCTACGTATATTCGGGCCAAACTGTCGAGATCTTCTATCAGCTCCTACCGAGAGGCACTAGATCGGGCGATATATATTGAGATGACTTCTCAGCAAATCGCAAAGGAGAGGGAGTTGGAAAAGCAGATGTCCCGAGGAAAGTAGCGGAGTCAGGATTCGACTACTGAGACTCAGAAGAAACAGGATAAGAATAGGGCTTCTCTGTAGGATATTTAAGGCCGCTAGAGAGGGGGGTGAATAGCGACGTGCTTGTTCGATGATGGAATTCATTCGCGTTCGTCTCTACAAAACTCGTTATGCGCAGCGGAATAATAGTAATAACGAAAAGCAAGACAAACACGCAAACACAATTGTTTAACGTGGTTCGGAACCTCAAGGTTCCTACTCCACGGATCGAGCTCTACGAGCTCTAGTGATGCACATGCAACCACTAATAAACACTCCTTCTCGGAACAATTCGGAGGCGGAGAAACCTCGTACAATATGATTACAATAATAATCAAAAAGTTACAAGCAAATACAATGAAATACAAAGCAATACACGTAAAGAAAACACTTTACAAATGCTCTTGAATGCTTGATCACTTGGTTGCTTGATATCAACTTGGAGACCCTGATTTGCAGCAGCAAATCGCCCCAAAAGCTCTCAAGAAACCATAGATTTTTCCTCCATCACGAGCTCCTTATAAAGCTTCAACCTATGCTGGAAAAAGTCGATCAGTCGACTGATGCCTCTATTGTCGTGAGACAACGGCTAGATCCACGATGGATAAGTCCAACGGATCCATCATCAGTCGACTGATCATACCCATCAGTCGACTGATGGAGCCTTCACTCGACCAGTCGAGTGTCGACTCCATTCTGTGGCCGATTTCTCGAGCACCAGTCGACTGATCACACAATCGGGCCGATCGCTGAGCCATCACGATCACGACCGCCCACCTCGCGATCGCTAGGCGATTCTCACAGTCAAACCCTAGTTGACTCTGGCCAGTCGACTGTCACATGACACCAGTCGACTAGCACACCTCAAACATGAGATTTTAGCCCAAGTATGGTGCCCCTATACTTGCTAGACCACCCTTAGCCTAGACCTAAGCCTTCTAGCCACCTCCATCAGCCTCACGCCTCTCGGATCCCTCCAAGTCATCCATGACTTGTTCATCCATCGCACTAGCCTCCAGGTGCTTCCATCGACTATGTCATGCTAACGGTGTCTACACCACCAAGGCACATTGGACTTACGCCGCCAAGACCGCTTGGACTTTACGCCGCCAATATCAAACCCCTTTGACTTCTCAAATGCCAAGACTCAAGCTTGGACTTTCCTTTGCCAACCCATGTTTGACTTTCCATGCCAAGACCCATGCTTGGACTTCCCTTGTGCCAAGTACTCAAGACTTGGACTTTCCCAAATGCCAAGTGTTCCACTTGGACTTTCCATGCCAAGTACCCATGACTTGGACTTTACCATGACAATTACATTGTCATATATTTTTGTCTAACATCAAAACATCTCTCGAGCCAAGCTTGAGTCCTGGTCAATCATGACCTGGGCCGATTGCACCAACAATCTCCCCCTTTTTGATGTTTGACAAAAACCAAACAAACCATTTTAGTTAGACCATCTAACTCAAAAAAAAAACTCCTTACCAATTATCCCAAATTGGTAATTTAACCTTTTCCAAAATATTCTTCCCCAAATATTCTCCCCCTTTTTGACTAACATCAAAAAGGTTATCTCTCCAAGGAGGTCAATGTCTCATGTCCCAATGAGATCTTACAATCTCCCCCTTGATCCAACAATACCTAGGATGTCTACCATCTTACTAGTGATAAGTCTCATATCACTCAAGAGAGGCAATCCTTTACTCTCTCCCAATTTTCAAATTGGGTCTCTCAAAAACCCATCAATTTTTCCAATTGATGATACTCTCCCAATAACTTCTCCCCCTTCAAGAGGAGAAACACATCTACCATCCCAAGATGGATAACTCCCCCTAAAGGCTTGCTCCCCCTTGACCATTGCACCAACAACGTCCTTGGGAAGTCCCTAAGCCAATAGGAACTCTAAACCATCAAAATTAAGGCTCAAAGTTCAACCATGAACTCTTCCACCCTTAAATTTGATACTTTGACCTAACACCTCTCCTAATCCATATCCAATGGATTTTCACCCTTTATAATGCTTCCCAAAGCATATCCTAGGGTTAGGAGAGGTTAGGGACCTTAACCACAGCTGAACACGGGCTAAACAAACCTACTTTTCCTGAAATCAGCATTGGCAGTCGACTCCGTCAGTTACCAGTCGACTGCCACTCACATCAGTCGACTGCCACCCAGGGCAGTCGACTGATAACTGAAATTCCCAAATTTCAGTTATCAGAATTGAATTTCAAAATATCATAAGTAATTCTATGTATATCGAAAAATCATAAAATTTGATACGTATATTACTTATAGGCAATACAATGGGTGAAAAATAATAGAAAAATAATTTGCCCATAAACTACTGAAATTGATACAAAATTCAAAAGTGGAGAAAACTTCTAAGTTTTGGCTCACTTTGTATCAATCTCATCAATGGTGATTGCTATCAAAAGATAGCCTTCACCAAGGTTTTCTAAAATGATTTCAAAATGTTTTCAAAACCTTATTTTGGATCATATTCCTTGGGCTCTATGTACATGACTGACACACAAGCTTTCCCAATGATCCACCATTGAAATTAAATGAGTTTTAGTTCATCTAGATGCAAAAACTATGCACCTTGAACTCAACTCATATCCTAGCATCTCACATGTATCTAGGGTGTATAAATACACATACATGTCAATGTGATGTGAGATGTGGGTTTTGTTCTCCTTAATCTAGGATTTCATGTATTTTCTAAGGCAACTCTACTTGATTCCCTTATAAATGGGACTCCAAGTCATGTCATTTGTCCTTAGATCAATTTTAATCAATTAAATGCATGAAATGATCATGGCATAATGATAGCATAAGTAAAGCATGGCCAATGATCATGATGTCATGGCATAAGATATAATCTAAAAACACATGAAATTTAGTTCTTAATCCTAAACATGGTCATGACATATAAAATGATTAAAACAAATATGATGTCATGGCATGTTATATGGCAAGCAAGACATGACAAATAAAATATAAAGGTACATAATACCTAAATTTTCAATATTAGTTGCCATTTGATATAATTAGGTTTATTTTGTCATATTACTACTTTTCTCCCTAGTGTGTCAGAAACTCAAAATTGGCACACTAACCTCTAAACCTAAATTGTGCCAATTTGATCAATTTATCAAACTTCTCAAATAATATTGGCACATCCTACAATCTTTTAGGATTAAAAACAAACCACATTCCCAAGGTAACCATAACCTTGAGAATGACCTAAAATGCCACCTTTACCATGGTTAGGTTAACTATCCTTCCATTTAAAGTTGACACACCCCAAACCAATCGAGCATGAATCAATCATGCTCTTAGGAACCCAAAACCTATTTGAGCTCCTAGGGTTAATTAGGTATTCCTTAGGGATAACCTCCCTAGATACCTTCCTAATGACCCTTCTAGGCTTATTAGCCTTGGTCATTTGGGTCTTACCTAGGTTGACTCTAGAGGTAACTCCCCTTGCAACCTTCTTAGTGGCCACCCTAGGTTTCCTAGAAACCCTAGCCACTAGGCACAACCTTTGGTCAACCTTAGGGATGACTTCCCTATTGACCTTGGTCTTCCTAGACCTAGTTTGTGTTCCATAGTCAAATTGAACACTATAGTAAGCCACCTTAGGCTTAGGTTTGTGACCCAAACCATTCTTGCCCTTGGTTGACTTTTGTTTCTTGGGTCCTAGATGTTGACTTTGAGGTTTTGACCCTTGACTTTGACCATTAGACCCTTGCATTTGATTTTGCATAATCTTGAGGGTCTTTTCTAGTTTTTCAAGCCTTGACCTCAAGGCTTAGTTCTCTAATTCTAATTGCCCAATTTTAGAATTTTGATTTGATCTTTGGGCATGGGACTTCCTAGGCATATGCCTAGTCCATTTGGGATTCAAACCTAGGTGCTCTTGTATTTTCTTAATAGATTCCCTAGGTAAGGTATTTTTAGGGACATTAGTCCTAAATTTCTCCTTATTTCCTAAGTGGACACTTTTAGCTCCTAAACACAAATATTTATTTCTAGCATGCTTTTCATGGTGAATTACAAGAGAATTAAATTTCCTAGCATGCTTTTTACTTTTAACTAAAGAAAAAGCATTATTAACATGATATACCTTAGGGTTTGTCTTAGTAGCTCCCCCTACTTGTGATGCTCCGTTTTGCCTCTTCTTTTCCCCCTTCGGGCATTGATTCCGGTAATGTCCCAGTTGTCGGCATTTGAAGCAAACGACTTCCTCCTTGCTTTTATGCGTTGAGGGACCGACATCCTTGACTTTTGGAGCCGGTTGAGCCTTCTTTACCCTTTTTGGGCACTTACTCTTGTAGTGCCCGAATTCCTTACACTCAAAGCAAATTATATGATTTTTGTTTAAAACCGAATTTCTTGAGTTACCTAGAGTGGTTGTAGGCGCCGGAGTGGATTCTTTATCTCTCCCGGAGGTGAATGACTCCTCTTGACATTGCTCCGGTGTGGAGGATGGTCTCTCCTCCTCAATCCTAGAAATGGATGTTTCTTTCACTTCTTCCACTGATCCAGAAATTGATTCCCTATCAACTTCCGAATCCTCAAGCTTGAGAGGGTGAGAACTCTTCTTCTTCTTCTTCTTCTTGGACCGATGATGAGTGTTCATGGAGCTTTGCCACTTGACTCCATAACTCTTTAGCATCTATATAATTACCTAACATACACAAGATATTGTTAGGCATTAAATCAATTAAAATTTTTATCACCTTATCATTTTTCTTGGATGCTTGGACTTGCTCTTCGGTCCATCTCTTCTTCTTGAGGAACCCTCCCTTTGGTCCTATTGGATAGCTAAAACCCTCCATCAAGATAAACCATTCTTCGAAGTCCCTCATCATTAGGAAGTCTTCAATTCTTGCCTTCCATTGTCTAAACCCTTCTTGTCCATAGAAGGTATAGGGGATAGGTGTATTGATATCCCATCCGAGTTGTTCTTGGAATTCCATCTTCCCTCTAGCTTCTTTAGCTCCCGGCGGTTAATCCATAGAAGAGCCCCTATGCTCTGATACCAATTGTAGGATATTTGAGGCCTCTAGAGGGGGGGGTGAATAGCGACGTGCTTGTTCGATGATGGAATTCGTTCGCGTTCGTCTCTACAAAACTCGTTATGCATAGCGGAATAATAGTAATAACGAAAAGCAAGACAAACACGCAAACATAATTGTTTAACGTGGTTCGGAACCTCAAGGTTCCTACTCCACGGATCGAGCTCTACGAGCTCTAGTGATGCACACGCAACCACTAATAAACACTCCTTCTCGGAACAATCCGGAGGCGGAGAAACCTCGTACAATATGATTACAATAATAATCAAAAAGCTACAAGCAAATACAATGAAATACAAAGCAATACATGTAAAGAAAACACTTTACAAATGCTCTTGAATGCTTGATCGCTTGGTTGCTTGATATCAACTTGGAGACCCTGATTTGCAGCAGCAAATCGCCCCAAAAGCTCTCAAGAAACCATAGCTTTTTCCTCCATCACGAGCTCCTTATAAAGCTTCAACCTGTGCTAGAAAAAGTCGAACAGTCGACTGATCGGGACCATCAGTCGACTGATGCCTCTATTGTCGTGAGACAACCGATCCCAGATAAGTCCAAGCGGATCCATCATCGATCGTGATCATACCCATCGGTCGATCGATGGAGCCTTCACTCGACCCGGTCAGTGTCGACTCCATTCGTGGCGATTTCTTGAGCACCGGTCGACTGATCACACAATCGATCAGCTCGAGCCATTAGTCGGTTGCCCACCTCCGGCGATCGCTAGGGAAATTCCCAGTCAAACCCTAGTTGACTCAGTCGGTCAGATCGCCACATGGACACCGCCAACCGCACACCTCAAACATGAGGTTTTAGCCCAAGTATGGTGCCCCCATACTTGCTAGACCACCCTTAGCCTAGACCTAAGCCTTCTATCCACCTCCATCAGCCTCACGTCTCTCGGATCCCTCCAAGTCATCCATGACTTGTTCATCCATCGCGCTAGCCTCCAGGTGCTTCCATCGGCTATGTCATGCTAACGGTGTCTACACCGCCAAGACACATTGGACTTACGCCGCCAAGACTCCACTTGGACTTTACGCCGCCAATATCAAACCCCTTTGACTTCTCAAATGCCAAGACTCAAGCTTAGACTTTCCCTTGCTAACCCATGTTGGACTTTCCATGCCAAGACCCATGCTTGGTCTTCCCTTGTGCCAAGTACTCAAGACTTGGACTTTCCCAAATGCTAAGTGTCCCACTTGGACTTTCCATGCCAAGTACCCATGACTTGGACTTTACCATGACAATTACATTGTCATAAGTTTTTGTCTAACATCAAAACATCTCTCGAGCCAAGCTCGAGTCCTGGTCAATCATGACCTGGGCCAATTGCACCAACATTCTCGAGGTACTATAGAAGGTTCATCTAGAGCACAGAAAGGGAAGCGATCAGCTTCTGGACAGTTTGGAGGTTCTCAGAAGAACCGTAAGAGCGAACACATGACTGGATGCCGAAGATGTGGGTCTGGGAGCCATAGTGTTTCCGAGTGTCCCTTAGATCACGACGTTTGCTATTACTGCAAGCATCTAGGACATACGAGTTGAGAGTGTACTCTGAAGGCACAGTTGGAGTTTTCAAGTAACTCCAGCAAGGGAAAGAGGCCTGACCAGCATCATCAGTATAGGCCATCACCTAGGACGTAGACATATGGTCAGAGGCAGACAGTACCTCCCACGACACAGATATATCATATACAGGGGAGTGATTCTTCAGAGATGTCAGCAGTGATTCACTATACTCCAGCTCCGAAGAGTTATTATTCAGGGGCACCTACTCAGCGGTACCTACCGGCCAGTTCTTAGGGATATATTATGCCTGCACAACAGAGTCAACCTCTAGCAGCAGTATCACATAGCCAGATCTATCCTGAGGTGAGGCATTCTACTACTGTATTGGGAGCACAGCAGCCGAATGTGGAGACTAGATGAGTGTATGCCATTACCAGAGAGGATGCTCAGCGGGCCGAGGGATCGATCATTCGGGGTATGGTTTTGATTTATTCTATACATGCAGATACTTTGATTGATACTGGTGGCTCACATTCCTTTATATCTAGAATATTTCTGAGTAGAATTGGAAGAATTCCTATGATTTGTTCTTGTGGGTTAGCGGTATCATTACCATCGGGGGAGGTTTTGACCAGTCATCAAGTAATCAAAGGTTGTCTATTGGATTTCGATGGGCATATACTTACGGTGGACCTTCAGGTGTTAGAGATTGTGGAATTTGATATTATACTCGAAATGGATTGGTTGGCTACTTACTGTGCTACAGTAGATTGTAGAGCAAGAGTAGTGACTTTCCGACCACCAGATCAGCCTACATGGGAATTCGTCGGTACTAGAGATGATGGAGTATCCATTATAACTACACTTCAGGCTCAAAAATTATTGTCTCATGGTTGTCATGGGTACTTATTGTCTTTGGTCAAAGTGGAGAGTGAGGAAATACCACCCGTCTCCAATGTGCAGGTAATTCGTGAGTATTCGGATGTATTTCCAAATGAACTTCCGGGCTTGCCACCTCCTAGGCAAGTGGAATTTGCGATAGAGGTAATCCCAGGAACCGCACCGGTGTCAAAGACTCCCTATCAGATGGCACCAAAAGAGATGAGTGAGCTTAAAATACAACTGCAGGAGTTGTTGGATAAGAGATTTGTTCATCCTAGTGTTTCACCATGGGGAGCTCCAATACTTTTCGTTAAAAAGAAAGATGGATCTGCGGTTATGTATTGACTACCGACAACTAAATGCAGTGACCATTAAGAACAAATATCCACTGTCGAGGATAGAAGATTTATTTGATCAACTCAAGGATATTTGTGTGTATTCCAAGATTGATCTGCGTTCAAGTTATCATCAGCTGAGAGTAAGAGACGAGGATGTTCAGAAGATAGCGTTCCGCACGCGTTATGGACATTAAGAGTTTCTGGTGATGTCATTTGGTCTTACTAATGCTCCGGCTGCATTTATGGATTTGATGAACCGAGTATTCTTGAGGTACTTAGATCAGTTTGTCATCGTATTCATAGATGATATCTCGATATATTCTCGTTCTAAGGAGGAGCATGAGCACCATCTTTGGATTGTGTTGGAGACGTTGCGACGAGAGCATTTATATGCCAAGTTCAATAAATGCACTTTCTGGCTATCTTCCGTGGGTTTCCTTGGACATGTGGTATCCGGCAGGGGTATTTCCATCGATCCCTAGAAAATCGAGGCGATTACTAGTTGGGAGCAACCAAAGTCAGTTCAGGAAGTTTGTAGTTTCCTTGGATTGGTCGAGTATTATCATAGATTTGTGGAGGGATTTTCTCGTATAGCCACACCACTTACTCGCTTGACCCGGAAAGGGATCAAGTTTACCTGGTCAGAGGCTTGTGAGTTCAATTTTCAGAAGCTTAAGCAACGACTAATTTCTGCACCTGTATTAGTGATTCCTTCTGATTGTGATGAGATAGTACTGTATACCGATGCTTCTTTCCAAGGGTTGGGAGCAGTTCTGATGCAGTTTGATCGTGTAGTATCTTATGCCTCCCGTCAGCTAAAGGATCACGAAAGAAATTATCCGGTGCACGATTTGGAGTTAGCAGCCAGTATTTTTGCACTAAAGATATGGAGACATTATCTGTATGGGATTACTTTTGAGATCTATACGGACCATAAGAGCTTGAAATATCTTTTCGCTCAGAAGGAATTGAATCTTAGACAGAGACGATGGATGGAGTATTTGAAGGATTATGATTGTACCATACGGTATCATCCGAGAAAAGTTAATGTAGTGGTGGATGCACTGAGCAGGAAGTCTCGTGGGATTCTGGCCAGTCATTTGATAGCGGTTACTGATCTGGCTCGATAGTTCTCAGAGTTGGGGTTGTTCGAACAGGGTCAAACATCTCGGGGGATATTGGTATCTATGGTTGCCCAGTCCGCTATTGTTGAGAGGATCAAAGAGGCACAAGCTAGTGATCAACATCTGTATTTTTTATGCAGTACTGTGGACTCAGGACGACAGACAGATTTCTCATTTGACGGGACTGGAGTCCTTCGTTTCCGGGGAAGATTATGTGTTCCGGACACGCATCCAATCAAGGAGGAGTTATTATGAGAGGCACATCATTCGAGATTTGCTATACATCCTGGTGGTACCCGGATGTAACAGGATTTGAGGTGTTCATACTGGTGGGACGGTATGAAGAGGGATATTGCATATTTCGTTGCTCGATGTTTGGTTTGCCAGCAGGTAAAGGCTGAACATCAGAAACCTGCTAGATTGTTATAGGAAATCCCGATTCCAGAATGGAAGTGGGAACATATTACGATGGATTTCGTTGTGAGATTGCCCAGAACCCGTAAAGGACATGATGCGATTTGGGTGATTGTGGACCGGTTAACCAAATCTGCTCATTTCCTTCCGATTCGTGGGACACACCCATTAGATCGACTGGCAGAGTTATATTGTAGAGAGATTGTCAGGCTGCATGGAGTGCCCTTGAGTATTATATCTGATATAGATCTGCATTTTACCTCACGATTCTGGCAGAGTCTTCAACAGGCTATGGGCACCGAGCTTCATCTCAGTACAACATTTCATCCGTAGATAGATGGACAGTCTGAGCGTACCATTCAGACTTTGGAGGACTTATTGAGATCTTACGTCATGGATTTCGGAGGCAGCTGGGAGGATCATGTCCATTTAGTGGAGTTTGCATATAATAACAGTTATCACTCCTCTATTCAGATGGCTCCCTTTGAGGCTTTGTATGGCAGACCCTGTAGATCTCCGGTATTGTGGGAGGATGTTAGGGAGCGATAGTTATTGGGGCCTCAGAGTATTTAGCACGATGAAGAGTTGGTATGTGTTATCAGACGACGATTATCAGAGGCACAGGATAGAGAAAAGAGTTATGCGGACTGGAGGTGAAGACCTATGGAGTTTTCTGTAGGAGATCATGTGTTCCTGTGTGTATCACCTACAAAAGGAATCAAGAGATTCGGCCTTAAAGGAAAGTTAGCACCGTGCTACATTGGACCATTCAAGATATTGGAGCAGATTGGGGGTGTAGCTTACCGGTCGACTTTACCTCCGACGTTTGCGGGTGTTCATAACATATTTCATGTGTTTATGCTGAGGAAATACATGCTGCATCCTGATCATGTTCTGGCAGAGGTGCCGATTCCAATCCAGTCTAACGCGACCTATGAGGAGATTCCAGTGCAGATTCTTGGTCGCAAGGAGCGTCAGCTACGGAACAAAACCATCCGTCTTGTAAAGGTTGGATGGCAGCATCATACGGATGAGGAGGCTACATGGGAGCTGGAGGATACCATCCGAGCTCGATACCCTCATTTGTTCACTTGAGGTATGTAATAGTTCAAGAAATTTCTTGAGTTAATTACTGCATTTAAGTACGAAATTTGGGGACCAAATTTTATTAAGTGGGGGAGAATGTAAGATACAAAAAAAAATTTGAATTAACACGGCTAATTAAGTTAATTAATGGTTAGGGTTAATTAATTAGGTTTAATTAAAGGTTGTTTTTAGTTAGGGTTGAATCGATGGAATTGAATCGATGGGCTTGAACCGGTTCGCTCGAACCAGGTTTCGAACGGCGTTTAAAAGCCGAGAAACCCGATCGCAACCTCATCTTCTCGATCTCGATCCATTCCTTCTTCTCGCTGTCTTCTTCCCCTTCTCCATGCAATCGTGACTCCCTCTTCCAGCTCACCGACATTTTTGGGAGAGCAGCTCGGCGACGCCGCAACTAGCTGAACCTCTCCTTTCGAGGTCTCGACGGTCCTACAAGCGAGCAGATTAGTGGCGTTGTTGTCGCAGTGGTGAGCTGTCGTCGTAGGTTAGTGATCTCCTTCTTCCTTTGGGATGAGGGTTTCGATCTAGCTAGGGTTGTCTTGTCTTAGCTCAAATCTGTGGTTGGCAGTGATTGGAGTAGATTTCGCCAGTGAACAGGGGGTGCTGCCGGTGGAGAGTTGAGCTCGGTAAGTTTGATTTCCCTCTTTTGGTGTTGTTTGTAAACCCCTGTGTATTAGTGATGTGTTTATACCTATAAAGTCTGATGGTTTTCTATCGTTGGGTTGTGGAAATTGAAGTGCTATGGAATGGTATCCGATTGATGTAGGCTTGCCGTCATTGATCCAATGAGGTTGGAGTTTGGATTGCTCTAGTGAACAAAGGGGTGTTGTGGTAGGAGATCTGATTGGTAAGGTTGATTCCCTTCTTGCTTGTGATGTTTGTAATTGCTACGGATTGGGTGTTTGTCGATTGGTGAGTTGGGTGGATTTTGCTGCCATAGATCCAGTGATGTTGGAGCTGGGGATTAAGCTTGAGGTAAACTACCATGGCTGTAGAATATGTTGGTGATGCTCTACGTTTTGTATTGATGTAGTAGTGAAGTGTGATTCAGATATAATCTCTATTTTTCCCTTTATCGGTTATGTTCATGGTGTTTACGGACCTGTTGTTGCGTGAATGGCAAGGGAGGTGTTGTATGTGGTGCTTATGTGCGATGTTGATGATTTAGTTGTGGATGTCAATTGATCTATGTGGTTGTGATCTATTCGGTCGATGGAGAATTTAGTGTGTGAATTGATTGGATATGCCGTGTGGATGGAGGATGGGTTTGTAAGATTAGGTCTATTGGTTAGCAGTTGATATGTTGAAAGGAAACTGTAGGATCAATGGAGAGAGTTTGGTTGGGAGAATCGGCCCAGGATGAATGTAGATCTGGGGTTACGAGAAGTGTGTGTTCGAAGTTTTAACTTGTAGATGAAGAAAGGATGAGAACATAGAAATGACGTAGTAGTTAAGTTGTGTATTTGTCTGATACTTGTATTTAATCATAGTTTGCTATTATGTGCAGGTTTGGGATACGAAGCATGTCCACGATCGTGAGGATTATTTCGAGCTTCGTATCAGGTGGGTAATATCTACCCTGGTCAAATAGTTTGATCTGAATCTGGTGCATGAATTTGAATTTATGCTATTACTTTTGATCTTAAATCCACTCTTATTTAATCTTGTGCTTGTACTTAGCCTTGACCTTTGAGATATATTGCGATTAATTCATCGTTCTTGTATCATGGATATGAATTACAAACCCTATTGTGTGTTAGCTGATAGATTTTCAGTTAAGTACATGTGGTTAGGGTTACCATTGTGAACTCAGTTTGGGTTACCGGGTTGCATCACTAGGGTTAGGTGATGGATCCGATTATGGAGTCGATTATGGTATCGTACACATATTAGTTGTGCATCTATGGTAGATCTATTTATCTGTACGTAGATAAGTATGTTGTGATTATGGATTAGTGGCCCTTGCATGGTTGACTTTCGATTGACTAGGACTCCCAGTGGGATAGGGAGTGTTGCGAGGATACATATGCGGAGCTATGCATCATCACATTGCATGCATGTTGTCGACTGGGTCTCCCTTATGGTTGAGACGGGTCGTCAGTCATCCTGCCTCACCGACCACTCGGGGTAGTGGTAGCAGGGTTGAGTGCAAAGCATTGGATGTGATGCGCTCAGACACTATAGACGGTGGTAGCTGGAGATGCACACCTGGGTACTGTGCAAAGTGGTATTAGCACTCGCCCACTATAGACGATGGTTGTGTGACATGCAGTTGTCCTGTGTGCGGAGCTCGTCTACTCATGGGTAGTGATGGAGCGGTTAGCAGCAAGGACCCCCATGGGGTAGCATATAGCTCTATGGTGGCTAGTTACCATTCATACTATCCAACTCGACCACTCGAGAATGGTGGTAGCTGGAGTCGGGATTGTTGTCATGTTGTGTCATCCAGGACATACTAGGGTCGTGGTTGGATGGGTCCGCAGACATGGCCATGCATATGCATTGATGATATATATATGTATGCATGTATTCGATATATGTTTTACATATGCCTGTGAGATGATGTATTTGTTTGATGCATATGCTTGTGCATTATGTTACATGTCATTTGTATATTTTATACTGCTATGTATGTGTTGAGCATGAGTATGTATTGGTACAGACTATCGCATGCTATATGAGTTATGTTATTGTATACCTATTCAGGATGATATAGGTCATGTTGTTGTAGACCGTCAGGTATATATATTATTTCATGTTTAGTTGTTCAGTTAGTGTATGCATTGATTATGTGCTCGAAAGAACATTTCAAATGATACATTGGTGGCTTCAAACAGCGGGTACCATCATCGCATTATTTGAAATGTTCTTTCGAGCACACTTCACATGTCGGGCACAAGTGGAAAAAATTGATGCTTTCGATATGGCGTGTCACACCCCAAGGTAGACTCTGTCTGGCCAACGGACGACACCCCCTTATGACAATTCCAACACAAATCCAAATAGACATAGCCAACATAGCATGTGTGGAAATATACATAACATTGACAGCGGAAGACTAACACAGTAAAAGATATAAACTCAACAATAAAGGCATATCGGTACACCATCCACCAGGCACGAAATTCGACAATGAAATCATAGAGGAAATCACAAATATTACAATTAACCCATGATACTATCTCCAATAGAAACAAAGTCTATATCGAGGTACATACGATATACGGAAATAAGACCCTCGGAAAAAAGGTGGGATGGGATCATGTGGTGATGCTCTAAGTCTGTGCCGAAATCTTCTATCTGCCACCTGGGCGACAAGAAACCCAGGGTCCGTAGTGGTGAGTATAAACTCAGGGGTAATATGTAGAAAGTGCATGAACAACATATAGAAGTATAGAGATCTACAAGTATACATGTGAAGATCTACAAGTATACAGCAAGAGTCCAACAGACATCCCACTGTTTGAAGCACGGAACCAAATACTTCGAAGACCTATGTGCTCCTCTAACACTCCATAATATATTCGTGACCTTGGAAAACATTGTGATACACTATGTCGGGAGCAGTAATTCTTGACACTTGTGCCCGACATGTGAAGTGTGCTCGAAAGAACATTTTGAATGTTATGACGACGATATCCGCTGGACGAAGCCACCAATGAGTTCCTAGGACTCAATCACTCATTCTGATATAAAAATTTGAATTTTTTTCAATTTAATAGGTCCATCAACGGATTTCGGCTGAAATCGACTGATGGACCTAGAAAGAATGAAACCAAATGTTTCGAAGACCTATGTGCTCCTCTAGCACTTCATAATACGTTCGTGACCTCGAAAATCATTGCAATATGCCATGTCGGGAGCAGCAATTTCTATCACTTGTGCCTGACATGTGAAGTGTGCTCGAAAGAACATTTCAAATGATGTGACGAGGGTACTGATGCACGTGAATGCGACCTCAAATCTTACGATGGGAATCGTCGAGGACTCGAAGCGCGCGCTCGTGCTCAACGCCCACAAGTGCACGGATGTCAAGTAATAAAAAGATTATCGATCCCACAAGGACTGAGATTCGAGTACCGATTGGTTTAGTGGATGTTATTGTTCGGAGTTTCGTTCTAATGGTTGTGATGACGAGGGTTGTCGGCAGTCCTAACTCTAGTATGGTGTCACACGAAGGAAGAGAAGGGTTGCTACGAGTCTTTTGAGGGAATTCTAGGATTTCAATTTTGCTTATGTGTCACAAAACACGCTATCAATTGGGTATTATCTAGACGTCTAACTATAGTCTTGTGGAAGGGACATCATACACTTCCCCGATGAGCCTTCGCTTCTATTGACAACTACCTTTGCCATACCAAGTCGACCCCTGACTTTAGGACGGGATAGGCGGTACGAGGATGCCGATTCAATCCATATGACAAGTCAGAACATGTCTCATTTCTGACTCTATCACACCCTTCTATCTACGGTTACCGAAGATGAGGCTAACCCCTAGGGTCCTCCTTAATTCTCCTAAATCTTTGATACGAGGGTTGTCACCTCTCATATCGACTACGCACAGTAAATAGAATACCAAAACAAATAACTATCGATCTAAACAATCACCAATTGAAAATATGATTTCAAGAACATAAATATATTTGAAATAACATGTTCTACGCACACAAACTACTCCCTAATCCTAGAATAGGAGAATCTACTCCATAAATATGAGAAGAGAAACACAAAGCATATTAGAATTCATAGAAACAATGTAAACAGTGCAAATAACGTCAATTACAATGCACTTTGGCTCTCCTCTCTGACGTTAATGTGCAGAACTTGATCCTCGAGCGACCTCCTTCCTCCCCATTGCAAGTTTCCGATGCTTTTTAGGGCACCAGTGTGTTGTCCCGACCGTTGGGTCTCCTCCCTAGGATTTGGGCATAGCTTCCTTTATATAGACATCAGGTCGGATCTTCCCGAAACTTGAAAAATAACTGAATCACATCAAAATCGCCCAGCGCTACACGACCGTGTGGATTCACACGGCTAGGACGTGTGTGGTGTTGGGGTGTGAGCCGTGTGGATTCACAGGGCCATGGTGTGTGTCCTTCTGTTTCAGCTGCCAAATGCCTTCCTTTTGCTCCAAAATTATGTCATTTTCCTCGTAGAATATTGTCCTGCACACAAAAGTACAAAAAGCAGATCTCCGAACTAGAAAATAGCAAATGCATGCAAAACAAAGTACGATATGCATGAAACAAGTATAAAATGCAACGAGATGTAAGTAAAAACTACTCCTAAAACCTTATATATTTTGCTCACATCACTTCCCCCAAACTTGAGTCTTTGCTTGTCCTCAAGCAAATCTCAGTGCCATAAAATTTTAAAAAGGTATTGTTCCATACTTAGCATGTAAACTAGATTTATCAAGTGATATTTTCAGTCAAAGCAAATAGATATGCTCTAAAAATTCACTAAGTTAGCTTTTCGTGCATGTGCTAAGCGAATCTCCTTAAGGAGTACTCGTTTCACAATAAGTTAAGTCGTCATCTTATAGCTTTCCTAAGGTTTCTAGCTCTTAGGCACTTACCTGCCCAAAGCGAGGGTCGTTCCCTAGATCTAGCACAAAGTCTCAAAGGCATGCTCGGTATTGAGAGAAATTGGTAGGTGTTTCCTCAGCAATCTAACTCGGTCTCAAAGGGACACCTAACCATTTCCACCCACGACAACTATTTTTTTATCCCTCATAATATTTTTCTATTTCCTCTCTCTATTTTTTTTTCTTTCCCCTTTTTATTTTTAATTTTCATTTCATTCTTTTTCTGCTCGTAGGGATTTTGATTTTTTCGAATAGGCTTACACAATCCGAGCATCTCCAGTAACTAAAATGTTAAATCTAAAGTCACATATGGATTCCAAAGTACTAGACTACTGAGATGAATCATAACTATGTATGTATTAGATTCTCCCTTTCAGAGTATTCGTCAAGTGTAAGTGTAAAAATATGAGCTAACCAGTGCAAGTCTAGAACATTCATTAGAGCAAATAAAATAAAATACCACGAGGTAAATGAAGTTAAGCTACCCATGGAAACAACTCATGAATAAAACTTTTAAAAATACTACTGAGACAGCTTATAGATAGCAAGAACTAAGTACTGAAAGAAACTAAACAACCTATGCATGAACAAATGTATGCTAACTAAAATGTAAATATCAGGAAAGAAACTACTGCTAGAAACAAAATAAATCAAAACTTAGCCCCCCCAGACTTGTATGAAGTTATACCTCTAATATGATGGTCGAAGTGGAAAGTCTAGTAGCCTCGGCATGTCTGGCTCCTGGGTAAATCTAGTGCTCAATGGCTGATGGTCGAGCTGAGAGCTGGTGGATGTAGCGGCTGCTTAGTGTTTCTCCTCCCGGGTCCACTATGCCTGTTGGGCATGCAGGTGCTGTCGAACCTCCTAGCGATATGCAGCCTCCTCCTGACGATGGGCAACCTCCTCCGGGAAATAGATACGAGCCTCATCATAGAACTCCTCGGCCTGCTGGAAGTGGTCCCATAAGCCCTGAAATCTGCCTGCGTATAAGTGCTCTACTCCTCCCATCGTTGCCTCTGCGTCCACTGCTCGATGTATATGTCATCGAGGCACGATTGGATCTCTAAAAAGTAGTAGGCAGATGTACCTGTATCCTGCTCGAATGTAGAAAAAGATGGTGGTGCAGGTGTAGGCTCTCGTCGTGGACTAGGTGGGCTCAAAACAATTTTTGCTTCTACCTAGAAAGTTCTTTCTAATCCTAAATTATTTACAAAAACGTAAATGACCATAAATCAAAGCCTAAATTATACACATCAATGCAATAAAATCAAAAACATATATAAAACTACACTTGGGTTGCCTCCCAAGAAGTGCTTATTTATGGTCTTTAGCTCAACCTTACTACTATGCTTCAGCTTAGCTCTGATGGCCATAGGAGATCTTTCTCCCTCCCCTGATATGTTTGAATCTTTCTCATGGAGGGGCAAGATACTTGCTCACTTTTTGCCTCTTGTCTTTTGGTCCTCCATCACTATATCCCTTAAATCTTGCTCGTGGAGGGGTAAGATACTTGTTAGCTGTTTTCCTTGGCTCGAGATTGAACATGCTTAGCCTCAACGAATCATCATTCGTTTGATCATTATATTCCATTTTATCTATATGTTGTAAATAATATAACTCACCACAAATATCCCCACCAAAAGATTGATCAGCTGATTCTATTATGTCAAATGAATTTTTATCATTACAAATCACTAAATGGGCTTCGTTATTGGTAGCTAAAGTTTCAGTGAGGGTTAAGGTAGGCTCTTCTAGACCCTTGAGGTTGGTAGGTGTTTTGATTGAAGCAATGCACTCCTCGATTAAAGTATCAATTATATAATACTCAAGTCCTTCTTCAAGTGGTGATTAAATGGATTGTCCTTCTTTACTTCCTATGTCATCCACGTCTTCCTCATCCATTCGTTCAAAATGAGTCTTCGCCATATTAGGGGTAATCCAGTCATCTAAGCCACCTTCTCGTCATTTGGTTTCTTCTCTTGCTAGATCTCGTTGTATAATCTCCTCAAATTGTCGGCTATGCTCCTCGCATCCCCTAGTAAAATCGGCTAGCAAGGCTTCTAAGCGGGGACTTGGTTCTGGATAAAATTCACATGGTGATTCATAGCACTCGTGCTCACTTGGGAAATAATATTGAGGGTTCAAGTAGCCAGGGTCATAACTATATAAATAGGATTCATCTCGTGGCCATTGGTTGTAATCATAGGTGACATCTTCTTGTTCAAATTTTGAAGGTTCAAATATATCCAGACAATCATTAATGGTATGCCATATTTCACCATAATGCTCACAATAAATGTTACCAAAACTCATAGCATTAACTTGACCGTAATCATGAGAAAAAGCATGCATTTTTATCTATGAGAAAATATGAATAAGGAAAGAAACAGCAGTGCCACAATAGGAGACTAAAGCTGCTAGAACTATGATTAAACTAAAAGAAAAAAAATTGCTAGAAAATAACCAAAGCTATAAGAAAACTAAAATCTAAATTAGAACCAAATTAAACTGGAAAGGAATAAAAACTAGGGAAATAAACCTAAACTAGGTTCGATCCAACTGTCGACCTCTTGATTCGATATCGAATCAATCAGTCCTCGGTAACAACGCCAAAAACTTGATACACGAGAACGCGACCTCAACTCTCTCAACGAGAACCGTTGAGGACTCGAAGTGTGCGCTCACGCTCAATGCCCATAAGTGCACGGATGTCGTCAAGTAATAAAAGGATTATCGATCCCACAAGGACTGAGATTCGAGTACCGATTGGTTTAGTGGATATTATTGTCCAGAGTTCTGTTCTAATGGTTATGATGACGAGGGTTGTCGGCGGTCCTAACTCTAGTACGGTGTCACATAGAGGAAGAGAAGGGTTGCTACGAGTCTTTTGAGGGAATTCTAGGATTTCGATTTTGCTTGTGTGTCGCAGAACACGCTATCAATTGGGTATTATCTAGGCGTCTAACTATGGTCTTGTGGAAGGGACATCATACACTTCCCCGATGAGCCTTCGCTTCTATCGAGAACTACCTCTACCATACCAGGTCGACCCCTGGCTTTAGGATGGGATAGGCAGTACGAGGATGCTGATTCAATCCCTATGATGAGTCAGAGTGTGTCCCATTTTTGACTCTATTACACCCTTCTATCTACGGTTACCGAAGATGAGGCCAACCCCTAGGTTCCTCCTTAATTCTCTTAAATCTTTGATACGAGGGATGTCACCCCTCGTATCAGCTACGCACAGTAAATAGAAGACCAAAACAAATAACTATCGATCTAAACAATCACCAATTACTAATATGATTTCATGAACAGAAATATATTTGAAATAACATGTTCTATGCACACAAACTACTCCCTAATCCTAGAATAGGAGAATCTACTCCATAAATACGAGAAGAGAAACACAAAGCATATTAAAATTCATAGAAACAATGTAAACTGTGCAAAGAACGTGAATTATAATGCACTTTGGCTCTCCTCTTCGGCGTTGATGTGCAGAACTTGATCCTCGAGTGGCCTCCTTCCTCCCCGTTGTGAGTTTTTGGTGCTTTTTAGGGCACCAGTGTGCTGTCCCGGCCATCGGACCTTCTCCCTACGGTTTGGGCATAGCTTCCTTTATATAGACATCAGGTCGGATCTCCCCGAAACTTAGAAAATAACTGAATCATGTCGAAATTGCCCAATGCCACACGACTGTGTGGATTCACATGGTCAGGCCATGTGTGGCGCTGGGGTTCGAGCCGTGTGGATTCACATGGCTAGGTCGTGTGTGGCGCTGGGGTGCGAGCCGTGTGGATTCACAGGGCCAGGGTGTGTGTCCTTCTGTTCCAGCTGCAAATGCCTTCCTTTTGCTCCAAAAGTGTGCCATTTTCCCCATAGAATATTGTCCTGCACACAAAAGTACAAAGAGTTCTTGGGACTCAATCACTCATTCCGTTATAAAACTTCAAATTTTTTTAATTTAATAGGTCCATCAACCGGTTTCAACCGAAACCGATTGATGGACCTAGAAAGCATGGAACCACATCGTTCGAAGACCTATGTGCTCCTCTAACACTCCATAATATGTTTGTGACCTCGGAAATCATTACGATACACCATATTGGGAGAAACAATTTTCGCTACTCGTGCCCGATATGTGAAGTGTGCTCAATAGAATATTTTGAATGCTACGACGATACCCACGGGACGAAGCTACCAATGAGTTCCTAAAACTCAATCAATCATTCGGATATAAAACTTCAAATTTTTGGATTGAATATGTCCATCAATCAATTTTGGTCGAAACCCGCTGATAGACCTACCTTTGCCAGCTCGACATCACTCCGACTCATGATATTTTTATAACATAACATGTGCCCATTTACAACAACGTATGCATACACAATATTTTAACCATCCTTTATAATTACAAATGTAGCACTTAACTAATGATGCCACTTATGTAATAACAAGATTATTGAATCATTCAAATTTACATTTCGAAAATGGTCTATCCCTAAGAATTGATACTGCAACCTCTACTCTAATTCTATGAATGTCTTTTTGTGTGAATTCTATTTTAATATTGAACATTTGATGTCTTATATATTGCATGACGAAGAAGCCGCAGTCATTCCTGTAATTTAACAAAAATAAAATAGTCATTAAAATAATCACAATGACACTGTTGAAATTTATTAATAATGTAAAAAAAATATTAATAAAAAGTTAAAGGAAGCAAAACTTTTACCATGAATCCGGTTGAGCAATATATTGATTTATTATATGGCCTATCAGATGAGGGTGCTTCCCTGAAGAGTAATGAAACGTAAGTGCCGATTACTTCTCCATCAGTGAAGATGTTGCCTAAAACACGATAGGAAGGCATTTATTGTCAATGAATAGTAGCCTTTCTCCCATACAAACTCAGAAATAGACAATGTTCAATTTTGAAGCATTGATATGAGGTAGGTCACGTATTCTTCTCGCTTTTTCTTTTTTGTCACTTTAAATTTTCCTTTCAAATACTACAAATAGATATAACACAATGTGTTTAACAAAATAATTGTGAAAGAAATAAAAATGTAAACATTAAATATTATTGTGTAAATGTAAACTTACTTTAAAAGCGTTAATCTCATAGTGTTAATTTGTTTTTTCCTTGCTCCTGTTTTATCGACCTCTTCATCAATCTCGTTGGAGACTAAAATAGGTGGAAGCTCTTCTTGGATATCTTTTATTTTAAATTTCAGCTCCATAGACTTTATCCCTAGCTTACCCCCCTCAATATCTTTTTTTATCTTGGGCCTATTCCTACTTGGGACCATTGCTAGCCATTTCGGTGTATCTTTAGGAGTGGACCTGAGGTTATAACGCCTTCTATCACGTCCTCTCCTCATTAGTTTGGTCAAAAGATCTTCAGGAATAGGATCTTCTGCATAGGGGCTAGTTGGATAATAAAAACCTTTCCTTTCCAGAATGACTACTAATTCTTCATTTAATTTAACAAACATTTCATTCTGGTGGGTAAGGTTTTGGATTTATTTATCCTTTTCAATGAAATGTGAGCATGTAGTTGCAGAGTCTCTATCTGATTGTGCAGGTGATGTCTCAAACCTTTGTGGTCTAGACTGAGATTCAATATGGATGGGGGTCCTAAGTAAATGTGCTTCGAAAGGGTAGGGATAATATCAACAATAATCTACAAAATGAATAAAGATAGATCATTAATTAAAAAAAACCTATAACTATATAACATAAATTGAGTATTAGTTGAAATACACATTTGTTTACTTGGAAAGATGAGATTCCTTCTAATTTAGCCCTCACTTTATTTATATGAGAATAAGTAGACCTCCACTTACTTATTCTCGGTGTTACGATGCTGCTTAGCAATTGAATAGGGACATGTTCAAGAAATCAAGCCTATGTCATAATTAAACAATTATAAACTATTGATTATTTTTAAATATATTAAGTAGATAATCAAAACTTACAGCTAGTAGACCAACAAATCCCTTCATATAAGGCAGTGAAATAATAGCGCTAGGAGTGTTGGATGCAAAAACATCCCTAAATATTTGAAGTTGAGGTGTCATATAATTATATATTTCCTCAACCCAATTATACCTTCCTAGGCTATCAAAATTATCTACAATATCTATAATGCCTAAAGGTAGTTTATATGTAGTAGAAGCAAATAAAACAGAAGAAAAAAGATATAAAATATAAAATTTACAAAACAACAAAACATTCATATCAGACTCGACACAGAGATAATACTTCCTTAGTAGGTATTCCAATCTTGATCGATTGAGTTCTTTATTCATAAAAAACTTTCAAATAATTCACCAGAAACAACATTGGAATTCATCTGACCATGTATGACTCTATCTTAGATTCCAAGCAATAACGCAATATCTTTGGTTGTGAAGGACACAACCACATTGGAGAATCTAAATGCCTTTGTTTTGGAATCTCAATTTCTAAATATATTGACCAGTAATCCTCTGAAATATGGAATTTCTAGTATGCTAAGGAATGATACAAAGGGATAAGTGTTTAATACTCAGATGTGTTTTTTATGCAAATGTATATGCCTCTTGCCTTTTCCCTTGGTCGAAATTTGTGAAAAAAAAATCTTTAAAATGTCCAAACTTGCTCATCCAACATAATTTTTGTCCCAAAATAGATAATTGGACCTCTCTCATAGAAGATGATCCAATTTGTTTCATTTCCTGCATGATAACAAAATAACATCTGAACTTTTAAATGTCCAAACTATACTAATTAAAATGACAATCACAACATAAATAATATTCAACCTAACATTCAGAGATGATGGCAAGTTGGAATCTTGCATCTTCATCATTTGCCGAAGGATGTGAATTTGCAACTGGATGAAGTTTGCACGGAGAAAGAAAGGCAGGAGAGTTTGGTCGGAGAGGTGGCCTGCGGAAGAAGAGCTTTACCGAAAAAGGGAGAAGGATTACGATATTTCTAGCAGAATATAGTTAGGCTGATTGAAAATGACGGTGAACAGAGTTTGGCCGGAGAATAGAGGAATTAGTGATGCTGGAGAAAATGTCGGAGAAAAGAGTTTCGCCGGAGAAAATATCGGATGAAAGAGTTCGGCTAGAGAATAGAGGAGTTGATGTCGGAGAAAATGTTGCAGGAAGAAAGGTTAGGAGATTTGGAGCGATTTTAAAGTTACCTTTTGAAGAAGAAGATGCACCGTTTGTCGGTAATCGATAGTCGGAAACTAATGCACCGTGGTCCTCTCCGTCGGAAACACAATTGACGTCGAAAATGCACAGTCGTTCGTTCAGATTTTCTTCGCCTTCACCATCATCGTTCGTTTGAATTTTGATTTTCTTCGCAATCGCACGAGATAATGTGGCTCAGACTCTGCGATGACGTGGCTCGGAGCGTGATTTCGATTCGGACGAGCATAGGACGAGCATGCAGATGAGTGGAGGGTAAATCTGGAAAGATATACGTGATTTGGTAATTTTAAAATTTATCAATGTGATTTCAATATTTTTCCATATGGACAATGCAATTTGATAAATTGTCAAAAAAAAAAAAGTTAAGTTAGTTAAATTTTGAATAATTCGATTTAATAGTTTGCTTTTAAACAAATGGTCAACCAAACAACAACAGCCGCAATAAAATGTCTACGGTGCCATGGTAGTAGCATGATGATGTCATGGCGGTAGCAGAACCATGTCAACGCGATGGCGATGACACGACTACGACGGTTTGATGGTGGCGGCATGGATTGCTAGTGGCATAGGAAGAAAGAAAAAAGAAAAAAAAGAAAAAAAAACTAGTTCTGAGAGGAGAAGAATTCGGGCAGGGTGGAGAGACTAAACTGATGCAATTTTACAAAAAAAAAAAAGAAGTCAAAAACATTTTTTAGGATTTAAAATTTTCAATAATAATACACCTAAACCACTCAAGGTCGTGGGAGGGATCAACGAGGTTACAAGCACAAGAAAAGTCAAGATTGGCTGTTGACCATGAATGGAAAGGATAAAGTCAACATTTAATCTTCGTTTTGGATTGTCGAAGTTCCTTTTTACTCTCCTCTCTTTTGTCTCCTCTCTTCTTTCCTCTCCATCTTACTTTAAGCAAACATAGCCTAAATGTTTGTTAAATTAATGAAACTCAAGAACCTACATAGAGAAATCAAGCAACTCGTTTTACTTAGTTTTAACCTTCCAAATGCAGTTAGATTGGAATAAATCATTGACTCTTATAGTAACATGTGTGAAACATAAGATCAGAGAGAACAGTGATAGATATTTGTCAGGTCTGTGTAATTAGGCGCGACCCATTTGACACTCAAACTTCCACATGTTTTCGAGTGTTTATACTGCTTTATTTAACGTGCATAACTCAACCCAAAGGAAGACATCAACAATGCCATTCTTATTTTATATGAATTTTTTAAGTCGATAAACTTTCATTGCGCTAATGAACAAAGTGCATGTTTCACAATGTGCCCTCGTCCATTTCTTTCTGCGATATTCAATGTTGCTGACGTTTTTGACCACATATACAATGAATTCGGACTCATTCGCACATATCAGCATATTGTTAATTGTTGGCAATATTCATGAGTTCCTGCAAACATTTTTTTTTTTTTGTTAATCTGGGCACATTGCATAGCTTATCAGACCTGAGGTCAACAGAAAATCCATTTAATCCATATTTCATAGCTTATGAGAAAGAATTTGCATTTGCATTTATAAATATAATACATAAGGGGAAAAAACAAAGTTGCCTTATGTTTTGGCGCTTATTATATGTTACACTTGATAAACACATTTGGACTTGAAAAGATAATGAAAGAAAACAAGCAAGAACCCTCACCGGTACAAATTGAACGGGAAAAAAAAATACTCTTGTCGCGACCTACGAACCAATAGTGTCGACAGCTGCAACAAAGAGATTTATTTTTAGAAAAAATGAAGAGGAAAGAAAGAGAATTAACCAGTAAATCAGTAAGCATCGCATAAACTAACAACTTCAGGTTTAGTTTATATCAATAATATCTAGGGAATAAAGTATTAGTAGCTGCTAGAATGTAGCAGCAACACTGTAAATATATTCGATGAAACACTTGAATATTCCTAGCGATAAAACCTTACAGCTTAATGCAAGAATTCCATCTTAAACTTCATATATTTGGAGATCACTGTTGCAAACACAGAGTATCAAAGTTTAGTTTAATGGAGGAATATGACGTTGAACTTCGTATATTTGGACATTACTGTTGTAAACACAGCATATGAAAGTTTAGCAAATGGAATGTTGCGTTACAGCTCTGTGCCCTTTTTATTTAATTGAACCAGATGATATTTCAATAAAAATATAAAAGTACTTAGGCAAATAAAGAATTAAATGGCTTAAAAAGTTATTCAATTTGATATTAAAAATGAAAAAAAAAACTGATTAGTGGAGGATAAATTCTCTAATTCCTTTATATAAAAAAAGAAAGAAACATACAATATTGTGCAAATCATAGAAGTATTAAACTATTGAATTATATCATAAAATTATAGAAAAAAATAATAAAAAAAAGACTAAGAAAGAAGACCACAATGGTCGAAAATAAATTCGGATTTATGTTACAATAGAAATTATACATCTTCTCTAATAACTAATTAAAAAATATCAGAAACAAAAACAAAACTTACACATGATATTTATTGATATTGAAAAAATTTATGATTGAGTTCCAAGAAAAATTATGTGGAGAATTCTAGAAAAGAAATGTGTTAGTGTAATATATATTGAAATAATTAAGGATATATACAATGATGCAATGACAAGAATGAAAATGCCAGAAGGATTAATCGAAATGTTTCTCATAAAGATAGAATTACATCAAAGATAAACTTTAAGTCCTTATCTTTTTACACTAATCATGAATGAACTCACTAGCCACATATAAGACGCGGTACTATGATGCATATTATTCACAGATGATATTATTTTGATAGATAAGACGCATGAAGTAGTAAATGTTAAATTTCAATCTTAGAGGCAAATGCTAAAAATGAAAGGTCTTATACTTAATAGAGTAAAGACAGAATATATAAAATTAAATTTAGCAATGTTAAATATAATGAGACAATTGTTAAGTTAGGAGATATGAATTATCTATAACTGAAAATTTTAAATAGTTAGAATCATTTTTTTATAAGAATGAAGGAATTGAAAGAGATGTCTTACATAAAATACAAGGATGGTTGAAATTAAGAAGAGCATCGGATGTTCTTTGTGATCATAAAACACCTTTAAAATTTAAAAGAAAGTTTTACAAAACGACAATTAGACCACTATGTTATATTAAACTAAATATTGAACTATGACTCGAACATATGAGCAGAAGATAAAAGTTGTAAAGATGAGGATGTTAAGATGGATATATGAGCATATGAGGATGGATAAAATAAAAAATAAAAATATTAGAGCAAAAATTGAGATCGCTCCTATTGAGAAAAAACTCTAGAAGACACGTTTAAAATGGTATAAATATATACTTGGACAGTCGATAAATAATCCAATTAGGTGATGTGAAATTATTACAAATATGCAAATCTAACGAGAAAGAGAAAGATCAAAGAAGACTTAATTAGAAATGACAAAACAAGATCAAATTTATTTAAATATCGATGATGATAAAATAGGAGATACAATCCAATGGCGTAGGAGGATCCATATTGGTTGTTGTTGTTGTATAAGATCATATGCTTGTTACTTCATAAAAAAGAAGGCTCATTACCCATTTGGATAAGCATACTAGAACACCACATTCGAGCAGCATCCTAATCCATTGACCTATACCAACTACTTACATATAGTAGTATGAGGCTATTACAGAAATATATGTACCCTTTAATGAGAGTTTACTACATATCTTTACTAGGTATACGAATGGTACCTTGATAAAAGGAAGACAACTAAGAAGCAGAGAAATACACACTGGGTTTACTATCCATAACTACCTTAGTAACCTGTTATATGCAGGGGCAGTGCTTACATGATAGGTGACAGCTGTAAGAGCATCACCCTTGAGGCCTAAGTAGGACCCAAGCGACACGGGAATAAGAGACTTCACTTGGTCTTTTAGTCACCTTAATTTTTAAGCTTTGCTGACTCCCTTCAGCAAAGACTCCAATTAGGCAACTAGTCATCCGCATCACACAAAAAATCATGGAAATGCCCTATCAAAGGGAAGATGAAGGTCAACTCAGCCAAGCAGAGTTCTATTTCAGACATTCCTCAAGTAATTTGATCGAGGAGACCCTTTGGAGCTTTTCCATGAAGTCCATTCCTACAGTCTTTCTTTGTCCCAAGTTCAACATTCAGGCTTGCAACCGAGCTGTATAGAGTAGGCTCAATCATCTGATTATAAGGTTGTCATTTCAGAAATCATGTGACAAAATTGAATGGTTGCAAATTTTCTCATCTTTCATAATCAGCTGCTAGTAAAACATTCACACTAAGTATCATATAGAAAGAAATTAATAATGACCAAATACAATAAATTTTGTTTTGATCAATTCATCATATGTTTTTAAACATGAAACTTTACTGCTGATATGGTGAAAACTAAAGCTACTGTAAGAATTATCAAATAAAAAAAATTGACAATATGACTAAATTACTAATCAAAGAGTTCAAATGGACTTCTACGTTTGTAGACATCATTCTTCAAACACTGGTTACCTGAAAGGAGTTTGGAAATCATAGCCCTCCATGCAATCAGCAACATCCCAGTTGCTCCCATGGTTACCAACATGAATGCAATTGATGGAATATGACCAGATGTTCCAGACCTTATAACAATTCCTACCTATAAATTACAACACATTAGTATGCTTTTTTCAAAAAAAAAAAAAAGGAAAAAAAACTCGGGGGAACATTTCCATAGGGAAAGTTTTAGAAAAAGAAAAAAAAGATCATAAAACAAGAAGTAAAAAATGCATACCTTATTAGGCCATTTTAGAAAACATAACAATGCCATGTGAATTTGCTCAGGATTTTCCTTTTCTAGTTTCATTAATTATCATTATCAATGTAAAATTCAGCTCATCATTGTCATTATACTCACTATAGGATAAGTTATTATGAATCTACATATTGGATAAACAACACTTAGTATTACAACCACAATCAGATCAACCAGATTGCATTACTACAATGTTGATATTAATACCTTTCTAGGCCTTTTGGCTAAAGATCAAGTGTAGTACAATGTTGACGTTAATTTTCATCGAGGTACAACATCAAATGTGTGAAAGCAATATGCATCCTTAATATGGTAACATAAGCATCATGCAAAATATCTTCTTTGAGGGTTGAAGCTCATTCATTTATACATTTAGCATCCTCAAGAAAATGTGGCAGGTTTAAAGGATCTAGAATACACAAGGACAAGAAAGGCACATATATCACCTACAAGGGAAAGCAAAAGAAATAGAATAAAGAAAGAAACACTCTAATGCATTCAGATATGATAACAAAATCTGCCTAGGCAAAGGTGTTTCTAGCAATCTCCATCTAGCTTAGCTAACTAGAACAAATTCTTGGATGTTGGTCCAAAAAATGAAGGATATTGTTTCACACAGATTAAAAAATAAGTTGCCTTACTCTCCTTCATGGTTATTACATTGCTAATTCTGAATGGACATTGTCTGGCATAGTGATGAACCTAGTATTTGCTAATCAATAACGCATTCATATGGCTACAAGCTAATCACACCATGCACACAGAGCAGAAAGACATAAAATAGTTTGGTATTTTAGAATTGAGTATTCTGTCAGTGAATCCTTGTTTTATCTTTGTCTGTAACTATTTAATAGGGGTCCATAAATAGTATGGAATCAACACAACACTCAACAAATTCAATTAGTTCAAATGAAGATTTCTGGGTGAATACTCACTGGAATTCCAATTGCCCAAGATTTGGTTGCTGCTAGAACTGCTTTATTAAAACCACTCACTCCTCTTCCATCATCTCCATAAGCTCCGAGAAAGAAGGCGCTCAGAACCCAACCTACCAAAATACACATGAGACCCAAGAGAAAGCAAAACGCACAAACATAACTTGACAACAAATAAAATGAAGTTAGCCGACCAGCAACAAAAGGGTCAGTCGTCCGCCATGTCTCAAAATCAAGAAATGGCAATCCATGGCTGAACCTCCCTACAACCGAGAAGACAAGAAGACACAGGAGGTCCCCGCTCGCCAAAAGACCCACCCGCCTGGAAACCAGAAGAAATAAATCATCCAATCCTCCATCGTCGTAAATGATGGAATCAGAAAACATACTGTCTCGAATTGGGGAACTTACGCCCACGTCAGCAACTTTGAGGAAGACACAGGCTTCTCAAACTGGATGACGCCGTCAAGAAGAACGCCGTCGTCATCGACCGATACAGCCTCGTCCTCCTGTATAGCAGCAGTGGGAAAATACAGGGGGCGGGGAATGGGGCCGGCGGTAGCAGAGAGGTAGAGAGTGGGCGGTCTATTAGGGTTCCGGTAAGGGAAGCGGTGGCGGGAATCAGAGAAGAGCGAGGGGTGGGGCATGGAGAAAGGGAGGTTGGAAGAGGAGGAGGAGGAGGAAGGGCATTGCCTTGCGGTAGCGGTGAGAGCTCCGTTCGGAGCTTGGCTTAGGAGCAACATCCCTCGGCGACCACAAATTTGCCGTAAATGAACTGCCGCTAATCATGTCAACTCTTTTACTTATATATATTTTATTACTTTTTCTCGGAAATCCCTCGTCCTTTTTTTTTTTTTACAAAACCCCCTCTTAAAAACTTCGTCCTGCCTTTTTATAGGGGATCCTCTTTACATAGTTTATCGAATATATTTTAAAATATAATTTAATTTTTAAAAACTAATTTTTCAAAATATTAATTTCTATAGATATTTAAATTTTAATTCTCTTAATTATCCTTTTTGAATATTTTATTATTATACTAAAATGTTCCTTTAATTGGCCTGATTTATATATTGAATCACAATGGACATTGAGCTCTCTTGTTCATAGATTACACACTGAGTATTCATTTGATATAAATGGTGATGCATAAACTCTTTGATCTTATCGATACTTGACACAATGAAAGATAAATACTTCTGTAAATATGAAGAATTGATCCTTATTTATTTGATGTAAATTTAAATTATATTAGTCATTTGACTTTATCCATGGGAGCCATCTACATATAGACGTTAATGTTGGATTACTCTACTCTCATTTGAAATTGAAAAAAAAAAACTTACTTTTGTGGATATGTTTAATGTTTGTAAATAGAAATTATAAATTATTCATAAATAATATTCATAAAATAACATCTACAAATAAAATTTATAAATCATCTTTATCGATAAACTTTTTATTAAATTTATAAAAAGAAAAAAAATCTCGAAATGGATAAACAAATTTGTAATATAAATCTCAATAATTAATCAAATAAATTTAAAAATATAAAAGTTTTAAACAATCAAATTAAGAGTTCAATAATATCTAAGTAAATCAAATTCAAACCAAGATCAAATAAAATTCGAACTAAAAATATCAAGCCAAACTTTACTTAATTAGTTATCAAACGAGAAAAAATAACACAAAACTTAATTTATTTAAAGCGCATTAGGAAGCGAACAATTTTATTTAATTTGTATTTAGTCACAAAGGCTTTAATATGGCACATTTCCAACATGAAAAAAAATTCCATAGGAATATCTATGGACACTCACATATATTTATTAAGCATAATTACAAATCTATAACTTATTTATATTGGTAAATACAGAATTTTCATATGTTATCCCCATTGATGAATTGGCATCATTTGGTCCAATTTTCAAAATATAACACTCTTATTTTTGTGACAAAATGTGAATTTTTGACAAATTATACGGATAGAAATCTAATTAGATTTTTTTTCGGTAAGAAATTAGAATTTAGAAAGCCAGTGATTTGGTGAAAATGGAATTTACGTTGGAAATTTCTGCAACAATTTCCTTCAAAGCCATCTTATCTTTCAGGATCCCTGCGTGAGACATCCCCTCCAATCTTATCACCTTCACCTCCTCCTGCACCTTCTCCAGCGCCAACAAGCTCACTCTGTTCACCGTCCCATCGCCGTCGCCGTACTCCACCTCCGGCTGCACGTCGAACCCGCCCGCTCCGTACACCAGCCTCTCAGGCGTCTCCACCCCGCCGCCCACCACGCAGGTCACCGGCACGCCCGCCTCCGGCAGCCCCTCCGCCACCATCGGCAGGATTCGCGTCCTGTACGGCCGCACACCTTCCTCGAACCCGATGTCCTCCAAGAACTCCGCCATGTCCTGAGCCGAGTAGCTCTTGTTCGCAGTCACCACCAGGGGGGTCTCGCCGAACACCTCCGGCGAGGGCAGGAGCCAGAGATTGCTCTCCGAGCTCCTCTGCTCGCCCCGCACCAGCAGGGGGTCCACCACCGGGATGCCGAGCGTGTACCCTGACGCGAAGGTGAGCATCTCTTGCACCGTGCCGGCCCATGGTGCCGACAGCGCCACCAGGTGCTTCACGTAGGTCCGCCGCCAGGAGATGGAGCTGCGGCCGAGGAGTTGCAGTGCGAAGAGACCACCGAGGCTGTGGGAGAGGAGGATCACGGGCTTGCCGCCGTTGCCAGCGCTCGCGGCCTCGATTAGCTCCTTGAGGTCTCGCAAGTACTGCGTGCCTATTTTGCAAGGGCGGCCGTCGGCGGCCAGACCGTAGCGGAAGTCGTAGGGCGCGCCGAATAGGTTCTGACCTTCGACGTAACCGAGGCGCTCCAAGGAGTTCACCAGGGGCGCCATGTATTCGGTGATATGCCTGATAGAGGGCGGCGCTTAGCAGCAGAGGAGGAGGTAGAAGGGAGATATAGGGGAGGTGACATACTTGAGGTGAGGATCGAGGTAGAGGAGGCTCTGGGTGGAGCCGAAGCGAGGGACGCGAGTCTCCACGCCGGGGGCGTTGCGGTAGTCGTCGAGGTCAGCGTGGTAGTAGAGCGTCATCCGCTCGGCGAAGCAGCGGGTGAAGGCTGGCACCAGCACCGACGGGTCGAACCACAGCCTGAACCAGCCGCCCGTGCGTCCCTGTCTCGGCTCGGCGAGGGCGCAGAGGAGGCTGGATGGCTTGTAGTCCGCCGTGAGACGGGCCTCGAGCTGGTTGCCTCCGCTGCCGGGGATGAGGACGAGGGGGTGGAGCTCGGCGGTGCTGCCTCCGGCGGAGAGGCACACCACTGGCAGCAGCAAAGCCATGGAAAAGAGAAGGCAGTAGGAATTGATTGGATTGGCTTCCATTTGCTCGTCTTATCCGATCATGTGTGTTTTTGTTTACTGAATGCAGGAATGGTTGTCTCACCTTCTTGTTTTTACCATTGGATTACGACTAATGTGCGGTGTTCTTTTGTTTACTTGGATTCCTCTTGTTCACTTGTTTAGTCGGTTAGTGTTTCCCTGGACCAGGGATTGGAAGGTCGCAGACATAATAATAATTTGGGATGTCTTTTTGGCTAATATAGCATAAAATTTTCGGCGCTCATGAAATTTTTTAATGCTAAAAAATAAATCGGAGTTTCATAATTCTTAAATAGCGCATCCAATTTATGCATTATCCCTCTCGTAAATTATTTTATTTTATTTTTTTATTTTGCATCGATCGAGCTAAAAAAAAATAGAAATGTATCAAATTGCGTTGTCAATGTTTAAAAATATCGAAATCACATAGATAAATTTCAAAATTATCAAATCGCATATCTCTTTTCAGATTTACCCCTTTGTTCATCCACGTGTTCGTCTCGTGCTTGTCTGAATCAAAATCATGCTCCGGTATAACAAACTCTAAGCCACATTGCCGCGAAGAAAATCACGACTCCGAGCCACATCATTGTAAAATGGGGAAGAAGAAAATCCAAATGAACGATGGTGTGCAGGTGAAGGTAAGTAAGACTGTGTATTTCCAACGTCGATTGTGTTTTCGTCGACATGCACCACTCCACTCCGCATTATTTTCCGACCACTGCCGATGAACAATGCTCCTTCTTCTTGAAAAGGTAATCTTAAAATCGCTCCAAATCCCCTAACCTTTCGTTTCTTTGTTTCGGACGATCTACACCAGCCCTTTCGTAGTTCCCTATACACAAAGCTTTAGCGGCTTTATAATTTCAAAACCCTTAAAGGTATAAAGTATTGTTCCAACAGCTCCAAAACTCAAAGCATTTAAAAAAAAAAAATCCTAAAGTATCTAAAATTTTATCGAGGACAAAGCTTTAAGTTATAATTAACTCAACATGTATATTTCCTTATACCAAATTGTAAATGTAAATGTAAATATTTTTTTTTAATCTATAGATTAACATGACTAATTGTTTTAACTCATTTTGTAATTAGACTTTCGTGGTTTCTATTATTGTTTAGGTATTTGTAAATTTGTTACATGTATTAACATTTTAAATAGTAATATAAAGTGCGGTTATGATTTATAAGTTGTCTGTTGCTATAATGATAAAGCCTAAAATGTCATAGTAGAATTTTAGAAAGATACACATATTATGATATATCGACCTTCTCCACCCAGATAGAGTGATTTGTAAATATTCACAATCTTAACAGAATTCTTTTCACAATATTATTAATTTCTGAATGTATCAATGCAGGAATAATAAAATTTGTGATGACATGCTATCGGTTATGATAGAATCTATTGATTCGGAAATAGAGAACCGACACCGACACTTGTGTGATAATCCAAATATAAGTATGAGTACTACCAATATGATATCTTCAATTTTCTCTAGTGGTGTGGTGTATACTGGAGAGACCACCAATTACAGATTCAATTTGAATGAACAAGCACCACTTAGTATTGAGGAAGTCTCAAGTCATACTAGTACCGATTTGAAAGATTTATTTGAGAATACGTAGTTTGAACAAGAATTTAATGACAATAGAATGGAAGTCGACATTCAAAGGGATGTATCCGAGGATGATTACTTAGCAAATGATATGCACTATTCGTTAAGTGAGCCAGTGAATACTAACGAATAGAGTGATCTTGAAGAGGAATATCCAATAGCTGAAGATCCATATATAATGAACTCATTCTATTGCAAATACTTGAACCAGTTGACCATAGTGGATTTTTTGTTGGTCAGATAATGTATTTTTAACTTTCTCAATATTAATTTAATTCAATTACAGTGTGGTGACATAAATATTTATTGTAGGTTTACATAATGCAAAAAAATTTTAAAGCGCACTTGCTAAGTATGCTATGAAAAGACGATTTATATACAAGATTAAAGACACAAGGAAAAGTAGAGTTAAAGCAATTTATCAAGGAGAAAATTACACACACTACAACAAAAATACAAAAAGACAACACCATAAAGACAACGGTTTTTGAAGAAATCATTGTGATTTTGATAAAAGACAACAGTTCTTGGCAAAACCGTTATCTTTGAACATCTATATAACATAAAAGACAACGGTTTAACACTATTCATTGTCGTTGAGTGTATTTTTTTAATCAACAACACAATTTACAACGGTTTTTCAAAACTGTTGTCTTTAATAATTTTTATTTTTATTTTAACAATAGTTGGGACAACGATGTAATAACTGTTGTCAATGAAAACTTTTTCACAACGTTTGGTACAACGATAAAAAACCGTTGTCGTTGTAATACTAATACAATGGTTATAAACCATTGTCAATGAGATTATAATGGTGTAATTAAATTACGAGAAGTACAATATAATTCGTTAATAATAATTATTAATTTAAAAATATTTTTAATATAAATAAAAATTATTTTATTTATTATTAATACTATTTTATTAAATTATTGAAAATAAGTTTTTTTAAAAAAATTTATAAATGTATAAGATATTAGGACCTGTGCGCTCGCTAGAGGGGGGTGAATAGATTTCGACGTTGCTTGATGGAAATTGATCGCGCTTGCTACAAAATGTATTATATGCAGCGGAATATATATATAACAAAAAACAAATACACACAAGCATAATCTCAACACCAAATATAACGTGGTTCGGAACCGAATGGTTTCTACTCCACGAATTGAGCTCAAATGAGCTCCAGTGATGCACACACAACCACTAATTAATAATACTCCTTCTCGACAATAAGTCGGAGGTGGAGAAACCTCGTACAATGAATTACAATAGTAATAAAGATAAATACAAGCGAATACAAGTAAACTACACAAATACAAGTAAAGAAACACTTTACAATTGTGAACTCGGATGTTTGCTTTGTGATTGCTTGAACTTCACTTGAAGACCCTGATTTGCACCAGCAAATCGCTTCAAATCGTCCAAGAAACCGTTGGCGAAAACCTCCTCCACGAGCTCCCTTTAAAGCTTCTCCTTGGGATGGATTCCGCATAGCAGTCGACTGATCGAGACCATCAGTCGACTGCCCCTGTAGCCGTTGTCTCACAATGGCGTGAGCCACGTTAGATAAGTTCCAATGGATAGACCATCACCGACCGATCAGTTATCACCGATCACAAACCCTAATACCAACTCGAAACCTTCTGCGCCCCAAATTCCCGACTAGTTGGTATCGATTCCGATTAGTCGATTACTCGTGCCGCTGATCGTCATCGTTAGCAAATGACTACCGTGCCATTTCCCAACTCAAACATGAAGTTTTACCCTAAGTATGGTGCCCCCATACTTGCTAGACCACCCTTAGCCTAGACCTAAGCCTTCTAGCCACCTCCGTCAGTCTCACGCCTATCAGATCCCTCCAAGTCATCCATGACTTGTTCATCCATACGCTAGCCTTCAAGTGCTTCCATCAGTTATTGTCATGCTAATGTGGTCTACACCGCCAAGGCACATTGGGCTTACGCTGCCAAGACTCCCGCTTGAACTTTACGCCGCCAACCATTGGACTTATGCTGCCAAGACTCCACCATTGGACTTTATAATTGCCAAGACTCAAGATTGGACTTTTCCTTACCAAGACTCATGCTTGGAATTTCAATGCCAAGACCCATGCTTAGACTTTCCCTTGCCAAGACCCATGCTTGGACTTTCCCTTGCTAAGACCCATGCTTGGACTTTCCATGCCAAGACTCAAGCTTGGACTTTCCACGCCAAGTACACAAGACTTGGACTTCTCCCATGACAATGGTCAAACCATCGTCAAACATCAAGTATGACCTGGGCCGATTATACCAACAATCTCTCCAACACATTGTCAGACATCAATGTCAAATATCAAAATACTATTCGAGTCAAACTCGAGTCTAGTCAATCGTGACCTGGGCTGATTGCACCAATAATCTCCCCCTTTTTGATATTTGACAAAAACACTCTTGAGTTAGGCCCCTAACTCAAATTCCCTTACCAATTTTTCCAAATTGGTAATTCTAACATTGTCCCCCTTTTTGACATACATCAAAAAGGTTCTTCCAAATAGGTCAATGTCTCATATCCCAATGAGAACTTACAATCTCTCCTTTGATCCAAAAGCACCTAGGATGCCTTCACTCTTCCTAGTGATAAGTCTCATATCACTTAAGAGAGGCTTTCTATAAACTCTTTCAATTTCCAAATTGGGTATCTCAAATTCCCATTTCTCCTCCTCATGAGGAAAAATACCATCCATCATCCCATGATAGATACCTCCCCCTAAAGGCTTGCTCCCCCTTGACCATTGCACCAACAATGTCCTTGGAGAGTCCCTAAGCCAATAGGAACACTAAACCATCAAAAATAAGGTTAAAAGTTCAACATTGAACTTTTTCACACCTTAAAATTGATATATCACCCTAACAACTCTCCTATTCCATATTCAATGGATTTTCACCCTTTCTAATACTTTCCAAAGCATATCCTAGGGTTATGAGCAGTTAGGGAATGTTACCATAACTGAAATTGGGCTAAACAAACCTTGTTACTCCGAATTAGGCCCGATAATGACTCTATCCAATGATCGCTTACCTCATCACCAATCGCCATCAAGCGATACGATCGATCGATAATCAAATTTCTGAATTTCAATTATCAAAAATAAATTTTGAAAAAGCATAAGTAATTCTACGTATTTTGAAAAATCATGAAAATTCATACGTATAATATTTATTACCAATACAATGGGTGAAAAATATTTGAAAAATAATTTACCCATAAAATAGTGAAATTGACATAAAGATCAAAAGTAAAGAAAAACTTCAATGTTTGAGCTCACTTTGTATCAACATCATCAATGATGATTGCTATCAAAAGATAGACTTCACCAAGGTTTTTCAAAATGATTTTAAAATTATTTTTAAACCTTATATTGGATTATATTCTTTGAGCTCAATGTACATTGCTTGAACATAAGCTTTCCCAATAATCCACCAATAGTATAAGATGAGTTTTAATTCATCTAGATGCAAAAACTATGCACCTTGAACTCAACTCATATCCTAACATCTCACATGTATCTAGGGTGTATCAATACACATACATGTCAATATAATGTGAGATGTGGGTTTTGTTAATCCTTATTTAGGGTTTCATGCATTTTTCTAAGGCAATACTACTTGATTCCCTTATTCATGGGACTTCAAGTCATGTCTATTATCCTTAACTTAATTTTTATTAATGCATGAATGATTATGACATTAATGATGATATAAATAAATATGTGCTCATAATCATGATGTCATGGCATAAAATGGAATCTAAGCATACATGACATTTAACCTTAATCCTAAGCATGGTCATGACATATTATATAATTAAAAGTAGATATGATGTCATAACATGTTATATGACAAATCAAGCATGACAAATAAAATGTAAAGGTATATAATACCTAAATTTTAATATTTGTTGTCATTTGTTAGAATTACACCCATTTTGCCATATTACTAGCTTATCCCAAGTGTGTCAAAAATCCAAAATGGCACATCTCAACCTCTAAATCTAAATTGTGCCAATTTGATTGATTTTTCATAATCCCAAAAATTATATTGGCACATCCTAAAAACCTTTAGGATTAAAAATCATCCTTATTTCCAAAGTACCCCATTACCTTGGAAATGATCTAAAATGTCACCTTTACCATGGTTAGATTAACTACCCATCCATTTAAAGTTGACACAACCTAAACCCATTTAGCGTGAATCGATCATGCTCCTAGGAATCCAATACCTATTGGAGCTCCTTGGGTTTACTAGGTATTCGCTAAGGATAACTTCCCTAGATACCCTCCTAATGACCCTCCTAGGCTTTGAAGCCTTGGTCATTTGGGTCTTGCCTAGGTCAACTCTAGGGGTGACTCCCCTTGTAACCTTCTTAGTGGCCTCTCTAGGTTTCCTTGAAACCCTAGCCCCTAGTCATCTATCTTAGTCAACCTTAGGGATGACTTTCCTATTGACCTTGGTTTTCGTAGACCTAACTTGAGTTCCATAATCGAATGGAACACTATGGTAGGTCTCCATAGGCTTAGGTTTGTGACCCAAACCTTTCTTGCCCTTGGTTGGACCTTGTTTCCTAAAACCTAGGTTTTGACTCTTAGACCTAGATTTTTGATCATTTGACCATTGTATTTGATTTTGCATAATCCTAAGGATTTTCTCCATTTTCTCAAGCCTTGACCTCAAGGCTTAGTTTTCCAACTCTAATTTTTCAATTTTGGTGGGTCCATTATTTCTTTGACTTGATCTGTTCATTCCAGACATATGTCTAGATTTCTTTGGAGTAAAGCCTAGATGATCTTCAATCTTTCTAATACTTGCCTTAGGTAGTGTTAAATACTGAAATTTAAAATAATAAATTAAATGGCCAAAGAATTAAGGAAAATAATTCTGAAATATTTTTGGAATTTTTAGGGAATTTTAGGAATTTTTTCCGAATTTTTTCTGGATTTAAACGGAGTCCGTACGAGAAAATTTCGGGGATAAAATAAACAGACTTTTAAAGGGCCTATTTGGACTAGTTAATAGGATTAATAAACTTAGGTTTTTACTCTCTAATTTCTCGATCTTTTTCTCCCTGCCGCACCCTCTTTTCTCTCTCGCGACTCCCTCTCTGTCGTCGACGGTTTCACTCGCGCATCTTCTCCCTCGCGATGTTCCTTTGTCGGCGCCACGGACAAGCAGAGCAGTAAGTTTGGGGTCGGCGGCTGGACGATTTCACCGGATCTCCTTCCACGTGATGCCCTCCCCTTGCGCCACATCTCCAGGTTGCGGTCGCCTCCTTTGCCACCGTCGTCGCCGCCCGAACTCGAGTGGACGGCGAGCGACGTTTCCTCGCCGGTAAAGCCCAAACCTTAAACTGAAGGTCCATAGTTCGTTTCTGCGTGAGGGCAGTCGGTGGAGACTACCGCCGGTGTTCTGGTCGAGCGTCGCTGGAGGATTTTGAGCGCCGATCGCAGCCCTTCTGGTTGAGAGTCGTCGGAGGATTTTGAGCACCGGTCGTAGCCGGTGAACAGGGTAGTTGGTTCTGTGGATTGCGCTACCGATGGTCGTCGGGAATAGGTAAGCGACAAATTTTTCCTTTGGTTGGGTTGGATATGTGATTGGGCAGATAACCTTGGGGGCCAGGTAACTACAGTGGGTTCTCGTGACAGGCAGCGGGTAGGGGGTGTTGTTCCGGTGAATAGAGGATAGGAGGAGAAAGGGGCTGCCGAGTAACTTCTAAGGAAGGTAAGAGGTATTTACAACTTTATTTTTTTGAGTTATGTTGAATTTATTTGCTGCTGTGTGTGGATACTTGTGATGAGATTGGTGTTTGGGGGTCAGGTGTGTTGATGTCGACTGTGAATTGAAGGTTTGATTGAGCTGTGTATATGTCACCTAGGGTTAGGTTGGATTTATATTTCTGATTGGTGAGTTGTTGTGGGATCGGTGAGATGTTCTGTATATTGTTGTGGAGTTGTGAATTTAAGCTTGAGAAAAATGAAGGATTTATTTAGGATGTTGTTAAATTCCATTGCTGCAATGGGGATGACTGTGATTGATTGGTTGGATTACATACAGGATGATTATAACTTAATTACAGGTTATTGACAGTGGTTGTCTGTACATTAGTCCTATGATTTGGGGGTGAGTTAATTCTTAGTGATCTATGGTTGGTTGGATTGTTGAGATCGGTGTGATGTTGATCGGTTCTGTAATTATGTATGGAGGATTGATTAGGTTGAATAGGATAATTAAATCAATCTAGTGGATTGGATATGAGGTCGATGTAGGATTCGATTTGATCATTTGTTGTGTACTTGGATTTGATGGATTTACTTTAGATTAATTGGTTATGGAAGGAATCGATTAAGTATTCGATTTGTCGGTGAATGGTATTTTGTGCTTAACAATAGTTATGATGTATGCAGGTTTCGGTCATGAGGCAGGTTCACGGTCGTGACGATTTGGTCGTTTTCTCGAGCATTTTTATCAGGCGAGTATTTTGACTTATCTTTTAGATATAGTCATGTTGATATGCTAGATAGTATAGCTTGCAATAATTTTCATGTTTATATGCCTAGTATGCTATTGTGTCTACTTGATACATGCATTTGATCAGTATGATTATATCTTTCCTGTTTTACTCGGATCATGGATATGTACTTATTGATTGTACATATTATTCGGATAGGTATTTTTAGTTGGATTTACATGCTTAGTATCATGCACCATCTTGCATGATTGCATGCTGGCTGGACGTGATTCCTTTATAGTGGAGCCCGCAGCCAGTTACATGGCCTGCACACACTGCCACTCATGGGTTAGTGGTACATCAAGAGGGTGTGTGCAGTTGCTCTGTCAGGCTCCGCTGGTCCGCTCATGAGTAGTGATGAGGCAGTGTGGTAGCGGGCAGGGATCCCTCCTCTGGTTTATGACACCGGGAGATGAGAGCTTAGCTCCCCCACTCTGTTTGGGGCAGGAGGATAGGTGTACTCCGACAGCATCCTGTCCACTCAGTCACTCAGGAGCAGTGATGACAGAGTGCACAGTTGTCATAGCCCTACCCACTCAGCTTCACCATCGCGTGTGAGGCGGCTGACTAGCGTCAGGGGTGACCATGTCATTTGCACGACATGAATTTTGCATGGATAGCATTTGTATTGTGTTTGCTGCATTTTTATTGCTGCCTTGGATGTTGCATATGATTGCCATGCATACAGGATACATATTTGTTTATGGTGATGACTTGATTACTTCTAGTATGACACATGCTCCTATATCAGGGTAGGAGAATCAGGTAAGTACAGTCCTTTTATATTTCTTTCTTGCATACCCTATATATGTGAGACTGTACTGGCATGATTAGTATTGTTAGCTATATCTTACTTTGCATATCGACCATATCCGCTAAGTTTTTTGAACTTACCCCGTTGCTTTACATCTGTTTCAGGTTGAAACTGCCAGGAGAGTCCAGTTGCCAATCCCCCCTCGTCGAAATGGATAGGTTTTATTGGTCTTATGGTTTTGGTTTTTAACTAGATGAAGTGTGTAGTGTTGGGAGATTGTTGGTGCAATCGTCCCAGGTTGACTCGAGTTTGACTCGAGCAATACCCCGATGGTATTTTGATGATAGACAAAACTCATGACATGGGATTGTCATGGGAAAGTCCAACATGGTGCTTGGCATGGGAAAGTCCAAAGCATTGCGAAGCCGTGCGCTTGGTGCTTGGCATGGGAAATCCAAAGCATTGCGGAGCCGTGCGCTCGGTGCTTGGTGAGAAATGCATTGCGAAGCCGTGCGCTTGGTGCATTTGGGAAGTCTTGAGGACTTGGTAAGTTCACTAGGCTCGGGGTCCTTGAGTCGGTGAAGGATGACATTGCGAAGCCGTGCGCTTGGTGCATCCGAGGGACCGCCAGACGGGGAGCGATTGGAGTGAGCCCAAAGGAAGCATACTTCTAGGGCATGAGACGCGAAGGATGGCGTTAAAGCCGGGCGCTGCGGCGATCCGAGGACGAGGCCGAGGGAAGAGAGCTTCGGTGGGGAACTCCGTGTGGACTTGGCCAAGTGGCTAAGACTGAGTGTCGGAGGCTCAAACGTGATGTTTGAGGGTTTACCCGACGGTCGGAGGCTCAAACAACTTGGTGTTTCGAGGTTTTGCCGACATCACCGACCGCATGGATGTCGATCGCTTGCTAGGTCGTATGGGTTTGACCTGTTCGGTGATCGTCAGCCGATCACCGACCGCGAGGAGAGGATCGGATGATGGAGACATCGATCGCAAGGGATGGCAGTCGACTGATGACACTGTGCACGGGCACAGAATGGAGTCGAGTTCGCCAGCACTCGACTGATGGTAGATCAGTCGACTGATGGGTGCCATCAGTCGACTGATGAGTGATCCGTTGGAAACTTGCCAACGTGGATCTTGCCGTTGTGAGACAACGGCACGAGGATCGATCGACCGATGGTCACGCGTCGGTCGGTGATCGATGGGCGAAACACCACGAGGTTATAAAAGGAGCACGAGTTGGAGGATTTCGCCAAGGCTTTTTGGGTGACTTTGAAGGGGAATTGCTGTTGCATTCCAGACCTTCAAGAGCAAGCAAAAGCAAGCAACAAGAAAGCGATCAAAAGCAATCGGTGTAAAAGTTCTCTTTTGTATTGTCTTTGTATTTCTTGTTGTATTTCATTACTTAGTGTAATAGCTTGTGAGAGGTTTCTCCACCTCCGACGTGTTGTCGAAAAGGAGTGTTATAGTTAGTGCCGTGAGCATAACTAGAGCTCGAGGAGCTCACTCAGGAGTAGGAACCATTCGGTTCCAACCACGTATATCGTTGTGTTTTGTTTGTGTGTACTTATGTTTCTTGTTAGTATTATTATTGTTATTCCGCTGCGCTAACAAGAATTGTAGACGAGAACGAACAAAATACGACGAACAACGAATTAGGGCTATTCACCCCCCTCTAGCTGGCCAACCGATCAACAAACAAGTGGTATCAGAGCCGAGGTCGCTCTTCAAGGACTAACCGCCGCGAGAGCACTACAAATGGCCGGCTTCATCCATCCACCAAAATTCGATGGAGATTTTTCTTGGTGGAGGAAACGGATGGAGGTATATCTCGAAACCAATTTTGATTATATGATTATTGTAGAAAATGGTTTTGAGATGCCTAGGGATAAAAACAACAAGCAAATTGAGAAGTCAAGGTGGACCCAAGACCAAATTAAGGACTTCAAGACAAATCTTGAGGTAATAAAATTACTTAGTGATTTATTACCTAACACTATTTGGTCTAGATTGGGTAACTATAGGGATGCTAAGGAATTATGGGAGAAAATAATGAAATTCCAAGAAAATTCCCAATCGGCACAAGTAGAGGAGAATGCCGAAGAAGAAGCACCCACAACATTTGAAGATGTTGATGATTTGGTGGAGACCTCCACCTCTAGCATTGAGGGGAGGAAAGGCAATCTTCCATCCCGAGCAAGAACAAGAAGCATCCACTGGAGAAGTGAAGATCATGAAGAGGCCTCCACCACCTCCTAGGTAACTCAAGTGTTATTATTTTAAATAAAAAACACATAATATGCTTTGAGTGTAGGGAGAAAGGGCATTACAAGAGCAAATGCCCTAAATTGGCTAAGGAAAAGGCATCAAGACCGAAAGTCAACCCAAAGTCAAAGGATGCCGGTGTTCCCAAAATCAAGAGCAAAGAGCACATTGTGTGCTTCAAATGCAATCAAAAGGGACACTACCGAAGCCAATGCCCTAGGGGGAGGAAGAAAGGGCAAGAAGGTGCAACTCATGTAGGGGGAGCTCCTAAAGCTAACCCTAAGGTAAATTTACTTAATGCACCTTTAATTCCTAAAGTTAAAAAGCATGCTAAAAATTATTTTAGTTCTCTTGCTATTATCAATGAAAAGCATGCTAAGAGAAATAATAAGGTATATTGTCTAAGTGCCAAACATGTTCATATAACTAAAGACAAACCTAGGACTCAAAACACTAGATCTATTTTACCTAGAGAGTCAATTAGGAAAGTTCAAGAAAACTTGGGTGTTAATCCCAAGAAATCTAGGCACATGCCTAAAAAGAAATTCATTCCTCAAAAATCAAATGAAAATTCAAAATTGAGGAAATTAGAGCTAGAGAACCAAGTCTTGAGGTCAAGGCTAGAAAAATTAGAGAAGACCCTAAAAATAATATCAAATTCGGTTAAGGGGGCAAATTCCCAAAAGTCAAGACCTAGGAAGCAAGAAATATTTAAGGGCAAGAAGGGTTTGGGTCACAAACCTATTTAATTATGGAACCACATCTAGGTCTAGAAAAACCAAGGCTAATAAGGAAGTTATCCCTAAGTCTAGCTATGGTGTGTGTTTAGTGGCCAAGGACTTAAGAAAAACCAAGAAGGCCACTAAGAAGGTCAATGGAGGAGTCACCTCTAGAGTTGACCCAAGTAAGACCCAAAAGACTATGGTTTTAAAACCAAAAAGGGTCATTAGAAAGGTATCTAGGGAAGTTATCCCTAGGGAATACCTTGTTAACCCAAGGAGCTCCAATAGGTATTGGGTTCCTAAAAGCGTGATCGATTCACGCTAAATGGGTTAGGGTGTGTCAACCCTAATTGGATGGGTAGTTAACCTAACCATAGAAGAGTTGACACATTAGGATGTGCCAATATGCTTGAGAAGTTTAAAATGATTTAAATTGGCACAATTAGGTCTTAGAGGTATTTGCGTGCCATTTTGGGTTTTTGGCACACTAAGGAAATGAATGGCATTAAGGCAAAATGAATTTAATCCCTAGAAATGGCAAATTGATTTTAACACTTAGGTATTTTATACCTTAGTATATTTTTCTTGCCATGCTTTATTTGCCTTGCCATGTCATGACATCATTTTCATTTTTAATTATAAAAATGTCATGATCATGTTTAGATTTATGTTTGTATGTCATGTATGCTTAATTTTCATTCACATACTATGACATCATGATATTGGCATATGTTTTATCTAAATCATATGTATGCCATAATCATCATCATGCATAAATTAAAATGAAATTAAGGACTATGGCATGATTTGATGGGAATCAAATAATATTGCCTAGAAATATGCATGAGACCAATGAAAGACCAAAAACCCACATCTCACTAGATTAATTGACTTGTATGTGCTTTACACATCTAGATATTGGTGAGATGTTTAGGAAAATGAAATTAAAGGTTTCAAAAACATTTTGAAAACATTTTGAAAAACCTTGGTGAAGCCTATCTTTTGATAGCTATCACCATTGAATGGGATGATACAAAGATGGCTCTCTATTGAAGCTTTTCTTAAATTTTGAACTTTGTATCAATCTCCTAATTTGAAGGGTAAAATAATTTTCTAATATTTTTCACCCATAGTATTTAGGATAAGTATTATGCATACCAAATTTCAAGATTTATCAATGTATGTATATTTACTTACGAATTTGAAATTCATTTTGAAATTGAAAACTAATCTGATATTATCGATCATTGCCAGTCGGTCGATCGATGGTGAGTCCAATGATCATTATCCGACAGTAGTCGATGGCACAAGCCGATTTCGGGTAAATCTTGATGATTAGGCCCATGTTCATTAGGTTTAGGTCCCTAACCACTCTAACCCTAGGACATACTTGGGAGAGCATAAGAGAGGGTAGAAATCCATTGGATATGGATTAGGAGTTGGGTTGAGGGTGAGTATCAATTTTAAGGTGGATGAGAGTTCATTGTTGAACTTTGCCTTAATTTTGATTGGTTTATGGTCCTATTGGCTTAGGGACTCTCCAAGGACATTGTTGGTGCAAATGGTCAAGGGGGAGCAAGCCTCTAGGGGAGGTATCCATCATGGGAAGATGGATGTGTATTTCCTCATGGGAGGAAATTTGGGTTGCCTCTCTTAAGTGATATGGGATCACTTGAAAGATGGTAGGCATGTGTTCCTCTAAGGAGAGATATAAGATCTCATTGGGATATGAGACCTTCATACCCTGGGGAGGACCTTGATGTAATGTCAAAAGGGGAGATGTTACCAAGTTACCAATTAGGGTTCGCTGGAATTCTCATTGGGATATGAGAATTGCCAATATGGGAAAATTGGTAGACTTGAGATGTAGTTTTGTCAATCATCAAAGGGGAGATTGTTGGGAGATTGTTGGTGCAATCGTCGAGTTGACTTCGAGTTTGACTCGAGCAATACCGATGGTATTTTGATGATAGACAAAACTCATGACATGGATTGTCATGGGAAAGTCCAACATGGTGCTTGGCATGGGAAAGTCCAAAGCATTGCGGCCGTGCGCTGGTGCTTGGCATGGGAAATCCAAAGCATCATGAGCCGCGGCGCTGGTGCTTGGTGAGAAATGCATTGCGGCCGTGCGCGCTTGGTGCATTTGGGAAGTCTTGAGGACTTGGTAAGTTCACTAGGCTCGGGTCCTTGAGTCGGTGAAGGATGACATTGCGGCCGTGCGCTTGGTGCATCCGAGGACCGCCGGACGGGAGCGATGGAGTGAGCCCAAAGGAAGCATACTTCTAGGCATGAGACGCAAGGATGGGCAAAGCCGCAGCGCGCATCCGAGGGACGAGGCCGAGGGAAGAGAGCCGGTGGGGAACTCCGTGGTGATTCTGGCCAAGTGGCTAAGATCGAGTGTGAGGCTCAAACGCGTGATGTTTGAGGGTTTACCCGACGGTCGGAGGCTCAAACAACTTGGTGTTTGAGGTTTTGCCGACATCGATCGTAGCATGGATGTCGCCGACGCTCTAGGTCGTATGGGTTTGACCGATGATCGTTTCGGTGATCACCGACGCCGAGGAGGGCAACGATCGATGATGGAACCGATCGCCATAAGGGATGGCAATGATCGATGACACCGCGAGACGCGCAGAATGGAGTCGAAGTTCGCCAAAGACTCGATCGATGGTAGATCACCGATCGATGGGTGCCATCACGATCGATGAGTGATCCGTTGAAACTTGCCAACGTGGATCTTGCCGTTGTGAGACAACGGCACAGGATCGATCCGACCGATGGTCACGATCACGACCGATGGCGCGAAACAAACGATGCAAAGTTATAAAAGGAGCACGAGTTGGAGGATTTCGCCAAGGCTTTTTGGGTGACTTTGAAGGAATTGTGTTGCATTCCAGACCTTCAAGAGCAAGCAAAAGCAAGCAACAAGAAAGCGATCAAAAGCAATCGGTGTAAAAGTTCTCTTTTGTATTGTCTTTGTATTTCTTGTTGTATTTCATTACTTAGTGTAATAGCTTGTGAGAGGTTTCTCCACCTCCGACGTGTTGTCGAAAAGGAGTGTTATAGTTAGTGCCGTGAGCATAACTAGAGCTCGAGAGCTCACCAGGAGTAGGAACCATTCGGTTCAACCACGATATCGCTTGTGTTTGTTTGTGTGTACTTATGTTTCTTGTTAGTATTATTATTATATTCAAGCGCTAACAAGAATTGTAGACGAGAACGAACAAAATACGATTTAACAACGAATTAGGGCTATTCACCCCCTCTAGCCGCCAACCGATCAACAAACAAGTGGTATCAGAGCCGAGGTCGCTCTTCAAGGACTAACCGCCGCGAGAGCACTACAAATGGCCGGCTTCATCCATCCACCAAAATTCGATGGAGATTTTTCTTGGTGGAGGAAACGGATGGAGGTATATCTCGAAACCAATTTTGATTATATGATTATTGTAGAAAATGGTTTTGAGATGCCTAGGGATAAAAACAACAAGCAAATTGAGAAGTCAAGGTGGACCCAAGACCAAATTAAGGACTTCAAGACAAATCTTGAGGTAATAAAATTACTTAGTGATTTATTACCTAACACTATTTGGTCTAGATTGGGTAACTATAGGGATGCTAAGGAATTATGGGAGAAAATAATGAAATTCCAAGAAAATTCCCAATCGCACAAGTAGAGGAGAATGCCAAGAAGAAGCACCCACAACATTTGAAGATGTTGATGATTTGGTGGAGACCTCCACCTCTAGCATTGAGGGGGAGGAAAGGCAATCTTCCATCCCGGAGCAAGAACAAGAAGCATCCACTTTCGGGAGAAGTGAAGATCATGAAGAGGCCTCCACCACCTCCCTAGGTAACTCAAGTGTTATTATTTTAAATAAAAAACACATAATATGCTTTGAGTGTAGGGAGAAAGGGCATTACAAGAGCAAATGCCCTAAATTGGCTAAGGAAAAGGCATCAAGACCAAAAGTCAACCCAAAGTCAAAGGATGCCGGTGTTCCCAAAATCAAGAGCAAAGAGCACATTGTGTGCTTCAAATGCAATCAAAAGGGACACTACCGAAGCCAATGCCCTAGGGGGAGGAAGAAAGGGCAAGAAGGTGCAACTCATGTAGGGGGAGCTCCTAAAGCTAACCCTAAGGTAAATTTACTTAATGCACCTTTAATTCCTAAAGTTAAAAAGCATGCTAAAAATTATTTTAGTTCTCTTGCTATTATCAATGAAAAGCATGCTAAGAGAAATAATAAGGTATATTGTCTAAGTGCCAAACATGTTCATATAACTAAAGACAAACCTAGGACTCAAAACACTAGATCTATTTTACCTAGAGAGTCAATTAGGAAAGTTCAAGAAAACTTGGGTGTTAATCCCAAGAAATCTAGGCACATGCCTAAAAAGAAATTCATTCCTCAAAAATCAAATGAAAATTCAAAATTGAGGAAATTAGAGCTAGAGAACCAAGTCTTGAGGTCAAGGCTAGAAAAATTAGAGAAGACCCTAAAATAATATCAAATTCGATTAAGGGTCAAATTCCCAAAAGTCAAGACCTAGGAAGCAAGAAATATTTAAGGGCAAGAAGGGTTTGGGTCACAAACCTATGTCCTATCATAATGTTCCATTTAATTATGGAACCACATCTAGGTCTAGAAAACCAAGGCTAATAAGGAAGTTATCCCTAAGTCTAGCTATGGTGTGTGTTTAGTGGCCAAGGACTTAAGAAAACCAAGAAGGCCACTAAGAAGGTCAATGGAGGAGTCACCTCTAGAGTTGACCCAAGTAAGACCCAAAAGACTATGGTTTTAAAACCAAAAAGGGTCATTAGAAAGGTATCTAGGGAAGTTATCCCTAGGGAATACCTTGTTAACCCAAGGAGCTCCAATAGGTATTGGGTTCCTAAAAGCGTGATCGATTCACGCTAAATGGGTTAGGGTGTGTCAACCCTAATTGGATGGGTAGTTAACCTAACCATAGAAGAGTTGACACATTAGGATGTGCCAATATGCTTGAGAAGTTTAAAATGATTTAAATTGGCACAATTAGGTCTTAGAGGTATTGGTGTGCCATTTTGGGTTTTTGGCACACTAAGGAAATGAATGGCATTAAGGCAAAATGAATTTAATCCCTAGAAATGGCAAATTGATTTTAACACTTAGGTATTTTATACCTTAGTATATTTTTCTTGCCATGCTTTATTTGCCTTGCCATGTCATGACATCATTTTCATTTTTAATTATAAAAATGTCATGATCATGTTTAGATTTATGTTTGTATGTCATGTATGCTTAATTTTCATTCACATACTATGACATCATGATATTGGCATATGTTTTATCTAAATCATATGTATGCCATAATCATCATCATGCATAAATTAAAATGAAATTAAGGACTATGGCATGATTTGATGGGAATCAAATAATATTGCCTAGAAATATGCATGAGACCAATGAAAGACCAAAAACCCACATCTCACTAGATTAATTGACTTGTATGTGCTTTACACATCTAGATATTGGTGAGATGTTTAGGAAAATGAAATTAAAGGTTTCAAAAACATTTTGAAAACATTTTGAAAAACCTTGGTGAAGCCTATCTTTTGATAGCTATCACCATTGAATGAGATGATACAAAGATGACTCTCTATTGAAGCTTTTCTTAAATTTTGAACTTTGTATCAATCTCCTAATTTGAAGGGTAAAATAATTTTCTAATATTTTTCACCCATAGTGTTTAGGATAAGTATTATGCATACCAAATTTCAAGATTTTAAAATTATGTATATTTACTTATGGAATTTAAAATCATTTTTGAAATCAAAATCATAGAAGCCGATCGCCAGAATGGCAATGATCGATGGTGTAAGTCCAATGATCGTATCCGAGAGTCGATCGCACAAGCTGATTTCGTAAATCTTGATTGGTTAGGCCCATGTTCAGCCATGTTTAGGTCCCTAACCACTCCTAACCCTAGGACATATGCTTGGGAGAGCATTAGAGAGGGTGGAAATCCATTGGATATGGATTAGAGTTGGGTTGAGGGTGAGTATCAATTTTAAGGTGGATGAGAGTTCATTGTTGAACTTTGCCTTAATTTTGATTGGTTAATGTTCCTATTGGCTTAGGGACTTCCAAGGACATTGTTGGTGCAATGGTCAAGGGGAGCAAGCCTCTAGGGGAGGTATCCATCATGGGAAGATGGATGTGTATTTCCTCATGGGAGGAAATTGGGTTGCTTCTCTTAAGTGATATGGGATCACTAGAAAGATTGGTAGGCATGTGTTCCTCCAAGGGAGAGAGATTGTAAGATCTCATTGGGATATGAGACCTTCATACCCTTGGGGAGGACCTTTTTGATGTAATGTCAAAAAGGGGGAGATGTTACCAAGTTACCAATTAGGGTTCGTTGGAATTCTCATTGGGATATGAGAATTGCCAATATGGGAAAATTGGTAGACTTGAGATGGTAGTTTTGTCAATCATCAAAAAGGGGGAGATTGTTGGGAGATTGTTGGTGCAATCGTCCCAGGTTGACTCGAGTTTGACTCGAGCAATACCCCGATGGTATTTTGATGATAGACAAAACTCATGACATGGGATTGTCATGGGAAAGTCCAACATGGTGCTTGGCATGGGAAAGTCCAAAGCATTGCGAAGCCGTGCGCTTGGTGCTTGGCATGGGAAATCCAAAGCATTGCGAGCCGCGTGCGCCGGTGCTTGTGAGAAATGCATTGCGGCCGCGGCGCTGGTGCATTTGGGAAGTCTTGAGGACTTGGTAAGTTCACTAGGCTCGGGGTCCTTGAGTCGGTGAAGGATGACATTGCGAAGCCGTGCGCTTGGTGCATCCGAGGGACCGCCGGACGGGGAGCGATTGGAGTGAGCCCAAAGGAAGCATACTTCTAGGGCATGAGACGCGAAGGATGGCATTGCAAAGCCGCACTTGGCGATCCGAGGGACGTAGGCCGAGGGAAGAGAGCTTCGGTGGGGAACTCCGTGTGGACTTGGCCAAGTGGCTAAGACTGAGTGTCGGAGGCTCAAACGTGATGTTTGAGGGTTTACCCGACGGTCGGAGGCTCAAACAACTTGGTGAGGTTTTGCTCGACATCACCGACCGCATGGATGTCACCGACCGCCTAGGTCGTATGGGTTTGAGGTTCGACCGATCGTTCGTTGATCACCGACCGCACGAGGAGGGCAATGATCGATCGATGGAGATCACGATCGCCAAGGGATGGCAATGATCGATGACACGCGCACGGGCATTGCAATGGAGTCGAGTTCGCCAAAGACTCGATCGATGGTAGATCCCGATCGATGGGTGCCATCACGACGACCGATGAGTGATCCGCTGGAAACTTGCCAACATGGATCTTGCCGTGTGAGACAACGGTACAGGATCGGCCGATCGATGGTCACGATCACCGATGGGCGCGAAAACAAATTTGATGCAAAGTTATAAAAGGAGCACGAGTTGGAGGATTTCGCCAAGGCTTTTTGGGTGACTTTGAAGGGGAATTGCTGTTGCATTCCAGACCTTCAAGAGCAAGCAAAAGCAAGCAACAAGAAAGCGATCAAAAGCAATCGGTGTAAAAGTTCTCTTTTGTATTGTCTTTGTATTTCTTGTTGTATTTCATTACTTAGTGTAATAGCTTGTGAGAGGTTTCTCCACCTCCGACGTGTTGTCGAAAAGGAGTGTTATAGTTAGTGCCGTGAGCATAACTAGAGCTCGAGGAGCTCACCCGTGGAGTAGGAACCATTCGGTTCCGAACCACGTATATCGTTGTGTTTTGTTTGTGTGTACTTATGTTTCTTGTTAGTATTATTATTGTTATTCCGCTGCGCTAACAAGAATTGTAGACGAGAACGAACAAAATACGACGAACAACGAATTAGGGCTATTCACCCCCCTCTAGCCGGCCAACCGATCTCCCAACATGTAGGATTTGTGTTTATTTTGGTTATGTACTTGTGGAGGTTTGGGGATATTTGTTGTGTCCTTTTGGACTATTCGATTGATTTGGTTGTATATTCCTGCTCAGATGGCAGAAGGGGTAAGTCTAGATATAGTAGATTGTTGCTATTTACCTGGATTGATGGCCTGAGGCCAATTTATTATCTGTGTGTGTAGTTTTTGTTCCGGTCGTGTTGACCGATGTATAATGGCCATGTAGGCCTTGTATGAAAATTGGTATTGTCACCCGCCAGGGAGATGCCGCTTGATTTTTATCCGTGGGGACACCTGGCATGACAATTTATTAGTATCGTAGCCGCATGAGTTGTTAGGCCTTTAGCCTGCAACAAACCGGCCATTATACAAAGCAATACGTAACTGGAACGAAGCACATCTGGCGATAGAGTGGATTTTTGAAAGTAGGTTTCTCTTGTGAGGAAATATTTCTCCATCTCCGAGAAGAATGGTGGGTTATATAGTTGCATTCGAATTTAGGAAGAGTTACTATTGATTCAGGAACAACAGATAGATTCTTGTTCGGATGATAGAGAGCATCTACCATAGAGTTGTACTCTTGCTCTACCGGTTCGGAATTAGTGATAGTGGAATTTGTATGTCGTAGGTGGCTAGATAGCTACCTGACATCTTGACTGGCTACGAGTCCCGGTCGTGGTAGCATGTCGTTGCCCGTAAGTAGTGCCTTTTGCATTACTCCGAGAGCCACGAGGCTTGGTCACGATATTTTGATAAGTATTGCTGAAGATTGCAATAGGTTCTATATGTTGCAGATGTATAGGATTGTATCCGGAAAGTAGTAAATATTGAAATGTTCTCCATGGTGGAACGACATGCTGAACATAGTTGATTTGGAAATCTGGTGTTCAGTGTGTCAACTAGTAAAGGTGGTATATAAATAATCAGCAAGGTTCTGTACCGAGATGGACGTGAAAGCCTAGTATGAGGGACAGTATTGGGAGATTATTTGGAATTCGGAAAGGACTTGGTATGATTAGCTAAGTCCGCTCATTTTCGTCTGATCCATCGATGAGTTGTTGGATCGCTGGATAGGTTATACTGTGGAGATTTTCAGTTCATGGAGTATGTTTGAGTATCGTATGCGATAACGATTCAGGATTTACTGTAGGATTATGGCATAGTCTTTAACAGGTCACAGATATCGACCTCCACTCGGGTACAATTAGGTACTTATGATAGGTGATCGATATGAAGATACTATTCATACTTTGGAAGGGCTGCGGGAAGCAGGTGTGATAGATTTTAGGGGATATCAGTAACCCCACTTGGTCACTTGAGGTGTGATTTGTCTCCAGATTTCTGAGATGGTTGTTGTGACATCTCGTACTCATACATGAGTAGGAAATTTGGGGACCAAATTTTTATTAGTGAGGGAGAATGTTAAATACTGAAATTTAAAATACTAAATTAAATGGCCAAAGAATTAAGGAAAATAATTCTGGAAATTTTTTGGGATTTTTAGGAATTTTTTCCAGAATTTTTATGGATTTAAACGGAGTCCGTACGAGAAAATTTCGGGATTTTAAATAAACAGGCTTTTAAAGGACCTATTTGGACTAGTTAATAGGATTAATAAACTTAGGTTTTTACTCTCTAATTTCCTGATCTTTTTCTCCCTGCCGCGCCCTCTTTTCTCTCTCGTGACTCCCTCTCTGTCGTCGACGGTTTCACTCGCGCATCTTCTCCCTCGCGACGTTCCTTCGCCGAGGCCACAGACAAGCAGAGAAGTAAGTTTGGGGTCGGCAGCTGGACGATTTCGCCGGATCTCCTTCCACGCGACACCCTCCCCTTGCACCACATCTCCAGGTTGCGGTCACCTCCTTTGCCACCGTCGTCGTCACCCGAACTCGAGTGGATGGCGAGCGACGTTTCCTCGCCGGTAAAGCCCAAACCTTAAACTAAAGATCCATAGTTTGTTTCTGCGTGAGGGAAGTCGGTGGAGACTACCACCGGTGTTCTGTCCGAGCGTCGCTGGAGGATTTTGAGCACCGATCGCAGCCCTTCTAGTTGAGAGTCGTCGGAGGATTTTGAGCACCGATCACAGTCGGTGAACAGGGTAGTTGATTCTGTGGATTGCGCTACCGATGGTCGTCGGGAATAGGTAAGCGACAAATTTTTCCTTTGGTTGGGTTGGATCTGTGATTGGGCAGATAACCTTGGGGGCCAGGTAACTACAGTGGGTTCTCGTGACAGGCAGCGGGTAGGGGGTGTTGTTCCGGTGAACAGAGGATAGGAGGAGAAAGGGGCTGCCGAGGAACTTCTAAGGAAGGTAAGAGGTATTTACAGCTTTATTTTTTTGAGTTCTGTTGAATTTATTTGCTGTTGTGTGTGGATACTTGTGATGAGATTGGTGTTTGGGGGTTAGGTGTGTTGATGTCGACTGTGAATTGAAGGTTTGGTTGAGCTGTGTATATGTCACTTAGGGTTAGGTTGGATTTATATTTCTGATTGGTGAGTTGTTGTGGGATCGGTGAGATGTTCTGTATATTGTTGTGGAGTTGTGAATTTAAGCTTGAGGAAAATGAAGGATTTATTTAGGATGTTGTTAAATTCCATTGCTGCAATGGGGATGACTGTGATTGATTGGTTGGATTACATACAGGATGATTATAACTTAATTACAGGTTATTGACAGTGGTTGTCTGTACTTTGGTCCTATGATTTGGGGGTGAGTTAATTCTTAGTGATCTATGGTTGGTTGGATTGTTGAGATCGGTGTGATGTTGATCGGTTCTGTAATTATGTATGGAGGATTGATTAGGTTGAATAGGATAATTAAATCAATCTAGTGGATCGGATATGAGGTCGATGTAGGATTCGATTCGATCATTTGTTGTATACTTGGATTTGATGGATTTACTTTGGATTAATTGGTTATGGAAGGAATCAATTAAGTATTCGATTTGTCGGTGAATGGTATTTTGTGCTTAACAATAGTTATGTTGTATGCAGGTTTCGGTCACGAGGCAGGTTCACGGTCGTGACGATTTGGTTATTTTCTTGAGCATTTTTATCAGGCGAGTATTTTGGCTTATCTTTTAGATATAGTCATGTTGATATGCTAGATAGTATAGCTTGCAATAATTTTCATGTTTATATGCCTAGTATGTTATTGTGCCTACTTGATACATGCATTTGATCAATATGATTATATCTTTCCTGTTTTACTCGGATCATGGATATGTACTTATTGATTGTACATATTATTCGGATAGGTATTTTTAGTTGGATTTACATGCTTAGTATCATGCACCATCTTGCATGATTGCATGCTGGCTGGATGGGGTTCCTTTATACTTGAGCCCGCAGCCAGTTACATGGCCTGCACACACTGCCACTCATGGGTTAGTGGTACATCAAGAGGGTATGTGCAGTTGCTCTGTCAGGCTCCGCTGGTCCGCTCATGGGTAGCGATGAGGCAGCGTGGTAGCGGGCAGGGATCCCTCCTCTGGTCTATGACACCGGGAGATGAGAGCTTAGCTCCCCCAATCTGTTTAGGGCAGGAGGATAGGTATACTCCGACAACATCCTGTCCACTCGGTCACTCAGGAGCAGTGATGGCAGAGTGCACAGTTGTCATATCCCTACCCACTCGGCTTCACCATCGCGTATGAGGCAGATTACTGGCGTCAGGGCTGACCATGTCATTTACACGACATGCATTTTGCATGGATATCATTTGTATTGTGTTTGCTGCATTTTTATTGCTGCCTTGGATGTTGCATATGATTGCCATGCATACAGGATACATATTTGTTTATGGTGATGACTTGATTACTTCTAGTATGACACATGCTCCTATATCAGGGTAGGAGAATCAGGTAAGTACATTCCTTTTGTATTTCTTTCTTGCATACCCTATATATGTGAGACTGTACTGGCATGATTAGTATTGTTAGCTATATCTTACTTTGCATATCGACCATATCCGCTAAGTTTTTTGAACTTACCCCGTTGCTTTACATCTGTTTCAGGTTGAAACTGCCAGGAGAGTCCAGTTGCCAATCCCCCCTCGTCGAAATGGATAGGTTTTATTGGTCTTATGGTTTTGATTTTTAACTAGATGAAGTGTATAGGATTTGTGTTTGTTTTGGTTATGTACTTGTGGAGGTTTGGGGATATTTGTTGTGTCCTTATGGACTATTCGATTGATTTGGTTGTATATTCATGCTTAGATGGCAGAAGAGGTAAGTCTAGATATAGTAGACTGTTGCTATTTACCTGGATTGATGGCCTGAGGCCAATTTATTATCTGCGTGTATAGTTTTTATTCCGGTCGTGTTGACCGATGTATAGTGACCATGTAGGCCTTTTATGAAAATTGGTATTGTCACCCGTACAGGAGAGATGCTGCCAGATTTTTGTCTAGTGGGGACTCCCTCGGGGCGTGACAGGTAGAATATTTTTAGGGACATTAGTCCTAAATTTCTTCTTATTCCTAAGGTTGACGCTCTTAGCACCTAGACAATAGCATTTGTTATTCCTAGTATGCTTTTCATGAACAATAGCAATATTATTAACGTTATTCATAGCATGCTTGTTGATATCAAAATTTGAAAGTGCATTAATGAATTTTACCTTGGGGTTTACCTTAGAGGCCCCCCTACATGTGTAGCTCCTTCTTGGGTCTTTTTCTTCCCCTTTAGGCATTGACTCCGGTAATGCCCCCATTGATTGCACTTGAAGCAAATCACGTGCTCCTTGCTTTTAATTGTGGAGACACTGGCATTCTTGACCTTTGGAGCCGGTTGAACCTTCTTGACTATTTTAGGGCACTTACTCTTGTAGTGTTCTTGCTCCCTACACTCAAAATATATTATATGATTTTTAATTTTAACTATAATGTTTGAGTTACCTAGGGTGGTGGAAGTTTGGACTTCTTCCTCTTCTTGACCGGAGGTAGATGGTTCATGTTCTTCTTGCTCCGGCATTGAGGATGATCTAATATCCTCCCCCTCAATCCTAGAGGTGGAGGCTTCTTCCACCTTTTCTTTCTCTTTCGATCTAGATCCGGATGTTGATTCTCTATCAACTTCCGAATCCTCACTTGCTTGTGAGGATGATGTGCTTGCTTCTTCAGTCTCCTCCTCTTGAGCCGGTGATGAGTTTTCATGGAATCTTGCCACTTGGCTCCAAAATTCCTTTGCATCCTTGTACTCACCTAACTTGGACACAATGTCATTAGAGATCAAATCAATAATAAATTTTACTACATTCTTGTTTTTCTCGAATCCTTGGAGTTGTTCCTCATTCCATCTCTTCATCTTGAGGAATCCTCCCTTTGGTCCTCTTGGATAGTTAAATCCCTCCATCAAAATGGACCATTCTTCAAAGTCCCTCATCATGATGAAGTCTTCAATTCTTCCCTTCCATGAATTGAAGCCTTCTCGTCCATAACATGCATACAAGACCAGTGTGTTGATATCCCATTCTAATTATTCTTAAAACTCCATCTTCTTCCTCTAGTGGTGCTCTCTTTGTTGTTAATCCTTGAAGAGTGGTATCGCTCTGATACCACTTGTTAGGACCTGTGAGCCCGCTAGAGGGGGGGGGGGTGAATAGCAATTCTACGTTGCTTGATGGAAATTGATCGTGCTTGCAACAAAATGTGTTATACGCAGCAGGATATATATATATATATATAACAAAAAACAAATACACACAAGCACAATCTGAAGACTAAATATAACGTGGTTCGGAACTGAATGGTTCATACTTCACGGATTGAGCTCAAATGAGCTCTAGTGATGCACACGCAACCACTAATCAATAACACTCTTTCTCGATAACAAGTTGGAGGTGCAGAAATCTCGTATAATGAATTACAATAGTAATAAAGACAAATACAAGCGAATACAAGTAAACTACACAAATACAAGTAAAGAAACACTTTACAATTGTGAACTTGGATGCTTGCTTTGTGATTGCTTGAACTTCACTTGAAGACCCTGATTTACACTAGCAAATCGCTTCAAATCATTCAAGAAACCATTGGCGAAAACCTCCTCCATGAGCTCCCTTTAAAGCTTCTCCTTAGGATGGATTCTGCCTAGCAGTCGACTGATCGGGACCATCAGTCGACTGCCCCTATAGCCGTTGTCTCACAATGGCATGAGCCACGTTGGATAAGTTCCAACGGATAAACCATCAGTCGACTGATTATACTCATCAGTCAACTGATCGGGTCATCTCTCGATTGTTAAACCCTAACAGTCGACTCGGGAACCTTCTATGCCTGAATTCGACCGATGAGTCGATCGATCTCGGATCGCTTGATTGCTCGGGCCCGGAATGATCGTCAATGCTTGCGTCATTGCGCACAGCCATTTCGATAGTCGAACTCCGGTCGACTCATATTAGTCGACTGACCATAGTCCTAGTCGATTGATACACATCAAACATGAGATTTTACCCCAAGTATGGTGCCCCCATACTTGCTAGACCACCCTTAGCCTAGACCTAAGCCTTCTAACCACCTCCGTCAGCCTCATGCCTATCAGATCCCTCCAAGTCATCCATGACTTGTTCATCCATATGCTAGCCTTCAGGTGCTTCCATCAGCTATTGTCATGCTAATGTGGTCTACACCGCCAAGGCACATTGGGTTTACGCTGCCAAGACTCCCGCTTGAATTTTACGCCGCAACCTATTGGACTTATGCTGCCAAGACTCCACCCTTGGACTTTACAATTGCCAAGACCCATGCTTGGACTTTCCATGTCAAGACCCATGCTTGGACTTTCCCTTGCCAAGACCCTTGCTTAGACTTTCCCTTGCCAATACCCATGCTTGGACTTTCCTTACCAACCCATGTTGGACTTTCCATGCCAAGACTCAAGCTTGAACTTTTCACACCAAGTACACAAGACTTGGACTTCTCCCATGACAATGGTCAAACCATCGTCAAATATCAAGTATGACCTGGGTCGATTGTACCAACAATCTCCCCAACACATTGTCAGACATCAATGTCAAACATCAAAACACTACTCGAGTCAAACTTGAGTCTGGTCAATCGTGACCTGGGCCGATTGCATCAACATAATATTACAAAAATCTCTATGGAGACTGCTCTAGGGCATGACACCAACTACTTCTTGTTAGGAATCGTTGGAATGGCTAGAGGGGGGGGGGTGATTAGCCTTTCTTCGTTTCTACAAAAACGTTAGCGGAAGCAATACAAAATATAAACACAAATCAAAGCAAGAAACAAAGCTAACACCCGATGTACGTGGTTCGGAGATGACGCTCCTACTCCACGGCAATCTGTAAGGTGGATTAACCCTAATCAATCTTCACTAGAACCTCCTTTGGATGAACCAAGGTGGAGAAACCTTTCTTACAATGCTCTCCTCTTCTTTACTATGATGGATGATTAAGAATAAGAGAAGAGGAGGTTTTAATCACTAAAAACACTTGGAAAGCTTGGTGAGCATGAGGGTGTAGTTAGGAGCAAGAGTACTAGCTTCACCAAGCTCCCCATGGCCCCTTTTTATAAAAGAGGGGCTATTTTTCCATTGAGCTTGATCGATCCGATCGATGCTTACCATCGATCGCCGCCGCCAACGGCCAAACACGATCCGCGGAGATTCGTAGCCGCAATCTCCAACGGCCAGGTGATCAGTCGACTGATCCCTCCATCAGTCGACTGATGGAGTGATCAGTCGAGTGATCAAGGCAGCAGTCGAGTGAGACTGCATTCTGTGGCGATATTTTTCTTGATCGCCGATCGCGCCCTTGGCCGATCGATCGCAACATCGATCGATCGCCATGACCAAGGCAAGCCGATCGATGGCCGTGGTTTCACCGCTTAGTCGAACGCCCGACTGCCGATCGATACATCGTATCAGTCGACTGATACTCATCAAGTATGAGTAATTCACACTTGATTTTATACCCTAGACCTAGACTCAACCTTCTAGCTCCTCATTAAGCCTTGCGCCTTCAGGATCCCTCCGAGTCCGCGACTTGTTCATCCTTTGCGCTTTGCTTCCAGGAGCTTCCTTCGGTTTCGTCATGTCTTGGGTTTGCCAAATGCTTGGACTTTATGCCGCCAAGACTACAAACTTGGACTTATGCTGCCAAGACCTTACTTTGGACTTCCTTTGCCAAGGTTCACTTGGACTTTACGCTGCCAAGACTACAAGCTTGGTCTTATGCTGCCAAGTCCATCCCTTGGACTTTCCTTGCCAAGATCATACTTGGACTTCTCTTTTACCAAGTCTTCATCCTTGGATTTCCCTGTTACTTAAAAACATATTCGCAATTAGATCACAAGATATTGCCTAACTTAGATGATTATCTAAACATCAAAACATATAAATGCTTGGAGCATTGTTGCACCAACAATCTCCCCCTTTTTGATGTTTGACAATCATTTAAGTTAGGTCTTTTAAAGATACACATATAATCATCTAACTTAAACATCCCTTCTCCCCCTTTGACATACATCAAAAAGAGAAGGATTCAAAAATGAAGGAATCAAGGGTGTTGGATCTTGGACTAAGGTATAAAATTGAAATTAAAGCTCCCCCTTAATCCAAGATAAGCTTTATAATGGGTAAATAATATTTGAAGCAAAGCATAACAGAAATTTAAAAACATTATGTCCTAACTTTGCACCAACAATGGATTTGGGAATGAAAAAGAAACAATTTATGAAACTCCCCCTAAACCACTGCACTAACCAGTCCTAAACCTTTATTTATACGCAATATTATCAAGCTAAAGTTGTAGGACATCAAGGATACACTAAATACCATAAAATGGAGCTGTTTATCAGAAAATGGTTTAACGACGATCGCTATACTTCAAATCGAAATTTCAAAGATTTTCAAATTTCAACTTCAGAAATGCGTTAGAAATTTCAAAAATCTCGAAAAAACACGAAATTTTGCGTACATATTTCTGAATTCATACTTTATTAAGGAAAAATAATTTGAAAAATATATATTTTCCAGATTTCAAGATTGATACAAACTTGGAACCTAACAAAAGTTCTAAAGATTTTGCAAACTTTGTATCACTTTTGTGTTCCATTTGAAAACTGTTTTTCAAAATATGATGAACATAGTTTAAAATATATATTATTTGGAATTTCCAACCATGTTCTTTGAGCTATGTATTCATTACTTGAATACAAGCCTTCCCAATGATTGGTCCATAAGGTTTTTATGTCTCTAGGTGTGTTATTGGCTCATAGTAATGCATCATAACAAGCATGATGAGCCAAGTACACCTTCCCTATCATCTCACATGGTTCTAATTGTCTCAATACAAAAATCAAGGTGTCTTAAGGCTTTTTGTGAGATGCATCAAGGTATAAAGCTACTATAAAAGTATAGGATCATGCAAACCTAGAGTTTTACTCTACAAAGCATATACCAAGCTCTCTCCTTAATGATGAGAATTCGGCTTCGGGAAGAGCTTTGGTAAAGATATCGGCAAGGTTGGACTTAGATTCTACATAATTAAGTTCAATGTCCCCTCTTGCCACATGATCTCTTATGAAGTGATGTTTCACTTCAATGTGCTTGGTCCTAGAGTGATGTACCGGATTTTTGGTCAAGTTGATGGTACTCACATTATCACAATAAACTTTAATGTTAGAGTAGTGTAGCTCATAGTCCACAAGAGTATGTATCATCCAAAGTAATTGAGCTACACAACCACCCATAGCCACATATTCGGCTTCGGTGGTTGATAAAGCAACACAATGTTGCTTCCTACTACTCCAACTAACCAGGGAGGACCCAAAAAATTGGCATCCACCACTAGTACTTTTCCTATCCAATTTGCACCCGGCATAATCGGAATCGGTATAACCAAGCAATTCAAATGACCTAGTCCTAGGATACCAAAGTCCTACATTTAGGGTGCCTTTAATATATCTTAATATTCTCTTAACGGCTACCAAATGTGATTCTTTGGCACAAGATTGGTATCTTACACACATACCTACCGCAAATAAAATGTCGGGTCTACTAGCGGTTAGGTATAGTAGGCTACCAATCATACTCCTATAAAGTTTAAGATCAATTGATTTACCTTCATGATCACTATCTATTCTAGTGCTAGTTGCCATAGGAGTGGTTACAATTTTGGCATTTTCCAAACCAAATTTCTTGATCATTTCATTTGCATATTTGGTTTGATAAATATGAATACCCTCATTGGTTTGTTTGACTTGTAAACCTAGGAAAAAGGTAAGCTCTCCAACCAAACTAATTTCAAATTCATTTTCCATATTTTTTATAAAGTCTTGAAGAAGATCATCATTCGTCGACCCAAAAATGATATCATCAACATACACTTGGGCTATGAATATATCTTTTAATGTTGACTTTATAAACAATGTTTGATCTACTTGGCCTCTTCTAAAATCCTTAGAAATTAAGAAAGATGACAATCTTTCATACCATGCCCGGGGAGCTTGTTTTAACCCATATAATGCTTTTCTAAGCTTACATACATGATTTGGATAATCTATGTTCTCAAATCCGGGTGGTTGCTCTACATATACTTCCTCCTTAATATAACCATTTAAGAATGCCGATTTAACATCCATTTGGTAAAGTTTAAATCCCATGTAGAAAGCATACCCTAAGAGAATCCTAATAGATTCTAACCTCGCAACCGGGGCATAAGTCTCATCATAGTCAAGCCCCTCAACTTGATTGAATCCCCTAGCAACCAACCTAGCCTTATTTCTAGTGATATTTCCTTGATCATCTAGCTTATTCCTAAAGACCCATCTTGTAGTAATTATGGTGCTATCATTGGGTCTAGGTACTAATTCCCATACTTGACTTCTCTCAAATTGAGCCAATTCATCTTGCATTGCCAAAATCCAATCCGGATCATGTAATGCATCATTGATCGATTTGGGCTCAATTTGTGAGATAAGAGCTACTTGACTAGTAGGAGGTCTATGAAATGACCTAGTTCTTACTCCTTGAGATAGATCTCCTACTACTTGGTCAAGTGGATGATCTTGATGAATTCTTAGGTTTCTAGAAGGGGTTTCAATTTGATCATTGTTATCTTCCACCCTTCTTTCATCATCGGAGTCTCCTCTTCCTCCCCCTTGATCATTACCCCTAATGGTCAAGTTTTGAAGTTTTTGGGTAATGTCTTGATTATTGTCATTAATATCCTTATCAATAGAGGACTTTCTAGGGTAGGTACTAGTAGCTTCATCAAATTGAACATTGGAGGACTCCTCAATCTCTTGAGTTCTCTTATTGTAGACTCTATATCCTCTACTTGTGGATGAGTATCCAACTAGGATTCCCTCATCCGCTTTGGATTCAAATTTTTCTAAGTTATCCTTGGTGTTTAGAATATAAACTTTACATCCAAAGACTTTAAAATAATGAATTGTGGGAATAGTCCCATTCCATAATTCAAAAGGTATCTTTCCTAAAAACCTATGGATTTGAACCCTATTTTGGATATAGCAAGCGGTATTAACCGCTTCCGCCCATAAGTAGCTAGGTAGAGAATATGCATTAAGCATAGTCCTAGCCGCCTCTTGTAGAGCACGATTTCTCCTTTCCACCACCCCATTTTGTTGGGGTGTTCTAGGACAAGAGAACTCATGCTTGTACCCTTGCTATAAACAAAATTGTGAAAATTTTAAGTTTTCAAATTCACCATCATGATCACTACGGATCCGGTTGATTTTGAGACTCTTTTCATTTTCAACCCTTTTACTAAATCCTATGATTATTTCTAAGGTATCATCCTTATGTTTCATAAAGTAGACCCAAGTATACCTAGAGAAATCATCTACAATAACCAAACAATATTTGTTGCCATTTAAAGATGGAGTACTATGACAATCAAATAGGTCAAGATGCAATAATTCTAATGGTAAGGAAGTATTAATTAGGGTTTTACCTTTGTGTGATGCCTTTGTTTGTTTTCCCTCTTGACATGCATTACACATTTTATTCTTGACATACTTGATCTTTGGTAGTCCTTTGACCAACTCCATCTTGGCTACCTTGGCTATGTTTTTCATGTTGATGTGCCCCAATCTCCTATGCCATAGCCAACTTTCCTCTTCTTTTGCAACAAAGCACTTAGTAGAAATGTTAGAAGCATATGAAAGATCAACATAATAGATATTTGATTTCCTATATCCAACTAACATGCAATCATTTAATTCCTTGTGCCTAATCATGCATTTAGAGGATTCAAAAGAGACATGATAGTTTGCATCACAAAGTTGACTAACACTTAATAGATTAAATTTCATATTTTCAACTAGTAAAACTTTGTAAATGACAATTTTGGGGGATACCTCAATTGTACCTCTACCTAATATCTTTAGTTTTCCACTATTCCCAAAGGACACCGCTCCCTTCTTCACATATTTAATTGTGGAGAACTTGCTCACATCCCCGGTCATATGTGTTGAGCAACCGCTATCCACAATCCACATACCTCGCTCTCCTACCTAAATCACATGAAAAACACAAGCTTTTGGTACCCAAACATTTGGACCGGTAACATTAAGTAAAAGCTTATTAGGTACCCATGCTTTCTTAACTTTTCCCTTAATGGTTGCTTTCCTATTAATCAATGAAATATAAACAACTTCTTTTTCTTTTGGCTTATATCCTAAACCGACCTTGTTGTAAACGGCTCTTTGTCGACTAAGGATCATATCAAGACATTTTGAGTCATTTGAAAATTTCTCTAAACATGCTTTCAATTCACTAACCTCATCCTTAAGTTTGTCATTTTCTTCCTTAAGCATGCAAGAATCAACATGTGAGGGTTTCTCATTCCTAATAGCCTTTAGTTCTACCTTCATGCTCTTAACCTTAGATTTAGACTTATCTAGAGCTTCTTGAAGATAGGCAATTGATTTATAAAGAAGCGTAACTTTGGGAGAGTTCATTACCTCATCGTCACTAGATGACGATTCATCACTTGAGGAGTCTTCTTGGCTTGATGTGCCGGAATCATCTTCTAATGTCATGAGTGCCACATGGCGTGTGATGTGGCAAAGCTCATCATCGGACGAGGAGTCTTCAACACTTGGTGTGTCCCATGTGGTTTGAGCCACCATGGCCTTCTTCTTCTTCTTCTCCTTCTTGTCCTTCTTTTTCTTTTTCTTTTCCTCCTTCTTTAGCTCCGGGCAATTCGGCTTTATGTGCCCCTTCTTGTTACAAGCATGGCAAATCACATTATTACTAAAACTTGAATTACCACTAAATTTACCTTTTGAGGAATGAGACCCCTTCCTTGCTTCTCTATTCTTGAACTCTTTTGACTTTCTATAAAGCTTCTTGACAAAATTTGCCATTTCACTAGATGAGTCTCCATCACTACTTGACTCATCCTCCGACTCGGATGATGATGATGCTTCTTTTCTTTCCTTCTTCTTCTTTTCTTTCTTGTCCTTCTTTTCAACAAATAGAGCTAAACCCTTTTCCTTAGAGGACATGTTAGTTTGCTCATGTAATTCAAACTCACAAAATAATTCATCAATTTTAATTTGAGAGAGATCCCTAGTTACCTTAATGGCATCAACTATAGAAGTCCATAAAGAATTTCTAGGAAATGCTTGAAGTATATACCTTACCAAGTCCCGGTTGTCGACTCGCTCACCTGTGATGTGAAGTCCATTCACAATCTCCTTGAACCTTCCATGCATTTGACTTACGGTTTCATGCATCTTCATTTGGAAGGCTTGAAGTTGTCCAATTAGTAGGTCTTTCTTGGCCCTCTTTGACTCCTTGGAACCTTCATTTAGCTCAATGAGCTTTTCCCATAGCTCCTTGGCAGATTCGAAAGGCCCCACCTTGTTGAGTTGCTCCATTGTAATGCCGCATTGGATGGTGAGTACGGCTTTCGCATTTGACTCGAACTTCCGGTTCATCTCCCTTGTCCAATCCTTGCTTGGAATAGGGTCTCCATGTTCATCCACCAGTTCCTTGAAGCCATCTACAATGCTATGCAAAATTTCAATATTACTCATAAGATAGTACTTCATCCTACCTTTCCAATACGCAAAATGACTCCCATCGAAGAGCGGTGGCTTGGCGGTGCTATATCCCTCTTGAAGAGCCATTGATGTCTTGGTTGATGATGAGATCTTCCAAGCTATCCGGGCTCTGATACCACTTGTTAGGAATCGTTGGAATGGCTAGAGGGGGGGTGATTAGCCTTTCTTCGTTTCTACAAAAACGTTAGCAGAAGCAATACAAAATATAAACACAAATCAAAGCAAGAAAAAAAGCTAACACCCGATGTACGTGGTTCGGAGATGATGCTCCTACTCCACGACAATTCGTAAGGTGGATTAGCCTTAATCAATCTTCACTAGAACCTCCTTTGGATGAACCAAGGTGGAGAAACCTTTCTTACAATGCTCTCCTCTTCTTTACTATGATGGATGATCAAGAACAAGAGAAGAGGAGGTTTTGAATCACTAAAAACACTTGGAAAGCTTGGTGAGCACGAGGGTGTAGTTAGGAGCAAGAGCACTAGCTTCACCAAGATCCCCATGACTCCTTTTTATAGAAGAGGGGCTATTTTTCCCGTTGGGCTTTGATCAGTCGACTGATGCTTACCATCGATCATTGCGCGCCAACGACCAAAACGATCTCCGCGGAGATTCGTAGCCGCAATCTCCAGCGGCGGGTGATCGATCGATCCCTCCATCGATCGTGATGGGTGATCGATCAGTGATCAAGCGGCGATCAGTGAGGCGCGTTACGTGGTGATATTTTTCTTGATCGGTCATTTGCTGCGCCTTGGCGATCGGTATCCTATCGATCATTGCCATGACCAAGGCGATCGTCGATGTGGTTTCACCGGCTTAGTCGAAACGCGACGGTCGGTGATACATCGTATCAGTCGACTGATACTCATCAAGTATGAGTAATTCACACTTGATTTTATACCCTAGACCTAGACTCAACCTTCTAGCTCCTCATTAAGCCTTGCGCCTTCAGGATCCCTCCGAGTCCGCGACTTGTTCATCCTTTGCGCTTTGCTTCCAAGAGCTTCCTTCGGTTTCGTCATGTCTTGGGTTTGACAAATGCTTGGACTTTATGCCGCCAAGACTACAAACTTGGACTTATGCTGCCAAGACCTTACTTTGGACTTCCTTTGCCAAGGTTCACTTGGACTTTACGCTGCCAAGACTACAAGCTTGGTCTTATGCTGCCAAGTCCATCCCTTGGACTTTCCTTGCCAAGATCATACTTGGACTTCTCTTTTACCAAGTATTCATCCTTGGATTTCCCTGTTACTTAAAAACATATTCGCAATTAGATCACAAGATATTGCCTAACTTAGATGATTATCCAAACATCAAAACATATAAATGCTTGGAGCATTGTTGCACCAACACTTCTCATCCGCATACGCTCATCGTGGTTGCCTCCTTTACCTTAGTGAGTACCTCTGTAAGGTATCGGAAAATAAAATAATAATAAATAACACTGGTTAATTATCTTATAGATTTTTTTAAGAAATTTTTCTGGATTTAAATGAAATTTATATGACATTATATGGGGAAAGATTCAATAGGCTTTGAGATAATCTATTTGGATTATAATTGATTTATGAGTTAATGGGTTTAATCAATCTAGGTTTTAATATCAAAACCTAGGTCCTTATTCCTCCTATTTGTTTTCCTCACCCGACTCATTGTTTCTTCCTCTTTCCCGATCGGCCATTTCTTCTCACGCCGAAGCCCATTTCTTCATTTGATCCCCTATTTCCCATCGTCGATTCCTTCTTCTCTTTCCCCGTGTTCACACTTGCTGTCGCAATTCCCCTCTCCCGATCTCATTCGAGCGTCGACCGCGATTCCCCTCTCCCAATCTCATTCGAGCACCGATCGCTCCTCCTTCTGCTTCTTTCGGTCCGACAACAGTAGGTGTTGCCGCCCCATCACAGCTGCAGCTCCATCGACCGATGTCTGACGTTGCTGCTCTGCACCGTACATCGATCGCAATCGGTGATGACCTTCATGCGATGCTACTGTCCCAGCCACTACCTAATGCATCAGCTCGTCTCTGCCGCCACTACCTGATGCATTAGATCGTCTCTGCCGCCACAGGTTGCTCTACGACCACTGTGGTAAGCCGCAACCCAATGACCTCGCGACCAGCTCTGTTCAATGACCTTTGTTCTTCGCGTCGTCTCCCGATCCCAGAGCGCAATGTTCCATTGATTTGAATCGGAAGTTGTGTTTGAGACGGGAAGGTATGCCACTACTTGGGCTACGTTTGGTACGGGGTAATGTAATCAACCTTGTAATGTAATCAAGTTTGTAATATAATGTAATGTAATGTGTATTACATTACTGTGTTTGGTTAGCGATTGGTGTGTAATATTTGATTACAAAAGTGATTACATTCGTTTGTTTGGTATCCATATTTGTTATAAGGAATGTAATTCATATTATTATAAAATGACAAAAATAGCCTTATAAGGTTGTCGCACGGCCGTCGACCACGATCGTTATCGCCGGGCGACCATCGCCGTTCGATCGTCATCGTAAGCAACCATCGCCGATGGTCGTCGTCGACGAGCATCGAGAAGCAATTAGAAAAAATAAAAGAAGGATATATTTGTAAAGACAAATATTGAGTCCGTAATGTAATCGGATTACATCGCTTTTCCTTCGTAATCGAGATTACGGATTTTGGCTCTTATTTTGTAATGCGATTACATTATATTACATCTTTGAAATATTAACAAACAAAGTAAATCATCTTGTTATGTAATCCGATTACATTACAAGCCTGATTACCCCGTACCAAACGTAGCCTTGATGTGTTGGTTTGTCTTCACCATCGACTTGTGACCTTGTGTCGAGCTACCATCCGCCAGCCACTGCTTGGGGAGGGGGGGGGATCATCACTGAGGTCAAGGAGGAGCCAATCCTCATTGTGAGTGATGGATTCATTGTTGGTTGTCTTCGTCAGTTGTCGTTGCCTGCCGGAGCAGCAGATCAATCTTCATCAACCACATTGGTAATGATTCGATCCGTCCGAAGAAGGAGATCCATGGACAATAATTGCAAGAGGAGATATTGAGTTCATGGTTATAAATTATTTACAACATCACCAGTGCGGTCTTTTCTTAAATATGACTGATCATCCTGCATGCACATCTTCTTTTATAGCTTCTCAGATTGAAAGTCATTTTGTATCATCAGATAAGTATAGACCTATAAACATATAGAGAGAAATGCAATCAGAATATGAAGTGCACATATCATATAGAAAGACCTACTATGCACATCAAAAAGCTTTAAATAAGATGGTAGGTGATTTTGATAAGGATTATGGTGATCTCCCTAGATTTTTACGGGAGCTAAAATATAGAGATCCAGAAACATATGTTGCATTGAAATCAAATGGTTATAATAATTTCCAACGATATTTTTGAGCATTTAGTGCATATGGAAGAGTTTTTAGAACATATATTTGGAAACTAATTGGAATTAATGCAACACACTTAAGAGGAAAGTATCCTGGTGTTTTATTGATGGTCACATCAGTAGATGGCAATGGAAATCTACTTCCAGTTGCCTTTGCAATTGCTGAGGTAGAGTGTGGCCTAGCTTGGGAGTGATTTTTAAACCATCTAAAGATATTTCTCGCAGTTGATTCATCAAGTATGTCAATTATATCTGATAGACATCGTGGAATATTATCTGTAATGAGTAAAGTGTATCCTATTACTCACCATGGATTTTGTTGTTATCACATGTCTTGCAATATGGTTACAAATACATGTGACATACCAGCACTATGATTGTTTTGGGCAGCAACTAGAGAAAATACAATTATACAATATAATCAAATAATGTAGATTATGTCAGAAAGACATGCAAATGCTTATAGATGGTTGCAAAATATAGAACCTAACAAATGGGCCAATGCACATTTCCCTAGTAGAAGGTACTCAATGCTAACAACGAATTGTTCTGAAAGCCTAAATGCATTATTTAAGGACACTCGAGAACTCCCAATTACAAAACTAATCAACAATATACACAGGAAGGTTGCACAATGGTTTTATAATCATAGGGAGGAAGTGTCTAATTTTACTGGAGTATTGATGCCATTTGGTACGTAGAAAATTGAAACTAGGAGACAAAGAATTGGATCATATGTAGTATTTCCATATAGCAGAACAGAAATGGAGGTACAAAGTTTAGGATCCTCCTATATATTTGACATGGAAAGTCGTAAATGTGATTGTGGTGATTTTCAAATTTCAAATTTCAGGGTTCTTGTGCTCACACGCTATTGCAGTGTGTTCTTATAGGAATATGGACCCATATAAGTATTGTGAGCCTTATTTCTTATTTGAAACTTGGAGAAGTATTTACATGGATCAAATTTATCCTTGCAGAAGCAAAAAATATTGGCCAATGGTTGAACATGATTATATTGTTTTACTGTCTCATAGCCTTGTGCAACCTGGAAGAAGGAAGAAGGCGAGGATCGAGTCGAAGCACATAGGAAAGGTTAACAACAAGTGTAGTAAATGCAAACAATTAGGTCACAATAAAAGATCCTGTAAAATGGCTCCACCAAGTTGAAACATATATTAGTTTGTTAATTTTAGCAGTAATGAAGTTTTGTATGTATTTGACCCATAAGAAAATTGTTGGGATACATATCATTGAAAAATGGAGGATATATAAAAGTATAAACTAAATTGTTGGGATAAACCATATTTAGTTTCTATCTTCATATGTTCTTTAATATAGATGTATAAACTAAATTATGTTGATATGTTCTTCATATTGTATCGTATGAAATTGATTGATATACCTAGACAGCTTGAAACCACATAATTCGAAGGCCTATGTGCTCCTCTAGCACTCCATAACATATTCGTGACCTCTAGAAGCATTGCAATACATCGTGTTGGGAGCAACAATTTTTTCCACTCATTCTCAACATGTGAAGTGTGTTTGAAAGAATATTTAGAATGCTACGACGATGATACCCATTGGTCGAAGCCGCCAATGAGTTCCTCGGACTCAATCAATCATTCTAATATAAAATTTTGAATTTTTCATTTGAATAGGCCGATCAGTCGATTTCGGCTGAAATCAGTTGATGGATCTAGATAGCTCGAAACCACATCGTTCAAAGAGCTATGTGATTCTCTAGCACTCCATAATATGTTCGTGACCTCAGAAAGTATTGCGATACACCGTGTTGGGAGCAGTGATTTTTGCCACTCGTGCTCGACATGTGAAGTGTGCTCGAAAGACCATTTCAAATGCTACGATGATGATACCCCCTGGCCGAAGCTACCAATGAGTTCCAGAGACCCAGTCAATCATTCTGATATACAATTTTGAATTTTTTTCATTTGAATAGCCCGATCAATCGGTTTCGGATGAAACCAACTGATGGACCTAGACAACTCGGGACCACATAATTCAAAGAGCTATGTGCTACTCTAGCACTCCATAATACACTCGTGAACTCAGGAAGCATTGCGATACACCATGTTGGGAGCAGCAATTTTTGCCACTTGTGCCCAACATGTGAAGTGTGCTTGAAAGAACATTTCGAATGCTACGATGACGATACTCCCTGGCTAAAGCTACCAATGAGTTCCTGGGACTCAATCAATCATTCCGATATAAAATTTTGAATTTTTTCATTTGAATAGGGCGATCAATTGGTTTCGATCGAAACTAACTGAAGGATTTAGACAACTCAGAACCACATTGTTTGAAGAGCTATGTGCTTCTCTAGCACTCCATAATATGTTCGTGACCTTCGGAAGCATTGCAATACACCGTGTTGGAGCAGCGATTTTTTCCACTTATGCCCAACATATGAAGTGTGCTCGAAAGAACATTTCGAATGCTACGACAACAATACCCCTTGGCCGAAGCCACCAATGAGTTACTGGGACTCAATCAATCATTCCGATATAAAATTTTAAATTTTTTCATTAGAATAGGTCGATCAACCGATTTCGGCCGAAACCAACTAATGGACCTAGACAGTTCGGAACCACATAATTCGAAGACCTATGTGCTCCTCTAGCACTCCATAATGCGTTCGTGACCACAGAAAGCATTGCGATACACCGTATTGGGAGCAGCAATTTTTGTCACTCGTGCCCGACATGTGAAGTGTGCTCGAAAGAACATTTCGAATACTACGACGATGATACCTCTTGGCCGAAGCTACCAATGAGTTCCTAGGACTCAATCAATCATTCTGATATAAAATTTTGAATTTTTTCATTTGAATAGGTCGATCAATCAATTTCGGTTGAAACCGACTTATGGACCTAGACAGCTCTGAACCACATCGTTCGAAGAGCTATGTGCTTCTCTAGCACTACATAATATGTTCATGACCTCAGGAAGCATTGCGATACACTGTGTTGGGAGCAGCGATTTTTGTCACTAGTGTCCAACATATGTAGTGTGCTCGAAGAATATTTTGAATGCTACGATGATGATACCCCCTGGTTGAAGCCACCAATGAGTTCTTGGGACTCAATCAATTATTCCGATATAAGATTTTGAATTTTTTTTATTTGAATAGTCCAATCATCCAATTTCGATTGAAATCGGCTAATGGATCTAGATAGCTCAGAACCACATAATTTGAAGATCTATGTGTTCCTCTAGCACTCCATAATACATTCGTGACCACAGAAAGTACTATAATACTCCATAATATGGGCAGTCGACTAATTTAGTATATAAGCTAACTGGTAGCACTATAATAGGACACAGATTATTTCATAGTCAACTGAGTAGTCGATTGATGTCTTAATAGTCGACTGGTTGCAATGTAGCAGGCTATAGATTATTTTGTAGTCGACTGATGTCTCCATAGTTGACTGATATGGTATATCAGTCGACTGGTGACATTGTAGTAGGGCATCAATTGTTTCGTTGGGGACTGGGCAGTCGATTGATTGAGTGCCAGTCGACTATTTGGTAGTTTCAATCGACTGATCAAGTATTCGTTAAGTAGAATCCCATGTAGATTAGTCCGTTGTACATTTCAAATGCTATGACGACGATACCTGTTGGCTGAAATAACCAATAAGTTCCTGGGACTCAGTCATTCATTTAGATATAAATTTTGAATTTTTTCAATTGAATAGGCTTATTAGCCGATTTTGTCCGAAACCGACTGATGGACCTAGAAAGCTCCAAACCACTTAATTTGAAGAGATATGTGCTCCTCTAGCATTCCATAATACGTTCATAATCTCGGAAAGCATTGTGATACATCATGTTGGGAGCAGTGTTTTTTGTCATTCATACCCGACATGCGAAGTGTACTCGAAAGAACATTTCAATTGTTGCGACGATGATACTTGCTATTCGAAACCACCAATGAGTTCCTAAAACTCATTCAATCATTCGGATATAAAACTTTTAATTTTTTCAATTGAATAGGTCGATCAATCGACTTTGGCTGAAACTGGATGATGGACCTACAAAGATTGGAATCACATAATTCGAAGACCTAAGTGCTCTTTTAGCACTCCATAATACATTCGTGACCTCAAGAAGCATTGAGATACACCATGTTAGGAGCAATGATTTTTGCCACTCATGCCCGACAAGTGAAGTATGCTCGAAAGAACATTTCAAATATTACGATGACGATACCCACTGGTGGAAGCCACCAATGAGTTCCTAGAACTCAATCAATCATTCCGATATAAAATTTTGAATATTTTCATTTGAATAGGGCGATCAGTTGGTTTCGACCGAAACTGGCTGATGGACCTAGAAAGCTCGGAACCACATCGTTCGAAGAGCTATGTGCTCCTCTAGTACTCCATAATACATTCGTGACCTCGAAAAGAATTGTGATACACCGTATTAGGAGCAACGATTTTTGCCACTTGTGCCCGACATGTGAAGTGTGCTTGAAAGAACTTTTTGAATGCTACGACGACGATACCCGCTGGACAAAGCCACCAATGAGTTCCTAAAACTCAATCAATCATTCAGATATAAAACTTTCAATTTTTTTAATTGAATATGTCCATCAGTTGGTTTTGATCGAAACCCATTGATGGACCTACCCTAGCCAACTCGGCATTACTCCGACTCATGATATTTTTATAACATAACATGTGCCTATTTACAACGTATGCATACACAATATTTTAACAATAATATTCTTCCTTTATAACTACCCATTATAATTACAAATGTAGCACTATAAAGTAATATTACAATATTATAAAATTACAACAACATTAAGAGCACTTTACCTAAGTATGTAACGAATACTACATCGTTTTATATACAAGAACTAAACTATACAAACTAATGACAACACTTTTGTCAATAACAAGATTATTGAATCATTCAAATTTATATTTTGAAAATGGTTTGTCCCTAAGAATTGATACTGCAGTCTCTACTCTAAATCTATGAATGTCTTTTTGTGTTAATTCCATCTTAATATTGAACATTTGATATCTTATATATTGCATGACGAAGAAGCCGCAATCATTCCTGAAATTTCACAAAAATAAAATAGTCATTAAAATAATAACAATAACACCATTAAAATTTATTAATAATGTAGTAAATTTACTTACGATAGTATTTATTGGGGACAATCTATTTTAACAGAGGCTCATTCATCTAAAGGTTGGTAATCTTGTAATCCATCGTGCATTTCTTTATGTTTATCATTGGGAAACATTTTCAATGTAGATACCTGAAATCATTGGATGGACAAATAACATTAATAAAAAATGATAATCGTGTGTCATAGTTCTAGAATGTAATTTTTAAAGGAATAATACTGACCAACAATGTGAAAGATGCATCATATTTAGAGTTGTAGGACAACGAATTAAAATGGTAGAAGGTTTTTGTGTCAATGTCCATGACCATTAAATGATAGTGTGCACTATCAGTATTTATAGGTATAAAAATATACCACACTTCCCGATCAACCAGATCTGTTTTTATAATTTGACATAAAATTGTTTCCCATAAATGTTCATATGATGACTGCAAGATTACAGATATAATCGTAAATTTGTGTAGCAATGTCAAAAATATAATAAAAAGTTAAATGAAGCAAAACTTTTACCGTGAATCCGGTTGAGCAATATATTGACTTATTATATGACCTACCAGATTGAGACACTTCCCTGAAGAGTAATGAAACGTAACCGTCAATTACTTCCCCATAAGTGAATATGTTACCTAAAATATGATAGGAATCCATTTATTGTCAATGAGTAGTATCCTTCCTCCCATACAAACTTAGAAATATACAATGTCTAATTTGAAGAATTGATATGAGGTAGGCTATGTATTCTTCTCGCTTTTTCTTTTTTGTCTCTTTAAATTTTCCTTTCAAATACTGCAAATAAATATAACACAATGTATTTAATAAAAAAATAGCGAAATAAATAAAAATGTAAACATTAAATTATTACTGCATAAATGTAAACTTACTTTAATAACGTTCAATGTCATAGTGTTAATTTATTTTTTCCTTGCTTCTGTTTTATCGACCTCTTCATCAATCACGTCGGAGACTAAAATAGGTGGAAACTCTTCTGGCATATCTTTTATTTTAAAATCCACCTCTATAGACTTTATCCCCAAGTTACCCCCCTCAACATCTTTTTTTATCCGGGGCCTTTTCCTACCTGGGACCATTGCTAGCTATTTCGGTGTATCTTTAAGAGTGGCCCTAAGGTTATAACGACTTCTATCACGTCCTCTCCTCATTACTTTGGTTGAAAGATCTTCAGGAATAGGATCTTCTGCAGAGTGGCTAGTTGGATAATAAAAACCTTTCCTTTCCAGAATGACTACTAATTCTTCATTTAATTTAACAAGCATTTCATTCTGGTGGGTAAGGATTTGGATTTCTTTATCCTTTTCAATGCAATGTGAGCATTTAGCTACAGAGTCTCTATCTGATTGTCCAGGTAATGTCTCACCCCTTTGTGGCATAGATTGAAATTCAATATGGAGGGGGGTCCCAAGTAAATATGCTTCTTCAAAGGTAGAGATAATATCAATAATAATCTACAAAATGAATAAAGATAGATAATTAATTTAAAAAACCTATAACCATATAAAATGAATTTAATATTAGTTGAAATACACATATGTTTACCTGGGAAGATGAGATTCCTTCTAATTTAGCCCTCATTTCATTTATATGAGAATAAGTAGACCTCCACTTACTTATTCTCAGTGTTACGATGCTACTTGGAAGTTGAATAGGGAATGCTCAAGAAACCAAGCCTATGTCATAATTAAACAATTATAAATTATTAATTATTTTCAAATGTATTAAGTAGATAATCAAAATTTACCGCTAGTAGACTAACAAATCCCTTCATATAAGGCAGTGAGATGATAGCGCTAGGAGTCTTGGATGCAAAAACATCCCCAAATATTGGAAGTTGAGGTGCCATATAATTATATATTGCCTCAACCCAATTATACCTTCCTAGACTATCAAAATCATCTACAATATCTATAATACCTAAACGTAGTTTATATGTAGTAGAAGCGAACAAAACAGAAGAAAAAAGATACGAAACATAAAATTTACAAAACAACAAAACATTCGTATCAAACTCATCAACACGGAGATAATACTTCCTTAGCAGGTATTCCAATCTTGATCGATTGAGTTGTTTACTTCCAAAAAAACTTTCAAATAATTCACCATAAGCAATATTGGAATCCATCTAGATATGTATGCATCTATCTTGAATTCCAAGCAATAACGCAACATCTTTGGTTGTGAAGGACACAACCACATTGGAGAATCTAAATGTTTTTACTTCGGAATCCCAGTTTTTAAATATATTGACCAATAATCCTCACAGATGTGGAATTTTTGGCATGATAAGAAATGATACAAAGGGACAAGTGTTTAATACTTTGATTTGTTTTTCATGCAGACGTATATGCCTCTTTCCTTTTGCCTTTGTGAAAATTTGTGAAAAAAATCTTTAAAATGTCCAAACTTGCTCATCTAGTATAACTTTTGCTCCAAAATAGATAATTGGACATCTCTTGTAGAAGATGATCCAATTTATTTCATTTCCTATATGATAACAAAACAACAGCTAAACTTTAAATTATCCAAACTATACTAATTAGAATGACAATCACAACATAAATAATATTCAACCTAACCTTTGGAGATGATGCAAGTTGGAATCTTGCATCTTCATCATTTGCTGAAGGATGTTAATTTTCAGCCGGATGAAGTTTGCACAGAGAAAGAAAGGCAAGGTAGTTTGGTTGAAGAGGCGGCCTGCGGAAGAAAAGCTTTACGATTTTTCTAGGAGAATATAGTTTGCCTGGGTGAAAATGGCATTGAACAGATTTTGACTGGAGAATAGAGGAGTTGGTGATGTCGGAGAAACTGTTAGAGAATATAGGATCTGATGTTGGAGAAAATGTCAGAGGACAACAGACCAAAAAAGATTAGGGGATTTGGAGCGATTTTAGGGTTACCTTTTGAGGAAGAAGGTGCACCCTTCGTTGGAAGTCGATGGTCGGAAACTTACACGCCATGGTGCGCACCGCCGGAAACACAATCGTCATCGAAAATGCACAGTCGTTCGCCTATATTTTCTTTGTCGTCGCCTTCGACTTTTTCACACTGTTGTTTGTTCAGATTATCTTCATTGAAGATTTACAATTGCGCGCGACAACGTGACTTGGAGTTTGTAGTAACATGGCTCAGAGCATGATTTCGGTTCGGACGAGCATGGGACGAACATGCAGATGAGCGAAGGGGTAAATCTAGAAAGAGATACGCGATTTGGTAATTTTGAAACTTACCTACTTGATTTCGATATTTTTAAACGTTGACAACGTGATTTGGTAAATTGCCAAAAAAGAATTCTGTCTCACTCATACGTCATGTTGATCCGCATGCATCCTAAACATATCATCGAGCTATGTGCTTTCCATACCGTGATTTGTTGGACACGTAAGTATTCCTGTGCATCAATAGAGGAAAAAGGATTTGAAGAAATTGTAGAAGAAACTCTTGAAGTATAGTTCTCTTCTCTATGAATATTCGACATTGGGGTTTGCAGAACTCGATATAACTCATTCAGCTTCTACTTATCAAAGTATTGTCATGTATGTATGATGCCAGTTTGTGTACATGTTAGAGGTTTAGTTTTTTTATAAGATAAATATATAAAATAAAAAAAATATAGTGCACACATAACTTACACAATACAATCTTTTACTTACTATCAATTAGTAGGCATTTTGACTTTTTGTATTTCTTTTCATACTTCTTATTCCATGCTAAACTTTGCAAAGGTGGTAAAAAGAGCGGTATTCAGCAATAAAATGTTGTTGTTCTTTAAAATGGTAATGGTCTAAAAGTCCAGAACCAAGGTGATGTTGGACTTTGAATATGAACACCAATGTATAGGTCATCAAAAACTTTTTTGGTACTGATTTTGTAGTATGGGATCAGGGTGGTATTGTACCTTGAATATTAACACCACCGTGTATATCATCTCAAACCTGCACAATGCTGGTTTTCAAAGTCCATCACCATAATAGTGCTAGAATTTAAATACCAATACCATGGATTATCTTGAAAGAATATTTTGTTCCTAGTTTTGTAAGTACAATACCAAGGTATTGTCGAAGCTTGAACATCAACACCACTATGTAGTTATGTTAAAATATTAATGGTGGTGATTTTTAAAGTACATCACCAAGGTGTTGTCGGAGTTTGAACATCAGCACCACTGTGTAGCTATGCTAAAATATTAATGGTTCTGATTTTTAAAGTACAACACCCACGTGCTGGACATTCAACATCATAACAAAGGTGGTGTTGGACATTTAACATCAGAACCAAGGTGGTGTTGGACCCTCAACATCAGCACCACCGTATACCTTATCTTGCACATGTTGCTTTCAAAATTCAGCCAATTGGCACGTACACCTTACTACTGGTAGGAGGCTCAGAACCCAGTTTGGTCACCACTTAAACCTTCTATATGTCATCCTTTTCACTCCATGTCAAGGATTCTCAATTTCAACTCATTTAGGTCCATCAATGGGTTTTTGTCAAAATCCATTGATGACCCTATCCACCTCCTATTCAACCCAATCCAAGTCCATTAGGTTCCGAAATGATCCTAGGTGAATCCGTGCCCTAAGCTCTCATCCTCAAGGTTTGACTAACCTATCATAAACTGATTTCAGAATGCATGCCCATGCCAATTGACACACACCCATAATTGTGGGGTAGGAGGTTCAAAACTAGGTTTGCTCACAACCTAAACCCTCCATACACCTTGTCCAGTCTATGCCAAGGATTTGCAATTTCAACTTCTCTAGGGCCATAAATGGATTTTAGACAAAATCCATTGAAGGTTGGAGACGAGCTTGTTAGGAACGTTGGTGTCGCTAGAGGGGGGTGAATAGCGATTTCACTTTGTCGCTTGAAATTCGTTCGATCGTGTTCATCTACAAATCTTGTTACGCAGTGAAAATAAAATAGCAATAACAAAATACAACAAACACTTGCAATACACAAGATGTAATGTGATTTGGAACCTAGGGTTCCTACTTCACGGGTCAAGCTCTAGTGATGCACACCATCACTAATAAATCTCTCCTTGGAAAAATACTTCAGAGATGGAGAAACCTCTTACAAAGTGATTACAATAGTAATACAAAAAATACAATAAGTATACTAAGAAATAAGCAAATACAAGCAAAGAGAACTTTACACAAAGAACGTTTGATTGCTTGCTTTGGATTACTCTTGAAGGTCTGGAATGCAGCAGCACTTCCTCTTTAAAATCGCTCCAAAAACTAATGCAAAATCCTCCATCTTGAGCTGCTTTTATAACCTGCATTGAGTTGATTTCATGCCCAGCAGTCGACTGCCAAAAGGCACCAGTCGACTGCCCATAGTTATGTTGTCTCACAATGATTCAATCCATGCTGGAAAAACTCCAATGGATACCACAGTAGTCGATTGCTGCCTGACAATCGACTATTTCCCGACAATTGACTACCAAAGTTTCTGTGCTCGTGTCCACTTAAATCAGTCGACTGCTGAACTCTAGTAGTCGACTGCTAACCCCTAGTAGTCGACTGCCAGAGCCACAGATCAGTAGTCGAGCCTCAGTCAACTCCCTGACCAGTCAACTGGGGCATAACCCCAATTGACTACTCTGAGTCAACTAGGTTGTCAAGTGTCAAACACTCAGCTAGTCGATTGGTCCATAATCCCAGTCGACTGATAAACCTCAAATATGAGATTTAACTCAAGTATAATTTTCTCATACTTGATAGACCACCCCTAGCCTAGACCTAAGCCTTCTAGCCACCTCCATTAGCCTCACGCCTATCGGATCCCTCTAAGTCATCTATGACTTGTTCATCCATACACTAGCCTTCAGATGCTTCCATCGGCTATTGTCATTCTAACCGGGTCTACTTTGCCAAGATACATTTGGACTTACGCCGCCAAGACAAACGCTTAAACTTTACGCTGTCAAACATTAGACTTATGCCACCAAAACTACAGCTTGGACTTTACATCTCCAATATCACACCTTTGGACTTCCCAATTGTCAAGTATCCATACTTGGACTTTTACCGCCAAAGTTCACTTGGTCTTTATGCCGCCAAGACTATACACTTGGACTTATACCGCCAAGATTATACCTTTGGACTTTCCTTGCCAAGTATCCATGACTTAAACTTTACCATTGCCAAGACTCATGCTTGGACTTTTCCTTTGGCAAGACCCATACTTGGACTTCTCAATTGCCAAGTACACATGACTTGGACTTTCCATTGCCAAGTACATATGACTTGGACTTTCCATGGCCAAGTACACATGACTTGGACTTCTCAAATGCCAAGACCATTCTTGGACTTCCCATGATAATTACATTGTCAATCGTTTTGTCAAATATCAAAATACTACTCGAGTCAAACTTGAGTCTGATCAATCGTAATCTGGGTCGATTGCACTAATAGAGTAAAATAGTGGCGATGATGTTTCAAGTCCAGCAAGACTGTAGTGCTGATATTCAAAGTCTAGAACCACCTTGGTGTTGTATTTGAATTACCAGCACCATGAAAGTTTGAGATGAGGTAAAGGGTGGTGCTGATGTTCAAATTTCAGGACCACCTTGGTATTGTACTTGCAATACCAACACCATGCAAGTTTGAGCTCAACTAAAAGGTGGTGCTGATCTTCAAATTCCATGATCACCGTGGTGTTGTACATGAAATATTAGCACCACGAATGTTTGAGTTGAGAAAACATTTGGTGTTGATCTTCAAAGTCCATGACCATTATGGTGCTGGTCTTGAAATACTAGCACCATGAAGGTTTGAGCTGATATAAACTGTGGTGTTAATCTTCAAAATTCAGGACCATCTTGGGATTGTACTTAAAATACCAGCACTATGAAGGAATGAGCTAAGCTAAATGGTTATGTTGATATTCAAAGTCTAGGACCAATGTGATGTTGTACTTGAAATACTAGCACTATGAAAGCTTAAGCTGAGCTAAAAGGTGGTGTTGGTCTTCAAAATCCAGGACCACCGTGATTTTGTACTTGAAATACTAACACCATGAAGGTTTGAGCTAATATAAAATGTGGTGGTAATTTTCAAAGTCCATGAACATCTTGGGGATGTAATTGAAATACCAACACAGTAAAGGAATGATCTAAGCTAAACGATGGTGTTGATGATATTCAAAGTTTGAGCGAGATAACATTTGGTATTGATCTTCAAAGTCCAGGACCACCATGGTGCTGGGCTTGAAATACCAACACCACCATGAAATTCATCGTACACATCCTACTTTTAAAATTCAGCCTCCGTGTCAATTGGAACACACACATAACTACGGGACAGGAGGCTCAAAACCCAATTTGGTCGAAACATAAACCTTCTATATGCATTCTTTTTCCACTTCATGTCAAAGATTCTCAATTTCAACTCCGCTAGACCCATCAATGGGTTTCAGCCAAAACCCATTGATGGGTCTATCCATCTTCTTTTCAACTGATTACAAAATGTAAGGGCTACGGTAACAACCTTATCGTTTCCTATAAGAAATTAAGTACAAAATGAATAACTAAATTGAAAACAATACCGACAAGTAAGAAAACTAAAAAAAAAGCATGGTCGGAGTAGCATTATAGTACGAAGGAGCACGATCGGAGAGCAAGAGCAATTGGGAGAATTAATTCCTAGGGTTTGTGTCCAACCCTTCTTTTATAGACCTTCCTAGGCCCTTGAAACAATCCATTTCATTCAGATCCAGATCTAGATCCTGCTTATTCGAAATTCTTATCTCGAGGTGGAAACTTTGCTCTTGATGCACACATTAGTCGACTAATCCATCTACTAGTCGACTGGTCTAGTCGACTGGGTTCCATTCCAGTCGACTGGTGCTTGAGTTTCCCATCTAGTCACCTACATTACAAGATTAGTGCAAAGTATACAATAATAGTGATCATGATACTCTTTGACCATCTGATCTCGACTTCAACATTCCCCCGGAAGCCTTAGTCTGATCGACACCTAAGGTTGTCCCCATACCGAGGACACGACCTTACCACCACTCCTTACACAGAGCTTACCTTGCTTACCCTTAACATCTGATTCTTTGACCACCTTGACTTTCTCCAATGTTCAAACCCTGTTGACCCACCGAGATTCTCCTGGTATCGTTGACTTTAGCTAAGACTATACAATTTCTGCATACTTATCACAACATATTGGTAAGGCATGGAAAAGATCATGTGCTTATAAGATAAAAAGATATCTTCATTGGTATGAGTCCTTTTGGGTAAATCCAAAAAATAAAACCATGAGGGCTTAGGCCTAAAGTGGATAATATCATACCATTGTGGAGATATATGATTCTTATAGGCACTAACAATTGGTATCAGAGTCATAGTCTATGTCAAGCCATGAACCTCGAATGAAAGAAGTAGAACTCCCATGTCTGGATTAAGAGAACCAGATACTAAGCAGGAAGTCCAGTTGGGCCGGGAGGACCAAACAACTAGCAGGAAGTCCAGTTGAGCTAGAAGGTCTAGAAAACTGGCAAAAAATCTAGCTGGGTTAGGAGGACTAGATAGTTGACAGGAAGTCCTGGTGGGTTGAGGATCGGACATCAAGCAGAGAAAATTCTTCGAGGACAGATAGGCTTGAGGGGGCCTCAATGTGGTCTTTTGTTTGAAGGGAGAGATTGTTGGGAGTATGAGGAATACAATCAAAGTCCCACATTAGTAAGACATGGAAAATATCATGTGCTTATAAGATAAAAAGATATCTCCATTGATATGAGGCCTTTTGAGTAAAATCCAAAAATAAAATCATGAGGGTTTAGGCTCAAAGTGGACAATATCATGTCATTATGGAGATATATGATTCTTATAGGCACTAACAGATTAGACACTCTCATTTGAGCTGAAAACTATGACAATTTTGTTGATGAAGGTCCTAACAACAAATGTAATAATCCAATTCTTAGGCTGGACATTTTTTGAATCGACTCTGACTACCAGAGAAAATATACAAGAAGGCGATGATGATGATGGAGGGAGTCGGACTTGACGACATAGACCATACAACGAAGGTACTAACTTCCATTTGGTCTATATGTTATTCCCGGCATGGATGCTATAGTTGAATCGTCTTCAACAACTAGGGAGGATCTTCTTCAGAATCGTGCCACTCCCAACCTGCCTTCTTCTTCTGAACCGACTCTAATCACCAGGATAGGAACTTTGGGGAGTTCATTCCATTCCTTCTCTTTTCTTTTCCTTTGTATATATCCTTCTTTTACTTAGTTTGCTATAGTAGTTTTGGTTGTTATATTTTGCTATCAAGTTTTTATTTTATCATATTTCAATTTGAATTCTCTATGCATTCCTTTATATCATCTTAAAAGTCATGAAAGTTAGTTAAATCTAACTGTAGAGTTTTGGAATTTATTGTTATGAATGATTCCTTGATTGCAAGTGATTATTACTTAGTGATGGATTCTATATTAATAGATTGGGATGATGATTATTTGTGTATACTTAGTGAGGATTGAGCCTATTATTTTTGCTTGTATATGGTGCACTTGTGTTTATTGTAATTGTTGGTAATGGATGCCCATTAAGGGCATTCAACATGGGGTAATTGAAGGGTCATCCATTATCCCAATGAAGGTTAAATGCCCACTATGGAGCATTTACAATGTGCTAATGAGGTGACCCTTGAGCTTATGAAGCCACTAACATTAGTATATGTAGGTAACTCCCCTCTAACATGAAAGTAACCTCTCCACTAACATGAATACATGTTAATAACCTCCCACTTCCTCTTGACTATATAAGAATACTTTTTGTATGAAGTATAGTGTGTGGAAGAGAGAGATAGATAAGCAAGTGCAAGTGTGTGCAAGCTTGTGAGGAATGTGAGTGGATGAAGGGTTGTGCATAAGAAGGGATTGCAAATGTGTGTGTATGCAATACTTGTGATTTGTGTACTTATCTCTTGTTGAGTAGAATAAGAGGTTCGTCTCTATCCTTATTAAGAAGAACAAGGTATCATCACCGGGCTTTGGATTGCGACATTGTGAACCTGTAGTGAAAGTTCGAATTAACAACTCGTTACTTTCATCCTGACTGTGAGCTTTCGACAGGATCATAGTTCACAGAAATTCCTGAGTAGAGAAGTGCTAGAGAATTTATGCATCATCTACACCAATCGAGGTATAATTTAATTTCCACAAGTAGAAGTAAATATGTGTTTTACTTCATCGTCTTCCAACATTGGTATTAAAGCCAGGTTAAACGTAATATCATTCAACAAATTCTTGAGATAAAAACTCAAGAAATGACTTTTTAATCACGGATTGCAATTTTCATCGAAGATGATGAACAGTGTTCCGATTCGCTCGAGAGAAATGGTGGTGGTGCACTGTTGGTGCTTGGGCGCGTCCGAGCACAGTAGGAGAAATAGTGGTGGAGCACTGTTGGTGCTCGGGCGCGCAACAGCAACCGCATGAAGAAAGGAGTCCCGACGCTCGAGCATAGTAGAAACAACAGTGATGGTGCACTGTTGATGCTCAGCTATGCATGTGGCACTTGGGATAATGAGGTGTTCGGTGGTCAACTGCTAGGAAGAAACAATCGACTGGTCGCAGGTGCTCGATTGCACGCTGAGGTGCTTAGTTGTACACATGGTGCTCGACAGCACACAAAAGGTGCTCGACTGCACGCAGTGGTTCTCAGCTACACTCATGGTGCTAGGTCACGCGCAGAGGTACTCGGCTACGCGATTGGTGCTCGGATTTGGCCAATGGTGCTCGGCTAGTACAAGAGATGCTCAACTAGAACACTATGTGCTCGGCAAGCACAACTAGTGCTCGGTCAGAGCTTATGGTGCTCGACGGTCTACTCGGGAAAATATTATAGGTGCTCGACCATAGCCTATGGTGCTTGTGACTTGGCTTGTGGAGCTTGGAAGTGCTTTGTGAAGTCGGCAAAGTGGTCGACAACACTCGTGAGAGCTTGCCACGAGCAAGGTCCTAGGTTTTCGAGGTCACTAAGGATCTCGAGAGCTTGACACAAGAAAAAGAAACTAAGATTACACTAAGTTGCTTGGCATATAGAGGTGCTATGCAGATTGTTTAAAACCGAATTAGATTTTGAGATTATTCAAATTCTGATCTAAAAGTCCGAAGGATTTTCAGAATTGACTCGACCAATGTCGAGTCACTCGGGGAAGACGAAGAAGTCTGACTCTGAGATGTGTGGACCATTTTGATAGCGCATAGGCTTACCGAAAGGGCTACCAGTGTATGACAGTGCGTAGATTCTCACGGCGACGCGTAGGTTAGCCTTGAGAGCATAATGTTCCTATTTGTGTACCACATCTTAATTTGAATGGTGAGATACAATTTTGGGTTGTGGTGTATGGTGTCTGTTGATTCATACGCTCGTCTTAGTATTTGTATTCATGTCATTTTGTATTTTGATGATTTGTAGGGTACACAAATATTGAGATATTAAGCATTTATAGTCACTTACGTCTCTTTATCTGTGTGACAGATAAATGATTGTAACAAAGAGTGTCATACTAGATCTCGTGAAGGGAGACAAGCTGAATGGTGATAATTATGAGATTTGACATCGAAAGGTTTAGTTTGTCTTCGAGGAGTAAGAACTTAGGGAGGTTCTTAAGCATGAGATGGTGGACCTTGGGGAGGGTACCACGACTCAAGCGAGATGGGATCAAGAAGTATATTGTGTATTGAAAAAGAAGGATAGACAAGCTAGGATAATTCTTTTTAATAGCATGCATGATGAGCTAATCCTGATTTATGAACAATATCCTACTGCTTTGTTGGTCTGACATGCTCTTAAAGAGCAATATGAAACCCCTTCAGCTCCTAAGTTAAGGATGTTGACATATACGTTTATAACTTATAAGAAGAGGCCCGATCATACTATGAAGTAGTATTTAATACATATGTCGAGTATGATTGCCTCTTTGAAGAATATGGGAGAGTCGATGTCGAATGAGCTCAGGTACTGGAAGTGATCTAGTCATTGCTTGACTCCTGAGATGTAGTTAAGACCTATCTCATACACACAAAAAGTATTCATATTTTCACAAATGTGAGTAGACACTGCGAGCTTGAGGAGGAGCGATAGGGGGTGACCAAGTCTGCTTCAGGTCATGCTAACATTGCGGAGTCAAGTAAGGATTCCCGAGGTACCAAGCGCAAGTGGTGCAAGCATGAGAAGAAGACCAAGGGTCATGTCAAGAAAAAGCCAAAGACAAATGAGAAGGGACAGAAAAACAAGAAGAAGGAGCTCTTGAAGAGCAAAGTCCGATGCTATGTATGTGGTAAGCTTGGGCATTTCGCACGCGAGTGTGGCGAGCGAAAGGTAAATCCTTCTTTATTATATGGTTCGAGTTATGTGTCATCTAGTGTGATGTTCGCTAACTCCTCTCCTTTGTGGATTATAGACTCAAGAGCAATATACCATGTAACTCGAGATAAGAGTGCTTACGTAGATTTTCGCCGTATTAGTCCACATGCAAGAAGACTATATGTGGGGAATGGGGCATTGGTGGAGGTGAGAGGGATTGCCACTTGCAAGCTGATGCTACAAAATAATCAAGTCCTATATCTCCATGATGTGTTGTATACTCCAGAGATTCTATGAAATCTCATTTCTGTCCGTAGTCTAGACCAGTTAGGATATTTTGTTTGCATAGGAAACTCTAAAGTTTCTATCTCATATGACAATACTCTTATATGTTCCAGTATAGTTCATGAGGAACTTTATGCACTTAATTTGATTTCATTTCATGAGTCTTATCCTGTGTCTCCTATTTCTTTTACATCTGATAGTGTATTAGATGATGTGAATATATGACATAGTAGACTTGGCAACATAGGGCAAGAGAGGATGGCCCGGTTAGCAGCATGTGGCGTATAGGCCAGCTAACCAAGGTCGAGTTGCCCTTATGTGAGTTTTGTCTAGCAGACAAATCTAAGAGAAAACTATTTGGGAAAGCAGTGAGAGATAGAACTCCATTGTAGTTGGTTCATTCTGACATTTGCGGGCCCATGAATGTGAGAGCACGAAATAAAGCTATGTATTTTATTATGTTATAGATGATTACACATGTTTCAGTTATGTCTACCTGATCTCACATAAGTCTAAGGCACTGGAGTGCTTCAGGAGGTTTATTAGCGAGGTTGAAAATCAGCTAGACTTGAGGGCGAACACTCCCAGAACCGATCGTGGGTGCGAGTATTTGGTTTAGTAGTTTAAAGAGCTATGTTTCGAAAAAGACATTACAAGATAGCTGACTATTCCTGCTACTCCTTAGCAGAACGGAGTCGTTGAGAGAAGGAATATGACTCTTTTGGAAATGATGAGGTCTATGATGGTGCAGGACAATTTACCTATCTCCCATTGGAGGGATGCGTTATTGACTACTTCTTATGTCCTTAATCGCATTCCAACAAATTCTGTAGTCAATACCCCATATGATCTTTGGACAGGGAGGCAACCTATCCTTAGTCATTTGAAGTCATGGGGTTGTGCCACGTATGTTAATGATTCCTCACACAAGTACGACAAGTTAGGCCCTTGAGGAAGGAAGTGTATCTTCATCAAATACTCTGAACACTTCAAAAGATATATGTTCCTAGAAGAACATACAGATGACACAGTCATAGAGATTGAGTTTCGTGATGTCATATTTCTCAAAAATATTTTTTCTAAGAGAGGATAAATCGATCAAGACTTCACTTTCTATGAGTTGGATGAGCCTTGCAACTCAGTTGATCCTAGCGGCGGGATCCAAGACCCAGAAGTGGATCTTGGTCCTAGTGGGAGTGGTCCATCTCAAGGTGAGGATGCTCTCTCTCCTCGTCGGAGTGGATGGGAAAATGTATCTCATCGTCGTTTTCCGATTGAAAATGAGAAACTCATTGTAACTCCTAAAGACAAGGATGATTCAAAGACTTTGAGAGAGGCCCTCGAAGGTTTTACAAAATATCAATGGTTAAAGGCCATGCAGGATGAAATTAAATCAATGAAAGTTAACGAGGTCTGGGAGCTAGTTGACTTACCTGAGAGTAGAAAGTCCATTGGGAACAAGTGGGTTCTCAAAATCAAGAGGAAGGCTGACGGATCGATTGAGAGGTATAAAGCCCGTCTGGTAGCAAGGGTTACACACAGACAAAGGGTATTGACTACGAGGAGATCTTTTCTCCTGTAGTCAAGTTTACTTCTAGAGATTATCGCGAGTTTAGATCTAGAATTACATCATATGGATATAAAGACCACCTTCCTTAATGGAAGTTTGGATGAGGAGATCTACATGGAACAACCTACTGGGTTCATTCTAGTAGGTCAAGAGGATAAGGTCTATCAACTTCGAAAGTCGATATATGACCTTAAGCAATCATCCAAGCGGTGGTACCTAAGATTTCACGAGGAGGTGATATCCTATGACTTTACAATGGCCGAGGAGGATCATTGTGTCTATATGATAAGATCTAATAACTCATTTGTGATTTTATCATTATATGTGGATGACATAATATTAGCTGGGAGCAACATTAAGTATCTGATAACTATTAAAATATAGTTATCATCCACTTTCGACATGAAAGACGTGGGTGAAGATGAGTTCATCCTTGGAGTACATATCTAGAGGGATCGCTCGAGAAGATTTCTAGCTCTTTCATAAGAAGCTTATATTAAGAAAATTCTCGAGCGCTTTGGGATGAGTGATTATAATCCCATAGATACTCCAATCGATAACAATGAGAGTCTTAGTTTGATGATGCATTCTAAAACTCAGGAAGAAATAAGAAAAATGAGTAAAGTACCTTATTCAAGTATAGTAAGAAGTTTGATGTGTGCAATGTTGTATACATGATTGGACATATGTTATGCAATTGGTCTGGTATGTAGATATCAAGAAAATCCTAGAAGGGGTCATTGGAGAGCAGTGAAAAGGATTTTTTTGATATCTTAAAGGAACTGCAAACTTCTCTCTGTGTTATGGGAGAGGTGATTTGTGTCTTGTGGGATATTCAGATGTCGACTGGGGAGACAATCTAGATAAACACAAATCAACATCTAGTTTTGCTTTTTTGCTCAATGGCGGAGCCATCTCTTAGAGCAGCAAGAAGCAAACCTGTGTTGCTCTATCAACAATGGAGGATGAGTTCGTGACATGCTCAGTAGTAGTTTAGGAGAGTGTTTGGCTCAGAAGACTATTAGATAACTTAGGGATTGTAGTGGATAGTGGGAGGTCAGTGATGATTTATTGTGATAATTAAGTCGCTATCGCTTACATACGAGACCTAAGTTTCATAGTAGAACCAAACATATAGATACATGATATCATTATGTAAGAGACATCATTGAGAAGAATAAAGTGACTATCAAGTACATTTCAACACACAGTGTGGTGGATGACTCCTTTACCAAATCTATCACAAAAGACTCCTTTGTGGAACATAGAGAGTCATTAAGTTTGGGTATTTTATGAAATTTCTCAACTTTTACTATAATTTGATGCTTAATGTAATATATAACTTTATGTGCATTAATGGTCCAATTATATTATATTGCACTTGTTATATATGTGTTTTGTGATATAATAGATACGTCGGACAGGCAGATTCACTCTCTCACATGGGTAACCACCTCCAAGAGTGGAGATAAGACAGTTTCTAGTTGTAAGAGATTTTGAGAGTAACCCTATTAGAACTTAAATCGCCCTGATATGTGTTCTGAATGAGATCATGTGCGACATAATCGACATGAAATAGTCACATCCATGTAGCATGTAAGTAGTCAGGTTTAAGATCTCAGATATCACCTGCGGTTTTATGATACTGTCTTTGAGAGACTCTCTTTGAGATCTCTGGATAGAGTCTCATGTGTAGACTCATACCTGTACAGTGTTAGAGAAATCTGATATATGCTCTTATGAGAAATGGGGAATAACACTGTGGCACGTATTTCGTACCATGTGTGCTAAATCGACTAGGGAAAGTGAGAGCCATACTACTTAAGATAGTAAATGAATATCCCTGAGCCCACCGTATGAGATCCAAAATCCTCTGGGTGGGATTTCTTGTACCCTTATTACTTTAAACTTTTTCTTGAGGTTTTGATTCAGTGTTTGCTACTTTAGTCTATTTACCGATGGCCCAAAAGATAAAATGAAGTCTGAGGGACAGGTCTAGGAAAGCAGCTGAGTTGAGACTAATAGATTCAAGTTTGGAAAAACGAAGACCAATTGACAATACATCATTATCATTCATTGCATGACCAATCTTTTATGTTTATCCATGTAGGGATTAAACATATTAGTGAATATAATATTAAGCATATTCTATGGATACTTTCGATGAGGAAATTAGCTTGATAGATGTAATTAGTCTTGGATCTAGGGTGCAACGAGATTGTATCTTATGACACAATAATAACTACTCTAGTATGGTGATGTGATAGGTCACATGAGTTGTGATCTTGTGACGAAAGTTATATGCCCTTGTGTGCAAGTGGAAGATGTTGGTAACGGATGCCCACTAAGGGCATTCAACATGGGGTAATGGAGGGGTCACCCATTATCCCAATGAAGCTTGAATGCCCACTATGGAGCATTTACAATGTGCTAATGAGGTGACCCTTGAGCTAATGAAGCCACTAGCATTATTACATGTAGTAACTCCCCTCTAACATGAAAGTAACCTCTCCACTAACATGAATACATGTTAGTAACCTCCCACTTCCTCTTGACTATATAAGCATACTTCTTGTGTGAAGTATAGTGTGTGGAAGAGAGAGATAGATAAGCAAGTGCAAGTGTATGCAAGCTTGTGAGGAAGGTGAGAGTGGATGAAGGGTTGTGCATAAGAAGGGATTGTAAGGGTGCATGTATGCAATACTTGTGATATGTGCACTTATCTCTTGTTGAGTAGAACAAGAGGTTCATCTCTATCCTTGTTGAGAAGAACAAGGCATCATCATCGGGCTTTGGATTGTGACGTTGTGAACTTGTAGTGAAAGTTCGAATTAACAACTTGTGACTTTCATCCCAACTGTGATCCTTCGACAGGATCAGAGTTTGCAGAAATTCCTAAGCAAAGAAGTGCTGGAAAATTTATGCATCATCTACACCAACCGAGGTATAATTTAATTCCCGCAAGTAGAAGTAAATATGTGTTTTACTTCATCCTCTTCCAACAGTAACTCTAGAACTTGTTTTGATTCTTTCGAGACCACTTTATCATGGATTTGCATAATGAAGATAAAGGCCATTTCCCTAATTTCTATTGTTTTTTTGTTATTACATACTTGTTGAATAATATTCTTATCATTCATCACTTTATTTCTTTTTCTTCTTCCATTCATTCCTCTCTTTTGTTCCTTTGGATGTGAAATATTTGGATGTTCCAGGATGAGTGTTTTGCTTGGGATGGACAAGTGTGATGGAGAGAAGTAATTTAATGGAAGCATAGGCAAGCCGTGCTTGATCACCATGAGTGAATCATGCTTTTTAGCTTTTTGTGAGTTTGATGGAGCATAGAAAAGTGCACTATATATCAAAAAAAAGAGAAAAAAAGAAAAAAATAGTGAAAAAAGATAGAAAAATAAATATTTATCCAAATGAATAAAGGAAATGGAAAAAAATCTTTGACACTTTATGCAATTTTTACTTATATGTGATAGAATTTTTTGATAGTGACAACCTTTATTATAATTATTGAGAGATTTATTGTATATCATGAGTTGACTTGTATTGTGAAAAGTGATAAGGGTTGTTTACATATTTATTGAATTATTGAAAAACCAGCTTGATTGGAAAACTTATGGGGCAAGACATTCTTGTACTCATCTACGTGACATTTCCAATATTTCCATGTCTTCTTGTTTTTCTTTGTCTATTTCATCTCTTATATTTCATTTCTTACACAAACATTATCATTTTCTTTTATTTATGTTTCCCTTACATTCCCAATAAGCATTCAAAGATTGTGCATTCTTATGAATATGATAGTGGTGAAGAGTAGAAGATAAACAAGCATATGATAGTGCATAAACCATGAGTAGCTTGAGTGAACCTTCACTGTTACATATACATGAGATAGAGAGTCATCACCACTTACCTTGTGAGGCTTAGTCATTCTTAGTTTATTCATGATGGACTGAAATCACCATGTTTGTTAACCTGTGTAAGATTTGAGTCCATAAATATTTGAGTCTTTGAGATTTAACAATCCTAAATAACTCTCTTTATATTTTCTATGTACGAGTGGGAATTGTTAGGGGAATGCTTCATTAGTTATTTTTTTTAGTTTTGTTCACTTACATGAGATGTGCAAGAATAAGTGTGGAAAAGTTGATAACACACATTTTGACATTATTTCGATTCATTCCTCGATGTTTTAATCCACTCATATGATTAATGTATTGTATTTATCATGTTTTACGAGTGTTGGTTATTTTAGCATCTTAATATAAATATATTCTAATTTGATGTCCTTAGCACTAATATGATGTGTATCTTATTTTGTAAGTTATTTAAAGGACATATCGAGAAGTTTTGGAGCTTATTCAACATGAACTATAGCCAAATCATGGCCCCAAACATGCCTAGACCCATGTACCAAGCTAGAGAATCAAAGAAAAATGAAGCAAGAGGACCTCCAGAGTGCTCCACGGCCAAGCTATGGAGCTGGCCATGGTCGTGGCCTTGGAGCACTTGGTGGCTACTATGGTGGTGGAGCGGGGTGGTGAGTTGGCTTGAGCAGGTATAAAGGCCATTGAAGCTTGAGAAGAATGCATCTCTTCTTCCCCATAAGCCCTAGTAGTCATCCTCCACCCACATCAATCCATTTCTTCCCTTCATAATCAAGGGAAGACCACTTCATCGAGTAATTCCGACGACATCCACCGATCCATCAGCACCATCTTCTCCTGTGGATCCGAGGAGAAGCTTTGCGCTCGACGATATTCCTTCGAGATCAATCAGATCCGCAAGAGCTCGGAGCTCCCATCAAACTCACGGATTATAAAGTTTGCTTCATCCCACATCCACATCATCTCTGAAGACTCGATCAAGACTCCTCTAGATAGTTGTCGTTCATAGTTCGAGCATATTTTGGGTGTTGATCAAATCATTTATCTTATTGTTTCAGTTTAGATTATTTTCCTACATGTCAAGAATTTGTCAATTTACCCCTTACATTTGGTTAGCTTAGTTTAGCTTAATTCCAATTGTGCTCACTAAGTGTTTGGTTTAATGTCTCTTTACAATTGTGTTACTTTAATTTCTGCATTTAAAGTGTTTATTAATTTTCCTGTATTGTTTTACTTGTTGGAATCTTTACTTTCCGTTTGCTCAAGTTACCTTGCAATTGTAGGAATATATTGGGTTAGAATGTATTTCATGTTTGCATTTATTTCATTGCAATTGTAGGTTAGAATTTCAATTCTGAACACCCCCCCCCCCCCCCCCATTACATTAGAAAACCCAAGCAATAACCAAAGCAATCCTAAGGATACCATCTTATCAGTTACACTCGTTTGAGAGATGACCCGAGTCATCTCTATGCTACATTAGTTTAGAGGGGGTTCGATTAATTATAAAAATTTATTTTGATATCGTGGTACGACACACGACTGCATCAGGACCCTCCATACACTAGAGATGACACGCCTCCTCCTTCCTATGATCCACTAACATCACGTCCCATAGTTTACTGAGTGGATACTTGTCCTCACCGTCACAACTACAAAGATCTGAGTCCTCCACCATACTTTCCTCCAATCCACCAATGGGCCCCGGGGAGACTCGAACAAGAGTTTATCCATCAACTAAGCTGACCCTGATTGTCAGACTACATTACTCCAGGAATAGCCCAGGTACATCTCATCTTTCTCTTGTGAATTTATCCCAACATCATCCTTTATTACTATTTGACACATAGTCTTGTAGGAGTTAGAGAAATCTTGGAACAATTACAAGAAGGGCATTGATACCGATAGAAGAGGCCTTAGGCTAAACACTCAAATGGTTGGATCGAGGAGTCAGGAACTCGAGGAGTCGAGATCATAAAGGAGGTGGGGTCATGAGCACTTAGAAGTTGGTTAGCATAATTCCGCCCCAGGTATTCCCTAAAGAGGGAATGTCCAAGGGAAGGCTACAATAAAGGGGTGCGACAATTAGGGACCATGAGGAGGAGATGGTTTCCAACTAAAAGGGTGCATTGGCTGGAGGCATTCGTTACCCCAAGAGGCACATAGTAATGGTCAAGGGTCTATAAATATGGAGTCAGGTGGACTGAGGTGGGGTATATTGTGATTCTAAAAGTTTCGCGTGCATTCTTTTCTTTCCATTTTCATTTCTTCGATCTAATTTTGGCATCAGAGGGGTAGTGTCGGAGCATCGACAACCTCTAACCTATATTATATTGGATAGGATCACAACGCGACTAGGCAAACATGCTCTCTCGAGAGGACTCAAAAAAAGGGGCAAGAAGTTGACCATAACATTGGCATCGTTTGTGGAAACTTTGAGCGAAATATGGACATGTGGAAGAGCCATCCATCCCCCACCCAATCCTGAGGGACAAGGAGGGGCATATCCATGTTTGGAAGAGCAGGGCCTCCCTCCTCCTAATGAAAATGGAGGGAAGGCTATTCGGGAAGAGGAAAGATCTGCGAGGGGTAAGGGGTTGACTCATATCATTCCACTCATCACTTGGGATGAGCAAGAAGAGAGTTAGCCAACAGCGCATCAGGTCCGACATAGACCTACCCCATTCATAGAGGAGATTATACTAAAAGAACTCCCCTCCGATTTTCATTCTCTCTACCTGGAAGAATATGACAACTCGACATATCTAGAGGAACACCTTTGTAAATTCGAGAACACGACTCTTTTGCATCAATACTCCAACGCCATCAAGTGTCGATTATTTATCACTATCTTGGTGGGGTCGACACAGAGATGGTTCCAATCATTGCATCTTGGATCTCTAACTTCCTTTGAAGATCTGTGTGACGTTTTCCTGCACCATTTCTCTAGTTGTAAGAAGTACCAATAAACTACTTTCAGCTTGTTCAATCTGAAGCAGGAGCAGACTGAGCCCTTGAGAGGATATATCCAGTGGTTCGCTCGAGCCGCTTAGAAGTCCCGACTACCACTCCAGAAGTCCTTATGGCGGGAATATCTCAAGGATTGAAGAATGAGACCTTCTTCCCTTTCTTGGCGAAGAAGCTCTCAGGAGATTATGATGAACTACTTGGCAAAGTGAAGAAGTACATCAATGTGGAGAAGACCCAGAAGGTCGATCAGACCCCAAAAAAACCTATTGTAGGTTCAAACTCAGCTAGAAAATGCAGTACACCCTGACCAAACACCACTAAGGCAGGAAAACTTCAAGTCATTTCCAACAGAGGCTCCTCAAGGAAGGGCCATGAGAGTAATGATGGTCGAGTATCTTGCCCAACCAGGAACCACCCGAAAAGGGCTATGGAGATCTGCGGAAAACATAAGGTCCTCCAGTGACATAAGATCTATGTGAGGGGGCCCCATATCCCACCCCACCCCTCTTCGTCTCAGTACCTCTACGTTTATCATAGAGTATGGTCATTTAAGTGATGGTTGTCAGGACTTGAGATAGGAGATAGAAAGGAGGGAGTACCCTCATTTACAGCAATACCTAGAGCCTAGCCCGGAGGATGTTAGGCCCTAGCAAATTTTTTACTCAGGACCCCACACCCGACTAGAACCTTATGCACCTCAAAGAGAGGATAGGAGAATGTTTCATTATCAGAGACTCCCACAGAGAGAGGTCAGAGCAATGGGGTGCCCTCAACTCCAAGGGAATTACAAATATCATTGGAGGAGGATCGATAGATGGTGATTCCAACAAGGCTTGAAAGTCATATGCTTGATTGATAGAAAGTCTTGCTATTGAAGAAGATTATGCTGCTCGGGAGGCTCTATCGTTTAGTTTTGAACTAGGGGACCTGATGGGTGTCATATTCCCGCACAGTGATAATCTGGTGATTCGAGCCACCATTGAAAATTATAAAGTGGTGTCGATGCTTGTGGATTCAGGAAGTTCGATTAATGTTCTTTTCCAAAAATTCTTTAACTGTATGTAGATGGAAGAGGCATGAATTGAAGAAATAGTGAACACTGTTTGACTTTTGCAAGGGAGACAAGTTGACTTTTGCAATGTCAATTCACCTTGCTATTGACATTGGGAGACAAGTTGAGCTGGAGAACCAATATGAATCCTTTCTTAGTGGTGGATGCTCCCTCAGTATACAACGCCATTTTGGGGTGCTCGTTTCTCTTGGTGTTTATAGTCATGGCATCCCCATACCACTAGAAGATGAAGTTTCCAATGGGCCATTCCATGGGAGAGGTTCAAGGGGATCAGAAGGCGGGCTGAGGATGTTATATTGAGATGATTAGGTCAGACTAGAAGTTGGAAAGGCTAGCATATGCTTTAGTACTCACAGCTCGAAGGTTGCGATCATACTTCCTTGTCCATCCAGTGACTGTACTCACTAGCAGCAAGCTAAGTTGAATGTTAACCAAGCCTAACTTCTTGAGATGGTTGGCAAAGGGGGCAGTGAAGCTAAGCGAGTATGATATATAGTACCTGTTAGTGAAAGCCCTAGAGTCAATCATGTGATGATTGTTGTATGGACTTTATTGTATCATATTCCTATTTATAAAGGCATGGTTATTATATTTACTTGTATTGGTGCCAAATAACTAAGTATAATAACGTCCTTGAGTAGTAGGTTCTTATCTATATCAATCGATTGGCTGAATCGATAATGGGATGATATAGAGAACACTACTTTTAATCATTCCTAGTCAAGTATTAACATTCAGAGACAATGTTAATGCGTAGAGACTAGCATGTAGGTCATTACGATGACTTGATCTCACAAGTCATAGATATAAGATATCAAATTGACACATGAGTATGCATTGGAGAATGTATACTGAATGACCCGCCATGAGAAAATATCATGGATCGTTATATGAGTGTCATATACTTTCTCATGTGGCTATTAGTATGACCATTAGTCCTTAGACCTGAAGTCACCATGGTTCCCTATATAAGGAGTTGCATACTTTGACTTCGTCAAACGTCACCCGTAAATGGATGGACTATAAAGGCGATTACTGGGTATGTGACAAATTATGTGGAGGGATGTGAGTGATATAGATGGAATCTATCCCTCCTATATGACGGGGGTGACATAGATATTTTTGATAGAGTGAGACCACGAAGTGCATGACCATGCCCAAATGAGTCAATATGAGATATTGAGCTCATTTGATTAGAGTGAGTCTACTTGGAGTTCAAGATATAGATTGTACCGAGGATGACACGGTCTATGCCTCAATTGGTCAATCTAGATGTCAAGGATAGAGGGACATTGTCACATTTGTGAAAGTCACAATTAGTAGTCACAAAGGTGATGTTGGAGCTCAATATTCTTGTAACTTCGGTAGCAATGATGTGTTGCTAGATACCGCTCATTGCTTATGTTCCTAAATCGATTTAGAGACATTGCCAACGTTACAAGAACCTATAGGGTCACACACAAAGGACAATTAGATGGAGATTAGGTTCATATAATGAACCATGAGGATTAGGTTCATGGGATTAAGAGTAATCCAAATTAGACTAATTGAGTTGGACTCAATTTGATTTAAGTGTTGAATGAGTCTAATTTAGATTTGATTCATCAAATAAATTTAAATTAATGGATAGAGATTCATTAAATTAAATTGACTTGAATCAAATGGTTGGATTCGATCAACCATGGGAGATAAGAGGTCAAGTTTGACTTGACTTGAGAGGGAAGATGAAAGGTCAAGTTTGACTTGACCAAATGTCATGTCATGATGATGACTTGGCATGGTCGGCCAATGATGATGCTCCACATCATCATTGACTTATCATGTGGTGCCACCTCATGAGGGAGACCAAGAGCCATTGACTCTTGGAGTTACATGCATGCATGTAACCCCCCAAGTCATGAAGTGGCCGGTCACTCCATTTGATGGGTGTAATTGATTTTGGTGAGTTACTAGAACTTCATCTTCTTCCTTGGATCATCCTCTCAAGCTCCCCTCTCCTCCGTGGCCGAAACTTCTAAGGGTGCTAGCACACTCTAGGTTTCTTTTCTCCACCTATTGCTTGTGTGGATACCAATAGAGGAGTGTACACTTGACACTCTAGAGTTCCGGCAAGCTATTTGGACGAGCGGGATTTGCGAAGGGCGTCGCATCAAGGGTAGCACTCTCAACTTCTAGATCTAAGGTAGATCTAGGTTTACTTAGCACATACATGTTTTTTATTTTAATATATCTTCGCACGAATCCGTGGCCGGACTTCCAGGGTTTCCGCAACGCAAAAAGCAGTTTTTATGGCTCGGAAAGTCCAACAGTGGTATCAGAGCCACGTGCGAAGCATGTGTGTGTTTCGTTTTTGTAGTTTTTATATTAGATATAAAAATTATATATTTTTATGTTTCTATAAATTTCCTATTTTTATCGAATTTTTGGGTATTTTTCTCGAAGAGTCGAAGCAACGAGTGTTGGGACACTTGTAGGCTTCAACCATCGAGAAAAACTCTCCGAAACGGCGAGTTCTCGCTTTAGGTTTTTGGGGCAGTGACTTAAGTCGTTGTAAGATCATAGTAGGGACACTCGCAAAGTTTATTTTACGAGTAGGGGCGCTGCCCCTATCCCTGAAAGGGGCCTTGTCCCGCGATCGCGCCCAGAAACTGCTTAGCGGGACCGTTATGGAGAGGTGACTCATAAAATTAAAAAAAATAGGAAAAATTATAGAAATTTTCTATAAAAATACATAATTTAGAATTATGTATAATTCTGTGATTGTCATGGCCCAAGAACCCCAATATGATTGGATGATGATGTGTTGTAATTCATAATACGGCCTGCGTACCATTTTTGTGGTTGTGTGTATTGTATAGTGTATGCGACCTGCGCGTCGTGCCTCTTCTTTTGAAATTCTAGTTATAAATAGTTTTAGAATCGAATGTAACTCGAGTTTCATATTTGTAATATACAAAATGGAGCGGTGGAAAGTCCACTTGTAGACGAAGTTACGAGAAGGGTGCCGATGACACATGGCGGTCAAAGGAAGTGCTTGGAGAAGCCGCTAGCCCTAGGTTGACCGTCCGATCTTCTCATTGGCTTGAGAAGATCGTAGTAGGGTCATGACCACATCACAGTTAATTTTATATATATATATATATATATATATATTTGATTTTGCTTGTATGTATGTGATGCATGCTAGTAGAATAATGCTTGTATATATATGATGCATGCTAGAATAATGCTTGTATGTATGTGATGCATGCTAATGTAGGATAATAAAGGCATCAATGCGTATATGATACACATTATGATTAAATTAGATCTTAATCAAATCAACTCGTAAATGCCTACCAAGTCCTTGATACCCATCACTACCTCGATCATTTGTAGTTGTTGAATCTGCCAAAGCAGAGCAACGCATATTATCTTGGTAGGGTGCGGAGGGACAATCTTGGTCCCGCCTATCACGACTTGGGTTAGAGTAAGCTCAATTAGATTGAGTAAAACTAGTTAACTCAATTGGATCGAGTAGAACTATAGACATATTCCAACCGTTGAAAAGATAGGATAATATCGCATTTACACTAAATCTTGGGTGATTTAGCCAAAGCTAACTCAAGGTCTTTTGTAAATGTGGGTCTTGATCATATAAATAAGAGTTGCATAGAGATGTAATCGTTAATGTGTTACCCACCGATCGTACTAAGTCTTGGGCGATTTAGCCAAAGTTAACTCCAGGCTTAGTATGATGTGGATCTTGTCCCGCAGGAATTATAGCTAGTTTGTATGAATCTAGTAATGTGGTTTGACCACATCCATAACTCGATTCTACAAAATTCCTATAATTCAGTGGGAGCATCATTTGATTAAAGGCCTAATTAAATGATAAAAGAAATATGATATTAATTCTCTGCATTGTATGTTGTAGATTACTATGTCGACAAACACGAACACTCTCTCTCTGCGTTCTGTCCTTGAGAAGGATAAGCTCAATGGAGCAAATTTCCTGGACTGGTACAGGAACCTGAGAATTGTTCTCACCCAAGAAAGGAAATCAGACGCCCCGGAGCAGCCCATTCCAGGCACCTTCCGCCATCGCCGCTGAAATGACAAAGATGCTTACAAGAAGCATCAAGATGATGCATTAGATGTGTCATGTCTAATGCTCGCGACCATGAACTCTGAGCTTCAGAAGCAACACGAGTTCATGAATGCTTATGATATGGTTGGACATCTTCGTCAACTATATCAAGGACAAGCAAGGCACGAGAGATATGAAGTCTCTAAGGCATTGTTTGGTTCCAAAATGCAAGATGGGACTCCTGTAGGTCCATATGTACTCAAGATGATTAGGTACGTAGAAAACCTACAGAGATTGAGATTCCCCCTTGGCCAAGAGTTGACCACTGACTTAATCTTGCAGTCTTTGCCGCAAAGCTACAATCAATTTGTCATGAATTACAACATGAATGAAATTGATAAGCCACTGCCTGAGATGCTCAGCATGTTGAGAACTGCTGAGCTCAACCTTAAGAAGGGAAAATCTGACGCCATTTTGATGGTGCAAAAGAAGAAAGGCAAGGACAAGCCTAAAGGTAAGGGAAAGTCCCAAGCCAAGGGCAAAGGCAAGGAACTGAAACCCAAAGGAGGGGTGGCCAAGGAAGGGGCTTGCTTCCACTGCAAGGAAGTTGGACATTGGAAGCATAACTGCAAGGCATACCTGGAAGATCTTAAGAAGAAGAGAAGTGAGACTTCTACTTCAGGTATAAATGTTATAGAAGTCAATCTATCTATTTCTTCATCATGGGTATTAGATACCGGATGCGCATCTCACATTTGTACCAATGTGCAGGTGCTGAGAAATAGCAGGGCATTGACAAAGAGCGAGGTGGACCTACTAGTAGGCAATGAAGCAAGGGTTGCTACTGTTGCTGTAGGAACTTATGATCTATCTCTGCCCTCTGGGCTTGTACTAGAATTAGATGAATGTTGTTATGTGCCTGCCTTAACTAAGAACATCATTTCGGTTTCTTGTTTGGACAAGAAAGGATTTACATTTATAATAAAGAACAAATGTTGCTCAGTTTATTTAAATGATATGTTCTATTGTAGTGTACCTCTAATGAACGGACTCTACTTTCTAGACTTAGAGAGTCCTATCTATAACATAAGTACCAAAAAGTTCAAGTCAAATAAGTTAAACCAAACCTATCTCTGGCATTGTCGCTTATGTCACATAAATGAGAGTCGCTTATCTCAGCTCCATGAGGATGGGCTGCTAGACTCATTTGATTTTGAATCATATGAGACATGCGAGTCTTGCCTTTTAGGCAAGATGACCAAGACTCCCTTTAGTGGACACAACGAAAGAGCAACAGACTTGTTAGGACTTATACATAGTGATGTATGTGACCCTTTCAATGTTGCTGCTAGAGGTGGTTACAGGTACTTCATTATATTTACTGATGACTTCAGTAGATATGGTTATGTGTATCTTATGACACATAAATTAAAATCCTTTGAAAAGTTCAAAGAATTCAAGAATGAAGTACAAAACTAGCTTGACAAGAGTATTAAGATACTTCGATCAGATCGAGGTGGTGAATACCTTAGCCATGAGTTTCGTGACTATCTAGCTGAGTGTGGGATTCTATCCCAACTCACTCCTCCTGGAACACCACAGTGGAATGGTGTATCCGAAAGGAGGAATCGTACCATATTAGATATGGTACGATCTATGATAAGTCACACAGATCTTCCTATATCCTTTTGGGGATATGCTCTAGATACAACAACCTTTACCCTTAACCGTGTACCATTCAAGGCTGTGATAAAGACACCATATACGATATGGACAGGGAGAAATCCCAAGATGTCTTTCATGAGGATTTGGGGTTGTGAGGCTTACGTTCGACGCCAAGTCTCAAACAAACTAGGGCCCAAATTCGATAGGTGCTATTTTTTTGGATATCCCAAGGATACAAAGGGATATTACTTCTACATTCCTAGTCAGCGCAAAGTGTTTATAGCAAAGACTAGGGTTTTTCTAGAAAGGGATTTTGTTTCTAGAAAAACTAGTGGGAGTACGTTCGATCTTGAAGAAATTCAAGATAAGGACCATAACACTGAGGTCTTGATGGAGGTTGAACAGGAACCACAAAGTGTTGTGGGTGATGAGATTGTTGCACAAAGAGTTGTGGAACAACCACCTGTTCTTGTAGACCTACCTCTTCGCAGGTCTGATAGGGTACGTCGTCAGCCTGAGAGATATTCATTTCTCTTATCTGACCATAATGACATTATGCTCATTGAGAATGAGCCTACCTCATATCAGGAAGCTGTGATGAGCCCAGATTCTGAGAAATGGCTAGAGGCCATGAGATCCGAGATGGAATCCATGTACACCAACCAAGTATGAACTTTGGTTGATCCACCTGAAGGGGTCAGACCCATTGGGTGTAAGTGGGTCTTTAGGAGAAAGACTGACATGGATGGACTTACGCATACCTATAAGGGCCGATTGGTGGCTAAAAGTTTCAAGCAAATTCATGGTATTGACTATGATGAAACCTTTTCTCCAGTGGCGATGTTTAAGTCCATTCGAATCTTGCTTGCTATTGCAGCATACCACGATTATGAGATCTGGCAGATGGATGTCAAAACCGTGTTTCTAAATGGAAACTTACTCGAGGATGTGTACATGACACAACCTGAGGGTTTTGAAGATCCACAACATACTGGGAAAGTATGCAAGCTGCAAAGGTCCATTTATGGGCTAAAGCAAGCCTCTCGGAGCTGGAATCTTAGATTCAATGATGCGATCAAACAGTTTGGTTTCATCAAGAATGAAGATGAACCCTGTGTCTATAAGAGGGTTAATGGGAACACAGTTGTCTTCCTTGTATTGTATGTGGATGACATACTACTCATTGGGAATGACATCCCTTCACTACAGTCTATGAAGATTTGGCTGGGGGCGTGCTTCTCAATGAAGGACTTAGGTGAAGCAGCCTGTATTCTAGGCATCAAGATCTATAGAGATAGATCTAAGAGATTGCTTGGCCTAAGTCAGAGTACATACATTGACACGGTATTACTACGGTTTGCCATGCAGAATTCCAAGAAGGGACTTCTGCCGATGTCACATGGTGTGAGTCTTTCGAAGACTCAAAGTCTCTCTTCTAGAGAGGGGAGAGACCGCATGGATAAGATCCCTTACGCATCTGCTATAGGATCTATCATGTACGTCATGCTGTGTACTCGTCCTGATGTCTCGTATGCTTTGAGCATGATGAGTAGATACCAGTCAGATCCAGGTGAGCGTCACTGGATAGCAGTCAAGAATATTCTTAAGTACTTGAGAATGACTAAAGAATATTTCTTGATATTTGGAGGCAATGAGGAGCTAGCTGTAAAGGGTTACAGCGATGTCAGCTTCCAAACTGACCAGGATGATTATAGATCGCAGTCAGGGTTCGTGTTTTGCTTGAATAGTGGCGCTGTGAGCTGGAAGAGTTCGAAGCAGGACACAGTTGCTGATTCTACAATAGAAGCCGAGTATATCGCTGCATCTGAGGCAGCAAAGGAGGCAGTTTGGATCTGCAAGTTCATTACTGAGCTTGGGGTGGTTCCTAGCATAGCAGATCCCATAGAGCTCTATTGTGACAACAATGGAGCGATTGCACAGGCTAAGGAACCTCGCTCACACCAGCGGACCAAACACATACTACGGCGCTTCCATCTCATTCGAGAGATTATCTATAGAGGAGATGTGAAGATTTGCAGAGTACCCACAGAGGCTAACATCGCAGATCCCTTGACCAAGGCTTTGGCACAGAAAAAGGATGATGGTCACACGAGGTCATTGGGTATTAGATACTACGGTGATTGGCACTAGTGCTAGTGAGAGATTGTTAGTGAAAGCCCTAGAGTCAATCATGTGATGATTGTTGTATGGACTTTATTGTATCATATTCCTATTTATAAAGGCATGGTTATTATATTTACTTGTATTGGTGTTAAATAACTAAGTATAATAACATCCTTGAGTAGTAGGTTCTTATCTATATCAATCAATTGGCTGAATCGATAATGAGATGATATAGAAAACACTAGTCTTAATCATTCCTAGTCAAGTATTAATATTCAGGGACAATATTAATGCGTAGAGACTAGCATGTAGGTCAACACGATGACTTAATCTCATAAGTCATGGATATGAGATATCAAGTTGACACATGGGTATGCATTGGAGAATGTATACTGAATGACCCGCCATGAGAAAGTATCATGGATCGTTATATGAGTGTCATATACTTTCTCATGTGGCTATTAGTATGACTATTAATCCTTAGACCTGAAGTCACCATGGTTCCCTACATAAGGAGTTGCATACTTTGACTTCGTCAAACGTCACCCGTAAATGGGTGGACTATAAAGGTGATTACTGGGTATGTGACAAATTATGCGGAGGGATGTGAGTGATATAGATGAGATATATCCCTCCTATATGATGGGGGTGACATCGATATTCTTGATAGAGTGAGACCACGAAGTGCATGACCATGCCCAAATGAGTCAATATGAGATATTGAGCTCATTTGATTAGAGTGAGTCTACTTGGAGTTCAAGATATAGATTGTACCGAGGATGGCACGGTCTATGCCTCAATTGGTCAATCTAGATATCAAGGATAGAGGGACATTATCACATATTGTGAAAGTCACAATTAGTAGTCACAAAAGTGATGTTGGAGCTCAACATTCTTGTAACTTGGGTAGCAATGATGTGTTGCTAGATATCGCTCATTGCTTATATTCCTAAATCGGTTTAGGGACATTTCCAACGTTACAAGAACCTATAGGGTCACACACAAAGAGCAATTAGATGGAGATTAGGTTCATATGATGAACCATGAGGATTAGGTTCATGGGATGAACCAAATTGGATTAAGAGTAATCCAAATTAGACTAATTGAGTTGGACTCAATTTGATTCAAGTGTTGAATAAGTCTAATTTAGATTTGATTCATCAAATCAATTTAAATTAATGGATAGAGATTCATTAAATTAAATTGACTTGAATCAAATGGTTGGATTTGATCAACCATGGGAGATAAGAGGTCAAGTTTGACTTGACTTGAGAGGGAAGATGAAAGGTCAAGTTTGACTTGACCAAATGTCATGTCATGATGATGACTTGGCATGGCCGACCAATGATGATGCTCCACATCATCATTGACTTATCATGTGGTGCCACCTCATGAGGAAGACCAAGAGTCATTGGCTCTTGGAGTTACATGCATGCATGTAACCCCCCAAGTCATGAAGTGGCCGACCACTCCATTTGATGGGTGTAATTGATTTTGGTGAGTTACTAGAACTTTATCTTCTTCCTTGGATCATCCTCTCAAACTCCCCTCTCCTCCTTGACCGAAACTTCTAAGGGTGCTAGCACACTCTAGGTTTCTTTTCTCCACCTATTGCTTGTGTGGATACCAATAGAGAAGTATACACTTGACACTCTAGAGTTCCGACAAGCTATTTGGACGAGCGAGATTTGCGAAGGGCGTCGCATCGAGGGTAACACTCTCAACTTCTAGATCTAAGGTAGATCTAGGTTTACTTAGCACATACATGTTTTTTATTTTAATATATCTTTGCACGGATCCGTGGCCGGACTTCCGTAGTTTCCACAACGCAAAAAGCGATTTTTGCGGCTCGGAAAGTCCAACAGTACCAGCCAAGGATTGTCATAAAAGCCCAAATTTTGGTAGATTTTTTGACTGAGATACCAACATGCTAATGGACTCGGGTGTGACAGAGGGATTGTAGTATGTCTAGCAGATCTTTGTTGATGGGTCGACCGAAGCAGAGGGGAGTGGGGTTGAAATATTTCTCATATCCCCTTTCAGAGAAGAGATGCAAATTTCGATACACCTTGGATTCAAGGCCTCTGACAACGAGACCGAGTATGAAGTAATGTTATGACTTCAAGCGGCCTAGGCAGCAGGAGCAACCTAGGTTTGGGTGTACCCAGACTCACAATTGGTGGCCTCCCAAATTCAAAGCTCTTTCGCCATCAAAGACGAAAGCATGGTGAAGTACGTGGAGGACTATGAGTGATTGAAGTCACAATTCCTTGAAGTTGAAGTTAAGCAAATTCCATGAGAAGAGAATAGATAGGCAAATGAATTGGTCATGCTAGCTTGTTCATTAATAGAGTCGGCTTCTTAGGATCCTTTATATTTTGAGTTGACTACCTCCCTGGTGATTCAAAGTGTAGAGGGGCCCACCAACAAAAAGGAAGGGATGATGTTCAACTGGAAAACCGAACTAGAGGCGTATCTAAGGGATTGGAGTGTCCCGACTGATCCTAAGATCACTTTTCCCTTGTTAAAAAGGGTGAGACACTTCATAGTGTTCGATGAAGCTCTCTTTAAGAGGTCTTTCGGAAGGTCATTGCTGCAATATCTAGGAACACAAGAGGTCAGAGGGATTCTCAGAGAAATCAATGAAGGCACTTGTTTGGAGAGTGATATTGGTCGGCTACTTTTGGCCCACCTTGAATTAAGATGTTGCCTCCCTGGTCAAAGTATGTCGAGTCTACTAGCTACACAACATAGTTGGGCCAATGTCATTGGCCCCTGGCAAAAGCTATTCTTAATTGTGGCAATGGATTATTTTTCTAAGTTAGTCGAGATCGAGCCCTTAACAAGTATCATTGAGGGGGAGATAATATAGTTCTTGTGGCAGAATATCCTGTATCGATATAGAGTACCTCGACGGCTGATAAGTGATAATGAATGACAATTTCAAGGTCATCGGATCCAGAAGTGGTGCCAAAATCTCATGATCAAGCAAGCTTTTATCTCTGTGTTGCACCCTCATGCTAACCGATAGGTAGAAGTAACCAATTGAATCATTGTCACTACAACAAAAATGGAAATTAGCGACGAAATTTTTTCGTCACTAATACCAAAAATTCACCACTAAATAAAATTTTCGACAAAATAATTTCGTCGCTAGAGTCGTCGTAATAAGTTTGTCGCAAAGACAAATTAACAACTAATTAAGACCTTTTCATCGTTAATATTACCAACGAAATAAAAATGTCGCCAAAAATAAAACTTTCGTCGCAAAATCCTGAATGTCGGAAAGAGGAAAATAAGCGATATTCGTGACGAAATATCATAATTTTGTCACTAAACATCAGTCGAGTGACCCAATAAAGCAGTCGACTACCAATTTTTTGTCCTGCCACATAATCGGGAGAGACTCGACCAGCAACTCGACTGACACGTTAATGACGAAAAAATCTCATTTCATCGCTAAATATCAGTCGATTGTCGCAAGAAATGACTCGTCTGTCTTTTTTTGGCCAACCACAGAATCGGGAGGCCCTCGACTGGCGACTCGACTAGAGACTTATTTGCGATGAAATATATAAGTTTCGTCGCTAATGTCCTGAAGCAAGCGAGCGCGTCAACTAGCACCTCGACTGATACACCAAACTTTAGTGACAAAATTAATAATTTCATCGTTAAACCTCAAATTCCTGATGTTGTATACCGACAGTTAGCGACAAAATGGAACTTATTCATCGCTAACCATGAAAATATAGATTTCTAGAATTCATTTAATTTGTATTCGAAATCCTGTAATACAATATCAATAATAATTTAACTTAACAACATACAACTCAAATAATACAACCAACATATACATTTAAAAACAATTAACATAACATCGAATTTAAGGTCCAAAACATCCAATTTAAACTCCAAAACATCCAATTTCACAAATCCATAGTATTCAAATACAAAAACATTAAATGTTACAAACACTAAGATGGAGGAGGAGGTGGAGCTGAAGATGACTCGTGCATTAATGATTGTAATGCTCCAGGTGCAAGCCGATTCAGAATTGCTTCAAACATATCTTGTCTTGATCTCATTGATGCCAACTCATCTTGGGTGCTAACTAATTGAGCCCGAGTGTTTGCTAGCTCCTCTTGCGTCCCTTCTAATCTTTGCTCGGCAGATTGAAGTTGTTCACGCAATACTGTGTTAGTTGTTTTGGAGGAGGAACTAACATATGAAGAAGTGGATCTAACTGGTTTTGGCCCACTTCCAAGTCCTCTAATATATCCAGAGCAAACACCAAAGACTTGATCACAAATCTGATCTGCAATATGAACAACAATGATGTCATCTCCGATTTCTTATGATTGGATGTGTTTATCTCGTAGTCTCACCATATCACCCTAAGAATAACAAACATATTATTAATATATTTACAAATAATTATGCAAATTTAAAAATAATTTTACTAAATTTTATCGATTATATCTTACGTATGCAGCCTCGGCTCTCTCCCCACTCCACCCTTTTGACGAGTTTCAGTGGGTTGTATTGAAGATAGTAATCCGATCTTTTCTCTGAGACTGATCAGTTTGAAAAATATTATAATGTGTTAATATTTAAAATATCAAACAATATACTGTAACTATAAAGTTTGTACTTACACCGTCGTAACTGTATTGGATGAATGATTTAGAGCCACCTCGATGGGTAAATGGTAGTTGTGCTCGATTTTGGGCATTTGTTGTCGATCGTGTCTACAATATAGAAATTTGTTAAGATAAAACGTAAGACATGAGTTATAGAACAAATATTTTAATTTGTATATATTGAGTTACTTGAAATTTCTCTGATTCAAACAGATCACACATATAGTTCCAATCTTCTTGCGTCTCACAATACTCGATCGGCATATGATGTCGGCGCTCAGTAGAGGGAAGATGCAGTAGGCTCTTATATCTTATTTCTATTGTCTCTATACCTTGCACTCATTAGCCTGTTGATCTCCTTTCTTACCGACGTTGCCTCGTCGACAAAACTGATATCGAAAGCAGTCTGAAAAAATACCAATATTGAAATTTATTAACGAATGATGGTTGATTATATAAATATCAAATTACTTGTACTTACTGCTAATCGATCATATATCATATGTTTATTGTCCGCAAGGATATACTTCCAGCTCTTAGCTTGTAAGGGAGCGAACTTCTTAATTGATAGCCCTAACTCTGTCATAAAAGTAGTTGCATTTGTCTCGATAGGGTGACCATCGCTCTTACAGAAGGTAATGGGTAATCTATCCTGTTCCTCGATTTGCCGTCTGAGCCGATCAGAGTGTGTGCCTTGTGTCTCTCTACGTGTCGGATGAACTGTAAATCAAAGAATATTAACAATTAACAAGTTAAATAAATAGCAAATAAAATATACATATATAAAATCACATAACTAACCAGTAGGAGCAGAAGCACTATCATCGTCAGGCGTAGGCACAACTGGGGGGCGCTCAATTCTCTTATGCGGCATAGCTGTGACATAAATCATTATATACAGATCCACATATAATAAAAGATTATATTAAATACATGAATTATAAATGAAGAACAATATAAATACCATGTACATACATCTAATCGCTATCATCATCTGAAAAGGATAAATAATCATCTGCCTCACTATCAATTTCGCTATCATCATCATCAACAATACGATTACTTTGAGCGCCCATATCCAGATCAACTTGTGCATTTGCCATATTAATTTGGTGATGCTCAACATCTAATCGACAAAGTTGAGTTATTGCTAAGTCTTCACCGACTACTGAAGTTGAATCATTGGATGAAATCTCTTGGTTTGACTCCATGATCAAGATATTACCACCTTCAAAATCTTCAGACACTTCATCAACTTCAGTTACTTCGTATATATCTCGGTGGTGAACTCTTTGCATGACCTTCCAATCACCTCCACATTTGATATCATTCAAATAATACACTTTCTTTGCTTGGTTAGCCAAAATGAATGGGTCATCATCATACTATGTTTTAGAAGTGTCAATACACAAGAGATTATACTCTTCCACTAACGATTTTTTTTTTTTGGATTTCATTGGAACCATTTACACCAAAATAATTGAACTTTATACTTGAAAGAGTAAAATATTTAGACCACATCCTTCAACACACCAAAAAAATCTAAATTGTCCCCATCGTCAGAGGATGATACACTAACCCCACTATTCTAAGTAGTTCTGCGTGGATCACGGGACGTCATATGATATCGAATCTCATTTACTATGCATGCATCATATAGTTGAACTTCATGATCAGGTCCCATTGCTAAATAATACAACTCATCTGTGATCTTTGAATTTGTTAAATTTTTTAGCGCTACAATTTTATCCCTAAATCATAGTGGGAAATCTCGCTCGTGATTTTGCATCACTTGATCAGCATGAACCTTTTGGGACACAAGTTGTAGATGCTCATTGTATAAAACTTAATAAATTTAAACTCTGTGAATGAAAAAGAATTAAAGTAATAACTTAATGTAAACACTTATTTTCGATATCGGTCGACTTCTTTACAATTGTTTAGAATGTATCAATGTGCTTTCTTAAACAATGATAATGGTAATTTTTAACGTTGTTGGTTGCCAAAGACTCTTGTTTCCTATGAGAAAACACTTAATTTGCATTTTGATGGTTGGATATTTTTATTGCGTTCCGGCCTAGAAAAACTTGTCTCAATCTGACTCATATACAACGAGCTGAAAGTCAAGGTCTCATTTACAATATACCCCTCTACAATAGATCCTTCAGGTCATGATTTATTACGAACATATTTTTTTAGCCTTTCCAAATATCGTTCAAAGGGATACATCCATCGTGACGAAACTGGCCCAGCCAACATAGCTTCACGAGGTAAATGGACTGTCAAATGGACCATAATGTTAAAAAATGTCGGAGAAAATATCCGTTCCATCTTACACAATATCAGGACTATTTGCTCCTCCATTCTACATAAGTCCGCTGTGTGTAAAGATCTTGCAGTGATCTTTTTGAAGAAATCACATAGCTCAATTAGTGTGCTACATATGTCTTTTGGGAAAAATTTACATACGGGAACTGGAAATATTCTTTGCAATAATACATGACAATCATGTGATTTTAGTCCATATATCTTTCCTTCATTTGCATTCACATGTCTAGATATATTAGCAGCATAACCATCTGGAAACTTAACTGATTTCAAAAATTCACAAAATTCATGCCTTTCTTCCAGTGTTAACGTGTAACTTGCATATAGCTTCCTGAATTTGTCTTCTACCAGCTGTAAATGCAACTCACTCCTTATCCCCATATCTTGCAAGTCTAATCTTTCTTTGAGAGTATCCTTTGACTTTCCGTCTATATTTAATAATGTGTCAATTAAAGCATCACAGACATTCTTTTCAATATGCATCACATTTAAATTGTGTCTCAATTTTAAACCTGACCAATACGGTAACTCAAAAAATATAGACTTTTTTATCCAATTTGTATCATCCGAAGATTGCTACCATTTTTTACTGAATAAAGGATGCTTACTGAATGTCACTTGGGGCATCGCGTTTAACTGCGCTAAAATCTCATATCCATTCATTAATTGTGGTGGTCCTTCTTGTTGGATCAATGCGGTTCGCTAGAGGGGGGGGTGAATAGCGAAAGAAAAAACATTTTCGAATTCGTTTCAAGACAAATATACGCAGCGGAAAGATAAGCAAAACAAAAAGTAAAGGAGACAATAGAAACAAGATATTTACTTGGTTCGTAGCCGAAGGCTACTACTCCAAGGCCCTAGTGGTCCTTGACCACGCACGGAGACTAAACAAACTCTTCCTCGTTGGAGGTAGGAGTTAATCGATACAAAAAAACTTGAGGTAGAGGGACACTCCCCCTCTCCTCGTTACGATAGAAAAATAGCTTCGAAGAATGTAAATGAGCAACGACACTAAAATTAAAACCGACGTACAAAAATAAAGGAAATGAAACCTAGACGTCGGAGAAGAAGAAGCACGTTGTTGTCGGTAGCTTTGCGGAGACTTTTTGGAAGCTTAGAATTGTTGTTAAAACCCTAGGTTTGGCCCTCCTTTTATAGCCTTTGAGCCCCTTTTCGAGTGGGTCTTCAACCAATCACAAATGGACACCAAACCGCTTTGAGGTGGAGTGATAAGCCTTGACTCTTCGAATCTGATCATTGACCATCGCCATCATCGATCGATGGCATCATCGATGACGATGGCGATCACCGATTGATGACCTTCGCAATGAGTCCTCCATAAAAACATAATTTCGATGGTCGTCGACCATACGATCTCGACCGAGACCATCTATAAGATGTCTTTGGTGGGATCTACGCTTAAGATCATCCCCGTAAAGAGGATACGACCTTACTTACTCTCGCACACACGAGCTTACCTCGATACTTACATGTCGCTTTTGCTTCCGGCCTTCCACTCGATTCCTTCGGCTCCCTCCGAAGTAACTCGAGTATCGCCCGACCACCGCGGCTTCCTCCGGGTGTCGCTAGCCTTCAGCTCCAGCTATATCAATCTTCTGCACACTCGATTTAGCTCGTGAGAAAACAAAATAGACTTAACTTTTGTGTCTTTGCTATAATCAAAACACAGGTTCGATTTCGGTGCCTCACTGCACCAACAATCTCCCCCTTTTTGATATATGGCAAAAACACACAAAGTTAAGGAAATTAAGTGCATGAAACAGTAAAGACAAGAAGCAAAAGTAGGAGTAATAAAAATATTTCTCAAGTTCTCCCCTTAGAGGAACCCTCCCCCTTGACCGAGGGTGAGTACTTGAAAAAGACTTTTAGTTCTCCAAACACAAAAGATAATGAGTTAAGTAAATGACATTACTTAACTTAGGCTTCTTAGAGTCAAAAATAAGTGCAAGTTAAGTCAAAAGGTTAATTATTCAAAAGGTTTAACTTTTGATTTCTTAACTTGGGCCTTTAAAGTTTTCAATTAGAAGAGTCAAACTGAACCTTACTCCCCCTTAACTTAGGCCAGAATCAAAGTTTTAAGTTAAGTTATCAATTTCAAAAATTTGAAATTGAACTTTGTCCTTTTCTTGAACCTTAACTTTGGCCTTTTCTCCCCCTTTTGACATAAATCAAGGAAAAAGTGGGGGGGGTTTAAGAAAACCCTAAGTCCAAGCATGATGATTTTAAAAATAGTATGTAAAAATAATTCATCTAAATGTTCAACTCTAGTTTGACTTGATTGAAATGATATTATCAACAAGTCCTGATTAGAGTTGGTTAATATTAGTTGCATATTTATACTACGAGGTTCATATTGAGGCACTTGATCTACATCTTGGAACACAGGTAGTGTCCTAACATCTCACGCCCATCTACTTGGCTAAGTACACAAACACATTAGTCCTATGTGTTGTGAGATGTACTGGCTCCTTAAATCTATAGGTGCATGATATCTAAGGTATGTCCTATGCTAGTTCCATCAAAATGAAAGATAAGAAATAGTAGTAAGAAAAGATAAGAAATAGTAGTAAGAAAATATAGTTTGCAAGTTCTTATTCTATTACGCACATGCCCAATTTTCATCTTAATAGACTAAATTCGGCTTCGGGTAGGGGTTTAGTAAATAGGTCTGCTAGGTTAGATTTTGATTCGACGTACTCGAGTTGTATGGCTCCGTTGGCCACATGTTCTCGAATGAAATGATGTTTGACTTCTATATGTTTGGTCCTAGAGTGACATATTGGATTCTTTGTAAGATTAATTGAACTAATATTATCTACGTGAAGTTTAGTATTCGTAAAGTCTAACTTAAAGTCGCGGAGAGTGTGCTTCATCCAAAGAAGCTGAGTGACACACTCACCCATCGCGATGTATTCGCCCGTGGTAGACAAGGCAACACAATGTTGCTTCCTCGCACCAACTCACTAGACTCGGTAGAGTAGTTGACAACAACCACTCGTGCTCTTTCCGAGTTTACTCGGCATAATCCGAATCGAGTAGCCGATTAGTTCGAACTCGGTAGATCTAGGATACCAAATACCGACATTAAGTGTACCCTTTAGATATCTAAGGATACGGCTTAACTAGGGTTAGGTGAGACTCCTTAGCACGGGTTTGAAACACAGGCGCACATACTTCTTGCAAATAAGATGTCGAATTAGGCTTGTTAAGTAGAGACTCCCTATCACACTCCTATAGTATTTTAAGTCAATGGACTTACTTTCTAGGTCTTCTCCTATGTTAACATTAATCGCCATTGGGGTGTTTATTATCTTAGCGTCTTGCATTCCAAATCTTTTAATTAACTCCTTAGTGTATTTTTGTTGATATAGGTATATACCATCCTTAGTTTGTTTAATTTGTAGACCTAAAAAGAAACTTAACTCGCCTACCAAGTTCATTTTGAACTCACTTTCCATGAGTGAAACGAACTCGTTTAGTAAGGCTGAGTTAGAGGTTCCAAAAATTATATCGTCTACGTAAATTTGAGCTATGAATATTTCTTTACCTAAGGTTTTTACGAAGAGAGTTGGGTCAACTAAGTCTTGGTTAAACCCTTTTGACTTAAGATGGATTGAAAGTCTCTCGTACCAAGCTCGAGGAGCTTGTTTAAGTCCATAGAGAGCTTTCTTAAGTTTTAGAACATGGTCGGGTTTATCTAGATTTTCGAATCCGGGGGGTTGGCTAACATAAACTTCTTCTTTAATGTATCCATTTAGGAATGCCGACTTAACATCCATTTGAAATAGCTTAAATCCTCGATGTGCGGCATAAGCTAGCAACATTCGAATGGATTCAAGTCTAGCTACTGGGGCATAGGTTTCGTCGTAATCTAAGCCTTCGACTTGGCTAAAACCTTTGGCGACTAACCTAGCCTTGTTTCTAACTACTTCACCTTTATCATCAAGCTTATTTCGAAACACCCACCTTGTTCCAATTATCGTTTTGTCTTTAGGTGGTGGTACTAATTCCCACACCTCGTTCCTAGTAAATTGAGCTAGCTCTTCTTGCATTGCAATAATCCAATCGGGATCAAGAAGAGCTTGTTCAATTGATTTGGGTTCTATCTTTGAAATTAAGGAAATTTGACTAAGGTTCCTATAGGATGCTCTAGTTCGAACTCCTAGATTAGGATCTCCTATCACTTGATCGATAGGGTGGTTAGTCTGAATCCTAGATTGGGTTGGGTTTGTGTCACCTAATGCTTGATCAATGGGGTGACTTGGTTGAACACTAGTTTGGTTGGAGTCATCTATCACTTGATCAATAGAGTGACTAGGTTGACCTAGGTTAGGATTAACACTAGACCTGATCTCCGGATCAGAGTTAGGTCTAGTATGAATCGGCTCGCTAATTGGGATTGCCGGGGGTTTTGTTGGTTCATGTCCTTCATCAAATACTACATTGATAGTCTCCTCGACTCTAAGGGTGTCGTGGTTATATACTCTATAAGCTCTACTTGTAGTCGAGTATCCTAGAAAGATTCCTTAGTGGTTTTGGATGTAAATTTCCTAAGTAATCCTTAGTGTTTAGGATATGTACCTTACACCCAAATACCCTAAAGTACTTGATGTTAGGTATTTTATCGTGATAAATCTCATCGAGGTCTTAAGGTGCCTCTTTACCATAAGGATCCTATTTTGGACATAGCAAGCCCGTACTAGCTACCCCAAAACCTATCGGGTAGGTCGTATTCGTTCAACATGGTCCTAGCGGCTTCTTGTAGAGTTCGGTTTTTCCGCTCCACTAGGCCATTTTGTTGAGGGGTCCTAGGGCAAGAGAATTCATGGTGGTATCCGTTTAGGTTACAGAAGTCGGTGAACCTTTGATTTTCGAATTCACCACCATGATCGCTTCTAAGTCTTTTAACCTTAAGGTCTTTTTGATTCTCGATTAATTTGAATAGATTAATTAATTGATCTAGGGTATCATTTTTATGTTTGATGAACCTAACCCAGGTAAACCTGGAGTAGTCGTCAATTATGACTAAGCAATATTGACTTCTATTGAGAGACTTGGCTCCATGTGAATCGAATAGATCCATATGCAGGAGCTCAAGTACACTTGAGGTTCGTTCTTGGTTAGTTAACTTGTGTTGTGTCCTAGGTTGTTTTCCTTGTTGACAAGCATTACAGATTTTATTAACCAAGTTGTTGAGGTTGGGTAAGCCTCTGACTAAGCCACTCTGACTCATCTTGTGGACGAGTCTTGGGTGTGAGTGACCGAGTCGTCGTGCCACAACCATGATTCCTCTTAGTGTCATAAGACACTTAGTTGAGAGTTGGTTAAATTGATCGTATAAATGTTGTTATTTCTAGTTCCTTTAAGAATTGTTTTAGAGGTTTCGTTGGTATTAATTATGCATTCATTTTCTAGAAATATAACCTTATAGTTATTATCACACAATTGACTTACACTAAGTAAGTTATATTCAAAATTCTCTACAAGTAATACATTTTTAATAACAAAATTCGTGTTAAGCTCGATATCACCTGATCCGATGATTTTGAGCTTGCCGTTATTCCCAAAGGCTACCGATCCTTGTCGTTTGAATCGAAGCTTTGCGAATTTGAGTTGATCCCCGGTCATGTGTCGGGAGCAACCGCTGTCCAACATCCATTGATCCTACACACAAGGTGGTTGGATTGGATGTTAGATTTTTGTTAAGAAAATTGGTTGTAAGTTGTTAACCCTAGGTCATCTCACCGGAGTCTATATGATCAAGCATGTTATACTTATGTGTTTATTTTGAGATGACTTCTAATTAAGTTGATTAAGTGGATTTAGGTTCAAGTAATTTTATGTTAGATTTGGATTTAACCCTAGGCTTGTCAAGTTTACCTTTTCAAGATCATGGCTTCCAGGTCGTGGCGAGGCACAGGGGCCTTCTTTTATCGGATCATCGACCACTTCCTTAGACAAAGCCATTTTCAAGAAAATGATGACTTGACTTACCTAAAATTATTTCCTCGTCTAACTAGTTATTTTTGAAAAGAGGCTCCCCGAGGCTCAATCTTTTCGAAGAATTTTAGTTGGTTATGTTTTTGAAAAGAGGCTCCCCGAGGCTCAATCTTTTCAAAAAATTTTAGTTGGTTATGTTTTTGTTCTAAGTGAGTTCACAAGTTTTAAAGTACAAACTTTCTAAGTTAAAGCATGCAATTTCTAAGTTAAAGCATAAACATTCTAAGTTAAAACATGCAATTTCTAAGTTAAAGCACAAACATGTTTTGTACTGGCTCCCCCTAGACCGTTGAATCGGTTCGGTCTATCCACATAGTGGATTTGGTCCTTGGGAACCCAGTACGGGTTGGATCCTAGAGTTGAAATCAAAAAGTTCTTAGGGACCCATGCTTGGACATGTTTCTTATGTCGACTTACAATCGACATATACGACCTATTAGTCGTGTTTGAGTTAAACCCGAGTCCAGCCTTGTTGTACACGGCCCTTTGAGATCCAAGTAGGAGGTCAAGTCCTTTGGATCCCGAAGTGAACCTTTCCAACGTGTTCCTAAGATCTTCGACTTGACTTTTCAAGAGAGAGTTCTCAACTTCGAGCTTTTCAACTCGAGTTGAGTCCTTCTCTTGAACTCGACTAGTCGAAGAGGTTAGAGAGACCTCGTGTTTGAGGAGTTTAACCTCCTCAACAAGGGTCTCGACCTTGGACTCGGACTTAGCTAACTTCCTAGACAAAAACCTAACCGTATTATGTAAAGTATTAAATAAAGCTCGACTCACCTTAAGGGTATCTTTTGAACCGGATGCGTATCCGTGGCTTGACTTGAAGGTAGCTTCGTAGTCCGAGTCATCCTCAGGTTCTGACTCAATTGATTTCGCCATGAAGACGTGATCTTCGTCTTCTTCGGATGACGCTTCTTCCCATGTCGCGTTGAGGGCCTTCTTATGCTTAGGTGCTTGGTGGTTGAGCTTGGGGCACTCGGACTTGATATGTCCAAACCTGTTGCACTCATAACACCTAATGTTAGAACTTTTAGGCTTACCTTGGTTGGGTCGAGTTGTGGTTCGCTTTCGTCCCTTGGCTATCCTTCGAGCTAGGTTCATTAGTTCGGCAGTCAACTCCGGGTCAACTTCTTCTTCGGACTCGTCTTCCTCCTCGGTTGGTGGTGGCTTGCTTGCGATTTTCTTCTTCTTTGAACCTGCAAACAAGGCTATACCCCTCTCAGGCTCCGAGTTAGACTGCTCATGAAGGTCAAAATCCAAAAAGAGTTCATCTAACCTAATTTTAGAAAGGTCCTTGGAGACCTTATAGGCATCGACCATGGATGCCCATAAGGTAGTCCTCGGAAAAGAGTTTAGGACATACCTTATAAGGTCGCGATTTTCGACCTTTTGCCCGATTGCATGTAGGTTGTTGACTATGTCTTGGACACGGGCGTGGAGTTGCGTCGCGGACTCGTGTTCCTGCATTTTTAGTGTGTACAATTTATTGAATAACAAATCACGTTTGCAAACCTTAGCTTGATCCGATCCTTCGTGTAACTCAATTAGTTTTGTCCAAAGATCCTTTGCACTTATGAAGGGGCCGACGCGATTTAGCTCCTCCTTGGATAGGCTACATTGGAGGATTTGTGTCGCCTTGGCGTCGGCTTCGACTTGTCGTTTTGTTGCAACGGTCCATTGATCATAATCCAAGGAGTCACCCACTTCATTGGTCGGAAGTGTGAAACCCATTTGAATTATGATCCACATCTCAATTTGGGTTTTGAGAAAGCATTCCATCCGACCTTTCCAGTAACGGAAATCATCTCCGTTGTAAAACGGAGGTCGGACGGTGCTAAAACCCTCGAGATGGGCCATTAGAACAAAAGGACAAGGAGACTAAAATGAAAACCTAGCAACAACAAAAACACACGAAAGTACCAAGACTTGCGTCTTGGATTAGTAGTGCGGGAAATAAAAAGAAATAAACGAAAAATAGAAAGTTAAGCAAAGAAATAAGAAACTAAATAAAAAGTAAGTACTCACAACCTTCGATGTCCCCGAAAGGCTACTAAACATCATTTTTTGAGGATGAAAACAGCTTGTTACGGGGGTAAACCCCCGTAAGAAGTGTAGATCTCTGCGAGAGCTTCGATTTGGTAGGTAGACCGTGTCGTGGGTCAACTTGTATGAAAAGTTATGCCAATTTGACCGTCGGCTACTCCAAAAGCGAATACTTGCAAAACAAAATCAAACGAAGAGTACCAAGACTTCGTCTTGGATTAGTAGTGCGGGAGAAAAATTTAAACGAAAAACAAATCTGAAAAAAAATGTTAGATTGTGGTTTCACCAAATCTAAGCGCCCCCGGCTCTGATACCAATTGTTGGATCAATGCGGTTCGCTAGAGGGGGGGTGAATAGCGAAAGAAAAAACATTTTCGAATTCGTTTCAAGACAAATATACACAGCGGAAAGATAAGCAAAACAAAAAGTAAAGGAGACAATAGAAACAAGATATTTACTTGGTTCGTAGCCGAAGGCTACTACTCCAAGGCCCTAGTGGTCCTTGACCACGCACGGAGACTAAACAAACTCTTCCTCGTTGGAGGTAGGAGTTAATCGATACAAAAAAACTTGAGGTAGAGGGACACTCCCCCTCTCCTCGTTACGATAGAAAAATAGCTTCGAAGAATGTAAATGAGCAACGACACTAAAATTAAAACCGACGTACAAAAATAAAGGAAATGAAACCTAGACGTCGGAGAAGAAGAAGCACGTTGTTGTCGGTAGCTTTGCGGAGACTTTTTGGAAGCTTAGAATTGTTGTTAAAACCCTAGGTTTGGCCCTCCTTTTATATCCTTTGAGCCCCTTTTCGAGTGGGTCTTCAACCAATCACAAATGGACACCAAACCGCTTTGAGGTGGAGTGATAAGCCTTGACTCTTCGACCGATCATTGACCATCACGATCGATGGCCATCATCACGATCGATGGCAAGATCACGATTGATGACCTTCTAGCAATGATCGATACACGGCAATGAGTCCTCCAAGCCGGGCAATGACCGATGCTTGCTGCAAGTCAAAGTTAGCTCAATAAAAACATAATTTCGATGGTCGTCGACCATCCGATCTCGACCTAGACCATCTATAAGATGTCTTTGGTCGGATCTACGCTTAAGATCATCCCCGTAAAGAGGATACGACCTTACTTACTCTCGCACACACGAGCTTACCTCGATACTTACGTGTCGCTTTTGCTTCCGGCCTTCCACTCGATTCCTTCGGCTCCCTCCGAAGTAACTCGAGTATCGCCCGACCACCGCGGCTTCCTCCTGGTGTCGCTAGCCTTCAGCTCCAGCTATATCAATCTTCTGCACACTCGATTTAGCTCGTGAGAAAACAAAATAGACTTAACTTTTGTGTCTTTGCTATAATCAAAACACAGGTTTGATTTCGGTGCCTCACTGCACCAACAATTCTTTTTCAACCTTCCTATTGAAATCTTTATTTCTACGCCATGAGTGATGTACATCCAAGAATCGACGGTGACATGTGTAGCATATTTTACTCCTTAATCCTTAAGATTTGGTTTCATTCAGACATACTGGGCATGCCTTATAGACCTTTGTGCTCCATCCAGAAATTGTTTCGTATGCTGGAAAGTCGTGAATGGTCAACATCATAGCAGCATATAATTGAAAGACTTGTTCAGTCGATGCATCATATGCTTCCACCCCGTCATCCCATAGCTCCTTCAGTTCGTTTATCAGAGGTCGTAAGTATATATTTATCTCTTTGTCAGGTGATCTAGGCCCAGGAATTAACAAAGACATAATCATATATGGCGGCTTCATCATTTTCCATGATGGCAAATTATAATTTACAAGTATAACAGGTCACATACTATAAGCATTTGACATGTTTCCAAATGGATTGAACCCATCAGTAGTCAACCCTAAGCGAATATTTCGTAGATCTCCTACAAATATTTCATGTGCATTGGCAAATTCTTTCCATGATTCACTATCAGCTGGGTGTCTTAATACACAATCTGTTTCAACTCGCTTTTCTTTATGTCATCTCATCTCTTTAGCCGTATGCTTCGAAATAAACAATCTCTTAAGTCTCGATTTCAGAGGAAAATATCGAAGATTTTTTTGAGGATTCTTTTTCTTATTCATCCCTTTGTACTTGTATCTGGGCTCCTTGCACACTGGACATGCATCCTTATTCTCGTGCTCATTCCAAAATAATATACAATCATTCTTACAGACATGTATCTTCTCGTATGCTAATCCTAACTCTTTTAATAATTTTTTGGCTTCATAATAAGAGTTTGGAATCGCATTCGGTTTAGGAAACGCCTCTTGTAATAACTCCAAAAGATTTATTGCTCCAGCCATTTAACACCTTCACATGCATTAGCTTCACCACAAAATTGAAAATCGAAAAACTAGTACAATTGGGATAGAGTTCTTTTTGTGCTTCTTCCAACATTGAAATATAACTTTGTCTACAATCATTTGCATTTGTGTTTACATTTATATCATCTGATTGAGGCTCGTTGCTGGTTATATTTTTTGTATTTTATAAATCAGTAAACATGTCTTCAAAATCATCTTCGAAATCATCTACTTCAATATCAAAATCATTCTCATCTTGATTGACAATATTTATACTACTGGATGATGTAAAAGCTTCTCCATTAAAGTTCCAGACTTTATATAGTCTATCGAATCCCCATCTATATAGATGTCCTCGCACATAATCAAATTCAAACTGAAATAAATTGCCACACCGTCGACATGAATAACGTATTTTCGATAAATTCAGACTAATCATGTAATTTTCTGCCATACTTATAAATTAATTCAACCCATTTATATATTCAGGACTAATCCGATTCTGAATCATTATCCAACTTTTATCCATATTTTTTAACCCTGGTTAAACATATATATAATAATTTTGATGTTAATTTTCAATAAAATGAATTTACCAACTCAAATTTAGTTATCGCATACAAAATAATCACATAATTTATAATTTAAACCTCACACAACATAATCTACAATTTGCATTATAATCCTATGTTTATCATCGAACATTATAATCTAAAAATCAGAAAAATACTAAACTTATCCTCTAATTGCAAAATAATCCTAATATCATGTAATTGACAAACATATCATCTAGCCAATAAGTTATCGCTTGATTACCAATAATTCATTTAAATCTAAATGATTAAAAACCCTAAATTCATCGTCTCATCGCAAACAAAACGCTACCAACCGTATATATAATCTACAATAACCTTAAACCCAACAAAACCCTAAATTCATCGTTTGAGTATACAAAACCCCTAAATTTATCATCTAATCATAACAATCATAACAACATTATTTAAAAAACCCCTAACTTAATTGTAAAATTTTGAAGAAAGATTTCGGATAAACCTAATTTTTCACATCGAAGGACGAGCTTGAGAGGGCGCCGAGAAGAAGCCGGAGCTGGAGAAGAAGCTGCCGAAGCTGCTGTCGGAGTCGGAGAATCACCGGAAGAGATGAGTTGTCACACGCACCGGAGAAGACAAGTCGCACGCGCCGAAGAAGACAAGTCGCACGCGCCACCAACGAGAAGCCGGAACACAGAGAAGCCGAGCCGGAGCCGAAGCACGGAGATGAAGGAAGATTCGCATGGAGCTTATCGCCGGAGAATCGCTGGAGAGGAGGGAAATCACCGAAAGAGGGATCGCATCGAGAAAATGAGGGAATCGGGCGCGACCGAGGGGGTTTTTCGCGATTATTAGTGACGACTTAACTATATTCGTCGCTAATATTTATACATTAGCGATGAATTTCAATATTCGTCGCTAATATCGATCATCAATTGACTAGTGGGATTGACGACTCAACTGCCAATAATTTGGCCACGGTCACAGAATCGAGTTAACTCGACTAGCACCTCGACCGAAATGTTTGCGACGAAATTTAAATATATTGTCGCTAAAACTCAGTCAACATGCTGGATCGACAACTCGACTGTCTGACATTTGGCCGGCCACAGAATCCAGTTTACTCGACTGTGACCTCGACTGAATATTTGCGACGAATTTTAATAGTTCGTCACTAAGTAATTGACGACGATTCTATATTTATTCATCGCTAAGATTTTTTTTACAACGAATATGTTTATATTGTCGTCAAAATATAGTATATTGGCGACGAAATTTTATATGTCGTCGCAAATATAAGATTATTTTGCGACGAAATAATATATCATCACAAATATCTAGTTTTAGAGACGAAATATTAATTCGTCGCTATTTTTCATTTTTCTTGTAGTATGTACAGGGTTTAAAGACAAAGCTAGAAGCCACACAAGGAAATTGAGTGGATGAGCTCTTGGAAATCCTATGGACTTACCAAACTACTATAAGGGCTCTCTGATGGGGAAACCCCGTTTAATATGGTTTTCAAGTCTATGACTTTTCAAGTCTATGACCCAATCAACAATGAAACACAGAGGAGGATGGAATTAAACTCGATAGAAGAGAAGTGAGAATGTGCTTGGATCCAAATGGAGGCATACCAACAAAGAAAGGTAATACCTTAGTCTTTTTAAGTCATGCACCTGAAATTGTGCAAAGTTAATCCAACAGTCAAAAAGTTGTCCCCTAAATGGAAAGGATCATACAAAGTCACTTGGTGAGTAGCTAAGATGGTGTATTACTTGCAAGATGCAGAGGGTAGGTCATTATCGAAATGTAGTGCACTTAGGACATTTCTTTAGTTGAGGAAAGAGGGTCTTCCCTTGAGATAAGAAGGGTAGAGCTAGGTGTTTTTGTGATTGTATTACCACAGTCTGTCATGCATAATTGTACCCTTGAAATATTTTCTAATGGAGCCATATAGTGCTACATTCCAACCTAAGTGCTTTCACTCCGTCTAGCTAAGACACCTATAAGCCCTTAGTCTAGTCCAAGTGCTTTCACTCCGCCCAACTAAGGCACCCCTAAACCCGTATGACTCAAATGCTTTCACTCCACCCACCCAAGACACTTTTAAGCCCTTGGTCCAACCTGACATCCCGTGACACCGCTGAGGATACTGTGTTGGACTCGACTAGTTGGGTCATGGTGCGGAGTGTAATATATATATAGAATGAAAATAATAATAATGATAATAGATAACTAACTAGATAAATAAATGTAGTAAATATTGTTAATGAAATTTAGTTATTAATATTTTATTTGAAAATTTCAGGATTATTTATTAGTCTTTGATTAAGCCTAATTATTTTATCCAATCATAGCTCGGAGTTGATTGTTTCAATCAACCAAAGTTATACATATATTCTAGACCTAGCGTTTAGTTAATTTGTGATCATGTGATCACCCCTCTCGCGTTGCCACCTCTCGCACGCGTCGCCCTTCTGTCGCACCACCATCTCACATCGCTCGCATGCCATGTCGCCTGCCTTCTGACCAGCCTTCGCTACTGTGGATGCCCCGCACCACAACCAACTTTTACTGTCGCGTCCTATCTTGCATTGCAGCAAGCCTCCGTGGAGTATTACCCTCCGTCGCTGCTATTGTTGCTGCCAATTTCGGCATTGCAAGCCTCGCCTCCGGCCACTACCGACCTCGCTCGATGCTCACAAACGTCATCATGATCACAATGAAAGCCCGGGTACCCACAATCGATGCACGATCACAGAGTCGCCGCGCCAGCAATTATCCTCCGGTGCCACCTAGGAATTCCGTCTTCGTCTTCCGCTCGGTCGCGAGCAGAACCAGCGACCATCAATGTCACTAATGCCAAAATTTGGTATAGAATTTGATTTTTTTTTTATTAGATCGATTATTTGCATTAGTTAATTTTAGGATTAATCGGTCTAGTTGAATAACTAATTTAGTTAATTAAATTAGTTGGGATTAATCAGTTAATTAAGTAGATTAGAATAATTAATATATTAGTTAATTAAATTATGCTGATTAATCCGTTATTTGGATTGGATTAATATAATTAATCTAATTAATTATATAATTAAAATTAGTTGGGAATTAATCAGTTAATTAATTGTTTAGATTAGAATAATTAATTAGATTATGTTGATTAATCTGTTAAGTGGATTAATTAATTAATTAGATTAGTATGGTTAATCTAGTTAATTAAATTTAATTAACTTAGATGGGGAGTTAATCAATGTATCAGAGTTAGATCAAGTAACGAGTAATCTTTGGACAATTATGAGTAAATTAAATGATAAGCTACAATTTGATTAATTATAGGTTAATAAATCAAGTATCATGATCAATTTAGGATTTGAATTAATCAATGATTTGATCAATTAGAAGTTAATTCAATCAAATTATGTATACGATTTAATTGATAAATGCATAAATTAGTCAATTACATTGATAACTAAAAGATATAATTATATATTAGTTGCATAGGATTGATTGACTAGTTCATAACCGAGTATTTAAAGTCACGGCCAATTAATAAAATAAGCACCAACTAAACAAATAGGAAGATATACAATTTAAAGGATTATTGAGTTATTAATCCCGAGTAATTCAAATTTTAAAGTATTAATACTAGTTCATAATTAACCTGATCAGCAATATAACGAATACTATCATCCAACAATCTTGTAAGTCGTTAATATTAAGATACCACGACGAAGTCTCATAGCTTTAAAAGTATACAGAGGGTCAATGTATGTGAACAACTATATGATATCACGAATGAGTCTCGTAAGCAAACAGAGTGTATAATTATCTAACTATTGATTGTAGACAACAACATGCTATCACGAATGAAACTCGTAGATAGTTAGGAAGTATATAAAAAATACTATTTGCGAGCAACCACATACTACCAAGAATAAATCTCGCGGGCAAATTGAGTGTATAACTATTTAGCTATTGACTATGGTACAACATGCTATTACGAATGAGACTCGTGGACAATCAAGAAGAATAAAAAGAACGTTGTCTGTAAGCAATAACATGCTGCCACGAATGAATCTTGCGAATAGACAGATGTATAGTTATCTAGCTATTAACTACGGACAATCATATGCTACCACGAACGAGACTCGTGGACAGTCAAATTATTCTACGTCATTAAGTCTAAGATTTAACATATCTTTCATGCAATGTGTATCAAAGTCAGTATAAATGTAACATATCTACTAATAAGCGTATGTTCTCTTAATGTTGTTCCATTCCTTAAATTCTCTTCTAAGGAATAATCTTATCATAATTATTCTCTCTCTACCAGTCCAGTCTTGATATCAACCGAAACAATACATAAATAAGCACATATCAGTTGATATCAACTAAACAATGGAATAAATATTCACCTACTAATGATGATCAAGAAAGCCCAAAATCAAGTAGAGTATAAAAAGGTCAATACTAGAAAGAACATAAGTAGAAAGATAACTGTATCATAACTAAACCGGTAATCAAAATAATCATGCACTAAGATCAAAATCTAAAAAGGTCAAATGAAGAAACCACTCGCATTGACTACAGAGCGTACCTATCTCCCAATCCGAAGATTTATTTCGGCTCTCAAAAATATTATAATTAGCCTATCATTAATTCAACTATCTACTAATAACTCAATAAACCTCTAATATGTCTTCCTATTTGTTTATTTGGTGCTTATTTTATTAATTGCCCATGACTTTAACTACTAACCGGTTATGAACTAGTCAATCAATCCTATACAACCAATACATAATTGTATCTTTTAGTAATTAATGTGATTAATTTATACATTTATCAATTAAATCCTATACTTAGTTTTAATCGATTAATCAACCGATTACTATTTCAATTAATAAATTATTAACAACCATGAATTAACTTCTAATTTATCAAATCATTGATTAATTCAAATCCAAAATCGATCTAGATACTTGATTAATTAACCTATAATTAATCAAATTGTAACTTATCATTTACTCATAATTGTCCAAAGATTATATCGTTACTTATTTAACCCCTTAAATATTAATATCATTCATTGATTAATTCCCCATCTAAGTTAATTAAATTTAATTAATTAGATCAACCATACTAAACTAATTAATTAATTAATCCACTTGACAGATTAATCAACATAATCTAATTAACTTAGGTAATTAATTATGCTAATCTAAACAATTAATTAACTGAGTAATTCCAAACTAATTTTAATTACTTAATTAATTAGATTAATTATATTAACCCGATCAAAATAACTGATTAATCAACATAATTTAATTAACTAAATAAATTAATTATTCTAATATACTTAATTAACTAAATTAGTTATTCCACATTAATCACAAAATTAACTAATGCAAATAATTGATCTAATAAAAAAATTTAAATTCTATACCAAATTCTGGCACTGGCGACACCGACGGTCGCTGATTTCGCTCGTGGCCGAGAGGAAGACGATGGCAGGCTTCCCGAGTGGCACCGGAGGACGATTGCTAGCGCGACGACACTGATCGTGTGCCAATTGTGGGTGCATGGGTGGCTGCTGTGATCATGACGACGTTTGCACGTTGAGCAGTGTCGACAGTGCCTGGAGCCGAGGCTGACATCACCGAAACTGGCAACAACAACAGTAGCGGCGAAGGGCAGTACATCGTGGAGGCTTGTCGCGGTGCAGGGTAGGTCGCGGCGACGGAAGTTGGCTACTGTGTGGGGCAGTCATAGTGGCATAGACTGGCTAGGCGACACAATGCACAAACGACGTGTTGGTGCAATCGACCTAGGTCAAGATTGACAAGACTCAAATAGTATTTTGATGTTTGACAAAACGATTAACAATGTAATTGTCATGGAAAGTCAAAGAATGGTCTTAGCATTTGAGAAGTCCAAGTCATGTGTACTTGGCATGGAAAGTCAAAGTCTTTGGTACTTAGCATGAAAAGTCCAAGCATGAGTCTTGGCAATGGAAAGTCCAAGTCATTGGTACTTGACAATTGAGAAGTCCAAGCATGAGTCTTGGCAAAGGAAAAGTCCAAGCATGAGTCTTGATAATGGTAAAGTCCAAGTCATTGGTACTTGGCAATTCGTAAAGTCCAAGTCATATGTACTTGGCAAGGAAAGTCAAAGGTATAGTCTTGACGACATAAGTCTAAATGTGTAATCTTGGCGGCGTAAAGTCCAAGTGAACTTTGGCGGTGAAAGTCCAAGTATGGATACTTGGCATTTGGGAAGTCCAAAGATGTGATATTGGCGGCATAAAGTCCAAGTTGTAGTCTTGGCGGCATAAGTCCAATGTTTGGTAGCGTAAAGTCTAAGCGTTTGTCTTGGCAGCGTAAGTCCAAATATATCTTGGCAAAGTAAACCTGGTTATCATGACAATAGTCGATGGAAGCACCTGAATGCTAGCATATGGATGAACAAGATATGTCATGGATGACTTGGAGGGATTCGATAGCCGTGAGACTGATGGAGGTGGCAAGAAGACTTAGGTCTAGGCTAAGGGTGGTCTATCAAGTATGAAGGGATCATACTTGAGTTAAACCTCATGTTTAAGGTTTATCAATCGATTGGAGTTATGGATCCGTCGACTACCTGAGTGTTTTAAACTTGACAGCCTAGTCAACTTGGATCAGTCGATTGGAATTATGACCATTCGACTGGTCAAGGAATCGACTAAAGCTCGACTGCTAATCAGTGGTTTTAGCAGTCGACTGCTAATCTATGGCTTTGGCAGTCGACTGGTCCACAAGCAGTCGACTGCTAGGATTTGATAGTCGACTGATTTAAGTAGACACGAGTATAAAAGTTTTGGTAATCGACTAGCCAGTCGACTACTGGGTAGCAGTCGACTGATGTGGTATCCATTGGAGTTTTTTCATCATGGATTGAGCCGTTGCGAGACAACGACACTATGAGCAATCGACTGGTGCCTTTTAGCAATCGACTACAAGGTGCGAAATCAGATCGATGCAAGTTATAAAAGAAGCTCGAGATGGAGGATTTTGCATCAGTTTTTAGGGAGATTTTGAAAGAGAATTGCTGTTGCATTCCATACCTTCAAGAGCAATCCAAAGCAAACAACAAGTAAGACAATCAAAGCACTCTCTTGTAAAGTTTTTCTTTGCATTTCATTTGTATTCTTGTAGTTGATTGTATCTTGTTATTGTATTACTGTTGTAATCACTTATATCAGATTTCTCTACCTCTGACATGTTATCGAGAAGGAGAAGATTTAGTGGTGGTGTGCATAACTAGATGACCCATAGAGTAGGAACCCTAGGTTCCGAACCACGTTATATGTTCGTGTTGTGCTTGTCTCGGGCAAACAAAAGGGAAGGTCCTAACTTGGTTAAGAGTCAGGAACTCTTCAAGAAACCAAGGGCACACTTGCATGAGCTAGCCTAAGGTAAAGGAGGGTGTAGCGTAAAACCAAATGTCTGAAAGATGGGAGGAAGCCATCCAAGAATGGTCTAGAGTGTCCCGAACCATAAATCTAGAATACCTCGACCTAGCCTCAAAACCAAGGGTAAATACCACTCATTTAGCTCACAACCTTTCGGTAATCTATGACCGAACCTCTCTATCTGCACGAGTACATCTCAAACACTTCAAATTAATCCTAGAATCCTGCCAGAAACTTGAAGGACGGATCTGTGTCCTAGAAGAGCCAGTTACCTCCCTCACCACTTTGCTCCTTGAAAATAGACCTCTATCCAAATAGGACGTCAAAGAACTAGTGGCAGAAATTTCAAGGCAACCAAGACTTACTGAGGAGGCCGTGCTCAAACTGACGAAAGACCTTACAAAGAAACTCGACCAAGTTGAAGGACTGCTCCACCACATTCAGCAGTGGACCTCCTCATGAACAATTTTATTCAAACCAAAGGCACTGAATCGTACCAGGATGCCATACAAGCAACAGAAGGCATTGAAGCCCCTCCAATTTGCTTCGCAAAGCCTTGCGAACATCAAGGTGCACTCTCCGAGAACACAACCATCATTAAACAAAACAACACACAGTTGCAGCTATTAGTGCAAATCGTCGAATCCCTGAAGAATATCCAAGAGAAACTCAAAGCCATCTCACAACAAGGAAGAGCCACCAGCAGTACTACTCCCCTCTCTGAAGCATTGATAACAAAGCTTCAAAACTTAAGCCTTGACCCGACAGAACGACCAAAAGAGGCAAGAGGAAGGCTTAAACAAAAATGGCTACTCGACGCATAACACAAGAACAGCAGTCCCCTCCTCTCTTTGAAGATCAAATAAATGAATATAGAAGACATCAAAGGAGATTGTACAATGCGCAACAAGCCATACGGCGCATAGGCAAGCGAGTTATGGGGAGAAGCACCCAGCAAATGCTAGAGCAGCAATTGGATCCTCAGGTACAATTGCAATTATCCATGCAGGAGAGGGCCTCCATCGTCCTGGCCGAAGTCCTATATCATTCCAGAAGAGATGATGCTCATCGTCGTGTTTATATGCATCGATCTAAAGAAGCAATACTATGCACTAATGACCAACAATAGGACAAAAACTTTATTCAGGAAAACAGTTTCCATCAGTTGCAACGGAGTCGCATGCGCTTCATTCACTTGGGGATCTTACAAGTCCAAATCCAAACCTTGCACAGGCAAGAAGAAGGAACACTGGCTCTTATCCTATTTCGAGATAATAGGTGGCAAGAGGACAGATCTATAATAGCAGCCATGGAAGTGGATCTCTCACATGGATCTCAAATGGTATATATAATCCCTGACTTAATGCTAACAATTGGGGATTTTTATAGAAATATCCAAGTCTCCATACTCACGCGAGGCTACGAACAATGTCGGATGGAGAAGCAAACCTGCTGATTACAAGAGGCCTTATTGGCCAACTATCAAACACACCAAACGTGAGATTCTCATATGAAGTCCAGGGAGTAGTGGATTACCTGGTCAACCATGGTGTACGAGAACTTCAAGGACGAAGATACTCAGCCTCAACACTCCAAGGGCTAAGCTGGATGATCCAGCCTACCCAGGTTACTATACCAATGCAACCCAGGGAAGTTACCAGTAGAAACCTGATAGATGGAAGAATATCATAAACTTTCGACTACTACACTGTTGCATTAACCTCAGGACGACCGTGCTACAATACCAGGGATGAAGAGACCCCTAGTGACGAGGAAGAACTCAGAGTACATTCCTTGGCTGTTCTGATAGAAGGGGAGGCAACCTATGTTCAAGAACAAGAAGAACCAGGCATATTAGTCAAACTACTCTCCCCAACTGCGTTTATGCAAATGCAGTACATTAGTGGAGCAATTGCTTTCGAGATAGCATCTGATGAAAACTGCATGATTCCCCCACAGAGACGAAGACAAATATCTACCGGCCTGAGTTTCGAATTTCCATGGAGCATCTATGGACAAGTCACCGTGCGATCTCTCTCGATTGCAGATAGCCAATTGAGCATAGAGACCAGCACAATTGATAGCCATTATCAAGGGGAGGTAAAAATTATTGTGTTTAACCTAACAGAATCTCCCATTAACGTATATCAAGGACAAATTATTGCCCAAATGGTCACTCACTACAGCTACAACCACTACATGATTGAGGTTCTGAAAAATGCGGAGCTTCCATCTAAAAGGGTGACCCCGGAATCCCATGACCCCACATGTGGCGAATGCTCTTTATGTTGTGACTGCTGTGAATGTGCAGATGACGGAGAGGAACAATGCATGAGCCAAGATCCTCTACATAGGTACCCGCTATATTCTCCCAGTTATTGCCAGGGAGAAGAACCAGGAGGGGATCACGCCACCATTACAAAGACCTAAGTATACCACCCTCCAGGACTTGATCAATAGAAACTTGGCTATCCACACCCTCCTCGAGACGGCAGAGTCACCTCCTCCCCCGGAACATCAGGAAGACAACCATGCAGGAGCTATAAGCCCAAGGGCCACTATACTCCGGTCCATGGATTATCCCCTGTATGACCCGGAGGAGGAAGGAGATTACCTCGAGCATATCCAATGCTTGGCCTCCTTGGCCAACCCCAAAGAAGTCGAGCTAGTATGGGACGAATATCCTGACGATGAGGAAGAATGGTGCAACCCGTTTGCAACGACAGACTCAGAAATCTTGGCAGTAGGTATTGAGACTAACATGGAACATCCGGCCTTGAGGCGTCTCGTAGAGGCGCAACAAGGGGAACAACGAATCTACTCCACAAGTACGGTAGCCTCACCCTATAACCCCCCTGCTCACGAAGCCGCCATGGGGTCGCCAGGCTACCCTCCAGCCAGGGTGGATCAGGGACCAATGCCACCTAGGCCACCTCAAGGACAGAGGCCTTTCACACACACCCAGTTATGAAGGGATGAAAATAATGAATTATGGACACTCCCCTCGGCACAACAGAAAGGCGACGCATTATTCGTTGTCCCAACCCAACTAGGTCTCTTTGATGACGTCTTTTCACGATGGGAATCCATTACCAAGAACCATGTCTCAACACAAGGACTCACCGATGTCAGAGACAAGGCCGAATACATGGAGAACCTGCTAGGGGAAATTGAGAAACTCACTTGGATCCAATGGAGAATGAGCTACCCAGTAGAATACGATGCACTTCTCAGCACGACTGAAGGAAGAGAGGGGACGCAAAACATATTATCCCAGATGAGAAGGGTATTCTCCTATGAAGATCCATCACAAGGATCCACCGCAATACAAGATGCAGCTTACAAGGATTTAGAGAGGTTGTCCTGTGATAATGTCAAAGATCTAGTTAAATACATGAAAGACTACATGCACCTAGCCGCCAAGACTGGAAGGCTATATACGGGACCAGAGCTGTCAGAAAAATTTTGGTTTAAGATGCCGGGGGACCTCGGTAATAGGATCAAGGTAGCTTTCAATGAGAAATACTCGGGCCTCACCGTCGGGGTCTTCCCACAGATCCTTTTCTCCTACAAATACTTGGAGCAAGAATGCAAGGACGCCGCATTCCAAAGGTCCCTTAAAAATTTATCTTTTTGTAGTCAAATTCCCATACCAGGTTACTACCAAGAGAAGAAGCGCATGGGCGTTAGGCGATCTCGTACATACAAAGGCAAGCCCCATGACTCGCATGCACGCATTGAGAAGAGAAAGCACCTGATTCGCAACAAGAAGTGTAGGTGCTACCTCTGTGGCCAAGAAGGACACTTTGCACGTGAGTGCCCTAGCGATCGGCGTATCATCAAAAGGGTAGAACTTTTTGAGCAACTTCAACTACCAGATGACTATGACATCCTCTCTGTTCAGGAGGGGGAAGATCAAAGTGACGCCATCTTAGCATTTCAGAGGACGAAGATGATGAACTCCACAGGTCGCTTCAAACTCTATAAGTTAATGAATTTCTATTTATGCTTGGGCAGATCGATGGAGGCTACAGACCTAGGATAAGAGTGTCCGAGGAACAGCTGACATGCAACCACGCTTGGAGAATGAACGAAGTGATATTGCCGCCTCAATCCAGCACTTGCACCTGTTGCAAACATGCAACTCTTCAAAGAGCAAGAATCCATTGCACGCAGTGTCTCACCACCGCCTGCAACCTTTGTGGCCCATACTATTACAACAAGAAGGTTCCCGTCGCACCATCCCCTCCAGCCCAATTCTTTCCAAATGACCTGATAGATCAGCAAAACTACTATATCTCCTGGTGCACTGGTGAAATTGAAAGGCTAAAGAAAGAAATAGAATTCTACAGAAGGAAGTATGAGGAGCTTCTCCTAGAAAAGGAGTTGACTCAAGATTTTCAGCAGCTCGGGGAGCAAGCAAGGGAGGATGAAATGACAAATGTATTGACCGGGGAAAGAAGCATTCTCGCCGCTCAAGAAGTACAGAAGGGACCAAGGTTAGTAAAGAATATGCTTTACAACCTGAATGTGAAAATAGAAATCCAGGGCATTCCTAGATTTGCGCTCAGAGCCATCCTGAATACGGGAGCGACTACCTGTTGTGTTGATCAAAGATCGGTACCACTTACAGCCCTGGAAGAGAACACATATGTGGTCCAGTTCAGCGGGATAAACTCTCAGCAAACAGCAAAGATGAAGCTGAGGGCAAGAAGAATGCTCATTGAAAACAACGCCTTTCGTATCCCTTATACCTACAGTTTCCCTATGGTATTGGGGGACAACATCCAAATGATAATTGGCGGAAACTTCATCCGAGCCATGCAAGGAGGAGTCAGGATTGAAGGAAACATAGTCACAATCTACAAGAATTTGACCACAATTCACACCTTGCCTTCGGTGAACACTGTTGCGGCCATTGAAGAATTAGACCTTGAAGAAGAAGAATATCTGCAAATAAAGGAAATGGTGTACTACTTTGCAAGGCCTTCGCAGCCAGGGGAATTCAGCCAGTTATTAAAGGAACTAAAGGAACAGGGATATATTGGGGAAAACCCCTTGAAGCATTGGTCCAAGAATCAGATTACATGTAAGTTAGATATTAAAAACCATGATTTTATTATAGAAGACAGGCCCATCAAACATCTCATGCCAACACAAAAGGCGGCCTTCACAAGGCACGTAAAGGCCCTGCTCGAGATAAGAGTGATAAGGCCCAACACCCGCAAACATCGAACCACCGCCATCATTGTCAACTCCGGAACAATCATAGATCCCAAAACAGGGAAGGAGACGAAGGGAAAAGAAAGAATGGAGTTCAACTTTAAGCGCCTCAATGATCTCACTAATAAAGATCAGTACAGCCTGTCGGGCATCAACATCATACTTAAGAAGGTCAGCAACAGCAGAATTTACTCAAAGTTCGACCTAAAGAGCGGCTTCCATCAGGTGGTCATGCATCCAGACTCAATAGAATGGACTGCTTTCTAGGTACCCGATGGACTCTATGAATGGTTAGTAATGTCGTTCGGGCTCAAAAATGCCCCAGCCATCTTTCAAAGAAAGATGGATAACTGCTTCAGGGGCACTGAGGATTTTATTGATGTCTATATTGATGATATCTTAATCTTCTCAGAGGACAGGAAGGAGCACTCTCGGTTCCTTTAAGAATTATTTTAGAGGTTTCATTTGTATTAATTACGCATTCATTTTCTAGAAATATGACCTTATAGTTATTATCACACAATTGACTTACACTAAGTAAATTATATTGGAAATTTTTTACCAATAAGATATTTTGAATAATAAAGTTTGAGTTGAGCTCAATATCACCTGATCCGATGATTTTGAGCTTACCGTTGTTTCCGAAGGCTACCAATCCTTGTCGTTTGAATTGAAGCTTCGAAAACTTAAGTTGATCCCCGGTCATGTGTCAGGAGCAACCACTGTCCAACATCCATTGATCCTACACACAAGGTAGTTGGATCGGATATTGGAATTGCTAAAGGTTGGTTGTAAATTATTAAACCTAAATCATGTCACCCATGTCTACATGATCAAGCATGTTATCCTTATATGTTCTTGTGAGATGACTTCCGATTTTACTTGATTTGAATTTAATGATTTGAACACTTGTCAACCTTGCGTTAGATTCGGATTTGACCTTAAGCTCATCAAGTCACCTTTTCAAGATCATGGCTTCCAGGTCGTGGCGAGGCACAGGAGCCTTCTTTGATCGGAAAAATGACCAATTCCTTAGACAAAGTCATTTTCAAGAAAATAGAGACTTGACTCACCTAAGACCACTTCATGGTCTAACTAGTCTAGGATACGGCGAGGTAGCTTCAGCTAGTTCCACTCGGTCAAGTACACCGAACTAGATACGCCTTATCTAGCCCGAATACACGAGACTCTGCTTTTCTAGCGTACTATCATCTTGCCGCATCCTGGTACTATGTTACCAAGTATTGATGAGTTATAGTCCTATCTAAGCATTCTAAAAAGAAAAATAAAAATAAATAAATGACCTAAGCATGCAATTTCTAAGTTAGAGCACAAACAAATTTTATACTGGCTCCCCCTGGACTGTTGAATCGATTCGGTCTCTCCACATAGTAGATTTGGTCCTTGGGAACCCAGTATTGGTTGGATCCTAAGTTTGAAATCAAAGCGGTCTTAGGGACCCATGCTTCGACATGTTTTTTATGTCGACTTACAATCGACATATACGATTTATTGGTCGTATTTGAGCTAAACTCTAGTCCGGCCTTGTTGTACACGACCCGTTGTGATCCAAGTAGGAGGTCAAGTCCCTAGGATCCCAAAGTAAACCTTTCCAACGTGTTCCTAAGATCTTCGACTTGACTTTTCAAGAGTGGGTTCTCAACTTCGAGCTTTTCAACCCGAGTTGAGTCCTCCTCTCAAACTTGACTAGTCGAAGAGGTTAGGGAGACCTCGTGTTTGAGGAGTTTAACCTCCTCAACCAGGGTCTCGACCTTGGACTCGGACTTAGCTAATTTCCTACTTAAGAATTTAATCGCACTGTAAAAAGTACTAATTACCTTAAGTGTATCTCTTGAACCGGATGTGAATCCATGGCTTGTCTTGAATAGAGCTTCGTAGTCCGATTCGTCTTCGAGTTCAAACTCGTGCTCCGGTTCAGACTCCGTCTCCGATTCAGCTGGTTTAGCCATGAAGACGTGATCGTCGTCTTCTTCCTCTGACGCTTCTTCCCATGTAGCGTTGAGTGCCTTCTTGAGTTTCGGTGCTTTGCTCTTGAGCTTCGGACATTTGGACTTGATATGTCCAAACATGTCGCATTCGTAACACCTAACATTAGAACTTTTAGGCTAACCTTCATTGGGTCGAGTGACGGTTCGCTTTCGGCCCTTGACCATCCTCCGAACTAGGTTGACTAGTTCGGTCTCCAATTTTGGGTTGATCTCCGAATCAGACTCATCTTCTTCCTCCTTCGGGGGTGCCTTGCTCGCGGTCTTCTTCTTCGATCCTGCAAAAAGTGTTATACCCTTCTAGGGTTCTGAGTTAGACTGTTCATGGAGTTCGAAATCCGAAAACAATTCATCTAATCTAAGTTTTGAAAGATCCTTAAAGACCTTGTAGGCATCGACCATGGATGCCTACAAGGTGGTCCTAGAAAACGAGTTTAGTGCGTACCTGATAAGGTCACGATTTTCGACCTTTTGTCCGATTACGTGTAGGTTGTTGACAATATCTTGAACCCGAGCATGCAGTTGCATTGTCGTCTCGTGTTCCTGCATTTTTAGATTGTACAACCTATTGAAAAGGAGATCACGCTTACATACCTTGGCTTCGTCGGTCCCTTCATGTAGCTCCACTAGCTTTGTCCAGAGATCCTTTGCGCCGATGAAGGGTCCGACGTGGTTGAGCTCCTCCTTTGACAGACCACATTGGAGGATTTTCGTTGCTTTTGTGTCGACTTCTACTTGCCTTTTCGTGGCATTGGTCCATTGGTCATAATCCAAAGATTCACCCACTTCGTTAGTCAGAAGTGTGAATCTCATTTAGATTATGATCCACATCTCGATTTGAGTTTTGAGAAAGCATTCCATCCGACCCTTCCAATAACGGAAGTCATCTCCGTTGTAAAACGGAGGTCGGCCGGTGCTAAAACCCTCGAGATGGGCCATTGATACAAAAAGAGCAAGAAAATGAAGAAAAAAACCTAACAACGACAAAAGCGAGCGAAATGTACCAAGACTCGCGTCTTGGATTAGTAGTGAAGGAGAAAAAAAAACTAAACGAATGAAAGAGCTTATAAAAAATTTGAAATAAACAGAAAAAAAAGAAAAAAAATCTATAGAAAATCTAGATTGGTGGTTTCATCAAATCTTAGCACCCCCGGCTCTGATACCAATTGTTGGATCGAGTGGATCGCCAGAGGGGGGGTGAATAGCGATAAAAACTTTTCGTCGAATTTGTTTCAAAACTCGAGTAATACGCAGTGGAAAGATAAAATGAAAATAAGGGATTTTTACTTGGTTCGTAGCCTACGGCTACTGCTCCAAGGCCCTAGTGGTCCTTGACCACGCACGGAGGGAAAATCACTAACGAACTCCTCCTCGTTGGAGGTAGGAGTTAATCGAATACAAAAGAAACAAAGCTTGAGGTAGAGGGACACTCCCCCTCTCCTCGTTGCAATAAAAATTTGTAGAATAGAAATTAAATACAGAATTTAATGGATGACTAAACAAAACTTTTACCGATGACCAAATGGATGAAGGCTTGGGCTTGTGTCATCGACGTTTCTGTAGCACTTCATCGTCGTGGAGTCATTGGAGAGTCGTCACGTTACAGAGGCTTTAGGGCACTTTAGAATTGATGAAAAATCCTTAGACAAGCCCTCCTTTTATAGTTTTTGAGCCCCTCATCGAGGGGATCTTCAACCAATCAAAACTAGGCACAAAACTCCTTGGAATGAGGTGATAAGGCTTGACTCCTCGAAGCTGATCCTTGACCATCAGTCGACTGATGGCCATCATCAATCGATCGATGGCACCCAATGAGTCGCAACACTCAGCCGATCGATGAAGGCAATGAGTGGCTTTTGTGAGCAGTCGACTGATGCTTGCTGAAATCACAAGTTAGCTTAATAGAAACATAATTTCGACGATCGTCGACCATCCGATCTCGACCTAGACCACCCATGGGATGCCTTTGGTCGGATCTACGCTTAAGACCATCCCCGTAAGGAGGATACGACCTCGCTTACGCTCACACACACGGGCTTACCTCGATACTTACTTTGTAGCTATTGCTTTTGGCCTTCCACTCAATTCCTTTGGCTCCCTCCGAAGTCACTCGAGTGTCGTCCGACCACCGCAGCTTCCTCCGGGTGTCGCTAGCCTTCAGCTCCAGCTTTAGCACTTTTTTGCACACTCGATTCAGCTCGTGAGATAACAATATGAGCTTAACTTTGTATCATTTGCTATAATCAAAACTCAGGTTCGACTTAGGTGCCCACTGCTCCAACAGATCCAGCCTACCCAGGTTACTATACCTATGCAACCCAGGAAAGTTACTAGTAGAAACCTGATAGATGGCAGAATATCAGTAACTTTCGACAACTACACTGTTGCGTCAACCTCAGGATGACCTTGCTACAATACCAGGGATGAAGAGACCCCTAGTGATGAGGAAGAACTCAGAGTACATTCCTTAGTTGTTTTGATAGAAGGGGAGGCAGCCTATGTACAAGAACAAGAAGAACCAGGCATATTAGTCAAACTACTCTCCCCAACTGTGTTTATGCCAAAGCAGTACGTTAGTGGAGAAGCTGGTTTCGAGATAGCCTCTGATGAATGGAATATAATTTCGGGCGTAAATGAGAAGCCCAAGCCACGATCTCATCCCCCTTTTGTTAAGGAGCTCTTGATCGTCATTCTGCCATTGTTCATAGCCTCGCGTGAGTATGGAGACTTGGATATTTCTGTAAAAATCCCCAATTGTTAGCATTAAGTCAGGGATCATATATACCATTTGAGATCCATGTGAGAGATTCACTTCCATGACTACTATTATAGCTTTGTCCCCTTACCACCTATTATCTCGAAATAGGACAAGAGCCAATGTTCCTTCTTCTTGCTTGTGCAAGGTTTGGATTCGGACTTGTAAGATCCCCAAGTGAATGAAGTGCATGCGACTCCGTTGCAGTTGATGGAAACTGTTTTCCTGAATAAAGCTTCTGTCCTACTACTGGTCATTAGTGCATAGTATTGCTTCGTCAGATCGATGCATATAAACACGATGATGAGCATCGTCCCTTCTGGAATGATATAGGACTTCGACCGGGACGATGGAGGCCCTCTCCTGCATGGATAATTGCAATTGTACCTGAGGATCCAATTGCTGCTCTAGTGTTGGCTGGGTGCTTCTCCCCATAACTCGCCTGCCTATGCGCCGTATGGCTTGCTGCGCATTGTACAGTCTCCTTTGATGTCTTCTATATTCATTTATTTGATCTTCAAAGAAAGGAGGGGACTGTTGTTCTTGTGTTATGCATCGGGTAGCCATTTTTGTTTAAGCTTAGCTTGCTAGCTTGCTCTTCCTTAAATATCTTGTAAGGGTCTTTGAAGACCCGAAGCCTTCCTCTTGCCTCTTTTGGTCGTTGTGCCGGGCCGAGGCTTAAGTTCTGTAGCTTTGTTATCAATGCTTCAGAGAGGGGAGTAGTACTACTGGTGGCTCTTCCTTGTTGTGAGATGCCTTTGAGTTCCTCCTGGATATTCTTCAGGGATTCGACGATTTGCACTAATAGCTGCAATTGTGTGTTGTTTTGTTTAATGATGGTTGCGTTCCCAGAGAGTGCACCTTGATGTTCGCTAGGCTTCGCGAAGCCAATTATAGGGGCTTCAATGCCTTCTGTTGCTTGTATGGCGTCCTGGTACGATTCAATGCCTTTGGTTTGAATAAAATCGTTCATGCAGAGGTCCACTGCTGAATGTGGTGGAGGAGTCCTTCAACTTGGTCAAGTTTCTTTGTAAGGTCTTCCGTCAGTTTGAGCACAGTCTCTTCAGTAAGTCTTGGTTGTCTTGAAATTTCTACCACTAGTTCCTTGAGGTCCTGTTTGGATAGAGGTCTATTTTCAAGGAGCAAAGTGGTGAGGGAGGTAACTGCCTCTTCTAGGACACGGATCCATCCTTCAAGTTTTTGGCAGGATTCTAGGATTAATTTGAAGTGTTTGAGATGTACTCGTGCAGATAGACAGGTTCGGTCGTAGATTACCAAAAGGTTGTGAGCTAAATGAGTGGTATCTACCCTTGGTTTTGAGGCTAGGTTGAGGTATTCTAGATTTACGGTTCAGGACACTCTATACCATTCTTGGATGGCTTCCTCCCATCTTTCAGACATTTGGTTTTACACTGCACCCTCCTTTACGTTAGGGTAGCTCATGCAAGTGTGCCCTTGGTTTCTTGAAGAGTCCCTAACTCTTAACCAAGTTAGGACCTGCCCTTTTGTTTGCTCGAGACAAGGAGTGTAGTAGAAATGTTTGGGAAGTTTTAAGATGTCAGTGACCCAAATAACCTCCCTAGAGTACCTCCACCCCAAAGGTTTCTAAGCTAGCATCATTTTTAATTTGCTAGCTCTAATACAAAAAAAAAACGTGCTAAAAAGAACAGGTAATAAAGAAATAAGGAGAGAAATGATGAAAACTCACGGATTCTTTATTGCCTGCTTAGAAACTGAACTTCAAAGCCCAAAGTGAAGCTCAAGTTCTGCTTGAATGCCTCGTAATGGGATGAGCAATCCACTTATATAGAAGGTGAACCGGGTGCTCTTAGGGGCCCCATCGTCGTTCGCCTTCCTCTAAGGGATGCCCGTGATCACACAGGATCTACTTTTACAACGCACACATCACTCATAGCATTCCCAAGAGGGTTTGCTTTACAACACACATAACACTCAGACGTACAGAGAATCTGCTTTACAACGCACACATAATACTTTACAGCACGAAATAGAACATTTCCCTGACAATGTCTTTAATCATTATGACAGCTATTGCTAGTTGTTCGTCCACCCTTCTAGTGGTGGGGTGCCAATCCTTGCACCAATTATCGAGGGTGCTTAGCCTGGCGCACTCCTGGCGCTTCAGTGCGTGGAGTATCTAGAGCTGCTCCAAAGCTCTGACAGTTGTGTCGGCAGCTTGCTTTTGGAGCTGGTGGAGTTGATAACTGATCCACCTGTCTTCAGCCAGTAGGTATTGGCCTCCTCGGATCCTTCGCTGCTTGTGTTGGAGTAGCTCTTCGTATTGCTGGCTAACTGATTTAGTGTTGTCGTGTTGGAGTAGCCCCTTGTACTGCTGGTTAACTAGTTCAGTGTTGATATCATCTGGGCTTGCCAGCTATTCGTCTGTTGGTGTTGGGCCTTATCACTCCTATCTCGGCCAATGAGGCCTCTTGTAATCAGCAGGTTTGCTTCTCCATTCCGCCATTGTTAGTAGCCTCCCCATCAAGCATCTCACGCCAACACAAAAGGCGGCCTTCATAAGGCCTGTAAAGGCCCTGCTCGAGATAGGAGTGATAATCTCCTCCCTCCTTCGAGTCATGCAGGGGATAATCCATGAATCGGAGTACAGTGACCCCCTGGGCTCGTAGCTCCTGCATGGTTATCTTCCTGATGTTCCGGGGGAGGAGGTGACTCTGCCATTTTGAGGAGGGCGTGGATAGCCAAGTTTCTGTTGATCAAGTCATGGAGGGTGGTATACTCAGGTCTTTGTAATGGTGGCGTGATCCCCTCCTGGTTCTTCTCCCTAGGCAATAACTGGGAGAATATTCTCAGAGGACAGGAAGGAGCACTCTCGGTACCTAACCGCCATGTTGGACATTTGCAAAGCACATGGCCTTGTTCTCAACCCCACCAAGATGAAGATCAATGTGTCGGAAATTGAGTTCCTTGGCACAATTTTGGGAAACAAAAAGATCTGATTACAACTCCACATCATTTCAAAAATAACATACTTTGCCGATCAAGAGCTCCTTAACAAAAAGGGATTATATCATGGCTTGGGCTTCTCAATTATGCCCGAAATTATATTCCAAATCTTGGAAAATTGAACAACCCACTATACGCCAAGACCATCCCAATTGGCGACAAAAGAATCTTCTTCGTTATTGGTAGCTAAAGTTTCGGTGTGAGTTAAAGTAGGCTCTTCTAAATCCTTAAGGTTAGGAGATATTTTGATTGAAGCAATGCACTCCTCGATTAAAGTATCAATTATATAACCCTCAAGTTCTTCTTCAAGTGGTGGTTGAATGGATTGTCCTTCTTTACTTCCTATGTCATCCACGTCTTCCTCATCCGTTCGCTCAAGGTGAGTCTCAGCCATATTAGGGATAATCCAGTCATCTAAGCCACCTTCTCATCGTTTGGTTTCTTCTCTTGCTAGATCTCGTTGCATAATCTCCGTAAATTGTCGGCTATGCTCCTTGCATTCCCTAGTAAAATTGGCTAGCAAGGCTTCTAAGCGAGGACTTAGTTCTGAATAAAATTTACATGATGATTCATAGCTCTCGTGCTCACTTGGAAAATAATATTGAGGGTTCAAGTAGCCAAGGTCATAACTATATGAATAATAATTATCTCATGGTCACTGGTTGTAATCATAGGTGACATCTTCTTGCTCAAATTGCCAAGGTTCAAATATATCCGGACAATCATTAATGGTATGTCATGTTTCACCATAATACTCACAATAAATGTTACCAAAACTCACAGCATTAACTTGACCATAATCATGAGAAAAAGTATATATGTTTATCTACGAGAAAATATGAATAAGAAAAGAGCAATAGAATGAACAAAACTGAAATAAAATAAAATAAAACAAGAAAAGTAAATCTAGCCTAGGAAATGAATAAAGACTAGGAAAATAACCCTAAACTGAATAAAGATAACAAAAATTTAAAACTATATAAACTGAAATAAAGTAAAACTAGAAAGTAAATCTACTCTAGGTCCGATCCAATTATCTACCTCTCGATTTGATATCGAATCAACAGTTCCCGACAACGGCGCCAAAAACTTGATGCACGAGAAAGCGACTTTAAATCTCGCGACGGGAACCGTCGAGGACTCGAAGCGCGCGCTCGTGCTCAACGTCCGTAAGTGCACGGATGTCGTCAAGTAATAAAAAGATTATCGATCCCACAGGGACTGATATTCGAGTACCGATTGGTTTAGTGGACGTTATTGTTCGGAGTTCCGTTCTAATGGTTGTGATGACGAGGGTTGTTGGCGGTCCTAACTCTAGTACGGTGTCACACGGAGGAAGAGAATGGTTGCTATGAGTCTTTTGAGGGAATTCTAGGATTTCAGTTGCGCTTGTGTGTCGCAGAACACGCTATCAATTGGGTATTATTTAGACGTCTAACTATGGTCTTGTGGAAGAGACATCATACACTTCCCCGATGAGCCTTCGCATCTATCGGGAACTACCTCTGCCATACCAGGTTGACCCCTGGCTTTAAGACGAGATAGACGGTACAAGGATGCCGAATCAATCTCTATGACGAGTCGGAACGTGTCCCATTTCCGACTCTATCACACCCTTCTATCTACGATTACCGAAGATGAGGCCAACCCCTAGATTCCTCCTTAATTCTCCTAAATCTTTGATACAAGGGTTGTCACCCCTCGTATCGGCTATGCACAGTAAATAAAAGACCAAAACAAATAGCTATCGATCTAAACAATCACCAATTGCAAATATGATTTCAAAAACATAAATATAATTGAAATTATATGTTCTACGCACACAAACTACTCCATAATCCTAGAATAGGAGAATCTACTCCATAAATATGAGAAGAGAAACACAAAGCATATTAGAATTCATAGAAACAATGTAAACTGCGCAAAGAACATGAATTACAATGCACTTTGGCTCTCCTCTCCGGCATTGATGTGCAGAACTTGACCCTCGAGCGACTTTCTTCCTCCCGTTGTGAGTTTCCGAAGCTTTTTAGGGCGTCGGAGTGTTGTCCTGGCCATTGTACCTCCCCCTTAGGGTTTGGGCGTAGCTTCCTTTATATAGACATCATGCCGGATCTCCTCGAAACCTGAAAAATAACAGAATCGCGTCAAAATCGTCCAGCGCCACATGACCGTGTGGATTCACACGGCCAGGCCGTGTGTGGCGTTGGGTTGCGAGCCGTGTGGATTCACAGGGCCAGGGTGTGTGTCCTTCTGTTCTAGCTGCCAAATGCCTTCTTTTCGCTCCAAAAGTGCGTCATTTTCCCCCTAGAATGTTGTCATGCACACAAGAGTACAAAGAGCATATCTCTGAACCGAAAAATAGGAAATGCATGCAAAATAAAGTGAAATATGCAAGAATCAAATATAAAATGCAATGATATGTGAGCAAAAACTACTCCTAAAATCCTATTGGTGCGTTTAGTTGAGGGTCATCTGTGATTACCTTAGTCATGTGATTACCAAGAAATCACATAACCAAGGTTATGGAGAATAAAACATAACTTAATGCTGTTTGGTTTAATCCTAAGTAATGAGACAAAATCTTTTTTGTTTGAAAGTTTTAATGTATTACTTATTGTTATATTTACAATATTACCCCCAACCAAGCACATGGCGGCTAGTCGGCGACCGACGACGGCGGTCGACTAGCGATCGACAATCGATGGCGATGGTGGTTTGGCGGCCGACAATGATCGGCCAGCAACGGCCGACGATCGCCGGCGATGGCGACGGCGGCGGCAGTCGACCGACGATCGACAACCGACGACGACGATGGCCGATCGATGACCGGCGATCGGCGGCGGGCCGGCCGATGATAAATTGATAAGGTTAGTTTTGTCCTAAATGGTAAAAATTAGAGGATATTTTTGAAAAAAAAAATCCATAACCTAGGGAATCAAGAAAAACCAAGCTTCTTGGAGGTTTTTCAATTCTCTCATCCATAACCCTTTTGCTGACGTGGCATGACGTGTCGGACATCCATCATGACTTGGAAATCGTTCAAATCCTAAACCAAACAAGGTTTTATTTGATAACCTTGGATGGATAACCAAAGTTATCACAGATGACCCCCAACCAAACGCACCCTATATGTTTTGCTCACATCACTCGCCAGTCTCCCGCCACCATCCCCTTGGCCTTTTAGCTCAAGATAGTCATGGCAATATTCTTTTTCCTTTGGTCCACCATCATGCAGGGATACACTTAAACTATAACATGCATCAACGATAGGATTCGAGGCTCTTCCCAGACATACCAGAATAAAGCTTTTTACTCCCATCATCTTTGAAAGTGCCTTTATCTTAAAACTAGCTCCATCAATTCGCCATCATACGGGGATAACAACTTGAACTTAGGGCAAGTTGAAAAAATAGCGGCGATATAACTTAGGGCTTCGCCTGGTCAGATCGGAATAATTTTTTACTCCGTCAATCTTCATCAGTGCATCTACCTTGAACCTGACTCCTCTGATCCGCCACCACACGGGGATAATAGCTTGAATGTAGAACAAACTAGAAAAATAGTGACAATCTGACCTAGGACTTCGCCTGGTCAGATCGGAATAATTTTTTACTCCGCCAATCTTCATCAGTACATCTACCTTGAACCCGACTCCTTCGATCCGCCACCACACGGGGATAATAGCTTGAACTTAGGACAAACTGAAAAAATAGTGACGATATGACCTAGGGCTTCGCCTAGTTAGATCAGAATAATTCTTTACTCCGCCAATCTTCATCAGCGCATCTACCTTGAACCCGACTACTCCGATCCGCCACCACACAGGGATAATAACTTGAACTTAGGACAAGCTGAAAAAATAGTGGCGATTTGATCTAGACCTTCACCTAGTCAGATCGAAATAATTCTTTACTCTGCCAATCTTTATCAACGCATCTACCTTGAATCCGACTCCTCCGATCCGCCACCACACGAGGATAATAGCTTGAACTTAGGACAAGATGAAAAAATAGTGACGATTTGACCTAGGGTTTCGCCTAGTCAGATCGGAATAATTTTTTACTTCGTCACTCTTCATTAGTGCATCTACCTTGACCCCGACTCCTTCGATCCGCTACCACACGAGGATAATAGCTTGAAGTTAGGACAAGCTTAAAAAATAGTGATGATCTGACCTAGGCTTCACCTGGTCAGATCGGAATAATTTTTTACTCCGTCAATCTTCATCAGTGCATCTACCTTGAATCCGACTCTTCCGATTCACCATCACACGGGGATAATAGCTTGAACTTAGGACACGCTGAAAAACAATAGTGACAATCTGACCTAGAGCTTCGCCTGGTCATATCAGAATAATTTTTTACTCTGTCAATCTTCATCAGTGCATCAACCTTGACCTCGACTCCTCTAATCGCCACCACACGGAGATAATAGCTTGAACTTAGGATAAGCTGAAAAAATAGTGACGATCTGATCTAGGGCTTCGCCTGGTCAGATCGGAATAATTTTTTACTCCGCCAATCTTCATCAGTGCATCTACCTTGAACCCAGCTCCTCCGATCCACAATCGCACGGGGATAATAGCTTCGGCGATTGCCGAGCTATAAAAAGTGTGACGATTTGATCTAAGGTTGTGCCTCATCAGATCGGAATGAATTTTTTACTTTGTCAATCTTCACAGGTGTATTTACCTTAAATCCTATTCCTCCATTCGGCAACCGCACGGGGATAATAGCTTCGACAGTTGCCGAGATGTAAAAAGTGTGACGATCTGACTAAGGCCTTGCCTCATCAGATCGGAATGAATTTTTCGCTCCGCCAATCTTCATAGGTGTATTTACCTTAAACCCTACTCCTCCGTTCCGCAACGCACGGGGATAATAGCTTCGGCGATTGCCGAGTTGTAAAAAGTGTGACGATCTGATCTAAGGCCTTGCCTCATCAGAACGAAATGAATTTTTTACTCCATCAATCTTCACAGGTGTATTTACCTTAAACCCTACTCCTCCATTCCGCAATCACACGGAGACAATAGCTGTTGGATCGAAGCGGATCACTAGAGAGGGGGGGTGAATAGCGATAGAAACTTTTCTTTGAATTCGTTCGGTAAATCACGAGTAGACACAGCGGAAGATAAATCTAAAATAGAAGAGACAATGGGTTTTTTACTTGGTTCGTAGCCAAAGGCTACTACTCCAAGGCCCTAGTGGTCCTTGACCACGCACGGAGAGCAAAACACTAAACGAACTCCTTCTCGTTGGAGATAGGAGTTAAACGAATACAAAAACTCAAGAAAGACTCAAGGTAGAGGGACACTCCCCCTCTCCTTGATATGATTTAAAGCTCGAAATAAGAACAACTTATACAAATTAAAGATTATACCGACGACTTTTGAAGACTTGAATCTTGGAGCTTGAGTCGTCGTCTCGGCAGCGCTTCGTCGTAGGGATGTCAGAGACTTGTAGCGTATCGGAAGCACTTGGAAGCTTTTTAATTTATGAAAAACCCTAGGACAAGCCCTCCTTTTATAGCCTTTAAGCCCCTCATCGAATGGGTCTTCAACCAATAGGAATTGGGCACAAAACCTCCTTGAAAAATGGTGATAGAGCTTGACTTCTCGAGGTTGATCCTTGACCATCAGTCGACTGATGGCCATCATCAGTCGACTGATGGTAGCATCAGTCGAGTGCTGACAGTAGACAGTCGACTGATGAAGGGCAGTCGAGTCCTCCAAGCTGGCAGTCGACTGATGCTAGCTGCAAGGCAAAGTTAGCTCAAAGAAAACATTATTTCGACGGCCTTCGACCGTCCGATCTCGACCTAGACCATCGATGGGATGTCTTTGGTCGGATCTACGCTTAAGACCATCCCCGTAAGGAGGATACGACCTCACTTACGCTCACACACACGAGCTTACCTCGATACTTACTGCGTCACTTTTGCTTTTGGCCTTCCACTCGATTCCTTCGGCTCCCTCCGAAGTCACTCGAGTGTCGTCCAACCACCGCGGCTTCCTCCGGGTGTCACTAGCCTTCAGCTTCAGCTTTAGCACTTTTCTGCACACTCGATTCAGCTCGTGAGATAATGATATATCCTTGACTTTGCGTCTTTTGCCATAATCAAAATACAGGTTCGACTTAGGTGCCCCTGCACCAACAATCTCCCCCTTTTTGATCCTATGGCAAATTTACGCAAAGTTAAGGGAAAATATAAAGCAGAAAATGAGTAAGATAAACATTACGCTCATTTGTAGTGAACTCCCTCTTAACCTTCGGTGAGTTTTAAAACAAAAGTTTTAATTTTCAAAAATTTAAATTTTGTTCTCCCCCTTAACTTATGCTCTTCTCCCCCTTTTGCCATGAATCAAAAAAAGTGTGGGGTTTTTTATAAAAAGTAGGGGGTTTTTATAAAAAGTAGGGGTTTTTAATAGAAAAGGTAGCATGCATAAAGATTATCTAACATGAGTTCAAGCATGTGTCTTGATTTAATTTGGTTCGAGGTATAGCCCTCTGCACCAACAATGAAAGTTTTTGGAAACTAAGTTTGATTTTCAAAAAAAATTAGCTTTGAGTTCCACAATACTTATACGCTAATAACTTTTGAAAAAATATATATCCCTTAGAGTTAGTTTGCTCTCCCCCTTAATCAAATATATAAGGTACAGAAGAGTTAGGGGGCGCTAAACATTGACCTAGAAGGTTGTATATTTAGAATTTTGTCCAAGTATAAGTACACGTTTAAGCTCGATAGTTTGAAAAATAGATAACATTTTTGAAAAGATTATGTAAATTGAACTTGTTCCTTATTCATCTCACCCATTCTAAGTGTCTTAGAATTGGTCACCTTATATGTTGTGTGAGATGATTTCAATTTTATCTTGATTAAGTTTTAATGATTTGAAACTTGTCAACTTTGCGTTAGATTCGGATTTGATCCTAAGCTCATCAAGTCACCTTTTCAAGATCTTGGCTTCCAGGTCGTGGCGAGGCACAGGGGCCTTCTTTGATCGGAAAAATGATCACTTCCTTAGACAAAGCCAATTTCGAGAAAGTAGTAACTTGACTCACCTAAGACCACTTCCTGGTCTAACTAGTCTAGGATACGGCGAGGTAGCTTCAGCTAGTTCCACTCGGTCAAGTGCACCGAACTAGATACGCCTTATCTAGCCCAAATACACAAGACTTTGCTTTCCTAGCGTACTATCATCTCGCCGCGTCCTGGTACTATGTTATCAAGCATTGACGAGTTATAGTCCTATCTAACCATTCTAAAAGAAATAAGAGGTTTAGGTTATCGGATATACTATTTTGGTATTAGCTCCCCCTGGATCATTGAACCGATATGGTCTGGTTAAGTAATGAACTTGATCCTTGGGAATCCAAAACCTATTGGTCCTTATATGTGAGTTTAATAAAGTTTTTGGGACCCACGCTTGGACTCGATGATGACTACGGTTTACGATAGACATGTAAGATATATTCGTAGTCTTTGAGCTATATCCGAGTCCGGCTCATTGTACGACTCTCTGAGTTCCAAGAAGTCGGTTAAGATTCTTGGACCCCATCGAGAACTTGTTCAACCGAGCTTCGAGCTCTTGGACTTGCCCTTTCAAGAGAGAGTTCTCTTCTTCGAGTTTTTCGACTCGAGTTGAGTCCTCCTCTTGAACTCGACTAGTCGAAGAGTTTAGGGGTGTCTCTTGTTTGAGGGTTTCAACCTCCTCAACCAAGGACTCGACCCTAGACTCGGATTTAGCTAATTTTATAGTTAGCAATTTAATCGTATTGTAAAGCGTATGAATTAGTGAGCGGCTAACCTTAATTTTATCGTTCGATCCGGCTTTGAGTTGCTTCTCGAAATAGTCCTCGAGTTCGGAGTCGGTGTTGTAATTGGATTCAGATTCGGACTCTGACTCGGACTCTTCGGGTCTTGCCATGCATGCTATGCCGCCGCCTTCTTCGTTGTCCCATGTTGCATGAAAAGCCTTCTTTTTATTTGATTTGAATTGTGCCCTCTTTTGATTCTTTAGTAGCCTCCTTTCCCTCCGAACGATCTTCCGCACTACGTTCACTATTGCTTCCACATTTTCCGATTCGGACTCCGATTCGTCTTCGGGTTTGAGTTCATCTACTTGCCTAGTAGGTGGCTTGCTTCTTTGTCCTGCAAGTAGAGCAATACTGTTGGATCGAGAAGCGTCGCTAGAGGGGGGGGTGAATAGCGATCGTAAATCTTTTCTTTTTCGTTCGTTCAATACGCAAAGTAAGCACAGCGGAAAATAAATGAACACGTTTATTTTACTTGGTTCACAACCCAGCGGTTGCTACTCCAAGGCCCTATCGGTCCTAGACCGCGTACGGAGGGCAAAGCACTAAAACGTCTCCTCCTCGTTGGAGGTAGGAGACAACGATTACAAAAACCGAATACACGAGGATGAGGCAACAAGCCTACCTCACCTCGTTATGAAGATAAAAAACACAGAATATAATATCAAAAATATTACTTGAATCTGCTGGCGAAGAAGATCTGAGGTTGCGTCGCGTCGGCGTTATGGCGGTGTTAATTGATGTGATTTGGAGATGAATCCTCCCCTCCTTTTATAGACTTTAGCCTCTCTGAATTTGTCTCCTATTTCTTTGGAAGCGGATCATGGATTTTTCCAAATTTTATCGCTGAAGTGGCGCGTCAAAGCGTTATCCGTTTTGACCTAGCGCAAAGTGAATCGTCGCCATCGATCGTGATGCCTCTCATCGATCGGACCGATGACGATCGACGATGCATCTCATCATCGGATAGCGATCGCGCCCAATGTCGGTCATTGCCCGACCGACTACTTCCTGCAGTAAGAGATTAGCTCGGAAAATGATAAATCGACGGTTTCTAATCGTCGATCTCGACCTAGACCTTCCACAGGAAGTCTTAGTCGAATCGTCGCCTACGGTCGTCCCCGTAAAGAGGACACGACCTTACAATCTCTCACTCACACGAGCTTACCTCGATAGTAGCTCTTGCTTCCGGCCTTCCACTCGATTCCTTCGGCTCCCTCCGAATTCACTCAAGTGTCGCCCGACCACCACGGCTTCCTCCGGGTGTCGCTAGCCTTCAGCTCCAGCTTTAGTACTTTTCTGCACACTTGATTTAGCTCGTGAGATAACAATATAAACTTAACTTTGTGTCTTTGCCATAATCAAAACACAGGTTCGATTATCTAGTGCCCCTGCACCAACAATTACCTCTCTTGGCCCGGACCATGTTAGTTTGCTCGTGAAGTTCAAACTCGGAAAATAATTCGTCTAACCTAAGCTTTGAAAGGTCCTTAGAGACATTGTAGGCATCAACCATGGATGCCCACAAGGTAGTCCTAGGAAATGAATTAAGAACGTACCTTAGGAGGTCGCGGTTTTCGACCTTATGTCTGATGGTGTGCAATCCGTTGACAATGTCCTGGACGCGGGCGTGTAGTTGCGTTGCCGTCTCACATTCCTGCATTTTTAGGTTATACAATTTATTAAGTAGTAAGTCACGCTTACTTACCTTCGCGTCATTAGTCCCTTCGTGTAGTTCTATAAGTTTTGTCCACAAATCTTTTGCGCAGATGAAGGGTCCGATGCGGTTGAGCTCTTCCTTAGACAAACCGCATTGCAATATTTGGGTTGCTCTTGCATCGGCTTCGATTTGCCTCTTGGTTGCATTGGTCCACTTGTTGAAATCCAAGGGCTCATCTTGATCATTGGTGGGTAGAGCAAAGCCGGTTTGGATGATTATCCAAGACTTGACTTGTGTTTTTAGAAAACACTCCATCCGACCTTTCCAAGATGCAAATCATCTCCGCTAAAGAAGCGGAGGTCGGGTGGTGTTGTACCCTCAATGTGAGCCATAAAGAAAAACTTGCACACACAAAAAACAAAAAACTTGCCAAGACTCGAGTCTTGGATTAGTAGTCTTGGAAAATAAAGGAAACACACGAGAAATAGAAAGTTAAACAAAGAGATAAGAAACTAAACAAAAAGTAAGTACTCACAACCTTCGATGTCCCCGAAAAGGTACTAAACGTCATTTTTTTGAGGATAAAAATAGCTTGTTACGGGGTAAACCCCCGTAAGAAGTGTAGATCTCTCAGAGAGCTTCGATTTGGTGGGTAGATCGTTTCGTGAGTCCACTTGTAGCAAAAGTTATGCTCGTTTGATCGTGAGGTACTCCGAAGGCGATTAATACTTGCAAAAACACAACCAAAAACTATGTACCAAGACTTGGTCTTGGATTAGTAGTGTGGGAGAAATTTTAAAACAATAAATACGAAAAGAAAATTGCTTGATTGGTGGTTGCACCGAATCTGAGCGCCCCCGGCTCTGATACCAATTGTTGGATCGAAGCGGATCGCTAGAGGGGGGTGAATAGCGATAGAAACTTTTCTTTGAATTCGTTCGGTAAATCACGAGTAGACACAACGGAAGATAAATCTAAAATAGAAGAGACAATGAGTTTTTTACTTGGTTCGTAGCCGAAGGCTACTACTCCAAGGCCCTAGTGGTCCTTGACCACGCACGGAGAGCAAAACACTAAACGAACTCCTTCTCGTTGGAGATAGGAGTTAAACGAATACAAAAACTCAAGAAAGACTCAAGGTAGAGAGACACTCCCCCTCTCCTTGATATGATTTAAAGCTCGAAATAAGAACAACTTATACAAATTAAAGATTATACCGACGACTTTTGAAGACTTGAATCTTGGAGCTTGAGTCGTCGTCTCGGCAGTGCTTCGTCGTAGGGATGTTGGAGACTCGTAGCGTATCGGAAGAACTTGGAAGCTTTTTAATTTATGAAAAACCCTAGGACAAGCCCTCCTTTTATAGCATTTAAGCCCCTCATCGAATGGGTCTTCAACCAATAGGAATTGGGCACAAAACCTCCTTGAAAAATGGTGATAGAGCTTGACTTCTCGAGGCTGATCCTTGACCATCAGTCGACTGATGACCATCATCAGTCGACCGATGGTAGAACATCGATCAGTCTTGTGATAAACGGTCGGTGATGAAGAGGCGATCGAGTCGTCAAAGTAGCGATCGGGATGCTAGCTGCAAGGCAAAGTTAGCTCAAAGAAAACATTATTTCGACGGCCTTCGACCGTCCGATCTCGACTTAGACCATCGATGGGATGTCTTTGGTCGGATCTACGCTTAAGACCATCCCCGTAAGGAGGATACGACCTCACTTACGCTCGTACACACGAGCTTACCTCGATACTTACTGCGTCGCTTTCGCTTTTGGCCTTCCACTCGATTCCTTCGGCTCCCTCCGAAGTCACTCGAGTGTCGCCCGACCACCGCGGCTTCCTCCGGGTGTCGCTAGCCTTCAGCTTCAGCTTTAGCACTTTTCTGCACACTCGATTCAGCTCGTGAGATAATGATATATCCTTGACTTTGCGTCTTTTGCCATAATCAAAATACAGGTTCGACTTAGGTGCCCCTGCACCAACAATAGCTTCAGCAATTGCCAAGCTGTAAAAAGTGTGACGATCTGATCTAAGGTATTGCCTCATCAGATCGGAATGAATATTTTACTCCGCCAATCTTCACAGTTGTATTTACCTTAAACTCTACTCCTCCATTCCGTAATCGCACAGGGATAATAGCTTCGGCGATTGTCGAGCTGTAAAAGTGTGACAATCTGATCTAAGGTCTTTCCTCATCAGATCGGAATAAATTTTTTACTCCGCCAATCTTCACAGGTGTCTTTAACTTAAACCCTACTCCTCTGTTCCGCAACTGCACGGAGACAATAGTTTCAGCGATTGTCGAGTTGTATGAACAAGCAAAGACTCAACCCACTAACAAATCGCGCCTGAAACGTCTTTAAGGCCTATATCTCGGTTCAAAGGCCCAATTATACCGCCCTTCTTTAAATTCGACTCATCGCCTTCCTCTCCTTCATCTTCCTCTCTTATAATCTTCGAAACCTTTCCCCATCCCTGGATAGCGTGAAGATTCTTCTATCCTCCTCTTATCTTTTCCTCAATCCTTCCTTCTTTGCGACAAGATGAAGGCCCACTTCCAGAAAGTAGCTTTCCAGCAAATGCGGGATGCTCCGATGAGTTTGGTCCAACAGTCTGTCGACCCCGCGCCACCGTCCACTGCTCCGGCTCTTGCAGGGTTCCCTTCCGTTGCTTCCTCAGTCACGTCTCCTTCCTTCTCATCGACAACATCATCCCCCATTGTCCCACTGCCACTTACGGTGAGTCCCCCACCAGTATCAACATCTTCCACTTCCTCGTCCATATTATCTCCAAACCCTAACCCTTCTTCCTCTCCGCCTTCCCTTCTATATAGTCGTACGTCACCTCCCCCATTTCTACATACACAAACCAAATTGTGAGGAGCAGTACGCCGGCGAATGCAAGAAGAATATGCTTCTACCTTTGACCCCTCTTTTTCATTTGCCCTGCCCGCGGGCATTGAGTTAAACCTAGTCACACCCCTTTCATTTTCTGTTTCATCAACCCTACCCCTACCATCCCTTCCACCTCTGAATACCCTCATCTCTACCACTCCTTATATAACATCTAGGGGCTATCTCCACAGATTTGCCTTCTTTAATCTTCTCTGCTTTGGGTAAAGCTTCTTCCAATGCATATACTCCCGAAGTGTCAATAGCCTTTCCTTTGGGATCTCCCACCCTGACTTTCTTTTGGTCGCCCCTTACCATCTGAATGTAACAACTTTGAGCTGCCCTCTGCTCTCCTCGTACCACTCCAATAAGTTGGCCTATCGGGAATTTGACCTTCTAATGGTAGGAGGAGGCCACCACCTGAAAAATTGATAAAAAGGGACGACCCAAAATAGAATTATAGGTAGAAGGGGCATCCACCATAAGAAAAGGAGTTATATTAGTCTTTTTGACTGGGCTTGGTACCCAGGGTAAGGGATAAATAGATTTGCCCTATAGGATGCACCATGTGTCCAACAAAACCAAAAAGATGAGTTGTCACGTCCTCTAATTGTGCATTTCCTAGCTGCATCTGCCCAAAAGCTTCCTGAAAGAGGATATTAATAGAATTTCCCGAGTCCACCAGGACTCGGGCTACCTTATAATTTGTCAAAAAGACCCTTATTACCAAAGCATCAATGTAGGGTAGGAGGATGCCTTGTAGATCTTCAGGTCTGAAGGATATCCGAGGTGCATTCTGAATGACCTGGTCCTCCCCTATAGCCAAACTCTCCATAAGGCGGGCATAAGATTTTCTGGCTCTATTAGAATCCCCGTCAGTGGGTCCTCCAGCAATAACATTTATAACTCCCCGAGTGGGGACATCCCTTGGAGCAGCTAACGCACCCTCGCTAGCTGACCCTTCTTGCGAGACACCTTCCTGGTTGGATGGTCGTGGGCATGGAGGGAGAAGAGCCTGGGGTCTTCCGTTATATGGCCTCGGGCGAGTAATATTTGGCCGGCGATCTCTCCTCGCTTTCCCTCCCATCTATGGTTGTAGATGAGGATACTCCGCTCTGATACGCTCCAACTCGCTTTGCATCTTGAAACAGTGGTCGCTGGTGTGCCCATACTCTGTGTGGTACTGACAGAAGAATGAGGTTGGAGGATTACGGGGGATCCCTCAATATCCGACAAGGCGCTGAAGAATACCCTACCGATCATACGCCTCCATTTTCCGCTCTTTCCATGTCCGCGGAGGAGGCAAGGCTTCTATAGCCATAATTCACAAAGAGGAGGGGCACGCACTCCCAACGTCGAAGGTCACAGCCGAGGTGTTTCAGACAAAAAAAGGCCTAACATATTCCCTTCTGGGAGGCCCCCGTGAGATAGGAGGGGGGTTCCTTTCTGCAGGAGTGGAAATAGGCTTCTTCTCTGCTCGTATTACTCTCAACCCTTCCTCCTCATTAGTATATTCTTCAGCACGGCTTAGCAATTCTTCATAATTAGTAGTCAGCTTTCTTAACAGGGAGCTAGGGAAGGATCCTTCCTTCAATCCATGAGGGATAGCTACCCCTCAAAATATCAGGCATAATTGAGGGAATCTCCCAAGCAGTGGCAGTGAAGCGATGGATGTAACTCCTCAAGGAATCTGAGGATTCTTGTTTTAAATGAAGATAGAAGCATCATGCTTATAAACTTTACAACTAGCAAACTGTTGAAGAAAAACTTCTTTAAAATCAGCAAAACAGGTAATGGAACTAGGGAGCAGAGACTTAAACCATCTCTGAGCTAAAGCAACCAAAGTGATGCGGAAAGCCATGCATTTAAGGGCGTCAGAATAGCAATGGAGGGAAGATGCACCTTCGAACTGAGATATGTGCTCTTCCGGATCAGAAGTGTCATTGTACATCCCTAACTGGGGAGCCCTAAAATGCGGAGGTGGTTGCTCTACCATAATGTCTTCAGTGAAGGGACAGGGCTCGTAGGGCTCAGGCGTCCTTGTGGACTGACTTTCCCCTGGTCTTCACGTTTTACCGGTGCCACGGGGACAAGATAATAGTACATTCTCCCCGTCGGTATTTCTCCTTGCAATATTTCTGTCTCTTGGGGACCTAGCGGAGGGACATGGGAAGGTCCTTCGAATGGTTGTTCCCTCTGAGAAGGTTCACCGGAGTGCGATTGGAGATATCCGATCCTTTTCCTTTCCTTCACCAGAGCCTCAGCTACTGCAGTATCTACCATGGCCCTCAACTAGGATGGTAATAGAGTGATAGGGTTATCCTCTGCAGAAGAGGTTGCCGGAGGAGGGATCTCTTGCAAATGCATCCTCACGTCTTATTTAGCAAAAAAAGTTCCTACATATAGCGTCAACTGATGCGGCAAACGGATTTTCTGCCTCCTTTTCGAGTTGAAGATGTTCAGGAGATCTGGGGGTCATCTCCGTCCGCAACAGTAAAAGATGATAATTGTTATAGAGTCAGCAACAAAAAGCGATGACAAGAGATTTAACGTGGTTCGTGTTGGTGCAATCGGCCCAGGTTGACTCGAGTTTGACTCGAGCAGTATTTTGATGATAGACAAAACTCATGACATGGGATTGTCATGGGAAAGTCCAACATGGAGTTGGCATGGAAAATCTAGCATGGGGCTTGGTGTGGGAAAGTCCAAAGCATTGCGAAGCCGTGCGCTTGGTGCATGTGGGAAGTCTTGAGAACTTGGTAAGTTCACTAGGCTCGGGGTCCTTGAGTCGGTGAAGGATGGCATTGTGAAGTCGTGCGCTTAGTGCATCCGAGGGATCGCTGGACGGGGAGCGAATGGAGTGAGGCCCAAGGGAAGCATACTTCGAGGGCAAGAGACGCGAAGGATGGCGTTGCGAAGTCGTGCACTTGGCGCATCCGAGGGGCGTAGGCCGAGAGAAAAGAGCTTCGGTAGGGAACTCCATGAGGGATGAGGTGGACTTGGCCAAGTGGTTAAAACTGAGTGTCGGATACTCAAACAACCTTGTGTTTGAGGTTTTATCCGACATCAATCGACTGACATAGGTGCCAATCGACTGCTCTAAGTCGACTTGGGTTCGACTGGTGTTCGATTGAGCGAGTGCAGGTGATCGATCATTGTCGAGGATGGCGATCGATATACACCATCGATCGGTGATCGGGGTATTTTCAGCCACAGAATGGTTTCCAGTCGAGTGCTCACGCCAGCACTCGACTGATGGGATAATCAGTCGACTGATGGGTATCATCAGTCGACTGATGGGTGATCCGTTGGAACTTGACCAACGTGGATCTAGCCGTTGTGAGACAACGACTACAGTACCAGTCGACTGATGGTCACGATCAGTCGACTGATGGGTGCGAAATCATCTTGATGCAGGTTATAAATGGAGCTCAAGAGGGAGGATTTTGCCAAGACTTTTGTGAAGCTTTTGGAGGGGAATTGCTGCTACATTCCAGACCTTCAAGAGTCATCTAAAGCAAGCAACAAGTAAAGGGTTCAAAGCAAGCATTGTAAAGTATTCTTTATGTGTATTTTGTATTTGTCTTTGTATTGCTTGTATTTCATATTACTTAGTGTAATTGCTTGTGAGAGGTTTCTCCACCTCCGACGTGTTGTCGAGAAGGAGTGTTGTTAGTGTCGTGCACATAACACGAGCTCGTTGAGCTCACCCCGTGGAGTAAGAACCATTCGATTCCGAACCACGTATATCTTGTGTTTTGTCGTGTGCTTGCATTGTTGTTAGTATTTTCATTATTATTGTTATTCCACTGCGCTAACGACAATCGTAGACAAGCGATGCAAGAAGAACGATCGAATTCTGTCATACGACGATTGAGGGTTATTTGTTGGATCGATGCGGTTCGCTAGAGGGGGGGTGAATAGCGAAAAACCTTTTTTTCTTTTCGAGTTCGTATCAAAACAATTAAGTGCAACGGAAAGGTAAATGAAACAAAAAGAGACAAGATATTTTTTTACTTGGTTCGTAGCCTTCGGCTACTACTCCAAGACCCTAACGGTCCTAGATCGTGTACGGAGGGCAATTCACTAAAACACTCCTCCTCGTTGGAGGTAGGAGTTTGACGATTACAAAAACCTTCGAAGCAAAATGATAGAGAGACAAACCCTCTCTTCTATTTAAGTAAAATGCAACGATAGAAAACCTCGATTAAAAAGAATTGCAATATTGAAAGCAATAACAAAGTAAGATTATACCAACAACTAGAAAAAAAGAACTTAAGCTAGGGTTATTGGCAGCACTTCGTTGTTGTAGAGTCGGTCGAGAGTCACGTTGCGGAGGCTTTTGAGCACTTAGAATTGATGAAGAAACCCTATGTTAGGACCTCCTTTTATAGCCTTTGAGCCCCTTTTCGAGAGGAACCCTAGCCAATCATATTTGAGCACCACTCCCCTTGAAATTTGATGATAAACCTTGACTCCTCGAAGCTGATCCTTTGACCATCAGTCGACTGATGGCCATCATCGATCGTGATGGCGATCGATTGAGTGCTAACCTCCGTGATCTGATTGGACGGCGTCGAGTCCTCCGGCGATCGGCGATGCTTGCTGCAAGTCAAAGTTAGCTCAACAAAAATATAATTTCGACGGTTGTCGACCGTCCGATCTCGACCTAGAATATCTATAGGATGTCTTTGGTCGGATCTACGCTTAAGATCATCCCCGTAAAAAGGATACGACCTCACTTACGCTCGCACACACAAGCTTACCTCGATACTTACTGTGTTGCTTTTGCTTCCGGCCTTCCACTCGATTCCTTCAGCTCCCTCCGAAGTCACTCGAGTGTCGCCCGACCACGGCGGCTTCCTCCGGGTGTCGCTAGCCTTCAGCTCCAGCTTTAGCACTTTTCTTCACACTCGATTCAGCTCATGAGATAATGATATATCCTTGACTTTGCGTCTTTTGCCATAATCAAAATACAGGTTCGACTTAGGTGCCCCTGCACCAACACTATTCACCCCCCTCTAGTCGGCCACCATCGACCCTACAAGTGGTATCAGAGCCAAGGCACTTGTCGAGGACTAACCGCCAACACAAGCACTACAAAATGGCCGACAACATTCATCCACCAAACTATGATGGAAACTTTTCCTGGTGGAAGAAAAGGATGGAGGTATATTTCGAAACCAATTTCGATTTCATGTTAATTATAGAAAATGGTTTTGAAATGCCTAAGGATAGAGAAAACAAGTCCATTGAGAAGTCAAGGTGGACCCAAGACCAAATCAAAAACTTCAAGACAAATCTCGAGGTAATAAAATTACTTAGTGATTTGTTACCTAACACTATTTGGTCTAGATTGGGTGACTATAGGGATTCAAGGGAGCTATGGAATAAGGTAATGAAATTCCAAGAAAATTCTCAACCGGCACAAGTAGAGGAGAATGCCGAGGAAGAAGCACCCACCACATTTGAAGATGTTGATGATTTGGTGGAGACCTCCACTTCTAGCATTGAAGGGGAGGAAAGGGTTTCCATTCCGGAGCAAAGTCAAAACGAAGCATCTACCTCCGGAAGATATGATCAAGAGGCTTCCACCACCTCCCTAGGTAATTCAAGTATTTTGATTTTAAATAAAGGTCATATAATATACTTTGAGTGTAGAAAGAAAGGGCATTACAAGAGTAAATGCCCTAAATTGACTAAGGAGAAGGTTCAATCAACACCAAAAGTCAAAAATGCCAGAGTCCCCACAATTAAGAGCAAAGAACACATTGTGTGCTTCAAATGCAACCAAATGGGGCATTACCGAAGTCAATGCCCTAGGGGGAGGAAGAAAGGACAAGAAGGTGTATCTCATGTAAGGGGAGCTTCTAAAGCTAACCCTAAGGTATATTTAAATTATACACCTTCAATTCCTAAAGTTAAAAAGCATGCTAAAAATTATTTTAGTTCTCTTGCAATTATTAATTAAAAGCATGCTAGTAGAAATAATAAGGTTTATTGTTTAAGTGCCAAGCATGTTAGTTTATCTAAGGACAAACCTAGGACCAATAATACTAGACCAATCTTGCCTAAGGAGTCAATTAGGAGAATTGAAGAAAACTTGGGCATTAACCCCAAGAAATCTAGGCATATGCCTAAAAAGAAAAATAATTTTCAAAAATCCAATGATAAATCAAAATTGAAAAGATTAGAGGTGGAGAATCGAGCCTTGAGGTCAAGGCTAGAAAAATTGAAAAAGACCCTCAAAATTATGACAAATACAATTATGGGGTCTAAGGACCAAAAGTCAAGACCTAGGGTTCAAAAACGGTCTAAGGGCAAGGAAGATTTGGGTCACAAACCTAAGCCCAAAAAGACATATCATAATGTTCCATCTAATTATGGAACAATTTCTAGGTCTAGAAAAACCAAGGCCAATAGGAAAGTTATCCCTAAGTCTAGCCATGGTGTTTGCTTAGTGGCTAAGGACTCTAGAAAATCTAAGAAAGCTACTAGGAAGGTCAAAGGAGGAGTCACCTCCAGAGTTGACCTAGGAAAGACCCAAAAGACTATGACTTTAAAGCCTAAAAGGGTCATTAGGAAGGTATCTAGGGAAATTATCCCTAGTGAATACCTTGTTAACCCAAGGAGCTCCAATAGGTATTGGATTCCTAGAAGCGTGATCGATTCACGCTAGATGGGTTAGGGTGTGTCAACCTTAAGTGGATGAGTAGTTAACCTAGCCATTGTGAGTTGACACATTAGGATGTGCCAATATGCTTTGAGAAGTTGAAAAATGATTAAATTGGCACAATTAAGTCTTGGAGGTATTGGTGTGTCATTTTGGGTTTATGACACACTAGGGGGACAAATGACATTAAGGCAAAAATGGACTTAACCCTAGAAATGACAATTTGGATTCAACACTTAGGTACATCATTTTCATTTTTATCTCTAAAAATGTCATGATCATGTTTAGGGTTATTTATATATGTCATGTATGCTTAGATTTCATTCACATGTCATGACATCATGATTTTGGCACATATATATATATATATATATAATCATATAATGTATAAAATAAAATGAAAATAAGGACTATGACATAATTTGATGGGAATTAAATAATATTGCCTAGAAATATGCATGAGACCATTAAAGAACAAAAACCCACATCTCACTAGATTAATTTAGATTAATTGTCTTGTATGTATTTTACACATCTAGATGCAAGTGAGATGTTTAGAAAAAATGAATTAAAGGTTTCAAAAGCATTTTGAAAATATTTTGAAAAACCTTGGCGAAGTTTATCTTTCGATAACAATCACCACTGAATGAGATGATACAAAGAGGACTCATTATTGAAGCTTTTCTAAACTTTTGAACTTTGTGTAAATCTCATTAATTTGTGGGTAAAATAATTTTCAAATATTTTTCACCCATAGTGTTTATGATATGTATTATACGTATGAATTTTCAAGATTTTTCAGTTTACGTATATTTACTTATGTATTTCGGAATTTGATTACAGCGCATAATCTGATTATCGATCGACAACCATGAATAATGATCGATTGATGACAAGTCCGATCATTGGTAGTGAGAGAGTTGTAAACCTTGGTGATTAGGCCTATGTTCAGCTGTGTTTTGGTCCCCTAACCACTCCTAATCCTAGGACATGCTTGAGAGAGCATTAGAAAGGGTGAAAATCCATTGGATATGGATTAGGAGAAGTGTTTAGGGAGAGTATCAATTTTAAGGTGAATGAGAGTTCATTGTTGAACTTTGCTTTAATTTTGATTGGTTAATGTTCCTATTGGCTTAGGGACTCTCCAAGGACATTGTTGGTGCAATGGTCAAAGGGGAGCAAGCCTCTAGGGGGAGGTATCCATCATGGGAAGATGGATGTGTATTTCCTCATGGGAGGAAAATTGGGTTGCCTCTCTTAAGTGATATGGGATCACTTGAAAGATTGAGGGCATGCCAAGGGGAAGATTGTAAGATCTCATTGGATATGAGACATTGAAACCCTTGAGGACCTTTTTAATATAATGTCAAAAAGGGAGAGAAGTTACCAAGTTACCAATTAGAGTTCGTTGGAATTCTCATTGGGATGTGAGAATTGTCAATATGGGAGAATTGGTAGACTTGAGATGGTAGTTGTGTCAATCATCAAAAATGGGGAGATTATTGGTGCAATCAGCCCAGGTTGACTCGAGTTTGACTCGAGCAGTATTTTGATGATAGACAAAACTCATGACATCGGATTGTCATGGGAAAGTCTAAAATGGAGTTGGCATGGAAAATCTAAGCATGGGCTTGGTGTGGGAAAGTCCAAAGCATTGCGAAGCCGTGCGCTTGGTGCATGTGGGAAGTCTTGAGGACTTGGTAAGTTCACTAGGCTCGGGGTCCTTGAGTCGGTAAAGGATGACATTGCGAAGTTGTGCGCTTGGTGCATCCGAGGGATCGTCGGACGGGGAGTGAATAGAGTGAGGCCCAAGGAAAGCATACTTCGAGGGCAAGAGACGCGAAGGATGACGTTGCGAAGTCGTGCACTTGGCGCATCCGAGGAACGTAGGCCGAGGGAAGAGAGCTTCGGTGGGGAACTCCATGAGGGATGAGGTGGACTTGGCCAAGTGGCTAAGATTGAGTGTCGGATGCTCAAACAACCTTGTGTTTGAGATTTTATCCGACATCAGTCGACTGGCATAGGTGTCAGTCGACTGCTCTAAGTCGACTTGGGTTCGACTAGTGTTCGATTGAGCAGTCAGGTGATCGGTCATTGCTAGGGGATGGCGGTGATGTAACCTATCGATCGTGATGAGAGATCGATCGGTGATCGGGAGGTATTTTCGACCGCAGAATGGTTTCGGTCGAGTGCTCACGCGACCTTTCGGTGATGGGATATCGATCGGTGATGGGTATCATCGATCGGGTGATGTGATCCGTTGGAACTTGACCGACGTGGATCTGACCGTTATGAGACAACGATTACAGTACCAGTCGACTGATGGTCATGATCAGTCGACTGATGGGCGTGAAATCATCTTGATGCAGGTTATAAATGGAGCTCAAGAAGGAGGATTTCGCCAAGACTTTTGTGAAGCTTTTGGAGGGGAATTGCTGCTATATTCCAGACCTTCAAGAGTCATCTAAAGCAAGCAACAAGCAAAGGGTTCAAAGCAAGCGTTGTAAAGTGTTCTTTACGTGTATTTTGTATTTGTCTTTATATTGTTTGTATTTCATATTACTTAGTGTAATTGCTTGTGAGAGGTTTCTCCACCTCCGACGTATTGTCAAGAAGGAGTGTTGTTAGTGTCGTGCGCATAACACGAACTCGTTGAACTCACCCCGTAGAGTAGAAACCATTCGATTCCTAACCACGTATATCTTGTGTTTTATCATGTGCTTGCATTGTTGTTAGTATTTTCATTATTATTGTTATTCCGCTGTGCTAACGATAATCGTAGACAAGCGACGCAAGAAGAACGATCGAATTCCGTCATACGACGATTGAGGGTTATTCACCCCCCTCTAGCCGGCCACCATCGATCCTACAGTTCAGAATTCCAATTCCTACTCCACGGGATGAGCTCTCCAAGGAGCTCCAGCGCTAGACACTTTTACTAGAAAATCTCTCCTCAGAAGTGCTTTTGGAGGTGGACTTACTCTCGCACACACGAGCTTACCTCGATACTTACGTGTCACTTTTGCTTCCGCCTTCCACTCGATTCCTTGGCTCCTCCGAAGTAACTCGAGTATCGCCCGACCACCGCGGCTTCCTCCGGTGTCGCGCTAGCCTTCTCGGCTATATCAATCTTCCGTGACACTCGATTCAGCTCGTGAGAAAACAAAATAGACTTAACTTTTGTGTCTTTGCTATAATCAAAACACAGGTTCGATTTCAGTGCCTCACTGCACCAACAATCTCCCCCTTTTTGATATATGGCAATAACACACAAAGTTAAGGAAATTAAGTGCATGAAAACAAAGATGAAGACAAGAAGCAAAAGTAGGAGTAGTAAAAATATTTCTCAAGTTCTCCTTAGAGGAACCCTCCCTTGACCGAGGGTGAGTACTTGAAAAAGACTTTAGCTCTCCAAACACAAAGATAATGAGTTAAGTAAATGACATTACTTAACTTAGGCTTCTTAGAGTCAAAAATAAGTGCAAGTTAAGTAATCAAAAGTTAAGTCAAAGGTTAATTATTCAAAAGGTTTAACTTTTGATTTCTTAACTTGGGCCTTTAAAGTTTTCAATTCAAGAGTTGAAACCTAAACCTTACTCCCCTTAACTTAGGCGAATCAAAGTTTTAAGTTAAGTTATCAATTTCAAAAATTTGAAATTTAACTTTGGCCTTTTCTTGAACCTTAACTTTGGCCTTTTCTCCCCTTTTGACATAAATCAAGGAAAAGTGGGGGTTTTAAGAAAACCGAGTCCAAGCATGAAGATTTTAAAAATAGTATGTGAAAATAATTCATATAAATGTTCAACTCTAGTTTGACTTGATTTAAATGATATTATCAATAAGTCCTGCTTAGATTTGGTTAATATTAGTTGAATATTTATAATCCGAGGTTCATATTGACGCACTTTATCTACATCTTGGAACCTGGATTATGGTCCTAACATCACAAGACCATCTACTTGGCTAAGTACAAAAACACATTAGTACTATTTAATGTGAGATGTACTGGCTCCTTAAATCTATAGGTGAATGATATCTAAGGTATGTCCTATGCTAGTTCCATCAAAATGTAAGAAATAGTAGTAAGAAAATATAATTTGTAAGTTCCTATTCTATTACGCACATGCCTAATTTTCGTCTCAAGAGACTAAATTCGGCTTCGGGTAGTGGTTTAGTAAATATGTCTGCTAGGTTAGACTTCGAGTCAACATATTGAGTTGTATGGCTCCGTTGGCCACATGTTCTCGAATGAAATGGTGTTTGACCTCTATATGTTTGGTCCTAGAGTGGCATATAGGGTTCTTAGTTAGATTTATCGAACTTATGTTGTCTACAAAAATTTTAGTTTTGGTGAAGTCCAACCTAAAGTCTCGGAGAGTGTGCTTCATCCAAAGAAGTTGAGTTACACACTCACCCATCGCAACGTATTCGGCTTCGGTGGTAGATAAGGCAACACAATGTTGCTTCCTACTGCACCAACTCACTAGACTTGAGCCGAGTAGTTGACAACAACCACTCGTGCTCTTTCTATCGAGTTTACTACCGGCATAATCCGAATCGGAGTAGCCGATTAGTTCGAACTCCGTAGATCTAGGGTACCAAATACCAACGTTAAGTGTACCCTTAAGATATCTAAGGATACGCTTAACTAGGGTTAGGTGAGACTCCTTAGCACAGGTTTGAAACCTGGCGCACATACTTACTGCGAATAGGATGTCGGGTCGACTCGCAGTTAAGTATAGAAGACTTCCTATTACGCTCCTATAGTACTTTAAGTCAATGGACTTACTTTCTAGGTCTTCTCCTATGTTAACATTTATCGCCATTGGGGTGTTTATTACCTTAGCGTCTTGCATTCCAAATCTTTTAATTAACTCCTTAGTGTATTTTTGTTGATATAGGTATATACCATCCTTAGTTTGTTTAATTTGTAGACCTAAAAAGAAACTTAACTTCGCCTACCAAGTTCATTTAACTCACTTTCCATGAGCAAACGAACTCTTTTAGTAAGGCTGAGTTATAGGTTCCAAAAATTATATCATCTACGTAAATTTGAGCTATGAATATTTCTTTACCTAAGGTTTTTACAAAGAGAGTTGGGTCAACTAAGCCTTGGTTAAACCCTTTTGACTTAAGATGGATTGAAAGTCTCTCGTACCAAGCTCGAGGAGCTTGTTTAAGTCCATAGAGAGCTTTCTTAAGTTTTAGAACATGGTCGGGTTTATCTAGATTTTCGAATCCTGGGGGTTGGCTAACATAAACTTCTTCTTTAATGTATCCATTTAGGAATGCCGACTTAACATCCATTTGAAATAGCTTAAATCCTCGATGTGCGGCATAAGCTAGCAACATTCGAATGGATTCGAGTCTAGCTCTTTGGGGCATAGGTTTATGTAATCTAAGCCTTCGACTTGGCTAAAACCTTTGGCGACTAACCTAGCCTTGTTTCTAACTACTTCACCTTTATCATCAAGCTTATTTCGAAACACCCACCTTGTTCCAATTATCGTTTTGTCTTTAGGTGGTGGTACTAATTCCCACACCTCGTTCCTAGTAAATTGAGCTAGCTCTTCTTGCATTGCAATAATCCAATCGGGATCAAGAAGAGCTTGTTCAATTGATTTGGGTTCTATCTTTGAAATTAAGGAAATTTGACTAAGGTTCCTATAGGATGCTCTAGTTCGAACTCCTAGATTAGGATCTCCTATCACTTGATCGATAGGGTGGTTAGTCTGAATCCTAGATTGGGTTGGGTTTGTGTCACCTAATGCTTGATCAATGTGGTGACTTGGTTGAACACTAGTTTGGTTGGAGTCATCTATCACTTGATCAATAGAGTGACTAGGTTGACTTAGGTTAGGATTAACACTAGACCTGATCTCCGGATCAGAGTAAGGTCTAGTATGAATCGGCTTGCTAATTGGGGTTCTTTAGGTTCATGTCCTTCATCGAACACTACATTGATAGTCTCCTTGACTCTAAGGGTGTCGTAGTTATATACTCTATAAGCTCTACTTGTAGTCGAGTATCCTAGAAAGATTCCTGTGGTTTTGGATGTAAATTTCCTAGGTAATCCTTAGTGTTTAGGATATGTACCTTACACCCAAATACCTAAAGTACTTGATGTTAGGTATTTTATCGTGATAAATCTCGTCACGAGGTCTTAAGGTGCCTCTTTACCATAAGGATCCTATTTTGGACATAGCAAGCGTGCTAATCTTACGCCAAAACCTATCGGGTAGGTCGTATTCGCTCAACATGGTCCTAGCGGCTTCTTGTAGCGTTCGGTTTTTCGCTCCACTAGACCATTTTGTTGAGGGTCCTAGGCGAGAGAATTCATGGTGGTATCCGTTTGGAGTTCTGAAGTCGGTGAACCTTTGATTTTGAATTCACCACCATGATCGCTTCTAAGTCTTTTAACCTTAAGGTCTTTTTGATTCTCAATTAATTTGAATAGATTAATTAATTGATCTAGGTATCATTTTTATGTTTGATGAACCTAACCCTGTAAATCGAGTAGTCGTCAATTATGACTAAGCAATATTGACTTATTGAGAGACTTGGCTCCATGTGAATCGAACAAATCCATATGCAGAGCTCAAGTACACTTGAGGTTCGTTCTTGGTTAGTTAACTTGTGTTGTGTCCTAGGTTGTTTTCCTTGTTGACAAGCATTACAGATTTTATTAACCAAGTTGTTGAGGTTGGGTAAGCCTCTGACTAAGCCACTCTGACTCATCTTGTGGACGAGTCTTGGGTGCGAGTGACCGAGTCGTCGGTGCCACAACCATGATTCCTCTTGCCGTGTCATAAGACACTTAGTTGAGGAGTTGGTTAAGTTGATCGTATAAATGTTGTTATTTCTAGTTCCTTTAAGAATTGTTTTAGAGGTTTCGTTGGTATTAATTATGCATTCATTTTCTAGAAATATAACCTTATAGTTATTATCACACAATTGGCTTACACTAAGTAAGTTATATTCAAAATTCTCTACAAGTAATACATTTTTAATAACAAAATTCGTGTTAAGCTCGATATCACCTGATCCGATGATTTTGAGCTTGCCGTTATTCCCAAAGGCTACCGATCCTTGTCGTTTGAATCGAAGCTTTGCGAATTTGAGTTGATCCCCGGTCATGTGTCGGGAGCAACCGCTTTCCAACATACAATGATCCTAAACACAAGGTGGTTGGATTGGATGTTAGATTTTTGTTAAGAAAATTGGTTGTAAGTTGTTAACCCTAGGTCATCTCACCGGAGTCTATATGATCAAGCATGTTATACTTATGTGTTTTTTTTTAGATGACTTTCAATTAAGTTGATTGAGTGGATTTAGGTTCAAGTAATTTTATGTTAGATTTGGATTTAACCCTAGGCTTGTCAAGTTTACCTTTTCAAGATCATGGCTTCAGTGTCGTGGCGAGCAGGCATGAGGCCTTCTTTTATCGGATCATCGACCACTTCCTTAGACAAAGTCATTCTCAAGAAAATGATGACTTGACTTACCTAAAATTATTTCCTCGTCTAACTAGTTATTTTTGAAAAGAGGCTCCCCGAGGCTCAATCTTTTCGAAAAATTTTAGTTGGTTATGTTTTTGAAAAGAGGCTCCCCGAGGCTCAATCTTTTCGAAATTTTAGTTGGTTATGTTTTTGTTCTAAGTGAGTTCACAAGTTTTAAAGTACAAACTTTCTAAGTTAAAGCATGCAATTTCTAAGTTAAAGCATAAACATTCTAAGTTAAAACATGCAATTTCTAAGTTAAAGCACAAACATGTTTTTATCTTGGCTCCCCTAGACCGTTGAATCGGTTCGGTCTATCCACATAGTGGATTTGGTCCTGGGAACCCGATGCGGGTTGGATCCTAGAGTTGAAATCAAAAGTTCTTAGGGACCCATGCTTGGACATGTTTCTTATGTCGACTTACAATCGACATATCGACCTATTAGTCGTGTTTGAGTTAAACCCTAGTCGACCTTGTTGTACACGGCCCTTTGAGATCCAAGTAGGAGGTCAAGTCCTTTGGATCCCGAAGTGAACCTTTCCAACGTGTTCCTAAGATCTTCGACTTGACTTTTCAAGAGAGAGTTCTCAACTTCGAGCTTTTCAACTCGAGTTGAGTCCTTCTCTTGAACTCGACTAGTCAAAGAGGTTAGGGAGACCTCGTGTTTGAGGAGTTTAACCTCCTCAACAAGGGTCTCGACCTTGGACTCGGACTTAGCTAACTTCCTAGACAAAAACCTAACCGTATTATGTAAAGTATTAAATAAAGCTCGACTCACCTTAAGGGTATCTTTTGAACCGGATGCGTATCCGTGGCTTGACTTGAAGGTAGCTTCGTAGTCCGAGTCATCCTCAGGTTCTGACTCAAGTTCGGTCTCCGTGTCTGACTCAATCGACTTCGCCATGAAGACGTGGTCTTCGTCTTCTTCGGATGACGCTTCTTCCCATGTCGCGTTGAGTGCCTTCTTGTGCTTAGGTGCTTGGTGGTTGAGCTTGGGGCACTCGGACTTGATGTGTCCAAACCTGTTACACTCATAACACCTAATGTTAGAACTTTTAGACTTACCTTGGTTGGGTCTAGTCGTGGTTCGCTTTCGTCCCTTGGCTATCCTTCGAGCTAGGTTCATTAGTTCGGCAGTCAACTCCGGGTCAACTTCTTCTTCGGACTCGTCTTCCTCCTCGGGTGGTGGTGGCTTGCTTGCGATTTTCTTCTTCGTTGAACAATCAAACAAGGCAATACAACTCTCGGGTTCCGAGTTGGATTGTTCATGTAATTCGAAATCCGAAAAGAGTTCGTCTAACCTAATTTTAGAAAGGTCCTTGGAGACCTTATAGGCATCAACCATGGATGCCCATAAGGTAGTCCTCGGAAAAGAGTTTAGGACATACCTAATAAGGTCGCGGTTTTCGACCTTTTGCCCGATTGCGTGTAGGTTGTTGACTATGTCTTGGACACGGGCGTGGAGTTGCGTCGCGGACTCGTGTTCCTGCATTTTTAGTGTGTACAATTTATTGAATAACAAATCACGTTTGCAAACCTTAGCTTGATCTGATCCTTCGTGTAACTCGATTAGTTTTGTCCAAAGATCTTTTGCGCTTATGAAGGGGCTGACGCGATTTAGCTCCTCCTTGGATAGGCCACATTGGAGGATTTGTGTCGCCTTGGCGTCGGCTTCGACTTGTCGTTTTGTTGCAACGGTCCATTGATCATAATCCAAGGAGTCACCCACTTCATTGGTCGGAAGTGTGAAACCCGTTTGAATTATGATCCACATCTCAATTTGGGTTTTGAGAAAGCATTCCATCCGACCTTTCGATGCGGAAATCATCTCCGTTGTAAAAGCGGAGGTCGGGATGCTAAAACCCTCGAGATGGGCCATTAGAACAAAAAAAACAAGGAGACTAAAATGAAAATCTAGCAACAACAAAAACACACGAAAGTACCAAGACTTGCGTCTTGGAGTAGTAGTGCGGGAAATAGAACGAAATAAACGAAAAATAGAAAGTTAAGCAAAGAAATAAGAAACTAAATAAAAGTAAGTACTCACAACCTTGATGTCCCCGAAAGGATACTAAACGTCGTTTTTGAGGATGAAAACAGCTTGTTACGGGGTAAACCCCGTAAGAAGTGTAGATCTCTCGAGCTTGATTTGGTAGGTAGACCGTGTCTAGGTGGGTCAACTTGTACGAAAAGTTATGCCCGTTTGACCGTCGGCTACTCCAAAAGCGAATACTTGCAAAACAAAATCAAACGAAGAGTACCAAGACTTCGTCTTGGATTAGTAGTGCGGGAGAAAATTTAAACGAACGAAAAACAAATCTGTAAAAAAAAATGTTAGATTGGTGGTTTCACCAAATCTAAGCGCCCCCGGCTCTGATACCAATTGTTGGATCAATGCGGTTCGCTAGAGGGGGGGGTGAATAGCGAAAGAAAAAACTTTTTCGAATTCGTTTCAAGACAAATATACGCAGCGGAAAGATAAGAAAAACAAAAAGTAAAGGAGACAATAGAAACAAGATATTTACTTGGTTCGTAGCCGAAGGCTACTACTCCAAGGCCCTAGTGGTCCTTGACCACGCACGGAGGGCAAATCACTAAACAAACTCCTCCTCGTTGGAGGTAGGAGTTAATCGATACAAAAAAAACTTGAGGTAGAGGGACACTCCCCCTCTCCTCGTATACGATAAAAGCTCCGAAAATATAAATGACAAACTGATAACAAAAACTAAGACCGACGTACAATAATAAAGAAGGTTAAACCTAGGCGTCGGAATGGAAGGACTTCGTTTGTCGTAGTTGCGTGAGGCTTTTGAGCACTTAGAATTGTTGATGAAACCCTAGGTTTGGCCCTCCTTTTATAGCCTTTGAGCCCCTTTTCGAGTGGGTCTTCAACCAATCACAAATGGACACCAAACCGCTTTGAGGTGGAGTGATAAGCCTTGACTCCTCGAATCTGATCATTGACCATCAGTCGACTGATGGCCATCATCGATCGTGATGGCGACATCGGTCGATTGATAACTTTCTCGGCGATCGATGATACCGGCGTCGAGTCCTCCAAGTGCGTCGGTGATGCTTGCTGCAAGTCAAAGTTAGCTCAATAAAAACATAATTTCGATGGTCGTCGACCATCTGATCTCGACCTAGACCATCTATAAGATGTCTTTGGTCGGATCTACGCTTAAGATCATCCCCGTAAAGAGGATACGACCTTACTTACTCTCGCACACACGAGCTTACCTTGATACTTACGTGTCGCTTTTGCTTCCGGCCTTCCACTCGATTCCTTCGGCTCCCTCCGAAGTAACTCGAGTATCGCCCGACCACCGCGGCTTCCTCCGGGTGTCGCTAGCCTTCAGCTCCAGCTATATCAATCTTCTGCACACTCGATTCAGCTCGTGAGAAAACAAAATAGACTTAACTTTTGTGTCTTTGCTATAATCAAAACACAGGTTCGATTTCGGTGCCTCACTGCACCAACATAATTTTCTTATCCTAAATATGTCTATAATATAGTCTCCTTTCTTCTCCATAGTAAACAAAAAATTTATTATTAAAAGATAATCTAAACTTTTTATTTGTTGTTCAATAAGAAAAAATATTGTCGATAAAGAGACAATGAGCACCGATCGCTCAAGACGTGATCGATGAGACAATGAGTGATGATCATTCTTGAGATGAATGTTATCTCATCAGGTGATGAGCAATCTAAATTTTTTATTTTGTTCGTTCAATATAAAAAATTTCATTGTCAATAAAAAGACAACAAACATCGATCGTTCAAAAGGTGATCAATGAGACAACGAGCAACGGTCAATCATGAGACGGATATTGTCTCACCAGACAATGAGAAATTATTTTATGTGTGGTCGCTTCATGAACGACTTCAAATAATTGGTGGTCAATCTTAAGTAATTTTAAATCCTGACTACACCCTAAGTACATATAATCGGGAATTTGATTATGTTAAATACTGAAATTTAAAATACTAAATTAAATGGCCAAAGAATTAAGGAAAATAATTCTGGAAATTTTTCGGGATTTTTAGGGAATTTTAAGATTTTTTTTGGATTTAAACGGAGTCCGTATGAGAAAATTTCGGGGATAAAATAAACAGGCTTTTAAAGGACCTATTTGGACTAGTTAATAGGATTAATAAACTTAGGTTTTTACTCTCTAATTTCCCAATCTTTTTCTCCCTGTCGCGCCCTCTTTTCTCTCTCGCGACTCCCTCTCTGTCGTCGACGGTTTCACTCTCGCATCTTCTCCCTTGCGATGTTCCTTCGCCGACGCCACGGACAAGCAGAGTAGTAAGTTTGGGGTCGACGGCTAGACGATTTCGCCGGATCTCCTTTCACGCGATGCCCTCCCCTTGCGCCACATCTCTAGGTTGCGGGCGCCTCCTTTGCCACCGTCGTCGACGCCCGAACTCGAGTGGACGACGAGCGACGTTTCCTCGCCGGTGAAGCCCAAACCTTAAACTGAAGGTCCATAGTTCGTTCCTGCATGAGGGCAGTCGGTGGAGACTACCGTCGGTGTTCTGGCCGAGTGTCGCTAGAGGATTTTGAGCGCCAATCGCAGCCCTTCTGGTTGAGAGTTGTCGGAGGATTTTGAGCACCGGTCGCAGCCGGTGAACAGGGTAGTTGGTTCTGTGGATTGTGCTACCGATGGTCATCGGGAATAGGTAAGCGACAAATTTTTCCTTTGGTTGGGTGGGATCTGTGATTGGGCAGATAACCTTGGGGGCCAGGTAACTACAGTGGGTTCTCGTGACAGGCAGCGGGTAGGGGGTGTTGTTCCGGTGAACAGAGGATAGGAGGAGAAAGGGGATGCCGAGGAACTTCTAAGGAAGGTACGAGGTATTTACAGCTTTGAATTTATTTGCTGCTGTATGTGGATATTTGTGATGAGATTGGTGTTTGGGGGTCAGGCGTGTTGATGTCGACTGTGAATTGAAGGTTTGGTTGAGCTGTGTATATGTCACATAGGGTTAGGTTGGATTCATATTTCTGATCGATGAGATGTTCTGTATATTGTTGTGAAGTTGTGAATTAAGCTTGAGGAAAATGAAGGATTTATTTAGGATGTTGTTAAATTCCATTGCTGCAATGGGGATGGCTGTGATTGATTGGTTGGATTACATACATGATGATTATAACTTAATTACAGGTTATTGACAGTGGTTGTCTGTACTTTGGTCATATGATTTGGGTGTGAGTTAATTCTTAGTGATCTATGGTTGGTTGGATTGTTGAGTTCGGTGTGATGTTGATCGGTTCTGTAATTATGTATGGAGGATTGATTAGGTTGAATAGGATAATTAAATCAATCTAGTAGATCAGATATGAGGTCAATGTAGGATTCGATTCGATCATTTGTTGTGTACTTGGATTTGATGGATTTACTTTGGATTAATTGGTTATGGAAGGAATCGATTAAGTATTCGATTTGTCGGTGAATGATATTTTGTGCTTAACAATAGTTATGTTGTATGCAGGTTTCGGTCACGAGGCAGGTTCACGGTCGTGACGATCTGGTTCTTTTTGCGGATATTTTATCAGGCGGGTATTTTGACTTATCTTTTAGATATAGTCAAGTTGATATGCTAGTTAGGATAGCTTGCAATAATTTTCATGTTTATATGCCTAGTATGTTTTTGGTGCCTACTTGATACATGCATGTGATAGGTTATGATTATACCTTCCCTGTTTTATTTGGATCATAGTTACTTGGATTATGGATATGTACATATTGATTGTGCCTATTATTCGGATAAGTGTATTTAGTTGGATTTACATGTTTTAGTATCATGCACCATCTTGCATGATTGCATGTTGGCTGGACGGGGTTCCTTTATTGTTGAGCCCGCAGCCAGTTACATGGCCTGCACACACTGCCACTCATGGGTTAGTGGTACATCAGGAGGGTGTGTGCAGTTGCTCTGTCAGGCTCCACTGGTCTGCTCATGGGTAGCGATGAGATAGCGTGGTAGCGGGCAGGGATCCCTCCTCTGGTCTATGACACCGGGAGATGAGAGCTTAGCTCCCCCACTCTGTTTGGGGTAGGAGGATAGGTGTACTCCGACAGCATCCTGTCCACTCGGTCACTCAGGAGCAGTGATGGCAGAGTGCACAGTTGTCATAGCCCTATCCACTCGATTTCACCATCGCGTGTGAGGCGGCTGACTGGCGTCAGGGGTGACCATGTCATTTGCACGACATGCACTTTGCACGGATCACATTTGTATTGTGTTTGCTGCATTATTTTATTGATGCCTTGGATGTTGCATATGATTGTCATGCATACAGGATTCATATTTGTTGTTGCAGTAGGCACCTAAGTCGAACCTAAGTTTTGATTATAGCAAACGATACAAAGTTAAGCATATATTGTTATCTCATGAGCTAAATCAAGTGTGCAGAAAAGTCTCAACGCTGGAGCTGAAGGCTAGCGACACCCGGAGGAAGCCGCGGTGGCCGAACGACACTCAAGAGACTTCGGAGGGAGCCGAAAAAATTGAGTGAAAGGCCGAAAGCAAAAGCAACACGTAAGTACTGAGGTAAGCTCGTGTGTGCGAGCGTAAGTAAGGTTGTATCCTCTTTACGGGGATGATCTTAAGTGTAGATCCGACCAAAGACATCTTATAGATGGTCTAGGTCGAGATCGGATGGTCGACGACCATCGAAATTATGTTTTTGTTGAGCTAACCTTGCCTTGCAGCTAGCATCACGACCGGCCACTTGGAGGACTCGATCGTTGCCAAACAAATGATCGCCGAGGTCGCTAATCGATCGATCATCCGATCGATGATGGCCATCGTCGATCACCGTCAAAGGATCAGCCTCGAGTAGTCAAGAGTTATCACCATTTTTCAAGGGGTTTTGTGCCCATTTGTGATTGGCTAAAGACCCATTCGATGAGGGGCTCAAAGGCTATAAAAGGAGGGTCAAACCTAGGGTTTTTCATCAATTCAAAATCTTCCAAGTGCTTCCGATACGCTCCGACTCTCCGACATCCCTACGACGAAGCGTTGCCGAGACGACGACTAGAGCTTCAACCTCCAACCTTTAAAGTCGTCGGTAACGAAAGTTCTAAATTGTATTTCAGTTTATTCCTTTTAGTAAAGCTTTCATTATAACGAGGAGAGGGGGAGTGTCCTTCTACCTCGGGCTTTTTGTATCCGTCTAACTCCTACCTCCAACGAGGAGGAGTTCTTTAGTAGTTTTCCCTCCGTACGTGGTCAAGGACCACTAGGGCCTTGGAGTAGTAGCCTTCGGCTACGAACCAAGTAAATCTCTTATGTCTATTGTCTCCTTTACTTTTTGTTTTGTTTATCTTTCCGCTGCATATAAGTTTTTTTTAAAACGAATTCGTACTAAAAGGTTTTATCGCTATTCACCCCCCCTCTAGCGATCCGATCGATCCAACAATTGGTATCAGAGCCGGGGGTTGCTAAGATTTGGTGAAACCACCAATCTAGCCTTTTTACAGATTTATTTTTCTTTTAATTTTTTTTTATTTATTTCGCTTTGTTAAGTTTTTCTCCCGCACTACTAATCCAAGACGCGAGTCTTGGTACTTGTTTTCGTGTTTTTGTCGTTAGTTTCTTCGTCTCCGTCTATTTGTGTCTTTTGTTCTAATGGCCCATCTCGAGGGTTTTAGCACCGTCCGACCTCCGTTTTACAGCGGAGATGACTTCCGTTATTGGAAGGGTCGGATGGAATGCTTTTTCAAAACCCAAATCGATATGTGGATCATAATCCAAACGGGTTTCACACTTCCGACTAATGAAGTGGGTGACTCCTTGGATTATGATCAATGGACCATTGCGATAAAACGACAAGTCGAAGCCGACGCCAAGGCAACACATCCTCCAATGCGGCCTATCCAAGGAGGAGCTAAATCGCGTCGGCCCCTTCATAAGCGCAAAAGATCTTTGGACGAAACTAGTGGAGCTACACGAAGGGACCGATGAAGCCAAGGTATGTAAGCGTGATCTTCTTTTCAATAAACTATATAACCTAAAAATGCAGGAACACGAGTCCGCGACCCAACTTCACGCCCGAGTCCAGGACATAGTCAACAACCTACACGCAATCGGGCAAAAGGTCGAAAACCGCGACCTTATAAGGTATGTTTTAAACTCGTTTTCGAGGACTACCTTGTGGGCATCCATGGTCGATGTCTACAAGGTCTCCAAGGATCTTTCTAAAATTAGGTTAGATGAACTCTTTTCCGATTTTGAATTACATGAGAAGTCCAACTCGGAACCCGAGAGGGGTATAGCCTTGTTTGCCGGATTAAAGAAGAAGAAAATCGCAAGCAAGCCACCACCAACCGAGGAGGAAGACGAGTCCGAAGAAGAAGTTGACCGGGTTATCGCCAACTAATGAACCTAGCTCGAAGGATAGCCAAGGGACGAAAGCGAACCACAACTCGACCCAACCAAGGTAAGCCTAAAAGTTCTAATATTAGGTGTTATGAGTGTAACAGGTTTGGACATATCAAGTCCGAGTGCCCCAAGCTCAACCACCAAGCACCTAAGCACAAGAAGGCCCTCAACGCGACATGGGAAGAAGCGTCATCCGAAGAAGACGAAGACCATGTCTTCATGGCGAAATCGATTGAGTCAGACACGGAGACCGAACCTGAACTTGAGTCGGAACCTGAGGATGACTCGGACTACGAAGCTGCCTTCAAGTCAAGCCACGGATACGCATCCGGTTCAAAAGATACCCTTAAAGTAAGTCGAACTTTATTTAATACTTTACATAATACGGTTAAGTTTTTGTCTAGGAAGTTAGCTAAGTCCGAGTCCAAGGTCGAGACCCTGGTTGAGGAGGTCAAACTCCTCAAACACAAGGTCTCCCTAACCTCTTCGACTAGTCGAGTTCAAGAGAAGGACTCAACTCGAGTTGAAAAACTCGAAGTTGAGAACTCACTCTTGAAAAGTCAAGTCGAAGATCTTAGGAACACGTTGGAAAGGTTCACTTCGGGATCCAAAGGACTTGACCTCCTACTTGGATCTCAAAGGGCCGTGTACAACAAGGCTGGACTAGGGTTTAACTCAAACACGACTAATAGTCGATATATGTCGATTGTAAGTTGAACATGTCCAAGCATGGGTCCCTAAGAACCTTTTGATTTCAACTCTAGGATCCAACCCGTACTGGATTCCCAAGGACCAAATCCACTATGTGGATAGACCAAACCGATTCAACGGTCTAGGGGGAGCCAGTACAAAACATGTTTGTGCTTTAACTTAGAAAGTTTGTGCTTTAACTTAGAAATTGCATGTTTTAACTTAGAAAGTTTGTGCTTTAACTTAGAAATTGTATGCTTTAACTTAGAAAGTTTGTGCTTTAAAACTTGTGAACTCACTTAGAACATGAACATAACCAACTAAAATTCTTCGAAAAGATTGAGCCTCGGGGAGTCTCTTTTCAAAAACATAACCAACTAAAATTCTTCGAAAATATTGAGCCTCGGGGAGCCTCTTTTCAAAAACATAACCAACTAAAATTCTTCGAAAAGATTGAGCCTCGGGGAACCTCTTTTCAAAAATAACCAGTTAGACTAGGAATAGTCTTAGGTGAGTCAAGTCATCTTTTTTTTGAAAATGGCTTTGTCTAAGGAAGTGGTCGATGATCCGATAAAAGAAGGCCCCTGTGCCTCGCCACGACCTGGAAGCCATGATCTTGAAAAGGTAAACTTGACAAGCCTAGGGTTAAATCCAAATCTAACATAAAATTACTTGAACCTAAATCCACTTAATCAACTTAATTGGAAGTCATCTCACAAAAAACACATAAGTATAACATGTTTGATCATATAGACACAGGTGAAATGACCTAGGTTTAACAACTTACAACCAATTTAAAAAAAAAAAATCTAACATCCAATCTAACCACCTTGTGTGTAGGATCAATGGATGTTGGACAGCGGTTGTTCCCGACACATGACCGGGGATCAACTCAAATTCACAAAGCTTCGATTCAAACGACAAAGATCGGTAGCCTTTGGGAATAACGGCAAGCTCAAAATCATCGGATCAGGTGATATCGAGCTTAACTCGAATTTTGTTATTAAAAATGTATTACTTGTAGAGAATTTTGAATATAACCTGCTTAGCGTAAGCCAATTATGTGACAATAACTATAAGGTCGTATTTTTAGATAATGAATGTGTAATTAAAACAAATAAAACAGCTAAAACAATACTCAAAGGAACTAGGACAAATAACATTTATACAATTAACTTAATCAAATCCTCAGTCAAATGTCTTATGACACAGGAAGAGGAATCATGGTTGTGGCACCGACGACTCGGTCACTCGCACCCAAGACTCGTCCACAAGATGAGTCAGAGTGGCTTAGTCAGAGGCTTACCCAACCTCAACAACTTGGTTAATAAAATCTGTAATGCTTGTCAACAAGGAAAACAACCTAGGACACAACACAAGTTAACTAACCAAAAACGAACCTCAAGTGTACTTGAGCTCCTGCATATGGATCTATTCGATTCACATGGAGCCAAGTCACTCAATAGAAGTCAATATTGCTTAGTCATAATTGACGACTACTCGAGGTTTACTCAGGTTAGGTTCATCAAACATAAAAATGATACCCTAGATCAATTAATCAATCTATTCAAATTAATCGAGAATCAAAAAGACCTTAAGGTTAAAAGACTTAGAAGCGATCATGGTGGTGAATTCGAAAATCAAAGGTTCACCGACTTCTGTAACCTAAACGAATACCACCATGAATTCTCTTGCCCTAGGACCCCTCAGCAAAATGGCCTAGTGGAACGGAAAAATCGAACTCTACAAGAAGCCGCTAGGACCATGTTGAACGAATCGAATCGACCTACGATAGGTTTTGCGTGAAGCGTGAGTACGGCATGCTATGTCCAAAATAGGATCCTTATGGTAAAAAGGCACCTTAAGACCTCGTACGAGATTTATCACGATAAAATACCTAACATCAAGTACTTTAGGGTATTTGGGTGTAAGGTACATATCCTAAACACTAAGGAATACCTAGGGAAATTTACATCCAAAACCATGACCGGAATCTTTCTAGGATACTCGACTACAAGTCGAGCTTATAGAGTATATAACCACGACACCCTTAGAGTCGAGGAGACTATCAATGTAGTATTTGATGAAGTACCCGAACCTACAAAACCCTTAATGACCCCAAGTGTTGAGCCCACTGATACCAAACTCGTCTCCGACCCTGAGATCGAGTCTAATCCACATCAACCAACTTCTCTTGTCGACCAAGTGACAAGTGATCCGAGTCAAACTAGTGTTCAACCAAGTCACCCCATTGATCAAGCATTAGGTGATACAAACCCAACCCAATCTAGGATTCAGACTAACCACCCTATCGATCAAGTGATAGGAGATCCTAATCTAGGAGTTCGAACTAGAGCATCCTATAGGAACCTTAGTCAAATTTCCTTAATTTCAAAGATAGAACCCAAATCAATTGAACAAGATCTTCTTGATCCCGATTGGATTATTGAAATGCAAGAAGAGCTAGCTCAATTTACTAGGAATGAAGTGTGGGAATTAGTACCACCACCTAAAGACAAAACGATAATTGGAACAAGGTGGGTGTTTCGAAATAAGCTTGATGATAAAGGTGAAGTAGTTAGAAACAAGGCTAGGTTAGTCGCCAAAGGGTTTAGCCAAGTCGAAGGCTTAGATTACGACAAAACCTATGCCCCAGTAGCTAGACTCGAATTCATTCGAATGTTGCTAGCTTATGCCGCAAATCGAGGATTTAAGCTGTTTCAAATGGATGTTAAGTCGACATTCCTAAATGGATATATTAAAGAAGAAGTTTATGTTAGCCAACCCCCCGGATTCGAAAATCTAGATAAACCCGACCATGTTCTAAAACTTAAGAAAGCTCTCTATGGACTTAAACAAGCTCCTCGAGCTTGGTACGAGAGACTTTCAATCCATCTTAAGTCAAAAGGGTTTAACCAAGGCTTAGTTGACCCAACTCTCTTCGTAAAAACCTTAGGTAAAGAAATATTCATAGCTCAAATTTACGTAGACGATATAATTTTTGGAACCTCTAACTCAGCCTTACTAAACGAGTTCGTTTCACTCATGGAAAGTGAGTTCGAAATGAACTTGGTAGGCGAGTTAAGTTTCTTTTTAGGTCTACAAATTAAACAAACTAAGGATGGTATATACCTATATTAACAGAAATACACTAAGGAGTTAATTAAAAGATTTGGAATGCAAGACGCTAAGATAATAAACACCCCAATGGCGATTAATGTTAACATAGGAGAAGACCCTGAAAGTAAGTCCATTGACTTAAAGTACTATAGGAGCACGATAGGAAGTCTCCTATACTTAACTGCGAGTCGACCCGACATCCAATTCACAGTAAGTATGTGCGCCAGGTTTCAAACCTGTGCTAAGGAGTCTCACCTAACCCTAGTTAAGCGTATCCTTAGATATCTTAAGGGTACACTTAACGTTGGTATTTGGTACCCTAGATCTACGGAGTTCAAACTAATCGGCTACTCCGATTCGGATTATGCCGGTAGTAAGCTCGATAGAAAAAGTACGAGTGGTTGTTGTCAACTTCTCGGCTCGAGTCTAGTGAGTTGGTGCAGTAGGAAGCAACACCGTGTTGCTTTATCTACCATCGAAGCCGAATACATCGCGATGGGTGAGTGTGTCACGCAGCTTCTTTGGATGAAGTACACCCTCCGCGACTTTAAGTTAGACTTTACGAATACTAAACTTCATGTAGATAATATTAGTTCAATTAATCTTACAAAGAATCCGATATGTCACTCTAGGACCAAACATATAGAGGTCAAACACCATTTCATTCGAGAACATGTGGCCAACGGAGCAATACAACTCGAATACGTCGAATCGAAGTCTAACTTAGCAGACCTATTTACTAAACCCCTACCCGAAGCCGAATTTAGTCTATTAAGACGAAAATTGGGCATGTGCGTAATAGAATAGGTACATGCAAATTATATGTTCTTACTACTATTTCTTTAATTTCATTTTTATGGAACTAGCATAGGACATACCTTAGATATCATGCACCTATAGATTTAAGGAGCCAGTACATCTCACAACACACAGGACTAATGTGTTTGTGTACTTAGCCACGTAGATGGGCGTGAGATGTTAGGACCTTACTCCTGGTTCCAGATGTAGAGCTAGTGCATCGCTATGAACCACGGAGTATAATCATACATACTAACCGACTCTGATCAGGACTGGTTGATCTTACATATCAATCAAGCCAAATATGAGTCGAACATTTTATAGATGAGCTTATTTTCAGTATATTATTTTTTTTATAAAAAATGGGGAACATGCTTGGACTTTAAATTTAACACTTATTTTGTTTTCCACACACCTCTTACTCTTTTCGATATACGGCAAAAGGGGGAGAAAAAGGCCAAAGTTAAGGGGTCAAAATTTTTCTAACTTAACTCTTACTTCATATTTAAACCAAAAGTTAAAACTTAGTTAACTTTTACCAAAAGGCCAAAGAATTCTTAACTTAAACTTATTTGTGTCGTCTACGTTTTACTTAAACTTATTTTTTAAACTTTATGTCGTTAATGTTTTACTTAAGGGGGAGAAAGGGCTTAACTAAAACGTTTTACTAAGGCCAACTTTAAGTAATGTTAATTACTTAAAGCAACCCTCAAGGGGGAGGATTAAAGTCTTTCTTCAAGACTCACCCTCGGTCAAGGGGGAGGTTTCCTCAAGGGAGAGTATTTGAAGAAAATCCTTACTACTCCAACTTAATCTTCATATTTTTTGTTTCTCATGCACATTATTACTCTTCATGCTTGCTATTTACTTAACTTTGTATGTGGGTTTGCCATAAATCAAAAAGGGGGAGATTGTTGTTGTAGTAGGCGCCTAAGTTGAACCTAAGTTTTGATTATAGCAAACGATACAAAGTTAAGCATATATTGTTATCTCATGAGCTAAATCAAGTGTGCAGAAAAGTCTCAACGCTGGAGCTGAAGGCTAGCGACACCCGGAGGAAGCCGCGGTGGTCGGACAACACTCAAGAGACTTCGGAGGGAGCCGAAGGAATTGAGTGAAAGGCCAGAAGCAAAAGCAACACGTAAGTACTGAGGTAAGCTCGTGTGTGCGAGCGTAAGTAAGGTCGTATCCTCTTTACGGGGATGATCTTAAGCGTAGATCCGACCAAAGACATCTTATATATGGTCTAGGTCGAGATCGGATGGTCGACGACCATCGAAATTATGTTTTTGTTGAGCTAACCTTGCCTTGCAGCTAGCATCAGTCGACTGCCAGCTTGGAGGACTCGACTGCCGTCAAATAGTCGACTGCCGAAGGTCGATCAATGTCGGTGATGATGGCCCATCGTCAAGAGTTATCACCATTTTTCAAGGGGTTTTGTGCCCATTTGTGATTGGCTAAAGACCCATTCGATGAGGGGCTCAAAGGCTATAAAAGGAGGGCCAAACCTAGGGTTTTTCATCAATTCAAAAGCTTCCAAGTGCTTCCGATACGCTCTGACTCTCCGACATCCCTACGACGAAGCGCTGCCGAGACGACGACTAGAGCTTCAACCTCCAACCTTTAAAGTCGTCGGTAACGAAAGTTCTAAATTGTATTTCAGTTTATTCCTTTTAGTAAAGCTTTCATTATAACGAGGAGAGGGGGAGTGTCCTTCTACCTCGGGCTTTTTGTATCTGTCTAACTCCTACCTCCAACGAGGAGGAGTTCTTTAGTAGTTTGCCCTCCGTACGTGGTCAAGGACCACTAGGGCCTTGGAGTAGTAGCCTTCGGCTACGAACCAAGTAAATCTCTTGTGTCTATTGTCTCCTTTACTTTTTGTTTTGTTTATCTTTCCACTGCATATAAGTTTTTTTTAAAACGAATTCGTACTAAAAGGTTTTATCGCTATTCACCCCCCCCTCTAGCGATCCGATCGATCCAACAATATTCATATATGGTGATGACTTTATCTCTTATAGTAGGGCTCATGCTCCTATATCAGGGTAGGAGATTCAGGTGAGTACAGTCCTTTTGCATTTATTTCTTGCTTACCCTATATGTGAGACTGTACTGGCATGATTTTTATTGTTAGCTATATCTTACTTTGCATATCGACTATACCCGCTGAAGTTCTTTGAACTTACCCCGTTGATTTATATCTATTTCAGGATGAAGCTGTCAGGAGAGTCCAGCTGCCAAATCCCACTCGTTGTGAAAGTTCTATTTGTTATTTGTGTTTACGGTTTTGGGTATTTTGATTAGAATATATGTTTAGGACTGGAGTTTGATATTTGTATCTGTGGATGTTTTGGTATGTCCTTAGGGACCTTTGATCGGATTTATTTCGATTGGTTTTGGTTGGGTATTCTTACCCAGATGGCAGAAGGGGTAAGTCTAGTTATGTAGATTGTTTACCTTTTTCTTTGATAGTTGACCAGAGGCCTAATTTATTATCTACGTGAGTTATTTGGATTCCGATCGTGTTGACCGATGTATAGTGGTCGTGTAGGCCTTGTATGTAAATTGACATTGTCACTCGTACAGAGGAGATGCTGCCGAATTTTTTTTTGTCTGGCGGGGACTCCATCGGGGCGTGACAGATTATCTTGGAAATGTAAGATTTTTATTGATTATAAAATTAACGAAGGGTAATGCAGTTACTCATAAATTTTCAAAAGTCTTAAATTAAATGCAAGTTTAATTGATTAATATTTAATCAGTTAAATTTGAAAATTATATTTGATCAACTAACATATATTTAGGCAACTAATAAATGAATAAAAAGTTGGTTCTGATTGCCTAAACAAATTTTAGTCACCTAAATTTTGTAGTGTCAAAATCTTAAACTTAAGTATCATTTTTGGTTACTCGGCTAGCATAAATGATAAGTAAAATTGATAGGAATCTAAAGTTTGTATGGTGTTCTAGCTATACTTCACCAAAAATCATTAGTCAATCTCTTGTCCTTCTGTAGAGTTGTATCAATGAGTAAGGATTAATCTTCGAAGACTACAAATTTTTCGGAATATATGTTCTTTTGCCGCATTAGTTTTGGATTGGACAATATACTCCCATGATTTACCTTCTTCGTATTGATTGTGGGATCGACTGATAGAGACATTGAAGGTGAACGAATTGTCTTTTGTATCAATTAATCAACCTTATAACTGGGAACTCACAAATCAAAATCTTTGGACAAAAGATTGAAATCTATCAATCTACGACTTCTATCAATCCGTTTTCGGACCATCGTAAAAGAGATAATTTTCAAAAAATCTTTAGTCCAAAGTTCATTGATAAATCACATACAAATTAACATCTTTGAAACACTTAAATGGGACCTATAATGCTGCATTTGTATAAATCTTTACAATCCATTTGGAATTTTCTAAATTGAATATAGGTATCTTTCAATATAAAGTATGAAAATTATAAAAGCAATATGAATAAGTTTTCCACGTGATGTGATCCGATCCGACCGAGATTGGGTAGCAAGTTAACTTCAAGAAGATTCTCTGTAAGAGAGAATTATATTAAAATATAAAATAATCAAAATTTAACTCATTCGTATCAAAAGGTAGTGTTATAGACAATAGAATTGTTAATGCGTCATGAATAATAATTACTAAAATCAAGTATATACATATATGTTTCTTCGCCAATTGAAAGCTACAACTTTAAAACTCTTTAAATCCACCTAGTGCTGCATTTGTTCAAGTCTCCATCGTCGAGCTGAGCCTAGCCGGAAAGGGATCCCTGTATATCAACCCTGTGGACCCTGAGCCTTTTTCCCTATATCACTATGTGAATTAATCCCTTTTAAAACAAAATTAGCTTATTTAGATCTAGCCTTTCGATATTGATACTACTGGTACCTTCTCTACATAATCCCCGATAGAGGGGTTAGCGGGTGACCTGAGATCCGATCCAAAATACACGGCTCAGCTAAGAAAGGAAAGGAAAATTGACGCGGGCGAAACGCAGGAGCCATTGGCACGGGCGAACATCAGAAGCCATTGGCACGGGCGAATATTGAAAGCCATTGGCACGGGCGAACATCAGAAGCCATCGGTACGGGCGAATATTGAAAGCCATTGGCACGGGCGAACATCAGAAGCCATTGGTACGGACGAATATTGAAAGCCATTGGCACGGGCGAACATCAGAAGCCATTGGCACGGGCGAACATCAGAAGCCATCGGTACGGGCAAATATTGAAAGCCATTGGTACGGGAGAGTTAATGAAAGCAATTGATACGGCAAAGGAGAGGCGGAAGGCGCTTCGCCAAGAGGCCAGTCCCATCTGATCAATACAAGGGGAATTTGACACGGGGAAAAGAGGAGTTGGTTCGGGTTAATAAAAAGCCTTAGAGCTAGGCCACCCGTGGGCTATAAACCTAAACTAGCTTCCCTCAACACGGAAGGTTGAGGGAGATAGTCTAGCCTAGTTTCCCGAAAAATAGAGGAAAGGGTGTTAGGCAACGGCCTGGGAGGCCCCACATAATATTCCAAGGAGTCTTCACTCCTGATATCTGTAACAGAATTATTCTCCAGGGAAAGGTGGTGGCCACGTGTACGATGGAGATAACCTACGACGTTACGATGAAGGAAGGAAAAAGAGATAAAAGGGGAGGAAGCAAGGAGGAAAAGGGATCCGCAATCATTCCATCAGACACGAAACGAAGACACAGGAGGGGAAGGAGGAGAGTTGTCGTCACTTCGCCGGAGAAGAAGGGCAGCGACCTTGATCTTGAGTCAGACGTACTCTCTCTTGTTTTTGTAACCCAACTATAAGAGGTTTTCTCCTCCACCTCGGGAAGTTTCCTTTCCGTAAAGGAGGGCATTCATAGTGGAAAGGGCTTGGGCATTGTCCCCGGTGAGAGAGCTCATAGTTCTATCAACCGCAGATAGCAATACGTACACGTTATATCTTGTGTTCTAGTTTTAGATTTATGCATTTGGGGTTTTGCACTTCTTGACTTCGTCTTCTACATCCATTTTACTGTTGCGGTCTGTGAGAACCCCTCAAAAGCTCCCTTCGTGCCTTCCTCGCGTCGAAAGGGGGTAAAGTGAATTTTCCTCGCCGCATCAGTTGGCGTCGTCTATGGGAAACATTTGAGCTGGACGTCGAGATGCAACCTGAAGAAATACAACAACTTGATACTTCTGCGTGAAGGCGCCCATAACCCTTCTACCATCGCGGTGAAGGCCACGATGGATGGCGCTAATTCTGAAGCCCTCGCCGAGAAGGAGAAGGGACGGATATCTGCATCAGCACTCAGGGAACCTTCTTCGAGGCCCACCCAAATGCCTCCTCTCTCTCGTCTGATCACCAATGGGAAGTATTGCTTGGAGGCGGACTTGGGAAAAACGCCTCAGAATACTATGCCCTTCGCCCAAGCGCGAGAGAAAGCAGGTGAAAGTCAATCAGCAGACCTCGAAAGTATATGAGCCTAGTCCTTCACGGCGGACATTCTCAGCGAGCTCCTCCATCCTACTTAATCCTCGAATTGATAAGTATATGATGATTAAGCGGATCTGAAAGCACATATCTCAAGTCGACGGAGCGGCCTCGCTTCACTGTTATACTGACGCTCTGAAGTGCCGAGTCTTCCGAACCACCCTGACTGGCTCGACGCACAAGTGGTTTACTACTCGCCCGGTCTATCACTGTTTACGACTTCCAGAGAATGTTCAGTCGAGAATTTGTCAGCTGCAAGGCGTATAAATAAGACGCCTCTATGTTAATGCATATCACCCAGGGACCTTCGGAATCCCTTAGGGGGTATATTCATCGATTCACTTCTGGAGCCAGGGGAATCCCCGCCACCCGATCTGAATCTTTCCGAGGCGCTATTCAGCATGGGCTGAGGGAGGGCCCCTTCTTCAGTTCCTTGTTAAGACAACCTACGGATAGTTACGAAGAGCTACTGAGCCGTACGGAGCAGTTTATCCGCGAAGAAGAAGGATTAAAGGTACGGAGGGCCGAACGGACTGCCACAGCTGTCCCAACTGAAAGAGTTTATCCCGCTGCTCCTCAAGCACCCCCTCGGCGAGAGTATACAAGACCTTTTCGACAGGAGGTTCCGAGGCCTCGTCCAATGCTGCAAGGTGTTCGCCCCACCCCGCCGTTACAAATCATGGCCGCTGAAGCGCTTCCTCCTGTGAGGACATGGAAAGAACGTGAAATGGAATTTTACGACCAGCAGGGTCTGCTACAACGACCCTTGGGACATAGGGGGGTCCCGCGTAATCCCCCAGCCCCGTTCTTTTGCCAATATCATACAGAATACGGCCACAGTAGCGGTCGATGTTTCAAGTTACAAGAAGAATTGGATCGTCTCCATACTGCATATCCGCAAGTAAGGTTTCAGGCAGGAGGCCCCCGACCTAATGTAACCCGTCCAGGGCTGTATAATCAACAACCCTGGGTCACTTTCCCCCAAACGCTATCCCAGGAGGTTGTCTCTCAAGAAGGTCCATCAGGTGAGGACCCTTCATCCCATCTAGATGACATTCCCACACGGGGAGTTATTCATGTTATAGCTGGAGGACCTACCGACGGGGACTCCAACCGGGCACGGAAGTCGTACGCCCGTCTCATGGAGAGTTTGGCCGTCGTCACCGACCAGACTATTCAAGTTGCACCACCCGTTTCGTTCGGGCTGGAAGATCTGCGAGGTGTCCTGCTGCCCCCACACGGACGCCTTGGTCATTCGTATATCCCTGGCCAATTATGAAGTGGTCCGGGTACTAGTTGACTCGGGAAGCTCTGTTAACATCCTTTTCCAGGAAGCCTTCGGACAAATGCAGCTGGGAAATGCCCAATTAGAAGATGTGTCCACTCCTCTTGGATTGCAGGCACATGGTTCACCCGAAGGGACAGATATCATTGCCTTTAACTCTGGGTGTAAAACCCAACCAAAAAACCAGTATAATTCCTTTCCTTATTGTGAACGCTCCGTCCACTTATAACGCTATTCTTGGGCATCCTTTCCTCACCCTTTTTTAGGCAGTGGCTTCCCCATACCACCAGAAGCTGAAATTTCTCGTAGGGCAATCGGTGAGCGAAGTTCGTGGAGAACAGAAGGCCTCTAGGAGATGCTACGTGCAAATGGTTCGGGACGATCAGAAGAAAGCCCGAACCGAGGACCTAAAGGGCAAAGCTGTCATCATCACTGATGTTTGCGTCCTGGAGGAATCCCCCCCCAAAGTTGATAAAATAGAGGAGGAGCGGAGAATCGCTCGAAAGGCCACACGGATAGCAAACTGGATGTCAAAGAAGAGTCGAAGGAGAATGAAGATATCTTTGCAAAAGATATGCATGATCTCACGGGGATCCATCCTCAAGTGGCGGAACATCATTTCAATATCATTAAAGGAGTCCGACCCGTCCAACAAAAGAGGCGGCATTTTGGACCAGAAAAGGACAAAGTCATAGCAGAAGAAGTGGACAAACTATTAAAAGCGGGTCTTGTAAAGGAAATCCAGTTCCCCGAATGAGTTTCTAATGTAGTCTTGGTCCCCAAGCCTTCGGGGCAATGGAGGATGTGTATCGATTTCCGTGATTTGAATAAAGCATGCCCTAAAGACTGCTACCCCTTGCCTTGTATTGATCAATTAGTGGATTCTACTGTGGGATATGAAGTGGTGTCTCTAATGGATGCATATCAAGGGTATCATCAAATACCTTTGGCCCAAGAAGATCAAAAGAGGGTTAGCTTGTATTCGGAGGTTATACGCTTATGTGGTAATGCCGTTCGGACTAAAGAATGCGGGAGCCACCTATCAGCGCCTTATGGGTAAAATCTTCGCGGAGCAGAAAGGGAAGAATGTGGAGGTCTACGTGGATGACATCTTAGTCAAATCGAAAGCCACTCGGGATTTAGTCAAGGACTTACATGAAACCTTCGCTACATTAAGGCGGTTTAATATGAAGCTAAACCCTAACAAATGCCTGTTCGGGGTAAAGAGTGGCAAGTTCTTGGGGTACATAGTAACGAAGAAGGGGCTACAAGCCAACCCTGAGAAAGTGCAAGCTCTATGCAACATGAAATCACCTGCTAATCTGCGAGAGACCCAAAGGTTGGTGGGCAGGATTGTTTCTTTATCCCGATTTATAGCCAGATCGGCGGACAAGGGGCTGCCTTTTTTCAAGATTTTGCGCAAGGCTGCTAAATTTCAGTGGGATGATCAATGTGAACAGGCTTTCCAGGAGTTGAAGAAATATTTGGCTGGACTCCCCCTGCTAGCCAAACCAAGACCTGGAGAACCATTATGGATGTATCTGGCCGTCTCGGAGGGAGCCGTTAGTTCGGTATTATTGAAACAAGAAGGTTCTCACCAGCAACCTATTTATTATACCATCCATATCCTGAAGGGGGCAGAATTCCGTTATACGGAGCTGGAGAAGTTGGCGTATATCCTAGTACTAACCGCCCGCAAATTAAGGTCGTACTTTTTGGCTCATCCCATCACCATTCTAACACACAACAAATTGGGTAAGGTCGTCACTAAGCCAAATTTCTTTGGAAGATTGGCCAAATGGGTGGTAGAACTAAGCGAGTATGATATTCACTACCAACCTCGAACGGTTATCAAGGCCCAAGCACTCGCCAATTTCCTGGCAGAGGTACCTTGCGGAGCAGAAGATGGTTCGGCAACAAAGGAGGAGGGATCAGAGGCATGGAATATATTCGTAGACGGTTCTTCAGGATCTACAGGAAGCGGCGTTGGTATTTTATTAATTTCCCCGGAGGGTGAAGAAACTCGATTAGCAGTTCGCCTGGAATATCGGACATCTAATAATGAAGCGGAATATGAAGCCATTCTAGTGGGACTGCAGGCTGCTAAAGCGGTGGGGGCTTCTTCCATTGTGATCCACTCGGATTCCCAGTTGGTAATATCACAACTTCAAGGTTCTTTTGCGGTTCGGGAGGAAAGGCTGCATAAGTACTTGAAGACTTTTGAGAAGGAAAAAGCTCAATTTCGTTAGGTCCTCTTGAAGCAAATCCCGTGGGAGCACAACGGGAAGGCAGATGAATTGGCTCGGATGGCTAGCGCTATGGGAGGAATAAAATCCTCGGAAGCGATCCATACAAGAATTCATACTTCCTTAGCAATATGCAGCGTGGAGGGAGACGTACCTGAATCAAGCCTAACTCTTGATTGGAGGACCGACATCATAGCTTATTTACGACACGGGAAGATCCCTGAAGGAAAAATAGCGGCATCCACTTTAATAAATTGAGCCAAGCGGTTCATCCTCTTAAATGAAGACCTATACAAGACCTCTTTTGGGCGACCCTTGTTAAAATGCCTGAGAAACGAGGATGCGGAATGGGTACTCCGGGAGATCCATGAAGGATGCTGTAGCAATCATTTAGGAGGGAGAGCTTTAGCAAGAAAGGCCTTATTGGCAGGATACTTTTGGCCTACTCTTCAGCAAGATGCTGCTCATATAGTGCAAACCTGCATCGCTTGTCAGAAGCATAACAACCGTTCTGAACGGCCAGCTGAGTTAATGAAAGCCGTAATCTCTTCTTGTCCTTTCGATCAATGGGGAATAGATATAGTAGGCCCGATGCCGGCGGCACCTTTACAGAGGAAGTTTTTATTGGTAGCTGTGGATTATTTTTCCAAATGGGCGGAGGCAGAGTGGAAGCTATCCCTGTGTGGTGGTGGAACGGAAGAACTGATATCCTTCGGTTATTATTTACTTTATCTATAAATTTCTATCCCCGCAGAGCGGAAGCTATCCCCGTGTGGTGGTGGAACGGAAGAACCGATATCCTTCGGTTATTATTTACTTTATCTATAAGATTCTATCCCCGCAGAGTGGAAGCTATCCCCGTGTGGTGGTGGAACGGAAGAACCGATATCTTTCGGTTATTATTTACTTTATCTATAAATTTCTATCCCCGCAAGGCAGAGCGGAAGCTATCCCCGTGTGGTGGTGGAACGGAAGAACCGATATCCTTCGGTTATTATTTACTTTATCTATAAACTTCTATCCCCGCAAGGCAGAGCGGAAGTTATCCCCGTGTGGTGGTGGAATGGAAGAACCGATATCCTTCGGTTATTATTTACTTTATCTATAAGATTCTATCCCCGCAGAGCGGAAGCTATCCCCGTGTGGTGGTGGAACGGAAGAACCGATATCCTTCAGTTATTATTTACTTTATCTATAAGATTCTATCCCCGCAGAGCAAGCTATCCTGTGGTGGTGGTGGAAGGGAAGAACCGATATCCTTCGGTTATTATTTACTTTATCTATAAGATTCTATCCCCGCAGAGCGGAAGCTATCCCCGTGTGGTGGTGGAACGGAAGAACCGATATCCTTCGGTTATTATTTACTTTATCTATAAATTTCTATCCCCGCAAGGCAGAGCGGAAGCTATCCCCGTGTGGTGGTGGAACGGAAGAACCGATATCCTTCGGTTATTATTTACTTTATCTATAAGATTCTATCCCCGCAGAGCGGAAGCTATCCCCGTGTGGTGGTGGAACGGAAGAACCGATATCCTTCGGTTATTATTTACTTTATCTATAGATTTCTATCCCCGCAGAGCGGAAGATATCCCCGTGTGGTGGTGGAACGGAAGAACCGATATCCTTCGGTTGTTATTTACTCTATATATATAGATTTCTATCCCCGCGAAGCGGGAGATATCCCCGTGCGGTGGTGGAACGGGAGGACTGGGACTTCCTCAGTTGTATATCACTTTTTGTCCCCGTAAAGGGGGGGGGAGTTGAAATTCTTGTTTAACTTTGTATTATTCCTGTGAAATAGCAGGGTTGACTCATTTAAGGGTTCCATATACCCGACAGATTGAAAAGACGGAAGAGCCGAAATATACAACTCAGAAGATACTGGAGAAAGGAGGAAAGTTCATTAATGTAAGAGAATTACATATTCTGAGTCATCTACAAGGGAAGATAACAAACAGCAGCCCTTATATATCCCGGGTGTTACAGTTCTTTGTTAGGAGGGACAGAGGGAGTTCCCTTGTATGGTTGAGGTTGGCACCATAGTTGACGCCGATAGGATTGCTGCAGGAAGGTCTGCTTGGCCAGTTCCTTTTGGGACCCGACCAGTTGTTGGCGCAGGGAGCGATTATTGGCGTAAGTTTCCTTCAGCTGTTGCTATAAACACTTCACTTGTTCCTCCAAGATAGCTATGTATCGGCGATCATTTGTCTGTTCTTTAGAAGGCGAAGAACTGCTACCCTGTTCCGATATCTTGTCCATGGCAAGTAAAGGAAAAAGGAGAGTGATGGAAGCTATCAGGTAAAGGTCGGGGGTTTTTATGGCAACGAAGGGGAATAGCGCATTTATTGGGGGACGAAGTAGCGACCATAAATGCCAGTAAAGAAGAGAGAACATGGGGGCAGTAGTGGGAAGGTCGACGGGACTATAATTGTAATTAAGAGGGTCCGAATCCCCGAGAAATGACAGAGGAAGGTATGTTCGGATCAGACTACCGTCCTTTTGGAAAACAGAAATCCTACTTCTACCGGAAAAAGACAAAAACAGATATCATTCGCCTCCCTTATTTTTTATTAACATATTTGAAATGATTACAGTAGCTTGATCTATAAAGACTTTCCATGATTACTCCTAACAGATGAAACGGGAGATGTCTCTTTGGGGGGAGAAGGAGCTAATATGACTCTGAAGCGTTCACCTTGAGGGGGAGGAAGAACTGGTGGACCTTCATCGAAAGAGGAAGGATGAGTCCTCGCCGGGGGAACTGGGATGAAAGCCAGTGCTGGTGGAAGTGGGGGAAGTTCAGCGGTAGCACGAGGATCTCCCACTGTATACTCCCACGTGAAGGGAGGATTCCACACCCGGTTGCGGAAGGAGGGGAAAGGAGCGCGGAAGGACCTCCCTGCCGGAGGGGTGGGAGTTGGACGGAGAGGCGGAAACGGAAGGGGGCGGAAGGCTGAAGTGGCAGTTGAGCGGGTCTCCGAATCTTCAATATCCTCAGAGGTCCAGTCTTGTAGTTCAAAAGATTCTGACTCTGAAGAAACTTTGATGGGATGCCCCGCTGAAGCCATGATAGAAAGATAGCAGGATGAAGACATGGGGGACGAAGGATTTATAATGGAAGGAAAGGGGCAGCAGAGGTTCTGGGAAAGGGAAAGAAGACGAAGGGGTTGATATCATTTCCAAAGCAGTAAGAGAGATAGGGAAGATCAACAAGCAGGAGCTGTTTAAAGCGTCGCCCGAACCAGAATCGGGACGGGTATGAATGATGTCTGGCAGATACCTTTCAAGCGAATCCCCGAACCAAAATTAGGGTGGAGGGGAATAACGGTATTCTACATCTCTCCGATAAACCCGAACTGATAAGGTTATTGCGCCGTACTACGCGGGAAAAAGATAACAGTGTAGAGCGAGGCCAAGTTACAATTGGTTCAGAGTTCCCAATCCCTCAAGGAGCATAACAAGAGGATGATAACTAGTTATAGTGACAAAGGTATCGTTCAGAAGTAAGCAAGAAGCCCTCAGGAAAGTTGCTAAAAAAGAGAATGTTATAAGTTACAATTCAAAGAGATCGGGTGGACACTTGGCTAACGCCCTTACTGGATCCAAATAACTAGTGTCCGCGCCGGGGGGCGGGTATCCCTGCTCGGCGTTTGCCTAATACAAATAAATCTACCCCCTTCTTCACATAGCGTCTTTTAAGATCAGTCTCCTGCTCTTTCATCTGATCTCGGCATTGGGCTAGTTGAGCTCGACTTTTCGCCAGTTCAGTCGCCAGAGTATCTTTTTCAGCGGCTGCTTGGATGGCCTGCCTACCCAGAGTCGAGAGGGCTTCGGAGTATTCTTGGTAAAGGATGGATTGCTGCTGAGCCACCGATGATAAGGTTCGGGGAATAGCCGCTACCATGGAGAAAAGCTCTTGACACTTCTTCGCACATGATTCCCTGGTGACTGCCCAGGCCTGACGCTCTAGGTTAAAATGGTGACGTTCTTGTTGAAGTTGTGTGATAGTAGCCGAAGAATCAGCATCCTTGATCATGGCATCCATAAGATATCTCTTATACTCTTTCAGTTCCCGAGTCAGGATATCTACCTGTTGCAGCTCGCTAGATTGCAAAAAGAGGCGCTGTTCTAGTTCCTCATTTTTTCGTTGCAGTTCCTCTTTCTCGCTTCGAACCAAGACTAGTTGCATCGTGGCATCTTCGCACTGGCCCCTAAAGTCCGCCTCCTTTTCCTCTTGCTCGTTTAACCATCGCGCGAGCTCCTTCTGTTGCGACACGGCGGCAAAATGGCAAGTCTCCACACTAGATTGGAATCGGGCTAGATGGGCTACCATGTTGTTATGTTGGGTGGAGGCCTAAAAGGAGAGGAAAATTATCAGCCTACATCAGTATAGGAAAATACCCATAGCAAAGAGGAGGAGAAGAAGGAGTAAATACCTCGGCCAGCAACTTGCTCACTTGCTCACACGGGCCTTGTATACCCGACTGGTTAAAGAATTTTACCTCCGAAGGGTGCCGAATCTTCAGCAAAGATCCTGTGGTGGCCTCGGAGGAACCGGAAGGGAAGGATCTTCTCCTTCCGAAGAAGATGGGGGCCTGGTACGGCGAAGATGGATAGGAGGGGTTCTCGAGTCGGAAGGTATTGGAGCCTGGAGGGATTCCGTATGAGAAGGCAGGGGTGAATTCTGTGCGGAGGGGGAAGAATGCAGAAATTGGGAGGGAGAATCTCCTCCTTGGGGAGCTAAAGAAGAGGCAGGGGAGGTGTTGCCTTCCCTTCGGGGTTCATAGATGATTAGGGGTTGAGCTTCCGGCTGGTGGGAAGACAAGGGAAGAAGAGCTGATGAACTTGAAGCTCCTTTCTTGATAAGCCGCAGCTTCTTCCGAGGAGATGACGGAGCTGCTGTGGATTTGCCTCTTTGGTCGTGGTTTTCTTCTTCTTGGCCTCGATCGACTTCTTCCACCAAAGCCTTCGTGATCGATTATCTACAAGATATCTGGTAAGAAAGATGAATACCCTAAAAAGGAAGTCACATTGCAGATAAGTGTCACCCTACCTATAGCAACCAAGTCACAAAGGTAGAGGAGACAATCCAAAATGGCTTAAGAGGGGAGTTTCTATCCGATGGTTTGAGTAGTAATGTAGCTCTCCTAAGACTCTATACACTTCCGGGAAGGGACATTTGGTCCTCATTTCCCGGAAAGAAGGCAATTCAGGAAGGTCTACCTTCCAAGTATTAGAGTAAGGTAAAGACTCTGGAAGTTGTACAAAGAAATATAAGGCTTCCCAACCCTTGTGGGAGGTAGGCAGGTGTTCACCAGAATTGGCAAATCAATGACTAGACAAATAGAAGAGGCTGCCTTTAGAAGACTTTAATCGAAGAAGCAATGGAATATTTCTGGGGTCAAAGAGAGGTTCAAATGTTGGAACACTATGTGGGCTCCAATGTAATCCGGAAAGAGTTGGGGTGAATTGGTCTGGGGTAGTCCGTAGAAGTTTAGGAGGTCCAAATAGACTGTGGTACCGGGCAGTGATAGGCCGCTAAGAAATTGTTCATAGAAAAAGCATGTCAAGCCGGAGAGGAGGTTTATGAGGCCGATGCAGTTTGGTCGAGAAACAACCTTTTCTAGACGGGTCTATGTAGTTGGTCTTCAGGTAAAATAAATTTTGGTTGCAATCTAACTTAGTTATGGTATGTTCATAACAGGCGGGTGAAGAGGTGCTCCTAGGAGCCATGGGTGTGAACAAAGCAGAACACTTACTCGGAGGATAAGGAAGAATCGTGTGAGAAAGGAAGGATCGGATCGCAACGCCACCGGGAGAATCACGGAGAAGAAGAACAGGTGGCTTATCAAGCACACTAAACGATACCTAAAAGAAGAAGGAGAGGGTTTATATAGGGTTTTCCGCGTTGATTCAGCTGCACAGAAGGAGAAGGAGAAGCGGAGCCCATGGGCCCAGCGGGCCTCCTTCAATATGCTGAGGAGAGTTATAAGGGAACGGATGGATTTAAGTCGAAATGAAGAATAGGTCAAAACTTTATGTACATTAGGAAAGTCGCTTATAACTTCGCTTGACTATTTTTCGGGTTGACTAATGATACTCGGTACCTTCTCTACATGATCCCGATAGAGGGGTTAGCGGGTGACCGAGATCCGATCCAAAATACACGGCCCTAAGAAAGGAAAGGAAAATTGGCGCGGCGAAACGCAGGAGCCATCGCACGGCGAACATCGGTCATTGCACGGCGAATATTGAAAGCCATCGCACGGGCGAACATCGTGGCTTACCTGAGACGGGCGAATATTGAAGCCATCGCATGGGCGAACATCGCAAGCCATCAATACGGCGAATATTGAAAGCCATCGCACGGGCGAACATCAGAAGCCATCGGTATGGGCAAATATTGAAAGCCATTGGTACGGGAGAGTTAATGAAAGCAATTGATACGGCAAAGGAGAGGCGGAAGGCGCTTCGCCAAGAGGCCAGTCCCATCTGATCAATACAAGGGGAATTTGACACGGGGAAAAGAGGAGTTGGTTCGGGTTAATAAAAAGCCTTAGAGCTAGGCCACCCGTGGGCTATAAACCTAAACTAGCTTCCCTCAACACGGAAGGTTGAGGGAGATAGTCTAGCCTAGTTTCCCAAAAAATAGAGGAAAGGGTGTTAGGCAATGGCCTGGGAGGCCCCACATAATATTCCAAGGAGTCTTCACTCCTGATATCTGTAACAGAATTATTTTCCAGGGAAAGGTGGTGGCCACGTGTACGATGGAGATAACCTACGATGTTACGATGAAGGAAGGAAAAAGAGATAAAAGGGGAGGAAGCAAGGAGGAAAAGGGATCCGCAATCATTCCATCAGACACGAAACGAAGACATAGGAGGGGAAGGAGGAGAGCTGTCGTCACTTCGCCGGAGAAGAAGGGCAGCGACCTTGATCTTGAGTCAGACGTACTCTCTCTTGTTTTTGTAACCCAACTGTAAGAGGTTTTCTCCTCCACCTCGGGAAGTTTCCTTTCCGTAAAGGAGGGCATTCATAGTGGAAAGGGCTTGGGCATTGTCCCCGGTGAGAGAGCTCACCTCCGTGGAGTAGGAATACTCATTCCGAACCACGTTATATCTTGTGTTCTAGTTTCCATTGTCTGTTTGGGGGTTTTGCGCTTCTTGACTTCGTCTTCTACATCCATTTTACTGTTGCGGTCTGTGAGAACCCCTCAAAAGCTCCCTTCGTGCCTTCGTCGCGTCGAAAGGGGGTAAAGCGAATTTTCCTCGCCGCATCAAATATCTTAATAGCATTATAAAAACTAGTGAACAATATCAACATAAGTATTATTTCAGACCTCAAGAATTTAAACATCGTCTACACTTTGAAGAATTTCACTTAAATTCACTTACTGATTTAATAATTAGTTTATTACTTATTTACAAAATCATCAACAACATATTTATCAGTTATTAGAAAAATTAAAGACTCAATTAGAAATTAATAGCAAAAATTAGAAGACTTATTGCAAAATTTAGAATATATAAAACAAACTTAAAATATACTCACTAGAAAAATTAGTCAACTTAATATAGATGCAAACTTATTGCTATAAACTAAGGATTTTAAATATAATTTACAACAAGAGTTTCAACAGATTCATTAACTTCTTAATGAATTAAGATATAAATGAACAAATTTAAATTTAAAAATACTTATTACGAAGAAGCTTTAGGATATACAAAATAATTTTTTAAAATAAAAGAAGATGACTATTATAAGATAAACTTAACAGGAAAAAGTGATCAAATACAAGCACAACAAAATAATACAATCTTAGCCTTATTAACTGTTGGTGCAATCGTCTCAGGTCGATGTTGACCAGATTTGAGTAAGACTCAAGCAGAGTTTTGATATTTGACAATGAGTTTAACAATAGATTTGTCATGAGTTTGACAATACGTTTGACTAGATGACATGAGACATTTGTAATAATATATTGTTGTTGATCGAGAAGTCAAGAAGGTCAAGGTTGACCGAAAAGTCAAGAAGGTCAAGGTTGACCAGAGACTTGATTGGAAAGTCTAAGTATGGATACTTGACAAGAAAAAGTCCAAGTATGGAGACTTGGTAAGAAAAAAGTTTAAGTATGGATACTTGTCGATGGAGAAGTCCAAGAATGGATTTTTGACAAGGGAAAGTCCAAGTATGGATACTTGACAAAGGAAAAATCCAAGTTGTAGTCTTAACCGTGTAAGTCCAAGTGTGTAGTCTTGACGGCGAAAGTCCAAGTATGAAGACTTGGCAAAAGGAAAAGTCCAAGGGTGTAGTTTTGACCGTGTAAGTCCAAATGTGTAGTCTTGATGGTGAAAGTCCAAGTTTGAAGACTTAGCAATGGAAGTCCTAAAGACACGACCTCTTGCCAAAGGAGAACCATTAATATGACAAAGCCGACGAAAACACTTGAAAGCTAGGACCAAGGGTGAGGACTGAGGAGTCGTGGACTCGAACCAAGGGCTTGAGACTAATGGAAGTAGCTTGAAGACTTAGGTCTAGGCTAAGGGTACCCGTTAGAATGACAAAGCCGATATAAGCACTTAAAGACTAGCACGAAAGGTGAAGGAGTCATGGAGGACTCGGATGGACCATGAGGGTGTGAGACTGATGGAAGTGGCTTGAAGGCTTAGGTCTAGGCTATGAGTGAGTGTCAAGTATAGGAGATCATACTTGAGTTAAATCTCAGTTCTGAGTTTGCCAGTCGACTAGGACTTGGTTTAGTCGATTGGTGAGCTAAAATAATCAGACAGATTGTTTGGCAGTCGACTGAGACTTTGGACCAGTCGATTGACCGAGTGCAAGGCACTCGGTAGCTCAGTTCGACTCGGGCAGTTGATTGGAGTTATAACCCAGTCGACTGGTCAAGTAGTCGATTGCAACTCGACTGCTCAACTGTGCTCTGGCAGTCAACTGGTGGCTTGCACCGATCAATTGATAAATAGCAGTCAACTGCTATGGATGAGCAGTCGATTAGCCTTAAGTGAACATGACATAGAATATTTGGCAATCGATTGCTAGCTTATGGTAGTAGACTGATGGCTATGGTAGTCGATTGTTGGGTCTGGGCAATGATTGATAGGACATTTTTGATGTGGATTAATCCATTGTGAGGCAATGGTATTGTGACTAGTCGATTGCTAGGTAAGAGCAGTCAACTGCTAGGCAAAAAATTAACCCGAGTAGAGCTTTAAACGGATGCTACGATGGTGGAAAGCCAAGGCCGATTTCTAAGGGTTTGAAGGGGAGTTGCTACTGTGATTCCAGACCTTTAAGATATCCCAAAGCAACCAAATCAACAAACAATCAAAATTTCTCTTTGTAAAGTGTTCTTTATATTTGTATTTAATTTTTCTTGTATTTGCTTATTTTTGTTGTTGCCCTTTGTTGTAACTCTATTGTAAGAGGTTTCTTCATCTTCGGAGTATTTCTGAGAAGGAGAAGGTTTAGTGGTGGTGTACATCACTAGAGCTCGATCGTGGAGTAGGAAGTAGGGTTCCAAACCACGTAAAATCTTGTCTTGTGTTTGTGATTATTTTTTATTGTGTTTCTATTTTGTATTTTGTATTATGTTATGTATAACATTTTGTAGACAAGCAATCATGAATGATCAAATGAAGAAATTGCAAGATGCTATTCACCCTCACTCTAGCACCATCAAACAATCCTAACATTAACATCACTACGTTATATAATAACTTTAATAGAAACAAAGCTATTAAATTTAGAACAACAATTACAATGATCAACTACCCAAGATTGGATAACTTCTTTAGAAGGCTTAACAAAAGATATCCAAAAGCTATCAACGAGATCTTCTATCATAAAATGAGCACCACAATCATATTCCTTTTTAACTTATAATCAGAATGAGTATAATTCGAACCAAAATAGAACCTTTTATAGGATCTTCAAATACTTTGAAAAGAACTGAATCTAATTCAACTATATGGTTAGGAAACTTCATGACAGGAAGAAATAGTTTTTCAAGACAAAAGTTAGAAGAAATCATAGATACAGATCGAGACTTAGAAATATTTTCTAATGAACAACTTAATGCTATGAATCCTAAAAAACTTTATAGTCAAGAATTATTAACTTTTGCCACTTTAGTTTTTAAACATCATAGAAATGAACCACTTCATCTCCCTAATGGGAAAGAAGTAATTTTAAATTTAATGACACCCGAATCAGCTAAACAACTGTTGAAAGAAAACATAATTACATTCACTTAGGATTAATTGTTTTTGGACTTAGATGATTAACAAGAAAAAGGGTTAGAGGAAAAGTATTGCTATCCCTTTATGACTCAAGATTTTTAGATGAAGAAAAATCAACAATAGGATTAGTAGAAGTGGATATGAACAATTACTTAGTGTGAATATCAATTCTTTGTTTTCTACAAGAAATCGTTAGCGGAAGCAATAGAAAATTACAATTGAAAGAGAAAACAAAGAACACAATACTAACACAAATCTTTAACGTGGTTCAGAGATAACGCTCCTACTCCACGGCAATCCGTAAGGTAGATCACCCCTAGCAATCTTCCACTAAGAACCTCATTTTGATGCAACACACCAAGGTGAAGAAGCCTTCTTACAATCACTCATCTTCTTCTTACAAGGTAATGGATTTGAGCTTAGGAAGAAGAGGTTAGAACACTTGAAAGCTTAAGGGAAGGACTTGAGGAACTGAGTATGATCGTTTAGAATGAAAGCATTAACCACCTCCAAGCTTCCCTAGCTTCTATTTATAGAGAAAAGATGTTTTTGCCCATTGAGCCTGATAGCAGTCGACTGGTTCATACCATCAGTCGACTGCTGCTACTGTTGACCAAATCCAATGGCTTCTGACGAAGCCTGATTGCAATTGTCACGGCTCAACGTCTACTTGACCAGTCGATTGCCACAATCATCAGTCAACTGGTGTCTCCTTAGCCGATTGATCAGTCGGCTACTAGCCTTTCTATTCCTGCAGCAGTCGATTGCCCATAATGGCAGTCGACTAGTGTCTCCTTATGGCCCGATCGATCGGCTACGGCTACATTACTGTGCTCGTGATCATTGCCCATAATGGTGTCGATTTCGACCTTGACTCAACTTCTAAATCTGAGTTCAAGTCTGTCAGAAATGAGCACTTTTGCCAAAACATGTTGACCAGTCAACTGGTGTTACACACCAGTTCGACTACCAACTTACGTTCGACAGTTTGGTCCATAGTTGACTACCACCAATCGATTGGGGAATAACCCTAGTCAACTGCCAATGTCTTCCGGACCTCAAGTGATGAACACTCGAGACCAGTTCGACTGGCACAATATGTCAGTCGACTAGCACACCTCAAGTATGACTAATTCATATTTGAAATCATACTCTAAGCCTAGAATTAATCTTCTAGCTTCTCCATCAGGCTTGCACCTCCAGGATTTCTCTGAGTCCATGATCTATCCTTGCGCTTGTCTTTAAAAGCTTCCTTCGATTTCGTCATGCTTTGGGCTTCTTCTTTGCCAAAGTCTGCTTGGACTTTACGCTGCCAAGACTACATGCTTGGACTTATGCTGCCAAGACTACATACTTGAACTTATGCTTCCAAGACTTTGCCTTTGGACTTCCTTTGCTAAGGTCCGCTTGGACTTTACGCCACCAAGACTACATGCTTGGGCTTACGCTGCCAAGACCTTCCCTTGGACTTTCCTTGCCAAGATTCACACTTGGACTTCTCTTTACCAAGTCTTCATACTTGGATTTTCCTATCACTTAACACATTCACGGTTAGATCACAAATATTGTCTAACTATAAATGATTATCCAAACATCAAAATACATAAATTCTTGGGCCATTATTGCACAAACACTTAGGAATTACTTACTCATGTCCAAACTTTAATATGACGATAAGAGACTTCTTAAACATATTAAGATTATGATTCAAGCCAAAGGCTATGAAGACTTTCAACACTCTAATCTTCAAATTGATGTTATCTTTTTAGAAAAAACAATGAATCATATTCATAATAACTTTAAAGTTTAAATTACAAATATAATAGAAACCTTAAGATCAACACATATTCATTTTCTGAAACCTAAAGATTTTGATTCTGACACATTAGCAGGACTTGAATGAACACTAAGTTTAAAAGAAATTTCCAAGATTTAAAACCAATTGAATCCATTTTATATAAAAATAGAAATGGAAAACTGAACATAAGATTTTTAGATTACAAACTCAATACTTCACAAAGAACTAGTGGAGAAGAAAATTTCGACTTAATGAACTTAGACGAAGAACAATCTTTAAATTTATTACAAAAACTTGCTAAACAACATTTGGAGTTTGTAAAAGAACTTAAGTATAGACAAGCTAGTTGTGTAGCTTCTGAATATAATTTAATAAATATTATAGAATCAAAAGGTTTCTTTGATCTAGAAGAATATGTTTATTTACCTTCAGAAATAGCTACAAGTTTTAATAAAATTGAATTGAAAGAATTTGAAAAACTTCATAAGAAGCTAGACGAAGATTGGACTTTAATGTTTGATGAAGAACATAATATTATAGCATATAAACAAAAACTTATGGAAAAACTTAAAGGTTCAGAGGACGAAACAATAATTAGTTTAAAGATTTAATGAATCCTAGTGAATCAATTGCAACTTCAAGACCACAATATGAAATATAATATTCTGAAAGCACTATGAGAACTATGGATTACTGATAAGGTCATCCACCAAGAACATGAATTACTCCATATACTAATAATAATCATTTATTAAGAACTATGGGAAAAAGGAGACCACCAGAAGTCACTTTCTTTGGAAAAAACTCAATATTACTTAATAAAACTAAATGTGATCCTCAGTTATATGATACTTATTTAGAACAATGGATAATTTCAATCAAAAGGGATTATCAAGCTAAACATGAAATGGATATAGACTTGGAGAAGTTATGTTAAGAATAGGAGAAAATTACTTAGGAGATGTAACAAGAGTAGCTTAAGAAGCTTTTAAAGCTAAATTTTCTAATGAGGTACAAAAGATTGCTTCACAAGGAAACAATATACTTAATTTATGTTATGCTATGCATAGATTGTTAACAACTAGAGATACTAATACATGATTGGAACTTAGGCAAAAAGAAGTCATGAGAGACTTAGAGAAAATCCAATTACTTGACTGGACACAAATCAAATCTTTTTGTAATGACTTTTTAGCCTTAATATCAGTATTAGGAAATTACTGTAACCCAGCTCTAGGAGAATGCTTATTTAGTAAATTACCTGGTGAATTGAGAAAAGAAATCCATAAATCATGGAATAATTTAAATGTACCGGAAAAACATGATAATATTGGTGTTATAATACAACATATGTTTACACAACTTAAAGACAAATGTACTCATATACAAATCCAAAAACAACTTAAAAATCAATCTTATGGTTTTTGCAGTCAAATATATACCCCTTAACAATATGACTTGGAACAAAGAAACAGAAAATTTATAAAGCCAAAACAAAAATTAAGACTCAAAAGGACTTATTATTTAAGAAAAGTAAATCTAAAAAGTCATACTTAAATAAAGACAGACGTGTTAGAAAATTCAACCCAAAGAAAACTTACGCTAATACAATCATTTGTTATGCTTGCAATAAGATAGGGCACATATCCTCAGCTTGCCCAAATCAAAAAAATTTATATACAAGGGAAGCCAAAGTGGTAGGATGTACTAATTTTGACTTATTAGAAATACAATCAGATATATCAGATACTTCTTCTATTTACTCAATAATATCGGTAAATGATATGGAAGAAGTCTCCTCATCTGATGATTATACACTTATAAATTCTATAAACTTAGTAGAAGATGATTCTGACTTAGATCATCAATTAGAAGAAAACTTTAATCTCATGAATCATTTTAATTTTATTCATGGATCCGACTTACAATGCCCTCATAAATGGATACTTAAAGAAGAAAATTACTATATTCCTTGTTTTATGTGTGGTTATTATCCCTCAATTCAGAAAAGAGGCGAATGTAAACTTTGTAAAAAACAAATCTGTAATTTATGCCTTAAAGAAATATTTGATCTTGATACACCTGAAACAAATATAATAAAACCAAGTACTAGAAATACACTACTTGAAATCCGAGTGTCTGTCTTAGAATCAAGACTTAATATCCTAGAAATTGAACTATTTAAATTAAAAACTCATGTGTTATAAAATAATCAAAACATGGTATTTGATTCTCATGATAACACTGACTTAGTATTTATTAAAACACCTAGTATATGTAATATTGGTCAATCCTTTGATATTAGAGTACAATGTATTCTTAATATTCAAGGAGATGAACTTCAACTTCATGCTTTTATTGATAGTGGAGCTACCATTCTTCTATTGATGAAAATATACTTAAAACTGCTATACCTACCTCTTTGATCAAAAATACTAATACTCCTATGCTTAGTACTCAATTTGATGGACAAAAACTCCCTTGTACTAAATTTGTTAAAAATGCTCATCTACGTTTTTATACAAATTGTGCTGATTATAGTCCTCCACTTCTTCTACATCATTTGTGGGTTAGACCTTTAAATCATCAAAATATTCATCTTATTTTTGGTTTAAACTTTTTAATTGCTCCAAATCGAGCTCTCTTATTAACTAAAGACTATGTTGTCTTTCTATCCACATCAATTATTAGTCCTATCTTATCTGATTATCCTTCTTCTCGCACTCTGAAGTGTAGTGATACCCATCCTTTTGAAAAATCTAAAACATCTGAACTTTGTTCTTGCAAAAACCCTAATGATATATGATACTGGGCAAAACTAACCCATGATTAAAAAGGCTTTTGTATGGCATTACTTCCCGGCAAGTTGCCGAATGATAAGGGTATTACAACTCGGCAAGTTGCCGAATGACGAAGTTATTATCTCTCGGCCTCGCCAAATGAAGAAGCTATTATCTCTCGACTTCGCCGAATGAAGAAGACCATTTTAAAACAAAGGCCTTATATCTTGGCTAATATATTCTATCTCGGCTATATGGCAATCCGAAGGCCTAACATTCAGTTACATATTCCCTTCCTGCCAGGTGGCATTTCTATCATATATTATGTCTCAACTTTAATTAAATGACGTGACATTCATTGGAGATAAAATAGCCAACAGGGCCTTCTCCAGCAATAATCTCCTCCGACAGTATGACATATGACCATACTTGCTTCAGAGAAATATGTTAGGTCTATTAAATAAAGGTGTGTCTCCTATCAACAGCATAAGGGTATTAATTACGACCCATGCGCCAACAACATTTATGAGGGTAATTATCTCAATTATCTCTAATAGTCGGCGTCGTCCTGTCATAAGGCCATACCACCCACACCCTCGTACAACTCCGCAGGCAGGACTTCGCCTATATAAGGGGCACTTGAAGGGAAGAAGGGAGGTTCGACATCTTTTACCTTACACTAGTACTTCCATATTTTCTCTACTTACTAATTCCTGCCTTGAGCATTGGAGGGGTTGAGCTGAGATGTCTCTCGGTGCTCTTAATCGTTTCTTTCTGTGCATGATTCGTCTCTGCCTTGAAGCTTCATTCGGCCCATGTATGAGATAGCGCACCCTTTCATTCGACACTATTACCACATCAACCCTTCGAACCGAGTCATCCCTCCATTGCTGTTTTCGCTACTGGATACTTCAGCATCCCGGTCTCAGCCGAAACATAATTGGTGCCATCTGTGGGAAAACTTTACAAACATAACTAAGACAAGAATGAGAAACCAAGGAGTGAATTCCAGTAACCTGAACTCTATTGAAGGAAACCTGACAAGGGAAAGCATCATCGCCCTCATCAAGGCTACCATGGAGGACGTCATACGCGAACACTTTCCTAGAGGGCTGACCTCTATGCCGGCGTCCCCCAGCCCGGTTCAAGGCCCAATGCCAGCATCTACCCCATCAACTCTGGCTCCTCCCAAAGCCATTACCATAGTGTCATTGCCGACTGAGTCATCTTCAACGACATCTTTGCAAGAATCCTCAAAGGAAGTGTGTCTTGCACACTACCACACCGAGATCCCAGAAAGGGAAAAGCTCCATTTGTCGGCTTGGATTCTCCCCTCTCCTCTAGAATTATTGTCGAAAGATTACCCAAGAGTTTCAAGATGTTATTTATCGAAGAATATAACGACTCCACTGATCCCGAAGAGTATTTAGGGTGATTCAAGAAAGTTGCCCTGCTGCACAAATATTATGATGGAGCAAAGTATCAAGTCTTCTCTCTCAACCTGGTGGGTCCTGCTCAGAAATGGTTTGACTGACTCCCGGAAGGATCTATCGGCTCCTTCCAAGAACTCTTGACTCTCTTCCTTCATCACTTTACCAGTAGTAAAAGGTACCAAAAAATTGCTCAGTACCTTATGTCCATAAAATAAAAAAGTCATGAGCCCTTAAGGGATTATATATACCGGCTCAACCGGATAGTTATGGATGTCTCGGGCATTTCTCTCGAGACAATAGTTAACGTCTTCTCACAAGGCTTAATACGGGGGGATTTCTCCAAATCTTTGATGAAGAGACCCCCACCCCACTTTGAGGCACTATTGGGATGAGCCGAAGCATACATCAACTTGGAGGAGGCCGAAAGAGCAGTGGATGAACAGAAAAGCGTGGGGGATCCTAGCAAGCCGCAACCCCTGAAGTCGAACAAAAAGGCTCTCCCACCAGCACCGACTCGTCCTCCTCAAGCCCTGCCTACTTATGCACCATGGTTGGTAAAAGATCGAGCAATTCATGTGGTTCAAGAGACCACTCAACCCTTGATGATGCTCGGTCAGCACAACCCTTTCTCCGCCTTTCACCACGTCTACGACCATTCAACACGGGAGTGTGGTAATCTAACTGAAGAAATTATATAAGTAATGCGGGAACAGCAGCAGAATTTCAGTGCTCAACCTAGGTTTTCGCAAATAGAGGTGAGGTTCGGGCAAAGGAGCTATGCATAGTGAAAACCTCTGAAGCGGGAACATCAACCTTCACTGGAGGAGCCGAGTAGACAAGCCCAGGCTCCACGGAGAACCAGGGAAGCTTCCCTGGGGTAGCCTGCTCCTCGGCCAGAGTCGCCAAGGGAACTCTCTAACACTCCACACCGCGGCACTATCAACATGATCACCGGTGGGGTCACAGACGAAGATTCAAATTGAGCCAGACAAGCTCAGGGAGGCAGTTGAAAAATATAGAGGTGAATACCAGCCGGAGACAGGCCGAATAACCTTCACTCTCATTTGGCCCCGAGGACCTGCGAGGAGTTTCTATTCCGCATGATGATGCCTTGGTGATTCAAGCTACCATCGCCAATTATGACGTGGCCAGGATCTTTGTGGATACAGGTAGCTCGGTTAATGTTTTATTTAAAGACACTTTTGATCGTATACTGCTCGACCCGACTCAACTCCAACCAATGAATATGACTCTATTCGGTTTCTCAGGGCATGAGGTATCTCCACTTGGCCGGATTGACCTGCCTCTATCTCTGGGAGAGGAACCCCTCCGCCGGACCCGAATCACCACCTTTACGGTGGTTGACGCTGCCTCAGCCTATAATGTCATCTTGGGAAGGCCGACGCTACATTCCTTCAAAGCTGTCATATCAACTTATCACCAGAAGGTCAAATTCCCCATGAATAATCAAGTTGGGGAGGCTATTGGAGATCAAAAGACAGCTCAGAGATGCTATGTAGAAGCAGTTCGGATAGGCCCCAGAAAAAGCTGAAAGATTGAAATATCATAGGTTTATACTCTCTGGGAAGAGCCACTAGATTAGGGAGCTATACGAATATGGCCGAATCAACCTGATCGAGTCGTCCGAGTTGCTGTCGATTTGCCAGCCGAACTAAAGCAAGGAGTAACCAACTATTTGGCAAACAACCGAGACGTCTTTACTTGGCCTGAAGAACAAAACCGGAGTATCTCCCAGACCATAATGGAGCACCGACTGAATGTCCTTCCTGGGTCTCACCTAGTAAAACAAAAGAGAAGACACTTCGGCCCGGGGAAAAATTAGATCATCCGAGCCGAAGTATAAAAATTACTGCAAGTCGACTACATCCGAGAGATTCAACTCCTTGAATGGTTGTCAAATATTGTACTAGTACCTAAACCAGGAGGAAAGTGGAGGGTATGTATAGATTTCAGGGATCTTAATAAAGCATGCCCTAAAAATTGCTACCCCTTGCCTCAGATAGATCAGCTAGTTGATTCTACGACAGGATGCGAATTAATTTGCATGTTAGATGCGCATCAAGGGTATCACCAAATTCCGTTAGCACAAGGATATCAAGAGAAAGTTAGCTTTGTCACGGCGGACTTTCTGCTACAAGGTCATGTCAGTCGGATTAAAGAATGCTGGCGCCACTTACCAAAGGCTAATGGACAAGGTATTTCGGTCACAAATAGGTTGAAACATTGAAGTATATGTGGACGACATTCTCATCAAGTCCACAAAAGCTGAAGACATTGTTAAAGACATGGCGGAGACATTCGGCACGTTGCGCCGATATGGAATTCAGCTCAATCCCAACAAATGTATATTTGGGGTCAGAGGAGGTAAGTTTCTCGGGTACATTGTGATCGAATGGGGCATCGAAGTTAATCCTGAAAAAGCCCAAGCACTGCAGAACATGATCTCTCCCCGGAATATTAGAGAAGTACAAAGGCTGCTCGGAAGGATAACGACGCTCTCATGCTTCATCTCTAAGTCAGCTGAGCGAAACCTTCCTTTCTTCAAGGTGCTCAGCAAGTCAGCTCGATTTTCATGGGATGAGAAGTGCGAGCAAGTCTTTACGGAGCTGAAACAATATATATCTGAACTACCTACACTCGCCAAGCCGGTGCCCAGAGAAAGCTTGCAGCTATATTTAGCCGCTACAGAAGAAGTTGCGGCGGCAGTCCTGCTTCGGCAAGAGAATGGTAAGCAATTGCCTATCTATTTTGTCAGTCATCTATTAAAAGCTGCCAAGAGCCAATATACAACATTATAAAAATTGGCGCTAGCTCTACTTATAACGACCAGAAAACTTCGCCCTTACTTCCTATCTCATCTGATCACAGTCCTAACCAATAGTGGCCTCGGAAGAATATTGACAAATCCTGAGGCATCCGACCGCTTACTCAAGTGGACCACAGAACTAGCCGAGTATGATATCCAGTATCAACCTAGAACAACCCTCAAAGCACAAGTGTTAGCGAATTTCCTGGCTGAGACACCGGGAGTAGAAAGAAATGAAACATGGCGAGCATATGTCGATGACTCAACTACTAAGCAAGGAAGTGGAGTGGGAGTGTGATATGCATGGTATTTGTCGTGGTACCGTTTCAAATTAATTACTAAACCCCCTAACTACACTAATATAGCATAGTGGATGGCCCGGATCGTTTCCCAACGAGTATAATCGATAGAATAGTAAACTTAGGATTTCTAATTATTGCTTTAGGTTTTCTATTGAAGATTGGGGGTTTGGATTTTTGAGCTCTAACCTACTGAACGAAAAGACAATGCAAGTTAATTAAAACTCTAAACTAACATGCAACAACTAAATCAAACAAAGCAGGAATTAAAGCAATAAAAACTGGAAAAGGAAAGAGATAATCTAATCAACCCAAGGTAGGCCCGATGAATGAACAAGGTCCTCTAGCTAAGTCCAACAAAGCTCGATCGAGACTCCACAAATGGCAGTGGATGTGAGATGATACAAATTACTGAATCCAGTAGTTTGATGGATACTCCGAACTCTCGCAGATCCGATTAAGCTCGAAGAAGTGTCGTCGGGGCGGACTCCTCCTCGAATCCGAAAGAGAAGGTGGATGCTGTGGAGATGGAGGACGTCACCGAAATCTCTCGATGAAGCGATTCCTCCTCGAATCCGTGGAGGAAAGTGGGTGGAGGCAAGGTGGATGCGGCTGCTAAGGCTCAAGGGAAGAAAAGATTTAACTAACAACCTAATGAATACATGATTAAAAGAAAGCAATTAAAGTAAAGCTTGAAATTAAATCTAACCTAACTAACTACAACCTAATTACCCATAGAAACATTTCATCAAACACTAAATAGGCGTGAACCAAATTAAACTAATTGCGTGCAAATTATACATGGAAGGTAAAATTGATTACAAACACTCAATCCAAACTAAATTAAGAAACAATCAAAGGAAATCTTGCTGGAAATTGCTAGAAAAAGGCTGGTCGGAGCTGGAAATAGGAGCTGCCAGAAATGCTAATTGGATGAAGGTGGAAGTGAACTGTCGGTGGCTGGAAATGAAGCTGCTGACGGCTGTGAAGATGTTGACCATCAGTGAAGGGATGGCCGGAGCTGTGATGGGCTGACTGTCGGAACCGATCGGAGGGGAATCCCCACTCCGATTGGTCGTAGGCGGTGTAAATGGCACTGCCGGCGGTTTGATGGAGAAGGCGGTGTCGTTCGGTGTGGTGGTTGCTGATGGTGGAGGGAGTGATATAGGAGACCGTCGGTCATCGGAGATTGGAGGGGATCCCCTTTCCTCTCCGGCGACCGACGAGGAAAGGGCTGAGCGCGGCGGAAGAAGGCAGCGTCGGGTGCTTGTCACGGAGAAGAAGAATGTCGGTTGCGCGATTTGGGAGATTGTTCGATTTTTAAGCTTTATTTTTGTAGCCGTCCGATCTAACCACCCTTCAATCTTAGCCGTCCAATAAAGCTAGGGCTTAATTGAATCTGATTAATCCATGAACTAGGATGTGATCCAACGGCTGAGAATTCTCCGACTTTGAATGAATGGATCTGACCCATCTGAAGAGATAATCACGATCGGTCGAATCTGAATGAAGGCCTAAGATGTCCAGATCTAAATATACAAACTAGATCTTTCTAGATCTAGGTAAATGACTCAAAATCAAGCCGCTTTCATGGACGGTCCATATCGCTCATATCTAATCTCTTGATTAAATTGCCTTCGATCTTGATGAAGGGTCTAGATCAATCCAGTTTGAAATGATCCTTCTAGCCCTAGATGAAGCCATATTTGATCCAACTTGAGTCTAGTCCAGTGGCTCATCTCGATCTCCTACAAATAAAGATAAATTTTACATATAAGTCCAAAATTTAAGAGAATTTATAATAAGGTTCAAAAATAAATCCAACTCATAAAACATGATAATAATCAATAATAAATCACTCGAGAGGATAAAAACAGTAATATTAAGGACCAAAATAACCTGACAAAATGATAGTTATCAATTCCCCCACACATATTCTTGCACGTCCCGAGCAAGTAAAGAAAACTAAAAACAAACTGAAGATATATTTCCCTAGCAATTCCAAATTATACATAGAAAATCGTGAAAGAAAGTTACTTAGGATTGTCAAATCTCAAAGACTCAAGCAATTATGGACTCAAATCTTACACAGGTTAACAAACATGGTGACTTCAATCCATCCTGTATAGACTAAGAATGATTAAGCCTCACAAGGTAAGTGGTAGTTTCTCTCGCTCTCATAAGCATGTAATAGTGAAGTTCACTCAAGCTACTCATGGCTTATGAACTACCATATGCTTGCTTTTCTTCTACCTTCACCACTATATACATATAAGAATGCACAATCATTGAAGGCTTATTAAGAATGTAAGGGAAATTTGAATACAAGAAAAATGACAATATTTGTGAAAGAAAAGAAAGATAAGAAATGAAATAGATAAAGAAATGCAAGAAGAAGATATGGAAATACTGGAATGCTACATAAATGAGTACAAGAAAGCATTGCCCTAAAATTTTTTTCTTCCAACCCAATAAACATGTAAACAACCCTCATCACATTCTTCAATACAAATCTACTCAAGATATACAATAAATCTCTCAATGATTGCAACAAGGGATATCGTTAACAAAAAAATACTATCACACAAATAAAAATAGCACAACATGTCAAAATTTTCACAATATTTTTTTTTATTTCATGGGCACCCAATTTATTTTTTTTCAACTATTTTTTCAGCTTTTTTTTCCTTTTTTTTTTTATTTTTTTTCAAACTTTTTTTTTCTCTAACATGTAGTGCACTTCCCTATGCTCCAACATCAAGCTCAGCTAAAAAGATAAAGAGCATGACTAGCTCATGGTGATCAAGCATGACTTGCCTATGCTAACACTAAATTTCCCTGAGCTACTCCTCTCCCCCACACTTAAATTTTTGTCCATCCTGAGCAAAACACTCATCATGAAACATCCAAGTATTCCACATCCAGAAATAGAAATGGAGAAGAAAGTAAGGAAAGAAAAATGCAAGGATGAATGACTAGAATGTTATTCAATAAGAATGTAACGATAAAAGAAGTGAAGGAAAACAAATGTGATTGCCTTCATAATAATCATGCAAACCTACTGTTGTGTGGTCTCGAAAGAATCAAAGCAAGTTCTATAGTTACAATAACCACAAGTGCACCACACACAAGCAATAAAAATAGGCTCAATCCTCACTAGGTAAACAAAAATAATCAACTTAGTCTATCAACATAGAATCTATCACCACGTAGTAACCACATGCAATCAAATAATCCATTCATGACAATAAAATCCCAAAACTCAACAATCAAATTTAACTAGCTTTCACAATTTCTAAGAAGATATAAAGGAATGTATAGGAAATTTATTTGAAAAACTGACAAAACAAAAACTCAACAACCAAAACATAACAACTAAAATAAAAACACTAAAGTAAAAGAGACATATATACAAGGAAAAAGGAAAGAGGTGAGATGGAACAAACTCCCCTGAGGTCCTGGTGGTTGGAGAAGGTTCAGTAAGAGAAGCCACTCAGGTAGTGGAGTGCTCCGAGAGAAATCCCGTCTCGGTGGTTGAAGAAGATTCAGAGTAAGCATCCATGCCGGGAGTGGGATGGACTGAATGGGGGTGAGCGTCTTCATGGTGTGATCATGATAATGTTAGGACCGTTGGCATCGCTCGAGGGGGGGGGGTGAATAGCTTTTCGCGTTGATTTTGTTCGCTTGATGGATTTCGATCGTCGTGCTTGTCTACAATTGTTAGTACGCAACGGAAACACAAATACAAATACAAAAAACACAACAAACACAATACGAGGATTTTATGTGGTTCGGAACCCTAGTTCCTACTCCACGGGCGAGCCCTAGCGGACTCTAGTGATGCACACCACCACTATATCTCTTCTCCTTCTCGGTGAACACACCGGAGGTGGAGGAACCTCTCACAAGGCTCTTACAAACAATAAGAACGAGATGCCACAAGCAACTACAATAAATACAAAAGCAAATAAAAACTCTTTACAGATTAGGGCTTTTGAATCCTTGATTGTTGGTTGCTTTGGGATGACTTTGAAGGTTTTGAAATGCAGCAACACTCCCTTCAAATCGCCCCTCAAAATCTCCAAGAGGACTATGCAAGAATCGTTGATCAAGAAGCCCTAAAAGCTCCTTCTTATAAACCTGCATCGAATCCTCCCGAGCTCCAACGGTCAGAAACCAGTCGAGGCGCCTCCTCGACTGCGACCCCAGTCGAGGCGCCAGTCGAGCCACCTCGCTTCTGTGCCGCCATCTTCATACCTGTGTTGAAATCAGTCGCATCCTCCAGTCGAGGCGCTGGTTGAGCGCGCCTCACCTCTGAGCCTCCTTCTAGACCGTCGAGTCGAGGCACTAGTCGCCACCTCTAGTCGAGGCGCCGCCTCGACTGATACTCCAGTTGAGGTGCTGGTTGAGCCCAGCTTGCTTCTGTTTGCCTATAAACAAAGCCCAGTCGACTGTTATACCTCTACAATGAGGTTTAACACCCCAAGTATGATCCCTTCATACTTGATACTCACCATAATCCTAGACCTAAGCCTTCAACCCACTTCCATCATCCTCACGCCTCCCGGATCCCTCGAGTCCGCGACTCTTCATCCTTGCGCTTGCCTTCAAGTGCTTCCATCGGCTATCGTCATGCTCTCGGGTCTACCTTTGCCAAGAGACCTCGCCTCCGGGACTTCCCTTTTGCCAAGCTCGATCTCCCTGATCAGTCGAGTCTTCCTTTGCCAAGACTCCTCGTCTGGGACTTCATTGCCAAGAGACCATACCTCCGGGACTTCACTGCCAAGACTCCTCGTCTAGGACTTCACTGCTAAGAGGTCACACCTCCGAGACTTCACTGCCAAGACTCCCCATCCGGGACTTCATTTGCCAAGCACGGTCTCCTAGACCTGCTGGGACTTCCCATCACCAAGTGTCCGGTCTCCCTTGACCAACTTGGATTTTCCCTTGCCAAGTATCCATACTTGGACTTCTCCTTACCAAGTCACCAAACTTGGACTTCTCTAATAGTCTTCCTCATATGACCTTGGATGTCCCATACCATCCACTAGTCATGTGGTCAAACCACTTTGTGAACTATTGTCGAACATCAAAACTCTACTCAAGTTCCACTCGAGTCTGGTCAATCATGACCTGGGTCGATTGCACCAACAATCTTCTCCTTTTTGATGTTTGACAATACCATTAAGTTAGGTTATCCCATAAGCCAAACTTGACACTTCTTATGCCAAAGCATCACGAAGTGTTCCCAATCTAGAATTTCAAATTTTGAAATTTTTGGGGTTTTGTGTATATTAGGGTATTCTAAGTTAAAGGGTTAGGATATCCTAAGTTAAAAGCCTAACTTAGGTATCCTAAGTTAAAAGCCTAACTTAACCCCCTTGCATTTCTCCCCCTTCTTGACACACATCAAAAAGTCCACCAAGGTTCTCAATGTTTCATTTTCTTTCTCCTCCTTGGTCAACATGCATCTTAAATGCCCTCATTCTCCTTAGTGATCTATCACTAGATGAAAAGCAAACTTCCATTTCCCCCTTTTGTGATAAATTATCATCCATTATACTTAAATGGATAATATCCCCCTAAAGGCTTACTCCCCCTAGACCATTGCACCAACAATGTCCTTGGAGAGTTCCTAAGCCAATAGAACCCTTAAACACTAGAAAATTAGGACAAAAGTTCATATTTGAACTTTCGCAACCATTAAAATTTGATTTGTACTCCAATTCATTTCTAATGAAAATCTCACCTTTTCAATGCTTGTCTAAGCACAGTAGAGGTGTAGGAGTAGTTATCTAGCTGGGTTATGGTCAAATGGCTTAAACCAACTTGGTAAGCCAAAAACGGTGCAGTTTGACATGGTTCCAGGATGGTCTAATAAGGTTCCAGGGCTGTTTAACAAGGTTCCAAGGCAGTTTAACATGATTCCAGGTCAGTTTGGAAAATTTTCAGGGTAGTTTAACGTGATTCTAGGGTTGTTTAGTATAATTTCAGGGTAGTTTCCTTAATTTCAAAGTAGTTTCCTTAATTTCAGAGCAGTTTCCTTAATTTCAGAGCAGTTTCGTTAATTTCAGGGTTGTTTCCTTAATTTCAGGATTGTTTCTTTAATTTCAGAGTAGTTTCCTTAATTTCAGAGCAGTTTCCATAATTTCATAGCAGTTTCGTTAATTTCAGGGCAGTTTCCTTAATTTCAGAGCAGTTTCGTTAATTTCAGGGATTTCTTAATTTCGAGTAGTTTTAGTTAATTTGATCTTTCCTTAATTTGAGGTAGTTTCGCATGCTTAATTCGGTAGTTTTGCGAGTTCGGTCAGCGCCTCCTCATTGGTTTAAGTTCGATTTCAAAATTTGAATTCATAAGTAATTCTAGAAAATTCGAAAAATCGTAAAATTTTAACTCCACATTACTTATGCCAAATACCATAGGAGAAAAATAATTTTCTATGAAAATATTTTTTAAATTCAAAGAATGATACAAAGTTCAAAAGCATTGAAACTTTCAATGTTTTTAGAGCAACTTTGTTTCAATCTTCTCAATGGCGATGACTATCAAAAGATAGGCTTCACCAAGGGTTTTCAAAAAGATTTTAAAATGTTTTCAAAACCTTAATTTCAATCATGGTTTATGGGTTAAGTATACATGACTTGTATACTAGCTTTTCTCATTATTTATGCCTATGATTGAGATGAGTTTGAGTTCATCTAGATGCAAAAACTATGCACCTTGAACTTAACTCATATCCTAGCATCTCACATGTATCTAGGGTGTATCAATATACATACATGTCAATTTGATGTGAGATGTGGGTTTTGTTCATCTTAAACTAAGGCCTCATGCATTTTCTAAGGCAACTCTACTTGATTCCCTTATACATGGGACTTTAAGTCATGCCATTGTCCTTAATCAATTTTAATAAATGCATGAATGATCATGAAATATAAGATAGCATAAATAAACTATGTGCCAATAATCATGATGTCATGGTATGTAACATAAACCTAAATACTAACATGACATTAAAAACAATAGATCTAAGCATGATCATGACATTTTATATAATAAAAGGTAAATATGATGTCATGTCATGACAAAGCAAACAAGGTATGACAAATAAGATGCAAAGGCATGAAAATACCTAAGTTTTTAATCTTTGTTGTCATTTGTTGGAATTAAGTTCATTTTGCCATAATACCATTTATCTCCCAAGTGTGCCAAAAATCCAAAATGACACACCATGACCTCTAAAACCTCATTGTGCCAATTTGATCAAATTTTTCAACTTCCATACAATTTATTGGCACATCCTAAAAACTTTTAGGATTTAAAATCAACCTTAATTCCAAAGTATCCAAAACCTTGGAAATGACCTAAAGTGCCAACTTTGCTATGATTGGGTTAACTACCCATCCATTTAAGGTTGACATAACCTAACCCATTTAGCGTGAATCAATCACGCTCCTAGAAACCCAATACCTATTGGAGCTCCTTGGGTTTACTAAGTACTCACTAGGGATAACTTCCCTTAGTACCTTTCTAATGACCCTCCTAGACTTGGAAGCCTTGGTCATTTTGGTCTTGTTAAAGTTAACCCTAGAGATTGCTTCCCTTGTAACCTTGTTAGTGGCTTTCCTAGATTTCATTGAAACCTTAGCCACTAGACACTTACCATGGTCAACTCTAGGGATGACTTCCCTTGTGACCTCGGTACTCCTAGACCTAGAACTTGTTTCATAACTATATGGAACACTATGATAGGTAGGTTTATCTACCTTGGACCTAGACTTGTGACCCAAGCCTTGCTTGTCCTTAGATGCACCTTGCCTCCTAGAACCTAAGTTTTGTTCATTAGACCCATTAATCATATTTTCCATTTTCTGAAGGGTCTTCTCTATTTTCTCAAGCTTTGACCTCAAAGCTTGATTTTCCTTTTTCTAATATCTCAAGTTTCGTTTTTTCATTTACTCTTGAGATGTTCTTCTTTCTAGACATATGTCTAGTCCATTTAGGGTTGATGCCTAGGTTATTGTTCTCTACCCTCCTATCATTGGGTAGAGTTAGTCTAGCATTGTCCTTAGTCAAATTTACATGCTTAGCACCTAAACAATGAAATTTGTTGTTTTTAGCATGCCTCTCATGAACAATTGCAAGTGAATTAATATTATTTCTAGCATGCTTTTTGATATTAAAATTTGAAAGTGCATGACTAAAATATACCTTAGGGTTTGCCTTGGAGGCTCCCCCTATATGTGATGCTCCCTCTTGCCCTTTCTTCTTCCCCTTAGGGCATTGACTTCGGTAGTGTCCCCGTTGATTGCACTTGAAACACACAATGTGCTCTTTGCTTTTCTTGATTGGGACATCGACATCCTTTGACTTTTCTTGAGGTTTTGGTGTCGGTTGACTTTTCTTAACCTCCTTTGGGCATTTACTCTTATAGTGCCCTACTTCCCTACACTCAAAACATGTTATATGATTTTTATCCTTAACAATTGAATTTAAGTTACCTTTTTGAGTGATTGGAGACTTTTGGACTTCTTCTTCATTTCTCCCCGAGGTAGAAGGCTCCTCTTGCTCTTTCTCCAGGGTTGAAGATTTAACCTCCCCCTCAATCCTTGGCATGGAGGTTTCCATAATTTCCTCTTCAGATGGTGAACAACTATCATCTTTCGGATCTTTACTCACTTGAGATGATGAACATTCCAAACCTTCGGATTTTTCCTCATCTTCTTGAATCATGGAAGTTTCACCATTGAGCTGACAAGCTTTCCCCATAATTCTTTTGCATCCATGAACTTCCCTAAATCACACAAAACATTGTTAGGTATTAAATTAACTAAAATATCCAATACCTTCTCATTTGCCTCAAATCTTTGGACTTCCCCTTCAGTCCATTTACTCCGATCTAGAGCTCGTCCCTTTTTGTCCGTTGGAGTCTTAAACCCTTCGGTTAGTGCAAACCACTCCTCTATGTTCATTTGGAAGAAGAATTCTGTCATCGTCTTCCATTGAGCAAATCCTCCGAAACCATATGGCGGTGGAAATCGAACGTCACGTCCAAATCCATCCTCAAATTCCATCTTCTCTAGCTTTAGCTCCCTCGGCGATTAGTCCGAATGAAGACCACTTGTTGATATTGGTGCGTCTTCTTCTTCTTGGAGCAAAACCTTGCTCTGATACCACTTGTTAGGACTGTTGGCGTCGCTAGAGGGGGGGTGAATAGCTTTTCGCGTCAATTTCGTTCGCTTGATGGATTTCGATCATCGTGCTTGTCTACATTGTTAGTACGCAGCGGAAACACAAATACAGATACAAAAACACACAACAAACACAACGCGAGGATTTTATGTGGTTCGGAACCCTAATTCCTATTCCACGGGCGAGCCCTAGCGGACTCTAGTGATGCACACTACCACTATATCTCTTCTCCTTCTCGGTGAACACACCGGAGGTGGAGGAACCTCTCACAAGGCTCTTACAAACAATAAGAATGAGATGCCACAAGCAACTACAACAAATACAAAAGCAAATAGAAAAATCAAATAAAAACTCTTTACATATTAGGGCTTTTGAATCCTTGATTGTTGGTTGCTTTGGGATGACTTTGAAGGCTATGAAATGCAGTAGCACTCCCTTCAAATCACCCCTCAAAATCTCCAAGAGAACTGTGCAAGAATCGTTGATCAAGAAGCCCTAAAAGCTCCTTCTTATAAACCTGCGTCGAATCCTCCCGAGCTCCAACGGTCAAAAACCAGTCGAGGCGCCTCCTTGACTGCGACCCCAGTCGAGGCGCCAGTCGAGCCACCTCGCTTCTGTGCTGCCGTCTTCATACCTGTGTTGAAATCAGTCACGTTCTCCAGTCGAGGCGATGGTTGAGCGCGCCTCGCCTCTGAGCCTCCTTCCAGACCGTCGAGTTGAGGCACCAGTCGCCACCTCCAGTTGAGGCGCCGCCTCCATCGACTCATGAGGTGTCTTTGGTTGAACCCGGCTTTGCTTCGCTTGCCTACAACGAAGCCCAGCGATCATTATACCTCTACAATGAGGTTTAACACCCCAAGTATGATCCCTTCATACTTGATACTCACCCTAAGCCTAGACCTAAGCCTTCAACCCACTTCCATCAGCCTCACACCTCCCGGATCCCTCGAGTCCATGACTCTTCATCCTTGCGCTTGCCTTCAAGTGCTTCCATCGTCTATCGTCATGCCCTCGGGTCTACCTTTACCAAGAGACCTCGCCTCCGGGACTTCTCTTTTGCCAAGCTCGATCTCCCTGATCAGCCGGGTCTTCCTTTACCAAGACTCCTCGTCTAGGACTTCACTGCCAAAAGGTCATGCCTCTGGGACTTCACTGCCAAGACTCCTCGTCCGGGACTTCACTGCCAAGAGGTCACACCTCCGAGACTTCACTGCTAAGACTCCCCGTCCGGGACTTCATTTGCCAAGCACGGTCTCCCAGACCTACTGGGACTTCCCTCGCCAACTCCCCGTTGGTCTTCCCATCACAAAATGTCCAGTCTCCCTTAACCAACTTGGATTTTCCCTTGCCAAGTATCCATACTTGGACTTCTCCTTGCCAAGTCACCAAACTTGGACTTCTCCAATAGTCTTCCTCATATGTGTTGGTGCAGACCAGACTCGAGTGGAACTCGAGTAGAGTTTTGATGTTTGACAATAGTTCACAATGTGGTTTGACCACATAACTAGTGGATGCTATGGGACATCCAAGGTCATATGAGGGAGACTATTGGAGAAGTCCAAGTTTGGTAACTTGGCAAGGAGAAGTCCAAGTATGGATACTTGGCAAGAGAAAATCCAAGTTGGTCAAGGGAGACTGGACACTTGGCGATGGGAAGACCAACGGGGAGTTGGCGAGGAAAGTCCCAGCAGGTCTGGGAGACCGTGCTTGGCAAATGAAGTCCCAGACGGGAAGTCTTGGCAGTGAAGTCCCGGACGAGGAGTCTTGGCAAGGAAGACCACGATCGTGAGATCGAGCTTGGCAAAGGAAGTCCCGAGGCGAGGTCTCTTGGAAAAAGTAGACCGAGAGCATGACAATAGCCGATGGAAGCACTCAAGGCAAGCGCAAGGATGAAGAGTCAGACTGAGGGATCCGGAGGCGTGAGGTCGATGGAAGTGGGTTGAAGGCTTAGGTCTAGGCTTAGATGAGCATCAGTATGAAGGATCATACTGGTGTGTTAGACTCGATAGAGGTATAATCGAGTAGGCTTCATTTCAGAGGCAAATGTATGTCGGCTCGACCGGCCGCTCGACCGAGGACGCGCGATCGGGCGCCGACTCATTTCGTGACAGTATGAAGACGGAGGCACACAAGGCAGGCTGATCGGCGCCGACCGGGTCGCAGGCAGATCTATAAGAAGGAACTTTTAGGGTTTCTTCTACACCGATTTCTTGAACAGGTTCTGAGCGATCATTCTGGAGATTTCAGGGACGATTTGAAGCGAGGTGCTGCTGCACTTTAGGGCCTTCAAAGTCATCCCAACGTGATCCACGAGCAAGCATTCAAAAGCCCTAAAACTGTAACATCTATTCATTTGCTTTTGTATTTGGTGTATTTGCTCGTTTTATTCTGTTCTTATTGTTGTAAGATCCTTGTGAGAGGTTCCTCCACCTCCGGTGTGTTCATCGAAAAGGAGAAGTGATATAGTGGTGGTGTGCATCACTAGAGTCCGCTAGGGCTCACCCGTGGAGTAGGAACTAGGGTTCCGAACCACGTAAATACTGTGTATTGTGCTTGGTGTTTGTTTTTATATTTGTATTTGTGTTTTCGCTACGTACTAACAATTGTAGACAAGCACGACGATCGAAATCCATCAACGAATCGAAAAGACGAGCGTAGCTATTCATCCCCCCCCCCTTTCTAGCGACGCCAACGATCATACAATATGACCTTGGATGTCCCATACCATCCACTAGTCATGTGGTCAAACCACTTTGTGAACTATTGTCGAACATCAAAACTCTACTCGAGTTCCACTCGAGTCTGGTCAATCATGACCTGGGTCGATTGCACCAACAGATAATACTGTGCTGCTCCCTCCAATATGATTGCCTTCTTATATGTTTTTTTTGGAGGTCTGAGGTAATTCAGGAAAAGTGTCCAGCCTTGGGGCTGGATTATTGCATGAAATGTCAGGGCTTTCATCAACAAAATTCTTGGAGACTCTGGCTGAGATGGAAGTGTCTAGTCTGGGGGCCTCCAACTATCCACCACTTCCATGGGAATCAGCTCGTCAGAATTGCTTGTCGCCACTGTCTCACTTGTTTTCTGGTCTGGCTGGTAAGTCTGGGCACTGGTATATAGAAACTGCTCCTCTTCAGAATAATCTAGGGCACAAACAACATCATAGAGTAAATCTAAGCCGCTAGTATCATCCTGTAAGTTATCGACCACAGAAGCAACTTTATCAATAACTGGAGCATTAGATAGTACATCATCATCATGCACTCCAACAGAGGAGTCCTATAGAGCTGCAGAAGAAGAAACATATCTATCACTAGCTCTGCAATCCATCTCCTCAAACACATCCCTATCATTAGAAATGATCTTTGAGGAAAACTGGGAGGAATCTTGTGCTTGTGTCTGGCTGATGGATGATGCAATTTGATCTATTTGGATTTGCATGTTTCGTATCCTTTCTTGTTGTCACTGATGATAATCATTGATTTGTTGCTGATATTGTTGTTGCATCTATTGCATCTGCTGCTGCAAAAGATTTTCTAGTGTCTCTGTAATTGCTTGATTGGGAGCAGGGGTTTCTTCATTGTAGTCTTGGTACATCTCCCAGGGAGTTGACTCAGCTTGTTGGAATGGTTGTAGTCCATCACACACTATGTCATCTTGAAACCCCAATGGACTCTGATAAGCTGAAAAAGTCTGAGCCTCTTCCTGATGTGCTTCTCCATAACTGTGACTTGATTGATCACCCAAACTGGGCATGTACATATCTATAGATGATGGGGGTGGATAGCACTGAGACTGCTCAGGAACATAGAGTGGTGTGTGCCCATACCAGAAATCTGAATAAAAATTATGAAAAGATATACCAGAAATTGAATTATACCTGTCCTGCTGATAAGACTGATGATACTGAGGAACAGGCTGATGATATTGCGGTTGGTACTGATAATACTCATCTTCAGGTTGGTAATACTCTTGTTGCCCAGTGCCTGAATAGTAAGCATCACTGAAGTTTCCACACTGATGATAATATGAATCCATGTTTAAAGAAATTTCCTATTCTTTCCTGAAATACTAACAAACAATATCAAAAGACACAGAAAATAGACATAATCAAGTACATGGATATGTAAGAAATAAAAGAATACAGCCATAAACAAAAGTTTTTGAATTTTGATTTTTTTTTAGAAAAATTGACAAACAATCCTAAATCTACTAAGCATCATTACACCCCCGGCAACGGCTCTAAAATTTGATATGCACGGGATTTGTCATGGTACCGTTTCAAATTAATTATAGAACCCCCTAACTACACTAATATAGCATAGTGGATGTCCCGGATCGTTTCCCAACGAGTATAATCGACAGAATAGTAAACTTAGGATTTCTAATTATTGCTTTAGGTTTTCTATTGAAGATTGGGGGTTTGGATTTTTGAGCTCTAACCTACTGAACGAAAAGACAATGCAAGTTAATTAAAACTCTAAACTAACATACAACAACTAAATCAAATAAAGCAGGAATTAAAGCAATAAAAACTAGAAAAGGAAAGAAATAATCTAATCAACCCAAGATAGGCCTGGTGAATGAACAAGGTCCTCCGGCTAAGTCCAATAAAGCTCGATCGAGACTCCGCAAATGGAAGTGGATATGAGATGATACAAACTCCTGAATCCAGTAGTTTGATAGATACTTCGAACTCTCGCGGATCCGATTGAACTCGAAGAAGTGTCGTCGGGGCGGACTCCTCCTCGAATCCAAAAGAGAAGGTGGATGCTGTGGAGATGGAGGACGTCGCCGAAATCTCTCGATGAAGCGATTCCTCCTCGAATCCGTGGAGGAAAGTGGGTGGAGTGAAGCGGGATCAATCGATCTAATCTAATGAAAACATGATTAAAAGAAAGTAATTAAAGTAAAGCTTGAAATTAAATCTAACCTAACTAACTACAACCTAATTACCCATAGAAACATTTCATCAAACACTAAATAGGCATGAACCAAATTAAACTAACTGCGTGCAAATTAAACATGGAAGGTAAAATTGATTACAAACACTCAATCCAAACTAAATTAAGAAACACTCAAAGGAAATCTTGCTGGAAATTGCTGGAAAAAGGCTGGTCGGAGCTGGAAATAGGAGCTGCCGAAAATGCTAATTGGATGAAGGTGGAAGTGAACTGCCGGTGGCTGGAAATGAAGCTGCCGACGGTTGTGAAGATGTTGACCGTGAGTGAAGGTATGGTCGGAGCTGTGATGGGTTGGCTGTCGGAACCGATCGGAGGGGAATCCCCACTCCGACTGGTCGTATGCGGTGTAAATGGCGCTATCGGCGGTTTGATGGAGAAGGCGGCGCCGTTCGGCGTTGTGGCTGTTGACGGTGGAGGGAGTGATACAGGAGACCGCCAGTCACCAGAGATTGGAGGGGATCCCCTTTCCTCTCCGGTGACCGGCGAGGAAAGGGCTGAGCGCGGCGGAAGAAGGCGGCGTCGGGTGCTTGTCGCAGAGAAGAAGAATGCCGGCTGCGCGATTTGGGAGATTGTTCGATTTTTAAGCTTTATTTTGGTAGTCGTCCGATCTAACCACCCTTCAATCTCAACCGTCCAATAAATCTAGGGCTTAATTGAATCTGATTAATCCACGAACTAGGTTGTGATCCAACGGCTGAGAATTCTCCGACTTTGAATGAATGGATCGATCCATCTGAAGAGATAATCATGATCGGTCGGATCTGAATGAAGGCCTAAGATGTCTAGATCTAAATGTACAGACCGGATCTCTCCAAATCTAGGTATATGGCTCAGAATCAAACCGCTTTCATGGATGGTCCATTCTCTCAGATCTAATCTCTTGATTAAATTGCTTTCGATCTTGATGAAGGGTCTAGATCAATCCAGTTTGAAATGATCCTTCTAGCCCTAGATGAAGTCATATTTGATCCAACTTGAGTCTAGTCCAGTTGTTCATCTCGATCTCCTACAAATAAAGATAAATTTTGCATATAAGTCCAACATTTAAGAGAATTTACAATAAGGTCCAAAAATAAATCAAACTCATAAAACATGATAATAATCAATAATAAATCACTCGAGAGGATAAAAATAGTAATATTAAGGACCAAAATAACTCGATAAAATGGTAGTTATCAGAGTGTTGCTAGTATCTCCAAAGGAAGATATGATCCGAATCGCAGTGCAACTCAACTTTCGGGCCTCTAACAATGAAGCTGAATACGAAGCTTTACTGGCAGGACTTTGGGCTGCTCGGCATGTCGGAGCTTCGCGGGTTTCCTTATACTTTGACTCACAGTTTTTTGTGGAGCAAGTTAAAGGCTCATATGACACCAACAATCAACAACTTCAATTGTATATGAAGGCTTATCACAAGATGATATCTGAATTTCAAGAAGTTACCCTACATAAAATCCCTTGGGCAGATAATTAGAAGGCTGACGAGTTGGCTTGCATGGCCAGTACTCTCACTACTTGGAGCCTTGAAGACTCACTGCCCGAGACTCAACTCATTGCTCATATAGATCAAGATCCGATTGCACCCGAAAGCCCGCCGGATTGGAGAATTTCCCTTGTTGATTATCTGAAAAAGGGGGCATTGTCGGCTGACCGAGCCAAGGCACAAATTATTAAGAAAAGGGGAGTTCGTTTTGTCCTAGTGGGAGACACCCTATATAAGTGAGCTTTCGCTCGACCCCTGCTTAAGTGTCTCGGTGCAGAAGAAGCCGATTATGTCATGAGGGAAATACATGAAGGATGCTGCAAAAACCACTCGGGAGGGACATCTTTAGCCCAAAAAATTATTTTGGTCAAGTATTTTTGGCTGACTCTTCAAAAGGACACCACGCACTACGTTCGGATTTGCCTCAGCTGCCAGAAGCATCAGAATTTCTCCCGGTAGCCAGTTGAGTTATTAAAAGCATCATTGATATCATGTCCTTTCGACCAGTGGGGGATGGATATAGTGGGTATGTTACCAACTGGGTCGAATCAGAAAAAGTTCCTATTGGTTGCAGTGGATTACTTTTCAAAGTGGGTAGAAGCATAGCCCCTGGCCCGGATAATCGAAGAAGCCGTATTGAAATTCTTATGCAAAAATATAGTTTGCCGATTCAGCATTCCAAGAAAATTGGTCTCCGACAATGGGCGACAGTTTCAGGGCCGAAAAATAAAGGAATGGTGCCAAAAGTTGAAGATTCAGCAGGCTTTCACATAAGTGACGTACCCTCAGAGTAATGGACAAGTTGAAGTAACCAATCACGAGTTGATTCGAGGGCTTAAAATTAAGTTGGACCATATGGGAGGAAGTTGGGTGGAAGAATTGTCAAGCATTCTTTGGGCATACAGAACAACTCCCAAGGAGTACTCGTTTCACCCATTTTCATTTAGTCTATGGGTTCGAAGCCCTAGTCCCGGTTGAAATTGGTATGGGGTCGCTGTTAGTAATATATGAGAGATGTCCTAAGGCAATCGCCTTATGTATGAACCATTTATATGATAAATGAAGATTCACTATTTGAGTATACATGTTTTATGTATTTGATTGGATCTTAAACTCATTTCTTGAATGTCACGATACGATTCACGGCATGAGAGAATTTGTGATTGGATCACAACTAGTGAGTATCTCTACATGTGTAATTGTGATGTATCGGAATTATCCTAGTCGATGAATTGATGGATTTGGACACCATCAATTACGAGAAAGACTCGAGTATACTCCTTGGTGTATCAAGCGGTGATTCTCCATTTGGAGACATAGTGATGTCGGAGTTAATCGTGGATGCTAGTTATGGTAACTAGTTCATTGGAGTGACGGTGTAAGACTTCATATGGTTCTCTGCATATATAGATATGTCGATGAAGTTCTTCTGTGGCTTAAGTCGATGTTCCTTTGACTTGCGGTATTCAAGTCATCTTGATCATGGAGACTTATGCTTTGACATCTTAAGCAAACATCTCAGGAGATGTGGACCGAGATGATTGGGTATAAGTCGAAGTGATCGAAGGTGTTTGAATAGCCTATAAAGGATTCACCACTCCTTGCGAGGAGATGTATACCCATGGCCTCTCGTCGGATTGTTACTAAAGTCTTTGGCCAAAGCATTACATGTTTAGAGTAAAGTACTCTTAGATACATGTGGAGTAACTAGAATCCGTAGGACGAGGAAATGATACTTGGGCTAGGTGTGACGTAGTCAGCCTAGTGGGGACTGACACAATAGACCATGTCCTGAACCAAGTGGGTATAAGATGAGTGAAGGGAATGGGACACGATTCATTCGAGGCCTAAGGGTTTGAAATAGTTACGGATCAACCGTTGATCTTTTGGTTAATTGGGGATCATGATGTACTACTAGGTGCCACTCATGATCGTTCTATAATTAATGGTTAATTATAGGCGGCCAACATAAACCGAGAACCTATTTGGTCACACGCGAGTGTAATCCAAAGGATTTAAAAGCGAGCTTGAGAATGAGATTCTCGAGCCGAGAGAAACTATGTTTGGTTGGACCAAACATAAAGCGAGCATGAAATTGTTTCAATGCAATGGAAGCGTGGATGGGCAGTGTCTTATGAAGACATAATGGATGGACCAAAATGGTTTGGTTCTAATCCAATGGATGAGAATAAACCAAAGGGTTTGGTTTATATTAAACAATGAACCAAAGGTTGGTTCGGTTCGTTTTAACTTAAAATAAACCATCATGGTTTGGTTTATTTTAACTTATCCTAATGGAGCGGGTTAACGGGCTTTATGGATATGATCCATTAACCATTAAGAGAATTAGTTCTCTATAAAAGAGGGCTTAAGGGATTGTTAAACCCTAATCATCCAAAACCCTAGCCTCTTAGAGTTGCCGCCCACCCCAATTGTTGGAGTTTTCGGCGCCAACCCTAAAGCTGCCGCCGCCCAGCTTTGTGCCGCCGTCCAAGACCCTTGCCGGCATCCAAGCTCCAGCCGGTGAACCTCCGGCGACCCTCCGGTGATCTCCTATAGGTTCGGCATCAAGGTGAGCCTTTTCTCTCCTTGTTTTGGCCGGCGCCTACTCCTCCACCAAGCTGTCCAGTTTTCTGGACAGCTTCTCCTCCTCTCGTCGGAGCGTCGTTTGGACGACGGTTAGTGCTCCGACAGCGGCTAACTTACCGGGGATTTGATCTCCGGTAATCCTCTGAGGTGGAGGACGAAGGATTCGTCAAACGGTTGACGAATACCTCTCCGGAGAAGCGAGTTTTGAGAACTCGTTTTGGATCCGAATTTGGATTCGGATCGTGATCATCTCTCGATCACGTCGTCTTTAACACGAGGCTAGTAACCCGTACGAAGACGAAGCTCGTGACTTAGCGAAGTCATCCCGAGGAGCTCGGCGTGGATACGGATAGAGACGATTCTTACGAGGATCGTTCCGGTTGATGCCGTTCCCGCTACACGTCATACGGAAGGTATAACGTAGTTTAATTTCCTTTTATTACAAATTTTAATTTACGGTTATGTCTACACTTGTTGTAATAGCATGCGTGTGTTGTGTGTGTTGTAATAAATATAGATTTATTAATTTTAATTGCTTCCGCTGTGCTCATGTTTACGAAACATGATCGAACACACACGCCGCGGTGCCGGAAACCCAACAGTGGTATCAGAGCCCAGGTTGTGTTTCGACATAATCGTAAAATGGTTTTGCGATAGTCATAATGTATTTCTGGAAATTTTCTAAATTTTGGAAATTTAGAAGTATTTATGGAAATTTTTCAATTTTGGAAAGTCTAGAAGTATTTATGGAAATCTTCCACTTTTGGAAAGTTGGAAGTATTTATGGAAATTGATATTTTCCATAAATAAAATATTTTATTAGATTCTGGAAATTTGTTTCCTAATTTAATCATGATTTGATTTGGGAAATCAAATATTAAAATATTTTATTTCCATAAGTAGTTTCAATGATTTAGGAAATTGGTTTCCTAAATAGATTTTTCTTAATCAAATAATTCTATGAATAAAATATGTGATTAGATTTGGAAATTTGTTTCCTAATTTAATTATGATTTGATTTGGAGAATCAAATCTTAAACATATTTTATTTCCATAAATAGTTATGACATATAAGGAAATTATATACATGACATAATTGTATGCCATGTAATTGCATTAGATGCATAACATTATGTCATGCGTGTCGTGACATGTAGATGTATGCCATGTATGCCATGCCATGTAGATAATAGTTATTTGCATGCAAAGAGGATGAGACATAAAACCCTTAATCAATATTAAAGCCTACACCTTCCATTAATATGGTTAGAACCAGAGTTCTGTTTCTTGTTTGGGTTGTTGGACTCTCTCCAAGCCCGGCTCGAACCTGAATATGTTCAAACCATGGAATAGTTTAATACTAATATGGTAAGAGTCAGAGGTCAATCGTTAGCTTTGGTTGTTGGACTCTCTCCAAGCTGGGCTAATTAGTTGAATGCGCTCTAACCATATTAAAACTATGTCCTGATTAATGGGTTGGCTTTAACCTGGAGCATCGGCTTGTTGGACTCTCTCCAAGGTCGATGTAAAGGGAGGTGAAGTTGGGTGCTATGCATATGATGCATACTTGTTAATGTGTTTACAACCCGATGTATGTGTGAACATTCAATTAGTTGATAGCACATTGTGATAGTTGCATATACGGGATATGCAATCGGTATAGATGATACCTTCCGTCGTAGTTATGAATGGCTTGTTGGACTCTCTCCAAGGTTGTTCATAACTATGATGGATATCAGCCCATTCGGAGATGGACCTACGATCTCCTGAAGTGATTTTGGGGTTTTTGAAATTCGAAAAATGAATGGGATTTATAAATGTATATTGATGCATTTTAAAATCATTTTCTCATATATGCTCGTTTTGTATTTCTAGGTCAATATATTGATCATGATGTGTTTGAATTTGCGTTCCATTTTGGATTCAAATAAATTATTTGGGCTTAGAACTTACTTGAGAATTGTTCTCAAGGTGAAAAGCTTGTAAATGTCCTCGGCGCCTCTTCCCGCCGTCCCTAGTGACGATGCAACTGGACCAATTGTTGGACTATCGAAACATGTGAGTGATTACGAACAAATGAGTTGCATCATGCTAGCCACGATGGAACCCAAGCTCTACGAAGCAACATGAGCATATGGATGCTCATATCGTAGTCCTTCATCTTTGTGAGTTGGTTGATGAGCAAGTGAGATTGAAAGGTTCAAGTCTCAAAGCTCCTCTTCACCTCGAGATGCTAGGAGGTTCATCTGTAGTGCTTGCTCAATATGTTTGAAGGCTGTGGAGTCTTACAGAAGCATGAGCGAGGGGGCGGTCTTGTAGTTGATTCCTCGAAGAAAGGTTCTAAGAGGAAGTCAAAGGCCAGAAGGGAAAGAAGAGAAGGGCTAAGAAGGTAGAACTAGCACAAAGGAAATCATTATGGCAAGGAGAGCTATTCGAAGAAAGTGCAAGATTTATCTTGAGTCCATGAAGAAGGATAAGGCATCGGATGCCCCATCTTCTTGAAATCTTCTTTATTGATTGTCATTCTATTTCCTCGGACACTTGGGTATTTGATCGGTGTGGCTCACATATATGTAATGACATACATGGGCTAAGGAATAGAAGAAGACTCGTCAAGGGGAGAGTCAAATTTACGTGTTGGGAATGGAGCAACGGTTGCTGCACTCGCCATCGGAACGTATTTGTTGGAACTCCCTGTAGGACTTGTCTTAGAACTGGACAATTGCTTTTATGTTCCTTCGTTGATAAAGAACATCATTTCTATTTCTTGTCTAAATAGAAATGGGTTCCATTTGACTTTTAGTAACAATTGTTGTTACATAACTTTGAATGGAGTTCTTTATGGGATTGGAACTTTAAGCAATGGTGTTTATACGTTGGACGTATCCAGTGACGATTTCAATATCGAAGCGAGCAACACGTGTGCTCGAAAGGATAATCAAATAGACTCCTACATGTGGTATTGTCGTCTTGGCCATGTAAGCAAGAAACGCATGTCCGAATTACACCGATGTGGAATTCTGGAATCGTTTGAATAGGATTCATACGATACATGCGAATCATGCTTAAAAGGCAAGATGACTAAGTTACCTTTTACTGGAAAAGGTGAACGAGTGGGAGAGTTACTAGGTCTAATACATACTGATGTATGTGGACCTATGTCAACTCAAGCATTAGGAGGCTATAACTACTTCATTACCTTCACTGATGATCACTCACGGTTTGGGTATGTGTTCTTGATGAAACACAAGTCTGAAGCCTTTGAAAGGTTCAAAGAATTCAGAAATGAAGTAGAGAAACAACATGACAAGAGTATTAAAATACTTCGATCGGATCGAGGTGGTGAATACTTAAGTCAAGAGTTTCTTGATTATCTAAGAGACAATGGTATATTGTCTCAATGGACTCCGCCATACACCACAACATAATGTTGTATCTCGAGAGTGTCGGACCTTGTTGGACATGGTCAGGTCAATGATGAATCATGCGACTCTTCCCAAGTCCTTTTGGAGCTATGCACTTCAGACAGCTGTTTACTTGTTAAACAGAATGCTTACCAAGGTAGTCTCAACTACTCCATATGAGATATGGAATAGTAAGAAACCTCATTTATCTTACTTGAAGATATGGGGTTGTCCTGCTTATGTGAAGCGGTATCGACGCAAATTGGATGCTAAGTCGATAAATGTCTATTTATTGGATACCCTAAGGAAAACAAGGGGTTACCAATTCTATCATCTGTGGAACAAAAGGTGTTTGTTTCAAGGCATCTTTGTGTTTCTAGAGAAAGAGTTTCTCTTGCAAGAAAAGCGATTGGGAGTGTCGTCGAGCTTGAGGAGGCTCGAGAGACTCAAATAGACATTGATGAGATACCTGGTGAAGCACAACAGCCGACAACTCATAGTGATGAGCAATCGGCTGGACCTATTGTAACACCACATCTTCGTAGATATGGTAGAACACGCAATATTCCTGAGAGATATGGATTTCTCGTAAGTGAATCGAACGACGTGTTACTCATTGATGATGAGGAGCCTACCAGTTATGAAGAAGTGCTGACAAGTTCAGAAAGGGATAAATGGCTTGGTGCCATGAAGTCGGAAATGGATTCCATGTACGAAAACCAAGTTTGGAACTTGGTTGACCCACCTGAAGGGATAAAGCCTATAGGGTGCAAGTGGGTTTTCAAGAAGAAAATCGACATGGATGGTAATGTGATTACCTATAAAGCTAGATTGGTGGCGAAAGGATATCGTCAAAAACAAGGTGTTGATTATGACGAAACTTATTCGCCTGTAGCTATGCTTAAATCCATTTGGATGCTCCTGGCCATAGCGGCTCATTATGATTATGAGATATGACAGATGGATGTGAAAACAACTTTCCTTAATGGAAACCTACTCGAGGACGTGTATATGATACAGCCTGAGGGTTTCACATCGGTTGATAAAACCAAGGTATGCAAATTGCGACGGTCCATTTACGGATTGAAGCAAGCATCCAGGAGCTGCAATATCCGTTTTGATGAGACAATCAAAAAGTTTGATTTCTCACAAAATCCAGACGAACCTTGTGTGTACAAGAAGGTTAGTGGGAGTGCAGTCGTATTCCTAGTATTGTATGTCGATGACATACTACTTATAGGAAACGATGTTTCAATCTTACAGTCAGTGAAGGTTTGGTTATCCAAGACATTCTCCATGAAAGACCTGGGAGAAGCAACCTACATCATCGGGATTAAGATCTATAGAGATAGATCGAAACGGTTGCTTGGTCTTTCGCAGTCTACATATATAGACCGAGTGCTAAAGAGATTTAGCATGTCGGAATCCAAGAAAGGTTTCTTACCCATCAGGCATGGGGTACACCTTTCGAAGTCTATGTGTCCGCGCACAGAAGACGAGAGGATTTGCATGAGTAAGATTCTCTATGCATCCGCAATAGGATCTATCATGTATGCTATGTTATGTACAAGGCCCGATGTATCGTATGCTCTGAGTGTCACGAGCAGATACCAGTCTGATCCAGGAATGGATCATTGGGTGGCTGTTAAGACGATCCTTAAGTGCTTGAGAAGAACTAAGGATGCGTTCCTAATATATGGAGAAGGGTACATGGTGATACGTGGGTATACGGATGCGACTCGAGACGGCAAGGATGATTCCATGTCTTGTCTGCGGGTATGTATTCACCGGGATGGAGGCGCAATAAGTTGGAAAGGTTCCAAGCTTGACACTATAGCGGATTCTGCCACTAAGGCAGAATACATTGCAGCTTTGGAAGCAGCAAAGGAAGCGGTTTGGATCAAGAAGTTCATCTCTGAACTTGATGTGGTCTCATCAATGATCCAAACATGTGTTTCGCCGCTATCATCTTATCAGAGAGATCATCAGTAGGAACGAAATACAAATCGAGAAAATTCCCACTGAAAGGAACTTAGCGGATCCTTTGACTAAAGCATTACCTCAAAATAAGTTTGAGGGTCATGTTAGAGCTTATGGTATTGGATACCGTAGCGATTGGCATTAGGCCAAGTGGGAGTCTGTTAGTAATATATGAGAGATGTCCTAAGGCAATCGCCTTATGTATAAACCATTTATATGATAAATGAAGATTCACTATTTGAGTATACATGTTTTATGTATTTGATTGGATCTTAAACTCATTTACTGAATGTCCACGATACGATTCATAGCATGAGAGAATTTGTGATTGGATCACAACTAGTGAGTATCTCTACATTTGTAATTGTGATGTATCGGAATTATCCCTAGTCGATGAATTGATGGATTTGGACACCGTCAATTCTGTCGAGACTAGCACGAGGTATACTCCTTGGTGTATCCAAGCAGTTGCACTGGCTGGAGACATAGTGATGTCCAGAGTTAATCGTGGATGCTAGTTATGGTAACTAGTTTATTGGAGTGACCAGCTGTAAGACTTCATATGGTTCTCTGCATATATAGATATGTCAATGAAGTTCTTACTGTGGCTTAAGTGCGATGTTCCTTTGACTTGCGGTATTCAAGTCATCTTGATCATGGAGACTTATGCTTTGACATCTTAAGCAAACATCTCCGAGGAGATGTGGACCCGGGATGATTGGGTATAAGTCGAAGTGATCGAAGGTGTTTGAATAGCCTATAAAGGATTCACCACTCCTTGCGAGGAGATGTATACCCATGGCCTCTCGTCGGATTGTTACTAAAGTATTTGGCCAAAGCATTACATGTTTAGAGTAAAGTACTCTTCGATACATGTGGAGTAACTAGAATCCATAGGACGAGGAAATGATACTTGGGCTAGGTGTGACGTAGTCAGCCTAGTGGGGACTGACACAATAGACCATGTCCTGAACCAAGTGGGTATAAGATGAGTGAAGGGAATGGGGCACGATTCATTCGAAGCTCGAAGGGTTTTAAATAGTTCGATCAATCGTTGATCTTTTCGGTTAATTGGGGATCATGATGTACTACTAGGTGCCACTCATGATCGTTCTATAATTAATGGTTAATTATAGACGGCCAACATAAACCGAGAACCTATTTGGTCACACGCACAACGAGTGTAATCCAAAGGATTTAAAACGAGCTTGAGAATGAGATTCTCAGACCGAGAGAAACTATGTTTGGTTGGACCAAACATAAAGCGAGCATGAAATTGTTTGATACACAATGGAAGCGTGGATGGGCGTGTCTTATGAAGACATAATGGATGGACCAAAATGGTTTGGTTCTAATCCAATGGATGAGAATAAACCAAAGGGTTTGGTTTATATTAAGCGAATGAACCAAAGGTTGGTTCGGTTCGTTTTAACTTAAAATAAACCATCATGGTTTGGTTTATTTTAACTTATCCTAATGGAGCGGGTTAACGGGCTTTATGGATATGATCCATTAACCATTAAGAGAATTAGTTCTCTATAAAAGAGGGCTTAAGGGATTGTTAAACCCTAATCATCCAAAACCCTAGCCTCTTAGAGTTGCCGCCCACCCCAATTGTTGGAGTTTTCGGCGCCAACCCTAAAGCTGCCGCCCACGCGCCGTCCAAGACCCTTGCGGCATCCAAGCTCCAGCCGGTGAACCTCGGCGACCCTCCGGTGATCTCCTATAGGTTCGCATCAAGGTGAGCCTTTTCTCTCCTTGTTTTGGCGGCGCCTACTCCTCCACCAAGCTGTCCAGTTTTCTGGACAGCTTCTCCTCGTCGGGCGTCGTTTGGGACGACGTTTAGTGCTCCGACAGCGGCTAACTTACCGGGGATTTGATCTCCGGTAATCCTCTGAGGTGGAGGACGAAGGATTCGTCAAACGGTTGACGAATACCTCTCCGGAGAAGCGAGTTTTGAGAACTCGTTTTGGATCCAAATTTGGATTCGGATCGTGATCATCTCTCGATCACGTCGTCTTCAACACGAGGCTAGTAACCCGTACGAAGACGAAGCTCGTGACTTAGCGAAGTCATCCCGAGGAGCTCGGCGTGGATCGGATAGAGCGATTCTTACGAGGATCGTTCCGGTTGATGCCGTTCCCGCTACACGTCATACGGAAGGTATAACGTAGTTTAATTTCCTTTTATTGCAAATTTTAATTTACGGTTATGTCTACACTTGTTGTAATAGCATGCATGTGTTGTGTGTGTTGTAATAAATATAGATTTATTAATTTTAATTGCTTCCGCTGTGCTCATGTTTACGAAACATGATCGAACACACACACGCCGCGGTGCCGGAAACCCAACAGTCGCCTAGAATCTCGGCTTACGCTTTGGACAACAACAACAATGGTGAAACAAGGCTGGCAGAGTTAGACTTAGAAACAGAGACAAGAGACAATGCTACCAGCTGAATGAGTGTTTTCCGGAGAAAGCTAGCACATGCCTACAACAAGAGAGTGGTACCTTGCTCCTTTCAGCCTGGCAATTTTGTATGAAAGAAAATCCAACCCGCAGGAGAAGTCCGCAAATTGGCACCCCGATGGGAGGGCTTGTACAAAATTATTAAGAAGCTCAATTCAGGTGCCTATTATCTTCAAGATAGCGAAGGAAAGGAGCTCGCTCGACCATGGAATGCTTTCCATTTGCAGCCCTATCATGTGTAACATTCATACGGTATGTAAGAAAGCTTTTCATTTGTGAATAATAAGAGATTTTCTTTATGATTGCAGGCATGTATTCTTATAAAGTCCCCTATCACGACGCATCTCGGATAAGTCACCTATCACGACATATTCTTATAAAGCCGCCTATAGCGGTGCATCTCGGATAAGTCTCCTATCACGACATATTCTTATAAAGCCGCCTATCACGGTGCATCTTGGATAAATCACCTATCACGGCGTATTATTATAAAGCCGCCTATCACGGCGTATTCTTATAAAGTTGCCTATTACGGGTGCATCTCAGATAAGTCGCCTATCACGGAGCATTTTTATAAAACCGCCTATCACGGCGTATTCTTATAAAGTCGCCTATCACGGCGCATCTCGGATAAGTCGTCTATCACGGCACATTCTTATAAAATTGTCTATCACGGCGTATTCTTATAAAGCCACCTATCACGATGCATCTAGGATAAGCCACCTATCACCGTGCATCTCGGATAAGTCGTCTATCACAGCGCATTCTTATAAAACTTCCTATCACGACGTATTCTTATAAAGTTGTCTATCACGGTGCATCTCGGATAAGTCGTCTATCACAGTGCATTCTTATAAAACTGTCTATCACGGCGTATTCTTATAAAGTCGCCTATCACAGTGCATCTAGGATAAGCCACCTATCGCGTCACATCTCGGATAAGTCATCTATCACGGCGCATTCTTATAAATCCGCCTATCACGGCGCATCTTGGATAAGTCATCTATCATGGCATATTCTTATAAAGCCACCTATCACGGCGCATCTATGATAAGTCACCTATCATGACACATTCTTATAAAATCGCCTATCACGTCGTATTCTTATAAAGCCGCCTATCATGACATATCTAGGATAAGTCGCCTATCACAGTGCATCTCGGATAAGTCGCCTATCATGGCGCATTCTTATAAAGTTTCACATCACGGCTCATTCTTATAAGAGCCACCTATCATGGTGCAATTCGGATAAGGCCACCTGTCTCGACTCATCCTTATGAAGATTGCCTATCACTATTGGCCCCAAGTATTTCTCTCTCGGATTATTCTCGTTAAAAGGTGCTTATCATAGCTGGTTCTAAGTATCGTCTCTCGACTCATGCTTATTATGGCCGATCGACGTAGCATATTACTTCTTAAGTCGCCTATCGTGACGTGTCTCGACCAAGACCCTTACCTTAAGGCAGGGTGAAGGTACTTATTATACCCATCACCCTCCCAAGTCTTATTAATTACTGCATAAGTATGGTTTATTTCTTTATGTTCCTTCATACTCTGAAAAAGCCGAGAGACGCAATTAATTCTTCTGGAACAATGACAATTAGGTTCAGCAAACAACTTGTTATAATAAAATACGGGGTTACATGAGGTCACAACTTTTCAAAATTGCCGAAAAGAAAAAACTTAGTGCCTGGTATGGCTACAAAAATGCTAGAAATAAAAACAAAAACTAGAACTATTTCGAGAGCCCGCCAAACACCGAGTCAGGGGTCTCGTTGATTAGGCATTGTAAGTCCAAGAACTCAGAGGAAGCTCCTTCGGGGGGTACCATGCCTCTTTGAAGTGTCGGATGGCCCCCTCATATCCTATCTCTAGGAGGTCTACAGTCTGTCCTCCCAGGATGTCAGAGAATTCCTCTGAGTCGAGGAATGCTTTTTTGCGAAGCTCCCATTGGCCTTCCTCGCTTCGTAAGAAACGCTCGCCTGCCGCTTCCACTGGCGCTAGCTCGTCGACCGCTGGGCCTCAAAGTCGCTGAGCAACTCTAGTCTACTCAGCCTGTCGTAGTTTGGCCTCGGCTTCCTCTGCTCGGGCCCTAAGATCTTCCGCCTCGGCATCTTGGAGTCGCAGGGCATTTGATCTCCTGTGCCTGGTGCTGAAGATCATCCTCGTAATGGAGGACCTTCGATTGAGACACGACCGCCTCAGACTGAGCGATCCTGAGCTCCACCTCCTTGTCACGGAGTTGAGTAGTGGTAGTCGTCACCTGAGCCCGCATACCTTGGAAGGTAGTGGTCAGGTGAGATAGACAGGTCATCAGTTCCAGGTGGTATCCCCAGAACTGCAAAAAAGGGTGTTAGTAAGATGGGCGAAAGAGAAAAACTTAAAAACTTACTAAAAAATTTTTATCTGTGCCAAGTGAGTGTTCATCTCGTCGCTCAGAGTCGAGATGGACTTCACCTTGGCAGACTTCCCTATTACATCTCGGATTTCCTAGAGGAAACCCTAGGTCAGACATTCCCGTCTCGGTATGGAATGTCCAGATGACATCCCGGGCAGAGATGGGATGGGGATGTGCAGATGTGAGGCGGTGGGCTTGGCCGAAGGAGCAGGAACCTCCGGGTACTCCTCCGCTGGTGGAGCTCGGCTGTTGGAGGGATCGACACCGCTCGACCCAGCCGAGTCATGAAGACTTGGGCTGGGGGAGGATCTCTTGGAAGGACTCCCTTCCACAGAGGAGACCACTGCCCAGCTCCTCTTCCGCCGTAGCTGCTCCTCTAACCCCTCAAAGCTGATCACCTCGATCACCATGAAAGGCCGAGGTGGGGGAATGTCTTCAGAACCGGTCCCTTTTGGTGTCTCGGCTGGAGCATCTGCGGGTGCAATCATTTGTGCCCATTTCCATTTCATCTTTTTATTGATTGAAGCCCTAAACATGACTTCACCTACAAGAGACAAAAAGTTAGTTAGAGTTAATAATACAAAGCAAGAAAGAATAAAATTTTTTTACCTAAGGTGCCACTCAGCTCGGCTTCTATCGGACTTAAGCCGAAGTTGTATAAGAGCCCCTCCTCCAGCAAAACATTTTCATTGAATCTTAATCCCGAGAGAACTCCCACTATCTCTCGGTAAGCAGGAGTCTTCTTAAAGCTTCGAAGGGAAGGAGAAGGGGGCAGCTCAAGCTGCCACCCATTCGGCCAGAGGAAAGGGGACTCCGACTTTATAAACAAGTATCGGGTCTTCCAATACTTGTGCGAGGTGATAAGCTTCGCCAAGAATTTATTCTCTCGGTGAGCCGTAAAGAAGAAAACACCTGCCTCTTTCCTTTTCGAGACGAAGCAGGCGTGGAAGGCGGCGGCCGATAGGGGAAGGTGATAGAAAAGAAAGATAATAATGAAACCATTGATGAGGTTGAAGGAATTAGGAGCTAACTATTGTAAAGGGATGAGGAAATAATTGGACAGTTCAGCGTGAAAAGTGTTGGTGCAATCGACCCAGGTCACGATTGACCAGGACTCGAGCTTGGCTCGAGAGATGTTTTGATGTTAGACAAAAACATATGACAATGTAATTGTCATGGGAAAGTCCAAGTGGGACACTTGGCATTTGGGAAAGTCCAAGCATGGGTCTTGGCAAAGTAAAGTCCAAGTCATGGATACTTTGCATGAAAAGTCCAAGCATGGGTCTTGGCATAGAAAGTCTAACATGGGTTGGCAAGGGAAAGTCCAAGCTTGAGTTTTGGCATTTGAGAAGTCCAAGGGGTTTGATATTGGTGGCATAAAGTCCAAGGGTGAATTCTTGGCAGCATAAGTCCAATGGTTGGCGGCATAAAGTCCAAGCGGAGTCTTGGCAACGTAAGTTCAATGTGCCTTGGCGGTGTAGACACCGTTAGCATGACATAGCCGATGGAAGCACCTGAAGGCTAGCGCGATGGATGAACAAGTCATGGATGACTTGGACGGATCCGAGAGACGTGAGGCTGATGGAGGTGGCTAGAAGGCTTAGGTATAGGCTAAGGGTGGTCTAGCAAGTATGGGGGCACCATACTTGGGTTAAAACCTCATGTTTGAGGTTGGCAGTCGACTGACATTATGGCCGGTTCGACTGCTGTGAGTCGACTAGAGTTTGACTACCAGTTTTGAACTGAAATTGCTCTGGCAGTCGAATGCTCATTGGAGCGATCGGTGATGTCGACGAATGATCGCTAGTTCATCCGCAGTAATGCTTCAGAATGCCGTCGGGCAGATCGCCAAGAGATTCTAGAGTTTTTCCGACATGGATCAACCCGTTGTCTCACGACAACAGTTGCATCAGTCGACTGGTAACTTATGACAGTCGATTGTTCGGCGAAAATCCAGCCCGATGCAGGTTAAAAGCAGCTGTTCGTGGAGGGTTTCAAGCTAGTGTTTTCTTGGGCGATTTGAAGAGGAATAGTTGGTGCTCTTCCAGTCCTTCAAGGCTAGTCCAAGGCAACCAAAAGCAAGCAATCTAAAGACATATGTAAAGTGATTTCTTTACTTGTATTGCATTGTATTTCATTGTAATTGCTTGTTGTACTTAGTTTATTGTTGTAAACTGTTGTATGAGATTTCTCCACCTCCAACTTGTGTCGAGAAGGAGTATTTGTGATTAGTGAGTGTGTGTGCATCACTAGAGCTCTTTAGAGCTCGATCCGTGGAGTATGAACCGTTCGGTTCCGAACCACATTATATTCTTGCGTTTGTGTGTTTGTATTTTCGTTATTGCTTTATTATCTTTGTTTCTGCTGCACTAATGAAAATTGTAGACAAGCACGCGAACGATTTCCATCTATGTACGAGCACGTTGCTATTCACCCCCCTCTAGCGTCCAATCGATCGCCAACAAGTGGTATCAGAGCAAGGCCGCTCTTGAAGTTTAACAACTAAGGGAGCACGCTAGAGGGTAAAGATGGAAGTCCAAGAACAACTAGGATGGGATATCAACACGCCGGTCCAATATGCTTTCTATGGACGAGAAGGCTTCAATTCTTGGAAGAGAAGAATTGAAGATTTTTTGATGATGAAGGATTTTGAGGAATGGTCTATATCAATGGAAGGATTCGAATATCCAAAAGGACCAAAGGGTGACTTCCTCAAGAAGAAGAAATGGAGTGAAGATCAACTCCAAAGATTTGAGAAAAACAAGAAGGTAATCAATTTCATTTTTGATTTAATTCCTAATGACTTCTTGTGTAGCCTAGGTGAGTGCATGGATGCCAAGAAGCTATGGAGAGATTTGGCCAAGCTTCATGAAAATTCATCATCAATCCAAGAAGAAGAAGAAGAAGAGGAGTGCTCACATTCTCAAGCTCAAGCAAGTACATCATCATCTAAAGAGCTTGAGGATTCGGAGTTTGATAGGGAATCAACATCTGAATCGGAAAAGGTGGAAGAAGTGGAAGAAGCATCCACTTCTAGGATTGAGGAGGAGAGACAATCCTCAACACCGGAGCAATACAAAAAAGAAGCTTCGACATCCGGTCAAGATGAAGAAGCCCAAAATCCAATTTCGGTCTCCATTAACCTAGGTAACTCAAACACTCTAATTTCAAATAAAATCCATATAATGTGTTTTGAGTGTAGGGAGTATGGGCACTACAAGAGCAAGTGCCCAAAGAAAGTTAAGAAGACTCCTCCGGCACCTAAAAGTCAAGAAAAATCAAAGGAAGTCGGTCCCCCAACCATCAAAAACAAGGAGCACGTAGTATGCTTCAAGTGTCATCAAAAGGGACACTATAGAAGCCAATGCCCTAGGGGGAGCAAAAAGACCCAAGAAGAAGCATCACAAGTAGGGGGATCTAAGGCTAACCCTAAGGTATATTTTAGTAATGCATCTTCTAGTTTAAATGTCAAAAAACATGCTAAAAATTTTAGTTCTCTTACAATTTATCATAAAGAGCATGCTAGGAATAGGGATTTTTATTTAGGAGCTAAGAAAGTCAACCTTAGGAAAAAGGAGAAATTTGGGACTAATGTCCCTAGAAATATTTTACCTAAGGACAACCCTAGGTCAAACAATTCTAGAAAAATCCTACCTAGGGAAACCATTAGAAAGGTACAAGAGTATCTAGGTCTCAACCCTAAATGGACTAGGCATATGCCTAGGAAAAACAATGCCCAAAGATTAGATCAAAATTCAAAAATTGGGAAATTAGAATTAGAAAACCAAGCCTTGAGGTCAAGGCTTGAGAAACTTGAAAAGACCCTAAATAGGATACAAAATCAATTTCAAGGGTCTAATGGTCAAAGTCAAGGGTCAAAACCTCAAAGTCAACATCTAGGACCCAAGAAACAAAAGTCAACCAAGGGCAAGAATGGTTTGGGTCACAAACCTAAGCCTAAGGTGGCTTATCATAGTGTTCCATTAGATTATGGAACACTAACTAGGTCTAGGAAGACAAAGGTTACTAGGGAAGTTATCCCTAAGAGTAACCATGGTAAGTGCCTAGTGGCTAGGGTGTCTAGGAAACCTAGGGTGACCACTAAGAAGGTTATTAGGGAGGCAATCCCTAAGGTTAACCATGGCAAGACCACAATGACCAAGGCTTCTAAGCCTAGGAGGGTCATTAGAAAGGTATCTAGGGAGGTCATCCCTAAGGAATACCTAGTTAACCCTAGGAGTTCAAATAGGTTTTGGGTTCCTAAGAGCGTGATTGATTCATGCTAGATGGGTTTAGGGTGTGTCAACCTTGATTGGGTGGGTAGTTAACTCAACCATGATAAAGGTGGTACTTTAGGATTATTTTCAAGGTTATGGATACCTTGGAAATAGATTTTGATTATAATCCTAAAAGATGTTAGGATGTGCCAATGTATTTTTGGGATTATGAAAAATCAATTGAATTGACACAATTTAGGATTAGAGGTCTTAGTGTGTCATTTTGGGTTTTTGGCACACATGAGAGATTAGTAACATTATGGCAAAATATACCTAATTATAACAAATGATAACTAATTTTAAAATTTAGGTATTTGTATACCTATACCTTTTATTTGCCATACCTTGATTGTCATATGTCATGTCATGACATCATGTTTATTTTTTTCCTCATTTATATGTCATGATCATGTTTTAGGATTAAGAATTAATGTCATGTGTTTTTAGATTTCATATTATGTCATGACATCATGATTATGAGCATATGCTTATTTATATCATCATTAATGCCATAATCATTCATGCATTTGATTAAAATTGAGTTAAGGACAAATGACATGACTTGGAGTCCCATTTATAAGGGAATTAAGTAGGGTTGCCTTAGAAAATGCAAGAGACCCTAGATTAAATGAATCAAAACCCACATCTCACATTAAATTAACATGTATGTGTATTTTATACACCCTAGATACATGTGAGATGCTAGGATATGAGTTGAGTTCAAGGTGCATAGTTTTTGCATCTAGATGAACTAAAACTCATCTTATTTCAATTATGGATCATTGGGAAAACTTGTGTACAAGTCATGTCCATAGAGCCCAAGGAATATGATTCAAAATAAGGTTTCAAAAATATTTTAAAATCAAGTTAGAAAACCTTGGTGAAGTCTATATTTTGATAGCAATCACCATTGATGAGATTGATACAAAGTGAGCTAAAACATTGAAGTTTTTCTTCATTTTTGGATTTTGTATCAATTTTGATATTTTATGGGTAAAATAATTTTCAAATATTTTTCACCCATTGTATTGACTATAAGTAATATACGTATTAAATTTCATGATTTTTCTATATACGTAGAATTACTTATGATTTTCTGAAATTCAACTTTGATAATTGAAATTCGGAAATTTCAGTTATCAGTCGACTGCCCTTGGTGGCAGTCGACTGATGTGAGTGGCAGTCGACTGCCAAGCTGATTTCGGGAAAAACAATGTTGTTTAGCCCATTTTTAGCCATAGTAAAGGTCCCTAACCACTCCTAACCCTAGGATACGCTTTGGGAAGCATTATAAAGGGTGAAAATCCATTGGATATGGATTTGGAGAGGTGTTAGGTCAAAGTATCAAATTTAAGGGTGGAAGAGTTCATGTTTAAACTTTGAACCTTAATTTTGATGGTTTAGAGTTCCTATTGGCTTAGGGACTTCCCAAGGACATTGTTGGTGCAATGGTCAAGGGGGAGCAAGCCTTTAGGGGGAGGTATCCATCTTGAGATGATGGATATGTTTTTTCTCCTTGAAGAGGAGAAGTTATGGGGAGAATGTCATCAATTGAGAAAATTGATGGGTTTTTGAGAGACCCAATTTGGAAATTGGGAGAGTGATATGAGACTTATCACTAGGAAGATGGTAGGCATCCTAGGTATTTTTGGACCAAGGGGGAGATTGTAATATCTCATTGGGACATGAGACATTGACTTCCTTGGAGAGATAACCTTTTTGATGTTAGTCAAAAAGGGAGAGAATATTTGGGGGATAATATTTTGGAGAAGGTTAAATTATCAATTTGGGATAATTGGTAAGGAGTTTTTGAGTTAGATGGTCTAACTCAAATGGTTTGTTTGATTTTTGTCAAACATCAAAAAGGGGAAGATTGTTGGTGCAATCGGCCCAGGTCACGATTGACCAGGACTCGAGCTTGGCTCGAGAGATATTTTGATGTTAGACAAAAACATATGACAATGTAATTGTCATGGGAAAGTCTAAGTGGGACACTTGGCATTTGGGAAAGTCCAAGCATGGGTCCTGGCAAAGTAAAGTCCAAGTCATGGATACTTGGCATGAAAAGTCCAAGCATGGGTCTTGGCATGGAAAGTCCAACATGGGTTGGCAAGGGAAAGTCCAAGCTTGAGTCTTGGCATTTGAGAAGTCCAAGAGGTTTGATATTGGCGGCGTAAAGTCCAAGGGTGAAGTTTTGGCAGCATAAGTCCAATGGTTGGCGGCGTAAAGTCCAAGCGGAGTCTTGGCGGCGTAAGTTCAATATGCCTTGGTGGTGTAGACACCGTTAGCATGACATAGCCGATGGAAGCACCTGAAGGCTAGCACGATGGATGAACAAGTCATGGATGACTTGGAGGGATCCGAGAGGCGTGAGGCTGATGGATGTGGCTAGAAGGCTTAGGTCTAGGCTAAGGGTGGTCTAGCAAGTATGGGGGCACCATACTTGGGTTAAAACCTCATGTTTGAGGTTGGCAGTCGACTGACATTATGACCGGTTCGACTGTCGTGAGTCGACTAGAGTTTGACTGCCGATTTAGAGCTCGCCGGGATGACCGCTTCATCGGAGCAGCCGATCGCTGGGCGACGGCAATGCCGATCGCTAGTTCACCCGCGAAGATATGAATCGACGCAGTCGACCGGGCGCCGATTACGCGCCGGCGCTTGATCGCCAAGAGATCTGCTGGAGTTTTTTCAAAGATGGATCGATCTCACGACAACAAGCAGATCACTGATCGACGAAAAAAGGTTTCAAGCTAGTGTTTTCTTGGGTGATTTGAAGGGGAATAGTTGGTGCTCTTCTAGTCCTTCAAGGCTAGTCCAAGGCAACCAAAAGCAAGCAATCTAAAGGCATTTGTAAAGTGATTTCTTTACTTGTATTACATTGTATTTCATTGTAATTGCTTGTTGTATTTAGTTTATTGTTGTAAACTATTGTACGAGGTTTCTCCACCTCCGACTTGTGTCGAGAAGGAGTATTTGTGATTAGTGAGTGTGTGTGCATCACTAGAACTCTTTAGAGCTCGATCCGTGGAGTAGGAACCGTTCGGTTCCGAACCATGTTATATTCTTGCATTTGTGTGTTTGTATTTTCGTTATTGCTTTATTATCTTTGTTTCCGCTGCACTAAAGAAAATTGTAGACAAGTACGCGAACGATTTTCATCTACGTACGAGCACGTCGCTATTCACCCCCTCTAGCATCCAATCGATGGCCAACAAAAAAGATGGATGGGAAAACGAAGACCAACCGCTAGCTGGTCATGAAAAAAAGCAGCAAACTCGGAAGGGGGCTCATGGGGGCATTGGTCTCACTGAGGAGCCCTAAGTCTATAGGAATTGGGGTTGTAAAAAGAAGGCCTAATCTCATTATGAAGATTGGAGGTAACAGCGCTACGGGTCTTAAGGTACCATATATTTGAAGTTTCGGCCATTTGAAAAAGAAGAAAGCAAGGAATAGGGGACTTATAGTATGGAAACCCTGATGAAAAGGAAGAGGAGAGGAGTCACCGGAGAAGAAGATGTTGGGAAGGTCGAATGCAAAAATGACAGAACCTAGGTTTCAGAGGTTATTTATAAAGGAGCCGCGATGCTTGGTCTCTCAAGGATCCTTTTTCGGGATCCCAATGACGCGTGGTGGAGTGGTGTGAAGCCTTGGGAAAGGAGACAATCATATCAAATCTTCACATTTATGACATATCCCTAAAGTCGAATTTTGTCCGATTTCGAGAACAGAGGTTAAGCGTTGCCTCCCATGCCCTATTAAATTGAAAGAATAAATCTGTTAAGGCTAGTCCAGTCAGTTGTGCTATGCACATCCTTCGACTAGACTTGGGGGGTGCCTATGATACTAGGCAAAACTAACCTATGATTAAAAAGGCTTTTGTATGACATTACTTCCCGGCAAGTTGCCGAATGATAAGGGTATTACAGCTCGGCAAGTTGCCGAATGACGAAGCTATTATCTCTCGGCCTCGCCAAATGAAAAATCTATTATCTCTCATCTTCATCGAATGAAGAAGACCATTTTCAAACAAAGGCCTTATATCTCGGCTAATATATTCTATCTCAGCTAATATGGCAATCCGAAGGCCTGACATTCAGTTGCACATTCCCTTCCTTCCAGGTGGCATTTCTAGCATATATTATGTCTCATCTTTAATTAAATGATGTGGCATTCATTGGAGACAAAATAGCCAATAGGGCCTTCTCCAGCAATAATCTCCTACGACAAGATGACATATGACCATACCTGCTTCAGAGAAATATGTCAGGTCTATTAAGTGAAGGTGTGTCTCCTATCAACCGCGTGAGGGTATTAATTACGGCCCATGTGCCAGCAGCATTTATGAGGGTAATGATCTCAATTATTTCTAATAGTCGACATCGTCCTGTCATAAGGCCATACCACCCACACCCACCATACAACTCCGCAAGCAGGACTTCGCCTATATAAAGGGCACTTGAAGGGAAGAAGGGAGGTTCGACATCTTTTACCTTACACTAGTGCTTCCATGTTTTCTCTACTTACTAATTCCTGTCTTAAGCATCGGAGGGGCCGAGCCGAGATCTCTCTCGGCGGCCTTAACCATTTCTTTCTACCCAAGATTCATCTTTGCCTTGAAGCTTCATTCAACCCACGTCTGAGATAGCACACCCTTTCATTCGGCACCATTGCCGCATCAAACCTTCGAACCGAGTCATCCCTCCTTTGCTGTTTTGGCTACTGGATACCTCAGCATCCCGATCTTAGCTGAAACAATATAGAACCTACTTCTTGCACTTGTAAATCCCAAGAGGGAAACGTTTTGCACTTGGCTCTTTAAGCCCTACTTTAGATATAATTTCGGAGGAAGAGTTTAGAAGATAATGATTATACTTTAGACTTAGCAAACCTAGCAGGCTAGGCCTATGTAATCCAACTTGTTTATTAAATTTCATAAAAACACAAGAAGACTTAGACTGTTTTATATCTAGACTAGAAAAACTTAAAATTATAGGAGAAAATCCTATCTAACCTTGATATTATTAATCCAGATTTAACTATTAAAACCCAAGACTTTAAGTATACCAATTGGGAACACGAAGAGTATAAAACACACATTGATCAATTACTTAAGATGGATGCAATACAAAGATCCACTTCTAAATATTGTAGTCCAATCTTTATTGTAAATAAAGAAGCTGAACTTAAAAGAGGACAATCTAGAATAGTGTTCAACTTTAAGAGACTTAATGATAATTTTCATGAGGATGAATATAAAATTCTTGATAAAGATCAATTACTTAATAAAATTCAAAATTCAAAATTCAAAATTTGATATAAAATCAGGTTTTTGGCAGGTCAAAATGCATCCAGACTCTATAGAATGGACAACCTTCGCATTTCCAGAAGGACATTTTAAATGGCTAGTCATGCCCTTTGGACTTAAAATAGATCCTCAAATTTTTCAAAGAAAAATAGATGCTATCTTTAGAAACATTTCGTCTTTTATCTATGTTTATATAGATGATGTTTTCATATTCTCAAAAACAAAGGATGAACACTATGCCCACTTACATATGGTATTTAGTTTATTTGAGAAACATGGTTTAATAATTTCTCAAAACAAACTTAAATTAACTACAAGACATATAGAATTTCTAGGTTCAGAAATAGGCGAGGGAAAAATAACTTTACAGAAACATATAACTGCAAAAATCTTAGATTTTCCAAATAAAATGGAAGATATAAAAACACTTAGATCCTTCTTAGGATTACTTAATTATGATAGACCTTATATCAAAAATATAGAAAAATTTAATAGTTCTCTATATAATAAAACGTCACCAACTACACAAAAACACTTTAACCAACAAGACATTGAAATTGTGCAACAAATCAAACAAATGGTAAAAATATTATCAACACTTACTATACTTCTAGATTCAGCTATTTAGTCATAGAATCAGATGGATGTGAAATCGGATGGGGAAGAGTTTTATATAGAAACTTAGCAAATATGACCCCAAAACTTTTGAAGTAGGAAAATATAAAGAAATAGGTCACTTAACTTTTTTAGATTATGAAATCTTGACAATTTTATATTGTTTAGAAGCCTTGATGCTTTTTATTTGTAATAAACCTAAAATTACTATCAGAACATATTGTGAGGCTATAGTAAAATATAGTCAACAAACAAAAGGATTGAAAAAAGGTTTAAGTGCAAAAAGATGGCTTCAATTCACTAATGTTGGGGACCTTTGGATGCGCTAGAGGGGGGGGTGAATAGCGTTGTTCGATTCTTTGATTCGATCGTGTTTGTGATTACTTGTCTACAAGATGATTAGCACAACAGAATACAAAATACAAAATAGAAACAAATAAACAAGACAATCACACACACACAACAATAAGATTTTACGTGGTTTGAAACATTAAGTTCCTACTGCATTATCGAGTTTTAGTGTCTACTCTACTAAACCTTGTCTCTTTCTCAGCAACACACCTGAGGTGGAGAAAATCCCTTACAATATGAATTACAACAACCAAATACAACAAATACAAAAGTGAATAAAAAAATGCAAAGAATGAGAGAATGCTTTTGATGTTTGCTTGTTTGGTTGCTTTAAACGCCTTGGAAGGTCTGGAATGTAGCAACAAAACCCCTCCCAAATGCTCAAGAATCGGCTACCTTCCTTCTTCCCATCAAGCTCCTTTTAAGTCAACCGTCGAGATGATTTTTCGCCTTCCAGTTGATTAGCTTTAACCACCAATCGACTGCTCATCTATCTATTGTCTCATAACAGACTAATCCACTTAGGATTAGGGTCGATCAGTCAACTACCCTTGCACAGTAGTCGACGGCCATAAGCCATTAGTTGACTGCTAAACCTTCTGTTCCCATGTCCACTGAAACCAATCAATTTCTCAACCCTAACAGTCGACTGTCAGTGACCAATCGACTGCTAAACCCTAGCAGTTGGCTACCAGAGCCATAGGTTGCAATCAAGCTTCGGTCGACTACACGACTAGTCGACTGAGTCATACACCCAGTTGATTTCTCGAGTCAACTAGGTCTCCTGAGTGTCGTGCACTTGACCAGTCAACTGTCCAATACCACCAGTCGACTGGTAAACCTCAAACTTGAGCTTTAACCCAAGTATAATTTCTTCATACTTGATACTCACCCTTAGCCTAGACCTAAGCTTTCTAGCCACCTCCATCAGCCTCACACCCTCAGGGTTCATCTGAGTCTTTCATGATTCATTCACCTTTCGTGCTAGTCTTCAGGTGCTTCCATTGTCTATGTCATGCCATCGGATCTACTTTGTCAAGAGATCACACCTCCGAGACTTTTCCATTGCCAAGCCTAAATAATTAGACTTTCATCGTCAAGATTACACACTTGGACTTATGTGGCCAAAACTACACCCTTGGACTTTTCTTTTGCCAATTATCCATATTTGGACTTTTGTCGCCAAGACTACACACTTGGACTTACACGACCAAGACTATATCCTTGGACTTTTCCTTTGCCTAGTATCCATACTTGGACTTTTCCTTACCCATCCTTGAACTTTTCCTTGCCAAGTATCCATACTTGGACTTCCCTTGCCAAGTTTCCAAACTTAGACTTCTACTTGAGTCTCACTTGAGCTAGGTCAATCTTGACCTAAGGTCAATTGCTCCAACAATCGCCTCCTAACAATCTTCCTCATATGACCTTGGATATCCCAAACATCCACTTGTCATATGGTCAACATATGGTCAAATCATATTGATAAACATATTGATAATTCCATTGTCAAACCCATTGGCAAACATCAAAACCCTACTCGAGTCTGATCAATCGTGATCTGGGTTGATTACACTAATAATCTCCCCCTTTTTGATGTTTGACAACACCTTTAAGTTAGGTTATCCCATAAGCCCAACTCAACTCTTCTTATGCCAAAGCATAATGAAGGTTTACCTAACTTAAACCCTCACTCTCCCCCTTTGGCATACACTAAAAAGCCTACCAAGATTTTTAATTTTTCATCTCCAATGAGATCCTACATTCTCCTTCTTGGTCCAAAATCATCTAGAATGCCTTCATTCTCCTTAGTAATACAACCCTTATCACTAAATGAAGGAAATTCTCATTCTCCCCATTAAAAACATCCATCATCCCTTGATGGACAAACTCCCCCTAAAGGCTTACTCTCCCTTGACCATTGCACCAACAATGTCCCTGGAGAGTTCCTAAGCCTATAGGAAATCTAAACAATCGAAAATAAGAGTAAAAGTACAAACTTTAACTTTAACCTTCCTTAAGATTCATACTTCACCCTAATTAGCTATTCTAATCATTTTCAATGAATATTTCCTCCTTCCAATGCTTGTCTAAGCATATCATAGGGTTAGGAGCAGTTAGAGTACCTAAGGGTGCTAATAAATAACTAAACAAACCTTGTTCAGCCAATATCAGACACGATAGTAAACTAAAATCAGAAACTAGTCGACTGCCCTACTACCAGTCTACTGCTCCAAGAGCCAGTTGATTGGTTTTTACAATTGCAGAAAATAGTTTTTCAGATTTGAAATTCAAAAATGCATAAGTAATTCCGTAGGTTTCGAAAAATCATGAAATTTCATAAACATATTACTTATGCTAAATACAATGGGTGAAAAAATATTTCATATTATATTACTCATTATTTTGAAGTATTGATACAAAGTTCAAAAGCATTAAAATCTTTCAATATTTTATCTAAATTTGTTTCAATATTATCAATGGTGATTGCTATCAAAAGATAGACTTCACTAATGTTTTTCAAAATAGTTTTAAAATTGTTTTCAAATCTTAATTTAAACCATGGTCAATGGGCTCAATGCACATGATTTGTACATTAGCTTTCTTTATGATTTAATGAGTTTTAAGTTCATATTGATGTACCATGCATTACAAGCACATGAACTTAACTCATATCCCTAACATCTCACATGTGTTTATGATGTATCAATACACACACATGTCATCCTATGGATTTTGTGAGATGTGGATTTGTTCTTCCTTAAATCTAAGGGTTTATTCATATCTATCTAGCCAAATTCAATTTGATTCTCTTATCTAGAACATCAAATAATTGTTAATTTCCTTAATTTTAATTTTAATGCATGAATATGATCATGGCATAAATGATTGCATAATTTAAAATATTTTTTCATGATTCATGATGTCATGGCATGATACAAATTAACCTAAGCATTATCATGACATTTTAAATACTAATATGAGCATGATGTCATGACATAGCATATGACAAACAAAGAATGATAAATATATAATATAAGGTATAGAAATACCTAAGTTTAAATCTTAATTGTCATTTTCTAGGATTAGGTCCAATTTGCCATAATGACTCAACTAACTCCTATGAGTGTACCAAAGTCCCAACTTGGCACATTCTTGACCTTAACCTATTTGTGTAAATTATAATCAATTTTCCATATTCTATGAAATCCATTGGCACGTCCTAAAATCTTTTAGGATCCATTTCTAAACTCATTTCCAAGGTATCACATAACCTTGATAATGCCCTAAGGTGTCAACTCTACTATGGTTAGGTTAACTATCCATCCATTTAGGGTTGACACACCCTAAACCCATCTAGCATGAAGAAATCACACTCCTAGGAACCCAAAACCTATTTGATCTCATTGGGTTTACAAGGTACTCACTAGGGATAACCTCCATTAGTACCTTCTTAATGACCCTCCTAGGTTTGAAAGCTTTGGTCATTGTGGTCTTGTCTAGGTCAACCCTAGGGATGACTTCCCTTGTGACCTTCTTAGTGAATTTTCTAGATTTCTTTGAAACCTTAGCCACTAGACACCTATCATGGTCAACTCTAGGGATGACTTCCCTTGTGACCGTGACTTTCCTAGACTTAGAGTTAGTTCCATAGTTTAATGGAACGTTATAATAAGAAGGCTTATCTACCTTAGACTTAGGTTTGTGATCCAATCCTGTCTTGTCCATAGATGGCTCTTGCCTCCTATAACCTAGGTTTTGACTAATAGATTATTTAATTGAATTGGTCATTTTTCCAAGGATCTTTTCTAATTTATCAAGTCTTAACCTCAAGGCTTGATTTTCTACTTCTAATTTATCAAGTCTTTCCTAGATTCTCATCTACCTTCCTATCCTTAGATAGTGTAGTATTAGGGTTGTTGATGCAGCTAGCACGACCCCAAATCTCTTCCCAAGATCACCAAAGATTTGAAGCACACACTCGCACTCAACACCTACAAGTGCACAGTTGTCGTCAAGTAATAATTTATGTATCGATCCCATAGAGATTGTGATACGAGTACCATTTGTCTAGTGAATTCTATTTATTCGGAGTAAATCTCTTGCGAGTTAGGTGTGTGAGGTCGACGACAGTCCTAGCTCAGTTACAGTGTCACTTAGAGAAAGCGAAAGTGGGCTCAAATTTCCTTAAAGGATTCTAGGGGTTCGGTTTCACTTGTGCATTGTTGAATATGCTATCAATTTAATACTCCTAGGATCTCCAGTTATGATCTTGTGGGAGGAACATCGTATGTTGTCTCGATGAACTTTTACTTCTACCGTAAATTACCTATTTTTAATCAAGTTTCCCTTTCAAATCGTCAGAGTTCAGGGGGTTGATATCTTTAGGAGCCCCCTGTCATTGAGTTCCCTCAACCCTTCTAGAGTTGATGTCTCCTACTTTAGGCCTTCTACTAGAATAGGTTCTTGGGGTACGAGGATGTCCTAGTTATTCCTATGAAAAGATGAATCATATTTCATATCCTACTCTATCATATTCTACCTTCTATGGTTATGGGAGGGAGGATGACAATGAGGTTCTTCCTTGGTTCTCCTAGATTTTTGATACAAAGGCTTTCCGTCCTTGTATCAGCGATGTGCAATAGAAGTAAAATCAAAACACAACTTTCATGGATCTCAACAACCTAAATTGCAAATATATATTCAAGAGCAGAGAATAAACATTTAAACTAGCATATCCAACATACACAAGCTACTCCCTAATCCTAGAATCAAAGTATCTACTCCATGAATAAGGGAGAATAAACACAAGACATCTTAATGCAAATCATTATAATTCAAATAGAGTTTAGAATGATGGCAGTACTCGCTGTTCAATTTGTTGTTGTGTCTTGGTCATTCTCCAAGGCATTGGAGCGTTGATTTAAATCTTTGAGTTGCTTCCTCTCTCCCCATTGCGAGCTTCCGGTGCTTCTTAAAGCACCTTCTTGTCGTCCTAGCTATCGGGCCTCCCTCCGAGGTTTAGGAGCCCTAAGGCGGCTCCCCTCGTGATCTCCGACCTCTTGGAAGAGTTTCCAATATATAGAGGCGGCTCCAGCTTTCCATAAATACTTGAAAACCCCTATTTCCTTGAATTTGCAGTGCCGCCACATGGTCGTGTGAAATTCACATGACCAGGCCGTGTGCAAGGATGGAAATGGATGAAATCTAGGCTGAAAATTGGGCTAGAAAAACCCATGGCCATGCTAATTTAACACGACCGACTATGTGTCACTCTGGAGCCTCCGTTTTGATCCGTTTCACTTCGGAAATATGCCCGTGTCTTAGGAGATGGGCAGAGCGTGTTCCCTAAAGTCCGTGCTTCATAAAATGCTCTATTTTTGCTCCAAAAATGATGTGCTACACATAAAAATAACAAAAGAAGATCTCCGAACTAGAAAATAGTAAATGAATACAAAACAAGGGAGAATGTGTATGAAATACAATGAGATGTGTGCTAAAACTACTCCTAAAACCCTATATGATTTGCACACATCAAAATCCCCCAAACTTAGATCTTTGCTTGTCCTCAAGCAAACCTTAGTACCATGAATTTTAAAAACATTATTCCAATACTTAGTATGTCAACTAAAATTATCAAGTGGTACTTTCAATCAATAGATATGTTCTAAAAGTTCACTAGGTTAGCTTTTCGTGCATGTGCCGAGAGAATTTCCTAAGGGATACACATTCCATGTTGAGTTAGGTCATCATCCTATAGTTTCCTAAGGTCTCCGACTTTTAGGCACTTATCTGCCCTAAGCGAGATTCATTCCCTAGGGTTAGCATAAAGTCTCAAAGGTGTGCTCGGTATTGAGAGAAATTGGTAGGTGTTTCCCCAACAACCTGACTCAGTCTCAAAGGGGGCACCTAACCATTTCCACCCACGACAACTATTTTTTTAACTCTCATTTTTTTTATTTTTTTCTTTTTTTATTTTATCATCTTTACTAGCATTTTGATTTTTTCGAATGGGTCTACACAATCCGAGCATCACCAGTAACTAAAATGCTAAATCTAGAGTCACATATGGATTCTAAAGTACTAGACTATTGAGATTAATCATAACTATGTATGTACTAGATTCTCCCTTTTAAAATATTCGATGAGTGTAAGTGAAAATAAAAGCTAACAAGTGAAAATCTAGAACATCCATCAAAGCATCTAAAAATAAACTACCAAAGGATAAATGAAGTTAAACTAACTCTGGCATGGAAACATATCATAGAGATTTTTGAAAACAACATTGAGGTAGCTTAAAGTGACCAATGACTAAGTGTTGAAAGGAACCTAAATACTATATGCATGAGCAACTAAATGCAAATAATCTAGCAGAACAAATAAATGCTAAACTTAGATGTCAAAAGAAACTAAAGCTGGCAATAGAATAAAGCAAAATGTAGGTCTCCCCCAGACTAAAATAGCAATTGTACCTCTAGCATGGTGGTCGAGGTGGGAAGTCTGGCAGTCTCAGCATGTCGAGCTCCTGGGAGAATCATGTGCTCAGCCGCTAGTGCCACATGTACATGTGGTCAATTTGAAAACTGGTGGACACAGCGGTTGCTCTGTGCTCTTTCTCCCTAGCCCACTATGATCGTGCATCTCGCATGAACTGTCAAACCTCCTAGCGATAGGCGACCTCCTTCTGAAAATAGTGTTGGGCCTGGCCATAGAACTCCTTGGCCCTCTGGAAGTGGTCTCGTAGGTTGTGAAACTCAGTTTGCATGTATGTGATGTGCTCCTTGCATCGCTGCCCTTGTGTTTGTTGCTCCGTGAAGACGTCATCGATGCATGAACGGAACTCCGAGAATTCGTAAGCAGATGATCCTATATCTTGCTCAAAATAATGAAAGATATGCAGTGTAGGGGTAGGATCAGGGCGTGGACTGCGAGGGCTCCTATACATGGGTGGACTCGAGGGTGAGTGAAGGTGGTGAAGGGGGTGCATGGGCAGAGGGTCCCTCATGTGGTGGGGACTCCATTTTCATATCCAACCACCAATTTGCATGGTTGGTGATGGTGGTACGATCGGTATCGGGAGCCTAAGGGGTGTCAAGTTCTTCCTTACAAAACAAAAGCAATTACCCTCTTTCACTATCATCTTCATTGCCATGCACACCCCTAGGTCTATGCTAGGGCTTCCCTTTACTCTATCCATATCTTTACAATCATACCCTATGCTATTGCAAATATGAGTAATCAATCCCCCCAAAATATTTTTCCTTTTGTGCTTTGCCCACCTTAACTAAATGCTTGATAAAGTGGGATCTTATATCTATACTATTATCCCCATGCAACATGCTCCAAAGACATAATAACTCACTCACTCTCATCACTCCATCACTCTCTCCCCTTCCAAAAATCGTGCTAGCCATGAAACGGTGGAAGTACCTAAAAATAGGATTCTATAGTCGGGATGCTTTAACTCTAGAAGGGTCGTAAGAAGTCTCTCAAGTTAATTCATTCCAAAATGTTGGTACATTAAACTCAATAGGTGTCCTCTCTCCCCCACTAGGTAATCCAAAGCAAAGATTCCATTGATGTAATGTCCATTCATGCTCTATGCTAAACAACCTAAATGTTATCTTCCCATCTACACTATCTCTTCCCGATAAAATCTCCGCCTCCACCGAGCTAAAAAATTCAAGCACAACCCTAGGGTAGGTTAGGCATCTAATCCCCCTTAACTCTTCCCATCCTACAACATGGAATAACCACTACACATCATTTAATAAACTTAGGGTTTCTAAAAGGGGTTCATCAATATACTTAGTTGCTACTATTTTTCGAGCAGAGAGCATATTAAATCTATCTTTAGGCGTATTATCTCGAAATATTATGCCTAGAGGAGTGTTACCTTCCTCCAGTTCTTGTTGGGCATTTCTTCCCCTCGACTTTGGCCTTGAAAAAGTAGCCCTTGTTGCGGTGTGCTTTGTCCTCTTCATTGTCACCTCTTGAATGCTTCTTGAAAGTTAGAGATGGTTGTTTGGGGTTGGAGACGAGGGAAATCAAAACTTAGGTCAAGGGATTTGAGTCACATGGTCGATTTGGGGCAACCACACAGCTCATGCCCCTTTTAAAGGGGCACGACATGGCTATGTGGAATCCACACGGCTGGTCGTGTGCGGCTCTGTTCTCGACGCTCGAGAAAAGTTCGAAAATAGGCACGACCATGTGAAATTCACACGGTTGGCCGTGTGCGACTCTAGATTTCTCCTAGAGTTCCACATGGTCTGAGACTACCACATGCCCTGTCGTGTGCTCCTCCGCCTATTGGGCATGACCGTGTAAAATTCACACAACCATCCGTGTTTCCTTCTGGGGTTCTAAAAAAAATCTCTCTTCTACCTAGGAAAAATTCTATATGCAACTAAACACTCATAATGACAATAATGGACCAAATTTAAAGCCTAAACTAGCAATGCATGAATGTAAAAACCAATAAAGTTAAACTTGGGTTGACTCCCAAGAAGCGCTTGTTTAAGGTCTTTAGCTCGACCATACTCCTATGTTTCAGCATGGCTCCAGTGGTCCAAGGAGATCTTTCTTCCTCCCTTTCTTGATGCATTTAAATCTTGCTCGTGGGGGAGCAAGATATTTGCTCACTTTATGCCTCTTGCCTTGTGGTCCTCTATCACCATATCTCTTAAATCTTGATCATGGAGGGGCAAGATATTTATTAGTTGCCTTCCTTGGCTCAAGATTGAACACACTTATCTTCAAAGAATCATCAGGAGTTTGATCATGATATTCCATTTCATCCATATGCTGTAAATAATGTAACTCACCACAAATATCCTCACCAAAAGATGGAATAGCAGATTCTATTATGTCAAATGAAATTTTATCATTTCCAATCACTAAAAGGGCTTCATTATTGGTCATTCAAGTTTCAGTGAGGGTTAAGGCAGGCTCTTCTAGGTCCTTGAGGTTAGGAAGTATTTTAATTGAAGCAATGCACTCCTCGATTAAAGTATCAACTATATAATCCTCAAGTTCTCCTTCTAGTGGTGATTGAATGGATTATCCTTCTTCACTTCCTACGTCATCTATATCTTCCTCATCCGTTCATTCGAAGTGAGTCTCTGTCATATTAGGTGTAATCCCGTCATCAAAGCCACCTTTTAGTCGTTTGGATTCTTCTTCTCCTAGCTGTCGTTGCATAAACTCCGCGAATTGTTGACTATACTCCTCGCATTGCCTAGTAAAATTGTTTAGCAAGACTTCTAAGTTAGACTTTGGTGTTGGATAAAATTCGCATGGTGATTTATAACTCTCGTTCTCACTTGGGAAACAATATTGAGGGTTTAAGTAGCCAGTGTCATAACTATATGAATAGGAATCATCTTGTGGCCACCGGTTGTAATCGTATGTGACATATTCTTATTCAAATTGTGAAGGTTCAAATAAGTTCATAGTGAGGGTAGATCACTAGAGCATCGCCGTGGAGTAGGAACTAGGGTTCCGAACCATATAAAATATTTTTGTAGTGATTGTGTTATATTTTGTCTATTTTGTATTTGTATTCTGATGTGCTAACACTTTATAGACAAGCACGAACACAATCGAAGCAAGAAATCGAACAAATATTATTCACCCCCTTTAGCACACCAAACGATCCCCAACAAGTGGTATCAAAGCGAGGGCGCTCTTTATGGACTGATCTCAAGAGAGCATAGCTAGAAGAGAAATGGGGGTACCCAACGATGGACTTGGATACGACATCTGAGTTCCACCCCCTACGGATTCTATGGACTAAAGAGATTTGATCTATGGGTGGTAAGGATCGAGACGTTCCTGTTGGAACGTCGGTGGTCAGCTAGAGGGGGGTGAATAGCCCTTTATCGTCGTACGATGGAAATCGTTCGTTCTTCGCATGTCGCTTGTCTACGATTGTCGTTAGCGCAGTAGAAATATACAAATAGAAATACTAACAACAACACAAGCATACACAAATACACATGATATACGTGGTTCGGAATCGAATGGTTCCTACTCCATGGGGCGAGCTCAACGAGCTTTAGTTATGCGCACGACACTAACTAAACTTCTTCTCGACAACATGTCGAAGGTGGAGAAACCTCGCAAAATCAATTACACTAAGTAATACAAGCAAATACAAATACAAGAAGAAATACAAGTAAAGAACACTTTACAAAACTTCACTTTGATCGCTTGCTTGTTGTTTGCTCTTGAAGGACTGGAATGCAGCAGCAATTCCCCTTCAAAATCTTCCCAAAAGTCTTGGAAAAATCTTCCATCTCGAGCTCCATTTATAACCTGCATCGAGCTGATTTTGCGCTAAGCAGTCGACTGCCAAAAGGCCCCAGTCGACTGCTCCTGTAGTCATTGTCTCACAACGGCTTGATCCACGCTGGACAAGTTCCAACGGATCCTCTATCAGTCGACTAATGATGACCATCAGTCGACTGCTGACCTCGTAGCCGACTGCCGAGTCGGCTACGGAGCATTCTGCGCCAGTGACACTTCCATCAGTCAACTACCAAGCCATAAAATACAGTCTAACACCAGTCGAACCCTAGTCGACTTGGATCAGTCGAACCGACACCTATGTCAGTCGACTACTGTCGGGTAAAATCTCAAACACAAAGTTGTTTGAGCATCCAACCGTCAAGTAAACCCTCAAACACCATGTTTGAGCCTCTGACACTCAGTCTTAGCCACTTGGCCAAGTCCACCTCATCCTCTCATGGAGTTTCCCACCGAAGCTCTCTTCCCTCAGCCTACGTCCCTCGGATGCACCAAGCGCACGGCTTCGCAATGTCATCCTTCACGTCTCTTGCCCTCAAAGTATGCTTCCCTTGGGCTTCACTCCATTCGCTCCCCGTCCGGTGGTCCCTCGAATGCACTAAGCGCACGACTTCGCAATATCATCCTTCACTGACTCAAGGACCCCAAGCCTAGTGAACTTGCCAAGGCTTCAAGACTTCTCACACCAAGCCTCATGCTTGGATTTTCCATGTCAAGTTGGATTTTCACTGCCAAGGCTACACACTTGGGCTTATGTGGCCAACCCATGTTGGACTTTCCAACACCAAGTCCCATGCTTGGACTTTTCACCACCAAGGCTACACACTTAGATTTACATGGCCAACCCTATGTCGGACTTCCCATGACAATCCCATGTCATGCGTTTTGTCTAACATCAAAATAAGTTCGAGTCAAACTTGAGTCCTGGGCCAATTGCACAAACAGTTCCTTCAAATGGAAATTGATGATTGGATCATCTTAAAGTGCGGGTTTGAAGCTCCAAGGGGTAAGAAAGGAGGAATCCTCAAGATGAAGAAATGGACCGAGGAACAACTCCAAAAATTTGAGACAGACATTAAGGTAATAAAATTTCTAATTAATTTAATCCCTAATTATATTTTGTCCAAGTTAGGTGATTATAAGAATGCAAGGGATTTATTGAAAAACTTGGTTAAGTTCCATGAAGAACCTTCACCGACCCTAGGTAAAGGTGATGACAAGCCCGAAGAAGAAGAGAGCTCATCGGCTCAAGAGCATGAAAATTCAAAAGTTGAGGTGCTCAAGATCCAAATTGGAAGAATTCATGGAAGTTTCCACCTCTAGGATTGAGGGGGAGGATAGACATTCCACGGCAGAGCAAGTAGAGGCATCAACCTCCGGAGAAAATGAGGAACAAGCTTAAGGTTCCTCTATAGGTAACTCAAATGTATGTTTTAAAAATAAAGATCATATAATTTGATTTTAGTGTAGGGAGAAGGATCACTACAAAAGTAAGTGCCCTAAATTGATCAAGAAAAAGTCACAAGTGGTGCCAAAGGTGAAGAGAAAGTTAATCCCTCCTCGAAGGACTTTCTCTGCTTGATGTCTGATCTTTCACCCACTAGGACTTCCTGCCAACTGTCTGGTCCTCCTGACTCAATTGAACTTCTTGCCAGTTGTCTGGTCCTTCTGACCCAACTGGACTTTCTGTCAATTATCTGGTCATCCAGATCCAATTGGACTTCCTACCTGGTGTCTGGTTCTCTTGATCCGGACATAGGAGCTCATTTCCTTTGTTTGAGGTGCATGGATTAACATAAACCATGCCTCTGATACCAATTGTTAGTGCCTAAAAATTTTATATATTTCCACAATAGTATGGTATTTTTCACTTTGGGTCTAAACCCTCATGGTTTTATTTTTGGGTTTTTCCCAAAAGGCCTTATTCCAATAGAGATATCATTTCACCTTATAAGCACATGATCTTTTTTATGTCTTAGCAATGTAGAACTTTGATTGTATTCCCAATACTCTCAACACATTGTGTGCTTTCAGTTCCAACAAAAGGGTCATTACCTGATGTGAGAAAATCATATAGGATTTTTGGAGTAGTTTTAGCACACATCTTATTGCATTTCATACTTGTTTCATGCATATTCTATCTTGTTTTGCATTCATTTACTATTTTCTAGTTTGGAGATCTGCTTTTGTTATTTTTTTATGTGTAGGATGTCATTTTTGGAGCAAAAATGGAGCGTTTATTAAAGCACGAACTTTAGGGAACACACTCTGGTCATGTCCCAAGACACGACCATGTTTCTGAAGCGAAACGGATCAAAACGGAGGCTCCAGAGTGACACGCGGCTGGCCATGTGAAATCCACATAGTTGTGTTAAAAATCCAACTCAATTTTTAGCCTAGAATTTAGCAGGTTCTAGTCTTGCACACGGTCGACCGTGTGAAATTCACATGGTCGTGTGGCGATGCAACAAATTTGAGGAAATAGAGTTTTTACAAGCACCTATGGAAAGTCAGAGCTGCCTCTATATATAGGAAACTCATCTAAGAGGCTGGGGATCATGAGGGGAGCTGCCCTGGGCTCCCAACCCCTAGAGGAGGCATGACGGCTGGGAAGCTCGCAACGGGGAGAGAGGAAGCAGCTCAAAGACTAGGATCTACGTCCCAATACCTTAGAGAATGACCAAGACATACATTGGATCCATCTGAACGTACTATCTCTTTTCTTTCAACTATTTTGACTGTAATAATCTACCTTAAGATGTCTTGTATTTATTCTCATTCATTTATAGAGTAGATACTTCGATTCTAGGATTAGGGAGTAGCCTATCTTGATTTATAAATAATATATTGCAATGAATCCATGTTTGCTTGCATTGTTTTTAATTGCAATATATTTATGCTTTCTTTTTATTCTATGAAATGAGTGTTCATGGTCTGGCTTTTTTGTGTTAATCCAATTTAGATGTCAAAAGCACTAGGCCATATTTTAGAGGTATGGGGAAGGACCGAAAGGGGAACCCAATCCTCTGAACCATAGAGAACCGAGACGTGGGAGAATCGACTATGAGTGAGGAGTTAATCCGCTGGGGTTCTCGTGACAGGTTCCCTATGCAACTAAGGTTACCCCACAAGTAGATTGATTCACCGTGAGGGCACATAGGTATCATAGAACGTAATGAACCTATTCTAGCAAAAGGCCCAAAGTAGAAGAAATTAACTCTAGAAGGGTTGTGGGACCCAGTGACAAGGGGGGCCTCCCAAAGATAGCAACCCCCTGAGCTCTAATGACCCGAAAGAGAAACTTGGCAAGGAATAGAGTAATCCGGTGTAGTTCCAAAAGATCACATTCGGATAAAATAGGATATCCTATCTACATGAATAACCATTGAGAGTTAGGAGTAATACATATGTTTATAATCATTTAGGTGAAACCGAAATCTTAGAATCTTTTAAGGAACTTTCTCCAAGTGACACCGTAATTGTGTTAGGACCGTCATCAACTCGCACACCCGACTAGCAAGATATTTTACTCCGAACAAACGACATCCATTGGATAAACGGTATTTGAATCACAGTCTCTGTGGGATCAATATTTTTATTACTTGACGACAACCATGCACTTACGGGCGTTGAGCACAATCACGCGCTTTGAATCCTTGGCGATCTTTGTCGGAGATTTGAGGGCGTGCTCGCGTGCATAAAGTTTTTGGTGTCGTTGTTGAGGACTGTAGATTTGATATCAGATCGAAAGTAGATAGTTTGGATCAGACCTAGTTTAGGATTATTTTCCTAGTCTTTATTAATTTCCAGTTTAATCTAGTTCTAATTCAGATTTTATTTTTTCTTCTAGCTTAAGTTATTTTCTAGCAGTTTTTTCTTTTAGTTATTTTCTTAGCACCTGGTTTCCTTTATTTTGTTGTTTGTTTTTTTTAGTCTCTTGCCAAGGCACTGCTGCTCCTTCCCTTGCCTATATTTTCCTATATATAACGATGCATGCTTTCACTCATGATTATGATCAATATAATGTTGTGAGTTTTGGTAACATTTATTGTGAGCATTGTTGTGAAACATGACATACCATTAACGATTGTCAGAATATATTTGAACCTTCGCAATTTGAACAAGAAGATGTCACCTACGATTACAACCAGTGGCGTCGAGATAATTCCTGTTCATATAGTTATTGCCCTGGCTACTTAAACCCTCAATATTGTTTCCCAAGTGAGAATGAGAATACTTCGAGAGTGCCTCTACCTTCCTTTGGTTTCTCCTTTGGTCCAAGGGTTAACCCCTGTAATTTGTCAATTAGAGAGTCAGGGATAGTTTTCTGGATAATACCTCCTTTTGTTTGCTCAATTATGGTTTTCAGATCAGCTTGAATGTCCCTCAAGCTCTCTGCTATCTGCACCAATAGTTGTAACTGGGTGTTGTTCTGCTTTAGGATCGCAGTTGTGCCTGCCGCAACGTTCTGGAAATCACTAGGTTTGCAAAATCCAAAAGCTAGAGATTCTATTTGCTCTGTTGCGTTAATTTCTTCTTTATAAGATAGCGTATTTCTAGTAATCACGTAATTGCTCATAAAAAGGAAGCTTACTTGGCAGGGCAGTTCCTTACTAGAATTACTCACACAAGTGTGCCCTTGGTTTCTAGACTTCCTGTCTCTTGCCAAGTTAGGACTTGTTCTTTTGTAATTCTAGTTTGCATAATACCAACAACCAAAAGCCATGGGCTGGAGGAAATCATCTAAAGTTTGAACTATTCTAGTTTGGGTCCCTCTTGGTATCAGAGCTCAGGCGTACAAAAGGAAATCAAGGTAATTTGCTCTTAAATTTAAGCTTTTGGTTGTTGGTATTACGCAAAGTAGAATTACAAAAGAACAAGTCCTAACTTGGTAAGAGACAGGAAGTCTAGAAACCAAGGGCACACTTGTGTGTGTAATTCTAGTAAGGAACTGCCCTGCCAAGTAAGCTTCCTTTTTATGAGCAATTACGTGATTACTAGAAATACGCTATCTTATAAAGAAGTAATTAACACAACAGAAAAAATAGAATCTCCAGCATTTGGATTTTGTAAACCTAGTGATTTCCAGAACGTCGCAGCAGGCACAACTGCGATCCTAAAGCAGAACAACACCCAGTTACAACTATTGGTGCAGATAGAAGAGAGCTTAAGGGACATTCAAGCTGATCCGAAAATCATAATTGAGAAAAAAAAAGGAGGTATTGTCCAGAAAATTATCCCTGACTCTCTAATTGACAAATTACAGGGGTTAACCCTTTGACCAAAGGAGAAACCAAAGGAAGGTAGAGGCACTCTCAAAGTATTTATGGATCCTTACGAAATCCTTAAAAGAGAACAAGAAAAGATGAAAAACTGATGGTGGCTCAAGCTACTACATCGGCAACATCAACGCAAACAACCCCTTTAACTGAAGATCAAATCAGAGACTACCGACGGAGTCAAAGGAGATTATATAATTGGCAACAGGCTACGAGAAGATTTGGCCACCGATTCCTTCGTAATTCAGCTCCGGTTCAAACACTTGAGCAGCAATTGGACCCCAAAGCCCAACTCCAGATGTCCATGCATGAAAGAGTAGCAATTGTACTAGCAGAAGTTCTATACCATTCACGAAGAGATGATGTTCATCATTGAGTATATATGCATAGATCTGAGGAGCCTATGCTTGTAATAGAAGGCAACCAGATAGATCAGAAATTTATCCAAGAAGAAAGCTTTGTTCAAATACAAAGAAGTGGAATGCAATATATTCATTTGGGTGTCTTGTAGGTACGTATCCAAACACTGCATAGACAAGAAGAAGGGACTCTGGCCTTGATCGTCTTTCGAGACAACAGATGGCTTGGAGATCAAGCGATTCTAGCTACAATGGAAGTCGATCTCACCAAAGGAAGTCAAACGGTATATGTTATCCCTAACATAATGCTAACCATTGGTGACTTTTACAGAAATATCCAGGTGTCAATCTTGACAAGAGGATATGAACAATGGAGAAACAGGGAGGCAAATCTCCTAATCACAAGGGGACTTGTAGACCGACTCTCCAACACTCCAAATGTGGGCTTTGCATATGAGATACAAATAGTAGTTGACTACCTAACTAGCCATGGAGTACGAGCTCTACCTGGCAGAAGGTATTCAACCACTTCCCTCCAAGGTCTTAACTGGGTTATCCAGCCAACCCAGATACACACCCCGATGCAGCCAACATAAGTGAACAGTCGAAGCTTAATGGATGGACTAATTTCCCTAAGTTTCTCTAATCATATAGTGGCACAATGAGACTATTCCGAGGATGAAGAGTCCATGCAAACATTGGTTGTTCTCATTGAACAAAACCCTACTATACGAGTACACAAAAATTCCCCTTTTGCTCAAATACCTAAACAACGAACTATTGGAGCTGCAGGTTTTGAAATCAACCCCTTCTGATGCGAAAACGAGAAGGGGCTTTCCTTTGTAGGTCTTGCTCCTGCGAATGTTGTATTTCTTTTTCTCCTGGTAGTAACCAAGAATAGGAATTTGATTACAGAAAGATAAATTCTTCAAGGAGCATTTAAAGGTTGCATCTTTGCATTCTTGTTCAAGGAATTTATAAGCAAATAAGACTCTAGGTAGAACTCCCACTGTTAGTCCTGAATTCATATCCTCTTCTCAAGATTGACACTTGGATATTTTTGTAAAAGTCACCAATGGTTAGCATTATGTTAGAGATAACATATACCATTTGACTTCCTTTGGTGAGATCGACTTCCATTGTAGCTAGAATCGCTTGATCTCCAAGCCATATGTTGTCTCGAAAGACGATCAAGGCCAAAGTCCCTTCTTCCTGTCTATGCAGTGTTTGGATACGTACCACACTGTGGGCACCGAAGGCAGCATGGATCATGCTGTAGAGATGGATCATTGAGGGGTTGGGAACTTGAAGTGCCATGGGAGGATTCAGAAAATGTTAGCAGAATAGTTGGCTCAAAAATGATTTGAGCGATGAATTGACAAGAGCTTAGTATCACCGTTTTTTCAGAATGATTAAAGCAAATGAAAGTAATGTCACCTTTGTAGTCGCTATTGATAACCTCAGTGGTAATATTGAGCCCATACTTCCATGAGGCGCCGCTTCGTGGCGATTCTGATCCGGGTTATTGGCCAGTCGGTTCGTCCGGTCCGGTCCGTTGTTAATCGCCACCTTAGTTAAATAAATAAAAATTTAAAGAATAATGTAAATAATTAAAATAAAAAAAATTGCACAATTGAACTTATAAAAACTTTATCAAATATTTCATTATCTCGATAAAGAATATATTACATCTCAAAATTCAATATCTTGGACTTAAATAAAAAACCTATTACAATAAAAAAAATCAATTACATTTCAATTTTCATTATATTCAATCAATTTCAGTCGTATTTCCTCCCGTCATAGTTCTGAATGTTCCCTCTATTTCGTCTTGGTCTTCTTCGTCACTTTTAATATGTTGGGTTCGACTTGCAGCTTTTGACCAATCAAACATTGCGCTTCTAAATTTTCTGGCCTTAAGCTAGAACGTCTCTCATCCAATGTATTTCCTCTAATACTAAAAGCTTGTTCCACCGCAACCGTTGAAACTGGACAAGCTAGAATTTCTTTTGTCATTATAGATAAGATTGGAAATATTTGAGTTCTTTGCGACCACCATTTTAGAATGTCGAAGCTTTCTTCATCTGCATCACTAAAATCAAAAGAAGTGATAAAATAATTCTCAAGTTCCTAACTTGAACTTGAGGATCCTCGTGGACATTTAGTTTGTTCCCTTAATAACAGTTGTGCTTTAGTGAGTTTAGAAGTAATAATACTAGTTGTAGTGGATTGATGTGTTTCATGTCCAATAGTTTGTTCACCATATTTAATGTTATATTCTTTATAAATATCATGTAAATGAGTTTTAATATTAAACAAAATCAAAGAAATATTAGGAGCAGTTTCAGTAATAGGGCTTAAAGATTCATAATATAATGCTAATATATCTTGCAAACCATCTAATTTAAGTCTAGGATCTAAAACAAAAGCACATAAAAAATATTTCAGGAATGTTTAAGAAATATTTTCTCATTTTTCTTTCATTACATAAATACATTGAGATAAATAATTATCATTTGATTGAATATGTTCATTAAAAATACATGCAATATTACAACAATGTATTAAAACTAAATGTGAAGTTGGATAATGTGTAGAGGAAATGTTGACAGCTATAGGGGGGTGAATAGTGTCGATTCGATACGTGATGGAATTCAATTGCGTTCGTCTACAAATCTCGTTAGCGCAGCGGAAATAAAACAAATAGCAATAACGAAATACGACAAACATAATTTACAACACAAGCATATAACATCGTTCGGAACTGAATGGTTCCTACTCCACGTATCGAGCTCTAAAGAGCTATAGTGATGCACACGCAATCACTAATCACAAATAACTCCTTCTCGGAACAATCTGGAGGCGGAGAAACCTCTTACAACAGATTACAAAAGTAATACAAGATAAAACAAGCAAATACAAAAAGAATACAACAATTTATGCAAAAAAAAAACTTTACAAATGCTCTTTTGATTGCTTGCTTTGTGGTTGCTTGAATTGCACTTGGAGACCCTGATTTGCAGCAACAAATCGCCCCAAAAGCCTTCAAAAATCGATGTTGATTTCCTCCTCCACGAGCTCCCTTTAAAGCTTCTACCTAGGCTAGAAATCATCGATTAGTCGACTGCTCGGGACCATCAGTCGACTAATGACACTGTTGCTATGAGACAACAATGTAATCCACACTGGAAAAATCCAATGGATAGGACATCAGTCGACTGATCATGTCCATCAGTCGACTGATTGAGCCTTCACTCGACTGCTAGCTCCAGCAGTCGAGTGAGACTCCATTCTATGCTCGAAATACTGAGCATCGATCGCTGAGCCGAAGAATGATCGCGAGAGGTGCGCCGATCATTGGGACACTTCTCGTAGTCAAACCCTAGTTGACTCACACCAGTCGACTGTCATATGACACCAGTTGACTAACACACCTCAAACATGAGATTTTAACCCAAGTATGGTGCCCCCATACTTGCTAGACCACCCTTAGCCTAGACCTAAGTCTTCTAGACACCTCCATCAACCTCACGTCTCTCGGATCCCTCCAAGTCATCCATGCGCTAGCCTTCAGGTGCTTCCATTGGCTATGTCATGCTAACAGTGTCTACACCGCCAAGGCACATTGGATTTACACTGCCAAGACTCCTGCTTGGACTTTACGCCGCCAATATCAAACCCCTTGAACTTCTCAAATACCAAGACTCAAGCTTGGACTTTCCCTTGCCAACTCATGTTGGACTTTCCACGCCAAGACCCATGCTTGGACTTTTCCTTGCCAAGACCCATGCTTGGACTTTACATGTCAAGTACTCGAGACTTGGACTTTCCATGACATGGTCAACTCCAGTCGACCATCAAAATCACCTCGAGTCAAACTCGAGTCCGGTCAATCATGACCCGGGTCAATTGTACAAATAATCTCCCCAAAATATTATCAGACATCAATGTTAAACATCAATGTCAACCTCCATTTTAAACATCAAAACATCACTCGAGTCAAACTTGAGTCCAGTCAATCGTGACCTGGGCCGATTGCACCAACAATCTCCCCCTTTTTGATGTTTGACAAAAACACATACCTTTGAGTTAGAACACTAACTCAAATCTCCTTACCAATTATCCCAAATTGGTAATCCCAAATATTCTCCTCAATTCTCTGAATTGACAATTGATAACATCAATTGATAACACTCTCCATAACATTCTCCCCCAAGACATTCTCCCCCCTTTTGACTAACATCAAAAAGATTTTCTCTCCAAGGAGGTCAATGTCTCATGTCCCAATGAGATCTTACAATCTCCCCCTTGGTCCAAAAATACATAGTATGCCTACTATCTTTCTAGTGATAAGTCTCATATCACTCAAGAGAGGCAATCCTACACACTCTCCCAATTCCCAAATTGGGTATCTCAAAATTCCATTTTCCCCCTCATGAGGAAAAAATATCATCCATCATCCCTTGATGGATACCTCCCCCTAAAGGCTTTCTCCCCCTTGACCATTGCACCAACAATGTCCTTGGAAAGTCTCTAAGCCAATAGGAACTCTAAATCATCAAAATAAGGTCTAAAGTTCAACATTGAACTTTTCCACCCTTAAATTTGATACATCACCCTAACACCTCTCCTAATCCATATTCAATGGATTTTTACCCTTTATAATGCTTCCCAAAGCATATCTTAGGGTCAAGAGTGGTTAGGGACCTTTACCATGGCTGAAAATGAGCTAAACAACCTTGTTTTTCCCGAAATCAGCCTGGCAATCGACTCTATCAAAGATCAGTCGACTGCCACTCTCATCAGTCGACTGCCACAAAGGGAAGTCGACTGATAACTAAAAAATCCTATTTTCAATTATCAGCGTTGTGTTTCAGAAATGCATAAATAATTATACGTAAATTGAAAAATCATGAAATTTCATAAGTATAATACTTATAACCAATACAATGGGTGAAAAATGATAGAAAAATATTTTACCCATAAAATATCAAAATTGATACAAAATTCAAAAGTGAAGAAAAACTTCAATGTTTTAGCTCACTTTGTATCAACTTCATCAATGGTGATTGCTATCAAAAAATAGACTTCACCAAGGTTTTCTAAAATGATTTAAAAATGTTTTAAAAACTTATTTTGGATCATATTCCTTGGGCTCAATGTACATGACTTGTACACAAGCTTTCCCAATGATCCACAATTAAGATAAGATGAGTTTTAGTTCATCTAGATGCAAAAACTATGCACCTTGAACTTAACTCATATCCTAGCATCTCACATGTATCTAGGGTGTATAAATACACATACATGTCAATGTGATGTGAGATGTGGGTTTTGTTCTTCTAATCTAGGGTTTAATGCATTCTCTAAGGCAACTCTACTTGATTCCCTTATAAATGGGACTTCAAGTCATGCCATTATTCTTAAATCAATTTTCATTAACTTAAATGCATGAATGATCATGGCATAAATGATAACATAATTAAACATGGCCAATGATCATGATGTCATGGGATATGATATAATCTAAAAACACATGACATTAAACCTTAATCCTACACATAATCATGACATATAAATGATAAAAATAAACATGATGTCATGACATGTTATATGGCAAACAAAGCATGACACATAAAATGTATAGGTATAATAATACCTAAAACTTAGTATTAATTATCATTTGATATAATTAAGTATATTTTGTCATATTGCTACTAATCTCCCAAGTGTGCCAAAAATCCAAAATGACACACTATGACCTCTAATCCTAAATTGTGCCAATTTAATTGATTTTTCATAATTCCAAAATTGTATTGGCACATCCTAAAATCTTTTAGGATCATAATATCAAATCTATTTCCAAGGTATCTATAACCTTGAAAATTATCGAAAGTGTCACCTTTACCATGGTTAGGTTAACTACCCTTCCATTTAAAGTTGGCACACCCTAAACCCATCTAGCATGAATTAATCACGCTCTTAGGAACCCAAAACCTATTTGAGCTCCTAGGGTTAACTAGGTATTCCTTAGGGATAACCTTGTTGGTGCAGGGGCACTAGATAATCGAACCTGTGTTTTGATTATGGCAAAGACACAAAGTTAACTTTATATCGTTATCTCACGAGCTAAATCGAGTATGCAGAAAAGTACTAAAGCTGGAGTTGAAGGCTAGCGACACCCGGAGGAAGCCGCGGTGGTCGGGCGACACTCGAGTAACTTCGGAGGGAGCCGAAGGAATCGAGTGGAAGGTCGGAAGCGAGAGCTACAAGGTAAGTATCGAGGAAAGCTCGTGTGAGTGAGAGATTGTAAGGTCGTGTCCTCTTTACGAAGATGACCGTAGGCGGCGATCCGACTAAGACTTCCTGTGGAAGGTCTAGGTCGAGATCGGACGGTTAGAAATCGTCGAATTTATCATTTTCCGAGCTAACCTCTTACTGTAGGGAAGTGGCCGAAGCCCATCACGAATTATCAAGGCCGATCGATGCTCATCGGGCCGACCGATGGGGAGGCATCACGACATCGATGGCGACGAATCAGCCTTTGCACTAGGTCAAAATGGATAACGTTTGACGCGGCCACTTCGCGATAAAATTTGGACAACTTTGTGATCTGTTCCAAAAAAAAGGAGACAAATTCAGAGGCCAAAATCTATAAAAGGAGGGGAGGATTCCAACTCCAAAGATCATCAAGTTTATTCATCAAGTGCTCCTACAATGCCAACGCTCCAACACCGTCATAACGCCGACGCAGCAACAAGCTCAGATCTTCTTCGTCGGCAGCAGCATCTAGTAATATATTTTAATATTGTATTCGTTGTTTTTATTCGTAACGAGGTGAGGTAGGCTTGTTGCCTCATCCTCGTACTTTCGGATTTTGTGATCGTTGTCTCCTACTGATGTGTTATTTTCTGCAAGTGCACGGTTGTCATCAAGTAATAAAAATATCGATCCCACAGGGATTGGGTCAATTACCGAGTGGTCATGATACCAAGTTATCTAGTCAATCGAATTGTGGTTTAAGCAAAGAACCTGAGTAGTCAAGAACAACGAATGAGAAGAACGAGCTGAAAGTCAAGAGTTGAGGAGAATCTCAGGATATGGGTTTCACCATGTCGACGATTTATAAGGTGATTTAATTCTTTCCTAACCTTATTAGAGTTGTTTTGATGGAACCTATCCTAAGGTAAATCAACGGCCCCTTTCGAGGTCTACGTTAACTGTACCTATCAAACTCAATTTACCTGTCACGGTGTTCGAGCATAGGGGATCATAATCAGCTAAGGGGACCTGTCACGAGACCTCCGCAAGCCCTCATAGATACTCTACCGCTACTAGTAGGAGTTATTCCCTAGTTGGTTCTGGCTTTCGGGAACTCGGGTTCACTGTTAGGTACTTCCCCTTTGCTCCTTAGGTTTATCAATAAGAATCCAAAAGAACCAGATCAAAATAAACAATAGTTCAGGTAGTATAGATTATATCATCCGTCATAAATCGTCAAGGGCTACTCCCCCATCCTAAGATTATAGGATACTACTCCATAGTCTGACAAGAATTACTAGAGAAAGAAATTACGATACTGGGTGTCATATCCTTCTTCTGCCGACTCCTTCTCTTTATCTTCTTCTGTCGTCGATCTCTGACCACCCACCGTCCTCCCCTTAGGGTTAGAATCTCTCCTCTTTTATAGCCTTGGCCTCCTCTTCAATTAAGGCAATAGATTTCCCCGTAATTGAGACGAAGATCCTGATTGCTCGCAGAAAAGGAATTCTGGAATCAGGCCAACACACCCGTGCCAAATGAGGGCACTGGCGTGTCGGGCATTTCCCACCGAGCGTGTTGCGCTTGAACTGGGGCGTGTTGGAGCTGAACTGGGCGTGTCGGCTGCTGGAACCTCTGACACAGGCGTGTCAATCGGTGAGCCAGGGCGTGTTGGAGCTGAATTGGGCGTGTCGGCTGCTGGAACCCCTGACACAGGCGTGCCAATCGGTGAACCAGGGCGTGTTGGCTGCTGGCTCTCATGACACGAGCGTTTTGATTTCTAACACGCCTGTGTTGTTTTGATACGCCTGTTTCTTCGCCCTGTTAACACAAAAACACCCAAAAGCAGTCTCTTTGTCCAAAATATGCTAAACTTTAACTGAATCATGATAAAATACATGCCTAGGATATGAAATGTGACAGAATGCATGTATATGGAGTAGTGAAAACATAGCATAATTTACACACATCACCTACCTCCAACGAGGAGGAGATGTTATAGTGCTTTGCCCTCCGTACGCGGTCTAGGACCGATAGGGCCTTGGAGTAGCAACCGCTGGGTTGTGAACCAAGTAAAATAAACGTGTCACTTTATTTTCCGCTGTGCTTACTTATTTACTTGTGTCTGAACGAACGAATTCGAACGAAAGATTTACGATCGCTATTCACCCCCCCTCTAGCGACGCTTCTCGATCCAACAAACCTCCCTAGATACCTTCCTAATGACCCTTATAGGCTTGTTAGCCTTGGTCATTTTGGTCTTGTCATGGTTAACTCTAAGGGTGACTCCCCTTGTAACCTTCTTAGTGGCTTCCCTAGGTTTCCTTGAAACCCTAGCCACTAGGCACATACCTTGGTTACCCTTAGGGATGACTTCCCTAGTAACCTTAGTCTTTCTAGACCTAGTTTGTGTTCCATAATCAAATGGAACACTATGATAAGCCACCTTAGGCTTAGGTTTGTGACCCAAACCTTTCTTGCCCTTGGTTGACTCTTGTCTCTCATACCCTAGGCCTTGACTCTTGAACCAAGACCCTTGACTTTGACCATTTGACCCTTTTATTTGGTTCTGCATAATCTCAAGGGTCTTCTCAAGTTTCTCAAGCCCTAACTTCAAGGCTTGATTTTCAAGCTCTAATTGCCCAATTTTTGAATTTTGATTTAATCCTTGGGCATTGTTCTTTCTAGGCATATGTCTAGTCCATTTAGGGTTAAAACCTAGGTGATCTTCTATTTTCCTAATAGATTCCCTAGGTAAGGTTTTTCTAGGGGCATTAGTCCCAAATTTCTCCTTATTTCCTAAGTGGACATTCTTAGCTCCTAAAAAAAAATATTTATTGTTCCTAGCATGCTTTTCATGATAAATTGCAAGAGAATTAAAATTCCTAGCATGTCTTTTGACATTTAAATTAGAAGGAACATTACTAAAATATATCTTAGGGTTAGCCTTAGCTCCCCCTACATGTGATGCTCCATTTTGGGTCTTTTTGCTCCCCCTAGGGCATTGACTCCTATAATGCCCCGGTAGCCGGCATTTGAAGCAAATCACTTGCTCCTTGCTCTTTTTCATTGAGGCACCGGTCTCCTTGACTTTTGGCACGGGTGGAGCCTTCTTGACTCTTTTTGGGCACTTACTCTTGTAGTGGCCGGATTTCCTACACTCAAAGAAAATTATATGATTTTTGTTTAAAACCAAATTGCCTGAGTTACCTAGGGTATTTGTGATGGTCGGAGTGGATTCTTCATCTCTCCTGAAGGTGGATGGCTCCTCTTGAGGTTGCTCCGGTGTGGATGATCTCTCCTCCCCCTCAATCCTTGAAGTGGAGGCTTCTTCCACTTTTTCCTCTTCTTCCACCGATTCGAAGGTTGACTCCCTATCAACTTCCTAATCCTCACTCGCTTGTGAGGATGAGGATTCATCTTCGGCCTCCTCTTCTTGAGCCGGTGATGGGTCTTCATGGAGCTTGGCCAATTCCCTCCAAAGCTCCTTGGCATCCATGCAATCACCTAGGCTACACAAGAAGTCATTAGGAATTAAATCAAAAATAAATTTTATTACCTTCTTGTTTCTCTCGAATTGTTGGAGTTGCTCCTCACTTCATCTCTTCTTTTTTAGGAAGCCTCCTTTTGGTCCTCTTGGGTATTGGAATCCTTCTATTAGGATGGACCACTCCTCTAAATCCCTCATCATCAAAAAATCTTCAATCCTTGCCTTCCATTGGTTGAATCCCTCTCATCCATAGAATGCATACGGAATCGGTGTATGGATGTCCCATCCAAGTTGTTCTTCAACTTCCATCTTTCCCTCTCGTCATTAGGAATTAAATCAAAAATAAATTTTATTACCTTCTTGTTTCTCTCAAATTGTTGGAGTTGCTCCTCACTTCATCTCTTCTTTTTGAGGAAGCCTCTCTTTGGTCCTCTTGGGTATTGGAATCCTTCTATTAGGATGGACCACTCCTCTAAATCCCTCATCATAAAAAAATATTCAATCCTTGCCTTCCATTGGTTGAAGCCCTCTCGTCCATAGAAAGCATACAAGATCGGTGTATGGATGTCCCATCCAAGTTGTTCTTCAACTTCCATCTTTCCCTCTAGCGTCTTTTTCCCGGCGGTTAGTCCATAGAAGAGCCCTGGGCTCTAATACCAATTGTAGAGGAAATGTTGACTGCTAGAGGGGGGTGAATAGTATCGATTCGATACGTGATGGAATTCAATTGCGTTCGTCTACAAATCTCGTTAGCGCAGCAGAAATAAAACAAATAGCAATAACGAAATATGACAAACACAATTCACAACACAAGCATATAATGTGGTTCGGAACTGAATGGTTCGTACTCCATGGATCGAGCTCTAAAGAGCTCTAGTGATGCACACACAATCACTAATCACAAATAACTCCTTTTCAGAACAATCTGAAGGCGGAGAAACCTCTTACAACAGATTATAAAAGTAATACAAGGTAAAACAAGCAAATACAAAAAAAATACAATAATCTATGCAAAGAAAAACTTTACAAATGCTCTTTTGATTGCTTGCTTTGTGGTTGCTTGAATTGCATTTGGAGACCCTGATTTGCAGCAACAAATTGCCCCTAAAGCCTTCAAAAATCGCTGTTGATTTCCTCCTCCATGAGCTCCCTTTAAAGATTCTACCTGGGATGAAAATCACCGATCAGTCGACTGCTCGGGACCATCAGTCGACTGATGACATTGTTTCTGTGAGACAACAGTGTAATCCATGCCGAAAAATCCAACGGATAGGACATCAATCGACTAATCATGTCTATCAGTCGACTGATCGAGCCTTCACTCGACTACTAGCCCGGCCGATCAGTGAGACTCCATCTGTGCGAAATACCGAGCACCCGGTCATTGCTTGAGCGATGATGGTCATTGCCCACCTCTGGCGATCATTGTTGGGACACTTCCCGCAGTCAAACCCTAGTTGACTCACACCAGTCGAGTGTCATATGACCCCAGTCGACTGGCACACCTTAAACATGAGGTTTTAACCCCAAGTATGGTGCACCCATACTTGCTAGACCACCCTTAGCTTAGACCTAAGTCTTCTAGCCACCTCCATTAGCCTCAGCCTCTTGGATCCCTCCAAGTCATCCATGACTTGTTCATCCATGCGCTAGCCTTCAGGTGCTTCCATCGACTATGTCATGCTAACAGTGTCTACACCACCAAGGCACATTGGACTTACGCTGCCAAGACTCCCGCTTGGACTTTACGCCGCCAACCATTGGACTTATGCTGCCAAGACTCCCACTTGGACTTTACGCCACCAATATTAAACCCCTTGGACTTTTCAAATGCCAAGACTCAAGCTTGGACTTTCCCTTGCCAACCTATGTTGGACTTTCCATGCCAAGACCCATGCTTGGACTTTTCCTTGCCAAGACCCATGCTTGGACTTTACATGCCAAGTACTCAAGACTTGGACTTTCCATGACATGGTCAACTCCAGTCAACCATCAAAATCACCTCGAGTCAAACTCGAGTCTGGTCAATCATGACCCGGGTCGATTATACAAACAATCTCCCCAAAACATTATCAGACATCAATGTCAACCTCCATGTCAAACAATAAAATATCGCTCGAGTCAAACTCGAGTCCGGTCAATCATGACCTGGGTCGATTGCACCAACATAATAAACACCAGATAATTGGTCACTAGCATCACTAAAAACTTTTAAAATTTCACAAATACTAGTGCATATATTCCATTGATTTGAAAATAAATAAATATCACGTGATTGAACATGTTGATGAAAAAATATACATAATAAATCTTTGTATTCAAAAGTAGATAACAACAATTTGTAAGTAGAATTCCAACGAGTTGGGACTTCACGTGCAAACCGTTTAGGCTTCATACCATTTGTTTTGCAAAATCTTCTCCACTATTTCATAACTTGAGGATGTGTCCATAAATAATTAATTGCACTCCTAATTGGTTGAATATGTGATCCTAAATTTTTAAGTCCATCTTGAACACACAAATTTAAAATGTGACATGTACACTTAATATGAAAAAATCTTCCACCTATTGATGATTTACATATATCAATAAGCTCACTAATACTAGAGGTATTTGCACTAGCATTATCAAAAGAAAATGGAAAAACTTTAGAAGTTAGACCATATTCTTCTAAAAACAAAGATAAGTTGTGAAATATTTTGTGTCGTGTGTGTTTTGTTAAAACATCTATATTCTAGCAATCTTTTTTGAATGTTCCAATTATTATCAATCCAATGACAAGTAATACTCATATATGAACAACTTTGCCAATGATCACTTCAAATATCGGAACACAAAGAAACTTTACTTTTTAAACTAGAAAATTCTTTAATCAATTCTTTTTTTTGTTCTAAAACTAATTTTAAAAGTGTGCATTTTAGAGTATTTCTTGGGATATGTTTAATAGAAGGATTTGCACTTGTAGAAAGTCAATTTTCAAAAGATAATTTATCACTAAAACTAAAATAAAGTTATTCAATCGCACAAAATTTAGCAGTTTCTTCTCTAAATCTAGATTCGTCAAATTTAAAAAGTTTAGATTTGTTACCCCATCCCGATTGAGAAGAGAATGTCGGAATTTGAGTTTGAGAACGATCGATACCAATTTCCACCGGATATTTTCTCTCCACATGTCTAGTAAGAGTTTCGTAACCTCCCCCTTGTTGAAATTTGTAACATTTCGAACAATATTTTCATTTTTCTTGCATATCACCGAAAGGGAGCATTACTTTATCGAAATGTTTGGAGAAGATATCGGATGTCGGGCGAGGCACTCGAGTTGGTCTTGTAGCCGTAGAACCCGCCATCGTACTGGATGTATTGCTCCTACTTTCTTGACTTTGATGATGACATATTTGATATTCATCACCGGAAATATCAAGATCATAGTCACCGATATCGAATTAAGGTGAATCGCCGCCTTGCTCAAACTCGGACTCGGGCGATGGTGGCATTATGCTCTTTCCCTTTCCTTTGGCACTGGCCGCACCCTTACGACTTGATCTAGCTCCAGACATTTGTAAAAATATGACTTGAGACTTGAGAGCAAATGAGGCAATGAGAATTAGAGATTTAGAGAAGAGAAGTTGTGATTTGTGAAAAAAAATGAAAGGGAGTGGGGAAGAATTTATAGGGAAAAAAAGAATTAAAAAACAAACTTTTGCAACGGTCGACCCGCCGAGTCCGGGTCGGTCGTTGATCATCAACGGTCACGAAATTGTGGTCATCCGAATTTTTTTTTTAAATAAATGGTCGACCCGCCGGGTCTGGTTCGGGCTGACCCGGCGGGTCGGCCATTGTACAACGACCACGAAATCGTGGCCGTTCATTTCCGTTCATTTTTTTTAAATCCAGTTTGGTTTTTTTTTAAAACCATGACAAGACCACCTATTAGGCGGTCCGATCACGGGTCTGGGTCAAACCCGTTGACCCAGTTAATCGGACCGTTGACCATGGTCCAGTTTTGGGTCTAGTCCGAGTCCGACCCGGACCTTGGCCGGGTCTATGCTAGATCTTGCTATAATGAGACCATGGTACCCTTTAGGGATGTCAAGACTTATTCCTATAGTGACTTTCACTCTTCCTTGTGGATGGATAAAAAATAGTTTATTTGGTACTAACTCAAAACCTGCAGCTCCAATAATTCGTTGTTTAGGTATTTGAGCAAAAGGGGAATTTTTGTGTACCCGTATAGCAGGGTTTTGTTCAATGAGAACAACCAATGTTTGCATGGACTCTTCATCCTTGAAATAGTCAATTCCGATGCCTGTCACATAATCAGTGAATGAGATCCAACGAACCCTGGATGGCTTATTGTTGGCTGATTTACCAAAGAAGCTAATAATATCTTGGCAGTCAGTTCTGATAGTTAACTTCTTTTTATCAAGATAATATATCTTGAGAGCTTCTAAGGAGTTCATAACTGCGTGTATCTCAGTGTCAATGATTGACTTGATTAGAGAAAACTTGCCACTAGCATAGGCACATATTCGTTCTATAGATTTAGGGTCGAACATTGATTCCTTCCATTTACATATTCCACCCCATCCTTCCATACACCCATCCACTTCTAGAATAATATGGCAATTTTCGGGAGGAACTTCTAGATCAGGGAGGTTTTGAATTAACTACTTTAGTTGTTTGACTAAGGACCAATCTTGTTCATTCATCCTCTTATCTCCTGTCAGACTAATCTTCAAATATAGAGGACTTAGAAATTTTCCCATATTCGGGATGTAATTTATGGCGTAATTTAATAGTCCAAGCCAAGACCTCATCCCCTATTTTGTCTTCAGCTCAGCTTCTTGGAAATTGGCAATTTTGGAAATAATATGAGGTTTCAACTTGATTTTCTGATTTCCCAATATAGTTCCAAGAAATTCAATCTCTGGGACAGTGATTTTCATCTTTGTTGGGCTCAAAACTAGGCCATTCTTTTTACAAATATCCAGCATAATTTGTAAGTGTTGAGCATGCTCATTCTAATTTTGAGAGAAGACTAATATGTCATCAATGTAGATGGCAATAAAGTTTTCAGTACCTCAGAAGCAATTATTCATTTTATGCTGGAAAATAGAGGGGCATTCTTTAGTCTGAATGGCATGACAAGCCATTCGTATAAGCCATCGGTAACCCAAAAAGTTGTCCATTCAATGGACTCTAGATGCATGGCGACCTGATGAAAGCCACTTTTGAGATCAAACTTCGAATATATTTGGCTCGCACTAACCATTCGTAGAATAGTGTTAATCCCAGGCAAGTTGTATTGGTCTTTATTGGTTAAATCATTTAACTGTTTGTAGTTAAAAACCATGAGTTCCTTTCCTTTGATCTCTTTTCCTATTGTAGGATCAACCGTTGTTCCCGAGTTGACTATTATAGTCGTGGTTCTATGCCTGCTCTTGCTGGGCCGAATCACCTGAAGCTTTAATAGTGCTTGCACATGTTTGGTGAAGGCTTCTTTTTGCTTAGGCGTGAGATATTTCAAGGGCCTATCCTCAATAATGAAATCAGGATTCTTGATATCTAGATGGCACAGAATTTGGTTCTTCGACCAATGGAGTAAAGGGTTTTCTCCAATAAAGCCTTGGTTCCTGAGATCTTGCAATAGAGGTTGAAAATGGTCTTTGAATTGTTGTATGGACTAGCCAGTTGAGTAATGAACCAACTGGCTAGTTTGGGTCAATTGGTTGATGCCCTATCCAGACTAATAAATTGTCTTATGATTTTAGAATGGCCAGACAAGGAGATACCCAAGTTAGGATTAGCGGTAGCAGCATTACAGAAGATCAAGGAGAGGCCCAACAAGGAAGCACAAGCCCACATGGCCAACGCCCTCCTGAACCTTTGCTCCTTGATCAAGCCTACGAGCAACTTCTCACCGACCTCCGAAACAGGATGCAACAACAAAGAACATCCCCTTGGACGAGTATAACCTTGTCAGCCAACAATGTTTTGAAATACAACAGAAAGCAGCAAAAGATGCCCTACAGTCCCTACAACAACTTAGGACTCTACACTCCATAAAAACAAAAGAGTGCCTCAAAAGAAGTGGAGGACATGATAATTGGTGGCGTGACTAGTATCCCGCTACTAAACAAATTGATGATGAACTGGAAATAGCTGTCAAACTTGTTCAAGACGCAACCCAGCGAATGGCAGCTTTCATCGTCTGAAGAGTGGCGGGCCCAAGTTTTTCTGAAAGATGTGTGTTGTAATGTGCTGTAAAGTAGCTTATGTCTTATCAAGTGTGTACTATATGTGCTGTAAAGATGCTTAAGAGCTATAAAGAAGCTCTACTTCGTCAGAAAAAGAATCTAGCATGTGATGATGGGGCCCCATGAGCACCCAGCAGCTAGATCTCTTCTTCTATATAAGCAGAAGAGCTAACTCTTACAAAGCAGACAAGCATACCTCGTGCTCTACTTGAGAAAAATTTGTACTAGTTTCCCTATGATTTAAGTGAAGAATATGTGAGCTTTCCATTTCCTTTCTCCTTAGTTCTTACTTAACATCTTCCTGCTTAGCGATCCTAGCACTTCCACATCTTCACGTCCACGTCTCTCTCTCCCTCTTGGTATCAGAGCTCAGGTGAACAAAAGGAAATCAAGGTAATTTGCTCTTAAATTTAAGCTTTTGGTTGTTGGTATTACGCAAACTAGAATTACAAAAGAACAAGTCCAAACTTGGTAAGAGACAGGAAGTCTAGAAACCAAGGGTACACTTGTGTGAGTAATTCTAGTAAGGAACTACCCTGCCAAGTAAACTTCCTTTTTATGAGCAATTACGTGATTATTAGAAATACGCTATCTTATAAAGAAGCAATTAACACAACAGAAGTGAACAGTCGAAGCTTAATGGATGGACGAATTTCCCTAAGTTTCTCTAATCATATAGTGGTGCAACGAGACTATTTCGAGGATGAAGAGTCCGTGCAAACATTGGTTGTTCTCATTGAACAAAACCCTGCTATACAGGTACACAAAAGTTTCCCTTTTGCTCAAATACCTAAACAATGAACTATTGGAGCTGCAGGTTTTGAGTTAGCACCAGATAAACTATTTGTTATCCATCCACAAGGAAGAGTGAAAGTCACTACAAGAATAAGTCTTGACATCCCTGAAGGGTACCATGGTCTCATTACAGCAAGATCTAGCGCCTCATGGAATTATGGGCTCAATATTACCACTGAGGTTATCAATAGCGACTACAAAGGTGACATTACTTTCATTTGCTTTAATCATTCTGCAAAAATGGTGATACTAAGCTCTGGTCAATTCATCGCTCAAATCATTTTTGAGCCAACTATTCTGCCAACATTTTCTGAATCCTCCCATGGAACTTCAAGCTCCCGACCCCTCAATGATCCATCTTTACAGCATGATCCATGCTGCCTTGGGTGCCCACAGTATTGTGACTGTGCCAGTTGTCATGATAGGCCTATTGCCTACCCAAATGATAATGATACTGAAACTATTGTGTACCAAGATTCTCATCCATCACCCATCTTTGACCTTTTACTACCCAAGGAGAAGCACACCCTTTTAGTTATTGTTCATGATCTCATCGCTCCCTCGACAAATCTATTGGAAAACCATGCAGGGGATACTAGCCCAAGGGCCACTGTACTCCAGGCCATGGCATTCCTCTAGATACACCCGAATCAGAGGATGATTTCCTTCCCTACATTAAGTATCTAGCTCAATAGTCTAATTCACCTATTTCCCCTGAAACCTTTCCCATATGGGATTCTTAACCTGATGACGATACCGAGTGGACCAACCCCTTCGCATCAGAAGGTGGTGGGCAATAGCTGCTAGCCACTAGTTTTGAAATGGAGTATCCCAGCCTACGACAATTGCTAACTAGTAGCCGACGCTAGCCTCAGCAGCCTGAGCACCAGGTGTATTCTACCAGTGCAGTAACATCACCATACACCCCTCCTCAGAATACAACAATGGGACCACCAGGATACCCACCAGCATCTTCATCCCAACAACAACCAGGACCATCCCAGTGCCCAGTTTTTGACCAAGGATGGACGCCAAACACCAGGTTCCAAAGAGATACAAGTAATGAGTTATGGTCACTACCGCCTGCCCAATAGCAAGGAGGCGCGCTATTTGTAATACCACAACAACTTGGCTTATTTCATGACATTTTCTCCAGGTGGGAATCCATTACTTTAAATCATGTAGCAAGCCAAGGTTTCACTTATCCTCGCGATAAAATCGAGTATATGGAAAACCTGTTAGGAGAAATTGAGAAGCTCGTATGGATCCAGTGGAGAATGACATACCCAGTTGAATACGAAGCATTGATTAATTTTGCAGAAGGCAGAAGAGGCATGCAGAACATATTGTCACAAATGAGAAGGGTATTCTCATCCGAAGACCCCACACAAGGTTCGACGGTCTTGCAGGATATGGAGTACTCACACAAGTGTGCCCTTGGTCTCTTACCAAGTTAGGACTTGTTCTTTTGTAATTCTAATTTGTGTAATACCAACAACCAAAAGCTTAAATTTAAGAGCAAATTACCTTGATTTCCTTTTGTACGCCTGAGCTCTGATACCAAGAGGGAGAGAGAGACGTGGACGTGAAGTCTCCTTCTCTCAAAATCAGAATGAGCATGCTTAACACTTACAAATTATGCTGGATATTTGTAAAAAGAATGGCCTAGTTTTGAGCCCAACAAAAATGAAAATCGTGGTCCCAAAGATTGAATTTCTTGGAGCAATATTGGGAAATCAGAAAATCAAGTTGCAACCTCATATTATTTCTAAAATTGCCAATTTCCAAGAAGCTGAGCTGAAGACAAAATAGGGGATGAGGTCATGACCCATCCACTTCTAGGATAATATGGCAATTTTCGGCAGGAACTTCCAGATCAGGGAGGTTCTCAATTAATTGCTTTAGTTGTTTGACTAAGGACCAGTCTTGTTACCGCCTGCCCAACAGCAAGGATGCACGCTATTTGTAATACCACAATTACCTTGATTTCCTTTTATACGCCTGAGCTCTGATACCAAGAAGGAGAGGGAAGCAGAATAAAAGCCGCTTTTGATGAGAAGTATTCGGGACTAACAGTGGGAGTTTTACCCAGAGTCTTATTTGCTTATAAATTCCTTGAACAAGAATGTAAAGATGAGGCCTTTAAACGCTCCTTGAAGAATTTATCTTTCTGCAATCAAATTCCTATTCTGGGTTACTACATGGAGCAAAAGAAATACGGCATTAACAGGAGCAAGACCTACTAAGGAAATCCCCATGAATCCAATGCTAGAATTGAGAAAAGAAAGCATCTAATCAGAAATAAGAGGTGCAAATGTTATCTTTGCGGGAAGGAAGGACACTTCGCCAGGGAATGCCCTAATAAACGAAGAAACATCAGGTGAGTCGCCTTATTTGAGCAATTAGATCTGCCTGAAGATTGTGACATACTTTTTGTACAAGAAGGGGAGGCTCAAAGCGATGCTATCTTTAGCATTTATGAAGGAGACTTCACGTCCACGTCTCTCTCTTCTAGATACAACCCATGGCTATTCCAGCCAATGGCTATTCCTCTAGATACACCCGAATCGGAGGATGATTTCCTTCCCTACATTCAGTATCTAGCTCAATAGTCTAATTCACCTATTTCCCCTGAAACCTTTCCCATATGGGATTCTTACCCTGATGACGATACCGAGTGGACTAACCCCTTTGCATCAGAAGGTGGTGGGAAACAACTGCTAGCCACTGGTTTTGAAATGGAGTATCCCAGCCTACGACAATTGCTAACTAGTAGCAGCAGCCAGCCTCAGTAGCCTGAGCACTCGGTGTATTCTACCAGTGCAGTAACATCACCATACAACAATGGGACAACCAGGATACCAACCAGCATCTTCATCCCAACAACAACTAGGACCATCCCAGTGCCCAATTTTTGACCAAGGACGGGCACCAAACACCAGGTTTTGAAGAGATACAAGTAATGAGTTATGGTCATTACCGCCTTCCCAACAACAAGGAGGTGCGCTATTTGTAATACCACAACAACTTGGCTTATTTCATGATGTTTTCTCTAGGTGGGAATCCATTACTTTAAATCATGTAGCAAGCCAAAGTTTCACTGATCCTCGCGATAAAATCGAGTATATGGAAAACCTATTAGGAGAAATTGAGAAGCTCATATGGATCCAGTGGAGGATGACATACCCAGTTGAATACGAAGCATTGATTAATTCTGCAGAAGGCAGAAGAGGCATGCAGAACATATTGTCACAAATGAGAAGGGTATTATCATACGAAGACCCCACACAAGGTTCGACGGTCTTGCAGGATATGGCGTACAGAGGTTTGGAGAAATTATCATGTGATAATATGAAAGATATTATCAAATACATGAATGATTACATCAAGCTTGCATCCAAAACCGGAAGACTATTCACCAGACCCGAACTCTCAGAGAAATTCTGGTTCAATATGCCAGGGGATCTGGGAAGCAGAATAAAAGTTACTTTTGAAGAGAAGTATTTGGAACTAATAGTGGGAGTTCTACCAAGAGTCTTATTTGCTTATAAATTCCTTGAACAAGAATGCAAAGATGCGGCCTTTAAATGCTCCTTGAAGAAATTATCTTTCTGTGATCAAATTCCTATTCCAGGTTACTACCAGGAGCAAAAGAAATATGACATTCGTAGGAGCAAGACCTACAAAGGAAAGCCCCACGAATCCCATGCTAGAATTAAGAAAAGAAAGCATCTAATCAGAAATAAGAGGTGCAAATGTTATCTTTGTGGGAAGGAAGGACACTTCGCCAGGGAATGCCCCAATGAACGAAGAAACATCAGGCGAGTCGCCTTATTTGAGCAATTAGATCTGCCTGAAGATTGTGACATACTTTCTGTACAAGAAGGAGAGGCTCAAAGCGATGCTATCTTTAGCATTTCTGAAGGAGAAGAAGACCTTGAAGATCTTAACAGGTCACTTCAAACTTTACATGTTAATCAAGAACATATTTTTATGCTTGGGCAATTAGATGGCGGCTATCATCCTCAAATCAAAGTAACTAATGAGCAATATGTATGTCATCATAACTGGCATCTAAATGAAGATATTGCCCCTCCACAGCCAAGCAACTGTACTTGTTGCAAATGAGTAACCATGAAGAGAGCAAGAATTCATTGCCCCAAATGCCTAATAACTGCATGCAACCTATGCGAGCCCTATTATTTTAACAAAGAGGTACCTGTCGCCCCCTCCTCTCCAGATCCTTTCTTTCCACAAAAATTACTTCAGAAGCAGCAATATTATATTGCCTGGTGTGAAGGTGAAATCGAAAGGTTAAAACGAGAAGTAGCCTATTATAAAGGTCAGTATGAAGCACTAACAATTGAAAAAGAATTGCAAGCTGATTTTGACAGGCTTGACAGAGGAAAGGGCATAGAGGAAGGCACAAAAGAAGAAAGATAGCCTGAAACAAATCTAATGTTGTATGAAGAAACAACTAGTAACATAACAGCTGCACAAGAAATACAAGGACCAAGGCTCATCAAGAATATGCTCTATAACCTAAAGGTTGATATAGAGATCCCTGGTATGGCAAGGTTTTTACTAAAAGCTATACTTGATACAGGAGCGACGACTTGATGCATTGATCAGAAGTCAGTGCCAAAAGAAGTTGTAGAAGAAAATACTTTAATTGTTCAATTCAGCGGCATTAATTCTCAGCAGACGACTAAAATGAAATTACGGCAAGGGAGAATGTTAATCGGTGAACATGTTTTTCGAACCCCTTACACATACAGCTTCCCGATGATCCTTGGAGATAACATTCAGATGATCATTGGTTGCAATTTTATTTGGGCAATGCATGGAGGACTCCGAATAGAAGGAAATGTGGTAACAATTTACAAAAATTTGACTACTATCAATACTTTGCCCTCTGTAGCTGCAGCCGCAATCGAAGAACTTGACTTGGAGGAAGAAGAGTACATACAAATACGAGAAATGGTCCATTACTCAACTGGCAAGTCCATACAACAATTCAAATACCATTTTCAACCTCTATTGCAAGATCTCAGGAACCAGGGCTTTATTGGAGAAAACCCTCTCCTCCATTGGTCGAAGATCCAAATTCTGTGCCACCTAGATATCAAGAATCCTGATTTCATTATTGAGGACAGGCCCGTGAAACATCTCATGCCTAAGCAAAAAAAAAAAGACTTCACCAAACATGTGCAAGCACTATTAAAGCTTCAGGTGATTCGGCCCAATAAGAGCAGGCATAGAACCACGACTATAATTGTCAACTCGGGAACAACGGTTGATCCTACAATAGGAAAAGAAGTCAAAGGAAAGGAACGCATGGTTTTAAACTACAAATGGTTAAATGATTTAACCAATAAAGACCAATACAGCTTGCCAGGGATCAACACTATTCTACGAAAGGTTAGTGCGAGCCAAATATATTCCAAGTTTGATCTCAAAAGTGGCTTTCATCAGGTCGTCATGCATCTAGAGTCCATTGAATGGACAACTTTTTGGGTTCCCGATGGCATATACGAATGGCTTGTCATGCCATTCGGACTAAAGAATGACCCCTCTATTTTTCAGCGTAAAATGGATAATTGCTTCCGAGGTACTAAAAACTTTATTGCCATCTACATTGATGATATATTAGTCTTCTCTCAAAATCAGAATGAGCATGCTCAACACTTATAAATTATGTTGGATATTTGTAAAAAGAATGGCCTAGTTTTGAGCCCAACAAAGATGAAAATCACGGACCCTGTGATTGAATTTCTTGGAGCAATATTGGGAAATCAAAAAATCAAGTTGCAACCTAATATTATTTCCAAAATTGCCAATTTCCAAGAAGCTGAGCAGAAGACAAAACAGGGGATGAGGTCATGTCTTGGACTATTAAATTATACCAGAAATTACATCCCGAATCTGGGAAAATTTCTAAGTCCCCTCTATGCGAAGATTAATCTGACAGGAGATAAGAGGATGAATGAACAAGACTAGTCCTTAGTCAAACAACTAAAGCAGTTAATTCAGAACCTCTTTGATCTGGAAGTTCCTCCCGAAAATTGCCATATTATCCTAGAAGTGGATGGGTGTATGGAAGGATGAGGCGGAATCTATAAATGGAAGGAATCAAAGTTCGACCCTAAATCTACAAAACGAATATGTGCCTATGCTAGTGGCAAGTTTTTTCCAATCAAGTCAACCATCGACGTTGAGATAGATGCAGTTATGAACTCCTTAGAAGCTCTGAAGATATATTATCTTGATAAAAAGGAGCTAACTATCAGAACTAACTGCCAAGCAATTATTAGCTTCTTTGGTAAATTAGCCAACAATAATCCATCCAGGGTTCACTGGATCTCATTCACTGATTATGTGACAGGCACCGAAATTGATGTTTCTTTTGAACATATTGATGGAAGGGACCATCAACTGGTTGATCCCCTATCCAGACTAATAAATTGTCTTTTGATTTCAGAATGGCCAGACAAGGAGATACCCAAGTTAGGATTAGCGGTAGCAGCATTACAGGAGATCAAGGAGAGGCCCAATAAGGAAGCACAAGCCCACATGGCCAACGCCCTCCTGAACCTTTGCTCCTTGATCAAGCCTACGAGCAACTTCTCACCCACCTCCGCAATAGGATGCAACAACAAAGAAGCATCCCCTTGGATGAGTATAACCTTGTCAACAAACAAGTTTTTGAAATTCAATAGAAAGCAGTAAAAGATGCCCTACAGTCCCTACAGCAGCTTAGGGCTCTACACTCTATAAAAACAAAAGAGTGCCTGAGAAGAAGTGGCGGACATTATAATTGGTGGCGTTACTAGTATCCCGCTACTAAACAAATTGATGACCAACTGGAAACAGCTGTCAAACTTGTTCAAGATGCAACCCAGCGAATGGAAGCTTTCATCGTCTAAAGAGTGGCAGGCCCAAGTTTTTCTGAAAGATGTGTGTTGTAATGTGCTGTGAAGTAGCTTATGTCTTATCAAGTGTGTACTATATGTGCTGTAAAGATGCTTAAGAGCTGTAAAGAAGCTCTGCTTCATCAGAAAAAGAATCTAGCATGTGATGATGGGGCCCCATGAGCACCTAGCAGCTAGATCTCTTCTTCTATATAAGAAGAAGATCTAACTCTTGCAGAGCAGACAAGCATACCTTGTGCTCTACTTGAGAAAAATTTGTACTAGTTTTTCTAAGATTTAAGTAAATAATCAGTGAGTTTTCCATTTGTTTTCTCTTTAGTTCTTACTTAACATCTTTTTGCAGAGCGATCCATGAACTTCCACGTCTTCACGTCCACGTCTCTCTCTCCCTCTTGGTATCAGAGCTCAGGCATACAAAAGGAAATCAAGGTAATTTGCTCTTAAATTTAAGCTTTTGGTTGTTGGTATTACGCAAACTAGAATTACAAAATAACAAGTCCAAACTTTGTAAGAGACAGGAAGTCTAGAAACCAATGGCACACTTGTGTGAGTAATTCTAGTAAGGAACTGCCCTACCAAGTAAGCTTCTTTTTTATGAGCAATTACATGATTACTAGAAATACGCTATCTTATAAAGAAGCAATTAACGCAACAGAAGTGAATAGTCAAAACTTAATGGATGGATGAATTTCCCTAAGTTTCTCTAATCATATAGTGGCACAATGAGACTATTCCGAGGATGAAGAGTCCGTGCAAACATTGGTTGTTCTCATTGAACAAAACCCTGCTATACAGGTACACAAAAATTCCCCTTTTGCTCAAATACGTAAACAATGAACTATTGGAGCTGCAGGTTTTGAGTTAGCACCAGATAAACTATTTGTTATCCATCCACAAGGAAGAGTGAAAGTCACTACAGGAATAAATCTTGACATCCCTGAAAGGTACCATGGTCTCATTACAGCAAGATCTAGCGCCTTATGGAAGTATGGGCTCAATATTACCACTGAGGTTATCAATAGCGACTACAAAGGTGACATTACTTTCATTTGCTTTAATCATTCTGCAAAAATGGTGATACTAAGCTCTAGTCAATTCATTTCTCAAATCATTTTTGAGCCAACTATTCTGCCAACATTTTTTGAATCCTCCCATGGCACTTCAAGTTCCCGACCCCTCAATGATCCATCTCTACAACATGATCCATGCTGCCTTGGGTGCCCACAGTGTTGTGACTGTGTTGACTATGCCAGTTGTCACGATAGGCCTATTGCCTACCCAAATGACAATGATACTGAAACTATTGCGTACCAAGCTTCTCATCCACCGCCCATCTTTGACCTTTTACTACCCAAGGAGAAGCACACCTTTTCAGTTTTTGTTAGTGATCTCATCACTCCCTCGGCAAATCTATTGGAAAATCATGCAGGGGATACAAGCCCAGGGGCCACTGTACTCTAGCCCATGGCTATTCCTCTAGATACACCCGAATCGGAGGATGATTTCCTTCCCTACATTATGTATCTAGCTCAACAGTCTAATTCACCTATTTCCCCTGAAACCTTTCCCATATGGGATTCTTACCCTGATGGCGATATCGAGTGGACCAACTTCTTCGCATCAGAAGGTGGTGGGCAACAACTGCTAGCCACTGGTTTTGAAATGGAGTATCCCATCCTACGACAATTGCTAACTAGTAGCCGCAACCAACCTCAATAGCCTGAGCACCAGGTGTATTCTACCAATGCAGTAACATAACCATACACCCCTCCTCAGGATACAGCAATGGGACCACCAGGATACCCACCAGCATCTTCATTCCAACAACAACCAGGACCATCCTAGCGCCCAATTTTTGACCAAGGACGGATGCCAAACACCAGGTTCCGAAGAGATACAAGTAATGAGTTATGGTCATTACCGTCTACCCAACAGCAAGGAGGCACGCTATTTGTAATACCACAACAACTTAGCTTATTTCATGATGTTTTCTCCAGGTGGGAATCCATTACTTTAAATCTTGTAGCAAGACAGGGTTTCACTGATCCTCACGATAAAATTGAGTATATGGAAAACCTGTTAGGAGAAATTGAGAAGCTCATATGGATCCAGTAGAGGATAACATACCTAGTTGAATACGAAGCATTGATCAATTCTGCAGAAGGCAGAAGAGGCACGCAAAACATATTGTCAAAAATGAGAAGGGTATTATCATCCGAAGACCCCACACAAGGTTCGACGGTCTTGCAGAATATGGAGTACTCACACAAGTGTGCCCTTGGTTTCTAGACTTCCTGTCTCTTACCAAGTTAGGACTTGTTCTTTTGTAATTCTAGTTTGCGTAATACCAACAACCAAAAGCTTAAATTTAAGAGCAAATTACCTTGATTTCCTTTTGTACGCCTGAGCTCTGATACCAAGAGGGAGAGAGAGATATGGACGTGAAGTCTCCATCTCTCAAAATCAGAATAAGCATGCTCAACACTTACAAATTATGCTGAATATTTGTAAAAAGAATGACCTAGTTTTAAGCCCAGCAAAGATGAAAATCGCGGTCCCAGAGATTGAATTTCTTGGAGCAATATTGGGAAATCAAAAAATCAAGTTGCAACCTCATATTATTTCTAAAATTGTCAATTTCCAAGAAGCTGAGCTGAAGACAAAACAGGGGATGAGGTCATGGCCCATCCACTTCTAGGATAATATGGCAATTTTTGGGAGGAACTTCCAGATCAGTGATGTGAGCAAAACATATAGGGTTTTAGGAGTAGTTTTTGCTCACATATTGTTACATTTCATGTTAGTTTCATGCATATGTTACTCTATTTTGCACGCATTTACTATTTTCTAGTTCGGAGGTCTTCTCGTTGGACTTTTGTGTTCAGGTTAGCATTTCGGGTTAAAAAGATGCGCTTTTGGAGCAAAAGAAGGACATTTCGCAGCTAGACGCAGAGTGGGACACAGCCCGAGTGTGTGGATTCACACGGTCGTGCCCAATGGGCGAGATCAGCACCCTAGGGCCGCACACGGTTTGGCCGTGTGGAAACACACGACTGTGTGGTGGCCCACCAGATTTGCGTGCCTAGGGCTTTTTTTAGATTTTGCAGCGGTCCAAGGCGATGTCTATATAAGGATGGCTCCGCCCAAACCTTGGGGAGGAGGCACGACGACTAGGACGGCACGCTGAAGCCCTAAAAAGCTTCGATAACTCGCAATGGGGAGGAGGAAGGTCGTCGGAGGTCCACGCCTTGCACTTCAACGCCGGAGAGAAGACCACAAAAGCATTGTAATTCTTTGTTCCTGCATTTTATTCCTTATGTATTCGGACATAGACATGCTTTGTGATTCTTCCTTCATATACATGGAGTAGTACTTTCGATTCTAGGATTAGGTAGTAGCTTGTGTACACATTACAATGTTGGTTCATGTTAAATTCTGCCTTTGAATTTGATTTGACAATTGGTAGTTGTTTCTTTACTATATCTACGCGTGTTTGTCTTTCTATCTGCTGCGCCTAGGCGATACGAGGGGTGACAGCCCTCGTATCTAAGATTTAGGGGATTTTATATAAGGAACCTAGGGGTAAACCTGATCCCTTGTAACTGTGGGTAGAAGGGTACGATGAAATCAGAAACGGTTCATCGTATGGATTGATTCAGCATCCTCGTACCGTCTATCCCGTCCTTTTAGGCTGAGGTAGCTCCCGGTAGATGCGGCGACTCTGCGGGAGAGTGTATGATGTCCCTTCCATAAAACCATAGCTAAACGTCTAAACAACACTAATTGACAACATTGTTTTGTGATGCACAAGCGAAACCGAAGTCCTAGAATCACCTTTGAAGACCTCGGCACACTCCTTTCCTCCTCCGTGTGACACCGTATAGAGTAAAGTCCACTGACAGCTAACATCAACCGAAACCTCTTAGAGTTACGTCCGAATATTAACAACCACTGAATATATTGGTATTCGAATCTCAGTCCCTGTGGGATTGATAATCTTTATTACTTGATGACATTCGTGCACTTGCGAGCGTTGAGCGCGAGCGCGTGCTTTGAGTCCTTGATGGTCTTTGTCGTGAGATTTGAGGTCGCGTTCGTGCGCATCAAGTTTTTGATGCCGTTGTCGGGGACTGAGCGATTCGATATCGAATCAAATGGTGGTAAATTGGATCGGACTTAGGATTAGATTTATTTACTTGCTTTATTTTCTTTCTAGTTTACTTTATTTTCTTTAGTCTTATATCTTTCATATTTAGCTTTAGTTTTTAATTTTTTGTTATTTTTATTTTATTTAATTCTAGTAGTAGTTGTTTTTATTTCTTTTTTGCATCTTCGATTTTGTTTAGCTAGATTGTCTTATTTTTTGCTCTTAGAATTAGGTTAGCACTCCTAACTTTGTGGCTTGGTTCGTCGTATGCTTAGACGATTAGGATCGGAAGGTCTAATTCCGATCGACTTAGAAATTGAGCGAACCTTTCGTCGTCGGAGAGCAGAGCAGCGAAGGATGGAGGATTAAGCTGCATCCGAGGTGAACATAGGTAGTCGACCTCTGCGGGACTACGCAGCTCCTAGCGCTAGATGATTCAGGTCGAGTATAGCTCGACCATTTATTTCGGCAAATAGCTTTGAGCTGAAGCCGACACTTATACATATGGTCCAGCAGAGTCAATTCGGGAGAGCTGCGACTGAAGACCTGAACCGGCACCTTGAGGCATTTCTTGAAATCTGCTCGACGATGAAAATGAACGGAGTCCCTACTGACGTGATCCGCCTGAGCCTGTTCCCATTTTCACTGCGGGATAAGGCTAAGGCATGGCTTCACTCCCTACCTTCTTGTAGCATGACTACATGGGAGCAATGTGAGCAGCAATTTCTGAATAAATACTTCCCATCAAGTAAGACTGCTCACATGCGCCATCTCATCACGAGCTTTCGCCAGAAGGAGGGGGAGTCCTTGTTCGAAGCTTGGGATCGCTACAAGGGGCTACTCTACCAATGCCCCCACCACGGACTGGAGAGGTGGCTAGTGATCCACATCTTCTACAATGGGATCGTGTACGCCATGAAGATGTCCCTAGATTCTACCACCAGAGGAGCACTGATGAACAAGACCATAGAGGAGGCAGAGGAGCTTATCGAAGAGGTGGCCCAGAACCACCATCAATGGGCTTCCAAACGTGGCCAACCTACACCTGCAGCAGGATGATACACTGTCAACTCCATGGACCACCTTGCAGCAAGGATGGACGCGCTCAGCAGATGGTTTGAATCTTTGAATTCTTTATCTGCCTGCGCGGCCATTGATTTTGGAGAGGGAGTGACAGCGTATCAAGAGGACAACTATGGAGGGCAGGGGACCTCAGACGAGCAGATTGAGCACTGTGATGCAGTTGGGGACTATGACCAAAGGCCTAACAACCCATACTCCAATACCTACAATCCCAGATGGAGGAATCACCCGAATTTCTCCTATAAGAATAACTCGGGAATCTCCCAACCATCAGAGGGGTATGGGCAGCAGCAGGGCAATGGGCAGCGACCACAGAAGTCCAGACTGGAACTGATGATGGAGGACTTCATCGCTACCCAAACTAAGGTCAATGAGGAATTTCGTCGCCAACATCAGAAGTCTGAAGAATCACTCAAGGACTTGAAGGCCATCGTTGACTGCCTTGCAAGTCATACCAAGATGTTGGAGATGCAAGTGGCCCAGATAGCCTAAACCGTATCGCAACCTGTGAAGAGCTCTCCGGTGAGTCAAAGTAAAGAGGAAGGAGTGGGGCAGAGTAGCAAATTCGCCAAGGGGTGTTCAGCCATGATTACCATCCTACCTGACCAAGCTGAGTTTGAAGAGAAGATTCCATTACATCTTGAGGACCTCAGTGAATTTGTTATCCCCTGCTCAATTTATGGGGAGAGCTTCGACAAAGTGCTATGCGACTTGGGGTCATCAATCAATGTGATGCCCTACGCATACTATCTGAAGATGGGACTGGGTGGGCTCCAACCAACGAATCTTGGTATTCGTATGGGGGATGATTCAGTCAAGGAGCCCGTTGGCCTACTACCACACATGCCTGTGATGATTGAGGATTTCGTGATACTCACAGACTTCATCATACTGGACACAAGACCAAATCTCCAGAATCCCATCATTTTGGGAAGGCCTTTTCTAGCGACTGCAGAGGCGTGCATTGATGTGAAGGCACACCAGATCTCCCTGGAGGTAGATGAGGAGATCATCCTCTTCAGCCTTTCAGAGCACAGGGATCCCTACCTCGACGACTTCACATTTAGTAGAATAAAGCCAGGGCCATCGGATGAAGCTCCTGAGATGGATGAATGGAGGTTCACTGAACCTCCAGAGCCAAGTTGATAGTGGAGTGCGGTCGAGCTAAATGGCCTTAAACAAAGCGCTTCTTGGGAGGCAACCCAAGTTTAGTTTTAGATTTACCTTTTTGATTGCATTGCATGCATTTGTGTGATTTTAGTTTTGATTTTCATCCCATTTAGGGTTAGGACTAGAAAAGAACTTTGCTAGGGAAAAATAAAATCCATATTAACCTACACGGCGAAAGGTGTGAGAGAATTCGAGCTCTGACGCAAAAAGGGGTTGAGAAATGGGGACACATAGCCAGGGCGTGTGTTTTCCCACGGTCGTGCCCGACCGACCCGAGGCGCACACGACCTGCCGTGTGTTTTCACCCCATTTGCGTTGTGTGCTTCGAAAGCTCTTGCCCTAGCCATGTGATTTCGTCTTCCCCACCATCTAGAAGCACTTTGAACCTCTAAGGAAGCCAAAAGAAGCAAGGATGAGGAGGACCAATCATGTAGCACCTCGATCCAGCGCCTCGGAGCAACGAACAAGGAGAGTCGATACCCCTCAAGCTCTGGAGGAAGGTAACACCCTACCCACTCTTCTTTTTCGCAATAATGAACATAGAGATAGATATAATATGCTCTCTACTCGTAAACTAACTACTACTAGGTACTTAGATGAAGATTTGCTAGAGTTTTTAGGGTTGTTGGGTGATATTCAAGCCCTATTTGCAAAAATGGGGTGGGAAGAGATGATGGGAATAAGGCACCCAACCTACCCTAGGATAGTTCTAGAATTTTTAAGTTCCTTAGAGGCCAAAATTTTAATGGGTAGAGAGAGCGAGGAGGGTAGGATAACTTTTAGGCTTTTTAACATTGAGCATGAGTGGACCCTTCACCAATGGAACTCATGCTTTGGCTTGCTGAGTGGGGGAGAGAGAAGAACCCCTATTGGGTTCAACTCTCAAGAATGTTGGACCGAGTTGATGGGAGAGCATGCTTATGACCCTTCTAGGGCCAAAGCGTTGCGCCTCCCAAACCCCGTCTTTCGATACCTCCACCGCATCATGGCCAATACTATATTTGGTCATGGAGAGAGTGACGGTGTAGTTAGAGCTAGCAAGCTGCTTTGCCTACAAGAAAGGAGTAGCATCGATGTAGGGTCCCACTTCATCAGACACTTAGTGAAGATGGGCAAAGCAGTACGAGGAGAGATTAATGTGGGAGGCCTACTTACCCACATTTGTCATAAGATGGGGTACGATTACACATCATTAAAGAGTATAGAGGGGAGCCCTAGGATCGACCTAGGAGTGTGCATGGTCATGAAAATGATTGTGAGAGAAGGAGACTCCTTATGCTTTGTAAGGAAAAATCTGACGGCCCTTAGGCTCCCCGACCCCGATCGTACCACCATCGATATACACGCCAACTGGCGCTTGGACCCGATAGTGGAGTCCCCTCCACATGAGGGACCATCCACATCGTCACCCATCTCTCCACCTTTATATCACTCTCCCTCTAGTCCACACATGCATAGGAGCCCACCTAGTCCACGCCGACATGAGCCTGCACCCGCACCACCACCTTTTTCTACTTTTGAGCAGGATGCAGGTACGTCGGCCTATGATTTCTCAGAGTCCTGATCGTGCCTCGACGACATTTACACTGAGCAGTAGATGCAGAGGCAGCGATGGGAGGAGCAGAGCGCCTACCAGCAGGTGGAGTTCCAGGGATTCCGGGAGCATTTCCAGCAGGTTGAAGAGTTCTACGACGAGGCCCGCATATACTTCCAGGGGGAGGCTACTCGTCGCCAGGATGAGGCCGCGTACTGCAGAGACGGCAAGACATGCATGCGCCAGCAGCGATGGGCTAGGGGAGGAGCACCAGCGATCTTTGCATCCATCAGCTCAGATCGACCACATGTACATGCTTCGACAGTTTCTCCCAGGATCTAGAGATGCTGAGGCTCCCAGATTTTCCACCTCATCCACCATACTAGAGGTATATTTTCATTTAAGTCTAGGGGGGAAGACCCCAAAGTTTATTTTGTTTTGTTTCCTAGCAGTAGTTTTTTTTCCGGTATTTTCATTCATTTATTCATGCATGGGTTGTTGAACTTCTTTCAGTACTTAGTTTTTGTTATCTATAAAGCTGCCTTAGTAGTAGTTTTGAAAGTTGCTTTCATGAGTTGTTCCCATAGGTAGCTTAACTTCATTTATCTCATGGTATTTTATTTTATTCGCTCTATTGAATGTTCTAGACTTACACTGATTAGCTTTATTTTTACACTTACACATGTCAAACGTTCTGAAAGGGAGAATCTAGTACATAACGAGTTATGATTCATCTCAGTAGTCTAGTACTTTGGAGTCCATAGGTGACTCTAGGTTTAGCATTTTAGTTACTGGAGATGCTCGAATTGTGTAAGCCCATTAGGAAAGATCAAAATCTCAGTGAGTCGAAAAATAAAAGAAAATAGAAAAAAAGAGAGAGAGAGAAAAAAAAAGAAATGAAAAAGAAAACAAAGAAAAAAAAAGGAGAGAAGATTATGAGGGATAAAAAAACAGTTGTCGTGGGTGGAAATGGCTAGGTGCCCCTTTGAGACCGAGTTAGATTACTAGGGAAACACCAACCAATTTCTCTCGATACCGAGCACGCCTTTGAGACTTTATGCTAGATCTAGGGAACGACCCTCGCTTTGGGCAGGTAAGTGCCTAAGAGCCGAAAACCTTAGGAAAGCTATGGGATGATGACTTAACTCACCATGGAACGGGTAGCCCCTAAGAATGATTCGCCTAGCACGAGCACGAGGAGCTAACTTAGTGAATTTCTAGAACATATTTATTTTGCTTTGATTGCAAATACCACTTGATAAATTTAGTTAACATGCTAATTATGGAACAATATCTTTTTAAAATTTCATGGCATTGAGGTTTGCTTGAGGGCAAGCAAAGATTTAAGTCTAGGGGGAGTGATGTGAGCAAAATATATAGGGTTTTAGGAGTAGTTTTTGCTCACATCATGTTATATTTCATGTTAGTTTCATGCATATGTTACTCTATTTTGCACGCATTTCCTATTTTCTAGTTCGGAGGTCTGCTCGTTGGACTTTTGTGTGTAGGTTAGCATTTCGGGTTAAAAAGACGCGCTTTTGGAGCAAAAGAAGGACATTTCGCAGCTAGACACAGAGTGGGACATGGCCAGGGCGTGTGGATTCACACGGTCATGTGGCGGCCCGCCAGATTTGCACGACTAGGGCTTTTTCAGGATTTTGCAGCGATCCAAGGCAATATCTATATAAGGATGGCTCCGCCCAAACCCTGGGGAGGAGGCATGATAGCTAGGACGGCACGCCGAAGCCCTAAAAAGCTTCGGTAACTCGCAACGGAGAGGAGGAACGCCACCAGAGGTCCACGCCTTGCACTTCAACGCTGGAGAGAAGACCACGAAAGCATTGTAATTCTTTGTTCCTGCGTTTTATTCCTTATGTATTCGGACATAGACATGCTTTGTGATTCTTCCTTCATATACATGGAGTAGTACTTTCGATTCTAGGATTAGGGAGTAGCTTATGTACACATTACAATGTTGGTTCATGTTAAATTCTGTCTTTGAATTTGATTTGACAATTGGTAGTTGTTTCTTTACTATATCTACGCGTGTTTGTCTTTCTATCTGCTATGCTTAGGCGATACGAGGGGTGACAGCCCTCGTATCTAAGATTTAGGGGATTTTATATAAGGAACCTAGGGGTAAACCTAATCCCTTGTAACTATGGGTAGAAGGGTACGATGAAATCAGAAACGGTTCATCGTAGGGATTGATTCAGCATCCTCGTACTGTCTATCCCGTCCTTTTAGGCTGAGGTAGCTCCCGGTAGATGCGGCGGCTCTGCGGGAGAGTGTATGATGTCCCTTCCACAAAATCATAGCTAAACGTCTAGACAACGTCAATTGACAACATTGTTTTGTGATGCACAAGCGAAACCGAAGTCCTAGAATCACCTTTGAAGACCTCGGCACACTCCTTTCCTCCTCCGTGTGACATCGTATAGAGTAAAGTCCACCGACAGCCCTCACCAACCGAAACCTCTTAGAGTTACGTCCGAACAATTACAATCACTGAATATATTGGTATTCGGATCCAAGTCCCTATGGGATCGATAAGGATGAGGTGCTCATCCAACCACCTTGTACCTCAAGGAGGCTTGAGCACGAGCCATGAGCTTTGAGTCCTCGGCTCGTCGCGAGATCTTGGTGCCAACTCTCCTCATTTTGGGCGTCTAAATTAATTGCTTTAGTTGTTTAACTAAGGACCATCTTGTGTCAACTCACCTCATTTTGGGCGCTAACTTGATGATGGTTTGATGTCCACCTTGATGCCACATCACCTAAGAGGGAGAGGAAGCTTGGTGATGGTTTGATATCCACCTTGATGCCACATCACCCTTTGTCTACCCAGTCTTATTTGCTTATAAATTCCTTGAAATTAAAGAGCCTTCTCGCTCCTTGAAGAATTTATCTTTCTGCAATCAAATTCCTATTCTGGGTTACTACATGGTTAGCTTAAAATATAAAGTACGATGGTTCTAACCAGACCATCTAAGGAAATCCCCATGAATCCAATGCTAGAATTGAGAAAAGAAAGCATCTAATCAGAAATAAGAGGTGTAAATGTTATCTTTCACGGGAAGAACCTTGTAGCCTGCCCCGGAATGAAGAAACATCACCCGAGTACCTTATTTGAGCAATTAGATCCTCAAGATTGTGACATACTTTTGTACAAGAAGGGAGGACCTTCGCGATGCTATCTTTAGCATTTATGAAGGAGACTTGTCCCGTCTCTCTCTTCTAGATAACAAATATACTATTAACTATTGAGCCTATTCCTCTAGATACATCAGTTCGGAGGATGATTTCCTTCCAACATTATGTCATTACAATGTTGGTTCATAGTCTAATTCACCTATTTGAATTTGATTTCCCAATTATAGTTGTTTCTTTACCTATGATGATCTGCGTGTTTGAACCCTGCTATGCTTGCGTCGAGGTGGTGGTGGCAATGTATCTAAGGTTTTGGATTTTATATAAGGAACCTAGTAAACCTAATCCCTTGTAACTATGGGTAGAAGATGCGATGAAATCAAGCACTTCATCGTAGGGATTGATTCTACATCCTCGTCTCTATCCGCCGTACCCCTCCTCGGTGAGGTAGCTCACGGGATACCCACGGCTCTTCATCCCAACAAGTGTATGATGTCCCTTCCACAAAATCATAGCTAAGCGCCCGACAACGTCAAGAGATACAACATTGTTTTGTGATGCAACAACAAGTCCTAGAATCACCTTTAATACCACAACAACTTCCTTATTTCATGATGTTTTCTTGGTGAGGAATCCATTACTTTAAATCTCACCAAGCGAAACCTCTTAGAGTTCCTCGCGATAAAATTCAATCATGAATATATTGGTATTCGGATCCAAGATCCCTATGAGGATCGATAATCTTTATTACTTGAATCGACATTCATGTATTTGCAGGCGGAAGAGCAGAGCATATTGAGTCACTCGAAGGGTATTCTCCATCGCAAAGACCCCAGGTCTTGTCTTGCAGTATATGGCGTATAGAGGTTTAGAGAAATTATCATGTGATAATATGAAAGATATTATCAAATACATGAACGATTACATCAAGCTTGCATCCAAGGATGAAGACTATTCTAATACACAATTACCTTGATTTCCTTTTCAAGATGAGCTCGATACCAAGAGGGAGAGGGAAGCAAAATAAAAGCTGCTTTTGATGAGAAGTATTCAGAACTAACAGTGGGAGTTCTACCCAAAGTCTTATTAGCTTATAAATTCGTTGAACAAGAATGCAAAGATGCGGCCTTTAAATGCTCCTTGAAGAATTTATCTTTCTGTGATCAAATTCCTATTCCGGGTTACTACCAAGAGCAAAAGAAATACGACATTCGCTGGAGCAAGACCTATAAAGGAAAGCCCCACGAATCCCATGCTAGAATTGAGAAAAGAAATCATATAATTAGAAAAGAGAGGTGCAAATGTTATCTTTGCGGGTAGGAAGGACACTTCGCCAGGGAATGCCCCAATGAACGAAGAAACATTTGGCGAGTCACCTTATTTGAGCAATTAGATCTACCTGAAGATTGTGACATACTTTCTGTACAAGAAGGGGAGGCTCAAAGCGATGCTATCTTTAGCATTTCTGAAGGAGAAGAAGACCTTGAAGATCTTAACAGGTCACTTCAAACTTTACATGTTAATCAAGAACATATTTTTATGCTTGGGCAGCTAGATGGCGGCTATCATCCTCAAATCAAAGTCACTAATGAGAAATATGTATGTCTTCATAACTGGCATCTAAATGAAGATATTGCCCCTCCACAGCCAAGCAACTGTACTTGTTGCAAAAGAGTAACCATGAAGAGAGCAAGAATTCATTGCCCCAAATGCCTAATAATTGCATGCAACCTATGTGGGCCCTATTATTTTAACAAAGAGGTAGTTGTCACCCCCTCCTCTCCAGCTCCTTTCTTTCCACAGAAATTACTTCAAGAGCAGCAATATTATATTGCCTGGTGTGAAGGTGAAATCGAAAGGTTAAAACGAGAAGTAGCCTATTATAAAGGTCAGTATGAAGCACTAACAATTGAAAAAGAATTGCAAGTTGATTTTGACAGGCTTGACAGAGGAAAGGGAATAGAGGAAGGCACAGAAGAAAGAGAGTCTGAAAAAAATCTCATGTTGTATGAAGAAACGACTAGTAACATAACAGGTGCACAAGAAATACAAGGACCAAGGCTCATCAAGAATATGCTCTATAACCTAAAGGTTGATATAAAGATCCCTGGTATGGCAAGGTTTTCACTAAAATCCATACTTGATACAGGAGCGACGACTTGTTGCGTTGATCAAAAGTCCGTGCCAAAGGAAGATGTAGAAGAAAATAGTTTAATTTCTCAATTCAGTGACATTAATTCTCAGCAGACTGCTAAAATGAAATTACGGCAAGGGAGAATGTTCATCGGTGAACACGTTTTTTGAACCCCTTACACCTACAGTTTCTCGATGATCCTTGGAGATAACATTCAGATGATCATTAGTTGCAATTTTATTCGGAAATGCATGGAGGACTTCGAATAGAAGGAAATGTGGTAATAATTTATAAAAATTTGACTACTATCAATACTTTGCCCTCTGTAGCTATAGCCGCAATCGAAGAACTTGACTTGGAGGAAGAAGAGTACATACAAATATGAGAAATGGTCCATTACTCAACTGGCCAGTCCATACAACAATTCAAAGACCATTTTCAACCTCTAGTGCAAGATCTCAGGAACTAAGGCTTTATTGAAGAAAACCCTCTCCTCCATTGGTCGAAGAACCAAATTCTGTGCCACATAGATATCAAGAATCCTGATTTCATTATTGAGGACAGGCCCTTGAAACATCTCATGCCTAAGCAAAAAAGAAGCCTTCACCAAACATGTGCAAGCACTATTAATGCTTCAGGTGATTCGGCCCAACAAGAGCAGGCATAGAATCACGGCTATAATAGTCAACTCGGGAACAACGGTTGATCCTACAATAGGAAAAGAGGTCAAAGGAAAGGAATGCATGGTTTTTAACTACAAACGGTTAAATGATTTAACCAATAAAGACCAATACAACTTGCCAGGGATCAACACTATTCTACGAAAGGTTAATGCGAGCCAAATATATTCCAAGTTTGATCTCAAAAGTGGCTTTCATCGGGTCGCCATGCATCCAGAGTCCATTGAATGGATAGCTTTTTGGGTTTCTGATGGCTTATACGAATGGCTTGTCATGTCATTCGGACTAAAGAATGCCCCCTCTATTTTTCAATGTAAAATAGATAATTTCTTCCGACGTACTAAAAACTTTATTGCCATCTACATTGATGACATATTAGTCTTCTCTCAAAAGCAGAATGAGCATGCTCAACACTTACAAATTATGTTGGATATTTGTAAAAAGAATGGCCTAGTTTTGAGCCCAACAAAGATGAAAATCGCGGTCCCAGAGATTGAATTTCTTGGAGCAATATTGGGAAATCAAAAAATCAAGTTGCAACCTCATATTATTTCCAAAATTGCCAATTTCCAAGAAGTTGAGCTGAAGACAAAACAGGGGATGAGGTCATGGCTTGGACTATTAAATTACGCAAGAAATTACATCCCGAATCTGGGAAAATTTCAAAGTCCCCTCTATGCGAAGATTAGTCTGACAGGAGATGAGAGGATGAATGAACAAGACTGGTCCTTAGTCAAACAACTAAAGCAGTTAATTCAGAACCTCCCTGATCTGGAATTTCCTCCCGAAAATTGCCATATTATCCTAGAAGTGGATGGGTGTATGGAAGGATGGGGCGGAATCTGTAAATGGAAGGAATCAAAGTTCGACCCTAAATCTACAGAACGAATATGTGCCTATGCTAGTGGCAAGTTTTCTCCAATCAAGTCAACCATCGACGCTAAGATACATGCAGTTATGAACTCCTTAGAAGCTCTGAAGATATATTATCTTGATAAAAAGGAGTTAACTATCAGAAATGACTGCCAAGCTATTATTAGCTTCTTTGGTAAATTAGCCAACAATAAGCCATCCAGGGTTCGCTGGATCTCATTCACTGATTATGTGACAGGCACCGGAATTGATGTTTCTTTTGAACATATTGATGGAAGGGACCATCAACTGGTTGATCCCCTATCCAGACTAATAAATGTAGGAGATCGGTACGGCCGGCTAGAGGGGGGTGAATAGCCCTTTTCGTTTGGATGCCGGTATTTGCTCGTCTACAAAACTAATTAGCACAAGCGGAAGACTAATAAAGACAAACAAATAGAAATATGAGAAAACAATTGCTAACAAAGAATGTAACGTGGTTCACGGCTACGCCGCTAATCCACGATCCCGATTCGTCCGAGGTGAATCACTCCTTCAAAGCCAATCCAATATTGGTCTCTCCTTTGCACCAAGCTAGGTGGAGGTAACCTTTACAAATCAAGCACACTCTTCTTACAAATAGAATGGAGTAAGAACAGGTAAGAAGAGTTTAGAGCTTGTGGGGCACTAGGAAGATCACTTAGAGTATAAGCACTAGCCTCTCAAAGGCTTACACCCTCTCTTTTTATAGAGAGGGCTGATTTCTTCCCGTTGGCCGCCACCGATCATTGTGCCGCCCTTGGCGATCATGTCGCTATAACGGCCTCGAACACATCGGATCCCGGCCGTTGTAGTCAACGAAACTCTTGGCGGTCGGTGATGGACCTCATCGATCATTCTCCGTATCGCGCCCGCCGCTTAAGCGGTATGGCCAAAACCCTATTGACGATCGACTCTTGATCGATCGGATGGCCATCGGCCCACGTATGGCGATCGCTGCGCCTAATCCGATCGATCGTATACGGTCGAACTCACTCGACTCGGAAGCGATCAGGCCATGACATGGCGGTCGGGTGTCGAAAACTCATCAGACACTTGGCCAAATGGCAGATTTCACCTAAACTACCCTTCCCCGGGTTACAATCACTCACTCTCATCTCTCGGAGTCCCTCGCCTTCGAAGTTCTCTTCGTTCTCGGCCACGTCCCTCGGCAGCATCAGGCGCACGGCTCTGCAATGCTCCTTCGCGTCTCTTGCCTCGAAGTCTACTTCCTCCGGCTTCACTCCAAGCTTCTCGTCCGTCGGTCCTCGGATGCTCCAAGCGCCACGGCTTCAGCTATCCTTCACCGACTCAAGGCACGAGTCATGAGATGTGAAACTTCGCCACTCCATGTGAATTACTAAGTCTGCGCGACTTCAACTCACATATCAAATCAACATATCAAACTAACTTAAACCCTTTGCCACACCATCAAAACCATATTACGGCAAGAGATTGCCCTAACAATCTCCCCCTTTTTGATGTGTGGCAATCCGTTTAAGTTAGGTAAAAAAAAACATTTGATATAAATTTTAAGGTAAGAAAGCATGTAAAGATAAACATGATATAGCAACATGCAACTCCCCCTTAATCCATGAAACTCTCTATGCAAATTTTCTCCCCCTATCATATATTTCTCCCCCTAAAATAATTAACTTAAACATAATTATTTCTCCCCCTTTGACACCATCAAAAAGATTAACACTAAGTTATAAGCTCATGGCATCAAGTATAAAGAGAAACATACACTAAAATCAGTCAAAACCTGATAAAATCAGGTTCTTGTATTTTGATCCATCGATCATTGCTATCGGTATGGCGATTGGTAGCGCACAAATCAATTTACGATTTTTGGATGAATTTCAGAAATGCACTATTAATTCCAGAAAATTCGAAAAATCATGAAATTTGGGGAACATATTTCTTTTAAGTATATCTAACAGTGAAAAATAGGTTTTCATGAAAAATCATTATATTTCTACATATTTTCCAAAAATCCAAAAGCTTTAAAAACTACTTGGTTTTTGATCATAAGAGTATCCATTTTAACACCTAGTCTTGCATCCAATTATTTCAAAATATGAATACATGTATTTTAAAGTAAGAAATTGTTTTGAAAACATATGACATATCCAACCATGATCTTTGGGCAATATGTCTATGAATTAAACACAAGCCTTCCCCATGATTGGTCTATTATTGCTATGTTGATACTTTAAAAGACCATCTAAATGCCATAGGCATTAGTGGACATTTGTATCATCCTAACATCTCACCCATGCTAAGTTTACAATCAAGTTAGCCTATAGTGAGTGTGAGATGCATCCTAGGGGGTATTTGTATATACTTAACCAATAAATTCATGCAATTCTATCATGGTTAAGTATCAACCTAACATCCTTCATGATCATAAAGACATATATGAATGAATTCTACATTATGATCATGAAACTCATGTATTCATCAAATAATAGTCATGCATTAGGTATTATATGATGATAATAAACAAAGTATTACCTAAAGCATGATTCAAACCTATTTCTTATGATAACGTGCTAAATTTCAAAAACATAAATCATGATTGTAAATATACATAACAATTACATTAATCATCATGATTTAAGCATTATTATCTATTTATGGGTACGTTATCATCACCCAACACTATCTAAAAAATGTTGTCCCGTCATCCTAAGTCAACCAAAATATGATATAGGTCAAGTTCATATGGTTGACTACCCTAGGGGTTTTCTAACCCTTAAGGATGGATTTTGGAACCCAAAATAAATTCTTTCCTATTGGGTTCACTAAATACTCCTTGGGGATCCATTTCCTAGCAATTACTTTCTTTTTATCTTGTCCCCTAGCTATTAGGCATTTATAGGCCTTTTCATTTTTCTTTTCTTTGTATCCTAGGCCTTTCTTGTTGAAACTAGCTCTTTGGCTCCCTAAGATCATATTTAAGGTGTTGGAGCCAATTGTGAATTTCTCTAGGGCTTTGGTTAAATAATCTACCTTTTCCCTTAATGCCCTATTTTCCTCTATGAATGCATCATTAACATCCAAAGGCATATAATCATGTGAGCATGCATCATCATGGCAAGAAGAAACATTATCATTTAAGCATGCATTTTCTAGCTTTTGTTCTAATTACTTAATTTGACTAAGCATGCTTTTATTTTTATTTTTCATTCCAAACAAGTCCTTAGTTAAACTAGAAATTATGGAAACTATTTTCTTAGGAGAAGCTTTCGTTACCATAGTTTCCATATCTTCTTCTTCTTCTTCGGATGAGAAGGATGTAGAAGCTCCCCCTTCACTTGGGCTCTCTCCTCTTGAGCTTGATCCTTCATTTTCGGAGGAAGAGCAATCCAAGTCATCAAAGGCCATCAAGGCCAAATTGGTGACAAAGGCATTCTCCTCATCCGATGATGATGAAGAGGATGAAGATGGGTCATCCCAAGTCCTTGCCTTTAGGGCTTTGACCTTTCCCTTTTCCTTTGTCTTCTTCTCCTCTTCCTTTTTCTTCTTGCTCCCCTTTTTCTTCTTCTTTTCTTCCTTCTTTTTCTTTTCTTCTTTGCTTTTGTTTAGGAGGGGACAATTATCCCTTATGTGCCCTTCTCCTTGGCAATTGTAGCATATGACCTTCCCCCTTGGTCTTCTATTCCTATCATGAGATTTATCAAATCTAAAATTCTTAAATGCACGTCTTACCCTCCTTACCATATAGGCTTCTTCGGTGCTATCCATGGAGGAGGAGGAAGGCAGCTTAAATCATCGGAGGAGGAGGATCTCTATCTTCTTCTTCCCCTTATTTGCCAACAATGCTACTCCTCTTGAGGGTTGAATTCTAGGCTCCTCTTGTATTCCTTCAAGCCTAGTTTCGTGGAGCTCCATTGTTGAGAAAAATTCCTCCAAGGTACTTACTTCCAAGTTCTTGGAGATGTAGAACGAATCCACCATGGAGCTCCACTTTGAGGACCGGGGAAAGGCATCTATAGCCTTCATGAGCATGTCCCGGTTTGATAGCTTCTCACCTACACTTGTTAGCCCAATTAAAATTTCTTTGAATCTAGAATGCAAAAAAATTACCTTTTCTCCCTTTTCTAATTTAATGTTGGATAGTTGGGAGCGGAGAAGATCTCTCCTTGCTAGCTTTGCCTCGGATGTGCCTTCATGAAGCTCAATTAGCTTCTCCCACATCTCCTTGGCGCTTAGGCATTCTCCTATTCGGTTGATTTCTTGTTGGGGGAGCACATTGAAGAGATGATGCTTGGCTTTTGAATTTGCAAGGTGCTCTTCCCTTTGCCTTTTGGTCCACCTAGATTTCTCTATTGGCTTCCCCTCTTCATCCCTAGGCAAAATGAAACCGGATTCCATTGTAATCATAATGTCAAAATCTGTTTCGAAAAATACCTCCATTCGCTTCTTCCACCAAGCGAATTCTCCTTCAAACTTCAGAGGATGGATGTTGGAGCCGGCCATTTTGAAAGTTGCTTGTTGTGGCGGTTAGTCCTCGACAAGCTTTCCTCGGCTCTGATACCACTTGTAGGAGATCGGTACGGCCGGCTAGAGGGGGGTGAATAGCCCTTTTCGTTTGGATGCCGGTATTTGCTCGTCTACAAAACTAATTAGCACAAGCGGAAGACTAATAAAGACAAACAAATAGAAATATGAGAAAACAATTGCTAACAAAGAATGTAACGTGGTTCACGGCTACGCCGCTAATCCACGATCCCGATTCGTCCGAGGTGAATCACTCCTTCAAAGCCAATCCAATATTGGTCTCTCCTTTGCACCAAGCTAGGTGGAGGTAACCTTTACAAATCAAGCACACTCTTCTTACAAATAGAATGGAGTAAGAACAGGTAAGAAGAGTTTAGAGCTTGTGGGGCACTAGGAAGATCACTTAGAGTATAAGCACTAGCCTCTCAAAGGCTTACACCCTCTCTTTTTATAGAGAGGGCTGATTTCTTTCCGTTGGCTGCCACCGGTCAGCCGCCCTTGGCGATCATCATCGCCCGTCTCGCGGCCTCGAACACGTCGGATCCCGGCCGGGTAGTCAACGGAACTCTTGGCGATCGTGATGGACCTCATCGTGATCATTCTTGCTCCGTAGTCGACGCCGATCGGCTACGAAGCGGTCTGGCGAAAACCCTATTGACGATCAGCTGCGCCTTGCCAGCGATGATCGATGGTCTTAGCGATCAGCCCATGTATGGCGATCGACTCACGCCACAATCCGATCGATCGTATACGGATCGAACTCACTCGACTCAGAGCAGTTGACTGCCATGACATGGCAGTCGATTGGTGTCGGGAAAACTCATCCGACACTTGGCCAAATGGCCAAGTTTCACCTAAGAGCTACCCTTCCTCGGGTTACAATCGCTCACTCTCATCTCTCGGAGTCCCTCGCCTTCGAAGTTCTCTTCGTTCTCGGCCACGTCCCTCGGCAGCATCAGGCGCACGGCTCTGCAATGCTCCTTCGCGTCTCTTGCCTCGAAGTCTACTTCCTTCGGCTTCACTCCAAGCTTCTCGTCCGACGGTCCCTCGGATGCTCCAAGCGCACGGCTTCCGCAAAGCTATCCTTCACCGACTCAAGGCACGAGTCATGAGATGTGAAACTCGCCACGGCTCCATGTGCGAATTACTAAGTCCTGCACGACTTCAACGCACATATCAAATCAACATATCAAACTAACTTAAACCCTTTGCCACACCATCAAAACCATATTACGACAAGAGATTGCCCTAACAATAAATTGTCTTTTGATTTTAGAATGGCCAGACAAGGAGATACCCAAGTTAGGATTAGCGGTAGCAGCATTACAGGAGATCAAGGAGAGGCCCAATAAGGAAGCACAAGCCCACATGGCCAACGCCCTCCTGAACCTTTGCTCCTTGATCAAGCCTACGAGCAACTTCTCACCGACCTCCACAATAGGATGCAACAACAAAGAAGCATCCCCTTGGACGAGTATAACCTCGTCAACCAACAATGTTTTGAAATCCAACAGAAAGCAGCAAAAGATGCCCTACAGTCCCTACAGCAGCTTAGGGTTCTACACTCCATAAAAACAAAAGAGTGCCTGAGAAGAAGTGGTAGACATGATACTTAGTGGCGTGACTAGTATCCCGCTACCAAACAAATTGATGACCAACTGGAAACAGCTGTCAAACTTGTTCAAGATGTAACCCAGCGAATGGAAGCTTTCATCGCCTGAAGAGTGGTGGGCCCAAGTTTTTCTGAAAGATGTGTGCTGTAATGTGTTGTGAAGTAGCTTATGTCTTATCAAGTGTGTACTATATGTGATGTAAAGATGCTTAATAGCTGTAAAGAAGCTCTGCTTCATCAAAAAAAGAATCTAGCATGTGATAATGGGGCCCCATGAGCACCCAGCATCTAGATCTCTCCTTCTATATAAGCAGAGAGCTAACTCTTGCAGAGTAGACAAGCATACCTTGTGCTCTACTTGAGAAAAATTTGTACTAGTTTCCCTAAGATTTAAGTGAAGAATCTGTGAGTTTTCCATTTCCCTTCTCCTTAGTTCTTACTTAAGATCTTCCTGCTGAGCGATCCCAACACTTCCACTTCTTCACAACCACGTCTCTCTCCCTCTTTATCAATCACCATGTGAATTTTATCCAAAACTAAGTTCTGACTTAGAAGTATTGCTAGACAATTTTACTAAGCAATGCGAGGAGCATAGTCAACAATTCACAGAGTATATGCAACGACAACTAGCAGAAGAAGAATCCAAACGACTAAAAGGTGGCTTTGATGACTGGATTACACCTAATATGGCGGAGACTCACTTTGAATGAACAGATGAGGAAGACATAGATGACATAGAAAGTAAAGAAGGACAATCCATTCAATCACCACTTGAAGGAGAACTTGAGGATTATATAGTGGATACTTTAATCGAGGGTGCATTGCTTCAATCAAAACACCTCCTAAACTCAAGGATCTAGAAGAGCCTACCATAACCCTCACTGAAACTTTAGTACTAATAACGAAGCCCTTTTAGTGATTTGTGACGATAAAATTTCATTCGACATAATAGAATCCACTAATCAATCTTTTAGTGAGGATGTCTATGATGAGTTACATTATTCACAACATTTGGACACAATGGAATATCATGATCAAACTCCTGATGATTCTTGGAGTATCTTGCCCCTCCATGAGCAAGATTTAAGAGATATGGTGATGGAGGACCAAAAGACAAGAAGCCAAAAGTGAGCAAATATCTTGCTCCTCCACGAGCAAGATTTAAGATATATAGTGACGGAGGACCACAAGGTAAGAGGCATAAAGTGGGCAAGTATCTTGCCCCTCCACGAGCAAGATTTAAAAGATATGGTGATGAAGGACTAAAAGGAAAGAGGCATAAAGTGAGCAAATATCTTGCTCCCCCACGAGCAAGATTCAAACACATCAAGAAAGGGAGGAGGAAAAATCTCCTTGGGCCACCAGAGCCAAGATGAAACGTAGGGGTATGGTCGAGCTAGAGACCTTAAACAAGCGCTTTTTTGGAGGCAACCCAAGTTTAAATTTACATGTTTTTAGTCTTTTTGCATTCATGCATGTTAGTTTAGACTTTAATTTTTGTCCATTGGAATCTTCACAAGTGTTTTAGGGTCAGATAGAACTTGATAGGTAGAAAGGAGATCCCTTGTTAGAACCTCAAAAGGAAGAACGGGCGGTCGTGTGGATTTCACACGGTCGTGCCCAACGGTCAAAAGAGCACATGGCGGGGCATGTGGAAAGTCTCAGACCATGTTGCACTCTTGGAGAAATCCAGAGTCGCACACAGTCGACCGTGTGAATTTCATACAGCTGTGTCAAATCCAGAACTTTTTCCAAGCGCCCAATAGGAGCCCACCAAGTGTTGGGTTGTAGCCGACGTGTAGATGTGATTTTGTCGTTTCATAAACGAACGCAGTGGAATAAAAAATAATAATCTCCTAAATTATTACAATACACATCCACGCATGTAAGATTACAACATGTGCGGACATATCCACCAAATAAAATTTTACATTAAATTAAGAATAAAACCAATTTTATCCTAAGTATACCTTTCAGATGATGTTGAGTCGGAAGGGCATCAACCGTACGACGCTCGCGGAGCTTCGTATCTACTCGTGTCCACGCTAAATCTTTGAAGGGATGACTTCTCTAAGCCACGAGTTTGACCTTCTCTTCGCTACTAGACAAAGCAAGAAAGTCGGGTGATTGGAGAGCAAGAAAGTCGGCCCAACAAAATAGGAAACAACTCTTGTTTCCTTGGTGGACGGTGGCAAGCTCCAAAACCCAACTCTCCTAGGTTCGGCCAATGGCACAAAGGAAGAAACCTTTGTTCCAAGCCTTAGCCGAAGTTCCCCACTCCCTTGGGGAGGAGTTGGCCGGACCAAAAGAAAGAGATGGACTTGCTAGGGCCGGCGACAAAGAGAACCCCAACAACTCTTGTTGGCGGCAAGAAGAGGAAGGAGAAGGAGTAGGCGGCAAGGAGGAAGAGAAGGGGATTAAGCACGACCATTAATTAAATTTTAGCTTTTATAACTCTTTATATAGGCTCTAAACCTAATAGGTTATGGGTTAGTGGATCAAATCGATAAGTCCATAACCATTAAGGCTTAATCTCATCCATTAGACCCTAATTGGGACCTTAATCAAAAGAAGGCCCATTTAATTAAAACCAAACGGGTTTGGTTTATAATTAAACCTCTTAATGCCCAACCCATCTTCATAAGACGTGCTCCTTTCACATTTCCGACTTGACAAATATTTCCATATTTGTCATGTGTTTGGTCCAACCAAACTCGATCTCTCTCGATCTTGAGAATCCAATTCTCAAACTCGTCTTTAAGTCCCTTCGAAGGATTCGTTAGGCATGTAACCTTTATAGATTCTCAGTTTATGTTGGTCATTCATAATTAACCATTAATTATGGAATGATCATGAGTGACACCTAGTAGTACATCATGCCCCCCAATTAATCGAAAAATCAACGGTTGATCTCGGAACCATTTCCGAACCCTTCAACAGCTAAAATGAATCGTGTCTCATTCCTTTCACTCGTCTTATACCCACTTGGTTCAGGACATGGTCTATTGTGTCAGTCCCCACTAAGCTGACTACGTCACACCTAATCCAAGTAATACTTCCTCGTCCAGTGGATTCTAATTACTTCGACATGTATCCAAGAGTACCATACTCTTCACATGTAATGCTTTGACCAAAGACTTTGAGTAACAATCCGACGAGTGGTCATAGGGTATACATCTCCTCGCAAGGAGCGGTGAATCCTTTATTGGCTATTCAATCACCTTCAGGCACTTCAACTTATACCCAATCCTCCCCTACCCATACCTCGATAGAGAAGTATCGACTAAGATGTCAAAGTATAAGTCTCCATGACCAAGATGACTTGAATACCTCAAATCGAAGGAAACTCGCACTCAAGCTGCAGTAATAACTTCACTGACATATCTTATATATAGAGGATCGTGTGAAGTCTGTTGGGAGATCGGTTGGCCGGCTAGAGGGGGGTGAATAGCCCTCGTTCGTTGGACGTCGTAATTCACTCGTTCTTTTGCTCGTCTACACAATCGTTAGCGCAAGCGGAAGCAATAAACTAAGACAAGCAAATAGAAATAAAACAAAGACAATACAAACACGGAGATATAACATGGTTCACGGCTACGCCGCTAATCCACAGTTCGATTCGTCCACGGTGAATCACTCCGAAACCCAATCACTATTGGTCTCTCCTTTGCACCAAGCTAGGTGGAGGTAACCTTTACAAACACTCCTCTTACAAATAGAATGGAAATAAGCTTGAGTAAGAGGATGGAAAGTTATAGGGAACTTTGGGAGAGTATTAGAGCATAAGCATTAGCCTCCCAAACCCTTACCCCCTTCCTTTTTATAGAGGAAGAGGGTTTCTTCCCGTTGACACGATCGATGTCGATGCCCTCGATCGATCTCGGCCGAGCCGCTGCTAATAATGGCCGCTTTCCACGCTGGATTCCATCCAGCGGTATTGGCATCACGATCGATGGGACAATCGACCGATGTCGACCATCGAGTCGACATTCGATGCTCGATCACCGACTCTCCATCGCGTCGCAGTTCCATCACGATCGGCCTTCACTGGCGATCGCTGCATTCCATGGCGATCATCGCCAAGCCCTAAACCGGTCTTATACGTCGATCAACCTCGATTAGAGCAGTCGACTACCATGACATGGCAGTCGACTGGTGTCGGGAAAACTCATCCGACACTTGGCCAAATGGCCAAGTTTCACCTAAGAGCTACCCTTCCCGGGTTACAATCGCTCACTCTCATCTCTCGGAGTCTCTCGCCGGTTTCTTCGTTCTCTCGCCACGTCCCTCGGCGGCAGCGCCGCTGCTCGCAATGCTCCTTCGCGTCTCTTGCCTCGAAGTCTACTTCCTCCGGCTTCACTCCAAGCTTCTCGTCCGGCGGTCCCTCGGATGCTCCAAGCGCACGGCTTCCGCAAAGCAATCCTTCACCGACTCAAGGCCCGAGTGATGAGTTGGTGAAACTCGCCATGGCTCCATGTGCGAATTACTAAGTCCTGCACGACTTCAACGCACATATCAAATCAACAGTACCAACCTAACTTAAACCCTTTGCCACACCATCAAAACCATATCACGGCAAGAGATTGCCCTAACAATCTCCCCCTTTTTGATGTGTGACAATCCGTTTAAGTTAGGTAAAAACATTTGATATAAATTTTGTAAGGTAAGAAAGCATGTAAACATAAACATTTGATAGCAACATGCAACTCCCCCTTAATCCATGAAACTCCCCCTTAATCTCTTCCCCTATCATAAATAACTTAAACACATTCATTTCTCCCCCTTTGACACCATCAAAAATATGAATACTAAGTTAAGAACACATGGCATCAAGTCTAGTAAAAATACCACATGTTGATTGAAAATTGGGATTCAGCCTTTACTGGTCTGAAATTCAGGCCATCAGTCGACTGGTTCAGATACCAGTCGACTGGCACGTGATTTTCGGAATTTCTGATTTTTCTGCATAAAAATTCCAGAAAATTTGAAAAATCATGAAATTTGGGAAACACATTTCATTTAAGTATATCTATCAGGGAAAAATAGTTTTTCATGAAAAATCAATATATTGTCACGTTTTTGCCAAAAATCCAAAAGCTTTAAAAACTACTAGGTTTTGGATCATGATAGTATCAAGTTTAACACCTAGTTTTGGGTCAAATTGTTTCAAAACATGAATACATGTATTTAAAGGTAAGAAATTGTTTTGAAAACATATGAAATATCCAACCATGATCTTTGGGCAATATGTCTATGAATTAAACATAAGCCTTCCCCATGATTGGTCTATTATTGCTATGTTGATACTTTAAATGACCATCTAAATGCCATAGGCATTAGTGGACATTTGTATCATCCTAACATCTCACCCATGCTAAGTTTGCAATCAAGTTGGCCTATAGTGAGTGTGAGATGCATCCTAGGGGGTATTTGTATATACTTAACCAATATATTCATGCAATTCTATCATGGTTAAGTATCAACCTAACAATTAACATGATCATAATGACATATATGAATGAATTCTACATTATGATCATGAAACTCATGTATTCATCAAATAATAGTCATGCATTAGGTATTATATGATGATAATAACCAAAGTATCACCTAAAGCATGATTCAACCCTATTCCTCATGATAACGTGCCAAATTTCAAAAACATAAATCATGATTGCAAATATACATAGGAATTTCATCAATCATCATGATTTAAGCAATATTATCTATTTATGGGTACGTTATCATCACCCAACACTATCTAAAAAATATTGTCCCGTCATCCTAAGTCAACCAAAATATGATATGGATTAGGTCCATGTGGTTGACTACCCTAGGGTTATCCTAACCCTTAAGGATGGATTTTGGAACCCAAAATAGATTTTTGCCTATGGGGTTCACTAGAAATTCCTTGGGGATCCATTTCTTAGCTATTACTTTGTTTTTGTCTTGTCCCCTAGCTATTAGGCATTTATAGGCTTTCTCATTTTTCTTCTCTTTATATCCTAGGCCCTTCTTGTTAAAACTTGCCCTTTGGCTCCCAATTATCATGTTAAGGGTATTGGAGCCTATTGTGAATTTCTCTAGGGCTTTGGTTAAATAATCTACCTTTTCCCTTAATGCCTTATTTTCTTCTATGCATGCATCATTAACATCCAAAAGCGTATAGTCATGTGAGCATGCATTATCATGGCAAGAAGAAACATTATCATTCTTATTTAAGCATGCATTTTCTAGCTTATTTTCTAATACCTTAATTTGATTAAGCATGCTTTTATTTTTATTTTTCATGCCAAATAAGTCCTTAGTTAAACTAGAAATTATGGAAACTATTTTCTTAGGAGAGGCTTTCGTTACCATAGTTTCCATATCCTCTTCTTCTTCTTCGGATGAGGAGGATGTGGAGGCTCCCCCTTCATTTGAGCTCTCCCCACTTGAGCTTGATTCTTCATTTTCGGTGGAGGAGGAGCAATCCGAGTCATGAAGAGCCATTAGTGCTAGGTTGGAGTAGACATGCTCTTCTTCTTCGAATGAGGAGGCGGGGGCAACGTCATCCCATGTCTTGGCTTTGAGTGCCATGGCCTTCCCTTTTCCTTTTGCCTTCTTTTCTTCTTCCTTTTTCTTGCTCCCTTTCTTCTTCTTTTCTTCTTTCTTGCTCTTATTTAGGAGGGGACAATTATCCCTTATATGTCCCTCTCCTTGGCAATTATAGCATATGACCTTCCCCCTTGGTCTTCTATTCCTATCATTAGATTTATTAAATCTAAAATTCTTAAATGCACGTCTTACCTTCCTTACCATGTAGGCTTCTTCCGTGCTATCCATGGAGGAGGTAGAGGCTTCATCGGATGAGGAGGAGGGGACTTCCAACTTCTTCTTCCCCTTATTTGCCAACAAGGCTACTCCCCTTGAATTTTGGACTCTAGGCTCTTCTTGTATTCCTTCTAGCCTAGTTTCATGAAGCTCCATTGTTGAGAAGAATTCCTCCAAGGTGCTTACTTCTAAGTTCTTGGAGATATAAAATGAGTCCACCATGGAGCTCCATTTTGAGGACCGGGGAAAGGCATCTATGGCCTTCATTACCATATCCCGGTTTGATAGCTTCTCACCTACACTTGTTAGCCCAATTAATATTTCTTTAATTCTAGAATGTAGGGAAGTTACCTTTTCTCCCTTTTCAAGCTTGATACTTGATAATTGGGAGCGGAGGAGGTCTCTTCTAGCTAGCTTTGCCTCCGAAGTGCCTTCATGAAGTTCAACCAACTTCTCCCACATCTCCTTGGCACTTGAGCACTCCCCTATTCTATTTACTTCTTGTTGAGGGAGCACATTGTATAGGTGGTGCTTGGCCTTTGAATTTGCCAAGTATTCTTCTCTTTGCCTTTTGCTCCACCTAGATTTCTCCAATGGCTCCCCATTCTCGTTCCTAGGCAACTCGAAACCGTTTTCCATTATTAAAAGGATTTCAAAGTCGGTTTCGAAGAAAACCTCCATTCTCTTTTTCCACCAAGAGAATTCGCCGTCGAACTTTGGAGGGTGGATGTTTGAGCCGGCCATTTACTTGTTGAAGTGCTCTCGCGGCGGTTAGTCCTTGAAGAGCGACCTTGCTCTGATACCACTTGTTGGCCGGCTAGAGGGGGGTGAATAGCCCTCGTTCGTTGGACGTCGTAATTCACTCGTTCTTTTGCTCGTCTACACAATCGTTAGCGCAAGCGGAAGCAATAAACTAAGACAAGCAAATAGAAATAAAACAAAGACAATACAAACACGGAGATATAACGTGGTTCACGGCTACGCCGCTAATCCACGGTTCGATTCGTCCACGGTGAATCACTCCGAAACCCAATCACTATTGGTCTCTCCTTTGCACCAAGCTAGGTGGAGGTAACCTTTACAAACACTCCTCTTACAAATAGAATGGAAATAAGCTTGAGTAAGAGGATGGAAAGCTATAGGGAACTTTGGGAGAGTATTAGAGCATAAGCATTAGCCTCCCAAACCCTTACCCCCTTCCTTTTTATAGAGGAAGAGGGTTTCTTCCCGTTGACACAGGATCAGTCGACTGATGCCCTCGATCAGTCGACTGATCCCGTAGCCGTTGCCCAATAACGGCCGCTTTCCACGTTGGATTCCATCCAACGGTATTGGCATCAGTCGACTGATGGGACCATCAGTCGACTGATGCTCGATCAGTCGAGTCGACTCCATTCTGTGCCCGTGCACAGTTCCATCAGTCGATCGCTTTCGGGCCGATCATTATCGATCATCAATGGCGATCGCCAAGCCCTAAACCGGTCTTATACTACCAATGATCAACCCATCGACTAGAGCGATCGCGCATGACATGGCAGTCGATTGGTGTCGGGAAAACCCATCTGACACTTGGTCAAATGGCCAAGTTTCACCTAAGAGCTACCCTTCCCGGGTTACAATCGCTCACTCTCATCTCTCGGAGTCTCTCGCCTTCGAAGTTCTCTTCGTTCTCGGCCACGTCCCTCGGCAGCATCAGGCGCACGGCTCTGCAATGCTCCTTCGCGTCTCTTGCCTCGAAGTCTACTTCCTCCGGCTTCACTCCAAGCTTCTCGTCCGGCGGTCCCTCGGATGCTCCAAGCGCACGGCTTCCGCAAAGCAATCCTTCACCGACTCAAGGCCCGAGTGATGAGTTGGTGAAACTCGCCATGGCTCCATGTGCGAATTACTAAGTCCTGCACGACTTCAACGCACATATCAAATCAACAGTACCAACCTAACTTAAACCCTTTGCCACACCATCAAAACCATATCACGGCAAGAGATTGCCCTAACAAAGTCTTACAGCAGGTCACTCCAATAAACTAGTTACCCATAACCAGCATCCACGTTTAACTCTCGACATCACAATGTCTCTAGCCAGTGAGAAGAAGCTGCTTGGATAAATCAAGGTGTATAACCCGTGCTAGTCTCACATAATCGATGATGTCCGAACCCATCAATTCATCGACTGGGGAATATTTCAATACTTCATAATTACACATGTAGAGATACTCACTAGTTGTGATCCAATCATAAATTTTCTCATGCTATGAATCGTATTATAGACATTCAATAAATGAGTTTAAGATCCAATCAAACACATATGAGATGTGCACTCAAATAGTGAATCTTTATTTATCAAATAAATAGTCATAAGGTGATTGCCTTAGGACACCTCTCAAACATAACAGACTCTCACTTAGCCTAAAGTCAATCGTCATGGTATCCAATCCTATAGTCTGTGACGTGACTCTAAATCATACTTTGTGATAGAGTCTTTGTCAAAGGATCCGCTAGGTTCCTTTCTGTGGGAATCTTCTCGATTTGTATTTCTTTCCTGCTGATAATTTCTCTTATTAGATGATATCACCGAAGCACGTGTTTGGATCGTTGGTGAGACCTGGGTTCCTTTGCCTATGCGATAGCTCCAGTGTTGTTGCAGTAAACTGGTAATGCTTCAACAATGGACGTAACCACCCCAAGTTCGGATATGAACTTCTTGATCCAAACTACCTCCTTTGCTGCTTCAGAAGCTGCAATGTATTCTTCCTCCGTGGTAGAATCGGCAACTGTGTCTTGTTTGAAACTTTTTCAACTCACTACGCCTCCATTCAGTGTGAATATATACCCAAACTGTGACTTAGAGTCATTCTTGTCTGTCTGGAAGATAACATCTGTATACCCGCGTGTAACCATATCACCTCCTCCATATACCAAGAACATATCCTTAGTTCTTTTCAAGTACTTAAGGAATGCCTTGACAGCCACCCAATGATCCATTCCTAGATCTGAATGGTATTTGCTCGTGACACTCAGAGCATATGATACATCGGGCCTCATACATAATATAGTATACATAATAGATCCTATTGCAGAAGCATAAGAAATCTTATTCATGCAAATCCTCTCATCTTCTGTGCAGGGATACATAGACTTTGAAAGGTGAATCCTATGTCTCATGGGAATATAACCTTTCTTGGATTCAGAAGTCTATATATGTAGACTGCAAAAGACCAAGCAACCTTTTCGATCTATCTCTACATATCTTAATCCCGAGGATGTAGGTCACTTCTCTCATGCCTTTCATGGAGAATATTTTGGATAATCAAACTTTGACTGACTGTAAAATAGATATATCGTTTCCTATGAATAATATGTCATCAACATATAATATTAGGAACACGATTGCACTCCCACTAACCTTCTTGTACACATAAAGTTTATCAGAATTTTATGAGAAATCAAACTCCTTGATCGCCTCATCAAAATGGATATTCCAACTCCAGGATGCTTGTTTCAGTCCATAAATGGACCATTGAAGCTTGCATAATTTGGTTTTGTCAAACGATGTGAAACCCTCGGGTTGTATCATATACACATCCTCATGCAGGTTTCCATTAAGGAAAGTTATTTTTACATTCATCTATCATATCTCATAATCATAATGAGCTGCTATAGCCAGGAGTATCCGAATAGATTTAAGCATGACAACTAGTGAGAAGGTCTCATCATAGTCAATATCTTGCTTTTGACGATAACCTTTTGCTACCAATCTAGCTTTATAGGTAATCACATTATCATCCATGTCAGTTTTCTTCTTGAAAACCCACTTGCACCCATAGGCGTGATGCCTTAAGGTGGATCCACCAAGTTCCAAACTTGGTTTTCATACATGGAATCCATTTTCGATTTCATGGCTACTAGTCATTTATCCCTTTCTGAACTTTTCAAAACTTCTTCGTAACTAGTATTCTCATCCTCAATGAGTAACACATCATTAGATTCACTTATGAGAAATCCATATCTCTCAAGAATCTTATGTGACCTGCCAGATCTGCGAAGAGGTGGTGTAACGATAGGTTAAGTCATTATCTCATCATCGTGAATAATCGACTGTGGTTCCGATATAGGTGTCTCTTTAGTGTCTATTGGAGTTTCTTGAACTTTTTCAAGTTCAAGCTGACTCCCACTGTTTTCTTGCAAGAGAAACTCTTTCTCTAGAAATACAACATTCCTTGAAACAAACATTTTTTGTTCCAAGGGATGATAGAATTGGTAACCCCTCATTTTCTTGGGGTATCTAATAAATAGACACTTATCAGACTTAGCATTCAGCTTGTCTGATGTAGTCCTCTTCACGTAAATAAGACATCCCCATGTCTTCAAATAAGGCAACTGGGGTTTCTTACCAGTCCATATCTGATATGGAGTAGCAGAGACTGCCTTAGTCGGGACTCTATTCAACAAGTGAATAGTTGTCTCAAGTGCGTAACCCCAAAAGGATTTGGGAAGACTTGCATGATTCATCATCGATCTCACCATGTCCAACAAGGTTTGATTTTGCCTTTCTGATACACCATTATGTTACGGTGTATAAGGCGGAGTCCATTGAAACAATATACCATTGTCCCTTAGATAATTCTGAAACTCTTAGCTTAAGTACTCGCCACCTCGATCAGATCGAAGTATCTTAATACTTTTACCAAGTTGTTTCTCTACTTCATTTTTGAATTCTTTGAACTTTTCAAAGGCTTTATATTTATATCTCATAAGATATACATACCGAAATCATGAGTGATCATTGATAAAGGTAATGAAGTAGCTATAACTTTCTTGAGCATGAATTGACATTGGTCCACATACATCAGTATGTATGAGACCAAGTAACTCTTCCACTGGCTTACCCTTTCAAAAAAAAGGCAACTTTGTCATCTTGCCTTGTAAGCATGATTCATATGTATCAAATGAATCCAATTCAAAAGATTCTAGAATTCCACTCTTGTGTAACTCTAACATGCGCTTCTTGCTTATATGGCCAAGGCGACAATGCCACGTATAGGAGATTAACTGATCATCCTTTCAAGCACGTTTATTGCTTGCTTCGATATTGAATATGTCACTGGATGTATCTAACACATAGATACCATTGCATAAAGTTCCAGTGCCATAAAAAATATCATTCAAGGTTATATAACAACAATTGTTACTAAACGTCAAATGGTAACCCTTTCTATTTAAACAAGAAATATAAATAATGTTCTTTATTAATGCAGGAACAAAATAACAATTGTCCAGTTCTAAGACAAGTCCACTAGGAAGCTTCAGCAAATATGTTCAGACTGTGATAGCTACAACCTTTGCTCCATTGCTGACTCGCAGATTCGCTTCTCCCTAGACAAGTCTTCTGCTATCCCTTAGCCCCTGTATGTCATTACATATATGTGAGTCACACCCGGTATCCAATATCCAAGCGTCAAAGGAAATAGCATGATAGTCAATAATGAAGATACCTAAAGAGGATGGGGCATCAGATGTCAGCTTCTTCTTCAAAGACTCAAGATAGATCTTGCAGTTCCTTCGCCAATGGCCCATCTTGCCGCAATGATGGCATGTGCCCTTTGGAGTTGACTCTCTAGTCTTGGTCTTCTTCTTCTTCCCCTTTGGTTGTTGCTTTGACTTCTTCTTAGAACCTTTCTTCAAGGAGTCAACCAACATCACCGTCTTCTGTTCTTTAGTCATAGAAGGTTCTACAATCTTGAGCATATTGATCGGCTCGGGAATGGTGGATTCAAGATTGTTCATCCGATAGTTCATCACAAATTGTGAGTAACTCTTGGGCAAACTATTGCAGAATTAAGTCAATACTTAATTCATGATTCATCGCAAACCCTAGTGATCCTAGCCGCTCAATGTACCCATTCATCTTTAGTACAAACTGTTCTACAGATGAACCCTCCTCCATCTTCGAGCTAAAGAGAAGCTTCGAGACCTCGAACCTTTCAGATCTCGACTGCTCATCGAAGAGTTCACAAAGATGATTATTGGTTAATCATCGTGTAAGCATCCATATGTTCATGCTGCTTTTGCAGCTCAGGAGTCATCGTTGCTAGCATGATGCAACTGACAAGCTCAGAATCAGTCGTATGCTTCTGATGGGCCAACATTTGGTCCGGAGTTGCATCATGTTCAAGACTGGTGGGAAGAGGCTCTTCAAGGACATAAGCAAGCTTCTCAACCTTGAGAACAATTCTCAAGTTTCGAAGACAGCCCAAGAAGTTAGGCTCAGTCAGTTTGTTCAATTCCAAAATCGAACGCAGATTAACAGACGACATTATCAAATGATTAACCTAGAAATACAAAATCAAGAATGTAAGAGAGATGATTTGATATGTAAACAATTTACATATTAGGCTTCCACTCACTTTTTGAATTTAAGAGCCCTTACTTTGAATTCGGGAGATCATAGATTTTCTCCGAGTGGGTTGATATCCACTGTAGATAAGAACAACCTTGACGTTAGGCCAACAAGCTATTCTTAGCTATAGTGGTAGGTATCAAGTATACCGATTACATATCGCGTATATGTAACTATCACATTATATTATCAACTATTTGAATGTTCACATAAATATCGGATTGTTAATACATTAATAAGTATACATCAAATGTATATCACCCGACTTCACCTCTATCCACATTGACTTTGGCATGAGGTCAACAAGTCAATACTTCAAGTTAAAGCCAACCCGTTAATCATGAGATCGTATCTCTATAGTTCGAGCATATCTAAGTTCAGGTTGAGCTTGACGTGGGTCAATAACTCAAACAAGAAATTAGACTCTATTCTTACTATATTAACAGTAGGTGTAAGCTTTAAAATTTGTATAAGGGTTTTAGGTCTCATCCTCATGCATATGTTCTACCTATATGACATCGCACACATGGCATATATGATGACATGTCACGACACATGCATGACAAAATACATCTAATCATGGCATACTACATGGGATGTGATGTGACCTGATTATGTCATAGTTGTCATTATATTATTTTAGAATAAAATATGATTAGAAATTTGACTTCTATAAATCAACATTCCTTGATTAAATTAGGAAATAATTTCCAAATTTAATATCATATTTTTGTCTAGGGAAAAATATTAAAGATAGAATATATTTTAGAATCTAGATTTCATAAATCATGATTCTTTAATTAAAAAAGGATTTAAATCCGAATTTAATATTATATTTTATCTAGGAAATATATTAGAAATAAAATATGATTTAGAATCTTGATTTTCATATATCATGATTCTCTAATTAAATAAGAAATTAATTCAAAATTTAATTTCATATTTTATTTGGTAATATTTTCAGAAATAAAATATGTTATAGAATATTGATTTTCATAAATCAAAATTCCAAAATTAAATTAGGAAATAATTTCCAATTTAGTCACATACTTTATTTAAGGAAATAAATACCTATCAAGAAAATCCAATTAATTAAGAAATAATTTCCAAATTAATCTCTCTTGATCGAATATTTCTAAAAATATAATTTCCTAAATTATCGAATTTTCATATTTGGAATTTTTTTTCTTAACAAATTAGGAAACTTTCCAAAAGTGGAAATTTTACCACAATAGAAAATTTTCCAAAATAATTCTACGACCAACTACGACTTCGTAAAATCTATTTTACGAATATGTCGAAGCATGGTCTGGCTCTGATACCACTGTTGGGTTGTAGTCGACGTGTAGATGTGCTTTTATTGTTTCATAAACGAATGCAGCAGAATAAAATATAATAATTTCCTAAATTATTACAACACACACATCCATGCATACAAGATTACAACACATGCAGACATATCTGCCAAATAAAATTTTACATTAAATTAAGAATAAAACCAATTTATCTTAGGTATACCTTTCAGATGATATTGAGCCGGAAGGGCATCAACCATACAACGCTCGCAGAGCTTTGTCTCTACTCGTGTCCACACCGAATCTTCGGAGGGATGACTTCTCTAAGCCACGAGTTTGACCTTCTCTTCGCTACTAGAAGAAGCAAGAAGGTCGGGTGATTGGAGAGCAAGAAAGTCAGCCCAACAAAATAGGAAACAACTCTTGTTTCCATGGTGGTCGGCGGCAAACTCCAAAACCCAACTCTCCTAGGTTTGGCCAAGGGCACAAAGGAATAAACCTTTGTTCCAAGCCTTAGCCGAAGTTCCCCACTCCCTTGGGGAGGAGTTGGCCTGACCTAAAGCAAGAGATGGACTTGCTAGGGTCGGCGACAAAGAGAACCCCAACAACTCTTGTTGGCGGCAAGAAGAGGAAGAAGAAGAAGGAGTAAGCAGCAAGGAGGAAGAGAAGAGGATTAAGCACGACCATTAATTAGGTTTTAGCCTTTATAACTCTTTATATAGGCTCTAAACCTAATGGGTTATGGGTTAGTGGATCAAATCCATAAGTCCATAACCATTAAGGCTTAATCTCATCCATTAAACCCTAATTGAGCCCTTAACCAAAAGAAGGCCCATTTAATTAAAATCAAACGGGTTTGGTTTATAATTAAAACTCTTAATGCCCAACCCGTCTTCATAAAACGTGCTCCTTTCGCATTTCCGACTTGACAAATATTTTCATATTTGTCATGCGTTCGGTCCAACCAAACTTGATCTCTCTCGATCTTGAGAATCCAATTCTCAAACTCGTCTTTAAGTCTTTTCGAAGGATTCGTTATGCATGTGACCTTATAGATTCTCGATTTATGTTGGTCGTCCATAATTAACCATTAATTATGGAACGATCATGAGTGACACCTAGTAGTACATCATGATCCCCAATTAACCGAAAAATCAACGGTTGATCTCGGAACCATTTTCGAACTCTTCAACAACTACAATGAATCGTACCTCGTTCCTTTCACTCGTCTTATACCCACTTGGTTCAGGACATGGTCTATTGTGTCATCCCCCATTAGGCTAACTACGTCACATCTAGCCCAAGTAATACTTCGTCATCCAGTGGATTCTAATTACTTTGACATGTATCCAAGAGTACCATACTCTTCACATGTAATGCTTTGGCCAAAGAATTTGAGTAACAATTTGACGAGTGGTCATAGGGTATACATCTCCTTGCAAGGAGCGATGAATCCTTTGTTGGCTATTCAATCACCTTCGGACACTTCGACTTATACCTAATCATCCCTTACCCACACTTCTGTAGAGATGTATCGACTAAGATATCAAAGTATAAATATTTATGACCAAGATGACTTGAATACCTCAAGTCGAAGGAAACTCGCACTCGATCTGCAGTAATAACTTCACTGACATATCTTATATGTAGAAGACCATGTGAAATCTTGCAGCAAGTCACTCCAATGAACTAGTTACCCATAACTAGCATCCACGTTTAACTTTCGACATCACAATGTCTCCAGCCAATGAGAAGTAGCTGCTTGGATAAACCAAGGAGTATAACTCATGCTAGTCTCACAAAATCGATGATATCCAAACTCATCAATTCATCGATTAGGGAATATTTCAATACTTCATAATTACACATATAGAGATACTCACTAGTTGTGATCCATTCATAAATTTTCTCATGCTATGAATCGTATTGTGGATATTCAATAAATGAGTTTAAAATCCAATCAAATGCATATGAGATGTGCACTCAAATAGTAAATCTTTATTTATCAAATAAATAGTCATAAGGCGATTGCCTTAGGACACCTCTCAAACATAACACCTAGTCCACGCCACAAACCTACACTTGCACTGTCTTCTTTTTCTACCTTTGAGCAGGATGCAGGTACATCAGTCTATGATTTCTCCGAGTTCTAATCGCGTCACGATGACATTCACACTGAGCACCAGACACAGGGGCAGCGGTGTTAGGAGTATAGGACCTATACACAGACAGAGTTTCAGGACCTCCAAGAGCATTTCCAACTGGCCGAGGAGTTCTACGGCTAGACCCATGATTATTTTCAGGAAGAGGTTGTCTACCGCAGGGAGGTACGATAGTTCATGTGCGATAGCACCAGCGGTTGAGCTCCCGATTCTCCCAGGCACCCGACATGCTGAGACTGCCAGATTTGCCACCTCAACAGCCATACTAGTGGCACGGTATTATTTAAGTCTGGGGGAGATCCAAATTTTGATATGCTCTTCTACCAGTGTTAGTTTCTCTTTGATATCTAGGTTTATTTTATTTGCATTTATTTGGTCATGCATATAGTGTTTAGGTTTCTTCCAGCACTTAGTTGTTAGTCACTTTAAGCTGCCTTAGTGATGTTTTCAAAAATTTTCACGACCTATTTCCATGCTATAGATAGCTTAACTTTATTTACCTTGTGGTACTTTATTTTTGGATGCTTTGATGGATGTTCTAGATTTTCACTTGTTAGCTTTTATTTTCACCTACACTAATCGAATATTCAGAAAGGGAGAATCTATTACATACGTAGTTATGATTCATCCTAATAGTCTAGTACTTTGGGATCTGTAGATGACTCTAGATTTAGCATTTTAGTTACTAGAGACGCTCGGATTGTGTAAGCTCATTCGGAAAAATCAAAATCCCTGTGAGCATAAGGGGAACAAATGTTCCTTGAAAAGAGAAAAGAAAAGAGAGAGAGAAAATAGAAAAAAATTGTGAGGTTAAACAAAAGAGAGAGAGAGAGAAAACAAATATTATTTTTGAGGGATAGAAAACAGTTGTCATGGGTGGAAATGATTTGGTGCCCCTTTGAGACCGAGTTAGGTTACTAGGGAAATACCTATCAATTTCTCTCAATACCGAGCACGCCTTTGAGACTTTATGCTAATTCTAGGGAACGACTCTCGCTTAGGGCAAGTAAGTGCCTAAAAGCTGGAGACCTTAGGAAAGCTATAGGATGATGACTTAACTCACTATGTAATGAGCATCCCCTAGGAAATTTTCTCAGCGCGTGCACGAAAAGCTAACCTAGTGAATCTTTAGAACATATCTATTTGCTTTGATTGAAAATACCACTTGATAATTTTAGTTGGCTTGCTAAGTACAGAACAATACTTTTAAATTTCATGGCACTTAGGTTTGCTTGAGGACAATCAAAGATCTAAGTCTAGGGGAAATGATGTGAGCAAATCATATAGGATTTTTGGAGTAGTTTTAGCACACATCTCATTACATTTCATACTTGTTTCATGTATATTCTCCCTTGTTTTTCATTCATTTACTATTTTCTAGTTTGTGATCTATTTTTGTTGTTTTTATGTGTAGGACGTCATTTTTGGAGCAAAATGGAGCATTTATTAGAGCTCGAACTTTATGGAACACGCTCTGGCCATGTCCCAAGACATGGGCATGTTTCCGAAGCAAAACGGATCAAAAAGGAGGCTCCAGAGTGACACATGGTCGGCCGTATGAAATTCACACGGTTGTGTTAAAATTCTAGCTCAATTTTCAACCTAGAATTTAGCAGTTTCCATCCTTGCACACGGTCGACTGTGTGGCGGCACTGTAAATTCGAGGAAATAGGGTTTTTCCAAGCACTTATGGAAAGCCGGAGCCGCCTCTATGTATAGGAAACTCGTCTAAGAGGCTGGGGATCATGAGGGGAGCCACCCTAGGGCTCCCAAGCCCTAGAGGAGGCACGACGGCTGGGAGGCTCACAACGGGGAGAGAGGAAGCGGCTCAAAGACCAGGATCTACATCCCAACGCCTTGGAGAACAACCAAGACATACATTGGATCCATCTGAACGTACTATCTCTTTTCTTTCAACTATTTGGATTGTAATGATCTACCTTAAGATGTCTTGTATTTATTCTCATTCATTTATGGAGTAGATACTTCGATTCTAGGATTAGGGAGTAGCCTATCTTGATTTGTAAACAGTATATTGCAATGAATCCATGTTTGCTTGCATTGTTTTCGATTGCTATATATTTATGCTTTCTTTTTATTCTATGAAATGAGTATTCATGGTCCAGATTTATTGTGTTAATCCGATTTAGATGTCAAAAGCACTAGGTCATATTTTAGAGGTATGGGGAAGGATCGAAAGGAGAACCCAATCCTCCGAACCATAGAGAATTAAGATGTGGGGGAATCGACTATGAGTGAGGAGTTAATCCACTAGGGTTCTCGTGACAAGTTCCCTATGCAACTAAGGTTACCCCACAAGTAGATTGATTTGCCATGAGGACACATAGGTATCATAGAACGTAATGAACCTATTCTAGCAGAAGGCCCAAAGTAGGAGAAATTAACTCTAGAAGGGTTGTAGGACCCAATGACAGGGGGCCTCCCAAAGATAGCAATCCTTGAGCTCTGATGATCCAAAAGATAAACTTGGCTAGGAATAGAGTAATCCGGTGTAGTTTCAAAAGATTGCATTGGATAAAATAAGATATCCTACCTACATGAATAACCATTGAGAGTTAGGAGTAAGACATATGTTTATAATCATTTAAGTGAAATCGAAATCTTAGAATATTTAAGGAACTTTGAGCTCACCTTCACTTTCTCCAAGTGACACCGTAATTGAGTTAGGACCATCGTCAACCTCGCACACCCGACTAGCAAGATATTTTACTCCGAACAAATGACATCTACTGGACAAATGGTATTCGAATCACAATCTCGGTGGGATCGATATTTTTATTACTTGATGGCAACCGTGCACTTGCGGACGTTGAGCACGAACACAAGCTTCGAATCCTTGGCGATCCTCGTCGGAGATTTGAGGTCGTGTTCACGTGCATCATTACCGAAACCAATGTTCAAGGGGGAGTCATCCTAGCAAGGATAAAAGAGGAGCTTCATATGTAAGGGGAGCTAAGGTAAACCCTAAGGTATATTTTAATAATTCTCTTACTTTATGTCATGATAAAAAAACATGCTAAGAATGGTTTTAATGCACTTGTAATTGTTCATGATCAAAAGCATGCTAGGAATAAATATTTTTGTTTATGTGCTAAGGACAACACTAGAATTTAGGCCTAAGGACAACACTAGAGTTATCACTTCAAGAATGATCCCACCTAAGGATAACAAAAACCTAGGCAATAATCTCAAGAAAACTAGACATATGCCTAGGAAGAAGAATATCTCAAAAAATAATGGAAAAAATAAAACTTGAGGTATTAGAAAAGGAAAATCAAGCATTGAGGTCAAAGCTTAAAAATTTAGAAAAGACCCTTAATAAGATGGAAAATTCGATTATTAAAGGGTTTAGTAGTCAAAATCTAGGTGTTGGGAGGCAAGAAATGCCTAAGGACAAAAAAAATTTGGGTTACAAGTCTAAGTCCAAGGGAAAATACAAACCTACCATAGTGTTCCATTTAACTATGGAACTAATAATAGGTCTAGAAAAGTCAAGGTCACAAGGGAAGTCATCCCTAGAGTTGACCATGGCAATAGTCAAGTGACTAAGATTTCTAATGAGCCTAGGAAAGTCACTAGCAAGGTTACAAGAGAAGTTATCCCTAAGGTTAACCTTGATAAGACAAAAATGACCAAGATTTTCAAGCCTAGGAGGGTCATTAGGAAGATACTAAGGGAGGTTATCCCTAGTGAGTACCTAGTAAACCTAAGGATCTCAAATAGATTTTGGGTTCCTAGGACCATGATCCCTTCACGTTAGATGAGTTTATGGTGTGTCAACTTTAAGTAGATGGGTAGTTAACCTAATCATGGTAGAGTTGACACTTTAGGACATTTTCAAGATAATGTGATACCTTGAAAATGAGATAAGAAATATATCCTAAAAGATCTTAGGATGTGCCAATTAGAATTATGAAGTTGAAAAATTGATTATAATTGACACAAGTTTAAAATTAAAAGTGTGTCACTTTGGATTTTGGTACACTTGGAAGATTGAGTAATTATGGAAAATTGACCTAATCCTAGAAAATGACAATTAAGTTTAAAATTTAGATATTTATATACCTTTACTTTGCATATTTGTCATGTCTTGTTTGTCATATGACATGTCATGATATCATGCTTAATATGATTATTTAAAATGCCATGATAGTGATTAAATTGATTAATGGCATGATTAATACTTAGGTTTATCTATATCATGTCATGACATCATGAATCATGAGCAAATATTTTTTAATTATACAAATCATTTATATCATGATCATAATTCATGCATTAGAATTATTAAAATTGAATTTAAGGATAAATGACATTATTTGATGTCCTAAATAAAGAAATCAAATGGATATGCCTAAATAAAATGCACGAACCCTTAAATTTAGGGAAGAATAAATTCACATCTCACAAAATCAGTAGGATGACATGTATGTGTATTGATATACTCTAGACACATGTGAGATGTTAGGAAAATGAGTTAGGTTCATGTGCTTATATAGTACATTTATATAAACTCAAACTCATAATATAACATGAGAAAATCATGAGAAAAGCTAACGTACAAGTCATGTATATCTAGCTCATAGACCATGATTGAAATTAAAGTTTTGAAAATTATTTTTTTTAAAAAAATATTTTGAGAAACCTTGGTGAAGTCTATCTTTTGATAGAAACCACCATTGACAAGATTGACACAAAGTTAGGCAAAACATTGAAGGTTTCAATGATTTTGAACTTTATTTCATTCTTTCAAAATAATAAGTATTTTCATATAAAATTATTTTTCATCCATTGTATTTTAGATAAGTATTATACGTATGAAATTTCAAAATTTTTCAAATAACATATAATTACTTGTGATTTTTTAAAATTCAAACTGAAAGTCTGATTTCTGAAAAATCAGACTCCGATCGACTATTGTATGTATGCAGTCGATTAGTGGTAGTGGTAGTGGACTAGTTGCTAATACAGTCGACTGTTGATGATGATTTTGGATGAACAAAATTTGTTTAGCTCATTATCAATACCCCTATGTACCATAACTGCTCCTAACTCTATGATATGCTTAGAGAAGCATTGAAAGGGGTAAATTTTTATTGAAAATGAATAGGAGAGTTGATTAGGATAAGGATCAAAGTTTAAGGAAAGTTAAAGTTCAAGTTTGAACTTTTATCCTTATTTTTGATAATTTAGATTTCCTATAGGCTTAGGAACTCTCCAATAATATTGTTGGTGCAATGGTCAAGGGGGAGCAAGTCTCTAGGGGAAGTTTATTCATCAAGGGTTGATGGATGTTAAAAGGGAAAGAATGAAAGATTGCCTCTCATTTAGTGATAAAGATTTTATCACTAAGAAGGGTGGAGGCATCTAAGATGATTTTGCACTAAGGGAGAGAATGAATGATCTCATTGGTAGATGAGACATTGAAAATCTTGGTAGGTTTTTTAATGTATGCCAAAGGGAGAGAAATGAGGGTTTAAGTTAGGTAAACCTTAATTATGCTTTGGCATAAGAAGAGTCGAGTTGAGCTTATGGGATTGGCGAACTCAGAGGTATTGTCACCTAACATAAGGTATTATCAAACATCGAAAAGGAATAGATTGTTAATGCAATCTACTAAGGTCACGATTGACCAGACTTGAGTAGGACTCGAGTAGGATTTTGATATTTGATAATATTTATCAATTGTTTGACAATATGGGTTTGACTATATGACTAGTGGATGATTGGGATATCCAAGGTCATATGGGGGAGATTATGATGAGGAGATTGTTAGAGTAATCGGCCTTAGATCAAGATTGACCAAGCTCGAGTGAGACTCGAGTGGAAGTCTAAGATTGGATTCTTAGCAATGGAGAAGTCCAAGTATGGATACTTGACAAGGAAAGTTCAAGATTGGATTATTGACAATGGAGAAGTCCAAGTATGGATACTTGGTAAGAAAAAGTCCAAGGGTAAAGTCTTGGCAAAGAAAAGTCCAAGTATGGATACTTGGCAAAGGAAAAGTCCAAGGGTATAGTCTTGGTCATGTAAGTCCAAGTGTGTAGTATTGGCGACTAAAGTTCAAGTGTGTAGTATTGACGATGAAAGTCCAAGCATTGAGGTTTGGCAATGAAGAAGTCTCGGAGGCACGACCTCTTGGCAAAGATGGTCCATTAGCATGACAAGGCTGATGGAAGCACTTGAAGGCTAGGGCCAAGGGTGAGGAGTCATGGACTCAAACTAAGGGTTTAAGGTTGATGTAAGCGGCTTGAAGGCTGAGGTCTAGGCTAAGGGTACCCGATGGCATGCTGAAGTCGATGGAAACACCAGAAGGCTCACGCGAAGGGTGAAGGAATCATGGAGGACTTGGATAGACCCTGAGGGCGTAACACTGATGGAGGTGGCTTGAAAGCTTAAGTCTAGGCCTAAGATAAGTGTCAAGTATAAGAGGATCATACTTGGGTTAAACCTCACTTTTGAGGTTTACCAGTCGATTAGTGGTATTGGTCAGTCGACAGGTCGAGTGTTCGGCACTCGGGAGACTTAGTTGACTCGAGCAATCAACTGGAGTTATGACCCAGTCTACTGGTGAGTAGTTGACTGTGGCTCGACTGCTGACTATAGCTCTAGCAGTAGACTAACCACTGGCAGTTGCCATGGATGAGCAGTCGACTAGCCTTAAGTGAACAGGACATTGAAGGTCTTGTAGTTGATTGGAAAGTCTACTGATGGATTGGTAGTTGACTAATGGTAATGATAGTCGACTACCCAAGTGTCCGTTGGGTGAAAGCTGACGTGGATTAGTCCATTGTGAGACAACATATAGGCGAACAGTCGACTGGAGCTTTTGGCAGTCGACTGTTAGGCGAAAATTCAGCCAGACGCAGGTTATAAAAGGAGCTCACCGTGAAGGATTTCGAAGTGATTCTTAGGTGATTTTGAGGCAAAATACTGCTGCATTTCAAATCTTCAAAGGCATCTAAAGCAACGAAAGCATCAAGTAATCAAAAGCATTCTCTTGTAAAACATTCCTTATATTTCTTTTATTTGCTTCTTGTATTTGATTGTGTTTTGTTATTTATTATTGTAAATACTTATTGTAAGAAGTTTTTTCACCTCGATATTATACTGAGAAGGAGAAGTTCATAGTGACGGTAGATCACTAGAACACTGTTGTGGAGTAAGAACTAAGGTTTCAAACTACGTAAAATATTTATCTAGTGATTGTGTCATATTTTGTATTTGTATTCCGCTGCGCTAACGCTTTGTAGACAAGTACGAATACGATCGAAGCACAAAATCGAAGAAATATTATTCATCCATCCCCTTTAACCACTGGTGGAGCTAGCCCGGGGCTAATACCCGAGCTAATCATCCGACGAGAAAAGGATCCCAGGCTGAACTCAGAATAAATTTAAAAAAAAATTTGCATTGTGCTACAGTGTCAAAAAAAAAAATTTCCTCAGGCTGAAGCCCGAATAATCTTATATGTGGCTCCGCCCTTACCTCTAACACACCAAACAGTCCCCAATAATTAAGTCTGCACAGGTTTTATAAAGCTAGTTGTTTTTCTTTGCAATTACTACTCTTAGAAATACTTGGATAAGCAGTGAGATTACCAAGAACCATATAAGGGCAATATCAAAGTAATAATAGTGCCTCGTTAAAGATCCAAAAAAAAAAATTTACACACCCGTAAGTATATATAAAACCAAACTTTATTATTTATGAATATGAGTAAAAATTTTCATTGATTATCAAATAAATTTATGAAATACAAATAGATCTTTTAATTATTCCATAAAAAAGTTATCCATAAAATAGAAAAAAAAATTCCCATGTCTCAGAATAAGTTTCAATGTTGATTGCATCTCATATGTAAAAAAATTAAAATCGTCATATTAGTAATCCTTTTTAGTTGTCCTTGATAAAAGGACAGTAAATCGAGCAGATACAAACATGGTTTGTCCAATAGATTTGAGCGTTCTAAAGGAGCGACTCTTATTTAGAGAAAAATTCATAAATATATAATAGCTAGAGATCAATTTAGAAATTTTTAATTATCCATGTGAATATCATAGTGTCATAGTTTAGGGACTGATTGCACCTCAGATGAATTTTAAATATAGCATTGCTCAATAATCTGCTATAGGTATTTAAAATTTAAAATAAGATACAAAGTTTAAATTATTGGACTTAAATTTATCACCAAATATCATCATCTATTTAACCACAAAAGAGGAATTATAATCATTTAATTGTGTTGACAAATTAGCTCAATTCCACTAAGTTAACTAGTTTGACATATTTTTTATATTAAAATGAATTGGTCAAATTGGATAGTCAACTTCGATCAAGTTAATTGATTAGTCAAGTCAAACAAAATGAGTGACCAAGCAAATTACATAAGCTGGCTTCACTGGGACCGTGCCAATGGATTAGATTAGTTTGTTTGATTGAGTCGCGAAGCCAAATCAACTTATTATGTTGATAAAATTGATTGCCAAAGCCAAATGAGATGGATCAATCAATTCATATAAAAAGCAGCGATTTACCAAACAGTGCTCCTGAAGTTTGAAATTGTTCAAAAAATACCTCATACTTTAATATTTATCAAATAGCACATTTAATTCCCTTTTTACCCTTCAAAAATAACGCACTTAATTTCCGAACGTGATGTTGAAAATTCAAATCTCAGCTCCCAGCACCACTGTGATGTTGGAATTTGAATTTCCAACACCACAATGGTGGTGCAATCCCAACACCACCATAGTGGTGCTGAGATTTGTAATTCCAACACTACTCCCAGCACTACTTGGTGGTGCTGGGATTTATAATTTCAACACTATTTCCAGTACCACGTTCGGAAATTAAGTGTATTATTTCTGAAGGGTAAAAAAAAAATTAAGTACATTATTTGATAAATATGAAAATATAAAGTACCTTTTAGATAATTCTAAACTTCAAAAGTGTTATTTGACAAAAAGAAACACAACCAGTTTGCTCAACAAAATAGCTAGTCCTACTCAAACTAATCGCATCGTCAATAACCAACTGGATCAATCGACTGACCTAATTTGATCGAACGAAGTTTCAAAAAAAAAATTAGTTTTTTTTCAGTGCTTCAAATTAAATAAAAGGAATATTTTCTAATATACTTTAGTACCATTTTCAAACAGTAAAAAACATCTATTTATTTTTAGAAAAATTTTAAAAAAGATATTTTACACATAAATTACTTTAATGCAGCCTTATATTTCTTTTTTTTTTTTTAATTTATTTAGAGCAGAAAGACGAACGGTAAAACTACGGACAACCCCATCCAAGACGAACTGTTCAGCGAATGAATTGGCGTTTGAAGCGTTATTTTATTGTATTTTTTCTATAATGCATGTGACTAATGTCGATGTAAAAGACCTTCTTAATTGTTTATCGAGTAAATTTAAAATATAATTTTGTATATTTAAAAAACTCTCTTATTTATTTTCTAAAAATTTTACGTGAAATGTCATTTTTATTTATTGTTATATTTTTGATAATTCGGATTGTATTTCATGATATTTTTTCTCCTTTGATTCAAAGCAGCATCGGGGTTTAACGGGCGGAGCCCAGTACAATTTTACTCGGACTTTAATTCTTTAATTCGGAGTTAATTTTTTTTTTTTTAAAGATGTTCATTTGGTCAAATTTTAATTTTTGAATAAAAATTTTATCGTCGGTTAGTTCGGAATCATTTTGTTAAAAAAAGATATTTCGGATATGATTGTTTAATGGAGTATTAAATAATTTTTATATAAAATATACTCTATCGATCATCAAGTACATCAAGAAAATAAATACTTATAATTCAACAGTTAAATTTGACGATGTAATTATATTTTTTTTATAAAATAGGTATGATGTCGAAGATGTACTTTGTTCAAAATGATAAATTTTTTATTTATATTCGATTCAGGATCGTTTGTCTAATTTTTTTTAAATTTAAAATTAAATTTATTCTAATAAAAATTTTAAATTATATTAATTTATAAAATATAGTTCTATTTTATCGTTGCACCGTCCTGTAAAAGTTGAATCTATTATAATTTTTTTGCCTCCGCGATTGGAGGGTTATCTTACTCCTGCAACTTCTATAAATAAAGCCCACACAGCCCTGTTTCCTTCGCACAGACCAAAAGCGAGGCAAAGGCTGCAAAAAGGGGGTTTCAGACTTTTTCTTCCCTCGATTCTCCGCTTTCTCTCGTTGTCCTTTTTGTTGTTTTCTTTCCCTTTTCTCAGAACAGAAAGAAATAAAACCACGAGATGGCCCGCCCTCTCGTCGCCGTCGCAGCCTCCCTTTCCGAGAGAACAGTTCTCTTTGCTGTCAATAGGTATCGACCTATTGTTCTCGTACAACTGATTCATCATGAAAATTGTCCAATCATGTGCGGAAATTAAATGTCGATAGGTTTTTTTTTTTCAGGAGAGGATTCGCGGCAGCGGCGGCCGCGGCTGCGGGAAAAAGCTTGGAGCGGAAGGTGGTGGCTGACTCCTCTTCCGGCGGCGCCGCTGCCTCAGCCTCGGCCAACTGTTGGGTGCCGGATCCGGAGACAGGGTTCTACCGGCCAGGCAACCTCCGGACGCAGGTGGACGCGGCGGAGCTGCGGGAGATGCTTCTCTCCCAGAAGCCATGAAGCAAATCTATGTTCCTTAATTTGAAAGAGATGATTAATGAATAAGATTTTTGGTGTGTAAATCATTTTTATCAGCTTTTGGGGAATAAAGAAGATCAGAATTTCGGCCAGCGGCGCAAGTCACTCAGGATTCAAAATTAGTTATATTAGCTGCTCGCTCGCAGGCGGAGGGATCGCATGTAAAATGATTTTCATCATCTCTCTCAACAGTAATCTCACGAGTCATTATTGTTCTTGTCCATACGGAGATGACATAGTAGCTAAAATAAATGGAGCTCATGAATAAAATAAAGATTAATTTTAGAGAAAATAAAATCTTTTTTTGATTCAGATAACTCCACGTGTCTTAATCACCATATCGATGTTCATAGAGTCATTCGTGATTTATTTCCCTCACAATGACTTGATGGAAGCTACTAAGTTGATAGATTTCAACCTTTGACGAACGAGTCATCGTCGTTCGTTCTCTCAGGCCATCTATCTTGAACAATCGATTTTGTTATCTCTTTAATGATAATAATTTTTTTATTGAATATGAAATAAAAAATTTAGATGATAGTATCCCCATGCACGAGTGATCATTATTGTCTCATTGGAATTTTTATTGAATAAAAAATAAAAAATTTAAATTATTATTTAACAATGAATTCTTTATTTGTTACAAGGAGAGAAAAAAAGACATGACGAGAAAAATGAGATGATATTAAAGATAAATTTAAAATAAATTATAATTAATATATTTATTATTTTATAAATATAATACTTCATTTTTTTTTATTTGGTATTTTAAAACATGTAAAATGACGGAGTTAATCATGAGACTGAGAAATAAAATAACTAATTTAAAAAAAAAATAGATGGAGCTAAAGTGGAGTGTTTTGATTCTCAGGACAAATAAATGACAAATGCTGGCGTTTAATTTATTAATAAACTTGTCTTTTTGACAAATAAGAAGGGCAAAAAATGCTTTAAAAACACTTTATATCCTAAAATTATTCTTATTTTATTTTAGTACTATTATAATAATTAAATAATATAATTAAAACTATTTTAATATTATTTAAAATTTAATTAAATATAATTGAACCCGTTTTGATTCTCTTAACTCTTTCCCAATTATACAAGAATTGAGAAATTGCATTATGCCTCCTATAATTTTTATCCTTTTTTTTTCTTTCAAAACCTAGTTTTTGTAGTTGATATATTCGTAAAAGAACATCGTTCGTTTGTTTGAGACCTATTTCTCCAAGACAAATTTTATTATCTTAGCAAAGATTTACATCGCTTGAGCAAAGCAAAAGTTGTTTAGACAAATAATCTAAACAATTGACAAGTAAGAGCTAAAGATAGCATTAGCGTTAATATGCTGTATTTTTTTATCAGATATTAATCGACAATGATTTCTATGCTCAAGAGGAATTCAATTATGTCCCACAGGGTATGATGTCGTAGTAAAGTTGAGACGGACTTTTTCAGAAAATCATTGTTCAAAATCCAACTATAACATATTTGAACGATGGGAGGTGATTTTGGATGAATGGAACCACATATGCTTTTTGAATTTACTTAATGGGCGTTCATGGAGTTGGGTGTTTATCTTCAGAACTAATCGGAGTTATTATTGAGGTCGGTGCCTCTCTCCAATTGACGTACTATTTGAATATCTGAATTATCAAAAATAATAATTATTTATTTAGGTACTGTGGAAAGTTGATGTGCATGCTAGGTATGCTATAAATAAATTAAATATTCAATTCTAAATTTAATGTTTAATTTATAAGAATTTTTTATATTTTTTTCTATAAGATCAATTAATTAAAATTCTTAAATAATTTATTAAACTAAATAAATAATTTTGAGTGTTCAACTTATTGATATTAGTGAATAGAGATAGTAAATTATTCTTAAATAATATTTGTAAATAGTATCCATTAATAAAATTTGTAAATTATATTCATTGACAAAGTTTCTATTAGATTTTTAAATAAACTCGTAAATAAGAAAAGTCTCAAAAATATTGTAATATTAAATTCACGTACCATATCCAAACAAATTCAAAGTTAAAAGAGCCTAATAACATCTAAATAAATCATGAAAAAAATCAAATTTAATAATTATTTTAATATCTAGATTAATTTTACATTTAATTTGATTTGACTTAATTTTCTCACTCAACAAACTTAAATGATATAAAATCTGATTCGATTCGACTTGTTCTAATTCATAGTATGCCCTCATATGAAAACTTATAAATGCCTGACCAATTGTAGATCTTAAAAAATTCACATATATATATATTTAAGAGTTCATGACTATTAAAGGGAAATTTAAGTTCTTCCAAACAAACAAGAATTGTAACATGAGAAAGAGAAGAGAAGTTTCGTTTTGTTATTAATTAGTGGATGGAAGTGATTAGGTGTGACAATACCAATCTAATGACAAACATCAAGGAGATTTATTATAAAACAAGTTGCTATTTTTGAAATGATCATCTAGCTTATCTGTTTGTTTGATAGGTACAGTGAATGTACCATGCAGAAACCTACTACAACTCATAAAAAATTGATTGACCTTAACAATTTGACTTTGAATTAAGCACTGAGAAACAAATAAACTATTGCAAGTGCATCAATTGAGATGGTAAGTAAATCCTAAACAAATTGGATTTGGATAGAATTTTTACATGCAGCTAATAAATACATTATCTTAGATTGTAAGTCAATTACTAAACAAATTAGATTACGGCAGAATTTTACATCCATTGGAAATTCAATACGCCTCTTAGGCTATGTTTGGAAGGAGATAATAAATACATTATCTTAGATTGTAAGTCAATTAGGTCTTACCATTTTACTCATAGTAATTAAGTTTTTTTATTTATATTAGGTATCATATACGATTTCTCTTTCTTATTAATTCTGATGGTCAATCAGCTCGGTCCCACGACGAACGTCACCGACTTAATGAGGTTGAATCAGGATAGCACAGAGTCAGCGTACGTTGGGAACCAGTGCTATACCAGGAGATCGACCGTTTAGCTATCATAGTATCATTTTTCCCTTCATGCAATTCAATTAGTTTATCCCATAATTCCTTAGAGTTTTCGAATGGACCCACCCTATTAAACTCTTCTTTGGTAAGTTCGCATTGTAAGATGTTAAGCGTCTTGTAATCGACTTGAGCCCTTTTTCTAATGTCCGAGGTCCATTTTTTCGGTTCTAACAGCTCACCCGAATCGTCTATCGGAGCTACGAACCCTTTCCTAATAGAAAACCAAATTTCATTCGCCTTTTTCAGTAGAAAAAGTCTTCTCCGTTGAAGAGAGGGAGACGAACGGTGACATTCCTAAATAAATAAATATTATAACAATAGATTTTTATTTAAATTAATTAAAGTTGAGGATTATTCTTAGAGTTGTTTAAATAATTTTTGTAAGAATTAAATCTATACCAAGTGCACAAATTAATGAATAATTTATTCTAAAAAAATTTTATTCTAGAATAAAAATTAAACTAAGTTTAGAAATTAATTAACAATTAATCTAATGCAAAAAATTAATTTAATTTACTAAATATATATAAAATTAATTTAATTAACTAAATGTACAAAAAATTAATTTAATGAACTAAATATGTAGAAAATTAATTTAATTAACTAAATATGTAGAAAATTAATTTAATATTATTCTAAGCAAGAAAAATTAATTTAAAATTATTTTAAGCAAGAAAAATTAATTTAAAATTATTTTAAGCAAGAAAAATTAATTTAAAATTATTCTAAGCAAGAAAAAATTAATTAAAATTATTCTAAGCAAGAAAAAAATAATTAAAATTATTTTAAGTAAGAAAAATTAATTAAAATTATTCTAAGCAAGAAAAATTAATTAAAATTATTTTAAGAAAAAAAATTGATTAAAATTATTCTAAGCAAGAAAAATTAATTAAAATTATTCTAATGCTAGAAAAATTAATTAAAATTATTCTAAAGCTAGAAAACTAAAGAAAACTATTCTAATACTTTCGATGGTGGTTGTATCAAATTCGGAGTGCCCCCGCTTTGATACCAATTGTAGGATCGCAGTAATTCGAGAGAGGGGGTGAATTTCGAAGTTTAATAATTTTCTTTAATTTAAAACTTATTAAATACGCAGCGGAAATTAAATACAATTCAAACATAGTCAGTTTACTTGGTTCACAACTCTAACTGGGTTGTTACTCCAAGGCTCATAGCTCTTCTTAGAGCTATCTCGACGGGCAATCACTATAGTACCCTCCGATTCGAGAACTCTCGACTTCGGAGGAGTTCGCATTTTACAAAGATAAGAGAAGGGTAACACACTACGTTCTTTTGAAGTTAAGTACACAAGCGAATAAATAAATAAACTTATAATCTACTTTATACCGACACAAATGAAGGATTGGATGTAGGCACGAGGTGTCGGAAAAGCGCCTTGTTGAAGATTCGAAACTTTTGTGAGCGAGAGTAAATTTTGATAGCACTTCGGCGGAGTAATAGTATATCTTTCAGATATGGTCGAGCACTTATTTTATAAATTTTTTCCAGTCGACTGAAATGTCTTCCAGTTGACTCCATATCAGTTCGTCGATATAGAACTTCTGGTCTTCCAGTCGACTGAAACCTCTCCAGTCGACTCCAGGTCACCCAGCCCCGCATCGGGAAGTTTTCCACTTCAGTCGACTGAAACTCCTCAGTCGACTGAAACACTTTTCAACTACAGTGTCAGATCTTCGACTGATCACCAACTAATCCTGCCATGTATGTATCCAGTCGATTGAACCAAACAGAGTCTACTGGAGTACATTCAGTCGACTGATACATGTAAAACGAGATTAGCACAAATACATAAAATCAAATGTGATAACAATAGTAATACTGCTCGATCTCGACTATTAAGTCCCACGCGGACTTTTCGTCGGATCGACGCCTAACTTTATCCCCCTACAGAGGACTCGGCCTCACCTCTTCACTCGAGGCTTACCTGTCGGCTACCTGCCAGACTTACCACTCTTGACATCCGATCTGACCCACTAGGGCTTCCACCAGCTGTTCGGTCTGCCTGATCCAGCTGGACTTTTTGTCGATTGTCCCGTCTCCTGACCCAACCAGTCTTCATGCTAAATGTCTGGTCCACGTGACTCATCTGGATTTCATGTCTGGTGTCCGGTCCTTCTGATATGTTAAGTCAACTGCCTAGTATCCGATCAACACGACCTACTAGGACTTTCTATTAAGTCTGCACATTTAACATTGATATTAGAATACAAGTAATTCCTAACTTTAACTAGGTTCATACATCAAAATCAAGGAGTGATGCTCACTGCATTAACAATTTTTACGACGATGTGTATAGTTCGTCGCTAATAATCATAATATTAGCGACGAAAATGTAAAGTTCATCACTAAATTAATAAATATTAACGACAAAATATATGTTTTCGTCGCTAATATATGAGTAAAAAAACCTCGACTGACCATATTCCCCCAAATTTTTGCGTGACTCCTCTCTTCCGGCGATTGTTTCGCTTCGACTCCTACTCCAACGATTCCTCCGCTTCCGGCGATTCTTCTGCTCCGACTCCTCCCGCGAATTGTCTCTCTTCCGCCTCTCATCTCTCATCGGCTAACTCCGACCTACAGCTCCGACTCCATCATTCTCCCAACTATCCGGCTCAGTCGCTAGCTCCGACCTCTTGCTCGGCCTCTGTCTCCAGCTCCGGTCTCCGACTCTGGCATCCTGCTTGGCCTCCGACTTAGGTTTTTTTGGAGCCTTTAAAAAAAATAAATTTATAGCAATTGTTCTATGTTTTAAAATAAAATTAATGATATTATTTTATGTTATTGTTATAATTAGATTATAAATTTAGGGATATTTGGATACTTAGACGATGAATTTTAGATTATAAATTTAGGGATATTTGGATACTTAGATGATGAATTTAGGATTTTTTTTATACTTAGATGATAATTATAGAAATTATCTGGTAAACCATGTGTGTTAATTTATCTTGTAATATATTTATCCATATCTATTCATGTACCTAAGTAAATATGAAATCAACTATCGATAGAAATTATATATAATACCTATTACTACCTTGCTTTAAGTCCCCATAAAAAGAGATTTACAGTACATCAAGTACTATGCCACTTTAGGAACATTTAAATTTTGCTCGTTAACATTTTATTGTACTATTTGGTCCACAAGAATATCTAATCATCTAACCCCACCCATGTATATGACCTAATTGATTTGTCTATATGTTTGATAGATATTTTTAGAGTTAAGGTTAAGGAAGTAGGAATTATAATTTATTTTTATGCTTACAATAAAAGGGTTGCTTAGACGATAAATTTGGAGATATTTTGATAATTAGATGATCATTTTAGGATTATTTTGAAGTTTATTGGATAATGGTGTGGTTTTTTTATTCTCATATTATAATTTGTTAGATATATTGATTCTTCTGGTTATTTTGATATTTAAATCATAAATTTTATGATTAATTTTGATGTGATCAATAAATTTAAGTTGCTAAAATAATTGTATTAAAAGATACCATCAAACTTATTTATAAGACTTATTTATTAAATAATTTGACATCTAATATATATTTCACCAGGTTTTAAACTATGGATAAAAGTTAGATAACGATTCAAAATCAAATTACTCCTGAATTATATAAATGAGTTGAATCGGTTTTTAAATGTGGCAAAGAATTACATGATTAGTCTGAATTTATCGAAAATTCGTTGTCCATATCGTCGGTGTGGCAATTTATTTAAATATGAGTTGGATTATGTACGAGAACATCTTTATAGGTGGGTATTTGATAAATTATATAAAGTATGAAACCTTCGTAGAGAAGCTTCTACATCATCCATCAATGATTTTGATGTTGAAGTAGATGATTTCGAAGATGAGTTTGAAGGCATGTTTACTGATTTACGAAATACAAAAAATATAAACACCAATGAGGATCAACCAGATGATATCAATGAAAACACAAATGCTTATGATTTTAGACGAAGTTATACTTCAATGTTTAAAGAATCACAAAAAAAATTGTATCACAATTATACTAATTTTTCGGTATTCAATTTTGTGGTGAAGCTAATGCATGTGAAGGTGTTAAATGGCTGGAGCTAAAAAATTTTTGATATGTTACTTCAGTTATTGTAAGAGAAATTCTCAAACCGAATGTGATTCCAAACTTTCATTATGAAGCAAAAAAATTATTAAAAGAGTTAGGACTGATATATGAAAAGATACATGTCTGTAAGAATAATTGTATATTATTTTAGGATGAATACGAGAATAAGGATACATGTCCAATGTTCAAGGAACCCAGATACAAGTACGACGGGATGAATAAGAAAAAGAATCCTAAAAAAATTCTTCGATATTTCCCTCTGAAACCGAGACTTAAGCGATTGTTTATTTCGATGCATACATCAAAAGATATGAGATGACATAAAGAAAAGCGAGTTGAAACAGATGGTGTATTAAGACACCCAGCTGATAGTGAATCATGGAAAGAATTTGACAATGCACATGAAATATTTGCAGGTGATTCATGAAATATTCGCTTAGAGTTGGCTACTGACGATTTTAATCTCTTTGGAAACATGTCAAATGCTTATAGTATGTGGCTTGTTATACTGGTGAATTATAATTTGCCACCATGAAAAATGATGAAGCCACCATATTTAATTATGGCTCTTTTAATTCCTGAGCCTAAATCACCTGGTAAAGAGATAGATGTATATCTATGACCTCTGATAAATGAACTGAAGGAGCTATGGGATGAGAGGGTGGAAGTATATGATGCATCGACTGAACAAGTATTTCAATTACATGTTGATGTTATGTGAACCATTCATGACTTTCCAACATATGGAACAGTTTCTGGATGGAGCACAAAGGGTTATAAAGCATGTACAGTATGTCTGAATGAAACCAAATCTCAAGGATTAAGGAGTAAAATAAGCTACACATGTCACCGTTGATTCTTGAATGTACAACACCCATGGTGTAGAAATAAAGATTTAAATGGAAATGTTGAAAAAGAAGAACTGCCACGAATAATTAATGGATTTGAGATTTTAGTGCAGTTAGACGTGTTACCCCAAGTGACATTCAGTAAGCATCCTTCATTCAGTAAAAAATGACACGATCTTTAGATGATACAAATTGGGCAAAGAAGACTATATTTTTTGAATTATCATATTGGTCAGATTTAAAGTTGAGACACAATTTAGATGTGATGTATATTGAAAAAAATATTTGGGATGTTTTGATTGACACATTATTGAATATAGATGAAAAGTTGAAGGATACGTTTAAAGCAAGATTAGACTTGCAGGATATGGAAATAAAGAGTGAATTACATTTACAGATAATAGGAGACAAATTCAGAAAATCGTATGCAAGTTATACGTTGACATTGGAAGAAAGACGTGAATTTTATCAATTCTTAAAATCTATGAAGTTTCCAGATGGATATGCTGCTAATATATCTAGAAATGTAAATGCAAGTGAAGGAAAAATATATAGACCGAAATCATATGATTGTTATGTATTGTTGCAAAGAATACTTCCAGTTAATGTACGTAAATTTTTCCCGAAGACATATGTAGCACACCAATTGAGTTATGTGATTTCTTCAAGAAGATTACTACAAGATCTTTACACACAACAAACTTATGTAAAATGGAGGAGTAAATAGTCTTGATATTGTATAAGATGGAACGAATATTTCCTCCGACATTTTTTAACATTATGGTTCATTTGACAGTTCATTTACCTCGTGAAGTCATGTTAGCTGAGTCAGTTTCGTCACGATGGATGTATCCCTTTGAGCGATATTTGGAAAGACTAAACAAATATGTTCGTAATAAAGCACGACCTGAAGGATCTATTGCAGAGGGGTATATTGTAAATGAGACGTTAACTTTCAGTTTGTTATATATGAGTCAAATTGAGACAAGCTTTTCTAGGCCGGGACAGAATACAGATGTTCAACCATCAATATGCAATTTAAGTGTTTTCTCATAGCAAATAAGAGTCTTTGACAACCAACACAGTCTGAAATTGTCATTGTCTTTGTTTAAGAAAGTACATTGATATATTCTGAACAATTGTAAAGAAGTCGATCGATATCGAAAGCAAGTTTTTATATTAAGTTATTATTTTAATTCTATTTTATTCATAAATTTTAAATTGATTAAGTTGTTATACAGTGAGCATCAACAACTTATGTCACAAAAGTTCATGCTGATCAAGTTATGCAATATCATGAGCGAAATTTTCCACTGTGATTTAGGGATAAAATTATAGCGCTAAAATTTTTTACAAATTCAGATATCACAGATGAGTTACTATTTAACAATGGACCTGATGCTGAAGTTCAACTGTATGATGCATGCATTGTAAATGATATTCGATATTATATGAGGTCTTGTGATTCACGTAGAACTACTCAGAATAGAGTAAGATACGGGGAAAAAAAAATAAATTTGGGATTTATGGATTAAACCTCATTAGGTAGCTAATTGGGTTTAATTAGTGGTTAGGTTTGATTAGCTAATTGGGCTTAATCAAGAGTTTGATTGGGATTAAGGGTTGGGTTGAACCGGTTGGACCTGAACTGGATGGTTTGAACCTTATGGCTTGAACCAAACCGGCGAACCTCTTTTATACTTCCCAAATCAGATCGTGAATCGTGATCGTTGTCTTCTCCATCGTCTCCGCACCTCTGCTCCGACCGTCATTCTCTCCCAGCTCGCCGGTGTCCTAGTGAGGGAAGCTCAGCGACGTCGCTGCCCCCAGCTGATTCCCTTATTTCCCAAGTCTCAACAGCCCTTCGTGTGAGCAGATTTGCCATCATAGGTTCGCAAATTTCCATTTATATTGGGTTCGATTGTTGGTTTCTTCATGAGATCTAGCTTTGATCGTGTATGTCATTTAAAGCTTCCTGTTCTTGCGGTGGTTGATTAGATTCTAGTCGAGGTTCACGATTGTCGCAGTGATCGGATTGATGTTCGTCCTGGTTGTTTTTTGTTCTTGTTGTGGTTGTCTTCGACTGACCTTCTCCATAGGAAGCTTAGATCACGGTGTGGAGAAGGGGGCAGCAGCAGATCCGGTGAACAGATTCACCAGTGAAGTGAAATTTTGGTATAATCTCTGTTTTTCCTTTTCTGTTCAGTTTAATGTGTTTCCTATAGATCAATGTGGTTGCGTGAATGGTAGCGGTGATGAGTTGGCCGGTAAGCGTTGATTTCATCTTTCTTTTCCAACTGGTAAATTTTGTATGCGGTGTTTGTCGATGGATGAGTTGGGTAGATTTTTCTGTCATCGATCCAGTGAGGTTGGAGCTGTGGATCGTGCTTGAGGTAAGGATGGAATCTGATGGTTTCTGTCGATGGATTGTTGTGTGAAGTTGTGATTGGTGTTTTGTGGACTATTAGGTTGTTGTGGCCGTATTGAATGAGGTGGTGGTTTGATCTTGTGGTAAGCTACCATTACAGCTCATATTTGTGTGTTGATTCATTGGTTGGTTTTGTAGCGATTCTTATTTTGTATTGCTGACCATGGTGTTTGTGGATTATGTTTGGTTATTCTCTGTTAAGGAGCTGTGAAGGTTAAAGTTTTGAGATTATGTTTAGATGATTGGATAGTTATTTGAGTGTTGTTTAGATCTATTTACTTTAATTGATCTTGTTGATGTTGGAGAGAGTTTGGTTGGAAGAATCGGCCAAGGATGAATGTAGATCTGGAATTACGAGAGGTGTGTGCTCGAGGTTTTAACTCGTATTCGAAGAAAGGATGCGAACATAGAAGCAAAGTAGTGTTTAGTTCGTATATTTGTCTAGTGCTTGTACTTAATCATAGTTTGCTATTATGTGCAGGTTTGGGATACGAAGCAGGTCCACGGCCGTGAGGATTTCTATTACGAGCTTCGTATCATGTGGGTAATATCTACCCTGGTCAGGTAGTTTGACTGATTCCAGTGCATGAATTTGGACTTATGATGATACATTTGATCTTAAATCCACTCTTATTTAATCATGTGCTTGTACTTAGCCTTGACCTTTGAGATATATTGTTGTTAATTCATCGTTCATTTATCACGGATATGAACTACAAACCCTATTGTGTGTTAGCTGATGGATGTTCAGTTAAGTACATGTGATTAGGGTTACCTTTGTGACCTCATATTGGATTGTCGTGTTACATCACTAGGGTTAGGTGATGAATTAGATTATAGAGTCGATTTCTGTATCGTACACATATTAGTTGTGCATCTATGGTGGATCTAGTCATCTATGCATAGATAAGTGTGTGATTGTCAGTATGTGATTATGGACTGGAGGTCCTAGCGTGATTGTATATCCAGTATGGATCATGTTTTTGTGTATGGTTATATGGATTGTTGATAGTGTGTTGCTACGGACTGGAGATCCTAGCATGGTTGATTGTCGATAGTATGTCGCTACGGACTGGAGGTCCTAGTGTGGTTGATTGTCAGTTGTGTATGACTCTCTGTGTGGTAGAGAGTTTTGTGGATTAGTAGTCTTTGTATAGTTGACTTTTGGTTGACTAAGACTCCCCGTGGGATAGGGAGTGTTGCGAGGATATGTGTGTGGAGATATGCATCATTACATTGCATGCATACTGTCGACTGGGGTCTCCCTTGTGGTTGAGACGGATCGTCAGTCATCCTGCCTCCCCAACCACTCGGGGTAGTGGTAGTAAGGTTGAGTGCAGAGCATTGGATGTGTCGTGCTCGGCCACTATAGATGGTGGTAGTTGGAGATGCGCACTTGGCCACTGTGCAGAGTGGTAGTTAGTGCACTCGCCCACTATAGACGGTGGTTGTGTGATGTGCAGTTGTCCTGTGTACGGTGCTCGTCCACTCATGGGTAGTGTGACAGAGCGGCTAACAGCAGGGACCCCCGTGGAGTAGCTAACTCTTTACGCTTATATGCTACTTATTCATACTACCCAACTCGGTCACTCGAGAGTAGTGGTAGCTGGAGTCGGGATAGTTGTCATATTGTGCCACCCAGGCCATACTGGGGTCGTGGTTGGATGGGTCCGCAGACATGGTCATGCACATGCATTGTTGAGATATATGTATGTATGTATTTGATATATATTTTACATATACCTGTGAGATGCTGCATTTGATTGAGCTATGTTTGCTGCATATGCTTGTTCATCATGTTACATGTCATTTGCATATTATATACTGCTGTGTGTTGAGCATGATGTATGTATTGGTCCAGATTGTTGTATGCATTTGATTAGCGTCATATCATAGTGTAGTATGGACCGAGTTATTATTACATGTGATTATATACTGTTCATATATCTGAGTATTAGTCAGATATAGGATTGACCTTGTATGTTATATGGGTTATGTTATTGTATACCTATTCAGGATGATATAACTTATGGTGTTGCAGACCATCAGATATGTTAGTACATTACTTCATGTTCAGTTGATCAGTTTAGTATATGCATTGAGTATGACTATACTATACTAGTGGTTACTTGTTATTACATTTAGAACTGTATATCTGTTGGACTCCTTCTGTATACCTATAGATCTTCACATGTATACTTATAGATCTCTATGTCCTTATATCTTGTTCATGCACTTTCTACATATTACCCCTGAGTTTATACTCACCACCACGGATCCTGGATTTCCTGTCGCCCAGGTAACAGGTAGAAGTCTCCTTGGATGTTCGGAGCTCCGCCAGCTGATCTCATCTCACACCGAATGGTTGGATTTTTATTCCGTTTTATTGTATTCTGTTGTATTATTGGTTTTGGGATTTTATCCTACATTGTTCCGCATTTGTGGTATACAGATATATTGTATGTATTTGGTATTTATTATGATTCTTGTTGTGTCAAAGTCACTCCGGAGTGCATAGTTGAGTCGTTGTATCTTTATTATTTGTTGGGGTATTTTCGCTGTGATTTATGATTATATACATATATATGTTATGTGGTAATGGTCGAAAGGCCTTGTATCAACAGGATATTGTATCACATACAGGGGAGGTACTGTCTTTTTTTCGGCTCGGCATACTCTCGGGGCGTGACAAATAGTGGGGTTAGTGTACCATCCTCTTACGATGGGGACAATTTGGATTTTTTTGGTGTGTTGAAGGATGTGGTTCAAATATTATACTCTTTTAGGTATAAAGTCCAATTATTTTGGTACGAATGGTTTCAATGTAATGCCAAAAAAAATCATTGGTGGAAGAGTATGATCTCTTGTGTATTGACACTTCTAAAATATGATACGATGATGACTCATTCATTTTGGCAAATCAAGTGTATTATTTGAATGATATCAAGCGTGGAGGTCAATAGAAGGTAGTGCAATGGGTTCACCACTAAGAAATATACGAAGTAACTGAAGTTGATGAAGTATCTGAAGATTTTGAGGTTGGTAATATCTTGAATATAGAGCCAAACTAGGAGATTTCATCCAATGATTCAACTTAGAAGTCGGTGAAGACTTATAGATAACTCAAATATGTCGATTAGATGTTGAGCATCAACAAATAAATATGGCAAATGCACAAGTGGATCTGGATAGGGGCGCTCAAAGTAATCATATTGATGAGGGTGAAGATAGTGAAATTGACAGTGAGATGGACGATCATTTATCCTTTTCAGATGATGATAGCGATTAGATGTATTTACATGGTATTTATATTGTTCTTCATTTATAATTCATGTATTTAAGCTAATCTCTTATTATATATCGATATATATATGATGCTTATATCACAACTATGTCGCCTAAGAGAATTGAGTGACCTCCAGTTGCGCCTATACCTGACAATGATAGTGCTCCTACTGGTTAGTTATTTGGTTTTAAATATGTTTATTTAGTTTGCTATTTATTTGACTTGTTAATTGTTAACACTTTTTGATTTACAGTTCGTCCGACACGTAAAGAGAAACGAGGCACACACTCCGATCGGCTCCAATAGAAAATCGATGAATGGGGTAAATTACTCATTACCTTTCGTAAGAGAGATGGTCATCCAATCGGGCAAAATACAGCTGCTTTTATGACAGAGTTAGGTCTGTCAATTAAGAAGTTTGCTCCCCTACAAACTAAGAGTTGGAAGCATATCTCCGCGGACAATAAACAGATGATATATGATCGATTATCAATAAGTACGAGTAATTTGAAATTTATATAATCAGCCATCCTTCGTTAATAAATTTTAATATTGTATTTTTTTCAGGCTGCTTTCGATATCAATTTTGTCGAGGAGGCAACGCCGGTAAGAAAGGAGACTGACATGTTAATGAATGCAAGGTATAGAGACAATAGAAATAAGATGCACACTCATTATAAGAGTCTACTACATCTTCTCCCTACTGAGTGCCGACATCATATGCCGATCGAGTTTTCTGAGACACAGGAAGATTGGAACTATATGTTCAATCTATTTGAATCAAAGAAATTTCAGGTAACTCAATATATACCAATTACCTGTGTTATATAAAAATTAAAATATTTATTCTACAACTATTACTTTAATTTTTATTTTAACAAATTTTTGTATTATAGACACAATCGGCAACAAATTCGCAAAATTGATCAAAACTTCTATATACCCATCGAGGTGGCTCAAAATCATTTATTCAATACAGTTACAACGGTGTAAGTACAAACTTTATAGTTACAATATATTATTTGTTATTTTCAATATTAACACATTATAATATTTTTCAGACTGATCAGTCACAAAGAAAATATCGGATTACTATCTTTAATACAACCCATTATAGCTCGCCAAAAGGGTGGAGCGGGAGAGAGCCGAGGTTGCATACGTAAGATATAATTGATATAATTTAGTAAAGTTATTTTTAAATTTGCATAATTCTTTTTAAACATATTAATAATATGTTTGTTATTCTTAGGGTGATATGGTGAGACTGCGAAATTAGTACATTCAATTATAAGAAATCGAAGATGACATCGATGCAGTCCATATTGCAGATCAAGTTTATGATCAGGTCCTCGGTATTCGTTCTGGATATATTAGAGGACATGGAAGTGGGTCAAAACCAGTTCGATCCACTTCTTCAGATGCCAGCTCCTCCTCCAAATTAACTAACGCAACACTGTGTGAAAAACTTGAGTCCACCAAACAATGATTAGAAGGGACGCAAGAGGAGCTAACAAACACTCGAGTTTAATTAGCAAGCACCCAAGATGAGTTGATGTCAATGAGATCAAGACAAGATATGTTTGAAGCAATTCTGAATCGACTTGTACTTGGAGCATTACAATCATTGATACATGAGTCTTCAGTTCCACCTCCTCCTCCATCTTAGAGTTTGTGAATATTTATATTTTGAGCTAGTGAAATTGTGAGCTTGAATGATTTTAAATTTGGATACTATGAATTTATGAAATTGGATGTTTTGTGTTGGAGCTGATACTCCAAGATATGTTTTGGTGTTTGATAAACGTTTCAGTAAACCAAGTTTAGGCAAGTACAGAGTCTTGGGATTGGGGTTTCAAATTCCAAGGTAGTAAGATAAGTTCCCGAAAATTTCAGGGCAGTTTGAAGAGTTGCCAGGGAAGTTCTGATTCGTTCGAGCGATTTATATAGTTTGCAGCGGTTTGATTGCGAGGCGGTTTGCGAAAACGGTTTGCGAAGCGATTTAATTATTATCGCGAGCGATCATTGCGCAGGCGGAGTTGTTTTCCATGGTGTTTGATGTGCTAGAAAGCTTCGGGACGATTTGACCTTTGCGCTAGAAAGCTTCGAGGTTGTTTTCGAGGCGATTTGACCTTTGCACTAGAAAGCTTCGAGCGATTTGACACCTGCGCTAAGCTTCTAGGGTTGTTTTCCATGGCGATTTGACCTTTGCTAGAAAGCTTCTAGGGTTGTTTTCGAGCGATTTGACCTTTGTCTAGAAAGCTTCCATGGCGATTTGACAACTGCGCTAGAAAGCTTCAGGCGGTTTGACCGATTTGACCGCGCTAAGCTTCTAGAGCAATTTTTGAGGTAGTTTGACCTTTGCACTAGAAAGTCTCGAGGTAGTTTTATGCTCTAAAGCTTTGGTGTTTTAACCTAACTCCGGCGGTTGGTTAACTCCGGGTAGTTGGCTATCTCAGAACACTCGGTGTCTGCGTATTGATAGGATACCTCTAAGTATACGGTAAACCGAAGGAAACTTGGAGTATCCTGAAGAGTAAGGGATGGTAGATGGGAAAATTCCAAGGGTGGAACCTTGGTGAAAAGTCCAAGATGGATAATTCCTTGGCAGAGGGAAAATCCAAGGGTGGACCCTTAGTGAAAAGTCCAAGATGGATAATTCCTTGGCAGAGGGAAAATCCAAGGGTGGACCCTTGGTGAAAAGTCCAAGATGAGTAATTCTTTGGCAGAGGGAAAATCCAAGGGTGGACCCTTGGTGAAAAGTCCAAGATGTGTAATTCCATGGCAGAAATTTCTTGCGGAAGTGGCAAGGTGAAAAGTCCAAGAGTGGCTGAAGGTCGAAGTCTTGGCAAGTAAAGGATCTCTGGGTAGAGTCTTTACTAGACATATTTCAGTCTTAGAGTTGACTGAAACAGACAGGTCATAAGGACAACAATGAGTCGACACCTCAGTTGTTGCCCTTACTACTCTCATGAGTTGGACCAATCACAGCCTGCAGCCAGCACAAATAGATGGAACTTAACATGCTGCAAAAAGGAGTAGCAGTCGAGGCAGCACCTCAACTGATACTAGGTTGGAACAAACAGAAGCAAGCCTCGACTAGCAGTTTGACTACGGCAGTCGAGACGACAACTCGACTGGCTTGGGCAGTCGAGCCGGCGCCTCGACTGGTCTCTGGCCGAAGCGAATAGATGCAAGGGGGACTCAACTGATGTCTCGACTGCACAAGAGAAAACTCACCATTTTACATTAGCAGTCGAACCATCGCCTCGACTGGCCTGTGGAAACAACGCACAGATGCAAGGCGGGCTCGACTGGGGTCGCGACTGTTGGGAATTGCAGTCGCGATTTTGGCAAGAAATCCTATCTGTTTCGACGTGTGGACGAGCTCCAACGGTAGAATTCAAATTCCAATGATTAACCAAGGATTTCTCCGTAGAGATGGACGTTCAAGCTCACACGTGGTGGGTTGAGAGAAGGCTTCGAATGGGCGGTATTCTATAAAACCCATACAATTCTGCGATCACGTAGAAGCAACCGAACTTGCGCTCAAAGTACTCTGATCTCGCTGCAACAAGTCTTCAACTCTCGTGTCTTCTGCCTCCAACGCAACTAACTGTTGGGCAATCTACTTCCTAAGGCTCCATATCTTCATCTTTTAAAGTTGGGTGTTCGTCTTCCTGTGCTGACATGGCTACAACAATCTGGGCATTGTGATCGTCTCACCTTCTGCTTCCACTACTGCAAGTCTCGTCCATTAGCATCCCGACAAATCTGATCACGACGAGGCAGTAAACTTTTTGATCTGTAAATTTTAATTTATAGTCTTTATCCTGTTGGTACATTCTTAAATCTATTGGGAAAAATCTGAATTTGTTGTAATCTGTAAAAGTTTCCTAAAAGATTTCTCCACCTTCGAAGCGTAGCTTCGGAAAGGAGAAAGATAGTGGTAGGCCTTGGACTAGCAGCTCTAGGAGAGAGTTGTGAACCAAGTAAAAAAATCGGACGTGTCTTCTCTCTTTGTGTTGCTTTATATTCTGATCTGTGTTGTTTTGTTTTTTTGCACTTGTTGTGTTTGTGAAAGAAAAAGGTTTCTTCAATTACTGATTAATTTTCGGTTGTGGTTTCTCTTTTACTTTGATAAAAAAATTTTAAGTAGGGGTGCCCCCCCCCTTTCTTGCATACACAATCCTATCAAGTGGTATCAAACCCAGGGCTCTAATTACCCAGTTTAACAACTGTAGAATCTAACTATGCAAGAGGGTTACAGTACAAATCGACCTCCATATTTTGATGGAACGAATTTCCAATACTGGAAAAGTCGGATGGAGTACTATCTCATGATTGAGATAGAAATGTGGTTCTCCGTTACGAAGGGTTTCATTACTCCAGTGGATGAAGTAGGTAAGGTCTTAGGGTCTGCTCTTTGGACAAATGAGCAAAAGCGCAAGGCACAAGCTAACGCCAAAGCAACTGTAACATTACAGTGTGGCCTGGCAAAGGAACAACTTAATAAAGTTGGGCCTTTCAACAGTGTGCAAGACCTGTGGAATAAGCTGCTTGAGCTGCACGAGGGTACCAGAGACTCTCGTATAGCCAAGAGAGACTTATTCCTAAGTCAACTCCAGAATTTCACTAAGAAGGACACTGAGACTGTCAGTGAACTTCATGGGAGATTCAAGGAGTTGTTAAACAGTCTCCACTCTATTGGAGAGAGTATTGAGAACCGTGATTTAATCAGATATGTACTCAAGTCTTTTCCCAAAAATGTCTTATGGTCATCCACGGTGGATGCCTGTAAGGTATCAAGGGATCTATCAACTGTCAAAATAGATGAATCATTTTGTGAAATGAAATTGCATGAACAGGCTAACAAAGGTCAAAAAGAGAAGGGTATGACTTTGCTTGCAAGTGATCAAAGCAAGGAGGGAAAGAAAAAGAAGGAGAAGAAGGAGTTGTCTTCATCCTCGAGCACGGAGTCAAATGGAGATGACGAGTCCTCCTCTAGCGAGATGGCCAACTTCGTGAGGAAGATGATGAGGAGAAGCAGGAGATTCACCAAAAAGAAAGGTAAGCAAGTTGACAATGGAATTGATAAATCTAATATAGTGTGTTATGAATGCAGCAAGAAAGGACATTTCAAGAATGAGTGTCCTCGTCTCAAGAAGAAGGAGGAAAAGAGAAGAAGACGAAAGGCGTTGAGAGCAACATGGGATGAGTCATCCTCCGAATCATCGGAAGAAGACAAGGAGGACAAGGTCGGACGACACACTGCACTAATGGCGCTGGAGGACTCTGGGACATATTCAAATTCAGAGGAGGAATCATCATCAACGGATGATGATCAGGTAAACTCAGAATTGGAAGACTGTTATAAAACCATTGCCTATTTAAATGATATGTTAGATAAATCTAAATGTAAAATAAAACCTTTAAAAACTGAATTAGCACATTTCAAAAATCGTAAGGAGCATGCGGTAGAGTTTAGTGATGATACTTCCAAAATTAAGGATGAAAACAGAATCTTGAGAGCACAGGTGAATGATCTCAAGTGTACTCTTGAGAAGTTCAGTTCTAGCTCTCGAATGCTGAACATGATTCTAGAATCTCAGCAGGCTGTGTACAATAAAGCTGGAATAGGTTATCGACCTAAGAAGCAAGAACGTAGCTTTATTTCTTTAGTCTCTAGAATTCCTAGTAGCAAGAAAATGTCTAAGGCCTGGATTCCGAGGAAATACATTTTGGAAGCTAAAGGACCCAATATTTGGGTTCTGAAATGTTCTATTTTTCGTGTTTAGCAGGTATCAATTAAGGGGGAGTGTCCATCGACCTGGTTTGTAGACAGTAGATGCTCCAAACATATGACTAGTGACACATTGCTATTCTCCACGCTGGAAAACAAAAGTAGAGGTACGGTTTCATTTGGAAATAGCGGTAAATTAAAAGTTGCAAGTATAGGAGATATTCATGTTTCAGAGTCTTTCATGATTAAAAATGTATTGTTAGTTAAGAATATGTCATTTAATTTATTAAGTATGAGTCAGTTGTGTGATGTTGGATATATAGTTGAATTTAATTCGACTCAATGTCTAGTAAAACATAGCAGCTCAGATAGTACCGTGTTAGTAGGGATTCGAAAGGAAAACATATATCAAGTGTCCTTTGATAATGCTACTAATCTTTCTGCCAAGTGTTTTGTATCTAGAACAGATGAGTCATGGCTATGGCATAGAAGGTTCGTGCATGTCAACCTAAAGAACCTAAGAAGACTAGCTAGGAAAGAGCTGGTGAGAGGACTGCCGCTGCTCAAGTTTCAAAAAGACAGGTTATGTGATGCCTGTCAAAAAGGTAAGCATAAGAGGGCCTCACACAAGCCCAAAAACATTGTGAGTACCTCTAAAGCTTTAGATTTACTGCATTTAGATCTGTTTGATTGTAGCACTATTAAATTTCTTAATGGTAGCAGATACTGTTTAGTAATTATTGATGATTACACTAGATATACTTGGATGTTTTTCTTGAAACATAAAAATGAAACTCTTGATATTTTTATCTCTTTTAGTAAAAGAATTGAAAATGAGAAAAACACAACCGTTAAAATCCTTAGGAGTGATCATGGAGGGGAATTTGAAAACACCCGGTTTAAGGATTATTGTTTAGAAAAAGGGTATAGGTATGAATTTTCAGTTCCAAGAACACCCCAACAGAATGGTGTTGTGGAAAAGAAAAATCGAGCCTTACAAGAAGCTGCTAGGAGCATGCTCAATGAGTATGCTCTTCGAAGCTACTTGTGGGCCGAACCCATTAGCACAGTCTGTTATGTTTAGAACAGGGTGCTAATACATAGGTTTCTAGGCAAAACCTCGCATGAACTCTGGTTTGGAAAACCACCTACAGTTAAGCATCTTAGGGTGTTTGGCTGCAAGGTGTTTATTCTAATACTAGAGATCATCTAGGAAAATTCACGGCTAAAGCTGATGAAGGTATTCTTGTCGGATACTCTTCTGTTAGTAAAGCATATAGAATCTATAATAAAAAATCAAAATTATTTGAAGAGTCATCTAATGTCGTCTTTGAAGAGGGTAATAAATCTGATGATACCCAAAGAATTAGTGAAGAAATTGATTTTGGAATGGAGAAGATCAAATTGAGAGAAAACAGCGAAGTAGGGGGAGTTAAAGTCGAATCTGATGATGAAAAGCCTAAGTTACAAGGGTCATTACTTGAAGATGTATCAAACGACCAAATACTTGAAACATCTCAAGCACCAAGATCCAGTAGGGCTAGCATCAGTCATCCCCACGATCAGATTATTAGGAAACTTTAACAAGGGGTGAGGGTCAGATCATCCTTTAGGAACGAAGGGGTTGAAGTTGCACTCATCTCAAAAATTGAACCTAAGGTAGTGGAAGAAGCCTTGCTCGATCCTGATTGGATCTTAGCAATGCAAGATGAGTTAGGACAATTCGAAAGAAACCAAGTATGGGACTTAGTTCTGAGACTGGAAGAAGTCTCCATAATTGGTACAAAATGGATGTTTAGAAACAAAATGAATAATAAGGAAGAAATTATAAGAAACAAAGCAAGGTTAGTTGCCAAAGGCTATAACCAAATTGAAGGATTAGATTATGAAGAGACATACGCCCTTGTAGTACGTCTAGAGTCCATAAGGCTTATGCTAGCATTTGTTGCATATAAAGGCTTACCAAATGGATGTGAAGTCTGCCTTTTTAAATGGGGTAATTAAGGAAGAAGTGTACATTGAACAACCACCGGGATTTGAAAGTACAGACTTTCCAGACCACGTATTTAAACTGAAAAAAGCCCTATATGGACTGAAACAAGCACCTCGTGCTTGGTATGAAAGGCTTTCCACATTTCTAATAGAGAAAGGGTTAACAAGAGGTCAGATAGATCCAACACTATTTCTAAAAAGAGATGGTGAAAATATTTTTGTAGCCCAGGTCTATGTAGATGACATAATCTGTGGCTCGAATAATAAGGACTATCTGAACGAGTTTATAGGACACATGGAGAATGAGTTTGAGATGAGTCTTGTGGGAGAACTGAACTTCTTCCTCGGACTTGACATCAAACAAACAAAGGAATGTATATATGTTCATCAGTCTAGGTATGCTATGAATCTGCTAAAGAAGTTTAATATGCAGAATGAGATATCCACTCCTATGGCACAAAGCACAAATCTAGGACAAGATGATGGAGGAAAATCAGTTGATCCAAAATACTATAGGAGTATGATTGGTAGTTTGCTATATCTCACAGCTAGTCGATCTGATATTTTATATGTTGTGGGGGTATGTGCTAGGTATCAATCATGTGCCAAAGAGTATCACCTAAGTGTTGTAAAAAGGATAATGAGATATCTTAAAGGCACTATTAAGGTTGGGCTATGGTATCCTCGTACTGAGTCATTTGAGATAGTGGGTTATACTGATTCTGACTATGTTGGGTACAAATTAGACAGAAAAAGCACAAGTGGAGGATGCCAGTTCTTAGGATCTTCACTGATGAGTTGGTCGAGTCGAAAGCAACATTGTGTTGCTCTCTCCACTACTGAGGCTGAGTATATCGCCATGGGAGAGAGTGTGTCCCAGCTGTTGTGGATGACTCACACGTTGGAGGACTATGGGTTGTCATACAGAAGTGTGCAAGTGTTGTATGATAATTTGAGTACAATCAATCTGACAAAAAACCCTGTCCACCACTCTAGAACAAAACATATTGAAGTGAGGCACCACTTCATTAGAGATCATGTAGCTAGGGGAGATGTTGTTCTCAATTATGTTGAGTCCAAGTCAAACCTAGCAGACATCTTCACTAAACCCCTTCCAGAAAAAGAGTTTAGCCATCTAAGAAGGGAGTTAGAAATGTGTGTTATTGAGTGACAAGTTAGGATCTCTCTATGGTCATAAGGACTGATTCACCATAACAAAATTTTATGGAGTTTATAGGAACCTTGGGCAGTATCTCATAAAAACTATAAGGTTAACAAAACTAGTTTTTGTATTTCTAGTTGAAGGGGTGAGATGTTTAGGTAATAACCAACTTACCCAAAATGTTCAATGCATCCCTTGGGCAAAGTGGTTATCGAGACAGTAATCATTAATTTGACCAACTGTGGGGAAGACCTTTGCATAATTCATGTGCATTTGGTCCGAAGATTATAGTTGGACATTCCAACCAAGTAAAATTGGTTGGATCATTTAAGATTAATGCAAACCCAAATAAGAGACCTAAATCGATTTTAAAAAAAATTGCTATTCTCACTGTGGTAAGTCTCGTGTTAGTGTATAGGTCACCTCTGAGGTGATTGATACTAGTGGAATCAAGCTTAAGAAGAGCTGATTTTCAGACTTTTGGAGATTGTATTAATCCGTGGAAATATTGGGTCGTATATTTTTCATAGATTTTTCTGTGGAAGATCGTGACTTTAGAATTTTGTACGTAAAATTTTAGGATTTTCTGAAATCTCTAGAATTATCGATGAATTTCCGAAGTTTGACTAAAAAACTGAGCAATTCAATTATCAGAAACTAGTGAAGGCAGTGTCTCGACGGATACTCTTGGCTGCAACAACTAACGAACAGAACTGAGACGCGCTCGACCAACGCCTCAACTGTCCAAATTAACCCACGAACAGAATCAAGGCGCGCTCGACCAGCGCCTCGACTGGACAGGTCTGCGAAGGCACAGAAGCGAGGCAAACTCGACTCACGCCTCGACTGCCTTAATCAGTCGAAGTGTTTTACTTATCGCCTCGACTGATGAACGCGGATCTATATAAGGAAATCCCTCTCTGCAGTCGACTCGTTCGCGATTTCTTCCTCTGCTTCCATCACTCTCGCCGTCACCGCTCGTACTCCAGCCAACCTCCGACGTCTTCCACACCAGCCAACCTCCGATGTCTTCCACACCTTCCCTACTTCTCTAGAACCCAAGCCAAGCTAGGGTAAGTCCTTATGCATCTATCTCCATCTCTAGGTCAGCATCCTAACCCTAACTCCACTGGCATTGACAGAAGGGGCTTCAACTTAAGGTCTCTTCAACTCGAATTTGCTTGGACAAAGATCAATGGTGCCCAAGTATAACTCTTTCTCCCTCCACTTCACCTTCACGATTATTAATCTACTGATTAGCAACTAATTGTTGATTTATCCCTGTCATTCATCATATCGCATCATATCCCATTCATTCGACATTCTTGCATATAATCCTTGCATTTCTAGACAAAAACGAAAGCATTCCAAGGTCACTAAGAGGGATACATCGAGGGAAAACCCCTCCACAGATCCCCGATTCCCCTCTGAATTGCATCAACATACATATAGAACTTACAAATTCCAAAAGATACCTACACGCTCTTTAGATAAAGATTTCTTCAAGGATTTTGCTCCTGGAGTTAAGGGCGTCGTAGAGCATTACCAACTTGAGAAGCTAGTCTACTGCTACCACGATATAAATATGGACTTAGTTTCTGAGTTTTTTAATAACTTACAACCTACTGGAGATCGACTCATCTATAGGAGTAGGGTAGCAAGGAAAGACATTTCCTTCACTCCTGATATCCTTAGAGCATTTTTAGGCTGTAAAGAGTCAACGTCAACTTTAGAACTCTATCCTAGTATCCAAGAACCCATTGAAGGGTTCTCTCTAAACGACATTCATGAACAATTCTTTAGGAGACCAAGGCAACCCAGTGTCAACCTAGCTCCAGCCATGGCATTATCATCCCCTGACAATATCCTATATAAGGTCATTATAGGGTGCATTCTTCCGATAGTGTCAAGAGGGCAAGCTAAGGTGCGACCACATCATCTACTAGCCCTCCATTTCATGAAGAATCATTTAGACTTCAACGTTGCATTGAATATGTTTCTATGCATCGTCCACTTCACAGTCCCTATTCAAAAGAAAATCCACATGTCGTTTTGTCATATCATTACATCCTGGTTAGAAGCAATATGCATAAACACTACAAGGGGCAGAGTGAAGCAAATGTCAGAATTCGATTTCATAAAATGGAGGAATTTTGCCCTGGCCAGTATGGTTCAGAATAAAAGGATGTGCAATGGGCTGATGGATGCCAAGCTGGCGAAAGATGGGATATGAGGCACGAGACGAAGACGAAGAACAGTTGGCCCTTGCCAATGAGCCCTACAAATCTGTATCCGAGCAGCTGGACAGCTTACGTCGTGACTATGTCAAGTTCACCAAGATGGTGGACACACGACCCCTAAGTCTAGAGATGACCATAGAGACGCGGTTCTCGGAAGTCACAACCCGAAAAACACAAATTTTGGACCAGCAGGCTGAAGTATTGAGACTTCTGCATTCCTTGACGACTGACCCGTCAGGTCCATCGTCATCCACTGCTTAGCATTGACAAACTCTTGGCAGTAGATACTAGGAGAACTGAACTTGTTTGTCATGACGAAATTGTTCTAACTAAAACAAAGTGTATAGATTTAATGGTTTTGACTTTCTTGAACTTGTTTTTGTTTTGACGTGCTTGCATGAGTTTCGATTGATAAGAAGTAGTCCTTCTATGATTATGATAAAATGTTAAGACAGATTTCACACAACCATATTTAGGGAAGATCCTGTCAATTTTTTTATCACATGGCAAATGAGAGTACAAATTAAGGGGGAGGATACTTTAATCCTTGCTGGATTATCATATTCCTCAGTACCTATATGATTCCTTTTTTGGTGTTTGCCAAAGGGGGAGAAGATTATGTTTAGAGTTTAGGTTTTCATTCATTGCTATCATCATGTGTTATGCTCCATCATGTTTGCTATCATTACTTGCTTGCTCATTTGTTTATGTTACTCATGTATTAGGCTTAATGCTCATATATAAATTTGTATTAGGCTTAATGCTCATATATAAACTTAGTCATGCAAGTCTAGTATTGCTACTTGGTTTGGTCTGATTAACCTAGAAAGAACCTAAACTTAGACGGTGTATTAGGCTTAATGCTCATATATAAATTTGTATTAGGCTTAATGCTCATATATAAACTTAGTCATGCAAGTCTAGTACTTCTACTTGGTTTGGTCTGATTAACCTAGAAAGAACCTAAACTTAGACGGGTGATCCTAAACTTAAACGGGTTGTCAAACATCAAAAAGAGGGAGATTGTTGGAGTTGATACTCCAAGATATATTTTGGTATTTGACAAATGTTTCAGTAAACCAAGTTTAAGCAAGTACAAAGTCTTGGGATTGGGGTTTCAAATTCCAGGGTAGTAAGATAAGTTCTCGAAAATTTCAGGGCAGTTTGAAGAGTTGTCAGGGCAGTTCTGATTCGTTCCAGGGCGGTTTTGTAAAGTTTGCCAAGGCAGTTTGATTGCCAGGGCAGTTTAATTGCTAGGGCAGGTTGTTTTCCAGGGTTGTTTGATGCGCTAGAAAGCTTCCAGGACAGTTTGACACTGCGCTAGAAAGCTTCTAGGGTTATTTTCCAGGGCAGTTTGACACTGCGCTAGAAAGCTTCCAGAGCAGTTTTTCCAGGGCAGTTTGACACTGCGCTAGAAAGCTTCCAGGGCAGTTTGACACTGCGCTAGAAAGCTTCCAGGGCAGTTTTTCCAAGGCAATTTGACACTGCGCTTGAAAGCTTCCAGGGAAGTTTTTCCAGAGCAATTTGACATTGTGCTAGAAAGTCTCCAGGGTATTTTGACTGCTCTAAAGCTTTCAGGGTGTTTTAACCTAACTCTCGAGCTGTTGGTTGACTCCCGGGTAGTTGGCTATCTCCCGAACACTCAGTGTATCTGCTGAGCAAATCCCTGTATTGATAGGATACCTCTAAGTATACGGTAAACTGAAGGAAACTTGGAGTATCCTGAAGGGTAAGGTATGGTAGATGGGAAAATTCCAAGGGTGGAACCTTGGTGAAAAGTCAAAGATGGATAATTCCTTGGCAGAGGGAAAATCCAAGGGTGAACCCTTGGTGAAAAGCCCAAGATGGATAATTCCTTGGCAGAGGGAAAATTCAAGGGTGGACCCTTGGTGAAAAGTCCAAGATGGATAATTCCTTGGCAGAGAGAAAATTCAAGGGTGGACCCTTGGTGAAAAGTCCAAGATGTGTAATTCCTTGGCAGAAATTTCTTGCGGAAGTGGCAAGGTGAAAAGTCCAAGAGTGGCTGAAGGCCGAAGTCTTGGCAAGTAAAGGGTCTCTGGGTAGAGTCTTTACTAGGCATGTTTCAATCTTAGAGTTGACTGAAAAAGATGGGTCATGAGGACAACAATGAGCCGACACCTCAGCTGTTGCCCTTGCTCTCTCATGAGTCGGACTAATCACAGCCTGCAGCCAGCACAAATAGATGGAACTTAACATGATGCAAAAGGAGTAACAGTCGAGGCAGCACCTCAATTGATACTAGGTTGGAACAAACAGAAGCAAGCCTCGACCAGCAGTTTGACTACGGCAGTCGAGATTGCAACTCAACTGGCTTGGGCAGTTTAGCCTTAGCATTCGAGTCGGCGCCTCGACTAGTCTCTGGCTGAAGTGAACAGATGCAAGGGGGACTCAACTGATGTCTCGACTACACAAGAGAAAACTCGCCATTTTACATTAGCAGTCGAGCCACTGCCTCGACTGGCCTGCGGAAACATCGCACAGACACGAGGCGGGCTTGACTGGGACCTCGACTGTTGGGAACTGCAGTCGCGATTTTGGCGAGAAATCCTATCTGTTTTGACACGTGTATGAGCTCCAACAATAGGATTCAAATTCCAATGATTAACCAAGGATTTCGCCATAGAGATGGACGTTCAAGCTCACACGTGGTGGGTCGAGAGAAGGCTTCGGATGGGCGGTATTCTATAAAACCCATACAATTCTGCGATCGCGTAGAAGCAACCAAACTTGCGCTCAAAATACTCTGATCTCGCTGCAACAAGTCTTCAACTCTCGTGTCTTCTGCCTCCAACGCAACTAACTGCTGGGCGATCTACTTCCTAAGGCTCCAGATCTTCATCTTTCAAAGCTGGGTGTTCGTCTTCCTGTGCTGACACAGCTACAACAATCTGGCCATTGTGATCGTCTCACCTTCTGCTTCCACTACTGCAAGTCTCGTCCATTATCATCTCGACAAATTTGATCACGACGAGGCAGTAAACTTTATGATCTGTAAATTTTAATTTATAGTCTTTATCCTATTGGTACATTCTTAAATCTATTGGGAAAAATCTGAATTTGCTGTAATCTGTAATCTGTAAAAGTTTCCTAAGAGGTTTCTCCACCTTCGAAGCGTAGCTTCGAAAAGGAGAAAGATAGTGGTAGGCCTTGGACTAGCAGCTCTAGGAGAGAGTTGTGAGCCAAGTAAAAAAATTGGGCGTGTCTTCTCTCTTTGTGTTGCTTTATATTCTGCTCTGTGTTGTTTTGTTTTTTTGCACTTGTGTTTGTGAAAGGCAAAAGGTTTCTTCGATTACTGATTAATTTTCCACTGTGGTTTCTCTTTTACTTTAATAAATTTGTTTTTAAGTAGGGGTGCCTCCCCCCCCCTCCCCCCCCCCCCCCCCCCTTCCCTTTTTGCATACACGATCCTATCATTTTGGACTTGAAGTTAGGTTTCTAATTATGTATTTTAATTATGTTATGTGATTAGTTATGGTTAAATATAATTGTTGTTAAATTGTTTGAGTTGTATATTCTTAAATTAGCTGTTGATATTGTATTACAGGATATCGAATACAAATAAAAGAGGTTCTAAAAATCTGTTTTTGCATGATTAGCAATGATTTTGCTTCATTAGCTATCCCGACCTCGTGGCCGATGAGAGGAGCTTCTTGGTCGTGCTTGCTCTCCTGCTTCATTTCCTCAAAAGAGATTTTGAGATAAGAATCAGATTCGAGAATTTTTACTGTCTATTATCGCTTTTTTTCTCCATCTATCATGATTGTGATATTAAATCACGTAGCTAGCCCCTACCAAATTTTGAAACTGGTCCGAAGTCAGTTCACCCACTACCGATTCGAATAGTGGATTGAATTGATTTCAAGATTTTAACCTTGGAATCAAAATCGGTTTGGAATTGATTTTGGACCGATTCCAACACCGACAAATTCAAAATTGATCAAAATCGGACCAGAACCGAATATGAGGATCCGGTAAGCATGCCTATATATACCTTAAGCTGTAAACAATAAAAGCTATAAAAATCATTAAAACACAACAAAGTGGAGCTATGATCATATGCAAGATCCATTTTGAAATTGGTATCTGCCAATTGTTATATCCAGTCGACTCATTAACAATGCAATCGACTGGAACAAATTCCCCACTCGATTCAATGTCAGTCAACTTATCAATTGTATACTCTAGATAAGATCTTCAAACAGTTTTCATTTTTCAAATTCGAGCAATAACTTAATCAATTAAAGTCAATCAATCAACTAAACCAAACAAAAACATTTTGATAGATGGGTCCAAACTGTTTAAAGATATTAATGATTACTAGATGATAAAAAAAAATTATTATTATTTTTTAAATAAGAGGTACAATTTAAAAGCATTAATAATTATTCAATGATAAAAAAATATAATTATTTTTCTAGGATAGGAAGCATTATGGTATTTGGGAGGTTTATAGGTTGGATCTGAACCAGGCTACACATTATAGATGTACTGCTCGGCCGAAGTTCCATATCAGATGGAGCGCCGACCCTTTCTCAGATCTTGCCCTGACCAGGCCATTTTTGTATTGGTCAGGTCAGGTCACGAGCGCTTTAGCCCTCTGCAAACTACTAGAAGTATTTTTGTCCCCGGGACAACAGTATAGAACATTCAATTTAACTTTCAGATATACAAAACTCGATATCCAACTTATGATGAATTTATAAAATTTTCATTTAAATGACAAAATAAAAAAACTAAGATTGTTGAGACTCTGCAAGTATTTTTTGATTTACTTTTCTCTTTCGTGCATGTGACGAGTTCACATTTTTACTTGAAGTAATCTAAAGTTAAAATTTATTTACCAAATGCAAGTGCAAGTGACAATGTAAAGATTTTCACTCTGAACAACATTTTCACTTCAAGATATTATGGGAGTCGTTTAGCCAACAACAAAAAAAATGAGATATTTTGCAAAAAGAATAATATAAATAATATGAGAGTCTTTTTAGCATCATGAAAAGAAAAGACAAGAACAAGAGCACAATTGTGGTCGTATGCCTATGGACTAAATTCATTTCTATGTATTTTCCTTTAAATTTATTAGCCATTCTGGATTGAATATTTCCACATTTAAACTTTTACAGATATACAAATGGCATGCTATATAGGAGAACAAACAAGTAATCAGATGCATAACCACCACATGATGCAAGGAAACACAGAATGCAACGTAGTACTGAGAGCACAAGCGATTCATATGGGTCAAATGCCAGATACTTCAATGTGGTCAGAGATTGTTAAAATGATTAGACATGCCTGGCACGAGCTCTAAGCATTTCTGTGCGTTTGCTTCTTTCCATCACGTCTACTAACCAATTGATAGCAGATTTAATCCCTATTCTGCAGAATATGAAAATAGTATCAAGATCAAACAGTTCAGAGCAGCTCAATGAATGGTTAGCTAAGGATTCTAATTCCCCAAAAAATTTATGATTCCAAAACCTTGATAAACATTGGCCAATCGAGTGTTCAGGACTGGCCTCGAGCGAACGTGTCTTCTAGATACAGAAATTAGACGATCAAAGTAAATCAGCTCACCCATTGAATGCAGATACAGCTTCAAACATATATAATCTTTCATTTAACTCTTTTAGATCCAAATATCTTGCTATTTCCTCAGCCGATACTGCTCCCAACAAATCCTGATGTGGCAACAGTAAAATTTATTGACTGAAGCGACCAAGGCAATATGGTTATTAGAATGGTGGACACAACAAAGAAAATGGCGATCCATATCTGAAATAAAATATTAAGTCATGACCATCTGCAGTATCTTAGGAATGAACTGAAATTAGCTCAATTTGCAGGGCCAGAACACAGTTCCGACACTTGTCTTAACCGTCTTCAACAAAGATTTAGCTCAGTTAAAATCTGGGTTTAGAAATAAAGCTATATGTTTATTGTCCATAAACATGATAAGGGTTCGTCTTTTGAATTTGTAGCTAGGATTGCGTTAGAATTCCAAAAATCAAAATGGAGAAACATTCAAATATGGTAAAGAAACTCTCTCCACCAGCCAAAGCCAATGCTCTCTTATGATAATAATTCTCAAATCCTTCCCCCTTTAACTTCCCACAAACTTACAACCACACAAATATTCTAAAACATGCTAACATAACTGCCACAAAGATATAACCGACTGTAAAACATAAACTGTTTGCTATATATTAATTCTGTTCAGACCCCTTTTTGATTTGTCCCTCCTGAATATCCAAGCCATGTTTTGGGCTTGTTTCCCCCATGATCCAACATCTGCTCCACATCTGAAACTTGATTCCTATGTAGCTCTAACCTTTTCCTCAAGGCTAAAATGAGGAAATTGAGTTCTAAGAATGAAACCATCCTCCCACTGTGTGTCAAACATATTCTTGCTCTTGTATTTGACTAGTCATTAACGAATCATTTTGCCATTTTGAACAATTTCTCCACTGGCAATCACATATTCTAGTTTCACATCATCTCCAATAGCTATCTTGAGTAACGATGCATGAAAGATAGGATGGACACAAAAATGAGGTGGAAGTTTAAGCTTATATGCAACCTCTCCGTATTTTGCGACAACCTGAAAAGGTACATAATATCTTGCTGTCAATTTTTTATTAATCCTCCTAGAATCCATGGGCTGCCTATGGCACTTTAAGGAAGGCCAATTCTCCTACTGCAAATTGCAGTGACTTCCTCTATTTATCTGCATATCTCTTCATGTGTTCTTGCGCCCAAGAGAGATTATATTCAAGTTGAAGGAGAGCTTCATCACTGTCAAATAACTCCCTAGCCACAGCCTCAACTTTAGTTTCCTTTGTTAAGAAACGACTTTAAGTAAGAGGCTTCAGACCATAAACTACTTCAAAAGGAGTTTTACCAAGAGATATCTAAAAAGAAGTATTATAACAAAAATTTTCCCACAGTATCCAATGAGCCCAATTTCTGGGTTGTTCAGAAGCAAAACAGCATAAATATCCCTCCAAACATCTATTCAAAACTTTGATTTGTTCATCCATTTCAGAATGATAGGAAGAGTTCATCTTAAGCATAGTGCCTTGGAGCTGAAAGCTTTTCTTTCCAAAAGTGACTGATGAACAATTGATCTCAGTCACTAATAGTGGATTTAGGAACTCCATGAGCCATATAATTTCTCTAGCAAACAACTCAGCTATTGTCTTGGTTGTATAAGGATGTTTCAACAAAATAAAATGTGTATATTTAGAAAAGCGATCCACTGCAACAAAAACAACTTCATGTCCTTTTGATTGAGAAAGTCCAGTGATAAAATCCATAGAGATGTCATCCCATATAAGATCTAGTATCAGCAATGGTTAGAGCAGTCCCCCAAGAGCGATTGCAGCATATTTGTGTCGTTCACACACATCACAAGACTACACAAACTCTCATACACAATGTTTCATACGTATCCAATAAAGATTACCTGACAACCTCCTATAAGTTTTCAAAAAATCGAAATGTCCTCTTAAAGGGGAAGAATGGAATTCCTTTAGGAGTAATTGTATCGAAGGAGATGTAGCAGAAATAACAAGTCTATTGTTGCAGCACAGAACTCCTTGTTGCAGCTCAAAACCTGGATGAGAATCTGGATTGTTAGTCAAATCAGCCATAATTTTCTACAATTGATGGTCTTGTTTAGCTTCTTCAATAAGACTTTCACCTTCCTCCCATGTAGGATAAGACACTAAAGCATGAAATTCTTCTAGATAATGAATCAACGACTTTATTTTCCAAACCTAATTTGTAAATGACTTCAAATTGGTAACCCCCAATATCTTAGCCATCTAGCATTGTTGATCTATGGTTGTGATCCGTTGTTGTAGTAAATGCTTAAGGCTCTTTTGATTAGTGTACACTATAAAAGGTCTTCCAAGAAGGTAGGGATGCCAATGTTGCACAGACAAAACCAAAGACATCAATTCTTTTTCATATGCAGATTTTCAAATTCCCTTCTGATAAAGCTTTACTAAAATAAGCTATTGGTCTTCCATTTGCATTAAAACAGTGCCAATTCCCCTTCCAGAGGCACCACACTCAATTTCAAAGGACATTGAAAAAATCAAAAAGGCCAAGAACTGGAGGAATGGCCAAGTGTATTGTAAGTTCCAAGAAAGACTCTAAAAAAGTTGATCCCCGATGAAAATTATCCTTCTTAGTTAACTTTGTCTAGGACTTAGCTACTTTGCCACAATTTTCTACAAATTTCCTATAGTAACCCGTCAAACCTCTTACTCCTTTAACATCCTTTGGAACTGGCCAATCCAAAATATATTGAATTTTAGAAGGATAAACTGAAACACTTTGTTCGGAAATGATATGACCCAAATATTCCATTGTTATGGTGCCAAAACTACACTTCTTGGAGTTGGAGTTAACCACAAATTGATTCTTGAGAAGAACTTCCAACACCACAAAAGATGAGACAAATGTGTAGGCCAATTAGAACTGAACATTAACATATCATCAAAGAAAAACAGCACAAACTTACAAAGGAGTGGTCTAAATAAATGATTCATTGCTGCTTGAAAGGTTGCAAGGACATTAATGAGCCCAACAGGCATAACCAAGAACTCATAATCCCCATTGTGAGTGTGAAACACAGTCTTATGAAAGTTGTTAGAATATTGTTAGGAATAATTTATTATCCCTAAATATGTTAGGGATAATTATATTTTTCTTGGGTAGAGTTTGATTTATTCTTAGGATAGAGTTTGATTTATTCCTTTGAATAGGCTCTAACTTTGGATATAAATAGGGCTTCTTCCATGTAATAAGGTGATTTTCTTTTTACGAAATCACATAGGTATCAGAGCCATATATTAGGTTTTCGTCTTTTGCTATTTTTTTTCTCCTGGGCCCTGCCTCCTGCTCGCGTTCTCCTCAGTGTCGCGCATTCTTCTCCCGAACACACCGAGCACTGATATTCCCACCGAGCGGACGTGTTCTTCTCCCGAACACACCGAGCGGACGAATCGCGACACCAACGTCGCAACCTTCTTCCTCCTGAGCTCGCGACGAGGAAGCTACGTCGCCTCCTGTTCGCGAGCTTCTGAACACCGTCGACTTCCCGCAGTGCTGACGCTCTTCCTCCTGCAGCTTCCTTGTCGCAGCTTCCTCCCCGCGACACCCGACCTCGCAGATGCGTCTCTAGCCGTGAGCAACAACTTCCTCAAGTGCGGGATTTTGAGACGACGCAGTCGCTGCCTCACACATCCTTCCTCTGCTGGAGCTACGACGCATCAATTCACGGTGCCAACTTCCTAGTCGCCCGCCACCTCCTCCGCCGCCGCCCAGCACGCACACAACACCGACGCAGCCGCCCTCCCTGCTGCATCCATTGTCGCGGACAGCCTTCGGCCAGTACGCGACTCCGACGCTCCCTCCTTTCAGCGGCCGAGCATTGCGAGCTCGACCCCGACGCTCCTGTTTTCACCGGCTGCCCACCTTCAAAACTCTCGCCGGCCGGTTTGTCGGACTCTTTCGCCACCAGATTTTTGGATAGCCACGGCTAGCTAATATCGCATAATCCCTCAACAACCCATTTCACGCCTCCGTTCCGATCGGCGAAACCCCGCCGCGAACCACTCCTCCGACAGCTTCCTTCCAGCGACTTCCTTTCGGGTCGATGGCTCCCTCATCGGAATGCTCTGCAGGATCGGCTCCTCACGGCTCCTCTCACCCAGCCACTACCTCTCCATCACCCTTTTCCGAACCTCACGAATCACAGTTGCCTTTTGCTGGAGCACCGTCCTTACAGCGTCCTTGGGCTGGATCAACAAATTCACATCTTTCCCTCACCGGACCTCCACCTCGTAAGGGTGGCAACGGACGTCCTTGGTGTGATCATTGTCACCAACTAGGACACACGATTGATAGATGTTGGAGACTCCATGGTCGACCTAGTGCTGCTCAGATCGCCCAGAGTTTTGTCACTTATTTAGCTTCCACTTCACAGTTGACACCGGATCCGACTCCGCCGCCTTCCTATGTTGACTTTCTGAAATGGTATGAGGATCGATGGGATTCTAAGTCCCCTATTGTTGTTACACAAACTGGTAATTCCTTTGCTGGCATATCTCGTTCTTCAAATCCTTGGGTACTTGACTCTGGGGCCACCGATCATATCACTGGTAATAAATCTCTTTTTTCTTTACTAACTACTTCCGATTATTTACCCTTTGTCACCATGGCAGATGGTTCTCAAAATCAGTCCCAAGGTACTGGTGTTGTTCATCCTTCTCCATCTCTTTCCATTCATAATGTTCTTTATGTTCCCGGAGCTCCCTTTAATTTGTTATCAATAAGTCAGCTTACTCGGTCTCTTGATTGTGTCATCTCGTTTACTAAATCTCCTGTGTCATTACAGGACCGGAGTATGGGGAGGATGATTGGCTTCGAATGTGAGTCTTATGGCCTATATCGACTTCACCAATCCTCTCTTGTTGGTTCGGCAGCGGCATCTCCACTTGTTATTCATGCTCAGTTGGAACATCCTGGTTTTAATAAGTTAAAACAATTACATCCTAGTCTTTCTCACTTAGAGTCTTTATCTTGTGAGTCGTGTCAGTTAGACAAGCATGTTCGTAGTTCGTTTTCTCCTCGCATTATAAGTCGGGCTACATCTCCCTTTGCTTTGGTTCATTCCGATGTTTGGAGTCCGAATCGTGTTTCTTCTACATTGGGGTCACGATATTTTGTTACCTTTATAGACGATTTTTCCCGTTGTACTTGGTTATATCTGATGAAGGATCGTTCGGAATTGTTTTCTATTTTCCAATCTTTTTTTAATAAAGTCAAAACACAATTTGGTATCCCTCTTCGATCCTTGCAGAGTGATAATGCACGTGAATATCTATCTACTCCGTTTCAGACCTTCTTGGCGTCTCACGGCATGTTACATCGGACGTCTTGTCCACATACCCCCCAACAGAATGGAGTTGCAGAACGCAAGAATCGTCATCTTCTCGAGACCACTTGGACTCTTCTCCTCCACTCTCATATTCCTCTTCGTTTTTTGGGTGACGTCATACTTATTACATGTTATCTCATCAATCGTATGTCTTCCTCTACTTTACAGGGTCAAATACCTCATCATGTACTTTATCCGGATCAGTCCCTTCATCCTTTACCATCTAAGGTCTTTGGTTCTACATGTTTTGCTCATGCTCTTGATCCTGGCATTGATAAACTCTCTCCTCGATTGCATAAATGTATTTTCCTTGGGTACCCACGGTCTCAGAAAGGGTACAAGTGTTATTCTCCTACTCTCCGTCGGTATTGCATCTCTACTGATGTTACATTCTTTGATTCGGTTCCTTTCTTTGAGTCTTCCGAGTTGTCGTCCGAGTTTCATCCTTCTATACCTGTACCAGTCTTTTATCCTCCGAAGGATTCTCTATCACCCCCAGTCTCAATTCCTCCTCCGTTGCAGGTTTATTAGCGTCGTCGTCATTCTGCTTTGTTGCCGCCCAACACTGAATCCGCCATGGAATCATCTCTGGAGCCAGGTCCTCTGCTCCCTCCTCCGGTCCAGCCTTCTGACTCTGATATTTCCATTGCACTACGGAAAGGTATACGTTCCACGCGTAATCCTTCACCTCATTATGTTTCTTTGAATTATCATCGTCTGTCTCCTTTCTATTATTCTTGTCTTTTCTCCTTGTCGTATGTTTCTCTTCCGAATACTGCAGGAGATGCATTTGCCCATCCAGGATGGAAACAGGCTATGCTGGATGAAATAAGTGTCTTACGGAGCTGTGGGACTTGGGATCTCGTTCCTCTACCACTAGGAAAGTCAGTTGTTGGTTGTCGATGGCTATATACGGTGAAGGTTGGTCCAGACGGAACGGTTGATCGGCTTAAGGCTCATCTCGTTGCTAAAGGCTATACTCAAATCTTCGGATTGGATTATGGGACACTTTTTCTCCTGTTGCCAAGATGTCCTCTATACGCTTATTCATGTCCATTGCTGCGATTCAACACTGGCCTCTTTATCAGTTGGACATCAAGAATGCATTCTTACATGGTGACCTGCTTGAAGAAGTCTACATGGAGCAACCTCCGTGTTTTGTTGCTCAGGGGGAGTCTTCTGGTCTTGTATGTCACTTGCGAAAATCTTTATATGGTCTCAAACAGTCACCCAGAGCATGGTTCGGTAGATTCAGTATTGTAATTCAACAGTTCAGCATGACTCGGAGCGAGGCTGACCATTCTGTCTTTTATCGCCACTCATCTACTGGTTGCATCTACCTAGTGGTTTATGTTGATGATATTGTCATCACAGGTAGTGATCATCTCAGGATCTCACAGATGAAACATCTTTTCAAACATTTTCAGACAAAGAATCTCGGCAGACTTAAATATTTTTTGGGGATAGAAGTAGCACAGTCCAGAAATGGGATCATTATATCCCAAAGGAAATATGCAATGGATATTTTAGAAGAAATAGGAATGTTAAACTCAAAGACAGTTGACAACCCTATGAATCCTAATGTCAAGCTCTGCCCGAATCGGGGAGCCTACTGCGAATCTGAACGATACAGGCGATTAGTAGGGAGACTAAGTTACCTTACTGTTACTCGTCCAGATATCTCATTTGCAGTAAGTGTAGTAAGTCAGTTTCTCAATTCTCCATGTAAAGAACATTGGGATGCTGTGATTCGCATTGTTTGATATATCAAAGGTGCTCCAGGAAAGGGTCTTTTGTACGAAGACAAAGGACATACTCGAGTCATAGGGTATTCTGATGCAGACTGGGCAGGATCTCCCATTGATAGGACATCTACCTCTGATTTTTGTATATTTATCGAAGATAACCTTATATCTTGGAAAAGTAAAAAGCAGAATATTGTGGCAAGATCCAGTGCAGAGGCAGAATATCGAGCTATGGTCATAGCCAGTCAAGAGCTTATATGGCTCAAATAGTTGCTTAGGGGCTAAGATTTGGAGATGTTACACAAATGACACTTATATGTGATAACCAAGCCGCCATGCATATCGCCTTAAATCCAGTTTTTTATGAGATGACAAAGTATATTAAAGTCGACTGTCACTTTGTCAGAGAGAAAGTCATATCTAGAGAAATATCTACTAGTTTTATTAACTCACATGATCAGTTAACAGATATATTTACTAAGTCACTGAGAGGTCCCTGAATTGACTACATATGTAACAAGCTGGGTGCATATAATTTATATTCTTCAGATTGAGGGGGTGTTAGAATATTGTTAGGGATAATTTATTATCCCTAAATATGTTAGGGATAATTATCTTTTTCTAGGATAGAGTTTGATTTATTCTTAGGATAGAGTTTGATTTATTCCTTTGAATAGGCCCTAACTTTGGATATAAATAGGACTTCTTCCATGTAATAAGGTGATTTTCATTTTATGAAATAACACAGTCTTCCATTGTGAGTGTGAAACACAGTCTTATGAAAGTCTTCCTCTTTTACTCTAATCTGATGATACCTCAATTTCAAATAAATTTTTGAAAAAATTGTAGCTCTAAATAACTCATCAAGCAATTCATCCACCATAGGAATAGGATACTCATCTGAAATTGTGACCTTATTTAATGCTCTAATCAACACACATTCTCCACGATGAATCTTTTTTTTTACCAATAAGACAGGACTAGAGAGAGAACTAACATTAGGTCAATAACCTCTGATTGCAGCATTTCTTGAACTTACCTCTCAATTTTCCCCTTTTGGTCATGTGGGTGACAGTATGGATGCCCACTAATAATACTCTGTCCTTTCTGCAACACTATAGCATGCTGTTGACTTCTTTTAGGTGGCGACCTGTTCCTTTCTTTAAAAACTACAGAAAATCTCTCCAATAACTGTGATAATTCCTGTTGCTGTGATGCGTTCAATTCTAATGGTAATGCTGTTTGAGAGGGAGCTCCCTTTGCTTCCCATAAAAGCCCATCAATACCAAGGGAATGCTCTTTCAAAAGACAATACGGGGAGCAAGATTCTATCCCCTTTTGTCTATTTATTTACTCTTCTTAGCTGCCTCCAACTTACCTTGTAGGGTGATCACAAGATCTCCATGATGGAACTACATGGTCATTTCCTTCCAATCCATTATAACTTTCCCCAATGTTTTCAACCAAGAAACTCCCAAAACTACATCCATACCTCCCAATTGTAATACATATGCCTCTGTTTTCAACTCAAAAGCTCCTAAGTGAAAGGATAACTTCGGACATTTCCCTTTAGTAAACACTTTGTGCCCATCCTCAAGTTTAATTCCTAATCTCTTTGTCTCTTGCACCTTCAATCCAAAAGTCATAGTTAATTGAGGAGATAAAATTATGACGGGCTCCAGTATCTATAAGCACCACAATATCAATTCCCATTAATTTGCCCTCTAACTTCATGGTACTATTTTCATTTGTACTCTCCACTCATATCCAATAATCCCATAAGTTTACACTCCAACTCATCTTTTGAATTTTCTACCTCAAGACCCACTATCTCTCCGTCTCAATTTAATTTTTCATTCTCATCTAACACTGCAGCTTCAATTGCTTCTTTGCACATTGGTGAAGTGGGTGGAATTTTTCACCACATTTGAAGCATAATCCCTTTGCCTTTCATTCCATTAATTATGGGTAAGTAATGGAATGAAATCCTCTGAATTTTTCCATGAACTCTCACTTCTCTCCTTCTCCTTGTCTTGTTGTAGAGGCTAAGGATAAAGAGGAATCTCTATTTGATGCAGAACCAACATTACTAGCTTCCTTAGAGTCACGGATTTTGTTAGAACTCCATCCTATTGTTGTACTGGTTCCACCCATTTGGAAAGATGACCCAATTTCTTCTGGGTATATGGCCGAGAGCAGCCCAAACCAATATTGTCTTGGCCAAAATTGCTCTATGATCTCTCCTTCCCTAATGTCTTTTGTCGGATCTCTCATTCCACTAGCAATTCATCTTCAACACCCTTTGTCATGTGCATTAATTGCCCTCTAGATAGTGGATTCAATGTTCGCACTCTTCTACTGATATGAGGGTGTAATCCACACATGAAATAGCCAATATACTGCTCTTCTAAGAGATATAGAACTTGTGAAGAAATCAACTCAAATGCTTCAATAAATTCTTCCACTTCGCCAGTTTGTCTTAATGCTTCCAATTCATCAAAAGAATTCTCATGTTTGTGCCTTGCATAATGGGCTATGAGAGCGCATTTAAGTTTTCCCAAGTTAGATTATCTTCGATTTCCTTAAGAAGATTAAGTCAATGAATGGTGGTGCTTTTCATACTTACATGTGCCAACTTGAACTTAACTTCATCAGAAGTATTTTGGACTTTGAAATAATTCTCAACCCTGGTAATCCTGGCTATTGGATCCCAACCATCAAACATTGGTAATTCCACTTTCTTAACAAACATCCTATGCTCTTCCAATTGGCCACCTTATTATTCCTGAGACTCAGATTGAGAGAACTTATTAGCATAAGTGGATGCTCCCTTCAATGGTGTTACTTTAACCCTTATTCCTAACTGTTTGTTGATCTCTTATAAAAGAGAACCATGTTGATGAATTTCAGACATCAGTCGTTGTATAATTCCTCTCATTTCTTCCATATTTCCTTCTTGTGTTGCCATCTTCTCTTATAAAACATTAACCCTATCAAACATCTTTGGCATTTCTTTGAAGCATACAACCCCTCTTACATCCGGCAGGTCGGACCAATATTAGAATTCAAAAAAAAAAAACAGAATGGAAAAACATACAAAAAATTTTTAGCTTTAACACAAACAGTACAACAAAGAACACTCAAATCTGGTAAAAAAAACTTTCTCCGCCAGCCAAAGTCAATGGTCTCTTCCAATAATAATTCTCATATCCTTCCCCCTTTAACATCCCACAAACTTATAACTAGAACACATACTCTAAAACAGGCTAACATAACTTCCACAAAGATATAACTGACTCTAAAATATAAACTATCTGCTATATATTAATTCCGTTCAGACCCCTTTTTGATTTGTCCCTCCTGGAATATACAAGCCATGTTTTGGGCTTGTTTCCCCCGTGATCCAGCACCTGGTCCACATCTGAACTTGGTTCCTATCAGACTGCATATCATGGCATAGGTGAGTCGAACCTATGCCCAATCCACATACCCTTGGTCTATCCACAAGTAATATCTACCAGTATAACACTTGGTTCATCAAATGCAAGAATATAACCAAAAGACAAAGGTGGAGGACAAAAGAAATGCACAACAATCAAATTTTATGACATAAAAGAATTTCAATTTTCAGTAATTCTGAAAGGAGATACTTTACCAATAACATGAAGGGTACTGAGTACTAATTTAAAGAACTTATTACTGACCATAATCCTTATGACAATACAAGAGAAGTATTGAAATTAAAATAACACAAACCTGCTTGTTTGCTAGTATCAGAAGTGGTGTCCCTCTTAAATCTTCATGCCTAAGTACTTTTTCTGTTCAGCAATTCAAGATGTGTTAGATTTTATTATAGCCCAATGGCCTAAGAGGTTTATCAGAGATATTTGACATGATCTAAAGTGGTTCAAAAGTACAACCAGGTTCAATACATATTACCAGCACACATGGACTCACCTAATGCTGATTTGGAATCTTCAAATGATGATGGACAAGCGGCATCAATAACATACATTATAGCATGTGCCTCCTCATAGTATTTCTCCCAGATTGTGCGTAGACCAGTCTACCAGAGTTGGATAAAAACTTCAATCACAAATGTTGATGATTCAAAGGATACTGAAATTCACATTCAAATGCCAACATCTAATTTCCATAATCAAAGACACTAATTCGCCACTAACAAACTAACATTACATTGAAATCTACCAGTGAATCTTGGAGCTTTTGTGTTTATAACTATAATCCTGCACTTTCACTTCCAAATGGGTAACATTTCTTGATATTAAAATAGCTGTTATAATTCATCAACCTAACAATGCAGAGTCACTGACATGCTCCATCATTATAAGGTTATGGAAGAAGTGTTTTTGAACTAAAGTGTTTCCCCTCCACAAGGATAGATCCTTAACTTTATGCAGGTTCTAGAAAACTGCATAAAGTTATTTCTCCTCAGCAAGACATGAAGAATGCTAAGATAATTGTATTTAATATAAACTGCTAATTTGAATAAGAAGAATATTGAAATAATTAATATGAAAACATATTAATCAAATCAAAACAAATTATGTATTACAACAATGTCAATGTAACTCAGCTCGAACCAAGGGCATTGTCTCACAACTCATGACTTGACAGTCACATGTAACTCCTTTCATTTACTAATTTAATATGGTCATCATATTTCCACTTTTAACCTAAGAAACTTATAAATTATGCAGGTTCTAGAAAACTGATAGAGGGGCTCTAAATAATCAGCAGACCATAATGCTGTCACAAGTAATCAAGGATAGAACCCTAAGAAAAAAGATATATTTCATAATCAGAGAGTATACGTGATCTAAATTATTTTAGAAACCCTCCAAGTTACTTCTTAACAAGTGCATTAAAAGAATAAGATTACAATTCTTACTTAAACTAAGAACTGAAGGATAGATACACGTAGAAAAAGAGGAAAAGGGGTATATATGGACATAATTCAATCAGCGACATAAAATTCTATATACTATATATTATTGTTATATTTTTCAGACTATAAATGCTTGTGTCCTAGCACTTCTTGAGTCAAATAGCTCATCAACCAAGACTAAATATACATGTTATGTCAAACCAATGCTGCAAGATCATAACTATTTCAAGAGCTGCAGTATTGAAATTGATTTTTTATTTCTTCAACAGTTGTAGGCACAGAACATACCTGACCTCCAAGGTCCCAAAAAACAAGTTTTGCATTTGAAGCCTCAACTCGACCAATATTCAACCCAACTGTTGGAACTATTCTATCAGGAGGTAGCCCTTCTGAGTTTGAGAACAATGATTTCAACTTCTCCAGCAAAGTCTGAAATTTAAGAACGTCTCTCAAACTCAACAGTAATCTTTAGAACGTACATAAAGAAAATGAGTTGTTTACAGAATAGTTAACAAGTGCAGCGGGGAAAAATCGAATAGCAAAGTTGGTAGGAAAACACATTATTTTCCATGGATATTAAAATTTATAGGAAAATATTACAGTTTTCCCAGCCTTGTCAACTCCAAGAATCAGAACTCGGAATTCAGTCTTGCTGAACATATAATTCCAGAGCCCATAAAACAATGAGAACATGTTTGTTGATCTCTTCTGACGAGCTATAATTTAACTTTAGAAGCAAATGAAGTCCTTCATATAGCACTCAAAACTAATGACAACATGCCAATGAATAATAGCCTGCAAAAGCACACATAAAAGTATTAAGTACATCAGTTTTAAATATGACAGATACAATTTAAAGAAAGTATCCATAAAGAGCAATTCACTGGTTCAGAAAATTAGGAAATTTTCAAGGTGTAGATTTTGAGTCATGGGTACATCCTATTTTGTCGCAAGTGTACACAAACAACCACACCCTCAATCCCGTATTTAGCCATATGAACCTCAGGCACTGTGACACTCATCTCTTGTCACATCATTATGATAGTGTTAAACGGTAAAAGGTTCTATTGCATTTTTTTTTTTCAAAGTGATGCTTCCTTATTGCTTATTGAGTTATGTATGACAGTGAGCACAGAACAGGATTTATGCATTCTTAGTTACAAGCAACAAGAAAACAAATGAATACATGACAGACACATAGCCCACTATGCCTCTCTAATCTAGGTGGCAGGCGACACATAGGAATCCTTGAGGCACCCTGCCACATCATCAGTCACGGTCCCATGTGACATAAGCTCCAGAACAAGCGACCACCCAGCTGATGTTAGAATCAGCGAACATGACTGAGTCTGACAGCATGAACACAAATCCGAAAGTAAATATTGACCTGAGAGATGAGCAAGGGACATTTTAGCCTCAACGAACTATGACATTAAAGATATTTAAAAAAAAAAAAAGACAGGAGAAAGAAAGAGAAGCTCAGCAGTGACACCTCCCATTCCAGTTGCCCACCTCAGTACTACACCTCGGCCAAACACTTCGGTCAGCTCATTAGTCGCCACCTTCAGCCCCCATATTATTGACCATTCGTTCCCAACTTGGTCTAGACCCCTCTCTGTCAATTTGATCCAGCTTGACTCTACAAAAGACCTGGTTCTGCAGATCAGCAGGATGCTCTAACCTGTGTTAAACCCAACCTTATCAGATTGTCACACCAGGTATAGGACAGCAGGGCATGAAATCTCAGAGAAAAGGCAAGTGACCGAAGTTGAGGTCACCAAAGTCAACTACCGAATAACTTCATCAGACAGGTAAATATACACGACGTAGACCCAACCTTGTCCATTCTCCAGAGGAGGTTGTTTGGATCCGAGCCAACAGCCTCAAATGAAACCATCAACAAAAATGCCTAGGAGTTTATGATCTCTCAACTTCATTTTATGACTAGTATAGTGGACAAGAGAGCCCCAAGCCATGGTGATGATGCCCTGAATTACTCAGTGAACTATGATTCTGAGGAGGAGCCAGACGCTCTCGGAAAACAAAACCACTCATCTCTTGTCACGCCATTTTGATTGTTTTTAAAACTGATTCTTCTTTATCGTTCATCCAATTATGTATAAGTGTGAGAGTTGAACAAGTTTTAGGCAGTTCTTAGTAACAAGCAAAAAATCAAACGAATAAATAAATTGCAATAAATAATCTTTCATCATAATATCATCGAAGTTGCTGACCGAAATAAACAGCAAGCAGCTTTTCTAATCGAGAGAACAGATGAGGTCTAATGTTTTTCATTATTTTTCCTTCTGACACAGATTAAGAGAAAGAATACGGAGGGAAAAATCTAACGAAGAAAAAGAAGGTTGAGAATCCGATTTCACGACCTAGCGGGACTTCTCGCAGGAAAACCTATAGGAAATTGATCGATCCGCACTCTGGTCACACCTAGTAGAGAAATTAAAAGGATTACGTGATGCCATAAACACGGCGGGGTTCTGCAAGATCCGGCCGTCGCACGCAAAGATCGGAAGCAGAAGTCTGCGGAGTTAGGGGACAGGATCCTTACAAGAACAAATCTGCAACGCCGCCGCCAGCCGATCAGCTCGCTACCTTCTCCGCCGCGCTATCCCTCGGTGTTGGCCGATAGCTGGTGAAAGAGAGAGAGAGAGAGAGAGAGAGAGGAGGAAGAAAACTAGAAAAAGGGAATGGAGTCTCGGCGTTTGAGAATTAAATCAGAAAGTTTCAAAATGTTTATTATTATTATTATTTATTAGTTCTTCAGATTTTAAATTTGATTAATTTTAAAAATGACCTTTATATATTTTTAATAGAATATTAAATAATTTTTAAGTGAGATATATTCGATCGATTATCAAAATAAATTAGAAAATTCTCATATTGACAATCTCAATAGCTACAACACAGTGGCGTACCTAAATTTTTGATGACTAAGCTTTAAAAAATATTATTAATAGATTAATTTTTGAATATCTCTTTTTGGACCCTTCCAAAATGTGATTTAAACTTCTTTAGAAAATAAGTCTAAGTCAAGTGTCTCCTAAGTGTCTTTGCTAGTGTAATGTTTTTAATTTTTCATTCCATTTGAAAAAAAAAATCTATAAATAAATTGTGATTTGATCAAACCGTGATACATGAAGAGATGTTATTAATATTTGTTAGGATTTATTAAGGACTTTTGTCGTTAATTTATCTATCATTATTTCTTTTGGCACAAAGTATTAGTTAAAATGTAAGTCTAGGAATTAGGAATAAGGATTTCAATGGTTTATTTCTCAAAAAAAATAAAATAATAAAATCTGATCAAGAAAATTGAAAATAAAAATCAGACGAGTGGTTTTTATACTCACCTAAAAGTTTATTTTGACCCAATTTAAGAAAATTATAAAAATATAGAAAAGAATTCGACCTACTATCTTGACTAGGATTTGAGAGTCCCGATTAAAAATCATGATAACAAATTAGGAAATCATAAAGCTTACACTTTTGAAAGCTCGACGTTAAAATCAAATTTAGCATAACATATAGAAGTTTTATTAAATCGAAGATATTCAATATTAGTTCTATCAAATCAAGCTTCATGAATTAGTAACACAATTAAACCAAATTTAAATTTGTTGTCAAGATATCAAAAGAACTTAATTAAAGTTATAGCTGTTAGATAATATGAATGGACAATTGTATAGTGGATAAAATTAATTCCACATTTAAATGACATAATAGTGGTAAATAGTGCAAAAGAGGGTGCTAATCCAGGGTCTGGATTACGCAAACTCAAAAATGGTTCTTATGAGAATATTATTGCACGTATTAGACCAATCAAACGATGATATGGTCATAAAGACAAGTTAGAGTTTACCACAACATGTCTTGCTTGCTCACTCCTCATATATGTATAAAAATTAGATTACATAATGTGATTAAGGCCTAAGTCTTGATTAAACACATATTGATTAAGACCTAAGCCTTGATTAAAGCTAAATGTACTTTATATATCATCAAGGTTAAGTGGGTTTCATAGGTCAAATGGGCTTCATGATTTATGCATCATTAAGTCTAAAATAAAGCTCAATCCATTATGAAAGCCCAACATGGAAATGGTTCATGAATGGTGTCACATCATGCTCCACATGCCTTTTCATGCATTGAGCATGTGGCATGACAAAGCCACCTAAGCCCCACATGACTTGCATGCATTGAGCACTTGCCACCACAAGCCATGTGGAGGTGGAGGTGGCAAGCTCACTATGGATTGATTGCTCTTTATAAGGGGAAGAGCTTGAGGAAAGAAAGCATAAGTTTTCTTCAACCTAGAAGAAAAAGAAGTGAGTGAGAAAGAAGAGAGAGAGAAAAAAAAGGAAAAGAAACGTAAAAACTTTCTTCATCTGTGAAGAAAGAAAGTGAATCCCCACCACTTCATTCTGTCGAGTTATCCTTCGCTCGGCAGACCCTGTGATAGTATTCAGATACACTGATCAAGTCGTCACTACAACCTATGTTAGGTTGTGCTAGTGGTTTCGTCATTTTATCCTGGGAGACAGATGTCCTACGTCACCTCGTAGCACTATCGGAGGAGACGAATCTGTCTTAAGGAGACTGTGTCTTTGCAGGACTCGGTGTCTTCATTCCTACACGAGTGACGGAAACTATCTCAACAGATAAGTCCGAGTTGTGTTCTTGTAATTTTCAATTCGGATTATTCCCTGTAATTCCAGCTTGATTGTGGAATAAAATTTTCAACAATCTTAAGATAGATTCGTTATGTTGAGATGGTCACAAATGATGTTGAGATGCAATAGGCTCAACACATAACGGCCCCTTCTGCCCCGATTGGAAATATACCAATCAATCATGGGGAAAAGCCGGACAAATTCACCGTGTTGAACTTCAAAAGATGGCAGCAGAAGATGTTCTTCTACCTGACCACACTGAATCTGACTCGCGTCCTGACAGAGAAACCTCCCAAATATTCTGAGGGTATAAGTGATGCTCAAACCATCACTGCTGTAGACATATGGAATCATTCTGATTTTATGTGTCGTAACTATATCCTTAACTGTCTTGTCGATTCATTGTACATTGTATATGCTACAAAGGACACGACAAAAGACTTATGGGAATCTCTGAACAAGAAATATAAGTCAGAGGATGCTGGAGCCAAGAAATCTATTGTTGGCAGATTCCTGAATTATAAAATGGTTGATTCCAAAACAGTGATCAGCCAAGTTCAGAAACTTCAAGTAATTCTGCACGAGATACACTCAGAAGGCATGATTCTGAGTGAAATCTTTGAAGTAGCAGCAATCATTGAAAAACTGCCTCCTGGCTGGAAGAACTTCAAGAATTATCTGAAATATAAGCGAAAGGAAATAACTATGGAGGAACTAGTTGTTCGCCTTTGAATTGAAGAAGACAATAAAAGTTTAGAAAGAAAATTATTCCCTCAAGCTACTGTAAAAGTCAACGTAGTCGAGCACGGTCAAAGCTCGAAACGGAAGAATTCCAAAGCTTCCAAGATGCAACCCAAAGGAGGTGGCTTCAAGAAGAAGTTCTCTGGGAAATGTTACAATTGTAACAAAATCGGTCACAAATCTTCGGATTGCAAGAAGCTGAAGAAGAAGCAGGAAACTAATTTGAACGAGGGATCAGATATGGATCTCTGCACAGTAATCTCTGAGGTGAACCTGATGGGTTCCAATCCGCGACAATGGTGGATTGATATTGGCTCCACCAGGCATGTATGTTGTAATCAGGAGCTGCTCCATAACTTTGAAGAAATAAAAAATGGAGACAAGCTGTTCATAGGGAATTCAGCAACTGCGGAGATTAAGGGCCAAGGACAAGTGGTGCTAAAGATGACCTCCGGCAAAGAGCTCACCTTGAACAAAGTGTTATATGTTCCAAAAATTCGAAAGAATTTAGTATCTGGATCACTGCTCTGTAAGCTTGGTTTTCGCACTGTTTTTGAAGCAGGCAAAGTTGTATTGTCTAAACGTGGAATGTTTGTAGGAAAGGGCTATATAAATGATGAGTTGTTTAAACTTAGTGTAATGGTCATTCGGCCTAAAATAAATAAGAATGAAAGCTCTTCTGTGTATATGCTTGAGTCTTCCACTTTATGTCATGGTAGACTAGAACATGTTAATTATGATATACTGCGTAGATTAATTAACATGCAAAGTATACCTACATTCCAACTTGATCTAAAACATAAATGTGAGGCATGTGTTGAAGCAAAATTGACAAGGTCATCCTTTCAACATATTGAAAGAAGCAACGAAACACTTGGCCTAATCTACACCGACGTGTGTGACCTGAAAAGCACTCTGATACGTGGTGGGAACAAATACTTCATCACCTTTATTGATGATCACACAAAGTATTGTTATGTGTATCTTCTTCAAAGTAAAGATGAAGCAATAGAGAAATTTATTTTCTATAAGAATGAGGTAGAAAACCAACTTAATAAGAAAATTAAGGTGGTTCGGAGTGACAGAGGTGGTGAATATGTATCACCATTTACTGAGTTATGTGTTGATCATGGGATTAGACATGAAACAACCGCTCCTTATTCTCCTCAGCAAAATGGTGTTGCTGAGCGGAAGAATCGCACTCTAAAGAAGATGACAAATGCTCTTCTATTAAGCTCTGGACTACCAGAGTTCATGTGAGGGGAAGCTGTATTAACAGCAAATTACCTTTTAAATAAGGTAGCCCGAAAGAAAATAGAGAAGAACCCTTATGAGTTATGGACTGGAAGACAACCTTCCTATAAATACTTGCGAGTGTGGGGGTGTCTTGCCAAAGTTTTGGTACCGAATCCAAAAATGATTAAGATAGGACCAAAGACTGTTGATTTCATATTTATTGGATATGCAAATAACAACAGTGCATATTGGTTTCTTGTGTATCAATCGCATATATCAGAGATACACAATAACTCGATTCTTGAATCAAGAAATGCCTCGTTCTTTGAACATGTGTTTCCATATAAGACCCAAAATGAAGCAAGTTCTTTAAAACGGGCATTAGAACCACAAATAAAAGAAAAAACTGATAAACCAGTTGAGATAGAGCTTAGATGAAGTAAAAGAGCTCGGGTGATAAAATCCTTCAGAAAAGATTTTATCACTTTCATGTTAGAAAGTGAGCTCCAAAGTTACTCAGAGGCAGTAAGTTGCTCCGAGGGACCTCACTGGAAAGAAGCAATTGCATCTAAAATTGATTCAATCTTACAAAATCACACTTGAGAACTTGTGAATCTTCCTCCAGGAAGTCAACCACTAGGTTGCAAGTGGATTTTTAAGAAGAAGATGAAAGCAGATGACACGATCGATAAATATAAGGCACGATTGATAATTAAAGGTTATCGACAACGTGAAGGCCTTGATTACTTTGATACATATTCTCCAGTATCGAGAATAACTTCCGTCAGAATATTGTTGGCTATTGCCACTTTATCGAATTTGGAAGTACATCAAATGGATGTAAAGACGGCTTTTCTAAATGGAGATTTAGAAGAAGAAATCTACATGGAGCAACCTGAGGGATTTTCTGTACCAGGGCAAGAAAACAAGGTTTGTAGATTGGTAAAATCTTTATATAGCTTGAAGCAAGCTCCAAAGCAGTGACATAAAAAATTCGATGATGCCATGAAGGAAAGTGGATTTACAATTAATACATGCGATAAATGTGTCTATGTAAAAGACACAGAAAATACTTATGTTATTTTATGTCTCTACGTAGATGACATACTTATCATTGGGAGTAATGATAAGATAATTAAATCCACTAAAAATATATTAAACTCAAGATTTGACATGAAAGACATGGGTCTCGCTGATGTAATTCTAGGAATTAAATTGCTTAGAACAGCGGAATGACTTGTTCTTAGTCAATCCCATTATGTGGATACAATTCTGGAGAAATTTAACAAATGCGATACTGCAATGGCATGGACTCCATTAGATACGAGTCTACACTCATCGAAAAATCGAGGAGAGAGTATCTCTCAAATAGAGTATTCTAGGGTGATTGGAAGTCTGATGTACTTGATGACTTGTACACAACCAGACTTAGCCTATGCAGTAAGTAAGTTAAGTCGATACACGAGTAATCCTGTTGTTGAACATTGGAAAGCAATAACAAGAATACTAAGGTATTTAAGATATACTCGTGATTATGGACTGCACTATACAAGATATCCAGTTGTGATCGAAGGATATTGTTAAATACTGAAAATTTTAAAATATTAAATTAAATGGCCAAAGAATTAAGAAAATAATCCTGAAAATTTTTCGGGATTTTTAGGAATTTTTCTGGATTTAAACGGAGTCCGTACGAGATAATTACGGGGATAAAATAAATAGGTTTTAGGTGGGGGTCTATTTAAGGGGTTTAATACGCGATGAAAACCTAAATTTCTATTTTCTTTTTCCTTCCCCGCTGCGACACCTTCCTTCGGCAGTTTCTTCCGCCGAGCCTTCTCTCCCCCGCCGCGCCCGACGCCCCTCCTCCGCACACATCGGCCTCCACGACCACGGAATCGTCGCCGCTCACAGCCGCGATAACAGGATCTCGCCAACCGTCCCTCTGCAAGCGCCGATAAACTCGGCGTCTGCATTCCACCGTTGCTTCGACTGTTCTCCGTCGCCCAAGCCCCCACATGCGACGGCTAGGTCACCTCCCACGCTCTTTGCCAAAGAACTGCCGTCGTGCCTTCCGCCGACGACCCTCGGTGTGCTCATGACTCCTCCTTGCCGGACCTTGAGCCTCCTTTTCCCCTTCACGTGATTTACGGCGAGGTCGTCGGAGCAGGTAAGAGATGCCCCTTTTTCCCATTTCGGACGATTTGAGTTAGGGATTTTGTTCGGCTGATTGTGTTTTAGAGTGAGCGGGCTGTGAGGGTCGATTAGGGGGCTGTAAAAATTGGGAGGTTACTGTTGAAGGAGTCATTTGTGGGGTTCTTGACCACATAGTGGGCTGCGAGTTGGGGATATTGGATGCCGGTGGAATTCCTAGGGCGGGTGAGCTTGATTGGTCGATTTGGGCTGATTTTGGTGTTATTCGGTTGATCGTATTGTATTTGAAGGATATGGGATGGTTAGGTGATATTGTTTGATCTTGATGATTTTTGTAGGTGATGAATTAGGTTAGTTGATTAGGAATTAATTGGGTAAATTGATTGGTACAATTATTGGATAAATTAAAAGTCATTAAATTTTATTTATTTGGCTTAGGTTGTTAAAATGTGGGTTAATCCAGGTTTAATTGATTAATTAGCTTATCATTAATTAATCAAAATTTTTATCAATTGATTTAGTGGGCTAAATTAATTGTATGAATATTTGTAGTAGGAAAAGACTAATAAGATGGTTGGAAAATTAGTGAAAATTGGAAATTTATTTGGGTTAATTGGGTTATGAAGGAAATCGATTAAGTATTCGATTTGTCGGTGAATTGCATTTTTGTGCTTAACTATAGTTATGCTATATGCAGGTTTCGGTCACGAGGCAGGTCCCCAGTCGTGACGATTTGGTTCTTTTTACGGATATTTATTCAGGCGGGTATTTTGACTTATCTTTTAGATATAGTCAATGTTGATATGTTAGTTAGGATAGCTTGCAATAATATTCATGTTTATATGCCTAGTATATGGTTGGTGCCTACTTGATACATGCATGTGATAGGTTATGATTACATCTTTCCTGTTTTTATTTGGATCATAGTTACTTGGATTATGGATATGTACATATTATTCGGATAGGTACTTTGAGTAGGATTGACATGCTTTAGTATCATGCACCATCTTGCATGATTGCATGCTGGCTGGACGGGATTCCATTATTGTTGAGCCCGCAGCCAGTTACATGGTCTGCACACACTGTCACTCATAGGTTAGTGGTACATCAGGAGGGTGTGTCTGCTCTGTCAGCCGGTCCGCCTGGGTAGCAAATGAGGCTGCGGTAGCGTGGCGAGGATCCCTCCTCCGTCTACATGACAGGAGATGAGAGCTTAGCTCCCCACTCTGTTTGCGCAGGAGGATAGGTGTACTCCGACAGATCCTCGCCCACTCTGGCCACTCAGAGCAAGTGATGGCAGAGTGCACAGCTTGTCATAGCCCTACCCACTGCATGACATGCACTTTGCACGGATCACATTTGTATTGTGTTTGCTGTATTTTTATTGATGCCTTGGATGTGCATATGATTGTCATGCATACAGGATACATATTTATATATATGGTGAGGACTTTATTACTTCTAGTCAGGCACATGCTCCTATATCAGGGTAGGAGATTCAGGTAAGTACAATCCTTTTGTATTTCTTGCTTGCATATCCTATTTATGTGAGACTGTACTGACATGATTTTTATTGTCAGTTATATCTTACTTGCATATCGACTATATCCTCTAAGTTTTTTGAACTTACCCCGTTAATTTATATCTATTTCAGGATGAAGCTGTCAGGAGAGTGCAGCTGCCAAACCCCACTCGTGAAAGTTTTTATTTGTTATTTGTTTCTATGGTTTGGACATTTTGATTAGAGGACATGTTTAGGTTTGGAGATTATATTTGTATTCGTGGATTTTTGGTGTCCTTATGGACCTTTATTTGGTTTTGTTTGGATTAGTTTTGGTTGAGTATTCCTGCCCAGATGGCAGAAGGGGTAAGTCTAGTTGTGATAGATGTTATTCATTTATTTTGGTTGATGGCCAGAGGCCTATTTTATTACCTGCATGTGTGTTTGGATTTCGGTCGTGTTGACCGATGTAAATTGACATTGTCACCCGTACAGGGGAGATGCTGCCGGATTTTCGTCTGGCGGGGTCTCCTTCGGGGCGTGACAGATATAGCGATGCGAATTGGATATCTGATATAAAAGATTCAAAATATACAAGTGGATATTTATTCACTTTAGGAGGTGCAGTTATTTCATGGAAATCTTCTAAGCAAATTGTAATTGTCATATCCACAATGGAATCTGAGTTTGTCGCCCTTGACAAAAGTAGAGAAGAAGCTAAATGGCTACGACAATTCTTAGAAGATATTCCTAGATGGTCAAAATCGGTGCCAGCAATTTGCATACATTGCGATAGTCAATCGGCAATTGGCCGGGCACAAAGCCATCTTTATAATGGTAAGTCTAGACATATACATCGTAGACATAATATCATTCGGCAACTACTCTCAACAGGAGTTATCACTATTGACTATGTGAAGTCAAAGGATAATTTAGTGGATCCATTAACCAAAGGGTTAAACACAGAGTTAGTTGCTAGCTCATCACGAAGAATAAGCTTGATAAGAATGTCGAGGAACAAAATAGGTGCAAAGGAAACCCAACCTATGCTGATTGGAGATTCCATGAACTAGGTTCAAAGGGACAACCTAATTGCATCAATTTACGAAATCACTGTGGGCACGATCCTGATGAAACAGTGAATAAATGAAGGATAAGCTATGACTTTTAATGATCCCAGTAAAGTAATTCTTACTTTCGAGATATCACCTATGTGAGAAAGAAGTGGGGCAGCTTCGAAGAGAATTGAAGGCACAATTCTTAGACCTTCTCACAGAACCAGACGTATTCATGGCCAAGAACGAATACACTCATGAGACTTAAACTGTATCAAGGAGAGTCTTAGGTGAAGAGATGTCAATGCTTACGTAAACGACAGAACAGTTCAAAGACATCTCGTCTACTGATCAGCCAGTAAGTAAACAGAATTTCACAAGGGAAGGTTCAAAGGGTAACACCTACCTATCCTATACATGACTCAACTACCGAAGGCTATCACATAACTTATTTCCATTCATGTGGGGGATTGTTAGATAATATGAATGGACAATTGCATAGTGAATAAAATTAGTTCCACATTCAAATGATATAATAGTGGTAAATAGTGCAAAAGAGGGTGTTAATCCAGTGTCCGGATTACGCAAACTCAAAAATGATTCTTATGAGAACATTATTGTATGTATTGGACCAATCAAAGGATAATATGATCATAAAGACAAGTTAAAGTTTACCACAATATGTCTTGCTTGCTCACTCCTTATATATGTGCAAAAATTAGATTACATAATGTGATTAAGGCCTAAGTCTTGATTAAGCATATATTGATTAAGACCTAAGTCTTGATTAAAGCTAAATATGCTTTATATATCATTAAGGCTAAGTGGGTTTCATAGGCCAAATGAGCTTCATGATTTATGCATCATTAGGTCTAAAATAAAGTTCAATCTATTATGAAAGCTCAACATGGAAATGATTCATGAATGATGCCACATCATGCTCCACATGCCTTTGCATGCCTTGAGCATGTGGCATGATAAAGCCACCTAAGTCCCATATGGATTGCATGCATTGAGCACTTGCCACCACAAGCCATGTGGAGGTGGAGGTGACAAGCTCACCATGGATTGATTGCTCTTTATAAGAGGAAGAGCTTGAGGAAAGAAAGCATAAGTTTTCTTCAACGTGGAAGAAAAATTAGTGAGTGAGAAAGAAGAGAGAGAGAAAAAAGGAAAAGAAATTAAAATTCCCGTCAAAACTTTCTTCATCTGTGAAGAAAGAGAGTGAATCCCCACCAGTATTCCTTCATCCTATCGAGTTATCCTTCGCTCGACAGACCCTATGATAGTGTTCAGATACACTGATCAAGTCGTCACTACAACCTGTACTAAGTTGTGCTAGTGGTTTCGTCGTTTTATCCTGGGAGACAGACGTCTTACGTCACCTCGTAGCACCACCGGATGGGACGAATCTGTCTTAAGGAGACTGCGTCTTTGTAAGACTCGACGTCTTCATTCCTACACGGGTGACGGAAACCATCTCAACAGATAAATCCGAATTGTGTTCTTGTAATTTTCAATTCAGATTATTCCCTATAATTCTGACTTGATTGCGGAATAAAATTTCCAACAATAGCTAAATTATGTGGAGCAAGGAAGACGAAAGTCATTTTGCTTTAGGGTTTTCGACATTATGGTAGATTTCAAGTACTTACCTTACTAGATTTTAAAATGACTTTATTATTAAATTAGCAAAATATTACGTGGAAAATTTGTGAAGATTATGCTAAATCAATATATTAATTTAGAAAATATACAATATAATGCAAGGAAATGGAAGCTTTATGTGATCTATAAATGGGTTCGAATTTTGAAAATCAATGTCTTGTAAGAAAAGATAAAATCATATACAATAATTTTTTTTTTCGAAATCTTACATAATAAAAACTTCATATACGGAACTACCCTTTATACAATATAACACGGAAGGAAGTGTTATCAGGAACCCTTCCAACACTCGGATAGTGTTCATTTAACAGTGTAAACACGCAGGAGAAGATTTGCGTTTAAAATAAGATGAAGACCGATGCTTAAGCAATCCCTCACTGATTTTTCCCTCCTCGTGATCCTGTTTCTTCATTCATATATTTGACCTCTCCATTAGAGAGCCTTTTTAATAACAGAGATGAAATTTAGCAGCTCTGAATCATTTAAAATCACAATTATTTGGCATTGCGACCAATAATCGAACTCAGGGCTCTTGATCTGCAGAACTCATGAACGAGCAAAACGACAATCCAAACACCTTAATGACCAATTCATGTCGTCCATGATCCACTTTTAGAGCGAGAGCAAAAAAAAGGAAGAAATCTTTTGAGGTTCCCCTTCAGAATTAGAGTTTATTGCTGCTGCTTACAAGCTCAGAACCAGGCATCCTGCAGGGGGATGAACACTTGACGAACCTCGAAGAGAAAGAGTAGTAAAAATGCGGAAAGGAATCGGCGTCTTCGTCGTCGACCGCCGTCCCAAATCCAGTTCGATCAAAGTTTTTGGAGTAGCCCGAGGGATCGTAATGGGAGCTGAATGAGGTGGGCTTCGTGGTCATGCACATCCCCTTGCTCTGCTTCCTGAGCTTCCTCATCAGTCTCCCGAGGCAGCAGTTTGAGCTGAGGCCGGCGGTGGGGGTGGTAGCTCCGCCGTTTGTAAGGCTGTTTACAAGGAAATGTTCAGTTGCTGCAATGACTGTGTTTACAAGCACATGCTACACTCTAATTGGACTAATTAGCTGAATGACATATAATAAAAAAAAAATAGTACCCTTATATTAAAGGCTCCACATTGGAAAATGCATATAATATAGGACTTGAAGAAGCCTAAGATACATATATTTGAGCTACATGCAATTCTTTTTAAGAAAGGAAATAAAAAAAAGAGTCTTTTTATTTTAAAAGGAAAAAAAATAACTCTTTTTCATGAAAGTAACGTACGAACGGCATGTAAATGTAATGTGAATGAAATAATTGTCTCATCGCATGCACATTCATCAACGCTTAGATATTTAAGTACAAAATTATTAACTAGAGGTAAGGAAATAATAATTTGTGCTATGATGCTTTTTTCAGAATAGGATGGAGGAATTGCAAACCCTTTGATCACGTTAAAAAAACACACTGCAGTGTCGTGTGGCTCAGCAGTATTTGGATACTGTGACGATGAGCCATGAACGGCCGGGCTGCCCGGCTGACTGGCCTATCAGTGGTAGTGCTGAGCTCAACACTCAACTACGATCCAGTCTTTGTTTGGTCGTGCCGGCCACAATGTAGATCCGATCGATAAGTTCAAGTTAGATTATGGGGACCAATTGACTGCCACCTTTGCCTTGCTAAGTTGAGACTGGACGAATTTGTAAATTGAATGTGATTTGCATTATTTTTCTTTTTGGAATGATAAATATATATATCAAAGAAAATGTATCAACACTGGATGTCTACGAAACGATAGATATGAGTTTGAATTTTGAGAAATATCCTCTCAACTCCAAGCTCACCGCCCTCAAAACTATTTCCTGCGGACAACAACATGCTACCACGAACGGATTTCGTGGAAAGTCAGGATATATAGGTGATCACTGTTTGTGGACAACCACTACAAAAAAAACTAATCTTTTGCAATGAATTTTACAACGAAGTTTGAGTCAAAATTCATTGCAAAAATTTTTTGCAACGAATTTTACGACAAAAATTATATCGTTGCAAAAATTATATCACTAGACTGTCGCCGTGGAGTAGGAACCTTAATTCCGAACCATGTAAAATCGTTCCGTCGTAATTGTGTTGTGTATTTGTATCTTGTCTATGCTTTACTTTATTTTTGCCATGCATTAACAAGTTGTAGACGAGCACAACGCAATTGAAGCTAGAAATCGAAGATCGCTATTCACCCCCTTCTAGCGTACAATCGGTCCTAACAAATGGGCTTTGAGATCAATATTTATTCAGGGCAGGGAGCTCGGGAAGCTCCATATGCCAAGTATCATAATTTGGGAGGGGACTTGGTAATCGGGCATAGAAATAAAGGTTTTTTCAGCCTTATGCGATAAAGGTATGCCCCTTAAAAATTAGCAGTCGAGACATCTAGTAAAGTAAAATACTCCTAGTTCCCCATCTTTATCTGGAAGAGGCAATGGAACATTATAGGAGAAAGTGGAAGTTGCAAATTGTGGGACTGTGAGTGACGCACTAGAGGGGGGGGGGGGTGAATAGCGTTTTGTGTTGTCCGATGAAATTCGTTTGTGTTCGTCTCTACAATTCGTTAGTATGCACAGCGAAAATACAAATAGAAAGCATAAACTAAAAATAAAGACAAACACACAAAACACACCCATAAATACAAAATGTAATGTGGTTCGGAACCTAGGGTTCTTATTCCACGGATTGAACTCAAATGAGCTCTAGTGATGCAAACCATCACTAATTAACCTCTCATTCTCGGAAAACACTCCAGAGGTGAAGAAAATCTCTTACAATAGTTCTTACAACAATAAGAAGGAAATACAAGTAAATACAAATGAAATACAACAAAAAATATAAAGAAAACTTTACACAGGGTTGCTTTGAATGCTTTGCTTGTTAGTTGTTTGGATGAGCTTGAAGGACCCTGAAATGCACTAGCACTTCACCTCAAATCTCCCCTAGAACCGCTGTCAAAATCCTCCCTTTCGTGTTATTTATAAAGCTGCAACTTGGGCTGATTTTCGCTTAACAGTCGACTACTTATACTCATTAGTCGACTGCTCCTATAGTCGTTGTGAGACAACGGCTTAATCTATGCTGGAAAAATTTCAACGGATAGCTTATCAGTCAACTATCAAACCCTAGCGATCATTTCTTTGCCCTATCGATCGACCGACGGTCAACTATGAAACTTTACGTGCTCATGACTACAAACAATTGGCGCGCCCTCGTGGCGGTCGATTGCTCAAGACCCGATCGCCCGTGGAAGTTGGTTTGCCAAGGTCACGCGACCACAGTCGAGCTCCAGTCGACTCCCGATCAATCGACTGGTCATAACCCTAAACAACTGCTCAGAGTTGACTAGGCTACCAAGAGTCAAAAATACTTGACCAGTCGACTGATAGACCTCAAACATGAGGTTTAATCCAAGTATGATGCTCTCATACTTGATAGACCACCCATAGCCTAGACCTAAGTCTTCTAGCCACCTCCATCAGCCTCACGCCTATTGGGTCCCTCCAAGTCATTCATGACTTGTTCATTCATACGCTAGCGTTTAGGTGCTTCCATCGGCTATTATCATGCTAACAGAGTCTACACTGCCAAGGTACATTTGGGCTTACGCTGCCAAGACACACGCTTAGACTTTATGCCGCCAAACATTGGATTTATGCCGCCAAGACACACGCTTGGATTTTACGCCGCCAATATCACACCCTTGTACTTCCCAAATGCCAACTTCATGTTGGACTTTCTAAATGCCAAAACTCATGCTTGGACTTTCTATTGCCAAGTACCCATGACTTGGACTTTACCATTGCCAAGACTCATGCTTGGACTTTTCAAATGCCAAGTACCCATGACTTGGACTTTACATGCTAAGTACCCATGACTTGGACTTTACCATTGTCAAGATTCATGCTTGGACTTTCCATTGCCAAGACCCATGCTTGGACCTTCCATGACAATCACATTGTCACACATTTTATCGAATATCAAAATACTGCTCGAGTCAAACTCGAGTTCAGTCAATCGTGACCTGGGTCAATTGCACTAACAATCTCTCCCTTTTTGATGTTTGACAAAACCTATGAGTTAGGCCACCTAACTCAAGCCATCAATTCATCAAAAAGGCTCCCCCCAAGGGTATCAATATCTCATATCCCATTGAGATCTTACAATCTCCCCCTTGGTCCAAAAAATATCTAAGATGCCTTCACTCTTCCTAGTGATAAGTCTCATCCCACTAAATGAGAGGCAATCCTTACTTCTCCAAATTTTCAACTTTCCCCCTATAAGGAAAGACTCATCCATCATCCCTTGATGGATAACCTCCTCCTAAAGACTCATTCCCCCTTGACCATTGCACCAACAATGCCCTTGGAGAGTCCTTAAGCCTATAGAAATACTAAACCATCAAAAATAAGGGCAAAAATTCAAACTTGAACTTTCACACACCTTAAAATTTGATTCTCACCCTAAACAACTCTCATAATCTATTTCCAATGGATTTTCATCATTCCAATGCTTTCCAAAGCATATCCTAGGGTTAGGAGCAGTTAGGGTAGCCTAAAATGGTTGAAACATGGGCTAAACAATCTTGTTTATTCGAAATCAGCCTTGACAGTCGACTACCCTCAACGTTAGTCGATTGCCCAAGGCGACAATCGACTGGTTTCTGCAGATGCAGAAATCAGGTTCAAAATTCAAATTTTGTTAATCCATAAGTAATTATATGTAATTTAAAAAAATAATGAAACTTCATACGTATAATACTTATAACAATCATTATGAGTAAAAAAATATTTGAAAAATAAAATACCCATTAAATAGTGAGTTTGATATAAAGTTCAAAAATAAAGATAACTTCAATGTTTTGAGCCTACTTTGTATCAACTTCATCAATGGTGATTGCTATCAAAAGATAGACTTCACTAAGATTTTTCAAACTGATTTTGAAATAATTTTAAAACCTTATATTGGACCGTGATCTAAGGGCTCAATGCACATGACTTGCACATTAGCTTTCCTCATGATCCATCATTATTACTTAATGAGTTCTAAGTTCATTATGAAGTACAAAGTAAGCACATGAACTCAACTCATTTTCTAGCATCTCACATGTGTCTAGGGTATATTAATACACACACATGTCAATTTAATATGAGATGTGGGTTTTTGTTCTTCCTAATCTAAGGTTTCATGTATTTTTCTAGACAACACTATTTGATTTCCTTATACATGTGACTTCAAAGCATGTCATTGTCCTTAAATCAATTTTAATTAATCCTAAATGGATGAATGATAATTATGGCATGCAAGATAGCATAAATAAAGCATGTGCTAATAATCATGATGTCATGACATTAAATAAAATCTAAACACTAACACGACATAAAAATTAAACCTAAAGATCGATTGTCATGACATTTTATATGACTAAATGAAATATGATGTCATGACATTACAAAGTAAATAAATCATGACAAGTATAAAATACAAAGGTATATAATATCTAAGTGTTAAGCTCAAATTGTTATTTTCTAAAATTTACACTAACTCATGACAAGTATAAAGTACAAAGGTATATAATACCTAAGTCTAAAATACAAAGGTATTGATACCTAAGTGTTAAGACAAATTGTCATTTTCTAATTTGTCATAACCAACAAAGTAAGCACATGAACTTAACTCATTTCCTAGCATCTCACATGTGTCTAAAGTATATCAATACACACACATATCAATTTAATGTGAGATGTGAGTTTTTGTTCTTTGTAATCTAAAATTTCATGCATTTTTCTAGGCAACACTATTTGATTCCCTTATACATGAGACTTCAAATCATATCATTGTCCTTAAATCAATTTTAATTCACTTACATGAATGAATGATGATTATGACATACAAAATAACATAAATAAAGTATGTGCGAATAATCATGATATCATGACATAAAAATATAAACATAAATATAAGCATGACATTAAAATTAAACCTAAGCATTATCATGACATTTTAAATAGTAATATGAAGTTTGATGTCATGACATCGTATATGACAAACATAAGCATGGTAGTTTTACAATATCAAGGTATAAGAATACCTAAAGTTTAAATCTAATTGTCATTTCCTAGTATTAAACTCAAATTTACCATAATAGATCAATCTCCCAAGTGTGCCAAAAATCCAAAATGACACACCATGACCTCTAAATCTAATTGTGCCAATTTTGATCAATTTTCTATACTTCTCAAATTCTATTGGCACATCCTAAAATCTTTTAGGGTATAAATTCAACCCTCATTTCCAAAGTATCCAATAACCTTGGAAATAACCTAAAGTGTCAACTTTGTTATAGTTAGGTTAACTACCCATCAATTCAAGGTTGACACAACTTAACCTATTTAGCACGATGGAATCACGCTCCTAGGAATCCAATATCTATTGGAGCACCTTGGGTTTATTAGGTACTCATTAAGGATATCCTCCCTCAGTACCTTCCTAATGAGCCGCTTAAGCTTGGAAGTCTTGGTCAATTTGGTCTTGCCTAGGTCAACTCTAGGGATAATTTTTCTTGTGACCTTCTTAGTGATTTTCCTAGATTTCATAAAAACCTTGGCCACTAGACACCTACCATGGTTAATTTTAGGGATGACTTCCCTAGAAACCTTGGTTTTCTTGGACTTAGAAATGGTTTCATAATCGAATGAAACATTATGATATGTCTCCTTGGGCTTAGGTTTGTGACCTAAACCTTTCTTACCCCTAAATGGTTATTGTCTATTAACCCCTAAGTTTTAGCTCCTAGACCCTTTAATTGAATTTGTCATTCTTGCAAGGGTCTTCTCTAATTTTTCAAGCCTTGACCTCAAGGCTTGATTTTCTAACTCTAATTTCTCAAATTTGGTGGACCCATTATTTCTTTGAGTATTTCTGTACTTTCTAGGCATATGTCTATCCTCGTTAGAGTTAATGCCTAAGTGATTCTCTACCTTCCTAATGACTTCCTTAAGTAGAATTTTTCTTCAGTTATTGATTCTAAATTTATCCTTATCCCTAACATCGCAAGATTTGACATCTAAGCAATAATCTCTATTTCTAACATACTCCATATGATTATGCACAATTGCAAGTGAATTAAAAGCATGCTTTTTATTATTAAGATTTGAAGGTGCATTACTAAAATATACCTTAGAGTTTGCTTTAAAAGCTCCTCCTACATGTGTAGCTCCTCCCTTGCCCTTGCTAGGTTGTCTTCCCTTAGGACATTGACTTCTATAGTGCCCCTTTTGATGACATTTGAAACAAATGATGTGCTCCTTGCTTTTAATTGTTGAGGCATCGACATCCTTAGGCTTTCATGAACTTTTGGCACCGGTTGAGTCTTCTTGACTCTTTTTGGACACTTGCTCTTGTAGTATCCTTGTTCCATACACTCAAAGCATATAATATGATTTTATTTTTAATTTCCATACTTGAGTTACCTAGGATGGTGGTAGAAACTGGAGTTGATTCTTCATCCCTCTAGGAGGTTGAAGCTCCTTCTTGCTCTTCTCCGGCGTGGAAGGTCTCTCCTCCCCCTCAATCCTAGAGGTGGATGCTTCCTCCAATTATTCAACTTCTTCTACCAATCCAGATGTCGATTGCTTCTCAACCTCCAAATCCTTACTTTCTTGAGAGGATGAACTTTCTTCCTCCTTAGATTCCTCCTTATCCTCTTGGATCGGTTGAGGCTTCTCATGAAATTTTGTCAATTCGCTCCAAAGCTCCTTGACATCCTTATATTCACTTAATCTACACAAAATATCATTAGGGATTAAATCAACCAAGAATTTTATTACCTTCATATTTTTCTCGAATTTTTGGAGTTGTTTATCGGTCCATTTCTTCATCTTGAGGAATCCTCTCTTCGACCATCTTAGATATTCGAATCCTTCCATCAAGATGAACGAATCTTCGATGTTCATCATAAGGAAGGTTTCTATACTCTCCTTCTATTGGTTAAAGCCCCCAATTCCGTAAAATCCATAAGGCGGTGGAGTGTTGATGTCACGACCTAGTCCAATATTTGGCAACTCCATCCTCCTCTTCAACCTCTAGCATGCTCCCTTGACGGTTAGTATGTAGAAGAGCTCCAAGCTCTGATACCAATTGTGGGACCGTAAGTGATGCACTAGAGGGGGGGGGTGAATAGCGTTTTATGTCGTTCGATGGAATTCGTTCGTGTTCATCTCTACAATTCGTTAGTATGCGCAGCGAAAATATAAATAGAAGGCATAAACTAAAAACAATGACAAACACACAAAACACACCCACAAACACAAGATGTAACATGGTTCGGAACTTAGGGTTTCTACTCCACAGGATGAGCTCAAATGAGCTCTAGTGATGCAAACCACCACTAATCAATCTTTCCTTCTAGAAAAACACTCTGGAGGTGGAGAAAATCTCTTACAACAGTTTTTATAACAATAAAAAGGAAATATAAGTAAACACAAATGAAATACACCAAACAACGTAAAGAAACCTTTACACAAAGTTGCTTTGAATGTTTTGCTTTTTGGTTTCTTGGATGAGCTTGAAGGACCTTGAAATGCATCAGCACTTCGCCTCAAATCTCCCCTAGAATTACTGCCAAAATTCTCCCTTTTGTGTTCCTTATAAAGCTACAACTTGGGATGATTTTTGCCTATCAGTCGACTGCCCATACCCATCAGTTGACTGCTCTTGTAGCCTTGTGAGACAATGACTTAATCCACGCTGAAAAAATTCCAATAGATAGCTCATCAATCGACTGCCAAACCCTAGCATTCGACTACTGCCCCGTCAATCAACTGCCTAGTCGATTACGAAACTTTCTGTGCTCGTGGCCGTAAACAACAGTCGACTGTCCTCCATTGCAGTTGACTGCTCAAGGTCAATCGACTGTCCAAAGCTGGTAGTTGACTACCAAGGCCACGCGGTCGTAGTTGAGCTCCAGTCGACTCCCGCCCAATCGACTGGTCATAACCCCAATCGACTGCTCAGAATTGACTAGGCTACCAAAAATCAAAAACACTTGACTAGTCGACTAGTCCATAACCCCAGTTGACTGATTTAACCCAAGTATGATGCCCTTATACTTGATAGACCACCCTTAGCCTAGACCTAAGCCTTCTAGCCACCTCCATCAACCTCACACCTATTGGATCCCTTCAAGTTATTCATGACTTGTTTATCCATATGCTAGCCTTCAGGTGCTTCCATCGACTATTGTCATGCTAACCGAGTCTACACTGTCAAGGTACATTTGGACTTACACTTATTGGAGTATTGAGAATACAATCAAATTCTCACATTGGTAAGACATGGAAAAGATCATGTGCGTATAAGATGAAATATGATGCTATTGTGGAGATATGTGACTCTTATAGACACTAACAATTGGTATCAGAGTCATGGTCCATGTCAACCCATGAACTTCGAACGAAGGAAGTTGAGCTCCCATGTCCGGATCAAGAGAACCAAACACCAGGCAGGAAGTCCAGTTGGGCCAGAAGGGTTGGACAATTGACAGAAAGTCCAGTTGGATCAGGAGGACCAGACAATTGACAGGAAGTCCTGGTGGGTTGAGGATCAGACATCAAGCAGAGGATGTTCTTCGAGGACAGATAGGCTTGAGAGGAGGTCAATGTGGTCCTTCATTTGAGGGGGGGGGGATTGTTGGAGTATTGGGAATACAATCAAAATCATACATTGGTAAGACATGGAAAAAATCATATGATTATAAGATGAAAAAATATTTCCATTGGCATGAGACCTTTTGGATAAAGCCCAAAAATAAAACCATACGGGCTTGGGCCCAAAGTGGACAATATCATATCATTGTGGAGATATGTGACTCTTATAGGCACTAACAACGCTGTCAAGACACGCTTGGATTTTATGGCGTCAAACATTGAACTTATGCCGCTAAGACACACGCTTGGACTTTACGTCGTCAATACCACACCCTTGGACTTTCCAAATGCCAACTTCATGTTGGACTTTCCAAATGTCAAGACCCATGCTTGGACTTTCCATTGTCAAGTGTCCATGACTTGGACTTGACCATTGTCATGACCCATGCTTGGACATTCCAAATGTCAAGTACCCATGACTTGGACTTTACATGTCAAGTACCAATGACTTGGACTTTACCATTGCTAACACCCATGCTTGGACTTTCCATTGCCAAGACCCATGCTTGAACTTTCCATGGCAATCACATTATCACACGTTTTGTCGAACATTAAAATACTGCTTGAGTCAAACTCGAGTCCGGTCAATCGTGACCTGGGCCGATTGTACCAACACAAATATTTGAAGGCAATGACTATCCCAACTAGAATGTGGAAGGCGCTCGGGGAAAGTTGATTTATTGGTCTGCGATAAAACGAAAGAATGTGACGGTAGATGGAGGGGATGGGCAGGCGGAGGCTACCTTCGACTTGGCTCAGAAAGTAGTGATAGCCAGGAGGAGGACGATGAGGATGGTTGGTGGACTTAGGGAGCAAAAGTGAGATGGTGTCTGTGACATATTGATCGCTATTTGTCGTAAAAGGAAGGGTAAGAGTCAAACAGGAAGCAAGAGTCTCAAACTAAGTGTGTTTAGAAGAGGTTCGTGATGAAGAAACTATGAGAGGGGAAGTTCACTTGCTCGAGAGGGAAGAAGGAATCGTCGGAAGGAAAGGAAATGAGAGCAAAATAGATGAAAGTCATCATATAATGAGTCGTCCTTAAAAGAGGAAGGGAGGAAGTCAAGGCGCTGGATGTCGTAGGAACATATAACAATGGTCATGGTGTTCGAAGTGCAGAAGAGCAGAGATGAAGAGACGTTCAAGCGACATTGGCAAAAGGAGAGTAGGAGACGTGCAAACATAAAACCCTAGGTTGATGGCGGTGTGGGCAACTTCAATACAATATTAATAGAGTAGATTTGCCGACATCATTCATCCCAATTGTTTGACTGTTTGAGGGGGTGGCTAATAATACCGATGGGAAAGACTAATGGGTTGGACCCATGAGTATCGAGGTATGTAGGGAGTGGACTAGATATAGGGGAGTTCAAAGCCCAACGAAAGGGGTCAAGCACATTAGGAGTCGAGAACATGAGGAATCGGGAACATGATGAGTCGGGAGCACGAGGAGTTGGAAGTTTACGAAGTTAAGAACTTTGACAGTCGAGGAGTTGGGAGATCGTGGAGCTAAGAGCCCCTCATAGTCGAGAGCTCAGGAGATGGAATCTAAAGAAGTGGGTCCACAGAGCTCGAAAGTTGGGATCCAGAGAAGTGGATTCATAGAGATTGAAAGTCGGAATCCAAAAAAGTAGGTCCATGGGAGTTCGGGTGATCAAAGGTCAGACACTCGGGGTTGGAAGTTAAGCAGAGATTGGGTGCTCGAAATCAAGAATTCAGAAGTCAAGATCATGGGAAGTTGGGAACCAAGGGATGACAGATAAAATTCTTTTCAACAATCGTCACATCTGACCTCCTGACAACCCGACCTAATGATAACTCCGGAACACGTGACATCTTAGAGGGAGATTTCCTGTAACGACTTCCCCCTAATATCTTAGTAAAGGGCACCACATGGCATCCCTACGTGGAGATTCTCAATAACAATTATCCCCTAACAGCTCGATAGAGGGCATAATAGGTAGATAATCTCGGTCGGCGAGTCAATGGAACTTCCTATATAAGGGTCGGTAGAGATAAAGAGAAGCTCTCTAGTATATTTTTTTCTCTATTAGCTATATTTTTCATCATCTTATATCTTCTTCTGTCTAGCTTAAGTATCGGAGGAACATCGTCGGAGCACTGATGATGCCCTCTAACCCGTGTTACGTTTGACAAGTCTATGTTGTGGTTGGATTGAATTCGCTCTCAGCAAAAGAGAATCAAAAGTTGACTGCATTACTAATAATTAACAAAAAAAAAAATAACGATCAATTAAATCAATCGCTAAATAAATTTATCAATACTGAATAGACTATTGTAAAATGACAATTATCTTGTAGCGTTATTTTTATTCATAAAAATGTATATACAATTTCATCTTAAATTTATTATAAATGTCATTTTGGATTTTTTTTTTAATATTATACTTTATTAAAAATAAAAATAAATTAATAATTATATAGCAAATGTTTTTAATTTATCTAAATTTAAAACGAATCTTAATTTAGTCTTAACAATGGGGATGTCCTATATCATGAAGTCCCCAATGGGACGCGAACTCCCATGCACCGAGTTGGATGAAACATACGCAACGAATTGCTGAAATCAATCATTTTGTCAGGCTAATAACTAATCATGGCAGATTGATCTACCATGTCAAACACCATGCGAGTTGACTAATTCATCATGGACGCAGTGCATGGCGTATGTAACACGCAAAGCAGGCCAAACTAAACAATAACTCTTTAAGAAAATCTATTAGACTGGTTCTTGCTTGATAATCCAGTTTTGGAAAATTCTGTTTGTCGATTAGAACTCTTCCAGTTAATTAATAGCAAAGTCAAACTCTTCCAATTTACAGCTCCCTTCAGCCATGGCCAAGTCAACGCATTCATCGCCTCGCTCTTTATATATAAATTCACCTTATATGCTTCTGCCATTCCCATAACAAAACCAAAATCTTCTCTTCAACGATTCCATGGCTTCTAAGTTGTCCCTCCTGCTTATTGTTGCTATCATTGAAGCATTGGCTTTCTCTCAAGCTTTAGCCCGTGATCCAGGTGCCCTTCAAGATTTCTGTGTTGCAGACAACATGTCCAAAGGTATACTAATTACCTAGCTTACATATATTTATATCTGTTACCTTAAATCTTTCCTAACATATATATACAAGCACGAAGATGATGATCAATTTAATTTACATACTTGCTTCAATGTATTTCTATGTAGCCATTGTGAATGGATTTGCTTGCAAGAACCCAGAACTCGTTAAAGCTGATGACTTCTTCTTGTCGGGTCTCAACGTGCCTCGTAGCACCATGAACAAAGTCAGTTCCAATGTGACGCTCATAAATGCAAATATAATTCCTGGCCTCAACACTCTTGGCATCTCCATGGCTCGAGTGGACTATGCCCCACGCGGTCTCAATCCTCCACACATTCACCCTCGTGCCACAGAGGTACAAACGGTGTTGGAAGGCTCACTCTATGTTGGATTCATAACGTCCAATCCTGAGAACAAGTTGGTGACCAAAGTGCTAAAAAAGGGCGATGTGTTCGTGTTCCCTCAAGGCCTAATTCACTTCCAATTCAATCTCGGTAGGACGAGGGCTCTTGCGATGTCATTTCTAAGTAGCCAAAATCCAGGAGTAATCACCATTGCCAATAGTGTCTTTGGGTCAAATCCAAACATCTCGGATGATATTCTTGCAAAAGCTTTCCAGGTGGATAAGAAGATTGTGGATTCGATCCAATCTCAGTTCTAGAAATCAAGCCAAAGTTAACAATATCAAATCAATATTGTTGCTTATTCATTGCATTGTTTTCTACTATAAATTGTTCTTTGATGTATTCATGTTTGTCAATCTCCACAAATAAGAATTTATAATGAGTTTGATATGTATTTCAGATTCATGAATTATTTTTATTTTTCTTTAATTTTAATCTATTTAATATGAAAAAACATACGCGTGTGCATTCGCACGACGTGTACTAGTGTTTAGTTGTTTTTTGTTTTGCACAAGGTTTTTACGATTGATTGAAGAAGGGCATCGAATATTCATCCCTTCCACTTTAGTCAAACTAACAAAACCACCCTATCAATCGTGTTAGTTTTGATATCATTGTGTTTATATGTGTGATATCATTTATTGCCATCACTTAATAGAGACAACATATATATTATACTTGTCAATAAGTCGACATCCTATTCTCTGAGAACATCATTAAATTCTATAGGATCATCTCATACCTTTCTCACTTATACAAAATTAAATTCCATAGAGACAGAATTTATTCTATGGGATCATTAAATCAATCATTGAAGCACTAACGGTGTTAGGATCTTTTATTACAATCTACTAGTCACATATAATTAATGAGATCATAAATATAAGCAAAATTTTATTAAACAAAAATGCAATTGTATTTTATAGCAATTCATTTTATATTGCAATTATCTCTTAAGAATAATCACTAATAATCTCCCACTTATACTACAACCGATCACGGTATATCTCATACCAAATGACCAAACATGACTATCATGTTTTTTCAAGGACAATGCTTGATACTTCTCTCTAATGTGATGTATTCATGCTCGATAACTATATAATCAAGAGGAATCGTCAAAGTGTGTGCTTTTTTGTGCAAAGGTTGGAACCGCCAACCTAGCGACCCCTACCAGCCTGCCCCCGGGCCATCGTAAGGGAGGTAAATCACGGTGGGCCTTTGGCCCTTGAGACTAGTAACCAGCGCATGGAGGGACGGAACTCGCTTTTGCGAGGGATTGACCCGTTGTCCATTTGTGCAACTTTCTGCATGCGCTAGCCACTAGCCCCTTCCCACGGGGGCATCAAAGTGTGTGCTTTTGATTGATGATAAGATGGCTATTGTTTAACTCATGAATGACTTCATTATTGTCCAATACACTAAAATTAGAACAACTTGAATGAACTTTTTGGACATCCTTTGCTAACTCTATGGTTGCAATATAAATGTCTTTTGTCATTGAGTCAAAAATCTTTTTTTGAACTCTTCCGACTAACAACACCTCCATTTAAGAAAATAACCATATCTCAACTATGACCATAAGTTATTGATACCGCCGTTACCTTTTCTTGATGAAGAGCTCATAGGCAAGGCGCTACCCGAACCAATTAGAGGGTTCAGTGGAAGAAAAAGAGAGGAACGGGTCGGGCGCAAGCGCCTGAAATAATTGGTACGGGAAAGTTAGTGAGGGTAATCGATATAGCAAGGCGAAGAAGTACTTCGTTGGGAAATAGGCCAGAATCGGTTCGGCCAGATAAGCCTAGAAGACAAACGGGGCGGATAAGAATCGGTCCGGCCAGATAAGCCTAGAAGACAAACGGGGCGGATAAGAATCGGTCCGGCCAAATAAGCCTAGAAGGCAAACGGGGCGGATAAGAATCGGCTCGGCCAGATAAGCCTTAAGGCTATACTACCCGTGGGCTATAAACCTAAGTTAGTTTTGCCAGAAGTAGATGGTTGAGGGGGACAGACTAACCTAGTTCACTGAAATATAGATGAGGAGGTGGTATGTAACAGAAAGAGAGGTCCCCACATAATATTCCGAGGAGCCTTCGCCCCTCGTACCTGTAACAGAATTATTCTCCAGGTGGACGTGGTGGCCACGTGTACGATGGAGACCACCCGCGAGATAGTGATGGATCAGAGAAGGAGGATAAAAGGCAAGAGGAGGAGAGAAGGAAGAGGATCCGCAATCATTCCATCAGACACGAAACGAAGACGCAGGAGGAGAAGGAGGAGAGTTGTCATCACTTCGTCGGAGAAGAAGAGCAGCGACCCTGATCTTGAGTCGCACGTACTCTTTCTTGTATTTGTAATTAAACTGTAAGAGGTTGTCTCCTCCACCTCGGGAAGTTTCCTTTCCGTAAAGGAGGACATTCATAGTGAAAAGTGCTTGGGCATTGTCCCCGGTGAGAGAGCTCACCTCCGTGGAGTAGGAATATTCATTCCGAACCACGTTATATCTTGTGTTCCCGTTTCCGCTGTCTGTGTGGGTTTTGCGCTTCCTGACTTCGTCTTCTACATTCCTTTTACTGTTGCGGCCTGTGAGAACCCCCCAAAAGCTCCCTTCGTTCCTTCGTCGCATCAAAAGGGGGTAAAGCAAATTTTCCTCGCCGCATCAGTTGGCACCGTTTGTGGGAACATTGAGCTGGACGTCAAGATGCAACCGGAAGAGATACAACAGCCCGCTGCCTCCGCAGCGGAGGAGCGCCCCATCACCCTCCTACCATCACAGTTGAAAGCCCTGATGGACGACGCTATTATAGAGGCCCTTGCTAGAGAAAGGAGAAGGACCGGATATCTGCATCCTCATTCCGGTGAACCTTCTTCCCGAGGCCCACCCCCAGAAATGCCTCCTCCATCTCGTACCGCCGTTAATGTGGAAGTAGTGCCTGGAGAAGGACTTGGGGGAAGAGCACCTCAGAACACTATGCCCTTAACCCAAACTCGAAGGGAAGAACAGGGCGAAAGTCAATCGACCAGACCTCCAGAAGTTTACAAGCCCAGTCCCTTTACCATGGACATCCTCTCTGAAGTCCCCCCATCCTACTTCCGGAATCCTCAGATAGATAAGTATGAGGGCTCGATGGATCCCGAAGAGCACCTATCGCAGTTCGACGGAGCAGCCTCGCTCCACTGTTATACCGATGCCCTCAAATGCCGAGTTTTCCGGACCACCTTAACCGGCTCGGCACAAAAATGGTTTAATACTTTGCCTCCGGGATCCATCACTTGTTTCGCTGATTTTCGGGGGATGTTCAGCCAGGAGTTTGCCAGTTGCAAGGTGTATAAGCATGACGCCTCTATCTTGATGCACATCACGCAAGGGCCCTCGGAATCGCTCAGAGGGTATCTTCACCGGTTTACCTCTGCAGCTAGGGGTATTCCTTCTGCCAGAACAGAATCTTTCAGAGTCGCCATTCCGCACGGACTGAATGAAGGCCCCTTCCTCAGCTCCCTCTTGAGGCAACCTGCCAACAACTATGAGGAGCTGTTAAGTCGTGCAGAACAATTCATCCGCGAGGAGGAAGGACTGCAAGTGCGGAGTCAACGCGCCGAGCGATCCGGCCGAAAGAACTCGCCCCGCGCGCCTCAAGTACCCCTCGCGAGGTTATGCGACCCTTTCGACATGAGGCTCTAAGCCTCGGCCATTATTACAGGCGCTGTTCTATACCGCCATTACAAATTATGGCTGGCCAAGCACTTCCTCCCGCAAGGACTTGGAAGGAGCGGGAGATGGGATCAGTGGTCCGCCATAACGACTTAGGATATAGGGGGATCCCATGTAACCCCCCCGCCCCATTCTTCTGCCAATATCATAAGAAATATGGTCACGCTAGTGGCCGATGCTTCAAGTTACAGGAGGAACTGGATCGCCTCCGAACCGCATATCCGCAATTGCGGTTCCAGACGGGAGGACCAGCACGGTGAGGCCCCCGACCCGATGTAGCCCGTCCAGGGCCGTATAACCAACAACCTTAAGTCACTTTCCCCCAAACGCCATCCCAGGAGGTTGTTTCTCAAGAAGGCTGTCACGCCCCGAGAGTATGCCGTGCCGAAAAGCAAACGGACGACATCTCCCCTGTACGTGGCAACATATCGGGTTAATACAAGGCCCGTAGGCCCACAACAACAATATATAAATGAACAATACTAAACAACATATCCACAACAACACAAGAGGTGCGCACCGGTGCGACTCTAACATACTACACACAACAACGTACAAATCCACAGCCAGATACAACACTGATTATACATGGCCATAATACAAAATAACAGTGGAAGCAAATACGTGGAAAACCCCAAATGTTCGGTGTGAGATGGGATCAGCTGGAGAAGCTCCAAACGTCCAAGGAATCTTCTACCTGTTATCTGGGCGACAGAAAACCCAGGGTCCAGGGGTGGTGAGTATAAACTCAGGGGTAATATATAGAAAGTGCATGAACATATAGGGTAAAGAAATCTACAAGTATACATGTGAAGATCTACATGTATACAAAGATGAGTCCAATAGACATACAGTCCTATCCAACTCTAATAACAAGTAACTACAGTAAAGTCATACGCAATGTATATACTAAACTGCTCAACTGAACATAAAGTAATGTACCAACGTACCTGACGGTCTGCAATACCATAAGCTATATCATCCTTACAGATATACCATAACATAACCCATATAATGTACCAGGTCAATCCCATACCGACTAATACTGCATATATGAACAAGATATATGATCACCTGTATAATAAATCGGTTCGTACCACACAATGACATGATGCTAATCAAATGCATATAACAGTCTGAATCAACGCATGTATCATGCTCAACACATAGCAGTAAATAAAATGCAAATGGCATGTATCATGATGTACAAGCATGTGCAACAATCATAGCTCAATCAAATGCAGCATCTCACAGGCATATGTAAAACATATATCAAATACATGCATACATATATATCAGCAATGCATATGCATGGTCACTGCGACATCCAACCACGACCCCAGAGTGGCCAGGGTGGCACGACAAATGACAACTAGCCCGACTCCAGCTGCCACCACTCTCGAGTGACCGAGTTGGGTAGTATGACTGAGTAGCGTGTAAGCGTAAAAAGCTAACTACTCCTAGGGGCCCCTGCTGCAAGCCACGCTGTCCCTACCCATGAGTAGACAAACGCCGCACACAGGACAACTGCACCTCACACAACCACCGTCTATAGTGGGCGAGTGCTAACACCACTCTGCACAGTGGCCAGGTGCGCATCTCCAGCTACCACCATCCATAGTGGCCGAGCGCGGCACATCCAATGCTCTGCCCTCAACCCTGCTACCACTACCCCGAGTGGCCGGGGAGGCAGGATGACTGACGACTTGTCTCAATCCACAAGGGAGACCTCCGATGCATGCAATGTGATGATGCATAGCTCCATACAGTATCCTCGCGACACTCCCTATCCCACGGGAGTCCGTCAACTAAAAGTCAACTATGCACGAGAACTACAATCCATAAGACTCTCTCTATCGCATAAAGAGTCATACTCATCGACGATCAACCACGCTAAGACCTCTAGTCATACGATACAATCGACCATCCATATAACCATACAGCATACAATCCCTAATGGATATACCATCACACTAGGACTTCTAGTCCATGGTCACATCTTGACAACCACACCTATCTAGGCATAGACAACTAGACCCACAATAGCTGCACCACTAATACGAGTTTTATATAAAACTCGACTCCATAATCCAATCCATCACCTAACCCTAGTGATGTAACACCGTAATCCAATCTGAAGTCACAAAGATAACCCTAACCACATGTACTTCATCAACATATATCATAATACATAATAGGGTTTATAGTTCCTATCCGAGCTAGATAATCAATGAAGTACGAGTATATATCTCAAAGGTCAAGCGTTACAAGCATATGATTAAATAAGAGTGGATTTAAGGTAAGCAGTATAAACATACATATCCAAGATCATGCACAGGAATTTGATCAAAACTACCGGACCAGGTAGATATTACCCACCTGATACATAATCCGTGTTATCCATCTCCACGTTCATGTATCCATCACCATCAAAGTCCTGTAACAATAGGATACAGTTAAGTATCATCATACATCTAATGATCGCATCAAATCCTACATCACCCTAGTATCTCGATCAACTAAATCAATATTAACAATCGAGTAATACTAAATCTAAGCTATAGAAGTAGCTTACCTTCCAGTCTCACACACCGATCGGATCAGACCATAGGAAAAACATCTCAGTGACCTCGATTGCTGTCGGAAAGTCCAAGTTCTGTTGCAACCAGAGTTATCCAAGTTTAATGTTACTATGAACAATAATAACCCATCCTCATCAACTACTGGGACAAACTATGCGGAAAATAGAGATCTGAATGAACCACAACTCAATTCAAATCTTACCTCAACCTCGATCCACCAATTATCAATCATCAAGCAACAACATCCAAAATCAATCGAATTCTAATGCCAATTCAATAGAACTAAAATCCAGGCTTACCTCATGATATTAACCTTGTTCACAGCCTATCTTGAAGCACAAATTTCTGACCAAACGACTGAACCCTAGATTAATCCATATATTACCACATAACAATATCTCAATCAGAATAGCAATTACAGACAAATAATAGAGATAACCAAAACCCATCGATCAACTCTTCACCGGCAGCACCTTCCCTCATCCTCTGTTCACCGGAGAAATCACAGCTCCAAAAACACTGCCAAACCACAAATCGAAACTCAACCAATGAATCCACAGATGAATTCCCAGCGATCTCTTGATCCAAACCTTACTACCATCCAAGCAACATCCAGATCGGCTTACCTTGCTTACCCTTACCCGTGAAGCTTCAAACCCATCAACCAAATGCGTTGATCGTGCATGGCAAAGGTAGCCGATGGTGGAAATCAACCGGCGCTTCAAATAGTGGCTAAATGCAAGGTCGATCGACCAAGCGAGGAAGAAAAACACGCCGAGAAGACAAAGCGTCGACGAGCCAGCTAATAGGAACTAGATCAGGATCGAGGACCATCGAGGGCGTCGCAACGATGAAAAATAGAGGAAGGGAAAAAAAAACACCAGTGTGGCTGACGGTCGATCCGTGGGACCAAAGGCGGCTATGACAGTGAAGGCAAGCCGGATTGTCAAACAACAGATAGGGCAATGATCCTGCGGGAAGATCGTCATTGACGACAATCAGTATTGGCCGCAGATCTGGGCATCGAATGGGGCGGTGGAGCGTCAACTGCAAGGTGCAACGACCGGAGCAATCCACAACGGTGAAAGCTAAGAGCGACGGAGATGATAGTGAGTATTGCATACCGATCAATTAGGGCGACCGGAGGAGTTAGCTCGGTGGCCGCGGTGGCTGGAGGTCGGAGAAATAGAGCGCGAGGGTAGGCGACTGGCCGGCGCTGCTTGCTCCCAATCGACCTTCACCCATTTCCAACTTGCTCAGCGTCCTCCCTCCGGTCGGATCTCCGACCAAGTGCGTCGGAACAGCGGCTCGTAGAGGAAGAAGAAAGGATGAAGGAAATCGCCGATCGCACGAGCTGACACAGAAGAGGCGATCGCGAAGTGAAGATGCGGTTGATCGGGTTTTCGACGTTTAATTCGATCAAATTGGTTCAAACCCAGCTGGTTCAAACCCCAACCGGTTCAGCCAATTAGCTCAAGCCCAATTTTAGCCCAAGCCCCCAAATCCAGCCCAAGCCCAATACAGCCCAAGCCCATTCCAAATCAAGCCCAATTTCAAATAAGCCCAATTTCAAATAAGCCCAATTTCCAGCCCACAGATTCTAGCCCAATCCGAAACCAGCCCAATGGACTCAATCCAACTAGTTAAACCCAATTAACCCACTAATTAAATCCAATTAATTAAAGGGTTAATCCATAAATTTTTTTTTTCCCGTACTTTACATTCTCCCCCACTTATAAAAATTTTGTCCCCAAATTTACGACTCATGTACGAGTACGAGATGTCACAACAACCATCTCAAGTATCCGGAGAAAAGTCACACCTCAAGTGACTAAGTGGGGTACTGAGCTCGAGTATTACATTCTAGCTCTTATATGCTCTCTCAATCGACCTATTAAAAGGTAAATAACTGTACCAAAACGGAGCTCTATACCCGTAACCGATGGGAGACTTTGCCAGAATCGTAAGGTGAATCATGAATCACTATCAGAAATGACACCCAAGGATACTCCATGGATATAATTCCATCAAGCGATCCAACGGAGTCCATCTTACGGCTCGGAAGAAAATGAGCGAACCTAGCTAATCGATCATCGATTACCCAAATCCTATCAAGTCCTTTCCGAATTCTAGATAATCTCCCAACACAGTCTAACGTACTAGGCTCCCACTTCATCACGGTACGTAACCCTACCGATCACAATATTCCACCTTTGCTTGTGGGCATACCCAACATCAAACTACGGAATCATCCATGTCCCATATATCGTTCCACCAACTGGAACATCTCAATACTCACTATTTTCGGATACACTCCGAATAAATCATTACTCTCGAATGAAGAGTCTCCTAAAACAACTCTTCCTAAAGCGAATGCAACTCTGTGAACCATTATCCTTCCTCGAGACAGAGATTTATTCTCGCAAGAGAAATTAATATAATGTCCAAAATTCATTCTGTCACATAGGACTGAAAGTAACTGGAAGACTATAATGACTAATCTCGCTGATTTCTCAACCAGCATACACATAATATACGTCTCATTCAACTGCATCAGGATCGCTCCTAATCCCCGAAATGATGCATCTACGTACAATACCCTTCCATCCATATCGGACGGATTAACTAACACTGACACGAGAGTCAGTCACCGTCTAGGCCCTGAAACCTAGCTTCACAAACTTTCGACCAGGTGATTTCCATCACCTTCTTGGTCCAACAAGTCGACAGTATAGTATCGCTAGAACATCCTATCCACATTTATGGTGAATCCCAAATCAATCTAGGGAAACCACAACTTACCTCAAGATTGGGAATATATCCATAAATATATCCTCCACAGATATGATGACAATCAATCTTAAATACTCCAAGAGTATTTGATTACCCAAATCCATGAACGACTAAATCGTCGATAAGTCTAACAACATTATCAACATCTCCTAAAATTCATACCAAGTATGAAATATCGTCTTCCACACACCTACATCCTTTTACCCTACGCTAATGATAGCTCAATCATCACACCGACAATGATAATTGTACGACACTAAGTCACTACAATATCAAACCTCCAGTCGTAGGCCAACCCTAGGATATACACAGGTGTCATTTAGCTGATCTAAACAAATCATCTATCCACAACGAAGGATATTCATTCACAACAACTACTGCATTCCATCATCGATAATCGATGCATAAACTCAAGGTTTGACTCTCTTCTAACAAAGAGTTACAAGTCTTCTCAAGAAGAAACACTGAGGCAGATAAATCTCCCATAGTGGTTAGCAACACTGATGCCCATAAAATCATCTCCCCATATGAGGTCCCCAATATCAGGACTATTCCCAAAATCACTTCAATCGCTTACTCTACTTGCCCATGCAGTGGCAAGCTCGAGAGTTTATCCAGAACTATATCCGAATACTCTCGAATTATACGTACATCCGAGAGTCCTAGTATACCAACGCTCCCACAATCCAACTATCCGTAAGGATATGTCTATAGTGGAGGTATGACTAGCAAAGGCTAAGGGTATCCCTTGACTTCATGATTGTTGATCAACATCTCACCTGACGGTCGAGAAAATCACCAACCCACAAGTCGATAGGAACCCTTCGAACCCTATCCAAGAATATTCTAGACAAAGATACTTGTAAACTACCAGTATCTCTCGATATATATGCAAATAGGATAACCTAAAGTAATACCCCGAAGGACCGATCCTTCGGTCTTCTATACTTCTTCTCGGTAATCATGTAAACTTGTCAACATCATACATTGCGACGGCTGAGCTCATGTAGATGCAAAGCCTATCATGGAAGAACTGAAATCAACTTCTGAAAATGGAGGTACAAATCGAAACAAGCTGCATTGGAGATGATAAACACTCTGTTATCTTGGCAAAAGATACACATCCATTATATATCAAGAATCAGAAAACATCATAGCACGCTCCATCTCTGTGAAAGGTATAGCTGCAACTGGAGAATACTGCATAGATACGACTATCATCGTAAAATCTCTCTCCTCTATATAAATCATAACTACGCCTGGGAAGGTAACTGTTGCTGTCGTCTGGAAAGATAACAATTGTTGTCATCTGACGCGTCGAAGTCTTCGAGATGTCTTGGTGATCATATTTGAGTAACTTACTTCGTCCGGATGAAAGTATCAAAGAACTCCAACTATATCTGGGGTAGTAGATCGCTGCTGATGTGATAACCTAATCTTCTGTAATAATCTTGGCTTTCGAGGTTGTGGATCGTCTGCTCGAAAGCATCATCCATAGTTTTCAATTGAGTCTTCAAAATACATACTCTCCTCGTAGATACCGACTGCTTATAGTAGAAATAGATACAATGGTCCATCGAATAATCTGACTCTGTGTCTCGTCGTAACCCGCACTGCACACACAATCTCCTTTCGGAGTCTTTCCTCTGAGTTACGATAAACATGAGAAGTCACGACATTCTACAATCGCTCTTCTATGATCGGAAAACTCTCCAATAGTCGCTCGTGACTTACGACTTTAATCTTGCTCCTTTTTATCCAACATTTGGAGATTTCAAATTCCAATAATTTGACTCGCAATATCTGCTTATCAAATCTCCAACTCTTTAAAACACTTACTACGGAGTCATTTCTATACACCTGACTCAGTCTCTACACTTTCGGTAGGATCTGGTAGGAGATCCAAACATCCTGATAAAGATGTCAACCGATAACCTGTGGGTGGCCAAAACCAACCCAATCACATTCTCGAGCTATTAGGGGGTCGTAACCCTCGCAAGTCTAGCGACTCTGCATGGTACTTTCGTCACCAGACGATCACCCAACCTGAAGCTCAAGAATTCCCTGACGATGAGTCAAAAAAAATGACATGGAAAAATACCCTCTCACAACATCACTACACCGTGGCCAAGTGATGTGTGATTTTCCGAAGGTTATTTCCTATCTCTTCCACCAAGTACCGGCTAAATCCGGATAATGGTATTCGACAAACACTACTATCTTCGTATAACCCGAGTCAAGTACTCTAAAAGTACTTCCAATGTTATACAACTTAGAATACCAACTCGAGGATCAAAATCCCCATGAATATCATCCACTAATTTTCTACTATCTGCATCAGCAATAGTGTACTCGCTTGTCCATTACCCAATAGGTAATGATCTGACTAACATAATTAGTGAAAATCTTAGGACCAAAATCCTTAATCTCCACAATCGATGTGACTACCTAATCTCTGCTTTCCGACTCGGTATCAGTCGGCTCTCAAAAGTAATTACCTTTTCGATAGCAGACACATATCTAATAATCTCAATATATCATTCCCGTGGTCAAACTCAAACCACAGTTACGAATACTAACCAATATCCTACAAGTCATCCATGTTATAAGCAACTAAATGCATAACCAACCGAAGGATATGTAATAACAGTTAAAATACCTTAATCCCTGTAGCTCGGAGATGTCCGCAACAGCCAGATCCCAGAACTCACAAAACCAAGACCGAGTAAAGCAAAACTCGATGTCCGAACGAAATAAAATTCGAAAATGGACTTCGCAACCTAGGGCTCTGATACCAATAAAATTGTCACGCCTCGAGAGTATGCCGTGCCGAAAAGCAAACGGACGACATCTCCCCTGTACGTGGCAACATATCGGGTTAATACAAGGCCCGTAGGCCCACAACAACAATATATAAATGAACAATACTAAACAACATATCCACAACAACACAAGAGGTGTGCACCGATGCGACTTTAACATACTACACACAACAACGTACAAATCCACAGCCAGATACAACACTGATTATACATGGTCATAATACAAAATAACAGCGCAAGCAAATACGTGGAAAACCCCAAATGTTCGGTGTGAGATGGGATCACCTAAGCTCAAACGTCAAGGAATCTTCTACATTATCCAGGCATGTAAAACCTGTGGTCCAGGGGTGGTGAGTATAAACTCAGGGGTAATATATAGAAAGTGCATGAACATATAGGGTAAAGAAATCTACAAGTATACATGTGAAGATCTACAGGTATACAAAGATGAGTCCAATAGACATACAAATTCTATCCAACTCTAATAACAAGTAACTACAGAAAGTCATACGCAATGTATATACTAAATCAAGCCAATGAACATAAAGTAATGTACCAACGTACCTGACGGTCTGCAACACCATAAGCTATATCATCCTGACAGATATACCATAACATAACCCATATAATGTACCAGGTCAATCCCATACCTGACCAATACTCAGACATATGAACAGTATATGATCACCTGTATAATAACCCGGTTCGTACCACACAATGACATGATGCTAATCAAATGCATATAACAGTCTGAATCAACGCATGTATCATGCTCAACACATAGCAGTAAATAAAATACAAATGACATGTATCATGATGTACAAGCATGTGCAACAATCATAGCTCAATCAAATGCAGCATCTCACAGGCATATGTAAAACATATATCAAATACATGCATACATATATATCAGCAATGCATATGCATGGTCATTTGTTCAAGACGTCCAACCACGACCCAGAGTGGCTGGTGTGGCACGACAAATGACAACTAGCCCGACTCCAGCTGCCACCACTCTCGAGTGACTGAGTTGGGTAGTATGACTGAGTAGCGTGTAAGCGTAAAAAGCTAACTACTCCTAGGGGCCCCTGCTGCAAGCCACGCTGTCCCTACCCATGAGTAGACAAACGCCGCACACAGGACAACTGCACCTCACACAACCACCGTCTATAGTGGGCGAGTGCTAACACCACTCTGCACAGTGGCCAGGTGCGCATCTCCAGCTACCACCATCCATAGTGGCCGAGCGCGGCACATCCAATGCTCTGCCCTCAACCCTGCTACCACTACCCCGAGTGGCCGGGGAGGCAGGATGACTGACGACTTGTCTCAATCCACAAGGGAGACCGGTCACAAAGATGCATGTCGATGATGCATAGCTCCATACATGTATCCTCGCGACACTCCCTATCCCACGGGGAGTCCTGGTCAACTAAAAGTCAACTATGCAAGGACTACAATCCATAAGACTCTCTCTATCGCATAAAGAGTCATACTCATCTGACAGTCAACCACGCTAAGACCTCTAGTCAGTAGCGATATATAATCGACCATCCATATAACCTTACACAAGCATACAATCCCTAATGGATATACCATCACACTAGGACTTCTAGTCCATGGTCACATCGACAACCACACACCTATCTATGCATAGACAACTAGATCCACCATAGATGCACCACTAATACGAGTATGATATAACAATCGACTCCATAATCCAATCCATCACCTAACCCTAGTGATGTAACACCGTAATCCAATCTGAAGTCACAAAGATAACCCTAACCATATGTACTTACTGAACATATATCAGCTAATACATAATAGGGTTTATAGTTCCTATCCGAGCTAGATAATCAATGAAGTACCAGAGTATATATCTCAAAGGTCAAGGCAGTACAAGCATATGATTAAATAAGAGTGGATTTAAGGTAAACAGGTATAAACATACATATCCAAGATCATGCACAGGAATTTGATCAAAACTACCGGACCAGGTAGATATTACCCACCTGATACATAATCCGTGTTATCCATCTCCACGTTCATGTATCCATCACCATCAAAGTCCTGTAACAATAGGATACAGTTAAGTATCATCATACATCTAATGATCGCATCAAATCCTACATCACCCTAGTATCTCGATCAACTAAATCAATATTAACAATCGAGTAATACTAAATCTAAGCTATAGAAGTAGCTTACCTTCCAGTCTCACACACCGATCGGATCAGACCATAGGAAAAACATCTCAATGACCTCGATTGCTGTCGGAAAGTCCAAGTTCTGTTGCAACCAGAGGTATCCAAGTTTAATGTTACTATGAACAATAATAATAACCCATCCTCATCAACTCGGACAAACTATGCGGAAAATAGAGATCTGAATGAACCACAACTCAATTCAAATCTTACCTCAACCTCGATCCACCAATTATCAATCATCGAAGCAACAACATCCAAAATCAACTGTAATTCTAATGCCAATTCAATAGAACTAAAATCCAGGCTTACCTCATGATATTAACCTTGTTCACAGCCTATCTTGAAGCACAAATTTCTGACCAAACGACTGAACCCTAGATTAATCCATATATTACCACATAACAATATCTCAATCAGAATAGCAATTACAGACAAATAATAGAGATAACCAAAACCCATCGATCAACTCTTCACCGGCAGCACCTTCCCTCATCCTCTGTTCACCGGAGAAATCACAGCTCCAAAAACACTGCCAAACCACAAATCGAAACTCAACCAATGAATCCACAGATGAATTCCCAGCGATCTCTTGATCCAAACCTTACTACCATCCAAGCAACATCCAGATCGGCTTACCTTGCTTACCCTTACCCGTGAAGCTTCAAACCCATCAACCAAATGCGTTGATCGTAGCTGAGGCAAAGGTAGCTGATGGTGGAAATCAACCGGCGCTTCAAATAGTGGCTAAATGCAAGGTCGATCAGCCAAGCGCAGGGGAAGAAAAACACCAGCGACGAGGAAGACAAACGTCGACGAGCTGAGCTTCGCAATAGGAACTAGATCAGGATCGAGGACCATCGAGGCGTCGCAGCGATGAAAAGCAGAGGAAGGGAAAAAACACCGGTGTGGTGGCGGTCGATCCGTGGGACCAAAGCGGCTATAAGGTGAAGGCAAGCGGATTGTCAAAGCGGCCAGATAGGGCAATGATCTCTGCGGGAAGATGGTCACCGACAATCGGTATTGGCCGCGGTCGGGCATCGGATGGGCGGTGGGCGTCAATTGCAACAGGTAACGGCCGGAGCAATCCACAGCGGTGAAAGCTAAGAGCGGCGGAGATGATAGTGAGTATTGCATCACCGATCAATTAGGCGACCGGAGGAGTTAGCTCGGTGGCAGCGGTGGTGGAGGTCGGAGAAATAGGCGAGGGTAAGCGGTGGCGTCGCTTGCTAATCGACCTTCACCCATTTCCAACTTGCTCAGCGTCCTCCCTCCGGTCGGATCTCCGACCAAGTGCGTCGGAACAGCGGCTCGTAGAGGAAGAAGAAAGGATGAAGGAAATCGCCGATCGCGGTGCCGGAAGAGGCGATCGCGAAGTGAAGATCATTGATCGGGTTTTCGACGTTTAATTGATCAAATTGGTTCAAACCAGTGGTTCAAACCCCAAGCGGTTTGACCAATTAGCTCAAGCCCAATTTCATTAAGCCCCAAATAGCCCAATACAGCCCAAGCCCATTCCAAATCAAGCCCAATTTCAAATAAGCCCAATTTCAAATAAGCCCAATTTCTAGCCCACAGATTCTAGCCCAATCCGAAACCAGCCCAATGGACTCAATCCAACTAGTTAAACCCAATTAACCCACTAATTAAATCCAATTAATTAAAGGGTTAATCCATAAATTTTTTTCCCGTACTTTACATTCTCCCCCACTTATAAAAATTTGGTCCCCAAATTTCCGACTCATGTACGAGTACGAGATGTCACAACAACCATCTCAAGTATCCGGAGAAAAGTCACACCTCAAGTGACTAAGTGGGGTACTGAGCTCGAGTATTACATTCTAGCTCTTATATGCTCTCTCAATTGACCTATTAAAAGGTAAATAACTGTACCAAAGTGGAGCTCTATACCCGTAACCGATGGGAGACTTTGCTAGAATCGTAAGGTGAATCATGAATCACTATCAGAAATGACACCCAAGGATACTCCATGGATATAATTCCATCAAGCGATCCAACGGAGTCCATCTTACGGCTCGGAAGAAAATGAGCGAACCTAGCTAATCGATCATCGATTACCCAAATCCTATCAAGTCCTTTCCGAATTCTAGATAATCTCCCAACACAGTCTAACGTACTAGGCTCCCACTTTATCACGGTACGTAACCCTACCGTTCACAATATTCCACCTTTGCTTGTGGGCATACCCAACATCAAACTACGGAATCATCCATGTCCCACATATCGTTCCACCAACTGGAACATCTCAATACTCACTATTTTCGGATACACTCCGAATAAATCATTACTCTCGAATGAAGAGTCTCCTAAAACAACTCTTCCTAAAGCGAATGCAACTCTGTGAACCATTATCCTTCCTCGAGACAGAGATTTATTCTCGCAAGAGAAATTAATATAATGTCCAAAATTCATTCTGTCACACAGGACTGAAAGTAACTGGAAGACTATAATGACTAATCTCGCTGATTTCTCAACCAGCATACACATAATATACGTCTCATTCAACTGCATCAGGATCGCTCCTAATCCCTGAAATGATGCATCTACGTACAATACCCTTCCATCCATATCGGACGGATTAACTAACACTGACACGAGAGTCAGTCACCGTCTAGGCCCTGAAACCTAGCTTCACAAACTTTCGACCAGGTGATTTCCATCACCTTCTTGGTCCAACAAGTCGACGGTATAGTATCGCTAGAACATCCTATCCACATTTATGGTGAATCCCAAATCAATCTAGGGAAACCACAACTTCCCTCAAGATTGGGAATATATCCATAAATATATCCTCCACAGATATGATGACAATCGATCTTAAATACTCCAAGAGTATTTGATTCCCCAAATCCATGAACGACTAAATCGTCGATAAGTCTAACAACATTATCAACATCTCCTAAAATTCATACCAAGTATGAAATATCGTCTTCCACACACCTACATCCTTTTACCCTACGCTAATGATAGCTCAATCATCACACCGACAATGATAATTGTACGACACTAAGTCACTACAATATCAAACCTCCAGTCGTAGGCCAACCCTAGGATATACACAGGTGTCATTTAGCTGATCTAAACAAATTATCTATCCACAACGAAGGATATTCATTCACAACAACTACTGCATTCCATCATCGATAATCGATGCATAAACTCAAGGTCTGACTCTCTTCTAACAAAGAGTTACAAGTCTTCTCAAGAAGAAACACTGAGGCAGATAAATCTCCCATAGTGGTTAGCAACACTGATGCCCATAAAATCATCTCCCCATATGAGGTCCCCAATATCAGGACTATTCCCGAAATCACCTCAATCGCTTACTCTACTTGCCCATGCAGTGGCAAGCTCGAGAGTTTATCCAGAACTATATCCGAATACTCTCGAATTATACGTACATTCGAGAGTCCTAGTATACCAACGCTCCCACAATCCAACTATCCGTAAGGATATGTCTATAGTGGAGGTATGACTAGCAAAGGCTAAGGGTATCCCTTGACTTCATGATTGTTGATCAACATCTCACCTGACGGTCGAGAAAATCACCAACCCACAAGTCGATAGGAACCCTTCGAACCCTATCCAAGAATATTCTAGACAAAGATACCTGTAAACTACCAGTATCTCTCGATATATATGCAAATAGGATAACCTAAAGTAATACCCCGAAGGACCGATCCTTCGGTCTTCTATACTTCTTCTCGAGTAATCATGTAAACTTGTCCAACATCTGTTCTGGACGGCTGAGCTCATGTAGATGCAAAGCCTATCATGGAAGAACTGAAATCAACTTCTAAAAATGGAGGTAAAAACTGAAACAACTGCATTGGAGATGATAAACACTGTTGTACTGGCAAAAGATACACATCCGGCTGTATAATACTGAAGAACTGTAAACATCATAGCACGCTCCATCTCTGTGAAAGGTATAGCTGCAACTGGAGAATACTGCATAGATACGACTATCATCGTAAAATCTCTCTTCTCTATATAAATCATAACTACGCCTGGGAAGGTAACTGTTGCTGTCGTCTGGAAAGATAACAATTGTTGTCTGCACGTCTGAGTCTTCTGAGATGTCTTCGGCTGATACTGCTGAGTAACTTACTTCTTCCGGATGAAAGTATCAAAGAACTCCAACTATATCTGGGGTAGTAGATCGCTGCTGATGTGATAACCTAATCTTCTGTAATAATCTCGGCTTTCGAGGTTGTGGATCGTCCGCTCGAAAGCATCATCCATAGTCTTCAAATCTTGAAGTAATACATACTCTCCTCGTAGATACCGACTGCTTATAGTAGAAATAGATACAATGGTCCATCGAATAATCTGACTCTGTGTCTCGTCGTAACCCGCACTGCACACACAATCTCCTTTCGGAGTCTTTCCTCTGAGTTCGCTGATAAACATGAGAAGCTGCTGACAATCTACAATCGCTCTTCTATGATCGGAAAACTCTCCAATAGTCGCTCGTGACTTACGACTTTAATCTTGCTCCTTTTTATCCAACATTTGGAGATTTCGAATTCCAATAATTTGACTCGCAATATCTGCTTATCAAATCTCCAACTCTTTAAAACACTTACTACGGAGTCATTTCTATACACCTGACTCAGTCTCTACACTTCCGGTAGGATCTGGTAGGAGATCCAAACATCCTGATAAAGATGTCAACCGATAACCTGTGGGTGGCCAAAACCAACCCAATCACATTCTCGAGCTATTAGGGGGTCGTAACCCTCGCAAGTCTAGCGACTCTGCATGGTACTTTCGTCACCAGACGATCACCCAACCTGAAGCTCAAGAATTCGCTGACGATGAGTCAAAAAAAATGACATGGAAAATACTCTCTCACAACATCACTACACTGTGATTTTCAAGGTTATTTCCTATCTCTTCCACCAAGTAGCTAAATCCGGATAATGGTATTCGACTAAACACTATTATCTTCAGATAACCCGAGTCAAGTACTCTAAAAGTACTTCAATGTTATACAACTTAGAGCGACGATCTCGAGGATCAAAATCCCCATGAATATCATCCACTAATTTTCTACTATCTGCATCAGCAATAGTGTACTCGCTTGTCCATTACCCAATAGGTAATGATCTGACTAATATAATTAGTAAAAATCTTAGGACCAAAATCTTTAATCTCCACAATCGATGTGACTACCTAATCTCTGCTTTCCGACTCGGTATCAGTCGGCTCTCAAAAGTAATTACCTTTTCGATAGCAGACACATATCTAATAATCTCAATATATCGTTCCCGTGGTCAAACTCAAACCACAGTTACGAATACTAACCAATATCCTACAAGTCATCCATGTTATAAGCAACTAAATGCATAACCAACCGAAGGATATGTAATAACAGTTAACATACCTTAATCCCTGTAGCTCGGAGATGTCCGCAACAGCCAGATCCCAGAACTCACAAAACCAAGACCGAGTAAAGCAAAACTCGATGTCCGAACGAAATAAAATTCGAAAATGGACTTCGCAACCTAGGGCTCTGATACCAATAAAATTGTCACGCCCCGAGAGTATGCCATGCCGAAAAGCAAACGGACGACATCTCCCCTGTACGTGGCAACATATCGGGTTAATACAAGGCCCGTAGGCCCACAACAACAATATATAAATGAACAATACTAAACAACATATCCACAACAACACAAGAGGTGTCGGTCGACTTTAACATACTACACAATAACGCACAAATCCACAAATGATACAACACTGATTATACATGGCCATAATACAAAATAACGGCAATAAATATGTGGAAAACCCCAAATGTTCTGTGAGATGGGATCACCGCAGCTCCAAACGTCAAGGAATCTTCTTCTACTCATTATCCGGGCGACGAAAACCTGTGGTCCAGGGTGGTGAGTATAAACTCGGGTAATATATAGAAAGTGCATGAACATATAGGGTAAAGGAATCTACAAGTATACATGTGAAGATCTACGGTATACATGAGTCCAATAGACATACACCTATCCAACTCTAATAACAAGTAACTACTGAAAAGTCATACGCAATGTATATACTAAATGCTCAATCAACATAAAGTAATGTACCAGCGTACTGACGGCGAACACCATAAGCTATATCATCAGCGGATATACCATAACATAACCCATATAATGTACAGTCAATCCCATACCGACCAATACTCGGTATATGAACAATATATGATCACCTGTATAATAACCCGGTTCGTACCACACAATGACATGATGCTAATCAAATGCATATAACAGTCTGAATCAACGCATGTATCATGCTCAACACATAGCAGTAAATAAAATGCAAATGACATGTATCATGATGTACAAGCATGTGCAAACAATCATAGCTCAATCAAATGCAACATCTCATAGGCATATGTAAAACATATATCAAATACATGCATACATATATATCAGCAATGCATATGCATGGTCATCATGTCTGCAACTCGACCACGACCCCAGAGTGGCCAGGGTGGCACAACAAATGACAACTAGCCCGACTCCAACTGCCACCACTCTCGAGTGACTGAGTTGGGTAGTATGATTGAGTAGCGTGTAAGCGTAAAAAGCTAACTACTCCTAGGGGCCCCTGCTGCAAGCCACGCTGTCCCTACCCATGAGTAGACAAACGCCGCACACAGGACAACTGCACCTCACACAACCACCGTCTATAGTGGGCGAGTGCTAACACCACTGCGGTGGCGAGCGCATCTCCAGCTACCACCATCCATAGTGGCCGAGCGCGGCACATCCAATGCTCTGCCCTCAACACTGCTACCACTACCCCGAGTGGTCGGGGAGGCAGGATGACTGACGACTTGTCTCAATCCACAAGGGATACCCAGTCAACAGCATGCATGCAATGTGATGATGCATAGCTCCATACAGGTATCCTCGCGACACTCCCTATCCCACGGGGAGTCCTGGTCAACTAAAAGTCAACTATGCAAGAACTACAATCCATAAGACTCTCTCTATCGCATAAAGAGTCATACTCATCTGACAGTCAACCACGCTAAGACCTCTAGTCAGTAGCGATATATAATCGACCATCCATATAACCATACACAAGCATACAATCCCTAATGGATATACCATCACACTAGGACTTCTAGTCCATGGTCACATACTGACAACCACACACCTATCTATGCATAGACAACTAGATCCACCATAGATGCACCACTAATACGAGTATGATATAACAATCGACTCCATAATCCAATCCATCACCTAACCCTAGTGATGTAACACCGTAATCCAATCTGAAGTCACAAAGATAACCCTAACCACATGTACTTACTGAACATATATCAGCTAATACATAATAGGGTTTATAGTTCATATTCGAGCTAGATAATCAATGAAGTACCAGAGTATATATCTCAAAGGTCAAGGCAGTACAAGCATATGATTAAATAAGAGTGGATTTAAGGTAAACAGGTATAAACATACATATCCAAGATCATGCACAGGAATTTGATCAAAACTACCGGACCAGGTAGATATTACCCACCTGATACATAATCCGTGTTATCCATCTCCACGTTCATGTATCCATCACCATCAAAGTCCTGTAATAATAGGATACAGTTAAGTATCATCATACATCTAATGATCGCATCAAATCCTACATCACCCTAGTATCTCGATCAACTAAATCAATATTAACAATCGAGTAATACTAAATCTAAGCTATAGAAGTAGCTTACCTTCCAGTCTCACACACCGATCGGATCAGACCATAGGAAAAACATCTCAGTGACCTCGATTGTCTTTGTGAAGTCCAAGTTGAGGTATCCAAGTTTAATGTTACTATGAACAATAATAACCCATCCTCATCAACTACTGGGACAAACTATGCGGAAAATAGAGATCTGAATGAACCACAACTCAATTCAAATCTTACCTCAACCTCGATCCACCAATTATCAATCATCGAAGCAACAACATCCAAAATCAACTGTAATTCTAATGCCAATTCAATAGAACTAAAATCCAGGCTTACCTCATGATATTAACCTTGTTCACAGCCTATCTTGAAGCACAAATTTACGACCCAACGCAGATTAATCCATATATTACCACATAACAATATCTCAATCAGAATAGCAATTACAGACAAATAATAGAGATAACCAAAACCCATCGATCAACTCTTCACCGACAGCACCTTCCCTCATCCTCTATTCACCGGAGAAATCACAGCTCCAAAAACACTGCCAAACCACAAATCGAAACTCAACCAATGAATCCACAGATGAATTCCCAGCGATCTCTTGATCCAAACCTTACTACCATCCAAGCAACATCCAGATCGGCTTACCTTGCTTACCCTTACCCGTGAAGCTTCAAACCCATCAACCAAATGCGTTGATCGTAGCTGAGGCAAAGGTAGCTGATGGTGGAAATCAACCGGCGCTTCAAATAGTGGCTAAATGCAAGGTCGATCAGCCAAGCGCAGGGGAAGAAAAACACCAGCGATGAGGAAGACAAACGTCGACGAGCTGAGCTTCGCAATAGGAACTAGATCAGGATCGAGGACCATCGAGGGTGTCGCAAAAGTCAACTATGCAAGAACTACAATCCATAAGACTCTCTCTATCGCATAAAGAGTCATACTCATCTGACAGTCAACCACGCTAAGACCTCTAGTCAGTAGCGATATATAATCGACCATCCATATAACCTTACACAAGCATACAATCCCTAATGGATATACCATCACACTAGGACTTCTAGTCCATGGTCACATACTGACAACCACACACCTATCTATGCATAGACAACTAGATCCACCATAGATGCACCACTAATACGAGTATGATATAACAATCGACTCCATAATCCAATCCATCACCTAACCCTAGTGATGTAACACCGTAATCCAATCTGAAATCACAAAGATAACCCTAACCATATGTACTTACTGAACATATATCAGCTAATACATAATAGGGTTTATAGTTCCTATCCGAGATAGATAATCAATGAAGTACCAGAGTATATATCTCAAAGGTCAAGGCAGTACAAGCATATGATTAAATAAGAGTGGATTTAAGGTAAACAGGTATAAACATACATATCCAAGATCATGCACAGGAATTTGATCAAAACTACCGGACCAGGTAGATATTACCCACCTGATACATAATCCGTGTTATCCATCTCCACGTTCATGTATCCATCACCATCAAAGTCCTGTAACAATAGGATACAGTTAAGTATCATCATACATCTAATGATCGCATCAAATCCTACATCACCCTAGTATCTCGATCAACTAAATCACAAGTTAAGACACCAGATTCTATCATTACTTATATTACCTTCCTTCCCAATCCATCCCCAACTAGATTTACAAGAAACTCAATTCTTTTCAAACCTCACAACCAATTATCAATCATCACAACAACATCTTGGTTAATTGAGAGATTAGAAACAAGCAATAGAACTAAAATCCACACAACTCGATTAAGCTCACAAAATAGGGAGAAGCACAAACTATATGGATCGATGTCGAGATTAATCCATATATTAGCTACATACATCACAATACACAATAGCAATTACGCATAAATAATACAAGATAACCAAACCCATCGATCAACTCTTCACCGACAATCGCTTCCTCATCCTCCTGCTCACCGAGAAATCACAGCCCAAAAACACCGCCAAACCACAAATCAAACTCAACCAATGAATCCACAGATGAATCACAAAGATCTCTTGATCCAAACCTTACTACCATCCAAGCAACATCCAGATCGGCTTACCTTGCTTACCCTTACCCGTGAAGCTTCAAACCCATCAACCAAATGCGTTGATCGTAGCTGAGGCAAAGGTAGCTGATGGTGGAAATCAACCGGCGCTTCAAATAGTGGCTAAATGCAAGGTCGATCAGCCAAGCGCAGGGGAAGAAAAACACCAGCGACGAGGAAGACAAACGTCGACGAGCTGAGCTTCGCAATAGGAACTAGATCAGGATCGAGGACCATCGAGGGCGTCGCAACGATGAAAAACAGAGGAAGGGAAAAATACCAGGTCGACGGCCGATCCGGGACCAAAGGCGCTATGACTGAAGGCAAGCCGGATTGTCAAACATAGATAGTGGCAATGATCTCGCGGAAGATCGCCATCGACGACAGATACGCAGATCCGCACGATGGGGCGTGGACCAATAAGGTGCAACGACCGAGCAATCCACAACGGTGAAAGCTAAGAGCGACGGAGATGATAGTGAGTATTGCATACCGATCAATTAGGCGACCGAGGAGTTAGTCGGGCCGTATCGGAGGCCTGAGAAATAGAGCGAGGGTAGGCGATCGCCGACCGCTTCTAATCGACTTCACCCATTTCCACTTGGCTCCCTCCTCCGGCCGATCTCCACCAAGTGCGCCTAATGCTGTATGAAGAAAGGATAAATGCTGAGCAACGCTAGCAATACGTACCGAACGAACTAGCCCAATGGACTCAATCCAACTAGTTAAACCCAATTAACCCACTAATTAAATCCAATTAATTAAAGGGTTAATCTATAAATTTTTTTTTCCCCGTACTTTACATTCTCCCCCACTTATAAAAATTTGGTCCCCAAATTTCCGACTCATGTACGAGTGCGAGATGTCATAACAACCATCTCAAGTATCCGGAGAAAAGTCACACCTCAAGTGACTAAGTGGGGTACTGAGCTCGAGTATTACATTCTAGCTCTTATATGCTATCTCAATCGACCTATTAAAAGGTAAATAACTGTACCAAAGTGGAGCTCTATACCCGTAACCGATGGGAGACTTTGTCAGAATCGTATGGTGAATCATGAATCACTATCAGAAATGACACCCAAGGATACTCCATGGATATAATTCCATCAAGCGATCCAACGGAGTCCATCTTACGGCTCGGAAGAAAATGAGCGAACCTAGCTAATCGATCATCGATTACCCAAATCCTATCAAGTCCTTTCCGAATTCTAGATAATCTCCCAACACACCTAACGTAGCGTACTGGCTCCCACTTCATCACGGTACGTAATCCTACCGATCACAATATTCCACCTTTGCTTGTGGGCATACCCAACATCAAACTACGGAATCATCCATGTCCCACATATCGTTCCACCAACTGGAACATCTCAATACTCACTATTTTCGGATACACTCCGAATAAATCATTACTCTCGAATGAAGAGTCTCCTAAAACAACTCTTCCTAAAGCGAATGCAACTCTGTGAACCATTATCCTTCCTCGAGACAGAGATTTATTCTTGCAAGAGAAATTAATATAATGTCCAAAATTCATTCTGTCACACAGGACTGAAAGTAACTGGAAGACTATAATGACTAATCTCGCTGATTTCTCAACCAGCATACACATAATATACGTCTCATTCAACTGCATCAGGATCGCTCCTAATCCCTGAAATGATGCATCTACGTACAATACCCTTCCATCCATATCGGACGGATTAACTAACACTGACACGAGAGTCAGTCACCGTCTAGGCCCTGAAACCTAGCTTCACAAACTTTCGACCAGGTGATTTCCATCACCTTCTTGGTCCAACAAGTCGACGGTATAGTATCGCTAGAACATCCTATCCACATTTATGGTGAATCCCAAATCAATCTAGGGAAACCACAACTTCCCTCAAGATTGGGAATATCTCCATAAATATATCCTCCACAGATATGATGACAATCGATCTTAAATACTCCAAGAGTATTTGATTCCCCAAATCCATGAACGACTAAATCGTCGATAAGTCTAACAACATTATCAACATCTCCTAAAATTCATACCAAGTATGAAATATCGTCTTCCACACACCTACATCCTTTTACCCTACGCTAATGATAGCTCAATCATCACACCAACAATGATAATTGTACGACACTAAGTCACTACAATATCAAACCTCCAAATGAGGCCAACCCTAGGATATACACAGGTGTCATTTAGCTGATCTAAACAAATCATCTATCCACAACGAAGGATATTCATTCACAACAACTACTGCATTCCATCATCGATAATCGATGCATAAACTCAAAGTTTGACTCTCTTCTAACAAAGAGTTACAAGTCTTCTCAAGAAGAAACACTGAGGCAGATAAATCTCCCATAGTGGTTAGCAACACTGATGCCCATAAAATCATCTCCCCATATGAGGTCCCCAATATCAGGACTATTCTCGAAATCACCTCAATCGCTTACTCTACTTGCCCATGCAGTGGCAAGCTCGAGAGTTTATCCAGAACTATATCCGAATACTCTCGAATTATACGTACATTCGAGAGTCCTAGTATACCAACGCTCCCACAATCCAACTATCCGTAAGGATATGTCTATAGTGGAGGTATGACTAGCAAAGGCTAAGGGTATCCCTTGACTTCATGATTGTTGATCAACATCTCACCTGACGGTCGAGAAAATCACCAACCCACAAGTCGATAGGAACCCTTCGAACCCTATCCAAGAATATTCTAGACAAAGATACCTGTAAACTACCAGTATCTCTCGATATATATGCAAATAGGATAACCTAAAGTAATACCCCGAAGGACCGATCCTTCGGTCTTCTATACTTCTTCTCGAGTAATCATGTAAACTTGTCCAACATCTGTTCTGGACGGCTGAGCTCATGTAGATGCAAAGCCTATCATGGAAGAACTGAAATCAACTTCTAAAAATGGAGGTAAAAACTGAAACAACTGCATTGGAGATGATAAATGTTGTTGTATCGCAAAAGATACACATCCGGCCAGTATAATATCAAGAATCAGAAACATCATAGCACGCCCATCTCGTGAAAGTTATAGAGCAATCGAGAATATCGCATAGATACGACTATCATCGTAAAATCTCTCTTCTCTATATAAATCATAACTACGCCTGGGAAGGTAATCTGGCTGCCCGAAAGATAACAATTGTTGTCTGCACGTCTGAGTCTTCTGAGATGTCTTCGGCTGATACTGCTGAGTAACTTACTTCTTCCGGATGAAAGTATCAAAGAACTCCAACTATATCTAGGTTAGTAGATCGCTGCTGATGTGATAACCTAATCTTCTGTAATAATCTCGGCTTTCGAGGTTGTGGATCGTCCGCTCGAAAGCATCATCCATAGTCTTCAACTGAGTCTTCAAAATACATACTCTCCTCGTAGATACCGACTGCTTATAGTAGAAATAGATACAATGGTCCATCGAATAATCTGACTCTGTGTCTCGTCGTAACCCGTGATCAGACACACAATCTCCTTTCTGAGTCTTTCCTCCGAGTTCAGATAAACATGAGAAGTCACGACAATCTACAATCGCTCTTCTATGATCGAAAAACTCTCCAATAGTCGCACGTGACTTACGACTTTAATCTTGCTCCTTTTTATCCAACATTTGGAGATTTCAAATTCCAATAATTTGACTCGCAATATCTGCTTATCAAATCTCCAACTCTTTAAAACACTTACTACGGAGTCATTTCTATACACCTGACTCGGTCTCTACACTTCCGGTAGGATCTGGTAGGAGATCCAAACATCCTGATAAAGATGTCAACCGATAACCTGTGGGTGGCCAAAACCAACCCAATCACATTCTCGAGCTATTAGGGTCGTAACCCTCGCAAGTCTAGCGACTGCATGGTACTTTCGCCACCGCAATCACCCAACCTGAAGCTCAAGAATTCCCTGACGATGAGTCAAAAAAAATGACATGGAAAAATACTCTCTCACAACATCACTACACCGTGGCCAAGTGATGTGTGATTTTCCGAAGGTTATTTCCTATCTCTTCCACCAAACCGCTAAATCCGATAATGGTATTCGAACAAACACTACTATCTTCGTATAACCCCGAGTCAAGTAAAAGTACTTCCAATGTTATACAACTTAGAAACGACCGATCACGAGGATCAAAATCCCCATGAATATCATCCACTAATTTTCTACTATCCGCATCAAGAATAGTGTATCGCTTGTCCATTACCCAATAGGTAATGATCGACTAACATAATTAGTGAAAATCTTAGGACCAAAATCCTTAATCTCCACAATCGATGTGACTACCTAATCTCGCTTCGACTTATCAGATCACTCTCAAAAGTAATTACCTTTTCGACATATCTAATAATCTCAATATATCGTTCCCATGGTCAAACTCAAACCACAGTTACGAATACTAACCAATATCCTACAAGTCATCCTTGTTATAAGCAACTAAATGCATAACCAACCGAAGGATATGTAATAATAGTTAACATACCTTAATCCCTGTAGCTCGGAGATGTCCGCAACAACCAGATCCCAGAACCCACAAAACCAAGACCGAGTAAAGCAAAACTCGATGTCCGAACGAAATAAAATCCGAAAATGGACTTCGCAACCTAGGGCTCTGATACCAATAAAATTGTCACGCCCCGAGAGTATGCCGTGCCGAAAAGCAAACGGACGACATCTCCCCTGTATGTGGCAACATATCGGGTTAATACAAGGCCCGTAGGCCCACAACAACAATATATAAATGAACAATACTAAACAACATATCCACAACAACACAAGAGGTGATGCAAAGGACTTTAACATACTACACACAATAACGCATAAATCCACAAATGATACAACACGATTATACATGGCCATAATACAAAATAACAAAGCAAATACGTGGAAAACCCCAAATGTTCTGTGAGATGGGATCACCAAGTAAGCTCCAAACGCCCAAGGAATCTTCTACCATGCTATCTCGGGCGAAACCCAAGGTCCAGGTGGTGAGTATAAACTCGTGGGTAATATATAGAAAGTGCATGAACATATAGGGTAAAGAAATCTACAAGTATACATGTGAAGATCTACAGTATACAACATGAGTCCAATAGACATATCTATCCAACTCTAATAACAAGTAACTACAGAAAGTCATACGCAATGTATATACTAAATGCTTCAATCAACATAAAGTAATGTACCAACGTACACGACGATCGCAACACCATAAGCTATATCATCCTCGATGATATACCATAACATAACCCATATAATGTACTGTGTCAATCCCATACGACCAATACTCGACATATACGATATATGATCACTGTATAATAACCTGATTACAATGACATGATGCTAATCAAATGCATATAACAGTCTGAATCAACGCATGTATCATGCTCAACACATAGCAGTAAATAAAATGCAAATGACATGTATCATGATGTACAAGCATGTGCAACAATCATAGCTCAATCAAATGCAGCATCTCACAGGCATATGTAAAACATATATCAAATACATGCATACATATATATCAGCAATGCATATGCATGGTCATTGTCTGCGGACCCGTCCAACCACGACCCCAGAGTGGCCAGGGTGGCACGACAAATGACAACTAGCCCGACTCCAGCTGCCACCACTCTCGAGTGACTGAGTTGGGTAGTATGACTGAGTAGCGTGTAAGCGTAAAAAGCTAACTACTCCTAGGGGCCCCTGCTGCAAGCCACGCTGTCCCTACCCATGAGTAGACAAACGCCGCACACAGGACAACTGCACCTCACACAACCACCGTCTATAGTGGGCGAGTGCTAACACCACTCTGCACAGTGGCCAGGTGCGCATCTCCAGCTACCACCATCCATAGTGGCCGAGCGCGGCACATCCAATGCTCTGCCCTCAACCCTGCTACCACTACCCCGAGTGGCCGGGGAGGCAGGATGACTGACGACTTGTCTCAATCCACAAGGGAGACCCAGTCAACAGCATGCATGCAATGTGATGATGCATAGCTCCATACAGGTATCCTCGCGACACTCCCTATCCCACGGGGAGTCCTGGTCAACTAAAAGTCAACTATGCAAGAACTACAATCCATAAGACTCTCTCTATCGCATAAAGAGTCATACTCATCTGACAGTCAACCACGCTAAGACCTCTAGTCAGTAGCGATATATAATCGACCATCCATATAACCATACACAAGCATACAATCCCTAATGGATATACCATCACACTAGGACTTCTAGTCCATGGTCACATACTGACAACCACACACCTATCTATGCATAGACAACTAGATCCACCATAGATGCACCACTAATACGAGTATGATATAACAATCGACTCCATAATCCAATCCATCACCTAACCCTAGTGATGTAACACCGTAACCCAATCTGAAGTCACAAAGATAACCCTAACCACATGTACTTACTGAACATATATCAGCTAATACATAATAGGGTTTATAGTTCCTATCCGAGCTAGATAATCAATGAAGTACCAGAGTATATATCTCAAAGGTCAAGGCAGTACAAGCATATGATTAAATAAGAGTGGATTTAAGGTAAACAGGTATAAACATACATATCCAAGATCATGCACAGGAATTTGATCAAAACTACCGGACCAGGTAGATATTACCCACCTGATACATAATCCGTGTTATCCATCTCCACGTTCATGTATCCATCACCATCAAAGTCCTGTAACAATAGGATACAGTTAAGTATCATCATACATCTAATGATCGCATCAAATCCTACATCACCCTAGTATCTCGATCAACTAAATCAATATTAACAATCGAGTAATACTAAATCTAAGCTATAGAAGTAGCTTACCTTCCAGTCTCACACACCGATCGGATCAGACCATAGGAAAAACATCTCAATGACCTCGATTGCTGTCGGAAAGTCCAAGTTCTGTTGCAACCAGAGTTATCCAAGTTTAATGTTACTATGAACAATAATAACCCATCCTCATCAACTACTGGGACAAACTATGCGGAAAATAGAGATCTGAATGAACCACAACTCAATTCAAATCTTACCTCAACCTCGATCCACCAATTATCAATCATCGAAGCAACAACATCCAAAATCAACTGTAATTCTAATGCCAATTCAATAGAACTAAAATCCAGGCTTACCTCATGATATTAACCTTGTTCACAGCCTATCTTGAAGCACAAATTTCTGACCAAACGACTGAACCCTAGATTAATCCATATATTACCACATAACAATATCTCAATCAGAATAGCAATTACAGACAAATAATAGAGATAACCAAAACCCATCGATCAACTCTTCACCGGCAGCACCTTCCCTCATCCTCTGTTCACCGGAGAAATCACAGCTCCAAAAACACTGCCAAACCACAAATCGAAACTCAACCAATGAATCCACAGATGAATTCCCAGCGATCTCTTGATCCAAACCTTACTACCATCCAAGCAACATCCAGATCGGCTTACCTTGCTTACCCTTACCCGTGAAGCTTCAAACCCATCAACCAAATGCGTTGATCGTAGCTGAGGCAAAGGTAGCTGATGGTGGAAATCAACCGGCGCTTCAAATAGTGGCTAACTGCAAGGTCGATCAGCCAAGCGCAGGGGAAGAAAAACACCAGCGACGAGGAAGACAAACGTCGACGAGCTGAGCTTCGCAATAGGAACTAGATCAGGATCGAGGACCATCGAGGGCGTCGCAACGATGAAAAACAGAGGAAGGGAAAAAAAACACCAGTGTGGCTGACGGTCGATCCGTGGGACCAAAGGCGGCTATGACAGTGAAGGCAAGCCGGATTGTCAAACAGCAGATAGGGCAATGATCCTGCGGGAAGATCGTCACCGACGACAATCAGTATTGGCCGCAGATCTGGGCATCGGATGGGGCGGTGGAGCGTCAACTGCAAGGTGCAACGACCGGAGCAATCCACAACGGTGAAAGCTAAGAGCGACGGAGATGATAGTGAGTATTGCATACCGATCAATTAGGGCGACCGGAGGAGTTAGCTCGGTGGCCGCGGTGGCTGGAGGTCGGAGAAATAGAGCGCGAGGGTAGGCGACTGGCCGGCACTGCTTGCTCCCAATCGACCTTCACCCATTTCCAACTTGCTCAGCGTCCTCCCTCCGGCCGGATCTCCGACCAAGTGCGTCGGAACAGCGGCTCGTAGAGGAAGAAGAAAGGATGAAGGAAATCGCCGATCGCACGAGCTGACACAGAAGAGGCGATCGCGAAGTGAAGATGCGGTTGATCGGGTTTTCGGCGTTTAATTCGATCAAATTGGTTCAAACCCAGCTGGTTCAAACCCCAACCGGTTCAGCCCATTAGCTCAAGCCCAATTTCAGCCCAAGTCCCCAAATCCAGCCCAAGCCCAATACAACCCAAGCCCATTCCAAATCAAGCCCAATTTCAAATAAGCCCAATTTCAAATAAGCCCAATTTCAAATAAGCCCAATTTCCAGCCCACAGATTCTAGCCCAATCCGAAACCAACCCAATGGACTCAATCCAACTAGTTAAACCCAATTAACCCACTAATTAAATCCAATTAATTAAAGGGTTAATCCATAATTTTTTTTTCCCCGTACTTTACAAAGGCCCATCAGGTGAGGGCCCCTCATCCAATCTAAATAACGCTCCCACACGGGGGGTTATCCATGTTATAGTCGGAGGACCTACTGACGGGGACTCCAATCGAGCGCGGAAGTCATACGCCCGTCTCATGGAGAGTTTGGCCATTATCACTGACCAGACTGTACAGACTGCACCGCTCATTTCATTCGGGCCAGAAGATCTACGAGGTGTCCTACTGCCCCACACGGATGCCTTAGTTATTCAAATATCCCTAGCCAATTACAAAGTGGCTAGGGTGCTGGTCGACTCGGGAAGCTCTGTTAATATTTTTTTTCAGGAGGCTTTCGGACAGATGCAGCTGGGAAATGCCCAGCTAGAAGATGTGGCTACACCCCTCTTTGGGTTCGCAGGCCATGTGGTCCACCCTACAGGGCAGATTTCACTGCCCCTTACTCTGGGCGTGAAGCCCAGCCAGAAAACCAATATTATACCTTTCCTCATTGTGGATGCTCCGTCCACTTATAATGCTATTCTTGGTCGTCCTTTCCTTACTATCTTTCAGGCGGTGGCTTCCCCGTACCACAAGAAGTTGAAATTCTACTTGACTGGTGGGAGAAGCACGAGGAATGTATAAGGTTGGTAGTTGTTATGTACAAATGGTTAGGGATGACCAGAAGAAGGCCCGAACCGATAATCTCAAAGGCAAAGCTATCATCATTTCTGATGTCTGTGTCTTGGAAGAATCCCCCCCAAAGCCGACAAAATAGAGGAAGGAGAGCTGGTGGAAATCGCTCCAGGAAAGGCCACACGGGTGGCGCAGCAGCTGGAAGCCAAGGAGGAGCTGGTGGCCTGCCTGCGGGAGAATGAAGACATCTTTGCGGGAGATGTGCATGATCTCACCGGGATCGACCCTCGCATGGCTGAACACCATCTCAATATAACCAGAGGAGCCCGACCTGTCCAACAGAAGCGGCGACATTTTGGACCTGAGAAGGACAAGGTCATAGCTGAAGAAATGGAAAAACTGCTAAAGGCGGGTCATGTAAAGGAAATCCAGTTTCCCGAGTGGGTTTCCAATGTAGTCTTGGTCCCCAAGCCTTCTGGGCAGTGGAGGATGTGTATCGATTTTCGTGATTTGAATAAAGCTTGCCCTAAAGACTGCTACCCCTTGCCTCGTATTGATCAGTTGGTAGATTCCACTGTAGGATATGAAGTGGTGTCCCTAATGGATGCATACCAAGGATACCATCAAATACTTTTGGCCAAAGAAGATCAAAAGAGGGTTAGCTTTGTGACGGCAGGAGGGTTATACGCTTATGTGGTGATGTCATTTGGATTAAAGAACGCAGGGGCTACCTATCAGCGCCTCATGGACAAGATTTTTGCGGAGCAAAAAGGGAAAAATGTGGAAGTCTACGTGGATGACATCTTGGTCAAATCAAAGACCACTCGGGATTTAGTCAAGGATTTAAATGAAACTTCGCTACATTGAGACGGTTTAATATGAAGCTAAACCCTAGCAAATGCCTGTTCGGGGTAAAAAGCGATAAGTTCTTGGGGTACACAGTAACTGAGAAGGGGTTGCAAGCCAACCCTTAGAAGGTGTAGGCGTTGTGCAACATGAAATCACCCACTAACCTGCGAGAGACCCAGAAGTTGGTGGGCAGGATTGTTTCCTTATCCCGATTCATAGCTAGATCGGCGGACAAAGGGCTGCCTTTCTTCAAGATTCTGCGTAAGGCTACTAAATTTCAGTGGGACGATCAATGCGAGCAGGCTTTCCAGGAGTTGAAGAAATATTTGGCTGGACTCCCACTGCTATCCAAACCAGTGGCCGGAGAACCGTTATGGATGTATTTGGTCGTCTCAGAGGGAGCTATTAGTTCGGTTTTATTGAAACAAGAAGGCTCTCACCAACAACCTATTTATTATACCAACCATATTCTGAAGGGGGCTGAATTTCGTTATACAGAGCTAGAGAAGCTGGCATATATTCTAATGTTGACCACCTGCAAATTGATGTCGTACTTTCTGGCTCATCTCATCACTATTCTAACTCACAGCGAATTGGGCAAGGTCGTCACTAAGCCCAATTTCTCCGGAAGATTGGCCAAATGGGTGGTATAATTAAGCGAATATGATATTCACTACCAACCCCGAACGGTTATCAAGGCTCAAGCGCTCGCTGATTTTCTAGCGGAGGTACCTTGTGGCTCGGAAGATGGTTCGTCGACAAAAGAGGAAGGATCAGATGCATGGAACATATTCGTAGATGGTTCTTCAGGATCTACGGGCAGCGGTGTCGGTGTTCTGTTAATTTCCCTTGATAAGGAGGAGACCCGCATAGCCGTACGTCTGGGATATCGGGCATCCAATAATGAGGCGGAATATGAAGTCATTCTAGAGGGATTGCAGGTTACTAAGGCGGTGGGGGCCTCTTCAATTGTAATTCATTCGGATTCCCAGCTGGTGATATCACAACTTCAAGGTTCTTTCGCGGTTCGGGAGGAAAGGCTGCACAAGTACTTGAAAGCTTTTGAGAAAGAAAAATTTCAGTTTCAGCAAGTCCTCTTGAAGCAAATCTCACTGGAGAATAACGAAAAGGCAGATGAATTGGCTTGGGTGATTAGTACTATGGAAGGAGTGAAATCATTGAAAACGGTCCATGTGGAAATCCCTACTTCCCTAGCGATATGCAATGTGGAGGAAGCCACACCCGAACCAAACCTAATTCCTGATTGGAGGACTGGCATCATAGCTTATTTACGGCATGGGAAGGTCCCTGAAGAAAAAGGAGCGACATTTTCTTTAATGTGCCGAGCCAGACGGTTCACCTTCTTAAATGGAGACTTATACAAGACATCTTTCGGACGACCCTTATTGAAATGCTTAGGAAGTGAGGATGCTAAATGGGTACTCCGGGGGATTCATGAAGGCTGTTGCAGTAATCATCTAGGAGGGAGAGCTTTAGCAAGGAAGGCCCTGTTAGCAAGATATTTTTGGCCTACTCTCCAACAGGATGCCACTCGTATAGTGCAAACTTGCCCAGCTTGTCAAAAGCATAGCAACCATGTCCTTTTGATCAATGGGGAATGAATATAGTGGGTCCGATGCCAGTGACACCTTTACAGAAGAAATTTTTATTGGTGGTTGTAGATTACTTCTCCATATGAGTGGAAGCAGAGCCCCTGACCAAAATTACCGAGAATGCTGTAATATAATTCTTATGGAAGAATATTGTCTGTCGATATGGTATTCCTCAGAGGATAGTTAGTGATAATGGACGTCAGTTCCAAGGTAAAAAGATTAAAGAATGGTGCCAAAGTCTCAACATTCAGCAAGCTTTTACTTCAGTAGCCCACCCTCAAGCTAATGGTCAAGTTGAAGTTACTAATAGAATTCTCATTCAAGGGTTGAAGGCTAAATTGGGCAGTCAAAGGGGAATTGGGTGGAAGAATTGCCCGGAATCTTGTGGGCCTACCGAACCACACCAAAAACTACAACGGGGGAGACTCCTTTCAGTTTAGTATATGGGACAGAAGCTGTTATTCCGGTCGAGGCCCTTTTAAGTAGCGCTCGGATAGAGGTGTACGAACCAGAGTAGAACCAACTTATCCGAAGCACTGAGTTGGACTTGGTGGAAGAAAAGCGGGAGACGACACGGAGGCGAGCGGAGTTTTATAAGCGGAGAGTGCAGCAAGCCTTTAATAAGAAGGTGATGCCTCGAAGATTTCAGGAGGGGGATTGAGTTTTGCGTAAAGTTAATCCCGCTGGAGACCCTGGAAAGTTAGCTCCAAACTGGGAAGGACCCTATGAAGTAACGCGCCACGTAGCAGGGTCAGCATATTATCTGAAAGATGACTAGGGCAAGGAACTTCCATGACCTTAGAACGCCATTCATTTAAAACTTTTTCACACTGTATGAGAAGTGGGGGATAGAAGAAGAGGAGTTGTGGGACTTTCGAAGGGGTGTACTTCCTAACTTGATTGTATTAGTCAGATGCAAAAGGAACCCGAATTTGATTAATGAGCCATTCACAATCGCGATACAGTACCTCTAATAAACTTTGAAAAAGAGAAGAGGATGGAAAGAGAGTTCTGTTCCGAGACAATACATCAAGCTATAACTTAAACCTGTCAGGGGGATAGCGCCGAAAGCCGGCTACCCAATTTAAAGAGAAAGTAGGATATGTCGGGGGAGGAAGTCCTTGATCAGACACGACCGCTTCATTAAACCCGTCTTGATAAGTGGCGCGCAGCAGGATGATTAATCGCTCCTGCCGGTTCGGGCGGTCTGGGCTTCGATCTCGGTGGAGTCTATGACATTTCTCTTGGTGCTCTCGAAGGGCTCGGTGCATGTCACTATAGCGCCTGGATACTTCCATAATGGTGTCAGCCAAGACTGAAATATCGTCGGCTCGGGAAGTTTGATCCTGCTGTACAAGGTGCGTCATCTCCATCATGTTCTGACGCATGGAGGCCAAAATCCCCTCTACCGCTTCGGAGTAGGATCTGGTTCGGACAAGCTCAGTGCTCAGTCTCTGGAGGGAGGTTTCTTGCCTGCGTAGGCGGGCGTGAGCATGCGCCCTAGAATTTATGAGAGAGGAGTTTTCTTATACCTCCTTGCACAGGCGAGTGCGGAGGTCCCCTATTTTATCCTCCGCTTTCTGGTATTGAACCTGGAGTCGAGCGATGGTGTCTGAGTCCTGTTGCTTCCCCTGAAGGAGTTCTGCTACCTGTTCTCGAAGGCGGGTCAATTCTTGAGAAGAGGAAGACTCCTTGTCAAGATGGGTCGGCTGAACCTCCCGCTGTAGTAAAGGTGATTCCACACCCGCTTGTTGTTGTTCTTGTAATGCTGCGATGGTATTGGCATCTTTTTGAATTTGGTGGCGAGCTCCTGCCAATTGCTCCTGGCATAGTTGCAGTTGTTGCGACAGGAGCTGTTCCCGATTTTGGGCAGTCGCTAAATCCTCCCGCTGCCGCCGTTCCGATTCCAGAAACTGAGCTCGGTGTTGGTGGAGAGAGCGGTCCAACTCTTGGTAGTTGGTTAGGGTCTGTACGCCGGTTGTTGAAAAGAAGTTATTCAGTAAGAAAAATTAGAAAAGCTGATTAGAAAAACATACCAAGTCGAGGGCGTGGCGCAGGCCTTCCATGCGGGGGATCAGTTCCTCTAAATTCAAGATCCGAAGACTCCGAGGAGAACGGGAAGAAGAAGGGACGGACGACCCCGAAGGTAGAGGTTCACTCATCAGGGGAAGAATGGGGGTGGTATCCATAGGTTGAGAAGGGGACGAAGAAGGAGCATTGGTCAGAAGGCTCACAGAGGTAATAGTTGGGGGCAAAGAAGCAGGAGCCGGGGGGCAAAATGTGCCATGGCCGGTTGTGAGGTAGGCACGTCAGGAATGGTAGAAGGAAATTGGTTGGGCGAGGAATCCGGGGAGGACGATATGATGAGCATAGGGCTGGAGGAGCCTTCGATGGGAAGGCAAGAAGTAGAAGGACGTGGGCTAGTGTCGATAGGAGGTGAAGGGCTCTTCAGGCGAGAGGCAGAAGGGGAGATAGGCAATGGAGAATTGTCAATCACCATAGGTTCAAAAGTGGAGTTGCATTCAGGGGAAAAAGAAGGTAAGGATGCGCAAGCATCTATTGTTGGCTGACATGGAAGCATGCCTTCCATGGATTCATCTTTAGATTGTGATGAAGGAGAAGGTGTCTTCCGAACACTTACGGCGGATGGGGAAAAGGTAGGGGAGTTAGGGTTTGTAAGTAACGGAGGAAGAGAGGAGGGGCTGGTTATTCCGGTTTCCTCTAGCACGGAGGTAATGAGGGTTTCGGGCAGAAGCGAAGAAGAAGGGCGAGACGGAGTAGGAGTGATGGCAATAGGGGAAGGTGAGGAGGAGGATGAAGCTGGTGACCCTCGATATTTCTTAGAAGAAAGTGGAATGCATCTTGCTGGTCTGAGAATGAAGAAGGGATGTGCTGAAATAGGGGATTGAGACAACGGAGGATGGCGGTGGAAAAAAGAACAAACGAAGACGAAGAAGACGAAAAGGCGTAAGGAATGAAGGTAATAAAAGGGAAGACGAAGAATCCCCTATAAAAAGGGGGAAGAATGGGCTTATAATGATTATTGAGCTCCTCGTTTATAGAAAAGGAGGCCCTAAGTGGAAGTAAAACGAGGATTTATTCTGTAGATGACCCATTATGTGTTGAAGCCCTCGCTTTCATAAGAAGGATGAAGATAGGAATAACAGTGGTGTGAAAACATCACACTCTTTATGCTGAAGGTCTTTGAGCACTACATATTATTTTATTCCCGTGTGGTGGTGGAACGGAAGAACCGAGATATCCTCAGTTATATATCATTTTTATCCCCGCGAAACGGAAGAAATCCCCGTGCGGTGGTGGAACGGAAGAATTGAGATTTTCTCAGTTATATATCATTTTTATCCCCGCGAAGCGGAAGAAATCCCCGTGCGGTGGTGGAACGGAAGAACTGAGATTTCCTCGGTTATACATCATTTTTATCCCCGCGGAGCGGAAGAAATCTCCGTGCAGTGGTGGAACGGAAGAACCGAGATATCCTCGGTTATATATCATTTTTATCCCCGCGAAGCGGAAGAAATCTCCATGTGGTGGTGGAACGGAAGAACCGAGATATTCTCGGTTATACATCATTTTTATCCCCGCAAAGCGGAAGAAATCCCCGTGTGGTGGTGGAACGGAAGAACCGAGATATCCTCGGTTATATATCATTTTTATCCCCGCGAAGCGGAAGAATATCCCTGTGTGGTGGTGGAACGGAAGAACCGAAATTTTCTCGGTTATACATCATTTTTATCCCCGCAAAGCGGAAGAAATCCCCGTGCGGTGGTGGAACGGAAGAACCGAGATTTCCTCAGTTATACATCATTTTTATCCCCGCGAAGCGGAAGAAATCTCCGTGTGGTGGTGGAACGGAAGAACCGAGATTTCCTCGGTTATACATCATTTTTATCCCCGCGAAGCGGAAGAAATCCCCGTGTGGTGGTGGAACGGAAGAACCGAGATTTCCTCGGTTATACATCATTTTTATCCCCGCGAAGCGGAAGAAATCTCCGTGTGGTGGTGGAACGGAAGAACCGAGATTTCCTCGGTTATACATCATTTTTATCCCCGCGAAGCGGAAGAAATCCCCGTGTGGTGGTGGAACGGAAGAACCGAGATTTCCTCGATTATACATCATTTTTATCCCCGCGAAGCGGAAGAAATCCCCGTGCGGTGGTGGAACGGAAGAACCGAGATTTCCTCGGTTATACATCATTTTTATCCCCGCGAAGCGGAAGAAATCCCCGTGTGGTGGTGGAACGGAAGAACCGAGATTTCCTCGGTTATACATCATTTTTATCCCCGCGAAGCGGAAGAAATCCCCGTGCGGTGGTGGAACGGAAGAACCGAGATATCCTCGGTTATATATCATTTTTATCCCCGCGAAGCGGAAGAATATCCCCGTGTGGTGGCGGAATGGAAAAACTGAGATTTCCTCAGTTATATATCATTTTTATCCCCGCGAAGCGGAAGAAATCCCCGTACGGTGGTAGAACGGAAGAACCGAGATATCTTCAATTATATATCATTTTTATCCCCGCGAAGCGGAAGAATATCCCTGTGTGGTGGCGGAATGGAAGAACTGAGATTTCCTCAGTTATATATCATTTTTATCCCCGTGAAGCGGAAGAAGTTGAACTTATTATTCAACTTTATATTATTATATCCCCGTGTGATGGCGGAACGGAAGAACTGAGATTTCCTCAGTTATATATTATTTTTATCCCCGCAAAGCGGAAGAAGTTGAACTTATTATTCAACTTTATATTATTTTATCCTCGTGTGGTGGCGGAACGGAAGAACTGAGATTTCCTCAGTTATCTATCATGTTTGTCCCCGCGAAGCGGAAGAAGTTGAAGTCATTATTTAACTTTGTATTATTTTATTCCCGTGCAGCGGTAGAGTAGCAGAGTTGGCTCATTTAGCGATTCTATATTATTATATTCCCGGTAGGGTAAAAGGCGAAGAGAAATTTGAAATATGTATTTAAATATGAAAAAGGTGAAGCGGGGCATAACTCAAGAGACACTGGAAGAAGAAGACAAATAGGAAAAGTTCATTCCTTTAGAAAGATTATACATTTTAATTCTTCTTACAAGAAGGACATAAAATACCCTTACAGGGTATTACAGTTCTTAGTTAGGAGGAGCTGACGGAGCTTCTTTGCGCGGCGGAGGTTGGCACATGAGTTGCCGAAAGTAGGATTGCTGCAGAAAAATCTGCTTAGATAGTTCCTTTTGGGACCCTACCAGCTGTTGACGCAGAGAGTGGTTGCTAGCGGAGACTTCCCTCAGTCGTTGTTGCAAGTACCTCACTTGCTCCTCCAGATTAGCTATATAGCGGCGATCGTCAATCTTTTCTTCAGCAGAAGAGGAACTGCTACCCTGTTCAAATATTTTGTCCATGGCGAAGGGAAGGAAAGGGAAAAGATGGAAGCTATACGGTAAGGGTTGGAAGTCTTTATAGCGATGAAGGAGAAGAGCACATTTATTCGCAGAAGAAATAGGGATAATAAATGCCAGTAAAGAAGGGGAAGCGCAAAGACAGTAGGTGAAGGGTCGCTGGTACAGTAATTATAAGTAAAGGGGTCTGAATCCCCAGGAGATGGTAAAAGAAAGTATGTTCAGGCCGGATTACAGTCTTTCTGAGGACAGAAATCTCACTTATACAGGAAAACGACAAAAGCGAATATCAATTTCCTCCTTCATTTTTATTAACATATTTAAAATAGTTACATCAGTTAATCTATGAAGATTTTCTCTGATTACTCTTAACAGATGAAGCGTTAGAGGTCTCCTTGGGGGGGGGGGAGGCGCCAAGATGACCCTGAAGCGCTCGCCATGAGCGGGAGGTATTGCTGATGGACCTTCATCGAAAGGAGGAGGATGAACTCTCGCTGAGGAGACTGGGAGGAAGGCCACAGCTGGTGGGAGTGGGGGAAGTTCGGTAGTGGCCCGGGGATCTCCTACTGTGTATTCCCATGTTAAAGGAGGGTTCCACACCCGATTGCGGAATGAGGGAAATAGTGCACGAAAAGACCTCTCTGTAGGAGGGGTTGGAGCTGGGGTGTGAGGCGGAAAAGGAAGGGGCGGTGTCGAGGTGGCGGTCGAGCGGGTCTTTGAATCTTCAATGTCTTCGGAAAACCAGTCCTGCAGCTCGAAAGATTCTGAATCTGACGAAATTTCGATGGGGTGTCCTACCAAGCCATGAGAGTGAGATAGAAGGACGAAGACATGGAGGGTGATGATTTATAGTGGAAGGAAAGCGACGACAGTAGTTCTTGGGAAGGGGAAGAAGATGAAGAGACTGATATCGTTTCCGAAGCAGTAAGAGGGATAGAGAAGATCAACAGGCGAAAGTCATTTAAAGTGTTGGCCGAACCAAAATTGGGTCGGATATGAATAATATCATTCGAGACCTTCCAAGTAAGTCCCCGAACCAACTAGATGATTGCGCCATACGACACGAGAAAAGAAATGACAGTATAAAAAGAGAAAAGCTTAAAGTTGGTTCAGAATTTCTGACCCGCAAGGAGACATGCAAGAATAATAACAAAAAGCTATGTTAACCAAATTTACTTTTTAGCATTAAGGAAAAAGTCATTACAAGGAAGAGAATGTTGGGAGTTACAATTCAAATAGTTCAGGAGGACACTTGGCTAGTGCATCTACAGGATTCAAGTAGCTGGTGTCCATGTCAGGGGGCGGGTATCCTCGTTCTGCGTTTAGAGCCGAAGACCCATCAAAGCCTAATATGAACAGGTCTACCCCCTTCTTGACATATCGTCCCTTGAGATAAGCTTCCTGCTCCTTCAGCCGGTCCTGACATTTAGCCAGTTGGATTTGACTCTCCGTTAGTTGGGCTGCCAAGGCATCCCTCTCGGTGGCTACTTTTATAGCTTGTCGTCCCAAAGTTGACAGGGCTTCGGAGTGTTCTTTCTGAAGAGCAGACTGTTGCCGAGCCGTTGCCGATAGAGTTTGAGGAAGAGCCGCCACCAGGGAGGAGAGTTCTTGGCACTTCTCTATGCAAGATTTCCTGGTGGCTTCCCAGGCTTGGCGCTTCAGTCGAAGCAGTCGACGTTCTTGCTGGAGCTGTTCGATAGCAATAGCCAAAGAATCCCGGCATAGATGCCCCTTATATTCTTTTAGTTCATGGGCAAGGATCTCCACCTGCTGCAATTCACTGGATTGGAAGAAGATTCGCTGTTCGAGTTCTTCATTTTTTCGCTGAAGCTCCTCCTTTTCTCTTTGGACCAGGGCCAATTGTGTCATCGCATCTTCACATTGGCCCCTCAGGTCAGCTTCCTTTGCCTCTCTCTCGCTTAATTGCCGAACGAGCTTTTTCTGTTGCGTTATAGAGGCGAAGTGGCGTGTCTCTACACTGGATTGGAACTGAGCCAGTTGGACTACCATTTTGTCGTGCTGGGATGAGGCCTAGAAGAAGGAAAGCAACATCAGTATATGCTGACACATAGAGACGTATAGTAAAGAGGAGAAAGAGATAGTAGATACCTCAGTTAGCAATTTGCTCACTTGTTCACAAGGGCCTTGTACGCTCGATTGGTTGAAGAATTTTACCTCTGAAGGATGACGAATCTTCAGCAAGGACCCCAATGTGGCCTTCGGGGGAATGAAAAGGGGAGGATCCTCTCCTTCGGAGAGAAGTGTGGGTCTGACGCGCTGAAGAGGGGTAGGAGAAGCAAGTGTGTCGGAGGGGATAGGAGCAGAAAGGGACTCGGTACGAGAAGGTAAGGGCGAATTATGTGCAGAAGGGGATGAATTGGGAGAATGGGAGGGAGAGTCCCCTCCTTGAGGAGATGAAGAGGGGACGGATAAGGTACTGTCTCCTCTTCTCGGTTTGTAGATGGTTAGAGATCGCGAACCAGGCCGATCGGAAGAAGAGGGGGGAAGAGCGGATGAACTCGGGGCTCCTTTCTTAGCGAGCCGCAGTTTCTTCCGAGGAGATGAAGGAGCTGCTACCGATTTACCTCTCTTGGTTGAGGCCTTCTTCTTCTTGGCAGCCTCAATCGCCTCTCCTTCTACCAAAGCTTCCTGCATTAGATTATCTGCAAAATGTATTGGTGAGAAAGATGAATAATGTAAGAAGAAAATTATATTACAAGGTAAGTATCATTCTACCTACAGCAACCGAGGTCGTCGAAGGTAAAGGGGATAGTCCAAAGTGGCTTAAAAGGGGAGTCTTTATCAGATGATTTGAACAGTAGTGTGACTCTCCTAATATTCTATAAACTTCTGGGAAAGGACATTTGGTCCTCATTTCCCGGAAGGAAGGCAGCTCGGGAAGGTCTACCTTCCAGGTATCGGAATAAGGTAAAGATGCTGGAAGCTGTACAAAAAAGTATAATTCTTCCCATCCCTTATGGGAAGTAGGCAGGTTCACTAAGAATTGGCAGTCTGGGCGGCTAGATAGATAAAAAAGACCTGCCTTGGAAGATTTCAATTGAAAGAAGCAATGAAATATTTCAGGGGTTAAAGAGAGGTTTAGGTGTTGAAACACTATATGGGCTCCCGACAGAATCCGAAAGGAATTGGGGGTGAATTGGTTCAGGGGTAGTCCATAGAAGTCTAAAATGTCTAAATAGATAGCAGGTGCTGGTAGGGACAGACCGTTAAGAAACTGTTCAGAGAAGAAGCAAGTCAGACCAGGAGGAGGACGATTGGGTCGGTGCATCTTGGTCGTAAAGCAGCATTTTAAGGAAGGGTCTATAAACCTATCCTTAAGGTTACAGAAATAATGGTCGCGGTCTAGTTGGGTTATGGTATGCTCATACCACGCAGGGGAAGGGATGGTCTTAGGAGGCATAGGTATAAAGCAGGACAGAGCACTTACTTGGGGGGTTAGAAGAATAACGTATAAGGAGGAGAGGGGTGGGTCGCTGGAACGCCGCCGGTGAAAGTCGCAGGAGAGAAGAAGTTGAAGGGACGATATTGTTGGGCACACTAAGTAATACCTAAAAGAAAAAGACGGAGGTTTATATAGGATTTTTGTGACGATTCGATTATAGGAGAGAAAAAGGAGAAGCGGGGCCCATGGGCCCATTAGGCCGCCTCAAGTATATGCGGAAAAGCTTTAAGAAAGGAGTAAATTTGAATTAGTAAAGCCAAGGATGGAGTAGGAACCTTATATAGTTGGAAAGTCAAGCTTATAACTTCGCTTGACTATTTTTTGTTGGGGATCGATTGGCCGGCTAGAGGGGGGTGAATAGCCCTCTTACGATGGATGTCGGAATTCTCTCGTTCGTTTGATGTCGTATTTTACTCGTCTACAAAACGTTAGCGCAAGCGGAATATACAAATACAAATAAAGACAACACAAAAGATAGACAAGCAATACAAACACGAGATGTAACGTAGTTCACGGCTACGCCGCTAATCCACGGTCCGATTCGTCCACGGTGAATCACTCCGCAATCTATCCACTAGATCTCTCCTTTGCACAAAGCTAGGTGGAGGTAACCTCTTTTACACAAAGATCACTCTTCTACAATGGAATGAAGATTAGAGCAAGTAGAAGAGTGGGAAATCGTTTAGGGCACTTTGGGAGAAGCGCTCAAGCATTAACCTCCCAAAGCCCCATCCCCTTCCTTTTATAGAGGAAGAGGGTTTCTTCCTGGCTGACATAGGATCACCGATCGATGCCCTCGATCGACCGATCGCTCTCGTAGCTGCTGCCCAATAACGATCAGCTTTCTCGCTGGATACCATCCAGGCATCGCATCACCGACCGATCCTACCATCACGATCGATGCTTGATCACCGACGAGTGCTCAACCGAAGTCGACTCCATTCTCGTGCCCATGCACGCCATCACCGACCGCCATTCCTCGGTAGTCGATCGCTGTCGAGCATCACGATCGCACCATGGCAATGCCGCGCTAAGCATTAAATCGGTATTATACCCGATCGACCCATCGATTGATCACGATCGCCATTCCTCGGCAATGATCGCGTCGAAACCATCCGGCACTTGGCCAAATGGCCAAGTTTCACCTAAGAGCTACCCTTCCGGGTTACATTCGCCACTCATCTCTCGGAGTCCTCGCTTCTCTTCGCCTCGCCATGTCCTCGATCAGCGACGACTGCAATGCTCCTTCGCGTCTCTTGCCTCGAAGTCTACTTCCTCCGGCTTCACTCCAAGCTTCTCGTCCGGCGGTCCCTCGGATGCTCCAAGCGCACGGCTTCCGCAAAGCTATCCTTCACCGACTCAAGGCACGAGTCATGAGATGTGAAACTCGCCACGTCTCCATGTGCGAATTACTAAGTCATGCACGACTTCAACGCACATATCAAATCAACATAACACACTAACTTAAACCCTTTGCCACACACATCAAAACCTTATCATGGCAAGAGATTGCCCTAACAATCTCTCCCTTTTTAATGTGTGGCAATCCGTTTACGTTAGGTAAAAATATTTGATATAAATTTTAAAGGAAAGAAAGCATGTAAACATAAACATGATATAGCAACATGCAACTCCCCCTTAACCCATGAAACTCCTCATACAAATTTTCTCCCCCTATCACAATTTACTTAAACATAATTATTTCTTTCCCTTTGACACCATCAAAAAGATTAACACTAAGTTAAAAACATATGGCATCAAGTCTAATAGAAAAAAAATACCACAAGTTGATTTAAAATCGGAATTCAGCCTTTACTGGTCTGATATTCAGGTTATCACGATCGTTCAAACTACTACCGATCGCATGCTTTGATTTCGATTTCGACCGAATTTCAGAAATGCATTAAAAATTCCAGAAAATTCAAAAAATCATGAAATTTGGGGAACACATTTATTTTAAGTATATCTATCAGTGAAAAATAGGTTTTCATGAAAAAGCATTATATTTCCATGTATTTGCCAAAAATCTATAAGCTTTAAAAACTACTAGGTTTTTGATCATAAGAGTATCCATTTTAACACCTAGTCTTGCTTTGAATTGTTTCAAAACATGAATACATAGATTTTAGATTAAGAAATTGTTTTGAAAACATATGAAATATCCAACCATGATCTTTGGGCAATATGTCTATGAATTAAACATAAGTCTTCCCCATGATTAGTCTATTATTGCTATTTTGATACTTTAAGTGACTATCTAAATGCTATAGGCACTAGTGGACATTTGTATCATCCTAACATCTCACCCATGCTAAGTTTGCAATCAAGTTAGCCTATAGTGAGTGTGAGATGCATCCTAGGGGGTATTTGTATATACTTAACCCTTGTATTCATGCAATTCTATCATGGTTAAGTATCAACCCAACAACCTACATGATCATAATGACATATATGAATTAATTTCACATTATGATCATGAAATACATGTATTCATTAAATAATAATCATGCATTAGGTATTATATGATGATAATAAACAAAGTATCACCTAAAACATGATTCAACCCTATTTCTCATGATTACGTGCCAAATATTAAAATCATAAATCATGATTTCAAACATACATAGCAATTACATTAATCATCATGATTTAAGCATTATTATCTATTTATGGGTACGTTATCATCACCCAACACTATTCTAAAAATGTTGTCCCACCATCCTAAGTCAACCAAAATATGATATAGGTCAATTCCATATGGTTGACTACCCTAGGGTTTTCCTAACCCTTAAGGATGGATTTTGGAACCCAAAATAAGTTCTTTCCTATTGGGTTCACTAAGTATTCCTTGGGGATCCATTTCCTAGCTATTACTTTCTTCTTATCTTGTCCCCTAGCAATTAGGCATTTATAGGCCTTTTCATTTTTCTTTTCTTTGTATCCTAGGCCCTTTTTGTTGAAGCTTGCCCTTTGGCTCCCTATAATCATGTTCAATGTGTTGGAGCCAATAGTGAATTTCTCTTGTCAAATAGTCTACCTTTTCCCTTAAAGCCCTATTTTCCTCTATGCATGCATCATTAACATCCAAAGGCATATAGTCATGTGAACATGCATCATTTAAGCTAGAAGAAATATCATTATTATTTAAGCATGCATTTTCTAGCTTATTTTCTAATGCCTTAATTTGATCAAGCATGCTTTTATTTTTCTTTTTCATTCCAAATAAGTCCCTAGTTAAACTAGAAATTATGGAAAATATTTTCTTAGGAGAGACATTCGTTACCATAGTTTCCATGTCTTCTTCTTCTTCTTCGGATGAGGAGGATGTAGAAGCTCCCCCTTCACTTGAGCTCTCTCCACTTGAGCTTGATTCTTCATTTGAGGAGGAGGAGCAATCCGAGTCATGAAGAGCCATTAGTGCTAGGTTGGAATAGACATGCTCTTCTTCTTCGGATGAGGATGAGGAAGCAAGGTCATCCCATGTCTTTGCTTTGAGAGCCATGACTTTTCCTCTTTCCTTGGCCTTCTTTTCTTCTTGCTCCCCTTCTTCTTCTTCTTTTCTTCTTTCTTTTTCCTTTCCTCTTTGCTCTTGTTTAGGAGGGGACAATTGTCCCTTATGTGTCCCTCCCCTTGACAATTGTAACAAATGATCTTCCCCCTTGGTCTTCTATTCCTATCATGAGATTTATCAAATTACTAACCTGTTCCTTTTCATTATGTAGGCTTATATTTTGAAGAAACAACGACCTCATCTCTTGCAATTCTTGTTGACATAGGCTTATTTCATTTTTGCGTCTTTTCAATTGGCTCTTTACCTGCGCATAAACAATATCACATGATACATTATTGAAAATAAATAAGTAGAAAATAAATAAGAGAAGTATAAAATCTACACTTGAAAAGCGAAGTCATGAATCAATCACATCAATTCCATCACACGCATTCCTTGCATATGGTTCTTTTTCAATAATATTAATATCAAGTCTAGACACATCAAGAGGTGTTGTTGATATATAGGCTTCCTCTTCAATCAAGTCCATATCATGAATACTCCGAGGCGGCGCTTTTAGCACCACATACCAATTTGATTCATCATTATCCCTAGAATAGAATACTTGCTTTGCTTGTGATGCTAAAATGAAAGGATCACTTTCAAAAGTTCTTAGTCCTTGGTGTAAGTTGACTAGTGTAAAACCATCTTCTATTTTAATACCAGTTCCAATATTAGCCCAATCACATCTAAAAACAGGCACTTTGAAGGAATAGTAGTCAAGTAAAATAATGTCTTGTATAACTCCGTAATATGAGAGTCTTCCTCTTGTATGCGAATAATCATTAGTACTAGATTGACAAATAGTATCGTCTTCAATTGAAACACCACTATCTTGTGTTGTCCTTCCAACATCAATTGTATGGAACCGATGCCCATTTATAATATAACCAGTATAAGATATGTTGGGGATCGATTGGCCGGCTAGAGGGGGGTGAATATCCCTCTTACGATGGATGTCGGAATTCTCTCGTCTACAAAGCGTTAGCGCAAGCGGAATATACAACTACAAATAAAGACAACACAAAGGATAGACAAGCAATACAAACACGAGATGTAACGTGGTTCACGGCTACGCCGCTAATCCACGGTCCGATTCGTCCAAGGTGAATCACTCCTCCAAATCTATCCACTAGATCTCTCCTTTGCACAAAGCTAGGTGGAGGTAACCTCTTTACACAAAAACACTCCTCTTACAAATATAATGGAAATAAGCTTGAGTAAGAGGATGGAAAGCTTTAGGGAACTTTGGGAGAGTATTAGAGCATAAGCATTAGGCTCCCAAAGCTCCATCCCCTTCCTTTTTATAGAGGAAGAGGGTTTCTTCCCGTTGACACAGGAGCAGTCGACTGATGCCCTAGATCAGTCGACTGGTCCTGTAGTCGTTGCCCAATAACGACCGCTTTCCACGTTGGATTCCATCCAACGGTATTGGCATCAGTCGACTGATGGCACCCATCAGTCGACTGATGTCAATCAGTCGAGTGCTCCACGAGATCAACTCCATTCGCGTGCCGCGTGTCACGATCGATCGGCCATCACAGCGATCGGCTGCTGCATCGATCAACTTCGATCCATGATCCACATTAGACCAGTCGATCGAACCATCGACTCAGAGCATTCGACTTCCATGACATGGCAGTCGACTGGTGTCGGGAAAACTCATCTGACACTTGGCCGAATGGCCAAGTTTCACCTAAGAGCTACCCCTTCCCGGGTTACATTCGCTCACTCTCATCCCTCGGAGTCCCTCGCCTTCGAAGTTCTCTTCGTTCGCGGCCACGTCCCTCGGCAGCATCAGGCGCACGACTCTGCAATGCTCCTTCGCGTCTCTTGCCTCGAAGTCTACTTCCTCCGGCTTCACTCCAAGCTTCTCGTCCGGCGGTCCCTCGGATGCTCCAAGCGCACGACTTCCGCAAAGCAATCCTTCACCGACTCAAGGACCGAGTCATGAGATGTGAAACTCGCCACAGCTCCATGTGCGAATTACTAAGTCCTGCACGACTTCAACGCACATATCAAATCAACATAACAAACTAACTTAAACCCTTTGCCACACACATCAAAACCTAATCATGGCAAGAGATTGCCCTAACAATCTCCCCCTTTTTGATGTGTGACAATTCATTTAAGTTAGATAAGAACATTTGATAAAAAATTTCTAAAGAAAGAAAGTATGTAAACATAAACATGATATAGCAACATGCAACTCCCCCTTAATCCATGAAACTCTCTCTCCCTCTATCATAATTTACTTAAACATAATCATTTCTCCCCCTTTGACACCATCAAAAAGATTAACACTAAGTTATAAACTCATGACATCAAGTATAATAGAAGGAAAATACCAAAAATTAGTCTAAAACCTGAATTCGGCCTTAACTAGTCTGATTTTCAGGCCACCAGTCGACTGGTTCAGACTACCAGTCGACTGGCACGCGAATTTCAGAACTTTTTGATTTTCGGACCGAATTTCAGAAATGCATTAAAAATTCCAGAAAATTCGAAAAATTATGAAATTTGGGGAACATATTTCTTGTAAGATTCTTTATCAGTGAAAAATATGTCTTCATGAAAAATCATTATATTTTCATGTATTTGCCAAAAATCCAAAAGGTTTAAAAACCACTAGATTTTTGATCATGTGAGTATCAAGTTTAACACCTAGTTTTGGTTCCAATTGTTTCAAAACATGAATACATAGATTTTAGATTAAGAAATTGTTTTGAAAACATATGAAATATTCAACCATGATCTTTGGGCAATATGTCTATGAATTAAACATAAGTCTTCCCCATGATTGGTCTATTATTGCTATTTTGATACTTTAAATGACCATCTAAATGCCATAGGCATTAGTGGACATTTGTATCATCCTAACATCTCACTCATGCTAAGTTTTCAATCAAAGTAGCCTATGGTGAGTGTGAGATGCATCCTAGAGGGTATTTGTATATACTTAACCATTATATTCATACAATTCTATCAAGGTTAAGTATCATCCTAACACTCAACATGATCATAAAGATATATATATGACTTAATTTCACATTATGATCATGAAACACATGTATTCATTGAATTGTTATCATGCATTAGGTATTATGTCATGATAATAAACAAGGTATCACCTAAGGTATGATTTAAACCTATTTCCCATGATTATGTACCAAATATCAATATCATAAATCATGATTGCAAATATACATAACAATTACATTAATCATCATGATTTAAGCATTATTATCTATTTATGGGCACGTTATCATCACCCAACACTATTCTAAAAATGTTGTCCCGCCATCCTAAGTCAACCAAAATATGATATAGGTAAATTGTATATGGTTGACTACCCTAGGGTTATCCTAACCCTTAAGGATGGATTTTGGAACCCAAAATAGGTTCTTTCCTATGAGGTTCACAAGATACTCCTTGGGGATCCATTTCCTAGCTATTACCTTCTTCTTATCTTGTCCCCTAGCAATTAGGCATTTATAGGCCTTTTCATTTTTCTTTTCTTTATAACCTAGGCCTTTCTTATTAAAACTTGCCCTTTGGCTCCCAATTATCATATTCAATGTGTTGGAGCCAATTGTGAATTTTTCTAGGGCTTTTGTCAAATAATCTACCTTTTCCCTTAAAGCCCTATTTTCATCCATGCATGCATCACTAACATTAAATGACATATATTCATGTGAGCATGCATCATCATGGCAAGAAGAAATATTTTCATTTTCATTTAAGCATGTTTTTTCTAACTTATTTTCTAAGTCCTTAATTTGATCTAGCATGCTTTTGTTCTTCTTCTTAGCTCTAAATAAATCTCTAGTTAAGCTAGAAACCATGGAAACTATTTTCTTAGGAGTTAAATTTGTTACCATAGTTTCCATATCCTCTTCTTCTTCTTCGGATGAGGATGTAGAGGCTCTCCCTTCACTTGAGCTCTCTCCTCTTGAGTTTGATCCTTCATTTTCGGAGGAAGAGCAATCCAAATCATCAAAGGCCATCAAGGCCAAATTGGTGACAAAGACATTCTCCTCATCCGATGATGATGAGGAGGGGTCATCCCATGTCCTTGCCTTTAGAGCTTTGGTCTTCCCCTTTTCTTTTGTCTTCTTCTCCTCTTCCTTCTTTTTCTTGCTCCCCTTTTTCTTCTTCTTTTCTTCTTTCTTTTTCTTCTCTTCCTTGCTCTTGTTTAGGAGGGGACAATTATCCCTTATGTGTCCCTCTCCTTGGCAATTGTAGCAAATGATTTTCCCCCTTGGTCTTCTATTCCTATCATTTGATTTGTTAAAATGAAAACCTTTTAAAGCACGTATTACCCTCCTTACCATATATGCTTCTTCGGTGATATCCATGGAGGAGGATGAGGATGCTTCATCATCGGAGGAAGAGGGGATCTCTATCTTCTTCTTCCCCTTGTTTGCCAACAATGCTACTCCTCTTGAGGGTTGTATTTTTGGCTCTTCTTGTATTCCTTCAAGCCTAGATTCATGTAATTCCATAGTGGAGAAAAATTCATCTAGAGTACTTACCTCTAGATTCTTTGAAATGTAAAATGAGTCCACCATTGAACTCCACTTGGATGATCGGGGGAAAGCATCTATGACCTTCATTATCATATCGCGATTGGAGAGCCTTTCTCATACACTTGTTAGTCCAATTAAAATTTCTTTGAATCTAGAATGCAAAGAAGTTACCTTTTCTCCCTTTTCTAATTTAATGTTGGATAGTTGGGAGCGGAGGAGATCTCTCCTTGCTAGCTTCGCCTCGGATGTGCCTTCATGAAGCTCAATTAGCTTCTCCCACATCTCCTTGGCACTTAGGCATTCTCCTATTCGGTTGATCTCTTGTTGGGGGAGCACATTGAAGAGATGGTGCTTGACTTTTGAATTTGCAAGGTGCTCTTCCCTTTGCCTTTTGGTCCACCTAGATTTCTCTATTAGCTTCCCCTCTTCATCCCTAGGCAAAACGAAACCAGATTCCATTGTAATCATAATATCAAAATCCGTTTCGAAAAATACTTCCATTCGCTTCTTCCACCAAGCGAATTCTCCTTCAAACTTCGGTGGATGAATATTGGAGCCGGCCATTTTGAATGTTGCTTGTTGTGGCGGTTAGTCCTCGACAAGCTTTCCTTGGCTCTGATACCACTTGTTGGGGATCGATTGGCCGGCTAGAGGGGGGAATAGCCCTCTTACGATGAATGTCGGAATTCTCTCGTCTACAAAGCGTTAGCGCAAGCGGAATATACAACTACAAATAAAGACAACACAAAAGATAGACAAGCAATACAAACACGAGATGTAACGTGGTTCACGGCTACGCCGCTAATCTACGGTCTGATTCGTCTAAGGTGAATCACTCCTCCAAATCTATCCACTAGATCTCTCCTTTGCACAAAGCTAGGTGGAGGTAACCTCTTTACACAAAAACACTCCTCTTACAAATATAATGGAAATAATCTTGAGTAAGAGGATGGAAAGCTTTAGGGAACTTTCGGAGAGTATTAGAGCATAAGAATTAGGCTCCCAAAGCTCCATCCCCTTCCTTTTTATAGAGGAAGAGGGTTTCTTCCCGTTGACACAGGAGCAGTCGACTAATGCCCTAGATCAGTCGACTGGTCCTGTAGTCGTTGCTTAATAACGGTCGCTTTCCACGTTGGATTCCATCCAACGGTATTGGCATCAGTCGACTGATGTCAATCAGTCGAGTGCTCCGCGAGATCGACTCCATTCTCGCGCTCGCGCGCATTACATCACCGATCGCTTCCCATGATCACGATCGATCAGCCATCACCGATCGACCGCTGCGGGCAAATGACCGATCAACTTGATCCAACCACATTAGACCAGTCGATCGAACCATCGACGTAGTCGAGACATGGCAAAACTCATCCGACACTTGGCCGAATGGCCAAGTTTCACCTAAGAGCTACCCCTTCCCGGGTTACATTCGCTCACTCTCATCCCTCGGAGTCCCTCGCCTTCGAAGTTCTCTTCGTTCGCGGCCACGTCTCTCGGCAGCATCAGGCGCACGACTCTGCAATGCTCCTTCGCGTCTCTTGCCTCGAAGTCTACTTCCTCCGGCTTCACTCCAAGCTTCTCATCCGGCGGTCCCTCGGATGCTCCAAGCACACGACTTACGCAAAACAATCCTTCACCGACTCAAGGACCGAGTCATGAGATGTGAAACTCGCCACGGCTCCATGTGCGAATTACTAAGTCCTGCACGACTTCAATGCACATATCAAATCAACATAACAAACTAACTTAAACCCTTTGCCACACACATCAAAACCTAATCATGGCAAGAGATTGCCCTAACAAGATATAACATGCTTTCTTGGACCATGTGCTAGCCATTGGATTTGGCCTGAGGAGTTGTCAAGATCATGGTTTGATAACCATTTTGCAAATGTTTCCATATGTCACTTTTGTAATAATGAGTCATTAGATATGGACCGACAATCTGATTGTTTAAGCTCCTCAATGTGCATCCTATTCAAAATCATTGAAGGGTGATTGTCAAAATATACGAATTATAAAATAGACCACGAATATCTAATAGGATTTGAAATTAAATATACTCACTGTAAATAAGGTTCAACTTCTGCATTATTGAATAATACATATCGATGTGCGGCTTGCAACACCTGATCTTCTAAAATCCTTTCTTTTCCTTTAGAAATTGGCCTACCTTCCACTAATTCATTCTCTAAATCCTCATTCCGATTAGAACAGACACCAATATTAGCAGCTTTTTTAAAATATACACTACAAAATCGCATTCTTTCATCTGCGATATAACACTCAGCTATGCAACCCTCTGGCCTTGCTCGGTTCTTCACGTACCCTTTAAGTATTTTCATAAATCTAAATAAAAAATCACAATCAAGAGTTGTTGATAGTAAAATATATTCTGTTGTATAATATTTATTACCTTTCAAATGGATACATCCAACGGAAGTGGACTGGTCCACATAAGCGAGCCTCCCTTGCTAAATGCATTGTCAAATGGACCGAAATGGTAAAGAAAGCAGGTGGAAAATACCTTTCTAGCATGCATAGAGTTTCAGCAATATTTTCCTCGAGTTGTTCTAAACGGTTTCTGTCTAACACCCTTTGACATAATTCATTGTAAAATGCACAAAGCATAAATAGAGCATTGCGTGGACCTTTTGGTAAAAGATTTCTCAATGCAACTGAAAGCAATTGTTGCATTAGAACATGACAATCATGAGATTTCAGGCCAATAAGCTTATGCTCTTCTATAAAAACATAATTACCAATATTTGAGCTATAGCCATCTGGTAACTTTATTTTCTTCAACCTAGAGCAAAATATATCCATTTCTTTTTTAGACAATGTGTAAGGTGCAACAGGCAAGTGATACATGTTTTCTCCTTTTTTTTTAGGATGTAATTCTTCTCTAATTTTTAAGTGCATCAAATCTTTGCGGGCATTAACACCATCTTTGGTTTTTTTCTTTACATTTAACAATGTGCCTATGACATTCTCGCAAATATTCTTTTCAACATGCATTACATCTAAATTATGACGCAACAAGAGCCCCTACAAGTAAACATCAACACATTTTAGAGTATTAGTTCAATAATATAACAAATTCATTGAAAGATAATGAATATAGTCAAATAACTTACACTCCAATATGGCAAATTGAAAAAGATGGACTTCTTCTTCCACATTTGAACTGGTTGTTGTACCTTTTTTGAATTTTCATGCTTCTTCCTCTTTTGCTTTGTAGTGTTGGTAGTCTCGCCCTTTTGTTTTTTCCCCCAATCATTTTCAATGTCTTTCACTGCATTAAGAATTTCTAACCCATTCAAAGATTTAGGTTTCCCTTTTCTCTCTTTTTTCCCATTAAACCACTTCTTTTTTTCTCGAAATGGATGATCAGGAGAAAGGAATCTCCTATGGCCCAAGTATGAAAACTTTCTACTGTATTTAAGCCACATAGAACATATGTCTTTACCACATATCGGACAACCAAATTTACCTTTTGTGACACATCCAGCTAGGTTTCCATAAGCTGGAAAATCATTGATAGTCCACATCAAAATAGCTTTAAGATTGAACACTGACTTACTAAATGCATCAAATGCCTCCACACCTGTGTCCCACAACTCTTTCAATTCCTCCACAAGGGGTTCTAAGTAAACATCTATATCATTTCCTGGTTGCTTTGGCCCTGGAATCAGTAATGTTAGCATAAGATTTTCCTTCGCCATGCACATCAATGGAGGAAGGTTGTAATTAACCAAAATAACCGGCCAACAACTATATCTTGAACTAAGGTCACCAATAGGATTGAATCCATCTGTTGCAAGACAAAGGCACAGATTTCTAGGATCCGATGCAAAAGTTGGCCACTTATGATTTATTGTATCCCAAGCCATCAATCAATCGGATGACGCATCATATGATCTTGACTTTTGTGGTTAGAGTGCCAAATCAAGTCTTCAACCTTTTCTTCTAATTTAAACATCCTTTTCAATCTAGGTATTAGAGGAAAATACCGAAGCACCTTTTCTGGAACTCCTTTACAAACTTTAGTAGAGATTTTGTCAACCTTCCATCTTGAGGAACCACACTTTGGGCATGAGTCCAAATCTTTAAGTTGCTTTCTAAATAGACAACAATCGTTCGGGCAAGCATGAATCTTCTCATATCCTAAATCAAATGATTTCAACAACTTTCTCATTGAGTAAACATTTTATGGAAGTGTATTTTTTTCTGGAAGCATGTCACCTAAGATCTTAAGAAGCTCATTGAAACTATTGTCACTGTGACTATTAGTAGACTTATAATTGTATAATGTGGCAACTGTTGATAACTTTGTGTAAGTTGTACAACCAGGGAAGAGAGGAGTTTCTGCATCTTCTAATAAATCAACAATCTCATAGTCTTTTGTCTCGGGCATAGTGTGGCCAACCTCTTCTTCCGCCACAAAGACATCTCTATACAAGTGATATGCCTCTCTACTTTCATCATTTTCTTCTTGAATTCTTCTTGAACTACCTTCACTTTGAAATTGTGATGTATAAGTTTCACCATGGAAGACCCAAACAGTGTAAGAAGGATCTATCCCTTTCATAATTAAGTGGTCGTACACTTGGTCAAATTTCATATATTTCTTATTTTGACAATGCTTGCAAGGACATAAAATTACTTCGCGTGTTTTGGCATAGTTCCTAGCTTGTGCAAGAAATTTTTTGAACCCCTTCTTCATATTCCGGTACAAGCCTTGAAGGCAAATGCATCCAATCCTTATCCATTGCGTAAATGACCAAAACCCTAAAATGTAAGTTATTCTTATTTTTGGTAATTAGATTAAAGTATCTATAGTTGAACATGAGAAAATATATCAACTTTCTAAACTTCATATAGTGCTCTTCGGATAAAAGTGCATAATAATAAACCATTGACATATATTAAACATTAACTGATAAGGTTATCACTCTGATATATATCTTGAACTAAGGTTGTCATTTTGATCTATATCTTGATTATAAGACCTTTACAAGCTAAATAATAATAATAATATCTATATCCTAGATTAAAACTTACAAACCTTATTAATTTTTCACAACTTAATTAGGGTTGCTATGCAAAATTGAATATTATATTGGTCTACTGTATAGATCGAGAAGTATAATGCACAAGTAGCATGTATTTCAGAATAGTATAGAAAATGAGAAAATGTTGATGTGTCATAAACAAGAGGGTTCATGTAAAAAAAGCATGAGGCAAAAAGTAAGATTTTTTCCCATATATAATAAAAGTATTAATAGGAAAATTCAGGAAAAACACTAATATAATTGAATAAAATTATTTTTATAATGAAAACATACTCCTTAGAAAGTCAATTATAAAGTAGCACATCCAATCGTTTTCGTTACTCTCCTTCTATAGCTAAAACGCTGAACCACGCCCTAATTCAACAATAACAGATAAGGAATAGGGTGCCAACTAGCTCACTCAGTTGGTAAGGGCCTTTCTAAATTTTCGCAAATGTCTTAGTTTTAAAATCTTCCTTCGCTCAAATGTGAGTGTTCGAGGAAAAAGAATAGACCTGCGAGTAAAAGTTCAAAGCTTTAGCGTATTGTCCTTTGGTACATCACTCAGTTCCCTTCTGCTTCGAGTCCAAGGCAGTTTCCTTGTTCTTCCAACAGAGTGTTAGGGATCATCAACTCCCTAATAACCTAAACGAAGGAATTAACAGACTTAAAATCAAAATATTTCACGAGACAGATGAGGATGCTAAAATTACACGGAACTGAGGCGAAGAGCGTAAGAAGTCAAGAATCAAAGAAGAAGAGAGATGTACTCGCCGACGAGGAGATGCACTCACCAACGAGAAGCGACGGCGACGCTTGGAGAGGGTGGCCGACGAGATGTTTGTCAGGCACAAGAAGAAGTGGAATGGGGATGAGGAGTGGAAGGGACGGCGACACGAGCGAGAAGAAGTGCGGAGAATAGGGATTTGGGGGAAAAAAAATCGTTGGCTTATCTTTATTTAACCTAATATAACCACAGTTCATATTATATATAAAATATATTAATTAAGTATATTTATTACGAAATTAATTAAACGATATTACGAAATTAATTAAACAGCATATAAACCTAATACAAACACCATTGATAAAATATATTATTAATTATATTATATTATATTATATATATATATATAAACTCTTGCAGGAGCACTGTGTTAATAAAGAAGCCTCACATATACGAACACATTTTTTGTTAAAGGGGAAAAGAATAAATATGACTCAACCTATGAAACTTGTAAGAAATTGCCATTCACCTTTTCCTCCAGAAGCTGCCACTCCAACACGCTCATCAGGTCTAAATAGGTTGTTATCCATAATGACTTTATGTATCTCGTCTTCAAAAACAATGCAGAAGCATTCCTTACAGATCTACAAGAAACAAAATGAAATATTCATCAAGTGTATATCATTTTACATATTACGAAATTATAGCGAATAAATATATATTTAACAGCATACATTAATGCGCACTGCGATGAGTAGACTTTTAACATCATTCCTTAATGTGCGCTGTGATTAGTAGACTTTTAACGACATACTTTTTAATGTGCGCTGTTATTTGAAAAAATACACTACTATCCGCAGCGCACTTTATTAGGCGCGCTGTTAAAACTATTATTAACAGCACGCTGTATATATGCGCCGTTAATGAAGTGCTGCGAAAAGTCATATTTATTGTAGTGGGTAGCAGTGTGACTAAACTCCCACTAACCTTTTGGGACTTATAATGTTCGTCTTCATTATATATATTTAAAGTAAATCGTTTTAATTATTTGTTTTCATGTTATGATTTTTAATACTATCAAGTTGCATCATATAAACATTATTTAATAAGTTCCTATTAAGGAAATAACCTTATGTTTATCTATATATCTCATAATCATAATATGTATCTATTTTAAGCTTAATCCAAATGTAGACCCGATCACCATGGGCCAGGTATGAACTAGACCAGAACTAGGCTGGTAATTGGGTCAATGGGTTGGTTACTTGTTGACCTAGTTATATGGGTTAGAATAGTAACCGATCCATTTTAGCAAAACTATGCACCAATGATATTTTTCTTATTGATCCATTGACCACCAATTTCAACCCTTATATATATTTTTTAATTTTTTTAACTATTGAGATTACTTGATTTTTTTTATGAAAGACTATAATTTTGTTACCATTATTCTCCAAACTATATATATAGGATGCTCATTTTATTATTTTCACATAATCTTCTCTACTTATCTCTCTAAAATTTGAAATTTCAATCACTTTTGATACCAATTCTTCAATTCTAATGGAAGAAAGTTTATCTCGGCCTTAGAAGGGTAAGTAAATCTCAATTCCAAATGAGAATATAGACAACGTTCAATTTACTGATGATGAATTAGAGCAACGTTCAATTTATGGATGAACAAGTCATGGATAACTTGGAGGGATCCGATAGACGTGAGGCTGATGGAGGTGGTTAGAAGGCTGAGGTCTAGCCTAAGGGTGGTCTAGTAAGTATGGGGGCACCATACTTGGGTTAAAACCTCATGTTTGAGGTGTATCAGTTGACTGAGACTATGAGGCAGTCGACTGATGAGAGTCAACTAGGGTTTGACTGCTGGAATTGGTCTAACAATGATCGCAAGATTGGGAGTCGATCGATGGCTCGAGCCGATCGATCTTGAGATCACCGATCACGGTCGAGATTTCGAGCACAGAATGTTCTCGAGTCGACTGTTAGGGTTTGAAAGTTGAGTGATGACCCGATCAATCAATTGATAGTCTATTCGTTGAAACTTATCCAACGTGGCACATGTCATTGTGAGACAACGGCTACAGAGGCAATCAACTGATGGTTCCGATCAGTCGACTGCCAAGCGAAATCCAGCCCAAGGAACAACTTTAAAGGGAGCTCGAGGAGGAGGGATTTGGCACCGGTTCTTGGACGTGTTTGGGGTGATTTGTTGCTGTAAATCAGGGTCACCAAGTGCAATTCAAGCAACCAAAGATTAAGCAATCAAAAGAGCATTTGTAAAGTGTTTTTCCTTTACTTGTAGTGTATTTCATATTTGTATTTTCTTGTATCTATTCATTTATTGTTGTAAACACTTGTACGAGGTTTCTCCACCTCCAATTTGTTGTCGAGAAGGAGTTTATTTGATTAGTGGTGTTGTACGCATCGCTAGAGCTCATTTGAGCTCGATCCGTGGAGTATGAACCATTTGGTTCTGAACCACGTTATATTTGGTGTTGTGCTTATGTATTTGCATTTATATTGTATTTCTATTATTTCCGTTGCGTACAAATACAATTGTAGCAAGCACGCGAAAGAATTCCTCCATCTATGACGTACACGCTATTCACCCCCTCTAGTGGTCATGAACGTTCCTACACTATTGTCATCATCCCCTCTGGATATATCTTTGTCGGGGAATAATCAAGGCAAAGTTACGTTGACCCCGACTTCTAACACTTCATGGTCCCACCTCTCCTCCCTTCTTAATTTCTCAGGTTCCCAACTCCTTAAACTCCTGCCTCCTAGGCCACCCAACTCCTCCAAGGAACCTGAGACTTGTTTTATTGGTGTCATTAGTCACCTCCCAACTAGTCAAATAATCAAATGTGTCTGACGTCATCGGATTCGTTCTCATTAATGTCATGTTGCCATCATCCTAGGGGTTGACTCCTAAATGATATGTTCTCATTAATACTAACTCAAGTCACCATCATCTAAGGGTTTCGCACCTACACGTCTTCACATCTCCATTCGACAAAGACGCCCAAGCGTCTCCTCATCTCCTCTCACCAACGTCTCAGGCTCCACAACCATAATTACCCGTCTTTGCTAAAAACTCCTTAAAATGGCTCCTCACCTACCTCTTCTACCCGTTCTGCATTCATTCCTTCTTCTCCGACAATCTTTTCCTTTTAATGAAAAATATCATTTGCCATTATCTATTTGCATGTAAAAATTTAAACCTCTTAAGTGATATTGCTTACTAACCCTACACACTAACACCACATATTGACCTTCCCCTTACTACTTAGTCATTTCTTCATCCAACAAACATCGCATACTTACCTCTCCCCTACTGCTTTTCAAGTCAGAACAAGGGCTTACATGTGCCTTGGTTGGGAAACATAAAGACACAAGGATTAGATCAAAGACTGAGTGATGGTATCTGAGCCAGACCAAGGGCTTATAGATGCATTGGCTGAGCATAGGGAGAGCACTCGAGTTGGACCAATGGTTTATGGATGCCTTGGCTGGGCATAGGGATAGCACTAGGGTCAGACTAAGGGCTTCAATGCCTTGGCTAGGCATAGGGAGAGCACTCTGTCTAGACCAAATGATTATGGGTGTCTTAGCTAGTTGAAGTAAAGACACTTGGACCAAACCAAGGACTTATGGGTGCCTTGGCTGGATAGAGTGAAGGCACTTAGGCTGGACCAAGGGCTTATGAGTGCCTTAGCTAGGCGGAGTGGAAGCAACCGAGCTAGACGAAGGGCTTATGGGTGTCTTGGCTGGATAGAGTGAAGGCACTTAGGCTGGACCAAGGGCTTATGAGTGCCTTAGCTAGGCGGAGTGGAAGCAACCGAGCTAGACGAAGGGCTTATGGGTACCTTGGCTAGGCGGAGTGTAAGCCCTCGAGTCAGACCAAGGACTTATGTGTGCCTTGGTTGGGCGGAGTGGAAGCACTTGTGTTAGGCCAATGACTTATGGGTTATGGAGGCCTTGGCTTGTTAGAGTGAAAGCACTCTAACTGGACTAAGGGCTTACAAGTGCCTTAGTTAGGCGAAGTGAAGGCACTCAGATCAGACCAAGGGCTTATGAATTCCTTGAATGGGTGGAGTGAAAACACTCAGATTAAATCAAGGGCTTCTGGGATGCCTTGGATGAGCGGAGAGAAAAAAACTCGGGTCAGACCAAGGTCTTACGTGGTGCGTTGGTGATGTGAGCAAAATATAGAGGGTTTTATGAGTAGTTTTCGCTCACATCTCATTACATTTTATGTTTGTTTCATGCATATTTCACTTTGTTTTGCATGCATTTCATATTTTTTGGTGCGGAGATATACTTTTTATACTTTTGTGTGCAGGATAGCATTTCATGAGAAAACGACGTGTTTTTGGAGCAAAAATGGAGCAATTTATGGAGCATGAACCTTAGGGAACACGCACTGGCCATGTCCTAAGACTTGGGTATGTTTCCGAAGCGAAACAGATCAAAACGAAGGCTCCATGAAAAGACATGGTCATGCCGTGTGAAAACACACAGCTGTGCATTTTTTCCAGCTCAATTTCCAGCCAAGATTTCATCTGTTTTCCATCCTTGCACACGGCCAACCCGTGTGAAATTCACACGGCCGTGTGGCGGCGTCGCGAATTCAAGGAAATAGGATTTTTCCAGCATTTATGGAAAGCCGGAGCCGCCTCTATATATAGGAAACTCATCCAAGAGGCGAGGGATCACGAGGGAGCTGCCCTAGGGCTCCCAAATCCTAGGGGAGAGGCACGACAGCTGAGACGACACACCGAAGCTCTAAAAAGCTTCGGAAACTCGCAACAGGGAGGCAAGAACTTGATTTCCAATTTATTCTTCTTAAATATGCTATTAAACTTTTTTTTAAAAAAAATCCTAAAACAAATTTTCTTTAGGAGCGAAAATATACATCATTTTCAATGATAAAAACTAGTGAAGAGAATTTTTAGATTTTACTATGTCACATCAAAAATAAATAAAAAATCTTTCAATAATTTCTTGATAGATTTTACTATTTTTTTACATACCATTCTTGAAATATAATATAAAATAATTAATTATATCATAATTAATAAATTATTTTTTTCACTAATCATTGTTCAATTATCTTTTTTATTTTATTTTATTGGAATTATTTTAATTTTTTAAAAAAATTAATGAGGAATGACTCCCATTTTCACAAAAGATTTAAACTGCTCTCAAAATTTATAAAAAAAGATGGATGCTCTTATGTTAGCTCGAAATTTTACAAAAGGTAAATTGATGACTAAATTACATAAAATTCAATTAAAGAAAATTTAAGACAGAAATATCCGTTATAATTATATTAATGGACTTAAATCATTAAGCTTTCTAATCGCAGTAGGATTTGGCGGCCCAATCAACGACGTTAATTAACCCTTGATTTAAGTTCTGATTAAGTTCGTTTATCATCTTTAATTCCATATATATCCCCTACTAATTCGGCCAGCACCAACTAAACTAATTCTGTTAATTATTTGGCGGATTTCTCTCTTTGATCCCTTGCTCTATTTAAATTCCTCCTTCCTTTCAATTTTCGCTCCAACTTCAAATCAATCTCTCTTCTCCTTTCATTTTCTAACTTCATCAACCTCATGGCTGCTGCAGTTGTCCACTACGACATGCTAATTTCCTTTTCAGCCGCCAGCAGAGTCGAGGTTCGCTCCGTCTGGGCTCATAACCTCGACGAGGAGTTCGCCCTTATCCGCTCCGTCGTCCCGTTCCACCACTTCGTCGCATTGGACACCGAGTATCCTGGCATCGTCGTCACCTCCGAAGGTTCCTATTGCACCCTCACCCTCCCCCAACGCTTCGACTTGATCCGCGCCAACGTCGACGCCCTCCGCATCGTCCAGGTTGGCCTCACCCTCTCTGACGCCGCCGGCAACCTCCCATGTGCCATCTGCATCGATGGCACTTACGTGCGTTATGTGTGGGAATTTAATTTCCGCGACTTCGACATCAGCCGCGACCGTTACGCCCCTTCCTCCGTCGAGCTGCTGAAGGCCAATGGCATCGACTTCCAAAAGAACCAAGCATGGGGCATCGACTCTGATTCTGCTGCGCACTTGGCGACCTCCGGCTTGCTTTCCTTTGGCCACTTTTCTCCCGTCTCCTGGGTTACCTTCCAAGGTGCCTACGACTTCGCGTTCCTAGTAAAGGTGCTCACGCGCGATTGCAAGTTACCGACAACAGTTCGTGAGTTCTTGGAGATCGTTCGCTTCTTCTTCGGCAACAAGGTGTTCGATGTGAAGCACCTGAGCAAGCATTGTCGTGGGCTTTACGGTGGATTGGAGCGGGTGGCCTCTGCCGTCAAAGTTGAGCGAGCAGTGGGCTCTCGACATCAATCCGGCTCAGATAGTTTACTAACTTGGCAAGTGTTCTACCAAATCGCTTCTCAAGTGAATCCGGAACTCATCTACCATCCAGAGCACATGGGAGCACTCTACGGACTCGAATTATCAAACTAATCAAGTGGCTTTTGCTTTTTTGCCGTTCGTGAATTCTTGGACCTTGTTCGCTTCTTCTTCGATCGGCAAGAGTGTGTTCGATGTAAAGCGCCTGAGCCATGGGTTTTATGGTGGATTGAAGCGGGTAGCCTGTGCCATTCAAGTTGAGCGAGCAATGTGCTTTTTCGATATCAGTCCGGCTCTGAGTGTTCTATATATTACATCGGTTCTCGTATGAATCCGAAACTTGTATGATCACGTTGTTTTGCTTCGCAATCATCCACTAGTGTATTTTGCATCACACTCATTTCAAATTTTGAACAATAGTCAAATGTACGTTACGCCGTAGGATTTTGTCTTGCCCGTAAAAGATTGGAATTCGTCAACCTCGCGGGTCTCACAGACCTGTCTCATGGCCATTGTGATGGAGGTAAATCACGAATAACCCTATGAGCTTTGATGTGATACCCAAGACACGTGAGGGTCATCCGAATTCAGAAAAGGACTTTAGATCTCCTTTGAAATCGACCATTACCTTACCTCCAAGCTCCGTCATGCCTTAGCCACCACGCCATCCCCGTAGGTACGCAGGATTTTGTCTTGCGATGTGCATAGCGATGGCTAGAGATGATATTAATGTTGGAATTGTGAATGATGCCCTCATTTAAAATTTGATGCTTAATATATGGTTAGAATGTTATTAATTAGATAAAAGCTATTCTGATGCATAAAACTCCCATCATATTATCAAAATGATGTCGAAAAAATAAAGATTGAATCACATTGAATCTATCACATGTAATTTTACCTTGTTTCATAAAAAATTAATTTCAAGACTTAAATCCATAATCTCGAAATATTATTGATTAGGTGTTTTTGAAAAATTGTAATCAAAGATTTAGAGTATAGAGAGCTCAAAATATTTGACTTTATTTGTTGAAGAATAAAAATGCTAAAAATTTGTTGAGTACATAATTAATTAAACATTGTAAAAATCAAATTACGTGACATAAATTTTTTAAATAATTTAATATAAAATACACTGACCTATTTATGTATTTAATTTATATTATATATTTAAATAATATTTTTATTAATAATATTCCTAGTGCAAATTGGATCGTGTGATTAAATTATTTTTAATATTGTAGTTTAACTTTTAAAAATAAATTTTTTAAAAATATAGGCAATTTTTGAAGAATTTTCCATTTTTTCATCCGCCTCTTCCTTTCTTTCCCCTTTCAAGCATAATCCATAAACAACATGAATTTTTCTCTGCGTGCAACTGTGTAACATTCTATCAACTCTTAAAGCGTCTTCTTTTAATTATCTAGATTCAACGAGATCAAAAAATCCTAATCCAATTTTCTCCTGACGTATTAGATTTACATCCACTATCCTATCAGAGGTGAGTTGATATCCTTGGAGCAGCGATGATGGGAAGGAAGAAGAAACAGTCCAAGAAGATTTGGTGCTTTTACTATAATAAAGAATTCGACGATGAGAAGTTTCTCGTCCAATACAAAAAAAACCAAGTGCTTCATATGTCATGTCTACCACAAGAAGCTCTCCACCACTGGGAGAATAACCATCCATGTAATTCAGGTCAATAAAGAGATCGTCTCCAAGAAGCATCCAATCCTTGTTAGGCTGACTATTATAATTGGTCATATAATCACTATATACTGTCAATAAATTAAGTTAAAGTAATAGTGATGCAATGTGTCAAGTATGCAAGTGTAAGTTACTTGGTATTGAGTAAGTGCAAGGATTCCGAATAGTTTTTTTTTAATTAGTGAAATAGGAATATTACTCAAAATCAAAATAGTAAGAAAGTATCGTTTGATCATTTCTACCAATTTAAAGTCTCTATTTTGATTCATTTTAGGAAGAATTTTTTTTATACCTTATATTATCTCCATTACTAATTTTTTATTGTACTTTTGTGTTCCTAATTGTCTACTAATTTTCGATTGATCTATAACATATTAATAAATACAAGACAACAATGAAAATTTCATATAGTCAGATCTTTTATACCCGCAATCTTAATTTTAGGGTAACCTTTTTACATGACTTATATTTACTTCAATTTTATTCTTGTGCATATGAAGTGAGATTTTATCTTCTTATTATAAATTTCTAAGTTGTTTTGTTTCTCTGATATAACTACACATAAAGTTAATGGTATTTCATAACTAGTGAATTGAGCAGCAACTCACAACTCACAGACCATCTAAAAAAGAATATTTATTATTCGATCCATACCCTAAAATAAGAAGCCCGATAAGAGCAATACTTGGAATGGCGATCCATAATAACTACTATAGACGATCTAATACTAAACAAACAAACATCTCCTTGGATGGGAGAAGATCTTCTTTTAAAATTAGTTTATTTTCATATATCAAAGTTTGAATTTAAGGGCCAGCATATATTGTTGTAGTGCTATAGATATTTTTCTTTCCAACCACAAAATTACTAGTACACCTATTGCAATTCCTAATATAAGAATTAAAATGGGTAAAAAAGTTAATATAAGCTTATAGATCTCTTTTAAGGATTCCAATGTAGAAAAAGAATTGATAATGATGTGGTTAACAGTTAGTCTTCTTTTGTCGAACCCTCTGTTGAGAGTTGATTCGTTTGACCACAGTAAGATTACATCTAAAATAACTGTTAAATACTAAAAATTTAAAATATTAAATTAAATGGCTAAATAATTAAGAAAATAATCCTGAAAATTTTTCAGGATTTTTAGAGAATTTTAGAAATTTTTCCATAATTTTTCTAGATTTAAACGGAGCGCGTACGAGATTATTACGGGGATAAAATAAATAGGCTTTTGTGAAGTCTATTTAAGGGGTTAATAGAGGGCAACCTAATCTATTTTCCTTTTTCTCTTTTTCCCCGCCGTGGCTCTTTTCCTCCTTCGAGAGTTCCACCCGTGTCGTTCCTTCATGCGCTCGACGCCATCCCTTCTTCTCTGCCGGTGACCTCTTCTCCGCCGATGACCAGGCCGCCGCCAACCATAGCATTGTCCGACGCCGAGGGAGCACCATCGTCGCTGCCACCGCCCCGCGCTTCTCCTCGCCATAGCGGACCAGCCCTTTCTTCCTCGTCGACTACAAGACTCGCGCACTCGCCCGACTTCACTAGATCGCCGTCGGCCTCCTCCCGGACCCCTCCTTTATGCTGCCACTGCTTCTTCTCCTCGCGCGCTCGCCGTCCATAGCCAACGCCTCCTCCTCTGCCCTTCTGGTCGGTGGTCGCCAGAGTAGGTAAGGGTTTCTTTTCTATCTTGGTCGACCGGTATTGTGAGGAGAGGAACTGAAGGGAATCGGTGAGTGAGGATGGTGCCGGTGAATAGGGCAGTAGGGAAGGAATTGGGGCCGGATGAGAGGGGTTGTGAGGGTTTTATTTGGGGGTGTCGTGCGGTTAGGGTTGGAGGTGGTCGTGCAAGGTCGGCTGTAAGTGGGCAGTGCACGGCTGTGAGCCGGATTTGTGGTCGATTTGGGCTGATTTTGGTGTTATTCGGTTGATCGTATTGTATTCGGAGGATATGGGATGGTTGGGTGATATTGTTTGATCTTGAGAATTTTTGTAGGTGATAAATTAGGTTAATTGATTAGGAATTAATTGGGTAAATTGATTGGTACAATTATTGGATAAATTAAAAGCCATTAAGTTTTATTTATTTGGCTTAGGTTGTTAAAATGCAGGTTAATCCAAGTTTAATTGATTAATTAGCTTATCATTAATTAATCAAAATTTTTATCAATTGATTTAGTGGGCTAAATTAATTGTATGGATATTTGTGGTAGGAAAAGATTAATAAGATGGTTGGAAAATTAGTGAAAATTGGAAATAGTTTGGGTTAATTGGGTTATGAAGGAAATCGATTAAGTATTTGATTTGTCGATGAATTGTATTTTTGTGCTTAACTATAGTTATGCTATATGCAGGTTTCGGTCACGAGGCAGGTCCCCGGTCGTGACGTTTTCATTCTTGCGGATATTTATATTCAGGCGGGTATTTTGACTTATCTTTTAGATATAGTCATTGTTGATATGCTAGTTAGGATAGCATGCAATAATTTTCATGTTTATATGCCTAGTATATGGTTGGTGCCTACTTGATACATGCATGTGATAGGTTATGATTATATCTTCCCTGTTTTTATTTGGATCATAGTTACTTGGATTATGTATATGTACATATTGATTGTACATATTATTCGGATAGGTATTTTGAGTAGGATTGATATGCTTTAGTATCATGCACCATCTTGCATGATTGCATGCTGGCTGGACGGGGTTCCATTATTATTGAGCATGACGATTACATGGCTCAACACACCGCCACTCATGGGTTAGTGGTACATCGAGGATGGTGTGTGCGATTGTTCGTCAGTCGCTCATTGGTCCGCCATGGTAGCGGAGGATGAGGCGGCGTGGTAGCGGCAGAATCCCTCCTCTGGTCTATGACACCGGGAGATGAGAGCTTAGCTCCCCCACTCTGTTTGGGGCAGGAGGATAGGTGTACTCCGATAGCATCCTGTCCACTCGGTCACTCAGGAGCAGTGATGACAGAGTGCACAGTTGTCATAGCCCTACCCACTCGGCTTCACCATCGCGTGTGAGGCGCCTGACTGGCGTCAGGGGTGACCATGTCATTGGCATGGCATGCACTTTGCACGGATCGCATTTGTATTGTGTTTGCTGCATTTTTATTGATGCCTTGGATGTGAATATGATTGTCATGCATACAGGATACATATTTATATATATGGTGAGGACTTTATTACTTCTAGTCAGGCACATGCTCCTATATCAGGGTAGGAGATTCAGGTAAGTACAGTCCTTTTGTATTTCTTGCTTGCATACCCTATTTATGTGAGACTGTACTGGCATGATTTTTATTGTTAGCTATATCTTACTTGCATATCGACTATATCCACTAAGTTCTTTGAACTTACCCCGTTGATTTATATTTATTTCAGGATGAAGCTGTCAGGAGAGTGCAGCTGCCAAACCCCACTCGTGAAAGTTTTTATTTGTTATTTGTTTCTATGGTTTGGACATTTTGATTAGAGGACATGTTTAGGTTTGGATATTGATATTTGTATTTCGTGGATTTTTGGTGTCCTTATGGACCTTTATTCGGTTTTGGTTTGGATTGGTTTTGGTTGAGTATTCCTGCCCAGATTGCAGAAGGGGTAAGTCTAGTTGTGATAGATGTTACTCATTTATTTTGGTTGATGGCCAGAGGCCTATTTTTATTATCTACGTGATGTTTGGATTCCGGTCGTGTTGACCGATGTATAGTGGCCGTGTAGGCCTTGTATGCAAATTGGTATTGTCACCCGTACAGGGGAGGTGCTGCCGGATTTTTGTCTGATGGGGACTCCCTCGGGGCGTGACAATTTATTTGGTATCAGAGCGCCTAGGTTTTCAAGTTCCTAAGGGTTTTTGAATTTTTCAAAGTTCGCCATGTTTTGGCAGGTTTTTGCGAGGCAATCTGGAAAATTTTGGATTGGTATGGATTTTCGATAATTTTTATGTTTCAAAAATTCGAGGATTTTTGACGAGATCAATATGGGGTTTTGGCGGCTACGGGACCTCTCCTGATGGTGAAATAGGTATGATGATTAATTTGATATGTTTTTATTTGTGGTAATATCTGTATTCATTTAACAGATATGAGACGAGGTGGGCGTGCTTCTGCGCCGAGACGTGGTGTGGGACGGCCACGCCAGAGGACCCTGAGATCTTTGGCGACAGAGTTGCCAGGAAGATCTATTGAGGACAAGCTTATTGATCAGGGTCAGATTCCACAGGGTGTTGCGGGAGTTATGGATCCGCAGTCCTCGGCGGTTCCTCCTCCAGAGATACCCGCTTCTGGAGTATCCGATGGACCAGCGGGAGACCCTGCTGCTACACATCAGACACCCCCGCCAATAGGACCTGCTACTACAGTCCCGACAGGCCCATTAGTGGATCCGGTCGGCCCTCACTCGGTATCTGCCCCTGCTCAGGTAGCGGCACCATCTACAGTTATTTCGCCAGCTCCTGCGACGACCCCTACCTATCCTATTGATGTAGCTGCGGCACGAGCTCGGATTCCAGGATTAGCAAAGTCGATGAAAAACCGGTTCACTTTATTCAGCGGAGAGACTGATCCAGTCGTGGCTCAGTCTTGGATCGAGATGATGGAGCGTACCTTCTACTATATGGTCTGCTCCAAGTGGGAGAAGACAGAGTTGGTAGCCTTCCATTTACGAGGCGAGGCCGAGATCTGGTGGGATATGCAGCGCTCGATTATCAGCGAGCAGCAGGTTACCTGGTTGAGATTTAGAGAGGCTTTTGAGAGTCAGTATTTCCCACGGGCATATCAGATGATGCACCGTCAGGATTTTCTGAGTCTTCGATAGAATAATCGCTCAGTGATGGAGTATAATACAGAATTTAATCGGTTAGCCAGGTTTTGTCCAGAATTAGTTGCTGAGGATAGGTCACGGATGATGCAGTTTGTTCAGGGACTAGATGGGCATCTACAGGTCAAGATGGCAGGATTTGGTAGTTCTTCCTACCGAGAGGCATTGGACAGAGCTTTGTTGATCGAGTCGGCTCAACAGAGGGTCAATACTGACAGGAAGAGGAAACAGACCGAAAGAACCACAGGTCAGACCCAGACTCATCGGACAGCGGTGACCGCGATCACGGGTCAGAGTCATTCTGGGGCATCTAGCCGGCCTCAGAAATCAGGACGATCTTCAGCTGGGCCCTCCCGGTCTTCTCAGCAGAGCCGGAGGCCGCCCACTAGTGACACCCACTGTACTCGTTGCGGATCGAGAGAGCATATCGTCTCAGCCTGCACCTTGGGACAGTCAGTTTGCTATTATTGCAAACTGCCTGGACACATGAGCCGAGATTGTTCATTGAAGGCTCAGCATGTGGCTTCCGGGGTTTCTATCCAGGGAGGACCGTTGCGTCAGTCTGGGACTCAGAGAGGGGGCCAGACAGCCAGACCTTCGCAACGCCCGCAGAGGACAGCTCCCCCTTCAGGAGTCGCCTATGGCATTCATGGACAGGAGTACACCAGTGCCCGTACGGTGTCACAGGGTTCAGTTTCAGGACCGCAGTACCAGATGCAGTCCCAGCCACTGGTACCAAAGATTATCGCAGGCGGCCATCTGATGTCACCGCGCCTTCACCACTAGTTCAGATCACCATCGCAACCGTACAGATGCCGCACCGAGTTATACCAGCCTTCCTATCAGCCTTCGTACCAGCCTTCATATCAGTCGCAGGTCCAGACACAGCCACCTCTGGCAGTGATACCACCTCCACCTCCACCGGAGACTGGGCGGATTCATGCGATTACCAGAGAGGATGCGCAGCGAGCCAACGAATCCGTATTTCGCGGTACGGTTTCACTTTATGCATTTTCAGCTATTATGCTAGTTGATACTGGTAGTTCGCATTCGTTTATTTCTCGTACTTTTATGAGAGAGATTGGTAGATTACCTACTAGTAGATCACAGAGATTAGTCGTCTCCCTACCGTCTGGCGATACATTGGACGTTACCCAGGAGGTCCAAGTTGTCCCTTAGATTTCGGTAACATCATCCTTAATGTAGATTTATTGGTACTGGACATGGTCAAGTTCGACATTATCCTTGGCATGGATTGGCTGTTAGCATATCATGCCACTGTGGATTGCCAGACGAGGGTGGTCACATTCCGACCTCCGAACCAACCCTCGTGGGATTTCACTAGCATCCGGGATGACGGTATAGCGACCATTTCTGTGATTCAGGCTCAGAAGCTTTTATTGCACGGTTGTCAGGGTTTTCTATTATCTATGATCAATGTAGAAGACAGTGGTGACTCTCAGATAGCGGACATTCCTATTGTCCGAGAATATTCAGATGTCTTTCCAGAGGAGTTACCGGGTCTGCCTCCCAGAAGGCAAGTGGAGTTCATGATTGAGTTAATACCTAGGACGGCGCCAGCATCGAAAGCTCCTTATCGTATAGCCCCGAGAGAGTTGGACGAGTTAAAGGTTTAGCTCCAGGAACTTTTGGACAGAGGTTTTATTCGCCCTAGTGTATCACCCTGGGGTTCTCCGGTTCTCTTTGTGAAGAAGAAAGATGGTTCGATGAGACTGCTAACTGAACACTATCAAAAATAAATATCTCCTGCCACATATTGAGGACTTGTTTGATCAGCTCAGAGGTACATCAGTCTATTCTAAGATTGATCTGTGGTCCGGATATCATCAATTAAGGGTTAGAGATTCTGACATTCAGAAGACAACGTTCCGTACTAGATATAGACACTATGAGTTTTTGGTAATGCCATTTGGGCTTACCAATGCTCCAGCGGTATTTATGGATTTGATGAACCGTGAATTTATGGATTTCCTAGATCGGTTCGTCATTGTTTTTATCGATGACATTCTGGTATATTCTCGTTCCGAGGAGGAACACGCGCAGCATCTTCATATTGTTCTCGATAGGCTCCGACAGAAGCGACTATATGCAAAGTTCAATAAGTGCGCGTTCTGGTTACCTTCAGTCAGTTTTTTGGGACATGTGGTTTCGAGTAGAGGTATTTCACTGACTCGTAAGATCGAGGTCGCCACCAATGGGAGAGCACCAAAATCAGTTCAGGAGGTTCGCAGTTTCCTAGGCTTGGCTGGTTATTACAGATGGTTCGTTGAGGGTTTCTCGAGCATTGCTATGCCATTGACACGCCTTACCAGGAAGGGTGTGAAGTTCACGTGGACAGAGGCGTGCGAGACTAGCTTTCAGGAGTTGAAGAGGAGATTGTGTCGCAAGACCGATTTGGTATTGCCATCGGGATGATGGTTTCGCTTCTTTATACAGATGCTCTACTGTGGTTTAGGCGCAGATTGATGCAAAGACGGCAGTAGTAGTCTCTTATGCTTCTCGCCTTGAAGGATCATGAGAAAACTACCTTCATGATTTAGAGTTAGCCGCTATTATCTTTGCCTTCAAGATTCGAGGCATCATTTATATGGTATTACGCTTGAGATTCTTACTGATCATAAGAGTCTCAAATATCTATTTATTTACGTATGAACTCAATCTCCGGCTGCAGGAGATGGATGGAGTTCCCAAGGATTATGATCGACCATCACCTACCACCTGTGAAAGCCAATGTGGTTGCGCTGATGCACTTAGCCTAAGTCCCGAGGGACTTTAGCTTCCTTCCGAGTTTTGGTCACTGATTCGATTCGTGGTTTCTCGAGTTGAGCCTAGAGGAGCAGGGACCGATGCAGCAGTGGCATTCTCGTTACCATGGTTGCTCTGCTCTATCCGATGAGAGTCCGGAGGCTCGCCGCTGATCAACATTTACAGTTCATTGGTAGTCAGATAACTTTTGGACAGTAGACTGAGTTCACCCGCGATGATGAAAGTATAATTTATTTCCAAGGCAGATTATGCGTACCTCAGCCTCTCCCGGTTATGGAGGAGTTACTACAGGAGGCTCATCGCTCTCGATTTGCGATCCACCCAGGCGGAACTCGCATGTATCAAGATTTAAAGCATTTGTATTGGTGGAACGGTATGAAGAAAGACATCGCGGATTTTGTAGCTAGATGTCTGATTTGTCAACAGGTAAAGGCTGAGCACCAGAGACCAGCTGGATTACTTCAGAGGATTCCTATTCCTGAGTGGAAGTGGGATCATATTACTATGGATTTTGTGATAGGTTTGCCTAGGATACGTCAAGGCCATAACGCGATTTGTGTAGTCGTAGACCGACTAACCAAATTCGCGCACTTCTTATCGATTCGGAAGACCGACTCTCTGGATCGGTTGGCAGAGCTATATTGTCGGGAGATCATTAGATTGCATGGTGTTCCTTTGAGCATTATATCAGATAGAGATCTCCGGTTCACGTCTAGGTTCTGGCAGAGTTTGCAGCAGGCTTTAGGCACACATCTTCGGTTTAGTACTGCTTTCCATCCACAGACAGATGGGCGATGCAGTGGACCATTCGACACTAGAGGATTTCTTTGAGGTCATGTATTATAGATTTCGAGGCAATCGGGAGGATCATTTGTCGTTAGTGGAATTCGCCTACAATACGCTTATCATTCGGCTATCCAAATGGCCCCGTAAGAGGCATTGTATGGTAGGACGTGTCGTACACCCACCCTCTGGGAGGAGGTTGGGAGGCCCAATTGCTAGGACCCAGAGAGCTCAGCATGAGACAGAGTTGGTCCGTACTATCAGACGTAGGATAAGCGGAGGCGCGAGGATCGGGAAGAGTTATGCAGATCGTAGACGGAGACCTTTGGAGTTCTCTATTGGTGAACATGTATTCCTGCGAGTTTCACCCACGAAAGGGGTGAAGAGATTTGACCTCCGTGGTAAGCTAGCTCCTAGATATATTGGTCTGTTTGAGATTTTGGAGAGGATCGGAAGCGTTAAACACCGTCTAGCGCTACCACCATCTTTGACGAGTATACATGATGTGTTCCATGTGTCCATGCTGAGGAAGTATGTGCCAGACTCTACACATATTCTGTCAGATGTGTCAGGTTCCATTCAACCTGATGCTACTTACGCAGAGGTTCCGGTACGGATTTTGGATTACAAGGAACGACAGTTGCGGAACAAGGTTGTGCGACTCGTCAAGGTCGGGTGGAGTCACCACACCGACGAGGAGGCTACTTGGGAGCTCGAGGAAAAGATCCGAACTCAATACCCCCACTTATTTACTTAAGGTACGTGAGGTATATTTTCAGTACTTGTGGTATTTCTTACTCGTTGTGCATCTGAGTAGGAAATTTGGGGACCAAATTTTTATTAGTAGGGGAGAATGTTAAATACTGAAAATTTAAAACATTAAATTAAATGGCCAAATAATTAAGAAAATAATCCTAGAAATTTTTTGGGATTTTTAGGGAATTTTAGAAATTTTTTCGAAATTTTTATGGATTTAAATGGAGCGTATGAGATTTTTACGGGGATAAAATAAATAGGCTTTTGTGAAGTTTATTTAAGGGGTTAATAGAGGGTAACCTAAACCAAAAACCTAAATCTATTTTCCTTTTTCTTTTTTTTCCCCGCCGTGGCTCTTTTCCTCCATCGACAGTTCCACCCGTGCCGTTCCTTCACGCGCCCGACGCCATCCCTTCTTCTCCGCCGGCGACCTCTTCTCCGCTGACGACCAGGCCGCCACCAACCAGCCATTGTCCGACGCCGAGGAGCGCTGTTGCTCATCGCGGCCTTCGACTCGCTGCTTCTCCTCGCGCCCGCAACCAATGGACCACTGAGCCCTTTCTTCCTCGCGTCGCCCGACTCGCGCACTCGCCAGCTTCTCGGCCACTAGATCGCCGTCGGCCTCCTCCCGGACCCCTCCTTCACGCCGCTGCTTCTTCTCTCGGCCGCCATCCACAACCAACGCCTCCTCCTCTGCCCTTCTGGCCAGTGGTCGCCAGAGTAGGTAAGGGTTTCTTTTCTGTCTTGGTCGACCGATGTTGTGAGGAGAGGAACTGAAGGGAATCGGTGAGTGAGGATGGTGCCGGTGAATAGGGCAGTAGGGAAGGAATTGGGGCCGACTGAGAGGGGCTGTGAGGGTTTTATTTGGGGGTGTCGTGCGGTAAGGGTTGGAGGTGGTCGTGCAAGGTCGGCTGTAAGTGGGCAGTGCACGACTGTGAGCCGGATTTGCTGTCGATTTGGGCTGATTTTGGTGTTATTCGGTTGATCGTATTGTATTCGGAGGATATGGGATGGTTGGGTGATATTGTTTGATCTTGAGGATTTTTGTAGGTGATGAATTAGGTTAATTGATTAGGAATTAATTGAGTAAATTGATTGGTAGAATTATTGGATAAATTAAAAGCCATTAAGTTTTATTTATTTGGCTTAGGTTGTTAAAATGTGGGTTAATCCAGGTTTAATTGATTAATTAGCTTATCACTAATTAATCAAAAATTTTATCAATTGATTTAGTGGGCTAAATTAATTGTATGGATATTTATGGTAGGAAAAGATTAATAAGATGGTTAGAAAATTAGTGAAAATTGGAAATAGTTTGGGTTAATTGGGTTATGAAGGAAATCGATTAAGTATTCGATTTGTCGGTGAATTGCTGTCACGCCCCGAGAGAGTCCCCGCCAGACAAAAATCCGGCATCATCTTCCCTGTACAAGTGACAATACCAATTTTCATACAAGGCCTACACGGCCACTATACATCGGTCAACACGACCGGAACAAAAACATCTACACACGCAGATCATAAGGCCTCAGGCCAACCATCATAGTAAATAAATGAAGTCTATCACATCTAGACTTACCCCTTCTGCCATCTGAGCAGGAACATACAACCAACTAATTGAATAGTTCATAAGGACACCACAAATATTCCCAAACTTCCACAAGTACATAACCAAAACATCAGGACCTAAACATATCTTCTATACAAAATCCAAAACCATAAGACCAATAAAACCTATCCATTTCGACGAGGGGGATTGACAGCTGGACTCTCCTGACAGCTTCATTCTGAAATAAAAATAAATCAACGGGGTAAGTTCAAAAAAACTCAGCGGGTATAGTCGATATGCAAAGTAAGATATAGCTAACAATAAGAATCATGCCAGTACAGTCTCATATAAATAGGGTATGCAAGCAAGAAATACAAAAGGACTGTACTTACCTGAATCTCCTGCCCTGATACAAGAGCATGTGCCTGACTAGAAGTAATAAAGTCATCGCCATATATAAATATGAATCCTGTATGCATGTCAATCATATGCAACATCCAAGGCATCAATAAAAATGCAACAAACACAATACAAATGCTATCCATGCAAAATGCATGTCGTGCCAATGACATGGTCACCCCTGACGCCAGTCAGCCGCCTCACACGCGATGGTGAAGCCGAGTGGGTAGGGCTATGACAACTGTGCACTCTACCATCACTGCTCCTGAGTGACCGAGTGGACAGGATGCTGTCGGAGTACACCTATCCTCCTGCCCCAAACAGAGTGGGGGAGCTAAGCTCTCATCTCCCGGTGTCATAGACCAGAGGAGGGATCCCTGCCCGCTACCATGCTGCCTCATCGCTACCCATGAGCGGACCAGCGGAGCCTGACAGAGCAACTGCACACACCCTCCTGATGTACCACTAACCCATGAGTGGCAGTGTGCGCAGGCCATGTACACGGCCTGCTCAACAATAATGGAACCCCGTCCAGCCAGCATGCAATCATGCAAGATGATGCATGATACTAAAGCATGTCAATCCTACTCAAAATACCTATCCGAATAATATGTACAATCAATATGTACATATCCATAATCCAAGTAACTATGATCCAAATAAAAACAGGGAAGATAAAATCATAACCTATCACATGCATGTATCAAGTAGGCACCAACCATATACTAGGCATATAAACATGAAAATTATTGCATGCTATCCTAACTAGCATATCAACAATGACTATATCTAAATGATAAGTCAAAATACCCGCCTGATATGTAGAATATCAATTGTCTTTGCATCATAGAATCTACCTCCACCATAGGCCTCATGTACGTGCAGTCTGTGCTAACCATCTCCACATCCAAGATTCCATCACAATCCTCGATCACCATCAATTGCCCGTATAGGATATAGAAACTCCACTAGCACACTCATCCCTAGAAAACTCCTTCGGCAGTATTTTCCCCAAATCTGCCCTGACGCCAACGGCGCTGCCCTAGCTTTCTCCGGCAGAACCCACGAAGGGAGACCCCAGCTCAGAACACGGGGAAGCTGCTGCCGACAAGCCGCATGTCCTCGGAGTTCAAGCAGACGTCGAGAACCTCCCAGTCCCTCTCCGTCCTCGAGTAATCCGGTGGCTCATACGTGAGCGCAATCGAAGACCCCTCCAGTGGTCGAAGGGCTCCGTCGCTGCCTCGGATCTCAAGAATCGGAGAGCACGAGCGAGGTACTTTTCCCGCAAGGCCTCCTCATACTCCCTCCACTCCTTGAGGGCTTTGATCGGGAACAGAGCAAGATGCCTTCGGGAGGACGGTCTTTGAATTGTGAGGCCAGCTTTCGTCGCGCGCGGGGCTGCACCGACTGTAGTCAGCGTCGCTGAGGTGCGGAGGAGGGAAACTTGGAGGTCGCGGAGAGAAGGCGTTCGATGGGGCTGGGGTTGACATTCTCTTGCAAAGAAAGGGGCGGTTGTGGTCGGCCGTCGTTTGCAGAGAAAAGGGCGGCTGTGTCGCGAGAGGAACACAGCGAGGAGAGGGATCAGATAGCTCCGGCGGCGATGCGGCGAGCTCAAGCGGCGACGGCGATAGGGAGGGCGGTGTAGGGAATGTCGCATACGAGCTCAAATGGGGCGGATGTGGATGCGGCGGTGGCTCGCGGTGGAGGAAATGGCAGTGAAGAGATAGAAAAGGTCACGCGAGAATGACAAAGGAAGAAGAAATCGCGTGCGGCGGAGAGAAAATAAAACAGAACGAAATTAAATGGGATTAATTAGTTAAACCTAAACCTAAATTAGGTTTTTAATTAGTCCAGAAGCTTTAACCCTAGGTTTTTAATTAACACATTAACCCCTCAAAATTTATATTTCAAATAGGCCCTCCAAAAGCCTATTTTTTTTATCCCCGTAAATACCCCGTACAAGCCCCGTTTAATTCCAGAAAAATTCCTAAAATTCTCTAAAAATTTCGAAATAATTCCCAAGATTATTTTCCTAATTTTGGACATTTAATTTAGTGTTTTAAATTTCCCGTATTTAACATTCTCCCCCACTAATAAAAATTTGGTCCCCAAATTTCCTACTCAAGTACTAACAAGCAATGTCACACTGCTGAACTCAAGTACTTGGGGAAAACCACACATCAAGTAACTAAGTGGGGTAATGAGCTTGAATCTTTTCCTCAAGCTCCCAAGTAGCCGCCTCATCAGTGTGGTGACTCCACCCGATCTTGACAAGTCGCACAATCTTGTTTCGCAACTGTCGTTCCTTGTGATCCAGAATTCGTGCCGAAACCTCTACGTAAGTAGCATCAGGTTGAATAGAACCTGACACATCTGACAGAATATGTGTAGAGTCTAGCACATACTTCCTTAGCATGGACTCATGAAACTCATCATGAATACCCGTCAAGGATGGTGGTAGCACTAGTCGGTAAGCGACTGCTCCGATTCTCTCCAAAATCTCGAAAGACCCAATGTACCTTGGAGCTAACTTACCACGGAGGTCAAATCTCTTCACCCCTTTCGTGGGTGAGACTCACAGGAATACCTGGTCACCAATAGAGAACTCCCGAGGTCTCCGTCTCCGATCTGCATAACTCTTCTGACGATCCTGCGCCTTAGCCATCCTACGTCTGATAGTACGAACCAACTCTGCCTCAATGCTGAGCTCTCTAGGGTTCTAACAACTGAGCCTCCCCAACCTCCTCCCAGAAGGTGGGTATCCGACATTAACTACCATACCATACTGCAAACAGTGTCATTTGGATAGCCGAATGATGGCTGTTATTGTAGGCGCATTCCACTAATGGCAAGTGGTCCTCCCAATTGCCCCCGAAAACTATAACACAGGACCTCAGCAAGTCCTCTAGTGTCTAAATGGCCCGCTCAGACTGTCCATCTATCTGCGGATGGAATGCAGTACTAAAATGAAGCTGCGTGCCTAAGGCCTACTGCAGACTCTGCCAGAACCGAGACGTGAATCGGGGATCTCTATCTGATATAATGCTCAAAGGAACACCATGCAATCTGATGATCTCCCGACAATATAACTCTACCAAACGATCCAAAGAGTCGGTCTTTCGAATCGCTAAGAAGTACGCGGATTTAGTTAGTCGGTCAACAACTACCCAAATTGCGTCATGGCCTTGATGTGTCCTAGGCAAACCCACCACATCATCTATAATAACACGCTTTCACTTCCATTCCGAAATCGGAATTTCCTGAAACATCAGTTCCTTAAACTAATGCAACTCCGGAAACCATTATCCTCCTCGGAGTCAGAGACGGTAGTCCATCTAACGTCCAAAATCCACTTCACCACACACTCTATAAGTGCATGGGAGGCTATCGCGACCAAACTTCCTTGTTACAACCGTTCGTGTTCCAGCTACTCTATAGTAGCTATCCAGTAGCTAGCCAAAACCCCATGAGCATTACTGCTCCTCACCTCTACAAAACAACATAAAAATTGCGAAGTTCACGTCATATATATGACGGCTTATCTCGCAGTCCTTTAACTGCCGTAATCTTAAGTTACATCTTATTCAATAGCATCGGAATCGCTCCGATCCCCGAAATGATGCATCCTTATACACTACCCTTTCATTCACACCAGAATGATTAATCAACACTGGCATAAAAGTCAACCATCGTCTGAGCCCTGAAACTAGTTTCACAAGCTACAGACCAAGTAAATTTCATCACCTTCCTAGTCCAACCAGTCAACGATGTAGTACCGCTAAAGCATCATATCCATATATATAGTAATAATTAAACCAATACCAAGAAAACACCATCTATGGCGGCCGAGTGCACAACTGATTCAATCGTGTCCAGAATACACGACTTCCCAAATCCCTGGATGACTAAGTCGTCAATAAGTCTAATAAGATAATCATAAACTCATACAATTCATACCAAGTATGAAATTGTCGTCGCTACACACCTGCATTCTCTTTACTCTAGGCTGTTGATATAACAATCATCACAACGACAATGATAATTGTTTGACACCATGTCACTACAATATCAACACACCAGTCATAAATCAATCCTAGAGTATACACAGGTGTTCTATAGCTGATCTAAATAGATCCTCTATCCACTATGAAGGATATTCATTTCCTTCCACAACTACCGCATTCTATTATCGATAATCGATGCATAATCTCAAAGGTCCATCTCTCTTTTAACAAAGAGTTCCGGATCTTCTCTAGAAAATTTTGGGACAGATAAATATCCCATCCAACACCTCCTATAATAAGGTAAAATGATCTTTCATCGTCTTGACCAATGTAAGTATACACGCCTTATCCATAACCAAACCACTAATAGTAGGGACTGATATTCTCTGAGGGTTTACTCCTTGTCCTTCCGATTGGTGGCTAGCAGGCCAAATCCCTAGCTTTCTAATTCGACATCAGTCGGCACCTCTAAAGAGTCCATACTTCTGAAATCATCGTTAGGTTCCTCAAGGTCAATACGTCATCGACCTCGTCCTCGACCATGAGTAGGGGCAATTTCACTATGTCTATACTTTTCCTAACCACTAAAGTACAGTAACCACTAAAGACAACACTTTTCCTATAGCTCAGTAATATCCTTTAGCTCGCCTGGTCCCAAAACATGAGAACTCTCAAAAATCCAAGGAAAAGAAAATCCTTGAAACACAAAACCCACAAATCAAAACCGCAAACCAATAAAATTGTCACGTCCCAGGGGCATGTCCGTCATCCAAATGACAGAGGAGCCCTTTAGTGATAATATTCCGAAATACATGAACCAGATCTGGTAAAAACCTCGAAATAATTATAGAAATACCAATATTTTAATAACTGCATGCATGCACGACTAAACATATATCAATTAAAGTAAAATAGTTTTATGACCCCAAATTAAATTGCGACAAAATCCAAAGTGCATAAAAAAATGCAACATCGGTAAAGTAAATCAAGCAGCATCTCGACAATGCGGTGGGATAAGCATGGCCAGGGACTCTCTGAGCGACACAAAGGTAGGTCAACAGGACACGTCCTCCATCAGTTAACCTAGAGGATAAGTGAGGAGGGGGTGAGTACAACCACTCTATGGATGTATAGACAATAGTGCATAATCATAATGCACATAATGGAAGTCACAGGGAACAAACTAGAGTAACCCAACCTTCAGAGTACCAATATCAGTCTGCAACTAACCTGGTCAGCAGTATAACAAATATACCCGAAACATACACAACCACTGTAACAAGCAGTGCACATCCGGATACCACGATAAAGCCTCGTGGCTCTCGCACAAAAAGGAAACTGTCTATGAGCTACCGCGAACGGTACTCATGGGTCGTCAATCAATACGCTAAGCACTGTCTACACACAACTACATGTTACCCCCAATGAAACTCGTGGGTAGACAGGCAATAGAAAGACTCGGTGTCTGCGGCAATGACGTGCTACCACGAATGGGTCTCATAGGCAGACCGCGTATATAGATATCTAGTTATTGACTGCTCACAACCGCATGCTACCTCTAACGGGTTGCAGGGCAGTCGATTATTTTAGGTGGTTAAACCTAGGGTTATCCAATACATCCAGCATAGAACGTCTATCAACGTCGACAAAGATCATTGATCTACTATTAAACCCATTGAGGCGGTCAAGCGAGGGTTTCAACACCTCTAATATGAAATGTTTACCAAAGTCGGTAAAGATCATCGACTTATAAGTAAATAAGTCGAGATGGTTAAGTCTAGCATTCCAACCCTTCTAACATGATCGGTTATCAAGGTCGATCAAAATCATAAGTCCACTAATAATCACGTCGATACGATAAATCATAGAGTTTCGTCCCAGCTAACAGGAAACGTCTATCAAGGCCAATAAGGACCACAAATCTACTATCAAGTCCTTCAAGAGGGTTAAGCCTAAATTATATCATTCTACCAGTTCAATCATGCATGATACAACATGCTACCATGAACAGATCTCGTGGGTACTTAAGATGTAAAGTAGCTATCTAGCTACAGGCGTCATACGAATCCGATTATCACCAACTCCGAACGAATAAAGCAAGAATATAACATTACAGAAGGTCATCTCAACCATGATTGGGAGGCATGATTTACCACAAATATACAAAGCACCTACCTATAGAGAGACTCTACTGCAGACTCTCTCTCAACCAAGAATGGGGGATATAGTAAGGATTAATCGCATCCTAACCATACGAACTCTACTAGTCCGATTACCATATCACTGAAACCGTAAATGGATAACCATATATCATTAAGCACATCCGAGTTTTTTTTTACGCCTAGGGTTCTCCTAATGTTGTTTCCTTCCCGAGATCCGCTCCTACAGAATAACCTCATCTAAGTTATTCTATCTCTACCAATCTTAATCATGGTATCCACCGCAAAAACACATAACCATATAAACTTATAACACACTGTCTAATAAACGACAGCATAGTCATACTAATGGCAATCAATGGCTGAAATTAATTAGGGTATAACCAAAGGGTCATGCCAGATCAAAGTCAAAGCAATCCTAAATAAAGCATCAGATGCCTATATATACCCTAAACTACGTAAGCAATGTAATCATGTCATCATACACTAGGATCTAGAGAGTCAAAGAACCTATATGTATACCTTCTACCAATTTATCGATCTTAGTCATATTGTTCAACTAGTCTAATCCCAATACTAGTCCAATCCTAATACTAGTCCAAAAAGTAAGAGGTAAACATCTACCAATAATATCTAATCATTTATATCACAATGATAACTAGCTACGTATAGCAGTAATAGCAATTAATAACCATATGCTAATGATAAACCAACAACCTAAAAATCTAACCGTCTAACAGATATCAGGTTAACACAATACTAGACAAAACATGATACTATCTAAGTAAACCGCATAATGCATATAACCTATACAATTATGTACCAAATCTAGAAAATTTTCTAGAATTTATTTACATTGGCCGTGCACGGAGATGTCCTGTCGCGCCTAAATCCCCAAATTGACCTAAATCGCTCGAATTTCCGAAACATAAAAATCGTCGGAAATCTGTACAACTCCAAAAATACCCCAATTAACCTGCCAAACATGGCAAACTCTGAAAACCCAAAAACCCAAAGACCCTAAGGAACTCAGAACCTATGCTCTGATACCAAATAAATTGTCACGCCGAGAGTCCACTTGACGAAAATCAGGCGGCATCTCCCTGTGCGGGTGTGACAATACCAATTTTCATACAAGGCCTACTACATCGGTCAACACGGCCAGGAATAAGCTATCTAAAAAACATCTACACACGCAGATCATAAGGCCTCAAGCCAACAATCATAGTAAATAAATGAAGTCTATCACATCTAGACTTACCCCTTCTGTCATCTGAGCAGGAACATACAACCAACTAATTGAATAGTCCATAAGGACACCACAAATATTCCCAAACTTCCACAAGTACATAACCAAAACATCAGGACCTAAACATATCTTCTATACAAAATCCAAAACCATAAGACCAATAAAACCTATCCATTTCGATTTAGGGGATTGACAATTTGGACTCTCCGATACCTTCATTCAAAATAAAAATAAATCAATGGATAAGTTCAAAAAACTCAATGGTATAGTCGATATGCAAAGTAAGATATAGCTAACAATAAAAATCATGCCAGTACAGTCTCATATAAATAGGGTATGCAAGCAAGAAATACAAAAGGACTGTACTTACCTGAATCTCCTGCCCTGATACAAGAGCATGTGTCTGACTAGAAGTAATAAAGTCATCGCCATATATAAATATGAATCCTGTATGCATGTCAATCATATGCAACATCCAAGGCATCAATAAAAATGCAACAAACACAATACAAATGCTATCCATGCAAAATGCATGTCGTACAATGACATGGTCACCTCGACCTTGATAGCCGCCTCAGCGTGATGGTGAAGTCGAGTGGGTAGGGCTATGACAATTGTGCACTCTACCATCACTGTTCCTGAGTGACCGAGTGGACAGGATGTTGTCGGAGTACACCTATCCTCCTGTCCCAAACAGAGTGGGGGAGCTAAGCTCTCATCTCCCGGTGTCATAGACTGCAGGAGGGATCCTCGCCACTACCACCACGCCTCATCGCTACCATGAGCAGACCAATGAGCTGACAGAGCAACGCACACACCCTCCGATGTACCACTAACCCAGCGAGGGCCATGTACCTGGCTGCGGGCTCAACAATAATGGAACCCTGTCCAGCCAGCATGCAATCATGCAAGATGATGCATGATACTTGATCGAACGATTTTAATTGTCGTGATACCGTTCCCAAATTATTTACCGAACCCCCTAACTACACTAATGCAGTATAGGACTGACTCGGGTCATCTCCCAACGAACCTAATGGCTGGACGTTTGTTTTTAAACAGAAGTAAACATTGGGGGTTTTCTGAATTTATTAAAATGCAAAATCAAAAGCAAACATGAGAATTAAATATACAAAGAGTAAATCTAACTACCAAATAATGAGTAACAAACAACTATTCTAATGAGCAAAAGAAAGCGACCAAGCACCTTGTCACACTATACTGATAATCGATCAAACAAAGGTGAACAATCCAACCATACAGATGATCAAACAACCATGAAAAGCGCAATAAGCGAAATGCAATAGCAAAAGCAATTCAACCGGTCATACTTTGTCACTATACGACAACTGGTCGAATGTAAAGGAAATCTAACCTAATAATGAATGCACTCCAACCAAAACACCATACTGTCACTATACGATGCATTGACTGGACAATTTTAATGGATGGGGTTAGTACATCAGCGACATCAAATTAAACTAACCTACAACTAAATAACAAACGCCAATATTAAATCTAATAAAAATGCACGATGAACAGAATACACAACTAAGCATAACAAACCGATAGAAATAGCATTGTATGTAAACAAATTAACAAGTAACCAAAACAAACATCATCAACTACTAACAATTGCATAACTGACTGGAATAAACTGCAGAATGTAAATAACATGAAATCCCGAGTGTTTAACACAACCACACTCAGTACTAAATCCAAATAAAATATGATCGATAACCACACGACGGTCACAACAAACCGAACATCCACTCCGGCGGTGAATGCGAAGCTGTCCAATCGGCACAACAGGAAGGAGGGAAAGATGGATGACTGCGATCACTGCTCCGACGAACTGGATTCACCGGACAGTGAAGTGGAAATCTTCTCCGGCGGTGAAGATGGAGTTGTCCAATCGGCACAACCAGTGGGTGACTCCGGTGAATCTGGAACGGCCTATCCCAGTCGCCGGAATGAAGGAGAATGCCGGTGAAGGGTGAACTCGCCGGAATCCCGCCTCGCCTCGCTTTGGATCAGCTGCCCGAATCACGGCATCTGGATCCGCCACCAAGGATTGGATGGGATCGTCGCCAGCTGTCGGAGGGAACTCGCCGAAATAGTGTCGGCCTGCCGTCGATCGCTCGTGTAGTCGCCGGTCGCCGCGCTCGCGAGAGGAGGAAGACGCCGCTCGAAGTTTCTGTCGCGCGTTGTGGCGCAGCTGGGAAGAAGTTGGGTTTATTAAGTGATTTTTCTTAGCCGTCCGATTGTGCCAGATCTGATCTCAGCCGCCCAAATATAGCTAGGTTAAATGAATCCAATTAATCTCCCAAGCATGCTGTGATCCAATGGCTGTGATTAGTCTGATTTCAAATGAACAGATCTGATCCATCTGAGATGATAATTCCGATCGGTCGAATCTGGAGGAAGGGCTCATATGTTCAGATCAAAATGTACGGACGGGATTTCTCCAGATCTGAATAGATGGCTTCAAATTAGCTATATTCATTGGACGGTCCATAATGCTCAGATCTGATCCGGATCTACGGCTGTGATTGCTCCAATTAGATCCTCATTAGATGTTCCTACAAAATCACATGAAATTCATGAAAAATACTGAATTTATAGGAATTAATGTAATTAATCGCAAATAGGCTCAATATGTAAAAACATCCCGAATAACAATAATTATCCCATCAAAGAGCCTAAAAGATCTAATCAACAAGTAAAAATAGCGCAATAAAAAATGCAGCTATCAAATTCCCCCACACTTATTTTTGCGCGTCCCGTGCAATAACAAAAACAAAGACACACTAACTCCCTAACTCATTCCCCTAGCAATACCTAGATCAATAACTCAGAGACAGAAAAAATAAGTTACTTAGGATCACCAAATTTATCAGGATCTAAGGTATTCAAAAGATCCGACTCCTACAACAGTCAACATGTATGATGAGTTACAGTCAAATCAAATAAACCAAGCCTGATACAAAACCTCCCAATTGGATATATGCACTCATGCTCACATAATGATCGTAGGAGTGGGGTACCCTCAAAACACTATGTAATATTGTCCTACCATATGCTTGCTTATCATCTACTTCTCCACCGCTATCAATACATTCCATACATGAATCAAAAGGATTTATCGAATATCAAAACAAGATCATAAGTGGATTGCAATAGAGAAATAAAGAAGATCAAGATGTAATGAAAAGGAAACCATAAAAGAATTGGAAGAATAAACCTGACTAGTTGCAATTAGAAGTGTGTAGGGAGATTTCCAATATGATCCAAGAAAATAACACTCATAACATCTCCATTATATTTCCATAAGCCACAACTTTAGCTAGTTGGTGTGATCACCAAATTGAGAATATCTCAAATCTGAAACTGTAGTAAACATGAATAATAGACCATACATTTAAATCCTTTGCAATCAGATTCAAAGGCATTCAGCTCCTACTGGAGCTCTTCAAGCAACAAGTGACCTTAATCCTATCATCTTGTCCATACCGTAAAGAATACCCAAGCTTGCACATTCAGCTTCAAAGGCAAGCAAACAAGATCACGACAAGTATGTTTCTGGTGCTTTCAGAAATTTACTGCTCAGAACATTCTGCAGCCGGTGATTCAGAAATTGCAAGCAACTCTAGCTCCAATTGAAGTGCACAAATTAATTGCAAATATAAACATCTCCATAGAGATGCAGAAACTCTGAATCAGACCTTCCATATCACAGCCTCTGCCAATTCCTGAGACACTGCTATCAAAGGTAGAAGCAGCAATTTACAGATTTCTTATTAGCTTCCACTAGTTCTACAGCAATTACTTCAAGGTTTGTGAACAACATTGATCCAAGCCTTTTATCCAGACCGTATCTAGCTATCTAAGCTTGCGATTTCAGTGTATCACAACAGGTAAACAAGACCCTACAAATCTTTTTCCAATTTATATCTCAGGTAATTCCAATTCTGCAAATCTGAACATTGCAGAAATGTTCAGGCCTACATTTCATTTGAAGTTTCAGCTTTTGAAAGGAGCTTTGGAAGGTTATAAAAACACCATCATCTTGTGATAACTCTGTGGTAAAACCTGTCCAGCTGCAGTAATAAATTTTCAACCAAATACACATCCAGAATTCCATGGCTTAGTGTGAACTCTGCTCTACCCAATCTTTGAATTGCACAGATTTTATCTCGAATGCATATTTCCTTCCGCTTCTGTAGTTAATCTTGATACTTTCGAGATCTTGGTCTGTCACGATACTCATCGAGCATTGCTATATCGGATAACATTTGAAACTTCCTTTAATCCCGCCTCAATCGATCCGATCCTTGAATTCACTTGTACGCAAAGCCTCCTCTTGGATCTTCGGTGACTCATGTTTTTCGAATGTGGACTAACCATAGATGTATCAATGCAACTTTGATCAAAATAGAATCATTGACATGTTTTATTTTCGGTGTCAACTTGTGAATCGATTTCTCCAAATTTTCCTTTTCAAAGGAATTTGTTAGAGAAAGATCCCATATTTGTTTTGATCTCCTTATAGAATCGATACCTTGAGAATTGTTGTGAATGATGACATAAGACATGTCCTCACCCACATTCTCACGGAATATAATGTTGGAATTAGCTTGTGATAGACTTCAGCATGAAGGGATAGACGTGGTTCATTCCAATCAAATTTAGGTAGCACTTCATGTAGCTTCAACAACAATTTGATTCTGGTGATACTTGTAAATAGATCTCATGGCTCAAACAAGAAAGAACACAAAGAATTGTATCCAATGGCTAAACATCACATAGCACTCAAGAGGTCTCAAAAATGCTCCATCACCATCGATTTCCCTTCTGTTCTTGCTTCTCTATGCTTGCACATGCATCTTCTTCCAATCAAACCGATCAACAAGGTTTCTTGTGAACAATTGCAAAGTGATACTACTTTCCCTCTTATTCCAAGCCTTCTTTTCGATACTTTTGTAATTTCCGTGGCGTTGCTTCATGATATGCACTAAAAATTTCTTTGCTATGGTGTTTTCAAACAAGTTTCTGCTGACTTTATGCACCGGTTCTTTGTGGTCTTCAATTAAATTGCAATACCATCGTAAAAAAAAATTGTAGGATGATCGATTCGAACTACCAAAGAAATCAAAACTCAATTCCCATTTCATATTTGAGTGGATTTACGGGCACTTGTGCAATTTCTATTTCCTCCGGTGTGGAAGCAATTTCCCAAAGAAACAATTTTCGAGTTCTGATAATGCTAACATGTTTAATCTCTGAATTTCAGAAAATTTTGTTGTTGCTGATAAACTGTCGAGCAGTTTTGGAGTTTCAGCAGCTTCAACCAATCCAACACAACTGGAATTCCATCAACAGGAGTTGTGAGTTACCCGAATTTCCTTGTTTGCTGATGCTGTCGACTACATCACTGACCGCATAAACTGCTGTATCAGAGACATTTACAGAAGGTTCCCTTAATCCAGCATTTATCTGATCCAGTTTGATTGCCTCGGCAGAAATTATAGGCAACTTCTCAGATTTAAGTAGAGCCATCCCAACTGTCTTTGAATTCTGAAAATCTGATCCTTGAATCCACGTGTAAGCACTGTATTTTAGAGCTTGATTATTCATGCATTACTCCAGAATTTTTTTTTTTTAGACTGTGACTAACTCCTCTACCCTTCCACGTGCAGATTCTCCAAGGTTACAACTCTTTGACATTTTGCAGGTTTTAATGCAGTCAACATGCAGGTTATCTCTACAATGGCAGGTGCTGCACTTGGCAAAAATATCCAATCCACGTGTAAGCACACAGAATCTTGGATCTTAAGTAACTTATGCACTTTAAATCAGACTGCATCTATCACCTTTTCTCCTTTTCAGAAATTGACTTCTCAGACTATTCTGCAAATGTGTAAAATAAATTCAGAATTCCACTTCCAATTGTGTTGCTCAAATTCACAAAGCAATCAATTCAAATTCGTGAACCGCAACTTTTAAAACTTCTAAACAACCCAGGTGCTCCTCTTGTAGTTCATTGCTCTAAACTTTAAAAACTTGCGTCTGAAGCAGAAATGTGTAGGCTTAATTGCTCTGTTTATTCTCCATTAGAACTACTTGCAATTTCAGTTTTTCAAAGGCAGCAAATAAAAACACTGCCAACTGTATTTTTTTTTCTAGCTATTTCCAAGGTCTGCTAATGTTGCACCCAATTCATGAACAAGCTCCAGGTCCTCAGTAATTTTGCAATCTGAACAAAAACCTGCCAGTGGAGCTTCCTCTCCTTCATCTGCCTTGGCATATTATTGAATTCCGCATTTCTTGTCGACATTGCATTAGATGATTTCAAAAGTTTCAACTCCAATTCCGGTAGCACTTGCACTTTCTAATCTTTTCTGTTATCATCTTTGTTCAAACTTCTAGCTCGATAACTAGCTCAGCTTTTCTGCCAACTTGCTTTCCAATAGTCCTGTCCTAAATCTGCAAGTTCAAAATCAAGCACAATTGAAATTCCTGGCAGTTCCAACCTATTTCTCTTAATTTGATCTTTGTATTCTCATGATCATTTGCCAACTGGAGATTGTGATTAGTTGTCATATTGGAACCAAGGTTGCCCTTCCTTTCGATAGCTACTTGTAGCTTGAGTAAAAACACAATTATCATGAAGGTAGATTCCGCATATAATTTGTTTCCATCATTCCCTGCTCCAACAGAAAGTATTTCTTTGCTATATCCAGTTTTTGAATCATTGCTCAGAGCTAGAATTTTAATAGCTCTAATGGTGGTATAGACTAACTTCAACATAGCCCTTGTGTTCAAGATTATAACCAACTGCACAATGTAAACATAACCTATCTGATTCAGCATCTTCCATATTCCAATTTCTCCATTCTGAAAAAGTGTTGGTCAGAATGCTTCAAACTGTGTCAATCTTCAAACAAACAATATCTCTTCCCCCACACTTAGAAATTTTCCCGTCTCAGACAATGCAACTTATCAAGTTATTCTTCCAATGGGAGAACAAAAGATGGTAGAGGTAATCCACAAGACAATAGAAAATAAATGAATAGGAATGACAAGTACGACAACATGAAAGTATCAAGTGGATTAAACAAGCAATTCCAGTAAGGAGAAGAATCAAGAGTAAAATCCTTCATCATATTCATGCAAATAAATGCTCTTGCAGTTTTGAAAAGACTCAAAGCAAGTTCTAGAGCAACAAGTATCCCACGTGTATCATACCAAAGTGGGTAAATGATTGAAATGACTTACTACCTCACTAGGTGAATAAAAATCAAGCTTGATCTATCAATAAAAAGTTCACCATTATAACAAATGACTGCATGCAAGTGAATTCTCCTATCATACACAAAAATCCATAATTTAATGATCAAACTTAACTAATTTTTACCACCTCTGAAATGATACTAAAGCATGCATAGGGGAATATTATTTGACTCAACAAAAACAACTAAACAACCTAGGCAAACAGGCAAATACTAAACAATTAAACAACCAGTTATTTCCGAACATGAGAGGAAAGAAAAAAAAATACAGTAAACAAAAGAACACACTCCCCTGTCATGTCGGAGAAGAAGCATCCTCAAGGTACAATTTCTCTACTGTAGCTTCTCTCACCCCTTCATGAAATATCTTGAGACGGTGTCCATTTACTCTGTAAGTGTTCCCTAAAGAAAGTTCCTGCACCTCTACAACACCATAGGGAAACACATTAGTAACACAAAAAGGACCGTCCCACCTGGATCTCAACTTACCTCCTATCAACCTGAAACGAGACTGGTACAATAAAACTTTGTCGCCAATATGGAACTCCTTCCTCACAATCCTCTTGTCATGAAAATTTTTAGTCTTCTCCTTGTAAATGCGGGAGTTCTCATATGCTTCTAACCGTATCTCTTCAAGTTCATGAAGTTGGAGTTTCCTCTCTCTCCTAGCTCTGTATGCCTCCATGTTGCAAGCTTTTACTGCCCAATAAGCCTTGTGCCCAATCTCCACCGGCAAGTGACATGCTTTGCCATAAACCAATCTGTAAGGGGGCATGCCTATGGGAGTCTTATAGGCAGTCTTGTAGGCCCACAGAGCGTCCTCCAACCTTTTGCTCCAATCTTTCTGCTGCCCCACTGTCTTCTCCAAGATAGATTTGATCTCTATTCGATACTTCACCCCATTCTGAGGGTGATAAGGAGTAGAAATCTTATGAAACACCCCATACCTGCTTAGCATGGCTTTCATGTGTCTGTTGCAAAAGTGGGACCCTTGATCGCTGATGATCACCCTGGGTACCCCAAATCCTGCAGGTGAAAAAACTGCTCATCTGGAAAAGAATCTGCTATGGGGGTAGAATCTATCTCCGTCACTATTCTGCTCAGATGGTCTGCTACCAGGTTCTCCCTCCCGCTCCTATCGCGTATCTCTACGTCGAATTCTTGAAGCAGAAGCATCCATCTAATCAGTCTTGGTTTTGCATCAGGCTTCTTCAGAAGGAATTTCAAAGTTGCATGATAAAAAAAAACAACCACATGAGAACAGAGCAAGTAAGATCTGAATTTATCTAAAGCAAAAACAATAGCTAAAAGCTCTTTTTCTGTGGTGGTGTAGTTGGATTGTGCAGCATCCAATGTCCTCGAGGCGTAGCAGATCACATGAGACGCTCTGTCTACTCTCTGCGCCAAGACAACTCCTACCGCATAGTTCGAGGCATCACACATCAACTCGAACGGCAGAGTCCAATCTGGTGGTCTCAAGATCGGTGCTGATATCAAAGCTTTCTTCAGCTGATTGAATGAATCCTTGCACCTCTGATCAAACTGAAACACCACCTCCTTCTGCAGCAAGTTGGTCAGGGGTAGGGCAATCTGACTGAAGTCTCTGATAAAATGTCTGTAGAAACCTGCATGACCTAGAAAAGCACGAACTTCCCGCACAGAAGCGGGGTAAGATAGAGAAAAAATAATATGAATTTTAGCAGGTTCTACTTCAATACCATACACAGATAAGATATGACCTAAGATATCCCATACTCGACTTTGAAATAATATTTCTCACAAACATCTGATGGAAGTGATCCTTGGGGCAGTCCCTACACATTCCATATCCCTGTCTACAATAAAGAGGGCCCACAGATAGGTCCTAACAACAAATCATTATCAACATCAGAATCAACAGAATCACTAAAATCACAACAAAATGTAGAAGGTGCAAAGATATCCAAATGAAAAACAGACTAAGAAATAAAGTTCATGCAGTTCAACTCATCAACTATAACCACGCTAAGAATACAATGATTCTCCATCGGGTGCTTCATAGCGTCTAAAATACTGAACTGAACTACAGTATCTCATACCTCCATATCAAGAGTACAACTTCTCGTGAACACACATATCTTTAAAAAAAAACTTGGCATGCTTGGGAATCTGTTAGTCTTGGAATTCCCTAGCCTTTTCTTCAACAACCCCCTTCCTAGGCTGGGCCTCTGAGGGAAGAGAAAAACTGCTGCAAAATTCAAGTAGATGATCACCTGAAGACCTAGTCATCTACACAAACAAATATAATGAGAAACAAATATAAATGATAAGAAAGACAATAATAACAAAAGAAAAAGAAAACAAACAAACAAACTACAGTTTAAAGACAAATGAACCCATTAGAGTTCCCCGGCAACGTCGCCAAAATTTGATCGAACGATTTTAATTGTCGTGATACCGTTCTCAAATTATTTACCGAACCCCCTAACTACACTAATGCAGTATAGGACTGACTCGGGTCATCTCCCAACGAACCTAATGGTTGGACGTTTGTTTTTAAACAAAAGTAAACATTGGGGGTTTTCTGAATTTATTAAAATGCAAAATCAAAAGCAAACATGAGAATTAAATATACAAAGAGTAAATCTAACTACCAAATAATGAGTAACAAACAACTATTCTAATGAGAAAAAGAAAGCGACCTAGCACCGCACTGTCACTATACGGTACACTAATCAAACAAAGGTGAACAATCCAACCATGCACAAGATCATTACTATACGACAGTTGATCAAACAACCATCAAAATCGCAATAAACAAATGCAATAACAAAAGCAATTCAACCAGTACCGCGATCCGCTACTATACAAGAATCGTCGAATGTAAAGGAAATCTAACCTAATAATGAATGCACTCCAACCAAAACACCATACATCGTCACTATACGATGCATCGACCGACAATTTTAATGGATCGGGGTTAGTTCATCAGCGAAATCAAATTAAACTAACCTACAACTAAATAACAAACGCCAATATTAAATCTAATAAAAATGCACGATGAACAGAATTAACAACTAAGCATAACAAACCGATAGAAATAACATTGCATGTAAACAAATTAACAAGTAATCAAACAAACATCATCAACTACTAACAATTGCATAATCGATCGAATAAATCAATGTAAATAACATGAAATCCCGAGTGTTTAACACAACCACACTCAGTACTAAATCCAAATAAAATACGACCGATAACCACACGGCGGTCACAACAAACCGAACATCCACTCCAAGGTGAATGCGGTCCAATCCTCGGCACAACAGGAAGGAGGGAAAGATGGATGACTGCGATCACTGCTCCGACGAACTGGATTCACCGGACAGTGAAGTGGAAATCTTCTCCGGCGGTGAAGATGGAGTTGTCCAATCGGCACAACCAGTGGGTGACTCCGGTGAATCTGAACGGATATCCGGGAATGAAGGAGAATGCCGGGTGAAGGGTGAACTCGCGGAATCCCGCCTGCCTCGCTTTGGATCACCGCTCAATCACAGATCCGGATCCGCTACCAAGGATTGGATGGGATCGTCGCCGACGCTCGTAGTCGCCGGTCTGGCGGTCGCCAAGAGGAGGAAGACGCCTCTCGAAGTTTCTGTCGCGCGTTGTGGCGCAGCTGGGAAGAAGTTGGGTTTATTAAGTGATTTTTCTTAGTCGTCTGATTGTGCCAGATCTGATCTCAGCCGCCCAAATATAGCTAGGTTAAATGAATCCAATTAATCTCCCAAGCATGCTGTGATCCAACGGCTGTGATTAGTCTGATTTCAAATGAACAGATATGATCCATCTGAGATGATAATTCCGATCGGTCGAATCTGGAGGAAGGGCTCAGATGTTCAGATCAAAATGTATGGACGTGATCTCTCTAGATCTGAATAGATGGCTTCAAATCAGCTATATTCATTGGACGGTCCATAATGCTCAGATCTGATCCGGATCTACGGCTGTGATTGCTCCAATTAGATCCTCATTAGATGTTCCTACAAAATCACATGAAATTCATGAAAAATACTGAATTTATAGGAATTAATGTAATTAATCGCAAATAGGCTCAATATGTAAAAACATCCCGAATAACAATAATTATCTCATCAAAGAGCCTAAAAGATCTAATCAACAAGTAAAAATAGCGCAATAAAAAATGCAGCTATCAATACTAAAGCATGTCAATCCTACTCAAAATACCTATCCGAATAATATGTACAATCAATATGTACATATCCATAACCCAAGTAACTATGACCCAAATAAAAACAGGGAAGATAAAATCATAACCTATCACATGCATGTATCAAGTAGGCACCAACCATATACTAGGCATATAAACATGAAAATTATTGCATGCTATCCTAACTAGCATATTAACAATGACTATATCTAAAAGATAAGTCAAAATACCCGCCTGATCTGTAGAATATCAATTTTCTTTGCATCATAAAATCTACCTCCACCATAGGCCTCATGTACGTGCAGTCTGTGCTAACCATCTCCACATCCAAGATTCCATCACAATCCTCGATCACCATCAATTGCCCGTATAGGATATAGAAACTCCACTAGCACACTCAGCCCTAGAAAACTCCTCCCAGATTTTTCCCAACCGCCTCGACGCCAACGTCCGGCCTAGCTTTCTCCAGAACCCACGAAGGAGACCCCAACTCGTAACACGGGAAGCTGCCACGACAAGATGCATGCCCTGAGTTCAAGCAGACGTCGAGAACCTCCCACCCCTCTCCGTCCTCGAGTAATCCGGCATACATGAGCGCAACCAAGACCCTCCTGGTCGAAGGACTCCCACGCCGCCTCGGATCTCAAGAACCGGAGAGCACGAAGCGAGGTACTTTTCCGCAAGGCCTTCTCATACTCCCTCCACTCCTTGAGGGATTTGATCGAACAGAGCAAGATGCCTTCGGAGGACGACGGTCTTTGAATGTGAGGCCAACTTTCATCACAAGGGCCGCACCGATCGTAGCCTGCCGGCCGAGGTGCGGAGGAAGGAAACTTGGAGGTCGCGGTGAGAAGACGTTCGATGGGGCTAGGGTCGACAGTCTCTTGCAAAGAAAGGGGCGGTTGTGGTTGGCCGTCGTTTGCAAAGAAAAGGGCGGTTGTGTCGCGAGAGGAACACAATGAGGAGAGGGATCGGATAGCTCGTGCGATGCGGCGAGCCTGCCGGCGGCGATAGGGAGGGCGGTGTAGGGAATGTCGCATACGAGCTCAAATGGGGCGGATGTGGATGCGGCGGTGGCTCGCGGTGGAGGAAATGACAGTGAAGAGATAGAAAAGGTCACGCGAGGATGACAAAGGAAGAAGAAATCGCGTGCGGCGGAGAGAAAATAAAATAGAACGAAATTAAATGGGATTAATTAGTTAAACCTAAACCTAGATTAGGTTTTTAATTAGTCCAGAAGCTTTAACCCTAGGTTTTTAATTAACACATTAACCCCTCAAAATTTATATTTCAAATAGGCCCTCCAAAAGCCTGTTTTTTTATCCCCGTAAATACCTCGTACAAGCCCCATTTAATTCCAAAAAAATTCCTAAAATTCTATAAAAATTCAGAAATAATTTCCAAGATTATTTTTATAATTTTGTCCATTTAATTTAGTGTTTTAAATTTCCCGTATTTAACATTTGCATTTTTGTGCTTAACTATAGTTATGTTATATGCAGGTTTCGGTCACGAGGCAGGTCCCCGGTCGTGACGTTTTCATTCTTGTGGATATTTATATTTAGACGGGTATTTTGACTTATCTTTTAGATATAGTCATTGTTGATATGCTAGTTAGGATAGCATGCAATAATTTTCATATTTATATGCCTAGTATATGGTTGGTGCCTACTTGATACATGCATGTGATAGGTTATGATTATATCTTTCCTGTTTTTATTTGGATCATAGTTACTTGGATTATGGATATGTACATATTGATTGTACATATTATTCGGATAGGTATTTTGAGTAGGATTGACATGCTTTAGTATCATGCACCATCTTGCATGATTGCATGCTGGCTGGACGGGGTTCCATTATTGTTGAGCCCGCAGCCAGTTACATGGCCTGCACACACTGCCACTCATGGGTTAGTGGTACATCAGGAGGGTGTGTGCAGTTGCTCTGTCAGGCTCCGCTGGTCCGCTCATGGGTAGCGATGAGGCAGCTGCGGTAGCGGCAGGATCCCTCCTCCGTCTATGACACCGGAGATGAGAGCTTAGCTCCCACTGCTTGGGGCGAGGAGGATAGGTGTACTCGACAAAGATCCTCGTCCACTCGATCACTCAGAGCAAGTGATGGCAGAGTGCACAGCTTGTCATAGCCCTACCCACTCGGCTTCACCATCGCAGTGAGGCTACAAGGCCCAGGGGTGACCATGTCATTGCACGTATGACATGCACTTTGCTGATCGTGATCGCATTTGTATTGTATTTGCTGCATTTTTATTGATGCCTTGGATGTGCATATGATTGTCATGCATACAGGATACATATTTATATATATGGTGAGGACTTTATTACTTCTAGTCAGGCACATGCTCCTATATCAGGGTAGGAGATTCAGGTAAGTATAGTCCTTTTGTATTTCTTGCTTGCATACCCTATTTATGTGAGACTGTCTTGGTATGATTTTTATTGTTAGCTATATCTTACTTGCATATCGACTATATCCACTAAGTTCTTTGAACTTACCCCGTTGATTTATATCTATTTCAGGATGAAGCTGTCAGGAGAGTGCAGCTGTTAAACCCTACTCGTGAAAGTTTTTATTTGTTATTTGTTTCTATGGTTTGGACATTTTGATTAGAGGACATGTTTAGGTTTGGAGATTGATATTTGTATTTCGTGGATTTTTGGTGTCCTTATGGACCTTTATTCGGTTTTGGTTGAGTATTCCTGCCCAGATGACAGAAGGGGTAAGTCTAGTTGTGATAGATGTTACTCATTTATTTTGGTTGATGGCCAGAGGCCTATTTTTATTATCTGCGTGATGTTTGGATTCCGGTCGTGTTGACCGATGTATAGTGGCCGTGTAGGCCTTGTATGAAAATTGGTATTGTCATCCGTACAGGGGAGGTGCTGTCGGATTTTTGTCCGGTGGGGACTCCCTCGGGGCATGACAATAACATTGGTCAAAGAGTGTGGGTGCTTCGACAATGTCCTTCAATATTCAATCATGATAAGAGAAGAAGATAAAATAAGAATAATATAAGTTGAGTTTTTTTGCAAGTATATTATACCATTTGCCTGTCTCCCTCTTTTATAGACTCTCAACACCTCACCCTTATTGCGCACCTCTTGAGCTACTTCCCACCTACACACCACTACGACACGTAACCACATCCACACACACCCTTCTAACATGTGACCACCCCTTCACCCCCACTCCTCCATGTAACCATGTCCACCAGCTGTCACACTCCTATTTGTTGGTGCAATCGGCCCACGCCACAATTGACCAAACTCGAGTTTGACTCGAATAATATTTTAATGTTTGACATTGATATATGACATCGCTACCAAAAAAAAAGTATTTGGATTGAAATTTTAGAAGCGGTCAGAAAAGTGATTGTAAAGAGTGGGTTTTTAGACACGGTATAAGTAACAGTTTCTAATTCCGGTTCAATTGAACGACTTTTAGAAGCGGTTTTCTACCGATTCTATAAATGACTTTTAGGAGCAGTTGTTGGAGCGGTTGTTGGAGCGGTTGTTAAAACAATTATATAAATGACTTTTAGGAGCGGTTTGAAATCGATTGTAAAAGAATTTTTTTTTAGAAACACTCAATAACCGCTCTTAGAACCACTTCAATTGGTTTTTTTTTGTAGCCCCTAGTTTACCGTTTCTATTGGAGACATTTAGAAGCAGTTTAACTGATTGTATAAATATATTTTTAGAAGCGATAAAAACTGCTTCTAAAAGGCGTATACGAGATTAATTAAAAAAAAGTGTATGTATATCTCAAATTATTTTTACAAAAAATCTTAAGTAACCGTCGTGGATTGGAGAGGCAAGCATATCTCATATTATTTTCACAAAAAAACCCCTAAGACTTGTGATGTGTGTTTTGTCTTATTGAACTTCAGACAAATTGAAATGGAACGAATGAAAATTCATTATGATGAAATTCAAGGAAATAATATCATTATTCTCTCATTTTATGTTAAGTTTTGAAGGTGTTTATAATTTTGATGGATATGATTAAAGATAAGAATATGTCACTATAAATAAAATTTTAACAACTAGTTTTATGTAATTCAATATATTCGTCCTATTTATTCCCTTGTTAAATTGACACATGGATTCAAAAGAACAGAAACCTTCCGAACTTTTGGCGCCAAATTCATGAAAGAAGACGGGAAACACTATAGCGGCGGAACCTTTGCAGTGAAAACAGACCTGGCCACGGTCCGGGTTCGGTCCGGGTCTGGGTCGAAACCGCTGTCTGGTTGATAAAATATCGACTTAACCCGCCCGGCTTGTCGGCATGGCCGTCATGGAACCGCCGCCCGGTTCGGTCCGGTCCGGTCCGGTCCGGTCCGGCCGTGTCCGTCATGACGATGAGAGCAACACGCCTCTTCGTAAGAGGGCGACACGCCCGTGTCGTAATCTAAAAGCTGACACGCCTATGTCGGCTGTGCGACACGCCCATGTCGTGTAACGGGAAAACAGCGACACGCCTATGTCGGTTGTGTGACACGCCCGTGCTTGGCCACGAAATCCCATTAATTTTTTTTTAAATGCCGGTTTTTTTGTTTTCCGGTTCGATTTTTTAAAAAATCGGGACCGGACCGCCTAATAGGCGGTCCGGTCACGGGTCCGGGTCAAACCCGTTGACCCGGTTAACCGGACCTTTGACCACGGTCCGGTTCCAGGTCGGGTCCGGGTTTGACCCGGACCTTGGCCAGGTCTAAGTGAAAACAAACCCTAGTTTTTGAGCCTATATATATATATATCAGAAACCGTGCCGGCGTGCCCCAATTCCCCCCACTTCCCACCCCATCACTTCCACTTCGCATTGATGGCCTCCATCGCCGACTCCACCAATGGCCATGCCGTCGACGCTCATGAGTCATCTCCCAAGATCCGAAAGCTCTCTGAGAACGGTGACCTCGACCGCGAGATCCATTGTAATCTACTCCGTGATAAGAAGTTGTCGGAAAAAGTTGTCCTGCCTTCGCGAGCCTCTAATCTTTCTGCCGGCTAGGATCTCTCTAGGTATTTCTTGTTTCTCATATTTTTTTCTTCTATCATTTAGGTTGTTGGACGAATCATGCATCCAATCGCTTCGCATTCTAGATGCAGTGCGGCGGGAGTGATCGTTCCTGCACGAGGCAAAGCCCTAGTTCCAACCGATCTCAGCATCGCCATCCCTGATGACCCCTACATCCGCTTCGGTAATCTCATCCATCCACATGCTCGATGAAATACCAACGTGAAAGATTATTAAAACCTGGTACTTGCAGCTCCCAGATCGGGCCTAACATGGAAGAACTCGATCAACGTGGGAGCCGGCGTGATCGATGCGGACTATCGGGGGCCGATCGGAGTCATCCTGTTCAACCACTCGGATTTAGACTTCGAGGTGAAAGCTGGGGACCGGATCACACAGATGATCCTCGAGATGATCCTCGAGAGGATCGTGACGCCAGAGGTGATCGAAGTTGTGGATTTGGATGCAACTGTCAGGGGAGAAGGTGGATTTGGATCCACAGGCATTTGATGCGTTATAAAATTTTGCTCAAAATCTTCTCTTTTCGTGGAACTGGATATCGAACTTAATGGTGGCTTGTGACTTGTTAAATCTTGTGATTGGAATTGATATTTGTAGGCGAACTAGCAGTGCACTCACTGCCTTCAGACATGGCTTCACATATCAAGAAGGCAGCAGTAGCAGAGTCCAGCACAACTAAAAAAGTAGAGCAGAATTCACGTTTCATCCTTGCAATGGAATCACTGTAGGGAGATATTATGGTGGTGTAGATTAACTCATTTTATGGTCGAGTTTATGTATTTGGAGTTCATTATGTATGAACTAAAACATCAAAGCACACTAAAACAGTCTATTCCTGTAACTATTAATTTTGTTTTCACCTAGATTAATCTGGATTGTTAACTGTTGTAATTGTGGATTTTCTTTTAGCAACTATGCTTTTATTGTCCATATCTAATGCATTTGAATGTTAATATATATATTTTTTAAGATGTATATGTTCTTTTATAAACATAATCGATATTTATATGGATGAATTTATGATCCATCAGATGGTAAAATATTGGCCACTGTCCAGCATTTGGACAGTTGAAGATTTTTGGTTGTTTTGATAACAAGAAACTAGGAGCACATGCAATGTTATCATATCAAAGTGCAATATTTGGATAACTCTAGATGAATTATTTTTGTTGCTTTTTTTATAGAGAAAAATTTGTTATCGGAGGTTATATAATTTTTGGAATGGAAGAAGGAATTGTGTTGATGGTGTATTGTAGAGTAAGTGTAAATATTTTGAAATCAAATATGACTATTATGTCCCCACGAGGATGGCGCGGTGGTAAGGTAGTGTGGTTGCTTTGGATACGGAGTGGGGTCGATTCCGGAGGGGGTCTAAAATCCCCCCTGGGCTCAGATGACCCCCCCATTGCCTTGCCACCGTGTCAAGGGACATAGTCCCCCCGTGATTTACCTCCCTCTCGCCGCAGCCCTGGGACGGGTGGCAGGGGGCTGCTAGTTGGGCAGATTCCCAACTTTTGGATAATACAATAAATCAATTTTGTGAAGTAAATATCTTGAATATATTTAATTTGATATTATATTTGATTTTGGAAATCAACTGGTATAATAATATAGGGTTATTTGTAAACAAGGATAATAGGAGCGGTTTTTAGCTGCTCCTAGAATTTGAAAAAATTTATAAGGAATTTATAGGAGCGGTTAAAACCGCTCCTATTACTAGGATTCCCAATAGTTAATAACCACTTCTAATATTTTATTTAAACCGCTCTAGAAGTCCAACATTTACATGTGCTCTTAACCACTTCTAAAATCTCTATTTCTAAGTCGATTTTTAATCGCTTCTAAAATCTCTCTTCTTAAGTCGGTCTTCAACCGCTTCTAAATGTATCAATTAGAAGTGGTTGTTTTCGTAACACCACCGAATAGGAAAACCACTTCTGTTGAGCTTAGCACCGCCAACATCTGGAGCGGTTTAGAACCGCTTTAATATATTTAGAAGCGATTGAAAAACAATGCTAAAGGGCTAGTAAAACCACTTCTAAAACTATTATTTTTTGTAGTGCATTAATGTCTGACATGTGTTGGGAAGATTGTTGGTGCAATCGATCCAAATTATATTTGATGTTTGATGATGGTTTTACATTGTCATGGGAGAAGTCCAAGTCTTGTGTACTTGGCATGAAAAGTCCAAGCTTGAGCCTTGGCATGGTAAGTCCAACATGGGTTGGCAAGGAAAGTTCAACATGGGTTGACAAGGGAAAGTCCAAGCTTGAGTCTTGACATTTGGAAAGTCCAACATTGGATTGGCAAGAAAGTTCAAGGGTGTAGTCTTGATGGTGAAAGTCCAAGTCATAGGTACTTGACAATTGAGAAGTCCAAGGGGAATATTGGCGGCGTAAAGTCTAAGGGTGGAGTCTTGACAGCATAAGTCCAATGGTTGGTTGTCCAAGCGGAGTCTTGGCAGCGTAAGTCTAATGTGCCTTGGCAGTGTAGACCACATTAGCATGACAATAGTTGATGGAAGCACCTGTAGGCTAGCATATGGATGAACAAGTCATGGATGACTTGGAGGGATCCGATAAGCGTGAGGCTAATGGAGGTGGCTAAAAGGCTTAGGTCTAGCCTAAGGGTGGTCTAGCAAGTATGGGGGCACCGTACTTGGGTTAAAACCTCATTTTGAGGTGTATCAGTCGAATGATGAGAGTCAACTAGGGCTCGATCTGAATTGTCAGAAGTCGATCGCCAACATTGGGTAGTCGATCGATGGTTCGAGCAATCGATCGATCCCGAGATCGCGATTGTCGGTTGGGATTTCGGCACGTACGAATGTTCCCAAGTCGACTATTAGGGTTTGACAGTCGAGTGATGACCCGATCAGTCGACTGATGGGCATGATCAGTTGACTGATGGTCTATCCGTTGGAACTTATCCGATGTGACACATGCCGTTGTGAGACAACGGTTACAGGGGCAGTCGACTGATGGTCCCGATCAGTCAACTGCCATGCGAAATCCAGCTCAAGGAGCAGCTTTAAAGGGAGCTCGAGGAGGAGGGATTTGGCACCGGTTCTTGGACGTGTTTGGGGCGATTTGTTGCTACAAATCAGGGTCTCCAAGTACAATTCAAGCAACCAAAGATTAAGCAATCAAAAGAGCATTTGTAAAAGTGTTTTTCCTTTACTTGTAGTGTATTTTATATTTGTATTTGCTTATATCTATTCATTTATTGTTGTAAACACTTGTACGAGGTTTCTCCACCTCCGACTTGTTATTGAGAAGGAGTTTATTTGATTAGTGGTGTTGTACGCATCGCTAGAGCTCATTTGAGCTCGATCCGTGGAGTAGGAACCATTTAGTTCCGAACTACGTTATATTTGGTGTTGTGCTTGTGTATTTGCATTTGTATTGTATTTTCTATTATTTTCACTGTGTACTAATATAATTGTAGCAAGCACGCGAAAGAATTCCTCCATCTACGACGACACGCTTATTCAATCTAGTGGTCACTTAACGCCTTACAATTGGTATCAGAGCCCGGAGCTCTTCTACAGATTAACAACCAGGAGCAAAGATGCTCTAGAGGGTGAAGAGATGGATTATGAAGAAAAATTGAGTTGGGACATCAACATCTCAATTCCATACACCTTTTATGGACAAGAAGGTTTTGAACAATGGAGGGCACAAATGAAGAGCTTCTTCATGATAGAGTTTGAAGATTGGATGATTCTAGTGAAGGGGTTCGAGCTTCCAAGAGGTCCAAAAGGTGGATATCTCAAGAGGAAAAGATGGACCAAAGAGCAAGTCCAAGATTTCAAAAGAAATCATAAGGTAACGCAATTAATATTAAATTCATTGCCTAATGATATTGTGTCTAGGTTAGGTGAATTTCTAGATGCCAAAGAGCTATGGGAAAAATTGGCCAAGTTCCATGAAGAACCCTCCATGGCTCAAGTAGAAAGAGAGCCCGAAGAAGAAATCCTCATCCTCACAAGAAAGTGAGGATTCGGAAGTTGATAGGGAATCAACATCCGGATCCTGATCGGAAGAGGAAGAAAAGGTGGAAGAAGCCTCCACCTCTAGGATTGAGGGGGAGGATATTATATCATCCTCCATGCCGGATCAAGAAGTAGCCTCAACATCCAAGAGAGATGAAGAAGAACCAACTCCGGCACCGACCACCACCCTAGGTAACTCAAGCACTTCAATAAAGATTAAAAATCATATTATATGCTTTGAGTGTAGGGAGCAAGGGCACTATAAGAGCAAGTGCCCAAAAAGGGTTAAGAAGACTCCACCGACACCAAAAGTCAATGAAAAGACTAATGAAGCCGAAGTCCCCACCAAGAAGAGTAAGGAGCACGTGGTGTGTTTCAAGTGTCATCAAAAGGGACACTATCGGAGTCAATGTCCAAAAGGGAAGAAGAAGATCCATGAAGGAGGAGCATCACAAGTAGGGGGAGCCTTTAAGACAAATCCTAAGGTATATTTTAATGCACCTTCTAGTTCGAGGATCAAAAAGCATGCTAGGAGTTATGTTAATAATCTTGTTATTTCTCATGAACAAAAGCATGATAGTAGAAATAGATTTTATTGTTTAGGTGCTAAGAGTATCAACCTTAGGAATAAGGAGAAATTTGAGACTAATGTCCCTAAAATAATTTTACCTAAGGACAAACCTAGATCAAACAATTCTGGATCTATCCTTCCTAGGGAAACAATTAGGAAGATAGAGAATCACCTAGGCATCAACCCTAAATGGATTAGACATATGCCTAGAAATAAAAATATCTCAAGAGTTAATTGTTAGGATCTTTGTAATGGCTAGAGAGGGGGTGATTAGCCTTTCTTCGTTTCTACAAATACGTTAGCGGAAGCAATACAATACAAATAAGAATACAACTAAGAAAACAATGAAAGCAATGCTAACACCCGATGTACATGGTTCGGAGATAACGCTCCTACTCCACGGCAATCCATAAGGTGGATTAGCCCTAGCCAATCTTCACTAAAACCTCTTTTGGATGAACCAAGGTGGAGAAACCTTTTCTTACAATGCTCTCCTCTTCTTTACAATGATGGAAGATTAAAATCTAGAGAAGAGGAGGTTTAGAATCACTAAAGCACTTGGGAAAGCTTGGTGAGCACGAGGGTATAGCTAGGAATGAGAGCACTAGCTTCACCAAGCTCCCCAAGGCCCCTTTTTATAGAAGAGGGGCTGTTTTCCCCATTGCTGGATCACGACCGATGCTTACCATCACGATCCCGCCGGCCAACGGCCAACCACAATCTCCGCGAGATTCGTGAGCCGCAATTTCCAATGGCCAGTGATCACCGACCGATCCTCCATCACCGATCGATGGAGTGATCGATCAGTGATCGAGGCGCAATCGAGTGCGACTATATTCTATGCTCGTATTTGCATCGATCGATCGATTGCAACATCACGACTTCCGATCGTCATCGTTAGATCGATCGATAGTCATGGTTTTACCGACTCGGCCGAAAGACCGATACATCATATCACGATCGATACAGTAATTCATACTTGATTTTATACCCTAGACCTAGACTCAACCTTCTAGCTCCTCATTAAGCCTTGCGCCTCCAGGATCCCTCTGAGTCCGCGACTTGTTCATCCTTTGCGCTTTGCTTCCAAGAGCTTCCTTCGGTTTCATCATATCTTGGGTTGCCAAATGCTTGGACTTTACGCCGCCAAGACTACAAGCTTGGACTTATGCTGCCAAGACCTTACTTTGGACTTCCTTTGCCAAGGTTCACTTGGACTTTACGCTGCCAAGACTACAAGCTTGGTCTTACGCTACCAAGTCCATCCCTTGGACTTCCTTTGCCAAGATCATACTTGGTCTTCCTTTGCCAAGGTTCACTTGGACTTTACGCTGCCAAGACTACAAGCTTGGTCTTATGCTGCCAAGTCCGTCCCTTGGACTTTCCTTGCCAAGATCATACTTGGACTTCTCTTTTACCAAGTCTTCATCCTTGGATTTTCCTGTCACTTAAACATGTTCGTAATTAGATCACAAAACATTGCCTAACTTAGATGATTATCCAAACATCAAAACATATAAATGGTTGGAGCATTGTTGCACCAACAATCTCTCCCTTTTTGATGTTTGACAATCATTTAAGTTAGGTCTTTTAAAGATACACATAATCATATTTTCAATTCTAACTTAAACATTCCTTCTCCCCCTTTGACATACATCAAAAAGAGAAGGATTCATAAATGAAAGAATTAAAATTGTTGTATCTTGGACTAAGGTATAAGATTGATATTAAGCTCCCCCTTAATCCAAGATATGCCTCATGATGTGTAAATAATATTTGAAGCAAAGCATAACAAAAATTCAAAAATTAAGTTCTAACTTTGCACCAACAATGGAAGTTTGGGGATGAAGAAGATATAATTTATGAAACTCCCCCTAAAACATTGCATTAAACAGTCCTAAAACTTTGTTTATACTCAATATTATCATGCTATAGTTTTAGGACATCAAAGATACACTAAATATCAGAAAATTGAGCTATTTATCAGAAAACACAGTGTATCAGTCGACTGGTTTATGAACCAGTCGACTGCTACGCCTGAAATCGAAATTTCAGCCTTTTCAGCCCAACTTCAGAAATGCGGTAAAAATTCCAGAAATCTCAAAAAATCACGAAATTTTGCGTACACATTTCTGGAATCATACTTTATTAAGGAAAAATAGTTTGAAAAATATATGTTTTCCAGATTTCAAGATTGATACAAACTTGGAAGCTAACAAAAGTTCTAAAGATTTTGCAAACTTTGTATCACTTTTGTGGTCCACTTGAGAACTGTTTTTCAAAATATGATGAATATAGTTTAAAATATATATGATTTGGAATTTAAAACCATGTTCTTAGAGCTATGTATTCATTACTTGAATACAAGCCTTCCCAATGATTGGTCCATAAAGTATTTATGTCTCTAGGTGTGTCATTGGCTCATAGTAATGCATCATAATAAGCATGATGAGCCAAGTACACCTTCCCTATCATCTCACATATTTCTAAGTGTCTCAATACAAAAATCAAGGTTTCTTAAGGCTTTTGTGAGATGTATCAAGGTATAAAGCTTAACACGGGATCATGCAAACCTAGACTTTTACTCTACAAAGCACATACCAAGCTCTCTCCTTAATGATGAAAATTCGGTTTCGGGAAGAGCTTTGGTGAAGATATCAGCAAGGTTAGACTTAGATTCTACATAATTAAGTTCAATGTCCCCTCTTGCCACATGATCTCTTATGAAGTGATGTTTCACTTCAATGTGCTTGGTCCTAGAGTGATGTACCGGATTTTTGGTCAAGTTGATGGTACTCACATTATCACAATAAACTTTAATGTTAGAGTAGTGTAGCTCATAGTCCACAAGAGTATGTCTCATCCAAAGTAATTGAGCTACACAACCACCCATAGCCACATATTCGCTTCGTGGTTGATAAAACAACACAATGTTGCTTCCTACTACTCCAACTAACTAGGGAGGACCCAAGAAATTGACATCCACCACTAGTACTCTTCATATCCAATTTGCATCCGGCATAATCGGAATCGGTATAGCCAAGCAACTCAAAGGACCTAGTCCTAGGATACCAAAGTCCTACATTATGAGTGCCTTTAATATATCTTAAAATTCTCTTAACTAAATGTGATTCTTTGGCACAAGATTGGTATCTTGCATACATACCTACCGCAAATAAAATATCGGGTCTACTAGCGGTTAGGTATAGTAGGCTACCAATCATACTCCTATAAAGTTTAAGATCAATTGATTTGCCATCATAATCACTATCTATTCTAGTGCTAGTGGCCATTGGGGTGGTTACAATTTTTGCATTTTCCAAACCAAATTTCTTGATCATTTCATTTGTATATTTGGTTTGATAAATATGAATACCTTCACTAGTTTGTTTGACTTGTAACCCTAGGAAAAAATTGAGCTCTCCAACTAAACTCATTTCAAATTCATTTTCCATGTTTTTTATAAAGTCTTGAAGAAGATCATCATTTGTTGACCCAAAAATAATGTCATCAACATATATTTGGGCTATAAAGATATCCTTTAATGTTGACTTTATAAACAAGGTTTGATCTACTTGGCCTCTCCTAAAATCCTTCGAAATTAAGAAAGATGACAATCTTTCATACCATGCCCGGGGAGCTTGTTTTAACCCACATAATGCTTTCCTAAGCTTATATCGTGGTTTGGATAATCTATGTTCTCAAACCCGGGTGGTTGCTCTACATATACTTCCTCCTTAATATAACTATTTAAGAATGCCGATTTAACATCCATTTGGTAGAGTTTAAATCCCATATAGGAAGCATACCCTAAGAGAATTCTAATAGATTCTAATCTAGCAACCGGGCATAAGTCTCATCATAGTCAAACCCTCAACTTGATTGAATCCCCTAGCAACCAACCTAGCCTTATTTCTAGTGATATTTCTTTGGTCATCTAGCTTATTTCTAAAGACCCATCTTGTAGTAATTATGGTGCTACCATTGGGTCTAGGTACTAACTCCCATACTTGACTCCTCTCAAATTGAGCCAATTCATCTTGCATTGCCAAAATCCAATCCGGATCATGTAATGCATCATTGATCGATTTAGGCTCAATTTGTGAAATAAGAGCAACTTGACTAGTAGGAGGTCTATGAAAAGACCTAGTTCTTACTCCTTGAGATATATCTCCTACTACTTGGTCAAGTGGATGATCTTGATGAATTCTTAGGGTTCTAGAAGGGGTTTCATATTGATCATTGTTATCTTCCACCCTTCTTTCATCATCGGAGTCTCCTCTTCCTCCCCCTTGATCATTACCCCTTATGGTCAAATTTTGAAGTTTTTGGGTAATGTCTTGATTATTGTCATTAATATCCTTATCAATAAAGGACTTTCTAGGGTAGGTACTAGTGGTTTCATCAAATTGAACATTGGAGGACTCCTCAATCCCTTGGGTTCTCTTATTGTTGACTCTATATCCTCTACTTGTGGATGAGTATCCAACTAGGATTCCCTCATCCGCTTTGGATTCAAATTTTCCTAAGTTATCTTTGGTATTTAGAATATAAACTTTACATCCAAAGACTTTGAAATAATGAATTGTGGGAATAGTCCCATTCCATAATTCAAATGATGTCTTTCCTAAAAACCTATGGATTTGAACCCTATTTTGGATATATCGTTTATATTAACCGCTTCCACCCACAAGTAGCTAGGTAGAGAATATGCATTAAGCATAGTCCTAGCCGCCTCTTGTAGGGCACGATTTCTCCTTTCTACCACCCCATTTTGTTGGGGTGTTCTAGGACAAGAGAACTCGTGCTTGTACCCTTGCTCTAAACAAAATTGTGAAAATTTAGAATTCTCAAATTCACCACCATGATCACTACGGATCCGGTTGATTTTGAGACTCTTTTCATTTTCAACCCTTTTACTAAATCCTATGATTATTTCTAAGGTATCATCCTTATGTTTCATAAAATAAACCCAAGTATACCTAGAAAAATCATCTACTATGACTAAACAATATTTGTTACCATTTAAAGAAGGAGTACTATGGCAATCAAATAAATCAAGATGCAATAGTTCTAATGGTAAGGGAGTATTAGTTAAGGTTTTACCTTTGTGTGATGCTTTTGTTTGTTTTCCTTCTTGGCATGCATCACACATTTTGTTCTTAACATACTTGATCTTTGGTAGCCCTTTGACCAACTCCATCTTGGCTACCTTGGCTATGTTTTTCATGTTGATGTGCCCCAATCTCCTATGCCATAGCCAACTTTCTTCTTCTTTTGCAACAAGACACTTAGTGGAAATGTTAGAAGCATATGAAAGATCAACATAATAGATATTTGATTTCCTATATCCAACTATCATGCAATCATTTAATTCCTTGTGCCTAATCATGCATTTAGAGGATTCAAAAGAGACATGATAGTTTGCATCACAAAGTTGACTAACACTTAATAAATTAAATTTCATATTTTCAACTAGTAAAACTTTGTCAATGATAATTTTGGGGGATACCTCAATTGTACCTCTACCTAATATCTTAAGTTTTCCACTATTCCCAAAGGACACCGCTCCCTTCTTCACATACTTAATTGTGGAGAACTTGCTTACATCCCCGGTTATATGTGTTGAGCAACCGCTATCCACAATCCACAAACCTTGCTCACCTACCTAAATCACATGAAAAACACAAGCTTTTGGTACCCAAACATTTGGACCGGTAGCATTAAGTAAAAACTTCTTAGGTACCCATGCTTTCTTGACCTTACCCTTAATGGTTGCTTTCCTATTAATCAATGAAATATAGGCAACTTCTTTTTCTTTTGTCTTATATCTTATACCGGCCTTATTGTAAACGACTCTTTGTTGGCTAAGGATCATGTCAAGATATTTTGAGTCATTTGTAAATTTCTCTAAACATGCCTTTAATTCACTAACCTCATCCTTAAGTTTGTCATTTTCTTCCTTAAGCATGCAAGAATCAACATGTGAAGGTTTTTCATTCCTAATGGCCTTTAGTTCTACCTTCATGCTCTTAACCTTAGATTTAGACTTATCTAGAGCTTCTTTAAGATAGGCAATTGATTTATAAAGAAGCTTAACTTTGGGAGAGTTCATTACCTCATCGTCACTAGATGACGATTCATCACTTGAAGAGTCTTCTTGGCTTGATGTACCAGAGTCATCTTCTAGGGCCATGAGTGCTACATGGCGTGTGATGTGGCAAAGTGTATCATCGGAGGAAGAATCTTCAACACTTGGTGTGTCCCATGTGGTTTGAGCCACCATGGCTTCCTTCTTCTTCTTGTCCTTCTTGTCCTTCTTTTTCTTTTCTTTTTCTTCCTTCTTCTTTAGCTCCGGGCAATTTGGTTTTATGTGCCCCTTCTTATTGCAAGCATGGCAAATTACATTAATATTAAAATTTGAATTACCACTAATTTTACCTCTTGAAGAATGGGACCCCTTCCTTGCTTCTCTATTCTTGAATTCCTTTGATTTTCTAAAGAACTTCTTGACAAAATGGAAAAATCTCACTAGCCGAGTCTCCATCACTACTTGACTCACTCTCCGACTCGGATGATGATGACACCTCTTTCCTTTCTTTCTTCTTCTTTTCTTTCTTCTCAACAAATAGAGCTAAACCCTTTTCCTTAGAAGACATGTTAGTTTTCTCATGCAATTCAAACTCACAAAATAATTCATCAATTTTAATTTGAGAAAGATCCCTAGTTACCTTAATGACATCAACTATAGAAGTCCATAAAGAATTTCTAGGAAATGCTTGAAGAATATACCTTACCAAGTCCCGGTTGTCAACTCGCTCACCTATGATGTGAAGTCCATTCATAATTTCCTTGAACCTTCCATGCATTTGACTTACGGTTTCATGCATCTTCATTTGGAAGGCTTGAAGTTGTCCAATTAACAAGTCCTTCTTGGCCCTCTTTGACTCCTTGGATCCTTCATTTAACTCAATGAGCTTTTCCCATAGCTCCTTGGCGGATTCAAAAGGGCCTACCTTGTTGAGTTGCTCCATGGTAATACCGCATTGAATGGTGAGTACCGCCTTTGCATTTGATTCGAACTTCCGGTTCATTTCCCTTGTCCAATCCTTGCTTGGAATAGGATTTCCATGTTCATCCACCGGTTCCTCGAAGCCATCTACAATACTATGCCAAATTTCAATATTGCTCATTAGATAATACTTCATCCTACCTTTCCAATATGCAAAATGACTCCCATCGAAGAGTGGTGGCTTGGCGGTGCTATATCCCTCTTGAAGAGCCATTGATGCCTTGGTTGATGGTGAAATCTTCCAAGCTATCCGGGCTCTGATATCACTTGTTAGGATCTTTGTAATGGCTAGAGGGGGGGTGATTAACCTTTCTTCGTTTCTACAAATACGTTAGCGGAAGCAATACAATACAAATAAGAATACAAATAAGAAAACAATGAAAGCAATGCTAACACCCGATGTACGTGGTTCGGAGATGATGCTCCTACTCCACGGCAATCCGTAAGGTGGATTAGCCCTAGTCAATCTTCACTAAAACCTCCTTTGGATGAACCAAGGTGGAGAAACCTTTTCTTACAATGCTCTCCTCTTCTTTACAATGATGGAAGATTAAAATCTAGAGAAGAGGAGGTTTAGAATCACTAAGCACTTGGGAAAGCTTGGTGAGCACGAGGGTATAGCTAGGAATGAGAGCACTAGCTTCACCAAGCTCCCCAAGGCCCCTTTTTATAGAAGAGGGGTTGTTTTTCCCGTTGGGCTTCGATCAGTCGACTGATGCTTACCATCACCGACTACGCCGGCCAACGGCCAACCACAATCTCCGCAGAGATTCGTAGTCGCAATTTCCAACGCCAGTGATCACCGACCGATGGAGTGATCACGAGTGGTCGAGGCCGCAATGATCGATCGCGACTATATTCGGTTCAGATTTGCGCCGACCGCCAGCCGCTAAGGGCCGATCGCAACATCACCAATCGATCATCGCCAAAGCAGCGATCGATGGTCGTGGTTTCACCGACTGGCCGAGCACCTTAAGTATGAGTAATTCATACTTGATTTTATACCCTAGACCTAGACTCAACCTTCTAGCTCCTCATTAAGCCTTGCGCCTCCAGGATCCCTCCGAGTCCGCGACTTGTTCATCCTTTGCGCTTTGGTTCCAAGAGCTTCCTTCGGTTTCGTCATATCTTGAGTTGCCAAATGCTTGGACTTTACGCCGCCAAGACTACAAGCTTGGACTTATGCTGCCAAGACCTTACTTTGGACTTCCTTTGCCAAGGTTCACTTGGACTTTACGCTGCCAAGACTACAAACTTGGTCTTACGCTGCCAAGTCCATCCCTTGGACTTCCTTTGCCAAGATCATACTTGGTCTTCCTTTGCCAAGGTTCACTTGGACTTTACGCTGCCAAGACTACAAGCTTGGTCTTATGCTGCCAAGTCCGTCCCTTGGACTTTCCTTGCCAAGATCATACTTGGACTTCTCTTTTACCAAGTCTTCATCCTTGGATTTTCCTGTCACTTAAACATGTTCGTAATTAGATCACAAAACATTGCCTAACTTAGATGATTATCCAAACATCAAAACATATAAATGCTTGGAGCATTGTTGCACCAACAATAATGAAAAATCAAAAATTGAGATATTGGAAAAGAAAAATAAAGTCTTGGGGTCAAGACTTGAGAAAATGGAAAAGACCCTTAGGAATATACAAAATCAAATTAAGAGGTCAAATGGTCAAAGTCATGGGCCTAGGAGACAAGAGTCAACCAAGGACAAGAAAGGTTTGGGTCACAAACCTAAGCCTAAGGAGACCTATCATAATGTTTCATTTGACTATAGAATTAAAACTAGGTCTAGGAAGACCAAGATTAATAGGGAAGTCATCCCTAAGGTTGACCAAGGTAGATGCCTAGTGGCTAGGATTTCGAAGAAATCTAGGGAAGCCACTAAGAAGGTTACAGGGGGAGCTACCCCTAGAGTCAACCTAGGCAAGACCACAATGACCAAGTCTTCTAAGCCTAGGAGGGTTAGGAGGGTATCTATGGAGGTCATCCCTAAGGAATACCTAGTAAACCCAAGGAGCTCTAATAGGTATTAGGTTCCTAAGAGCGTGATCGATTCACGCTAGATGGGTTAGGGTGTGTCAACTTTGAATGGATAGGTAGTTAACCTAACCATGGTAAATGTGACACTTTAGGATATTTTCAAGGTTATGGATACCTTGAAAATAAGTTTGAATTTTTATCCTAAAGATTTTTAGGATGTGTCAATATTATTTAAGAATTTTGAAAAAAAAAATCAATAAAATTGGCACAACTTAGGTTTAGAGGTCATAGTGTGCCATTTTGGGTTTTTGGCACACTTGGGGAATAATTGATAATATGACAAAATGGGTTCAATAATAACAAATGACAATTAATCCTAAAATTTAGGTATTATATACCATATATTTTATTTGCCATGCTTGATTTGCCATATAACATGTCATGACATCATATCTATTTTAATCATTTAATATGTCATGATCATGCTTAGGATTAAGGTTAAATGTCATGTATGCTTAAATTCCATTTTATGCCATGACATCATGATTATGAGCACATGCTTATTTATATCATCATTAATGTCATAATCATTCATGCACTAATAAAAATTGAGTTAAGGACTATGGCATGACTTGAAGTCCCATGGATAAGGGAATCAAGTAGGGTTGTCTTAGAAAATGCATGAAATCCTAGCTTAGGAGAACAAAACCCACATCTCACATTACATTGACTTGTGTATGTTTTATACACCCTAGATACATGTGAGATGCTAGGAAATGAGTTGATTTCAAGGTGCATAGTTTTTGCATCTAGATGAACTCAAACTCATTTATATCATGTGATTGATCATTGGGAAAGCTTATGTTCAAGTCATGTACATTGAGCCCAAGGAACATGATTCAATATAGGTCTTCAAAAACATTTTAAAATCATTTTAGAAAATCCTGATGAAGTCTATCTTTTGATAGTAATTATCATTGATGAAGTTGATACAAAGTGAGCTAAAACATTGAAGTTTTTCTTCACTTTTGAACTTTGTGTCAATTTCGCTATTTTATGGGTAAAATATTTTTAAAACATTTTTCACCCATTGTATTACTTATAAGTAATGTAAGTATGAATTTTCATGAGTGTTCAAATTACATATATTTACTTATGAATTTTCAAAATTCGAATTTGATAACTGAAATCTATATTTTGTAGATATCAATTGATTGACCTTGATGGCAGTCAACTGATGGATGGGGCAGTCGATTGGTGACTGTAAGAGTCGACTACCATGGTTGATTTTGGGTAAAAGAAGTTGTTTAGCCCATATTTCAGCTAGGTTAGGGTTCCCTAATCACTCCTAACCCTAGGATATGCTTTGGAAAGCATTAGAAAGGGTGAACATCCATTGGATATGGATTACGAGAGTTGTTAGGGTGATTTATCAATTTTAAGGTGTTAGAAAGTTCAATGTTGAACTTTGAACCTTATTTTTGATACTTTAGTGTTTCTATTAACTTAGAGACTTCCCAAGGACATTGTTGGTGCAATGGTCAAGGGAGAGCAAGCCTTTAGGGGGAGGTATCCATCATGGGATGCTGGATGTATTTTTCCTCATGAGGGGAAAAAATGAGAATTTGAGATGCCCATTTTGAAAATTGGGAGAGTCTATAGGATTACCTCTCTTATGTGATATGAGACTTATCACTAGGAAGATTGTAGACATCCTAGATATTTTTGGACCAAGAGGGAGATTGTAAGATCTCATTGGGATATGAGACATTGACCTCCTTGGGGAGAACCTTTTTGATGTATGTCAAAAAGGGGGAGAAGTAATGGAAGAATGTTAGAATTATCAATTTTGAAAAATTGGTAAGGGAATTTGAGTTAGGGGCATAACTCAAGAGTGTTTTTGTCAAACATTAAAAAGGGGGAGATTGTTGGTGCAATCAACCCAGGTCATGATTGACCAGATTCGAGTTTGACTCGAGTAGTATTTTGATGTTTGACATTGATGTCTGACATGTGTTGGGAAGATTGTTGGTGCAATCGACCTAGGTTATATTTGATGTTTGACGATGGTTTGACCATTGTCATGGGAGAAGTCCAAGTCTAAGTCTTGTATACTTGGCATGAAAAGTCCAAGATTGAGTCTTGGCATGGTAAGTCCAACATGGGTTGGCAAGGAAAGTCCAACATGAGTTGGCAAGGAAAAGTCCAAGCTTGTGTCTTGGCATTTGGAAAGTCCAACATTGGGTTGGCAAGGAAGTCCAAGGGTGTAGTCTTAGCCATGTAAGTCCAAGGGTGTACTCTTGGTGGTGAAAGTCCAAGTCATGGGTACTTGGCAATTGAGAAGTCCGAGGGAAATATTGGCGGCATAAAGTCCAAAGGTGGAGTCTTGGCAGCATAAGTCCAATGGTTGACGGTCCAAGCAGAGTCTTGGCAGCGTAAGTCCAATGTGCCTTGGTAGTGTAGACCACATTAGCATGACAATAGCTGATGGAAGCACCTGAAGGCTAGCATATAGATGAACAAGTCATGGATGACTTAGAGGGATCCGATAGGCATGAGGCTGATGGAGGTGGCTAGAAGGCTTAGGTCTAGCCTAAGGGTGGTCTAGCAAGTATGGGGGCACCATACTTGGGATAAAATCTCATGTTTGAGGTATATCAGTCAACTAGGACTATGGAGCAGTCGACTGATGGGAGTCAACTAGGGTTTGACTGCTGGAATTGGTCTAGCAGTCGACTGCCAACATTAGGCAGTCGACTGATCTTGAGATCAGTCGACTGTTAGGGTTTGAAAGTCGAGTGATGACCCGATTAGTCGACTGATGGGCATGATCAGTCGACTGATAGTCTATCCGTTGGAACTTATCCAACGTGGCACATGTCGTTGTGAGACAACGACTACAGGGGCAGTCAACTGATGGTCCCGATCAGTCGACTACCATACGAAATCCAGCCCAAGGAGCAGCTTTAAAGGGAGCTCGAGGAGGAGGGATTTGGCACCAGTTCTTAGATGTGTTTGGGGTGATTTGTTGCTGCAAATCAGGGTCTCTAAGTGAAATTCAAGCAACCAAAGATCAAGTAATCAAAAAAGCATTTGTAAAGTGTTTTTCCTTTACTTGTAGTGTATTTCGTATTTGTATTTTCTTATATCTATTTGTTTATTGTTGTAAACACTTGTACGAGGTTTCTCCACCTCCGACTTGTTGTCGAGAAGGAGTTTATTTGATTAGTGGTGTTGTACGCATCGCTAGAGCTCGTTTGAGCTCGATCGGTGGAGTATGAACCATTTGGTTTTGAACCACATTATATTTGGTATTGTGCTTGTGTATTTGCATTTGTATTGTATTTTCTATTATTTCCTCTGCGTACTAATACAATTATAGCAAGCACGTGAAAGAATTCTTCCATCTATGATGTACATGCTATTCACCCCTCCCTCTAGTGGTCACGAATGTTCCTACACTATTGTCATCATTCCCTCTGGATATATCTTTGTCAGGGAATAGTCAGGGCAAAGTTATGTTGACCCCGACTTCTAACACGTCATGGTCCCACCTCTCCTCCCTTTTCAATTTCTCAGGTTCCCGACTCCTTAAACTTCTGCCTCCTAGGTCACCCAACTCTTCCACGTAACCTAAGACTTGTCTTATCGGTGTCATTAGTCACCTCCCAACTAGTCAAATAATCAAATGTGTCTGACGCCATCGGATTCATTCTCATTAATGTCATGCAGCCATCATCCTAGGGGTTGACTCCTAAATGATATGTCCTCATTAATACTAACTCAAGTCACCATCATCTAAGGGTTTTGCACCTACACGTCTTCGCACCTCCATTCGCCAAAGACGTCCAAGCGTCTCCTCATCTCCTCTCACCAACGCCTTAGGCTCCAATACCATAATTACCCGTCTTTGCTAAAAACTCCTTAAAATGGCTCCTCACCTACCTCTTCTGCCCGTTCTGCATTCATTCCTTCTTCTCCGACGATCTTTTCCTTTTAATGAAAAAATATCATTTGCCATTATCTATTTGCATGTAAAAATTTAACCCTCTTAAGTGACATTGCATACTAACCCTACACACTAACACCACATATTGACCTTCCCCTTACTACTTAGTCATTTCTTCATCCAACAAACATTGCATACTTACCTCTCCCCTACTGCTTTTCAAGTCGGAACAAGGGCTTACATGTGCCTTGGTTAGGCAACATAAAGACACAAGGATTAGATCAAAGATTGAGTGATGGTATCTGAGCCAGACCAAGGGCTTATATATGCATTGGTTGAGCATAGGGAGAGCACTCGAGTTGGACCAATGGTTTATGGATGCCTTGGCTAGGCATAGGGATAGCACTAGGGTCAGACTAAGGGCTTCAATGCCTTGGCTAGGCATAGGGAGAGCACTCTGTCTAGACCAAATGCTTATGGGTGTCTTAGCTAGTTGAAGTGAAGAACTTGGACCAAACCAAGGACTTATGGGTGCCTTGGCTGGATAGAGTGAAGGCACTTAGGCTGGACCAAGGGCTTATGAGTGCCTTAGCTAGGCGGAGTGGAAGCACTCGAGCTAGACGAAGGGCTTATGGGTGCCTTGACTAGGCGGAGTGTAAGCCCTCGAGTCGCACTCAAGGACTTATGTGTGCCTTGGCTGGGCGGAGTGGAAGCACTTGTGTTAGACCAAGGACTTATGGGTTATGGGGGCCTTAGCTGGTCAGAGTGAAAGCACTCTAACTAGACCAAGGGCTTACAAGTGCCTTAGTTAGGTGAAGTGAAGGCATTCAGATCAGACCAAGGGCTTATGAATTCCTTGAATGGGCGGAGTGAAAACACTCGGATCAAATCAAGGGCTTACGGGGTGCGTTGGTGATGTGAGCAAAACATAGAGGGTTTTAAGAGTAGTTTTCGCTCACATCTCATTACATTTTACGTTTGTTTCATGCATATTTCACTTTGTTTTGCATGCATTTCAAATTTTCTGGTGCGGAGATATACTTTTTATACTTTTGTGTGCAGGATAACATTTCATGGGAAAATGGCGCATTTTTGGAGCAAAATGGAGCAATTTGTGGAGCATAGACCTTAGGGAACACGCACTGGCAATGTCCTAAGACTTGGGCATGTTTCTGAAGCGAAATAGATCAAAACGGAGGCTCCATAAAAAGACACGACCAGGCCGTGTGAAAACACATGACCGTGCCTTTTTTCTAGCTTAATTTTCAGCCGAGATTTCATCTGTTTTCCAGTCTTGCACACGGTCAGTGTGTGAAATTCACGGCCAGCAGGAAATAAGGATTTTCAAACATTTATGGAAAGCTGGAGCCGCCTCTATAGATAGGAAACTCATTCAAGAGGCGAGGGATCACGAGGAGCGCCCTAGGGCTCCCAAACCCTAGGGGAGGCACGATCACTGGACGCATACACCAAACCCTAAAAAGCTTCGGAAACTCACAACGAGGAGGAAGAATGCCGCCGGAGGTCCAAGTTCTGCACTTCAACGTCGGAGAGAAGGCCACATCGGCATTGTAACTTTTTGTTCTTGCATTTTATTTCTGATATATTCGAACATGAACATGTCTTGTGATTCTCCTCTTCTATCTATGGAGTAGTTCCTTCAATTCTAGGATTAGGGAGTAGCCTGTGTGCGCATGACATGTTGCTTCAAATTGAATTCTGTTTTTGAGTTTGAATTTGCAATTGGAAATTTTTTATACCGATATCTATGGGTATTTGATTTTCTACCTGCTGTGCTTAGGCGATACGAGGGGTGACAACCCTCGTATTTAAGATTTATGGGATTTATACAAGGAACCTAGGGGTAAACCTGATCTCCTATAATCATGGGTAGAAGGATATAATAGAACTGGAAATGGTTCATCGCAGGAATTGATTAGGCATCCTCGTACCGCTTATCCTGTTCTTGTAAGGTAGAGATAGCTCCCGATAGATGCGGTGGCTCATCGGGAGAGTGTATGATGTCCCTTCCACAAAACCATAGGTAGACGTTTAGACAACACCCAGTTGATAGCATGTTTTGTGACACACAAGTGAAATTGAAGTCCTAGAATCCCTTTTAAAGATCTCGTGGCAAGTTCCTTTCTTCCTCCGTGTGACACCGAACTAGAGTTTAGTCCACCGACAACCCTCGCAATCGCAACCCTTAGATTTGACTTCCGAACAATTTCACCCACTAAAAAATCGGTACTCGAATTTCAGTCCCTGTGGGATCGATAATCTTTTATTACTTGACGACATCCGTGCACTTTCGGGCGTTGAGCGCGAGCACGTGCTTCAAGCCCTCGATGGTCTCCGTCGCGAGATTTGAGATCGCGTTCACGTACATCAAGTTTTTTGCGCCGTTTTCGGGGACTGATTGATTCGATATCGAATCGAGAAGTGGATAACTGGATCGGACCTAGGATAAATTTACTTTTCTTGTTTTGTTTTATTTTATTTTAGTTTTGTTTATTCAATTTCTCTTTCCTTATTTATAATTTCCTGCATATAACGATGCATGTTTTTACTCATGATTATGGTCAATTTAATGTTGTAAGTTTTGGTAACATTTATTGTGAGGATTGTGGTGAAACATGACATACTATTAATAATTGTCCGGATATATTCAAACCTTCATAATTTGAACAAGAAGATGTCACCTACAATTACAACACGTGGCCACAAGATGATTCCTATTTATATAGTTATCACCATGGCTACTTAAACCCTCAATATTGTCTGGCTAAATCCCAACTGGAGCAAATGATGGAAGATTTCATTCAAACGCAACAAGCGGCGAATGCTGAATTTCGATGGCGACATTAGCAGACAGAGACTCAATATTGTTTCCAAAATGGAAACGAGAGCTATGAGTCACCATGCAAGTTTTATCTAGAACCAAGTCCCCACTTAGAAGCCCCGCTAGATAATTTTACTAGGGAATGCGAGGAGCATAGGCAACAATTTACGGAGATTATGGAACTAAATCTAGCAAGAGAAGAAACCAAACGACTAGAAGGTGACTTTAGTGACTGAATCACACCTAATAGGGTGGAGACTCACTTTGAGTGAACGGATGAGGAGGACGTAGATGACATTGGAAGTAAAGAAGGGCAATCCATTCAATCACCACTTGGAGAAGAACTTGAGGATTATATAATGGACACTTTAATCGAGGAGTGCATTGCTTCAATCAAAACACCTCCTAACCACAAGGATCTAGAAGAGCCTACTTTAATCCTCACTGAAATTTTAGTTACTAATAACGAACCCCTTTTAATGATTGATAATGATAAAATTTCAGTCGACATATTGGAATCTACTAATCAATCTTTTGGTGAAGATATTTGTGGTGAGTTATATTATTTACAGCATATGGATGGAATGAAATATTATGTTCAAACTCCTAAAAATTCTTTGAGGCTAAGCATGCTCAATCTCGAGCCAAGGAAAGTTGCTAACAAGTATCTTGCCTCTCCCCGAGCAAAATTTAAGGGATATAGTGATGGAGGACAAAAAGGCAAGAGGCGAAAAGTGAGCAAATATCTTGCTCCCCCACGAGCAAGATTCAAACACATCAAATGAAATGTAGGAATAATGTCGAGCTAAAAGACCTTAAACAAAGCGCGTCTTGGGAGGCAACCCAAGTTTAGTTTTTAGGATTTCTTTTTTATTGCATTCAATTTTTTGTAATTCGAATTTTGATTTATGGTATTTAGCATTTGTAGGTAAGGAAAGAACTTGCTAGGTAAAAACAAAAGTCATTTTAAGTTTACGTGGTGAAGTGAGTGAGAGAAATCAGACTATTGTGCACCACGAGAAAAAAAACAAAGGGCACACGACCAGGCTGTGTGTTTTCACACGGCCGTACCCTGACTTCTAGAGCCGCACACGGTCAGGCAGTGTGTTTTCACATGGTCGTGCCCTGACTTCCAGAGGCGCACACGGTCAGGCCATGTGATTTCACACGGCCGTGTCGTGCCCCCTAGTCCATGTGAAAAGCCTACACCTGCACCGTTTTCTTTTCCTACTTTTGAGCAGGATGCAGGTACTTCTTCCTACGATTTCTCGGAGTTCTGATCATGCCTCGATGACATATATGCCGAGCAGCAGACGCAGGGGCAGCGATGGGATGATCATAGCTCATATACGTAGGCGGAGTTTACAGGCTTACGGGAGCACTTCCAGTGGGCCGAGGACTTCTACGATGAGGCTCGTATTTACTTTCAAGAGGAGGAGACCACCTACCGCCAGGAGATGCGGTAGCATATGTGTGCTCAGCAGGCATAGTGGGCCCGGGAGGAGGAGCACAGAGCGGTCGTTACACCCACCATCTCTCAGATCGACCACATGTACATGTGGCATCAGCGGCTTAACACCAGGTTTTCCCAGGAGCCTGACATGCCGAGACTACCATACTTCCCACCTTGACTATAATATTAGAGGTATTGCTTCATATAAGTCTAGGGGAGGGACCCCAAGTTCTGATTTATTTTGTTTCTAGCAGTAGTTTCTTTCATGATATTTGCATTTTAGTTAGCATTCATTTGTTCATGCATAGGTTGTTCAATTTCTTTCAGCACTTAGTTTTTGCTATCTATAAGCTGCCTCAATAGTATTTTTAAAGTTACTTATATGAGTTGTTCCCATAGGCAGCTTAACTTCATTTATCTTTTGGTATTTTATTTTATTTGCTCTAATGAATATTCTAGACTTACACTGGTTAGCTTTTATTTTTACACATACACATGTTGAACATTCTGAAAGGGAGAATCTAGTATGTACCTAGTTATGATTCATCTTAGTAGTCTAGTACTTTGAAATCCATAGGTGACTCTAGGTTTAACATTTTAGTTACTGGAGATGCTTGGATTGTGTAAGCCCATTCGAAAAAATCAAAATCCCAGTGAGCAGAAAAATAAAAGAGAAAAAAAAGAGAGAGAGAAATGAAAGAAAAGAATATATATATATATATATATATAAATATATATATATATATATATATATATATATATATATATATATATATATATATATATATATATATATATAAATAAATATTATGAGGGATAAAAAATAATTGTCGTGGGTGGAAATGATGAGGTGCCCCTTTGAGACTGAGTTAAGTTACTGGGGAAACACCTACCAATTTCTCTCAATACCGAGCACGCCTTTGAGACTTTGTGCTAGATCTAGGGAACGACCTTCGCTTTGGGCAGGTAAGTGCCGAAGAGCCGGAGACCTTAGAAAAGCTATAGGATGACGACTTAACTCACCATGGAACGAGTATCCCTTAAGAATGATTCGCTTAGCACGAGCATGAGGAGCTAACTTAGTGAATTTTTAGAATATATTTATTTTGCTTTGATTACAAATACCACTTGATAAATTTAGTTAACATGCTAAGTATAGAACAATATCTTTTTAAAACTTCATGGCACTGAGGTTTGCTTGAGGACAAACAAAGATTTAGGTCTGGGGGAAGTGATGTGAGCAAAACATATAGGGTTTTAGGAGTAATTTTCGCTCACATTTCATTATATTTTATGTTTGTTTCATGTATATTTCACTTTGTTTTGCATGCATTTCATATTTTCTGGTGCGGAGATCTACTTTTTATACTTTTGTGTGCAAAATAGCATTTCATGGGAAAACGACACATTTTTGGAGCAATTTGTGGAGCACCGACCTTAGATAACACACACTAGCCATGTCCCAAGACTTGTGCATGTTTCCGAAGCGAAACGGATCAAAACGGAGGCTCCAGGAAAGACACGGCCAGGCCATGTGAAAACACACGACCGTGTCTTTTTTCCAGCTCAATTTCCAGTCGAGATTTCATCTATTTTCCAGCCTTGCACACGGCCAAGCCGTGTGAAATTCACACGGTCGTGTGGCGGCGCTGCGAATTCAAGGAAATAGAGTTTTTCAAGCATTTATGGAAAGTTGGAGCTGCCTCTATATATAGAAAACTCATCCAAGAGGCGAGGGATCATGAGGGAGCCGTCCTAGGGCTCCCAAACCCTAGGGGGGAGGCACGACAGTTGGGATGATACACCGAAGTCCTAAAAAGCTTCGGGAACTCGCAACGGAGAGGAAGAATGCCATCGAAGGTCCAAGTTCTGCACTTCAACACCGGAGAGAAGGCCACATCGGCATTGTAACTTCTTGTTCTTGCATTTTATTTCTGATATATTCGAACATGAACATGCCTTATGATTCTCCTCTTCTATCTATGGAGTAGTTCCTTCGATTCTAGGATTAGGGAGTAGATTTTGTGTGCATGACATGTTGCTTCAAATTGAATTCTGTTTTTGAGTTTGAATTTGCAATTGGAAATTTTTTATACCAATATCTATGCGTATTTGGTTTTCTACCTGCTGTGCTTAGGCAATACGAGGGGTGACAACCCTCGTATTTAAGATTTAGGAGATTTATACAAGGAACCTAGGGCTAAACCTGATCTCCTGTAATCGTGGGTAGAAGGATGCGATAGAACTGGAAACGGTTCATCGCAGGGATTGATTCGACATCCTTGTACCGCCTATCCCATCCTTGTAAGGTAGAGATAGCTCCCGAAAGATGCGGTGGCTCATCGAGAGAGTGTATGATGTCCCTTACACAAAACCATAGGCAGATGTTTAGACAACGCCCAGTTGATAGCATATTTTGCGACACACAAGCAAAACCGAAGTCCTAGAATCCCTTTTAAAGATCTTGTGGCAAGCTCCTTTCTTCCTCCGTGTGACACCGAACTAGAGTTTAGTCCACCGACAACCCTCGCAATCGTAACCCTTAGATTTGACTTCCGAACAATTTCACCCACTAAACAAATTGGTACTCGAATCTCAGTTCCTGTGGGATCGATAATCTTTTATTACTTAACGACATCCGTGCACTTGTGGGCGTTGAGCGCGAGCATGCACTTTGAGTCCTCGACGGTCTCCGTCGTGAGATTTGAGGTCGCGTTCGCATGCATCAGTTGGCTGGGTGGAGAGGAAGAATTCAAATCATACCAAGGGCTTATAGGTGCCTAGCTAGACAGAGTGGAAGAACTCAGGTCGAACCAAGGGCTTATGATTGTCTTGGCTAGGCATAGTTAAGGTACACAAGCCAGACCAAGGACATCTGGATGCCTTGGTTTGGCAGAGTAAAAGCACTTTAGTCAGACCAAGGACTTACGGGGTACCTTGGCTGGGTGGAGTAAAAGTACTCTAACTGAACCAAGGGATTATGGGGTGCCTTGACTAGGCGAAGTGAAAGTACTCAAGTTTAACCAAGGACTTATGGGTGCCTTGGTTGGGCGGAATGATGACACTCGAGCTAGACCAAGGGCTTACGGATACTTTGGTCGGATGAAGCACCATATTACTTCATTAAAATGACACTTCCATGACATAATTATTTCATGATAGAATATCATCAGTACACGTACCAAGGCACTCACCTACATTTATTCCCCCTCATCCTGAGGGAATCCTCTCTTCCCCCAATAAAGAACCATCATTGGTGCACCATATTCCATGGCCTCGGTAATGACCTGCCCACTTCCCCGGGCCAACACCTCCTCTACTGCTTTTTGGATCATCGAAGCCAATTGGCTATGAGTTATGATGATGGGAGCCTCCTCTTAAGCTGAGGCTAAAAGAATGAACTTCTTGCCATTGCATCATCTATGTCTCACTTAAATTTCCCACAAACGACACCAATGATGCAGTCAGTGGTTTGCCCTCTTTTGTCAAACCCTCTGACAAGAACTAGTTCGCTTGGCCACAACAAGATCCTATCCAAAATAAAAATAGTTAGAAGGCACTGGTGCCCCAGGAATGTTCCTCCGATTCTTAAGTCAGACAGGAGAAGAAAAAGAATGTAAGTTGAGTTTTTTGTAATTTTGTAATTATCTTCTGCCATTTGTTTGTCTCCATCTTTTATAAACTCTTTGACTCCTCACCCTTATTGTGTGCCTATTGGGCTACTTCCCACCCACACACCACTACGACATGTAATCACATCCATAATTCTGATTCCCTGAGCCCCAACTCTCCGAGTGTCGGTCCGAGACATGTCTTATCAATATCAAATAGTTTGTACTTCTATCGTATCTATTATCATTTCAATGATCAACTTCTTCCATAATGATATATGTACTATCTAGTATTATCATGATATCAACAAATTTCATTCTTTTAACTAGTTGAAGAAGAATTTGTAAATTTATAAAGCTGGGTGAACAAATTTTCCATCTTCAAGGGAAATGCTATTGTCTCCTATCAAATAAATTCCTAATTCCCCTTTGGGGCTTCCACTCTTATGTAAAGTTCTGGTTTTGATAATTTAAAATTGGGTGAATGATTTTAGAAATCAACACCACTATGATTTCTAAAATCAACACCACACCATGATGGTGCTAGTTTCTTTAGGTGTTGGTGATGATTTTTTAAAATGACCACCATAGTAATGTTGCATGTAGGTAAATGATAGATATAAGTTTAATTCAATTAAGAGTAACGAAAAGAGTTAAAAAAAAATATTGAAAGAGAAGAAAAAGTCAACTTTGGCAGAGGGGTAATGCAGGAATTGTGTGTGTCCTTTGGGAATTCTGAAACCAAGGTGCGTCTTTTGGACAATCCCAAACTTTAAATTCATCCTTTGGTAAATTGGCAAAGAAACAATATGCCTTGATATTTCTTGTAATTTTATGACTAACGAAGTTGTTCCATCCACCCTTTCCATCGAATGATTCTTTCCTTTACCGTTTCAAGCATAATCCATAAACAACATGTATTTTTTTTCTACGTGCAACTGTGAAGCATTCCATCAACTCTTATAGCGCTTTCCTTTTCAAAATTTGACTAGATCAATTTTGCTCTCAACACATTAGATTTACATCCACTACCCTATCGAAGGTGAGTTGATCTCTTTGGGGTAGCGATGATGGGGAGGAAGAAGAAATAGTCCGAGAAGGTCTTGCACTTTTACTACAATAGAGAGTTTGGCAATGAGAAGATTCTCATCCAACACCAAAAAGTCAAGCACTTCAAATGCTATGTTTGCCAAAAGAAGCTCTCCACCGCTATGGGAATGATCATCCATGTACTTCTGGTCCATAAAGAGACTATCTCCAACTAAGCATCCAACACTTATCAGGCTGACTATTAGAATTGGTCATATTATCTCTTTATGTTGCCGGTAAATTAAGTTAGATTGGCACTGTGCAATGTGTCAAGTGTGCAAGTGTAGGTTACTTGGCATTGAGTAAGTGCAATGAATGAAGTTGGATTGGGTCAAAATTCGCTGAACACTTGACAAATGAAAAGTTCAATAGTTTTAGGACCTATGCGCTCACTAGAGGGGGGTGAATAGCATCATTCGTCATATGATGGAATTGATCGTGTGCTTGTCTACAACACGTTAGTACGCAGCGGAATATATAAAAATAAAATAGACAAACACACAATACACACAAATACACAAGACAACTGATATAAAGTGGTTCAAAACCATAGGGTTCTTACTCCACGGATTGGGTTTGAAAGAGCCCTAGCGATGTAAACACACACCACTAATCACAAATACTCTTTCTCGACAATAAATCAGAGGCAGAGAAACCTATTACAATGATTACAATAGTAATACAAAGTAAAACAAGCAAATACAAGATGAATATACAAAACAACGTAAAGAAAACTTTACAACTATTGCTTTGGAATGCTTGCTTATTGATTGCTTGAACCGTGCTTGAAGACCTTGATTTGCACCAGCAAATTGCCTCAAAGATGCTTAAGAAATCATTGCCAAATCCTCCCATTCGAGCTGCCATTATAACTTGCACTCGGGCTATTTTCGTGCCTAGCAGTCGACTGCCAAAAGCCCCAGTTTGAATGCCAACACTGTTGTTGTAAGACAACGGCTTGATTCACACTGGAAAAGTTCCAATGAATCACTTGACATTCGACTACCAACATCGCTAGTTGACTGCCAACGCCCGTAGCCGACTACTCAGTCGGCTACCAAGCGTTTTGTGCTCGCGATATCAAACCATTAGTGGACTGCCATCTATGGCAGTCGACTAACATCAGTCAACTGCTCCAATGAGCAGTGGACTGCCAAGGCTTTTTCAGCCCTAAATCGTAGTCGAGCACTAGTCGACTCACAATAACTAGTCATAATCCCGATCATTCACGAGGGTCGACTCGGTTGCCAAGTGTCAAGCACTTGATCATTCGACTGGTATAAATCCCTGGTCAACCAATAACCTCAAACATGAGGTTTAACTCCAAGTATGGTGCCCCCATACTTGCTAGACCACCCTTTGCCTAGACCTAAGCCTTATAGCCATCTCCGTCAGCCTTGTGCCTATCGGATCCCTCCAAGTCATTCATGACTTGTTCATCCATACGGTAGCCTTCAGGTGCTTCCATCGGCTATTGTCATGCTAACAGTGTCTACACCGCCAAAGCACATTGGACTCACGCTATCAAGGCTCACGCTTGTAATTTACACAGGCAACTATTAGACTTATGCTGCTAAGACTCTACCCTTGGACTTTACGCCCCCAATATCACCCCTTGAACTTCCCAAATGCCAAGTACCCATGACTTAGACTTTCATCGCCAAGACTACAGACTTACGTGGCCAAAACTACACCCTTGGACTTTCCATGTCAACTCCATATTGGACTTTCCAATTGTTAAGACTCAATCTTGGACTTTCCCTTACCAAGACCCATGCTTGGACTTTTCATGCCAAGTACACAAGACTTGGACTTTCCCAAATGCCAATTGTCCCACTTGGACTTTCCATGCCAAGTACCCATGACTTGGACTTTCTTCATCACATGGTCAACCCTAGTCAACCATCAAAATACCCCTCGAGTCAAACTCGAGTTCGGTCAATTATGACCGCACTAACAATCTCCCCAAAACATTGTCAAACATCAATGGAAAATATCAAAACACTACTCGAGTCAAACTCGAATCCGGTCAATCATGACTTGGGTTGATTGCACCAACAATCTTTCCCTTTTTGATGTTTGACAAAAACCAAACACCTTTGAGTTTGGCCACCTGACTCAAATCTCCTTACTAATTGTCCCAAATTGGTAATCCCATAATTTTCCCATAACTTCTTCCATTAATTCTCCCCCATTTTGACATACATCAAAAAGGTTCTTCCCAGGGAGGTCAATGTCTCATATCCCAATGAGATCTTACAATCTCTCCCTTTGGTCCAAAAACACCTAGGATGCCTTTACTCTTCCTAGTGATAAGTCTCATATCACTTAAGAGAGGCTTCCTATAAACTCACTCAATTTTCAAATTGGGCAACTCACATTCCCATTTCCCCCCCTCATGAGGAAGAACACATCCATCATCCCATGATGGATACCTCCTCCTAAAGGCTTGCTCCACCTTGACCATTGCACCAACAATGTCATTGGAGAGTCCCTAAGCCTATAGGAACACTAACCCATCAAAATTTAGGACAAAAGTTTAAACATGAACTCTCACACACCTTAAAATTGATACAACACCCAAACAACTCTCCTAATCCATATCCAATGGATTTTCACCCTTTCTAATGCTTTCCAAAGTATATCCTAGGGTTAGAAGCAGTTAGGGTAACCTAACATAGTTTAAATCAGGCTAAACAAATCTTATTTACCCGAAATCAACTCTGGCAATCAACTCTACAATACCAAGAAATCGTTGTTGACGCTACCGATCATATAGCAAGTAATGATCGATAACTGCAAAATGTAGTTTTTCAGCTTTCAGAATGAATTTCGATAATACATAAGTAACTATACGTATTTTGAAAAATCATGAAACTTCATACGTATAATACTTATAACAAATACAATGGGTGAAAAATATTTGAAAAATAATTTACCCATAAAATAGTGAGTTTGGTACAAAGTTCAAAAATGAGAAAAACTTCATTGTTTTGAGCTCACTTTGTATCAACATCATCAATGGTGATTTCTATCAAAAGATAGACTACACCAAAAATTTTCAAAATGATTTTGAAAAAGTTTTAAAACCTTATATTGAACCATGGTCTATGGGCTTAATGCACATGACTTGTACACAAGCTTTCCTCATGATTCATCTATGGTATAAGTTGAGTTTAAGTTCATCTAGATGCTATGCACCTTAAACTTAACTCATTTTCTAGCATCTCACATGTGTCTAGGGCGTTTGAAAACACACACATGTCAATTTGATGTGAGATGTGAGTTTTGATTATCCTAATCTAGGGTTTCATACATTTTCTAGGGCAACACTACTTGATTCCCTTATACATGGAACTTCAAGTCATGTCATAGTCCTTAAATCAATTTTAATTACTTTAAATACATAAATGATGACATAAATAAATATAACCAATGATCATGATGTCATGACATATGATATAATCTAAATATACATGAAATTTAACCTTAATCCTAAGCATGATCATGACATATTATATAATTAAAAGTAGATATGATATCATGACATGGTATACGACAATAAAAACATGGCAAATAAAATATAAGACATAGAAATACCTAAATTTTAATATTTGTTGTCATTTATTATGATTAAATTCATTTTTCCATGTTACCATTTATCTCCCAAGTGTGTCAAAAACCCAAAATGACACACTATATCCTCTAACCCTAATTGTGCCAATTTGATTGATTTTTTTTTCAACTTCCATAAATTATATTGGCACATCCCAAAAACCTTTAGGATATAAAAATCATCCTTATTTCCAAAGTACCCATTACCTTGGAAATGACCTAAAGTGTCACCTTTATCATGGTTAGGTTAACTACCTATCCATTCAAGGTTGGCACACCTAAACCCATTTAGCGTGAATCGATCAAGCTCTTAGAAACTCAAAACCTATTGGAGCTCCCTGGGTTTACTAGGTATTCCATAGGGATAACTTCCCTAGATACCCTCCTAATGACCCTCCTAGGTTTAGAAGCCTTTGTCATTTGGGTCTTGCCTAAGTTAGCTCTAGGAGTAACTCCCCTTGTAACCTTCTTAGTGGCTTCCCTAGGTTTCCTTGAAACCCTAGCCACTAGGCACCTAACTTAGTCAACCTTAGGAATGACTTTCCTATTAACCTTAGTTTTCCTAGACCTAGATTTAGTTCCATAATCGAATGGAACATTGTGATAAGTCTTTTTGGGCTTGAGCTTGCCCTTGAATGGTTCTTGTTTCCTAGGCTTTTGACTATTTGACTTTTGCATTGATTTTGCATAATCCTAAGAGTCTTTTCCATTTTCTCAAGCCTTGACCTCAAGGCTTGGTTCTCCAACTCCAATTTCTCTAATTTTGTGAGCCCATTGTTTGTTTGAATTGAATTCTTGGAGTTAAAGCCTAGATGGTTCTCTATCTTCCTAATACTTTCCTTAGGTAAAATTATTTTAGGGACATTAGTCCCAAATTTCTCCTTATTCCTAAGGTTGACATGTTTAGCTTCTAAACAATAAAATCTATTATTTCTACTAGCAAGCTTTTCATGATGAATTGCAAGTGAATTAAAAGCATGCTTTTTCTTATAAATTAAAGAAGGTGCATTAATAAATTTTACCTTAGGGTTTGCCTTAGAAGCTCCCCCTACATGTGATGCTCTTTCTTTTCTCTTAGGGCATTGACTTCTATAATACCCCTTTTGATGACACTTGAAGCATGGTACATGCTCCTTGCTTTGCTTTTTCTCATGGGGGCACCGACATCCTTGACTTTTTCGTTGACTTTTGGTGTCGGAGGAGCCTTCTTGACTCTTTTTGGACACTTACTCTTGTAATGTATGGCTTCCCTATACTCAAAGTATATGCTATGAATTTTATTTTTAATCAAAATGCTTGAGTTACCTAGGTCATCGATGGATGTTTGGGCTTCTTCATCTCTTCCGGAAGTTGATGGTATTTCTTGATTTTGCTGTTGTTCCGGAGTAGATGGTCTCTCCTCCCTCTCAATTCTAGAGGTTGAGGGTTCTTCCAATTCTACCTCTTCCTTGGACGTTGATAGCCTTTCAACCTCCAATTCTTCTACCTCTTCTTCCTCCTCGGTTGTCAAACACTCCTCCACCTCCGAATCCTCACTTTCTTGTGAGGATGAGCTTTCTTCCTCTTCTTCAGGATCTCTTTCTAATTGAGCCAATGATGGATCTTCATGATATTTTGCCAATTTGCTCCATAGCTCCTTGGCATCTTTACAATCCCCTATCTTGATCAAAATGTCATTAGGGATTACATTAAGCAAAATACCCTACCTTATTGTTTATATTGAAGTAACGGAGTTGTTCTTGACTCTAATTTTTCTTCCTTCTTCATCATTTGGGGTATCAAATCCTACCATCACACTTATCCAATTATCATAATCACACATTAAAAAAATACATCATTTTACCTTTCCAATATGTGAAGTCTTCATGGTCGAAGGAAGGTGGAATATTGATGTCATCACCCAATCTCTCATTGAGCTCCATTTCCTCTAGCACTTTTGCTCTCTAGGATGCGAAATCGGTGAAGAGCGACCCGCTCTGATACCATTTGTTAGGACCTATGCACCCGCTAGAGGGGGGGGTGAATAGCATCATTCATCGTATGATGGAATTGATCACGTGCTTGTCTATAACACATTAGTATGCAGCGGAATATATAAAAATAAAATAGACAAATACACAATACACACAAATACACAAGACAACTGATATAATGTGGTTCGGAATCGTAGGGTTCCTACTCCACGGATTGGGCTCGAAAGAGCCCTAGCGATGCAAACACACTCCACTAATCACAAATACTCCTTCTCGACAACAAGTCGAAGGCGGAAAAACCTCTTACAATGATTACAGCAGTAATACAAAGTAAAACAAGCAAATACAAGATAAATATACAAAACAACGTAAAGAAAAATTTACATCTATTGCTTTGGAATGCTTGCTTGTCGATTGCTTAAATCGTGCTTGAAGACCTTGATTTACACTAGCAAAATCGCCTCAAAGATGCTCAAGAAATCACTGCCAAAACCTCTCCTTCGAGCTGCCTTTATAACCTGCACTCGGGCTATTTTCGTGCCTGGTAGTCAACTGCCAAAAGCCCTAGTTCGACTGTCAACACTGTTGTTGTGAGACAACGACTTGATTCATGCTGGAAAAGTTCCAACGGATCACTTAGCAGTCGACTATCAACATCGCCAGTCGATTGCTAATGCCCATAGCCGACTTCTCAATCGGCTACCAAGCGTTCTGTGCTCGTGACATCAAACCATCAGTTGACTGACATCAGTCAACTGCTCCAATGAGTAGTCGATTGCTCCAATGAGCAGTTGACTGTCGAGGCTTTTTCGACCCTAAACCGCAGTCGAGCACTAGTCGACTCACAGCAGTCTAACTGGTCATAATCCCAGTCGATCACGAGGGTCAACTCGCTAACACTTGACCATTCAACCGGTATAAAGCCTCGGTTAACCGATAACCTCAAACATGTGGTTTAAACCCAAGTATGGTGCCCCCATACTTGCTAGACCACTTTTAGCCTAGACCTAAGCCTTCTAGCCACCTCCGTCAGCCTCGCGCCTATCGAATCCCTCCAAGTCATTCATGACTTGTTCATTCATACGTTAGCCTTCAGGTGCTTCCATCGGATATTGTCATGCTAACGGTGTCTACATTGCCAAGGTACATTGGACTTACACTGCCAAGACTCACACTTGAACTTTATGCCGCCAACCATTGGACTTATGCTACCAAGACTCTATCCTTGGACTTTACACCATCAATATCACCTCTTGGACTTCCCAAATGCCAAGTACCCATGACTTGGACTTTCATCGCCAATACTACACCCTTGGACTTACGTGGCTAAGACTACACCCTTGGACTTTCCATACCAACTCCATGTTGGACTTTCAAATTGCCAAGACTCAAGCTTGGACTTTCCCTTGCCAAGACCCATGCTTGAACTTTTCATGCTAAGTACATAAGACTTGGACTTTCCCAAATGCCAAGTGTCTCACTTGGACTTTCTATGCCAAGTACCCATGACTTGGATTTTCTTCATCACATGGTCAACCCTAGTCAACTATCAAAATACCTCTCGAGTAAAACTCCAGTCCGGTCATTCATGACCTTGGTCGATTGCACCAACAGTCTCCCTAAAACATTGTCCAACATCAAAATACCACTTGAGTCAAACTTGAGTCCGGTCAATCATGACCTGGGCTGATCGCACCAACAAATAGATGTTGGAAGATATAAGAAATATAATGTTCAAAAGGTTGGGGAAAGTCAATAGATGTTGAGATATAAGAAGTTATAGTAGGTCAAAGTTAATTGGATATTTGACACGTGAGAAGTTTTGAAGGTAAACACTTTTGGAAAGTAAGTTGTGAGAGTATATGAGCTACCTGTATTAGGTGCAGGCTCGATCAAGAAATAAGTGTTTTATGGTGGCAATCAATGATTTAATCAATTGAGGGTTATAAATAGTTGACTGATTTGATGAGTCAACTCTAGAGTTGATTCTAGACTTATTATTCACAGACCATTAAGTTTTATTTTGGGTTATATCCATTAAATGGCAATTTAGCCTATGAATGAAAAGTTAGTGGTCCCCTCGGGATGACCCGTTAGCTAAAGCAATGCGGATATGCTCTAAAGAAGGCAGGGGTCAAAACTCGACAGAGGTCTAAAACTTTCCCTGGGCTCATAACAACCCTTCACTATTCTGACCAATAGGTCAAGGGACATAACCCTCCTCTGCCCCCCTCCCCCTCCTGTGTGATTTACCACCCTTCACCATAACCAAAGGACCGGTGATGAGGGGCACCGGGCACAAGCGTAATCATCTTTTTCTCTAAAGAAAAGTGAGTTGATCAAGCGGTCGACTAGAGTGAAGTCTCTTGTGAATAGAAAGGTTTTGTTTCAAAATAAGTCAAATAAATTTTGAAATAATCAATGGATATTAGGATAGTCTATTGAGTAATCAATTAAGACTCCCAGACATAGAATAGTCGATTGAAGCAATTTAATTCAATGACTAATGGGTTAAGTTAAAATTTTCAAATTCATATATTATATCATTTAAATTGGAACTTATCTATAATAGTCACATGTGTAAATTGGAGTCGATTGAGAACATTTAGAGCAAGTTATGAGGATATTGGATCGATTGAATCTATGATTATGCGGAAGTCACGTTTGTGTTATTATCTAGAGAAATCAATCGGCAAGTGTTAGATTTGATTGATATATACAATAATATATTCAAAAGATTTGAGTAAATTGAGGATGACGATTGGTGAGATACATCCTCCATTATCAAAATCCGATGTCATAAAGGAGTCAATCGATATTAATTTAGAATGGTAAATAAAATTTATTCATGGTTGTTTGAAGGGCTAGCTATAAAAGGAGATATAAGGAGAGCTCAAATAAACGATGATTTTTTGACAATAAACTTCTTTCTCACTTATCTTTCCATTGTAAATTTGTATTTAACTATTGTCCTTTCTCAAATTTGAATTTTAAGATTAGGATAATTACTTTCAAATTTTGTATATATTTTTTTTTGTTGCAGAGCTTTTTGATGCAATATTTATTATTCATATTGTAAAAGCTTACAATTATACATAACACTAATCAAAATAGAAAATATTAAGCCTAACTTAGATGTTTAGTTTTTTTTTTGTCAAGTACATCAAATCTATTAATGTATTTGCAGTTGTAGTTTAGAAATAAAATCAATAGGTTTTAATTTAATAATTAACTTTGAGTTTCGTGATTTATCAAATTAATTTACGGATTTCATCATCATTTATCCGACACTTGATTTCCAATTTATTCTTCTTAAATATGCTATTAAACTTTTTTTTAAAAAAAAATCCTAAAACAAATTTAAAAAACTAACAAATTTTCTTTAGGAGCGAAAATATACATCATTTCCAATGATAAAAACTAGTGAAGAGAATTTTTAGATTTTACTATGTCACATCAAAAATAAATAAAAAATCTTTCAATAATTTCTTGATAGATTTTACTATTTTTTTACATACCATTCTTGAAATATAATATAAAATAATTAATTATATCATAATTAATAAATTATTTTTTTCACTAATCATTGTTCAATTATCTTTTTTATTTTATTTTATTGGAATTATTTTAATTTTTTAAAAAAATTAATGAGGAATGACTCCCATTTTCACAAAAGATTTAAACTGCTCTCAAAATTTATAAAAAAAGATGGATGCTCTTATGTTAGCTCGAAATTTTACAAAAGGTAAATTGATGACTAAATTACATAAAATTCAATTAGATAAAATTTGAGACAGAAATATCCGTTATAATTATGTTAATTGACTTAAATCATTAAGCTTTCTAATCGCAGTAGGATTTGGCGGCCCAATCAACGACGTTAATTAACCCTTGATTTAAGTTTTGATTAAGCTCGTTTATCATCATTTATATCCCCTACTAATTCGGCCAGCACCAACTAAACTAATTCTGTTAATTATTTGGCGGATTCTCTCTTTGATCTTGCTCTATTTAAATTCCTCCTTCCTTTCAATTTTCGCTCCAACTTCAAATCAATCTCTCTTCTCCTTTCATTTTCTAACTTCATCAACCTCATGGCTGCAGTTGTCCACTACAACATGCTAATTTCCTCCTCTTCCGCCGCCAGCAGAGTCGAGGTTCGCTCCGTCTGGGCTCATAACCTCGACGAGGAGTTCGCCCTTATCCGCTCCGCCGTTCCGTTCCATCCCTTCGTCGCATTGGACACCGAGTATCCTGGCGTCGTCGTCACCTCCGAAGGTTCCTATTGCACCCTCACCCTCCCCCAACGCTACGACTTGATCCGCGCCAACGTCGACGCCCTCCGCATCGTCCAGGTTGGCCTCACCCTCTGACGCCGCCGGCAACCTCCCATGTGCCCTCTGCATCGACGGCACTTACGTGCGTTATGTGTGGGAATTTAATTTCCGCGACTTCGACATCAGCCGCGACCGTTACGCCCCTTCCTCCGTCGAGCTGCTGAAGGCTAATGGCATCGACTTCCAAAAGAACCAAGCATGGGGCATCGACTCTGGCCGATTCGCTGCGCACTTGGCGACCTCCGGCTTGCTTTCCTTTGGCCACTTTTCTCCCGTCTCCTGGGTTACCTTCCAAGGTGCCTACGACTTCGCGTTCCTAGTAAAGGTGCTCACGCGCGATTGCAAGTTACCGACAACAGTTCGTGAGTTCTTGGAGATCGTTCGCTTCTTCTTCGGCAACAAGGTGTTCGATGTGAAGCACCTGAGCAAGCATTGTCGTGGGCTTTACGGTGGATTGGAGCGGGTGGCCTCTGCCGTCAAAGTTGAGCGAGCAGTGGGCTCTCGACATCAATCCGGCTCAGATAGTTTACTAACTTGGCAAGTGTTCTACCAAATCGCTTCTCAAGTGAATCCGGAACTCATCTACCATCCAGAGCACATGGGAGCACTCTACGGACTCGAATTATCAAACTAATCAAGTGGCTTTTGCTTTTTTGCCGTTCGTGAATTCTTGGACCTTGTTCGCTTCTTCTTCGATCGGCAAGAGTGTGTTCGATGTAAAGCGCCTGAGCCATGGGTTTTATGGTGGATTGAAGCGGGCAGCCTGTGCCGATTCCATTCAAGTTGAGTGAGCAATGGGCTTTGGATATCAGTCCGGCTCTGAGTGTTCTATTACATCGGTTCTCGTATGAATCCGAAACTCATCGACTATCCAAAGCATAGCGCATTGGAGCACTCTTTGGACTCAAGCTACAGTAGTTTAATAATTGAGTAGCAATTTTTTTTTTCTTTTGGAAATAGTATATTTTGTTACCGGTTAAAATTAATTGGAAGAAAAAATGTTTATGATTATTTTTAGTTTTATTTTTTTCTCATTTATTTTGATAATTTTCAAGATTGTTTAATATAAGTATATATAAATATACTTCATATATATTTTGTCAAAGTGTTGATTGTTTTAGTAGTTTTAAGAAATGCAATACCTCAAATGATGCAAGGTATTTGGATATCATATCAAATTTCTCTATCTACCATTTAGTTTTTTGTATTTAAAAAGGGAGTTAACAGGGCATAATAAAGTTCAGTTGTTTTACACTTCCATTAGAATCCCTTCGCTTTGGTCGTAGAAGATGTTTGGTGCTGCATTCGATGTTCTACGTTCTTTTATTTCTAATTAGATTATGTTTTGGTGCATTTGTTGTGTAACGCTATTACTATTGAGAAATTTCAAATTGGATTTGGGAGTATTTTTGATAGTTTATTTATGTATATACTATTTTGGATCGTCTGTCACTTTTGTTCTGCTTATATGTCTTGTAGCCTGAATTCTAACTTAGCTTTTACTTGGATAAGCTTTTTGGGTTCTGCATTTATTTATCTAGAGTATTGTTTATCACAGTTAATCGTAGGTTCTCTTAATTTGTCCACAAGGTTGCCCATTGTGCCATTGTATTTTTTTAGTATTTGATACATATTACATGTTCTCTCATCAGATTAAGCAAATAAATTGTCAATATATTTTTTTATAATTTAGATATCCAAATCTTCCATACGATAAGTCTCGGAAAACGGATGGTCTGATCCTATAAAAACTTTCATCGGTCACTAGAGTAAATAGAAAAGTGCACATAACAAAAACTCCAATGTCCTAAGGTTTATCACTCTGTTGAAAAATTCATGTAGTGCACCACAGTTGGAGATTGAATCCTAGATGACTGGATGAATGCAAAAACTCTTTACCGCTACACCATAGCCTTCAAGGCAACTGTAAAATTTTTTTTACTAGCACCAAGAATCCAAACCTTTGGCCTGATTAATTCTGAGAATAACTAGTCTAATCCTACGAATGTTTGAAGAGACACTAAGTAACCTCTAGGAGCGATATGCTTCGCCGACCACTAAGTTAAATTAGGAAAGTGCTCACGGCTCAATAGCTAAGTCCGATGACATAGTTGCACTATCCTTTTAAGGTAGATCGAACACCGAAGATGTACTCCATCCGAGAAGTCAAATTAAACTCCCGATCAACACCCGACTCAGGGTCGTCTTCCTAAATTTTTCCTAATTAAATTGAGAGTCGAACTTATTCTAACAGAGGATTTAATTGCGCTATCTTGTGAGAAGTCGCCTCCTGAGATAATTGCATGTCAATATTCTTTGGACCATGATCACGTTGTTTTGTTTTACCTTAAATTATCCCCTAGTGTGTTTTGCATAACATTCATTTCAAATTTTGAACAATACTCAAATGCATGTCTCACCACATGATTTTGTCTTGCGATATGTATAGCAATGGCTAGAGATGATATTAATGTTGGAATTGTAAATGATGCCCTCATTTATGATCTTATTAATTAGATAAAAGTTATTTCGATGCATAAAGCACCCATTTATCAATGTGATGTCCAAAAAAATAAGAATTGAATGACATTGAATCTATTATATGTAATTTTATCTTGTGTCATAAAAAATTATTTTCAAGACTCAAATCCATAGTCTCAAAATCTTATTGATTAGGTGTTTTTGAAAAATTGTAATCAAAGATTTAGAGGAGAGAGAGCTCAAAATATTTGACTTTATTTGTTGAAGAATAAAAATGCTAAAAATTTATTGAGTACATAACTAATTAAACATTGAAAAAAATCAAATTATGTGACATAAATTTTTTAAATAATTTAATATAAAATACACTGACCTATTTATGTATTTAATTTATATTATTTATTTAAATAATATTTTTATTAATAATATTCCAAGTGCAAATTGGATCGTGTGATTAAATTATTTTTAATATTGTAGTTTAATTTTTAAAAATAAAATTTTTAAAAATATAGGAAATTTTTGAAGAATTTTCTATTTTTTCAACCCCCCACCCCCTTCCTTTCTTTCCCCTTTCAAGCATAATCCATAAACAATATGAATCTTTCTATGCGTGCAACTGTGTAACATTCTATCAACTCTTATAGCGTCTTCTTTTTTCTAGATTCGACGAGATCAAAAAATCCTAATCCAATTTTCTCCTGACGCATTAGATTTACATCCACTATCCTATCATAGGTGTGTTGATATCCTTGGAGCAACGATGATGGGAAGAAAGAAGAAACAATCTGAGAAGATTTGGTGCATTTACTATAATAAAGAATTTGACGATGAGAAGATTCTCGTCCAATACAAAAAAAAAACAAGAGCTTCAAATGTCATTTCTACCACAAGAAGCTCTCCACCACTAGGAGAATGACCATCCACGTAATTCAGGTCAATAAAGAGATCATCTCCAAGAAGCATCCAATCCTTGTCAGGCTGACTATTGTAATTGGTCATATAATCACTGTATACTGTCAATAAATTAAGTTAAAGTAATAGACTAATAGTGATGCAGTGTGTCAAGTATGCAAGCGTAAGTTACTTGGTATTAAGTAAGTGCAATGATTCTAAATAGTTTTTTTTTAAATTAGTGAAATAGGAGTATTACTCAAAATCAGAATAGTAAGAAAGTATTGTTTGATCACTTCTACCAATTTAAAGTCTCTATTTTGATTCATTTTAGGAAGGATTTTTTTATACCTTATATTATCTCCATTACTAATCTTTTATTGTACTTTTGTGTTCCTAATTGTCTACTAATATTTGATTGATCTACGACATATTAATAAATACAAGACAATAATGAAAATTCCATATAGTCAGATCTTTTATACCCGCTTCGAGATATGACAATGAATCTTAATTTTGGGGTAACCTTTTTACATGACTTATATTTACTTCAATTTTATTCTTGTACATATGAAGTGAGATTTTATCTTCTTATTATAAATTTCTAAGTTGTTTTGTTTCACTGATATAACTGTTTGATTTAACTCATTGACCTGAGTCATGAATAAAAAAAATCCATTAAATTCATTCCACTTTTTTCTTAGAAATAAAGGAAAGAAGCATAAATTTAATACTTAACGAATAACACTAAGAGATATTGATAATACACATAAAGTTAATGGTATTTCAACTAGTGAATTGAGCAGCAACTAACAACTCACAGACCATCTAAAAAAAAATATTTATTATTCGATCCATACCCTGAAATAAGAATCCCGATAAGAGCAATACTTGAAATGGCGATCCATAATAACTACTATAGACGATCTAATACTAAACAAACAAACATCTCCTTTGGATGGAGAAGATCTTCTTTTAAAATTAGTTTATTTCCATATATCAAAGCTTGAAAAAATTTAAGGGGCCAGCATATATTGTTGCAGTGCTATAGATATTTCTCTTTCCAACCACAAAATTACTAGTACACCTATTGCAATTCCAAATATAAGGATTAAAATGGGTAAAAAAAAGTTAATATGAGCTTATAGATATCTTTTAAGGATTCCGATGTAGAAAAAGAATTGATAATGATGTGGTTAAGAGTTAGTCTTCTTTTGTCGAACCCTCCAGCGAGAGCTGATTCGTCTGACCACAATAAGATCCTATCTAAAATAACATTGGTCAAAGAGCATCGGAGCTTCAACAATGTCCTCCGATATTCAAGTCATGATAAGAGAAGAAGAAAAAAAGAAGAAGAATATAAGTTGACTTTTTTTGCAATTACACTCAATTTCCCTGTCTCCCTCTTTTATAGACTCTCCAACACCTCACTCTTATTGCGCACCTCTTGAGCTACTTCCCACTTGCACACCACTATGGCACGTAACCACATCCATACACACACCCTTCTAGCATGTGACCACCCCTTCACCCCCACTCCTCCACGTAACCATGTCCATCAGCTATCACACTCCTTTATTGTCATCATCCCCTCTGCATATATCTTTGTCGAGGAATAGTCAGGGCAAAGTTATGTTGACCCCGACTTCTAAGACTTCATGGTCCCACCTCTCCTGCTTTCTCAATTTCTCAAGTTCTTGACTCCTTAAACTCCTGCCTCCTAGGTCACCCAACTTCGCAATATCCTAACTTTTCGAGTTCCCATGGGCCTCTCAGCTCCACTCCATAATCCTAATGCCCCAAGCCCCGGCTCTCCAAGTGTCAGCCTGAGATTTGTCTTATTGGTGTCATTAGTCACCTCCCAACTAGTCAAACAATCAAATGTGTCTGACGTCATTGGATTCGTTTTCATTAATGTCATGTTGCCATCATCCTAGGGTTTGACTCCTAAATGATATGTTCTCATTAATACAAACTCAAGTCACCATCATCTAAGGGTTTTGTGCCTACACGTCTTCGCACCTCCATTCGCCAAAGATGTCCAAGAGTCTCCTCATCTCCTCTCACCAAAGCCTCAGGCTCCACAACCATCATTACCCGTCTTTGCTAAAAACTCCTTAAAATGGCTCCTCACCTACCTCTTCTGCCCGTTCTGCATTCATTCCTTCTTCTCCGACGATCTTTTCCTTTTAATGAAAAAAATATCATTTGCCATTATCTATTTGCATGTAAAAATTTAACCCTCTTAAGTGACATTGCATACTAACCCTACACATTAACACTACATATTGACCTTCCCCTTACTACTTAGTCATTTCTTCATCCAACAAACATCACATACTTACCCTACTATTTTTCAAGTCAGAACAAGGGATTAAATGTGCCCTAGTTGGACAATATAAAGACACGGATTAGATCAAAGGCTGAGTGATGGTATCCGAGCCAGACCAAGGGCTTATAGATGCATTGGTTGAGCATAGGGAGAGCACTCGGGTTGGACCAATGGTTTATGGATGCCTTGGATGGGCATAGGGATAGCACTAGGGTCAAACTAAGGACTTCAATGCCTTGGCTAGGCAAAGGGAGAGCACTCTGTCCGGACCAAATGCTTATGAGTGTCTTAGCTAGGTGAAGTGAAGACACTTGGACCAAACCAAGGACTTATGGGTGCCTTGGCTGGACAGAGTGAAGGCACTTATGCTGGACCAAGGGCTTATGAGTGCCTTGGCTAGGCGGAGTGGAAGCACCCGAGCTAGACGAAGGGCTTATGGGTGTCTTGGCTTGGAGGAGTGTAAGCCCTCGAATCAGACCAAGGACTTATGTGTGCCTCGACTGGGCGGAGTGGAAGCACTTGGGTTGGACCAAGGGCTTATGGGTTATGGGGGCCTTGGCTAGTCAGAGTGAAAGCACTCTAACTAGACCAAGGGCTTACAAGTGCCTTATCTAGGTGGAGTGAAGGCACTCAGATCAGACCAAGGGCTTATGGATTCCTTGGATGGGTGGAGTGAAAACACTCGGATTGAATCAAGGGCTTACGAGATGCCTTGGATGAGCGGAGTTAAAAAACTCGGGTTAGACCAAGGTCTTACGAGGTGCATTGGCTGGGCGGAGGGGAAGAATTCAAATCAGACCAAGGGCTTATAGGTGCCTAGCTAAACAGAGTGGAAGCACTCAGGTCAAACCAAGGGCTTATGATTGTCTTGCCTAGGCATAGTTAAGTTACACGAGCCATACCAAGGAAATCTGGATGTCTTGGTTAGGTGAAGTAAAAGCACTCTAGTCGGACCAAGGACTTACGGGGTGCCTTGGCTGGGCAGAGTAAAAGTACTCTAACTGAACCAAGGGATTATGGGGTGCCTTGACATTTATTCCCCCTCATCCCGGGGGAACCCTCTCTTCCCCCAATAAAGAACCATCATTGGTGCACCGTATTCCATGGCCTCGGTAACGGCCTGCCCACTTCCTCGAGCCAACACCTCCTCTACTGCTTTTTGGATCATCGAAGCCAATTGACTATGAGTTATGATGATTGGAGCCTCCTCTTAAAATTTGAGGCTAAAAAAGCAGACTTCTTCATCATCTACGTCTCACTTAAATTTCCCACAAACGACATCAATGATGCAGTCAGTGGTTTGCCCTCTTGTGTCAAACACTCTGACAAGAACAAGTTCGCTTGGACACAACAAGATCCTATCCAAAATAACAATAGTCAGAAGGCACTGGTGCCCCAGGAATGTTCCTCTGATTCTTAAGTCAGACAAGAGAAGAAAAAGAATGTAAGTTTAGTTTTTTTGTAATTTTGCAATTATCTTTTGCCATTTGTTTGTCTCCATCTTTTATAAACTCTTTAACTCCTCACCTTTATTGTGTGCCTCTTGGGCTACTTCCCACCCACACACCACTACGACATGTAAGCACGTCCATACACACCCTTCTAACATGTGACCACCTCCCTCCCCCCCCTCCTTTATTGCCATCATTCCCCCTAGACATATCTTCGTTGGGGAATAGTGGGATGGAGTTATGTCGACCTCAACTCCTGACTCTTCATGGTCCCACCTCTCCTACCTTCTGAATTTCTCAAGTTCCCGACTCCTTAAGCTCTTGTCTCCTAGTCTCCCAACTCCTCGATATCCCAACTTTTCGAATTCCCATGGCCCCCTTGCACCACTCCATAATCCTGATTCCCTAAGCCCCAACTCTTCAAGTGTCGGTTCGAGACCTGTCTTATCAGTATCAGATAGTTTGTACTTCTGTCGTATCTATTATCATTTCAATGATCAACTTCTTCCATAATGATATATGTACCACCTAGTATTATCATGATATCAACAAATTTCATTCTTTTAACTAGTTGAAGAATAATTTGTAAATTTATAAAGCTGGGTGAATGAATTTTCCATCTTCAAGGGAAAATGTTATTGTCTCCTATCAAATAAATTCCTAGTTCCCCTTTGGGGCTTCCACTCCTATGTAAAGTTCTGGTTTTGATAATTTAAAATTGGGTGAATGATTTTAGAAACCAACACCATTGTGGTTTCTAAAATCAACACCACACCATGATGGTGCTAGTTTCTTCAGGTGTTGTTGATGATTTTGTAAAATGACCACCACAGTAATTGTTGCATGTAGGTAAATGATAGATATAAGTTTAATTCAATTAAGAGTAACAAAAAGAATTAAAAAAATATTGAAAGAGAAGAAAAAGTCAATTTTGATAGAGGGGTAATGCAGGAATTGTGTGCCCTTTGAGAATTCTAAAATCATGGTACGTCTTTTGGACAATCCCAAACTTTAAATTCGTCCTTTGGTAAATTGCCAAAGAAACAATATGCCTTGATATTTCTTGTAATTTTTTGACTAACGAAGTTGTTCCATCCACCCCTTCTATCAAATGATTCTTTCCTTTCCCCTTTCAAGCATACTCCATAAACAACATGTATTTTTTTTCTACGTGCAACTGTGAAGCATTCCATCAACTCTTATAGCGCTTTCCTTTTCAAAATTTGACTAGATCAATTTTTCTCTCAACACATTAGATTTACATCCACTGCCCTATCGAAGGTGAGTTGATCTCCTTGGGGTAGTGATGTGTGTAATTCATGTTACATTTTGGGTATTCAATATGCATGCATTTCATCCCATTTTATATTTTAGTCATGTATTTTGTTATGTTTTAGTCAAATTTAACATATTTTGGAAAAAGAAACTGTTTTGGGATATTTTTCATGTTAACAGGGTGAATAATCGACAATTATCGAGGCGTATCAAAATAACACAGCTGTGCCATCAGAGACACGTTTGTGTCAAGCCAAAACCAAGACCGTCCCAACTCCAGAACTTCCAGACCTCAACACACCCTGGGTGTGTTAGCCGACATGCCCACGTTTCATGCCCGACATGCCCATGCCCTCCATTGGCATGGGCATGTTGCCCTATTTCCTGATGCAACACGCCCTTTCCTTTATTGGCATACAACACGGCGAAACCCGGGATTTCCGCCTGAATTGAAGAGGATTTTTGCCTTAATTGAAGGCCAAGCCAAGGCTATAAAAGAGGATATATTCTAACCCTAAAAGGGGGGCGGCGGAATTCGAAGAAGGACAATAAAGTTGACGGCGGAGGAAACACAACTATGGCGTTAAGGATTGTAATTTCTTTCTCTGGCAATTCTTATTCAACTATGGAGTAGTGTCTTGTAATCTTAGGATGGGGGAGTAGCCCTTGACGATTTATGATGGTTGATTGAATCTCTTCTACTTGAATTGTCATTTGTTTTGATTTGGTTTTAAATTCTTATTGATAAATCTAAGGAACCTTGGGGAAGTACCTAACAGTGAACCCAAGTTCCCGAAACCTAGATCCAAACTAGGGATTAGCTCCTTCCAAGTATCGATAGCGTATCTATGAGGGCTTGCGGGAATCATTGATGCTATGATGGCACGACTGTGTTATTTTGATATGCCTCGATAATTGTCGATTATTCACCCTGTTAACATGAAAAACCAAGACCGTCCCAACTCCAGAACTTCCAAACCTCAACACACCCTGGGTGTGTTAGCCGCCACGCCCATGTTTCATGCCCAACATGCCCATGCCCTCCATTGGCATGGGCATGTTGCCCTATTTCCTGACGCAATACGCCCTTTCCTTTATTGGCATACAACACGGTGAAACCCGGGATTTCCGCCTGAATTGAAGAGGATTTTTGCCTTAATTAAAGGCCAAGCCAAGGCTATAAAAGAGGATATATTCTAACCCTAAAAGGGGGGCAGTGGAATTCGAAGAAGGACAACAAAGTTGACGGTGGAGGAAACACAACTATGGCGTTAAGGATTGTAATTTCTTTCTCTGGCAATTCTTATTCAGATATGGAGTAGTGTCTTGTAATCTTAGGATGGGGGAGTAGCCCTTGACGATTTATGATGGTTGATTGAATCTCTTCTACTTGAATTGCCGTTTGTTTTGATTTGGTTTTAAATTCTTATTGATAAATCTAAGGAACCTTGGGGAAGTACCTAACAGTGAACCCAAGTTCCCGAAACCTAGATCCAAACTAGAGATTAATTCCTTCCAAGTATCGATAGTGTATCTATGAGGGCTTGCAGGAATCATTGATGATTCCTTAACTGATTATGGTCTCGTGTGCAAACCTATCGTGAAAAGAAAATTTAGTATCTAGAGGGACTCTTATGGACTTAATGGATCTATCAAATCCAATTTTTACCAAGTAACGGTAGTAAGACTAGGGAGGTTTGTGGGGGTCTCATGATATGTCCCCTTTGCTGATTATGATCACCTACGCTCGAATACCGTGATAGAGAAATTGAGTTTGATAGGTACAATTGGCGTAGAACTCGAAAGGGGTCGTTGATTTACCTTAGGACAGGTTCTATCGAAAAAACTCTAAGGAGTAGGAGAGAATATAATCACCTTATAAATCGTCGATGCGGTGAAACCCATATCCTGAGATTCCCCTCAATTATTGACTTTTAGCTCGTTCTTCTCGTTTGTTGTTCTTGACTGCTTAGTTTCTTTACTTAATTCACAAATTTGATTTGACCAGATAACTTGGTATCACGATCATTCGATAACTGACTCAATCCTTGTGGGATCGATATTTTTATTACTTGACGACAACCGTGCACTTGCAGAAATCGATACATCAAGTTTTTGGTGTCGTTGCCGGGGAATGACACTCAATATTGAATTAAGCGTGATTTAGTTAATCTAGATTTTTGTTTCTGTTTTTATTCTTTTGTCTATTCTGAATTCTTGTTTTGGAAGTTTCTCCTATTGTTACATGCACAGATTTAACAGGGAAATTCTCGAAATCGATCCTGAGATAGAGAGAACGTTCCTTGCTAGAAGACAACTCCAGCAACAGCAGGAAGAAAATTTGAACTCTAACATGGCTGATCAGAACGAGAATAAACCTTTAAGGGATTATGCAGCGCCTAGTACAAGGGGATCGAGATCAAGTATTAGAAGACCCCCCATTGAAGCGAACAAATTTGAATTGAAATCGGCTCTACTTTTCGTGGTCCAACAGCATCAATTTGGAGGAGCGCCCACTGAAGATCCTAATCTGCACTTGGAAGTATTTTTAGATTTTTGCGAAACTTTAAAACTGAATGGAGCCTCAGCTGATGCTATTAGATTGCGCTTGTTTCCCTTCTCATTGCAAAACAAAGCTAGAGAGTGGTTACACTCTCTTCCAACGGACTGCATAACTACATGGGATCAGTTGGAGCAAAGATTTCTAGACAAGTATTTTCCACCAAGCAAAACTACAAGTCTTCGTCATCAAATCTCTAATTTTGCACAGAAGGATGAAGAAACATTATTTGAAGCTTGGGACAGATTTAAGGGATTACTATAGCAATGTCCTCATCATGGGCTGGAGAAATGGCTCATTGTTCATACTTTCTATAATGGAATCTCATATGCCACTAAAGTTTCTCTTGATTCTGCTGCAGGAGGAGCTCTCATGAATAAAACGTTGGATGAAGCATTTGAGATCATCGAGAATGTGGCAATAAATTCTCACCAATGGGCTACAGAACGAGGGTATCAAATTAAAATGCCAAGTAAGTATGAGTTAAGTACTCTCGATTTACTCAGTGCTAAAGTTGATGCATTAACTCAAAAGCTCGAACGTTTTAATGTATCAACTGTAAACTCATCTAATGTCACTTGTGAGATTTGTGGTGTAACAGGACATATGGCCACAAATTGTCAAATCCTACACGCACCATCATCAGGAGCAGGGGTTGAGCAAGTATATGCGCTGAATAATTTTAATCAGAAGCCTAATGGTGGCAACCCTTATTCGAACACGTACAATCCCGATTGGAGGAATCATCCCAACTTTTCGTATCGAGCCAACCAAAATTCTTCTGGACAAAACAATTTTGGAGCACCTTCAAGATTTCAACCAGGGCCCAAGTCAAATTTAGAGAAGATGATGGAAAATTTTATCACATGCCAAGGGAAGATAAACGATGAATTTCGACAGCATGTTATAGAATCCAATCAGCAACATCAAAATAATACCGAGGTGATTAAGAAATTGGAAAGCAAGGTTGATAATTTGACTAATCACACAAGAATGTTGGAGAATCAAATTTCTCAAATTGCTAGCTCTACATCTAGGACGCTGATAACTGTCATTTTGTTGTATTATTTTGGTCCTTAATATCACTGTTTTTATCCTCTCGAGTGATTTATTATTGATTATTTGCATGTTTTATGAGTTTGGATTCATTTTGGACCTTTTTGTAAATTCTCCTATATTTTGGATTTATTTGCGAATGTTATCTTTATTTGTAGGAGATCGAGATGAGTCACTGGACTAGACTCAAGTTAGATCAAATATGGCTTCATCTGGGGTCGTAATGGACATTTCAAAATGATTTAATCTGAGCCCTTCATCCAGATTAGAAGGCAAATCAAATCAAGGGTTCAGATCTGAGCATTATAGACCGTCCGAGGAAAGTGATTGATTCTGAGCCATCCATCTGGATCTGGAGCGATCCGGCCCATACATTAAGATCTACACGTCTTGGCCGTTCATCCGGACCGTTGGATCGTGATTATACCTTCAGACGGATCAGATCCGTCCATTGCAAATCAGACTGATTTCAGCCGTTGGATGGAGCAGCCTAATTAAGCAATTAATATATCATCAAGCCCTAGCTTCAAATAGACGGCTGGGATCAGATGAAGCTCAGATCGGACGTCTCAAAGAATTTATTTAATAAAACCTAACTTTAGTCTTCTTCCTCGCGAGCGGCAGCCGGCGGCTTCTTCCGCAGCCGTGCGACCGGTGGCGGGATTGCACAGGCAGCCGGCGGCGACGCGCAGAAGGAGGTCCTTCCATGTCGCGACGAGCAGCAGCAACTCGAGCCAAGGCATTTTTTCCCCCATTTCCACGCGCGGCAGAGTCTTCTTCCCCACGTCCGGCGACGACAGTCCGGCAGCTTCTTCCGGGGACCTTCCTTCCGAGATCCGGCGGCAATCCCATCCGAACCTCGGCGCGGATCGTGATGCCGTGATTCGTGGATCCAGCGAGGCGAGCGGATTCGGTGATTCACTTTTCCGGCGAATCCACTCCATTCCGGCGGCTGGGATAGGCCGTTTCATCTCGCCGGAGTCACCCACAAGCTGTGCCGATTGGACAGCTCCATCTCCATCGCCGGTGAAGATTCCATTTCATCGTCTCGGCGATTCACCGGAGCGATCGATTCCTCCGTATGTCCGTCCTTCCGCCGACGCTGAGGCGACCGCATTCACCGTCGGAATGGTTGTTCGGATTATTGTGGCCATCGTGGGGTTACCGATTACTTATATTTGCATTCAGTCCATTTAATTGGATATTTTACTTTATCATGTTTGTTTTATTACGGTTAATTTGTTATGTTATGTTGATCATGTTTAGGTTAGTTTTCATTTAAAATTGTCCAATCAATGCATCGTATAGTGATAGTATGGTGTTTTGGTTGGAGTGCTTTCATTATTAGGGTAGATTTCCTTTACATTCGACCAGTTACCGTATAGTGATAGTGCGGTGCCTGGTTGAATTGCTTTCGTTTATTGCATTTCGTTTATTGCAGTTTTTAGTGACTGTTTGACTACTGTGTCGTATAGTGACAGTGCGGTACATGGTTAAGTTGTTCACTTTTGTTTCGTGATCATTGTACCGTATAGTGACAGTGCGGTGCGTGATTATTTACTTTCGCGCATTAGTTAGATTTACTTCCTGCAGATTTAATTTCCATGTTGGTTTGTTTACCAGAATTATTTGACCATTGCATCGTATAGTGACAGTGCGGTGCAAAGTTGAATCGTTCTTGCATTAGGTTAGCTTTGAATAATTGTTTTGAAAATTGTAAAAACCCCCAGTGTTTACTTCTATTTAAAAACAAACGTCCAGCCATTAGGTTCGTTGGGAGATGACCCGAGTCAGTCCTATACTGCATTAGTGTAGTTAGGGGGTTCGGTAAATAATTTGGGAACGGTATTACGACAATTCATCACCGTTCGTATCAAATTTTGGCGCCGTTGTCGGGGAACTCTAATGGGTTCGTTTGTCTTTAAACTGTAGTTTGTTTGTTTGTTTTCTTTTTCTTTTGTTATTATTGTCTTTCTTATCATTTATATTTGTTTCTCATTGTATTTGTTTGTGTGGATGACTAGGTCTTCAGGTGATCATCTACTTGAATTTTGCAGCAGTTTTCTCTTCCCTCAAAGGCCCAGCCTAGGAAGGGGGTTGTTGAAGAAAAGGCTAGGGAATTCCAAGAGCTAACAGATTCCCAAGTATGCCAATTTTTTTTTTTTTAAAGATCTGTGTGTTCACGAGAAGTTGTACTCTTTCTATGGAGGTAGGAGATACTGTGGTTCAGTTCAGTATTTTAGACGCTATGAGGTACCTGATGGAGGATCATTCTATTCTTAGCGTGGTTATAGCTGATGAGTTGGATTGCATGAATTTTATTTCTTAGTCTATTTTTCATTTGGATATCTCTGCACCTTCTATATTTTTTTATGATTTTATTGATTATGTTGATTCTGATGTTGATAATGATTTGTTGTTAGGACCTATCTGTGGGCCCTCTTTTTATGTAGACAGGGATATGGATTGTGTAGGGACTAGCGCTCTTCAGGCGATGCCCCAAGGATCACTTCCATCAGATGTTTGTGAGAAATGTCAATTCATGGTCGAGCATGGGATAATCTTAGGTTATATTATCATCTCTGTGTATGGTATTGAAGTAGATCATGCTAAAATTCATGCTATATATTCTTTATCTCACCCCGCTTCTGTGCGGGAAGTTTGTGCTTTTCTAGGTCATGCAGGTTTCTACAGACATTTTATCAGAGACTTCAGTCAGATTGCCCTACCCTTGCCCAAATTGTTGCAGAAGGAGGTGGTATTTCAGTTTGACAGGATTGCGATAGAGATCGAGCCCACCCCCATAGCAGATTCTTTTCCAGATGAGCAACTTTTTCACCTGTAGGGTAAGACACCATGGTATGCAGATCTTGCTATTTATTTAGTTGTCGTGTTGTACCTTCACATTTTACTCATGCACAAGTCCAGAAATTGAAAAGTGATGCCAAGTAGTATATATGGGATGATCTTTATCTTTGAAAATTTTGTATTGATCAGATCCTTAGATGACGTGTACTTGATTATGAGTTTCATTCCATACTTATTTTTATTTTTATTTTTATTTTTTTTTGCATTCTCTGGCTTGTGAGGGGCATTTTGGACCCCAAAAGAACTGCTAGGAAAGTTTAGAGTCTAGTTTGTATTGGCCCACCTTATTTCATGATGTCTCTGAATTCTACAAGTCTTGTGAGCGATGTCAACGAACAGGGAACATAGGATGTAGAAATGAAATGCCTCAACAACTTTTGTTATTCTATGAGATTTTCGATATTTGGGGTATTGATTTTGGGTCCATGTCCTGTATCTTTTGAATTTTCATATATTCTTTTGGCATATGATTATGTTTCTAAATGGGTGGAGGACATCCCCACCAGGACTGATGATTCTCTAGTTGTAGATTTTATTAGATCTCACATATTTTGCATATTTTGAGTTCCCAGGGCGATCATTAGCGATCAAGGGTCTCACTTTTGCAACAGACTCATGAAGTGTCGAGCAAAGAGATGAAGTCTATACTGGAGAATACGGTGGGGCCAGACATGATGATGCTTCTTCTCCGACATGAAAGGGGAGTGTGTTCTTTTATTTACTGCATTTATTTTCTTCCTTTCATGTTCGGAATAAATTGTATGGGTTGTGTGTTTGTTTGCCTGTTTACCTAGGTCTGTTTGTCTGTTGTTGAGTCAAATAATATTCTCTATGCATGCCTTAGTATCATTTCAGAGGTGGTAAAAATTAGTTAAGTTTGATCATCAAATTATGGATTTTTGCATATGATAGGAGACTTCACTTGCATGCAGTCACTTGTTATGATGGTGAACTTTTTATTGATAGTCTAAGCTTGATGTTTATTCACCTAGTGAGGTTGCAAGTCATTTTTATCATCTACCCACTTTTGTGTGATAACACATGTGATTCTTGTTACTCTAGAACTTGCTTTGAGTCTGTTCAAAAACTGCAGGAATATTTACTTGCATGAATATGATGAAGGATTTCATTCTTGACTCTTTTTCTGACTTGGTTTGCTTGTCTAATCCACGTGATACTTACTTATTCCATGTCTTGTCATATCTCTTCATTTGCTATTCATTGTCTTTGTATCTTTGTGGATTATCTTTTTCATATCTATTGCTTTCCATGTTGGAGGAATAGTTTGATGGGTTGTATTGTCCGAGACGGACAAAATTTTAAGTGTGGGGGAGGAGTTATATTATTTTTGTTGGAAATATGATATGAAAGATATAGTTTTCAGAGGTCATTGGTTCTGAGATATATTTGTCTGTGATTAGTACTTGAGTTTCTGCACACAAAAAAAACAAAAAAAAAAAGAAAAAAAAATGGCGCCATTGATGTTTCTTTTGTAAAAAAAAAAAAAAAGTGCAATTGTAATGCAGGCAAATGGGATTGCAATGTGTTGGATAGAGCCATTTGATCCTGAATCCAATTCTAAAGTTTCCAATTGTCCTAATCTCTTCCCATATTGCTGGTTACTGAGCATTTCACAGAGCAACTCATCAGGTTTATTTCTCCAATTCTTCTCTTGTTCCCTATTCATTTGTACCTTTGTCTTGTACTACTCTTTGCATACTTTATCTACAGTCTACTTTTGATCTTATTTTGATTCTTGATAAATCCTTTTGATTCATGTATGAGATGTATTGATAGTAGTAGAGAAGTAGATGATAAGCAAGCATATGGTAGTACAAAATTGCATGTTGTTTTGAGGGCGCCCCACTCCTACGTTATTATGTGAGCATCAGTGCATATATCCATTTTGGGAGGTTTTGTATCAGGCTTAGTCTATTTGATTTGACTGTAAATCATCATACATGTTGATTGTTGTAGGAGTCGGATCTTTTGAATACCCTAGATCCTGATGAATTTGGTGATCCTAAGTAACTTATTTTTTGTCTCTGAATTACTGATCTAGGTATTGCTAGGGGAATGAGTGAGGGTGTTAGTGTTTCTTTATTTTCATTATTGCTCGGGACGCGCAAAAATAAGTGTGGGGGAATTGATAACTGTCATTTTATTGTATTATTTTGGTCCTTAATATCACTGTTTTTATCCTCTCGAGTGATTTATTATTGATTATTTGCATGTTTTATGAGTTTGGATTCATTTTGGACCTTTTTATAAATTCTCCTATATTTTGGATTTATTTGCGAATGTTATCTTTATTTGTAGGAGATCGAGATGAGCCACTGGACTAGACTCAAGTTAGATCAAATATGGCTTCATCTGGGGTCGTAATGGACATTTCAAAATGATTTAATCTGAGCCCTTCATCCAGATTAGAAGGCAAATCAAATCAAGGGTTTAGATCTGAGCATTATAGACCGTCCGAGGAAAGTGATTGATTCTGAGCCATCCATATGGATCTGGAGCGATCCGGCCCGTACATTAAGATATACACGTCTTGGCCGTTCATCCGGACCGTTGGATCGTGATTATACCTTCAGACGGATCAGATCCGTCCATTGCAAATCAGACTGATTTCAGTCGTTGGATGGAGCAGCCTAATTAAGCAATTAATATATCATCAAGCCCTAGCTTCAAATGGACGGCTGGGATCAGATGAAGCTCAGATCGGACAGCTCAAAGAATTCATTTAATAAAACCTAACTTTCCTACACTCCACGAGAATCGCGAGAAGGAGCTCGACAGAACTCGTTGGCGGCAGTCTTCTTCCTCGCGGCGGCGGTGGCTTCTTCCGCGATCGTCGGCCGTGGCGGGATTGGCGCGGCGGCGACGCGCAGAAGGAGGTCCTTCCATGTCGCGACGAGCAGCAGCAACTCGAGCCAAGGTGTTTTTCCCCCATTTCCACGTGCGGCAGAGTCTTCTTCCCCACGTCCGGCGGCGACAGTCCGACAGCTTCTTCCGGCGACCTTCCTTCCGAGATCCGGCGGCAATCCCATCCGAACCTCGACGGCAGACCAGATGCCGTGATTCGGTCAGCTGATCCAAAGCGAGGCGAGGCAGGATTCCGGTGATTCACTTTTCCGGCGAATCCACTCCATTCCGGCGGCTGGGATAGGCCGTTTCATCTCGCCGGAGTCACCCACAAGCTGTGCCGATTGGACAGCTCCATCTCCATCGCCGGTGAAGATTCCATTTCACTGTCCGGTGACTCCAGATCGCCGGAGCAGTGATCGCATTCCTCCGTATGTCCGTCCTTCCTGCTGACGCCGATTGGGCAGCTTCGCATTCACCGTCGGAATGGTTGTTCGGATTATTGCGGCCATCGTGGGGTTACCGATTACTTATATTTGCATTCAGTCCATTTAATTGGATATTTGTTTTGCTACGTTTGTTTGTTTACTTGCAATGCTATTTCTATAGGTTTGATTGTTGTTTAGTTGGTTAATTTTGTTCGTTGTGCATTTGTAGTTTAGTTTAATTTCTTGTTGCTGATATACTAACCCCATCAATTAAAATTGTCCAATCCAGGCATCATATAGTGACAGTGCGGTGTTTGGTTGGAGTGCTTTCATCATTAGCTTAGATTTCATTTACATTAAATCGGTTGTCGATATAGTGACGGTCGATGCTCGAATTGCTTTCGTTATTGTATTTCATTTATTGTAATTTTTAGTATTGTTTGACTCGTCGTATAGTAGCGGCGTACATGGTTAAGTTGTTCACTTTTGTTTCGTGATCATTGTACCGTATAGTGACAGTGCGGTGCGTGATTACTTACTTTCGCACATTAGTTAGATTTACTTCCTGCAGATTTAATTTCCATGTTGGTTTGTTTACCAGAATTGTTTGACCATTGCATCGTATAGTGACAGTGCGGTGCAAGGTTGAATCATTCTTGCATTAGGTTAGCTTTGAATAATTGTTTTGAAAATTGTAAAAACCCCCAGTGTTTACTTCTATTTAAAAACAAACGTCCAGCCATTAGGTTCGTTGGGAGATGACCCGAGTCAGTCCTATACTGCATTAGTGTAGTTAGGGGGTTCGGTAAATAATTTGGGAACGGTATTACGACAATTCATTAACTGCTCTATCAGACGCCCGGTAGATTTCCTGGAAATTCATAAGTAAACCCAGCTGAACATTGTAATTCTATAGGTTTGAGAAGTGGAAGAATTTTAGAAGGAGACAAGAAAGCAGAACCACCTACCAGAGCTCAACAAGCCCCACCTGTGCTCAAGAAAATGGGTGTGCCAAAGTTTGAAGAAGTGGACATGCCCAGTAGCACGCCTGTGTTGAACGATTTTGAGATAAGCAGCCGACAACACACCCAGGGTGTGTTGTCCAACACACCCGTGGCGGGTGATGCCCATAAGCGCACCCAGGGTGTGTCAGCCGACACACCCGTGACGGGTCGCTCCAGCAGCCAGCACGGCCCAGCCGAGCCAGAAGACACAGCCGTGTGGCACAAAGAGCCAAGAACATATAAGCCTCCGATCCCATTCCCTCAGAGGCTGATTAAGGAGAAATTGGATGAACAATTTGGTAAGTTCTTTGAGGTAATTAGAAAGCTTTATATTAATATACCTTTTACAGAAGCTCTTCAACAAATGCCTACGTACTCCAAGTTCTTGAAGGATATTTTAACCAATAAAAGAAAAGTTGAGGAGCATGTAACAGTGGCTCTTACCGAAGAATGTAGCGCTTTAATTAAAAGCATGGTACCTCCCAAGCTAAATGATCCAGGTAGTTTTTCTATCCCTTGCATAATTAATGACTCTAATTTTGATAAGGCTTTTTGTGATCTAGGCGCTAGTGTCAATCTGATTCCTCTTTCCATATGCAAGAAATTAGATTTGGGAGAAATGAAACTAACAACTATGGCCTTACAGTTAGCCGATCGCTCCATTAGATATCCTTTGGGAATCTTAGAAGATGTACCTATGAAGGTGGGAAACTTTATTATTCCCGCCGATTTCGTAGTGCTTGACATGGATGAAGACCCATGTATTCCACTCATTTTAGGGAGACCTTTCCTGGCTACTGCAGGGGCGATGATAGACGTCAAGAACCACAAACTTTCACTTGCATTTGGAAATGATAAGATTGAATTCGACCTTTTAAAAGCTGTTAAAAACCTTCTGATTTCGATGTTTGTTGCAGGATTGACAGTTTCCAGTCAATTGCGCTAAAAGGATCACAAGAACAAACTTATCTTGATAGGCTCGAAAGGGATTTTGAGGATGAATATCTGGAGATTATTGACCTTAACCTACCACCACAGGTAGAACTTAAGCCTCTTCCATCGACACTTAGGTATGAATTTCTTGGCGAAAACTCTACTTATCTCGTGATCATTAACGCTGCGCAGATCGAGAACCGACGAGGTACTGAAAACACATAAGAACGTCATTGGATACAAGATTGATGATATAAAGGGAATTAGTCCATCGGTTTGCATGCATAGAATTCTACTCGAAGATAACTATAAACCTTGAATAGAACATCAACGAAGGCTGAACCCGGCCATGAAAGAGGTGGTCAAGAAAGAGGTCCTGAAATTACTAGATGCAGGAATTATCTATCCTATATCCGATAGCGAATGGGTAAGTAATGCCCATGTGGTGCCTAAGAAAGGAGGATAATTGTGATAAAAAATGCTATGAATGAGTTAATCCCCACGAAAGCAGTCACCGGGTGGAGAATGTGTATTGATTATAGAAAATTGAACAAGACAACTAGAAAGGACCACTTTCCTATCCCATTTATTGACCAAATATTAGACCGGTTGGCAAAACATTCGCATTTCTGTTACCTAGATGGATACTCCGATTTCTATCAAATCCCCATCTATCCTAATGACCAAGAGAAAACAACTTTTACTTGCCCATATGGTACTTTTGCTTTCAGGAGAATGTCTTTTGGACTTTGCAATGCACCAACCACTTTTCAGAGATGCATGACTTCAATTTTTTCCGATATGATCGAGAATATAATGGAAGTATTCATGGATGATTTTTTTTGTATATGGTGCAAATTTTGATATGTGCTTATCTAATTTGGTCAAGGTTTTGCAGAGATGCAAGGAAATGAATTTAATGCTTAATTGGGAGAAGTGCCACTTCATGGTGCGAGAAGGCATAGTGCTTGGGCACCTAGATTCATAGCGTGGTATCGAGGTGGACATTGCTAAAACTGAAGTGATCAAGAAGTTGCCTCCTCCAACCGATGTTAAGGGAGTGCGTAGTTTTCTGGGACATGTAGGGTTTTACCGGTGGTTCATCAAGGACTTTTCAAAAATCTCAAAGTCATTGACTAATTTGCTTTCTAAGGATGCCAAGTTTCATTTTGATAATTCTTGTCTTGATGTGTTTTTTAGATTAAAAGAAGCATTGACAACCACCCCAATAATGCAACCTCTAGATTGGAGTCTTCCTTTTGAAATTATGTGTGATGCAAGTGATTTCGCTGTAGGTGCAATATTGGGACAAAGGAAGGATCGCAAGGTGTATGCAATTTACTACGCCAGTAAAACATTGGATGAAGCACAAGTGAATTATGCTACTACGGAGAAGGAACTCTTGGCTATAGTCTTCGCCTTCGACAAGTTCAGATCTTATATCATTGGATCTAAGGTGATAGTTTACACAGATCATGCAGCCATAAGATACTTGTTGAGCAAAAAGGAATCCAAGCCAAGACTCATCCGGTGGATACTTCTTCTGCAAGAGTTTGATCTGGAAATTCGAGACAAACAAGGAATGGAGAACGTAGTTGCAGATCATCTATCAAGACTACACCAAGAAACAAATGCAAGAAGTGACGATGATCTTGCTATTAATGATTTATTTCTGGATGAGCAGCTACTAGCTGTCAAGAAAATCAAGGCTCCGTGGTACGCTGATTTTGCCAATTACCTAGCTTGCGGGATAATACCTTCCCATATGACTTATCATCAGAGGAAGAAGTTTTCGCGGATGTAAAGCAATATGTGTGGGATGAGCCATTCTTGTTCAAGCAAGGAGCAGACGCTATTTATCGAAGATGTGTATCCGAAGAAGAGATTGAGGACATATTGTATCATTGTCATTCTTCTGCTTATGGAGGTCATACTAGCATGGACAAGACTGCGGCAAGGGTCTTACAAGCAGGATTTTACTGGCCTCATATTTTTAGAGACTCCCGGAATTATGTGATGACTTGTGACCGCTGTCAAAGGACCGGGAACGTATCAAGAAGACACAAGATGCCTCAAAATTCGATATTGGAAGTCGAATTATTTAACGTCTGGGGAATTGACTATATGGGACATTTCCCTTCTTCCTATAACAATGCCTACATATTGGTGGCGGTGGACTATGTGTCTAAGTGGGTTGAGGCTCTCCCATCTCCCTCTTGTGATGCAAAAATGGTTATAAAACTTTTCAAGAGTATAATATTTCCAAGATTTGGAGTACCGAGAGCAGTAATAAGCGATGGAGGCTCACATTTTATCGAAAGTCAATTTGAAAGCCTTCTCAAGAAGTAGATGTTTTGATGTTCGACAAAAATATATGACAATGTGATTGTCATGGGAAAGTCCAACTCTTGGGTACTTTGCATGGAAAGTCCAAGTGGGACACTTGTCATTTGGGAAAGTCCAAGCATGGGTCTTGGCAATGGAAAGTCCAACATGGGTTGGCAAGGAAAAGTCCAAGCATGGGTCTTGGCATGGAAAGTCTAACATGGGTTGGCAAGGGAAAGTCCAAGCTTGAGTCTTGGCATTTGAGAAGTCCAAGGGGTTTGATATTGGCAGCGCAAAGTCCAAGTAGGAGTCTTGGCAGCATAAGTTCAATGGTTGGCGGCGTAAAGTCCAAGCAGAGTCTTGGCAGCGTAAGTCCAATATGTCTTGGCGGTGTAGACACTGTTAGCATGACATAGCCGATGGAAGCACCTCAAGGCTAGCACAATGGATGAACAAGTCATGGATGACTTGGAGGGATCCGAGAGGCGTGAGGCTGATGGAGGTGGCTAGAAGGCTTAGGTTTAGGCTAAAGGTGGTCTAGCAAGTATGGGGGAACCATACTTGAGTTAAAACCTCATGTTTGAGGTGGGCAATGATCGATTTTATGATCACGATCGGTGCTCGGTTGATCAGGGCACGAATGAGTCTAACTCACGCTGGGTCAATGAGTGAAGGCTCCATTAATCGACTGATGGGTATGATCAGTCGACTGATGATGGATATGTTGGATTTTTCCAGCGTGGATCTAGCCATTGTCTCACGACAACAATGACATCAGTCGACTGATGGTCCCGAGCAGTTGATTGATCGGCGATTTCCAGCCCAGGTTGAAGCTTTAAATGGAGATTGTGGAGAAGGATTTCACCAGCGTTTCTTGAGATCTTTTGGGGTGATTTGCTGCTGCAAATTAGGGTCTCCAAGTGCAATTCAAGCAACCAAAGATCAAGCATTCAAAAGAGCAATTGTAAAGTAGTTTTCTTTACTTGCATTGTATTTCGTTATTGTAATTGCTTGTATCTATTTCTTATTGTTGTAAGAATATTTGTACGAGGTTTCTCTGCCTCCGACTTGTGTCGAGAAGGAGTATTTGTGATTAGTGGTTGTGTGTGCATCACTAGAGCTCTTTAGAGCTCGATCCGTGGAGTAGGAACCATTCGGTTCCGAACCACGTTAAATACTTGTGTATTTGTTGTTGTCTATTTCGTTATTGCATTATTTCTATTATTCCGTTATGCGCTAACGAAAATTGTAGACTCAATCACAAACGAAATCCATGACGCTACGAATACAAACTATTCACCCCCCTTCCCTCTAGCTTCCAACGATCTCCTACAAGTGGTATCAGAGTGAGACCGCTCTTCTAAGTTTAACAACTAAGGGAGCACGCTAGAGGGAACAAGATGGAATTCAAAGACAAGCTTGGATGGGACATCAATACTCCGCCACCATACGACCAAGAAGATTTTCTGGCGTGGAGGGCTAGAATGGAAAATTTCTTGATGATGGACATAGAGAATTGGTTCATCATCATGGAAGGTTTTGAACCTCCTAGGGACAAGAAGGGAGATGTCCTCATGTTAAAAATGTGGATCCAAGAGCAACGCCAAAAGTTCAAGACCGAAGTCAAGATAACAAAACTTCTAGAAGATTTGATACCTAATGATGTCTTGTGCAAGTTAGGTGAATTTCAATATGCCAAGGAGCTATGGGACAAATTGGCCAAGTTCCATTAGAAGCCTCACTTGGCACAAGTAGAAGAAGATAAGGAAGAGGAAAAAGAGAGCTCATCCTCAAGTGAAAGTGAGGAATCGGAAGTTGAGATGGAGTCAACTTTCGGATCGGAGGAAGAAGAAGTAGAAGAGGTGGAAGAAGCATTCACCTCTAGGATTGAGAGGGAGAGACCATCCATACCGGAGCCTGAACAAAATCAAGAAGAATCCTCAACCTCCGGTAGGGATGAAGAACCCACTCCGATCACCATCACCCTAGGTAACTCAAGCATTTCGGTTCAAAATAAAATTCATATAATTTACTTTGAGTGTAGGGAAACTGGTCACTATAAGAGCAAGTGCCCAAAGAGGGTCAAGAAAAGTCCACCAACGCCAAAGGTCAAGGATGTCGGTGCCCAAAGTCAAAGGAGCAAGGAGCACATCATTTGTTTCAAGTGTCATCAAAAGGGGCACTATAGGAGTCAATGCTCTAGGGGGAGCAAGAAGACTCAAGAGGGAGTATCACATGTAGGGGGAGCTTCTAAAGCGATCCTTAAGGTAAAAGTTAATAATGCACCTTCTAAATCTAAAAGTCAAAAGCATGCTTTTAATTCAATTGTTATTACTCATGAAAAGCATGTTAGTAGAAATAGATTCTATTGCCTAGGAGCTAAAAATGTTAACTTAGGAAATAAGGAGAAATTTGGGACTAATGTCTCTAGAAAAACCTTACATAGGGAGTCTATTAGCAAAATAGAAGATCACCTAGGCTTAAACTCCAAGAAATCTAGACATATGTCTAGAAATAAAAATATCTCAAGAAGTAATGAAAAATTAAAAATTGAGATATTAGAAAAGAAAAATCAAGTCTTGAGGTCAAGACTTGAGAAATTGGAAAAGACCCTTAGGACTATCCAAAATCAATTTAAATGGTCAAATGACCAAATAAAAGGGTCAAATGGTCAAAGTCAAGGCCTAGGACATAGGAGACAAAAGTCAACCAAGGACAAGAAATGTTTGGGTCACAAACCTAAGCCTAAGGTGGCTTATCATAGTATTCCATTTGATTATGGAACACAAACTAGACCTAGAAAGACCAAGGTCAATAGGGAAGTCATCCCTAGAGTTGACCATGGTGTATGTTTAGTGGCTAGGTTTTCAAAGAAACCTAGGGTGGCCACTAAGAAGGTTGCAAGGGGAGTTACCCCTAGAGTCAACCTAGGTAAGACCACAATGACCAAGGCTAATAAGCCTAGGAGGGTCATTAGGAAGGTATCTAGGGAGGTTATCCCTAAGGAATACCTAGTAAACCCTAGGATCTCAAATAGATTTTGGGTTTCTAAGAGTGTAATTGATTCACGCTAGATGGGTTTAGGGTGTGCCAATTTAAATGGAAGGGTAGTTAACGTAACCATGGTAAAGGTGGCATTTTAGGTTATTTTCAAGGTTATGGATACCTTGGAAATAGGTTTGATCCTTGATCCTAAAAGATTTTAGGATGTGTCAATACATTGTTGGGATTATGAAAAATCAATTAATTTGGCACAATTTAGGCTTAGAGGTCTTGGTGTGCCATTTTGGGTTTTTGGCACATTTTGGGAAATTTAGGTAATATGGCAAAATATACTTAATTATATCAAATGGCAATAAGTATTAAAATTTAGGTATTATTATACCTATACACTTTATGTGTCATGCTTGATTTGTCATATAACATGTCATGACATCATGTATATTCTTACCATTTATATGTCATGATTATGTGTAGGATTAAGGTTTAATGTCATGTGTTTTTAGATTATATCATATGTCATGACATCATGATCATTGGTCATGCTTAATTATTGTTATCATTTATGTCATGATCATTCATGCATTTAAGTTAATAAAAATTGATTTAAGGACAATGACATAACTTGGAGTCCCATTTATAAGGAAATCAAGTAAGTGTTGCCTTAGAAATTGCATGAAACCCTAGATTAGGAGAACAAAACTCACATCTCACATCACATTGACATGTATGTGTATTTATACACCCTAGATACATGTGAGATACTAGGATATGAGTTAAGTTCAAGGTGCATAGTTCTTGCATCTAGATGAACCTAAACTCATCTTATCTTAATGGTGGATCATTGGGAAAGCTTGTGTATAAGTCATGTACATTAAGCCCAAGGAATATGATCCAATATAGGTTTTCAAAAATATTTTAAAATTAATTTAGAAAACCTTGGTGAAGTCTATCTTTTGATAGCAATCACCATTGATGAAGTTGATACAAAGTAGGGCCAAAACATTGAAAATTTCAAAGGTTTTGAACTTTGTGTTAATTTCACTATTTTATGGGTAAAATATTTTTCTATCATTTTTCACCCATTGTATTAGTCATAAGTATTATATGTATGAATTTTCATGATTTTTCGATATACACATAATTATTTATGAATTTCCAAAATCTATTTCTGATAATTGAAATTCGAAAATTTCAGTTATCAGTCGACTGCCTTTGGTGGCAGTCGACTGATGAAGACGGTAGTTGACTGATCTCTGATAAAGTTGACTGCTAGGCTAATTTCGGAAAAAATAAGAATGTTTAGCCCGTGTTCAGTTACGGTAAAGGTTCCTAACCAATCTTAACCCTAGGATATGCTTTGGGAAGCATTATAAAGGGTGAAAATTCATTGGATATGGATTAAGAGAGGTGTTAAGGTAATGTATCAAATTTAAGGGTTGAAAAGTTCAAGGTTGAACTTTAGACCTTATCTTTGATGGTTTAGAGTTCCTATTAGCTTAAGGACTTCCCAAGGACGTTGTTGGTGCAATGGTCAAGGGGGAGCAAACTTTTAGGGGGAGGTATCTATCATGGGATGATGGATGGTATTTTTCCTCATGAGGAGGAAAAATGGGATTTTGAGATACCCAATTTGGAAATTGGGAGAGTGTATAGGATTGCCTCTCTTGAGTGATATGAGACTTATCACTAGGAAGATGGTGGGCATCCTAGGTTTTTTTTTTTTTGGACCAAGGGGGAGATTGTAAGATCTCATTGGGATATGAGACATTGATCTCCTTGGAGAGAACCTTTTTGATGTTAGTCAAAAAGGGAGAGAATGTTTTGGGGGAGAACTTATTAGGCGAATGACATCAATTGGAAAAATTGATGGGGATGATTGGTTTGAGTTAGATGGTCTAACTCAATGGTTTGTTTGGTTTTTGTCAAACATCAAAAAGGGGGAGATTATTGGTGCAATCGACCCATGTCACGATTGACCAGGACTCGAGCTTGACTCAAGAGATGTTTTGATGTTCGACAAAAACATATGACAATGTGATTGTCATGGAAAAGTCCAAGTCTTGGGTACTTGGCATGGAAAGTCCAAGTGGGACACTTGGAATTTGGGAAAGTCCAAGCATGGGTCTTGGCAATGGAAAGTCCAACATGGGTTGGCAAGGAAAAGTTCAAGCATGGGTCTTGGCATGGAAAGTCCAACATGGGTTGGCAAGGGAAAGTCCAAGCTTGAGTCTTGGCATTTGAGAAGTCCAAGGGGTTTGATATTGGCGGCGTAAAGTCCAAGCAGGAGTCTTGGCAACATAAGTCCAATGGTTGGCAGCGTAAAGTCCAAGCAGAGTCTTGGCAGCGTAAGTCCAATGTGCCTTGGCGGTGTAGACACCGTTAGCATGACATAGCCGATGGAAGCACCTGAAGGCTAGCGCAATGGATGAACAAGTCATGGATGACTTGGAGGGATCTGAGAGGTGTGAGGCTGACGGAGGTGGCTAGAAGGCTTAGGTCTAGGCTAAGGGTGGTCTAGCAAGTTTGGGAGAACCATACTTGGGTTAAAACCTCATGTTTGAGGTGTGCCAGTCGACTGGTGTCATGTGGCAGTTGACTTGCGTGAGTCAACTAGGGTTTGACTGCGAGAATTGACCCAGCAGTCGATTGCCAGATGTGGGCAATCGATCGATTGGCGGAGCAGTCGAGTGATCTTGTGATCAGTCGACTGGTGCTTGGTTAATCGGGCACAGAATGGAGTCTAACTCAACTGCTGGGGTCAACAGTCGAGTGAAGGCTCCATCAGTCGATTGATGGCTATGATCAGTCGACTGATGATGGATCCGTTGGATTTTTTCAGCGTGGATCTAGCCATTATCTCACGATAACAGTGGCATCAGTCGACTGATGGTCCCGAGCAGTCGACTGTTCAACAATTTCCAGCCCAGGTTGAAGCTTTAAATGGAGCTCGTGGAGGAGGATTTCACCAGTGTTTCTTGAGGGCTTTTGGGTCGATTTGCTGCTGCAAATCAGGGTCTCCTAGTGCAATTCAAGCAACCAAAGATCAAGCATTCAAAAGAAAAGTAGTTTTCTTTACTTGCATTGTATTTCGTTATTGTAATTGCTTGTATCTATTTCTTATTGTTCTAAGAATATTTGTACAAGGTTTCTCCGCCTTCGACTTGTGTCAAGAAGGAGTATTTGTGATTAGTGGTTGTGTGTGCATCACTAGAGCTCTTTAGAGCTCGATCTGTGGAGTATGAACCGTTTGGTTCCGAACCATGTTAAATACTTGTGTATTTGTTGTTGTCTATTTCGTTATTGCATTATTTCTATTATTCCGCTACGCGCTAACAAAAATTATAGACTCGATCACAAACGAAATCCATCACGCTACGAATACAAGTTATTCACCCCCCCCCCTCTAGCTTCCAACGATCTCCTACACTTTCTACATATTACCCCTGAGTTTATACTCACCACCACGAACCCTGGGTTTCCTATTGCCCAGGTAACAGGTAAAAGATTCCTTGGATGTTCGAAGCTCCACCAGCTGATCCCATCTCACACCGAATGGTTGGATATTATTTCCATATTGTCGTATTCTATTGGATTGTTGTTTTAGGATTTCATCCTATATCATTTCTGTATTTATGGTTACAGATGTGTTGTATGTATTTGACTTTCGATGTGGTTTCTATTATGATTCTTGTTGTATCAAATTCACTCCGGAGTGCATAGTAAAGTCATTTGTATCTTTATTATTTGTCAGTATCTTCCGTTGTGTTTTATGGATTATGTCCATATATTTGTTATGTGATTGTGGTCGGAATGTTTTATGTATATTAGGGAATTGTATCACGTATAGGGGAGATGTTGTCTGATTATTTTCGGCTCGGCATACTCTTGGGGCGTGACAGAGTAAGAGCACTCGGGTTGGACCAAGGACTTATGGGTGCCTTGGTTGGCCAGAGAGAGGGTATCTAAGCCAGACCAAGGGCTTATGGATGCATTGGCTGAGCATAGGGAGAGCACTCGGGTTGGACCAATGGTTTATGGATGCCTTGGCTGGGCATAAGGAGAGCACTCAGGTCAGACTAAGGGCTTCGATGCCTTGGCTAGGCATAGGGAGAGCACTCAGTCTGAACCAAATGCTTATGTAGCTAGGTGAGGTGAAGACACTTGAACCATACCGAGGACTTAAGGATGCCTTGGTTGGATAGAGTGAAGGCACTTAAGCTGGGCAAAGGGCTTATGAATGCCTTGGCTAGGCGGAGTGGAAGCACCTGAGCTAGACGAAGGCCTTATGGGTGCCTTGGCTGGGTGGAGTGTAAGCCCTCGAGTCAGACCAAGGCCTTATGTGTTCCTTGGCTAGGCGGAGTGGAAGCAATTGGGTTGGACCAAGGCCTTATGTGTTATGGGGACCTTGGCTAGTTAGAGTGAAAGCACTCTGACTAGACCTTATGGATGCCTTGGATAGGTAGAGTGAAAACACTCGGATCGAATCAATGGTTTACGGGGTGCCTTGGATGAGCAGAGTGAAAGCACTCGGGTTAGACCAAGGTCTTACAGGGTGCCTTGGCTGGGTGGAGTGGAAGCAATCGGACTGGACCAAGGGCTTATAGGTGCCTAGCTAGGCAGAGTGGAAGACTCGGGTCGAACCAAGGGCTTATGATTGTCTTAGTTAAGCATAGTGAAGGTACTCGAGCCAGACCAAGGACTTATATATGGATATCTTGGTTGGGTGGAGTAAAAGCACTCAGGTCAGACAAAGGACTTATGAGGTGCCTTGGTTGGGTGGAGTGAAAGTACTTTAATCGAACCAAGGGATTATGGGATGCCTTGACTAGGCGGAGTGAACATACTCAAGTTGAACCAAGGACTTATGGGTGCCTTGGTTGGGTAGAATGATGACACTAGAGATTGGCCAAGGGTTTACGGATACTTTGGTTGGATGAAGCACCATATTACTTCATTAAAATGACACTTCCATGACATGATTATTTCATGATAGAATATCATCAGTACACGTACCAAGGCACTCATCCCGGGGGAATCCTCTCTTCCCCCAACTAAAGAGCCATCGTTGGTGCACCACATTCCATGGACTCGGTAACAACTTGCCCACTCCCCCAAGCCAACACCTCCTCTACTGCTTTTTGGATCATCGCATCCCATTGGCTATGAGTTATGGTGATGGGAGCCTCCTCTTAAGCTGAGGCTAAAAAAGGAACTTCTTGCAATTGCATCGTCTACGTCTCACTTAAATTTCCCACAAATGACACCAATGATGCAGTCAGCGGTTAGCCCTCTTTTGTAGAACCCTCTAACAAGAACTAGTTTGCCTAGCCACAGCAAGATCCTATCCAAAATAACAATAGTCAGAGGGGGTTGGTGCCCCAACAATGTTCCTCCAATGCTTAAGTTAGATAGGAGAAGAAAAAAAATGTAAGTTGAGTTTTTTTTTGCAAATTTGCAATTATCTTCTGCCATTTGTTTGTCTCCATCTTTTATAAACTCTTTGACTCCTCACCTTTATTGTGTGCCTCTTGGGCTACTTCCCACCCACACATCACTATGACATGTAATCATGTCCATACTCACCCTTCCAGCATGTGACCACCTCTTCACCCCCCACTCCCATATAACCACATCCACCAACTATCACACTCCTTTATTGTCATCATTCCCCCTAGACATATCTTCGTTGGGGAATAGTCGGGATGGAGTTATGTCGACCTCAACTTCTAACTCTTCATGGTCTCACCTCTCCTGTCTTCTCAATTTATCAAGTTCCCGACTCCTTAAGCTCCTGTCCCTAGGTCTCCCAACTCCTCGATATCCCAACTTTCTGAATTCCCATGGGTCCCCTACACCACTCCATAATCCTGATTTCTTGAGCCCCAATTCTCCAAGTGACGATCCGAGACCTGTCTTTTCGATATCAGATAGTTTGTCTTCTGTCGTATCAATTATCATTTCAACGATCAACTTCTTCCATAATGATATATGTACTACCTAGTATTATCATGATATCAATAAATTTCATTTTTTTAACTAGTTGAAGAAGAATTTGTAAATTTATGAAGTTGGGTGAATGAATTTTCCATCTTCAAGGGAAAATGCTATTGTCTCCTATCAAATAAATTCCTAGTTCCCCTTTGGGGCTTCCACTCTTATGTAAAGTTTTGGTTTTGACAATTTAAAATTGGGTGAATAATTTTTACTAATAAATCTATGTTCAAAATCATTCCATTCAAAAAAATTTTCTTTATTAAAGTATCAAACTTCTAATTTTTTATTGGGTCTGCCAGGAATCCTTGTTAAAGAATAAGTATAAAAATCTAAACATTTATCTATCCAGCCATAAGATAGATCGACTGCTACACCTCTGATGTGTAAATAATTATGCGTCATTCGCATACGTGTGGCAGTATTGAATAAATCATATATGCCCAAAAACTCTTGTGCCATTTGGAATGAGTCTAATTAGAGTTCTATAGGTTCATCAATGGATTTTTGATCGAAATCCATTGATGGACCTAGAGGATTTAAATTTTTTAAAAGTTGACATATAATAAAAGAGGATGGTACAGTAAAGGTATTTATAGTGTTCGTGCCTAGTTCCGACATTCATATGATAAATTATGCATATATATCACTTGCCTTAAGGTCATAAACTTTGAAAATATTTTGTTCACTATTGTTAATGACTTGAAACTAATATTTTTGAGCACTTCAAAAACTTGTGACACTTGAAATGAGTCTAATTGGAGTTCTCTAGATCCATTAATGAGTTTTCACTGAAATTCATTAATATACCTAGGGGATTTAGATTTTTAAAAAATTGACATGTAATGGAAGAGAATATTGTAATGAAGATGTTTATGGTGTTCATACCTAGCTTTGACATCCTAACGATAAATTATGTGGATTATCAATTGCCTTAAAGTCATCACTATCCATTGGTGCTGATGTTCCAACATGAGCACCAATGGACATCAACACCAACCTGGTGTTGATGCAAGTTGGTGTTGATGTCCAACATCAGCACCAAGTGGTTCTAATGTACTTGGTGTTGATATTTGATCAACATCAATTGGTGATGATGTTGGAACATCAGCACTATTCCAATATCAACATTATCAATGAAATGAATTATTATTTATTGTTTAATTTTTTTCTATTCTTAAAAAAATAATGTGATATAAATTAAAGAAGCTACAATTTAAATAAAAGGATGAATGAGACGACTGGTTCTAATTTCTAATGGGGCTGGCTATAAACCAACATTACTATGGTGCTAGTTTTTAAATATCAACACCACTATGTTATTGGATTTTAGAAACAAGCACCACTATGGTTTCTAAAATCAACACCACACCATGATGGTGCTAGTTCCTTCAGGCGTTGGTGATGATTTAGTAAAATCAGCACCACAGTAGTTGTTGCATGTAGATAAATGAGAGATAAAAGTTTAATTTAATTAAGAGTAACGAAAAGAGTTAAAAAATATTGCATGCAAAGGAGAGAGGAAAGAGAAGAAAAAATCAGCTTTGACAGAGGGGTAATGCAGGAATTGTGTGTTCCCTTTGGGAATTCTGAAACCATGGTACGTCTTTTGGACAATCCTAAACTTTAAATATGTAGCTTTCCACCAAACTTTAAATGTGTCCTTTAGTAAATTGCCGAAGAAACAATATGCCTTGATATTTCTTGTCATTTTATGACTAACGAAGTTGTTCCATCCGCCCCTTCCATCGAATGATTCCTTCCTTTCCCCTTTCAAGCATAATCCATAAACATCATGTATTTTTTTCTAAATGCAATTGTGAAGCATTCCATCAACTCTTATAGTGCTTCCCTTTTCTAAATTCGACTAGATCAATTTTTCTCTCAACACATTAGATTCCCTATTGAAGTTGAGTTGATCTCCTTGGGGTAACGATGATGGGGAGGAAGAAGAAATAGTCCGAGAAGGTCTTGCACTTTTGCTACAATAGAGAGTTCGATGATGATAAGATTCTCATTCAACACCAAAAAGTCAAGTGTTTCAAATGCTATGTTTGTCAAAAGAAGCTCTCCACCGCTAGGGGAATGACCATCCACGTACTTCAGGTCCATAAAGAGACTATCTCCAACTAAGCATCCAACCCTATCAAGCTGACTTTTAGAATTGGTCATATAATCTGTGTTGCCGATAAATTAAGTTAGATTGGCATTGTGCAATGTGTCAAGTGTGCAAGTGTAGGTTACTTGGCATTGACTAAGTGCAATGAATGAAGTTGAATTGGGTCAAAATTCACTAAACACTTGACAAATGAAAAGTTTAGCAAGGGCTAGTAGAAAAGGAAAGTTCAATAGATGTTGGAAGATAATATAATGTTCAAAAGGTTGGGTAAAGTCAATAGATGTTGACATATAAGAAGTTATAGTAAGTCAAAGTTAATTGGATATTTAACACGTGAGAAGTTTTGAAGGTAAACACTTTTGGCAAGTGAGTTGTGAGAGTATATGAGGGACCTATATTAAGTGCAGACTCAATCAAGAAATAAGTGTTTTATGGTGGCAATCAATGATTTAATCAATTGAAGGTTATAAATAGTTGACTGATCTATTACATACCATTAAGTTCTATACTAGGTTATATCCATTGAATGACAATTTATTCTATATGGGTATTACTTGTTGATCAACAGAGTTGATCAACAAGTAATACCCATATAGAATAAATTGGTATAATGTCTATTTGGGGAGTCTCTCTGCTATAATGTTGGGGGAGAGGGGAGAGTCCGTGTTGATTAACAGAGTTGTCCCCTTTTTGGGATCTCTTTCGGATAGCGTTCGAGAGGGCACCTCTTCAGAGGACTCCTGTAGAGACGCCGTTGAAGATGACTCAGTCGGTAGCAATACTATCGGGATCGTCTTTGGTCGGACTGGGGTCGAAGGAGCGGGTGCTAGTGCTGGGCCCTGGACCAGGCTAGGGGACGTCAGCATCAGAGCAGGACCCCTAGGGAAATGTTCGTGCAGGACGACCTCCATGGTAGTCTCGACGAGGGTGATAATACTTCCCCTCGTCATGCTTCCTTCAGTAGAGTTCTGGTTACCAGAATTCGCTCTTTGGTCTCCCATCTCTGTCTCAGTTGTACTTATGAGTTCCCATAGATTGCGCCAATTATGTTTCGGCTGAGACCGAGATGATGAGGTGTCCAGCAGTGAAACCGATAAGGGACCGATGACTCGAATGGATGGATGGGTGACGTGGTGGGAGTTGCCGAAGTGGAGGAGCGTTATCTCGGACGTCTTCTCAACGCGGGCCGAGTGGTGTGTCACGGCGGGCCGAGATGAACCCTGCAATGGAGACAAACGGTTAAGGGCACAAAGAGAGATCTCGGGCAAACCCCTCCGATGCTCAAGGTAGGGATTAGTAGGAAAAGAAGAAATAATGAAAGCAATAGAGTTTAGAAGATATTCCGAACCTCCTTCCCTCCTCCTCTAACTACCCTTATATAAGCGAAGATATCCATACGGAGAGGTACGGAGGGCGTGGATGGTAGGGTAAAGGGATGGCCTATCGTCTTTAGAGATAAAAGAGAGCATTACCTTCATAAATGTTGTCGCGTATGGAGGACAATTAATGCCTCCTGCATGGTTGATGGGAAACAGAGCTCCATTAATGCATACAGCGGACAGACTTCCCTGAGGTAGATATGAGCATATGTCTTCTTGTCGGGTGTGCCCATTGACAGAGGATGCTTCGTTGAACATCTTGACTTTGAGGAATGCCACGTCATGTAACTTGCTGAGATACAATATATCCGGAATGTCATACTGTCGAGATGGAATATAATATAGCCGAGATAAGATGTCTTATTCATTTGGTTGTGCCGAGATAAAATATCTTCATTCGTCTGTGCCAAGATAAGATGTCTTCTTCATTCGACTATATCAGCAAGACTCGATAAATAAGCAGTCCTAGATATAATGTTTTTTAATCATAGATTAGTTTTATTCAGTATCATTTTTTTTTGCAGAGCTTTTTGATGTAATATTTCTTAATTATATTATAAAAGCTTACAATTATATATAACACTGATCAAAATAGAAAATATTAAGACTAACTTAGATGTTTTATTTTTGTCAAGTACATCAAAACTATTAATGTATGGAGTTTGGCTCTATGGACAATCTCCTCCCTCCTACGCTGCAGTTGCAATTAGACCCGGCCAAGGTCCGGGTCAGACCCGGGACCGATCCAGAACCGGACCGTGGTCAATGGTCCGGTAAACCGGGTCAACGGGTTTGACCCGGACCCGTGACCGGACCGCCTATTAGGCGGTCCGGTCACGATTTTTTTAAAAAACCAAACCGCCAAAAAAACCGAACCGGCGGTTTTTAAAAAAAAAAATTAACGGCCACAATTTCGTGGGCGTTGATGATCAACGGCCACGACCCACCGGTCGGCCCGGACCGGACCCTGCGGGTCGACCGTTTTTTTTTAAACAAAAAAAATGACGGCCACGATTTCGTGGCCGTTGTGAAACGGCCGACCCGCCGGGTCGGCCCGGCCCAGACTCGATGGGTCGGCCGTTGGATTTTTATTTTTATTTTTTTTTAAGTTTTTTTTTCCTATAAATATACCTCCATTCCCTTTCATTTTTTCACAAATCACAACTTCTCTTCTCTAATTATCATTCCCTCATTTGCTTTCAAGTCTCAACTCTCAAGTCATATTTTTACAAATGTCTGGAGTCGGATCAAGTCGTAAGGGTGCGGTCGGTGCCAGAAAGAGAAAGAGCATAATGCCACCACCGCCCGAGTTCGAGTTCGAGTAAGGCGGCGATTCACCTCAATCGATATCGACGACTATGATCTTAATATTTCCGGTGATGAATTTCAAATACATTATCATCATCAAAGTCAAGAAAGTAGGAGCAATACATCCAGTATGATGGCGGATTCTATGGCTACAAGGCCAACTCAAGTGCCTCGCCCCGCATCTGATATCTTTACCAAACATTTCGAAAAAGTAACGCTCCCTTCCGGTGATATGCAAGCAAAATGCAAATATTGTTCGAAATGTTACAAATTTCAACAAGGAGGAGGTTACGGAACCCTTACTCGACATGTGGAGAGAAATCATCCGGTGGAAATTGGTATTGATCGTTCTCAAACTCAAATTCCGACATTCTCTTCTCAATCGGGTTGGGGTAACGAATCTAAACTCTTTAAATTTTTAAACTAGATTTAGAGAAGAAACTGCTAAATTTTGTGCAATTGAACAACTTTCTTTTAGTTTTAGTGATAAATTATCTTTTGAAAATTGGCTTTCTACAAGTGCAAATCCTTCTATTAAACGTATCCCAAGAAATATTCTAAAACGTACACTTTTAAAATTAGTCTTAGAACAAAAAAAAGAATTGATTAAAGAATTTTCTAGTTTAAACAGTAAAGTTTCTTTGTGTTCTGATATTTGGAGTGATCATTGGCAAAGTTATTCATATATGGGTATTACTTGTCATTGGATTGATAATAATTGGGACATTCAAAAAAGATTGCTAGCATATAGATGTTTTAACGAAACACACACGGCATAAAATATTTCACAACTTATTTTTATTATTTTAGAAGAATATGATCTAACTTCTAAAGTTTTTTCAATTTCTTTTGATAATGCTAGTGCAAAATACCTCTAGTATTAGTGAAGTTATTGATATATGTAAACCATCAATAGATGGAAGATTTTTTCATATTAGGTGTACATGTCACATTTTAAATTTGTGTGTTCAAGATAGACTTAAAAATTTAGGATCACATATTCAACCAATTAGGAGTGCAATTCATTATGGACACATCCTCAAATTATGAAAGAATGGAGAAAATTTTATAAAATAAATGGTATGAAGCCTAAACGGTTTGCACGTGACGTTCCAACTCGTTGGAATTCTACTTATAAATTGTTGTTATCTACTTTTGAATACAAAGATTTATTATGTATGTTTTTTCATCAACATGTTCAATCACGTGATATTTATTTGTTTTCAAATCAATGGAATATATGCACTAGTATTTGTGAAATTTTAAAAGTTTTTAGTGATGCTAGTGACCAATTATCAGGTGTTTATTATCCAACTTCACATTTAGTTTTAACACATTGTTGTAATATTGCATGTATTTTTAATGAACATATTCAATCAAATGATACTTATTTATCTCAATGTATTTATGTGATGAAAGAAAAATGGGAAAAATATTTCTTAACACATTCCTGAAATATTTTTATGTGCTTTTGTTTTAGATCCTAAACTTAAATTAGATGGTTTGCAAGATATGTTAGCATTATATTATGAATCTTTAAGCCCTATTACCGAAACTGCTCCTAATATTCCTTTGATTTTGTTTAATATTAAAACTCATTTACATGATATTTATAATGAATATAACATTAAATATAGTGAACAAACTATTGGACATGAAATACATCAATCTACTACAACTAGTATTATTACTTCTAAACTCACTAAAGCACAATTGTTATTAAAGCAACGGACTAAACGTCCACGAGGATCCTCAAGTTTCAGTCAGGAACTTGAGAATTATTTTACCACTTCTTTTGATTTTAGTGATGCAGATGAAGAAAGCTTCGACATTCTAAAATGGTGGTCGCAAAGAACTCAAATATTTTCAATCTATCTATAATGGCAAAAGAAATCTAGCTTGTCCAGTTTCAACGGTTGCAGTGGAACAAGCTTTTAGTATCGGAGGAAATACATTGGATGAGAGACGTTCTAGCTTAAGACCGAAAAATTTGAAAGCGCAATGTTTACTCAATGATTAATTGTGTAAGTCGAACCCAACATATTAAAAGTGAAGAAGAAGACCAAGACGAAACAGAAGGAACATCCGGAACTACAACGACGGGAGGAAATACCGAATACGACTGAAATTGATTGAATATAATAAAAATTGAAATGTATTTGATTTTTTTATTGTAATAGATTTTTTTATTTAAGTTCAAGATGTAATATATTTTTTATTGAGATAATAAAATATTTGATAGAGTTTTTATAAATTTAATTGTGCAATTTTTTTTATTTTAATTATTTACATCATTCTTTAATTTTTTATTTATTTAACTAAGATGACGGATCCGATCCGGATCGAGACTTGCCGGCGGTTCCACAACTCGGACCGTAACCGTCCACGAGTGGGCCGATTAAGGGTCAGTATTTTGTCAACCCGAACCCGACGATTTCGATTTCGGACGGAGGACTCGGACTGACCGGACCGTGGCAGTCTAGTTGCAGTTTAAAAATAAAATCGATAGGTTTTAATTTAATAATTGACTTTGAGTTCCGTGATTTATTCAATTAATTTACGAATTTCACCCTCATTTATTCGACACTTGATTTCCAATTTATTCTTCTTACATATACAATTAAACTTTTTTTAAAAAAAATAATCTAAAAAAAACTAACAAATTTTTGGACAAACCAAAAATAGAGCATTTTCCATGGTAAAAACGGTTGAAGAGGTTTTTTAGATCTTACAATGTCACATCAAAAATAAATAAATAATTTCAATCGTCTTTTTACTATAAAAAATCTTTCAATAATTTTTTGATAGATTTTACTATTTTTTACTAACCATTGCTGAAATATAATATAAAATAATTAATTATATCATAATTAATAAATTATTTTTTCACTAATCATTATTCAATTACTCTCTTTTATTTTATTTTATCGAAATTATTTTAATTTTAAAAAAAATAATAATGAGGAGCGACTCCCAATCTCACAAAAGAAGCCGCTCTTAAAATTTATAAAAAGGATGGGTGTTCTTATGTTAGCTCGAAATTTTACAAAAGATAAATTGATGACTAATTAGTTACATAAACTTTAATTAAAGAAAATTAACGACAGAAATATCCATTGTAATTAATTAATTAACATAACTCTTTAAAGCTGCTAATCGAAATAGGATTTGGTGGCCCAATCAACGACGTTAATTAACCCTTGATTTAAGTTCTGATTAAGTTCGTTTATCATCTTTAATTCCATATATATCCCCTACTAATTCGGCCAGCACCAACTAAACTAATTCTGTTAATTATTTGGCGGATTTCTCTCTTTGATCCCTTGCTCTATTTAAATTCCTCCTTCCTTTCAATTTTCGCTCCAACTTCAAATCAATCTCTCTTCTCCTTTCATTTTCTAACTTCATCAACCTCATGGCTGCTGCAGTTGTCCACTACAACATGCTAATTTCCTCCTCTTCCGCCGCCAGCAGAGTCGAGGTTCGCTCCGTCTGGGCTCATAACCTCGACGAGGAGTTCGCCCTTATCCGCTCCGCCGTCCCGTTCCATCCCTTCGTCGCATTGGACACCGAGTATCCTGGCGTCGTCGTCACCTCCGAAGGTTCCTATTGCACCCTCACCCTCCCCCAACGCTACGACTTGATCCGCGCCAACGTCGACGCCCTCCGCATCGTCCAGGTTGGCCTCACCCTCTCTGACGCCGCCGGCAACCTCCCATGTGCCCTCTGCATCGATGGCACTTACGTGCGTTATGTGTGGGAATTTAATTTCCGCGACTTCGACATCAACCGCGACCGTTACGCCCCTTCCTCCGTCGAGCTGCTGAAGGCCAATGGCATCGACTTCCAAAAGAACCAAGCATGGGGCATCGACTCTGGCCGATTCGCTGCGCACTTGGCGACCTCCGGCTTGCTTTCCTTTGGCCACTTTTCTCCCGTCTCCTGGGTTACCTTCCAAGGTGCCTACGACTTCGCGTTCCTAGTAAAGGTGCTCACGCGCGATTGCAAGTTACCGACAACAGTTCGTGAGTTCTTGGAGATCGTTCGCTTCTTCTTCGGAAACAAGGTGTTCGATGTGAAGCACCTGAGCAAGCATTGTTGTGGGCTTTACGGTGGATTGGAGCGGGTGGCCTCTGCCGTCAAAGTTGAGCGGGCAGTGGGCTCTCGACATCAATCCGGCTCAGATAGTTTACTAACTTGGCAAGTGTTCTACCAAATCGCTTCTCAAGTGAATCCGGAACTCATCTACCATCCAGAGCACATGGGAGCACTCTACGGACTCGAATCATCAAACTAATCAAGTGGCTTTTGCTTTTTTTCCATTCGCGAGTTCTTGGACCTTGGTCGCTTCTTCTTCGGCAAGAGGGTGTTCGATGTGAAACACCTGAGCAAGCATTAATTGTTGTGGATTTTATGGTGAATTGGAGCGGGTGGCCTGCCGTCCAAGTTGAGCGATCAGTGGGCTCTCGACAGCAGTCCGGCTCTGATAGTTTTTTTTTTTTTTTTGTCAATACTATATTCAGATCTTCGACTAACCAGTTTATTAATATGGTAAGTGTTTTATCCCATCGCTTCTCCTCGTATGTATAGATTTGAATTATCAAACTAATCAAGTGGTTTTTTGTTTTTTTTTTTATTTTGTCATTGTAAAATTAACTATATTAAATTTTGCTAGTTAATTAGAATTATTTAGAACGGGAAGAAAATGGTTATGACTATTTTTTTAGTTTATATATTTTTATTTTTTCCGTTTATTTTGATAATTCTCAAGATTGTTTAATATGTGTATTATTTTTGTCCATATTTTTAAAGTGCAGGTCATTCGTAGTTATCAGAATGGGAAAATTGAAAAATAAATTAATTTCGGTCACACACTAATTTTCAATTGAAATTTAGCAAGCAAAGAATCAAAGTTTAAAGAAATATAATAATTTTTAATTCATTAAATTTAGTGAATTAGAGTTGATTGATAAGTTTTTTCGAGTTATTTGTTGTTGTAAAAAATATAGACTGATTAAGTAAATTATATTTATTGTCATAATCTTTAAGAAATAGGCCTAAAGGTAGATACGATATCCATATATTTATTATTTTAAGTAGAAAGATATTTTGAATGTTTATAAATATACCCCAAAAAATTTAATTAGTTTTAATTCAAAATTTAAAAATAATTATCTAAGATTTTAATGTGCCAATTTTATAGAGCAATGCTAATTAACATTGCACCTTTGGACGACAGTGACAATATTTTATTGGTATTTTTAAATACAAATTCTAATTAATTTCTAATGATATCGTTGTGACCTAGTTTAGGGATTAAGATGACAAAGATTATGCGTGAAACACTGACTGAACCGGTGGAACTCGACCCAAGAGGACTGATTGGGATGACAGAATGAAGATGTAGGAATGGAAAAACAAGTTCTAAAGCTAACAAGAGATCAGATGAGCGACTCGGGGTACAAGTCTGAAAGTTGACTCGGTAAGTGAGTCGGGGATTGACTCGAGTAGTTACAAAAAGTAGGAGGTACTGAGTCTCAAACCAGAGTAAGCCTAGGTATTAATAAAAAGTGTAGGCCTTGGTGGCAATGAACTAGGAGGATCCTGTCGAGAGAATGACCGAGTCAATAGTTTACCCAGCGAAGGAAGAGAGGGTGAAGAAGAGGGGTCGAATGTTTTCCGAGGTGCTTATTTATGATAGTTTGTTATATAACAAACTAGGGCCCTACACAATATTCGGAGGAACCTCTGCTCCTTATCTTCTTAACAGAATGATTCTCCAGGAGGGGGGCCTTCTAGGTGGACCGTGATGGGAATGGTTCATTATCTCACAGCTGGCGAAGGGAGAGGAGGATAAAAGGCTGAGGAAGATGGGGAGAAAGGGGCTCGACTTCTGATAAGACTTCAACTTCGAGAGGAGACCATCCGACCGACCGGAGGGGAGGGGATGACATCGCTAGAGAAGAAAAGGAGGACGAGGAAGCAGTAGAAGAAGGGTCAGGAGGAGAAAGTTGATGAGAGCTCTCCATTTTGTACAGTGCGAGAATTGTAAGAGGTTTTTCTCCACCTCTGAAAATATTTCCAAGAATGAGAAATTTCATAGTAGAAGTGTGTTGGCACCATAGCTCATTATAAGCTAACTCCATGGAGTAGGAATTGAAATTCCGAACCAAGTTAAAACTTATGCCTTTATTTTCTATGTTGTTTCTCTCATCATCTATTCATTTTCTATTATTGTTGTGGCCAGAGAGAACCCTAAGCCTCTTGGATGCTTTTTCGCGTTAAAGGGAGGTGAAAAAATTCGCGTACATCTGCATCAATTGGCGTCGTCTGTGGGAACTTTGTTGAGCAAGACATTAAGATATCGTTAAAGGAAATACAACATCCAGCAGCTTCTTCTGCAGAAGAGAACCCCATCACACTGCTACCAACGCAGCTACAAGCTATGGTGGATGTCTCCATGGTCGATGCTCTGGCTAAGGAGAGGAGAAGGGTGGGGTATCTTCTTCCCCATTTTGCTGAGCCCCCTCATCAAGAACCGATACTGGAAGTACTTCCCCAAGCCCATCCTGTTACGTTGCAGTAGACTAAAGGCCTGCCAAGCGAAGTACTTGTGAGGAGGATGTATCAATCTACCATGCTCGTGACACAGATAAGGCGAGAAGAGCGAGAAGAAAGTCAGTCCAATAGGACTTCGAAAGTTTATGAGCCTAGTCCATTCACTGCTGATATTCTTTCTGAATTGCCACATTCATATTTCAGAAATCCCCAGGTGGAAAAATATGATGGCACGACTGATCCCAAAGAACATTTGTCACAATTTACAGGAGCTACCCCTCTTCATTGCTACACAGATGCCCTTAAGTGTCGAGTTTTCTGTACCACATTAACAGGCTCTGCATAGAGGTGGTTCAGTGCTCTGCCTCCCGGATCTATCACCTGCTTTGCCGATCTTCAGGGAGTTTTTCGCCAAGAGTTTGCTAGCTGCAAGACTTACAAATATGATGCTTCAATCTTACTGCATATTAAGCAAGAACCCTCAGAATCTCTCATAGGTTATCTTCATCGGTTCACCTCCACTGCTATGAATATCCCTTCAACATGGTCCGATATTCTGAGGGTGGTTTGTTGGATCGAAAGTGTCGCTAGAGGGGGGGGTGAATAGCGATACGGTGTCGTTAAAAAAAACTTTTGCAATAAGTAAAAAGCAAGTAGAGAGTGCACAGCGGAAATATAAAGTAGACAAGATATTTTTACGTGGTTCACAATCTTTCGATTGCTAATCCACGGCCCTAGTGATCCTTGATCACGTACGGAGGGCAATTCACTAAAACCACTCCTCCTCGTTGGAAGTAGGAGCAACGATCACAAAAAGAAATCAAGGCAAAGGGACACTCCCCCTTTCCTTGTTACGATTAAAGCACAAAGACAATTTAAAGAAGTAGAACTTAAATAAATATACCGACAACTCTTATAAGTAGAAGATGTAGCTTTCGTTGTCGGCGGCACTTCGTCGTAGCAAATGTGAGTAGTAGTAGCGGCGTTACGACGGCGTGTTGAGAGCTCTTGATTTCTTATATTTTTGCTTGGCGTGAACATGTCTATTTATGGATATTGATCTATGAATTTAGACATAGGTAGTGTCCAAGGTGAGGTTCTTATCCCCAAGTCTTGCTCATCCACATCCTTTGCTCCAACTCAAGGATGAGGTGCTTCATCCAACCACCTTGTGCCACAACTCAAGGATTAGGTGCTCATCCAACCACCTTGTGCCACCTCAAGGAGGCCTTCACGCCAACTTGTTGGAGCCATCCAACTTGTGCCACATCATGGGAGCCAACCATCTTGTGCCAACTCTCCTCATTTTGTGCGTCCAAGCTTGATGGTGGTTTGCCAACCATCTTGTGCCAACTCACCTCATTATGGGCGTCCAACTTGATGATGGTGTGGATGTCCACCTTGATGCCACAACACCTAATTTTGGGGTCCAAGCTTGGTGATGGTTTGGATGTCCACCTTGATGCCACATCACCCTTTGTACCAAAACACGAGTCAAGTCCAAATTCACCCCCTTGAAATTCGAGCTCTTCTCGAGGCTGGAACTAGACCAGCAGTTGACTGTAGTAGACGACTGGTCAAAGGGTTTTGGACTGCAGTACAAGTTAGCTTAAAATATAAAGTACGATGGTTCTAACCAACTGATCTCGACCTAGACCTTCCATTGGAGGTATTGGGTCGGATCTACGCTTAACGTCCTTGCTTCGCTTTCACACGAGCTTACCTTGTAGCCTCGCTCCGCCTTCACCCGAGTACCTCGGCTTCCTCCGAAATCCTCTGGCGTTGCGACCACCTCGGTTCCCCACCGGGTGTCGCACCTTCCGCTCAACTTTAGCATTTACGCACACTTAATTGAGCTCGTAAGATAACAAATATACCCTTAACTATTGAGCCTTTTGCCATAATCAAAATAATGGTTCGACTTTGGTGCCCATCGCACCAACAATCTCCCCTTGATTCATGGCAAACCGACACAAAAGTTAAGGAAAAATTAAGCTAGCATAAAGATTAAATATGAATGAGCTAGCATAAAGGTTAAATATGAATGAGCTAGCATAATGATTAAGCATGAATGAGAAATATTATTGTTTCAAGTTCTCCCCTTTGAGGTAACCTCTCCCTCGACAAGGTGAGTTCTTGAAAAATAATTTTACTCCCTTAATAGTTGCTTAAGTAATCGGAATTACTTAATATAAAAGGTAATAATTTTGTTTACTTTCTTCCCTTTAATTTTGGTTAATTTTGGTTACTTTTGTGACTTTCTCCCCTTTTGCCTTAACTCAAAAAGTTTGTAAATATATTTTAGGGTTTGTAAGTCCAAGCAAGTTCCCAATATATATATATATATATATATATATATATATTTTAAAAATAATAATAAGCTTGAAAATATGTTCATCTAAAATGTACAACATCGGTTGGACTTGATTGATATAGAATGATCATTAAGTCTGGAAGGAGTTGATTAATTTTAAATAATTATACTCCATGGTTCATATCGATGCTGAATCTACATCTGGAACTGTGAGTAAGGTCCTAACATCTCACGCCGTCTCACGTGGCTAAGTACACAAACACATTAGTCCTATGTGTTGTGAGATGTGCTCCTTAAATCTATAGGTATATGATTTCTAAGGTAAGACTTAGGCTAATTTCATAAAAGAAGCAAAAATAGAGTACATATATAGAGAAATTTAAATCCTACTCTATTACGCACATACCTAACTTTCGTCTTAATAAACTAAATTCGGCTTCGGGTAGTGGTTTGGTGAAGATGTCCGCTAGGTTTGATTTGGACTCAACCTACTCTAGTTGTATAGTTCCATTAGTTACATGTTCCCTAATGAAGTGGTGTTTAACTTCTATATGTTTTGTCCTAGAATGACATATTGGATTTTTAGTTAAGTTAATTGAACTGATGTTATCTATGTAGGTTTTAATGTTGTTAAAGATTAAGCTAAAGTCTTGGAGAGTGTGCTTCATCCACAGGAGCTGAGAGACACACTCACCCATCGCAACGTATTCGGTGGTAGTAGATAAGGCAACGCAATCTTTGCTTCCCTCTGCACTAACTCACTAGACTCGGTAGAGGATTTGACAACAACCACTCGTGCTCTTTCTATCGAGTTTACTATCGGCATAGTCGAGTCGGAGATGGCCGATTAGATTAAACTCGGTAGATCTAGGGTACCAAATACCTACGTGTAGCGTGCCCTTTAGATATCTAAGGATACGCTTGACTAGGGTTAGGTGAGCCTCCTTGGCACAGGTTTGTAACCTTGCGCACATACTTACCGCGAATAAAATGTCGGGTCGGCTCGCGGTTAAGTATAGGAGACTTCCTATTGCGCTCCTATAGTATTTTAGGTCAACGGGTTTTCCTTCTACATCTTCGTTTATATTAACATTAGTTACTATAGGTGTATTAATTATTTTAGCATCTTGCATTCCAAATCGATTTATTAAGTCCTTAGTATATTTTTGTTGATGTAAATATATTCCATCTTTAGTTTGTTTAATTTGTAAACCTAAGAAGAAACTTAACTCTCCTACTAAATTCATTTCAAATTCACTTTCCATAAGTGAGATGAATTCGTTTAGCAGGATCGAGTTGGTAGTTCCAAAAATTATATCATCTACATAGATTTGGGCTATAAAGATTTCTTTTCCTACGGTTTTTACGAATAAGGTTGGGTCGACTAAACCTTGGTTGAATCCTTTGGACTTAAGATAGATCGAAAGCCTTTCGCGTACCAAGCTCTTGCTTGTTTGAGTCCATATAGGGCTTTCTTAAGTCTAAGGACATGGTCGTTTATCTAGATTTTCGAATCCGGAGGTTGGTAGCGTAAACTTCTTCCTTAATGTATCCATTCAAAAATGCTGACTTGACATCCATTTGAAACAATTTAAAACCTCGATGTGCAGCATATGCTAACAACATTCGGATGGACTCTAGTCTTGCTACGGGGGCGTAGGTCTCATCGTAATCTAAACCTTCGACTTGACTAAACCCTTTTTACTAACCTAGCTTTATTTCTAACTACTTCACCTTTATCATCAAGTTTATTTGAAATACCCACCTTGTTCCAATAATTGATTTTTCTTTAGGTGGTGGTACTAATTCCCGGACTTCATTTCTAGTGAATTGAGCTAGCTCTTCTTGCATAGCAATAATCGATCGGGATCAAGAAGTGCTTGTTCAATAGTTTTGGGTTCGATTTTGGAAATTAACGAGATTTGACTAATGTTTGATGAAGCTCTAGTTCGAACCCTAAATTTGGATCACCTATAACTTGATTGATAGGATGACTTGGGTTAGGGTCATCTATCACTTGGTCGATAGGATGACTTGGGTTAGACGAGATTCAAGTTCAAGATCAGTCGGGTTTGCTATAAGTTGATTTGCTAGTTGGTTTTGTTAAGGATTGAGCGGGTTCGTGTCCTTCGTCGAAAACTATATTAATGGTTTCTTCGACTCTAAGAGTGTCGTGATTGTATACCCTATAAGCTCTCTTGGTGGTTGAGTATCCTAGAAAGGTTCGATGAGGTTTTGGATTTGAATTTCCTAGGTAATCCTTAGTGTTTAAGATATGTACCTTGCATCCAAATACCCTAAAGTATTTGATGTTGTATTTTATCGTGATAAATCTCATCTGAGGACTTTTGGTGCCTCTTTACCATAAGGATCCTATTTTGGACATAGCAAGTCGTACTACTCTCGCCCAAAATCTATCGGGTAGGTTATACTCGTTTAACATTGTCCTAGCGGCTTCTTGTAGGGTTCTATTTTTCCGTTCACTAACCCATTTTGTTGTGGGGTTCTAGGACATGAAAACTCATGGTGGTATCCGTTTAGGTTACGTAAATCAGTAAACATGTGGTTTTCGAATTCACCACCATGATCTAAGTCTTTTAATCTTAAGGTTCTTTTGATTTTGATTAACCTACAAAGATTGATTAGTTGGTCTAGGTATCATTTTTATGTTTGATAAACCTAACCCAAGTAAATCTAGAATAGTCGTCAATTATGACTAAGCAAAATTGACTACCATTGAGTGACTTAGCTCCATGTGAATCAAATAGATCTATGTGTAGGAGCTCAAGAACACTTTTGGTTCGTTCTTGATTAGTTAATTGATGTTGTGTCCTAGATTGTTTACCTTGTTGACAAGCATTACATATTTTATTATCCAAGTTGTTTAGTTTAGGCAAACCTATAACCAAGCCACTCTGACTCATCTTGTGGGCCGAGTCTTGGGTGCAGTGTCGAGTCTTGATTGCCATAACCAAGATTCCTCTTCTTTGTGTCATAAGACACTTGGTTGAGAGTTGGGTAAATTTATTGTGTAGATGTTGCTATTCCTAGTTCCTTTAAGTATTATTTTAGATGTTGCATTTATCTTGATTACGCATTCATTTTCTAGAAATATGACCTTATAATTGTTATCACACAATTGGCTTACACTAAGTAAATTATATTGAAAGTTTTCTAATAATAAGACATTTTGAATTGTAAAGTTAGAGTTGAGCTCAATATCACCTGATCCGATGATTTTGAGCTTGCCGTTATTCGAAGGCTACCGATCCTTGTCGTTTGAATCGTAACCGAAAATTTGAGTTGATCCCGGTCATGTGTCGGAGCAACCAGCTGTCAACATCCATTGATCCTACATAAGGTAGTTGGATCGGATATTGGAATTACTAAAGGGTTGTTTGTAAGTTTTAAACCTAAATCATCTCACCAATATCTACATGATCAAAACATGTTATTCCTATGTGTTATTGTGAGATGACTTTCAATTTACTTGATTAATTTTAATGAATTTAAATTAACCAACATTAGGTTAGATTCGGATTTAGTCTAAGCTCATCAAGTAATCTTTTCAAGAGATTAGCTTCCAGGTCGTGGCGAGGCACGGAGGCCTTCTTTGATCGGAACAACGACCACTTCCTTAGACAAAGCTAATTTCAAAAATTGTTAACTCGACTTACTTGAGACTACATCTTGGTCTAACTAGTTATTTTTGAAAAGAGGCTCCCGAGGCTCAATCTTTCGTAGGATTTTAGTTGATTATGAGTCCTATCTAACCATTCTAAAAATAAAGGAAAAACTAAGCATGCAATTTCTAAGACTTAACAAAAATACATTTTGTATTGGCTCCCCCTGGACCATTGAATCGAGTGGGTCTATTCACATAGTGAATTTGGTCCTTGGGAACCCAATACATGTTAGATCCTAAAGTTGAAATCAAAGTGATCTTAGGGACCCATGCTTGGACATTTTTCTTATGTTGGTTTACTATAGACATATATGACTTATTGGTTGTATTTGAGTTAAACCCGAGTCCGGCCTTGTTGTACACGGCCCTTTGTGATCCAAGTAAGAGGTCAAGTCCCTTGGATCCCAAAGTGAACCTTTCCAACGTGTTCCTAAGGTCTTCGACTTGTGTTTTCAAAAGCGAGTTCTCAACTTCAAGCTTTTCAACTTGAGTTGAGTCCTCCTCTTGAATACAAGTAGTCGAAGAGGTTAGGGAGACCTCATGTTTGAGGAGGTTAACCTCCTCAATTAGGGTCTCGACCTTGGACTCGGACTTAGCTAGTTTCTTATTTAAAAATTTAATTGCACCATACAAAGTATTAAGTAACGACCGACTTACCCTTAATGATTCTTTTGAACCGGATACGGATCCGTGGCTTGTCTTGAATGGAAGCTCATCATCGGATTCGGACTCGGACTCTTCTTCGGTTTCGGAGTCGTGCTAGGTCGGCTTGGCCATTAGAGCTTGGATATCGTCTTCTTCCTCCGACAACTCCTCCCAAGTAGCGTTTAGCGCTTTCTTGGTCTTTGATGCGTTATTCTTTAGCTTTGGGCACTCGGACTTGATGTGACCGAACTCTTGCACTCATAGCATCTAAAATTAGAAGTATTTGAATTAGGTTTAGGCTTACCTTGAGTTGTTGGTCGTGCCTCTTGATCATCTTCCGAACTAGATTGACTAGTTCGGATTCTATTTCGGAGTCTACTTCCGATTCGGACTCGTCTTCTTCCTTCGGGGGTGGCTTGCTTGCGGGCTTCTTCTTCTTGGAACCTCCAACTAACGCAATACTCTTCTCGGCCCGACCACGTTAGTTTGCTCATGTAATTCAAGTTCAAAACAATTCGTCTAACCTAATTTTAGCAAGGTCCTTGGAGACCTTGTAGGCATCGACCATGGATGCCCACAAGGTGGTCCTAGGAAACGAGTTAAGAGAATACCTGATAAGGTCGCGATTCTCGACCTTTTGTCCAATGGCATGGAGTTGGTTGACGATGTCTTGGATACGAGCATGTAGTTGAGTTGCGGTCTCGTTTTCCTGCATTTTCAAGTTATACAATTTATTTAAAAGTAAATCTCTTTTACATACCTTACGTCGGTGCCTTCGTGTAGTTCCACTAGCTTGGTCCATAAGTCCTTTGCACTAATGAAGGGCCGACGCGCTGAGCTCTTCCTTGGACAACCCACATTGCAAGATTTGAGTTGCCTTGGCATCGGCTTCTACTTGTTTTTCATGGAATTTGACCATTGATCGTAACCCAAAGATTCACCATCTTCATTAATAGGAAGTGTGAAACCGGTTTGATTACGATCCACATCTCGATTTGGGTTTTAAGAAAGCATTCCATCCGACCCTTCCAATAACGAAAGTCATTACCGCTTGTAAACGGGGTCAAGTGTGCTAAACCCTTCGAGATGGGCCATTTAAAAACAAGAAGAAGAACGAAAAAGAATCTTGCAAAACACACACGAAAAGAATATTCCAAGACTTTCGCCTTGGATTAGTAGTGAAGTAAAGAAAAAATATATATAAAATGTAACTTGCAAAAGAAATAAACAATCAAATGCGAATGTCGTTGAAGTTCCGAGGATAACCTTACTCGGATCTAACCCAAGGACAACCTTATCCGGATCCTAAAGCCTCTAATGCAATTCTATATGTAGGAGAAGATAAGCAAGTGAAATAATTATACGAAAACAGAAATAAATAAATAAAAATCTGTGAAAAAAGAAAACAAAGCTAGATTGGTGGTTTCACGAATCTTAGCGCCTACTCGATACCAATTGTTGGATCGAAAGTGTCGCTAGAGGGGGTGAATAGCGATACGGTGTCGTTAAAAAACTTTGCAATAAGTAAAAGCAAGTAGAGAGTGCACAAATGAAATATAAAGTAGACAAGATATTTTTACGTGGTTCACAATCTTCGATTGCTAATCCACGGCCCTAGTGATCCTTGATCACGCACGGAGGGCAATTCACTAAAACCACTCCTCCTCGTTGGAAGTAGGAGCAACGATCACAAAAGAAATCAAGGCAAAGGACACTCCCTTTCCTTGTTACGATTAAAGCACAAAGACAATTTAAAGAAGTAGAACTTAAATAAATATACCGACAACTCTTATAAGTAGAAGATGTAGCTTCGTTGTAGCGCACGCCGTCGTAGCAAATGTGAGTAGTAGTAGCGCATTTACGGCGTGTTGAGAGCTCTTGATTTCTTATATTTTTGCTTGGCGTGAACATGTCTATTTATGGATATTGATCTATGAATTTAGACATAGGTAGTGTCCAAGGTGAGGTTCTTATCCCCAAGTCTTGCTCATCCACATCCTTTGCCAACTCAAGGATGAGGTGCTTCATCCAACCACCTTGTGCCACAACTCAAGGATGAGGTGCTCATCCAACCACCTTGTGCCACCTCAAGGAGGCCTTCACGCCAACTTGTTGGAGCCATCCAACTTGTGCCACATCATGGGAGCCAACCATCTTGTGCCAACTCTCCTCATTTTGGGCGTCAAGCTTGATGGTGGTACCTCATTTTGGCCCAACTTGATGATGGTTTGGATGTCCACCTTGATGCCACATCACCTAATTTTGGGGTTCCAAGCTTGGTGATGGTTTGGATGTCCACCTTGATGCCACATCACCCTTTGTACCAAAACACGAGTCAAGTCCAAATTCACCCCCTTGAAATTCGAGCTCTTCTCGAGGCTGGAACTAGACCAGCAGTTGACTGTAGTAGACGACTGGTCAAAGGGTTTTGGACTGCAGTACAAGTTAGCTTAAAATATAAAGTACGATGGTTCTAACCAACTGATCTCGACCTAGACCTTCCATTGGAGGTATTGGGTCGGATCTACGCTTAACGTCCTTGCTTCGCTTTCACACGAGCTTACCTTGTAGCCTCGCTTCCGGTCTTCACCCGAGTACCTCGGCTTCCTCCGAAATCCCTCTGGCGTTGCCCGACCACCTCGGTTCCCACCGGGTGTCGCAGACCTTCCGCTCAACTTTAGCATTTCTGCACACTTAATTGAGCTCGTAAGATAACAAATATACCCTTAACTATTGAGCCTTTTGCCATAATCAAAATACCGGTTCGACTTTGGTGCCCACTGCACCAACATGGTTATCCCTTATGGGCTGAGAGAGGGACCTTTTCTTAGCTCCTTATTGAGAAAACCAGTAGCCAGTTATGAGGAATTGATAAGCCGTGCCGAAGAATATATAAATGAAGAGGAAGAGCTGAAAGTTAGCCGAGCTGAACAAATGCTTATAGGCGCCCCAGCTGAAAGAAGTCGTCCCCCAGCTCCTCGAGCATCCTCCGGAGGGAGTATGTTAGGCCTTTCATACCAAAAGCTCTTAGGCCCAGATTATTGCTGCCAGAGGCTTGCCCAGCCCCTCCCTTACAGATCATGGCCGCCGAACTAGAAGGAGCGAGAAATGGAGACCTATAATCAATAGGGCATTCTTCAGCGCCCAATTGGATATCGGGGAGTCCTCCGAAATCCTCTCACCCCTTATTTCTGTCAGTATCATATGGAATATGGTCATACCTGTGGTCGCTGCTTCAAGTTGCAAGAGGAGTTAGAGCGCATTCACACCACTTATCCACAGTTGCAGCCTCAAATGGGAGGACCAACGAGAAGGGGTCGCCGACCCAATATGGCTCGCCCTGGACCTTATAACGGAAGGCCTCAAATTCCTCTCCTACCAAGCCAGCAAATACCTACTCAGAAGGGCACCTCGCAAGGAGGATCAGCATGTGAGGGTCCTTTAGTTGCCCCCGAATGACTGTAGGGACCTTCGTGACCGCTAGAGGGGGGTGAATAGCGCGTTGTTTATCGATGAAATTGATTCGCGTTTGATCGTCTACAATCTTGTTAGCACAGCGGAATAATAACAATAAATAGAAATAACAAGAAACACAATCACAACGCAAGAATATAACGTGGTTCGGAACCGAATGGTTTCTACTCCACGGATTAGGCTCGTAAGAGCCCTAGCGATGCAACCACACACCACTATAACAAATAACTCCTTCTCGGAACAATCTGGAGGTGGAGAAACCTCGTACAAGTATTCTTACAACAATAAGAATTGAATACAAGCTATTACAATGAAATATAACAAAAGAAATGCAAAGAAAACTTTACAATCAATCTCTTGGAAGCTTGGTTGTTGATCGCCCTGGACTAGCCTTGAAGACTTTGATTTGCACCAGCAAATCGCTCCAAATCACCCAAGAAAATCATGCTGAAATCCCTCCTTCCGAGCTGCCTTTATAACCTACATTCGGACTAGATTTTTCCTGGCAATCGACTGATAAGGACCATCAGTCGACTGCCCCTGTAGCCGTTGTCTCACAACAGCACGAGCCACATTAGATAAGTTCCAATTGATAGACCATCAGTCAACTGATCATACCCATCAGTCGACTGATCGAGCCTTCACTCGACTGTCAAATCCTAATAGTCAACTCGAAAATATTCTGTACCTGAATTCCCGACCAGCAGTCGATTGATCTCCAGATCATTCGACTGATTAGGCCATCATTCGACTGCCCAATGCTAGCAATCGACTGCTAGGCCAATTCCAGCAGTCAAACTCTCATTGACTCACATCAATCGACTGACTCATGGTCCCAATTGACTGATACACTTCAAATATGAGATTTTAACCCAAGTATGGTGCCCCATTACTTGCTAGACCACCCTTAGCCTAGACCTAACCCTTCTAGCCACCTCCATGAGCCTCGCGCCTATCGGATCCCTCCAAGTCATCCATGACTTATTCATCCATACGCTAGCCTTCAAGTGCTTTCATCGGCTATTGTCATGCTAACAGTATCTACACCGCCAAGGCATGTTGGTGTAATCGGCCCAGGTCACGATTGACCAGGACTCGAGCTTGACTCGAGAGATGTTTTGATGTTTGACAAAAACATATGACAATGTGATTGTCATGGGAAAGTCCAAGTCTTGAGTACTTGACATGGAAAGTCCAAGTGGGACACTTGGCATTTGGCAAAGTCCAAGTGGGATACTTGGCATTTGGAAAGTCCAAGTCTTGAGTACTTGGCATGTAAAGTCCAAGCATGGGTCTTGGCAAGGAAAAGTTCAAGCATGAGTCTTGGCAAGGAAAAGTCCAAGCATGGGTCTTGGCATGAAAAGTCCAACATGGGTTGACAAGGGAAAGTCCAAGCTTGAGTTTTGGCATTTAAGAAGTCTAAGGGGTTTGATATTGGCGGCGTAAAGTCCAAGCGGGAGTCTTGGCAGTATAAGTCCAATGGTTGGCGGCGTAAAGTCCAAGCGGAGTCTTGGCGACGTAAGTCCAATGTGCCTTGGCGGTGTAGACACCGTTAACATGACATAGCCGATGGAAGCACCTGAAGGCTAGCGCGATGGATGAACAAGTCAAGGATGACTTGGAGGGATCCGAGAGGCGTGAGGCTGATGGAGGTGGCTAGAAGGCTTAGGTCTAAACTAAGGGTAGTCTAGTAAGTATGGGGGAACCATACTTGGGCTAAAACCTCATGTTTGAGGTGTTCCAGTCGACTGGTGTCATATGACAGTCGACTGGTGAGAGTCAACTAGGGTTTGACTGTGGGATGTGTCCCAACAGTCGACTACCAGAGCTTGAAAGTCAACTGATTGGACGAGCAGTCGACTGATCTTGTGATCAGTCGACTGATGCTCGGGTTTTGGGGCACAGAATGGAGTCTCACTCAATCGCTGCGGTCAGCAGTCGAGTGATGGCTTGAACAGTCGACTGATGGTCATGATCAATCGACTGATATCCTAGCCGTTGGATTTTTCCAACGTGGATTACACCGTTGTCTCACAGCAACAGTGTGATCAGTCGACTGATGGTCCCGAGCAGTCGACTGATCGGCTTTTTCTAGCCCAAGAAGAAGATATAAATGGAGCTCGTGGAGGAGGAAAAAGCATCCGGTTCTTGAGCATACTTGGGGTGATTTGTTGCTGCAAATCAGGGTCTCCAAGGCCATTCTTCAAGCAACCAAAAGCAAGCAATCCAAAGGCATTTGTAAAGCGTTTTCTTTACTTGTATTGCATTGTATTTCATATTAGTTGCTTGTTGTATTTAGTTTATTGTTGTAAACTATTGTACGAGATTTCTCTGCCTCCGGATTGTTCCGAGAAGGAGTGTTTATTAGTGGTGTGTGATTGGCATTGCTAGTGTTAGTAATATATGAGAGATGTCTGTAGGATATTTGATGCCGCTAGAGGGGGGGTAAATAGCGGGTGACGGTTCGTAGATGGAATTCGATCGCGTGTTCGTCTCTACAATTTCGTTAATGCGCAGTGGAAATAGTACAATAACAAAATACACAAACACAACAAGAACACAAGTATGTAACGTGGTTCGGAACCGCACGGTTCCTACTCCACGGATCGAGCTCTACGAGCTCTAGTGATGCACACGCAACCACTAATAAACACTCCTTCTCGGAACAATCCGGAGGCGGAGAAACCTCGTATAATAATGATTACAACAATAATCAAATAGATACAAGCAAATACGATAATGAAATACAAATGCAAGTAAAGGAAAACACTTTACAAAAGCTTTTGATTGCTTGATCTTTGATTGCCTTGAACTAGCTTTGAAGGACTGAAAAGCACCAACTTTCCCCTTCAATTTCGTCCAAGAAAATCGCTATCTTTTTCTCCATCACGAGCTCCTTTTATAAAGTCGATCACCGACCGCCGACCATCACCGATCGATCACACTATTGCTGTGAGACAACGGTGTAATCCACGCTGGAAAAATCCAACGGCTAGAACATCAGTCGACTGATCATGAGCATCAGTCGATTGATGAGCCATCACTCGATTGCTCGTCCCAGCGGTCGAGTGAGACTCCATTCTGTGGCCAAAAATCCGAGCACCAGTCGACTGATCACACGATCACCGATCGCTGAGCCATCACCGATCGCTCACCTCCGGGCACGATCGCTAGACCACTTCCCGCAATAAACCCTAGTTGACTCGGTCCGGGCCGATCGCCACATGGCACTGGGGCCGACCGCCAACCTCAAACATGAGGTTTTAGCCCAAGTATGGTTCCCCCATACTTGCTAGACCACCCTTAGCCTAGACCTAAGCCTTCTAGCCACCTCCATCAGCCTCATGCCTCTCAGATCCCTCCAAGTCATCCATGACTTGTTCATCCATCGCGCTAGCCTTCAGGTGCTTCCATCGGCTATGTCATGCTAACGGTGTCTACACCGCCAAGGCACATTGGACTTACGCCGCCAAGACTCTGCTTGGACTTTACGCCGCCAACCATTGGACTTATGCTGCCAAGACTCCCGCTTGGACTTTACACCGCCAACCATTGGACTTATCATTTGCCAAGACCCATGCTTGGACTTTTCTCAAATGCCAAGTGTCCCACTTGGACTTCCCATGCCAAGTACCCATGACTTGGACTTTTCCCATGACAATTACATTGTCATATATTTTTGTCGAAACATCAAAACATCACTCGAGTCAAACTCGAGTCCTGGTCAATCGTGACCTGGGCCGATTGCACCAACAATGTCCTAAGGCAATCGCCTTATGTTTGAACAATTTATATGATAAATGAAGATTCACTATTTGAGTATATATGTTTTCATGTATTTGATTAGATCTTAAACTCATTTACTGAATGTCCACGATACTATTCACAGCATGAGAGAATTTGTGATTGGATCACAACTAGTGAATATCTCTACATGTGTAATTGTGATGTATCGGAATTATTTCTAGTCGATGAATTGATGGATTTGGACACCATCAATTCTGTCGAGACTAGCATGAGGTATACTCCTTGGTGTATCCAAGTAGTTGATTCTCATTGGTTGGAGACATTGTGATGTCCGGAGTTAATCGTAGATGCTAGTTATGGTAACTAGTTCATTGGAGTGACTAGCCGTAAAACTTTATATGGTTCTCTACATATATAGATATGTCAATGAAGTTCTTACTGCAACTTAAGTGCGATGTTCCTTTGACTTGCGGTATTCAAGTCATCTTGATCATGAAGACTTATGCTTTGACATCTTAAGCAAGCATCTCTGAGGAGATGTGGACCCGGGATGATTGGGTATAAGTCGAAGTGATCGAAGGTGTTTGAATAGCCTATAAAGGATTCACCACTCCTTGTGAGGAGATGTATACCCATGGCCTCTCGTCGGATTGTTACTAAAGTCTTTGGCTAAAGCATTACATGTTTAGAGTAAGGTACTCTTGGATACCTGTGCAGTAACTAGAATTCGTAGGATGAGGAAATGATACTTGAGCTAGGTGTGACATAGTCAACCTAGTGGGGACTGACACTATAGACCATGTCCTGAATCAAGTGGGTATAAGATGAGTGAAGGGAATGGGGCACGAATCATTATAGCTGCTGAAGGGTTTCAGAAATAGTTCTGGATCAACCGTTGATCTTTTCGGTTAATTGGGGATCATGATGTACTACTAGGTGCTACTCATGATCTTTCTATAATTAATGGTTAATTATAGATGGCCAACATAAACCGAGAACCTATTTGGTCACACGCACAATGAGCGTAATCCGAAGGATTTAAAACGAGCTTGAGAATGAGATTCTCAGACCGAGAGAAACTAGGTTTGGTTGGACCAAATAAGGAGCAAGCATGAAATCGTTTCAGTCGCAATGGAAGCATGGATGGGTCGTGTCTTATGAAGACATGATGGATGAACCAAATTGGTTTGGTTCTAATCCAATGGTGGAGAATAAACCAAAGGGGTTTGGTTTGTTTTAAACGAATGAACTAAAGTTGGTTCGGTTCGTTTTAACTTAAAATAGACCAAATCGATTTGGTTTATTTTAACTTAAATTAATGGAGTGGGTTAACGGATTTTTGGTTATGACCCAATAACCATTAGGAGAATTTATTCTATTTAAAAATAGGGCTTAAGGGTTTTGTGAAAACCTAATCTAATCTTGCCGCCCCTCTCCCTCCTCTCCTTGTAGTCGGCGCCCAAGCCCTTGCCACCGCCCACCCCTTGTGTCGCCGTCCAAGTTGTTGTCGACATCCAAGCTCCTTCCGGCGACCCTCCGGTGATCTTCCTTGGCTCCGGCAACAATGTGAGCTTCTAGCTTTCCTTATTTGGCCGACGCAACATCCTCCACCAAAGCTGTCCAGTTTTCTGGACAGCTTGTTTCCTTCTTGTCGGAGCGTCATTTGGACGATGTTTGGAGCTCCGACAGTGGCTTCCTTGCCGGGGATTCGATCTTCGGTAATCCTCATAGGTGGAGGACGAAGGATTCGTCAAACGGTTGACGAATACCTCTCTAGAGAAGCGAGCTTTTGGGGACTCAATTTTGAATCCGAATTTTGATTTGGATTGTGATCTTCTCTCGATCACATCGTCTTCGACACGAGGCTAGTGACTCGTACGAAGATGAGGCTCATGTCTTTGTGAAGTCATCCCGAAGGTACTCGGCATGGATACGGATAGAGGCGATTCTAGCGAGAGTCGCTCCGGTTGATGCCTTTCCCGCTACACGTGATACGTCAGGTATACGTAGAATAAATTTTCTTTTATTGCAAAATTTGAAACTATGGTTATGTCTGCACATGTTGTACTATGCATGTGTGTGGTGTGTGTGATGTAATAAATTAGATTTATTATTTTTTATTTCTTCCGCTGTATATATGTTTACGAAACATGTTCGAACACAAACTCGCCGCAGTGCCGGAAACCCAACACTCGCCTCCGGATTGTTCCGAGAAGGAGTATTTATTAGTGGTGTGTGATTGGCATCGCTAGGGCTCGTTTGAGCCCGATCCGTGGAGTAGGAACCGTTCGGTTCCGAACCACGTTATATGCTCGTGTTTGCATGTTTGTTCTTGTTGTATTTTATTATTGTATATTCCGTTGCGTACTAACAAGATTGTAGACAAGTAAACGCGAACAATTTCCATCGAGCAAAAAAATCAAGCTATTCACCCCCCCCCCCTCTAGCTTCCAACGATCTCCTACAAGTGATATCAGAGCGAGGCCGCTCTTGAAGTTTAACAACTAAGGGAGCACGCTAGAGGGTGAAGATGGAAGTTCAAGAACAACTAGGATGGGATATCAACACCCCTATCCCATATACCTTCTATGGACAAGAAGGGTTTAGACAATGGAAGGCGAGAATTGAGGACTTCCTGATGATGAGGAACTTCGAAGAATGGTCCATTTTGATGGATGGATTTGAGTATCCGAGAGGACCAAAAGGTGGATTCCTCAAGAAGAAGAGATGGACCGAAGAGCAAGTTCAAGCCTTCAAGAAAAATAATAAGGTAATAAAATTTTTGATTGATTTATACCTAACAATATCTTGTGTATGTTAGGTAATTATATAGATGCCAAGGAGCTATGGAGCCAAGTGGCAAAGCTCCATGAAAGTCCATCACCGGTCAAAGAGGAAGGGATCGAAGAGGCAAGCACATCATCCTCACAAGAAAGTGAGGACTTGGAGGTTGAGAGACCATCAACATCCAAGGAGGAAGAGGAAGTAGAATTGGAGGAGACCTCCACCTCTAGGATTAAGGGGGAGGAGATTAGATCACCGGGGCAACACCAAGAAGAAGCTTCGACATCCGGTTAAGATGAAGAAGCTCAAAATCCGATTCCGGCCTCCATTGACTTAGGTAACTCAAACACCGTAATTCAAAATAAAAATAATATTATGTGCTTTAAGTGTAGGGAATTTGGGCACTATAAGAGTAAGTGCCCAAAGAAAGTCAAGAAGACTCCTCCAGCACTAAAACTTCAAGAAAAATCAAAAGATGCCCGTGTCCCCACTAAAAGAAGCAAAGAGCACATCATTTTCTTCAAGTGCCAACAGCCGGGGCATTTTAGGAATCAATGCCCTAAGGGGAGCAAGAGATTCAAAGAGGGAGCTATACATGTAGGGGGAGCCTCCAAGGCAAATCCTAAGGTAAAATTTATTAATGTACCTGTTGGAGATTTGAGGCCGCTAGAGGGGGGGGGGTGAATAGCGTCGATCGTACGAAGATGGAAATCGATCGCGTTCGTGTCTACAATTACGTTAGTGCGCAGCGGAATATATATAATAAAAGCAATAACGAAAAGCAATCACACGAACACAAACATATAACGTGGTTCGGAACCGAATGGTTCCTACTCCACGGGTCGAGCTCTAAAGAGCCCTAGTGATGCACACGCACTCACTAATCACAAATACTCCTTCTCGACACAAGTCGGAGGTGGAGAAACCTCGTACAAAAGATTACAACAATAATCTACAAGATGCAAGCAAATACAAGTAAGAAATACAATGCAAGTAAAGGAAAAACAACTTTACAAGAACTTTGGATTGCTTGATCTTTGATTGCCTTGAACTAGCTTTGAAGGACTGGAAAGCACCAACTTCCCCTTCAATTTCGCAAGAAAATGCTAAATCCCTCCTTCCGAGCCGCTTTTATAACTGCGTCGGATTTTCGCCCATCGATCACCGACCGCCATAAGTCCCGATCGATGCCATCTTGTCATGAGACAACGGTCGATCCACGCTGGAAAAACTCCAACGGATCTCTTGGCGCGATCGCCAACATTGGCAGGCCGATCGCTAACGCCGTAATCGACCGCCTGGGCCGGAGCGCTGCGCTTTCAAGAAGATAACCGGGCCGATCGCATCCATCATGGCGCCGATCCGCCATCGGGCCAATCGCTTCCAGCGAGCGATCGCCGAGCATCCGCCTAACCTGGCGGTCGAACTCAAGTCGACTCCGGCAGCCGAACCGCCATAATGCACCGACCGCCAACCTCAAGAATGAGGTTTTAACCCAAATATGGTGTCCCCATACTTGCTAGACCACCCTTAGCCTAGACCTAAGCCTTCTAGCAACCTCCATCAGCCTCACGCCTCTCGGATCCCTCCAAGTCATCCATGACTTGTTCATCCATCGCGCTAGCTTCCCGGTGCTTCCATCGGCTATGTCATGCTAACGGTGTGTTCACCGCCAAGGCACATTGGACTTACGCTGCCAAGACTCCGCTTGGACTTTACGCCGCCAATATCAATCCTCGACTTCAAGTGCCAAGACTCAAGCTTGGACTTTCCCTTGCCAACACATGTTGGACTTTCAATGCCAAGTACCCATGCTTGGACTTTCCCTTGCCAACTCATGTTGGACTTTTCCAAATGCCAAGTGTCCCACTTGGACTTTCAATGCCAAGTACCCATGACTTGGACTTTCCATTGCCAAGTACCCATGACTTGGACTTTACCTTGCCAAGACCCATGCTTGGACTTTCCCATAATCACATGGTCAACCCTGGTCAACCATCAAGTCAATTATAACCTGGGTCGATTGTATAAACAATCTCCCCAACATATTAACCGACATTAATGTCAAACATCAATGCCAATCCTATGTCAAACATACTTTGTCAAACATCAAAACATCACTCGAGTCAAACTCGAGTCCTGGTCAATCGTGACCTGGGCCGATTGCACCAACAATCTCCCCCTTTTTGATGTTTGACAAAAAAACCAATCAATTCATGAGTTAGAACACTAACTCAAATCCCTTACCAATTATCCCAAATTGGTAAACATTCACAAAACGTTCTCCCCCAAACATTCAAGTGAAAATGTAAATCAAATGTTCTCCCCCAAACATTCTCCCCCTTTTTGACTAACATCAAAAAGGTTTTCTCTCCAAGGAGGTCAATGTCTCATGTCCCAATGAGATCTTACAATCTCCCCCTTGATCAAAGATAGCTAGGATGTCTACCATCTTCCTAGTGATAAGTCCCATATCACTCAAGAGAGGCAATCCTATCTCACTCTCCCAATTTCCAAATTGGGTATCAAACACCCATCAATTTTCAATTGATAACATTCTCCCCATAAAAAACATCCATCATCCCAAGATGGATACCTCCCCCTAAAGGCTTGCTCCCCCTTGACCATTGCACCAACAATGTCCTTGGAAAGCCCCTAAGCCAATAGGAACTCTAAACCATCAAAATTAAGGTTCTAAGTTCAACATAGAACTTTTACTCACCCTAAATTTGATACTTTGACCTAACATAACTCCTAATCCATATCCAATGGATTTTCACCCTTCATAATGCTTCCCAAAGCATATCCTAGGGTTAGGAGTGGTTAGGAACCCCAATGAACACGGGCTAAACAAACCTTGTTAACCCGAAATCAGACTGCGGATCGACTCGACAAGATGTCGGTCGATTACCACTCTCACCGATCCGCCAAAGTGGCGGTCGATCGGTAACAAATTCAATTTCATTATCAGATCGAATTTTGAAAATGCATAAGTAATCCTACGTATTTTGAAAATTCATGAAACTTAATACGTACATTACTTATAAGAAATACAATGGGTGAAAAATATTTTAAAATTATTTTACCCATAAAATATCGAAATTGATACAAAATTCAAAAGTGAAGAAAACTTCTAAGTTTTTGGCTCACTTTGTATCAATCTCATCAATCGTGATTGCTATCAAAAGATAGACTTCACCAAGGTTTTCTAAATTGATTTTAAAATGACTTTCAAAACCATATTTTGGATCATATTCCTTGAGCTCTATGTACATGACTTGTACACAAGCTTTCCCAATGATCCACCAATAAAATTAGATGAGTTTTAGTTCATCTAGATGCATAAACTATGCACCTTGAACTCAACTCATATCCTAGCATCTCACATGTATCTAGGGTGTATAAATACACATACATGTCAATTGGATGTGAGATGTGGGTTTTGTTCTCCCTAAACTAGGGTTTCATGCATTTTTCTAAGGCAACTCTACTTGATTCCCTTATAAATGGGACTCCAAGTCATGCCATAGTCCTTAAATCAATTTTAATCAATTTAGATGCATGAAAATGATCATGGCATAATGATAGAAAAATAAATCATGGCCAATGATCATGATGTCATGGCATATGATGAAATCTAAAAACACATGACATTTAATACCTTAATCCTAAGCATGATCATGACATTTAGATGATAAAAGTAAACATGATGTCATGTCATGGCATATGGCAAACAAATCATGGCATATAAAATATATAGGTATAATAACACCTAAATTTTAATATTAATTGCCATTTGTTGGGATTAAACATATTTTGTCATATTAACCTAATCTTCCTAGTCTGCCAAAAACCCAAAATGGCACACCAACCTCTAAACCTAAATTGTGCCAAAATGATCATTTTATCAAACTTCATAATTAATATTGGCACATCCTAAAATCTTTTAGGATTAAAGACTCAAATGTATTTTCAAGATAACCATAACCTTGAAAATAACCTAAAGTGTCACCTTTGTTATGGTTGAGTTAACTACCCATCCAATTAAGGTTGACACACCCTAACCCATCTTAGCGTGAATCAATCACGCCTCTAGACCCAAAACGATTTGAACTCCTAGGGTTACTTAGGTATTCCTTAGGGATAACTTCCCTAGATACCTTCCTAATGACCCTCCTAGGCTTGTTAGCCTTGGTCATTTGGGTCTTACCTAGGTTGACTCTAGGGGTGACTCCCCTTGCAACCTTCTTAGTGGCCACCCTAGGTTTCCTAGAAACCCTAGCCACTAGGCATACCCTTTGGTCAACTCTAGGGATGACTTCCCTAGTGACCTTGGTCTTCCTAGACCTAGTTAGTGTTCCATAATCAAATGGAACACTATGATAAGCCACCTTAGGCTTAGGTTTGTGACCCAAGCCTTGCTTGCCCTTAGTTGACTTTTGACTCTTAGGTCTTAAGTGTTGACTTTGACTTTTTGATCTAGGAGTTTGACCATTAGACCCTTTAAATTGATTTTGTATAATTTTAAGGTTCTTCTCAAGTTTTTCAAGCCTTGACCTCAAGACTTGATTCTCTAATTCTAATTGCCCAATTTTTGAATTTTGATTTAAATCATGGGCATGGAACTTTCTAGGCATATGCCTAGTCCACTTAGGATTGAAACCTAGGTGCTCTTGCACCTTTCTAATGGTCTCCCTAGGCAAAATTGGTCTAGTGTTATTTGACCTAGGTTTATCCTTAGATAAATTATTTTTAGGGACATTAGTCCCAAATTTCTTCCTATTATCTAAGTGAATACTTTTAGCTCCTAAGCAATATTCTCTATTTCTAGCATGCTCTTTTTGATAAATAGCAAGATTGCTAAAATTATTTCTAGCATGCTTTTGAATATAAGAAGTAGAAAGAGCATTATTAAAATATACCTTAGGGTTAGCCTTAGCTCCCTACATGTGAAGCTCCATTTTGCCCCTTCTTCTCCCCCTTTGGGCATTGATTGACTCTATAGTGCCCCTTTGATGGCACTTGAAGCAAATGATGTGCTCTTTGCTTCTTTGACTGGGCACCGACTTCCTTGATTTTTGGTGCACGGGTGGAGTCTTCTTAACCCGTTTAGGACACTTACTCTTATAATGTCCTTGCTACACTCAAAGCAGATAATATGAATTTTATCATTATTTGAAATGCTCGAGTTACCTAGATCCGTGATAGGTGCCGGAGTTGAATTTTGGGCTTCTTCATCTTGGATGTTGAAGCTTCCTCCTTATTTTGTTCCGCCCGTGTGGATGGTCTAACTTCCTCCTCTATCCTAGAGGTTGAGGTTTGTCTTAACTCTACCTCTTCCACCACTTCTTCCTCCTCGATTATAGAAGTGGATGCTTCTTCCACTTCCTCCACCAATCCGGAAGTTGATTCCCTATCAACTTCGGACTTCTCAAGCTCTTTAGATGGAGATGTGCTTGCTTGAGCTTGAGAGGGTGTGCACTCTTCTTCTTCTTCTTCTTCTTGTTGGATTGATGATGAGTTTTCATGGAGCTTTGCCACTTGGCTCCATAGCTCCTTGGCATCTATATAATTAACTAACATACACAAGATATTGTTAGGTATTAACTCAACCAAAAACTTTATTACCTTGGTGTTTTTCTCAAGGCTTGGACTTGCTCTTCGGTCCATCTCTTCTTTTGAGGAAACCACCTTTGGTCCTCTTGGCAATTCAAAGCCTTCCATTAAGATAGCCCATTCCTCAATGTCCTCATCATTAGGAAGTCTTCAATTCTTGACTTCCATTGTTTAAACCCTTCTTGTCCATAGAAGGTATAGGGGATAGGTGTGTTGATATCCCATCCAAGCTTGTCTTGGAGTTCCATCTTCCCTCTAGCCTTTTAGCTCCCGGCGGTTAGTCCGTAGAAGAGCCCCGGGCTCTGATACCACTTGTTGGAGATTTGAGGCCGCTAGAGGGGGGGGGTGAATAGCGTCGATCGATCGCATTTAAGATGGAAATCGATCGCTGCTCGTCTACAATTACGTTAGTGCGCAGCGGAATATATATAATAAAAGCAATAACGAAAAGCAATCACACGAACACAACATATATACGTGGTTCGAACCGAATGGTTCCTACTCCATCGTCGAGCTCTAAAGAGCCCTAGTGATGCACACGCACTCACTAATCACAAATACTCCTTCTCGACACAAGTCGGAGGTGGAGAAACCTCGACAAAAGATTACAACAATAATCTACAAGATGCAAGCAAATACAAGTAAGAAATACAATGCAAGTAAAGGAAAACAACTTTACAAGAACTTTGATTGCTTGATCTTGATTGCCTTGAACTAGCTTTGAAGGACCGGAAAGCACCAACTTCCCCTTCAATTTCGCCAAGAAAATCGCGCTAAATCCTCCTTCCGAGCCGCTTTTATAACTCGCCGGCCGATTTCGCCATCACCGATCGCCATAAGTCCCGGCCGATCGATGCCACTGTTGTCATGAGACAACGGGTCGATCCACGTTGGAAAAACTCAGCGGATCTCTTGGCGATCATTGCCAACATTGCGATCGGCCGCCAGCGCCCGTAATCGGCCCGATCGGCTCACGGGCGTTACTGCTCGCGGCTGGCAGCGATCGGCCCGCCATCCATAGCGATCGGCTGCCATCGATCAGCTACTCGGTGAAGCGCGATCATTGCGAGCATCCGGCTCTAACTGGCGGTCGAACTCAAGTCGACTCACGGCGGTCGAGCCGGCCATAATGCGGTCAGCCAACCTCAGAATGAGGTTTTAACCCAAATATGGTGTCCCCATACTTGCTAGACCACCCTTAGCCTGAACTAAGCCTTCTAGCAACCTCCATCGACCTCACGCCTCTCGGATCCCTCCAAGTCATCCATGACTTGTTCATCCATCGCGCTAGCTTCCGGTGCTTCCATCGGCTATGTCATGCTAAGCGGTGTGTTCACCGCCAAGGCACATTGGACTTACGTTGCCAAGACTCCGCTTGGACTTTACGCCGCCAATATCAATCCCCTTGGACTTCAAGTGCCAAGACTCAAGCTTGGACTTTCCCTTGCCAACACATGTTGGACTTCTCAATTGCCAAGACCCATGCTTGGACTTTCCCTTGCCAACTCATGTTGGACTTTTCCAAATGCCAAGTGTCCCACTTGGACTTTCAATGCCAAGTACCCATGACTTGGACTTTCCATTGCCAAGTACCCATGACTTGGACTTTACCTTGCCAAGACCCATGCTTGGACTTTCCCATAATCACATGGTCAACCCTGGTCAACCATCAAGTCAATTATAACCTGGGTCGATTGTATAAACAATCTCCCCAACATATTAACCGACATTAATGTCAAACATCAATGCCAATCCTATGTCAAACATACTTTGTCAAACATCAAAACATCACTCGAGTCAAACTCGAGTCCTGGTCAATCGTGACCTGGGCCGATTGCACCAACAGTACCTTCTAGTTCTAATGTCAAAAAGCATGCTAGGAGTAATTTAAACAATCTTGCTATTGTTCATAAGGAGCATGCTATTAGAAATAACAAATATTTTTATTTAGGTGCTAAATATGCTCATTTCTCAAATAAGGAGAAATTTGGGACTAATTTCCCTAAAAACATTTTATGTAAGGACAAACCTAGGTCAAACAATTCTAGATCAATTTTACCTAGGGAGACAATTAGAAAGGTGCAAGAGCACCTAGGTTTTAATCCCAAATGGACTAGGCATGTGCCTAGGAAGAACATTGCTCAAAGACCAAATCAAAATTCTAAAATTGGGCAATTAGAGATTGAAAACCAAGCATTGAGGTAAAGGCTTGAAAAACTTGAGAAGACCCTCAAGATTATGCAAAATCAACTAAAAGGGTCAAATGGTCAAAGCCAAGAGTCTAGGACCAAGAGTCAACACCTAGGGCCAAAGAGAGAAAAGTCAATCAAGAGCAAGAAGGGTTTGGGTCACAAACCTAAGCCTAAGGTGACTTATCATAGTGTTCCATTTGATTATGGAACACAAATTAGGTCTAGGAAAGCCAAGGTCACAAGAGAAGTCATCCCTAGAGTTGACCATGGTGTGTGCCTAGTGGCTAGGGTTTCAAGAAAACCTAGGGTAGCCACTAAGAAGGTTGCAAGGGGAGTTACCCCTAGAGTCAACCTAGGTAAGACCACAATGACCAAGGCTAACAAGCCTAGAAGGGTCATTAGGAGGGTATCTAGGGAGGTCATCCCTAAGGAATACCTAGCTAATCCTAGGAGCTCAAATAGATTTTGGGTTCCTAAGAGCGTGATTGATTCACGCTAGATGGGTTTAGGGTGTGCCAACCTTGATTGGATGGGTAGTTAACTCAACCGTAGCAAAGGTGACACTTTAGGTTATTTTCAAGGTTATGGATAACTTAGAAATAGATTTGATATTATGTTCCTAAAAGATTTTAGGATGTGCCAATATACCTTGAAGATTATGAAAAATCAATCAAATCGGCACAATTAGATTTAGAGGTCTTTAGTGTGACATTTTGGGTTTTTGGTACATTTGGGGAAATTTAAGTAATATGGAAAAATAAATCTAATTATAACAAATGATAACTAATATTAAAATTTAGATATTATTATACCTATACTTTTTATATGTCATGCTTTGTTTGTCATATAACATGTCATGACATCATGTTTATTTTTATCATTTATATGTCATGATCATGTTTAGGATTAAGGATTAAATGTCATGTGTTTTTAGATTTAATCATATGCCATGACATCATGATCATTGGTCATGCTTTATTTATGCTATTATTTATGCCATGATCATTCATGCATTTAAATTAATGAAAATTGAGTTAAGGACTTTGGCATGACTTGGAGTCCTATTTATAAGGGAATCAAGTAGTGTTGCCTTAGGAAAATGCATGAAACCTTAGATTAGGAGAACAAAACTCACATCTCACATTAAAATTGACATGTATGTGTATTTATACACCCTAGATACATGTGAGATGGTAGGATATGAGTTGAGTTCAAGGTGCATAGTTTTTGCATCTAGATGAACTAAAACTCATCTTATTTCATTTGTGGATCATTGGGAAAGCTTGTGTACAAGTCATGTACATTGAGCCCAAGGAATATGATCCAAAATAAGGTTTTGAAAACATTTTAAAATCTTTTTGAAAAACCTTGGTGAAGTCTATCTTTTAATAGCAATCACAATTGATGAGATTGATACAAAGTGAGCTAAAATTTTGAAATTTTTATTCACTTTTGGATTTTGTATCAATTTCGATATTTTATGGGTAAAATATTTTTCTATCATTTTTCACCCAATGTATTGACTATAAGTAATATACGTATGAATTATCATGATTTTTTGATATACGTAGAATTACTTATGATTTTTCAAATTTTATTTCTAATAACTAAAATTCTGATAGTGGCAATGATCGTAGAAATGAGAGTCGATCTCAATCATTTCGGGAAAACAATGTATGTTTAGCCCATGTTCAGCTACAGTAAAGGTTCCTAACCACTTCTAACCTTAGGATGTGCTTTGGGAAGCATTATAAAGGGTGAAAATCCATTGGATATGGATTAAGAGAGGTGTTAGAGTGATGTATCAAAATTTAAGGGTGGAAGAGTTCATGTTTGAACTTTGAACCTTATTTTTGATGGTTTAGAGTTCCTATTAGCTTAGGGACTCCCAAGGATATTGTTGGTGCAATGGTCAAAGAGGAGCAAGCCTTTAGGGGGAGATATCCATCATGGGATGATGGATGGTATTTTTCCTCATGGGGAGGAGAAAAAGGGATTTTGAGATACCCAATTTGGAAATTAGGAGAGTGTATAGGATTGTCTCTCTTGAGTGATATGAGACTTATCACTAGGAAAATAGTAGGCATCCTAGGTATTTTTGGACCAAGGGGGAGATTGTAAGATCTCATTGGATATGAGACTTTGACCTCCTTGGAGAGAATCTTTTTGATGTTAGTCAAAAATGGAGAGAATGTTTTGGAGGAGAATGTTTTGGGGGAGAACTTATTTGGAGAATGACATTAATTGGGAAAATTGATGGGGATGATTGGTTTAAGTTAGATGGTCTAACTGAATGGTTTGTTTGGTTTTTGTCAAACATCAAAAAGGGGGAGATTGTTGGTGCAATCGGCCCAGGTCACGATTGACCAGGACTCGAGAGATGTTTTGATGTTCGACAAAAATATATGACAATGTGATTGTCATGGGAAAGTCCAAGTCTTGAGTACTTGGCATGGAAAGTCCAAGTGGGACACTTGGCATTTGGGAAAGTCCAAGTGGGATACTTGGCATTTGGAAAGTCCAAGTCTTGAGTACTTGGCATGTAAAGTCCAAGCATGGGTCTTGGCAAGGAAAAGTCCAAGCATGGGTCTTGGCAAGGGAAAGTCCAAGCATGGGTCTTGGCATGGAAAGTCCAACATGGGTTGTCAAGGTAAAGTCCAAGCTAGAGTCTTGGCATTTGAGAAGTCCAAGGGGTTTAATATTGGCGGCGTAAAGTCCAAGCGGGAGTCTTGGCAGCATAAGTCGAATGGTTGGCGGCGTAAAGTCCAAGCGGAGTCTTGGCAGCGTAAGTCCAATGTGTCTTGGCGGTGTAGACATCGTTAGCATGACATAGCCGATGGAAGCACCTGAAGGCTAGCGCGATGGATGAACAAGTCATGGATGACTTGGAGGGATCCGAGAGGCGTGAGGCTGATGGAGGTGGCTAGAAGGCTTAGGTCTAGGCTAAGGGTGGTCTAGCAAGTATGGGGGAACCATACTTGGGCTAAAATCTCATGTTTGAGGTGTGTCAGTCGACTGGTGTCATATGACAGTCGATTGGTGAGAGTCAACTAGGGTTTGACTGCGGGATGTGTCCCAGTAGTAGACTGCCAGAGCTTAGAAGTCGACTGATTGGATGGAGCAGTCGACTGATCTTGTGATTAGTCGACTGATGCTCGAGTTTTAGGGCACAGAATGGAGTCTCACTCGACCACTTCAGTCAGCAGTCGAGTGATGGCTTGAACAGTCGACTGATAGTCATGATCAGTCGACTGATGTCCTAGCCGTTGGATTTTTCCAGCGTGGATTACACCGTTGTCTCACAGCAACAGTGTGATCAATCGACTGATGGTCCCGAGCAGTCGACTGATCGACTTTTTCCAATCCGGGCAGAAGATATAAATGGAGCTCGTGGAGGAGAAAAAAGCATTCGGTTCTTGAGCATACTTGGGGCAATTTGTTATTGCAAATCAGGGTCTCGAAGGTCATTCTTCAGGCAACCAAAAGCAAGCAATCCAAAGGCATTTGTAAAGTGTTTTCTTTACTTTTATTGCATTGTATTTCATATTAGTTGCTTGTTGTATTTAGTTTATTGTTGTAAACTATTGTACGAGATTTTTCCGCCTCCGGATTGTTCCGAGAAGGAGTGTTTATTAGTGGTGTGTGATTGGCATCGCTAGGGCTCGTTTGAGCCCGATCCGTGGAGTAGGAACCGTTCGGTTCCGAACCACGTTATATGCTCGTGTTTGCGTGTTTGTTCTTGTTGTATTTTATTATTGTATATTCCGCTGCGTACTAACAAGATTGTAGACAAGAAAACGCGAACGATTTCCATCGAGCAATGAAATCAAGTTATTCACCCCCCCCTCTAGCTTCCAACGATCTCCTACAAGGCACATTGGACTTATGCTGCTAAGACTCCCGCTTGGACTTTACGCCGCCAACCATTGGATTTATGCTGCCAAGACTCCACCCTTGGACTTTACGCCGCCAATATTCCCCTTGGACTTTCCAATTTCCAAATACCCATGACTTGGACTTTCACCGCTAAGACTACACCCTTGGACTTACATGGTCAAGACTACACCCTTGGACTTCCTTGCCAACCCAATGTTGGACTTTCCAAATGCCAAGACTCAAGCTTGAACTTTTCCTTGCCAATCCATGTTTGACTTTTCATGCCAACCCATATTGGACTTTCCATGCCAAGACCCATGTTTGGATTTTTCATGCCAAGTACACAAGACTTGGACTTCTCCCATGACAATGGTCAAACCATCGTCAAACATCAAGTATGACATGGGTTGATTGCACTAACAATCTCCCCAACACATGTCATACATCAATGTCAAACATCAAAACACTACTCGAGTCAAACTCGAGTCTAGTCAATCATCACCTGGGTCGATTGCACTAATAATCTCCCCCTTTTTGATGTTTGACAAAAATACCTTTGAATTAGGCCCCTAACTCAAATCTCCTTATCAATTTTCCTAAATTGGTAATTCTAACATGCTCCCATTAATTCTCTCCCTTTTTGACATACATCAAAAAGGTTCTTCCAATGAGGTCAATGTCTCATATCCCAATGAGATCTTACAATCTCTCCCTTGGTCTAAGAACATATAGGATGCCTACAATCTTCCTAGTGATAAGTCTTATATCACTTAAGAGAGACACTCCTATAAACTCTCTCAATTTCCAAATTGGGCATTTCACATTCTCATTTCTCTCCTCATGAGAAAAAATACATCCATCATCTCATGATGGATACCTCCCTCTAAAGGCTTGCTCCCCTTTGACCATTGCACTAACGATGTCCTTAGGAAGTCCCTAAGCATATAGGAACACTAAACCATCAAAATTAAGGTCTAAAGTTCAACATTGAACTTTCCAACACCTTAAAATTAATACACACCCTAACAACTCTCCTAATCCATATCCAATGGATTTTCACCTTTTCTAATGCTTCCCAAAGCATATCATAGGGTTAGGAGTGATTACAGAACCCTAACATAGCTGAAACATGGGCTAAACATCCTTGTTTACTCGAAATCAGCCTATCAGTCAACTCTTACATAGAACAGTCAACTGAAATTGTCACGCCCCAGGGGAGTCCCCGCCAAACGAAAATCCGACAGCATCTCCCCTGTACAGGTGACAATACCAAACTTGCATACAAGGCCTACACGGCCACTATACATCAGTCAACATGACTGGAATCCAAACAACACACGCAGGTCATAATAGGCCTCAGGCCAACAATCAAAGGATATAACCACAAGTATATCACATCTAAACCTACCCCTTCTGCCATCTAGGTAGGAATACTCAACCAAAACCAATCGAAATAAAATCCGAATAAAGGTCCATAAGGACACCAAATATCCACGGGTACATAAATCCAACTCCAGTCCTAAACATATATTCTAATCAAAATATCCAAAACCATAAAAACAAATAACCAACAAAACTATCACGATGAGGGGGTTTGGCAGCTAAACTCTCCTGACAGTTTCATTCTGAAATAGATATAAAAATAACGGGGTAAGTTCAAAAAACTCAACGGATATAGTCGATATGCAAAGTAAGATATAGCTAATAATAACAATCATGCCAGTACAGTCTCATATATAGGGTATGCAAGAACGAAATACAAAAGGATTGTACTTACCTGAATCTCCTACCCTGATATAGGAGCATGTGCCATACTAAAAGAGATAAAGTCGTCAGACCATATACAAATATGTAACCTGTATGCATGGCAATCATATGCAACATCCAAGGCAACAATAAAATACAGCAAACACAATACAAATGTTATCCATGCAAAATGCATGTGGTGCAAATGACATGGTCACCCCTGACGCCAGTCATCCACCTCACACGCGATGGTGAAGCCGAGTAGGTAGGGCTATGACAACTGTGCACTCTGCCATCACTGCTCCTGAGTGACCGAGTGGACAGGATGCTGTCGGAGTACACCTATCCTCCTGCCCCAAGCAGAGTGGGGGAGCAATGCTCACATCTCCTGGTGTCATAGACCAGAGGAGGGATCCCTGCCCGCTACCACGCTGCCTCAGCGCTACCCTTGAGCGGACCGGAGCCTGACAGAGCAACTGCACACACCCTCCTGATGTACCACTAACCCATGAGTGGCAGCGTGTGCAGACCATGTAACTGGTTGTGGGCTCAACTATAAAGGAACCTCGTCCAGCCAATATGCAATCATGCAAGATGGTGCATGATACTAAAGCATGTAAATCCAACTAAAATACATATCCGAATAATATGCACAACCAATAAGTACATATCAATGATCCGAGTAAAACAGGGAAGATATAACTATAAACTGATCCAATGCATGTATCAAGTAGGCATAATAACATACTAGGCATATAAACATGAAAATTATTACAAGCTATACTAACTAGCATATCAACATGACTATATCTAAGAGATAAGTCAAAATACTCGCCTGATAAAATGCTCGAGAAAACAACCAAATCGTCACGACCGTGAACCTGCCTCGTGATCGAAACCTGCATACAACATAACTAGTGTTAAGCACAAAAATGCAATCCACCGACAAATTGAATACTTAATCGATTTCTTACATAACCAATTAACCCAAAGGCTTAATAAAATCTCGATCACCTTCCACCTAATATAACCGTCCTTTCGTCCAATTACTCAAATATAATTTCTCAACCCTATCATCATGTGTACAACATCCAAACAAAACATCACAGCTAACTCACCAAAAGTAGATCCATCCTACAACCCAAAAATTTATCCAAAATCAACAAAATATCATCCAACCATCCAATATCAACCGAATACAATACGATCAACTGAATAACACCAAAATCGTGCTTACCGACCCTAGGATCCCACCAGAAGCCAATCCTTCCCCCAAATCAGACCCTCAACTCAATTTACAACGGCTCAAACATTGTTCACAACCGACCTTGCATGACCCCCCTCCAACCCTAACCACACGATGCCCCCAAATAGACCCTCACAACCCACCAAACTTTCAGCAATCCTCAAGATCAAACAATAGGAATTGAACAAAAATCAACAACCGAGATTTACCTACGCTAGGAAAACCCTTCCGACTGCTTACCACCCCTAATCCTCTGTCAATCAGCCCAAACCCTTTGACACAGACATATCACCCCAATTGGCCCTCGTAGCAGGGTCAACAAGAACCCTTAGAACCGAAAACTTAACTGACCTTGCTCCGATGACCACCGTTGCTGATCAATTCACGCGGGGAAGAAAGCTACGGCGACAGGGGCGAGTGAAGAAGGCGGCTGCAGGCTCGATCAGCAGAGTCAATGGCAGAGGAGGAAGAGGCGTGGTGGTCCTGTGGCTGCGGACGCATCGCGATGGCCTGTGCTCGTGGGCGACAAGCGCGCATAGGGGTCGAGGATGCTCGCCGCGTGCAAGCAACGCGCAGAGGCGGCGACGTTGCCGGCGTTTGCGGAGGAGTGGTTAATGCTGTGGATGACGCGAGGAAGAAGGGGCTCGGCTACTGTGGAGAAAGAGGCGTCGGGCGCAGCAGTCAAAGATGAGGAGGATGGCACGGACGGTGCTGTGGGTGGCGGTGGCCTGGTCGTCAACGGAGAAGAGACCGGCCTGGTCATCGACGGAGAAGAGGTCGCACGAGAGAAACTGTCGGCGGAGGAAAGGGGTCACGAGAGAAAGAGATTCGCGAATCGCGAAGAAGGAGTTAGGGATTTCGGGTCGCGAGGGAGAAAAATCGACGCGACGGGGAAAACTGGGATCGATCCCTAATCATCCGAACTACCCCTTTATAAATAAATAAAAACCTAAGTTTTTATTTTTATTAATCCCTTAGTAAATTAATTATTCCCGTAATTATCTCGTACGGGCTCCATTTAAATCCAGAAAAATTCTTAAAATTCCCTAAAAATCCTGAAAACTTCCAGGAATATTTTTCTTAAATTTTTGTCCATTAAATTTAGTATTCTAAATTTTTTGTATTTAACATTCTCCCCCACTAATAAAAATTTGGTCTCCAAATTTCCTACTCAAATGCATAATGAGTAAGAGATACCACAAGTACTGAAAAATATATCTCACGTACCTTAAGTAAATAGGTGGGGGTATTGAGCTCTGATCTTTTCCTCAAGCTCCCAAGTAGCCTCCTCATCGGTGTGGTGACTCCACCCGACCTTGACAAGTTGCACAATCTTGTTCCGCAACTGTCGTTCCTTGTGATCCAAAATCCGTACCGGAACCTCTGCGTAAGTAGCAGCAGGTTGAATGGAACCTGACACATCTGACAGAATATGTGTAGAGTTTGGCACATACTTCCTCAGCATGGACACATGGAACACATCATGAATACTCGTCAAAGATAGTGGTAGCGCTAGCCTGTAAGCGACTGCTCCGATCCTCTCCAAAATCTCAAACGGACCGATGTATCTAGGAGCTAGCTTACCACGGAGGTCAAATCTCTTCACCCCTTTCGTGTGTGAGACTCGCAGGAATATATGGTCACTAACAGAGAACTCTAGAGGTCTCCGTCTACGATCTGCACAACTCTTTTGGCGATCCTGCGCCTCTGCCATCCTTCGTCTGATAATACGGACCAACTCTGTCTCATGCTGAGCTCTCTGGGGTCCTAGCAACTGGGCCTCCCCAACCTCCTCCTAGAGGGTGGGTGTACGACACTGTCTACCATACAATGATTTAAACGGGGCCATTTGGATAGCCGAATGATAGCTGTTATTGTAGGCAAATTCCACTAACGGCAAGTGGTCCTCCCAGTTGCCCCCGAAATCTATAACACAGGACCTCAGCAAATCCTCTAGTGTCTGAATGGTCCGCTCAGACTTTCCATCTGTCTGCGGATGGAAAGCAGTACTAAAACGAAACTGCGAGCCTAAGGCCTACTGCAGACTCTGCCAGAACCGGGACATGAACCGGGCATCTCTATCTGATATAATGCTCAAAGGAACACCATAAAATCTGATGATCTTCCGACAATATAACTCTGTCAAACGATCCAGAGAGTTGGTCTTCCGAATCGCTAAGAAGTGTACGGATTTGGTTAGTCGGTCAACGACTACCCAAATCGCGTCATGGCCTTGACGTGTCCTAGGCAAACCCACCACAAAATCCATGGTAATGTGATCCCACTTCCACTCAGGAATAGGAATCCTCTGAAGTAATCTGGCTGGTCTCTGGTGCTCAGCCTTTACCTGCTGACAAATCAGACATCTACAAAATCTGCGATGTCTTTCTTCATGCCATTCCACCAATACAAACGCCTTAAATCTCGATACATGCAGGTTCCGCCTAGGTGGATCGCAAATCGAGAGTGATGAGCCTCCTGAAGTAACTCCTCCATGACCGGGTGAGACTAAGGTACGCATAATTTGCCTCGGAAATAAATTATACCATCATCATCTCGGGTGAACTCAGTCTGCTGTCCAGAAGTTATCTGACTGCCAATGAATTGTAAATGCTGATCACTGGCCTGAGCCTCCCGGACTCTCGTCCGGATAGACGACTGAGCAACCATGGTAACCAGAATGTCCTGCTCTGTCAGTCCCTGCTCCTCAAGGCTCAACTCAGAGAAATCCTGAATCAAATCCGTGACTAAAACTCGGTAAGAAGCTAAAGTCCCTTGGGACTTCTGGCTAAGTGCATCCGCAACCACATTGGCTTTCCCTGGGTGGTAGCTAATGGTACAATCATAATCCTTCAGGAACTCCATCCATCTCCTCTGTCGGAGATTAAGTTCCTTCTGCGTAAATAGATATTTAAGACTCTTATGATCAGTGAGAATCTCAAATGTAATACCGTACAGATGATGCCTCCAAATCTTCAAGGCAAAGATAATAGCGGCTAACTCTAAATCATGTACTGGATAGTTTTTCTCATGCTCCTTCAACTGGCGAGAAGCATAAGAGACTACCCTGTCATGCTGCATCAATACTGTGCCTAAACCCTACAAAGACGCATCGATATAAAGGACGAAACCGTCATCCCCTGATGGCAATACCAAAATCGGTGCTGACACCAATCTCTTCTTCAACTCCTGGAAACTAGTCTCGCACGCCTCTGTCCACGTGAACTTCATGCCCTTCCTGGTAAGGCGTGTCAATGGCAAAGCGATGCTCGAGAAACCCTCAATGAACCGTCTGTAATAACCGGCCAAGCCTAAGAAACTGTGAATCTCCTGAACTGATTTCGGCTGCTCCCAACTGGTGACAGCCTCAATCTTTTGGGAGTCAACTGAAATGCCACTACTAGAAACCACATGTCCTAGAAAACCAACTGAGGATAACCAGATGCCAATTTACTGAACTTCATATAGTCACTTCTGTCGAAGCCTATCCAAAACAAGGCGAAGATGCTGCGCGTGTTCCTCCTCGGAATGAGAATAGACCAGAATATTGCCAATAAAGACAATGACGAACTGATCTAAGAAATCCATAAATTTACGGTTCATCAAATCCATTTGGTAAGCCCAAATGGCATTACCAAAAACTCATAGTGTCCATATCTGGTATGGAACGATGTCTTCTGAATGTCTGAATCTCTAACCCTTAGTTGATGATACCCGGACCGCAGATCAATCTTAGAATATACTGATGTGTTGGTGCAATCGACCCAGGTCACGATTGACCAGGACTCGAGTTTGACTCGAGTGATGTTTTGATGTTTCGACAAAAACATATGACAATATAATTATCATGGGAAAGTCCAAGTCTTGAGTACTTGGCATGGGAAGTCCAAGTGGGACACTTGGCATTTGGTAAAGTCCAAGCATGGTTCTTGGCAAGGGAAAGTCCAAGCTTGAGTCTTGGCATTTGAGAAGTCCAAGGGTTTGATATTGGCGGCGTAAAGTCCAAGCAGGAGCTTGGCAGCATAAGTCCAATGATTGGCGGCGTAAAGTCCAAGCGGAGTCTTGGCGGCGTAAGTCCAATGTGCCTTGGCGGTGTAGACATCGTTAGCATGACATAGCCGATGGAAGCACCTGAAGGCTAGCGCGATGGATGAACAAGTCATGGATGACTTGGAGGGATCCGAGAGACGTGAGGCTGATGGAGGTGGCTAGAAGGCTTAGGTCTAGGCTAAGGGTGGTCTAGCAAGTATGGGGGAACCATACTTGGGCTAAAACCTCATGTTTGAGGTGTGTCACCGACCGTGTCATGTGGCGGTCGACCGACCGAGTCAACTAGGGTTTATCGGGTTATGGCGTGCAGATCCGCCAGAGGTGGGCGGTCGATGAGCCTCAGCGATCGGATCGATCGTATGATCAGTCGACTAGTGCTCGAGAAATCGGCCACAGAATGGAGTCGAGACTCGACTGGTCGAGTGAGGACTCCATCAGTCAACTGATGGGTATGATCAGTCGACTGATGGTAGATCCGTTGGACTTATCCAACGTGGATCTAGCCGTTGTCTCACGACAATAGTGGCATCAGTCGACTGATAGTCCCGATCAGTCGACTGATTGACCTTTTCCAGCACAGGTTGAAGCTATATAAGGAGCTCGTGATGGAGGAAAAGATAGCGATTTTCTTGGGCGAAATTGAAGGGGGAAGTTGGTGTTTTCCAGTCCTTCAAAGCTAGTTCAAGGCAATCAAAGATCAAGCAATCCAAAGCTCTTGTAAAGTATTTTTCCTTTACTTGCATTTGTATTTTATATTGTATTTGCTTGTATCTAATTGATTATTGTTGTAATCATTATTGTACGAGGTTTCTCCGCCTCCGGATTGTTTCGAGAAGGAGTGTTTATTAGTGGTTGCATGTGCATCACTAGAGCTCGTAGAGCTCGATCCGTGGAGTAGGAACCGTGCGGTTCCGAACCACGCTATATCGTTGTGTTAGCGTGTTGTGCATTTCGTTATCTTTATTACTTTTCTATTTCTGCTACGCTAACAAAATTGTAGAAACGAACGCGAACAAATTCCATCTACGAACGAATTCTACGCTATTCACCCCCCTCTAGCGGCGTCAAATATTCTACATGATGTACCTCTGAGCTGATCAAACAAGTCCTCAATATGGGGGCAGGAGGTATTTATTCTTGATAGTGACGGCGTTCAACTACCTGTAGTCGATGCACAATCTCATCGATCCATCTTTCTTCTTCACGAAGAGAACCGGAGAACCCCAGGGTGATACACTAGGGCGAATAAAACCTCTATCCAAAATTTCCTGGAGCTAAACCTTTAACTCGTCCAACTCTCTCGGGGCCTTATGATAAGGAGCTTTTGATGCCGGCGACATCCCAGGAATTAACTCAATCATGAACTCCACTTGCCTTCTGGGAGGTAAGCCCGGTAACTCCTCTGGAAAGACATCTGGAAATTCTCGGACAATAGGAATGTCAGCGATCTGAGAGTCACCACTGTCTTCTACATTGATCATAGATAATAGAAAACTCTGGCAACCGTGCAATAAAAGCTTCTGAGCCTGAATCGCAGAAATGGTCGATATGTCGTCATCTCGGATGCCAGTGAAATCCCACGAGGATTGGTTCGAAGGTCGAAATGTGACCACCCTCGTCTGACAATCAACTGTGGCATGATATGCTGATAGTCAATCCATGCCAAGGATAATGTCAAACTCAACCATGTCCAGTACCAACAAATCTATAGTAAGTATGATGTTACCGAAATCTAAAGGACAACCTTGGACCTCCTGGGTAACGTCCAACGTATCACCAGACGGTAGGGAGACGGTTAATCTCTGTGATCTAATAGTAGGTAGTCTACCAATCTCTCTCATAAATGCACGAGAAATAAACGAATGCGAACTGCCTGTATCAATTAGCATAATAGCTAAAAATGCATAAAGTGAAACCATACCGCTGAAAACGGATTCGCTGGCTCGCTGCACATCCTCTCTAGTAATCGCATGAATCCACCCAGTCTCCGATGGAGGTGGAGGTGGTAGCACTGCCAGAGGTGGTTGTGCTTGTGCCTGAGGCTGATACGATGGCTGATATGATGGGCATCGAAGGTGATATGATGGATGGCCGCGTATCGCATCTGCAGAGTGCGGTGCATACCGATAGTGCAACTTATCAATCGATTGTGAGGCTACGATCGTATGCAGTGCGGGGCACTCGATCGAGGTCTCCAAAGCAGAACCACGTGACATCGTGCAGCACCGGAATACTCCTGTCCATGAATGTCATATGCGACTCCTGTAGGGGGAGTTGTCCTCTGCGGGCATTACGAAGGTCTAGCTGTTTGCCCCCCTCTCTGAGTCCCAGACTGACGCAACTGTCCTCCCTGTATAGAAACCCCGGAAGCCACATGCTGAGCCTTCAACGAACAATCTCGGCTCAAGTGTCCATTGTTGGTGCAGTAGGCACCTAAGTCAAACCTAAGTTTTGATTATAGCAAATGATACAAAGTTAAGCATATATTGTTATCTCATGAGCTAAATCAAGTGTGCAGAAAAGTCTCAACGCTGGAGCTGAAGGCTAGCGACACCCGGAGGAAGCCGCGGTGGTCGGGCGACACTCAAGAGACTTCGGAGGGAGCCGAAGGAATTGAGTGAAAGGCCGGAAGCAAAAGCAACACGTAAGTACTGAGGTAAGCTCGTGTGTGCGAGCGTAAGTAAGGTCGTATCCTCCTTACGGGGATGATCTTAAGCGTAGATCCGACCAAAGACTTCTTATAGATGGTCTAGGTCGAGATCGGATGGTCGACGACCATCGAAATTATATTTTTGTTGAGCTAACCTTGCCTTGCAACTAGCATCAGTCGACTGCCAGCTTGGAGGACTCGACTGTCGTCAAATAGTCAACTACCGAAGGTCAACAATCGACTGATGTTGCCATCAGTCGACTGATTATGGCCATCAGTCGACTGCTGGTCAAAGGATTAGCCTCGAGTAGTCAAGAGTTATCACCATTTTTCAAGGGGTTTTGTGCCCATTTGTGATTGGCTAAAGACTCATTCGATGAGGGGCTCAAAGGCTATAAAAGGAGGGTCAAACCTAGGGTTTTTCATCAATTCAAAAGCTTCCAAGTGCTTCCGATACGCTCTGACTCTCCGACATCCCTACGACGAAGCGCTGCCGAGACGACGACTAGAGCTTCAACCTCCAACCTTTAAAGTCGTCGGTAATGAAAGTTCTAAATTGTATTTCAGTTTATTCCTTTTAGTAAAGCTTTCATTATAACGAGGAGAGGGGGAGTGTCCTTCTACCTCGGCCTTTTTGTATCCATCTAACTCCTACCTCCAACGAGGAGGAGTTCTTTAGTAGTTTGCCCTCTGTACGTGGTCAAGGACCACTAGGGCCTTGGAGTAGTAGCCTTCGGCTACGAACCAAGTAAATCTCTTGTGTCTATTGTCTCCTTTACTTTTTGTTTTGTTTATCTTTCCGCTGCATATTAGTTTTTTTTAAAACGAATTCGTACTAAAAGGTTTTATCGCTATTCACCCCCCCCCTCTAGCGATCCGATCGATCCAACAATTGGTATCAGAGCCGGGGGTTGCTAAGATTTGGTGAAACCACCAATCTAGCCTTTTTACAGATTTATTTTTCTTTTAATTCTGTTTTTTTTATTTATTTCGCTTTGTTAAGTTTTTCTCCCACACTACTAATCCAAGACGCGAGTCTTGGTACTTGTTTTCGTGTTTTTGTCGTTGTTAGTTTCTTCGTCTCCGTCTATTTGTGTCTTTTGTTCTAATGGCCCATCTCGAGGGTTTTAGCACCGTCCGACCTCCATTTTACAACGGAGATGACTTCCGTTATTGGAATGGTCGGATGGAATGCTTTCTCAAAACCCAAATCGATATGTGGATCATAATCCAAACGGGTTTCACACTTCCGACTAATGAAGTGGGTGACTCCTTGGATTATGATCAATGGACCATTGCGACAAAACGACAAGTCGAAGCCGACGCCAAGGCAACACAAATCCTCCAATGCGGCCTATCCAAGGAGGAGCTAAATCGCGTTGGCCCCTTCATAAGCGCAAAAGATCTTTGGACGAAACTAGTGGAGCTACACGAAGGGACCGATGAAGCCAAGGTATGTAAGCGTGATCTTCTTTTCAATAAACTATATAACCTAAAAATGCAGGAACACGAGTCGCATGACCCAACTTCACGCCGAGTCCGGGACATAGTCAACAACCTACACGCAATCGGGCAAAGGTGAAAAGCGACCTTATAAGGTATGTTCTAAACTCGTTTCCGAGGACTACCTTGTGGGCATCCATGGTCGATGCCTACAAGGTCTCCAAGGATCTTTCTAAAATTAGGTTAGATGAACTCTTTTCCGATTTCGAATTACATGAGCAGTCCAACTCGGAACCCGAGAGGGGTATAGCCTTGTTTGCAGGATCAAAGAAGAAGAAAATCGCAAGCAAGCCACCACCAACCGAGGAGGAAGACGAGTCCGAAGAAGAAGTTGACCCGGAGTTGACTGCCGAACTAATGAACCTAGCTCGAAGGATAGCCAAGGGATGAAAGCGAACCACAACTCGACCCAACCAAGGTAAGCCTAAAAGTTCTAATATTAGGTGTTATGAGTGTAACAGGTTTGGACATATCAAGTCCGAGTGCCCCAAGCTCAACCACCAAGCACCTAAGCACAAGAAGGCCCTCAACGCGACATGGGAAGAAGCGTCATCCGAAGAAGACGAAGACCACGTCTTCATGGCGAAATCAATTGAGTCAGACACGGAGACCGAACCTGAACTTGAGTCAGAACCTGAGGATGACTCGGACTACGAAGCTACCTTCAAGTCAAGCCATGGATACGCATCCGGTTCAAAAGATATCCTTAAAGTAAGTCGAACTTTATTTAATACTTTACATAATATGGTTAGGTTTTTGTCTAGGAAGTTAGCTAAGTCCGAGTCCAAGGTCGAGACCCTGGTTGAGGAGGTCAAACTCCTCAAACACAAGGTCTCCCTAACCTCTTCGACTAGTCGAGTTCAAGAGAAGGACTCAACTCGGGTTGAAAAACTCGAAGTTGAGAACTCACTCTTGAAAAGTCAAGTCGAAGATCTTAGGAACACGTTGGAAAGGTTCACTTCGGGATCCAAAGGACTTGACCTCCTACTTGGATCTCAAAGGGCCGTGTACAACAAGACTGGACTAGGGTTTAACTCAAACATGACTAATGGGTCGTATATGTCGATTGTAAGTCGACATAGGAAACATGTCCAAGCATGGGTCCCTAAGAACCTTTTGATTTCAACTCTAGGATCCAACCCGTACTGGATTCCCAAGGACCAAATCCACTATGTGGATAGACCGAACCGATTCAACGGTCTAGGGGGAGCCAGTACAAAACATGTTTGTGCTTTAACTTAGAAATTGCATGTTTTAACTTAGAAAGTTTGTGCTTTAACTTAGAAATTGCATGCTTTAACTTAGAAAGTTTGTGCTTTAAAACTTGTGAACTCACTTAGAACACGAACATAACCAACTAAAATTCTTCGAAAAGATTGAGCCTCGGGGAGCCTCTTTTCAAAAACATAACCAACTAAAATTCTTCGAAAAGATTGAGCCTCGGGGAGCCTCTTTTCAAAAATAACCAGTTAGACTAGGAATAGTCTTAGGTGAGTCAAGTCATCTTTTTCTTGAAAATGGCTTTGTCTAAGGAAGTGGTCGATGATCCGATAAAAGAAGGCCCCTGTGCCTCGCCATGACCTGGAAGCCATGATCTTGAAAAGGTAAACTTGACAAGCCTAGGGTTAAATCCAAATCTAACATAAAATTACTTGAACCTAAATCCACTTAATCAACTTAATTGGAAGTCATCTCACAAAAAACACATAAGTATAACATGCTTGATCATATAGACACAGGTGAAATGACCTAGGTTTAACAACTTACAACCAATTTTTTTTTTAAAAAAAAATCTAACATCCAATCCAACCACCTTGTGTGTAGGATCAATAGATGTTGGACAGCGGTTGCTCCCGACACATGACCGGGGATCAACTCAAATTCACAAAGCTTCGATTCAAACGACAAGGATCGGTAGCCTTTGGGAATAACGGCAAGCTCAAAATCATCGGATCAGGTGATATCGAGCTTAACTCGAATTTTGTTATTAAAAATGTATTACTTGTAGAGAATTTTGAATATAACCTGCTTAGCGTAAGCCAATTATGTGACAATAACTATAAGGTCATATTTTTAGATAATGAATGTGTAATTAAAACAAATAAAACAGCTAAAACAATACTCAAAGGAACTAGGACAAATAACATTTATACAATTAACTTAATCAAATCCTCAGCCAAATGTCTTATGAAACAGGAAGAGGAATCATGGTTGTGGCACCGACGACTCGGTCACTCGCACCCAAGACTCATCCACAAGATGAGTCAGAGTGGCTTAGTCAGAGGCTTACCCAACCTCAACAACTTGGTTAATAAAATCTGTAATACTTGTCAACAAGGAAAACAACCTAGGACACAACACAAGTTAACTAACCAAGAACGAACCTCAAGTATACTTGAGCTCCTGCATATGGATCTATTCGATTCACATGGAGCCAAGTCACTCAATAGAAGTCAATATTGCTTAGTCATAATTGACGACTACTCCAGGTTTACCTGGGTTAGGTTCATCAAACATAAAAATGATACCCTAGATCAATTAATCAATCTATTCAAATTAATCGAGAATCAAAAAGACCTTAAGGTTAAAAGACTTAGAAGCGATCATGGTGGTGAATTCGAAAATCAAAGGTTCACCGACTTCTGTAACCTAAACGGATACCACCATGAATTCTCTTGCCCTAGGACCCCTCAGCAAAATGGCCTAGTGGAACGGAAAAACCAAACTCTACAAGAAGCCGCTAGGACCATGTTGAACGAATACGACCTACCCGATAGGTTTTGGGCAGAAGCCGTGAGTACGGCATGCTATGTCCAAAATAGGATCCTTATGGTAAAAAGGCACCTTAAGACCTCGTACGAGATTTATCACGATAAAATACCTAACATCGAGTACTTTAGGGTATTTGGGTGTAAGGTACATATCCTAAACACTAAGGATTACCTAGGGAAATTTACATCCAAAACCACGACCGGAATCTATCTAGGATACTCGACTACAAGTCGAGCTTATAGAGTATATAACCACGACACCCTTAGAGTCGAGGAGACTATCAATGTAGTATTTGATGAAGTACCCGAACCTACAAAACCCTTAATGACCCCAAGTGTTGAGCCCACTGATACCAAACTCGTCTCCGACCCTGAGATCGAGTCTAATCCACATCAACCAACTTCTCTTATCGACCAAGTGACAAGTGATCCGAGTCAAACTAATGTTCAACCAAGTCACCCCATTGATCAAGCATTAGGTGATACAAACCCAACCCAATCTAGGATTCAGACTAACCACTCTATCGATCAAGTGATAGGAGATCCTAATCTAGGAGTTCGAACTAGAGCATCCTATAGGAACCTTAGTCAAATTTCCTTAATTTCAAAGATAGAACCCAAATCAATTGAACAAGCTCTTCTTGATCCCGATTGGATTATTGCAATGCAAGAAGAGCTAGCTCAATTTACTAGGAATGAAGTGTGGGAATTAGTACCACCACCTAAAGACAAAACGATAATTGGAACAAGGTGGGTGTTTCGAAATAAGCTTGATGATAAAGGTGAAGTAGTTAGAAACAAGGCTAGGTTAGTCGCCAAAGGGTTTAGCCAAGTCGAAGGCTTAGATTACGACAAAACATATGCCCCAGTAGCTAGACTCGAATCCATTCGAATGTTGCTAGCTTATGCCGCACATCGAGGATTTAAGCTATTTCAAATGGATGTTAAGTCGGCATTCCTAAATGGATACATTAAAGAAGAAGTTTATGTTAGCCAACCCCCTGGATTCGAAAATCTAGATAAACCCGACCATGTTCTAAAACTTAAGAAAGCTCTCTATGGACTTAAACAAGCTCCTCGAGCTTAGTACAAGAGACTTTCAATCCATCTTAAGTCAAAGGGTTTAACCAAGGCTTAGTTGACCCAACTCTCTTCGTAAAAACCTTAGGTAAAGAAATATTCATAGCTCAAATTTATGTAGACGATATAATTTTTGGAACCTCTAACTTAGCCTTACTAAACGAGTTCGTTTCACTCATGGAAAGTGAGTTCGAAATGAACTTGGTAGGCGAGTTAAGTTTCTTTTTAGGTCTACAAATTAAACAAACTAAGGATGGTATATACCTATATCAACAGAAATACACTAAGGAGTTAATTAAAAGATTTGGAATGCAAGACGCTAAGATAATAAACACCCCAATGGCGATTAATGTTAACATAGGAGAAGACCCTGAAAGTAAGTCCATTGACTTAAAGTACTATAGGAGCGCGATAGGAAGTCTCCTATACTTAACTGCGAGTCGACCCGACATCCTATTCGCAGTAAGTATGTGCGCCAGGTTCCAAACCTGTGCTAAGGAGTCTCACCTAACCCTAGTTAAGCGTATCCTTAGATATCTTAAGGGTACACTTAACGTTGGTATTTGGTACCCTAGATCTATGGAGTTCGAACTAATCGGCTACTCCAATTCGGATTATGCCGGTAGTAAGCTCGATAGAAAAAATACGAGTGGTTGTTGTCAACTTCTCGGCTCGAGTCTAGTGAGTTGGTGCAGTAGGAAGCAACACTGTGTTGCTTTATCTACCACCGAAGCCGAATACATCGCGATGGGTGAGTGTGTCACGCAGCTTCTTTGGATGAAGCACACCCTCCGCGACTTTAAGTTAGACTTTACGAATACTAAACTTCATGTAGATAACATTAGTTCAATTAATCTTACAAAGAATCCGATATGTCACTCTAGGACCAAACATATAGAGGTCAAACACCATTTCATTCGAGAACATGTGGCCAACGGAGCAATACAACTCGAATACGTCGAATCGAAGTCTAACTTAGCAGACCTATTTACTAAACCCCTACCCGAAGCCGAATTTAGTCTATTAAGACGAAAATTGGGCATGTGCATAATAGAATAGGTACATGTAAATTATATGTTCTTACTACTATTTCTTTAATTTCATTTTTATGGAACTAGCATAGGACATACCTTAGATATCATGCACCTATAGATTTAAGGAGCCAGTACATCTCACAACACATAGGACTAATGTGTTTGTGTACTTAGCCACGTATATGGGTGTGAGATATTAGGACCTTACTCCTGGTTCCAGATGTAGAGCTAGTGCATCGCTATGAACCACGGAGTATAATCATACATACTAACCGACTCTGACCAGGACTGGTTGATCTTACATATCAATCAAGCCAAATATGAGTCAAACATTTTATAGATGAGCTTATTTTCAGTATATTATTTTTTATAAAAAATGGGGAACATGCTTGGACTTTAAATTTAACACTTATTTTGTTTTCCACACACCCCTTACTCTTTTCGATATACGACAAAAGGGGGAGAAAAAGGTCAAAGTTAAGGGGTCAAAATTTTTCTAACTTAACTCTTACTTCATATTTAAACCAAAAGTTAAAACTTAGTTAACTTTTACCAAAAGGCCAAAGAATTCTTAACTTAAACTTATTTGTGCCGTCTACGTTTTACTTAAACTTATTTTTTAAACTTTATGTCGTTAATGTTTTACTTAAGGGGGAGAAAGGGCTTAACTAAAACGTTTTACTAAGGCCAACTTTAAGTAATGTTAATTACTTAAAGCAACCCTCAAGGGGGAGGATTAAGGTCTTTCTTCAAGACTCACCCTCGGTCGAGGAGGTTTCCTCAAGGGAGTACTTGAAGAAAATCCTTACTACTCAACTTAATCTTCATATTTTTGTTTCTCATGCACATTATTACTCTTCATGCTTGCTATTTACTTAACTTTGTATGTGGGTTTGCCATAAATCAAAAGGGGAGATTGTTGGTGCGAGGCACCTAAGTCGAACCTAAGTTTTGATTATAGCAAACGATACAAAGTTAAGCATATATTGTTATCTCATGAGCTAAATCAAGTGTGCAGAAAAGTCTCAACGCTGGAGCTGAAGGCTAGCGACACCCGGAGGAAGCCGCGGTGGTCGACTGACACTCAAGAGACGGAGGGGCGAAGGAATTGAGTGAAAGGTCGGAAGCAAAGCAACATGTAAGTGCAGGAGTAAGCTCGTGTGTGCGGCGTAAGTAAGGTCGTATCCTCTTTACGGGATGATCTTAGCGTAGATCCGACCAAAGACTTCTTATAGATGGTCTAGGTCGAGATCGGATGGTCGCGACCATCGAAATTATGTTTTGTTGAGCTAACCTTGCCTTGCGGCTAGCATCGATCATTGCGCTTGGAGGACTCATTTGCCGTCAAACGATCATTGAAGGTCGACAATCGATCTTTGCCATCGATCGGTGATTATGGCCATCGGTCATTGGTCAAGATCTCAAGAGTTATCACCATTTTTCAAGGGTTTTGTGCCCATTTGTGATTGGCTAAAGACCCATTCGATGAGGCTCAAAGGCTATAAAGGAGGAGGCTAAACCTAGGGTTTTTCATCAATTCAAAAGCTTCCAAGTGCTTCCGATGCGCTCGACTCTCCGACATCCTCTGACGAAAGCGGCTAGGCTTCAGACCTCCAACCTTTAAAGTCGTCGGTAACGAAAGTTCTAAATTGTATTTCATTTTATTCCTTTTAGTAAAGCTTTCATTATAACGAGGAGAGGGGGAGTGTCCTTCTACCTCGGGCTTTTTGTATCCGTCTAACTCCTACCTCCAACGAGGAGGAGTTCTTTAGTAGTTTGCCCTCCGTACGTGGTCAAGGACCACTAGGGCCTTGGAGTAGTAGCTTTCGGCTACGAACCAAGTGAATCTCTTGTGTCTATTGTCTCCTTTACTTTTTGTTTTGTTTATCTTTCCGCTGCATATAAGTTTTTTTTAAAACGAATTCGTACTAAAAGGTTTTATCGCTATTCACCCCCCCCCTCTAGCGATCCGATCGATCCAACATCCAGGATGTTTGCAATAATAGCAAACTGACTATCCTAAGGTGCAGGCTGAGACGGTATGCTCTCTCGATCCTGATGATGCTGATGAGGTGTCACTAGTCAGCGGCCTCACGGCTCTGCTGAGAAGGCAGAGAGGTCGGTGAAGATCGTCTTGATTTTTGAGTAGGCTAGATGCCCCAGTGACTCGGACTCATTGCTGCGGCCACTTTCTTTGCTGTCCGATGTCTATGGGTTCTTTGAGTACATCACTGTAGTTCGTTACATGCATTTCCTCTTCCTGTCAGTATTAACTCTCTGTTGAGCCAACTCGATCAACAGAGTTGTATCCAATGCCTCTCGGTAGGAAGAACTGTCAAATCCTGCCATCTTGACCTGAAGATGCTCATCTAGTCCCTGAACAAATTGCATCATGCGTGACCTATCCTCAGTGACTAACTCTGGACAAAACTTGGCTAACCAATTAAATTCTGTGTTATACTCCATCATTGAGCGATTATTCTGTCGAAGACTCAGAAAATCCTGACGGCATCATCATCGATATGCGGTAGAATCTTGACTCTCAAAGCCTCTCTAAATCTACTTCAGAAATGCTGCTCGTCGATGATCGAGCGTTGTGTGTCCCACCAGATCTCGGCCTCACCTCGTAATTGGAAGGCTGCCAACTCTGCCTTCTCCCACTCGGAGCAGACCATATAGTAGAAAGTATGCTCTATCGTCTCGATCCAAGACTAAGCCATGCTTGGATTAGTCTCTCCGCTGAATAAGGTGAACCAGCTTTTCATCGCCTTTGCTAAATCGGGAATTCGAGCTCGTGCCACAGCCACATCAATAGGATGAGTAGGGGTCGTCGCAGGAGCTGGCAAAACTACCGTAGATGGTGCCGCTGCATACTCAGGGGCAGATACCGAGTGAGGGCCATCCGACACCACTGATGGGCCTGTCGGGTCTGCAGTAGCATGCCCTATTGGCAGGGGTGTCTGATGTGTAGTAGCAAGGTCTCCCACTGGTACATCAGATACTCTAGAAGTGGGTATCTCTGGAGGAGGAACCGCCGAGGACTGAGGATCCACGATTCCCGCAGCACCATGTGGAAGCTGACCCTGATCAACATGCTCACCCTCAGTAGATCATTCTGGCAACTCTGTCGCCAAAGATCTCAAGGTCCTCTGGCGTGGTCATCCCGCACCACATCTTGACGCAGAAGCACGCCCACCTCGTCTCATATCTATTACATTATTATAGATGTTACTACAAGTAAAAACATATAAAATTAATCATCATACCTATTTCACCGTTAGGAGAGGTCCCGTCGCTGCCAAATCCCCAAATTGACCTCGTCAATAATACCTCGAATTTCCGAAACATAAAAATCGTCGGAAATCCGTACAAATCCGAAAATCGCCAGGTTGACTCGCAAAACCTGCCAAAAGTGGCGAACTCCGAAAAATCCCAAAAACCCCTAGGAACTCGTAAACCTAGTGCTCTGATAGAAATCACCATCAGTCGACTGATAAACTGTAACAGTCGACTGATCCCTAATTTTCAGAAATCAGGGTTTCAAAAATGAAGTTTGAAAATGCGTAAGTAAATATATGTATTTTGAAAATTTTTGAAATTTCATACGCACATTACTTACATGAAATATAATGGATGAAAAATAGTTTGAAAATGAAATACCCATTAAGATAGGAGATTGATACAAAGTTCAAAAACCATTAAAACTTTAATGTTTTTGATCAACTTTGTATCGACTTCTTCAATGGTGATTGCTATCAAAAGATAGACTTCACCAAGGTTTTCTAAAAGAATTTTAAAATAATTTTGAAAACCTATTTTGAACCATGGACTATTGGCTAGATGTACATGACTTGTACATTAGCTTTTCCTCATGATCCATATTTATGATTGAAATAAGTTTAAGTTCATTTAGATGCAACATCTATGCATCTTGAACTTAACTTATTTTTCTAACATCTCACATATATCTAGAGTGTATAAAACATACACAAGTCAATGTGATTGTGAAATGTGGAATTAGGGTTACTATGACTTCATGCATTTTCTAGGCAACTTTATTTGATTCCCTTATACATGGGACTTCAAATCATGTCATAGTCCTTAACTCAATTTTAATTAATGCATGAATAATCATGGCATAAATGATAATCATAAATAAGCATGACCAAAGATCATGATATCATGGCATATGAATAGGCTCTAAAAATGAACATGACATAGAAAATAATCCTAAACAATATCATGACATGTCATCTGATAAAATAAAATGTGATGTCATGACATGGAAAATTAGAATATATAAACATATTAACACCCACATAATCAGACAAAGACACATGATTTTTCATAAACAAAGGATTTCATTCGATAAGAAATTTTGTTCTACAATCAAAATATATGTTCAAGAACAACTCTCGACATTACTATGAAAAAGAAAAACAAGATCCCTAATCCTCGCCTAGCTATCATCTCCAATAGATTGTGAAGGCGGTGGAGGCTGCTAGCTAAGCGTCCAAGTCTCCATCATCTTATATATATCAATCTAGCGTTGCTCCATCCTACCGAGCCAGCCGACCCAATGCTCGACCCATGGGGATCGCTCCAATCGATCTCCGCCACCGTGAGTCAACCTCAAATCTGACCTCCAGATGAGCAATATGCTCTGAGAGACCTGTTGCTGGTGCATCTACTGTCATAGGGTCATCCTCCTTAGTAGTGGGCCCCTTATGCTCGACCGTGGGCTCTCCAGTCTCTATAGCTGGCTCCTCATGCTCCATGGGCTAAGGCCGAGCCACCCACTCCATCTGTCCAAGGCCAGTCTGCATCCCAGCCAGTGTAAAGCTTTGTACCGTGATGCGGTCGTATGCGTCTGAGAGCGGCCTCAGTGATCACCTGGATATATTAATGCCAATGGACTCTAACCATGCTGTAATGACATCTCTAAATGGCATATGAACTTTCCCCTATACAAGGGTCACAAAATGGACAATGCAATGAAATATGTTCAATGCAATGTTTATGTCCAACTGATGACGCATGGTATACATAAGAAAAAGATGGGGAGGTCGGATCTTGGCCTGACCCCGAGTCACAATCGGAAGGATGCACCCAACAATGACTTTATAAAGGACATTGTCAGGTGCAGATAAGTCATTGATTGGAAAAAAGGTTTTGAGCTAGTGGACGAGGACAAAGAAAGAAATGTTGATGCATGGACTCTAATGATATATGGTCAAATGGAGCAGGAAGAGGTGTATCAAAGGAAGGGTAAAACACGAAAGTGTCATCCGATGTCCAACACTCTAGGAACTCTTGCAAAATTGTAGAATTGAACTCTAGGTCGTGTTTTGCAACGCGAGTGGTATAGGTTGGGCTATCGTCGACCTTCCTAAAATTTTGGTAAAACTCCTTAAGAAGATCATCGTTTACAAAATGCGTACAAAAGACGACCTTCATCAACTGATAATGTCATACAATCTAAATGACATCGCTACAGTAGGTTCTAAAAAATCGCTCATCCAAGTACCTAACCGACATCGGTTGGTACGCGAGCGACCCAGCCTCACTAGACTCACCCCTACGTTGTTTTCTATATGAATGCAATGAATGTAATGCAATGCAGTGTGATGACACAAATGACATGGTTAGATCAAAATGTGGTATATGTAAAAGAAGGGGTTTAAGGTTTAGAGGTATACTTTGGTGTCATTGTTGGGTTGAGGTTTGTGAGGGATGAACTGAGCAGCCTACTTGCTAGAGAGGACGTCGGAGGAACGCCGGAAAGAAGACCTCATCAGAACCCTAACTCCAGTGGAGGAAAAACGAAAGCAGGCACCATTAGCGTGATAAAAGTACCCAAAACACGAGAAATAGGGTTAGGTTTCAAACCTAAAGGCTTTGAGTCATCGGCGTGGATGCAAGACGGACGGTCGGAAGGGTTTTGGGATGATCAGAGAAGAAATCGCCGAGAAGAAGGCATGAAGAAGCTGAACCCTAGCGGTCATGCCTTATAAAAATGCGACGCCAGTCGACTGATGTGGCATATCAGTCGACTGATAGCGGTCCAGTGAACGGTTCACAAAATCGACAGTCGACTGAACCGGCTCGGCACTCAACTACTGAAGCTTCTGTGCCGAGCTATAGTAGCATCAGTCTACTATTATGGGTCGTCATTCGACTGATGTGACAAGCACTCGACTGATGGACTGGTCACTCGACTGTTAGCTCTTCTGTCCTGAACAACAATAGCATCAGTCGACTGTTATGGATCTTTAGTCGACTGATGGACAATCAGTCGAGTGCTGGAAGCAGCACTCAACTGCTGCTCTCGCGGTGTCGTGCTACAGTATTATCAGTCGACTGATATCTAATTTTCAATTCTGAAATTAAGTGAATTTCGATTTCTTCACTCAATTTGTCTCATTTTTAACATGTTTATGCATGTATATCGAATATATTAGTGTTATGCTTGTGTTTATATATTTGTTAATGTATTTTAGTATTTTATTTCATTTTCACAAACATTAACATCCAAGAGTTTTAAATCCTAGCATCTCACCCTTTCTAAGTGTTGAAATACACAATCAAGGTGAATGATATATTTTGTGAGATGCAATACATCATAAACATACCTTCCATGCAAACATATAGTAAGACACATGAAGCATGGCAAGTATGTGACATCAAGATATATAATGCTTGAGTGTTAATTTTAAATGTAATTTCTAAATCTTAAGATAATTTTCTTGATACATGAATTCTCAAAGTGTGCCAAAACCCCAAGTTGCACACTAATATCTCTAAGCCTGAATGTGTCAATTTTAATCAATTTTTCATAATTCTCAAGGTTTATTGGCACATCCTAAAATCTTTTAGGATTTAAAATCAAACCTATTTTCAAGGTACCCATAACCTTGAAAATGACCTAAAGTGCCACCTTTACCATGGTTAGGTTAACTACCTATCCATTCAAGGTTGGCACACCTAAACCCATTTAGCGTGAATCGATCACGCTCTTAGGAACCCAAAATCTATTTGAGATCCTTGGGTTAATTAGGTATTCCTTAGGGATAACTTCCCTAGATACCCTTCTAATGACCCTCCTAGGCTTAGTAGCCTTGGTCATTGTGGTCTTGCCAAGGTTAGCTCTAGGGGTGACTCCCCTTGTAACCTTCTTAGTGGCTTCCCTAGATTTCCTTGAAACCCTAGCCACTGGGCACTTGCCTTGGTCAACCTTCGGGATGACTTCCCTAATGACCTTGGCTTTTCTAGACCTAGTTTGAGTTCCATAATCAAATGGAACATTGTGGTAGGTCTCCTTGGGCTTAGATTTGTGACTCAAACCCTTCTTGCCCTTTGATGGTTCTTGTTTCCTAGGACTTTGACTTTGACTCCTAGACCTAGATTTTTGATCACTTGATCCTTGAAATTGATTTTGCATTTTTGCAAGGGTCCTCTCAAGTTTCTCAAGCCTTGACCTCAAGGCTTGATTTTCTAACTCTAATTGTCCAATTTTTGATTTTGCATCTATTCTTTGGACATAAGACTTCCTAGGCATATGTCTATGGTTCTTTGGCTTAAAACCTAGATGGTCTTCAATCTTCCTAATGTTTTCCTTAGGTAAAATATTTTTAGGGACATTAGTCTCAAATTTATCCTTATCTTTAAAAGTGTAACTCTTAGCACCAAGGCAATAGTGTCTACTATTTATAACATGCTCTTTATAATAAATAGCAAGATTGCTAACATTATTTCTAGCATGCTTTTGATAGCTAAATGAAGAAGAAAAGTTACCTTAGGGTTTGCCTTAGCTCCCCCTACATGAGTAGCTCCCTCTTTTGTCCTAGGGCATTAGCTTCTATAGTGTCCTTTTTGATGACACTTGAAGCATACTACGTGCTCCTTGCCCTTGATGGTTGAGGCTCCAGTCTCCTTGATCTTTGGCACTGGTGGACTCTTCTTGACCCGTTTAGGACACTTACTCTTGTAGTGGCATTGTTCCCTACACTTAAAACATATTATATGATTTTTATTTAAACCTACATTGCTTGAGTTACCTAGGGTGGTGGTTGGTGTCGGAGTTGGTTCTTCTTCATCTCTCTTAGATGTTGAGGCTACTTCTTGATCTAGCGTAGAGGATGATCTAACTTCCTCCCCTTCAATCCTAGAGGTGGAGACTTCTTCCACCTCTTCTTCCTTTTCTGATCCGGATGTTGATTCCCTATCAACCTTCGAATCCTCAAGTTCTTGGGAGGAAGAACTTGTTTCTTCGGCCTCCTCCTCTTCTTGAGCCGATGAACATTCGTCAGCTTCTTGTGATTGTTCTTCACTTAAAGTCGGTGATGGTCCTTCATGGTATTTTGCCAACTCGCTCCAAAGCTCCTTGGCATCTTTGTACTCACCTAACTTGGACAAGAAATTATTAGGAATTAAATCACTTAACATTTTGATTACATTAATATTTGTCTTGAACTCTTTGAGTTGTTCCTTTGTCCATTTTTCAACCTTGAGGATTCCTCCCTTTTTGCCTCTTGGGAATTCGCAACCTTCTATCAAGGCGGACCAAAGCTTGATATTCACCATCATTAGGAAGTTCTCAATTCCTATTTTCCATGAGTTGAAGCCTTCAAATCCATAGTCCTCATAAGATGGTGGTGTGTTGATATCTCGACCTAGTCTTTCTTCAAATTCCATCTTCTTGCCCTCTAGCATCTTTTGCTCCCGGGTATTAGTCCGTAGAAGAGATCCAAGCTCTGATACCAATTGTAGGGACCTTCGTGACCGCTAGAGGGGGGTGAATAGCGCGTTGCTTATCGATGGAATTGATTCGCGTTTAATCGTCTACAATCTTGTTAGCACAGTAGAATAATAACAACAAATAGAAATAACAAGAAACACAATCACAACACAAGAATATAACGTGGTTCGGAACTGAATGATTTCTACTCCACGGATCGGGCTCGTAAGAGCCCTCGTGATGCAACCACACACCACTATAACAAATAACTCCTTCTCGGAACAATCCGAAGGCGGAGAAACCTCGTACAAGTATTCTTACAACAATAAGAATTGAATACAAGCTATTAAATGAAATACAATAAAAGAAATTTAAAGAAAACTTTACAATCAATCTTTTAGAAGCTTGCTTGTTGATCGCCTTAGACCCTGATTTGCACCAACAAATCGCCTTGAAGACCCTGATTTGCACCAACAAATCGCTCCAAATTGTCCAAAAAAATCATGCCAAAATCCCTCCTTCCGAGATGCCTTTATAACCTACATTCGGGTTGGATTTTGCCTGGCAATCAACTGATAGGGACCATCAGTCGACTGCCCCTGTAGTCGTTGTCTCACAATGACATGAGCCATGTTGGATAAGTTCCAACGGATAGACCATCAGTCGACTGATCGAGCCTTCACTCGACTGTCAAACCCTAACAGTCAACTCAAGAACATTCTATGCTCAGATTCTCGATCGCGATCGGTGATCTCGGATCGATCGACTAATCGACCATCGATTGGTATCAATGTTAGCGATCATTGCTAGGTCAATTCCAGCAGTCAAACTCCCATTGACTCACACCAGTCGACTTACCCATGGTCCCAGTGGACTGATACACCTCAAACATGAGGTTTTAACCCAAGTATGGTGCCCCCATACTTGTTAGATCACCCTTATCCTAGACCTAAGTCTTCTAGCCACCTTCGTCAGCCTCATGCCTATCGGATCCCTCCAAGTCAACCATAACTTGTTCGTCCATACGTTAGCCTTCAGGTGCTTCCATCGGCTATTGTCATGCTAACGGTGTATACACTGCCAAGATACATTGGACTTACGCTGCCGAAACTCCCGCTTGGACTTTACGCCGCTAACCGTTGGACTTATGCTGCCAAGACTCCACCCTTGGACTTTATACCGCCAATATTCCCCTTGGACTTTCCAATTGTCAAGTACCCATGACTTGAACTTTCATCCCCAAGACTACACCCTTGGACTTACGTGGCCAAAACTACACCCTTGGACTTCCTTGCCAACCCAATGTTGGACTTTCCAAATGTCAAGACTTAAGCTTGGACTTTTTCTTGCCAATCCATGTTGGACTTTTTCTTGCCAACCCATGTTAGACTTTCCATGCCAAGACCCATGCTTGGACTTTTCATGCTAAGTACACAAGACTTGGACTTCTTCCATGACAATGGTCAAACCATCGTCAAACATCAAGTATGACCTGAGTCGATTGCACCAACAATCTTCCCAACACATGTCAGATATCAATGTCAAACATCAAAACACTACTCAAGTTAAACTCGAGTCTGGTCAATCATGACCTGGGCTGATTGCACCAACAATGACATCCCCACACGGAGAGTTATTCATGTCATTGTAGGAGGACCTACTAATGGGGACTCTAATAGGGCTCGAAAGTCATATGCCCGCCTCATGGAGAGTTTATCCATTGGAACAAAGCAAACTATCCAGAATGCTCCACAAATATCCTTCGGACCTGAAGATCTGTGGGGTGTTCTGCTACCTCATACTGACGCTCTAGTAATCTGGATTTCTTTAGCCAACTATAAGGTAGCCCGAGTCCTAATTGACTTGAGAGGTTCAGTCAATATTCTTTTCTATGAAGCATTCATGTAGATGCAACTAGGAGATGTGCAATTTGAGGATGTGGCTATGCCTTTGTTTAGATTCTCAAACACATGGTTCATCTCGTGGGGTAAATTTCCTTGCCTCTCACTCTGGGTGCAAAACTCAGCTAAAAAACTAATATTATTCCCTTTTCTTATAGTAGATGTTTCGTCCACTTATAATGCTATTTTGTGTCATCCTTTTCTATCCATTTTTTAGGTGGTGGCCTCCCCTTATCATCAAAAGGTGAAATTCCCAGTCAGACAATTGATCGAGGAAGCACGAGGGGAGCAAAAAGGGGCTCGTAGTTGTTATGTGCAAATGGTTAGGGATGATAAGAAGAAGGCAAGGGTGGACGATCCCAAAGGGAAAGCTGTCATCGCCTCCGATGTCTACATGCTGGAAGAGTCCCCACCCAGAGATGAAAAAATAGAAGAATGTGAACCTATGGAGATAACTCCTGGAAAGGTCACTCGAGTGCCCTAGCAAATGGAGACAAAGGAAGAACTTGTGACCTGCCTGTGCAAGAATGAAGATATCTTCACCAAGGATGTGCACGACCTCATAGGGATATACCCTAAAGCAGTTGAGCACCATCTTAACATCACTCGAGGAGTCCAGCCCATCCAACAAAAAAGGCGACACTTGGGTCCCGAGAAGGATAAAGTCATTATTGAAGAAGTAGATAAATTACTGCAAGCTGGTCATATTAAAGAAATTCAATTCTCCGAGTGGATTTCTAATGTAGTTATGGTCCCCAAGCCTTCTGGGCAGTGGAGGATGTGTATCGACTTTTGTAATTTGAATAAAGCATGTCCTAAAGACTGATACCCCTTGCCTCATATTGGTCAATTAGTTGACTCTACTATGAGATACGAAGTGGTATCTCTCATGGATGCTTATCAAGGATATCATCAAATCTCACTAGCAAAGGATGATCAGAAACGTGTCAGTTTTGTGATGGCAGGAGGAGTGTATGCTTACGTAGTGATGCCTTTTGGCTTCAAGAATGCTGGAACTACTTATCGGTGGCTCATGGACAAAATTTTTGCAGAACAAAAAGGCAAGAATGTGGTGTATGTTGACGACATTCTGCTCAAGTCCAAAATGACTCGAGACTTAGTAATAGACTTGGAAGAAACCTTTGCTACTCTGAGAAAGTATAATATGAAGCTAAATCCCAAGAAGTGTCTTTTCGGAGTAAAAAGTGAAAATTTTCTGGGATATATTGTTACAGATAAGGGGTTGCAGGCTAATCCAGAGAAGGTGCAAGCACTCTGTAATATGAAGTCACCTACTAATCTACTAGAGACCCAAAAGTTAGTGAGAAGAATAGTTTCCTTATCTCGATTTATAGCCAGATCGGCAGACAAGGGACTGCCCTTCTTTCAAATTTTGCGCAAAGCTGCTCGATTCCAGTGGGATGATCAATGTGAGCAAGCTTTTCAAGAAATAAAAAAGTATTTAGATGAGCTAGCTCTGTTAGCCAAACTAGTATCAGGAGAACCGCTGTGGATGTATTTAACTGTTTCAGAAGGAGCTATCAGTTCAGTATTGCTGAAGCAGGAAGATTCTCAACAACAACCTATATACTACACCAGTCATATCCTGAAAGGAACAAAATCACGATATACCGAGCTGGAAAAACTAGCATACATCCTAGTCTTGACAACCCATAAATTAAGGCTTTATTTCCTAGCTCACCCAGTAAATGTACTAACCAATAGTGAGCTAGGTAGGGTAGTTACTAAACCTAACTCTTCAAGGAGGCTCGCCAAGTGGGTTGTGGAGCTAAGTGAATATGATATTCGCTACCATCCCCGAACTGCTGTCAAGGCTCAATCACTAGCTGATTTCCTAGCAGAAGTACCCATAGGGTTAGAGAATAGTTCTGTCGAAAAAGAAGAAGGGAAGAAGGTATGGAATGTTTTTGTGGATGGGTCTGCTAGATCTACAGGCAGTGGAGTAGGGGTGTTGTTGGTATCTCCTGAAGAGGAAGAAACCCCCATAGTCATTTGCCTCGGATACCGGAGCGTCCAATAATGAAGCAGTATGAAGCCATTCTAGCTGGATTACAGGTCGCCAAAGCCATTGGGGCAACTTCAATTATCATGCATTCAGATTCCCAATTGACTGTTGTAACTTCAGGGTACTTTTATTGTGCGAGAAGAGAGATTGCAAAAGTATTTGATAGCTTTTGAAAAAAAAAAAAAGCTCATTTCCAAGAGGTCATCCTGCAGTAGATTCCCAGAGAAAACAATCGAAAGACGGATGAGTTGGCTCAACTAGCTAGTGCCCTGGAAGGGATGAGACAGTAAGACTCTATTTGCATGGAAGTTTCTAGCTCCTTGGCAATATGTAGTGTGGAAGAGGTGGCATCGGAAAATGATCAGATCCCCGATTGGAGAACTAATATTATGACATATTTGTAGCAAGGGAAAGTCCCTGAGGAGAGAGGAGCGGCGTCTACCTTGGTGACCATAGCGAAGCGATTTACAATTATTGAGGGGACTCTATATAAAATGTCTTTTGGGCGCCCTCTACTGAAATGCTTGGGGAAGGAAGACGCCGAATGGGTGCTTTGAAAGATACACGAGGGATGTTGTAGCAATCATCTGGGGAAAAGAGTTTTGGCAAGAAAAGCATTGTTGGCTGGGTATTTCTGACCAACCCTTCATCAAGATGTGACCCGCCTAGTACAAGTTTGTTCAGCTTGTCAAAAGCATAGTAATCGATCCGAGTGACTAGCTGAGTTGATGAGAGTTGTAGTTGCTTCCTTCCCCTTTGATCAGTGGGGGATGGACATAGTGGGTCCTACGCCCTCGGCACCTTTACAGAAGAAATTTCTATTGGTAGCGGTGAATTACTTTTCTAAATGGATAGAAGCTGAACCTTTAGCTAAAATCATAGAAAACATGGTAATACAATTTCTGTGGAAGAACATCATATGCTGGTATGGAATCCTACAAATGTTAGTAAGCAATAATAGGCGGCAATTTCAGGGTAAAAAGATTAGAGAATTGTGTTAAAGTCTCAATATTCAGCAAGCTTTCACCTCAGTAGCCCACCCTCAGGCTAATGGTCAGGTGGAGGTAACTAATAGAATCCTCATTCAGGGGTTGAACACTAAACTGGGTGCTTAGAGGGAAAATTGGGTAGATAAATTGTCTGGGATTCTATGGTCCTACCGAACTACTCCCAAAGCGGCCACGGGGGAAACTCCGTTTAATTTGTTGTATGGAAGCGAAGTAGTTATTCCGGTAGAAGCCATCTTGAGAAGTACCCGAATTGAAGCTTATGAGCCAGAATAGAATCAGATCATCAGAAGAACTGAGCTGGACTTGCTGGAAGAAAAGCGGGAGCAAGCCAAATGCGAGCTAGATTTTACAAACAAAGGATACAACAAGCCTTTAACAAGAGGGTGGTGTCCAGGAGGTTTCAAGAAGGTGATCTAGTTTTATGCAAGGTCAACCCTACAGGAGACCCGAAGAAGCTAGCTCCTAACTGGAAAGGACCTTACACTATTGCTCGCCGAGCGACTAGGTCAGCTGATTACCTAAAAGACGATAAGGGCAAGGAGCTACCTCGGCCCTGGAATGTTGTACACTTGAAATATTTTTATACCATATAGAAGAAGGTTGTAGAAAGAAAAAATTTGGCCTGTTGCCTATGGATTTTGTGTGACCCTCCATATATAACATCGTAAGTAATAAGCATGAGCAGAGGCAAGAAATAAATATCATTGAAAAGTAGCTTCTCATTTGCAGAACCAAGAAAGTTAGAACCAATATCAGGGATAAACAATCTACTGATACAATTATCCATAGGTAACAATAGTTTTAAAATGACATGAAAGTTACAATCTAAAGTGATCTGGAGGATAGCGCCTGAAGTCCATTTCCCAGTGTAGAAAAGTGCAGGTTGATTGGCTGGAGGTAATCCTTGATCAGTATACTACCAAACTGCTTCATTGAATCTGTCCTAATATGTGGCCCGCATTAAAGACAGCAGACGCTCTTGTTGGTTTGGGTCATTCAGGCGCATGTCTTGATGAAACCTGATGCAATACTTCCGATGCTCTCGAAGAGCTTGATGAATTTGACAGTATCACTGGGATACCTAAGTAATAGCGTCGACTAGAGTGGATATATCATCGGACCAGGAAGTCTGGCCTTGCCGCACAACCCTTGACATCTCCATCATGTCTTGGCGCATGGAAGCCAAAATTCCTTCCACCACCTTAGTATAAGCCCTAGTACGAGCAATTTCACTACTCAACTGCTGAAGGGAAGTTTATTGCCTCGTAGTCAAGCGTGAGCATGAGCTATAGCTATTATTAAAGATGAATTCTCTTGTACCTCCTTGCTCAATCAAGTGCAGAGGGTGGATATTTTATCCGCATCCTTCAACTGTTGAGCTTACAGGGTCGTTATAGTTTTGGCATCCTCCTTTCTCTGCCATTGGATTTCAGCCATTTGATTATGCCAGTCAACTAGTTCTTGTGAGAAGGAATTTTCTCTAGAAGTAGTGGCATGATCATCTCTTTGTTGGGTGCTTTGAAGAGTGGATATGATCTCAGCATCCCTCTGTCGTTGGTTCTGAAGGGCCGCTATGGCCTTAACATCTTCCTATCTTTGACGGTGGGCTTCAGCTAGTTGGTCCTGGCAGTGGGCTAGTTTTTGTAGTAAGCATTGCTCCCTATCCTGGAAGGCAGTCTGATCCTCCTGTTGTTGGTGGGTATGTTGTTGGAGTTGGGCTCGGTAGTGAGAGAAGGAGCGATCTAGCTCCTAATAATTCGTCATCGCCTGAAAATAGAAGGTGTAGAGTGAAGTTATTGCTGAAAACATATACAAAGGTAACTGAGAAAACATACCAGCTCCAAGCTATGGCGCATACTCTCCATCAACGGAGTGAGCTCCTCTAAGTTGAGGATTTGGATATTCCTGTTAGAGGAAGAAGAAGGAGTGGAGGCCACAAGACGAGTGGACTCACTCATGACTGGTATGAAGGGAGGCAGCCCGGAGGATTACGCTAATGGTCCCAGAGGAGAAAAGGTGACACTCTAAGAAATGGAAGGGGTTCCTGAGGAGAGAGGAGATGTCGAAGGGGCAGCAAAAAGAGTCGCTTCTAGAAGGCTCAAGGAAGCAGGAGAGGAAAAGGGGGAGGTCGATGGTGGTGACAGAATGTTAGAAACCACCTACTAAATAATGGAAGAAGGGGAACTCATGGAAGAAGGGAAGGAAGAAAGGTTAGGGGATGGAGTGGTTCTGACGATGTGGAGAGAAGAATAAGAGAAGAAACTAAAAGAGAATCGGTTGTTGGAGAGGGTATTATTGTTTTTACTTCTTTGCTAGTGGAAGGAGGATTGCCAACATTATATTCTAAGCCCGGTGGTGGTGAAAGGCTTTCCAAGTGGCAGGTCTGCAGAGAAGATGATGAGAGTATGGTCGAAACAAGTAACGGTGAAGACAGAAGAGGATTAGCCGAACTTAATTCTAATTTTGAGGGGAGCTCATAGGAAGAAGGGGAATCAAAAGGAGATGTCTCTTCCTCCTAAAGTCGTTGACATGCAACCCCCCTTATTTCAGCTTGGGATTGCAAAAAAGGAGGAGGTGGTCTAGGGTTGCCCAAAATTGAAGGTGAAGAGGCAAACAAGCTAGGGTTTGGCGATAATAGTGAAGAAGGAAGGGGAGAGGATTGTGTCGATTGAGGACTTACATTGGGTGAAGAAGAAACCAATGGGGAGGAAGGTGCGGAGGAACAATGAGAAGAGAGGTATCGGAGCTAGGGCTGGGGGTACAAAAGTGATAGGAACCAGGGGCAGAAATGTTGCGACAACAGATGATTGATTTATGTTTTGTCTGAGCTCTTGATGGTACTCCACCATCAGTTGTTGAAGGAGAGAGTACATCTTGGCTTTCAAGAAGCAAGGAGAATAAGGAGGTCGTTTGAAGGACACAAGGAAGTTTTCACCGATGGAGAAAGGAGGAGAAGGGCTGAAAACTAAAGGGGGGCGAAGATGAAGAATGGGAAAGGTGAAGAGTCTTATATATGGTTCAGGGTGTGCTTATGGTGATAATTGGACTTCATAGCAGAGACGTGGGCCCCAGAAAGATTCAGAATCAAGATTTGTCTTTTTCACGGCTCATTATCAGACAGAGCTATCATCCCCGTGCAGTGGAGTAACGGAGGAGTAGGGTTTAAAGTAAAGACACCTGTGAAGAGTGACGAAGTATAATATTTATTCCGACCCGATTGGACAATACCCTAGATTGGGTCGTCACATTTCTTATGACCTAGTCTTACTCTAGATCCATCATCCCCGTGCGGTGGTGGAACGGAGGAGTAGAGTTTAAGGTAAAGACACCTGTAAAGAGTAACGAAGTAAAATATTTATTCCAACCTGATTGGACAACGCCCTAGATCGGGTCGTCACATTTCTTATGGCCTGGTCTTACTTCAGAGCCATCATCCCCATGCGATGGTGGAACGGAGGAGTAGGATTTAAGGTAAAGACACTTGTGAAGAGCGATGGAGTAAAATATTTATTCCGATCTGATTGGGTAATGCCCTAGATTGGGTCGTCACATTTCTTATGGCTTGGTCTTATCCCAGAGTCATCATCCTCGTGTGGTGATGGAACGGAGGAGTAGGGTTTAAGGTAAAGACACCTGTGAAGAGTGGCGGAGTAAAATATTTATTCCGACTTGATTGGGCAATGCCCTAGCTAAATCAGGTCGTCACATTTCTTATGGCTTGGTCTTGCCCCAGAGCCATCATCTCCGTGCAGTGGCAGAACGGAGGAGTAGGGTTTAAGATAAAGACACCTGTGAAGAGTGGCGGAGTAAAATATTTATTCCGACTTGATTAAACAACGCCCTAGATCGGGTCGTCACATTTCTTATGGCCTGGTCTTACTCCAGATCCATCATCCCCGTACAGTGGCGGAACGAAGGAGTAGGGTCTAAGGTAAATACACCTATGAAGAATGACGGAGTAAAAAATTATTCCGACCTGATTGGGCAATGCCCTAGATCGGGTCATCACACTCCTTACGGCTCAGTGTTGACCGAAGCCATCATCCCCATGCGGTGGTGGAATGGAGGAATTAGGATTCAAAGCTAATGCACTAATGATAAATGGCAAAGTAAAAAAATGACTTGACTAGGTGAAGCCCTAAGTCAGGTCATCACTATTCTTTCTGTTTGTCTTCAAGGCAAGCAACTATCCCCATATAGTGGTGGAAAGGAGGTGCTGAGTTCAAGGTAGATGCACTAGAGAAATACAACGGCAGAGTAAAAAATTCTGACCTGACCAGGCGAAGTCCTAATTCAGGTCATCACTATTCTTTTTGCTTATCTTCAAGGCAAACAACTATCCTCATATGGTGGTGGAACGGATGAGTTGGGTTCAAGATAGATGCACTTTTGAAGAGCAAACGACGGAGTAAAAAATTTTCGACCTAACCAGCCAAGCCCTAGGTCAAGTCATCACTATTCTTTCTGCTTGTCTCCAAGGCAAGCAACTATCCCCGTATGATGGCGGAATGGAGGAGTTAAGTTCAAGGTAGATGCACTTTTGAAGAGCAAACGACGGAGTAAAAACTTTCCAACCTAACCAAGAGAAGCCCTAGGTCAAGTCATCACTATTCTTTTTGCTTGTCTTCAAGGCAAGTAACTATCCTTATATAATGGCGGAACGGAGGAGTTGAGTTCAAGGTAGATGCACTTTTGAAGAGCAAACGACGGAGTAAAAAATTTCCAGCCTGACCAGGCGAAGCCCTGGGTCAGGTCATCACTATTCTTTCTGCTTGTCTTCAAGGCAAGAAACCATCCCCGTATGGTTGTGGAACGGAGGAGTTGGATTCAAGGTAGATGCACTAGAGAAATACAACGGCGGAGTAAAAAATTCTGACTTGACCAGACGAATCTCTAATTCAGGTCGTCACTATTCTTTCTGCTTGTCTTCAAGGCAAGCAATTATCCATGTGTAGTGGTGGATCGGGAGAGTTGAGTCTTCACTCAACTATGTTATTATTAACCCCGTGTGGTAGTGGATCAGAAGAGTTGAGTCTTCACTCAATTATATTATTATTATCCCCGTGTGACAATGGATCGGAAGAGTTGAGTCTTCACTCAACTATATTATTATTATCCCCGTGTGGTGGTGGATCGAAAGAGATGAGTCTTCACTCAACTATATTATTATTATCCCTGTGTGGTAGTGGATCGAAAGAGTTGAGTCTTCACTCAACTATATTATTATTATCTCCGTGTGATGGTGGATCGGAAGAGTTGAGTTTTCACTCGACTATGTTACTATTATCCTCACATGAGGGTGGATCGAGGGGAGCACGGGCATGGACTTGGTAAGCTTTTGTTTATCGTCGGTGTTGGAATCTTGTATTCATTTTTATGTAATGTCCATTTGGTGAAGAAGGGACGCGTGCAGTCTTTTATGAAGAAGATTTCATTGATAAAGGAGGAGTACATGATACGACTTCCTAGGAAAGAAAAGTAGTGAGTGGTGCCCCCTCAAGGGGGGTTAAGGTTTTTCCCTGGGGGTACCGATGAAGCTTCTTTACATATACACGGACGGCAAAGCAGTTGTCTGAGATAAGACTATTATATGAATATATGCTTAGACAAGTTCTTCTGGGTCACCACCAGTTCTTGGCGTAGGGAATAATTGTGAGTAGAGGCCAACTGCAGGTGTCGCTTCAGGTCCTGAACTTGTTCTTCCAATTCTTCAATGCGGTGTTGCTCTTTGGTCTGCCTCTCCAAAGAAGGAGAGTTGCTATCTTGCTCTGATATGTATTCCATGGTGCAAATAGGAGAAGGGAGGAAAGTGCACCAACAGAAGCAGAAGAACAGAGGGGTGTGTTGGGTGAAGGTAATGTCGAAGGTTTTTATAGAGAGAAAGGGAGGTATTAATTAATCCTCTTGGAAAACAGAGGTAGTAAATGCAAATAAGATGGGAAGATGTAAGGGCAGTAGTTGGGGTAGTTGAATGCAGTAATTCTGAAAAGATTGTTCGTATCTCAGGAGGAAGGTAACCATGAAGCCAATTCAGCTGATGTAAGGGTTAGTCCTTTTTCTGAAACTATTCCTCAATTTGGTTGTGCGAAGTCAACCCGGTCAAACATACCCATTGTCATCGAAGGTATTTTGCTAAAAAGGTCTAAAGTCAACAAAAATTAAAGAGGATAAGTTTAAATACTCATTTCTTTTTATAAATATATAAAGCAACGGTTACATCAATCAAAATGATGGTTATATAGGTTTATTATTCCTATTATTGTTATTAGAAGGGTTGGCAGAAGGCTCCTCTGCAGGAGGGTGTGCCAGGATAACCCTGTGGAAGACACCCCGTGCCCGGGGTGAAGAAGGTGGAGCTCCGGTGGGGTGGAGTGGAGGAACCTCATTCGGAGGGATCGGAAGGGAGGCAATCACTGGGGGAAGAGGAGGGAGTACAACTAGAGCTTGGGGATCTTCCATAATGTATTCCCAGGTCATTAGAGGATTCCAGACCCGGTTATCAAAGGAAGGAAAGGGAGCCCGAAATGACCTCGTGCTGGGAGCCAGGGGAGGAGGAGGATGATACGCGAACATGGTCATGGATTGAGTATCGAAATCATCGAAAGAGCTCGTATCAAAATAATTTAAGTCGGAGGAGTCAGAGCCCGAGCTTATGTTGATGGGGTGTCCTTCAAAAGCCATGGAGGTATGATAAGAATGAACAAGATTTGTAGTGGTAATTTATAGAGGGGGTCGGAGGTTCATAGTCCTCCTGGGAAAATGAAGGAGAAGGTGAAGGGTCGAGGGATATAATTGCATTAGTATGGGGAATAATAAAGGTATTAATCCTAAAACAGGTGATTACATCCTCATCTGGGCAAGGAGGGGTGCTCTGGCTTGATAGCTAGTAGTGTGTTTTACCAAACGGGAGGTGATTCTGAAGTATGGGGAATAAGGGCTTTTGTAACCCAAGTGAATTCCCAAGTGAGAGAAAATGACAGTCGGCTGACACTATGAAGGATAGGTGGCCCTGGGTGATAAAAAAGATAAGTTCAATCTGTTTTAAAGAAAAAGGAAGAACACAAGAGTGGCCCCTGAATATTGCTTATTGGCGATAATTGTTAATGCCTCTCAGAGAGTGTTAAACATTACAACTTAAAGATTCTTGTTAATAACGATTGTTCAATACATCACGGGAAATACAAAAACTATAATTCGAAAATGTCTGATGGGTAGTTGGCCAGGGAAACCTCAAGATCTAAATGGCTTGTATTTGCACTTGGTGGAGGATAGCCCTTGGCAGCATTCAAAGTGGAAGACCCTTCAAAGCCCAAGATGAATAGTTGCACTCCTTTTCGGGCGTATTGCATCTTCAGATCCTCTTCCCACTCTTTCCACTGGGCTTGATGATCAACTAGTTGAGTAGCCAAGGTGTCTATGTCTTTAGCCGCTACTATAGCTTGCTGGCCTAGGGAAGCCATGGCCTCGGATTGCTCCCTCTGGAGTTCCCGATGTCATTTTGTAATCTCAGCCAGCATCCCAGGAAAAGTGGAGATAGTTGAAGAAAAGTTCTCCAATTGTTGCCGACAGGACGTCAGAGCGGCCTCCAATGCTTGATTCTTGTTTTGAAGTTGAAGGAGAGCCATTGAAGATTGAGAAGCCTAGGTCTATGCCTTTTCTAGTTGCATCTTCTAACCCACTAGCTCCTGAGTAAGGATGTCGACCTGTTGGAGCTGACTGGATTGCAGAAATAGCTGTTGGTGGAGGTTAGCATTCTTCTTTAAAAGTTCTTCTTTCTCACTCTGAGCCATCTCCAATTACATCATCAAATCTTCGCATTGAGTGGTCAGAGTGACCTCCTTCTGTTTACTCTTAGCCAACTGCTAGGTCAGCTTTTTCTACTGAGAAAGGGAGACAGTGTGGCGTGTGGCCATGGTCGACTGATAGTTTACAATGTTAGGAGTTGTCTCATTGCAAGCAGTAACTGCCTGGGGAGGAATACAAGATGTTACAAGAATAAATATTGGTATGTATTAACTGTGAAGAAAAGAGAAACATATGTCACACCTCGAGGGAGTCCCCGCCAGACATAAATCCGGCAGCATCTCCCCTGTATAGGTGACAATACCAATTATCATACAAGGCCTACACGACCACTATACATCGGTCAACACGACTGGAATTCAAACAACACACGTAGATAATAATTAGGCCTCAGGCCATCAATCAAAGTAAATAAATAAAAATCTATCACATCTAGACTTACCCCTTCTGTCATCTGGGCAGGAATACTCAATCATATCTAATCAAATATAAATCGGAATAAAGGTCCATAAGGACACCAAAAATCCACGAGTACAAAAAATCCAACTCCAGTCCTAAACATATATTCTAATAAAAATCCAAATCCATAAAACAAATAACTAATAAAACTGTCACGACGAGTGGGGTTTGACAGCTAGATTCTCCTGACAGCTTCATTCTGAAATAGATATAAATCAACGGGGTAAGTTCAAAGAACTCAGCGGATATAGTCAATATGCAAAGTAAGATATAGCTAACACTAATAATCATGCCAGTACAGTCTTACATATAGGGTATGCAAAAAAAGAAATACAAAAGGACTGCACTTACCTGAATCTCCTACCCTGATATAGGAGTATTTGTCATACTATAAGAGATAAAGTCATCACCATATACAAATATGAATCCTGTATGCATGGCAATCATAAGCAACATCCAAGGCATCAATAAAAATGCAGCAAACACAATACAAATGCTATACATGCAAAATGCATGTGATGCAAATGACATGGTCACCCCTGACGCTAGTCAGCCGCCTCACAGGCGATGGTGAAGCCGAGTGGGTAGGGCTATGACAACTGTGCACTCTGCCACCACTGCTCTTGAGTGACCGAGTGGACAGGATACTGTCGGAGTACACTTATCCTCCTGCCCCAAACAGAGTGGGGGAGCTAAACTCTCATCTCTCGGTGTCATAGACCAGAGGAGGGATCTCTGCCCACTACCACGCTGCCTCATCGATACCCATGAGCGGACCAGCGGAGCCTGACAGAGCAACTGCACATACCCTCCTGATGTACTACTAACCCATGAGTGGCAGCGTGTGCAGACCATGTAACTGGCTGCGGGCTCAACTATAAAGGAACCTCGTTCAGCCAGCATGCAATCATGCAAAATTGTGCATGATACTAAAGCATGTAAACCTAACTAAAACACATATCCGAATAATATGTATAATCAATAAGTACATATCTATGATCCAAGTAAAACAGGGAAGATATAATCATAACTGATCAAATGCATGTATCAAGTAGGCACATAAACATACTAGGCATATAAACATGAAAATTATTGCAAGTTATCCTAACTAGCATATCAACATGACTATATCTAAGAGATAAGCCAAAATACCCGTCTGCTATAATGTTCGTAATCATGAACTCTTCACACCCGTAGACCGGTCTCGTGATCGAAACCTGCATAAAATATAATTACCATCAAATCCAAGCACACAACAAATGATCAAATCTAATCCTACATCGACCTCATATCTGAACCACTAGATTGATTTAGTTATCCTATTTAACCTAATCAATCCTCCATACATAATTACAGAACCGATCAACATCACACCGAACTCAACAACCCAGCCAACCATAGATCACTAAGAATTAACTCACACCCAAATCATATAACCAAAGTACAGACAACCACTATCCATAACCTATAATTAAGTTAAAATCATCCTGTATGTAATCCAACCAATCAATCACAGCCATCCCCATTGCAACAATGGAATTTAACAACATCCTAAATAAATCCTTCCTTTTCCTCAAGCCTAATTCACAACTCCACAACAATATACAGAACATCTCACCGATCAGAAATATGAATCCAACCTAACCCTAGGTGACATACACACAGCTCCACCAAACCTTACCTCAAACTCGATCCAACCCTTGGATCCCACAACATGACACCCACAATCCACTTACAGTCGTTAACAGCCAACACCACCCGTTCTATTCATCGAAACAACCCAATCTATTCGCAGCCCATAACCAAGCCATTCCCAGATCCATCCACCATTACCACAACACAACCACTCAAAAATCTAACAATTTTACAGCTAAAAGAGAGGCTAGATCAAACTTACCAGCCTTGGAAATCTCTCGGCAGCCCTCTTCCTCCTATCTTTTGTTCACCGACGCCAGATCACTGCCCCTATTGACAAATCAAGCTCAGTGAAGGAAATATCTCATCTTAAACCTAGATCTTGTCCAAAGTAAGGAGGAAATCGGCACTTACCTATTCCTGATGACAATCGGCAGTGGAATCCCCGCACCCGGCAACCCTCTGTTGCAGCAACCATGTCGTCGTTCTGATCATGCAAGCGATCGGTGAAATCCCAGGAAAGAGGCACCAAGGAACCACCGGCCGGAGCGTTCAGCCATCACCGACGCAACTTCCCTGCTGCTCGCGTTCGCTGTTGGCTCGTCTATGGGCAGCGTTAAGGCTGGTCGCCACCACTGGCCCCGAGGAAGAAGGAACGAGAGGAAGAAAAGGGCGGTTGGCTGAGAGACAGAGGTGCGACGGGGAAGGAAATAGCCAAGAAACTACTCACGAGCGAGAGACTACGGCGGCGAGTGAGGAGGAAAAGACAGGGAAAATCGCGAGAGGCGTGGGGTGCTTGCGGCGGGGGAAGAAAAATGAAAAATCGAGGAAGTTTAATAAAACTTAACCTAGGTTTGATATTTATATCACTTGGGTTAATTAATCTCATTTAACTCCTCAACAGGCTTTATCAAAGCCTATTAAATCTTTCCCTACAAACTGATCATTAGAAATTCAATTTAAACCCAACGAAATTTCTAAAAATATCTGGAAAAAATTCCATAGGGTATTTTTCCTAATTAACCAGTATTATATATTTTTCGATATTTAACATTCTCCCCCACTAATAAAAATTTAGTCCCCAAATTCCTTACTCAAGTACTAACAAGCAATGTCATACCACTCAACTCAAGTACTTGGGGAAGACCACACATCAAGTAACTAAGTGGGTACTGAGCTCGAATATTTTACTCCAGCTCTCACATAGTTTCCAAAAATCTATCTCGCATACTTTCAACAGTCCTTCTAAATTATAAATAATAACTTCTGTCTAACTAAATACCTGAGGGTAAACAACTGCACCAAAGTGTAGCTCTATACCTATGATTCATTGGACACTTGCCAGAATCATAAGGTAAATCCTGAATCGCTATCACATACGATACTCAAAGATACTCCATGAACTGTAAATCTCCTCAATATAAACATATCCAGCGATCCAACAAACTCATCTTATGGATCAATTAAAAATGAGCGAGCTCAGCTAATTGATCACCGATTACCTGAAATTGCATCAAGTCCTTTCTGAATTCTAAATAATCTCCCAACTCTGTCCATCATACTAGGCTCCCACTTCCATCTCGGTACACCACTTTGCTGATCACTAGTATTCCACTTTTACTAGTTGACACACTGAACACCAGACCACCAAATCAACTAAGTTTCGCATGACGTTCCACCAAGGAGAACGTTTCAATACTTACTATTTTCCGAATACAATCCGATACATCTGCAACATATACAACCTACCACAATCTACAAGCAATACTTATCAAAATATCGTGACCAAGCCTCGTGGCTCTCGGGGTAATGCAAAAGGCACTATCTACGGGCAACGACATGCTACCACGACCGGATCTCGTGTGCAGGCAGAATATATAGCTATCTAGCTACAGACGACATACAAATTCCACTATCACTAATTCTGAACAGGTAGAGTAAGAGTATAACTCTATGGTAGATCCTCTCTATCATCACAACAGGGATCTATCTGTTGTGCTGAATCAATGTAACTCCTCCTAAATTCGAATGTAACTATGTAACCCACCATTCTTCTCGGAGACGGAGAAATATTTCCTCACAAGAGCAATCTACTGTCTAAAATCCATTCTATCGCACAGAATGGAAGGTGACTGAAAAAACTTTACTGACCAATCTCCCCAGTTGCAACTATCCGTGTTCTAACAACTCTGTGCAGCTACCCAGTAGCTAGCCAAAACCCCATGAGCATTCCGGCTCCTCACCTATACAAAACAACATAACATCTGCTAAGTCCACGTCATATATTTAACAACTTATCTTGCAATTCTTTAACTGTCGTAAGCTTATGATACGTCTCATTCAATAGCATCGGAATCGCTCCGATCCCCGAAATGATGCATCCATGTACACGACCCTTCCATCCATACCAGAATAATTAAACAATACTGGCATACAGTCAACCATCATCGGAGCTGTGAAACTAGTTTCACAAGCTTTAGACCAAGTAAATTCCATCACCTTCCTGGTCCAACCAGTCAGCGATGTAATACCGCTAGAGCATCCTATCCATATCTATGGTAATAATCAAATCAGTACTAGAAAACCACCATCTACGGTGGTCGAGTGCTCAACTCCAACTGCCACCATCAACAGTGGCCAAATTACGCAACTTCAACGACCACACCTGATCCAAAATATACGACTTCTCAAATCCCTGGACGACTAAGTCGTCAATAAGTCTAATAAGATAATCTATAAGCTCCTATAATTCATAACAAGTATGAAATTGTCATCGCTTCACACCTGCATCCTCTTTACTCTAGGCTAATGATATATCAATCATCACTACGACTTTGATAATTGTATGATACTCTGTCACTACAAAATCAACACACCGGTCATAAATCAATCCTAGAGTATACACAGGTGTCCTATAGCTGATCTAAATAGATCCTCAATCCACCATGAAGGATATTCATTTCCTTCTACCACTACTGCATTCCATCATCGATAATCGATGTATAACCTCAAAGGTTCATCTCTCTTTGAACAACGATTTCCAGAGCTTCTTAAGAAATAAAATACTGGGACAAATAAATATCTCATCCAACGCCTCCTATAATTGGAACTTAGATTCTTCCAATTCCCATAGTGTTAAGCAACACTGATACCAATTAAATTATCTCCTCAAAAAATCGTCATTCTAACAAATACCTCTCGGCATCGTCAACCTTGCCAACTTTGAAAGACCGATTGATGACGGTATCTAAGCAACTCGATTTAGCGCTCAGCCAATTGAATGACATTGCCTTGAGTATATCACGAGCTTCAATAACCTTGTGCGCTTTACACTAGCCCTCAGCTAATGCACCATAAGTACAAACATTTGGCTCATAAAATATCATTACCTCAGTACCAAATAAATTATCATCCAATAGGGGATCTTCGATATCGAAACTATTTCCGAAATCACTCCGATCGCCTACTCTACTTGTCGATACAGCGGCAGGCCTAGAAGTTCATCCGACACTACATCTAATTACTCTCGAATTATACACACATCCGAGAGACATTCTTATACCATCATTTCAACAATCATATCGTCCAAGTTAATATCCAGATATCCACATCATATCAACCAAGTCAACTGTAAAACAACTAAGTCAACTCTCCCACCATAATATAACATCTCCAACAACCATCCTCTAAACATCCAAAAATCAGTTACATACCCCTCTGATAATCATCACAGTAATCATCTCACATCTCACCTGTCGGTGAAAACACAATTAATCCACATGATCCAAATATAGAAATCCTTCTAATCCTATCTGTACATGTTTTAACCAAAGATATCTGTAAACTACCAGTATCTCTCAATATATCATCAAGTAAGGTAAATACATGCTCTTCATTAAAGATATCTTAAGGTGCTCAATGGTACTCTCATTTTGCAAGTATGAAAGTAATTCACAAGTTATCCTCTTTCAGGAATATAGAAGAGAAACGGGGTGTCACAGTGACTGTTTCTGGATCTCCCGAAGTTAAATTGTCTGCCATGTCAACTAATGAAATGAAGACTGAACCATTGTTAAAACTCACCAACCAAGAGTAAGCCGTCATGGGATGAAGACTGGGGTTCAGCAGTAAAGAAGACTAGCAATTCATCACTTCCTGGGAAGGCAAGCCATCAACCTGAACAGTTGGTACCAACCTGAACAGTTGGTACCAATTGTGCAACAGACACCTATCACTAATATTCCTTTGCAGTCTTTGACTGTAGTTTCTAGCCAGTATACCTCTCCAACATGCACTCCTGTCAACATAGAATGGCCTCCTTCAAACTCATATTCTGGGTTTGGCGCAAAATTGGGTGTTAATGAAAACCAGAATCCCACGGGGACTTCTAACAATTCTTTAATGATTTGGATCCCTTCGCAGATTGGCCACCAAGATCAAGTAATTCAGCAAGCAGCTTAGGGACTATAAATGCAATGAATCAGAGTTATGGAATTTCGGGAGTAGGAATGAGAAGCACAGGATTTTCCACCAACAACTCAATAAATTTCTTTCATTCCCGGGACAGAGCCTTGATCACCACCAAAAATAAACTAAAATTCCAACTAATCCCTCAATCACTCAAGAGGTTATAAACTTCCATCATCAACATCAAGTTACCATCTCTAACAACAGACATGATCAATATCGAGCATCAACATGGGAACAAAATAATGCCACGTGAATTCAACTAGAAGAGCATGTTCACGACTACTACGGTTGCCTTATTAGAAGTGTAGGTTATCACTAGATTGACTACACTATTATCTTGAGACACTGGCTACAGTGTCATTTTCATAAATATGACTCAACCTAATGCCTCTCGATAGGAACTGATGGAAGATCCAACTATCCTAATCCAAAGGTAAGCCAATAAATCGTGGGTGATCGAAGACAACTCAATCACTATCTTAAACCATTAAGTGGGGATAAACTATGCAAGTCTAACAAACTCTATAGTGAACTCCATTAACAATTGATCACTCAACTTAAGGCTCAAACATTCCCCAACAATGAGTCATACAAAATAACATAGGGAAATACTGTCTCTCGAAAACATCATGAACCCGTGATCCCGTAATGGGTTATTTCCCCAGAATTCTTCTACATATTCCACCAAGTAACAACTTGAAAAGTACCTTCAACGTTATCGATCTAGGCTCAAGCAGCTCAAGGATCAAAATCCCTATGGAACTTCGTAACTTAAACCTCCATTGTCTATATCCACAATAGTATACATTCCTTGTCCATTACCCCACAGAGTAATAATCTGACTAGCATAATTAGTGAAAATCCACAACACTGTAGCTCTTGATTTCCACAACAAATTTAATCATCATACCTATTTTGTCGTCAAGAAAGGTCCCATCGCCGTCAAATCTCCAAATTAACCTCGTCAATAATACCTCGAATTTCCGAAACATAAAAATCGTCGGAAATCCATACCAATCCATAAATACTCAAGTTAACCTGCCAAACGTGGCGAACTCCGAAAAATCTAAAAACCCCTAGGAACTCGAAAACCTGGCTCTGATACCAAATAAATTGTCACACCCTGAGGGAGTCCCCGCCAGACATAAATCTGGCAGCATCTCCCCTGTACGGGTGACAATATCAATTTTCATACAAGGCCTACATGACCACTATACATCGGTCAACACGACCAGAATCCAAACAACACACACAGATAATAATTAGGCCTCAGGCCATCAATCAAAGTAAATAAATAAAAATCTATCACATCTAGACTTACCCCTTCTGCCATCTGGGCAGGAATACTCAACCGTATCCAATCAAATATAAATCCGAATAAAGGTCCATAAGGACACCAAAAATCCACGAGTACAAAAAATCCAACTCCAGTCCTAAACATATCTTCTAATAAAAATCCAAATCCATAAAACAAATAACTAATAAAACTGTCACGACGAGTGGGGTTTGGCAGCTGGATTCTCCTGACAGCTTCATCCTGAAATAGATATAAATCAACGGGGTAAGTTCAAAGAACTCAGCGGATATAGTCAATATGCAAAGTAAGATATAACACTAATAATCATGTCAGTACAGTCTTACATATAGGGTATGCAAAAAAAAGAAATACAAAAGGACTGTACTTACCTGAATCTCCTACCCTGATATAGGAGCATTTGTCATACTATAAGAGATAAAGTCATCACCATATATAAATATGAATCCTGTATGCATGGCAATCATATGCAACATCCAAGGCATCAATAAAAATGCAACAAACACAATACAAATGCTATCCATGCAAAATGCATGTGATGTAAATGACATGGTCACCCCTGACGCCAGTCAGCCGCCTCACACGCGATGGTGAAGCCGAGTGGGTAGGGCTATGACAACTGTGTACTCTGTCATCACTGCTCCTGAGTGACCGAGTGGACAGGATGCTGTCGGAGTACACCTATCCTCCTGCCCCAAACAGAGTGGGAGAGCTAAGCTCTCATCTCTCGGTGTCATAGACCAGAGGAGGGATCTCTGCCCACTACCACGCTGCCTCATCACTATCCATGAGCGGACAAGCGGAGCCTGACAGAGTAACTGCACACACCCTCCTGATGTACCACTAACCCATGAGTGGCAGCATGTGCAAACCATGTAACTGGCTGCGGGCTCAACTATAAAGGAACCCCGTCCAACCAGCATGCAATCATGCAAGATGGTGCATGATACTAAAGCATGTAAACCCAACTAAAACACATATCCGAATAATATGTACAATCAATAAGTACATATCTATGATCCAAGTAAAACAGGGAAGATATAATCATAACCGATCAAATGCATGTATCAAGAAGGCACATAAACATACTAGGCATTGCAAGTTATCCTAACTAGCATATCAACATAACTATATCTAAGAGATAAGCCAAAATACTCATCTGTTATAATGTTCGTAATCGTGAACTCTTCACGCCCGTAGACCGATCTCGTGACCGAAACCTGCATAAAATATAATTACCATCAAATCCAAGCACACAACAAATGATCGAATCGAATCCTATATCGACCTCATATCCGATCCACCAAATTGATTTAGTTATCCTATTTAACCTAATCAATCCTCCATACATAATTATAGAACCGATCAACATCACACTGAACTCAACAACCCAGACAACCATAGATCACTAAGAATTAACTCACACCCAAATCATATAACCAAAGTACAGACAACCACTGTCCATAACTTGTAATTAAGTTAAAATCATCCTGTATGTAATCCAACCAATCAATCACAGCCATCCCCATTGCAGCAATGGAATTTAACAACATCCTAAATAAATCCTTCCTTTTCCTCAAGCCTAATTCACAACTCCACAACAATATACAGAATATCTCACCAATCAAAAATATGAATCCAACCTAACCCTAGGTGACATACACACAGCTCCACCAAACCTTACCTGAAACTCGATCCAACCCTTGGATCCCACAACATGGCACCCACAATCCACTTACAGTCATTAACAGCCAACACCACCCGTTCTATTCATCGGAACAACCCAATCTATTCGCAGCCCATAACCAAGCCATTCCCAGATCCATCCACCATTACCACAACACAATCACTCAAAAATCTAACAATTTTACAGCTAAAAGAGAGGCTAGATCAAACTTACCATCCTTGGAAATCTCTCAGCAGCCCTCTTCCTCCTATCTTTTGTTCACCGACGTCAAATCACTACCCCTATTGACAAATCAAGCTCAGTGAAGGAAATATCTCATCTTAAACTTAGATCTTGTCCAAAGTAAGGAGGAAATCGACACTTACCTATTCCTGATGACAATCGGCAGTGGAATCCCCCACACCCGGCAGCCCTCTGTTGTAGCAACCCTATCGTCATTCTAATCATGCAAGCGATCGGTGAAATCCCAGGAAAGAGGCACCAAGGAACCACCGGCCGGAGCGTTCAGCCGTCACCGATGCAACTTCCCTGCTGCTCGCATTCGTTGTTGGCTCGTCTATGGGCAGCGTCAAGGCCGGTCGCTGCCATTGGCCCTGAGGAAGAAGGAACGAGAGGAAGAAAAGGACGGCTGGCTGAGAGACAGAGGTGCGACGGGGAAGGAAATCGCCAAGAAACTACTTGCGAGCGAGAGACTGCGGCGGCGAGTGAGGAGGAAAAGAAAGGGAAAATCGTGAGAGGCGTGGGGTGCATGCGGCGGGGGAAGAAAAATGAAAAATCGAGGAAGTTTAATAAAACTTAACCTAGGTTTGATATTTATATCACTTGGGTTAATTAATCCCATTTAACTCCTCAACAGGCTTTATCAAAGTCTATTAAATCTTTCCCTACAAATTGATCATTAGAAATTTAATTTAAACCCAACGAAATTTCTAAAAATATCTGAAAAAATTTTCATAAGGTATTTTTCCTAATTAACCAGTATTATATATTTTCCGATATTTAACAACATACCTCCGTCATCAGCTTGCACAGACGTTCATAAGGGTCTTATAGATGGGATTGATTGAAGAGGCGTACCTCTTTTGTGCTACATATCCTAAGAGAGGATCCTAAAGAAGTGGATGAGGGGTTTAAGGGGGGAATATCCCCCCTCCCCCCAATCAAAAAGGGCTCTTCTGTGGATGTATGAGGCGCAGAAGAGTCCACAGTTAGAGCAGGAAGAGGAGAAGGAAGTAAGTATGTATGGACAGGCATAGGAGGAGAATTGAGGGGGGAATTGATTCTCTGGCTAGGTTGGGATGGGGATGAATGAAGAAAATGGGAAGGAGAAAGTTCTTCCTATGGGGATGGAGTAGGGGTTAAAGGGGCATCCTCCTTCTCTGAGGGTTCAGAGATGACTAGACGTCGATGTCTATTTAGTTTTAGGAGAGGAGGAGGAGGAGGAGAAGAGTGAGAGGAAGAAGATACGGGAAGGGTAGAGGAATTGGGGGCATCCTCCCTGTGAGGGTGAAGCCTCTTGCGGGGGAAGAAGGAATAATAGGGGATTTGCCCCTAATTCACTTCTTGGAAGGTTTCTTCTTAGTTGCCGCAATTTGCTCCCTTTTAACCATAGCATCCTACATCATGTTATCTACACCACAAAATAGTGAAAATAATGATTAGTAGTAACAAAAAGTGGTGTATCTGGTGTGTTCGGGTGAAAGTAATATCCTATCTATTACACCTGGATCGACCAGGGTGAAAGGAGATAGTCCGTAGCGACTTAGGAGAGGGGGTTTTAGCGAATCCTCGGAATTATAGTGACACTCTCTCAGCACTTGGAAGACTTCCTGGAACGAGCCTGCTCCCTACTCTCTTGAAAGAGGGCAGGTCGGGAAGGGTGATTTTCTAGGTTTTCGAATGGGGTATTGGAGTGGGAAGTTGAGCAAAGAAGTATAAATCCTCCCAACTCTTATGGGAGGATGGCATATTCACGAGAAATTGGCAATCTTGTCGACTGGCGAAGTAGAAAATATCTTCTTTAGAAGACTTTAGTTGAAAGAGATAGTGGAATAGTAGAGGGGACAGATTAAGGTTTAGGTGTCGAAAAACTATCACTGCCCCTGTCAATATACGGAAGGCATTCAGGGTCAGTTGGTTAATGGGCAGTTGATAAAAATCTAATACATCAGCGTAAACGGGAGGTATAGGCAATCATAAATTGTCCAGTAGTTAGTCGAAGAAAAAACAATGAAAGCTAGGTGGGGGACGATGGGGTCTAAAAGAAGTCGCAGCAAAATGACATGGTATGGAAGGATGTATGTATTGGTTTTTAGTGGCAAAGAAGGAGCTTTGGGCATTTAGGCGGGTAACAATTTTTTCATACCAGGGGGTCGACTTAGGGTTTTTCGAGGTCATAACTGTGAAAGGGAAAGACAGCTAGGGGTGACAGGAAAGGAAATGAGAGGAGTTAGAGATGAGAAACTCACTTAGGGTTAAGAAAGGATGTTTGTGAAGGAAGAGAAACTCTTGGGTGCTGGGCATTAGAGGAGAAGAATTGTCGCCAACAGGAACCGTCGAAGATGGAATAAGAAGAGTCGAAGCTGAGAAGTTGAAGGGGTTGCATGGAAAATGGCTCACATAGGGTTTGTAGTTTTTTAACTTCCTTGTGAAAGAAAGAAGGTGGGGTCCATGGGCCCAATAAGCCGCTTCGGGTGGATATGATAAAATGAAGGAGGAGGGCCATTTAGATGTGATGGGATCGATAGGGAAGAAGATAAAACAAAGTGTTGTACTTGGAAAGTCAAACTCAATGCTGCGTTTGACTATTTTTAAAGGGTGGTTAATGATACCCCTGTGACCTAGTTTAGGGATTAAGATGACAAAGATCATGCGTGAAACACTGACTGAACCGGTGGAACTTGACCCAAGAGGATCAATTGGGATGGTAGGATGAAGATGTAGGAATGGAAAGATAAGCTCTAAGGCTAACAGGAGATCAGATGAGTGACTCAGGGTACAAGTCTGGAAGTTGACTTGGTAAGTGAGTCGGGGATTGACTCAAGTAGTTACAAAAAACAGGAGGTACTGAGTCTCAAACTAGAGTAAGCCTAGGTATTAATAAATAGTGTAGGCTTTGGTGGCAATGAACTAGGAGGATCTCGTCGAGAGAAGGATCGAGTCAATAGTTTACCCAGCGAAGGAAAAGAGAGTGAAGAAGAGGGGCCGAATGTTTTCCGAGATGCTTATTTATGGGAGTTTGTTATATAACAAACTAGGGTCCCACACAATATTCGGAGGAACCTCCGCTCTTTATCTTCTTAATAGAATGATTCTCCAAAAGGCGGGGCCTTCTAGGTGGACGGTGATGGGAATGGTTCATTATCTCACAGCTGGCGAAGGGAGAGGAGGATAAAAGGCTGAGGAAGATGGAGAGAAAGGGGCTCGACTTCTGATAAGACTTTAACTTCGACAGGAGACCATCCGACCGAAGGGGAGGGGACGACATCGCCAGAAAAGAAAAGGAGAATGAGGAAGCAGTAGAAGAAGGGTCGAGGAGGGGAAAATTGACGGGAGCTCTCCATTTTGTAGAGTGCGAGAATTGTAAGAAGTTTTTCTTCACCTCTGAAAATATTTTCAAGAAGGAGAAGTTTCATAGTGAAAGTGCGTTGGCACCGTAGCTCATTATAGAGCTTACTCCGTGGAGTGGGAATTGAGATTTCGAACCACGCTAAAATTTGTGTCTTTATTTTCTGTGTTGTTTCTATCATCATCTATTCGTTTTCTATTATTGTTGCGGCCGGAGAGAACCCTAAGTATCTTGGATGCTTTTTCGTGTTAAAGAGAGATGAAAAAATCCGCGTACATCTGTATCAATTTCATTGTGTTAATTTTCTAATATCATCAAACATTTTCATAAGTTCTTTTTAATGTTTTCAAGTATTATTCTAGTTGTTGTATTGTTTATGTGCGGCAAAGTATGTAGATTGGTTCTGAAAACTTAATCAATCTGATCGATTTGTCTAACTTGCCTTAAGATATACAATAATAAAAGAAAATCAAATTTAATAGATAATTTAATTATACTTCAAATACGATCACAAACTTAGTTAAATGTAATTTATTTAAGTAAATGATGTGCTGGATGTGACATCTTGATTAAGAGGGAGATTGCCCCATCGACAAAAAAAACACACATTAGAGGGGATTGAGAGTTATATCTTGATGAGGCTTTTCGATACTTAGAGTGAGGTCGATATTGGAGGTAATATATTTCTAAATAAATAATAAAGATAAGGAATTAAATAAGTTGAGTAATAACTAGTTAATTAAAGTTAGATGATATTTTAAACATTTTCAACGATATAAGGCTTTGTTTATAATCCATGGTGTTTATGATTGACCTAGATTTTGGTCTAGAATTTTTTTGGGACATGGAGATTCATTGAAAGATGGGTCTAATGAGTGGTGCAATAAGAAGAGAAAAGTAACAATGTGAGTTGGTTAAATTAAACTTTAGAATTCTTATATTAATTTACCATCACCATTTGTCTACTAATTCAATAATTTCAATCGACAATTTGGGCTTGAGTCGACTAATCAATGACTCCTCAAATATTTTTACTATTTATTTTTGAACGGTCGAGTGATTATATAAGTTAGTTAATGTATTGTTCAATTGATTGAATCATAAACATAGTCAAATGAGAGAAAATTATTTTATTTGATTGAAAATTAAAATCAATCGACTATCCAATCGATTGGAGTTTTGCACAAATTGAGCTAATTGAATTGTTAATTTAGTCTATTAATTTTGTATGTACATTGATTAGTCAATTGATAACATATATAAGTCATAGTCAATTGCAATTGTAATGTAATGCATTTTTCAATCAATTTATAAAATCATAAAAAAAATAAAAAAAATTATTAATTTGATATAAATATATATATTATTCAAATACATCTTAGAAAAAAAAATATTCATACTAAACACTTTTCTAATGTTATTTGTGAAAAATAATATGTTTTTCCTAACATCTTGTTCTTCTTTTCTATTTGTCCTAGTGTACATGCACAAAAAAAAACTCAAATTTTAATTCTACATGGATGCACAAGAAAATATAAAGCTCTTATGATAAACTATTCTCTCTTCTTGTTCTTCTTCTTTTTTTTTTCTAATTAATACATTCTAAACTTTTCAAATGTCCAAAATTCATTAGTCTCACCTAGATAATTAAGATAGCCATTAGAGATAACTTTTCTAAATACTAACATGTATTAGAATCATAAAAACCCTATGGAAAAAGAGGGCGCTTCGGCTTTCTCTTAGGTATTAGTTTGCAAGTTGTAATCCTAACTTTTCCTATAATGGTTAGCCATTCACCACTTATCATGGTCAAATCGTATGCATGCTTTTGAAATATATTTTATTTTTCATATTGATGTAGCGGAGCAAATAATAATCACCTAGAGAAAAGTATTGGTGCAATCCATATTAGATTTGGATGACCACGATGGATATAAGTTTTGAAGAAAATTGGCTAAGTAAAAAATTAAGTAGGTTCAAATTGATTGGATATTTGATAGGTAAAAAAGTTTTAGTCATGGAGATCGAACATTTAATGATCAAAAGTCTAATAGAAAGTTGATAATAAGTCAAAGTGGATCTTGGAGGACCAAATACTTGGCGTGAGATGATTGCATGAGATGGATAAAATTCAAGTGGATTATATGTTGGTGTAGGGAGCACCATATGGTTGAACTTGGATTTTGATGTTGACAAAGGTTCAAAGTTAAGTGTTATTATGATCCGATACATGTGTTAAGTTTGCAAGACTTAATAGGTTGAGCCCCTAGTAGGTCTATTACTAGGCAAGAAAGACCTAGTAGGTTAGCTAGAGTTGGACCTGACACTAGACAGGAGTGAAAGTCTTAGCAAATTAAAGATATCTGTGAGTCCTCCTGTAATAACATTAATAATCCTTCTAGTGGGGGCGTCATCCAGGCCGGCTAGTGCCCCTTCGATTGTTGATCCTCCCTGAGGGACAACTTCAGTGTTAGGTTGTACTTGCCTTGATGGGGGGAGGGCTTGGGGTCTTCCATTGTAAGGTCCGAGACAAGCAGCAGTAAGTCTATGACCTCTCCTAGCATGTCCTCCTAATTGTTGTAGGTGCGGGTAACTTGCTCTGATACACTCCAACTCTCTTTGCAACTTAAAACACCGATCGCTAGTATACCCATAATCGAAATGGTACTGACAGAAAAATGGAATCGGAGCATTATGAGGAACTCCTCTAAACCCCATAGGATGCTAAAGAACACCCTGCTAATTGTACACTTACATTTCTTGCTCCTCTAAGTTCAAGGCAAAGGCAAGGCCTTAGTGGCCATAACTTGGAGGGGAGGATGAGGATGATCCCCCAGCATCGAGGGTCACTAACGAAGCATCTCAGGAAGAAGAAATCTAACATATTCTCTTCTGGGAGGTCCCCACGAAGCAGGAGAAGGATTCCTTTCTGCGTTAGTGGAGACAAGTTTCTTCTCATCTCTCCTCACCTTTAATCCCTCTTCATCATTTTTATACTCCTCAGCACGACCAAGTAATTCTTCATAACTAACTGCTGACCTTCTCAAAAAGGAACTAAGAAAGAGTTCCTCCTTCAAACCATGGGGAATGACAACTCTTAAAAAGTCCGGTATCACTGAAGGTATCTCCCAGACAGTAGTAGTGAAACGATAGATATAACTCTTTAGAAATTCAGACAACTCTTGCTTTAAATGGAGTAAAATAGAGGCATCATGTTTATACCTTTTACAACTAACAACCTATTCAAGAAAAACTTTCCTCAGATCTACAAAACAAGTGATAGAGTCAGGCCGAAGTGACTTAAACCATCTCTAGATAGACGACGATAAGGTGATGCGGAAGGCCCAACACTTGAGAGCATCATTGTAGCAATGGAGAGCCGCCGCACCTTCAAATTGAGATAGATTCTTCGGGATCAAAAGCACCATCATACGACCCAACTTGTAAGTATGAAATTGAGCTGGTGGTCATTCCTGCACTATGTCTTCTGTGAATGGACAAGGTTTGTAAGGTTTTAGAGCTTTTGTCGAATGACTCTTCTCTTGATCTTCCCTCCTCAATGGTAACACAGGGGAAAGGATATTGATACATCTCCCCTATTGGTCCTTCTCCAGGCAATATCTCCGTCTCTTGACGACCAGGTGCAGGAATATGAGAAGGTCTTTTGAGTAGTGACTCTCTTTGAGAAGGTTCGCCAGAATGAGGATGAAGATACTTCATCCTCTTTCTCTCCCTCACCAGGGCTTCCGATACTGTCATATCCACTAGAGCCTTTAACTAAGATGGCAATAGGGTGTGGGGAGTCTCTTCAGCCGAAGAGGTCGTAGGAGGAAGGATCTCTTGGAGATGCATATCAACGTCTTGTTCAGTGAGAATGTTCCCACAGGCACCGCCAACTGATGCGACACAGATTTTCTTCCTCTTCAAGATGGAACTATCAAGGAGGACTAGAGTTCTCTCCAATCGCAATAGTGAAAGTCTCCTTTGCTCCCTTCCTGAGAAAGTTAGCACTTCGTTAAATCACCGCTAGTTTACCCGTGCGGAGATTCTCTAATGCTTAAGTCAGAACGTATATATGGGAAAGAAACAAAAAAGAGTCGAAGTAAGAAAATAGTGAATGTAAGCAGAATGAAAAAATGAGGTTCCTCCCCTTTCTTCTCTACCTCCTCTCCTCCTTCATCCCCCTTCAACGTTAGGGCCAACTATCCCGTAACAAACGACTAACCTCCTCCTCCATGTGGACCACCACGCGGGGCGAAGGTGATCATGTTGTTATTCCGTTAGAGAACGTTTGCCATCGAAAATCTTTTGTGGGGTCTATGAGACATCTTTAATTTGTTATACGGAATGATGACGTGTGCACCAAGACTATAACAAACATTCTCCTGCATATTTTATGGGGTCCTCTTAATTAATATTCCTCCTAACTTTCTTCTAACTTCCTGAGCTATTGTCCTTCTGCCCAGCTTTGCTCCTTTTACCCAAACTGTCATCTTCTCAACTCGGGCTACCTTCCTGAGTTGCTACCTCCTTAATTCGGCTTATCTTCTCGAGTTGCTGTCTCCTTAACTCGGTTTATCCCTCCAAGATACTACTCTTGAGCTCGACTTGATGTTTCTCTGTACTTATTCATATTACAATGGTATCATTAATCTTTTCTTTTTCTCTCAGTTAATTGCAATTTAGTCATCTTACAATTTTATAATTTATCTATCATTATTAATTATTGGGCCAAATGTCTATATTTAATGGATGCTTTAGAAGCATTTAATCATATTTTGTTAACAAATCGGATTTAAAAATTTAGTTTCTATTATTATTTTTTAAAAATTTGTAAATATTAATTATATATTTTTAGAAATTGATTCTAAAATTCTTAGTTAGGATTTTATTATTTATTTAAAATTTAGTTTCTATTACTTTTAAAAAAAAATTTGTAATATTAATATCTATTTAATATATTCAGCATTTCTTATAAATAAGAAATGAATTTTTGATAGAGTACCAATTTATAAGAGATAAGTTTTTTCATTTCTATTAATAAAGGCTATATAAGATAATATAAAAGTAATTATATATTTTTACTATTGAGTACATAATTAACTAAACTCTGTAAAAATCAAATTATGCGGAATAATTTTTTAAATAATTCAATATATAATACAGTAATCTATTTTATGTATTTAATTTATATTATATATTTAAAATTTACTTGTATCAATCGTATTCTTAGTGCAAATTTTTAAATATTGTAGTTTAATTTTTAAAGTAAAAATAAAAATAAAAATAAAGGAAATTTTTGGAGAATTTCCCATTTTTTCATCCGCCCCCTCCATTCAATATTCCTTTCTTTCCCCCCTTTCAAGCGTAACCTATAAACGACATGCATCTTTCCCTGCGTCCAACCGCGCAGCTTTCCGTCAACTCTTATAGCGCTTCCCTTTTTTCTAGATTCGACGAGATCCGAAAACGGAAAACCCTAATACAATTCTGCTCCCGACGCATCAGATCTACATCCACTGTCCTATCGTAGGTGAGTAGATCTCCCTGGGGCGGTGGCGATGGGGAAGAAGAAGAAACGGTCCGAGAAGGTCTGGTGCTTTTACTGCGACAGGGAGTTCGACGATGAGAAGATCCTCGTCCAGCACCAAAAAGCCAAGCACTTCAAATGCCATGTCTGCCACAAGAAGCTCTCCACCGCCGGGGGAATGATCATCCACGTACTTCAGGTCCACAAAGAGACCGTCTCCAAGTAAGCATCTGACCCCCGTCTGGCTGACTATTGGAATTGGTCATATAATCGATCGTGCACTGCCGGATTAGGTTTCTTGAGTCTAGTTTTGCGACAGACGATGGCTAAGGTTATTTGGTCGTTAGGTCAATAGATCATTTACTTTTCTTGAGATTTATTTGACCGATCAATTTTTAATTTTGACATCCTCATCAGAGAACATATTGGGCATTTCCTATTACGAACGTGTTCTCATTTATCTAATTTTTTAGATGCGTGCATATGTAAACTCACTTCTTTTATTTTTCAGTTTTATATTGCAAATCCAATCAAAGTATGTTTTATATCAGTTAGATGCTTTCTTTCTTTCTAGTTAACCCGTATGTATTGAAGCCTCAAAGTTGGTCATTTCTAACATTCCGAATGCCTAGCTCCTTTTTAACAAAGTTTCACTGATTTGGTTTGCACATTAACAATCTAGAAGTAAAATTATGCAATATATAGTTTGTCGTTATAATTAACAATCTTACCTTATGTTACTTCCTACATGAACATCTGCTCCAATTATGCATTTCTCATATACTGTATATAAGTTATCATTATAATTGACAATTTTGCTTTATGTTATTTTCTACATGAATGAATATCTGATCCTTGTTTTATAGTATTTTGCACTGGTCAGTAAAATCATGACCTATGTCGCATCTTGTTTGATTCTATGAATATTATTTTTCCTTTGATCTAGGGTCCCTAATGCTAAGCCTGAAAGAGATTCAACAGAAATTGAGATTTATGGCATGCAAGGAATTCCTCATGACATCTTAGTAGCTCATTATGGAGAAGGTAAAATCCTATGTTTGGTCTTCCTTTCATGACCATCTATTAAATTTTCCACATATGAAGATGTACACTTGTTTGTATCTTTGGTCAATGTTACTTTTACTTTTGTGTGTGTGTTCAATTTGCTTTAAGTTTATTTGCATTTTCTTTAGCTTGAGGATTTTAATTCATAATTGATATGTCTTTCCTTTAATATTCTTGGACTTTATTTATAGCTCTCAGTTAATGGTACATTTAGTTTATTCATTCTTCATTTGCTTGACATGTATTTTCATATCTTCCTTAGACACACACAGAAAATTGCATCAATGGGCTATGTATGGCATATGCATCTTTGAGTCTAAGCATTTGGCCATTTAGGCCGCTAATCTTCAATTTTGCAATTTGCTATATGTTGGAAAATTTTATCATTCTAGCAATAAGTCAGCAAAGTGTTTCTTTATCAATCTTTTAAGCTGTTGCTTTCTCTATTTACTATGGTGCTAAATTTTTAAAACCTGTCCTACTACTGTCTGGTAATTTTATTTGTTGGATTATCATCTAAAGGATTTGAATTGCTATTGTTGGTACATTTCTTATGTTTGGCAATAGTTTATGATGAAATTTTCTATAGATGAAATAGATATAGTGGCTTGTCTTTACAAAGACCTCACTAGTAACATGCCTTCCACTATATTGCTACAATTGTGGCATGTATTCTAACTCTATAGGCAATAAGCGATTCAGTAAGCAAACAATGGCTAGGAACATTTTGACAATTTATGTGGCTTAGTGTATTTTCTTTATTGGATGAGGGTTTTCTTTTTGCCACATTAAGGAACCATGTATTATGAATATCTCTATTTAGCGACTGAACTTAGGTTCCTTACTGATTTATCCACACTTGCCCTAATCCTTTGTCTCGCTCTCACCAATCTCCTCACAGATCAGTATCTTTGACCCTTCTTTCGTCATCTTCTTCTCCTTCATCTTCGTAGATTTTCCCTCTCCTCTACCTTTTCTGCTTCTGCATGTCCCTTTACTTTTTTGTTTTTCAACCTAGTCATGAGATCATCCTCTTTGCCTTTGTCTTCACCTTTCCTTCATCCCTATATTAGAATTGTAGGCTTACATTAGTTAATAAATTGTACATGGACTTGCTATCTAATAAAAGACCGAATAAAATGATCAATTAAGTTGGGTTTCCAAAATATTAAATAAATGGTGTGAGCCACCTTATGTGTAGAAACCCAATGGATCGTATGTCTTTTATAATGGGTTAAAGATGTATGTTATTGTATAAACAAGATTATGGTCCCCAGGGCATAGAGAGATGATACACATCAAGTTTTTTTTTTCTCTCTCTCTTCCCATTCGAGAGAAACGGTGGTTTTCTCTGTAGCCCTGAAAGATCTAATCTGTGATTCTCCATACTATGGATTCAAGTATGCTTCCATTTTAAACATTCTCAATAATTCAACATAAGCAGTAGACCCTATTGTCTTGGTGACATATTATTTGATTTATCCCAATAAATGGTATCAAAGCCATCTTGTGTTTGAGTTATTGAGAGAATTTTGGAAAATAAATTTCTCTTGATCATACACATTATTCGAAAATATAACTTTTCGTGAATTTGTACTTATGTATGATCACATGCATGTATATGTTTTTACTGCTTCCTCATGAGAAAACTACAATTAGAATGGATTAATTCATGAATTTAGGCATTAATTGCAATATGTCTATGATTAATTTTGTTCAAATATGGATACTGTTTATATATTCATATTATTTGCCTATTCACATGGAAAAATATCGATTTTGTTTTCTCATTCATATTTCCATGGAATCATGATAAATCATATTTATTTGTTTGTTTTGAATAAATAAATAAATACAAGGTGGGGATAATGGTTCTACAATTTGTGGGAGTAGTGGATAAAGTGATAAGAATGACTTGCAAGTGGGGACTTACTCGAATTTGACTAGTTCAAATTTTGAAATTTTAATAAGTGGCTGGATAAAGACTTAATTGGGATTGATCTTAAATGGCCTATGGGCAAGTGGGAACGACCATTGCCGGTGATTGTTGACCAACATTGACTAGGTGTTGATCACTGTTGACTTACATTGACCAATAATTGATCAATCTTTGACTAGCATTGACTAGTGTTGACTAGCATTGACTTATGTTAACTAATGTTGATGGGGTGTTGACTAGTATTAATTGGTATTGACTTACATCGGCCAGTGTTGTCTGCTTATTGCTTTGCAGTGTAATGCTTTATACGTGCAGATTGACTTTTATTTAATAGCTAATATTTTAAAATAAATTAAATTAAAATAGTATGTTACCAAAGTAACCACTATAATGTAAATTTATTTATATATGAAATATCTAGATATTGTTAAAGAAATCAACTATATAAAATAATTGGCCCAAAGAAGTATTATTTTTGGGACCGATGACGTCGCTAGAGGGGCAATGAATAATGATTCGTGATTCCTCGTACATTATGGTCATTTATAAAGAGGCAGTGTAAATAAAAACACAAAACAAATAAACAACATAAGCACAACACCATAATTTTTATATGATTTGGAACCCTTGGTTCCTATTTCACTGCTTAGTCACTACTATTCTTTCTCCTTGTCGGATACCTTTCAGAGGAGGAGAAACCTCTTACAACCTGATCTTTTACAAGCAACACAAAAAAGATGCAAAGATATAATAGAATATAAGAAAAATGCAAATGAAACACTTTACAATGATGAATCTTTGCTTAGAGCACATTTGGCTGTTTCATATTTACCTCATGAGGTCTGGAAATGCAGTGACACTCCTTCAAAACCCTTAAGAACTGACATGCAAAATCCTCCATGAAACCCTTCTTATAGGCTTCAAGTCAGAGTTGTTTTTTGTTTAATAGTTGACTATTTATCACCGTCAGTCGATTGTTGCCTGAACAATCAAATTTCATAGTCGAATTCTGAACTTTCTATTCGTTTGAATAGTGACATCAATTGAGTTCTCTTTAGTAGTCGATTGATAATTATCAGTTGAGTTGAACAATCGAGTTCCAAACTCTCTATTTGCTCAAATAGTAATATTAGTCAATTGCTAATCCTAGCCGTTAATTGATCACGTTCAAAACCTCCATAAACTCCCTTAAATCAATCACACTTATTCGGTTGACCACAACTTGATAGGATTTCTTCCACTTAGCATCTGATCATTCTTGACCTGGCAAGGCTTCATTCGCCTAACATCTGATCAATTTTAACCTGTCATAACGTCATCATTGCTAAATATCAAGTCCTTATTGACTTGTTTGGACTTCCATTTATGTGTCAAGCATTCGGTTAATCTTAACATGTTGGAATTTCACCATTCTTGAACATATGATCTTTATTGATCTATTTGGACTTCTTGTTTCATGCCTAACATTCGATCTTTTTCGACCTATTAGGGCTTCTATCCACATGCCTAATATCCAGTCCTTTGTGGACTATTGGACTTCCATCAATGTGCCTAACATCCGGTCTTTTGTAAGTTGTTAGGACTTTCATCACATACTAAGTGTTTGATCCTCCATGATCTATTTGGACTTCACCCATCTCGTGCCAAGTATTCGGTCTTCCTTGATCCACTTGAACTTCATGTCTTATCTCGTGCCAAGTGTTCGGTTCTCTATAACTCACTCGCGCTTTACTTCTCATCTTATGCCGAAGTGTCAGGCAAGGCATTAAATATCGATATGTTTCGCCAGAAACAAGCGATTTTTTCGTTCCGACATGGAATTGGCCCCGACACGTACGTGATATGTTGGTACAACACGGATCATAAATGCGACAAAAGGAATCAATTCGAAGGCAGACTTACCCGGAAGCAGCAGCGACAACGAAGGCACGATCGACGACAGATTACTCAACGAGGCAGTCGATGGGAATTGGAGGCGACGAAATCGCGCATATCACGCTACGGGAACGCGATCGCGCTACTGGAACACAATCGCAATCGTGATCGCGGTACGGGAACGCAATCGCGATCGCGCTGTGGGAATGCGATCATGCTGCGGGAACGCGATTGCACTGCGGGAATGTAATCGCACTGCGAGAACGCAATCGTGCTCGTGCTGCAGGAACGCGATCGCGCTATGAGAACACGATTGCGATCACCCTGTGGGATCGCAATCGCACAGTGCCATTGCGATCGAAATCAGATTAGGAATTAATAAAAATGTAATTTATAAAATTAATTAATATATAAATTATAATATAATTATAATTAAATAAATTATTAATTATATATATAATATAAATTAATTAAACTGTAAAATTTAATTAAATAAATTATTAATTAATATATATAATTATATAAATTTATATTTTTATTTAAAAATATAAAAATTAAAAATTAAAAGATAGTTTAATTAAAATTCCAAATTCGAATTTATAATTTATTTAAAATTAAATCTTAATTTATTTTTTAAAATTAATTAAAATTTTAAAAACTTTTGAAATAATTTTAGAATTTTATAAAGAAATCATTTTAATAGAAGAAATCGAAACAATAAACACCTGAAATCAAATAAATAATAAGCATTTTAAATAATTAAATATTAATGTTTAAAAAATAGAAAAAAATATTGAAATAGTATCGGTACGGACAATATGGTACTGAAACCGTATTATTTCGACGCGGACTGAAACCTCGGTAAAGGTCGAAATTTTAAACCTTGGTGTTAGGTCCTTTATGCTTGAGCTTCACTTTTCTTCTCGTGCTAGATGTCTACTCCTTCTTGACCCACATGGACTTCTCGCTCAACTATCAATCTCCTTCTCTAACAATGCCCCCTTTCACTCGTCGTCTTGCTTAAGGATCAAGTTGAGTTTGGTCACCTTGACCAATAATTTTTAGTACTAAATGAAGATTACTAATGAGAATTCATCAATGTTATGGAATAAGCATTTGGGGCACATTTCAAAATAACAAATTGAAAGGCTTGTGTTAGAAGGAATTCTTGATTTCCTTAATTAGTCAAACTTACGGATTTATGTCGATTGCATTAAGGACAAAACAAATAAATGTAAGAAAAATAGGTGTCAATATGAGTAACATCTTAGAATTGATATATATAGACATTTGTGGTCCATTCCCTATGATTTCATGAAATAGACAATAATATTTTATCACATTCATAGACGACTACTCTCGTTATGGTCACGTGTATTTGATTTATAAAATGTCACAATTTTTAGACATATTCAAAATTTTCAAAATTGAAATTGAGAATTAACTAGGTAAAAAAATTAAAGCTATCAAATCTTATCTTGGCGGTGAATACTACAGTGGATATGATGAATTAAGTGAATAACATCTAGGACCTTTTGTCACGTATTTGATGGAATATGGTATTGTCCCTCAATAAACCACGCCATGGACTCTTAGTCAAAATAGTGAACCCTAAAAGATATGATAAGGAGCATGATTAGTCATTTATCTTTACTAGAATCACTTTAATGCGAAATCATCAAAACTACAATTCTAAGTAAAGTAGTAGCTAAAACCCCGAGATGTGGACAAACAAGAAGTCTAGAGTTAGACATTTGCATATATGGGGATGTCCAATTGAGGCTAAACCATATAAGTCTAATGAGAGAAAATTGGACTCAAAAACAATAAACTGCTACTTTGTCAGATACTCAAAAAGGTCAATGGGATTTAAGTTCTATGACCCTTAGAACGAATCCTTTTTTGAAACAAATAATGCCAAGTTCATCAAGGATGTTGAGTTTAGTGGGATACCAATCTAGGAAAGTCAATTTTCAGGAGGAATCTAATAATATTCTTGCAACTGAATTCATTTGGATACCCACTCCTATCTTCATTCAAGTTGCAAATCTAGAGAACCAATAAGTTATTAGCACACTTGAATTGCCACCCATTCAAAAGGATCATTTACCTCAAGAGCTCATATGCAAGTGCCATTAAGCAAATCCGCAAGACAAAGAAGGAATGCAATTTCAACCGATTATGTTGTGTTCATCCAAGAACATGAGTTTGACATGGATCTAGAAGATAATCTGAATCATTTAGTCAAGCCAAACAATGTTCACATTTTGAAAGATGGATAGAATCAATAAGAAATGGGTTGAAATCAATGTAGGACAACAACGTTTAGGACCTAGTATAGATGCCTGAAGGTGTAAAATCAATTGGTTATAAATGGATATTTAAAATCAAATGGAATTCTAAAAACAATGTCGAGAGGTATAAAGCGTGTCTAGTTGTCAAAGGTTTAACTCAAAAGGAAGACATTGATTAATTTCGACAAAAGACTTTTAGAATCATTATGACACTTGTGACTCATCATGATCTAGAACTACATCAAATAGATGTTAAAACAACGTGGTGCAAGCAGAGAACCTTGAATCTAAAGATTCAAAACACCTAGTATGCAAATTTAAGAAATCCATTTATGGTTTAAAGTAAGCATCTCGACAATAGTATCAAAAGTTTGACCAAGTGGTGACCTTATTTGGATTTAGAGAGAATGTCATTGATCAATACATATTTCTCAAGTTCAGTGGAAGTGAGATCAAGTTTGTTATTCTAATGCTTTATGTGGATAATATTCTACTAGCAAGTAATGATATTAGCCTATTGCATGAAACCAAGAGATTTCTCTCCAATAATTTTGAAATAAAAAATCTTGGTGAAGCATCTTGTGTTAGGTATACAGATCCATAAGGATCGTTCTAGAGGTATACTTGGACTATCACAAAATGCTAATATTGATATAGTGTTAAGTAGATTTGGCACAAATAAATGTGCACCAAGAGATACACCTGCTACTAAGGATGACAAATTCAATTTGCTCCAATGTCTGAAAAATGAACTTGAGAGGAAGGAAATGGATAAATATCCAAATGCATCAACTGTTGAGAGTCTTATGTATGTACAAGTTTGTACGCGTCTGGATATTAAGTATATTGTTGGGATGATAAGTAGATATTTTAGCAATTCAAGATAAGATCATTAGAAAGCAGTAAAGCTATAAAGAACCAAACATTTTATTCTCACTTATTGGATATCCAACACTTTAGAGATAGTTGGATATTCAAACTATGATTTTTTTGGGTGTCTTGATAGCAGGAACTCAACTTCTAACTATGTATTTATGATGGCTGGAGGAGCCATACATGGAAGAGTGTGAAACAGTCATTCAAAGCTTTTTCCATTGGGTTGCGCTTTATTGATGGTGTTGAAAAACCATTAAAGATTAATTGTGATAATAAAGCCATTGAGTTATATTTTAAAAACAACATATGTTTATCTAAGTCAAAACATATTGACATTAAGTTTTGCTTGTAAAAGAGAGAGTTCAAATTGGTCAAGTGTCAATTGAGCATATTTGTACAAACTTGATTGTTGTGGATCCTCTCACCAAGGGTTTCTCACCCAAGGTGTTGCATAAGTATGTGGCTCACACCCAAGGTGTTGCATAAATATGTGGCTCACATGGGTGTTATTTTGTTAGATTATATGCCCATATAGTGAAGCTTGTATTCTGATGTTTTGCTCAATAGACATGATTTATGTTTCTGTACAAACTTGAAGATTATTCATGTTCGATTATTCTGAAATAAAGTGATGACTTTCACTGTAATTCACCACCAAGTTTGAAAGTCTATTATTTGACTTCTAGGCCATAAGACGGACCAGTTGAAAATATATATATTTGGACCACATTTCATGTTATACATTCATACTTAATCTACGTTACTGATTGCACCTATATTGTGACCATTGAAGGGTCTAGTTACGTTAAATGTAACAAAGGTCACTTTGATATTGCTTTGGTGTAATTGATAGATCAGATTGTTAAGGAATATTTTGGTTTAGATAGCAAAATTTTGAGCTCAATCCAGTTATTATGATGTACAATAACCGGATAACTTATGTAGCTTAAGAGGGAGATTATTAGAATTGAGGATTTACATTAGTTAACAAATTGTACATGGACCTGCTATCCAATAAAGGACCCAATAAAGTGATCAATTAAGTTAGGTTTTTAAAATATTAAATAAATCATGTGGGCCACCTTATGCGTAAAAACCCAATGGATCGTATATCTTTTATAATGGGCTAAAGATATATGATTTTGTATAAATTGGGTTATTGCCCCATGGCATAGAGAGGCGACACACATTAAGTTTTTCTTCCCTCTCTCCATCCAAGACAAAAGGTGATTTTCTCTATAGTCCTGGAAGATCTAACTCATGTTTCTCCATACTATGGATTCAGATATGCTTCCATTTTAAACATTTTCGATAATTCAACATGAGCAGTAGATGTGGTTGTCTTGATGACATATTATTCGATTTATCCCACCACCCTAACCCAACATCTTGGCTAGGTGCCATGTCACACCCAACTACTCATACTGTCCTCTAAAGCAACTGAAACAAAATAATATAGCCAGGTAGTAAAACTGTCCTTACGCTGCATTTTTGCTCCAAGAAAAAATGTACTTGCTTGCATTATTGCATCCTGAACTTGTTTCTTTAAGAATTAATCACTGCAGACATGCTATCCAAATTATGGGAGTTCAGATTTGTTAGTTGGCAGAACCATTTCCGAAAAGATGGTGAATGCTATTGGTATTTTAGTACTTGAATTAACTGTAGTTTCTTTATCAAATGGGGAGTTTATTCATCCGGATTCTATCAAAGAATACTGTGCAATTAGTATTTCAGTTTAATGATTGAAAATTTGTTGACTTCTAGTTTATCTGCATTTCTCTATTCCTCTTGCATGAATATGATGGATTTCTAAGGATAGCATTGCCTAAGATTTACATTGCTTACCATATATCCTCATCCTTGGAGATCCTTTAACTGATATACCATTTTGTTGATTGTTTGTCTGGTGTTTTTGTTTTTCTATTCTTTTAATTGATTATAGGTCAATACTAGGATTAAAGCTCTGAACTTATTTATTTGAGGTCTAAACTACACAAATCAAGAAAACTGCTTAAAGTAAGAAGAGTTTGTCCTTTAATTAAATGTGGATGGATTGTTTTTTGATTTGTCTCTAGTTCCTACTTAGACTCTGTGTGTTCACTGTTTAAACTTGTACTATGCTAGCCGTGGGACTGAAATGTTCAATGTTCTACCTATCTAATTTAATAAAACAATCAATTACAAATTGCAATAGATATCTTTAGTAATTTTTTAAAAAATGTAAAAAAAAAAAGGTTTGACAAACCAAATTCAGGCCAATTCTAATGTAATATAATCTAAAATAAAAAAGATTGTGTATGAAGACAAAATATCGTAAAATCATTTGTGAAAAGGAGGGGGGTTGATCTAACTTGGCCCTGAACTCGGTTGTTTGTTTTAATAATAAGTTAGGTTTAACTTTTGAGTGTGTTGATTATACGGTTAATAGGATTATTTGTGTAGTGGGGGTAGTTTCACTAAGGTATACATTATTTTCATTCTCTTTCCTCCTTCAAGTTATATATATTGCTTTGTTTTGTTTGCGTGTAAAAACACCTCTCCTATGAGCCAGTGAAAATCTAAACAAAGAAAACTTCATGTTTTTAGTTTAGCTTTTTTCAGCAAAAGGTAATGTTGTTTATTCATTTTCGAGGAAGATTTAAATATTGAATGTTTTGTTCTTAGTTTGCTACCTATGTTGGTTGTGTTATTTATTATTCCTTTAGGATCCCTGAGTGCTTTTCTCTAAGTCTATTACATGCTACTATATGTGTCGCTTCAGAGAGAAGCTTATACATGAGATCTGTTCCATATTGCTTATCCTAGTTTCATTTCATCAATTCCCTCTTTATCCTCCCTCTAATCAATGTGCTGGTCTAAAGGCGACGGAATCACTGGTTGCATGCTCCATTAATCACTGAAACAAGTATTAAGGTTTTCTTTCATTATGGTCACATCTAACTTTTGAAGGAGAGTCTTAGTGCAACGGTAAAATTGTTGCTTTGTAATCCATAGATCACGGATTCAAGTCACGGAAATAACCTCTTGCAATGCAAAGTAATGTTGCGTACAATAGATCCTTTCTTGGGATCCCATATTGACAAGAGTTTCATGCACCAGACTGTCTTTTATTGTCACATCTAACTCTCCATTTTTGTTGTTCATGTAGCAAGTTGAAAATATATAATTTCTATGATCTATTTTCCATCTTGAGGGGAGTATTAAGCGATGTGTTGATCTAAAGTAAAATGATAATTTGGCAGTGTGGTATTGTTTAACTTATATTTTAGGTTTATTTTAGTCAAAAATGGTCATAAATTATTATGTTACTTTTAAAATGTTGGTGCAGATGAAGAGGTGGCAGCAAAAGCAGCCAAAGTGGAAGATCCATCAAGTGGGCTTGCTGGTGGAATAGTTCCTGCTTCATTGGGCATTAGATTTCCTCCCTCACCTGCATGTGGTGCATTTCCTCCAATGTAATGTTTATGTTTACGTCATTTAATTATTTGGAAATGTATTGTTTTGGGACTTCTAGTTTTTGTGCCTTACTTTAGTTCTCGTAGTTCATGCTCTTACATGATGCATTTCTTACCAGATACAACCCTGCTCTTCATGTACCACGTCCAACTTGGCCTATTCCAGATGCTCGACCACGACCTTGGTTTCCTCAAGTGTCTGCTCCGGTTACTCCAGCTGTTGTAGTTCCACATCAGCCCTTATTCCCTATTCAAAATCCTACGATTCCTTTGATGTCCATTTCTACCCCTGTTAGCCAGTCGCCATTACAAGCTGGCCCCCCTGGCCTACCCACATCTATAACAGCAGTTGTGTCTCGACCTCTGTTTCCTATTAATAATCCAGCTGGTGTTCCTTCTCAGAGTTCCCCATTTTTAGCATCATCGGTGGCAATAATTTCTGCGACCTCCCTAACAATGTTAAGTGTAGTTGATGCAAATTCAACATCAAATACTTCTACAGGAGGTGGTTACGTTGCATCAAATGATCCAGGTGCAATATCTTAAAGTTTCTACATCTATGTACTTTAAAATTGTCAGTGCTATCTTATGACGATTAAAATTATCTGGGTAGACCATCAGGGTGCCTCCTTTTTTCTGAATCTTCAAAGGGGTATTCCTTTTTGGCATATTTTGTTTTGTTTTTAAAATAAAAAAGTGACATCTTTTATGTTCTATCAGCAATCTAACTTTTCCAAAGAAAGCATCAGATATGAAGGCTACCAAATCTTGAAGAGTATTTATCATGCACATGGTCACAGTAAAGTTTAAATATGTTGGAAATCCACCTAAGTTAGATGTTATGTATGAAACTCTCTAATTGATTAGAAAAGATAAAAGGGAAAAATGTTTCACTTTGCAACTAATTTTCTTGGAAAGTTTAGCTCAATGTAAATAAACCTCATGTTCCAAGTTTATTTACAAAAATATCAACCAAAAATGGCCATTTGAATAAGTTAATGTATTTCTTTTTGGTTTCCTCTTCAGATGGTGTGTTGTATGCAAACACCCATATGTATGCTTCTGGTCCGAACACTGAGAACCCTTCAATTGGACCTCCGCCTGTGATATCCAACAAGCCCCCTGCCTCCCATGCCACTGCAAACGAGGTTTACTTAGTGTGGGATGATGAGGCAATGTCAATGGCAAGTTTCTGAAGCACTCATTGTTTATTGATTGGACCTTTTTTTCTGAACTTGCTACTTAATGTGCCTTATTCTTGTTTTATATATGGTTTCTTAATATGAGACTATTGTGCAGGATGAGAGAAGAATGTCTCTGACAAAGTATCAGGTGCATGATGAAACTAGCCAGGTAAGTTTTTTGTTGCCTCCTGTTTTTCATTTTGATGGATGTGAAATGGATTTGTAATTTGGGTGCAGCAGATCCAGAAGGTAGGAAACTAAACCAGCAAAAATAATCATTAAAGTTAACTGTCCTATATTTCAATGTATTCATCCCATCTTAATTTCTCTTCTACTCTAATATGCAGTAAGAATGCTTTTATGAAAAATATGTATATTTTAAAGAGGAATTATAGTCCTTGTGAGTTTTCTATGAAGCTTCAGCTTCAAGTGAACTCTATTACTAAGAAAGATATTCCTCTATTTTCCAATCCTCAACATTCTGGTTCTCCTGGTGTTTTCAAAGTTTTTTTCAATTGGATTTTACATAATTTCTACTTTTAGTAAGTTTTATAAAACTGACAAGCTTGTGCTGCAAATGAACAAGGTTTGCCTACCTAGCACCAGGCCTATGCGAAAATGTGTATGTACTGTGTTCTGATTTAGTTTTTTGTTTTATTTATTATCCCTCTTGCTTCTTAATGAGTGGGGGCTTAAGTTGAACAAATCAAGAATATATGCCAGCAGGCTTTTCTCAATTCGTAGCATTTCTTGTTATCTGTTTTTGATCACATTGGCGACCAGAATGGTACAGGTTAGCTTTCATTCGGATGCAAGTTCACTACCTCAGATCAGTTAGATTATTCAACTTGAAGAATAATAATATTCTTTTTGTTACTTCACTCCCGCTCGGATTTATCTTTTATTTGTTTCATGTTACACCCAGATTAACTCTATTGATGCAGCCATAGACAGAAGGATATCTGAAAATCGGCTCGCAAGTCGTATGACATTCTAAACCCCATTATATTGGTGGAGGTTTTGACCCAGTTGCTATTTGTTCTCTGAACAACTCAAATAATGAAGTGCCAAGGTGTGCTCCCTCTTTTCTATTAGACCGGCATATTAGTATTGGAACATGTTTGGAGGTTGGTTGAAGGGGTGCCATCATACGTGCATATCTATTAAGACTTTAGATATGATGCAGAATTTAGAAGTCAGTTTGTTGTGTAGCTTAAAGAAGAGACTGCTCTCAAAGTTATTCTCAATAGCTCTTATTAATATTTTCAGCTGTTCGTCAAATTAATGCCCTTGTTTCGAGTTAGTGTTGGGTCTCTGTGTAATCTCTTGATGGTGATGTTAAATTCGATGCTAAGTGCGGGTTTGATAGTCTGGATCTGATTCTGGAAAGTGCATCTGACTTTGTTGTCTGATACAATTTAGTTTTTTTTTTAATTTGTGAGAAAAATAGAACGACATGAAAGTGCCATTATAATCATTGTGTTTGTTATATCTATATAGCACTTATGCATGATTCACTATCCGTTCGTTGCATCGCAAGTTTTTCTTGAAGATTAGAATCGTTCCTATTAATCTGTCCCACAGGCATTCCTCATTGTGAGCACGGCCGTATCTGATGTAAGGTCAGAGAGGCGATCGCCTCGAATTCATTTTTAAAATAGGTTAAATGACTCTTTAAAATGACCTAAAAAAAATATAAAAAGTCCAAAAATAATTCATTAATATATTTTTTAAAATTCGTTTCGGACTCTTTAAATTTTAGGTACAACTCTGATTGTGAAAGAGATAAATTACGAGGGATTTTGAATTTGACGCGATTGATTAAGACAGAAAATGATTATATGAGTCTAGAGAGAAATTTTAGACCTTCATTTGAAATTGATCCGTGTTCATTTTATAAATATTGTTCTGTCCCAATCAACGTGTCAACGTCGACGAAATTGCATCGCAACTTTGATGATAGATGACGTGGCAATGTGTATTTTACTCGACATTGTTTTTTCAAAAAAAAAAAGGTTGAGATATTTTAATATACCTGCTAAATTGTTAAATTTTAATCAACTCTTTTCGAGCTTCAAACTGCATGATAAATAAGTGTTACACATGGGAGTGGATTATAAAAAAATATATATAAAAAGACATGATTTGTTACTTTGGTGCGAAAATATTGAAATTCATCTTTATCAATTTGTCTTCGAATTATTATAAGAGAAATAAATTACGATAGATCTTTGACTCTTGAAACTAGTAATCAATGCATGGAAGAACGACACTTTCATATTTGTGAGGAATTGATCAGTTATTTTATAATGCAATGTTTGCATGTGCTAACTAATAGACTCTTCTCGTAAGAGAAAATATACAAATGTTGAAGGATCCTTGAGAATAGTAATCAGTGAATGGAGGAACAACATCTTCGTATTTGTAAAAGATTAATCCGTTATCCTATAATACAACGTCTACATACGCTAGTCACTAAACCCTTTCCGTAGGGGCTTTATGATTTGTTACTAGACCCATATAAAGAAAGGTGAATTGGTAAAATATACAAAAGTTGAAGGATTCTTGAGACAAGTAATTAGTACATGGAGGAATGACATATTTACATGTGCGAGGGATTGACTCGTCCTCTATATAATATATATATATATATATATATATATAGGTCATTATTTTTTGTTACTAGACCCATGTATGTAAAAGAAGGGGTGGATTGAGAAAATATATAAACGTTGAAGGGCACAAATTAGATCAATCCGTTCTTTATCATTATAAGCAGTCTAATTTCCCAGGATCAATTATCGCATTTGAAAAAACAAATTTATAAATATGCCACGGTTAAAAATCGAACGGCATATGCTTGTTGAAATTCAAATTGCAAATATTTAAAAAATTATATGCACATTTTATTTTGCCATTGCACTGTCACTGCGGAGGATATAGATGCATATCTATTTTGTAGCAAAAAGTGATTATATTCGTCTTCGACATTCTTCATCATTGGTCCCTCAGTGATGATGAAAAAAGATAAATCATGAAGAATTATACCCTTTGATCCGTTGGCTAGAAATAACCGAGGACTTCTAAATCTGAATGAGAGTTTTAGATTCCACATCGAAATTCGATCTCTGTCCACTTATAATAATACTTAGCTAATGAACTATTCCGATGGAACAACCAGAGCCGTACCTGTATTAAATGGAGCCTGAAGCGAATACTAAAAAGTAGGCCCTTTTATTACAATAAATTACTGTAAAATTCAGTTTGCAAATAGCAAATATACTAAACACATAAATAAATCAGAAATAGTATATTTCACCAATAAAAAGTTAACAAATACTTGAAATAATTACATAAACACTACTCGTCTAGCTGTTTTAGAGGCAAAAATATTTATCAAATCTGTATAATCCAACTGTTGAACCATTTCTTTTTCAATTGACAACATTGCTAGTCCATTTAGTCTATCCTGTGACATTGTTGATCGAAGATAATTCTTGATTAACTTCAACTTCGAGAAACTTCTTTCTGCCGATGCAACTGTTACTGGTATGGTCAATAAAATTTTATAGGCAATGTAAGTATTTAGAAATAAACCATTCAATTTTGCCAGACATTGAACCATATCAATTGCTCTTTTTTCATTTGTTAAATAGAATCTCACAACAATCAACTCCGAACACAACTCATCACCATCAATATCTGAACGTCCATCATGACTTAAAAATTATTGAAGATTCATACAAGACTTCATCAAGCTGCTTGAATGCTCACTCTTTAGCTTCTCCAAATTTAATAAAAACCCAAAAATCTCTTGATATTGCTTAAATTGTTCAAACCGAATTTGGAGAGAAGATCGAGCTTGATCAATTATAAATAGAAAATATTCAACTCTAAAAGATTCTTCACCTGATTGTGTCACATCATCATTGTCACTTTCATCAAATTGTTTCTTTCTTCGAATGTTGCGTTTTTCTCGAAATTTAGGTTCAATCCTCATTTCACTTGCCATTTGTATAGCTTCATTCATGGCACTAGCAAACCCCTCTTCTCTAAACTTATCAAGGAATTGATCAAGTCTTTGTAAGAGATTGATCGCAATATCTATATCCATATCTTCAGATTGAATAAACTTACTCACAGTATTTATTGCTCGTAACAAGTTATACCAGATTACCATTCCAAGCAAGAACTCAAAACTCTCAATATCATATAGTGCTAAGGTCTCAGCATCACTCTTTGTTTTAGAATCTTCAGCAACTTCTGCCAGGTCAAGTAAAGCATCTCTTATATGTACAATTTGTTTTTTTATAGCTTTTACGCTTTCAACATGGCTTTCCCAACGGGTATGTGACAATGGCTTAACGGTCAAACCAGACACCTTATCTTTAAAAATTTTCCATCTCTTTGTAGAGGAAGAAAACAATGTGTAGATGCGTTGCACCATTCCAAAAAAAGACTTAGCTTTAGGACAACATTCCACCATATCAACTAAAGCCAAATTAAGACTGTGAGAACCACATGGCGTGTAAAAAGCTCTAGGATTTATTTCAAGTAATCTTTTTTGTACACCTTTGTGTCTTCTACTCATGTTAGACCCATTGTCATACCCCTGTCCTCTTATGTCATCAATATCAAGCCCAACTCTAGTTAATGCATTCAAAAGTTCACTTGATAACCTAAGACCTGATGTGTCATCCACCTTCAAAAATTCAACCCAATATTCTTTTATTTTTGGTGTGTTTGTTGAATCATCCAAGCATCGTAACACTAGCGACATTTGTTCTTGATGACTTGCATCTGGAGTACAATCAAGTATTACTGAAAAATATTTTGCATGTTTAACTTTTGCAATAATTGTCCTTTTCACTTCGTTTGCCAAAGTCTCTATCCATTCATTCTGAATTTTGGGACTAAAATATGTATACTGAGATTCTTTTGCTTCACAACGTTGAACATGCTCCTTCATCACTGGATCAAACTCAGCAACCATTTCTATCATTTGCAAAAATAATCCATTGTTCTTGACATAAAGTTTCTCATCATCTCTTCGAAAGGCCAAATTATTTTTGGCAAGTGTTTTCACAATGGAGATTATTCTTGTTAACACTTGCCTCCAATGTTGCCTTTCTTTGTTGATTTGAAGTTGCATACTGTTATCAATTATTTGATTTTTTTTTAGCCTCTTTTCTAATTCAACCCAAGCAATCATGCAATCCATATGGTCTCTACTAGCTTCATGATGTCTAAGACTTCTATGCATATTACGCCAGTCTTTGTATCCATCATTACCCAAATTCCCCATTCTACTCATCATTTGTTCAGTCTTGAACAACTTGCAACAGAAGCAAAATATTCTATCTAATGAAATAGAATATACAAGCCATCTTCTATCAAATGTTTGTCCATTAGTCATTACCCGTGTATAATGCGATGAATCAAAATGTCTGTTGTTACTATCTTTAGGAAACAAAATATCATCCACTCTTTTTGGGCCCATTTCTACTAAGTAGTCTCGACAAATGTTATTCCAATTTTCAGGATCCTCCAAATTCAGAGTCAAATTTAATTTTTCATGATGAGAGTCTTCTTCTAAGTTCTTATTCGACTCGGTCAAATTAGCAGTTTCATTCAATTCTTCATCTTCACAGTGACTTTGTTCTTCAATCATCAAATTATCTCTTAATTCCTCTCTTTCTGATCTGTTATTTCTTCTAAAATATTTGTTAATATCACTGGCTTGACTTTGAATTAATGCATCTTCCCTTTATTTCATTTTTCTCTTTTGAGCTCCAAACAAATATTTAGGAGGCATTTTAAATGTTCTTCTATTACACCTACAAATTATTAAAAATGAATATATAAGTTGCAATGTCATAATGAAATTAATTAAATTACAAACAGTCTATATAATTTTTTTAAAAAAAAATAGTGTGTCTGTGAATTCATCTAAAGAGCAATAATTAAATTAAAATGATAATAAAATATCATTTTTATTATAAAATACAAATTGACTTGAGAAGTTTTTTTGTATGATAATATCAAAAATAAAAAATTTATTCATCTGGTATCTCTCCACTATTAAAAAAAAATCCTCTAATAATTTTTTTCATGAATGTAACTATTTATTTATATTTTACAATAGTTAAAATAAAAATTAAACATTGAACATGGACTAAAATAAAAAATAACCATTATTCAATGGTTAATTTTGACCATTTCAACGAGAGCTTAATTTTTTTTATTAATTTGATGGTTTGTAAAAAAGGTGTATCATATGCTCAATAATTCAGTTTAGGAGCATTCTAGGTAAAAAAATCCCTCCAATGTTCTACAAACTCTACAAGTTAAGTTTGATCATCAAAGGAATTTATTTATCAATGAAAGGATGATATGAATGGAGCATTCTGTTTGAGAAAGTTGAATTTAAAAAGGATTAAGAAAATCGATTATATTATCAACCAATTGAATTATTTAAATGTAAAATATATTCTCAAAAATTAGGATTAAAATTATTGATTCTCTCTATTACCAATGTAAATTTTCATCTAAAGAATAACAAAACTAATAAGTAACAACTAGTGAACTAACAAAGTCATATTTTTTTCAAAAAATAAAATATCATTCAAGATGATTCTGAAAATAAATTAAGAAAAATACCTCCACCTCAAATCCTCAATGATCAATTTTAATGCAACGCGATGATAGCGACAACACTAGCAATCACAATGCGACGACGAACGATAAACAGTGATGACAACGGTGATGACGATGGCGACAAAGGATTGGTAGGGAGATGAATTAGAATTTGAGAAAAAATTTAGGGTTAGAACTTAGAAATTGGGAGAAAGAAAACCTAAAGAGGGCGGCGGCTAAAGTGGGCGGCGGAAAAGCATAGGGGAAGAATTAAATTAGGAATTAAATTGTTGTGCTTTATTTAGTAATATTATAAAAACTCTTATAATATTTTAAAAATTACAATCAAACCCTTTAAAATATTTTTCCTATGCAAAAATAAAAACCGGTGGAAGTTTTTTTAAATGAACACTTTAATTTTTTTTTATAACATTATAAAAAATTCTCATAATATTTTAAGAATTATAATTAAGTCATTTACAATTTTTTTCTATGGGCCCCTTCTCAAATTGGGCCTGAGGCGGCTACCTCACTGGCCTCATAGGAGTTCCGGCCCTGGGAACAACCTGTCTATTTTGTAAAAGATTTGAACCGTCAATTTAACGATCTCTATCGGTCTGTTCTACGACTATTATGAGAGAGATAAATCACGGAGAATTTTATAGGCTTTAACATGATAATTAAGACACATAAGAATCATCTGAATTCAAAAATAAATTTTAAATCTTTTTCGAAATCGGTAAATATTTTAACCACTACTTCAACTTATCTATTGATTATACGAGGATATGCCATAAGCGTCATTTAATGTCCCATGACATAGTAAAATAGCTGACATATATGCCATATCAAATCACAGAATAGGTCACTGAGGACGTGCTACATTCATGGTGAAGTCATGCAATGTCAGAGTGAAGAGGATGAATTAGAAAGAAAATTGAGTTAAAATTAATCTGTTAAATTCAAAATCTAATGGTTCCATTTTGAAATGGAATTGAACCATTCCAATCAATTTCGAAATCGATTCAAAACCGTTTCAAAATCATTTCAAAATCATTTCAGATTCCGATTTAGATATGATTCCGATTGTTGATTTAAAAATAGAAATTCTAACATATTAATATGTCTACAAAATTATTTTGCAACAAAAAAAAATAAAATCATCGATGCAATAAATAAATTTAAAAACTCAAATTCGAAAAAGATAATCTGGAATTATTTCGAAATCGATTCAAAACCGTTTCAAAATTGATTTGGAATTGATTTCAAAATTAAAACTTTGAAATTGAAACCAATTTCAACATCGACGGATCTAAATTCGATTGGAACCAAATTGAAATCAAAATCGAAGAACCGATAAACATGCTTAAAAAAGAGTGGTCACTTTGGGTATGCGAAGACTCCAAAGGAGTGGAGATAAACCGTAGGGTGCAATGTGAGAGAGAAGAGAGGGAATAACAAAGATTCCCTAGGATGCTTTTTTGTAAGCGTGGATTGAACCACAACAAACACCTATTACGGATTCATTTAAGTGCCCCCATAAAATCTATGCAGGTGAACAGAATGAATCATACAGTAATTGGGGGAAGAAATGATCCATCTCCAGCATGAGTTTCATGTTTTACAGCGCAGATAGATGAGCACAAGTCAAAGTGAACAGTAATCTAGCTCAGTGTGTGGGCGAAGCACATCCAATACTATTCATTTGGAATAAGAGAACTGTAAGGACGACGAACTTCTCCGAAGGATCACTTATTTCTTGCGCTTGGTAGCACGCTTTCCTTGACCCTTCGGTGGAGGACCCTTGCCTCGCCGCTTCAACATTTCCAATTTAGCCAATCGCCTGATACACGAAAGACGCAGTGGCAAAGAGTAAATTATCTATGCAATTTGCAAAGAAACTAGGGACATAACCATAGATATTTTTATAAAAATAGAGACAGTTTACCCCAACATTTTAAGCTGCAAATAGGCTTAATACAAAGGCAATTATCAAGAATTTCATCCACAAAGGCTTCCTCGAAGTGAAAAATTTCCATGATCAGGATATCAAAACCCTTTTGAGCTCATAACTTCTGGCAACATATGTACTTTTCTTTCTATTTAAAACAGTTGTTTCTATCTGGAGGCGCATTTCTCATACATGTCTTCTTTTGTCTATTGATAATCACATCAATGACCAAAATGCTAGTGAACTGACAAATATCGATCGATCAACCATGAAGCAAAAAAAGAACAAACAAAACAGAAGAAATGAAAGGGAGACACAAATGATACTTTTAATGTAAAACAAGTTTGATAAATGCCGCCCTTGCTGCAACTGCAAAGTTTACCTTGCTTGTGAATGTGACTACTTTTCCATATAAATTTACTAAAGGATCCAATACACAGTAGTTTAGTAAAAAGAATATCAAAAATGGAAAGGTAAAACCAAGGCCAAATCATCAAGTCTAAAATTGTTTCATCATGAGTTTATCATTTATACTTCTACCATTTCAGGGACATACAGGTAAAGGTTAATGAAGGGAAAAGCAACCAAACAGAAAATTGATAGTGTAGTCTTGGACAATTAACAACACCTAAACTATGTTGCTCGGAAATTGATATTTATGTTGGAAGCTACAAAAGTTTACAGTTAATAATATTTATGCTAAAAAGGAAATGATTGGAAAGTGCAATGCTACCACTAAATATTTGATTATAAACTATTGGTGTAGGACTCAGTTGAGAGATGAGAATAACTAGAGGGTTTAATCGATGTCTATTTTGCATGCTAGGATAGTCGATTGTTTCCTAGGTGAAGTGGATGAGTAGATCAGCTGCAAAAATCCAACAGAGACAACATAAACTGCCATGGGTTAGGGTAGGATTAGATGCGATCAATTGCAGACTGCAAAATGTTCGAGACCAGTAAATTGAGAATCTCCTAGGATAACAATCCTTACACATTCAAATAACAGAAAACGAAAGAATACGAGCAGAATAGGTAATTTCCAATTCATGCCAAATTCTTCAGTGATGGTATTTTATCTCAGCAAGTAATCATCATGTAGAGTCATTTGTGTCAAACTTAGATGATTTGAAAAGATTTTGCATTAGATAAAGCTTAACCCAAAAAAAATATTAGCATAATAATCATGTCATCATATTCATATCATGTCAGATTCATATCAGGGTCTTTTTTTTTAACTATGCGCAGAATTTTACCAATTTTAATTAGTTTCTATAGGTTAACAAGATCTAAAAACACGAGACAACGAGAAAGTAAATATCAAGTCGGAATCAATGATCCAAGAAGTGAACTTTTAAATGCACCACGATGGCACAAAATAAAAGAGTTTGAGCAAAGAAAGCAATTCCTGACATGTTACCGCAATATGAGCACTAGAACATTTCTATTAACCATCCACATAATCCTGAAGATATTTTCTAGCACACTAGTAAATTCGGAGAATAGAAGCAGACATTTTCTCGAGTACGCATTCAGACAAACACATAGTAGGAATGAGAGCGCAAATTCAAAAAAGAGATACACAAGATGATACATACTCTTTCTCCTCACGAGCAACTAAGACGGGGTCATCCTTCTTGAAGTCGTAAGGGTACCACGATGCGACTTTTTCCCCGATGAGCTTCTTTCGGAGGATCTTGTGGGGCGACCGCTTCCCCAAAGGGTTCAGGACATGGCCGAAGATCCTCGCTCGCGCCTCCGTCACCCCCTGCAGCGCCGCCGCCTTCAGCAGGCTCTTCAAGCTCATCCTCCCGCAGCGAGACCAATCTCCTGAACCCTGATCTCAGTTTACAAGTTTCTCGTGTCTCCATGCTCCGATAGAACCCTATACGCACCGGCCCGGCCCGGCCCTTCTGGGCCTATTTCACTAAGATTCTTCGGGCCGGCTGAAAAATTAATTATCCATCCACAACAACGTGGACGGTCGAGAAAGTCCCGCGGGGAATGCTACGTGCGTTCGCTCGTACAAGTCAACCCTCCGCATCACCATCAACGTCGGCTACTTCGGCGCTTCAGTTGCTCCCAATCCATGGAATCGCCCGCCTTCCTCCTCTACCGTCCCATCGGTTACCCCAACCCCGCTTCGTTTTCGCTTGTTCCTCCTCTCGCTTCTCCGGCCATCCGGAGCCTCCGCACCCTCCGCCACGGCCTCTCCATCTCCGGCGGTCGCGCCATGAGGAGGACACCGGTGCTCTCTCCGAGGGTCGTGTCCAAGACCGCTCCGTCCCCAAATAGCGAGCGTCACCTGACCCTATTGGAGTACGTCGCAAAGGGAGGCGCCGACGTTGGGGATGACCTTGCAGTCCTGTTGACTCACCTCCAGTACGCTTGCAAGAGGATCGCCGCCTTGGTTGCGTCGCCCTTCAATGCTGATGTTGACCGAATACCGCAAGAGAGCGGCGGTGGTTGGGGTATTGGGTCCTTGCCGTCTTCCGGAAGGGACAAGCCGAAGCCGCTTGATATCCTTTCGGTAATTTCTGTCCCTACGTCAATGTTATTTGTTGATCTTCGCGATTCTGTTCCAATAGTTTTCTTGGACTGGCAATTCGATACAATTGATGATTCTCTTGGTACTGCTTGCATGTTTGTCAGTACGAATCTGTTGTTTCTGGTTAGTTGGTGCGGCACTTTGTGATGAAAACTGAGGATTTGGAAGTACTGAAGTCCATTCGTTGCATGTTAGAGTCCACACGGTTTTCTTTTGCAGTATGGTTATCTGTCCGCATCTATAACAGAAACAACAATAACAATCCATATCCCAACTATTTGAGTGCAAGTAATCGTAGTGCCATTAAGCTCTATGTAAGTCAGATCTTTTGTAATACCTGATTCGTATGGCACAAAACTAGCACTTCCTATTGATGACCATTGAGAGTTTGTAAGTTTGGTTTAAAAAAAAACCACTCAGATGGTTTTGGGAAGAGATCCAATCATAAGGGACTTTTGTTGGTAAACTATGAGAAAATAATGATAATACAATTAAGAAGATAATTCTTCAATTTAATGTCAAGCAGAGACTATAAATGTGCTTTCTTGTGGTTGATGGCAATTATTGATGGTGAGTGCTATGAAGTTCCAAGTAGATTTTTGGAAAGTAACGATCAAAGGATGAAATCGGTAGAAGCTTATAATTGAGCATACTTTATGAGAGTCCTCACAAGCACTCACATTTGGGTGAATGTAGGTCTCAGACCAATGACCTTGACAACAACTTCCAAAATCCTTACCAAGTGAAGTTGGCACCCTCTTGATGTTGTAGATTAGAAGCGGTGGAATTCAGTATACAAATTGTTGTAGAACTCATCTGCAGGGCTTAAGGGCTTGTGAGTTCTCAAGTAAGGGAGAGGTACCAAAGCAATGGAGGGAAGTCCTAGAAAGGAGGTGGGGAGGTATTACCCATTTTTCTTGTTTAGATGATATCATAGCTGGAGATACCAACAGAGGGAAGTGTGACAAAGGAGAATAATTCAATGAAAGAAATTCTATGGAGACCACGATTTTCGAAAATCAATTTGGGTTCATTTCTGGAAGGTCGAAAATAGAAACTATACATTTTCTCAAATAACTAATTGAAAAGTATCGGAGCAAAAATAAGATTTACATTCGATATTCATTGACTTCGAAAAAGTTTATGATAGAGTCTCAAGAGAAATTATATGGAGAATTCTAGAAAAGAGAGGAGTTAGGGTAATATATATTGAACTAATTAAGGATATGTATGAAGAAGTAACAACCAGAGTGAAAACTTCAAGCGGATTAATTGAAACGTTTCCAATAAAGATAAGATTACATTAAGGATTAGTTTGTCCCTATCGTTTTACACTAATCATGGATGAACTAATTGGACACATTCAAGACAGTACCATGGTGCATGTTGTTTGCATATGATATTGTTTTAGTAGATGAGACACGTGAAAAAATAAATATTAAACTAGAATTTTGGCAGAAAATACTAGAAGTGAAAGGTTTTAGGCTTAGTAGAGTAAAGACAGAATATATGAAATTTTAAGTTTAGCAATACTAGACGTAATGAGATAAATGTTAAGATAGGAGATGACGAGTTTATGGAATTGAGAACTTTAAGTATTTATGATTGTTTTTGCAAGACGATGGAGGGATTGAGAGAGATGTCTTATATAGAATACAATCAAAATGGTTAAAATGGAGGAGAACATCGGGTGTTTTATGTGATCATAAAGTACCTCTAAAATTTAAAGGGAGGTCTACAAAATGGAGGTTAGACCTACTATGTTATATGGTGCTGAATGTTGGGCTACGACTCGAGCACATGAGCAGAAGATGAGAGTTGCAAAGATGAGGATGTTAAGGTGGATGTATGGACATACGAGGATGAACAAAATAAGAAATAAGAGCATTAGAAAGAAAGTCGGAGTTGCATCTATTGAGGAAAAACTCCGAGAGACACGTTTAAGATGGTACGAATATTTAATTAGACGACCAATAAATGTTCCAGTTAGGTGATGTGAAACTATGACAAATACACAAACGAAGAAAAGAAAGACTAAAAAAGACTTGGTTAGCAATAATAAAATAAGATAAAAATTTATTTAAGTATAGATAATAATATAGTAGGGGATAGAGTCTAATGATATAGAAAGATTCATATAGCTAATCCCATCTAGTGGGATAAGACTTGATTGTTATTGTTGTATGGTTGGATTGACCGACATGAACGTCATTCAATTGAACTTTGAGCACTTTTGTTAATTGGAATTATAGTAAACCTTAAGCCAGCATCAGAAACCAGCATCTACAATTGTCAGCAAATGTGCCATTAAAAATTCTTCTCAAATTCTTATTTTGATTATCTATCAACACTCCGAACTGTTACTTATCTTTCAGATAGCCAATCTTTCTATTCAAGCATACATGGTAGCATTTGACCTGATTCAGAACAATAACAAGAACAGAAATCATAAAATTCAATGATGTATCATTTACGTTCTTTCTTAATTCTTGAAGTAGTAGTTGACAATTATTTCGAGTGAACGTGTGAGACATTCTTTAGGTTCTTCCTTATCTATGTGCTTCATTCCACTAATTTTGAGTGAGTTTTATAACTCATATTTGTTATCCATGTTTCCTAGTATGAGAAAAGGCCAAGCAATTTAGTTATTTATTTTCTGCAGAATGACATGATATTGGCCTCACTCAGAAATTCTGGAAAAGTTGCAGTTATGGCATCAGAAGAAGATGATATTCCAGTTTGGATTAGTGATCATGGCCCATTTGTCGTCGTCGTCGATCCTTTAGATGGTTCTAGAAATATTGATGCCTCCATACCAACTGGTACCATTTTTGGAATATATAATAGACTCGCTGAGTTGGACCATCTTCCGGTGGAGGAGAAGGCACAACTCAATTCTCTCCAAAGTGGAAACCGACTTGTAGCTGCTGGTTATGTTTTATACTCTTCTGCCACCATCCTTTGCATAAGCGTCGGTTCAGGGACCCATGCTTTCACGTTGGATCACTCAACTGGAGAGTTTGTCCTCACACACCCATCAATTCAAGTTCCTCCTAGGGGTAAGATAGTCTTGAATGGAAAACATTTATCCATCGGCATTCTTGGGATCAAGAGTCAAAAGAACTGTGATTAGGATTTGATTCAGCTCTTCTGAATCTGTCCAACTTGCTTATTTTATTTTTTGTTTTGTTAATGTCAGGACAGATATACTCTGTGAATGATGCGAGGTACTTCGACTGGCCAGATGGACTAAGGCGATACATCGACACTGTCAGACAAGGCAAAGGGCAGTTCCCTAAGAAGTACTCAGCTCGATATATCTGCTCGTTGGTTGCTGACTTCCATCGCACTCTTGTATATGGAGGTGTCGTCATGAACCCAAGGGATCATCTTCGACTTGTTTATGAAGCGAACCCTCTTAGCTTCCTCATCGAACATGCTGGTGGAAGAGGTTCGGATGGGAAGACAAGGATTTTGTCATTTCAGCCGGTGGAGCTGCATCAAAGATTGCCACTGTTTTTGGGGAGCATAGACGATATGAATGAATTAGAAAGCTATGACAGTATTCAACAGAAGATTAACCCTGGATACGATGTTTGACATGGGAAACTTCTTCTATAGGTATATAACATTGTATAATCCTACAGACCACAGTTTCTCTAGCAATTGTGTTCTGTATATGTTGTGTCCGTGGTGGCCTCACAACGTGCAAATACATACTTTTTTGTAATTATTTGCAATTTGCAGCGTTACGATTATGTTGATTGCTGTGGATTCACCTTCCTCCTTTTATTGATTTATTTTTATTAGGGTATGTTTCCTTTGATGGATTTTTGTGCTATGAGATTGGGAGGGGAGGGAGTCATGGGAAAAAAAGATAAGACTCGATGTTTGCTCCTTCTCCCAGTTTACACGGTAATGAAAGCTAACATTATGATCCGGTGAAATTCCTCTTCAGATAACCTCTAGAACTAGAAGAGATGAGAAGCAAAAAATACACAGAACATGAAGAAAATAGCAAAAGTCATACCTTACCTATTTATCCTACGCTGTCTGCTTCCTGTAATCAGTGTCCGATCATTCAGACTTGGCCCTCCAAATGCTTGAGCTCGACTCTTATATGCTCGGGTTAAATTAAATCACGCTGACGTTACTCATAATATATTCACAATGTTTCTTTCATTTGTTATCTCATTTGAAAAAAAAATCTTATAATTTCGTTGACTTGAGGTGAACATCTCATTGACTTTACCTCATGTGTGACCTTGCAGCAGGATACCATAGCTTCCGGGGCACTTCCGTTCTTACTTATGATATAAAAGGTTGGAATCCATCAACCTAGCGATCTTTATCAGTTCGCTTTCAGATCATCATAAGAGAGATAAATCACGGTAGATTTTTAGCCCTTGATACTAGTAACTAACGTGGACGACATCTTCACATTTGTGAGAGATTGACTCATTGTCCTATGATACAATATCACATGTATTAACCATTAGACCCTTTCCACGGGGGCGACTTCCGCTCTTACTCATGCTCTTACTAATTAGAGTATCAATATTAATAGATAAGATTATTTAAATTATAGCTTGTGAAATTATCTTATTAAAATTGTAAATAAATATTTATAATCTTATTAATTAGAATTAAATATTTATATTGGAACATTTTATTTATTATCATTAATTATATTCTAGTATTTTATCAAATACCTATATTTTCATATTAAATGAGATACTTAATATAATTTGATAATGTTTATTATATAACTTAAGTAACACACAGAACGATGACGACGCACACTATAATTAAGTATCCATGAATATGCTAATTCCGCGTCATCAAATCACTGACTTGAACTTTCGATGCTGATGCGGGTGCGGGGGAAAAATTCGTTCGCTCCGTTTTCAAGGCGATGAAGCGATGAGGGAGGTCTCGGAATATTCTCCCCCGGCAGCGATCAATAAAGAATAAGAAAATGAAGTAGACGAAACGCGAAAATCCGACACCAACAATCGAGATTCAGACACGAGATGTAATGTGGTTCGGAATAAGGATTCCTACTCCACGGGGGTGAGGTTTCTCACCAAATGCAGTGCCTAAGCACTTTCACTATGAAGATACTCCTTTACAGAAAGCAAGTTTTCGAAGGTGGAGGAGAAAGGACTTCTTACAATGATGTTACAAGATGAGGAAAATACAAGAGACTTAACAAACAGCAGATCTCCGTCCTCCTTCTCCGACGAGACCGTTCTTCCTTTTCTCTCGTCTCCTCTTCTCTCTTGCTGGATGCGAATGATTGCGGATCGATCTCCTTCTTCCCTTTCCTCCCTCTCTCCTTTTTATCTTCCCTCCTCCTTCAACGTAACGTCGTGGATTATCTCCATCGTACACGTGGCCACCACCTCATCCTGGAGAATAATTCTGTTACAAATATGAGGAACGAGGACTCCCCCGAATATTGCGTGGGGCCCCCCAAGCCGTTGCATAGTACCTTTCCCTTTACTTTTCAGGCAACGAGGTTAAACTGTCTCCCTCACCCCTCTGCTTTGGGTGAAGTTAACTTAGGCCCCTATACCATAAGTGACCTAGCCTTAGGGTTTCTCTTTAAACCAAACCAATTCTCCTTTTTCCCGTACCAAACTTCTTTCGCGTCGATTAGGTTGAGTTGACCCTTCCTCCATCCCATTGGCTTCTGAAATTGCCTAGTTGAACCAGTTCCTAGTCCTCTGTTAGCGATGTGCCTTCCGCCTCTTTTCCACCTGCGTCCCTTGCTTCTAGCATTCGCCCGTGCCGATGGCTCTCGCTACTTGTCCGTGTCGATGACCTCTGGTACTTGCGTCCGTGTTGATTACTTCCGATAACTCTCGCCCGTGTCAATGGCTTCGTCTAACTCTCGCCCGTGCCAATGGCTTCTGATAACTCTCGCCCGTGTCAATGGCTTCGTCTAACTCTCGCCCGTGCCAATGGCCGATAACTCGTCCGTAATGGCTTCTGGTAACTCGCCCGTGCCAATGGCTTCTGATAACTCTCGCCCGAACTGTTTCTCCTTTTCCCCTTTGGCTGAACCAGGTGTCTTGGGGACGGGTCACGGGTCACCTGCTAACTCTTCTATTGGGAATTAGGTAGAAAAAGTACCAGTAGTATCATTAGTCAACCCCGAAAAATAGTCAAGCGAAGTTATAAGCTTGACTTTCCAAATGTGCGTAAAGTTTATGCCCTATTCTTCATTCCTCCGTTTGAATCCACCTTTTCCTTTATAATTCCCTTGTATGCCCCCGAGGCGGCCCGATGGGCCCATGGGCTCCGCTTCTCCTTCTCTCTTCGTGAAATTGAATCGTCACGGGAAACCCTATATAAACCTCTGCCTTCTCCTCTTAGGTATCATTTAGTGTGCCTAACAATCCAGTCTTGTATTTCTTCTTCCACGATTTTCCCGGTGCTTTCGGCGATCGATCCTTCCCTTCTCGCATCGGTTCTCCGTACTCCAGTAAGTGCTTTGCTTAGTTTAACACCCATGGCTCCTAGGACTACCTCTCCACCCGCCTGGTATGAACATACCATAACCCAGTTAGATTGTAACCATTATTTCTTTAATATCAAGAACGACTACATAGATCCTTCTATAAAATGCCGTTTCACGACTAAGCTGCATCGGCCTCATACTCCTCCTCCTGGTTTGACATGCTTTTTCTCCGAACAATTCTTTAACGGCCTATCTTTGCCGGCACCACAGGTCTACTTGGACCTCCTAGACTTCTACAGATTACCCCTGAACCAATTCACCCCCAACTCCTTCCGAATTCTATCGGGAGCCCACATAGTGTTCCAACATTTGAACCTCCCTTTGACCCCAGAACTATTCCATTGCTTCTTCCAATTAAAGTCTTCTAAGGCATGCCTCTTCTATTTGTCTAGTCGTTCAGACTGTCAATTTCTGGTGAACCTGCCTACTTCCCACAAGGGCTGGGAAGCACTATACTTCTTTGTAGAGCTTCCGGAGTCTTTACCTCATTCCGATATTTGGAAAGTAGACCTTCCCGAATTGCCTTCCTTCCGGGAAATGAGGACCAAATGTCCTTTCCTGGAGGTGTATAGAGTTTTAGGGGAGCTACACTACTGTTCGAACCATCTGCTAGAGACTCCCCTCCTGCGCCATTTTAGATTGTCTCCTCTACCTCTGACGACTTTGGTTGCTGTAGGTAGGGTGACATTTATCCTGCAATGTGACTTCCTTTTTAGGTCATCCATCTTTCTTACCAGTATATCTTGTAGATAATCTGATGCAGAAGGCTCTGGTGGAAGGGGAGTCGATCGAGGCTGCTAAGAAGAAGAAGGCAAGAAATAACAGAGGCAAACCCACCGGAAAAGCTGGAGCCTCAAGCTCATCGGCTCATCTCCCCTCAACTGGATCCACAGGTCTCACGACCATTTATGAACCATGAAGAGAAGGTACTACCTCCCCTGTCTATTCTCCATCTCCTCAAGGAGGGGATTCTCCTTCTCATTTTCTTCACTCCTCCCCCTCGGCGCAAAATTCACCTCCACCTTCTCATGTGAAGCCACTCCAAGCTCCTGTTCCTTCGGACCTAAGGGCTGCTCCCTCCCCCCTTCACCGTATCAGGCCTCCAACCTCCTCCGAAGGGGAAGACCCCTCCCTTCCTGTTCCTCCAAGGGTCACGTTAGGGTCCCTGCTGCAAATTCGGCACCCCTCGGAGGTGAAATTCTTTAATCAGTCAGGCGTACAAGGCCCATGCGAGCAAGTGGGCAAGCTACTTGCTGAGGTATCTCTTATTTCTCCCTTTTCTCTTTCTGCAAGTATTACTATATGCCAATTTGTAATGATTTCTTTCTAGCAGCCGCTCGAAGATGATAAGATGGTCACTCTTGGCCCGCTTTCAATCTACTGGTGAAATCGCCACTTCGCCTCCGTGTCACAACAGAAAAAGCTCGTTCAGCAACTGAGTGAGCAAGAGGCGAAGGAAACCGATATGAGGGGCCAATGCGAGGAAGCGATGATGCAGCTAGCCCTGGTACAGAGCGAGAAAGAGGAGCTACAGCGAAAGAACGAGGACTTGGAGCAGCGGATTTTTCTCCAATCCAGTGAACTGCAACAAGTAGATGAATTGGCTCGGGAGTTGAAGGAATACAAAAGATATCTTATGGATGCCATGATCAAGGATGCTGACTCTGCGGCTACTATCTCACAGCTTCAACAAGAATGCAACCGCCTTAACCTGGAACGTCAAGCCTGGGCCACTACTCGGGAATCCTGTGCAAAGAAGTGTCAGGAACTTTCCTCTGCAATAACGGCTCTTCCCCGAACCTTATCACCGGTGGCCCAGCAGCAATCCACCCTCCAACAGGAGTATCTTGAAGCCCTTTCAGCCTTAGGACAGCGAGCTATAAAGGCAGCCACCGAGAGAGATGCTTTGGCGGTCAAATTGGTGGAAAGTCAAACTCAAGTGGCTCAGTATTAGGACCAATTAAAGGAGCAGGAAGCCGACCTCAAGAGGCGCTATGTCAAGAAAGGGGTAGATCTCTTTATATTAGGCTTTGAGGGGGTTGTAGCTCAAAACGCCGAACAAGGATATCCACCTCCCGGCGTGGACACCAGCCACTTAGATCCTGTATCGGCGTTGGCTAAATGTTCCCCTGAGCGATTTGAGTTGTAATCTCCCGTACTATTTTTTCGGTAATAACTTTTTCTTTGCTGTTAAGAGCTGACTCTTATCAATATGTCTGTCCATTACGGTCCTTGCGTGTTCTCTAGCGAGTCGGGGTTTCTGGACCAATTTTGAGCTTTCCCTTGTTATTTCTTTACCCGTACCATATAACACCATCGCCTGGCTGATTCGGGGCTCTCTTACGGGATTTTGCCTACTAGTATCCACATCCGCCCCGATTTTGGTTCGGACATCACTTTAAATGACCTTTTGCCCGTTGATTTTCCCTATCCTTCCTCCAGCTTCGGAAAAGATGCCAGCCTCTTCGTCTTCTCCCCCTTCCCCAGAACTTTTTCGCCATTCTCCTTCCATTATAAGTCCTTCGTCCCCCTTGTCTTCGTCCTGTTATCTTACCATCATGGCTTCGGCAGGGCATCCCATTGAAATTTCTTCGGAATCAGAATCTTTTGAAATACAGGACTGGGTCTCTGAGGATGATGCAGATTCGGAGACCCGATCAACCGCCACTTCAGTCTTCCATCCCCTACCTTTTCCGCCTTTCGGTCCAACTCCCACCCCTCCAGCGGGGAGATCCTTCCGCGCTCCTTTCCCCTCCTTCCGCAACAGGGTATGGAATCCTCCCTTCACCTGGGAGTACACAGTGGGAGACCCCCGTGCCGTTGATGAACTTCCTCCACTTCCACCCGCGTTGGCTTTCGTCCCAGTTCCCCCGGCGAGGACTCGTCCTTCCCCTTTCGATGAAGGTCCACCAGTTCTTCCTCCACCCCAAGGCGAACGCTTCAGAGTTATATTAGCTCCTTCTCCCCCCAAAGAGACATCTCCCACTTCATCTGTTAGGAGTAATCATGGAAAATCTTTGTAGATCAAGTTAATGTAATCGTTTCAAATATGTTAATAATAAAAAATAAATAAATAAATAAGGGAGGCAAATGATATCTGTTTTTGTCTTTTTCCCGTAGAAGTAAGGCTTTTGTCTTCCAAAAGGATAGTAATCTGATCTGAACATATCTTCCTCTATCATGTCTCGGGGATTCGGACCCTCTTAATTATGATTGTAAGCCCGTCAACCTTCCTGCTACTGCCCCCACGTTTCCTCTTCTGTATCGGCATTTATGGTTCTCACGTCTCCTACCAATGAATGCACTCTTCCCCTTCGTCGCCATAAAAACCCACCGACCTTTACCTGATAGCTTCCACCATTCTCCTTTTTCCTTTGCTTGTCATGGACAGAATATCGGAACAGGGCAGCAGTTCCTCGCCTTCTAAAGAATAGATAAATGACCGCCGATACATAGCCATCTTGGAGGAACAAGTGAAGTGTTTACGGCAACAGCTGGAGGAAACTTCCGCCCATAATCGTTCCCTGCGTCAACAACTGATAGGGTCCCAAAAAGAACTGTCCAGGCAAATCTTCTTGAAGCAGTCTTATCTTCAGCCATCGCGCCAACCCGATCAAGGAAACTCCATCCGCCGCCTAACAAAGAATTGTAATACCCTAGATGTATTAGGGTTTCTTTTGTTGTTTCTCCTTGTAGATGGTGGAGTATGTAGTTCTCCGTATCATCGAACTTCCTAGTTTATCTCCTTCCTCCAGGACCTTACAGGTTGTACTACTCTTTACTCCTTTTGTATTTACATGTAATTTGGGGCATATTTCGGCTCTCCCGTCTTTTCAATCTGCTGGGTATATAGACCCCTTAGACGAGCCGACTCTGCTATGACACAAGAATACAACCATATAAAGTTGATTAATACAAGCAACTGAGGCATAGAATAAATAATAACCGAGGAATCTCGGTTCTTCCGTTCCACCACCACACGGGGATATCTTCCGCTCTGCGGGGATAGCAATTTGCACATAAAGTAAGTAGTAACCGAGGAATCCCGGTTCTCCCGTTCCACCACCACACGGGGATAACTTCCGCTCTGCGGGGATAGCATTTTGTATATAGAGTAAATAGTAACCGAGGAATCTCGGTTCTTCCGTTCCACCACCACACGGGGATAACTTCCGCTCTGCGGGGATAGCATTTTTTATATAGAGTAAATAGTAGCCGAGGAATCTCGGTTCTTCCGTTCCACCACCACACGGGGATAACTTCCGCTCTGCGGGGATAGCATTTTTTATATAGAGTAAATAGTAACCGAGGAGTCTCGGTTCTTCCGTTCCACCACCACACGGGGATAACTTCCGCTCTGCGGGGATAGCATTTTGTATATAGAATAAATAGTAACCGAGGAATCTCGGTTCTTCCGTTCCACCACCACACGGGGATAACTTCCGCTCTGCGGGGATAGCATTTTTTATATAGAGTAAATAGTAACCGAGGAGTCTCGGTTCTTCCGTTCCACCACCACACGGGGATAACTTCCGCTCAAGGATAGCATTTTGTATATAGAGTAAATAGTAAGCAGGAGTCTCGGTTCTTGGTTCCACCATCACATCGGGATAACTTGCTCTCTGCGATAGCATTTGTATATAGAGTAAATAGTAACCGAGGAGTCTCGGTTCTTGGATTCCACCACCATGCGGGATAACTTCGCTCTGCGAGATAGCATTGTATATAGAGTAAATAGTAACCGAGGAGTCTCGGTTCTTCCGTTCCACCACCACACGGGGATAACTTCAGCTCTGCGGGGATAGCATTTTGTATATAGAGTAAATAGTAAGCGCGGAGTCTCGGTTCTTCCGTTCCACCACCACACGGGGATAACTTCCGCTCTGCGGGGATAGCATTTTGTATATAGAATAAATAGTAACCGAGGAATCTCGGTTCTTCCGTTCCACCACCACACGGGGATAACTTCCGCTCTGCGGGGATAGCATTTTGTATATAGAGTAAATAGTAACCGAGGAGTCTCGGTTCTTCCGTTCCACCACCACACGGGGATAACTTCCGCTCTGCGGGGATAGTATTTTTTATATAGAATAAATAGTAACCGAGGAGTCTCGGTTCTTCCGTTCCACTACCACACGGGGATAATTTCCGCTCTGCGGGGATAGCATTTTGTATATAGAGTATATAGTAACCGAGGAGTCTCGGTTCTTCCGTTCCACCACCACACGGGGATAACTTCCGCTTTGCGGGGATAGCATTTTGTATATAATGGGCTATTTAGGAAAAATAAATCCTTCTTTCCCTTTCACCGACGCCGAAGCCCATTAACTATAAGCCCATTCTTCCTCCTTTTATAGGGGACTCTTTCGTCCTCGTTTTTTCTGCTATCTTCATCCTTTCACCTTTTAGTCTTCCTCTTCTTCGTCTGCTTGCTCCTCCGCCGCCAAATTTCGTTTCTTCGATCTTTTCTTCCTGGTTCCTTGTCTTTCGTTATTTTCAGATATCCGAGATGCATTCCACCTTCTTTCAGGAAATAGCGGGCCGCTACACGAATCGTAAACGGGGTGTCGGTCAGCCCTTAGCTTCTTCTTCTTCTTCACCTCCTTCGATCACCATCATACGGGAATCACCTCGTCGTTCTCCCTCTCCTCCTTCGGTGACTTTCGCTACCCCCATCACGAAGGAAGTCGGGGTCATCAGTCCCTCTTCACTTCCTCCTACCTGTACAAGCCCTAACTTTCCCCCTTTGCCTCCTTCCGCCAATGACGTTCAGAAATCGCCTTCTTCTTCCCCATAACCTGGGGATGCATCTGGGAAGGAGATACTTTCATGTCCGCCGATGATAGAGGTTATACCGCCCCTGTCTTCTCCTTCCTCGGCCCGTCATTCCTCTCCTGAACCCATGGCGGTTGACATTCCTTCGCTGCCAACCTCCCCCTTCGTTTATCGCCTGAAGAGTCCTCCTCTTCCTGTAGACCCTAATTAGGAGCCTTCTACTTCTAAAATCCTCATTGAAGGCTTCCCCGACCCAGTGCTCATCATCTCATCTTCTCCAGGACCCTCCTCCGATCAGCCTCCTTCGATTTTTCCTTCCGACTTCACCTCCCAGACAAATGTGACTCCCATTCTCCCCGCATCTCTGAATATACCACCCTTGACCACCACTTCCATGGACCTTTTGAATGAGGCTCCTCCTTCTCTCCGTTCTCCACCACCGAATATCGCCTCCATTCTTCCCTTTACGAGTGAGATTCCGCCTTGGCATCATCATCCCATCTTCTTCCCTTTCTCCCGTGAGTCTTCTTGGATTCAACTTAGAGGAGATGACTCCTCGTATGGAAGGCCTGCATCATGCTTTGGACCTGGTACGTTTTCTTAATCAATTTCCTTAGCTTTGTTTAACTGACCCATTTCTCTTCTCTTCAACCGGCATGTAGGCCTGACAACCAGAGAATTGGATCGTTCCCTTCACCAATACGCCTGCTCAAGCCCGAGAATGGGAACGCAACAACGGGAAGATTTAGCGAATGCTCGAGAATCGAACGACTCTGTCCCACCAATTATCCTGCAGGAGCAATTAGCCGAGGCCCACCAACAAATACATGAGAGGATGCGACACTATTGCGATTGAAGAGCGCAATCACGTCGGCGGATCCACTCGTCCCCCAAAGAAGAAATCCAAATGGCCTCTCTTAACACAGAATCTTCCTTGGCTCAAGAGTTAATACATCTTCAAGGGCAGGTAGCAGAGCTTCTCAAGGGGAAGCAATAAGATTCCGACACCCTCGCTCGTCTTCAGGTTCAATATCAGCGAGCACAAGATAAAATAGGGGACCTTCGCACTCGCTTATGCAAGGAGGTACAAGAAAACTCCTCCCTTATAAATTCCCGGGCGCATGCTCATGCCCGTCTACGCAGTAAGAGACTTCCCTCCGGAGGATGAGCTGAACTTGCCCGAAACGGATCGTATTCAAGCAGTGGAGGGGATTTCAGCTTCCATGCGCCAAAATATGGTGGAGATGACACACCTTGTGCAGCAGGACCAAAGTTCTCGAGCTGATGACGTTTCCACCCTGGCTGACGCAATTATGGAGGTGTCACGGCGCTATGTGGACGTGCATCGAAATCTTCGCGAACAACAAGAAAAGTCACGAGGCGGCATCGAAGCGAACGGCCGTCCGAACCGCCAGGAGCGACTCATTATTTTAATGCGCGCCACCTATCAGGACGGATTCAATGACGCGGTTCGGCAGTATGCTGCCCAAGGATTACCTCCTCCAACTTATCCTTCATTTTCTTTAAATTGGGAGGTTGGGTTCAAACGTTATCCTCTGACGATTTAAGGTATACTGATATCTCATTTTGTAACGGGAATTTCCTTTCTGTTTTTCTGTTTCTCCTTCAATACTCATTGGTAATACCGTATTGCCCTTGTAAATAACCCCTTAATGAAATTTAGAGAGCACTTGGCTTTTAATTGATATAATCAATTCAATAAACACCCCCTCTGAGTTTCATAATTTCTCCTTTTCTATTTCATATTTCTCCTACGATGTGAAGAGCTTAGTGAAGAGGCGTTCCAAGGTCGTGGAAGCTCTTTGCCTTGGTCGTCTTCGGATAATATCACCCCATGAGTGCGTTATCTCGTAAGGGTCCCTCCCAGTTGGGAGCCAACTTTCCAGGATCTCCAGCGGGATTGACCTTACGCAAAACCCAATCTCCTTCTTGAAATCTCCGAGGCACCACTTTCTTATTAAAGGCTCGCTGAACTCTCTGCTTGTAAAATTCCGCTCGCCTCCGGGCCATCTCCCGCCTTTCCTCCACAGATCTAATTGGTGCTTGGATAAGTTGGTTACGATCCTCGTATGCTTTTACAGTGCTATCCAACAAAACTTGGCCAGGAATAACGGCCTCCGCCCATATACCAAACTAAAGGAGTCTCTCTGTCATTTGTCTTAGGTGTGGTTCGATAGGCCCACAGGGCGCTGGTAGCTCTTCCACCCGATTTCCCCTCGAGCACCCAACTTGGTCTTTAATCCTTGAATGAGGATCCTAGTTACCTCCACTTGTCCATTCGCGAGGGTGAGCTCTACAAGTGAAAGCTTCTTGAATCTTGGCACCATTCTTGAATCTTTTTCCCTTGGGCTATCGCCCATTATCACTATTTTTAGAGGATACCATACCCAAATGATGTTTCTCCATAAGAATCGTATTACGGCATTCTCGTAATTTTGGCTAAAGGCTCGGCCTCCACCCATTTGGAAAAATAATCCACTGACGATAAAAACCTCTTACGTAAAGGTGTCTTTGTTCGGACCCACTATATCCATTCCCCATTGGTCAAAAGGACGGAAGAGACTACGACTTTCATTAACTCATGGTTGCTCGGCAGTTGCTATGTTCGACAAGCAATGCAACTTTGCACTTTGCACTATGAGCCACATCTCGTTGAAGAGTAGGCCAAAAGTATCCGGCCAACAAGGTCTTTCTTGCTAAAGCTCTCCCTCCTAAATGATTGCTGCAGCATCCTTCATGGATCTCCCGGAGTACCCATTTCGCATCCTCATTTCCTAGGTATTTTAACAAGGGTCGCCCGAAAGAGGTCTTGTATGCAGTCTTCATTTAAGAGGATGAACCGTTTGGCTCGGTGTATTAAAGTAGATCGTAATTTTTCCTTGAGAATCTTCTCGTCCGTAAATAAGCTATGATATCGGTTCTCCAATCAAGAATTAGGCTTGATTCTGCGTCTCCTCTATGTTGCATATTGCTAAGGAAGTGTGAATTCTACTGGATCGTCTCAGATGATTTTATTCCTCCTGGCGCTAGCCATCCGAGCCAATTCATCGCCTTCTCATTTGTGCTCCATGGGATTTGCTTCAAGAGGACTGATGAAATTGAGCTTTTTCTTTCTCAAAGCTTTCAAGTACTTGTGCGATCTTTCCTCCCGAACGCAAAGAACCTTGAAGTTGAGATATTACCAGCGGGAATCAGGAGTGGATCACAATGGAAGAAGCCCTACCGCTTTAGCGACCGCAATCCTGCTAGGATAGCTTCATAGTCCGCTTCATTATTAGATGCCCGATATTCCAGGCGAACGGCTAATCGAGTTTCTTCACCCTCCGGGGTAATTCATAGACCACCAACACCACCTTTGCTGTAGATCACGAAGAGCCATCTACAAATATATTCTATGCCTTTGATTCCCTCTCCTTCATAGCCATTTGAACCTTCTTTAGAACCACAAGGTACCTCGGCGGAAATCGGGAGTGCAGGCCTTGATGGCCGTCGAGGTTGGTAGTGTATATCATACTCGCTTAGCTCTACCACCCATTTGGCTAACCTTCGAAATTTGGCTTAGTGTGGCGACCTTGCCCAATTATTTGTGTGTTAAAAGCGGTGATAGGATGAGCCAAAAGTATGACCTCGATCTGCACTAAGATATATGCCGACTTCTCTAACTCAGTATAAGATTACTTGAATATGGATGGTATAGTAAATAGGTTCTTTGGTGAGAACCTTCTTGTTTGATATCTACTAACGGCTCTGAGACGGCGGATACATCCATAATGGTTCTCCATGTATTGGTTTAGCCGATGGCGAGTCCGCCGGATATCTCTTCAACTCTGGAAAGCTTGTTCACATTGATCATCCCACTTTGAAATTTAGTAGCTTTGCAAGATCTTGAAGAAAGGTAGCCCTTGTCCGTCGATCGGCTATGAATCGGGATAAAGAAACAATCACCCCACTAACCACGGGTCTCTTGCAGTTAGTAGGTGATTTCATGTTGCATAAGGCCTTCACCTTCTCGGGGTTGGCTTGCAACCCCTTCTCAGTCACAATGTACCCCAAGAACTTGCCACTTTTTACTCCGAACAAGCATTTGTTAGGGTTTAGCTTCATATTAAATCGCCTTAACGTAGCGAAGGTTTCATTCAAGTCCTTGACTAAATCGAGTGACCTTCGACTTGACCGGGATGTCATCCACGTAGACCTCCACATTCTTCCCTTTACGCTCGCAAAAATTTTATCCATAAAGGCGATATGTAGCCCCGGTTCTTGATCCAAACGACATGACCACATAGGCATATAATCCCCCTGCAACCCTCTTCGATCCTCTTGGCCAAAGGAATTTGATGATATCACGATAGGCATCCATTAGGAAACCACTTCATATCCTCTGATAGAATCCACCAATTGATCAATACGAGGCAAGGGGTAGCGTCTTTAGGGCATGCTTTATTCAAATCACGGAAATCGATACACATCCTCCATTGCCCGAAGGCTTGGGGACCAAGACTACATTAGAAACCCATTCGAAAGCTGGATTTCCTTTACATGGCTCGCTTTTAGTAGCTTATCCACCTCCTCGGCTATGATCTTGTCTTTCTCGGGTCCAAAATGTCGCCTCTTACATTGGGCAGGTGGTGGCTCCTCTAATGATGTTGAGGTGGTGTTCCGCTACTTGAGGATGGATACCCGTGAGATCATGCACATCTCTTACAAAGATGTCCTCATTCTCCTTTAAGCAGGCCACCAGCTCTCCTTTGATATCCAACTGTTGTGCTACCCATGTGGCCTTTCGGGCGATCTCCACCGTTCTCCCTCCTCTATCTTATCGGCCTTGGGAAATTCCTCGAGACGCAGACGTCGGTAGCGATAGCGGCTTTGCCTTTTAGGTCTTGATTCGACCTTCTTTTGATCGTCCCGAACCATTTGCACATAGCGACTCAGGAGGCCTTACATTCTCCACGAACTTCTCCCACCAATTGTCCCCACTGGAAATTTAAATTTGACGGTGATGCGGGAAATACGGCCTAAAAGGGTGAGTAAAGGCGCCCGAATAGCGTTATAAGTGGATGGAGCATCCACGATAAGGAAAGGATTATACTAGTGTTTTGGCGGGGCTTTTCACCCGAGTTAAAGGCAATGAAATCTGCCCGTCGGGTGGACCATGTGCCTGCGAATCCGAAAAGGAGTGGACACATCTTCTAGTGGGCATTTCGTTGCATCTGCTGAAGGCCTCTGGAAGAGGATGTTGTGAGCTCCCGAATCAACTAGCACCGGGCCACTTCATAATTAGCCGAGGATATACGGATAACCAAGCGTCTGTATGAGCGCGTGAACACCTGCGCAGATCTTGGCCCGACGAAATGGCGGCGCCGCTTATGCATGGTCGATGGATGATGGCCAAACTCTCCATAAGGCAGGCGTGTGACTTAGTGCGGTTAGAGTCCCGTCGATGAGTCCTCCCGGCTATCAGAGACCACCGATGGACCGCCAGCGGAGGAAGGGCCCTCACGATGGACCTTCTTGAGAGACCACCTCTCGGAACGGCGTTTGGGAAAGTGACGGTTGTTGATTATACGACCGGATGGGCGACATTGGTTGGGGGCCTCGCCGTCGCGTTCCTCGACGATACCTCAATTGCGGATATGCAACATGGAGGCGATCTAGTTCTTCTTGTAGCGAAACATCGATTGCTAGTGTGGACCGTACTCTGTATGATATTGGCAAAGAGCGAGTGGGGATTCTGCGGGATCCTCTATGTCCCAGTCGTTATGTGAGACCACTGTTGATCGTAGAACTCCATTTCACGTTCTTTCCAAGTCCTCACGGGAGGAAGCGCCTTGACCATGATTTGCAATGGCGGTGGCGGGGCGAACTCCTGTAGCATGTCGAGGCCTCGGAGCCTCGTCTTGAAAGGTCTTATACTCCCGTGAGGAGGAGCTTGAGGAAATGCGGACGAGCCCTTCGATTGGGATCATGCGGCGATTCGCTCGGCTCTCATCACCTTTAATCCTTCTTCTTCGGATAAAGCTCTGCACGGCTCAGTAGCTCTTCATAGCTATCCATAGGCTGTCTCAGCAAGGAACTAAGGAAGGGGCCCTCCTTCAGCCCGTGCTGAATGGCACCTCGGAAGGATTCAGATCGGGCTGCGGGGATTCCCCTAGCTGCTGAGGTGAATCGATGGATATACCCCCTAAGGGATTCTGAAGGTCCCTGGGTGATATGCATTAACATAGAGGCGTCTTGCTTATACGCCTTACAGCTGACAAATTCTCATCGAACATTCTCTGGAAGTCACAAAGCAGTGATAGATCCCGGGCGAGTAGTGAACCACTTTGCGCCAACCAATCGGGTGGTCCGAAGACTCGACACTTGAGAGCGCCAAGATAATCGCTCCATCGAATTGTGATATGTGCTCTTCCGATCCGTCGAACCATCGTACTTACGGACTGAGGATTTCGGAAGTGGGATGGAGGGAGCTCTGAAAGAATGTCCATCGTGAAGGGGCTAGGCTCGTAGAATTTCGGAGGTCTGGTTGATTGACTTTCACCCTGTTCCTCCCGGCACGTTTGGGTGAAGGGCGTAGTATTACGGATGTTCTTCCCGAGTCCGCCTCCGGGCAACACATCACCATGGGCGGTGTCTGAGAGGAGGAGGCATTTACGGAGGATCTCTAGAAGAAGGTTCCTCGGAGTGCGGATGCAGATATCCGGTCCTTCTCCTTTCTCTAGCGAGGGCTTCTGTGATAGCATCATCCATTAAGGCCTTTAGTTGCGATGGTAGAAGGGTGATGGGGCGCTCCTCCGCCGCAGAGATATCAAGTTATTGCATTTCTTCGGGTTGCATCTCAACGTCTAGCTCAAATGTTCCCACAGACGGCGCCAACTGATGCGGGTGCGGGGGAAAAATCCGTTCGCTCCATTTTCAAGGCGATGAAGCGATGAGGGAGGTCTCGGAATATTCTCCCCCGGCAACGATCAGTAAAGAATAAGAAAATGAAGTAGACGAAACGCGAAAACCCGACACGGCAATCAAGATTGGACACGAGATGTAGCGTGGTTGAATAAGATTCCTACTCCACGGGGGTGAGGTTTCTCACCAGATGCGGTGCTTAAGCACTTTCACTATGAAGATCCTCCTTTACAGAAAGCAAGTTTCCGAAGGTGGAGGAGAAAGGACCTCTTACAATGATGTTACAAGATGAGGAAAATACAAGAGACTTAACAAACAGCAGATCTCCGTCCTCCTTCTCCGGCGAGACCGTTCTTCCTTTTCTCTCGTCTCCTCTTCTCTCTTGCTGGATGCGAATGATTGCGGATCGATCTCCTTCTTCCCTTTCCTCCCTCTCTCCCTTTTATCTTCCCTCCTCCTTCAACGTAACGTCGTAGATTATCTCCATCGTACACGTGGCCACCACCTCCTCCTGGAGAATAATTCTGTTACAAATATGAGGAACGAGGACTCCTCCGAATATTGCGTGGGGCCCCCCAAGCCGTTGCATAGTATCTTTCCCTTTGCTTTTCAGGCAACGAGGTTAAACTGTCTCCCTCACCCCTCTGCTTTGGGTGAAGTTAACTTAGGCCCCTATACCATAAGTGACCTAGCCTTAGGGTTTCTCCTTAAACCGAACCAATTCTCCTTTTTCCCGTACCAAACTTCTTTCGCGTCGATTAGGTTGAGTTGACCCTTCCTCCATCCCATTGGCTTCTGGAATTGCCTAGTTGAACCAGTTCCTAGTCCTCTGTTAGCGAAGTGTCTTCCGCCTCTTTTCCACCTGCGTCCCTTGCTTCTAGCATTCGCCCGTGCCGATGGCTCTCGCTACTTGTCCGTGCCGATGACCTCTGGTACTTGCGCCCGTGTCGATTACTTCCGATAACTCTCGCCCGTGTCAATGACTTCGTCTAACTCTCGCCCGTGCCAATGACTTCTGATAACTCTCGCCCGTGTCAATGGCTTCGTCTAACTCTCGCCCGTGCCAATGGCTTCTGATAACTCTCGCCCGTGCCAATGACTTCTGGTAACTCTCGCCCGTGCCAATGACTTCTGATAACTCTCGTCCGAACTGTTTCTCCTTTTCCCCTTTGGCTGAACCAGGTGTCTTGGGGACGGGTCACGGGTCACCTGCTAACTCTTCTATTGGGAATTAGATAGAAAAAGTACCAGTAGTATCAGATGCATAATAGGAATCTTATGACTTTGCAAAGATTTATCTTTTTGGTGACGATTATTCGGATCTGATAATAGTGATCTTCCTTTTTAGGTGGTAGCTTTCTCTTGAAGTGATAAAGTCGTCACATTCCTTAAAAAGAGTTGCTTCGTGATCTTAGCTTTGCCTATCCAGTTGTGTGCGTTTTGGATATCGATACCAATTGAAGATTGTTCAAACTTTTAAAGGGAATATGTCATGGGTTTACTTTCTGTAACGTAGTGCCTCGTATACGTTAGCTTGAGATATTTCCTCTGCCCTTGCTTACCTCGAAAAAAGTCATCTTCTTGAATCATTCGACTAACCTAGCCTCCTTTGTCCCACCGAATCAACAAACAAAGGTAGTATAGAAATATGAATCAATTATCCATTGACTATGCCCTTCATCCTGACTCATCGTTTGTAGATGACCTTTGTAGAGAAATTCTCAAAGTCTTTGATTCAAATTATCTTTCATAATTTTGATGATGTGATTATTATATAATTATATAATTAAGATTATAGAAAATAAAATATAATTTATATTTTTTTATTAATCATGAGTTATATATATATATATATATATACACACACACACGCGATCGTCACCATCGCCCAGTGAGATGGTAGTGGACGTCCGTTGGCAACTACGATAATTGTGCTAGGAATCGATGGTGGTGACGGTGGCGACAACTGATGACCGACAATGATGATTGGCGATCGACGACGACAGTGGTCGGTGACCGACAATTGAGGTTTGCAATTGGTGGTGACTAGCAACAACGATTGACGACCAATGACAACTGGCAGTAGCGGTCGATGATAGGCGACGATGTCCGATGATCGAGGGCGATGACAGTCGGTGATCAGCGACGGCGACCGTATGATCGACGACGACTGGCGACGACCGTATGACCGACGACGACTGATTGTTGGTGCAGTAGACACCTAAGTCGAACCTGAGTTTTGATTATAGAAAACGATACAAAGTTAAGCTCATATTGTTATCTCACGAGCTAAATCGAGTATGCAGAAAAGTGTCAATGCTGGAGCTGAAGGTTAGCGACACCTGGAGGAAGCCGCGGTGGTCAGGCGACACTCGAGTGACTTCGGAGGGAGCCAAAGGAATCGAGTGGAAGGCCGGAAGCGAAAGCGACACAGTAAGTATTGAGGTAAGCTCGTGTGTGTGCGAGAGTAAGTGAGGTTGTATCCTCTTTACGGAGATGATCTTAAGCGTAAATCCAACCAAAGACATCCTATAGGTGGTCTAGGTCGAGATTGGACGGTCGGAGGCCGTCGAAATAATGTTTTTGTTAAGCTAACTTTGCCTTGCAGCTAGAATCGATCGCCACTTGAGGACTCGATTGCCATCCATCGATCGTCACTGTGGTCGTGATTCGATCGATGCTATCGATCGGTGATGATGGTCATCAGTCGACTGATGGTCAATGTTTAGCCTCGAGGAGTCAAGCTTTATCACCATTTTTCAAGGAGTCTTGTGCCCAATTCCTATTGGTTGAAGATCCTCTCGAAAAGGGGCTCAAGGGCTATAAAATGAGGGCCTCTCCTAGGGTTTTTCATCAACTCTAAGTGCTCAAAAGCCTCTGTAACTCTGTAACTCTGCGATTCTCCGACGACTCTACGACAAAGTGCTGTCAACAACCCTAGCTTAGTTTCTATACTTTAGTTGTTGGTATTTTACTTTGTCGTCTCTTTAATATTGCAAATTCCTTTTATTAATCAAGGTTTTCTATCGTTGCACTTTACATTAATAGAAGAGAGGGTTTGTCTCTCTATCTTTTCTTTCGAAGGATTTTTTTGTAATAGTCAAACTCCTACCTCCAACGAGGAGGAGTGTTTTTAGTGAATTGCCCTCCGTTCGTGATCAAGGATCACTAGGGCCTTGGAGTAGTAGCCGAAGGCTACGAACCAAGTAAAAAATCTATTTGTCTCTTTTAGTTTTCATTTATCTTTCCACTGCGTATAATTGTCTTGAAACGAATTCGAACGAAAGAAAAGGTTTATCGCTATTCACCTCCCCTCTAGTGATCCGCTTCGATCCAATAATTGGTATCAGAGCCGGGGGTGCTAAGATTTGGTGAAACCACCAATCTAGCTTTTTACATATTTTTTTTCTTTTTTTATTCTGTTTATTCGAATTTACTTCATTTGGATAATTTTTCTCCCGCACTACTAATCCAAGACACGAGTCTTGGTACATTTCGTGTGTTTGTGTCGTTGTTAGGTTTTTTGTCTTCATCTCCTTGTTTCTTTTGTATCAATGGCCCATCTCGAGGGTTTTAGTACTGTCCGACCTCCATTTTACAACGGAGATGACTTCCGTTATTGGAAGGGTTGGATGGAATGCTTTCTTAAAACTCAAATCGAGATGTGGATCATAATCCAAACGGGATTCATACTTCCGACTAACGAAGTGGGTGAATCCTTGGATTATGACCAATGGACCATTGCAACAAAAAGACAAGTCGAAGCTGACGCCAAGGCAACTCAAATCCTCCAATGCGGCTTGTCCAAGGAGGAGCTTAATTGCGTCGGCCCCTTCATCAGCGCAAAAGACCTTTGGACAAAGCTAGTAGAGCTACACAAAGGGATCGATGAAGCCAAGGTATGTAAGCGTGATCTTTTGTTTAATAAATTATATAATCTAAAAATGTAGAAACACGAAACGGTGACTCAACTTCACGCTCGCATTCAAGACATAGTCAATAATCTACACGCGATCGGGCAAAAGGTCGAAAACCGCGACCTTATAAGGTATGTTCTTAACTCCTTTCCGAGGACTACCTTATGGGCATCCATGGTCGATGCCTACAAGGTCTCCAAGGATCTTTTGAAACTTAGGTTAGATGAGTTGTTTTCCGATTTTGAACTTCATGAGTAGTCTAACTCGGAACCCGAGAAGGGTATAACACTTTTTATAGGTTCGAGGAAGAAAACCGCAAGCAAGCCACCCCCGAAGGAAGAAGAGGATGAGTCTGATTCGGAGGTCGACCCGGAAATGGAGGCCGAACTAGTCAACCTAGTTTGGAGGATAGTCAAGGGATGAAAACGAACCATCACTCGACCCAACGAAGGTAAGCCTAAAAGTTTGAATATTAGATGTTACGAATGCAACAGGTTTGGACACATCAAGTCCGAGTGCCCAAAACTCAAGAGCAAAGCACCAAAACACAAAAAACCACTCAACGCTACATGGGAAGAAGCATCCGAGGAAGAAGATGATGATCGCGTCCTCATGGCTAAACCGGTGGAATCGGAGATGGAGTCGGAATCGGAACATGAATCGAAAACCGAAGACGAGTCGGACTGCGAAGCACTATTCAAGACAAGCCACGGATACACATCCAGTTCAAAAGATACACTCAAGGTAAGTCGATCCCTCATTAGTACACTTTATAGTGTAATTAAGTTTCTAACTAGGAAATTAGTTAAGTCCGAGTCCAAAGTCGAGACCCTGGTCGAGGAAGTTAAACTCCTCAAACACGAGGTCTCCCTAACCTCTTCGACTAGTCGAGTTCAAGAGGAGAACTCAACTCGGGTTAAAAAGCTCGTAGTTGAGAACTCACTCTTGAAGAGTCAAGTCGAAGATCTTAGGAACACGTTGGAAAGGTTTACTTTGGGATCCAAAGGACTTGACCTCCTACTTGGATCGCAAAGGGCCGTGTACAACAAGGCCGGACTAGGGTTTAGCTCAAATACGACCAACAAGTCGTATATGTCAATTGTGAGTCGACATAAAAAACGTGTCCAAGCATGGGTCCCTAAGACCGCCTTGATTTCAAACTTGGGATCGAACCAGTACTGGATTCCCAAGGACCAAATCCACTATGTGGAAAGACCGAACCGATTCAACGGTCCAGAGGAAGCCAGTACAAAACTTGTTTGTATTTTAACTTAGAAATTGCATGCTTAGGTTCTTTATTTTGATTTTTCTTTTTAAAATGGCTAGATAGAACTATAACTCGTCAATACTTGATAACATAGTACCAGGACGCGACGAGATGATAGTACGCTAGGAAAGAGGAGTCTTGTGTATTCGGGCTAGATAAGACGTATCTAGTTCGGTGCATTTGACCGAGCGGGACTAGCTGAAGCTACCTCGCTGTATCCTAGACTAGTTAGACCAGGAAGTGATTTTAGGTGAGTCAAGTCTCTATTTTCTTGAAAATGACTTTATCTAAGGAAGTGGTCATTGTTCCGATCAAAGAAGGCTTCTGTGCCTCGCTACGACTTGGAAGTCATGATCTTGAAAAGGTGACTTGATGAGCCTAAAGTCAAATCCGAATCTAACGCAAGGTTGACAAGTGTTCAAATCATTAAATTTAAATCAAGTAAAATTGGAAGTCATCTCACAAGAACATATAGGGTTAACATGTTTGATCATGTAGACATGGGTGAGATGATTTAGGTTAATAATCTTCAACCAATCTTTAATAAATTCAATATCCGATCTAACTACCTTGCATGTAGGATCAATGGATGTTGGACAGTAGTTGCTCCCGACACATGACCGGGGATTAACTCAAGTTTTCGAAGCTTCGATTCAAACAACAAGGATCGATAGTCTTCGGAAACAACGACAAGCTCAAAATCAACGGATTAGGTGATATTGAGCTCAACTCTAACTTTATTATTCAAAATGTCTTATTGGTAGAAAATTTTCAATATAATTTACTTAGTGTAAGTTAATTGTGTGATAATAACTATAAGGTCATATTTTTAGAAAATGAATGCGTAATTAATACAAATGAAACTTCTAAAAATCCTTAAGGGAACTAGAAATAACAATATTTACACTATTAATTTAACTAACTCCTCAACCAAGTGTCTTATGACACGACAAGAGGAATTATGGTTGTGGCACCGACGACTCGATCACTCACACCCAAGACTCATCCACAAGATGAGTCAGAGTGACTTAGTCAGAGGTTTGCCTAACCTCAATAACTTGAATAATAAAATATGTAATGCTTGTCAACAAGGTAAACAATCTAGGACACAACATCAACTAACTAATCAAGAACGTACCAAAAGTGTTCTTGAGCTCCTACACATGGATCTATTTGATTCACACGGAGCTAAGTCACTTAATGGGAGTAAATTCTGCTTAGTTATAATTGATGACTATTCTAGATTTACTTGGGTTAGGTTCATCAAACACAAAAGTGATACCCTAGATCAATTAATCAATCTATTTAAACTAATAGAAAATCAACAAAACCTTAAAATCAAAAGACTTAGGACTGATCATGGTGGTGAATTCGAGAACCACAGGTTTACAAAATTCTGTAACCTAAATGGATACCACCATGAGTTCTCTTGCCCTAGAACCCCACAACAGAATGGCCTAGTAGAACGTAAAAATAGAACCCTACAAGAAGCAGTTAGGACAATGTTAAATGAGTATAACCTATCCGATAGGTTTTGGGCAGAAGCCGTAAGTACGACATGCTATGTCCAAAATAAGATCCTTATGGTAAAGAGGCACCTTAAGACCTCATACGAGATTTATCACGATAAAATACCTAACATCAAGTACTTTAGGGTATTTGGGTGTAAGGTACATATCCTAAACACTAAGGATTACCTAGGAAAATTTACATCCAAAACCTCGACCGGAATCTTTCTATGATACTCGACTACAAGTAGAGCTTATAAAGTATATAACCATGACACCCTTAGAGTCAAGGAGACTATCAATGTAGTGTTTGATGAAGGACACGAACCTACAAAACCCCCAACAACCCCAATTAGCGAGCCGATTCATACCAGACTCAACTCCGATCCGGAGATCAAGTCTAGTATTAATTCTAACCTAAGTTAACCAAGTCAGTCTATCGACCAAGTGGTAGATGACTCTAACCAAACTAGGACTCAAACGAGTCATCCTATTGATCAAGTGGTAGATGACCCAAATCCAAACTAATCTAGGACTCAAACGAATCATCCTATCGACCAAGTGATAGGTGATCCAAGTCTAGGAGTTCGAACTAGAGCCTCATGCAGAAACCTTAGTCAAATCTCCTTGATTTCCAAAATTGAACCCAAAACTATTGACCAAGCTCTTCTTGATCTCGATTGGATTATTGCAATGCAAGAAGGGCTGACTCAATTCACTAGGAACGAAGTATGGGAATTAGTACCACCACCTAAAGATAAAATAATCATTGGAACAAGGTGGGTGTTTAGGAATAAACTTGATGATAAAGGTGAAGTAGTTAGAAATAAAGCTAGATTAGTCGCTAAAGGGTTTAGTCAAGTCGAAGGTTTAGATTACGACAAGACCTATGCCCCAGTAGCTAGATTAGAGTCCATTCGAATGTTATTAGTATATGCTGCACATCGAGGATTTAAGTTATTTCAAATGGATGTAAAGTCAGCATTCTTGAATGGATACATTAAAGAAGAGGTTTATGTTAGTCAACCCTCCGGTTTCGAAAGCCTAGATAAACCCGATCATGTCCTTAGGTTAAAGAAAGCTCTCTATGGACTTAAACAAGCTCCTCGAGCTTGGTACGAGAGACTTTCGGTTTATCTTAAGTCCAAAGGATTTAACCAAGGTGTAGTTGACCCAACCCTTTTCATAAAAACCTTAGGTAAAGACATATTCATAGCTCAAATCTACGTAGATGATATTATTTTCAGAACCACCAACTCGATCCTACTGAATGAGTTCATTTCACTTATGGAAAGTGAATTTGAAATGAATTTAGTAGGAGAGTTGAGTTTCTTCTTAGGTCTACAAATTAAACAAACTAAAGATGAAATATACCTACATCAACGCAAATATACTAGGGAATTAATTAAACGCTTTGGAATGCAAGACGCTAAAATTATTAATACCCCAATGACAACGAATGTAAATATAAAAGAAGATGTAATCGGAAATTCAATTGATTTAAAATACTATAGGAGCGTAATAGGGAGTCTCCTTTACTTAACTGCAAGCCGACCTGATATCTTATTTGCAGTAAGTATGTGCGCAAGGTTCCAAACCTGTGCCAAAGAGTCTCACCTAACTCTAGTTAAGCGTATCCTTAGATATCTAAAGGGTACACTTAATATCGGTATTTGGTACTCTAGATCAATTAATCAATCTATTTAAACTAATAGAAAATCAACAAAACCTTAAAATCAAAAGACTTAGGACTGATCATGGTGGTGAATTCAAGAACTACAGGTTTACAGAATTCTGTAACCTAAATCGATACCACTATGAGTTCTCTTGCCCTAGAACCCCACAACAGAATGGCCTAGTAGAACGTAAAAATAGAACCCTACAAGAAGCAGCTAGGACAATGTTAAATGAGTATAACCTATCCGATAGATTTTGGGCGGAAGCCGTAAGTACGACATGTTATGTCCAAAATAGGATCCTTATGGTAAAGAGGCACCTTAAGACCTCATACAAGATTTATCATGATAAAATACCTAACATCAAGTACTTTAGGGTATTTGGGTGTAAGGTACATATCCTAAACACTAAGGATTACCTAGAGAAATTTACATCCAAAACCTCGATCGGAATCTTTCTAGGATACTCGACTACAAGTAGAGCTTATAGAGTATATAACCATGACACCCTTAGAGTCAAGGAGACTATCAATGTAGTGTTTGATGAAGGACACGAACCTACAAAACCCCCGACAACCCCAATTAGCGAGCCGATTCATACCAGACTCAACTCCTATCCGGAGATCAAGTCTAGTATTAATTCTAACCTAAGTCAACCAAGTCAGTCTATCGACCAAGTGGTAGATGACTCTAACCAAACTAGGACTCAAACGAGTCATCCTATTGATCAAGTGGTAGATGACCCAAATCCAAACTAATCTAGGACTCAAACGAATCATCCTATCGACCAAGTGATAGGTGATCCAAGTCTAGGAGTTCGAACTAGAGCCTCATACAGAAACCTTAGTCAAATCTCCTTGATTTCCAAAATTGAACCCAAAACTATTGACCAAGCTCTTCTTGATCTCGATTGGATTATTGCAATGAAAGAAGAGCTGGCTCAATTCACTAGGAATGAAGTATGGGAATTAGTACCACCACCTAAAGATAAAATAATCATTGGAACAAGGTGGGTGTTTAGGAATAAACTTGATGATAAAGGTGAAGTAGTTAGAAATAAAGCTAGATTAGTCGCTAAAGGGTTTAGTCAAGTCGAAGGTTTAGATTACGACGAGACCTATGCCCCAGTAGCTAGATTAGAGTCCATTCGAATGTTATTAGCATATGCTGCACATCGAGGATTTAAGTTGTTTCAAATGGATGTAAAGTTAGCATTCTTGAATGGATACATTAAAGAAGAGGTTTATGTTAGTCAACCCTCCGGTTTCGAAAGCCTAGATAAACCCGATCATGTCCTTAGGTTAAAGAAAGCTCTCTATGGACTTAAACAAGCTCCTCGAGCTTGGTACGAGAGACTTTCGGCTTATCTTAAGTCCAAAGGATTTAACCAAGGTGTAGTTGACCCAACCCTTTTCGTAAAAACCTTAGGTAAAGACATATTCATAGCTCAAATCTACGTAGATGATATTATTTTCAGAACCACCAACTCGATCCTACTGAATGAGTTCATTTCACTTATGGAAAGTGAATTTGAAATGAATTTAGTAGGAGAGTTGAGTTTCTTCTTAGGTCTACAAATTAAACAAACTAAAGATGAAATATACCTACATCAACGCAAATATACTAGGGAATTAATTAAACGCTTTGGAATGCAAGATGCTAAAATTATTAATACCCCAATGACAACGAATGTAAATATAAAAGAAGATGTAATCGGAAATTCAATTGATTTAAAATACTATAGGAGCGTAATAGGGAGTCTCCTTTACTTAACTGCAAGCCGACCTGATATCTTATTTGCAGTAAGTATGTGCGCAAGGTTCCAAACCTGTGCCAAAGAGTCTCACCTAACTCTAGTCAAGCGTATCCTTAGATATCTAAAGGGTACACTTAATATCGGTATTTGGTACCCTAGATCTACCGAGTTCGAACTAACCGGCTACTCCGATTCAGACTATGCCGGTAGTAAGCTCGATATAAAGAGTATGAGTGGTTGTTGTCAACTTCTCGGCTCGAGTCTAGTGAGTTGGTGCAGTAGGAAGCAACACTGTGTTGTCTTATCTACCACCGAAGCCGAATACATCGCGATGGGTGAGTGTGTTACTTAGCTTCTTTGGATGAAGCACACTCTCCGAGACTTTAAGTTAGATTTTACAAACACTAAACTCCACATATATAACATTAGCTCAATTAACCTAACTAAGAATCCGATATGTCACTCTAGGACCAAACATATAGAGGTCAAACACCATTTCATTCGAGAACATATGACCAACGGAGCCATACACCTCGAATACATCGAATCGAAGTCCAACTTGGCAGACCTATTTACTAAACCCCTACCCGAAGCCGAATTCAGTCTATTAAGACGAAAATTGGGCATGTGCGTAGTAGAATAGGAACTTGCAAATTATATTTACTTACTACTATTTCTTACTTTTCATTTTTATGGAACTAGCATAGGACATACCTTAGATACCATGCACCTATAGATTTAAGGAGCCAATACATCTCACAACATATAGGACTAATGTGTTTGTGTATTTAGCCACGTAGATGGGCGTGAGATGTTAGGACCTCACTCCTAGTTCCAGATGTAGAGCTAGTACATCGCCTTGAACCACGGAGTATAATCATACATATTAACCGATTATGACCAGGACTGGTTGATCTTTCATATCAATAAGCCAAATATGAGTCGAACATTTTATAGATGAGCTTATTTTTAGTATATTATTTTCAAAATAATATGGAACATGCTTGGACTTTAAATTTAATATTTATTTTTATTTTCCACACACCCTCACTCTTTTCGATATATGACAAAAGGGGGAGAAAAAGGCAAAGGCCAAAGTTAAGTTAAGGGATCAAAATTTTTAAAAGACCAAAGTTTTTTAAAAAATATTTTTACATGACCAAAAGTTAAGTAAATGTTTACTTAACTTTAAATAAATTTTTAAAAGGCCAAAGTTTTTGAAAATTTATTTTTACATGACCAAAAGTTAATTAAATGTTTACTTAAACTTTAAGTTTTGAAAATTTACTTAACTTGTTAACAAAAAGGAAGTAAAGGCCAAGTTAAGAGAATTCTTAACTTAAACTTATTTTTAAACACTATGGCCAAACTCCTAATGTTTTACTTAAGAAAGGGGGAGAAAGGGCTAAGTTAAGAAGTCCTCTTAACTTAAGTGTTTTACTAAGGCCAACTTTAAGTAATGTTAATTACTTAAACTCTTCCTAAATAGCAACCATCTAGGGGGAGGATTAAGGTCTTCTTTCAAAGACTCACCCTCGGTCAAGGGGGAGGTTTCCTCAAGGGGGAGTACTTGAAGAAAATCCTTACTACTCCTACTAATCTTTATTATTCTTGTGTCTCATGAATATTTTAATTCTTCATGCATCTTCTTAACTTTGTATGTGGGTTTGCCATAGATCGAAAAGGGGGAGATTGTTGGTGCAGTAGGCACTTAAGTCGAACCTGAGTCTTGATTATAGCAAACGATACAAAGTTAAGCTTATATTGTTATCTCACGAGCTAAATCGAGTGTGCAAAAAAGTGCCAACGCTGGAGTTGAAGGCTAGCGACACACGGAGGAAGCCGCGGTGGTCGGGTGATACTCGAGTGACTTCGGAGGGAGCCGAAGGAATCAAGTGGAAGACCGGAAGCGAAAGCGATACAGTAAGTATCGAGGTAAGCTCGTGTGTCTGCGAGAGTAAGCGAGGTCGTATCCTCTTTACGGGGATGATCTTAAGCGTAGATCTGACCAAAGACATCCTATAGGTGGTCTAGGTTGAGATCGGATGGTCGGAGGTCATCGAAATAATATTTTTGTTAAGCTAACTTTGCCTTGCAGCTAGCATCGATCATTGTCACTTGGAGGACTCATTGTCATCCATCGATCACGACTGCCTATCATTCTCTTCGATCTTGCCATCATGATCGATGATGGCCATCAGTCGACTGATGGTTAATGATCAGCCTCGAGGAGTTAAGCTTTATCATCATTTTTCAAGAAGTCTTGTGTCCAATTCCTATTGGTTGAAGATCCTCTCGAAAAGGGGCTCAAGGGCTATAAAAGGAGGGTCTCTCCTAGGGGTTTTCATCAACTCTAAGTGCTCAAAAGCCTCTGCAACTCTGCAATTCTCCGACGACTCTACGACAAAGTGCTGTCAACAACCCTAGCTTAGTTTCTATTATTTAGTTGTTGGTATTTTACTTTGTCGTCTCTTTAATATTACAAATTCCTTTTATTAATCGAGGTTTTCTATCGTTGCACTTTAGAAGAGAGGGTTTGTCTCTCTATCTTTTCTTTCGAAGGTTTTTTTTTGTAATCGTCAAACTCCTACCTTCAATGAGGAGGAGTGTTTTTAGTGAATTGCCCTCCGTTCGTGATCAAGGATCACTAGGGCCTTGGAGTAGTAGCCGAAGGCTACGAACCAAGTAAAAAATCTATTTTTCTCTTTTAGTTTTCATTTATCTTTCCGCTGCGTATAATTGTCTTGAAACGAATTCGAACGAAAGAAAAGGTTTATCGCTATTCACCCCTCTCTAGCGATCCGCTTCGATCCAACACTGGCGACGACCGAAAATGACAATCGACGGCGACCGATGAGTGTAAGTGGCGGTGGTTGACGGTCGACGGTCAACCATCGATCGTCGACTGTCGGCCCTCATGAGCAATCGACTAAGATTTTGATTATATTAATAATTTATGTATAACCAGATTGGTATTTGATAAATTGTTAGGAGTATTTTTTTCTCAAAAGATAAAAACCAGAGGGTAATTTTGAAAAAAAAAATTGTTAATATTGAAATCATAGAAAACCTTAGGTAGCGTTTGGTATAGAGAAAATTTTTCATTTTCTATTTTCTATTTTCCTTTTCTAGAAAATAGAAAATGATTTTTTAGTGTTTTCTAATTTTTCAGAAAATACTTTTTTTATTTTTTGGAAAACGAAAATGAAAAAAGAAAATGATTTTCTGGAGTTTTTTAGTTTTCCAGAAAACGCTCCTTTATTTTTTAGAAAACGGAGATGAAAAACGCCAACTAAACGTATTTTCTCATTTTCTCAGAAAATGAAAATAGAAAATGAAAAATACTTTTTAAAGATTTTTTTCATTTAGGAGTACATATCTCCATTTGCTAATGTATCATATATTTATCATGACTTGATAATCATTTAAATTCTGAATCAAATAAAATTTTAATTGATAACTTTGAATAGATAATTAAGATTATCAATAAATATCCTGAACCAAACATATCATATGATAATTTTGACAGTGATATTATTACGGATATAAGAACTCAATCTCTCCTTAAAAAAAATATGGAACCGCCACATTAGCGGCCCCCTCCGGCTGCCCCTACCGGTGGAGGAGGTAAATCAGGACACAGGTGGCAAGTGCAAAGGAGAGGGTCCGTCGATGGCCCAGAGTCATGACCTCCCCGGGAATTGACCCCTAAAGATTCGGTGAAAGATACATATAAAAAACGATCGCAGTTAAATTGTTGAGACATTAAATTCTCATCAATGTTTACATTACTTAAGTCAACATTCTCATTTCATTTTGTCCGCACTTGCTTACACAGGTGTTTCACTCTAAGCATTTTGACATCGCACAGGTTTGATAGATCGCTTAGTCACGTTCATCTTCAACACACTCACATTGATTAATTAAGAGCACACTTATCGCATAGTCTCCAACACTTCGTGCCTCCACTGCTTTGTTTAAGGTTAAAATTCATGCGTTTCCGTTTTTATAACCAGAAATTCTTTCTTTATTTTCATTTATTCTTTGGGATGATCAATATCCCACGATGGAGGAGCTTCAATCATTAAATGAGATTAGGGAGGTTGTTGGTATTAATGTATCTGTTTATACAAATTTAAATATCAAAAAAGAAAAAATCGTAGACTATAAATAAAGCTTACAGTAATCATCAGAATCTTCACGCTTCTTGGAACCTGTAAGAAAGACGATATCTGCTCGCCGTCTAAGGATCAATCACGTCAGAAGAATCCTACTCCTCCACGAGTCAAATTCCACCCGCTCCTTAGCGTTCTCGGAATTCATTGTTCACTCCGATAGCCTGACGGTGTTTCGCACTTCTTTCACTCCGACAACACTTTCGCCTCTAAGCACTCAACTCTTGCACTTGGCATTACCCTCATCTTGGACACACACCTCCTTTTAAAGGGGATGCTCATGTCTTTGCAAAGACTACTACCGCGAAGGGCCGTGCACGCCGTCTGCAATGCGATGAGCACGCAACAATTAAGAAACTGCTTTCATCTCTCACTCGTCCAAGTTATGCCGCATAGACAAATGGTCACATAGACCAATAAGAGATATTTAGTTACATAAACTAAATAGAGTCGGAGTCAATAGTCCCAAATGACTAATAGAAATATCCAGTCACATAGACCAGAATAGAGTCGGAGACCATAGTCTCAGAAGACTAATAGAATAGATATTAATACTCACAAAGACCATTAGAACAACAAATTCATACATAGAAAAATGGTTCGTGCGATAGTAAGCACACTGAGCAATCTAATGCTAAAAAAGTTGTTACACTTTACATAGCTGCTCATAGAGTGATCTATGCTAAAAAAAGTTGTTACACCTAACTTAGCTGCTCTTTAAATGGTATATAACTATTCTCTGAATGACACATAGTCATTGACCTAATGGCCCATAGCCATCCTCCAAGTGGCATACAACCGTTTTTCAGGTAGTACAGAATCATTCTCCTGGTGGTACATAATCGTTTTCCTGGATATGATGTCTTTCTATTTACCCAAATTAAATAATCTCTATTTACATCAATATGAACATCTTTAATTCCTTATAATGACCATCAAGTCAAGAGCATGTTTCATATTCTCAATATTCACAATCACTTCCATACACAACAGAAATGGGTCGACCAGTGAATAATTCTCAAAAGATGTAAATCTATTTAATCTTCCTTTTTAGCGTGAATCTATTCATTTTAATCAGTCACTTTCCTAGTCATGTTCCATAGACCGAATCATTCATAGTCAATAGATTTATATGCTAAAATAGCAGATCCTGATTAAAACTTCAAGCAGACACCTAAAAAGTCACAGAGGCAAATGCTGAGATGAATATATAATCTCAAAGGGCTCACATAGTAGAGAAGCAGGAATCCATTCTCCTACTACCCTTCTTGTCGCCTTAGCACATGTGGCATGAATCACATGCTACGATATTATTCTCTTTACCAACAAAGAGCGCATGTTTTTCTAAATATCGTACAGATTTTGATCCAGACATTTCAAATGTCTAATCCTGAATTCAACATATGAATTCTAATCTGGCTCATAAACAGGTATAGTAAATGGTGGAAATATTTACTTCGATCACTTTTCTTAAATGATCTTATCTTGATACACATATCAAAATGACCCCCCAGCTTATAAGTATGTATCTTTATACATATAGCTTCCAAAGCTATCCTATAAGTAATGGTCTTACCCCTATTTGTACATAACAAACAAAGATGATTGTCCATGTGAGAGGACCAATGAATACCTGTCAACATGCTCACCGAGATCTTATCAGAATGTAACATCACATACGCTAAATAAATTATGGCTAGCATTTCAAATAATCAAATTACAATATCTGATTGTCATTACAAAGATCGTTACATTCTATGAAGTCCCATAAACTTTACATGCTCATTAAATGGTTCTCTAGTCATCGGCTTAGTAAAAAGATCTGCAAGCATAGCTTGTGTAGGGATATACTCAAGAATCATCTTCTTCTTAGCAACAATATCCTTGATAAAGTTATAGCAACTTGACTGTCATAGTAGACAGTCACTGGACTCTCACTGTCTTCAACAATCTTCAGATATTTCAGGAACCTCCTTAATCAGACTGCTTCTTGTACAACTACTGAACATGCCACATATTCAGCTTCTATAGTTGATAAAGCCACACAGGCTTGTTTCTTGCTGTTCCAGGAGATGGCGCCACCATTCAACAAGAACGCATAGCATGATGTGGATTTTCTATCATCCAGGTCCCCGCCCAATTTGCATTTGAATAGCCCTTTAGACTCATATCTGATCCTTGATAACAGAAACTATAATCTGTTGTCGCTTTCAGATATTTGAATATCCTTTTCACTGCCTTCCAGTGTCTCGGTCCTGGGTTTGACTGGAATCGGCTGACTAAGCCAACAATATAGCTGATATCGGGACGAGTACACAATATAGTGTACATCAAACTACCAATAGCACTGACATATGATTTTTTATTCATCTCGGTTATTTCTTCAGGAGTTTTGGGACTTATACTCTTGCTCAGAACAGTACCTTTCACAATAAGTGTCTGTTTACTATTGCAATCAGACATACTGAAATATTGTAACATCTTATTTGTATAAGACTCTTGAGACAAACCCAAAAGTCTCTTAGATCGATCCCTGATGATCTTTACTCCTAAGATGTATTCAGCTTCTCCCATATCTATTGTGTCAAATTGTGTTGAAAGCTACTTTTTGACTTCTATCACAAAACCTATGTTATTTCCTGTTATCAACATATCATCAACATATAATGATAAAATGACATACTTTTCTTTGTCCTTCTTCAGGAAAACGTAATGATCCTCATTGATCATTTTGAAACCATAAGATAAAATCACTTCATTAAATCTTATGTTCCACTATCTTGATGTTTGCTTTAGCCCATATATAGATTTCTTCAATCTACATACTTTATTTTCTTGGCCTTCAACAATGAAACCTTCTGGTTGAACCATGTAGATTTCTTCATCAAGCTCACCGTTAAGGAAAACGATTTTTACATCCATCTGATGTAACTCCAAGTCATAATGAGCCACTAAAGCCAAAATAACTCGGATTGACATAAACTTTACTACGGAAGAAAATGTCTGCTCAAAATCTATACTCTCCAATTGGGTAAATCCTTTTGCAACCAAACGAACTTTGTATCGGTTAATCGATCCATCTAATTTCCTCTTTATTTTGAGAATCCATTTATTCCCAATAGCCCTTCGGCCAAAAGGAAGATCGACTAACTCCAAAACATGATTCTTAATCATTGACTCCATTTCTTCAACTATTGTATCTCTCCACTTTTCTCTAACTCTGGAGCCAAAAGCTTCCTTAACTGATTGAGGTTTTTCATTGTCAACAGGGAGTGTCATCATTGTCTCATTCTCAATATCAAACCTTTTCTTAGGTTTGATCTAATGAACACTTTTTTGTAATTTGGGCTCATGAGAAGTCACCCCGTGACTAGGCAAAATACTCTCACTGTGTTGACTAGTTCTAGGTATCCCACTAGATACATGTCTAGTTGACAATGACTCATCCTCCTCAAATAGAGGAACTGTCTTATCAACTTCACCTCTAGTTGGGAACTCTATTTCGAGAAAAGTAGCATCTCTCGAATCCAATTCAGAGATTATTCCATCTTGTTGCTCACCTATGAAAACATAATCTTTGGAGGTATCAGAATATCTTATAAAGATACATTTCTTACCTCTAGGTCCAGTTTTCCATACTTGTGAGAACTATTATAAACAAAGGCAGCTGACCCCCAGGGTCTCAAATTGCTCAAATCTGGTTTTCTGCTTGTCCAACGTTCATATGAGATAGATGGAACTAACTTTGAAGGCACTTTGTTAAGTATATAGGTTGTAACTAGTAATGCATCTCCCCAATAGGAGATCGGCAAATTAGCCTACGCCATCATAGACCTAACCATTTTTAGAAGAGTCCTATTTGTTCTTTTAGCAATCCTATTTTGCTGTGGAGTTCCAGGGATTGTCAGCTGTCCAATAATCCCCTTATCATTACATATTGTCTTGAACATATCAGATAAAAATTCTCTTCCACGGTCAGTGCATAAAGTCTTAACCTTATGTTCCATTTGATTCTCAATTTTGTTCATATAACGAATGCGTCAGATTTATGAGAAATCAAATACACATGACTGAAATGAGAGAAATCATCAATAAATGTAATGAAATAGAAAGATCCATGTCTAGCCTTCACATTCATTGGACCACAAATGTCCGAATGAATTAGTTCCAATGGTGACTCAACCCTAATAGCCTTACCAAATGGTTTCCTAGTTACTTTTCCAGCAAGACAACACTCACATACAAATAAGCTAATCTTAGCACGAGAACCCAAATAACACTTTTTAGCTAACCGATTCATGCGATCTTGTCCTATATGTCCTAATCTAGCATGTCAAACATCATCAGTTATTTTTGCATCACTAGTAAGAGCAATGTTCATAAAATAACTATCAATCGCACAATTGACATTTGGTTCCACATCAAGAACCATAAAATCATTTGTTAAAAAACCATATCCGATTGACACGGAGTTAATCTTAAGTTCAACACACCGACTATAAAAATTAATACAATACCCTAAATCAAGAAGACAAGTAACAGAAATAAGATTCCTTCGAATCTCAGGAGCATACAAGACATCATGTAGAAACAAAGTACTTCCACCCCGAAGGTTAAATTTGCATGTGTCGATTCCTTTGACTTCAACTCTTGCATTATTTTCTACATATATCCATTTGTTGTCAGCTGGTACCCAGTGGTACTCCACATATGTAACCCTCTCCCGAGCTACATGGTTGGTTGCTCATGAATCTATAATCTACAAATGATAAGAATCAACTAACAATACAGAACTAGCAACAAAATGCTCAAAAGACAGACTTGAAGTTACCTTTCTTGGCTCAGTGCACTCCCAAGTGTAGTAACCCTTTTTGTCACAATTAAAGTAAGTCATCTTGCTTTTAGGTTTATTTCCAGTCTTCTTGTTCTTCTTCTTCTTGATTGGGTCTGTCCTACTTACAGCTGCAACTTCTTTCTTCTTTCCCTTTCCCTTCTTAAACCATCTCTTTTTCTTGGATCCAGATGATCCAGCAGAACTGACAACCAAATAGGTTTGGTCAGAAATCCTTGCAGATTCTACTCTCTCTGCCTCCAGTTCAACATGACGTGAGACGTCAGTGAAAGTCTTAATACTCTCACTGTGAGTTAAGGTCTACTTCATGGTTTTCCAAGAATCCGGAAGGGAACGAATAACTGTGTCACGCCCTAGGGGAGTCCCCGCCAGATGAAAATCCGATAATATCTCCCCTGTACGGGTGACAATACCAACCTTATATACAAGGCCTATACGACCACTATACTTCGGTCAACACGACCGGAATCCAAACAACACACGCAGGTAATAAGGCCTCAGGCCAACAATCAAAATAAATGGTAAACAGTCTACAATCACTAGACTTACCCCTTCTGCCATCTGGGCAGGAATACCCAACCAAAACCAATCGAAATAAAATCCGAATAAAGGTCCATAAGGACACCCAAAAATCCATGAGTACACAAATCCAACTTCAGTCCTAAACATATCTTCTAATCCAAATATCCAAAACCATAAAACAAATAATTATTAAACTTTCGTGATGAGGGGGTTTGACAGCTGGACTCTCCTGACAACTTCATCCTGAAATAGATAAAAAATAACGGGATAAGTTCAAAGAACTCAGCGAATATAGTTGATAAGCAAAGTAAGATATAGCTAACAATAAGAATCATGTCAGTACAGTCTCACATATAGGGTATGCAAGAAAGAAATACAAAAGAACTGTACTTACCTGAATCTCCTACCCTGATATAGGAGCATGTGCCATACTATAAGAGATAAAGTCATCACCATATACAAATATGAATCCTGTATGCATGGCAATCATATGCAACATCCAAGGCATCAATCAAAATGCAGCAAACACAATACAAATGCTATCCATGCAAAATGCATGTCGTGTGACGCCAGTCAGCCACCTCACACGCGATGGTGAAGCTGAGTGGGCAGGGCTATGACAACTATGCACTCTGCCATCACTGCTCCTGAGTGACCGAGTGGACAGGATGCTGTCGGAGTACACCTATCCTCCTGCCCCAAATAGAGTGGGGGAGCTAAGCTCTCATCTCCCGGTGTCATAGACCAGAGGAGGGATCCCTGCCCGCTACCACGCTGCCTCATTGCTACCCATGAGCAGACCAGCGGAGCCTGACAGAGCAACTGTACACACCCTCCTGATGTACCACTAACTCATGAGTGACAGCGTATGCAGGCCATGTAACTGGCTACGGGCTCAACTACAAAGGAACCCTGTCTAGCCAGCATGCAATCATGCAAGATGGTGCATGATACTAAAGCATGTAAATTCAACTAGTAATACCTATCCGAATGATATGCACAACCAATAAGTACATATCTATGATCCAAGTAAAACAGGAAAGATATAATCATTACCGATCAAATGCATGTATCAAGTAGGCACAAAAACATACTAGGCATATAAACATGAAAACTATTGTAAGTTATCCTAACTAGCATATCAACATGACTATATCTAAGAGATAAGTCAAAATACCCGCCTGATAAAATATCCGCAAAAGAACCAAATCGTCATGACCGTGAACCTGCCTCGTGACCGAAATCTGCATACAACATAACTATTGTTAAGCCCAAAATGCAATTCACTGACAAATCGAATACTTAATCAATTTCCTACATAACCAATTAACCCAACTCAACTTCCAATTTCACTAATTTATCTAACCCTTTCACAACCCTTACAACTCCCAATTACACCAATTTAGGAATCCAATCACCCTAATTGAAATCTCATCACAACCCAAAATAGATCCACCCCCAAATCGAGCCTAAATCTTGATTAGCTTTAGATCTAACATCATAATCATAACAAACACTAGACCAACTATATAATAGTGTACATCCAACCATCCAATATCAATCGAACAACACCAAAATCGTGCTTACCGACCCTAGGATCCCACCGGCAGCCAATCTTTCCCCTAAAATAGATCCCCAACTCAATTTACAGTGGCTCAAACATTGTTCACAGCCGACCTTGCACGACCACCTCCAACCCTAACCGCACGACACCCACAAGCCCCCGACATTCCTTAACATCCTATTCCTCTGAAGGAAATCCACCCAGAATCAACCAACAGCAGATAAAAGAAGTTAATTCGAGTTATACCTATGATGAGAGCCTCCCCCCCCCAACGGCTTGGATCGCCGGAACACCCAACGCCAACTCCGCTGCCCTTACTTCCCGCTGGAAACCCTGTTCACCGACACCATACCACTGCCCCAAATCGAATCCCTGTTCAACCCAAAGGAAACCACAGTAGGGATTTCAATCCCGTCTATGATCGAGGAAAAGAGCAGCCCTTACCTTGCTCCGGCGACCACTGGCCAGAAGGGCAACTCCCACACCAACGGCAGTCTCCACCTGACTGCCCTAATCCCACACGCAGAACCTCTAGCTCCGGCGAAGATTGTGGCCCTAGGTCATAACAAGGTGCAGTCGCCACCGACGCCACCTCCCAGCTTGCGCGCTCACCGTCGACTCCCCTGTGCACACCGTCAAGGTCGCTCGCCGTTTCTTGCCGCGAGGAAGAAGGAACGGGAGCAGAAGAGGGAAGGTTAGGCACGGCGGAGAGGAAAAGAGGCAGGGGTGCTCGCGAAAAAAGTCGGCGGTGTTGGCTGCTTGGCGACACCGTCGCAAGCAGGAGCAGCCGGTGCACGATGCGGTGCGGGATCGAGAGCGGGAGGAGACGAGCGGTGGCGGAGATGAGACGAGGAGAAGGCCGCCTCGGCGTTGCGGTTGGCGCGTGAAAGAAACGAGGAAAGGGATGTGCGGCGGAAGAGAATCGTGAGAGAAGGGCTTGCGAGTGGAAAAGAAACGGCCATGTCATGCGGTGCGGCGTCGGAGAAATCGGGAAAAGAGGAAACGGGATCGAGAAAAATAATCGGGTTAACCTATAACCTAGGTTTATAATTTAGGTTAATTATCCCTATCAAATAGTTAAAATAGACTCTTTAAAAGTCTATTTTTTTTATCCCCGTAAATATCTCATACAAGTCCCATTTAATTCTAGAAAAATTCTGAAATTTTTTTAAAATTCTCCAAAAATCCCGAAATAATTTCCAGGATTACCTTTTCTAAATTTTTACCATTAAATTTATATTTTAAATTTTTTTCTATATTTAACATTCTCCCCCACTAATAAAAATTTGGTCCCCAAATTTCCTACTCAAATACATATTGAGTAAGAGATACCACAAGTACTGAAAATATATCTCACGTACCTTAAGTAAACAGGTGGGGTATTGAGCTTGAATCTTTTCCTCAAGCTCCCAAGTAGCCTCCTCATCAGTGTGGTGACTCCACCCGATCTTGACAAGTCGCACAATCTTGTTTCGCAATTGTCGTTCCTTGTGATCCAAAATTCGTACCGGAACCTCTGCATAAGTAGCATCAGGTTGAATGGAACCTGACACATCTGATAGAATATGTGTAGAGTCTGGCACATACTTCCTCAGCATGGACACATGAAACGCATCATGGATACCAGCCAAAGACTGTGGTAGCGCTAGTCGGTAAGCGACTGCTTCGATCCTCTCCAAAATCTCGAAAGGCCCAATGTACCTTGGAACTAACTTACCACGGAGCCCCTATCTCTTCACCCCTTTCGTGGGTGAGACTCGCAGGAATACATGGTCACCAATAGAGAACTCCAGAGGTCTCCGTCTCTGATCGACATAACTCTTCTGACGATCCTGCGCCTCCGCCATCCTTCGTCTGATAGTACGAACCAACTCTACCTCATGCTGAGCTCTCTCGGGTCCTAGTAACTGGGCCTCCCCAACCTCCTCCTAGAGGGTGGGTGTACAACACTGTCTACTATACAATGCTTCAAACGGTGCCATTTGAATAGCCGAATGATGACAGTTGTTGTAGGCGAATTCCACTAAGACAAGTGGTCCTCCCAGTTGTCCCCGAAATCTATAACACAGGACCTCAGCAAATCCTTTAATGTCTGAATGGTCCGCTCAGACTGTCCATCTATCTGCGGATGGAAAATAGTACTAAAACGAAGTTGCGTGCCTAAGGTCTGCTGTAGACTCTGTTAGAACCGGGACGTGAAAGGAGATCTCTATCTGATATAATGCTCAAAGGAACACCATGAAATCTGATGATCTCCCGACAATATAACTCTACCAAACGATCCAGAGAGTCGGTCTTCCAACTCGCTAAGAAGTGCGCGGACTTGGTTAGTCGGTCTACGACTACCCAAATCGCGTCATGACTTTGATGTGTCCTATGCAAACCCACCACAAAATCTATAATAATATGCTTCCACTTCCATTCCGGAATCGGAATTTCCTGAAGCATCTGTTCCTTAAACTAATGTAACTCCGGAAACCATTATCCTCCTCGGAGTCAGAGACGGTAGTCCATCTACCATCCAAAATCCACTCCACCACACACTCTGTAAGTGCATGGGAGTCTATCGCGACCAAACTTCTTTGTTACAACCGTTCGTGTTCCAGCTACTCTATAGTAGCTATCCAGTGGCTAGCCAAAACTCCATGAGCATTTCTTCCTCTCACCTCTTCAAAACAACTTAATAACTACTAAGTCCACGTCATATATATGACGACTTATCTCGCAGTCCTTTAACTGCCGTAAGCTTAGGTTACATCTTATTCAATAGCATCGGAATCGCTCCGATCCCGCTCCGATCCCCAAAATGATACATCCATATACACTACCCTTCCATCCACACTAGAATAATTAATCAACACTGGCGTAAAAGTCAACCATCGTCTGAGCTCTGAAACTAGTTTCATAAGCTGCAGACCAAGTAAATTCCATCACCTTCCTGGTCCAACCAGTCAGCGGTGTAGTACCACTAGAGCATCCTATCCATATCTATGGTAATAATCAAATCAATACCAGTAAACCACCATCTACGGTGGCCGAGTGCGCAACTCCAACGACCACAACTGATCCAATCATGTCCAAAATACACGACTTCCCAAATCCTTGGATGACTAAGTCGTCAATAAGTCTAATAAGATAATCATAAGCTCATACAATTCATACCAAGTATGAAATTGTCGTCGCTATACAACTGCATTCTCTTTACTCTAGGCTGATGATATAATAATCATTCCAACGACAATGATAATTGTATGACTCCATGTCACTACAATATCAACCCACTAGCCATAGATCAATCCTAGAGTATACACAGGTGTCCTATAGCTGATCTAAATAGATCCTCTATCCACAATGAAGGATATTCATTTCCTTCCACAACTACCATATTCTATCATCGACAATCGATGCCTAATCTCAAAGGTCCATCTCTCTTTTAACAAAAAAGTTCTGGATCTTCTCTAGACGAAATACTAGGACAGATAAATATCTCATCCAACACCTCCTATAATAAGGTAAAATGATCTTTCATCGTCTTGGCCAATGTAGGTATACACGCCTTATCCATAACAAAATCACTAACAATAGGGACTGATATTCTCTGAGGGTTTACTCCTTGTCCTTCAAATTGGTGGCTAGCAAGTCAAATCCCTAGTTTCCTAATTCGTCATCAGTCGGCACCTCTAAAGAGTTCGTACTTCTGAAATCATCGTCAAGTTCCGCAAGGTCACTACGTCCTCGACCTCGTCCCCGACCATGAGTAGGGGAAATTTCACTAAGTCAATACTCTTCCTAACCACTAAAGTACAGTAACCACTAAAGACAACACTTTTCCTATAGCTCAGAGATATCCTTCAGCTCGCCTAGTCCCAAAACCCGAGAACTCCCAAAAATCTAAGGAAAAGAAAATCCTCGAAACACAAAACCCACAAACCAAAACCGCAAACCAATAAAATTGTCACGTCCTGGGGGCATATCCGTCATCCAAATGACAGAGGAGCCCATAAGTGACAATATTCCGAAATCCATGGACCAGATCTGGTAAAAACCTCGAAATAATTATAGAAATATCAGTATTTAAATAACTGCATGCATGCACGAAAAAACATATATCAATTAAAGTAAAATAGTTTTATGACCCCAAATCAAATTGCGACAAAATCCAAAGTGCATAAACAAAATGCAACACCGATAAAGTAAATAAAGCGGCATTCCGACGATGCAGGGAGACAAGCATGACAAGGAACTCTCTAAGCAACACAAAGGTAGGTCAACAGGACACGTCCTCCATCAGTTAACCTAGAGGATAAGTGAGGAGGGGGTAAGTACAACCACTCAGTTGATGTATAGACAATAGTGCATACTCATAATGCACACAATGGAAGTCAAAGGAAACAACTAGAGTAACCCAACCCTCAGAGTACCAATATCAGTCTGCAACTAACCTGGTCAGCAGTATAACAAATATACTGTAACGGACACAACCACTGCAATCTACAAGCAATGCACATCCAGATACCACGACAAATCCTCGTGGCTCTCGAGGTAATACAAAGTGAACTATCTATGAGCTACCGCGAACAGAACTCGTGGGTCGACAATCAATATACCAAGCACTGTCTACGCGCAACTACATGCTACCACGAATGGGTCTCGTGGGCAGACATCATATATAGATATCTAATTATTGACTGCATACAACAACATACTACCACTAATGGGGCGCGTGAGCAGTCGATTTTCCTAGGTTGTTAAGCCTAGGGTTATCCAATACATCCAGCATAGAACGACTATCAAAATCGATAAAGTTCATCGATCTACAATTAAACCCATTGAGGTGGTCAAGCGAGAGTTTCAACACCTCTAATACTAAATGTTTACCATAGTCGGTAAAGAGCATCGACTTATAAATAAATACCTCGAGATGAAGTCTAGGGTTCCAACCCTTCTACTAATATTTCATTCCTGAGATCCGCTCCTACGGAATAACCTCATCTAAGTTATTCTATCTCTACTAATCTCCGTCATGGTATCCACCGCAAAAACACATAACCATATAAACATATAACACGCTGTCTAATAAATGACAGCATAGTCATACTAATGGAAATCAATGGCTGAAATTTTAATTAGGGTATAACTAAAGAGGTCATGCCAAAACAAAGTCAAGGCAATCCTAAATAAAGTATCAGATGTCTATATATATCCTAAACTACGTAAGCAATGTAATCATGTCATCATGCACTAGGATCTAGAGAGTCAAAGAACCTATATGTATACCTTCAACGAATTTATCTATCTCAGTCATATTATTCAACTAGTCTCATCCTAATACTAGTCCAATCCTAATACTAGTCCAAAAATTAAGAGGTAAATATCTACCAATGATATCTATTCATTTATATCACAATGATAACTAGTTACGTATAACAGTAATAGCAGTTAATAACCATATAACCAATACAAATATGCACTAAATCTAGAAATTTTTTTAGAATTTACCTGTTAACCGTTTGGAGATGTCCTGTCGCCGCCAAATCCCCAAATTGACCTCGTCAATAATACCTCGAATTTCCGAAACATAAAAATCATCGAAAATCCGTACAACTTCGAAAATACCCCAGTTAACCTGCCAAACGAGGCAAACTCCGAAAACCCAAAGACCCTAAGGAACTCGGAAACCTACGCTCTGATACCAATAAATTGTCATGCCCCATGGGAGTCCCCGTCAGACGAAAATTCAGTAGCATCTCCCCTGTACGGGTGACAATACCAACCTTATATACAAGGCCTACACGGCCACTATACTTCGGTCAACACGACCGGAATCCAAACAACACACGCAGGTAATAAGGCCTCAGGCCAACAATCAAAATAAATGGTAAACAGTCTATAATCACTAGACTTACCCCTTCTGTCATCTGGGTAGGAATACCCAACCAAAACCAATCAAAATAAAATCCGAATAAAGGTCCATAAGGACACCCAAAAATCCATGAGTACACAAATCCAACTTCAGTCCTAAACATATCTTCTAATCCAAATATCCAAAACCATAAAATGAATAATTATTAAACTTTCGCGATGAGGGGGGTTTGGCAGCTGGACTCTCCTGACAGCTTCATCTTGAAATAGATAAAAATTAACGGGATAAGTTCAAAGAACTCAGCGGATATAGTCGATATGCAAAGTAAGATATAGCTAACAATAAGAATCATGTCAGTACAGTCTCACATATAGGGTATGCAAGAAAGAAATACAAAAGAACTGTACTTACCTGAATCTCCTACCCTGATATAGAAGCATGTGTCATACTATAAGAGATAAAGTCATCACCATATACAAATATGAATCCTGTATGCATGACAATCATATGCAACATCCAAGGCATCAATAAAAATGTAGCAAACACAATACAAATGCTATCCATGAAAAATGCATGCCGTGAAAATGACATGGTCACCGCTGACGCCAGTTAGCCGCGTCACACGCGATGGTGAAGCCGAGTGGGTAGGGCTATGACAACTATGCACTCTGCCATCACTGCTCCTGAGTGACCGAGTGGACAGGATGTTGTCGGAGTACACCTATCCTCCTGCCCCAAACAGAGTGGGGGAGCTAAGCTCTCATCTCCTGGTGTCATAGACCAGAGGAGGGATTCCTGCTCGCTACCATGCTGCCTCATCGCTACCCATGAGCGGACCAGCGGAGCCTGACAGAGCAACTGTACACACCCTCATGATGTACCACTAACCCATAAGTGGCATCATGTGCATGCCATGTAACTGGCTACGGGCTCAACTACAAAGGAGCCCCGTCCAGCCAGCATGCAATCATGCAAGATGGTGCATGATACTAAAGCATGTAAATCCAACTAATAATACCTATCCGAATGATATGCACAACCAATAAGTACATATCTATGATCCAAGTAAAACAGGGAAGATATAATCATTACCGATCAAATGCATGTATCAAGTAGGCACAAAAACATACTAGGCATATAAACATGAAAACTATTGTAAGCTATCATAACTAGCATATCAACATGACTATATCTAAGAGATAAGTCAAAATACCCACCTGATAAAATGTCTGCAAAAGAACCAAATCATCACGACCGTGAACCTGCCTCGTGACCGAAACTTGCATACATCATAACTATTGTTAAGCCCAAAATGCAATTCACCGACAAATCGAATACTTAATCGATTTCCTACATAGCCAATTAACCCAACTCAACTTCCAATTTCACTAATTTATCTAACCCTTTCACAACCCTTACAACTCCCAATTACACCAATTTAGGGATCTAATCACCCTAATTGAAATCTCATCACAACCCAAAATAGATCCACCCCCAAATCGAGCCTAAATCTTGATTAGCATTAGATCTAACATCATAATCATAACAAACACTAGACCAACTATATAATAGTGTACATCCAACCATCCAATATCAACCGAACAACACCAAAATCATGCTTACCGACCCTAGGATCCCACCGACAGCCAATCTTTCCCCCAAAACAGATCCCCAACTCAATTTATAACGGCTCAAACATTGTTCACAGTCGACCTTGCACGACCACCTCCAACCCTAACCGCACGACACCCACAAGCCCTCGACAACCCTTAACATCCTATTCCTCTGAAGAAAATCCACCCCGAATCAACCAACAGCAGATAAAAGAAGTTAATTCGAGTTATACCTGTGATGAGAGCCTCCCCCAATGGCTTGGATCGTCGGAACACCCAACGCCAACTCTGCTGCCCTTACTTCCTGTTGGAAACCCTGTTCACCGGCACCATACCACTGCCCCAAACCGAATCTCTGTTCAACCCAAAGGAAACCACAGTAGGGATTTTAATCCCGTTCAAGATCGAGGAAAAGAGCAGCCCTTACCTTGCTCCGGCGACCACTGGCCAGAAGGGCAACTCCCACACCGAGGGCAGTCTCCACCTGACTGCCCTAATCCCACATGCAGTACCTCTAGCTCTGGCGAAGATCGTGGCCCTAGGTCATAACAAGGTGCAGCCACCACCGACGCCACCTCCCAGCTTGTGCGATCGCCGTCGACTCGCCTGTGGGCACCGTCAAGGTCGCTCGTCGTTGCTTGCCGCGAGGAAGAAGGAACGGGAGTGGAAGAGGGAAGGTTAGGCGCGGCGGAGAGGAAAAGGGGCAGGGGTGCTCGTGGAAAAAGTCGACGGTGTTGGCTGCTTGGCGACGCCATCGCAAGCAGAGCAGTCAGCGCACGATGCAGTGCGCGATCGAGAGTGGGAGGAGACGAGCGACGACGGAGATGAGGCGAGGAGAATGGCGCCTCGGCGTTACGGCTGGTGTGTGAAAGAAACGAGGGAAGGGATGTGCAACAGAAGAGAATCGTGAGAGAAGGGCTTGCGAGTGGAAAAGAAATAGCCATGTCGTGCGATGCGGCGCCGGAGAAATCGGGAAAAGAGGAAACGGGTTCGGGAAAAAAATAACTGGGTTAACCTATAACCTAGGTTTATAATTTAGGTTAATTATCCCTATCAAATAGTTAAAACAGACTCTTTAAAAGTCTGTTTTTTTATCCCCGTAAATATCTCATACAAGCCCCGTTTAATTCCAAAAAAATTCTGAAAAAATTCTAAAATTCTCTAAAAATCCCGAAATAATTCCCAGGATTACCTTTCCTAAATTTTGGCCATTAAATTTATAGATAATTTAGCAGGGTGTAGATGTTGGAGTACGGATGATAACCTGATTTGTAAATTGGGTAAAGGTTCATCCATGGGTAGGTAATGCCCTAAAGGTAGGATTTATTCCAATACTCGTATATTGCATACTTATTACCAACCATGTGTTGTGCAATGATTAAGTGAAGGGTGATTAGTGTGTCGCTATGGACCGGTGGTCCCAGCTTGATATGATTAGTCGAGTACGACTCTCTACAGGATAGAGAGTGCGTCGATCAGTTAAGTATGACTCTCTATTGGATAGAGAGTTATGATCAGTCGAGTACAACTCTCTACAGGATAGAGAGTGCGTCGATCAGTTGAATACGACTCTCTATTGGATAGGGAGTTATGATCAGTCGAGTAGGACTCTCTACAGGATAGAGAGTGCATCGATCAGTTGAGTACGACTCTCTATTGGAGAGAGTTATGATCAGTTGAGTACGGCTCGCTATAGGATAGAGAGTTCGTCGATCAGTTGAGTACGACTCTCTACAGGATAGAGAGTGTATTGATCAGATGGGTACGACTCTTTATTGAACAGAGAGTCTGTGATAGATGTCTGTACGTGTGATAGCACATTCATGTCATTTGCATACATTCTGACGACATAGTCTCCCTTAGGGTTGAGAGAGTCGTTAGTCATCTTGCCTCCCAGGTTACTCCTCGAGGAGTAACAGGTGTGAGGGCAGAGCATTTATTGTGCAGCACTCTACCACTATAGACGGTGGTAGTTGTAGTTGCGTGCAGTTGTTCTGAGTGTGTGGTACTCGACCACTCATTGGTAGTGTCAGTTGGAGTGGTCAGCAGCAGGGACCCCCGTTGTGTAGCGAGCTCTTTATGCTCATATGCTACTTGATCATACTGCCCACTCGGCAACTCTAGAGCGTTGGTTGGTGTTGAGTTGGGACAGTTGTCATGTCATGCCACCTAAGTTACACTGGGATCGTGGTAGCGAGTAGGGGTGAGCAGGCATGACCATGCATGCTGCATTGCCATATCTTATGGCACTTTGCATATTACCATATATATATACATATATGCATGTATATATATATAGGGATGGTTGTGATCAATATATATATAGATTTATCCATCCGTACTCCCAGGATTACCTACCCATGGATGAACCTGTATGGTCTCCTTCCTTTAGCCAACCAACAAGCAACAAGCCAATTGCTTGCAGTCGGCCAACAAGGAGAAGGGAGAAGAGATGATTGTCGGCCAAGAGCTTCAAGGGAGGACCCTAAGCCTTGGTTCCACCGGCCAAGGAGAAGGAGAAGAGCTGCTATGGATGTCGGCCAAGGTGAGGAAGGGGATGTATGGGCGTCGGCAAGCTTGAGGAAGAAGAAGATAAGGAAATAGTTTCCTTATTTGGTGCCGCCAACCCCTATTCTTCTTGCCGCCCAAAACCCTAGCCTCTCCCTTTGCCTCTTGCTTCTCAATTGCCCTTCATGCCAACCCTAAGGCCTCCTTTTATAGAGTTTAGGGATAAGCCTTGTTTTAATCTCCACCATTGGTTCTAGGGATTTAATCTCAACCGTCGGATCTAGAGATTTAATCTCAACCATCGGATCTAGAGATTTAATCTCTACCTTTAGATCTAGAGTTTTGTTTCTATCCATTGGATCTAAGCTTCATGAGGTATTAATAGGCTACAATAGGGACCATGAGGAGGAGTTGGATCTTGGCCACCTAATGGATCAAGCCCACATAAAGTCCGATCCATTAATGATAATCCAATCCACTAAAGGATTATCATTGATCTACCTCACCAACCCCCATAAGTTAATATGGGCTCCATATATTATTTGTACATTTTCTCCCCGTGTTTAAGATCTCGAATGTCTGTCGATTAATTAATTTACTGGCCATTAATTAATCAACATCTAACTCCATGAGTAGTACCACTCATCTTTATCATCATGCCGGACCAAGTCCACCTGCAGGGTTTACATGATGAACCTTATGAGCTCCTCAAGGGGACATCATTATCCTAATATATAGGATACAGTTTCCTCCTATAATCAATGACACACCATATAAATAATATCATTTTCCAACTTACCGAGCCTATCGATTTAATCTATAAATCTCGCCCATTGGTAAATCAAAGAAATGAATACTAAGTATATGTGCCCATTATTATATCGGGATTAAGAGTATGTACAATATAATATCTGAGGTCCGATTCGATTATGTAGTCAGCAATAAATCGAATCACCTCTAAGTCGGTCCTGCTCAATACACACAAAGTGTACTAGTGTGATTCTATGGTCAAGACAAACCAATACCAAATCACACTACAACCATTCCAATGGTTTGTCCAAAGTCATCTCGGTTGTGAGCCTATACTTATACTTTACAAGGAGCCGATAACATGATCTCCCGTGTGACACCACATACCATGTTATCTACAATTTATATATTAGACAATATGCATAACCATAAAAATATGCAAACAATGATCATGTGATTCTTATTTCAAAGTAAAGATGTTCATATAAAAGATAGACTTTTCAGTATACATCTCAACAATCCCCCACTTATACTAAAAGACTATGTTGTCCTCAAACTACCATACATCTGATCCCCATTCCCTCCACATGCCTATCAAAAGCTCTCGCCGGAAGGACCTTAGTGAAAGGATCTATCAGGTTATCCCCCAATGCAATCTTGGCCACAATAACTTCTCCTCTCTTTACGATTTCTCGTATCAAGTGGTACTTGCGCTCTATGTGTTTACTTGCCTTATGGGCTCATGGTTCCTTCGAGTTTGCAACTGCACCACTATTATCACAATAAATTGTGATAGTTCTGGGCAAACTAGGAATCACATCTAAGTCCATCAGGAAGTTCCTGAGCCACACAACTTCTTTGGCCGCCTCAGAGGCTGCCACATACTCAGCTTCCATGATGGAGTCCGCCACGCATTTCTGCTTGACACTCCTCCATACAATGACTCCACCTCCCAAAGTAAACACAAAACCTGAGGTAGACTTACTGTTATCCCTATCAGATTGGAAGTCGGAATCTGTGTAACCCACAGGGAGTAATTGGTCTGCCTGGTAAACCAACATATAATCCCTAGTCCTTCTCAGGTACTTCAATATATGCTTTACCGTAGTCCAATGTCCCTGTCCTGGATTACTCTGATATCTGCTGATCATGCCCATGGTAAAGCAGATATCTGGTCTCGTACATAGCATCGCATACATGAGGCTTCCTACCACCGAAGCATAAGGAACCGCCTTCATCTCCTCTATCTCCTCAGATGTTCTAGGACACATCTCCTTAGATAAAGGAACTCCGTGCCTGAAAGGTAGAAAATCTTTCTTGGAGTTTTGCATGCTAAAACGATCCATAATCGTGTCTATATATGAAGCTTGGGATAAACACAACATCCTTTTCCTGCGATCCCTTATAACCTTTATCCCAAGGATGTGTCCTACTTCTCCCAAGTTCTTCATATCAAACTGTTTGGACAACCATACCCTTACGTCCGATAACACCTTGATATTATTGCCAATCAACAAAATGTCATCTACGTATAGTACAAGAAATACCACTATGTTTCCGTCACATCTCTTGTATACACAAGACTCATCCGGACTTTGAATAAATCCATAAAACTGGATTACTTCATCAAATTGGATGTTCCAAGACCTCGAAGCTTGCTTTAATCCATAAATGGACCGATTAAGCTCACATACAAGATGCTCTTTACCCTTCGCAATGAATCCCTCTGGTTGTTTCATATAGATGTTTTCCTCAAGACTTCTATTAAGGAAAGCTATCTTGACATCCATCTATCACACCTCATAATCCATATGAGCTGCAATGCATAAGAGAATCCAGATAGACTTAAGCATGACTACCGGCGAAAAGGTCTCCTCATAATCGATACCCTCTTTCTGAGTATACCCCTTCGCAACAAGCCTCGCTTTGAAGGTCTCAACCTTCCCATCTATTCCTCTCTTTCTTTTGTAGATCCACTTGCATCCAATGGTTTTTACACCATCGGGTGATTCCACTAGCCCCCAGACCTGATTTGAATCCATAGATTCAATCTCAGTATTCATTGCACTTTGCCAAGATGCTGCATCTTTATCTTGGATTGCCTCGTCATATGTCCAGGGATCAGGTTCATGTTCGCCAGGGACCAAATCAAAAGATTCTCCCAAGAACATGAATCTATCATGCTGTCTCACAACCCTTTCACTGTGATGAGGTATCACCTGTGTATCCTCTGTGACACGCGGTGCAGTGACTTGTGGTATATCCTCTTATACCGGTGGTACTGAAGAAGTGACTTCCCCTTTTATTTCCTCCAGAACAATCTTACTCATGGGCTTGTGGTTCATCATATAGTCTTCCTTTAGAAATCTGACGTTCGTGCTAACGATCACCCTCTGATCTCTAGGACTATAAAACAAACCACCTTTCGTTCCTCTAAGATAGCCAACGAACATTCGTACTTCTGTACGAGGTTCCAACTTACCAGCATCCGCCTTCAGCACATGTGTTGGACTCCCCCATATCCGAATATGTCTTAGACTAAGCTTTCGCCCAGTCCACAATTCTGTGGGAGTAGAAGGCACTGATTTAGATGAGACCAAGTTCAGAATATACACTGCTATATCTAGAGCATATCCCCAGAACGAATCTGGCAACTTAGAATAACTCATCATCAATCTAACCATCTCCATAAGAGTCATATTCCTTCGCTCTACTACACCATTCTGCTGGGGTGTGCCAGGTGCAGACAATTGGGATTGAATCCCAGTCTCTGATAAGTAGTTCCTAAACTCTCGCAAGAGGTACTCACCACCACGATCAGATCGCAGTGCCTTGATACTTTTACCTTGATGTTTTTCCGCATCAGCCTTGAATTCTTTGAACTTGTCAAAGCATTCAGACTTGCGGCGCATCAAGTAAATGTATCCATATCTCGAATAATCGTCTATAAAAGAGACGAAATACTCAAAACCACCTCTAGCCTAGATAGACATAGGACCACACAAATCAGAATGAACCAATTCTAACACATCTTTGGCTCTATACCCCTTGGCCTTAAAAGGTCTCTTGGTCATTTTACCCTCCAAGCAAGATTCGTAGGTTGGGAAATCTTCCACCACTAATGAACCCAGAGGTCCATCAGCTATCAACCTTTGAATTCTGCTTATCTTAATATGACCAAGTCTAAGATGCCAAAGATATGTTTGGTTTATCTTCGAAGGTTCTTTTCTCTTATTGGAATTAGAAGATGAGTTATTAACTTAAATTTGCATCGTGTGAGCTTTTGGTTCAAGTGTGTACAAATTTCCTATCAATGCACCCGAACAGATAATGTCCCTATTCCTTTTTATAACAACTCTGTCATTAAAAGAAATAGAATATTCATCCAAAACAATTTAGAAACCGAAATTAAATTCTTTCTAAATAAAGGTACATAAAGGCAATTCTTAAGAACCAAAACTTTATTTTTCTCAAAAGATAAATGAACGTCTCCCACTGCAATAGCCGCCACCTTCGTGGCATCACCCAAGTACACGGTAATCTCCCCCTCAGCCAGTCGTCTGGTTTCTTGGAACCACTGCAAAGTATTACAGACATGATCAGTGGCTCCCGTATCTACACACCAGGTGCTGGTAGATAACACCGCTAAACATGTTTCAATGACTAGACCAAAAGATATACCTTTGTTCTATTTGCGGTTGGGGCAGTCCTTCTTCCAGTGTCCAGTCTGCTTATAAGTGAAGCACTTGCCTTTCAGCTTCTTCACTCCTCCCTAAGTTCCTCCCACCGCCTTTGCCTCAGTTTGTTTATTCTTCTTCTTGCCTTTCGGCTTAGAAGTAGAAACCTTTTGGGTCACCATGGCATGTGCCTGAGTACTCTGACGAAATAGCCCCTCTGCCGCCTGGAGTTCTGTCAGAAGCTCCGCCAACGAATACAACCTCTTGTTCATGTTGTAGTTCAGGAGAAACTGCTCAAAACTCCTAGGTAGAGACTGAAGAATGATATCGACCTGGGTTTTCCCATCGATCTCAGCTCCAAGGATCTCCAACTCATTCAAATGAGTCATCATCTTGAGAACATGATCCCTTACGGGTGTTCCCTCGATCATGGTGGTCGTCATCAAGTTTCTCATGGCTTCTTGCCTAGCAGCCCGATTCTGGTGTTCGAAAAGCTCTTTTAGATTGAGCATCATGTCATAAGCAGTGGGCATGACTTGATGCTGATGTTGTAGTACATTTGACATAGATGCCAAAATATAACACCGCGCCATCTCATCGGCCTTTATCCACTTCTTATAACTCTCTTTCTCCTTTTCCCTAGAATCTTCTGCAGGCTTAGGAGGGCACTCTTCGAGGAGTACATATTTATATTCCTCAGCAGTCAATACAATATCTAGATTCCTCTTCCAATCAATATAGTTGGGTCCAGTAAGTTTATTTTCTTTCAGTATTACAGCAAGTGGGTTGAAAGTCATTTTGAAAGAAAACCTAAGAATCACATAGATCAAAACATTAGATTTCAAAAAATTATTGATTCCTCAAGCAATAAAATTTTAAAATCAACCAACACCTCAAAACACCGAGAATATCGTATGCCACGATAGTGTGGACATATACGAATTCTACATTTGTAAGAGGAGGTTTTACCCATTAATTTTACTATCTTGTCGACCTAACTTTTTGACAAGTAAAATTAATAGTTGGTTCCTCTTTGGCCATACAAATAAAAGCAGTGACTCCGATGGGGAGGATACTTATATTTGTATCTAAGTGTTCATCATTACTCGGTACTAAGGTAATTATCTCGGGTTATGTGCCTTCCGATGGGGAAGTACACACACTCCTTGATAATTTCCTATAACCATATTTGACCTTGTGATCCGCAAACAAACTCATCTGATGGGGAGAAAGGCACTCAGAGCCGACTCACAAGTTTGTTTGCATCACTTGTCAAATCGTAATAGAGGCCGTGGGAATTTATAAAAATTTCCCTCTCCCACTTAGTAATTTGAAATTGAGGAATTTTCTAGCCAACGACATACATATCAAACAATAAGCAATAAATATGAAAAATAAAAATTTTCCAACTATTATGGCTTTTGTCTTCAATATGTCTCCCGTCGCATCACCATCTCGTCCGCTCCTCCTACGCTATGTACGAGTCATCCGGAGATCCGAGCCGAGACTAAAATCTATTTTAATTTACATCCATCGATCCTATACTCCACAAGGGAGTGTACATGAAATCTAGATCGAAAGTAAACTAAAATAAAAAGAGTGGCTAAACAATACCGTATCTAATTTACAAAAAATTAAATACTAACCTCGTCAACCCCGAGGATTCAATAAAATATACTATTACACACATACAATCACATACACACATATGACCATAATAGTCAGATCTTATGCCTGCAACCAAAGAGTTAGCCTACGCATATCCTACTATTATCTGGTACATATAATATATGAAAAATGCATAAGAGTAACCAAATCCTAAACACACAAAACTGGAAACCGTGGCTCTGATACCAATTGTTAGGAGTCCGTGAGGGGAAACTTCGCTTCCCACTTCAACTCGGTTGCTTGTTCATGGCGATCCTTTCTACGTCCCCGGATAAAAAAAATTTTATCCTTGACAAGAGGGATTGCCCAAGCAACCTTGTCATCGTCGTGCTATTCGATTAGAGTAGTCACTTGAACAAACTTGTTGTTCAAGCGACCAACCTCTATTCTACGAGTAGCCACGGAATAGACGATGTACGGATCGCCGGTTTTTGTGTTTATGTTCAGGGTCCAAGTATATTTAGCCACAAAATAGAATATATATCATGCATATAATTGAAAAGCAAATATAAACATGTAACAAATGAAAATAGAGAATCGATATACCTCTCGATCTTCTATTGTATGACCTTCCTCCTTTCGGACGTCATGTGAGCGATGATCTACCAAAAGTTGAAGCTCCTAGATCACCAATCTTCCTTCCTTGCTCGTCCCGAGCAAGAGAAAGAATAGAAACAAGACTTTTCTCCTTCCTTTAGCCAACCAACAAGCAACAAGCCAATTGCTTGCCGCCGGCCAACAAGGAGAAGGGAAAAGAGATGATTGCCGGCCAAGAGCTTCAAGGGAGGACCCTAAGCCTTGGTTCCACCGGCCAAGGAGAAGGAGAAGAGCTGCTATGGACGCCGACCAAGGTGAGGAAGGGGTTGTATGGGCGTCGGCAAGCTTGAGGAAGAAGAAGATAAGGAAATAGTTTCCTTATTTGGTGTCGCCAACCCCTATTCTTCTTGCCACCCAAAACCCTAGCCTCTCCCTTTGCCTCTTGCTTCTCAATTGCTCTTCACGCCAACCCTAAGGCCTCCTTTTATAGAGTTTAGGGATAAGCCTTGTTTTAATCTCCACCATTGGTTCTAGGGATTTAATCTCAACCGTCGGATCTAGAGATTTAATCTCAACCGTCGGATCTAGAGATTTAATCTCAACCGTCGGATCTAGAGATTTAATCTCTACCTTTGGATCTAGAGTTTTGTTTCTATCCATTGGATTTAAGCTTCATGAGGTATTAATAGACTACAATAGGGACCATGAGGAGGAGTTGGATCTTGACCACCCAATGGATCAAGCCCACATAAAGTCCGATCCATTAATTATAATCCAATCCACTAAAGAGTTATCATTGATCAACCTCACCAACCCCCATAAGTTAATATGAGCTCCATATATTATTTGTACATTTTCTCCCCGTGTTTAAGATCTCGAATGTCCGTCGATTAATTAATTTATTGGTCATTAATTAATCAACATCTAACTCCATGAGTAGTACCACTCATCCTTATCATCATGCCGGACCAAGTCCACCTGCGGGGTTTACATGATGAACCTTATGAGCTCCTCAAGGGGACATCATCATCCTAATATATAGGACACGGTTTCCTCCTATAATCAACGACACACCATATAAATAATATCATTTCCCAACTTACCGAGCCTATCGATTTAATCTATAAATCTCGCCCATTGGTAAATCAAAGAAATGAATACCAAGTATATGTGTCCATTATTATATCGGGATTAAGAGTATGTACAATATAATATCTGAGGTCCGATTCGATTATGTAGTCAGCAATAAATTGAATCACCTCTAAGTCGGTCCTGCTCAATACACACAAAGTGTACTAGTGTGATTCTATGGTCAAGACAAACCAATACCAAATCACACTACAACCATTCCAATGGTTTATCTAAAGTCATCTCGGTTGTGAGCCTATACTTATACTTTACAAGGAGTCGATAACATGATCTCCCGTGTGACACTACACACCATGTTATCTACAATGTAATGTATTAGACAATATGCATAACCATAAAAATATGCAAACAATGATCATATGATTCTTATTTCAAAATAAAGATGTTCATACAAAAGATAGACTTTTTAGTATACATCCCAACAAACATCTCCCTGAGATGTTAAACCATCGTGATATTCGGACACTTTTTGTAGCTTTTAAACTTGATCGTCAACTGTCGAAGCTTGCTTAGACTCATTCCACTGTATCTCTCCCTAAGGGCAACCCAGACTGCATGAGCCGAAGGATACGACTCATACTCAAATACTAGGTCATCAACCATTGAACTAATCAATATTCCCTTAATAGTGGAATCCTTTTTCTTCCATGCCTTATAGGCATCAAGGTCACGTCTATGCTGTGTAGCGGGACCATCAACAGGTTCTTTCATAACCTGATTTATAGCCTCCAGAACTTCTTGTTCCTCAAGAATATACTGTATCTTGAGGTGCCATATCTTGTAGTTTTCACCATTAAATTTTTCATCTTTATTCAGTTCAACTATGATGTTCTTTGTTGCCATAATCTATCATAAATAAATAACTTATTTAGATATTCAGTGTATTTATTAATGTATGTAATCTTTAAATAGACTTAATATAAATCTGATTTGGTTTACAAAATCAAGTGATAACTCCGTTATCACTCATCATCCGTATGTGCCAATCTGACTCACATTAATCTATTTTATTACATAGATCCGAACTAATGAACTTAATCATTATGCAAACATGATATTACACATTAAATGAACTTATCATTTAAAATTATACTCATAATGAAAAAAATCAAAGAGTAAATAAATATCATACATAATGTAGAGTAAACAACATAAAATGAACATATTATTAAACTAAACATGTTGTACATTGTTAACATATAATAAAACTCTACTAAGAATATTACACATAATATTCTTTCTACTCATAACTAACAGAAAACAATCCTAACAAACTAAATAGGTGATTATTACTCCCGCTAGTATAAACACTAGCGCAGTAATAATCTAAACATGTCCACTTTTCTTAGGTTGAACTAGAACACCTTCTGCTAAGATGCTCTCCAGATAATGCCAGGATGCAAAATCCTGTGAAGGACACTCACGAAGAGATCCCATAGGAAAAATCTCTTCAGGGTCTTCTTCCGGATCTTCCTCTGGATCTTCTTTTGGATCCACTTCACAATGCACTTCACCAGCCTTATAGTGAAGTAACTCAGTGCACAACTGGGTGTAAGTTACACGCCCCTCATAACGTCCCCAGATATGATGTGCGATATCACTAAGGAGCTCAGGCAGTGAAAGAATCAGAGCCCAGATCCTGTATTTATTCAGAATTGGAAACTCCTACATCTCGAGTCTCCAAAATAACCTGTTCAGTCTCCCAATGTGCCACCCGACTCCATGAGTTGAGTCATATTCTATCCCCTGGATAGCCTCCCTCAGTTGATTACGCAAAATATTGTGTCGAGTCATAGTGGTGATCATCTGTGCCATCTGAAAAAATTGAAACTAATTAAGTTAGTACAAAACTGACAAACCAGTACATATACTGGCTTAATTCAATTTATATATAGGCATAGAACAAACACAATAAATAAAGAATAATTTTCCTTGATTCTCTGGAGAATAGTTGACTAATTTGCTTAAATCAGTCGACTGATACTTTTACCAATCAACTGTGATCTAAGTCCAATCGACTAGAACCATGAAGACTTTATTTAGACATGAATTCGTGAGAATCCGAACACCATCCGATTTGCTCCGAACACCCTAGACACTCGAGCAATAGTATGGTATTACATTTTCCCATTGTTCCTAGCCACCAACTCTAATTCTTATTAACCTATCTATAAGTTGTTTATGTCGAGTTCTATATGTTTCAAGCAATTACTCGACAATTAAGTTATGAGTTCAGTTGACCAAAGTCAACTTTGTCAACTAATGTTGACCAACAGTAGAACTAGCCCTCTGGTCGTGCTCTTACTGTGAACCTTGACCTCTTTTAATGTTGGCCAAGCACTCTTTGCTAGCCGAGCATTATAGGGTTCTTTCTGTTTTACCAGATTTCCAAAGGTCCAAACTGAGCAACCTATAGAAATCCAGACCGGTCTATCGAAAACTCGACTGGTTTCTCGAATTCCAGATCAGTTTCTTGAATTCCAGACCGATCTCTCAAAATCCAGACTGGTTTCCCGAATTCCATACTGGTTTCTTAATTCCAGACTAGTCTGATGAAATTCTAGACTAGTTTGAAGAAATTTCGACCGGCCAAGAAATTCGACGGCTCGAAATTTCAATCGATCATCAACTAGACCGGCTCGAACTTTAACCGTGCCTCAGAATCGACGGCCTAAAATTCACCAATTGGACATCCTCGCATACAAACTCGCTTGACATCCATATAAAATCGGTTTGACATCCATATAAAAGCGACCAATCTAGCCTCGGTGGTGTAATTTCTCGGCGCTTTGAAGGCCCTCAGTGATACGTAATCGGACCGATCTGAAATTCAGCCGTCGTAAGTCGAGTGATGCGAAATTTCAAACCGATGCATACTTGAGCGATTTGAAATCGGCGATTTCAATCGGGCCGATTTGAAATCCAGCTTTTAATCGAGCCAGTAAGTTCTCTAGGCCGTGCAAATCCCAGCACTCTCGAGGCTGCTTTCGAAGTAGTTTAAAGCTGTTCCACAGAAAACTATTCTCGATGGCTGTTCCCACGAGAATCTGTTTGAAATTCAGGTCATAAACCGGTTTGGCTATTCCCTCAGGTGTTCGAAAAACTCAGCCGTAGTTTTATTCTCTCGAGCACTTTTTTCAAGGAACTGTTCCCACCAAGGAACTATTTTCACCATGGAACTGTTCGAAAACCACTCGACAAAATCACTGTTCTTCATTCTCGCGACTTACTTTCGCGATGAACAGTAATTTTTACAGGTAGAAACATTCGAATAGATGCATACCAACCTAGCTCTGATACCAATGTTGGTATTAATGCATGCATATGTTTATACAAGTTTAAATGCCAAAAAAATAAAAAATTGTAGACTAAATAAAACTTACAGTGATAGTCAGAATCTTTACGCTTCCTGGGACCAATGGGGAAGACGATATCTACTCGCCGTCTGAGGATCAATCACGTTGGAAGGATTCTACTCCTCCACGAGCCAAATTCCATCCGCTCCTTGGCGTTCTCAGAATTCACTATTCACTCTGACAGTCTGACAGCGTTTCGTACTTCTTTCACTTCGACAACACTTTTGTCTCTAAGCACTTAGCTCTTGCACTTGACATCATCCTCATTTTAGATGCACACCCCCTTTTAAAGGGGATGCTCTATGCTGCAGTAGCACTGCACGAAGGATTGTGCGTGCACTTAGTGCAGTGCATGCACGATGAGCACACAACAGTTAAGAAATTGCTTTAAGAGGCTAACACAACAAGGGCATAAGACAAATCTTTAAGAACTAGGAGAGCGAAGAGAGAGCATTTTTCACTACTTTTCACTTTCCTCAACCAAGTCATGTATGTGATTGCCGGGGTAAAAACTTTATCATCTCATTTAAAATTAATTAGCGATGAAATTTTTTCTAAAAAGGAGAAAATAAAATAAAAAAATATATAAAAAAAGAATATTTGACTTTGATATAATCTTAACTGTGATATTTATAGAGATTATGTTCTAAATCCTAACGGATTATTCAGTCTCAAAACTACAATTATTGATAGTAAATAAATGTCATTTTAATATTCCTCATTAGTAATACGTAAAAATATGTATCTTCTAATATCAATGTATTTTATTAACTCGATCCGAACTAAATATCCACAATGTCAATGACTAACGCACGCTTCAAAGAAAGCAACGAGGGATGCTCGCTCTTGAGACAGAGCTGGTCCTGGACAAGGACAGCTGAGCTTCCGTTCAAGTTTTTTTTTTTTTTTTCAAAATTAATAAGGGAAACAGTTTAATTTTCATCGAAAATTTATCAAAAATAATACATGTGAAATTTATAATTACCCAAACAGTATTCTATACTTTCATATTTATCAAATAACATACTTAATTTTCTTTTTATCCCTCCCATCAAACAAATCTGCACCACAGTAAAAATCTCGAATATGGTACTGAGAATTCAAATTAGCATAATCCCTATTCTACCACATCTGGTAGTCGAAATTCAAATTCGACATGCGTGGTAGTCTTTGGGATTACCACCATTGTGGTGTTAGAATTAATTCCAAAGACCATAGAAATTTGCAAATTCCAAAGATGATGGTCTTTGGGATTGCACCACCACCATAGTGTTGGGATTTGAATTTCCAGTACCACAGTGGTGCAGATCTGTTTGACGGAAGGGATAAAAAAGGAACTAAGTATGTTATTTGGTAAATATGAAAGTAAAAAAAATTCAATTTATATTATTTCGCCCAACTCCTTAAAAATTTGAGAATCTGCTCAACTAGCAGCCCTTGTCATCCGTCCCAGAGCACTGATGAGAGAGAGATAAATCACGGGGGGCAAAGTCCCTTGATACGGTGACAAAAAAAAAGGGATTCATCTGAAACCAGAAGAGATTTTAGACTCCTCATCAAACATCGAACCTAGTCCATTCTGTAAGTAATACTTTGTTTTTATCATCGTGTCATCCCCGTAGAGACTTAAAAGTCGAGTTCGATATCCTTTTGAGAGGGTGAATATAAATAATGATTTTTGAGTTTATATACAGATTCATTTTAACATTAGTGCACATATAGTTAATTATTCATTCACATGATCCATAAAAAGAAACGAGGCTTGTTTTAGCCAGTAGGCTAGGATGCAAATGACTCTGGTCCAATCAAATATAATATAGAAACCTAATAAGACAGACACATTAGGATATTGCAAGTTTAAGGATTAACGTATCCATATTTCATAAATTAAAATTTTAGAATGAAAAATATATAATTTTGTTTTTTTTCCTTTTAGAAATAACTATCGACTAGAGCTGTTTTATTTTTAGTTATTTACTCTTGAGAAAAAAAATATATTTTATTTACGAGGTTTTTTTTTTTAAAGGAAAGCCCGTTTCCGCTTGCGTGGCAATTATAACGTAGTATAATCTCGCGGATTCGGTATTTATCGGCTAAGCTCCGATCGCAACGAACTCCACCCGTTTCCCAATCTCATTCCTCCCTTTCATCCTCGTTCGACAAGCTTGCCAAAATCGTCCTCCCTCCTCGAGAGATCATCAATTGCCGTCGTAAGGAATCATCTTCGAGCTTCAATTCGTGTGTGATTTTTGCCGTCTCTCCACTCCCTCTATCTATTTGGGTCTTATCTTCACGGTTCTTGCAGAATTTTAGGTTTTCGTTGCCTTCTTAGAGGGCTATGGGCCGATGGCTATGGTTCTCAGCCCTGGTTCTTGTCGGATTGTTCGTCGTTTCCGTAGAAAAAGGTAATCGTGCTCGTTGGGTAATCATTTCTCCTAGGCAGAAAGGTTTTCGCTATATTTTTTGTACAATTGATCTAGGGCATTTTCCGTCGTTGCCATGGTCGATTGATTTTTGTCGAATTTATTTGCCTTTTCCAGTTCATTTGAATCGTGTGTTCTCATCTACGTTTTCCGAGTTCCTGATATTTTTTTCTTACAGAAATTAAGATCAATTATGAGGACGGACTACCTGTCTACAATCATACCCTCGCGAAGATAATTGTTGAATATGCTTCAGCTGTGAGAAACGATTGATAATTTCTTAATTTTTCTCGTGGAATATGATCTTTATGTTTTCTTATCTTTCGAGTGATGATCTTCTCATATTAATCCGTTCGTCATTATGTATTACTTGGATTTTTTTTCTTAATGCGTGTTGTAGGTCTACATTACAGATTTGACGGAACTTTTTACATGGACTTGCTCAAGGTGTGATGATTTGACAAAGGTATTCGCCGAGCACTTTGCGTTTAGATGTGCATGTTTGTTCAAAATTAAGATAGTAACGTATGCATCCCACTCTTAGTTAATGCGTCACTAAATTTTTGCTGTGGTAATATCCAATCAGGAATTTGAGCTGATAGAGCTTATTGTTGATGTCCAAAACTGCTTACAGGTGCAATTTATTTTCATTTTGTCTTGGTTCAGTACTTTTAGACAATGCTGTTTTTTCGATCAGAAAGACAACACTGTTTCTCATAGTTTTGAGCATTTATGAAGGCATTTGTTGGAGTTGATCCTGATCTGAATTCCATTGTTATTGCATTCAGAGGCACACAAGAACACAGGTATCTCAGAAAAACATCATCCATTCTGTGTATGACAATTATCATTGCAAATATCAGGGTAGAAATATCTGGACTGGTGTATTTATATGGTTTAATGTCATATCTGATATTATGTGTCTTTGATTCAGTAATTTAGTTTATAAGCTGTTCTTTATGGATGTATCTAAGCTAATATGTGTCAACTTTTTCTGTAATCTTTGATGCCAATTTAATACATTTTGGAGACAAGGTCACAAGGCCGGTGATCAAGATCCTTCAACCAAGTACCCTTGCTTCTTTCATCCACATAAGCACACAGATATCCTTATCAGTAGCTTATCATTTCTTTGACACTGCCCTAATTCTTAAATTCCTGATACGTTTGTATGATGCATCTTCTGTTGAGATGTAGTACAACAGATAGTTCGACTTACAGACTTACAGTTGTTAAGTTTCTATTTACCTCCCACATTTGCTTCTTTGTGCTTGTTTTGGCATAGTTGGAACACGAAGTAGGAAGCTTTGCTTATAAATGTAGAACAGCACAAACCCTTGCTGTATAATATATTTGGTATTTACTAAAATTCATCTATGATTAGTTGATCTATATATTGCGACTAAATATCTACAGCTTTTTATTGTGTATACTTTATTAACTATATTTCATCAGCTACAATGTTAGAACTATAAGAAACTTTTAAGAACTTTCGGCTAACTTTTTGAAATGGCCTATTGTGGATTCCAACTTGGGGTTTGAAGGTGTCATTCCAAATTTGAATCAAATTTTAATGATTTTGCAAAGATTCTTATCCACCTTGTGGACTGCTCAGTCAACTTCTGGATGTTCAACTCTATCCCTTTCACAACAATGAAGTTCTTGATGAGCGAATATTTATTTTTTAGAACCTGCGCTCAATGATCTCAATGATTTTCACTTTCACTTCTTTTGATCTAACCTGCCAATTTAGTTATTCCTGCACATGAAGGTTAATTAAGTAGTACTTTGAAGCTTATGGACTTTATTGCTAGTGCATAGTCAATAGCTTAAACAGATCTTATTCTGCAGTACTTGAACTTTCTTGTGATGAATGTTGGGAATAAAATTTGAATAATTTTCTGAAACATATGTTACTGTTTGCCAACTCATCTGCCTAGTGATCTCTTTGCTTATTACTTGCTTTGACAGCATACGAAATTGGATTGAAGATTTGTTCTGGAAGCAGTTAGATCTTAAATACCCTGGCATGCCTGATGCAATGGTCTTGAATTAATATTTCTTTTCTGAAAATTATTAGTATATGTAATGGTAAACTTTGTTGTAAGACATGCCTTATTATTTCTGTTATATTTATAGGTGCACCATGGATTCTACTCTGCTTACCACAACACTACATTGCGTCAAGGGATTTTAAATGCCCTTCAAAGAGCTATTGATATTTATGGAAATATCAGTATATTTGTTACAGGGCATTCAATGGGAGGAGCTCTTGCTTCCTTTTGTGCACTGGATCTAGCTGTAATTGCCATCAACCTTCTTTGTTTCATTTATTTTATATGTTAATTTTTTTTTTCATTTTTATTTCTTGTATCATTGTGAAATTGGTTTGGCCTCGTACAAATTGGTTAGTTCACTAATTAAATTTATTAGTCCATCTAAGTGCAATTCTTGCTTTTGTCCTATCACTTGATCCTTGGTGGATAATATTGTACATATAGCTAACTATCTTTATTTTAGATATGGAAAACCCTGGACTTTGGAAACTTTTCAGCTTGCACATACATACATGTAATATATGAGGAAATATCCATGTATGTTTAGGTTGTACATCTACACACTTGGACATGTTTTGCATGCATAAGCTCCAACTGTCATGCTTTTAGGAGCTTTGGAACAACATGAGATTAATATCACAATTTGTTTATTCTACAAAAAAAGAAGATATAGCATATGGACAATTCAGATGTACTTTCCTTGCGTTAACTTGTAAGGATCAAATATCGTTGCATTGTAACTTACAGATGGATTGTTCATAGCAATTGCAATATTTAATAGCATAAAATGATGAAAATTGAAAATGGTAAATAAAGAAAGAATGCTAACATAGGGTAAAGATAAAAAAAAGGAAATGAATGGTGTACTGACATTTTCTGTATCAATCATCTCCATGAAAAACTGACTACTTTATCAAGCTTTTCCTTTTCTCTGTTAGAGGTTCTGATTAAAACTATGGTACCAGATAGATATTTGAGATAGTAACACTATAAATCAAGATGCTGCCAATATATAAAGCAGATGATAATTTATGGCTTCTACATGTTAGACGCTTAACAAATCTCTTAAGGTGCTCATGTAGTTCAGGAAGTGGAATTCTAAGGTGCAAGGTTCATGATAGTGAGATGATCAATGAGATCTTTACTCCCTATTTTTTTGCATTTTCCTTCTCTAGCCTTTACTGCCTTAGTTAGCCTTTTGGTTACCAAGAAGTTAGTTAGGGCTAACCATGATTTCAAGTGTAGATTAGTTTTTGTTGGCATGACAACAATGCATTATATCTGGTCATTAGCCGATACTAACATTGTGCAAGTGTCAGTAAATCTCAGTATGTTGCTTGTGCTAACACAATTTTAATGGTATCAACCATGATAGAGCATTTGGCAGTCAATACCATCTAGAACTGACTGAGATAAGCCATGAGTCATCTTTAGCTTGTGTTTGATAATCACATGGAGAAGAGCAGATGTACCTACTCCCAATACTAATATTAGAAGTTTATAGGGCTGATCTTATTAAATGCTACAAAAATGTGACCTGCAATGTTATCTTTATTGGAATATTTATCATTAGTTAAGATGCTTGTTATACTTATTGTTTTAAAATTTTAATTCAAATGACTTTTAAATTACTATAAAATTTGTATTTGGAGGTAAACAAGTTAAAATAAAAGAAAATTATAGAGTTGAAGCTCCTTCGAGTATGCTTAGAAGCATGCTAAAGCTTGCTGAGCGTTTGCACCACCCAACACCAAATCCCTACCATTTTGACCGTAGACCAAAATCTTAGTGTGGAACGATTCTTTAAATCTTGGGGCTAACCACAGGATGGTGGTTACAGTTTCCTATTTCTGGAACACTCCTGCACTAGCCACTGTTGGGTTTGCGCAGAGTGTGGAAGTGGTTGGATCGCTAGAGGGGAGGGGTGAATAGTGATACCTGCAAATAATTTTTTTTCTTTCTCTTACTAAAAGATTTAGCAAGGACACACACATAAAATGAATAAAAACATAAAAGAAAGAGACAAGGACACGAGTATTTATTCGGTTCACAATTCTCAGGATTGCTAGTTCAAGGCCTATGCACAGGGTCGTCCGCCCACTAGTTTTCTCTTTGGTAAAGTGTCAGAGGTGGAGAAACCTCTTACACAACAAATAAGTACAAGGAGAAGAAAGAATGAGCAAATAAGAACAATGTAATGAAGTTTTCTCAATATGTTGTCCTTTTGTCTACGAGCTCCATAGGTCTTTATATAGACTTATCCTCGATCTAATCTTTAATGCTAACGTGGCATTGTTCCGGGCACCTGGATCCATTCTGGGTGCCTAGAAGATGGTTGACGCTTATCCTCAGACATACTAGCTTTGATCCCTTTCTGTTGATATGACACCATTATGAGCGTCTAGACTCATTCCTGGCGCCAAGACCCGCAACTTTCGTAGATCCTGATTTGTTTGCTTCGATCCACGATTTGCGGTTGCTTCTGATCATCTGGAACCATTCTAGTCACTTGGATTTGCGAGAACTTTGGATCGCCAAACTTGATTAAACAAAGGTTTGTTAGCGCAACGGGGCGCTCCGATTTGATTCGGGCACCTGGAGTTCCGGTTGTCTAGAATTCAATTATAGTAGTCCGTAACTTTGACTCAAGTCGACTACGATCAAGTCTGCCTAATTTGATTTTCTACTCTCGTCTCGAGTACAAACCACTCAATTCTCACAGTTTACCGTATGCAGACTTCCTCCCAGCTTTGTGTCTCTTGGATGCACCAAACCCTTTCAGCTCACTCCTTGTGCGTCCTTCTCGTTCCACCAGAATACTCATCCGCAAGTCTCTTGTCCCTTGGATGCACCGAGCCCGTCAACTCCTTTCCCATACCATCCTTCTCGCATACTTACATCTTCCGCTAAGGTTGCACTGTTATGTGTGTTCTTCAAAGTCCCTACACACTTAGATGCACATATCAAATTCCAAAGTAAGACCTAATTTAATTTAGTTGATTGCACATCAAAATCACTATTGTTTCATCAATTGGGGTTCCAACGATCTCCCTCTCAATCATTCGGGGTACTAACAATCTTTCCCTTTTTAATGTGTTTCAACCCAAATTAAGTTAGGGTAAATATTTCATAAGTAAAATATAAGCAAGAAAAATACAAATGCAATTAAGTCCATAAATATCAAACATACTCATGACTCCCTTTGCATATCTCATTTTTTCCTTAACTTTATTTTCACAATTTCTCCTCCTTCATAACATCAAAAAGTAGGGTTCCATCAAGAGTTACAAAATTGCTTAGTCAAGTTAGAAAATTCATTCAAAAATTGATAAAATTTTAATTTTTTTTTCCGAAATACAAGAAAATTATTTAATGATTTTCTAATTACCTAAAAATCATGAAATTTTGACCATGAACAGTAAAAAACCCATACTTCATTAAAAAAATTAAATTTCATAAAAATCACTAATCACATTGTACAGAAATAATTTTTTCTTCCTCATGCATGTCGAGTCAATCATTTTGTAATTAAAAATATTCATAATTTTTTTGGGTTGATAAACAAAGCATTTTCTAACATTTAAAAGTAGATTTTGACATCCAAAATAAATTTTTACTTACTGGATTTACTAAATATTCACTAGGAATCAAAATATTGGATATGTTTCTAATTTGAACCCTCTGATTTCTAAAATTTCACTTTTGTCTTTTAAACCCTAAACCATGTTGATTAAACTCTTTTCTTCGATTTTTTAATAGTAAATTCAGATTGCATGAACCAATAGAAAATTTTTCTAAAGTAAGTTTAAGACTTTTCACTTGTTCTTTTAATTTTTCATTTTCAGCCTTAGTAAGATCTTCTTTTGATTATGAATTTTCTAATTGATTTTCCAAATCATTTTTTTCTTTCTTTAATTCAATACATTTATTCCTAATTTTACATAAAGATCTAGAAAGCATTTTAATTGCACTATACAATTTATTGAAGGGAAGATTGCGTACCTCACTTACTGTGTCGGACTCATCGGTTGAAGCTGCCCCTTTATTGCTACTCTCTTCTGATGACACTCTCGGAATATTTGTGACTTGCCATTAATGTCATTCTTGCTATATGCTCAGAATCTGAATCTTCTGATCACTCCAAGTTGCCTTCAAGTTTTGAATCTTGCCCTTTTGCTTTGACTTTTCTATCCTTTTCTTTTTGTTCTTCAATTTAGGATAGTTCTCCTTAATATACCCCTCTTCATAGCAATTAAAGCAACATACTTTCTTTTTCCTTTTTTTAGTAGTTTGTTTGCCAGTTTCTGTCAAACCAATTAGTCTTAAATTTGTTTTCATTTTTCTTACCATAAATGCTTCCTCATCGCTATCCATCGAGGAATCTAACTCTATCTCCTTTGGTTTAGCTGCTGGGGCTATGTTATGGTTCTAAGTGTCTGTTTCTTTCAAACCTACAATTCTAGACTCGAGTAATTTCATTACAACAACAACAAAGCCTTATCCCACTAGGTGGGGTTGACTACTCGTGTAATTTCATTGTAGAGAAAAAATCTTCTAAAGTACTTATCTCGAGATTTTTTAATAGGTAGTACAAATTTACCATTGATACCCACTCTTGAGTTCTTGGAAATGCATTGATTGTGTATCTAAGAACTTCTGGATTAGGAATTACCTCCTTGAGGTTGTTGAGCCCAGTGAGGATTTCCTTAAGCCTGGCATGGAGATGTGTAACTAATTCTCCCTTATCTAGTTGAAGTTTGTTGAGTTGCTTCTTAGTAGGTTTTGTCTTGTCAACTTTGCTTCTGAAGTGACTTTATGAAGTTCTAGGAACTTCTCCCAAAGCTCTTTTGCAGATTGATACACTCCAACTCTATTTATTTTCTGCACAAGCAATGCACTTAATAGATGATATTTAGCCTTACCATTTGCCATGAAGGCATCCCATTGCTTTTTAGTCCACCTATGTTCCTCAAGTTCGTCAACATTTTCCTTAGGCAACTCAAAACCATATTTTATAGATAACATCATAGTTTAAATTCTCAACCCATTCCGGGTGAAACGGGCAAAATTTATTGTTCCGCCCGACACCGATACACGTGGTACCGGTGGCCAATGGGCCTCGTGCGGCCGTCGTGGCCTCGCGCGCTCTGTCGGAGCCACCGTAGCATCGGGCGACCTCCACGTTGGTCGTAGTGGCGTCACGCAACGCCGTGGCAGCATTGCGGGGCCTCCGCGTTGGCAGCGCGATGTCACCGCAACCCCCGCGAAGGACACGCGAAGCTGTCACGACCTCCGTGGGGGATGCGACAACATCACGACCTCCATGTGGAGCGCGGTGGCTTTGCAGGGGAGTGGGGCGTTGCACAGTGATTTTAATAATCAACTTCCCAAACTATAGTTTAACTATATGAAAAAATAATTAAAACAATTAAAATTTAATAAATTTATCTTATTAATTTAAAAATATTTCATAAATTATTTTAAAATTTATTTTATTAATTTATATATTATGAATAATAATTTTATTATTATTAAAATGTATTTTATTTTTTAATCCTATTTAAATTAGTTTTTTTATAATTTTCTTTTCATAATTATTTTGTTTATTTTTAATAATTAAATTAAAATTTTCATTTTTATATTTAAAAATTATCAATATAGCACGATACGATATCGAAACCATATCGTTCTGATTGCGGATCGAAATCTCGATACGAGTTGAAATTTTAAACCTTGGATAACATTATTTCAAAATCTATTTTAAAAAATACCTCCATCTTCTTTTTCCATAAGATAAACTCCCCCTTGAACTTTGGCAGGTGGATGCTTGATTCGGCTATTCCTTGACCCCCTCTTGTTGTTGCACAGTCGACGGTTAGTCCTAGCGATCCTGCTCTGATACCAATTGTCGGGTTCACATAGAGTGCGGAAGCGATTGGATCGCTAGAGGGGAGGGGTGAATTGCGATACCTGCAAATAAAATTTTTTCTTTCTCTTGCTAATGATTTAGCAAGGACACACATTAAATGAATAAAAATATAAAAGAAAGAGACAAGGACATGAGTATTTACTAAGTTTACAACTCCCAGGGTTGTTAGTCCAAGGCCTATGCATAGGAACGTCCGTCCACTAGTTTTCTTCTCTTCGGTAAAGTGTCGGAGGTGGAGAAACCTATTACACAACAAATAAGTACAAGGAGAAGAAAGAAGAGCAAATAAGAACAATGTAATGAAGCTGTCTTGGCGTGTTGTCTTTTTGTCTTCGAGCTCCACAGGTCTTTATATCGACTTCTCCTCGATCTGATCTTGATGCTGACATGGCACTGTTCTGGGCTCCTGGATCAATTCCGAGCACTTGGAAGATGGCTGACGCTTATCTTTGGATAAACTGGCTTCAACCCCTTTCTGCTGATGTGGCACTATTATGAGCGCCCGGACCCATGACTTTTGTAGATCCTGATTTGCTTGCTTCAATCCACGATTTGTGGTTGCTTTTGGTCACTTGGATCTGTGAGAATTTTGGATCGCCAAACCTGATCAAACAAAGATGTGTTAGCACATAGGGGTGCCCGGATCTGATTCAGGCACGTGGAGTTCTGGTTGCCTAGAATCCAGTTCCAGTCGCCTGTAACTCTGACTCAAGTTGGCTACGATCGAGTTCACCTAATTTGAGTTTCTACCCTCGTCTCGAATACAAGTCACTCAACTCTCTTTACAACTTATCTTACGCAGGTTTCCTTTTGGTTTTTCGTCCCTCAGATGCATTGAACCTTTCTGGCTTACTCCTTGTGTGTCCTCGTTCTACTGGAGTACTCTTCCGCAAGTCTTTCGTCCTTCGGATGCACCGAGTCCATCAACTCCCTTCTTGTGCCATCCTTTCTGCATACTTGCGTTTTTTGCTAAGGTCGCGTTGTCCTGTGTGTTCTCTTAAGTCCTTGCACACTTACACACATATCAAATTCAAAAGCAAGACCTAACTTAACCTAGTTGATTACACATCAAACCATGACTTCACCACTTAAGGTTCCAACGATGTCCCCTTCAATCATTCGGGGTACAAACAACCACTTCAGGACAAACATCATTCAGGCCAAACCATGCATTTAATTTATCTCCTTGATGGGGACACAGTGTTCATTTATTTATTTATTTTTTCATGATGTCCAACTTATTTATCCTTAATCTCGAAGGGAAAGAATGGTCATACTGATTGATAACCAGCAGAAATCCCATGCAGTTGCCTACTTTATATGTGAGATTGTTTTCTTAGAAAAAGAATGCTTTAATCTATATATTGTTCCAGCCATCAAATCTGCTCTCTCTCTACATTTTGATTGTTTCTTAGATTGGTTTATTACAACTGCTGTGTTCTCACTAATTATGAGTTTTTACTGGCATTATTTATTATCTGCTTTGCAGGTTAATCATGGAATGACAGACATTCAGCTTACAACGTTTGGACAACCTCGTATAGGCAACGCTGCTTTTGTCCATTATTTCAGCAAACACGTGCCACGCACTGTTCGTGTGACTCATGCAAATGATATTGTGCCACACTTACCTCCATATTATTCTTATTTTGAAAAGAGAACATACCATCACTTCCCTAGAGAGGTAACTCCCTCGTCCAAAGTTTCTTTTGGATTACTGGTAGGTAAAGTTAGCATTACACTTCTACCTGGATGAAATACAAATATTAATTGTCTAACATCAGCCACCTCTCCGCCTTTAGATTTACCTAAATACATCACAGTCAACAACTACTCAAATTCAGTTGATTACTTATACAGCTCTAGATACTAATAGGCAACCTTCTTATTGCATTCCTTTTGCTGCTATCTATCGCAGATGATAAATATCATTGTGTGAGACAAAATAAATTAATAAGATATTAATAACCCTGTCTGTGTAGACAAACTAGTTGAGGTTGAATAGCATTCAGTTTCTTTGAGTATGAACAAACGTTAAGCCGAGCATTCACATCAGGAGAATTGTAATTTAGATTTGTTACATGTTAATCCCCATGGAACATGCTTATAAACTGTAGCCTTGGTGCAACCATTTCCTAGTTTAATATGTTTTTCATTACATTGTTCTTGTGATATACGTGCAAGTTAATATCAGGTTTGGCTCCAAGATACTGAAATCGAAGGCATCACTTACACTATCGAAAAGCTGTGCGATGACTCTGGAGAAGACCCTTATTGCAGCAGGTATGCTTGAATTTTTCCTAATAGTTTTGATCATCGTCCGTGGTGGGCCAAGTGCTTATAGTTCCTCCACAACCTTCAGATCTGTGTCCGGAAACAGCATATCAGACCACCTCAACTACTATGGAATTGCGTTACAAGCTGATTCTTGGGGCTCTTGTAGAATAGTAATGGGAACTCGTGCAGAAGGACAATACAATGTCGATTACAATGGCAACATTAAGTTATCAAGGGATCCTACTGCTGAGTTTGTCAAAGTAAATTTTCCTGTAAACACTGAAAGTGTAGATGGTATCAAATCTGCTGCATGACCCTCTTCTAATCAAGTCCAAGCGAAAGGCTGTACATATTATATGGTGTGTGTCGGTGTTTTTTTTTTTTTTGTTTCTTTTCTTTTTCCTTATTTCATAAAATCTGAAAAAATGTATACGTGTATATAAGTTAAACGAAAATGGCTGGACTGTTTAAATTGTTCTCGCCGAATATATTTTTCAGTCAATACTAATTCTCCGTCCTGGTTCAGAGTGTCGAATTAACATAGAATGAAATAATCATTCTTGAGGATGAAATGATAGAATATAATGTGAATGTGTATTTCTCTGTTTATTAAATAATAATTTTAATATGTGAAATAGCTGAAGAGGATTGAGGGAATAACGATTTTAAGAAAAAGAAATTTAAGGTTTATTCGGTAACTAAAAATAAGAATAATTATTGGTTCCAAATTTTAGGAATTATACGTTCGCCAATATTAACAACATAATTAAATGATATTCAGCGACTGTGCTTTGCGATTCTTAAATAGTCAAAGTTTGATTTTTAAATATTATGTATGTATAGAATTTTATTTTAAATGGGATAACAAATTAAGTTGCTAAGACAGTCTACAACTTTTTGATTTATACTGATAATTGATAATTGATAGAGTATATTCCGTCTAGATATTATTTAATATTTTGTTAAAAATCCGTGAAACAGTGTTAATCATCTTCAAAATTAATCATGTTAAAAATTTAGATAATGATGCTAGTAAAAAAAAAAAAAAAACTGGCTTGCTACAATGAGTTTCTAAGAAACAAATTACCATGTTTTTTTTGTGTTTGAAATGTTAGAAAACAATAAAAAAAAATCATTTCAACGGAATACAATCGGATAAAATTCACAAAACTTTTGTGGAACCTACTTGATTATTGGCATTGTATTTCTTATGCATTCTCTTCTCTTAGCTTCACGAGTATCTTTTTCGAATTACTGGAATGATAAAATTATTATAATAGATAGAAGTCGATTCTTATGGGTTTCATTTTCTTGATATCATAATTTATCTTCTTTTTTTTAAATACTATGGGATCAATATGAAAGAATTTTCGAGATGAACGTTTATCATCATTTGCTGTAATATGTGTATATACTTTCAAACAATATGTGCAAATACTTTTCATATCAGTTGTACTCATTATTTATATAAAATAAAATTATTACCTAAATGTTTTGTCTAATTTAATTAGTGTATCTTTCTTCTCACATAACCCACAAACTACAGCAATTAAGCTAATAATAATAATTCTTTAAAAAGTTAGTAATTTCTTGCATAAGAACAAAGAAAAATATTATACCCTTCTATCATCATCGTTAGTTATTCCTTGCGTAGGAACTTTAAAAATGTTTAAAATATTCCAACTAGCAACTTTTTTTCTTTCAGGTCAATATTAAAGGTCAACTACATTTTTGAATAGCAAATTTGAGAATTAAGTCCCTTTCAACGAATTAATACAATCGAGTATCGCCCCGGAGCTCGGTGCGATGGTTAAGATGAAAGAGTGATAATTATAACTTCATGACTCGATTTCTCCCTTCGACATTGCTATTTAAGATTTCAAGTTGAGCTTGCTTCTTGAGCTTCCAAATGTGAGCTTCATTGAGGAGTTCCGGCCGAATTATGGATCACCCTCTAATTTCATCATACTCTCTTTTGATTTACCCCGGTGAATAATATCTGTGGAACATAATCGATATATTTCCAAAAATAATCAGACTAAAAGTTTGAACATCTAGATTATAAAAAAATAAAATACAATCACTTTAATCGGCTTAAAAATTTATTTAATAATTAATAATAATGATAAGAGAAAATCTATTCTTAGCCATTTGCTATATTCATACTTAAGTAGTTGATCAAATTTTGCTGACTTAATATATTATGCAGGAGGAGAAATTCTCCCCCTCATGGTCTCTCTCGTCGATCTCATAATTAAGAGAGAAAGTAAATTATGATAGACTTTTAGTCTCATTAACGCCTGACATAATGAAGAGTTGGAATCTCATTAGAGATGGAGATTGACCTATATTTATTGTGTAATATTTGTACTGTACTAATCATTTGATTTTGTCCGCGGAGAGTTGGTCAACTTAACATATATAGCCAATAGAGTGGATGAGATTAGAATACCTCTAACTTAATTTAATTTAAAGTAGATATCAAATGATACTTATTTTTTTTGTTTATTGTTTAAAAATGTCGATACTATTTGCAAAGGCATACTTAGACCAATCATTATTGAACTGATCTTGAAGTTGAATGTTTTTGAAGTTCTAAATCACATAGCAGCAGTGACTTCATCAATTCATTATTATGAACGCACTCAAAAAAAAAAAAAATATAATATCACTATATTAACGATCCTCTATAGGAAGGAAGTCAATCAAGAATTCATATTATAATAAATGCACTCATGCAACTTATTAGAAATGATAACACAATTTGAAAAAACAACATATATCTCACTTTTATTTTAAGAAAATATTGAATAATATAGGAAATATCCGAATAGAAGATACAGTGAGATAAAAGGCAACATATATTTTATCTCAATTTTTAAAAAATTAATTTGATTATGAGATCACTAGGTTGTTTGAAACTTCTTCCACGGTAAATCAACATACTGAATTGTATGTTTTTTTTGGATTGGTGCACTACACAGACTAACCTATCCAACTAGAAACTTCACATACCAAAAGATAAATTGTCGTCTCGAGCACCGGATCTTAGTGGGTTTGAAAATAGACAATCCTTATTAGGCACATAATTTTATAAGGTCGACGGATAGATTCGCTTACAGAAGCATTCTTTTGGCGGATAGTTAGACAAATCCTTTTCTTTAAAGAGTGCGCTTAAAATCTCGAGCTTGACTGACTGGGTTATCGATATTGAAATCTCTCTCTATCGTTAGAAGAGATATTAGGAGAGAACCAAAGGATAATCTTTGATGAAAGTCTTCTGATATTCAAGTCAAACTCTAAAGAAATATAGATAAATGTAAAAGAGAACGAAAGTAAGAATACAAATGCCTCTAAATATTATCTCTCATATTGTATTTATACTATTCTAGAAGTGAAATAACTGGCAAACTTTCTTAATTGAATTACGATGAATGAATAAACTGTTCTATTATTATCAATTCAGTATATCATAATCACCATCATAATTATCATTATGATGATTAATTAATGTCTTATCATTAACACTCATAATAAAAATCATTTAAAGAGTCACTTTTGACTTTTGATTTCCCAATCTAATGATCAATATAATAATTCATTGCAGTAGAGTTGCATCAATATTCTATAAAGATTGGAATTGCAACGAGTTACACCAATATAATCATTCATCATATTTATACCTTATCAAAAATATTAAATAATATTAGGGAATATCCGAATATAAGCTTTTCTGGCCATGTGAATATTACTCTTTCATCAAAAAGGAAACCAAATAAAAATTTGATTCGACGAATACACCCCACGGAATCAAGCGTCTCTCATTGGAAGGTTGAGATGGGCTTCTCTAGACTTGCCACATGTGAAGAATCCGTTGGTTTAAACATCAGATTCGTAACCGAAAAACAGACCCCGATTTCTGCCTTCAGCCGTTTTATCGTGTACTGTTTTCGCGTGGTCCGTTTCAGGTCCGCTCAAATCCTTCCCCTCCTTTATAATGGTTGGAATCGTTAGTGATTCTTATCGATGTATTTTAAGATCATTGTGAGGGAGATAAATCATAGAAGATTTTATGGGTCTTGACATGATGGTCAAAACATATGGGAGCCATCTAAATTTAGAAAAAAACTTTAGACCTTCTCCAGAATCGATCTATGTCATTTCTACAAGCACCGATGTATCTTAGCCACCGCACCATCCCCATAGGGACATGCCCAAATCCTTCCTCTCGTTCGAGAAGGAGAGGAGAAACAACTTTGAGCGTCGATTGGTCGATCATGGCATGTTGGACACTGGAGTAGACTCTGGTCTCTGCCAAGGACCTCAACATTTTTGGCATGTCTACGTCGTAGCATCCCTCGTCGGTGAGCCGCGTCCGCCCAATGCATGCACTCCCATTGACAAGGACGGCGACAGGAAGCCCTCTTCGAATGCCACACTCTGCTACCTTATCCCTATGGATCCGGTCATCGCCGATGGCCTTGTCATCCACATCACCCTTAGATCTGAGCATACCCTTGACGATTGGGACATTGGCAAGCATGGTTCGTAAGAATGATTGTGGCATCGCGAACTCTTTCGTTTCTATTTCGATATCGTTTCACGGAACGATCACTACTGTAGTAGGATTACTCTTCCGTCAAGGTCGCATAGTTACTCTTGTTTACTCCTTCGTCCTCCCTTTCCATGGAACGTTATTTCTCGAAAATTTAATATGGCATAAGATGTTCTAGTGCTGGAACATCTGTTCCAATTATTTTGCATCCGTTTTGATGAACCATATTGACGAGGCAGACATCCTTGTGAGCTCTTCCGCGAAGGGAACAAGGCTTCGCCTTAGCACGTCAGTTATCAAGTCTAGAAAACCCAAGGACATTCTTAAGCTCTATTATAGGTTCCTCAAACTTACCATCCCCACTGGACATGAGGCCGCTCCGTCGCCTCCTGCTGCCTCTACACCGCCTCCGTCAGCTAAGCTACCCCACACATGTGATGGATAACCAAGGATATTAATCTATCAATGGATCGCGTATCGGTATATAAAATTTTATCAAAAATTTATAACAATCATACCAGAACAAACAAAAGAAATGGAAAAGAATAAAACAAAAAAGTTGTAAATCTCTGAAGAAAATCCATCGTAAACCAGCTGCAATGCTTGATTTTCTATAGTACGAACGGTTGATAATGGACTCGCATGTTATTATTATAACCGTCCGATTGTGTCATATTAATTTGAATCCGATTAAATGGTCTACTTGAAGATATATAGACGGATTTCAATTTATTAATGTGAATTTAATATGTAGAACTAATTAGCTCAGATCCGTTATTGATGATGGACCGATAACGAATTCGATATGATATTTATATATAAGGCATGATCCCTGAGAGTTGGGTGTTCTAATAGCCTTTTTATATCCTATCAACGGCGAGGATTTTATAGTGTCGTCATCATAGAACTCCATGGAAGACCTGTCTTGATTTTTTGCAGAAATTCTAGATAGATTGACGAAGCGAGATCGATGGGCGCTCCGTTATAATCAAGTTCTATTTATGATTTCATAATCGTTTATTTATGTTTTGTTATTCACTCTAAATTTTGATAAGATTACATCCATTCACGAATCATGTTGTATCTATTTGGTTTATATATATATATATATATATATATATATATATATATATATATATGTTTAGAATTGTATTTACTATCAATTGATATAGGTATTTTATCAATTTTTATGATATTAGGTTGAAGTTTTCATCGATTTTTCATAGGATATGGATCTTTTATCACAAAACGATGATTATTCGTTGAAAATGTAAGTAGAAAAACTAGTTTTAAGCACTAGATCTTAGTTTTTGAGTTTTTCCATGAAGAATATGAAAACAACAGCATAACACCGTTGTACATGGTGAAATCGTCGTGTTTGAATTGAAAAAATCATCCTGAGTCACTTATTAGTCGGTTGATGCACTTAAAAAAGTTGATCAGAATGTTTCTGAGCCAACTACTGGACTCGATCAAACACACCAATCGACTAGCCATTGAGGTCGGTTGACTGATATGCTTAAACTTGGGCACAAAATATTTTCGAATTGACTGAGGCATTCGACTAATATATCAGTCAACTGTCATAAAACATCAGTTGACTGATGGGTCCTAAGTTGAGCACATGAGTGTTGCAAATGGATTGGAGCACTCAATTGATTATATCAGTTGACTTGTGCTTATAAAGTCATCCACAAAAGATTTCTAGTCAACTGAGACACTTGACAGATCTATATCAGTTGATTGTCATTAGCATCAGTCAATTGATATTGTTGTTGATAAAATCGAACACAATTTGATGCAGTGCATTTCTGGAGGCTATAACTTTTCCTTTGAGATGAGTTTTGAGGTATTCCAGATTGCATAGCTCGTTTAGAGCTCTACATTTATTACTATGAGGTAAATGTTGAGCTCTACATTTGTTACTATGAGGTAAATGCCTCGTAACAGCTTGTCTCAGGCCTAGAAATATCGTTAAGCCTTTTTGAAGGATTTCAAAGTTTTTTAGTCCGGTGTTAAGACCATTTTCTACATCATTACGCTGCAATAGTACAGTCGAATTTACTAAATTTTCTAATGCATCATTCTATATATATGATTATATTTCAAACTAATATTATCACCAAACTAAGAACTATTAGAGAGGTTTAAGATATATTGTGTAGATAGATGTATATATATACTAAACATAATTTGTTGGGTTATCCAACCCACGGATTTGTGCTCGGTTGCTTTTCACAAACGCGTGCAGTGGAAAAATAAATAATAAATTCTTAATTTATTACAACACACACATCCATGCATGTAGAATACAACACGAGAAAATATAACCATAAACAAAAATTTTATGAATGAATTAAAATTGAGAATAACATTTATTCTAGTTATATTTGTTGGACGATGCAAAGAGGGAATGACATCAACTGCAAACTGATCGGAGTTTGCCTCTACTCATGTCTACGCCGAGTTCTCTCAGGACGACTTCCAAAGTCCGAGTTTCATTCTTGTGAAAGGTATTAGCCATGCATGCGAAGATGAAATTTGTGCCCAACAACATACACAACAAGATGACACAAACGGAGAGACCAAACTTCTTAGGAAGAATCTGTCATCATAGATTTTTCCTCCTTTCCAGCAGCTTTAGGTGGCTGCAACGATTGTTGCCAGTGGGGAAATTGCCGGGGAATGTTCCTCCATAAGTGAGGACACCGGAGAAGGGCTGCTGAAGCCTCAGGTGGACGACGATAGTAACTTTTTCCTGTGGAAATGGAGAAGGCAGCTTGGGTGGTGGAGAGCTTGTGGTCAATGGCTAGAGAGGAGAGGAGAACTCACTTGCTTAGCTAGGGTTTCCTCCACACATATCCTATATATATATATATATGTGTGTGTGTGTGTGTGTGTGTGTGTATTTTATTAGTTTAATGGATCAAATTCCAAACCCAATACTATTGGCCCAATAGCCTTTGGTTCACAACCAAACCATTTGGTTCATTGAACCAAACTGCCCTTTATTTGACCAAACCAATCAGGTTAATAATTAAACCACCATGGGTTCAATCCGTCTTCGTAAGATGTGCCCTCATCCTTGTTTCCATTATAATGAAACTTTTTTCATCCTTGCCCTTCATCTAGTCCAACTAGACTCAATCTCTCCCAATTTGAGAATCCAATTCTTAAACTTGTTTTAAGTCTTTTAAAAAATAACTCGTAGTACGTCTGACCTTATAGGTTCTCAGTTTATATTGGTAGTCCATAATTAACTATTAATTATGGAACGATGATGAATGACACCTAGTAGTACATCATGATCTCAATTAATTAAAAAATCAATAATTGATCTCAAAATCACTTCTGAACCTTTCAACAATTATAATAAGTTGTGTCTCTCTCCTTTCACTCATCTTATACCCACTTAGTTTAGGACATGGTTATGTGTCTGTGTTAGGACCTATGCGCCCGCTAGAGGGGGGTGAATAACGTTGTCATCGATTCGATGGAATTGATCGCGTGATTGCTACAAAACTCATTATACGCAGAAAAATATACAATAATAAAATAAATACAACAAGAGCACAAGAACAACACGATAATATAACGTGGTTCGGAACCGTACGATTCCTACTCTACGGATTGGGCTCGAACGAGCCCTAGCGATGCAAACACCACCACTAATCACATATACTCCTCGATAATAAGTCGGAGGCGGAGAAACCTCGTACAAGTATTCTTATAACAATAAAAAACAAATACAAACAAATACAAAGGAAATACACAAAGACAATGTAAAGAAAACTTTACAACTATTGCTTTGGATGCTTGCTTGTTGATCGCTTGAACCGTGCTTGAAGACCCTGATTTGCACCAGCAAATCGCCTAAAAAATGCCTAAGAAATCGCTCAAGAATGGCTATAAAAATCCCTCTCGTCGAGCTCCTTTTATGCCTCTGTGCAATCTGGATTTTAGCCTGACAGTCGACTGCCAAAAGACCCCAATCAACTGCCAACAATGCCGTCGTGAGACAATGACTCGATCCACGCTGGAAAATTCCAACGGGTCACTGGGCAGTCGACTGCCAACAGTGCCAGTTCGATTGCCAACACCGTAGTCAATTGCCCAATCAACTACAGAGCATCCTGTACGTGCTTGCGACGGAACCAACAGTCGACTGCCACTTATGGCAATCGATTGCCATCAGTCGACTGCCACTTATGGCAATCGACTGCCATCAGTCGACTGATCCAATAAGCAGTCGAATGCCAAGGTTTTTTCGACCCTAACCCGCAGTCGAGCACTAGTCGACTCACAACAATCAAACTGGTCATAATCCCAGTCAACTGCTGAGTGTCGACTCGGTTGCCAAGTATCAAACACTTGACCATCAGACCGGTAAAAAGCCTCGGTCAACTGATAACTTCAAACATGAGATTTAACCCCAAGTATGGTGCCCCCATACTTGCTAGACCACCCTTAGCCTAGACCTAAGCCTTCTAGCCACCTCCATCAGCCTCGTGTCTATTGGATCCCTCCAAGTCATCCATGACTTGTTCATCCATACGCTAACCTTTAGGTGCTTCCATCGGCTATTGTCATGGTAACGGTATCTACACCGTCAAGGCACATTGGACTTACACTGTCAAGACCACGCTTGGACTTTACGCCGCCAACCATTTGACTTATGCTGCCAAGACTCCACCCTTGGACTTTACACCGCCAATATTCCCCTTGGACTTCTTAATTGTCAAGTACCCATGACTTTGACTTTCACCGCCAAGACTACACCTTTGGAATTATGTGGCCAAGACTACACCCTTGGACTTTCTATGCCAACTCAATGTTGGATTTTCCAATTGCCAAGACTCAAGCTTGGACTTTCCCTCGCCAAAACCCATGCTTGGACTTTTCATGCCAAGTACACAAGACTTGAACTTTCCCAAATGCCAAGTGTCCCACTTGGACTTTCCATGCCAAGTACCCATGACTTGGACTTTCTTCATCACATGGTCAACCCTAATCAACCATCAAAATACCCCTTGAGTCAAACTCGAGTCCGGTCAATCATGACTCGGATCGATTGCACCAACAATCTCTCCAAAACATTGTCAAACATCAAAACACTACTCGAGTCTGGTCAATCGTGACCTGGGCCAATTGCACCAACAATCTCTCCCTTTTTGATGTTTGATAAAAACTTAACACCTTTGAGTTAGACCACCTAACTCAAATCTCCTTACCAATTGTCTCAAATTGGTAATCCTATAATTTTCTCATGTCAATTCTCCCTCTTTTTGACATACATAAAAAAGATTCTCTCCCCAAGGGTGTCAATGTCTCATATCCCAATGAGATCTTACAATCTCCCCCTTGGTCCAAAAACACCTAGGATGCTTTCACTCTTCCTAGTGATAAGTCACAAATCACTCAAGAGAGGCAATCCTCACTTCTCCCAAATTCTCCCTCTCATGAGGAAGAAATACATCCATCATCCCATAATGGATATCTCCCCCTAAAGGCTTTCTCCCCCTTGATCATTGCACCAACAATATCCTTGGAGAGCCCCTAAGCTTATAGGAACACTAAACCATCAAAATTAAGGTTAAAAGTTCAAACTTGAACTTTTACACACCTTGAAATTGATACAATACCCAAACAATTCTCCTAATCCATATCCAATGGATTTCCACCCTTTCTAATGTTTTCCAAAGCATATCCAAGGGTTAGGAGTGGTTAGGAAACCCTAACATAGCTGAAATCAGGCTAAACCAATCTTGTTTATCCGAAATCAGCATTGACAGTCAACTCTTACAGTTATCAGTCGACTGTCAATAAGTGATAGTCGATTGATAACTGCAAAATGCAGTTTTCAGCTTTAAGATTCAAATTTCGATAATACATAAGTAATTATACGTAATTTGAAAAATAGTGAAACTTCATACGTATAATACTTATACCAAATACAATGACTGAAAAATAATTTATCCATAAAATAGTGAAATTGATACAAAGTTCAAAAATAAAGAAAAACTTCAATGTTTTGAACCCTCTTTGTATCAACATCATCAATGGTGACTTCTATCAAAAGATAGATTGAACCAAAGTTTTCAAAATGATTTTCAAATTGTTTTAAAACCTTATACTGGATCATGATCTTTGAGCTCAATGCACATGACTTGTATATTAGCTTTCCCAATGATCCATCCATAGTATAAGATGAGTTTGAGTTTATCTAGATGCAAAAACTATGCACCTTGAACTTAACTCATTTCCTAGCATCTCACATATGTCTAAAGTGTATGAAAACACATACAAGTCAATTTGATGTGAAATGTAGATTTTGGTTCATCTTAAACTAAGGCCTTATGTATTTTCTAAGACAACACTACTTGATATACATGAGACTTCAAGTCATGCCATAGTTCTTAAATCAATTTAATTAACTTTAAATACATGAAATATGATCATGACATAAATGATAGCATAAATAAAGTATGACCGATGATCATGATGTCATGACATATGATTAAATCTAAATATACATGACACTAAAAACATAACCTAAGTATGATCATGATATATAAATGGTAAAAATAGATATGATGTCATGACATGTTATATGACAAATCAAATATGACAAATAAAATATAAAGGCATATAATACCTAAATTTTAATATTTGTTACCATTTTTTAGAATTAAATTCATTTTGTCATATTATTACTAATCCCCCAAGTGTGCCAAAACCCCAAAATGACACACTATGACCTCTAAACCTAGTATGTGTCAATTTGATTGATTTTTTCATAATTATTAAATAATATTGGCACATCCTAAAATCCTTTAAGATTATGATCAAACTTATTTCCAAGATACGCATATCCTTGGAAATGACCTAAAGTGCCACCTTTACCATGGTTAGGTTAACTACCCATCCATTTAAAGTTGACACATCCTAACCCATTTAGCGTGAATCGATCATGCTCTTAGGAACCCAATATCTATTTGAGCTCCTTGGGTTTACTAGGTATTCACTAGGGATAACTTTCCTAGATACCCTCCTAGGCTTAGAAGCCTTGGTCATTTGGGATTTGCCTAGGTTAGCTCTAGGGGTAACTCCCCTTGTAACCTTCTTAGTGGCTTTCCTAGGTTTCCTTGAAACCCTAGCCACTAGGCACCTACCATGGTCAACTCTAGGGATGACTTCCTTTGTGACCTTGGTTTTCCTAGACCTAATACTAATTCCATAATCGAATGGAACATTGTGATAGGTTTCCTTGGGCTTAGGTTTGTGACCCAAACCTTTCTTGCCTTTAGATGAACCTTGTCTCCTAGGACCTAAATTTTGACCATTTGACCATTGTATTTGATTTTGCATATTCCTAAGGGTCTTCTCCAACTTCTCAAGTTTTGACCTCAAAACTTATTTTTCTAGCTCGAATTGCCCAATTTTTGAATTTTGATCTAATCTTTGGGCATTGTTCCATTTCCTAGGAATATGCCTACCCTTCTTAGGGTTAATGCCTAAATGGTCTTCTATTTTCCTAATAGACTCCCTAGGTAATGTTTTTCTAAGGACATTGGTCCTAAATTTCTCCTTAGTTGAAATATTACATGATTTTACACCTAGGCAATAAAATCTATTTCTAGCATGCTTTTATTCATGAGCAATAGCAAGATTATTAACGTTATTCCTAGCATGCTTTTGGCTATTAATTGAAGAGGAAGCATACTTAAAGGTTACCTTAGGATTTGCATTTGTTCCCCCTACTTGTGTAGCTCCTTCTTGCCCTTTCTTCTTCCCTCTAGGGCATTGACTCCTATAGTGTCCCGGTTGTTGGCATTTGAAGCAAATGACATGCTCCTTGCTCTTCTTACCAGGGACGCCGACATCCTTGACCTTAGGTGTTGGTTGAGCCTTTTTAACCTTCTTTGGACACTTGCTCTTGTAGTGTCCGACTTCCCTACACTCAAAGTACATGACATGATTTTTATTTTTGATTAAAATGCTTGAGTTACCTAGGGTGGTGGTGAGAGCCTCTTGAGCTTGTTCATCACTTCTCCCGTAAGTAGACAACTCTTCTTGCTCTTGCCCTTGCTCCGGAGTAAATGGTCTCTCCTCCTCTTCTTGCTCCGACATGGAAGATGACCTAATATCCTCCCCCTCAATCTGGAAGTGGAGGCCTCTTCCACTTCTCCCACCTCTTTCGATCCAGACGTTGATTCCCTATCAACCTTCGAATTCTCAAGCTCTTGGGATGAAGATGTGCTTGCTTCTTCTTGAACTTGAGAGGATGAGCATTCCTCTTCTTCCTCTTCTTCTTGGACTAGTGATGGTCTTTCATGATACTTTGCCAATTCGCTCCAAAGCTCCTTGGCATCCTTGTATTCACCTAAGCTACACAAGATATCGTTAGGAATCAAATCAACCAAGAATTTAATTACCTTATTACTTCTCTCGAATTCTTGGAGTTGTTCCTCGGTCCATTTTTTTTTATTTTGAAGAATCCTCCCTTAGGTCCTCTTGGAAATTTGAATCCTTCCATCAAGGTGGCCCAATCCTCGATATCCATCATCATCATGAAGTCTTCAATCCTTGCCTTCCATTAGTTGAAGCCTTCTCATCCATAGAATGCATATGAGATTGGAGTGTTGATGTCTCATCCAACTTTTTCTTCAAATTCTATCTTCTTCCTCTAGAAATGCTCCCTTAGTTGTTAAATCTTGAAGAGCGGCCTCGCTTTGATACCACTTGTTAGGACCTATTCGCCCGCTAGAGGGGAGGGGGGTGAATAGCGTTGTCGTTGATTCGATGGAATCAATTGCGTGCTTGCTACAAAACTCGTTATACGCAGCAGAATATACAATAATAAAATAAATACAACAAGAGCACAAGCACAACACGACAATATAACGTGGTTCAGAACTGTACGGTTCCTACTCCATGAATTAGGCTCGAACGAGCCCTAGCGATGCAAACACCACCACTAATCACATATACTCCTCGACAATAAGTTAGAGGCAGAGAAATCTCGTACAAGTATTCTTACAACAATAAGAAACAAATACAAGCAAATAGAAAGGAAATACACAAAGACAATGTAAAGAAAACTTTACAACTATTGCTTTGGATGCTTTCTTGTTGATCGCTTGAACCGTGCTTGAAGACCTTGATTTGAACCAACAAATTGCCTCAAATAGCCCAAGAAATCGCTCAAGAATGGCTGCAAAAATCCCTCCCATCGAGCTCCTTTTATGCCTCCGTGCGACCTGAATTTCTGCCTGGCAGTCGACTACCAAAAGACCTCAGTTGACTTCCAACAGTGCCGTCATGAGACTACGGCTCGATCCATGCTAGAAAATTTCAACGGATCACTGGGCAGTCGACTGCCAACAGTGCCAGTTCGACTGCCAGCGCCGTAGTCGACTGCCTAGTTGGCTACGGAGTGTTCTATGCTTGTGATGGAACCAGTAGTCGACTGATCCAATGAGCAGTCGACTGCCAAGATTTTTTGGCCCTAACCCACAGTTGAGCACTAGTCGACTCACAGCAGTCGAACTGGTCATAATCCCAGTCGACTGATGAGTGTCAACTCGGTTGCCAAGTGTTAAACACTTGACCATCCGACCGGTAAAAAGCCCCGGTTAACCAATAACCTCAAACATGATGTTTAACCCCAAGTATGGTGCCCCCATACTTGCTAGACCACCCTTCTAAGCCTTCTAGCCACCTTTGTCAGCCTCGTGCCTATTGGATCCCTCCAAGTCATCCATGACTTGTTCATCCATACGTTAGCCTTTAGGTGCTTCCATCGGCTATTATCATGCTAATGGTGTCTACACCGCCAAAGCACATTGGACTTACACTGCTAAGATCACACTTGGAATTTATGCCGCCAACCATTGGACTTATATTGCCAAGACTCCACCCTTAGACTTTACACCGTCAATATTCCCCTTGGATTTCTCAATTGCCAAGTACCCATGACTTGGACTTTCACCGCCAAGACTACACCCTTGGACTTTCCATGTCAACTCCATGTTGGACTTTCCAATTTCCAAGACTCAAGCTTGGACTTTCCCTTGTCAAGACCCATATTTGGACTTTTCATGCCAAATACACAATACTCGGACTTTCCCAAATGCCAAGTGTCCCACTTGGACTTTCCATGCCAAGTACCCATGACTTGGACTTTCTTCATCACATGGTCAACCCTAGTCATCCATCAAAATACCCCTTGAGTCAAACTCAAGTCCGGTCAATCATGACCTGGGTTGATTGCACCAACAATCTCCCTAAAATATTGTCAAACATCAAAACACTACTCGAGTCCAACTCGAGTCTGCTCAATCGTAACTTAGGCTGATTGCACCAACAGTCTGTCCCCACTAGGCTGACTATATCACGCTTAGCTTAAGTTATACTTCCTCGTCCTACGGATTCAAATTACTCTTACATGTATCCAAAGATACGATATTCTTAACATGTAAATGCTTTGGCCAAAGACTTTGAGTAACAATCTTGATGAGTGACCATAGGGTATACATCTCCTTTACAAGGAGCGGTGAATTTTCTATTGACTATTCAAACACTTTCGGACACTTCAACTTATACCCAATCATCCCGGGTCCACACCTCGAAGAGATATTTGCTTAAGATGCCAAAGTATAAGTCTCTATGAACAAGATGACTTGAATACCTCAAGTCGAAGGAAATTTACACTTAAGCTGCAGTAAAAACTTCATAGACATATCTATATATGTAGGGAATTATATGAAGTCTTACAGCAAGTCACTCCAATGAATTAGTTACCATAACTAGCATCCACATTTAACTCTCGACATCCCAATGTCTCCATTCAGTGAGGAACAACTGCTTGGATAAATCAAAGAGTATAACACGTACTAGTCTCTCAGAATTGATGATGTCCGAACTCATCGATTCATTGACTAGGAAATATTTTAATACATTCATAATTACATATGTAGAGATGCTCACTAGTTGTGATCTCATCACAAGTTTTCTCATACTATAAATTGTATTGCGGACATTCGGTGAATCAATTTAAGATCCAATCAAATACATAATGAATATGCACTAAAATAATGGATCTACTATTTATCGAATAAATAGTACAAACCTTAAGACGATTGTCTTAGGATATCTCCCGAATATAACAGATTGGTCATGAATACTCAGGCAACATCTGACTCGGGAAGTTGAGCGGTGCTCGGGATGAGGAAGTTCCGAGTCAGGTGCTCGGGTGATGGGTGTTCGGGTACTCGTGATTGAGAAGTACTGAGTCGGGAGCTCGGGCGATGCGATGCTCGGGAGGCACTGCCGCTTGGGCAATTGAGAAATGGAGTGCTTGGGAAGCTTCGACAAAGAAGTTGACTGCCATGGATGGGCAGTCAACTGGCTGAAGTGAAGAGCGAACAGAAGCGCTCTAAGTTGACTACTCAGTCAACTGGTGCTTGGGGGGATGGGTGCTTGGGAAGTTGAGAAATAATATCTGTGACACAATAGTCGGTCACTGTGTTAGAGCAGTCAATTGGCTTTAGCGGTCAAGCACATAGAGTCATGGATGAACTGGTCAGTCGATTGGTGGCTCAAGCAGTCGACTAATGGCCATGAGTAGTCGACTACTCGACTATTTCCGACGTGGATTGAGCCGTTGTGAGACAATGATCGAGCGACCAATTGACTGGGGATAAGACTAGTCGATTGATGGGTGGAAATCAACCGACGCAGCGCTTATAAAAGGAGGATGCGGAGGAGTTCTTCAATACTGATTCTTAGAGTACTTGAAGAGAAGTTGCTATTGCATTCTAGATCTTAAAGAAGGCTTTAAAAGCAACCAAATCAACTGCGATCAAAAGCTCACTTGTGTAAAATATTTTTGTTTCATTCATTCATTTGTATATTGTATTTGGTTGTTTCTTGTGTAAGCTCAGAGTATACGAGGTTTCTCCACCTTCAATGTGATTCCGAGAAGGAGAAGTTTTAGTGGTGGTGCAATGCTAGAGCTCGACCATGGAGTAGGAACTAGGGTTTCGAACCACGTAAAAATATGTTTTGTGATTGTGTGTTGTTTGTTATTTATGCTTATCTTATTTCCATTGTATTAATGCTTTGTAGACAAGCATGCAATCGAGAGATCAAGTTTGAATGCTATTCACCCCCTCTAGAGCAACCATCGGTCCTAACAATTGGTATTAGAGCAGGTTGCTCTTCTATGAAGTAACAACCGAGGGAGTAATAGCTAGAGGATCCAATAGAGTTCAACGATGGATTAGGATACAACATCTGAGTACCACCTGTCTTCGATGACAAAGATCGCATATTGAAAAGGAAGAATGGAATATTACTTAATGAAAGACATAGAAAATTGGTTCATCGTCATGGAAGGATTTGAAGCTCCAAGGGACAAGAAGGGTAGAATTTTCAAGAAAAAGAAATGCATAGATGATCAACTTTAGAAATCCGAGACAAATGATAAGGTAATGAAAATTTTAGTTAATTTAATCCCTAATGATGTTTTTTGTAAATTAGGAGAGTTTATGGATGCTAAGGAACTATGAAGCAATTTGGTCAAGCTCCATGAGAATCCCTCACCGACATGAGTTTGTTGGAGGATCATGGCCCGGCTAGAAGGGGGGGGGGGGTTGAATAACCTTACGTGTATGATGGACTTCGTTCATCTTAATCATCTAAGATAATCGTTAGCACAGCGGAAATACTAAAACCAAAGATAATTAAGTTAAACAAAGATAAAGAGAAAGCAAACGCAAATGCAAGTATGTAACGTGGTTCACGACCCTTGTCGCTAATCCATAGACGATTCGTATGGCGAATCACTCCCTCAAACCAATAACTAAACTTTTCCTTTGCTCAATCAAGGTGGAGAAGAAACCTTCTTACAAAATCCTCCTTCTTACAATATGATTTAGATGAGAACAAGGAAGAGGAGGTTTGGGACGTTTAGGGCACTTGGGGAGCACTCAGGAATGAAGCATTAGCATCCCCAAGGCCCTCACCCCTTTTCTTTATAGAGAGAAGAGATTTCTTCCCGTTGGGCATGTAGCAGTCGACTGCTGCATGCCATCAGTCGACTTCCAGTCTAACGGTCGACTTCCAATGACTTTTGACTTGTAGTTATCACCATCCAACGAAAACTTGGGCAGTCGACTACTGCTCTCAGTAGTCGACTGATGCCTTCGTAGCCGACTGATCAATCAGCTACGGGAGGTTCTATGCCTGCGACCACCTTCAGCAGTCAACTGTCATTCCTTGGCATTCGACTGATGGTGCAGCGGTCGACTATCATCCCTTGGCAATTGACTGCTGGGCCAGAAACCCTCAGTCGAACACCAGTCGACTTTCAGTCAACTCAGAGCAGTCGACTGCTATCTATAGTAGTCGATTGGTGTCGGATAAAACCTCAAACAAATACTTGTTTGAGCATCCGATGGTTGGATAAATCTCAAACCACCTATTTAAGCATCTGACACTTTCATTTGTCGGGTAGAAACCTCAAACTCATGTTTGATCATCTGAATTATCCAAACGTCAGGTAAAACCTCAAACACAAGTTTGAGCATCCGACTTGTCGGATAAAATCTCAAACCTAAGTTTGAGCGTCCGACACTTAACTTATCCATTCGACCAAGTTCACCTATGATCTACCATTACAATCGCTCAATCTCTCATCTCCCATGGAGTCCCTCGTTGAAGCTCTCTTCGTCTGGCTACGTCCCTCGGATGCACTAAGCCCGCGGCTCCTCTAGTGCCATCCTTTGCATCTCACCCTGAAGTCTGTTTCCTTTGGCTTCACTCCAATGCTCCTCATCCAACGATCCCTCGGATGCACCAAGCGCATGACTTCCGCAATGCCATCCTTCACCGACTCAAGGACCCGAGCCATGGGATAGTGAACTCACCAATGCTTCATCAAGTCAACACATGTGTGATTCACTTAAGTTCTTCACAACTTAAACACACATATCAAATCTCATAAACAACCTAACTTAAACCCTTTGCCACACACATCAAAACCAAATCATACTTGGGTTGATTGCCCTAATAGAGTTGAGGAGGAATACAAGGAAGAAAGTTTATCATCTTAAGAGCTTGACAATTTGGAAGTTGAGAGGTTCTCAACATCCGAAGTAGAAAAGGTTGAAGAAGTCTCCACCTTTAGGATTGAGGGGGAGGTTAGATCATCGATGTCGGAGCAAGAGGAGGAGCCTTCTACATCCGGAAATGATGAAGAACAAGCTCATGATTCCCCTACCATCAAAATAGGTCATTCAAATTCAATCATTAAAAATAAAGATCATATAAGATATTTTTAGTGTAGGAAAAATGGACATTACAAGAGTAAATGTCCAAGTAAAATCAAGAAGAAGGCTCAATTGGTGATAATGGATAAGGAGAAACCTAAGGAAGCCAGAGCCCTAATACGTAAAGGAAAGGAGCTCATAGTGTGCTTCTCGTGCAATTAAAAGGCTACTGGAACCAATGTCCGAGGGGGAGGCACCCTAGGAAGGTATTATGTCTTAATGCAGTTTCAGTTTTTAATGATAAGAAGCATGCTAGCAATAGGTTTTTTCATTTAAATGCTTAACATCATGATAATAGGCTTAAGGACAATTCTAGGATTGTTACCTCAAGAACCACACTACCTAAAGAAAACATTAGAACTTTTAGAGGTAGACCTAGTTCACTTGAGGACAAGAATAACCTAGGCAATAATCCTAAAAAGAGTAGACATATGCCTAGGAAGAGGAAATCCCAAAGAAATAGCCAAAATCAAAAGTAGCTATATTAGAAGGAGAAAATCAAGTTTTGAGTTCAAAGCTTGATAAATTAGAGAAGACCCTTAAAAGGATGGAGAATATGATCAAAGGGTCTAGTGGACAAATCCTAAGTTTTAGTGGGCAAGAACCATCAAAGGACAAGAAAGGTTTGGGTTACAAACCTAAATCTAAGGGGAACATGTCATCCTATCATAATGCTCCATTTAACTATAGAACTAATCCTAGGTCTAGGAAAGTTAAGGTTACAAGGGAAGTCATCCCTAGAGTTGACCTTGATAAGAGTCAAGTGACTAAGGCTTCTAAGAAGCCTAGAAGAGTCATTGGGAAGGTTATCAAGGGAGGTTATCCATTATGAATACCTAGAATACCCAAGAAGCTCCAATAGGTATTGGGTTCCTAGGAGTGTGATTCTTTCACACTAAATGGGTATAGGGTGTGTCAACCTAAAATGAAAAGGTAGTTAATCTAATTATAGTGGAGTTGATCTTGATTGGCACAATTAGGTTAAGTCAATGTGTGTCAAGTTTAGGGTTTTTTGTACACTCGAGGGAGTTAATTCGTTATTATGTCAAGTTTGGTATTTGACATAGTTTTAGATAATGACAATTAGATTTAAGCTTAGGTATCTCTATACCTTTATATTATAAAATTCGTCATGCTTTGTTTGCCATACTCTATGTCATGACATCATGTATCACATAATCATTTAAAATATGTCATGCTAATACTTAGGTTTATGTCATGACATTATGCATCATTGGAAATGCTTTTAAATTGTGCAATCAATATGTCATGATCATAATTCATGCATTAGTTATTCAAATTGAAACTCAAGGATAATTGGCATTGTTTGACACTTAGGTAAGGTGATCAAATTGGACTTGCCTAGATAGCAATGCATGATCCACTATTTGAGGAAGAACCAATTACATCTCACAAAATCATGTGATGACATGTATGTGTATTGAAAATACCTTAGACACATGTGAGATGTTAGAAAAATGAGTTAATTCCAAGGAGCTTAGATATTAAATCTATATGAACTCAAACTCATAATATGACATGAATGAATCATGAGGAAGCTAACATACAAGTCATGTACACTTAGCCCATTGATCATGATTGAAAATAAGGTTTGAAAATAATTTTAAAATAGTTTTGGAAATCCTTGGTGAAGTCTATCTTTTGATAGCAATCACCATTGATAACATTGAAGCTTTCAATGGTTTTTAACTTTGTATCATTCCGTCAAAATAATAGGTATTTCATAGAAAACTATTTTTCCCCCATAATATTTAGCATAAGTAATGTGTGTATGAAATTTCAAGATTTTTTGAAAATCATAGAATTACTTATGAATTTCTAAAAATCGACTGAAAATTGATTTCTGAAAGAAATTCAAAAACAATCAACTGCCTCATGGAGTAGTCGACTGGTGCAGGAATCAATCGATTGGTTGCTGAAACTAGTCGACTGTTTGGTTGTTTTTTAGTCGAACGGGAAGGCTTAGCCATTAGGCTAGTTAACCACTTCTAATCCTATAATATACTTAGACAAGTATTGAAATGGTGAGATTTTCAGTAAAAATTATTGGGAGAGTTAATCATGGTAAGAATCAAATTTTAAGAGATGTTAAAGTTCAAAGTTAAACTTTTTCCCTTACTTTTGAAGTTTTGATTTCCTATAAAGCTTAGGACTAGAGCTGTCAAACGGGCCGACCCATGGCGGGGCAGGCCAACTCGTCGTAAACCCAATATTTAGCGGAGAGGGGCGGGCTAAACCGCCATCTCGGCGGGTTGAGAAATTTCTAACCCAACCCAACCCAAGGCGGGTTGCGGATTAGGCGGGCAAATCTGCGGGCCATAAAAATTTAAAAAATATATCTAAAATTACTGATGTGTTGAGGGCTTGAGGCAATGCTCTGTAAGACAGATGTGGTACCATGATTAAAAAAATAAATATTTGAAGTAACTAAAATCTTATAATTGAGATTTAATTATCAACCTACAAAGTTGAGTACCGATGATTTTGATTCCTTTCCAATGTTCCAAAATATTCAAATCTTGATAATATGTAAATGTAAATTTTTGCTACTCCAAATAGAGATTCAATTGAGATTTTCTAGCCCGGATAATTATTTGATTTTGATATGTCATTATTTCCTATATTGATTAGAATAATAGTGACAAAATAATATATAAAACAATTAGAGTATAAAAGAAATAGAGTATTTCATCAAATATTTTTTTTTCTTTCCTCTTAACTTCTTTTATACTTTGTTAAGATGTATGTGTGATAGAAGAAGATTTTGATGGTGAAAAATTTATCTTGTTAATATTAAAATATTGATCAAAAAACTTATACAATTTTATTTTCACATGTTCTATCTTTTGACATTTCTCAACCTGTGGGCCAACTCGTGCTCACGACGGATCAACCCGTCTAGACCCGCAACCCGCACGGGTCGATTCATTTATGATGCAGGTGCATCCAACATCTTGATCAATTTTTATCATAAGATACAATTCCGCTTTCCTCTAAATAATAACAAGAAGAAATTGAGCCCTAAAATAAAGATTTCAATGCCTCCATGACCTCCTGATATGGATATCTTTCATTTTGGATTAATTTTTATCCTAAAGGCCACCATAGCCTTCTTGTGGTCACCACCATGAGCGTGGATCATTCCGTGGCTCGACATGGGACCTCCAACAAGGACCACAACCTAACCATGGACGAAGCCATGGTCGTACCACGTTGTCGCCGCTTTTTAGAATTTTATTAATATTTTATTATTAATTTTATTTATTTCGAATTTTCATTTAATTTTAATTTTCCATTGTTTTTTAGAATTTCATTAATATTTTATTATTAAATTTATTTATTACGAATTTTCATTTTTTTTAGTTTTAAAATTTTGATATTTTCTTTTCTGTTTCGTTAAGAAATTTTTGACTTAGTCTTTTTATTTTTTTATTTTAACTTTTTTACTTGTTAAGAAATTTCTGTTAAAGTTTGTTTATTTTTTTTAGCATCAAGAAACATTCTCTTTCTAAGCCTATTTAAACATAGATTTAGGCTCTTGTAAGATATTCAGTTTTGATTAATAATATTTCTTTTCATTTAAACTAAGAGGTATTCCTCTTTTGTTGGCGAATTCTCCCTTCTCCTTCGATTCTCTTTGCCCCCTCTATTCTAGCGTCACTGAGTGTAGAAGGATGCACTCATCCCGCTACCCCACCTGCATCATTTGGTATCAGACCTCTAGATCCATGGAAGGTCGATGAGGACATGGTTATGGTCATGATCGGCAGGTTCCGATTGAGGAAGCCACACTCTAGGATCATAGTACCCGCGAGCTCATCGATCTACAGAGACCAATCACGGAGTTATCTCGGCGATCCATGAATGGTTATTATGGTCATGGTTATGGACGTGATCGGCAGGTTCCGATTGAGGAAGCTGCACCCCAGGATCGATGTTCCCAAGAAACCATCAGGGATCTATAGAGACAAGTCGTAGAGTTATCTCGGTGTCTATATCTTAAAGATCATAAGGTATTTAATCGACACACTACTTCGAATTTTGAACAATCGTATCATCAAGATCATCGTAATCGTGAAGAACAATACAAAGACCTTGTTTTTGGGATTAAGCTTCCAAGTCTTCTGGTACATTACACGCATAAAATATTCTTGATTGGATTGATGAAGTCAAACATATTTTTTATTTCGAAGAAGTTCCCGATCATGCTAAAGTAAAGTTGGTAGCTATGATGCTTAAGGGAGAAGCCTTCGCTTGGTGGTTACTATTGCAGCGCTCTCGCAAGAAATAGGGCAAGACCAAGATTACTAATTGGGAGAAGATGAAAGATCATTTCCTTCCTCTTAGCTATACACATTCATTATTTCATCTTCCTACCTTGAGACAGAACATCCGAACAATCAAAGAGCCATCTCGATCGATTAATGAAGCAAGAAGTCGTATGACCCCAATTCGAACTTGAGGTCGAGTTTTTTCCAAAATGGGGCGAAGGATGGAGGAGCAGTATTTGATTAAAGAAGACAAAGGAGACTCCATCTATGATGAGGACAACCTTAAGAGCACCGAGTTCAGAGAAGACATGAAAGACCCCATCTACGATGAAGATAATGATGACGACATTGAAAAAAATGTGGAAGATCTCATCTACGATGAGGATAACCTTGATAGCACCCAATTCCAAGAAGACATTGAAGATTCTATCTATGGTGATGAAATTGAAGAAGACACAAATGACCCTCTCTACGATGATTATGAAAACACGAAAGACTCCGTCTACAACAATGATGACTGATACTGCTGTTACATCTTCTCTATGAACCAGATAGGAGGGCTCGCATGTAAGGAATTACCCGAACCAAATGATTGGTTCGGCGGAGAAAGAGGGGAGGAACGGTTCGGGCGCAAGCACTTGAGACAGTTGTCACGGGAGAGCTAGTGGAGGTAATCGACACGGCAAAGCGGAGGCGGGGCGCTGGGAAATAAGCAAGAATCGGTTCGGCTAGATAGATGGGACGAATAAAAATCGACTCGGCCTAGTCAGTCCGGAGGTAGTTCGGTGTGGGAAGAAGGGGAGTTGGTTCGGGCTGGTGAGGAGCCCAAGGGTTATGCCACCCATGAGCATGTAGATGAAGAGGTGTTATGTAACAGAAGAGGGGGTCCCCACATAATATTCCGAGGAGCCTTCGCTCTTCGTATCTGTAACAAAATTATTCTCCAGGTGGACGTGGTGGCCACGTGTACAATGGGGACAACTCGCGAAGTAACGCTGGATCAGAGGAGGAGGATAAAAGGGAGGAAGAGGACAGAAGGAGGGGGATCCGCGTTATTCCAACTAGCAAGAAACGAAGACGCATCAGGAGAAGGAGAGCTACCACCACGCCGGAGAAAGAGAGTAGCGATCTTTGCTTTTGCGTTGCGTGTACTCTTTCTTGTATTGTTATTTGACTGTAAGAGATTTTCTCCTCCACCTCCGGAAGTTTCCTTTCCGTGAAGGAGGACGTTCATAGTGAAAGTGCTTTGACATTGCATCCGGTGAGGGAGCTCACCTCCGTGGAGTAGGAATCCTTATTCCGAACCACGTTACATCCTGTGTCTTAGTTTTGTTGCCTGTGTTGGTTTGCGTTTCTCTGCTTTACTTTCTCATCTTTACTGTTGCGGTCGGAGAGAACCCCCCAAAGCTCGCTTCGTGCTCTATCGCATCGGAAGGAAGCGAACGAATCTTCCTCGCCGCATCAATGACATTGACGAGAAAATTGAAGACCCCATCTATGATGATGACATTGACAAGGTCATTGGTGGTCCATCTATGACGAGTATGATGATGATGCGGCACTTTGCGAAGATGGCCACAAGACAATGCTTGATCTCTCGCCCAAAGACAAAATGAGAGATGCTTGGTTAATGCCGACGAGCACCTACATCAGAGCATAAAATATTGTACTAGCATTTTGATAAAAGGATTCAACTCCTCTACCTTCTACCTCTCCTTTCCTTTATATGTCCAGGTATTTAGAGATGATCGCACAAGAAAAAGCCGTCTATGTCCTACTACTTCTCCCGAGCAACATTTTGGATTTAAAAGCAAAGCAATTGGTGATGGAGCTAATGGATGAAAGAGAAAGCATAAGTCCTTATTCCAAAGAAGAGGATGACACTGGTTCGAACTTGAGGTCGAGTTCTTTTCAACCCCAGGTGACTGATGCAGGCGCATCCAACATCTTGATCAATTTTTATTATAAGATACAATTCCACTTTCCTCTAAATAATGACAAGGAGAAATTGAGCCATAAAATAAAGATTTCAACGCTTCCATGACCTCCTGATATGGATATCCTTTATTTTGGATTAATTTTATCCTAAATGCCACCATAGCCTTCTTGTGGTCACCACCACGAGCGTGGATCATTCCGTAGCTCGACATGGGACCTCCAGCAAGGACCACGACCTAATCATGGACCAAGCCATAGTCGTAGCACGCTGTCGCCGCTATTTAGAATTTTATTAATATTTTATTATTAATTATATTTATTTCAAATTTTCATTTAATTTTAATTTTTGGTATTTTTTAGAATTTCATTAATATTTTATTATTAAATTTATTTATTACGAATTTTCACTTTTTTTAGTTTTAAAATTTTGATATTTATTTTTCTGTTTCGTCAAGAAATTTTTGACTTAGTTTTTTTATTTTTTTATTTTAATTTTTTTTACTTGTTAAGAAATTTATATTAAAGTTAGTTTATTTTTTTTAGCATCAAGAAATATTCTCTTTCTAAGCCTATTTAAACATAGGTTTACACTCTTATTAGATATTTAGTTTTGATTAATAATATTTCTTTTTGTTTAAACTAAGAGGTGTTCCTCTTTTGTTAGCGAATTCTCCGTTCTCCTTCAATTCTCTCTGGCCCCTTTATCCTAACCTCACGCATGGAAGATTTTTAGCGCTCATCTCGCTACCCCGCCTGTGTCAGTTTAGGCCCGCTAAAATGACGGATTGATAAAATTTTAACCCAACCCGCTTAAATTATTTGGCGAGGCGGATCAACTCGATGGGTCCAACCCAACTTGACAGCACTACTTAGGACCTCTCCAAGAACATTGTTGGTGTAATAGTCAAGGGAGAGCAAACCTTTAGGAGGAGATTATCCATCAAGCTATGATGAATAATTTTTTAAAAAGGGGGAGAATGAAGTTATCTTTCATTGTGTGATAAGGGTTTTATCACTAAGAAAAATGACAAAGGAAGACCCGATGGTATGACAAAGCCGAAGGAAATACTTGAAGGCTAACACAAAGGATGAGGAGTCATGGAGGACTTGGATGCATCCTAAAGGCGCGAGACTAATGGAATAAGGTAGAAGGCTTAGGTCTAGGTTAAGAGTAACCTGATAGCATGATAAAGCTGAAGGAAGCAATTGAAGACTAGTGTAAAGGATGAAGAGTTATGGAGGGCTCAGATGCATCCTAAAGGTACGAAACTGATGGAAGACGTTAGAAGGCTTAGGTCTAGGCTAAGGGTAAGTGTCAAGATCGGATGGTCGACGATGGCGATCCTGAAGAGTTCAGGGGTTGGGGTATATCACTTAACGGAGAAAGAAGTCGCGGATGAAACACTGTGCATTTTTTATCTTACTATGCAATCACATTTGATTACACACACACACACACACACACACACACACACACGCAGTAACTCCGTCGCTGCCCGAGCACCCTCTTCCCATGCTTCCCACGCCCGATGACCGAGCATCCACTGTCGATATATATATATATATAGTCGGCGTCCCTTCGTCGGATTCCAATTGGAATCTGATCGAATTGCGACCGCTAGTGCAATTCGACCATGGTTAAATTAAACTCGATGTCCGGTAGGATCGTGGCCAGTCTGACCAGATTGCGATCAGTCTGATCAGATTGCGGTCAGAATTTGACTGAATTGTGGTGGCCAGTGCCACGATCGCTAGGGGCCACAATTTGACCGTAATCCGGTCGGACATCAATTCCGATTGGATCGTGGTCAAATTTTGGTCGGATCGCATTCGGAATCTTTTTAGAATGGCGACAACAGTGAGTTCTTCGCGTGATGAAGAAAGGCTATGCATTTTCCATTACTGTACATTGCGGACGAATGCATAGGAAATATATATATATAATGCTCATCCGATCGGACGGTGGATAATAGAGACATTCATATATATATACTATACAATTCATCCCGAAGCACTTCTATTATCCACCGTTCGATCCCTTAGGATTTAAGGATTGAGATATAGTGCTCACTCGATCGGACGATGGATAATTGAGATGCTCACAGATGAGTTATATATGAGATCATTCCTCTCTCGCTTTCTCCCCCCTTTTCTCTCTTTATACAATTAATCTGTGAGCACCTTCATTATATTATCCATCATCTGATCTCCTGAGTTTAAGGATTGAGCTATAGTGCTCAATCGATCACGCACGCGCGCATATATATATATATATTGATTGAAAAATTTATCACATTACAATTGCAATATAATTGACTATGACTTATATTTATATGTTATCAATTGACTAACCAATGTACATACACAATTAATAGAGTAAATTAACAATTTAATTAGCTCAATTTGTGCACAACTCCAATCGATTGGATAGTTGATTGGTTTTAATTTTCAATCAAATAAAGTAATTTTCTCTCATTTGACTGTGTTTATGCTTCAATCAATTGGACAATACATTAACTAACTTATGTAATCATTTGACCATTCAAAATTAAAATAGTAAAAATGTTTGAGGAGTCATTGACTGAAGCCCAAATAGTCGAATATTGAATTAATTAGTAGACAAACGGTGATGTTAAATTAATATAAGAAGTCTAAAGTTTAATTTAACCAACTCACATCGTTACTTTTCTTATTGCACCACTCATCTGTAAAATACGAAAAAAAAAAAAAAAATATATATATATATATATAGATTAACCCTTTATAGTAGTTAATGGGGTTAATCAAAAAGGGGCTAAGGTTAATTAGGGCTAGGCTTAATTTAGATTAGGGTTGAGTTTAAACCGGTTCAAGCCTAAAGGTGGAATGGCTTATATAAGTCCAAACGCGATCGGGCACTGTTCTCTCTTCTTCTCTTCGCGATTTTTGGGTGTTCCTCATCGCGATCGCCGAATTTCCCCTTCGACTCTCTTCTTCCTCTTTGCCGCGGAGTGGGTTGCTCAGCTGGATTCTCGTCGACTGGAGATCGCCGGCCTAGCGAGAGGAGAGTTAGCTGCCACCGCAGGCGGCGATTCGGATCGTGGAGAAACGGGGACGACGATGGGAAGCTGCCGATTATATCTCTGCCGGCGACGAGGGAAGATGGATCGGCTCCAATAACGTCGCAGCTAGGTAAGCACTGGTATCGCGATTTTTCCTCTTCTTAAATCGCGGTCCTGGTTTTTCCTCTGCTCTTCCGCTCGATCGCGACCTCGTTTTCAGCCAGCGCCGTCGCGAGCTCAGCTGTTTCCGATCGTCGGCGTCTCCTCTTCTTCATTGTCGCTGCTACCTGAGCTCAACTCGTTGTCACAACTCCATCGATCCTCGGATCTGCCGGATGGGGATCTATTCTGTCGATCGTCCCAATCGCCTCCTCGCGAGCCGACCTCGAGGACAGGAGGTGAGTCGACGATTGTTTTTCCTGTGACGATTCTCAATCTAGGGCACGACTTCCTCATTACTTGCGATTTGGGAATGTTGATTTGAGTTGTTGCTGTCGTCGCTACCGGAGCTCACCGTTGTCGACCACGCTGGAGTTCTTCACCTACAGCTGCCACGAGCTGGAGTTGCTGCCCACCTTGTGTCATTACGGGTGTTCCATCTTCCGCCGTGTAGCTCAATCACCATAGTCGTCAATCTGTGCAGTGTTGTTCTATCAACAACCTTTTGGCACATTCACAACTCAGATCTTTGGGTTGTTCAATGTTTTAGTGATAGTGGTGAGTTCGATTTTTGGGTATGTTGCTGACCTCCAAGTTGAATTCTGTTCTCTTATTTTTAGGGCGATTCCAGATTCAGATCGCCAGGCTTTGATTGACGGGTTTGAGATAAATCTTAATGCGGTGTGTAACATTTGGGGGATTTCTTCCAGTGCATCATTACTGCTCTGATTGGAGTCTTCGGAGTAGGTTAAGGAGAAGGGAAGAATCTGAATTTGGTATGCAGTGCAAGGTAAGCTTGGATTGGTGTGGTTGCGATATTTGTGTCTTATGTAGCTCCTGGATCGCGATGTTATTGGTTGAATCGCAGGTCCCTTTGGATGAACAAGCTGGGAGAGATTAAAGCAACATGAGATAAGTATAGATCTAAGTGATATGGATACTTACTATATATGTAGTTGATGTTATAGTTGATTTTGGATTGTTAGTTGATCGAGATACAAGGATGATGTAGGATCTGATTCGATCAATTAGATATGTGACAGTACTTTATTGTATCATATTGTTACAGGACCTTGATTGTGATAGATACATGGACGTGGAGATGAATAGCACGGGTTACATAGCATGTGGGTAATATCTACCTGGTCCGGTAGTTTGATCAACTCTAGTGCATGATCTTGGATTTATGTTTATACCTGTTTACCTTAAATCCACTCTTATTTAATCATATGCTTGTACTGCCTTGACCTTTGAGATATAAACTCTGGTACTTCATTGATTATCTAGCTCGGCTAGGAACTATAAACCCTATTATGTATTAGCTGATAGATGTTCAGTAAGTACATGTGGTTAGGGTTATCTTTGTGACTTCAGATTGGTTTACTGTATTACATCACTAGGGTTAGGTGATGGTTTGGATTATGGAATCGATTGTTATATCATATCCGTATTAGTGGTTCATTTATAATGGATCTAGTTGTCTGTGCATAGATAATTGTATGATTGTCAGTATGTGACCAGGGACTAGAGGTCCTAGTGTGATGGTATATCCATTAGGGATTGTGTGTCGGTGTATGGTTATATGGACGGTCGATTGTATATCGCTACTGACTAGAGGTCTTAGCATGGTTAATCGTCAGTGTGTATGACTCTATGTGATAGAGAGAGTCTTATGGATTGTAGTCCTTGCATGGTTGACTTTTCAGTTGACTAGGTCTCCCGTGAGTTAGGAGTGTCGCGAGGATACATGTGTGAGCTATGCATCATTACATTTCATGCATCCGACGATCGGGTATGCTCTTGTGGTTGAGACGAGTCGTCACCATCCCGCCTCCCGACCACTCGGGGTAGTGGTGCGAGTTGAGGCGAGCATTGTTGTGCGTGCCATTCTCGCCACTAGGATCGTGGTAGGCTGGAGATGCGCACCAGCCAGTGCGGAGTGGTAGTCGCGCACTCACCCACTATTGACGGTGGTCGTGTGATGTGCGCTATCTGTGTGCGTGCTCGTCTACTCATGGGTAGGGACGAGCGGCTTGCGGAGGATCCCCTAGGGTAGCATATAGCTCTATAGCGCTAGCTATCGCTTCATACTACCCAACCTGGCCACTCGAGAGTGGTGGCATTTGGAGTCGGGATAGTTGTCATGTCGTGCCACCAGGCCACTCGGGTCGTGGTAGCGAGTTAGGTACGCATGACATGACCATGCATATGCATTCGATATATATGTATGCATGTATTTGATATATGTTTTACATATGCAGTGAGATCTTTGCATTTGATTGAGCTATGATTGTTGCACATGTTTGTTCATCATGATACATGTCATTTGCATTTTATATACTCTTATTATGGGTTGAGCATGATATATGTGTTGATTGTCCAAACCGCATTTGATTAGATCATGTCATAGTGTGGTATGGATAGGATTATTATTACAGTGATCATATATCTTTATTCATATGTTTGGACTTAGTATGTTATATGGTTATGTTATTGTATACCTGCTCGGGATGATCTAGCTTATGGCGTTAGACCATTTTATGTTGATTGATCGATTTAGTATATACATTGAGTATAACTTTCGTAGTTACTTGTTATTAGATTTGGATATAGTATATCTATTGGACTCATCTTTGTATACAGTAGATCTTCACATGTATACTTGTAGATCTATCCTTATATGTTGTTCATGCACTTTCTATATATTACCTCGAGTTTATACTCACCACTCGACCACCGGGCTTCTGTCGCCGGATAACAGTAGAAGATTCCTTGGGACGTTGAGCTCACACCGGTGATCCCATCTCGCACCGGAATGGATGAAGGTGTATTTATGCGTTGTTGTATTCTTGTGGATTGATGTATTCCATATTGTTGTTTTGGGTTTTAGCTCGTATTTGCGATATACGGATGTGTTGTATATATTTGGTCTTGATTTGATTTCTATTATGATTCTTGTCGTGTCAAGTCACTCCGAGTGCACTGATTGAGTCATTGTATCTTATTTATCTGTTGTATGTTTCCGCTGTGGTTAGTGTGTTTTGATATGTTGATATCTGCGTATATCATATTATTGTTGTGGGCCTACGGGCCTTGTATTAATCAGATATGTTGCCACGTACAGGGGAGATGCCGTCGCTTGCTTTTCTTGACGCGGCATACTCTCGGGCGTGACAATTTTATTTGGTATCGAGCCCTAGGTTGGAGTCCATTTTCGGATTTGATTTCGCTTCGGACATCGAGTTTTGCTTTACTCGGTTTTGGTTTTGTGAGTTACAGGATCCGCCGACATCTCCGAGCTACAAGGTTTAAGGTATGCTAATTGTTATTACATATCCTTCTATTGGTTATGCATTTAGTTGCTTATAACATGGATGACTTGTAGGATATTGTTAGTATTCTGAATCGTGGTTTGAGTTTGACCACGGAACGATATGTTGAGGTTATTAGATATGTGTCTGCTATCGAAAGGTAATTACCTTTGAGAGCCGAATCGATATAGTCGGATAGCAGGTTAGTAGTCACATCTCTTGTGAGATCAAGGATTACAGTCTTAAGATTTTCACTAATTATGTTAGTCGATCATTACCCTATGGGGTAATGGACAAGCAGTATACTATTCTTGATGCGGATAGTAGAGGATTATTTTGGTGATATTCATAGGATTTTGATCCTCGATTGGTCGCTCTAGGTTGTATAACGTTGAGGAGTACTTTTGAGTACTTAACTCGGGTATATCTGAAGAAACTAAGTTAATCAGATACCATTATCCGAATCTAGCCAGATTGTGGAAGAGATAGGAAATAACCTCGGAAATACATCACTTATCACTTGGCCAGTTGTAGTGATGTTGTGAGAGGGTATTTTCCCATGTCATTTTCTTTGACTCATTCGTCAGGAATTCTTGAGCTTTAGGTAGGTGATCGTGATAATGGAAGTACCATGCAGAGTCGTTAGACTCGTGAGGGTTACGACTATTTAATATCGAGAATGTGATTGGGTTGGTTTTGGCCACCCACAGTTATCGGTTGACATCTTTATCATGATGTTTGGGTCTCCTACCGGATCCTGGGAAGTGTATAGACCGAGTCATGTGTATAGAAATGACTCCGTAGTAAGTGTTTTAAAGAGTTGGAGATTTGATAAGCAGATATTGTGAGTCAAATTATTGGAATTCGAAATCTCCAAATGTTGGATAAAAGGAGCAAGATTAAAGTCGTAAGTCACGAGCGACTATTGTAGAGTTTTTCGATCATAGAAGAGTGATTGTAGATTGTCAGCAGCTTCTCATGTTTATCAGCGAACTCAGAGGAAAGACTCCGAAGGGAGATTATAGGTGTGCAGTGCGGGTTACGACGAGACATGAGCAGTTATCCGATGGACCATTGTATCTGTTTCTACTATAAGCAGCCGGTATCTACGAGGAGAGTATGTACTTTGAAGACTCAGTGGAAGACTATGGATGATGCTTTCGAGCGGATGATCCACAACCTCGAAAGTTGAGATCATTACAGAAGAATGGATTATCACATCAGCGGCGATCTACTACCTCAGATATAGTTGAAGTTCTTTGATACTTTCATCCGGAAGAAGCAAGTTACTCACAGATCACCAAGACATTTCGTGAAGATTGACATTGAGACAAGCTTACCTTCCCAGACGACAGCAACAGTTACCTTCCCAGGCGGGGTTATGATTTATACAGAGGAGAGAGAGTATACGACGATGGTCGTGTCTATGCAGTATTCTCCAGTTGCAGCTATACCTTTCACAGAGATGGAGCGTGCTATGATGTTGACAGTTCTTCAGTATTTTACAGCCGGATGTGTATCTTTTGCCAGTACAACAGTGGTTATCATCTCTGTGCAGTTGTTTCAGTTTCTACCTCCGTTTTCTGATTTTCCCATGATAGTCTTTGCATCTACATGAGCTCACCTCTGCAATGTATGTTGGACAAGTTTACATGTTTACTCGAGAAGAAGTATAGAAGACCGAAGGATCGGTCCTTCGGGGTATTTCTTTAGGGTATCCTATTTGCGGATATATCGAGAGATACTGGTAGTTTACAGGTATCTTTGTCTAGAACATTCTTGGATAGGGTTCGAAGGGTTTCTATTGACTTGTGCGTTGGTAATTTTCTCTACCGTCAGGTGAGATGTTGATCAACAATCAAGAAGTCAAGGGATACCCTTAGCCTTTGCTAGACATACCTCCACTATAGACATATCCTTACGGATAGTTGGATTGTTGGAGCGTTGGTATACTAGGACTCTCGGATGTACGTATAATCTGAGAGTATTCAGATGTAGTTTTGGATGAACTCTCGAACTTGCCACTGCATGGGCAAGTGGAGTAAGCGATTGAGGTGATTTCGAGAATAGTCCTGATAATTGGGACCTTATACCGGGAGATGATTTTATGGGTATCAGTGTCGCTAAACATCTATTGGAGATTTATCTTTCCAGTGTTTCTTCTTGAGAAGACTCGTAACTCTTTGTTAGAAGAGAGGATCTTGAGTTATGCATCGATTATCGATGATGAGCATAATAGTTGAGAATGAATATCCTTCGCTGTGGATAGATGATCTATTTAGATCACCTAAATGACACTGTGTATATCCTAGGTTGGATCTACGATCGAGGTTGATATTGTAGTGACTTAGTGTCATACAATTATCATTGTCGGTGTGATGATTGAGCTATCATTAGCGAGAGTAAAAGGATTCGTGTATAGAGTGTTGATAATGTTGTTAGACTTATCGACGATTTAGTCATTCATGAATTTGAGGAATCAAGTACTCTTGGAGTATTTGAGACCGATTGTCATCATATCTGTGGAGGATATATTTATGGATATATTCTCAATCTTGAGGGAAGTTGTGGTTTCCCTAGATTGATTTGGTATTTACCATAGATGAGGATAGGATGTTTTAGCGATATTATACCGTCGACTTGTTGGACCAAGAAGGTGATGGCAATCACCTGGTCGGAAGTTTGTGAAGCTAGGTTTCAAAGTGCCTACGGTGGTGACTTTTATGTCGTGTTAGTTAATCCGTCGATATGGATGGAAGGGTATTGTACGTAGATGCATCATTTCAGGGATTAGGAGCGATCCCGATGCAGTTGAATGAGACGTATATTATGTATATGCTAGTTGAGAAACTAGCGAGATTAGTCATTATAGTGTTCCAGTTACTTTCAGTTCTATGTGACAGAGTGAATTTTGGACATTAGATTGGTTTCTCTTGTGAGAGAGTAATTCTCCGTTTCCGAGGAGAATAGTGGGTTACAGAGTTGCATTCGCTTTAGGAAGAGTTGTTTCAGGAGACTCTTCATTCGAGAGTGATGACTTATTCGGAATGTATCCGGAAATAGCGAGTATTGAGACGTTCCAGTGGGTGGAACGATATATGGGACACGCTTGATTTCACCAACAAGCAAAGGTGGAATATTGTGATCGATAGGGTTATGTACCGTGATGAAGTGGGAGCCTAGTACGTTAGACTATGTTGGGAGATTATCTAGAATTCGGAAAGGACTTGATAGGATTTGGGTAATCGATGGTCGATTAGTTAGGTCCGCTCATTTTCTTCCGAGCCGTAAGATGGATTTCGTTGGATCGCTTTGATGAATGATATCCATGGAGTATCCTTGAGTATCATTTCTGATAGTGATTCATGATTTACCTTACGATTCTGGTAAAGTCTCCCATCGGTTACGAGTATAGAGTTCCACTCTGGTACGATTATCTATCTTTTGATAGATGGTCAATAAAGGTGTTATTCAGACTTTAAAAAAAAAAAAGTGATTGAGAGCGTGTATATAAGAGCTAGAATATAATATTCAAGCTCAAGATCTACTTAGTCACTTGAGGTGAGACTATACTCAGCAAACTTGAGATGATTATTGTGACATCTCGTACTCGTACATGAGTCGAAAATTTGGGGACCAAATTTTTATAAGTGGGGGAGAATGTAAAATACGAAAAAAAAAAAAAAAAATATATATATATATAGATTAACCCTTTATAGTAGTTAATGGGGTTAATCAAAAAGGGGCTAAGGTTAATTAGGGCTAGGCTTAATTTAGATTAGGCTTGAGTTTAAACCTGCCTGCTAAAGGTGGAATGGCTTATATAAGTCCAAACGCGATCGGGCATCTCTCTTCTTCTCTTCGCGATTTTGGTGTTCTCATCGCGATCGCTCAATTTCCTTCGACTCTCTTCTTCCTCTTTGCCGCGGAGTGGGTTGCTCAGCTGGATTCTCGTCGACTGGAGATCGCCGGCCTAGCGAGAGGAGAGTTAGCTGCCACCGCGGGCGGCATTTGATCGTGGAGAAACGGGACGGCGATGGGAAGTCGATTATATCTGCCGGCGACGGAAGATGGATCGCCACAATAACGCCGCAATAGGTAAGCACCGTATCGCGATTTTTCCTCTTCTTAAATCGCGGTCCCGGTTTTTCCTCCGCTTCTTCCCGATCGCGACCACGTTTTACCACGCGAGCCGTCGCGAGCTCGGTATCGGTTTGCCTCCTCTTCTTCATTGTCGCTGCTACCTGAGCTCAACTCGTTGTCACAACTCCATCGATCCTCTGATCTGCCGGATGGGGATCTATTCTGTCGATCGTCCCAATCGCCTCCTCGCGAGCCGACCTCGAGGACAGGAGGTGAGTCGACGATTGTTTTTCCTGTGACGATTCTCAATCTAGGGCACGACTTCCTCATTACTTGCGATTTGGGAATGTTGAGTTGAGTTGTTGCTGTCGTCGCTACCGGAGCTCACCGTTGTCGACCACGCTGGAGTTCTTCACCTACAGCTGCCACGAGCTGGAGTTGCTGCCCACCTTGTGTCATTACGGGTGTTCCATCTTCCGCCGTGTAGCTCAATCACCATAGTCGCTAATCATGTGCGTTGTTGTTCTATCAACAACCTTTTGGCACATTCACAACTCAGATCTTTGGGTTGTTCAATGTTTTAGTGATAGTGGTGAGTTCGATTTTTGGGTATGTTGCTGACCTCCAAGTTGAATTCTGTTCTCTTGTTTTTAGGGCGATTCCAGATTCAGATCGCCAGGCTTTGATTGACTTTGAGATAAATCTTAATGCGGTGTGTAACATTTGGGGATTTCTTCCCATCATTACCGCGAGTCTTGAGTAGGTTAAGGAGAAGGGAAGAATCTGAATTTGGTATGCAGTGCAAGGTAAGCTTGGATTGGTGTGGTTGCGATATTTGTGTCTTATGTAGCTCCTGGATCGCGATGTTATTGGTTGAATCGCAGATCCCTTTGGATGAACAAGTCGAGAGATTAAAGCAACATGAGGTAAGTATAGATCTAAGTGATATGGATACTTACTATATACGTAGTTGATGTTATAGTTGATTTTGGATTGTTAGTTGATCGAGATACAAGGATGATGTAGGATCCGATTCGATCAATTAGATATGTGATGACTTTATTGTATCATATTGTTACAGACCTTGATGTGATAGATACATGGAGAGATGAATAGCACGGGTTACATAGCAGTGGGTAATATCTACCAACTCTAGTGAATGATCTTGTATTTATATTTATACATGTTTACCTTAAATCCACTCTTATTTAATCATATGCTTATCTTGCCTTGACCTTTGAGATATAAACTCGTACTTCATTGATTATCTAGCTCTATAGGAACTATAAACCCTATTATGTATTAGGCGATAGATGTTGATAAGTACATGTGGTTAGGGTTATCTTTGTGACCTCATTAGGTTTACGGTGTTCCATCACTAGGGTTAGGTGATGGTTTGGATTATGGAATCGATTGTTATATCATATCCGTATTAGTGGTGCATTTATAATGGATCTAGTTCGTGTATAGATAAGTGTATGGTTGTCAGTATGTGACCATGGACTAGAGGTCCTAGTGTGATGGTATATCCATTATGGATTGTGTGTCTGTGTATGGTTATATGGACGGTCGATTGTATATCGCTACTGACTAGAGGTCTTAGCATGGTTAATCGTCGTGTGTATGACTCTGTGATAGAGAGAGTCTTATGGATTGTAGTCCTTGCATGGTTTACTTTTGGTTGACTAGGTCTCCCCGTGAGTTAGGGAGTGTCGCGAGGATTTGTGTGTGAGCTATGCATCATTACATTTCATGCATGCTGATGACTGGGTCTGCCTTGTGGTTGAGACGAGTCGACAGTCATCCTGCCTCCCTGACCACTCGGGGTAGTGGTAGCAGGGTGAGGGCAGAGCATTGGATGTGCGCGTGCCATTCTCGCCACTAGGGATCTGTGGTAGCCGGAGATGCGCACTTGGCCACGCGCGAGTGGTAGTCGCCACTCACCCACTATCGACGGTGGTTGTGTGATGTGCGGTTGTCTGTGCGGTGCTTTGTCTACTCATGGGTAGGGACTGAGCTGGCTTAGCGAGGATCCCTAGGGTAGTATAGCTCTATAGCTCGCTATCGCTTCATACTACCCAACTCGGTCACTCGAGAGTGGTGGCGGCTGGAGTCGAGATAGTTGTCATGTCGTGCCACCTAGGCCACACTGGGGTCGTGGTAGCGAGTTGGGTACGCAGACATGACCATGCATATGCATTGCTGATATATATGTATGCATGTATTTTGATATATATTTTACATATGCCTGTGAGATGCTGCATTTGATTGAGCTATGATTGTTGCACATGTTTGTTCATCATGATACATGCCATTTGCATTTTATATACTGCTATGGGTTGAGCATGATATATATGTGTTGATTGACCGATGTATATGCATTTGATTAGTGTCATGTCATTGTGTGGTATGGAGGTTATTATTACGGTGATCATATATCTTGTTCATATGTCTGAGTATTGGTCAGGTATGGGATTGACCTGGTATGTTATATGGTTATGTTATTGTATACCTGTTCAGGATGATCTAGCATATGGCGTTGAGACCGTCCGTGCACGTTGGTACATTATTTTATGTTGATTGATCATTTTAGTATATACATTGAGTATGACTTTACTGTAGTTACTTGTTATTAGATTTGGATATGACTGTATGTCTATTGGACTCATGCTGTATACCGATAGATCTTCACATGTATTCTTGTAGATCTATCCTTATATGTTGTTCATGCACTTTCTATATATTACCCCGAGTTTATACTCACCACCCCGGGACCACAGGCTTCGTCGCCGGATAATGTAGAAGATTCCTTGGGCGTTGAAGCTCACTCGGTGATCCCATCTCGCACCGGACGAATGGATGAAGGTGTATTTATGCGTTGTTGTATTCTTGTGGATTGATGTATTCCATATTGTTGTTTTGGGTTTTAGCCTGTATTGTTTCCGTATTTGCGATATACGGATGTGTTGTATATATTTGGTCTTCGATTTGATTTCTATTATGATTCTTGTCGTGTCAAGTCACTCCGGAGTGCACAGTTGAGTCATTGTATATTGTTTTATCTGTTGTATGTTTCCGCTGTGTTTAGTGTGTTTTGATATGTTGATATCTGCGTATATCATATTATTGTTGTGGGCCTACGGGCCTTGTATTAACCCGATATGTTGCCACGTACAGGGGAGATGCCGTCCGTTTGCTTTTCGGCACGGCATACTCTCGGGGCGTGACATCATCAGACCCATCTTTCAATGAATCTCCATGTCCCAAAAAAATTCTAGACCAAAATCTAGTTCAATCATAAACACCATGGATTATAGACAAAGCCTTATCGTTGAAAATGTTTAAAATATCATCTAACTTTAATTAACTAATTATTACTCAACTTATTTAATTCCTTTATTATTTATTTGGAAATAGATTACCTCCAATATCGACCTCACTCTAAGTATCGAAAAGCCTCATCAAGATATAACTCTAGCTCAATCCCCTCTAATGTGTGTTTTTTTTTGTCTATGGGGCAACCTCCCTCTTCAATCAGGATGTCACATCTAGCACATCATTTACTTAAATAAATTACATTTAACTAAGTTTGTGATCGTATTTGAAGTATAATTAAATTATCTATTAAATTTGATTTTCTTTTATTATTGTATATCTTACGGAAAGTTAAACAAATCGATCAGATTGATTTAGTTTTCAGAACTAATCTACATACTTTGCCGCACATAAACAATACAACAACCAGAATAATAATTGAAAACATTAAAAAACTTATGAAAATGTTTGATGATATTAGAAAATTAACACAATAAAATTGATGCAGATGTATGCGGATTTTTTCATCTCCCTTTAACGCGAAACAACGTCCAAGAGGTTTAGAGTTCTCTCCGGCCACAACATTAATAGAAAACGAATAGATGATGAGAAAAACAATACAGAAAATAAAGACACAAGTTTTAACATGGTTCAGAATTCCAATTTCTACTCCATAGAGTGAGTTCTATAATGAGCTACGATGCCAACACACTTCCACTATGAAACTTCTCCTTCTTGAAAATATTTTCAAAAGTGGAAGAAAACCTCTTACAATTCTCGCACTCTACAGAATGGAGAGCTCCCCGTCAATTTTCCCCTCCCCGACCCTTCTTCTGCTGCTTCCTTGTCCTCCTTTTCTTCTCTGGTGATGCCATCCCCTCCCTCTCCAGTTGGATGGTCTCCTCTCGAAGTTGGAGCCTTATCAGAAGTCGGGTCCCTTTCTCCCCATCTTCCTCAGCCTTTTATCCTCCTCTCCTTCGCCAGCTGTGAGATAATGAACCATTCCCATCACCGTCCACCTGGAAGACCCTCCCTCCTGGAGAATCATTCTGTTAATAAGATAAGGAGCGGAGGTTCCTCTGAATATTGTGTGAGACCCTAGTTGGTTATATAACAAACTCCCATAAACAAGCGCCTCGAGAAACATTCGACCCCTCTTTTTCACCCTCTCTTCCTTCGCTGGGTAAACTATTGACTCGGTCATTCTCTCGGCGAGATCCTCCTAGTTCATTGCCACCAAGGCTTACATTATTTATTAATACCTAGGCTTACTTTGGTTTGAGACTTAGTACCTCCTACTTTTTGTAACTATGTACTCGAGTAAACCCTCGACTCACTTACCGAGTCAACTTCCAGACTTGTACCCCGGGTCGCTCATCTGATCTCTTGTTAGCCTTAGAGCTTATCTTCTCATTCCTATATCTTCATCCTGCTAGCCCAATATGTCACGTCCCGAAGGAGACCCCACCAGACGAAAATCCGACAGCATCTCCCCTGTATGGGTGACAATGTCAATTTACATACAAGGCCTACACGACCACTATACATCGGTCAACACGACCGAAATCCAAACACACACACAGATAATAAGTTAACCTCAGGCCATCAACCAAAATAAATGATAAACAGTCTACAATAAATAGACTTACCCCTTCTGCCATATGGGCAGGAATAACCATCCAAAACCAATCTAAATAAATCCGAATAAAGGTCCATAAGGACACCAAAAATCCACGAATACAAATATCAATCTCCAATCCTAAACATGTCCTCTAATAAAAATCCAAATACCATAACACAAATATCAAATCAAAACTTCACGACGAGTGGGTTTAGCATTGCACTCTCCGATACTTCATCCCAAATAGATATAAATCAACGGGGTAAGTTCAAAGAACTCAGCGGGTATAGTAGATATGCAAAGTAAGGTATAACTAACAATAAAAATTATGCCAGTACAGTCTCACATAAATAGGGTATGCAAGCAAGAAATACAAAAGGACTGTACTTACCTGAATCTCCTACCCTGATATAGGAGCATGTGCCTGACTAGAAGTAATAAAGTACTCACAATATATATAAATATGTATCCTGTATGCATGACAATCATATGCACATCCAAGGCATCAATAAAAATGTAGCAAACACAATACAAATGCAATCTGTGCAAAGTGCATGCCGTGCTAATGACATGGTCACCCCTGACGCCAGTCAGCCGCCTCACACGCGATGGTAAAGCTGAGTGGGTAGGGCTATGACAACTGTGCACTTTGCCATCACTGCTCCTGAATGACCGAGTGGACAGGATGCTGTCGGAGTACACCTATCCTCCTGCCCCAAACAGAGTGGGGGAGCTAAGCTCTCATCTCCCGGTGTCATAGACCAGAGGAGGGATCCCTGCCCGCTACCACGCTGCCTCATCGCTACCCATGAGCGGACCAGCGGAGTCTGACAGAGCAACTGCACACACCCTCCTGATGTACCACTAACCCATGAGTGGCAGTGTGTGCAGGCCATGTAACTGGCTATGGGCTCAACAATAATGGAATCCCGTCCAGCCAGCATGCAATCATGCAAAAATGGTGCATGATACTAAAGCATGTAAATCCTACTCAAAATACCTATCCGAATAATATATACAATCAGTATGTACATATCCCTAATCCAAGTACTATGATCCAAATCAAACAGGGAGATATAATCATATCCTATCACATGCATGTATCAAGTAGGCACCAAAAATATACTAGGCATATAAACATGAAAAATTATTGTAAGCTATCCTAACTAGCATATCAACAATGACTATATCTAAAAGATAAGTCAAAATACCCGTCTGAATATAAATATCTGCAAGAATGAAAACGTCACGACCGGGGACCTGCCTCGTGACCGAAACCTGCATATAGCATAACTATAGTTAAGCACAAAAATGCAATTCACCGACAAATCGAATAATTAATCGATTTCCTTCATAACCCAATTAACCCAAACTATTTCCAATTTTTCTTATCCACAAATATCCATACAATTAATTTAGCCCACTAAATCAATTGATAAAATTTTTGATTAATTAATGATAAGTTAATTAATCAATTAAACTCGGATTAACCCACATTTTAACAACCTAAGCCAAATAAATAAAATTTAATGGCTTTTAATTTATCCAATAATTGTACCAATCAATTTACCAAATTAATTCCTAATCAACTAACCTAATTCATCACCTACAAAAATCCTCAAGATCAAACAATATCACCCAACCATCCCATATCCTTCGAATACAATACGATTAACCGAATAACACCAAAATCAGACTTACCAGCCCTAGGATCCCACGGCCGCAATACTCCCAACTCGCGGCCACTCGTGGTCAAGAACCTGGCGACTCCTTCAACAGTAACCTCCCAATTTTTACAACCGCACAACAACACACACCCTACCATACCTTCGTTACAACCCCTAAAACCTCCACCGACAGAACACAGTGACCAATCAACCAATCACTGCCGCCTCAAACATCATAATCAGCCCAAATCGACCATAAATCTGGTCCACAACCTTTTACAACCTATGCACAACCCAACACAGTCACTCACCAACTACGACTCAAATCACAGATTCACTACAAATAAGGGAAACATGATATAAATATATACCTGAAATTAGAAGTTTCCCCTTGGCAGTATCTCCTCGGTGCGGACCGATCCAGAGGATGTCGGACAATAGGGCACCTGCAGCGTGGGCACGAGTAAGAAGAAGAGGCGGATTTTTGCGAGGAAGGAGAACTCGGGAAAATTTAGGAACAGCGCCTGAGATCACGAGAAAGAAAAAGGGATCGGGGAAGAAGGAAGGGGAGAAGGCGGCTCAGAAAAATAGAAAAAGAAAAGGAATTTTAGGTTTTCATCGTGTATTAAACCCCTTAAATAGACCCCACCAAAAACCTATTTATTTTATCCCCGTAAAAATTTCGTACGGACTCCGTTTAAATCCAGAAAAATTATGAAAAAATTCCTAAAATTTCCTAAAAATCTCGAAAAATTTTCAGAATTATTTTCCTTAATTCTTTGGCCTTGTAATTTAATATTTTAAAATTTACAGTATTTAGTATTCTCCCCCACTAATAAAAATTTGGTCCCCAAATTTCCTAGTCAAATGCACAACGAGTAAGAAATACCACAAGTACTGAAAATATACCTCACGTACCTTAAGTAAACAAGTGGGGGTATTGAGCTCAAATCTTTTCCTCGAGCTCCCAAGTCGCCTCCTCGTCGGTATGGTGACTCCACCCGACCTTGACAAGTCGCACAACCTTGTTCCGCAACTGTCGTTCCTTGTAATCCAAAATCCGCACCGGAACCTCTGTGTAAGTAGCGTCAGGTTGAACGGAACCTGACACATCTGACAGAATAATTGTAGCGTCTGGCACATACTTCCTCAACATGGACACATGGAACACATCATGTATACTCGTCAAAGATGGTGGTAGCGCTAGACGATAAGCCACTGCTCCGATCCTCTCCAAAATCTCAAACGGACCAATATATCTAGAAGCTAGCTTACCACGGAGGCCAAATCTCTTCACCCCTTTCGTGGGTGAAACTCGCAGGAATACATGATCACCAATAGAGAACTCCAAAGGTCTCCGTCTACGATCTGCATAACTCTTTTGGCGATCCTGCGCCTCTGCCATCCTACGTCTGATAGTACGAACCAACTCTGCCTCATGTTGAGCTCTCTAGGGTCCTAGCAACTGGGCCTCCCCAACCTCCTCCCAGAGGGTGGGTGTACGACATTGTCTCCCATATAATGCCTCATACGGGGCCATTTGGATACCCGAATGATAACTGTTATTGTAGGCGAATTCCACTAACGGCAAATGATCCTCCCAGTTGCCTCCGAAATCTATAATACAGGATCTCAGCAAATCCTCTAGTGTCTGTATGGTCCGCTCAGATTGTCCATTTGTCTGCGGATGGAAGGCAGTACTAAACCGAAGCTGTGTGCCTAAAGCCTGCTGCAGTCTCTGCCAGAACCTAGATGTGAACCGGGGATCTCTATCTGATATAATGCTCAAAGGAACACCATGCAATCTGATGATCTCTCGATAATACAGCTCTGCCAACTGATCCAGAGAGTCGGTCTTCAGAATCGATAAGAAGTGCGCGGATTTGGTCAGTCGGTCTACGACTACCCAAATCGCGTCATGACCTTGATGTGTCCTAGGCAAATCCATCACAAAATCCATAGTAATATGATCCCACTTCCACTCAAGAATAGGAATCCTCTGAAGTAATCCAGCTGGTCTCTGGTGCTCAGCCTTTACCTGCTGACAAATCAGACATCTAGCTACAAAATCCGTGATGTCTTTTTTCATACCGTTCCACCAATACAAACGCTTTAAATCTCGATACATGCGGGTTCTGCCTGGGTGGATCGCAAATCGAGAGCGATGAGCCTCCTGTAGTAACTCCTCCATAACTGGGTGAGGCTGAGGTACACATAATCTGCCTCAGAAATAAATTGTACCTTCATCATCACGGTTGAACTCAATCTGCTGTCCAGAAGTTATCTGACTACCAATGAACTGTAAATGATGATCACTAGCCTGAGCCTCCCGGACTCTCGTCCGGATAGATGACTGAGCAACCATGGTAACCAGAACGCCCTGCTCTGTCGGTCCCTGCTCCTCAAGGCTCAACTCAGAGAAACCCTGAATCAAATCCATGACCAAAACTCGGAAGGAAGCTAAAGTCCCTCGGGACTTCCGGCTAAGTGCATCGGCAACCACATTGGCTTTCCCTGGGTGGTAGCTGATGGTACAGTCATAATCCTTCAGGAACTCCATCCATCTCCTCTGTCGGAGATTGAGTTCCTTCTGTGTAAACAGATATTTGAGACTCTTATGATCAGTAAGAATCTCAAACGTAATACCATATAAATGATGCCTCCAAATCTTCAAGACAAAGATAATAGCGGCAAACTCTAAATCATGAACTGGGTAGTTTTTCTCATGATCCTTCAACTAGCGAGAAGCATAAGAAACTACCTTGCCGTGCTGCATAAATACTGCGCCTAAACCCTGTAGAGATGCATATGTATAAAGAACGAAATCATCGTCCCCTGATGGCAATACCAGGATTGGTGCTCACACCAATCTCCTCTTCAACTCCTGAAAACTAGTCTCGCACGCCTCTATCCACGTGAACTTCACGCCCTTCCTGGTAAGACGTGTCAATGGCATAGCAATGCTCGAAAACCCTCAATGAACCGTCTGTAATAACCAGCCAAGCCTAGGAAACTGCGAACCTCTTGAACTGATTTCGGCTGCTCCCAACTGGTGACAGTCTCGATCTTCTGGGGGTCAACTGAAATACCTCTACTCGAAACCACATGTCCCAGAAAACCGACTGAGTGTAACCAAAATGCGCATTTATTGAACTTCGCATATAGTCGCTTCTGTCGGAGCCTATCCAGAACAAGACGAAGATGCTATGCGTGTTCCTCCTCGGAACGAGAATAGACCAGAATGTCATCGATAAAAACAATGATGAACCGATCTAGGAAATCCATAAATTCACGGTTCATCAAATCTATGAATACCGCTGGAGCATTGGTAAGCCCAAATGGCATTACCAAAAACTCATAGTGTCCATATCTGGTACGGAACGCTGTCTTCTAAATGTCAGAATCTCTAACCCTTAATTGATAATATCCGAACCGCAGATCAATCTTAGAATAGACTGATGTACCTCTGAGCTGATCAAACAAGTCCTCAATACGTGGCAGGGGATATTTATTTTTGATAGTGACAACGTTCAACTGTCTGTAATCGATGCACAGTCTCATCAAACCATCTTTCTTCTTCACGAAGAGAACCGAAGAACCCCAGGGTGATGCACTAGGGCGAATAAAACCTCTGTCCAAAAGTTCCTGTAGCTGAACCTTTAACTCGTCCAACTCTCTCGGGGCCATACGATAAGGAGCTTTCGATGCCGGTGACGTCCCAGGTATTAACTCAATCATGAACTCCACTTGCCTTCTGGGAGGCAGGCCCGGTAACTCCTCTGGAAAGACATCTGAATACTCTCGGACAATAGGGATGTCCGCGATCTAAGAGTCACCACTATCTTCTACATTGATCATCGATAATAGAAGACCTTGGCAACCGTGCAATAAAAGCTTCTGAGACTGAATCGCAGAAATGGTCGCTATACCGTCATCCCGGATGCCAGTGAAATCCCACGAGGGTTGGTTCGGAGGTCGGAATGTGACCACCCTCGTCTGACAATCAACTGTGGCATGATATGCTGACAGCCAATCCATGCCAAGGATAATATCGAACTCGACCATATCCAGTACCAATAAATCTATAGTAAGGATGATGTTACCGAAATCTAAAGGACAACCTCGGACCTCCTGGGTAACGTCCAATGTCTCGCCAGATGGTAGGGAGACGACTAATCTCTGTGATCTACTAGTAGGTAATCTACCAATCTCTCTCATAAAAGTATGAGAAATAAACGAATGCGAATTACCAGTATCAACTAGCATAATAGTTGAACATGCATAAAGTGAAACCGTACCACAAAATACGGATTCGTTGGCTCGCTGCGCATCCTCTCTGGTAATCGCATGAATCCGCCCAGTCTCCGGTGGAGGTGGAGGTGGTATCACTGCCAGAGGTGGCTGTGTCGAGACTGCGGATCGATATGAAGGCGGATACGTAGGTGATAAGGAAGGTGGTATAAACGGTTGCGCTGTATCGGTTGCGGCGGTGATCTGAACTAGTGGCGTGCCGATCGATCGATGGTGCGCTGCGAATAATCTTATCGATACTGGGGGCATCGTGCATCTGCGGTCCTGGAAACCAACCTGTGACACCGTGACGCACCTTTGGTGTACTCCATCCATGAATACCATAGGCGACTCTGAAGGGAGCTGTCCTCTCAGGCGTTGCGAAGTGCAGTTGTTTGGCCCCCCTCTCTGAGTCCTGCCTTGCGGTCCTCCCTGAATCGAAACCCTGGAAGCCACATGCTGAGCCTTCAACGAACAATCTCGGCTCAGGTGTCCAGGCAGTTTGCAATAATAACAAGTATTTGTCCCAAGGTGCAGGTGAGATGATATGCTCTCGATCCGCAATGAGTGGGTGTCACTAGTGGGCGGTCTCCAGCTCTCGATGAAAAAGACCGAGGGCCCAGGTGAAGATCATCCGATTTACGAGGCCGGCTAGATGCCCCGAATGACTACGACCCGTGACGCGGCCACTTTCTGGCGATGTCCAATAGTCTGTGGCTGCTGGGTCTGACCTGTGGTTCTTTCAGTCTGTTTCCTCTTCCTGTCAGTATTGACCCTCTGTTGAGCCAACTCGATCAATAAAGCTCTATCCAATGCCTCTAGGTAAGAACTGCCAAATCCTGCCATCTTGACCTGGAGATGCCCATCTAGTCCCTGAACAAACTGCATCATCCGTGACCTATCCTAACTAACTGCGGATAAAACCCGCTAACCAATTAAATTCTATATTATACTCCATCAGAGCGATTATTACATCTTAGACTCATAAAATCTATCGGCGTCTCATCATCATCGATATGCCGCGAAATCACGACTCTCAAAAGCCTTTCTAAATCTCATCCAGGTAACCTGCTGCTCGCCAATAATCGAGCGTTGCATATCCCACCAGATCTCAGCCTTGCCTCGTAAATGGAAGACCGCCAACTCTGCCTTCTCCCACTCGGAGCAGACCATATAGTAGAAGGTACGCTCCATCGTCTCGATCCAAGACTGAGCCACGATCGGATCAGTCTCTCCGTTGAATAAAGTGAACCGACTTTTCATTGACTTTGCTAATCTTGGAATCCGAGATCGTGCGCGGCTACATCGATAAATAGGATAAGTAGGTGGCCGAAACTTGAGTGCGTCGGCGAAAATGATGGGCTGTCCGGGTCTGTAGTAGAAGTCCCTCGCGGGGAGTCTCGATGTGTAGCAAGGATCTCGGCTGGTACATCGGATGCCCATGGGTATCTCGGGAGGAGGAACCGAGGACCGAGGATCCACAACTCCGCAGCACCACATGTGGAACTCGACCGATCAATATGCTCATCCTCGGTAGATCTCTCGCAAGTCGGTCAATCAAAGATCTCTGTCCTCTGTCGTGGGCCGCATACCGCGTCTCGGCGAGAGCACCCACCTCGTCTAAATGAATACAAATATTACCACAAATAAAAACATATCAAATTCATCATCAGACCTATTTCACCGTCAGGAGAGGTCCCGTAGCCGCCAAAACCCCATATTGATCTCATCCAAAAATCATCGAATTTCCGAAACATAAAAATCATTGGAAATCCATACCAATTCCAAAATTTTCCAGATTGCCTCGCAAAACCTGCCAAAACATGGCGAACTCCGAAAATCCAAAGACCCTAAGGAACTCGGAAACCTACGCTCTGATACCAACTAAATTGTCACGTCCCAAAGGAGACCCCGCTAGACGAAAATCCGGAAGCATCTCCCCTGTACGGGTGACAATGTCAATTTACATACAAGGCCTACACGACCACTAAACATCGGTCAACACGAACGGAATCCAAACACACACGCAGATAATAAGTTGGCCTCAGGCCATCAACCAAAATAAATGATAAACAGTCTACAATAAATAGACTTACCCCTTCTGCCATCTGGGCAGGAATAACCATCCAAAACCAATCTAAATAAATCCGAATAAAGGTCCATAAGGACACCAAAAATCCACGAATACAAATATCAATCTCCAATCCTAAATATGTCCTCTAATCAAAAATCCAAATACCATAACACAAATAACCAAATCAAATATTCACGACGAGTGGGGTTTGGCAGCTGCACTCTCCTGACAGCTTCATCCTGAAATAGATATAAATCAACGGGGTAAGTTCAAAGAACTCAGCGGGTATAGTAGATATGCAAAGTAAGGTATAACTAACAATAAAAATCATGCCAGTACAGTCTCACATAAATAGGGTATGCAAGCAAGAAATACAAAAGGACTGTACTTACCTGAATCTCCTACCCTGATATAGGAGCATGTGCCTGACTAGAAGTAATAAAGTACTCACCATATATATAAATATGTATCCTGTATGCATGACAATCATATGCACATCCAAGGCATCAATAAAAATACAGCAAACACAATACAAATGCAATCTGTGCAAAGTGCATGCCGTGCCAATGACATGGTCACCCCTGACGCCAGTCAGCCGCCTCACACGCGATGGTGAAGCCGAGTGGGTAGGGCTATGACAACTGTGCACTCTGCCATCACTGCTCCTGAGTGACCGAGTGGACAGGATGCTGTCGGAGTACACCTATCCTCCTGCCCCAAACAGAGTGGGGGAGCTAAGCTCTCATCTCCCGGTGTCATAGGCGGAGGAGGGATCACCTCGCCACTTCACGCGCCTCATCGCTACCCATGGCGGACCGAGGAACTGACGAACTGCACACACCCTCCTGATGTACCACTAACCCATGAGTGGCAGTGTGTGCAGGCCATGTAACTGGCTGCGGGCTCAACAATAATGGAACCCCGTCCAGCCAGCATGCAATCATGCAAAAATGGTGCATGATACTAAAGCATGTAAATCCTACTCAAAATACCTATCCGAATAATATGTGCAATCAGTATGTACATATCCCTAATCCAAGTACTATGATCCAAATCAAACAGAGAGATATAATCATATCCTATCACATGCATGTATCAAGTAGGCACCAAAAACATACTGGGCATATAAACATGAAAAATTATTGTAAGCTACCCTAACTAGCATATCAACAATGACTATATCTAAAAGATAAGTCAAAATACCCGCCTGAATATAAATATCCGCAAGAATGAAAACGTCACGACCGGGGACCTGCCTCGTGACCGAAACCTGCATATAACATAACTATAGTTAAGCACAAAAATGCAATTCACCGACAAATCGAATAATTAATCGATTTCCTTCATAACCCAATTAACCCAAACTATTTCCAATTTTCTTTATCCACAAATATCCATACAATTAATTTAGCCCACTAAATCAATTGATAAAAATTTTGATTAATTAATGATAAGCTAATTAATCAATTAAACCCGGATTAACTCGCATTTTAACAACCTAAGCCAAATAAATAAAATTTAATGGCTTTTAATTTATCCAATAATTGTACCAATCAATTTACCAAATTAATTCCTAATCAACTAACCTAATTCATCACCTACAAAAATCCTCAAGATCAAACAATATCACCCAACCATCCCATATCCTCCGAATACAATACGATCAACCGAATAACACCAAAATTAGACTTACCAGCCCTAGGATCCCACCAACAACCAATACTCCCAACTCGCAGCCCACTACGTGGTCAAGAACCCCACAAACGACTCCTTCAACAATAACCTCCCAATTTTTACAACCGCACAACAACACACACCCTACCATACCTTCGTTACAACCCCTAATAACCTCCGCAAGCGAACCGGTGACCAATCAACCAATCACGCCTCCATCATAATCATTGAATCGACCATAAATCCGGTCCACAACCTTTTACAACCTATGCACAACCCAACACAATCACTCACCAACTACGGTTCAAATCACAGATTCACTACAAATAAGGGAAACATGATATAAATATATACCTGAAATTAGAAGTTTCCCCTTGGCAGTATCTCCTCGGTGCGGACTGATCTCGGCTGTGGAGGTTGGCCGGAGGATGATCGGCGTTGGCAGAGAAGGGCACACTGTGTGTGCGTGGTGATAATTTTATGGCTAACACGCGGTGGCTCGAGACGATCATGACGAAAGGGCACCGCGGTGGCGTGGGCACCGAAAACGACGAAAGGTTGCCGGCGCTTGCGGGAGAAGAGGGCTGGCGTCGGGCGTGGCGGCATCGGGCTGCCGCGACGAAGAAAGAAGAGGGCGCGACTGCTGATTTTTGCCGCGAGGAAGGAGAACTCGGGAAAATTTAGGAACAACGCCTGAGATCGCGAGAAAGAAAAAGGGATCGGGGAAGAAGGAACCAGCGGCGGAGAAGATGGCACCGACGGAGGTGGGCTCGCGAAAGGTAACTGCCGAAGGAGTCGCGACGGGGAAAAATAGAAAAAGAAAAGGAATTTTAGGTTTTCATCGTGTATTAAACCCCTTAAATAGACCCCACCTAAAACCTATTTATTTTATCCCCGAAAAAATCTCGTACGGACTCCGTTTAAATCCAGAAAAATTCTGAAAAATTCCTAAAAACCTCGAAAATTTTCTAGGATTATTTTCCTTAATTCTTTGGCCATGTAATTTAATATTTTAAATTTTACAGTATTTAACACAATCGATCCTCTTGGATCGAGTTCCACCAATTCAATCAATGTTTCATGTATGACCTTTATCATCTTAATCTCTAAACTAGGTCACAGTGATATCATTAGAAATTAATTAGAATTTGTATTTAAAAAATACCAATAAAATGTTGTCACGGTCGTCCAAAGGTGCAATGTTACTTAGCATTGCTCTATAAAATTGGCACATTAAAATCTTAGATAATTATTTTTAAATTTTGAATTAAAACTAATTAAAATTTTTGGGGTATATTTATATACATTCAAAATATCTTTCTACTTAAAATAATAAATATATGGATATCGTATCTACCTTTAGGCCTATTTCTTAAAGATTATGACAATAAATATAATTTACTTAATCAGTCTATATTTTTTACAACAACAAATAACTCGAAAAAACTTATCAATCAACTCTAATTCACTAAATTTAATGAATTAAAAATTATTATATTTCTTTAAACTTTGATTCTTTGCTTGCTAAATTTCAATTGAAAATTAGTGTATGACCGAAATTAATTTATTTTTCAATTTTCCCATTCTGGTAACTACGAATGACCTGCACTTTAAAAATATGGACAAAAATAATACACATATTAAACAATCTTGAGAATTATCAAAATAAACGGAAAAAATAAAAATATATAAACTAAAAAAATAGTCATAACCATTTTCTTCCCGTTCTAAATAATTCTAATTAACTAGCAAAATTTAATATAGTTAATTTTACAATCACAAAATAAAAAAAAAAACAAAAAACCACTTGATTAGTTTGATAATTCAAATCTATACATACGAGGAGAAGCGATGGGATAAAACACTTACCATATTAATAAACTGGTTAGTCGAAGATCTGAATATAGTATTGACAAAAAAAAAAAAAAAAACTATCAGAGCCGGACTGCTGTCGAGAGCCCACTGATCGCTCAACTTGGACGGCAGGCCACCCGCTCCAATTCACCATAAAATCCACAACAATTAATGCTTGCTCAGGTGTTTCACATCGAACACCCTCTTGCCGAAGAAGAAGCGACCAAGGTCCAAGAACTCGCGAATGGAAAAAAAGCAAAAGCCACTTGATTAGTTTGATGATTCGAGTCCGTAGAGTGCTCCCATGTGCTCTGGATGGTAGATGAGTTCCGGATTCACTTGAGAAGCGATTTGGTAGAACACTTGCCAAGTTAGTAAACTATCTGAGCCGGATTGATGTCGAGAGCCCACTGCCCGCTCAACTTTGACGGCAGAGGCCACCCGCTCCAATCCACCGTAAAGCCCACAACAATGCTTGCTCAGGTGCTTCACATCGAACACCTTGTTTCCGAAGAAGAAGCGAACGATCTCCAAGAACTCACGAACTGTTGTCGGTAACTTGCAATCGCGCGTGAGCACCTTTACTAGGAACGCGAAGTCGTAGGCACCTTGGAAGGTAACCCAGGAGACGGGAGAAAAGTGGCCAAAGGAAAGCAAGCCGGAGGTCGCCAAGTGCGCAGCGAATCGGCCAGAGTCGATGCCCCATGCTTGGTTCTTTTGGAAGTCGATGCCATTGGCCTTCAGCAGCTCGACGGAGGAAGGGGCGTAACGGTCGCGGTTGATGTCGAAGTCGCGGAAATTAAATTCCCACACATAACGCACGTAAGTGCCATCGATGCAGAGGGCACATGGGAGGTTGCCGGCGGCGTCAGAGAGGGTGAGGCCAACCTGGACGATGCGGAGGGCGTCGACGTTGGCGCGGATCAAGTCGTAGCGTTGGGGGAGGGTGAGGGTGCAATAGGAACCTTCGGAGGTGACGACGACGCCAGGATACTCGGTGTCCAATGCGACGAAGGGATGGAACGGGACGGCGGAGCGGATAAGGGCGAACTCCTCGTCGAGGTTATGAGCCCAGACGGAGCGAACCTCGACTCTGCTGGCGGCGGAAGAGGAGGAAATTAGCATGTTGTAGTGGACAACTGCAGCAGCCATGAGGTTGATGAAGTTAGAAAATGAAAGGAGAAGAGAGATTGATTTGAAGTTGGAGCGAAAATTGAAAGGAAGGAGGAATTTAAATAGAGCAAGGGATCAAAGAGAGAAATCCGCCAAATAATTAACAGAATTAGTTTAGTTGGTGCTGGCCGAATTAGTAGGGGATATATATGGAATTAAAGATGATAAACGAACTTAATCAGAACTTAAATCAAGGGTTAATTAACGTCGTTGATTGGGCCACCAAATCCTATTTCGATTAGCAGCTTTAAAGAGTTATGTTAATTAATTAATTACAATGGATATTTCTGTCGTTAATTTTCTTTAATTAAAGTTTATGTAACTAATTAGTCATCAATTTATCTTTTGTAAAATTTCGAGCTAACATAAGAACACCCATCCTTTTTATAAATTTTAAGAGCGGCTTCTTTTGTGAGATTGGGAGTCGCTCCTCATTATTATTTTTTTTAAAATTAAAATAATTTCGATAAAATAAAATAAAAGAGAGTAATTGAATAATGATTAGTGAAAAAATAATTTATTAATTATGATATAATTAATTATTTTATATTATATTTCAGCAATGGTTAGTAAAAAATAGTAAAATCTATCAAAAAATTATTGAAAGATTTTTTATAGTAAAAAGACGATTGAAATTATTTATTTATTTTTGATGTGACATTGTAAGATCTAAAAAACCTCTTCAACCGTTTTTACCATGGAAAATGCTCTATTTTTGGTTTGTCCAAAAATTTGTTAGTTTTTTTTAGATTATTTTTTTTAAAAAAAGTTTAATTGTATATGTAAGAAGAATAAATTGGAAATCAAGTGTCGAATAAATGAGGGCGAAATTCGTAAATTAATTGAATAAATCACGGAACTCAAAGTCAATTATTAAATTAAAACCTATCGATTTTATTTTTAAACTGCAACTAGACCTGGCCACGGTCCAGGTCCAGGTCCGGTCCGAGTCCGAGTCGAAATCGTCGGGTTCGGGTTGACAAAATACTGACCCTTAATCGGCCCACTCGTGGACGGTTACGGTCTGAGTTGTGGAACCGTCGGTTCCGAGTCCGGGTCAGATCCGGGTCGGATCCGGTCCGGGTTCGGGTTTGGGTCCGATCCGGTTAATTATCGTCTTAGTTAAATAAATAAAAAATTAAAGAATGATGTAAATAATTAAAATAAAAAAAATTGCACAATTAAATTTATAAAAACTCTATCAAATATTTTATTATCTCAATAAAAAATATATTACATCTTGAACTTAAATAAAAAAATCTATTACAATAAAAAAATCAAATACATTTCAATTTTTATTATATTCAATCAATTTCAGTCGTATTCGGTATTTTCTCCCGTCGTCGTAGTTTCGGATGTTCCTTCTGTTTCGTCTTGGTCTTCTTCTTCACTTTTAATATGTTGGGTTCGACTTGCAGCTTTTGACCAATCATTGAGTAAACATTGCGCTTTCAAATTTTTCGGTCTTAAGCTAGAACGTCTCTCATCCAATGTATTTCCTCCGATACTAAAAGCTTGTTCCACTGCAAATCGATTTCTTTTGCCATTATAGATAGATTGAAAATATTTGAGTTCTTTGCGACCACCATTTTAGAATGTCGAAGCTTTCTTCATCTGCATCACTAAAATCAAAAGAAGTGGTAAAATAATTCTCAAGTTCCTGACTGAAACTTGAGGATCCTCGTGGACGTTTAGTCCGTTGCTTTAATAACAATTGTGCTTTAGTGAGTTTAGAAGTAATAATACTAGTTGTAGTAGATTGATGTATTTCATGTCCAATAGTTTGTTCACTATATTTAATGTTATATTCATTATAAATATCATGTAAATGAGTTTTAATATTAAACAAAATCAAAGGAATATTAGGAGCAGTTTCGGTAATAGAGCTTAAAGATTCATAATATAATGCTAACATATCTTGTAAACCATCTAATTTAAGTCTAGGATCTAAAACAAAAGCACATAAAAATATTTCAGGAATGTTTAAGAAATATTTTTCCCATTTTTTTTTCATTACATAAATACATTGAGATAAATAAGTATCATTTGATTGAATATGTTCATTAAAAATACATGCAATATTACAACAATGTGTTAAAACTAAATGTGAAGTTGGATAATAAACACCTGATAATTGGTCACTAGCATCACTAAAAACTTTTAAAATTTCACAAATACTAGTGCATATATTCCATTGATTTGAAAATAAATAAATATCACGTGATTGAACATGTTGATGAAAAAATATACATAATAAATCTTTGTATTCAAAAGTAGATAACAATAATTTATAAGTAGAATTCCAATGAGTTGGAACGTCACGTGCAAACCGTTTAGGCTTCATACCATTTATTTTACAAAATTTTCTCCATTCTTTCATAACTTGAGGATGTGTCCTTAAATAATGAATTGCACTCCTAATTGGTTGAATATGTGATCCTAAATTTTTAAGTCCATCTTGAACACACAAATTTAAAATGTGACATGTACACCTAATATGAAAAAATCTTCCACCTATTGATGGTTTACATATATCAATAAGTTCACTAATACTAGAGGTATTTGCACTAGCATTATCAAAAGAAATTGAAAAAACTTTAGAAGTTAGACCATATTCTTCTAAAATAATAAAAATAAGTTGTGAAATATTTTATGTCGTGTGTGTTTCGTTAAAACATCTATATGCTAGCAATCTTTTTTGAATGTCCCAATTATTATCAATCCAATGACAAGTAATACCCATATATGAATAACTTTGCCAATGATCACTCCAAATATCAGAACACAAAGAAACTTTACTGTTTAAACTAGAAAATTCTTTAATCAATTCTTTTTTTTGTTCTAAGACTAATTTTAAAAGTGTACGTTTTAGAATATTTCTTGGGATACATTTAATAGAAGGATTTGTACTTGTAGAAAGCCAATTTTCAAAAGATAATTTATCACTAAAACTAAAAGAAAGTTGTTCAATTGCACAAAATTTAGCAGTTTCTCTCTAAATCTAGTTTCGTCAAATTTAAAGAGTTTAGATTCGTTACCCCAACCCGATTGAGAAGAGAATGTCGGAATTTGAGTTTGAGAACGATCAATACCAATTTCCACCGGATGATTTCTCTCCACATGTCGAGTAAGGGTTCCGTAACCTCCTCCTTGTCGAAATTTGTAACATTTCGAACAATATTTGCATTTTACTTGCATATCACCGGAAGGGAGCGTTACTTTTTCGAAATGTTTGGTGAAGATATCGGATGTGGGGCGAGACACTCGAGTTGGTCTTGTAGCCGTAGAACCCGCCATCATACTGGATGTATTGCTCCTACTTTCTTGACTTTGATGATGATGACGTATTTGAAATTCATCACCAGAAATATTAAGATCATAGTCGTCGATATCGAATTGAGGTGAATCGCCGCCTTACTCGAACTCGAACTCGGGCGGTGGTGGCATTATGCTCTTTCCCTTTCTGGCACCGGCCGCACCCTTACGACTTGATCTGGGTCCAGACATTTGTAAAAATATGACTTGAGAGTTGAGACTTGAAAGCAAATGAGGGAATGAGAATTAGAGAAGAGAAGTTGTGATTTGTGAAAAAATGAAAGGGAATGGAGGTATATTTATAGGGAAAAAAAACTTAAAAAAATAAAAAAAATAAAAATCAGCGGTAGGCTGGCCGGTAGTTAAAATAGCCACGAAATCGTGGTTCGTTTTGTTTAAAAAAGCGGTCGACCAGCCGGTCTGGTCCGACCGGCCGTGGTCGTGGCCGTTAATTTTTTATTTTTTTTAAAAACCGCTGGTTCGATTTTTTTGGCGGTTTGGTTTTTTAAAAAAACCGTGACTGGACCGTCTAATAGGCGGTCCGGTCACGGGTCTGGGTCAAACCTGTTGACCCGGTTAACCGGACCGTTGACCACGGTCCGGTTCCCGATCGGGCCCGGGTCTGACCCGGACCTTGGCCGGGTCTAATTGCAATTGCAGCGTAGGAGGGAGGAGATTGTCCATAGAGCCAAACTCCATACATTAATAGTTTTGATGTACTTGACAAAAATAAAACATCTAAGTTAGTCTTAATATTTTCTATTTTGATCAGTGTTATATATAATTGTAAGCTTTTATAATATAATTAAGAAATATTACATCAAAAAGCTCTGCAACAAAAAAATGATACCGAATAAAACTAATCTATGATTAAAAAACATTATATCTAGGATTGCTTATTTATCGAGTCTTGCTGATATAGTCGAATGAAGAAGACATCTTATCTCGGCACAGTCGAATGAAGAAGACATCTTATCTTGGCACAGGCGAATAAAAAAGATATTTTATCTCGGCACAACAGAATGAATAAGACATCTTATCTCGGCTATATTATATTCCGTCTCGACAGTATGACATTCCGGATATATTGTATCTCAGCAAGTTACATGACGTGACATTCCTCAAAGTCAAGATGTTCAACGAAGCATCCTCTGTCAATGGGCACACCCGACAAGAAGACATATGCTCATATCTACCTCAGGGAAGTCTGTCCGCTGCATGCATTAATGGAGCTCTGTCTCCCATCAACCATGCAGGAGACATTAATTGTCCTCCATACGCGACAACATTTATGAAGGTGATGCTCTCTTTTATCTCTAAAGACGATAGGCCATCCCTTTACCCTACCATCCACGCCCTCCGTACCTCTCCGTATGGATATCTTCGCTTATATAAGGGTAGTTAGAGGAGGAGGGAAGGAGGTTCGGAATATCTTCTAAACTCTATTGCTTTCATTATTTCTTCTCTTCCTACTAATCCCTACCTTGAGCATCGGAGGGGTTTGACCGAGATCTCTCTTTGTGCCCTTAACCGTTTGTCTCAATTGCAGGGTTCATCTTGGCCCGCCGTGACACACCACTCGGCCCGCGTTGAGAAGACGTTTGAGATAACGCTCCTCCACTTCGGCAACTCCCGCCATGTCACCCATCCATCCATTCGAGTCATCGGTCCCTTATCGGTTTCGCTGCTGGACACCTCATCATCTCGGTCTCAGTCGAAACATAATTGGCGCAATCTGTGGGAACTCATAAGTACAACTGAGACAGAGATGGAAGACCAAAGAGCGAATTCTGGCAACCAGAACTCTACTGAAGGAAGCATGATGAGGGGAAGTATTATCACCCTCGTCAAGACTACCATGAAGGTCGTCCTTCATGAACATTTCCCTAGGGGTCCTACTCTGATGCCGACGTCCCCTAGCCTGGTCCAGGGCCCAGCACTAGCACCCGCTCCTTCGACCCCAGTCCGACCAAAGACGATCCCGATAGTATTGCTACCTGTTGGTGCAATCGGCCCAGGTCACGATTGACCAGACTCGAGTTTGACTCGAGTGATGTTTTGATGTTTGACAAAGGGATTTGACAAAATGGATTGACATTGATGTTGGACATTGATGTCGGTTAATATGTTGGGGAGATTGTTTATACAATCGACCCAGGTTATAATTGACTTTGATGGTTGACTAGGGTTGACCATGTGATTATGGGAAAGTCCAAGCATGGGTCTTGGCAAATGGAAAGTCCAACATGGGTTGACAAAGGAAAAGTCCAACATGGGTTGGCAAGGAAAAGTCCAAGCATGGGTCTTGGCAATGTAAAAGTCCAAGCATGGGTCTTGGCAATGTAAAGTCCAACATGGGTTGGCAAGGAAAGTCCAAGCATGGTCTTGGCATGAAAAGTCCAACATGGGTTGGCAAGGGAAAGTCCAAGCTTGAGTCTTGGCATTTGAGAAGTCCAAGGGTTTGATATTGGCAGCGTAAAGTCCAAGCGGGAGTCTTGGCAGCATAAGTCCAATGGTTGGCGGCGTAAAGTCCAAGCGGAGTCTTGGCGGCGTAAGTCCAATGTGCCTTGGCGGTGTAGACACCGTTAGCATGACATAGCCGATGGAAACACACGGAAGCTAGCGCGATGGATGAACAAGTCATGGATGACTTGGAGGGATCCGAGAGGCGTGAGGCTGATGGAGGTGGCTAGAAGGCTTAGGTCTAGGCTAAGGGTGGTCTAGCAAGTATGGGGGCACCATACTTGGGTTAAAACCTCATTCTTGAGGTTGGCAGTCGACTGGCATTATGGCCGGTTCGACTGCTGTGAGTCGACTTGAGTTCGACTGCCAGGTTAGAGCTGGGATTGCTCAGCGTTCATTGCTCGTTGGAGCGATCGTGATAGCTCTGATCGGCCAAGGGATGGCGATCGATTGCCCGGTCGAGTGTCGAAAGCACGCTCCGTGGCCGTAGCGTCGACTACGAGCGTTAGCGATCGGCGCCAATGTTGGCAGTCGACTGCCAAGAGATCCGTTGGAGTTTTTCTAGAGTGGATCGATCCGTTGTCTCACGACAACAGTGGCATCAGTCGACTGGTGACTTATGGCGATCGGCCCGATAAGCGAAATCGGCCGACGCAGGTTATAAAGGCAACTCGGAATGAGGGTTTTGGAAGCGATTTCTTGGACGTTTTTGAGGCGATTTGCTGCTGCAAATCAGGGTCTTCAACCACGATTCAAGCGATCAACAAGCAAGCGATCTAAAGAGTTTTTGTAAAGTGTTCTTTACTTCTCTTATTGTATTTCCTATTATATTTGCTTGTTGTATTTAGATTATTGTTGTAATCTTATTGTAAGAGGTTTCTCCACCTCCGACTTGTGTCGAGAAGGAGTTATTTGATAGTGGTGTGTGTTTGGCATCGCTAGGGCTCGTTTGAGCCCGATCCGTGGAGTAGGAACCGTTACGGTTCCGAACCACGTTATATCATCGTGTTCGTGTGTGATTGTATTTCGTGTATTGCTTTTATTATTATTATTCTGCTGCGCTAACACGAAATTGTAGACACGAACGAGATTGAATTCCATCCACGATCGGGCGAAACGCTATTCACCCCCCCTCTAGCCGTTCCAATATTCCCAACACTACCGACCGAGTCATCTTCAACGGCGTCTCTACAGGAGTCCTCTGAAGAGGCGCCCTCTCGAACGCTGTCCGAAAGAGATCCCAAAAAGGGGACAACTCTGTTAATCAACACGGACTCTCCCCTCTCCCCCAACATTATAACAGAGAGACTCCCCAAATAGACATTATACCAATTTATTCTATATGGGTATTACTTGTTGATCAACTCTGTTAATCAACAAGTAATACCCATATAGAATAAATTGTCATTCAATGGATATAACCTAAAATAGAACTTAATGGTATGTAATAGATCAGTCAACTATTTATAACCCTCAATTGATTAAATCATTGATTGCCACCATAAAACACTTATTTCTTGATTGAGTCTGCACTTAATATAGGTCCCTCATATACTCTCACAACTCACTTACCAAAAGTGTTTACCTTCAAAACTTCTCACGTGTTAAATATCCAATTAACTTTGACCTACTATAACTTCTTATATGTCAACATCTATTGACTTTCCCCAACCTTTTGAACATTATATTATCTTCCAACATCTATTGAACTTTCCTTTTCTACTAGCCCTTGCTAAACTTTTCATTTGTCAAGTGTTTAGTGAATTTTGACCCAATTCAACTTCATTCATTGCACTTAGTCAATGCCAAGTAACCTACACTTGCACACTTGACACATTGCACAATGCCAATCTAACTTAATTTATCGGCAACACAGATTATATGACCAATTCTAAAAGTCAGCTTGATAGGGTTGGATGCTTAGTTGGAGATAGTCTCTTTATGGACTTGAAGTACGTGGATGGTCATTCCCCTAGCGGTGGAGAGCTTCTTTTGGCAAACATAGCATTTGAAGCACTTGACTTTTTGGTGTTGGATGAGAATCTTATCATCGTCGAACTCTCTATTGTAGAAAAAGTGCAAGACCTTCTCGGACTATTTCTTCTTCCTCCCCATCATCGTTACCCCAAGGAGATCAACTCAACTTCGATAGGGAATCTAATGTGTTGAGAGAAAAATTGATCTAGTCGAATTTAGAAAAGGGAAGCGCTATAAGAGTTGATGGAATGCTTCACAGTTGCATTTAGAAAAAAATACATGATGTTTATGGATTATGCTTGAAAGGGGAAAGGAAGGAATCATTCGATGGAAGGGGCGGATGGAACAACTTCGTTAGTCATAAAATGACAAGAAATATCAAGGCATATTGTTTCTTCGGCAATTTACTAATGGACACATTTAAAGTTTGGTGGAAAGCTACATATTTAAAGTTTGGGATTGTCCAAAAGACATACCATGGTTTCAGAATTCCCAAAGGGAACACACAATTCCTGCATTACCCCTCTGTCAAAGATGATTTTTTCTTCTCTTTCCTCTCTCCTTTGCATGCAATATTTTTTAACTCTTTTCGTTACTCTTAATTAAATTAAACTTTTATCTCTCATTTATCTACAAGCAACAACTACTGTGGTGCTGATTTTACTAAATCATCACCAACGCCTGAAGAAACTAGCACCATCATGGTGTGGTGTTGATTTTAGAAACCATAGTGGTGCTTGTTTCTAAAATCCAACAACATAGTGGTGTTGATATTTAAAAACTAGCACCATAGTAATGTTGGTTTATAGCCAACCCCATTAGAAATTAGAACCAGTCGTCTCATTCATCCTTTTATTTAAATTGTAGCTTCTTTAATTTATATCACATTATTTTTTTAAGAATAGAAAAAAATTAAACAATAAATAATAATTCATTTCATTGATAATGTTGATATTGGAATAGTGCTGATGTTCCAACATCATCACCAATTGATGTTGATCAAATATCAACACCAAGTACATTAGAACCATTTGGTGCCGATGTTGGGCATCAACACCAACTTGCATCAACACCAAGTTGGTGCTGATGTCCATTGGTGCTCATGTTGGAACATCAGCACCAATGGATAGTGATGACTTTAAGGCAATTGATAATCCACATAATTTATCGTTAGGATGTCAAAGCTAGGTATGAACACCATAAACACCTTCATTATAATATTCTCTTCCATTACATGTCAATTTTTTAAAAATCTAAATCCCCTAGGTATATTAATGAATTTCAGTGAAAACTCATTAATGGATCTAGAGAACTCCAATTAGACTCATTTCAAGTGTCACAAGTTTTTGAAGTGCTCAAAAATATTAGTTTCAAGTCATTAACAATAGTGAACAAAATATTTTCAAAGTTTATGACCTTAAGGCAAGTGATATATATGCATAATTTATCATATGAATGTCGGAACTAGGCACGAACACTATAAATACCTTTACTGTACCATCCTCTTTTATTATATGTCAACTTTTAAAAAATTTAAATCCTCTAGGTCCATCAATGGATTTCGATCAAAAATCCATTGATGAACCTATAGAACTCTAATTAGACTCATTCCAAATGGCACAAGAGTTTTTGGGCATATATGATTTATTCAATACTGCCACACGTATGCGAATGATGCATAATTATTTACACATCAGAGGTGTAGCAGTCGATCTATCTTATGGCTAGATAGATAAATGTTTAGATTTTTATACTTATTCTTTAACAAGGATTCCTGGCAGACCCAATAAAAAATTAGAAGTTTGATACTTTAATAAAGCAAAATTTTTTGAATGGAATGATTTTGAGCATAGATTTATTAGTAAAAATTATTCACCCAATTTTAAATTGTCAAAACCAAAACTTTACATAAGAGTGGAAGCCCCAAAGGGGAACTAGGAATTTATTTGATAGGAGACAATAGCATTTTCCCTTGAAGATGGAAAATTCATTCACCCAACTTCATAAATTTACAAATTCTTCTTCAACTAGTTAAAAGAATGAAATTTATTGATATCATGATAATACTAGGTAGTACATATATCATTATGGAAGAAGTTGATCGTTGAAATGATAATTGATACGACAGAAGACAAACTATCTGATACCGAAAAGACAGGTCTCGGATCGTCACTTGGAGAATTGGGGCTCAGGAAATCAGGATTATGGAGTGGTGTAGGGGACCCATGGGAATTCAGAAAGTTGGGATATCGAGGAGTTGGGAGACCTAGGGACAGGAGCTTAAGGAGTCGGGAACTTGATAAATTGAGAAGACAGGAGAGGTGGGACCATGAAGAGTTAGAAGTTGATGTCGACATAACTCCGTCCCGACTATTCCCCAACGAAGATATGTCTAGGGGGAATGATGGCAATAAAGGAGTGTGATAGTTGGTGGATGTGGTTATGTGGGAGTGGGGGGTGAAGAGGTGGTCACATGCTGGAAGGGTGAGTATGGACGTGATTACATGTCATAGTGATGTGTGGGTGGGAAGTAGCCCAAGAGGCACACAATAAAGGTGAGGAGTCAAAGAGTTTATAAAAGATGGAGACAGACAAATGGCAGAAGATAATTGCAAATTTGCAAAAAAAAAACTCAACTTACATTCTTTTTCTTCTCCTATCTAACTTAAGCATTGGAGGAACATTGTTGGGGCACCAACCCCCTCTGACTATTGTTATTTTGGATAGGATCTTGCTGTGGCTAGGCAAACTAGTTCTTGTTAGAGGGTTCTACAAAAGAGGGCTAACCGCTGACTGCATCATTGGTGTCATTTGTGGGAAATTTAAGTGAGACGTAGACGATGCAATTGCAAGAAGTTCCTTTTTTAGCCTCAGCTTAAGAGGAGGCTCCCATCCCCATAACTCATAGCCAATGGGATGCGATGATCCAAAAAGCAGTAGAGGAGGTGTTGGCTCGGGGGAGTGGGCAAGTTGTTACCGAGTCCATGGAATGTGGTGCACCAATGATGGCTCTTTAGTTGGGGGAAGAGAGGATTCCCCCGGGATGAGTGCCTTGGTACGTATACTGATGATATTCTATCATGAAATAATCATGTCATGGAAGTGTCATTTTAATGAAGTAATATGGTGCTTCATCCAACCAAAGTATCCGTAAACCCTTGGCCAATCTCTAGTGTCATCATTCTACCCAACCAAGGCACCCATAAGTCCTTGGTTCAACTTGAGTACGTTCACTCCGCCTAGTCAAGGCATCCCATAATCCCTTGATTCGATTAAAGTACTTTCACTCCACCCAGCCAAGGCACCTCATAAGTCCTTTGTCTGACCAGAGTGCTTTTTCTCCACCCAGCCAAGATATCCATATATAAGTCCTTGGTCTGGCTCGAGTACCTTCACTATGCTTAACCAAGACAATCATAAGCCCTTGGTCTGACCCGAGTCTTCCACTCTGCCTAGCTAGGCACCTATAAGCCCTTGGTCCAGTCTGATTGCTTCTACTCCACCCAGCCAAGGCACCCTGTAAGACCTTGGTCTAACCCGAGTGCTTTCACTCTGCTCATCCAAGGCACCCCGTAAACCATTGATTCGATCCGAGTGTTTTCACTCTACCTATCCAAGGCATCCATAAGGTCCAGTCAGAGTGCTTTCACTCTAACTAGCCAAGGTCCCCATAACACATAAGGCCTTGGTCCAACCCAATTGCTTCCACTCCGCCCAGCCAAGGAACACATAAGGCCTTGGTCTGACTCGAGGGCTTACACTCCACCCAACCAAGGCACCCATAAGGCCTTCGTCTAGCTCAGGTGCTTCCACTCCGCCTAACCAAGGCATTCATAAGCCCTTTGCCCAGCTTAAGTGCCTTCACTCTATCCAACCAAGGCATCCTTAAGTCCTCGGTATGGTTCAAGTGTCTTCACTTCACCTAGCTACATAAGCATTTGGTTCAGACTGAGTGCTCTCCCTATGCCTATCCAAGGCATCGAAGCCCTTAGTCTGACCTGAGTGCTCTCTTTATGCCCAGCCAAGGCATCCATAAACCATTGGTCCAACCCGAGTGCTCTCCCTATGCTCAGCCAATGCATCCATAAGCCCTTGGTCTGGCTCAGATACCCTCTCTCTGCCCAACCAAGGCACCCATAAGTCCTTGGTCCAACCCGAGTGCTCTTACTCTGTCACACCCCAAGAGTATGTCGAGCCAAAAATAATCAGACAACATCTCCCCTATACGTGATACAATTCCCTGATATACATAAAACCTTCCGACCACAATCACATAACAAATATATGGACATAATCCATAAAACACAACGGAAGATACTGACAAATAATAAAGATACAAACGACTTTATTATGCACTCCGGAGTGAATTTGACACAACAAGAATCATAATAGAAACTACATCGAAAGTCAAATACATAGAACACATCTGTAACCATAAATACGAAAATGATATAGGATGAAATCCTAAAACAACAATCCAATAGAATACAACAATATGGAAATAATATCCAACCATTCAGTGTGAGATGGGATCAGCTGGCGGAGCTTCGAACATCAAGAATCTTTACATTGCAGGGCAATAGGAAACCCAGGGTTCATGGTGGTGAGTATAAACTCAGGGGTAATATGTAGAAAGTGTAGGAGATAGTTGGAAGCTAGAGAGGGGGGGGGGTGAATAACTTGTATTCGTAGCGTGATGGATTTCGTTTGTGATCGAGTCTATAATTTTCGTTAGCGCGTAGCGGAATAATAGAAATAATGCAATAACGAAATAGACAACAACAAATACACAAGTATTTAACATGGTTCGGAACCAAACGGTTCCTACTCCACAGATCGAGCTCTAAAGAGCTCTAGTGATGCACACGCAACCACTAATCACAAATACTCCTTGACATAAGTCGGAGGCGGAGAAACCTTGTACAAATATTCTTAGAACAATAAGAAATAGATACAAGAAATTACAATAACGAAATACAATGCAAGTAAAGAAAACTACTTTTCTTTTGAATGCTTCATCTTTGGTTGCTTGAATTGCACTTGGAGACCCTGATTTGCAGCAGCAAATCGCCCCAAAAGCCCTCAAGAAACGTTGGTGAAATCCTCCTCCACGAGCTCCATTTAAAGCTTCAACCTGGGTTAGAAATCGTCGATCAGTCGACTGCTCAGGACCATCAGTCGACTGATGCCACTGTTGTCATGAGACAATGGCTAGATCCACGCTGAAAAAATCCAACGGATCCATCATCAGTCGACTGATCATACCCATCAATCGACTGATGGAGCCTTCACTCGACTGTTGACCCCAACAGTCGAGTTAGACTCCATTCTGTGCCCGATTAACCGAGCACCAGTCGACTGATCACAAGATCAGTCGACTGCTCCACCAATCAGTCGACTGCCCACATCTGGCACTGCTGGGCCAATTCTCGCAGTCAAACCCTAGTTGACTCACACCAGTCGACTGCCACATGACACCAGTTGACTGATACACCTCAAACATGAGGTTTTAACCCAAGTATGGTTCCCCCAAACTTGCTAGACCACCCTTAGCCTAGACCTAAGCCTTCTAGCCACCTTCGTCAGCCTCACACCTCTCAGATCCCTCCAAGTCATCCATGACTTGTTCATCCATTGCGCTAGCCTTTAGGTGCTTCCATCAGCTATGTCATGCTAATAGTGTCTACACCACCAAGGCACATTGGACTTACGCTGCCAAGAATCTACTTGGACTTTACGCTGCCAACCATTGGACTTATGTTGCCAAGACTCCTACTTGGACTTTACGCCGCCAATATCAAACCCCTTGGACTTCTCAAATGCCAAGACCCATGCTTGGACTTTCCCTTGCCAACCCATGTTGGACTTTCCATGCCAAGACCCATGCTTGGACTTTTCCTTGCCAACCCATGTTGGACTTTCCATGCCAAGACCCATGCTTGGACTTTTCCTTGCCAACCCATGTTGGACTTTCCATTGCCAAGACCCATGCTTGGACTTTCCCAAATGCCAAGTGTCCCACTTGGACTTTCCATGCCAAGTACCCAAGACTTGGACTTTCCCATGACAATCACATTGTCACATGTTTTTGTCGAACATCAAAACATCTCTTGAGTCAAGCTCGAGTCCTGGTCAATCGTGACCTAGGTCGATTGCACTAATAATCTCCCCCTTTTTGATGTTTGACAAAAACCAAACAAACCATTGAGTTAGACCATCTAACTCAAACCAATCATCCCCATCAATTTTTCCAATTGATGTCATTCGTCTAATAAGTTCTCCCCCAAAACATTCTCCCCCTTTTTGACTAACATCAAAAAGGTTCTCTCCAAGGAGATCAATGTCTCATATCCCAATGAGATCTTACAATCTCCCCCTTGGTCCAAAAAAAAAAAAACCTAGGATGCCCACCATCTTCCTAGTGATAAGTCTCATATCACTCAAGAGAGGCAATCCTATACACTCTCCCAATTTCCAAATTGGGTATCTCAAAATCCCATTTTTCCTCCTCATGAGGAAAAATACCATCCATCATCCCATGATGGATACCTCCCCCTAAAAGCTTGCTCCCCCTTGACCATTGCACCAACAACGTCCTTGGGAAGTCCTTAAGCCAATAGGAACTCTAAACCATCAAAGATAAGGTCTAAAGTTCAACCTTGAACTTTTCAACCCTTAAATTTGATACATTACCTTAACACCTCTCCTAATCCATATCCAATGGATTTTCACCCTTTATAATGCTTCCCAAAGCATATCCTAGGGTTAGGATTGGTTAGGAACCTTTACCGTAACTGAACACGGGCTAAACATCCTTGTTTTTTCCGAAATTAGCCTAGCAGTCAACTTTATCAGAGATCAGTCGACTACCGTCTTCATCAGTCGACTGCCACTAAAGGCAGTCGACTGATAACTAAAATTTTCAAATTTCAGTTATCAGAAATAGATTTTGGAAATTCATAAATAATTATGTGTATATCGAAAAATCATGAAAATTCATACATATAATACTTATGACTAATACAATGGGAGAAAAATGATAGAAAAATATTTTACCCATAAAATAGTGAAATTAACACAAAGTTCAAAACCATTGAAATTTTCAATGTTTTGGCCCTACTTTGTATCAACTTCATCAATGGTGATTGCTATCAAAAGATAGACATCACCAAGGTTTTCTAAATTGATTTTAAAATATTTTTGAAAACCTATATTGGATCATATTCCTTGGGCTTAATGTATATGACTTGTACACAAGCTTTCCCAATGATCCACCATTAAGATAAGATGAGTTTAGGTTCATCTAGATGCAAGAACTATGCACTTTAAACTTAACTCATATCCTAGCATCTCGCATGTATCTAGGGTGTATAAATACACATACATGTCAATGTAATGTGAGATGTGAGTTTTGTTCTCCTAATCTAGGGTTTCATGCAATTTCTAAGGCAACACTTACTTGATTTCCTTATAAATGGGACTCCAAGTTATGCCATTGTCCTTAAATCAATTTTCATTAACTTAAATGCATGAATGATCATGACATAAATGATAACAATAATTAAGCATGACCAATGATCATGATGTCATGACATATGATATAATCTAAAAACACATGACATTAGACCTTAATCCTACACATAATCATGACATATAAATGGTAAGAATGTACATGATGTCATGACATGTTATATGACAAATCAAGCATGACACATAAAGTGTATAGGTATAATAATACCTAAATTTTAATACTTATTGCCATTTGATATAATTAAGTATATTTTGCCATATTACCTAAATTTCCCAAAATGTGCCAAAAACCCAAAATGGCACACCAAGACCTCTAAGCCTAAATTGTGCCAAATTAATTGATTTTTCATAATTCCAACAATGTATTGGCACATCCTAAAATCTTTTAGGATCAAGGATCAAACCTATTTCCAAGGTATCCATAACCTTGAAAATAACCTAAAATGCCACCTTTACCATGGTTACGTTAACTACCCTTCCATTTAAAGTTGGCACACCCTAAACCCATCTAGCGTGAATCAATTACGCTCTTAGAAACCCAAAACCTATTTAAGATCCTAGGGTTTACTAGGTATTCCTTAGGGATAACCTCCCTAGATACTGTTGGATCGATTTGAGCGCTAGAGGGGGGGGTGAATAGCGATAAGAAAAAACTTTTCGTAATCGTTCGAATTGGCACGAGTAAACGCAGCGGAAAGATAGCAATAAATAAATAAAAACACGAGGGGTTTTTACTTGGTTCGTAGCCTACGGCTACTACTCCAAGGCCCTAATGGTCCTTGACCACGCACGGAGGGCAAATATTAAACGAACTCCTTCTCGATAGAGATAGGAGTTAAGCGAATACAAAAACTCAATAAAGATTCAAGGTAGAGGGACACTCCCCCTCTCCTTGATATGATTTAAAGCTTGAAAATAAAGACAACTTATACAAAATTAAAGATTATACCGACGACTTCAAGGATTGGAGGTTGAAGCTTTAGTCGTCGTAGGGATGTCGGAGAGTCGGAGCATATCGGAAGCACTTGGAAGCTTTTGAATTGATGAAAAACCCTAGGTTTGGCCCTCCTTTTATAGCCTTTAAGCCCCTCAACGAATGGGTCTTCAACCAATCACAAATGGGCACAAAACTCCTTGAAAAATGGTGATAAAGCTTGACCCCTCGAGGCTGATTTTTGACCACCGGTGAATCTGCCGGCTGAATCGCCACGGCTGAATCGCCGGTTGAATCGCCGGCTGAACTGGCTGGCTTGAATCTGGCACGCATTTTTGACTAAAAAGGAGTTTAGCTCAAAATACAAGTGAATTCGACGGCCACTTGCCGTCCGATTCAACATAGACCTTCCATGGGAAGTCTTGGGTTGATCGTCGCCAAGGACGCCCCCTGCATACAAAGGACACGACCTCACTTACGCTTGCACACACGAGCTTACCTCGATACTTACTTGTCGCTTTGCTTCCGCCTTCCACTGATTCCTTCACCTCCCTCCGTAACTCGAGTGTCACCTGACCACCACCGGCTTCCTCCGTGTGTCGCTAGCCTTCACTCCAAAGATTGAGACTTTTCTCGCACACTTGATTTAGCTCGTGAGATAACAATATAAGCTTAACTTTGTATCGCTTGCTATAATCAAAACATAGGTTCGACTTAGGTGCCCACTGCACCAACAATCTCCCCTTTTGATTTATGGCAAACCCACATACAAAGTTAAGCAAGCATGAAGAATAATAATGTGCATGAGAAAACAAATGAAGATTAAGTTGGAGTAGTAAGGATTTTCTTCAAGTACTCCCTTGAGGAAACCTCCTTGACCGAGGGTGAGTCTTGAAGAAGACCTTAATCCTCCCCCTTGAGGGTTGCTTTAAGTAATTAACATTACTTAAAATTAGCTTTAGTAAAACTTTTTAAAATTAGCTTTAGTAAAACGCTTTTAGTTAAGCCCTTTCTCCCCTTAAGTAAAACACTAACGACATAAATAAGTTAAGAATTCTCTTAACTTGGCCTTTTGTCAAAAGTTAAATAAGTTCTCAAAACCTAAAGTTAACTTTTGGTTTAAACACAAGTAAGAGTTAAGTTATCAAAAATTTGAAAAATTTGACCCCTTAACTTTGGCCTTTTCTCCCCTTTTGCCGTATATCGAAAAGAGTAAGGGGTGTGTGGAAATCAAAATAATTGCTAAATTTAAAGTCCAAGCATGTTCCACATTTTTTATTAAAAAAATAGTATATTGAAAATAAGCTCATCTATGAAATGTTCGACTCATATTTGGCTTGATTGATATGAAGGATCAACCATCTCGGTAGTCGGTTAGTATGTATGATTATACTCTATGGTTCATAGCGATGCACTAGCTCTACATCTGGAACCAGGAGTAAGGTCCTAACATCTCACGCCCATCTACGTGGCTAAGTACACAAACACATTAGTCCTATGTGTTGTGAGATGTATTGGCTCCTTAAATCTATAGGTGCATGATATCTAAGGTATAACCTATGCTAGTTTCATGAAAAAGTAAGAAATAGTAGTAATATAATTTGCAAAACCTATTCTATTACGCACATGCCTAATTTTCGTCTCAAGAGACTAAATTCGGCTTCGGGTAGTGGTTTAGTAAATATGTCTGCTAGGTTAGACTTCGAGTCAACATATTCGAGTTGTATGGAGCCGTTGGCTACATGTTCTCGAATGAAATGGTGTTTTACCTCTATATGCTTTGTTCTTGAATGGCATATAGGGTTCTTAGTTAGATTTATCGAACTTATGTTGTCTACAAAAATTTTAGTTTTGGTGAAGTCCAACCTAAAGTCTCGGAGAGTGTGCTTCATCCAAAGAAGCTGAGTTACACACTCACCCATCGCAACGTATTCGACTTCGGTGGTAGATAAGGCAACACAATGTTGCTTCCTACTGCACCAACTCACTAGACTTGAGCCGAGTAGTTGACAACAACCACTCGTGCTCTTTCTATCGAGTTTACTACCGGCATAATCCAAATCGGAGTAGCCGATTAGTTCGAACTCCGTAGATCTAGGGTACCAAATACCAACGTTAAGTGTACCCTTAAGATATCTAAGGATACGCTTAACTAGGGTTAGGTGAGACTCCTTAGCACAGGTTTGAAACCTGGCGCACATACTTACTGCGAATAGGATGTCGGGTTGACTCGCAGTTAAGTATAGGAGACTTCTTATCGCGCTCCTATAGTACTTTAAGTCAATGGACTTACTTTCTAGGTCTTCTCCTATGTTAACATTAATCGCCATTGGGGTGTTTATTATCTTAGCGTCTTGCATTCCAAATCTTTTAATTAACTCCTTAGTGTATTTTTGTTGATATAGGTATATACCATCCTTAGTTTGTTTAATTTGTAGACCTAAAAGAAACTTAACTCTACTAAGTTCATTTCAAACTCACTTTCCATGAGTGAAACGAACTCGCTTAGTAAGTAATTAGAGGTTCCAAAAATTATATCGTCTACGTAAATTTGAGCTATGAATATTTCTTTACCTAAGGTTTTTACGAAGAGAGTTGGGTCAACTAAGCCTTGGTTAAACCCTTTTGACTTGAGATGGATTGAAAGTCTCTCGTACCAAGCTCGAGGAGCTTGTTTAAGTCCATAGAGAGCTTTCTTAAGTTTTAGAACATGGTCGGGTTTATCTAGATTTTCGAATCCGGGGGGTTGGCTCACATAAACTTCTTCTTTAATGTATCCATTTAGGAATGCCGACTTAACATCCATTTGAAATAGCTTAAATCCTCGATGTGCGACATAAGCTAGCAACATTCGAATGGATTCGAGTCTAGCTACTGGGGCATAGGTTTCGTCGTAATCTAAGCCTTCGACTTGACTAAACCCTTTGGCGACTAACCTAGCCTTGTTTCTAACTACTTCACCTTTATCATCAAGCTTATTTCTAAACACCCACCTTGTTCCAATTGTCGTTTTGTCTTTAGGTGGTGGTACTAATTCCCACACTTCATTCCTAGTAAATTGAGCTAGCTCTTCTTACATTGCAATAATCCAATCGGGATCAAGAAGAGCTTGTTCAATTGATTTGGGTTCTATCTTTGAAATTAAGGAAATTTGACTAAGGTTCCTATAGGATGCTCTAGTTCGAACTCCTAGATTAGGATCTCCTATCACTTGATCGATAGGGTGGTTAGTCTGAATCCTAGATTGGGTTGGGTTTGTGTCACCTAATGCTTGATCAATGGGGTGACTTGGTTGAACACTAGTTTGACTCGGATCACTTGTCACTTGGTCGACAAGAGAAGTTGGTTGATGTGGATTAGACTCGATCTCAGGGTCAGAGTTAGGTCTAGTATGAGTAGGCTCGCTAATTGGGGTTGTCGAGGGTTTTGTAGGTTCGTGTCCTTCATCAAATACTACATTGATAGTCTCCTCGACTCTAAGGGTGTCGTGGTTATATACTCTATAAGCTCGGCTTGTAGTCGAGTATCCTAGAAATATTCCGGTCGTGGTTTTCGATGTAAATTTCCCTAGGTAATTCTTAGTGTTTAGAATATGTACCTTACACCCAAATACCCTAAAGTACTTGATGTTAGGTATTTTATCGTGATAAATCTCATACGAGGTCTTAAGGTGCCTCTTTACCATAAGGATCCTATTCGAAGTGCTAGCGTCTAGCTTCACCTAAAACCTATCAGGTAGGTTATATTCGTTTAACATGGTCCTAGCGGCTTCTTGTAGAGTTCGGTTTTTCCGCTCCACTAGGCCATTTTGTTGAGGGGTCCTAGGGCAAGAGAATTCATGGTGGTATCCGTTTAGGTTACAGAAGTCGGTGAACCTTTGATTTTCGAATTCACCACCATGATCGCTTCTAAGTCTTTTAACCTTAAGGTCTTTTTGATTCTCGATTAATTTGAATAAATTGATTAATTGATCTAGGGTATCATTTTTATGTTTGATGAACCTAACCCAGGTAAACCTGGAGTAGTCGTCAATTATGACTAAGCAATATTGACTTTTATTGAGTGACTTGGCTCCATGTGAATCTAATAGATCCATATGCAGGAGCTCAAGTACACTTGAGGTTCGTTCTTGGTTAGTTAACTTGTGTTGTGTCCTAGGTTGTTTTCCTTGTTGACAAGCATTACAGATTTTATTAACCAAGTTGTTGAGGTTGGGTAAACCTCTGACTAAGCCACTCTGACTCATCTTGTGGACGAGTCTTGGGTGCGAGTGACCGAGTCGTCGGTGCCACAACCATGATTCCTCTTCCTGTGTCATAAGACATTTGGCTGAGGATTTGATTAAGTTCATTGTATAAATGTTATTTGTCCTAGTTCCTTTGAGTATTGTTTTAGCTGTTTCATTTGTTTTAATTACACATTCATTTTCTAAAAATACGACCTTATAGTTATTGTCACACAATTGGCTTACGCTAAGCAGGTTATATTCAAAATTCTCTACAAGTAATACATTTTTAATAACAAAATTCGAGTTAAGCTCGATATCACCTGATCCGATGATTTTGAGCTTGCCGCTATTCCCAAAGGCTACCGATCCTTGTCGTTTGAATCGAAGCTTTGTGAATTTGAGTTGATCCCCGGTCATGTGTCGGGAGCAACCGCTGTCCAACATCCATTGATCCTACACACAAGGTGGTTGGATTGGATGTTAGATTTTTATTTTTAAATTGGTTGTAAGTTGTTAAACCTAGGTCATCTCACCCGAGTCTATATGATCAAGCATGTTATACTTATGTGTTTTTTGTGAGATGACTCCCAATTAAATTTATTAAGTGGATTTAGGTTTAAGTGATTTTATGTTGAGATGATTTTCAATTAAATTGATTAAGTGGATTTAGGTTCAAGTAATTAGGATTTAGGTTCAAGTAATTTTATGTTGAGATGATTTTCAATTAAGTTTGATTAAGTGGATTTAGGTTCAAGTTAGATTTGGATTTAACCCAAGGCTTGTCAAGTTTACCTTTTCAAGATCATGGCTTCCAGGTCGTGGCGAGGCACAGGGGCCTTCTTTTATCGGATCATCGACCACTTCCTTAGACAAAGCCATGTTCAAGAAAATGATGACTTGACTCACCTAAGACTATTTCCTAGTCTAACTAGTTATTTTTGAAAAGAGGCTCCCCGAGGCTCAATCTTTTCGAAGGATTTTAGTTGGTTATTTGAAAAGAGGCTCCCCGAGGCTCAATCTTTTCGAAGGATTTTTTTAGTTGGTTTTTTGTGTATTCCAAGTGAGTTAAAAAAAACAACAAAAAAAAAGCATGCAATTTCTAAGTTAAAGCACAAACATGTTTTGTACTGGCTCCCCCTAGACGGTTGAATCGGTTCGGTCTATCCACATAGTGGATTTGGTCCTTGGGAACCCAGTACGAGTTAGATCCTAGAGTTGAAATCAAAGTGGTCTTAGGGACCCATGCTTGGACACATTTTTTATGTCTACTTACGATTGACATATACGACTTATTGGTCGTGTTTGAGCTAAACCCTAGTCCGGCCTTGTTGTACACGGCCCTTTGCGATCCAAGTAGGAGGTCAAGTCCTTTGGATCCTAAAGTAAACCTTTCCAACGTATTCCTAAGATCTTCGACTTGACTTTTCAAGAGTGAGTTCTCAACTTCGAGTTTTTCAACCCGAGTTGAGTCCTTCTCTTGAACTCGACTAGTCGAAGAGGTTAGGGAGACCTCGTGTTTGAGGAGTTTAACTTCCTCAACCAGGGTCTCGACCTTGGACTCGGACTTATCTAACTTCCTAGACAAAAACCTAACCGTATTATGTAAAATATTAAATAAAGTACGACTCACCTTAAGGGTATCTTTTGAACCGGATGCGTATCTGTGGCTTGACTTGAAGGTTGCTTCGTAGTCCGAATCATCCTCCGGTTCTGACTCAAGTTCAGGTTCGGTCTCCGTGTCTGACTCAATTGATTTCGCCATGAAGACGTGGTCTTCGTCTTCTTCGGATGACGCTTCTTCCCATGTCGCGTTGAGGGCCTTCTTGTGCTTAGGTCCTTGGTGGTTGAGCTTGGGGCACTCGGACTTGATATGTCCAAACCTGTTACACTCATAACACCTAATATTAGAACTTTTAGGTTTACCTTGGTTGGGTCGAGTCATGGTTCGCTTTCGTCCCTTGGCTATTCTTCGAGCTAGGTTCATTAGTTCGGCAGTCAATTCCGGGTCAACTTCTTCTTCGGACTCGTCTTCCTCCTCGGTTGGTGGTGGCTTGCTTGCGATTTTCTTCTTCTTTGATCCTGCAAATAAAGCTATACCCCTCTCGGGTTCTGAGTTGGATTGTTCATGTAATTCGAATCGGAAAGAGTTCATCTAACCTAATTTTAGAAAGATCCTTGGAGACCTTGTAGGCATCGACCATGGATGCCCACAAGGTAGTCCTCGAAAAGAGTTTAGAACATACCTTATAAGGTCGCGCGGTTTTCGACCTTTTGCCCGATTATGTAAGTTGTTGTGATGTCCTGGACACGGGCATGGAGTTGCGTCGCGGATTCGTGTTCCTGCATTTTTAGTGTGTACAATTTATTGAATAACAAATCACGCTTACATACCTTGGCTTGATCCGATCCTTCGTGTAACTCGATTAGTTTAGTCCAAAGATCCTTTGCGCTTATGAAGGGGCCGACGCGATTTAACTCCTCCTTGGATAGGCCGCATTGGAGGATTTGTGTTGCCTTGGCGTCGGCTTCGACTTGTCGTTTTGTTGCAACGGTCCATTGATCATAATCCAAGGAGTCACCCACTTCATTAGTCGGAAGTGTGAAACCCGTTTGGATTATGATCCACATCTCGAGTTGGGTTTTGAGAAAGCATTCCATCCACCCTTCCAATAACGAAGTCATCTCCGTTATAAACGGAGGTCAGACGGTGCTAAAACCCTCGAGATGGGCCATTGAAACAAAAAGACAAAAAGAGACGAAGACCGAAAAGCTAGCAAAGACAAAAACTCAAAAACAAGTACCAAGACTCGCGTCTTGGATTAGTAGTACGGGAGAGAATTTAACAAACAAAATAAATAGAAATAAACAGAATTAAAAGAAAATAAATCTGTAAAAAAAAGCTAGATTGGTGGTTTCACCAAATCTTAGCAACCCCCGGCTCTGATACCAATTGTTGGATCGATTTGAGCGCTAGAGGGGGGGGGTGAATAGCGATAAGAAAAAACTTTTCGTAATCGTTCGAATTGGCACGAGTAAACGCAGCGGAAAGATAGCAATAAATAAATAAAAACACGAGGGGTTTTTACTTGGTTCGTAGCCTACGGCTACTACTCCAAGGCCCTAATGGTCCTTGACCACGCACGGAGGGCAAATATTAAACGAACTCCTTCTCGATAGAGATATGAGTTAATACAAAAACTCAATAAAGATTCAAGGTAGAGGGACACTCCCCCTCTCCTTGATATGATTTAAAGCTTGAAAATAAAGACAACTTATACAAAATTAAAGATTATACCGACGACTTCAAGGATTGGAGGTTGAAGCTTTAGTCGTCGTCTCGGCAGCGCTTCGTCGTAGGGATGTCGGAGAGTCGGAGCGTATCGGAAGCACTTGGAAGCTTTTGAATTGATGAAAAACCCTAGGTTTGGCCCTCCTTTTATAGCCTTTAAGCCCCTTAACGAATGGGTCTTCAACCAATCACAAATGGGCACAAAACTCCTTGAAAAATGGTGATAAAGCTTGACCCCTCGAGGCTGATTTTTGACCACCGGTTGAATCGCCGGTTGAGCTGAATCGCCGGTTGAATCGGCTGAATCGCCACGGCTGAACTGGCAAAAAGGAGTTTAGCTCAAAATACAAGTGAATTCGACGGCCACTTGCCGTCCGATCTCAACATAGACCTTCCATGGGAAGTCTTGGGTTGGATCGTCGCCTAAGGACGTCCCCGTACAAAGGACACGACCTCACTTACGCTTGCACACACGAGCTTACCTCGATACTTACTTGTCGCTTTTGCTTCCGGCCTTCCACTCGATTCCTTCATCTCCCTCCGAAGTAACTCGAGTGTCACCCGACCACCGCGGCTTCCTCCGGGTGTCGCTAGCCTTCAGCTCCAGCATTGAGACTTTTCTGCACACTTGATTTAGCTCGTGAGATAACAATATAAGCTTAACTTTGTATCGTTTGCTATAATCAAAACATAGGTTCGACTTAGGTGCCCACTGCACCAACAGATACCTTCCTAATGACCCTCCTAGGCTTATTAGCCTTGGTCATTGTGGTCTTACCTAGGTTGACTCTAGGGGTAACTCCCCTTGCAACCTTCTTAGTGGCCACCCTATGTTTCTTTGAAAACCTAGCCACTAAACATACACCATGGTCAACTCTAGGGATAACTTCCCTATTGACCTTGGTCTTTCTAGGTCTAGTTTGTATTCCATAATCAAATGGAATACTATGATAAGCCACCTTAGGCTTAGGTTTGTGACCCAAACATTTCTTGTCCTTGGTTGACTTTTGTCTCCTATGTCCTAGGCCTTGACTTTGACCATTTGACCCTTTTATTTGGTCATTTGACCATTTAAATTAATTTTGGATAGTCCTAAGGGTCTTTTCCAATTTCTCAAGTCTTGACCTCAAGACTTGATTTTTCTTTTCTAATATCTCAATTTTTAATTTTTCATTACTTCTTGAGATATTTTTATTTCTAGACATATGTCTAGATTTCTTGGAGTTTAAACCTAGGTGATCTTCTATTTTGCTAATAGACTTCCTATGTAAGGTTTTTCTAGAGACATTAGTCCCAAATTTCTCCTTATTTCCTAAGTTAACATTTTTAGCTCCTAGGCAATAGAATCTATTTCTACTAACATGCTTTTCATGAGTAATAACAATTGAATTAAAAGCATGCTTTTGACTTTTAGATTTAGAAGGTGCATTATTAACTTTTACCTTAAGGATCGCTTTAGAAGCTCTCCCTACATGTGATACTCCCTCTTGAGTCTTCTTGCTCCCCCTAGAGCATTGACTCCTATAGTGCCCCTTTTGATGACACTTGAAACAAATGATGTGCTCCTTGCTCCTTTGACTTTGGGCACCGGCATCCTTGACCTTTGGCATCGGTGGACTTTTCTTGACCCTCTTTGGGCACTTGCTCTTATAGTGACCAGTTTCCCTACACTCAAAGTAAATTATATGAATTTTATTTTGAACCGAAATGCTTGAGTTACCTAGGGTGATGGTGATCGGAGTGGGTTCTTCATCCCTCCTGGAGGTTGAGGCTTCTTCTTGATTTTGTTCAGGCTCCGATTGTAGGGGATCGATACGGCCGGCTAGAGGGGGGTGAATAGCCCTCGTTCGTTGGATGTTGTAATTCGTTCGTTCGTCGTACGTGCTCATCTACGATTGTCGTTAGCGCAGCTGAAACAATAAAACAATAATAATACTAACAACAAATAAGCACACGCAAACACACACGATATACGTGGTTCGGAACCGAATGGTTCCTACTCCATGGGCGAGCTCCTCGAGCTCTAGTTATGCGCACGACACTAACTATAACACTCCTTTTCGACTACACGTCGGAGGTGGAGAAACCTCTCACAAGCAATTACACTAAGTAATGAAATACAAGCAATACAAAGACAAATACGAAATACACGTAAAGAACACTTTACAACACTTTCTTTGAATCCTTTGCTTGTTGCTTGCTTTAGATGGCTCTTGAAGGTCTGGAATGCAACAGCAATTCCCCTCCAATAGCTTCACAAAAGTCTTTTTGCGAAATCCTCCAACTCGTGCTCCATTTATAACTCGTCAAGTCGTTGCTTCAGCGCTGATCGCCAAAAGGCCCCCGATCGCCTGTAGCCGTTGTCTCACAACGACCAGATCCACGTCGGACAAGTTCCAACGGATCACCTACTCGTCGATGATGCCCATCACGATCGTGACCCAAGAGTCAATCGCCTCGGCTACGGAGCGCGTTCGTGCTCGCGACACTCCCATCACGATCGCCATCCTCGGCGATCGCTGGCCGACTTCGGGCCGATCGCATGTCCATGGCAATGCGCCAAGCACAAAACCCTAGCCTTACACCAGTCGAACTCTAGTCGACTTGGATCAGTCGAACCGGCATCTATGCCAGTTGACTGATGTCGGGAAAATCCTCAAACACCAAGTTGTTTGAGCCTCCGACACTCAGTCTTAGCCACTTGGCCAAGTCCACCTTATCCCTCATGGAGTTCCCCACCAAAGCTCTCTTCCCTCGGCCTACGTCCCTCGGATGCGCCAAGCGCACGGCTTCGCAATGCCATCCTTCGCGTCTCATGCCCTAGAAGTATGCTTCCCTTTGGGCTCACTCCATTCGCTCCCCGTCCGGTGGTCCCTCGGATGCACCAAGCGCACGGCTTCGCAATGCCATCCTTCACCGACTCAAGGACCCCGAGCCTAGTGAACTTACCAAGTCCTTAAGACTTCCCAAATGCACCAAGCACACGGCTTCGCAATGCATTTCTCATCAAGCACCAAGTGCACGGCTTCGCAATGCTTTGGATTTCCCATGCCAAGCACCAAGCGCACGGCTTCGCAATGCTTTGGACTTTCCCATGCCAAACACCAAGCGCACGGCTTCGCAATGCTTTGGACTTTTCCATACCAAGCACCAAGCGCACGGCTTCGCAATGCTTTGGACTTTCCCATGCCAAGCACCAAGCGCACGGCTTCGCAATGCTTTGGACTTTCCCATGCCAAGGCTTCCCCCTTGGACTTCCACACCAAGCTCCATGCTTGGATTTTCCATGCCAACCCATGTTGGACTTTCCCATGACAATCCCATGTCTTGAGTTTTGTCTATCATCAAAATACCATCAAGGTACTGCTGGGCCGATTGCACCAACAATCTCCCCCTTTTTGTTGGTTGACAAAACTACCATCTCAAGTCTACCAATTCTCCCATATTGGCAATTCTCATATCCCAATGAGAATTCCAACGAACCTTAATTGGTAACTTGGTAACTTCTCTCCCTTTTTGACATTACATCAAAAAGGTCCTCCCCAAGGGTATGAATGTCTCATATCCCAATGAGATCTTACAATCTCTCCCTTGGAGGAACACATGCCTACAATCTTTCTAGTGATCCCATATCACTTAAAAAGAGGCAACCCAATTTTCCTCCCATGAGGAAATACACATCCATCTTCCCATGATGGATACCTCCCCCTAGAGGCTTGCTCCCCCTTGACCATTGCACCAACAATGTCCTTGGAGAGTCCCTAAGCCAATAGAAACATTAACCAAATCAAAATTAAGGCAAAGTTCAACAATGAACTCACATCCACCTTAAAATTGATACTCACCCTCAACCCAACTCCTAATCCATATCCAATGGATTTCCACCCTCTCTAATGCTCTCCCAAGCATATCCTAGGGTTAGGAGTGGTTAGGGGACCTTAACCTAGCTGAACATGGGCCTAACCAACAAGATTTACCCGAAATCAGCTTAGGCAATGATTTGAAATCGTAAATCAATTATTACCCATCACGATCACACCATGGCGCGATCGATAATCATTCTATTTGTGATTTCGTAAATGGATTTCCGAAATCCATAAGTAAATATACATAATTTTAAAAATCTTGAAAATGCATACGTATAATACTTATCCTAAACACTATGGGTGAAAAATATTGGAAATTTATTTTACCCATTAAATTAGGAGATTGATACAAAGTTCAAAATTTAAGAAAAGCTTCAATAAAGAGCCATCTTTGTATCATCCCATTCAATGGTGATAGCTATCAAAAGATAGGCTTCACCAAGGTTTTTCAAAATGTTTTCAAAAAGTTTTCAAAACCTTTATTTTCATTTTCCTAAACATCTCACAAATATCTAGATGTGTAAAACACATTCAAGGCAATTAATCTAGTGAGATGTGGGTTTTTGTTCTTTTAAATTCTCATGCATATTTCTAAGGCAATATTATTTGATTCCCATCAAATTATGCCATAGTCCTTAATTTCATTTTAATTTTGCATGATGATGATTATGGCATAATTATGATATAGATAAAAACATATGCCAATATCATGATGTTAGGACATGTGAATGAAACTTAAGCATACATGACATCTAAACATGATCATGACATTTTATAGATAAAAATGAAAATGATGTCATGACATGGCAAGGCAAATAAAGCATGGCAAGTAAAATATACTAAGGTATAGAATACCTAAGTGTTAAAATTAAATTGCCATTTCTAGGAATTAAATTCATTTTGCCTTAATGCCATTCATTTCCCTAGTGTGCCAAAAACCCAAAATGGCACACCAATACCTCTAAGACCTAAATGTGCCAATTTAAATCATTTTTAACTTCTCAAGCCATATTGGCACACCCTAATGTGTCAACTCACAATGGCTAGGTTAACCACCCATCCACTTAGGGTTGACACACCCTAACCCACTTAGCGTGAATCAATCACGCTCTTAGGAACCCAATATCTATTGGAGCTCCTTGGGTTAACAAGGTATTCCCTAGGGATAACTTCCCTAGATACCTTCCTAATGACCCTTTTAGGCTTTGAAGCCATAGTCTTTTAGGTCTTTCCTAGGTCAACTCTAGAGGTGACTCCTCATTGACCTTCTTAGTGGCTACATTTGATTTCTTTGAGGTGTTAGCCACTAAACACATACCATGGCTAGACTTAGGGATGACTTCCCTATTAGCCTTGGTTTTCCTAGACCTAGAAATAGTTCCATAATTAAATGGAACATTATGATAAGTCTTCTTGGGCTTAGGTTTGTCACCCAAACCTTCCTTGCCCTTAGACCGTTTTTGAACCTTAGGCCTTGACTTTTGGGCATTTGACCCTAGAATTGAATTTTCTATGATTCTAAGGACTGTCTCCATTCTCTCAAGTCTTGACCTCAAGACTTGGTTCTCTAGCTCTAATTTTCTCATTTTTGAATTTTCATTAGGTTTTTGGGAAAACCTCTTCTTCTTAGGCATGTGCCTAGACTTTTTGGGATAAATACCCAAATTTTCTTCTACTCTCCTAATTGACTCCCTAGGCAAGATATTTCTAGAGTTATGAGTCCTAGGTTTGTCTTTAGTCATATGAACATGCTTGGCACCTAAGCAATAAACCTTATTGTTTCTCCTAGCATGCTTTTCATTAATAATGGCAAGAGAACTAAAATAATTTTTAGCATGCTTTTTGACTTTAGGAATTGAAGGTGCATTAACTAAATGTACCTTAGGGTTAGCTTTAGGAGCTCCCCCTACATGAGTTGCACCTTCTTGCCTTTTCTTCCTCCCCCTAGGGCATTGGCTTCGGTAGTGTCCCTTTTGATTGCATTTGAAGCACACAATGTGCTCTTTGCTCTTGATTTTGGGAACACCGACATCATTTGACTTTGGGTTGACTTTTGGTGTCGATGCCTTCTTCTTAGCCAATTTAGGGCATTTGCTTTTGTAATGCCCTTTCTCCCTACACTCAAAGCATATTATGTGATTTTTATTTAAAATAATAACACTTGAGTTACCTAGGGAGTTGGTGGAAGCCTCTTCATGATCTTCACTTCTCCCGGATGTGGATGCTTCTTGTTCTTGCTCCGGGATGGAAGATTGCCTCTCCTCCCCCTCAATGCTAGAGGTGGAGGTCTCCACCAAATCATCAACATCTTCAAATGTTGTGGGTTTTTCTTCGGCATTCTCCTCTTCTTGTGCCGATTGGGAATTTTATTGGAATTTCATTACCTTATTCCATAATTCCCTTGCATCCCTATAATCACCCAATCTAGACCAAATAGTGTTAGGTAACAAATCACTAATCAACTTGATTACCTTGAGATTTGTCTTGAAGTATTTGATTTGGTCTTGGGTCCACTTTGATTTTTCAATGGGCTTGTTGTGTTTGTCCCTAGGCATTTCAAAACCATTTTCTATAATAATCATAAAATCAAAATCGGTTTCTAGGTATACCTCCATCCGTTTCCTCCACCAAGAAAAATCTCCATCGAATTTCGGTGGATGGATGAAGCCGGCCATCTTGTAGTGCTCTCGCGGCGGTTAGTCCTTGAAGAGCGACCTCGCTCTGATACCACTTGTAAGGGATCGATACGACCGACTAGAGGGGGGGTGAATAACCCTCGTTCGTTGGATGTTGTAATTCGTTCGTTCGTCGTACGTGCTCGTCTACGATTGTCGTTAGCGCAGCGGAAACAATAAAACAATAATAATACTAACAACAAATAAGCACACGCAAACACACACGATATACGTGGTTCGGAACCGAATAGTTCCTACTCCACGGGCGAGCTCCTCGAGCTCTAGTTATGCGCACGACACTAACTATAACACTCCTTTTCGACTACATGTCGGAGGTGGAGAAACCTCTCACAAGCAATTACATTAAGTAATGAAATACAAGCAATACAAAGACAAATACGAAATACACGTAAAGAACACTTTACAATGCTTGATTTGAATCCTTTGCTTGTTGCTTGCTTTAGATGGCTCTTGAAGGTCTGGAATGCAGCAGCAATTCCCCTCCAATAGCTTCACAAAAGTCTTTTTGCGAAATCCTCCAACTCGTGCTCCATTTATAACCTGCATCAAGCTGTTTTCGCGCCTAACAGTCGACTGCTAAAAGGCCCCAGTCGACTGCCCCTGTAGCCGTTGTCTCACAACGGCCAGATCCACGTCGAACAAGTTCCAACGGATCACCTACCAGTTGACTGATGATGCCCATCAGTCGATTGGTGACCCAGTAGTCGACTGCCCAGTCGGCTACGGAGCGTTCTGTGCTCGCGACACTCCCATCAGTCGACTGCCATCCCTCGGCAGTCGACTGCCATGTCCATGGCAATCGACTACCATGTCCATGGCAATCGACTGCCAAGCACAAAACCCTAGCCTTACACCAGTCGAACTCTAGTCGACTTGGATCAGTCGAACCGACATCTATGCCAGTCGACTGATGTCGGGCAAATCCTCAAACACCAAGTTGTTTAAGCCTCCGACACTCAGTCTTAGCCACTTGGCCAAGTCCACCTTATCCCTCATGGAGTTCCCCACCAAAGCTCTCTTCTCTCGGCCTACGTCCCTCGGATGTGCCAAGCGCAAGGCTTCGTAACGCCATCCTTCACGTCTCATGCCCTAGAAGTATGCTTCCCTTTGGGCTCACTCCATTCGCTCCCCGTCCGGCGGTCCCTCGGATGCACCAAGCGCACGGCTTCGCAATGCCATCCTTCACCGACTCAAGGACCCCGAGCCTAGTGAACTTACCAAGTCCTTAAGACTTCCCAAATGCACCAAGCGCACGGCTTCGCAATGCATTTCTCACCAAGCACCAAGCGCATGGCTTCGCAATGCTTTGGATTTCCCATGCCAAGCACCAAGCACACGACTTCGCAATGCTTTGGAATTTCCCATGCCAAACACCAAGCGCACGGCTTCGCAATGCTTTGGACTTTCCCATGCCAAACACCAAGCGCACGGCTTCGCAATGCTTTGGACTTTCCCATGCCAAGCACCAAGCGCACGGCTTCGCAATGCTTTGGACTTTCCCATGCCAAGGCTTCCCCCTTGGACTTCCACACCAAGCTCCATGCTTGGATTTTCCATGCCAACCCATGTTGGACTTTCCCATGACAATCCCATGTCATGAGTTTTGTCTATCATCAAAATACCATCAAGGTACTGCTGGGCCGATTGCACCAACACCGGTGTGGATGGTCTCTCCCTCTCAATCCTAGAGGTGGATGCTTCTTCCACCTCTTCTACTTCTTCTTCCTCCGATCTGGAAGTTGACTCCATCTCAACTTCCGATTCCTCACTTTCACTTGAGGATGAGCTCTCTTTTTCCTCTTCCTTATCTTCTTCTACTTGTGCCAAGTGAGGCTTCTCATGGAACTTGGCCAATTTGTCCCATAGCTCCTTGGTATCTTGAAATTCACCTAACTTGCACAAGACATCATTAGGTATCAAATCTTCTAGAAGTTTTGTTATCTTGACTTCGGTCTTGAACTTTTGGCGTTGCTCTTGGGTCTACATTTTTAACATGAGGACATCTCCCTTCTTGTCCCTAGGAGGTTCAAAACCTTCCATGATGATGAACCAATTCTCTATGTCCATCATCAAGAAATTTTCCATTCTAGCCCTCCACGCTAGAAAATCTTCTTGGTCGTATGGTGGCGGAGTATTGATGTCCCATCCAAGCTTGTCTTTGAATTCCATCTTGTTCCCTCTAGCGTGCTCCCTTAGTTGTTAAACTTAGAAGAGCAGTCTCGCTCTGATACCACTTGTAGGAGATCGTTGGAAGCTAGAGGGGAGGGGGGTGAATAGTTTATATTCGTAGCGTCATGGATTTCGTTTGTGATCGAGTCTACAATTTTCGTTAGCGTGCAACAGAATAATAGAAATAATGCAATAACGAAATAGACAACAACAAATACACAAGTATTTAACGTGGTTTGGAACCGAACGGTTCCTACTCCACGGATCGAGCTCTAAAGAGCTCTAGTGATGCACACGCAATCACTAATCACAAATACTCCTTCTCGACACAAGTCGGAGGCAGAGAAACCTCGTACAAATATTCTTACAACAATAAGAAATAGATACAAGCAATTACAATAACGAAATACAATGCAAGTAAAGAAAACTACTTTACAATTGCTCTTTTGAATGCTTGATCTTTGGTTGCTTGAATTGCACTTGGAGACCCTAATTTGCAGCAGCAAATCACCCCAAAAGACCTCAAGAAACACTGGTGAAATCCTCCTCCACAAGCTCCATTTAAAGCTTCAACCTGGGCTGGAAATCGCCGATCAGTCAACTGCTCGGGACCATCAGTCGACTGATGTCACTGTTGTTGTGAGACAATGGCTAGATCCATGCTAGAAAAATCCAACAGATCCATCATCAGTCGACTGATCATACCCATCAGTCGATTGATGGAGCCTTCACTCGACTATTGATCCCAGCAGTCAAGTTAGACTCCATTCTCGTCTGACACCGAGCACCGGTCGACCGATCATAAAATCGACCGACTCACCCTCGCAATCTTGACTCACACTAGTCGACTGCCACATGACACCAGTCGACTGGCACACCTCAAACATGAGGTTTTAACCCAAGTATGGTTCCCCCATACTTGCTAGACCACCTTTAGCCTAAACTTAAGCCTTCTAGCCACCTCCATCAGCCTCACGCCTCTCGGATCCCTCCAAGTCATCCATGACTTGTTCATCCATTGTGCTAGCCTTGAGGTTCTTCCATCGACTATGTCATGCTAACGGTGTCTACACCGCCAAGGCACATTGGACTTATGCTGCCAAGACTCCGCTTGGACTTTACGCCGCCAACCATTGAACTTATGCTGCCAAGACTCCTGCTTGGACTTTGCGCCGCCAATATCAAACCTCTTGGACTTCTCAAATACCAAGACTCAAGCTTGGACTTTCCCTTGCCAACCCATGTTGGACTTTCCATGCCAAGACCCATGCTTGGACTTTTCCTTGCCAACCCATGTTGGACTTTCCATTGCCAAGACCCATGCTTGGACTTTCCCAAATGACAAGTGTCCCACTTGGACTTTCCATGCCAAGTACCCAAGACTTGGACTTTCCCATGACAATCACATTGTCATATATTTTTGTCGAACATCAAAACATCTCTCGAGTCCTGGTCAATCGTGACCTGGGCCGATTGCACCAACAGAAAGTGCATGAACAACATATAGGGATATAGAGATCTACAATTATACATGTGAAGATCTACAGGTATACAGAAAGAGTCCAACAGACATACAATCCTAAATGTAATAACAAGTAACCACAGTATAGTCATACTCAATGCATATACTAAACTGATCAACTGAATATGAAGTAATGTACCAGCGTACCTGACAGTCTCTAACACCATAAGCTATATCATCCTGAACAGGTATACAATAACATAACCCATATGACGTACAAGGTCAATCCCATACCTGACCAACACTCAGACATATGAACAGTATATAATCACATGTAATAACATCCTGATCCATACTACACTAGGACATGACGCTAATCAAATGCATACAACAGTCTGGACCAACACATATATCATGCTCAACACACAACAGTATATAATATGCAAATGACATGTATCATGATTTATAAACATATGCAGCAAACAAATGCAACATCTCACAGGCATATGTAAAACATATATCGAATACATGCATATATATATATATCAGCAATGCATATGCATGGCTATGTCTGCGGACCCATCCAACCATGACCCCAGTATGGCCTGGGTGGCACGACATGACGACTAGCCTGACTCCAGCTACCACTACTCTCGAGTGGCTGAGTTGGGTAGTATGAATGAATAGCATATAAGCGTAAAGAGCTAACTACTCCACGGGGATCCCTGCTTCTAGCCTCTCCGTCACTACCCATGAGTAGACGAGCTTCGCACATATGACAACTGCACGTCACACAACCACCGTCTATAGTGGGCGAGTGCTAACACCACTCTGCATAGTGGCCAGGTGCGCATCTCCAGCTACCACCGTCTATAGTGGCCGAGCGCGGCACATCCAATGCTCTGCCCTCAACCCTGCTACCACTACCCCGAGTGGCTGGGGAGGCAGGATGACTGACGACCCTCTCAACCACAAGGGAGACATAATCGCCAGCATGCATGTAATGTAATGATGCATAGCTCCACACACGTATCCTCGCAACACTCTCTATCCCACGGGGAGTCCTGGTCAATCATGTTGGTTATCGAAACGGCCGGCTAGAGGGGGGTGAATAACCCTCGTTCGTTGGATGGCGTAATTTGCTCGTCTACAAAGAGATTAGCACAACGGAAACAACAAAGACAAGAAAATTAAACAAAGAGAAATACAAACAGTACAAACACCGAGATTTAACGTGGTTCACGGCTACGCCGCTAATCCATGGTCCGATTCGTCCAAGGTGAATCACTCCTCCAAAACCAATCACTATTGGTCTCTCCTTTGCACCAAGCTAGGTGGAGGTAACCTTTACAATTTCTCTTCTTACAATAGAATGGAAATAAAACAAGTAAGAAGAGTGGAAAAAGCCTTAGAGCACTTTGGGAGAAGATTAGAACATAAGCATTAGCCTCTCAAAGCTCCATCCCCTTCCTTTTTATAGAGGAAGAGGGTTTCTTCCCGTTGACACAGGAGCAGTCGACTGATGCCCTCGATCAGTCGACTGGTCCTGTAGTTGTTGCCCAATAACGACCGCTTTCCACGTTGGATTCCATCCAACGGTATTGGCATCAGTCGACTGATGGCACCCATCAGTCTGTTGGTGCAGGGGCACCAGATAATCGAACCTGTGTTTTGATTATGACAAAGACACAAAGTTAAGTTTACATCGTTATCTCACGAGCTAAATCGAGTGTGCAGAAAAGTACTAAAGCTAGAGCTGAAGGCTAGCGACACCCGGAGGAAGCCGCGGTAGTCGGGCGACACTCGAGTGACTTCGGAAGGAGCCGAAGGAATCGAGTGGAAGGCTGGAAGCGAGAGCTACAAATTAAGTATCGAGGTAAGCTCGTGTGAGTGAGAGATGGTAAGGTCGTGTCCTCTTTATGGGGATGACCTTAGGCGATGATCTGACTAAGACTTCCTGTGGAAGGTCTAGGTCGAGATCGGACGGTTAGAAATCGTCGCATTTATCATTTTCCGAGCTAACCCCTTACTGCAGAGAAGTGGCGGTGGCGGTCATTCTTGGACATTGGGCAATCGATCATTATCGCTGATCGATGAGAGGCATCGGTCGTATCATCGATCGATGAGAGGCATCAGTCGACTGATGGCGATGACTCAGCCTTTGCGCTAGGTCAAAATGGATAACGTTTGACGCGGTCACTTTGCGATAAGATTTGGACAACTTCGTGATCCGTTCCAAAAAAAAGGGAGACAAATTCAGAGGCCAAAGTCTATAAAAGGAGGAGGATTCCAACTCCAAAATTACATCAAGTTTATTTATCAAGTGCTCCTACAACGCCAATGCTCCAACACCGTCATAACGTCGACGCGACGACAACCTCAGATCTTCTTCGTCGGCAGCAACATCTAGTAATTTATTTTAATATTGTATTCATTGTTTTTATTCATAACGAGGTGAGGTAGGCTTGTTGCCTCATCCTCGTATTCCCGGATTTTGTGATCGTTGTCTCCTACCTCCAACGAGGAGGAGACGTTATAGTGCTTTGCCCTCCGTACGCGGTCTAGGACCGATAGGGCCTTGGAGTAGCAACCGCTGGGTTGTGAACCAAGTAAAATAAACGTGTCATTTTATTTTTCACTGTGCTTACTTATTTACTTGTGTCTCAACGAACGAATTCGACGAAAGATTTACGATCGCTATTCACCCCCCCCTCTAGCGACGCTTCTCGATCCAACAATTGGTATCAGAGCGGGGGCGCTAAGATTTGGTGAAACCACCAATCTAGCATGTTTTAGTTTTCTGTTTGTATTTTTCGATTCGTATTTTTTTTGGTCTTTTTCCTCCCGCACTACTAATCCAAGACGAAGTCTTGGTACATTTCTTTTGGTTGTGTGCTTGCAAGTTTTCTCTCTTGGAGTAGCCGACGGTAAAATGGCCATAACTTTTCGCACAAGTGGACTCACATAACGATCTACGTACCAAATCGAAGCTCTCAGAAAGATCTACATTTTTTACCAGGGTTTACCCTCGTAACAAGCTGTTTCCAGCCCCAAAATCCAACGTTTAGTACCCTTTCGGGGACATCGAAGGTCGTAAGTTTCGAGTTTTTGTTAATTTCTTATTCTCCTTATTTATTTCTGTTTATTTCCTATTATTTCCCGCACTACTAATCCAAGACCAAGTCTTGGAATTCTCTTTGATTTTTATTCGTATTTTGCAAGATATTTAATGACTCACATTGAGGGGTATAGCACCACCCGACCTCCGTTCTTTAACGGAAATGATTTCCGTTATTGGAAAGGTCGGATGGAGTGTTTTCTAAAAACACAAGTCGAGACTTGGATAATAATCCAAACCAGCTTTGCTCTACCCACCAATGATCAAGGAGAGGCCTTGGATTTCAACAAGTGGACAAATGCAACCAAGAGGCAAATCGAAGCCGATGCAAGAGCAACCCAAATATTGCAATGCGGCTTGTCCAAGGAGGAACTTAACCGCATCGGACCATTCATTAGTGCCAAAGACCTCTGGAACAAATTGATTGATTTACACGAAGGGACGGCCGATGCTAAGGTATGTAAAAGAGATTTACTTTTAAATAAACTGTACAATCTAAAGATGCAGGATCATGAGACCGCCACCCAACTACATGCGCGGATCCAAGATATCATCAACGGTCTTCATTCGATCGGGCAAGCCATAGAGAACCGGGACCTTATAAGGTACGCTTTAAATGCTTTCCCTAGGACTACCTTGTGGGCATCCATGGTTGATGTCTACAAGGTCTCTAAGGACCTTTCGAAGCTTAGGTTAGACGAATTATTTTCCGAGTTTGAACTTCATGAGCAAACTAACGTGGTCCGGGCCGAGAGAGGTATTGCTCTACTTGCAGAACAAAGAAGGAAGCCACCTACTAAGCAAGTAGATGAACTCGAACCCGAAGACGAAGACGAATCCGAAGAGGAGGCCATAATAGTCAACATTGTGCGGAGAATAGTTCGACAAGAAAGAAGGAAATTGAAGAATGAGAACCAAAAGAAAAAGGGAGCAAGGAAAGCCTTCCATGCAACTTGGGACAATAGAGAAGGCATAGCTTACATGGCAAGAACGGAGGAGTCCGAGTCAGAATCCGAAGCCGAGTCCAACTACAACTCCGACTCCGACCCCGAAGATTATTTCGAGAGAAAACTCAAAGCCGTACCAAAAGGGAAAGTCAAGGTTAATCGCTCTTTAATTAGTAAACTTTACAGTACAATTAAAATGCTTACTAGGAAATTGACTAAGTCCGAGTCTAGGGTTGAGTCATTACTTGAGGAGGTTGAAACCCTCAAGCAAGAGGCTACTCTAACCTCTTCAACTAGTCAAGTTCAAGAGGGAAACTCAACCCAAATTGAAAAACTTGAGGAGGAGAATTCTCTTTTGAAAGACCGAGTTCAAGAGGTTGAGGGTAGGTTGGAAAGGTTCACATTGGGATCTAAGAACCTTAATCGACTACTTGGAACCCAAAGAGCCGTGTACAACAAAGACGGACTCGGATTTAAGTCAAAGACTACGAATAGGTCTTATATGTCTATCGTAAATCGTAGTCATCAAAGAGTCCACGCATGGGTCCCAAAGGTTTTATTGAACTCACATATAAGGACTAATAAGTATTGGATTCCTCAGGATCAAGTTCATTATTTGAATAGACCATATTGGTTCAATGGTCCAGGGGGAGCTAACACTAAAATAATATACCCGAGTACTGAGCAAAATCATTGAATATTTTTCTTTAATTTTTAGAATGGTTAGATAGGAAAAATAGTTAGTCAACTATTGACAACATAGTATTAGGATGCGGCGAGATGATAGTACGTTAGGGAAACAAAGTCTCGTGTATTCAGGCTAGATAAGGCGTATCTAGCTTGGTGCACTTGACAGAGTGGAACTAGCTGAAGCTACCTCACCGTATCCTAAACTAGTTAGACCAGGAAGTAACCCTAAGTGACTTAAGTGATATTTTCTTGAATTTGGCTTTGTCTAAGGAAGTGGTCGTTGTTCCGATCAAAGAAGGCCCCTGTGCCTCGCCACGACCTGGAAGCCAGTTTCTCGAAAAGTTAATTAACGATCTAAAGGTTAAATCTGAATCTAACCCAAGGTTGACTATCTTTAATCAATTTAAAATCATCTCACAAAACATATAAGGTGAACAAATTCTGAGACACATAGAATGGGTGAGATGTTAAGGATAATTGAAATATAGTTAAAACAACCTCTTCAAAATACTACTTATTTTCTCAACTATTGTACTTAACAACTCTTAGGCCAAAATTTAGCGCCCCCTACATCTCTTATACTTCATATATTTGACTAAGGGGGAGAGCAAACTAACCCTAAAGGGTTATATTACAAACTTTTAGATTATTGGTGCAGAGGGACACACCTCGAACCAATCTATCTAATTACTGCTAGATGCATGCTTGGACTCATAGTTGATTTATCTTGATGCATGCATATACCATATTATTTTTAAACCCTTATTTTATACAAAAACCACAACATACTTTTTTTGACTTATGGAAAAAGGGGGAGAAGAGCGAAAGTTAAGGGGGAATAAGAATAACACAACATTTATTAACATTTATTTAATTTTGAAAACTAAAGTATCTCTTTCAAAACTCACCTAGGGTTAAGGGGGAGTTTTGGTTAAGGGGGAGTTTTTGAAAATGACATTCATCATTTACTATACTTGTTTTATGCTTTAATTTCCCTTAACTTTGTGTTGGTTTGCCATAGATCAAAAAGGGGGAGATTGTTGGTGCAGGGGCACCAGATAATCGAACCTGTGTTTTGATTATGGCAAAGACACAAAGTTAAGTTTACATTGTTATCTCACGAGCTAAATCGAGTGCAGAAAAGTACTAAAGCTAGAGCTGAAGGCTAGCGACACCCGGAGGAAGCCGCGGTAGTCGGGCAACACTCGAGTGACTTCGGAAGGAGCCGAAAGAATCGAGTGGAAGGCTGGAAGCGAGAGCTACAAATTAAGTATCGAGGTAAGCTCGTGTGAGTGAGAGATGGTAAGGTCGTGTCCTCTTTACGGGGATGACCTTAGGCGATGATCCGACTAAGACTTCCTGTGGAAGGTCTAGGTCGAGATCGGACGGTTAGAAACCGTAGCATTTATCATTTTCTGAGCTAACCCCATCGCAGTAAAAGTGGCCAGCCGGGCAATGATCATTGGACATTGACGATCGATCGTTATCGCTGATCGATGAGAGGCATCAATCAATCATCATCGACGATGGCGACGATTTTAGGCTAGGTCAAAATTGATAACGTTTGACGCGGTCACTTCGTTATAAAATTTGGACAACTTTGTGATCCGTTCCAAACAAAAGGGAGACAAATTCAGAGGCCAAAGTCTATAAAAAGAGGAGGATTCCAACTCTAAAATTACATCAAGTTTATTCATCAAGTGCTCCTACAACGCCAACGCTCCAACACCGTCATAACGCCGATGCGACGACAACCTCAGATCTTCTTCGTCGGCAGCAACATCTAGTAATTTATTTTAATATTGTATTCATTGTTTTTATTCATAACGAGGTGAGGTAGGCTTGTTGCATCATCCTCGTATTCTCGGATTTTGTGATCGTTGTCTCCTACCTCCAACGAGGAGGAGACGTTATAGTGCTTTGCCCTCCGTACGCGGTCTAGGACCGATAGGGCCTTGGAGTAGCAACCGCTGGGTTGTGAATCAAGTAAAATAAACGTGTCATTTTATTTTCTGTTGTGCTTACTTATTTACTTGTGTCTCAACGAACGAATTCGATGAAAGATTTACGATTGCTATTCACCCCCCCTCTAGCGACGCTTCTCGATCCAACACAGTCGACTGATGTCAATCAGTCGAGTGCTCTGCGAGATCGACTCCATTCTATGCCCGCACAAGAAACATCACCGATCGCTTCCCATGAGCGATCCACGATCAACCATCGATCGTGCCAAACGATCTGATCGATCAACTTGATCCAGCCACATTAGACCAGTCGATCGAACCATCGACTCAGAGCAGTCGACTACGATGACATGGCAGTCGACTGGTGTCGGGAAAACTCATCCGACACTTGGCCAAATGGACAAGTTTCACTTAAGAGCTACCCCTTCCCGGGTTACATTCGCTCACTCTCATCCCTCGGAGTCCCTCGCCTTCGAAGTTCTCTTCGTTCGCGGCCACGTCCCTCGGCAGCATCAGGTGCACGACTCTGCAATGCTCCTTCGTGTCTCTTACCTCGAAGTCTACTTCCTCTGTCTTCACTCCAAGTTCCTCGTCCGGCGGTCCCTCGAATGCTCCAAGCGCACGACTTCTGCAAAGCTATCCTTCACCGACTCAAGGACCGAGTCATGAGATATGAAACTCGCCACGGCTCCATGTGCGAATTACTAAGTCCTGTACGACTTCAACGCACATATTAAATCAACATAACAAACTAATTTAAACCCTTTTCCACACACATCAAAACCTAATCATGGCAAGAGATTGCCCTAACAATCTCCCCCTTTTTGATGTGTGACAATTCGTTTAAGTTAGATAAGAACATTTGATAAAAATTTCTAAGGAAAGAAAGCATGTAAACATAAACATGATATAGCAACATGCAACTCCCCCTTAATCCATGAAACTCTCTCTCTCCCTATCATAATTTACTTAAACATAATCATTTCTCCCCCTTTGACACCATCAAAAAGATTAACACTAAGTTATAAACTCATGGCATTAAGTATAATAGAAGGAAAATACCAAAAATTAGTCTAAAGCCTGAATTCAGCCTTAACTAGTCTGATTTTCAGGCCACCAGTCGACTGGTTCAGACTACCAGTCGACTGGCACGCGAATTTCAGAACTTTCTGATTTTCGGACCGAATTTCAGAAATGCATTAAAAATTCCAGAAAATTCAAAAAATCATGAAATTTGGGGAACATATTGTTGGTGCAGGGGCACCTAAGTCGAACCTATATTTTGATTATGGCAAAAGACGCAAAGTCAAGGATATATCGTTATCTCACGAGCTGAATCGAGTGTGCAGAAAAGTGCTAAAGCTGGAGCTGAAGGCTAGCGACACCCGGAGGAAGCCGCGGTGGTCGGGCGACACTCGAGTGACTTCGGAGGGAGCCGAAGGAATCGAGTGGAAGGCCGGAAGCAAAAGCAACACGTAAGTATCGAGGTAAGCTCGTGTGTGCGAGCGTAAGTGAGTTCGTATCCTCGTTACGGGGATGATCTTAAGCGTAGATCCGACCAAAGACATCCTATAGATGGTCTAGGTCGAGATCGGACGGTCGACGACTATCGAAATTATGTTTTTGTTGAGCTAACTTTGACTTGCAGCAAGCATCAAGCATCATTGCCGACGCTTGAGGACTCGATTGCCGTCAATCGATCCAATCGCCGAAGGTCGGCGATCGAGCGATCGCCATCAGTCGACTGATGATGGCCATCAGTCGACTGATGGTCAATGATCAGATTCGAGGAGTCAAGGCTTATCACCCTATTTCAAGGAGATTGGTGCTCAATTGTGATTGGCTAGGGTTCCTCTCGAAAAGGGGCTCAAAGGCTATAAAAGGAGGTCATAACCTAGGGTTTTCTCATCAATTCTAAGCTTCCAAGAGCCTCCACAAAGCTACAACTCTCCGACAACGAAGTACTTCTTCTCCGACCTCTAGGTTTAATTTTCTTTTATTTTTTGTACGTCTGTTTTAGATTTATATTCATTGTTCATTTACTTTTTCGAAGCTCTTTTCCTATCATAACGAGGAGAGGGGGAGTGTCCCTCTACCTCAAGTTTTTGTTCTTGTATCGATTAACTCCTACCTCCAACGAGGAGGAGTTCGTTTAGTATTTTGCCCTCCGTGCGTGGTCAAGGACCACTAGGGCCTTGGAGTAGTGGCCGAAGGCTACGAACCAAGTAAAAAAACTATTTGTCTCATTTAGTTTTTATTTACATTTCCGCTGCATTTAATTGTCTACCGAACGATTTAAAAGAAAAAGTTGTTATCGCTATTCACCCCCCCTCTAGCGATCCACTCGATCCAACAATTGGTATCATAGCCGGGGGCGCTCAGATTCGGTGCAACCACCAATCGAGCAATTTTCTTTTCATATTTATCATTTTAAGATTTATCCCACACTACTAATCCAAGACCAAGTCTTGGTACATAGTTTTTGGTTGTGTTTTTGCAAGTACTAATCGCCTTCGGAGTACCTCACGATCAAACGAGCATAACTTTTGCTACAAGGGGACTCACGAAACGATCTACCCACCAAATCGAAGCTCTCTGAGAGATCTACACTTCTTATGAGGGTTTACCCCCGTAACAAGCTGTTTTCATCCTCAAAAATTGACGTTTAGTAGCCTTTTGGGGACATCGAAGGTTGTGAGTACTTACTTTTCATTTAGTTTCTTATTTCTTTGCTTAACTTTCTATTTTTCATTTGTTTCTTTTTATTTCCTGCACTACTAATCCAAGACCAAGTCTTGGCAAGTTTTGTTGTTTTTTTTGTGTGTGTAAGTTTTTCTTTATGGCCCACATTGAGGGGTACAGCACCATCCGACCTCCGTTCTTTAACGGAGATGATTTCCGTTATTGGAAAGGTCGGATGGAGTGTTTTCTAAAAACACAAGTCGAGACTTGGATAATCATCCAAACCGGCTTTGCTCTACCCACTAATGATCAAGGCGAGCCTTTGGACTTCGACAAGTGGAATAATGCAACCAAGAGGCAAATCGAAGCCGATGCAAGGGCAACCCAAATATTGCAATGCGGATTGTCTAAGGAAGAGCTCAACTGCATCGGACCCTTCATCAGCGCAAAAGATCTATGGACAAAACTCATAGAACTACACGAAGGGACTAACGACGCGAAGGTAAGTAAGCGTGACTTACTACTTAATAAATTGTATAACCTAAAAATGCAGGAATGTGAGACGGCAACGCAACTACACGCTCGCGTCCAGGACATTGTCAACGGATTGCACACCATCGGACACAAGGTCGAAAACCGCGACCTCCTAAGGTACGTTCTTAATTCATTTCCTAGGACTACCTTGTGGGCATCCATGGTTGATGCCTACAAGGTTTCTAAGGACCTTTTTGTTGGTGCAGTAGGCACCTAAGCCGAACCTAAGTTTTGATTATAGCAAACGATACAAAGTTAAGCATATATTGTTATCTCATGAGCTAAATCAAGTGTGCAGAAAAGTCTCAACGCTGGAGATGAAGGCTAGCGACACCCGGAGGAAGCCGCGGTGGTCGGGCGACACTCAAGAGACTTCGGAGGGAGCCGAAGGAATTGAGTGGAAGGCCAGAAGCAAAAGCAACACGTAAGTACTGAGGTAAGCTCGTGTGTGCGAGCGTAAGTAAGGTCATATCCTCTTTACGGGGATGATCTTAAGCGTAGATCCAACCAAAGACTTCTTATAGATGGTCTAGGTCGAGATCGGATGGTCGACGACCATCGAAATTATGTTTTTGTTGAGCTAACCTTGCCTTGCAGCTAGCATCAGTCGACTGCCATCTTGGAGGACTCATCCCGTCAAACAATCGATCTAGAAGGTCGCGAATCGATCGATGTTTGCCATCGACTGATGATGGCCATCAGTCGACTGCTGGTCAAAGGATCAGCCTCGAGTAGTCAAGAGTTATCACCATTTTTCAAGGGGTTTTGTGCCCATTTGTGATTGGCTAAAGACCCATTCGATGAGGGGCTCAAAGGCTATAAAAGGAGGGCCAAACCTAGGGTTTTCAATCAATTCAAAAGCTTCCAAGTGCTTCCGATACGCTCCGACTCTCCGACATCCCTACGACGAAGCGCTGCCGAGATGACGACTAGAGCTTCAACCTCCAACCTTTAAAGTCATCGGTAACGAAAGTTCTAAATTTTATTTCAGTTTATTCCTTTTAGTAAAGCTTTCATTATAACGAGGAGAGGGGGAGTGCCCTTCTACCTCGGGCTTTTTGTATCCGTCTAACTCCTACCTCCAACGAGGAGGAGTTCTTTAGTAGTTTGCCCTCCGTACGTGGTCAAGGACCACTAGGGCCTTGGAGTAGTAGCCTTCGGCTACGAACCAAGTAAATCTCTTGTGTCTATTATCTCCTTTACTTTTTGTTTTGTTTATCTTTCCGTTGCATATAAGTTTTTTTTAAAATGAATTCGTACTAAAAAGTTTCTATCGCTATTCACCCCCCCTCTAGCAATCCGATCGATCCAACAATTGGTATCAGAGCCGGGGGTTGCTAAGATTTGGTGAAACCACCAATCTAGCCTTTTTTACAGATTTATTTTTTCTTTTAATTCTGTTTTTTTATTTTATTTCGCTTTGTTAAGTTTCTCTCCCGCACTACTAATCCAAGCCGCGAGTCTTGGTACTTGCTTTCGTGTTTTTGTCATTGCTAGTTTCTTCGTCTTCGTCTCCTTCGGTCTTTTGTTCTAATGGCCCATCTCGAGGGTTTTAGCACCGTCCGACCTCCGTTTTACAACGGAGATGACTTCCGTTATTGGAAGGGTCGGATGGAATGCTTTCTCAAAATCCAAATCGAGATGTGGATCATAATCCAAACGGGTTTCACACTTCCGACTAATGAAGTGGGTGACTCCTTGGATTATGATCAATGGACCATTGCAACAAAACGACAAGTCAAAGCCGACGCCAAGGCAAAACAAATCCTCCAATGCGGCCTATCCAAGGAGGAGCTAAATCGCGTCGGCCCCTTCATAAGAGCAAAGGATCTTTGGACGAAACTAATCGAGTTACACGAAGGATCGGATCAAGCTAAGGTTTGCAAACGTGATTTGTTGTTCAATAAATTGTACACACTAAAAATGCAGGAACACGAGTCCGCGACGCAACTCCACGCCCGTGTCCAAGATATAGTCAACAACCTACACACAATCGGGCAAAAGGTCAAAAACCGCGACCTTATAAGGTATGTTCTAAACTCGTTTCCGAGGACTACCTTGTGGGCATCCATGGTCGATGCCTACAAGGTCTCCAAGGATCTTTCTAAAATTAGGTTAGATGAACTCTTTTCCGATTTCGAATTACATGAGTAGTCCAACTCGGAACCCGAGAGGGGTATAGCCTTGTTTGCAGGTTCAAAGAAGAAGAAAATCGCAAGCAAGCCACCACCAACCGAGGAGGAAGACGAGTCCGAAGAAGAAGTTGACCCAGAATTGACTGCTGAACTAATGAATCTAGCTCGAAGGATAGCCAAGGGACGAAAGTGAACCACGACTCGACCCAACCAAGGTAAGCCTAAAAGTTCTAATATTAGGTGTTATGAGTGTAACAGGTTTGGACATATCAAGTCCGAGTGCCCCAAGCTCAACCACCGAGCACCTAAGCACAAGAAGGCCCTCAACGCGACATGGGAAGAAGCGTCATCCGAAGAAGAGGAAGACCACGTCTTCATGGCAAGATCGATTGAGTCAGACACGGAGACCGAACTTGAACTTGAGTCAGAACCTGAGGATGACTCGGACTACGAAGCTACCTTCAAGTCAAGCCACGGATATGCATCCGGTTCAAAAGATACCCTTAAAGTAAGTCGGACTTTATTTAATACTTTACATAATACAGTTAGGTTTTTGTCTAGGAAGTTAGCTAAGTCCGAGTCCAAGGTCGAGACCCTGGTTGAGGAGGTCAAACTCCTCAAACACAAGGTCTCCCTAACCTCTTCGACTAGTCGAGTTCAAGAGAAGGACTCAACTCGGGTTGAAAAACTCGAAGTTGAGAACTCACTCTTGAAAAGTCAAGTCGAAGATCTTAGGAACACGTTGGAAAGGTTCACTTCGGGATCCAAAGGACTTGACCTCCTACTTGGATCTCAAAGGGTCGTGTACAACAAGGCTGGACTAGGGTTTAACTCAAACACGACTAATAGGTCGTATATGTCGATTGTAAGTCGACATAGGAAACATGTCCAAGCATGGGTCCCTAAGAACCTTTTGATTTCAACTCTAGGATCCAACCCGTACTGGATTCCCAAGGACCAAATCCACTATGTGGATAGACCGAACCGATTCAACGGTCTAGGGGGAGCCAGTACAAAACATGTTTGTGCTTTAACTTAGAAATTGCATGTTTTAACTTAGAAAGTTTGTGCTTTAAATTAGAAATTGCATGTTTTAACTTAGAAAGTTTGTGCTTTAACTTAGAAATTGCATGCTTTAACTTAGAAAGTTTGTGCTTTAAAACTTGTGAACTCACTTAGAACATGAACATAACCAACTAAAATTCTTCGAAAAGATTGAGCCTCGGGGAGCCTCTTTTCAAAAACATAACCAACTAAAATTCTTCGAAAAGATTGAGCCTCGGGGAGCCTCTTTTCAAAAACATAACCAACTTCGAAAAGATTGAGCCTCGGGGAGCCTCTTTTCAAAAATAACCAGTTAGACTAGGAATAGTCTTAGGTGAGTCAAGTCATCTTTTTCTTGAAAATGGCTTTGTCTAAGGAAGTGGTCGATGATCCGATAAAAGAAGGCCCCTGTGCCTCGCCACGACCTGGAAGCCATGATCTTGAAAAGGTAAACTTGACAAGCCTAGGGTTAAATCCAAATCTAACATAAAATTACTTGAACCTAAATCCACTTAATCAACTTAATTGGAAGTCATCTCACAAAAACCACATAAGTATAACATGCTTGATCATATAGACACAGGTGTGATGACCTAGGTTTAAAAACTTACAACCTTTTTTTTAAAAAAAAATTATAAAAAATCTAACATCCAATCCAACCACCTTGTGTGTAGGATCAATGGATGTTGGACAGCGGTTGCTCCCGACACATGACCGGGGATCAACTCAAATTCACAAAGCTTCGATTCAAACGACAAGGATCGGTAGCCTTTGGGAATAACGGCAAGCTCAAAATCATCGGATCAGGTGATATCGAGCTTAACTCGAATTTTGTTATTAAAAATGTATTACTTGTAGAGAATTTTGAATATAACCTGCTTAGCGTAAGCCAATTATGTGACAATAACTATAAAGTCATATTTTTAGAAAATAAATGTGTAATTAAAACAAATAAAACAGCTAAAACAATACTCAAAGGAACTAGGGCAAATAACATTTACACAATTAACTTAATCAAATCCTCAGCCAAATGTCTTATGACACAGGAAGAGGAATCATGGTTGTGGCACCGACGACTCGGTCACTCGCACCCAAGACTTATCCACAAGATGAGTCAGAGTGGCTTAGTCAGAGGCTTACCCAACCTCAACAACTTGGTTAATAAAATCTGTAATGCTTGTCAACAAGAAAAACAACCTAGGACACAACACAAGTTAACTAACCAAGAACGAACCTCAAGTGTACTTGAGCTCCTGCATATGGATCTATTCGATTCACATGGAGCCAAGTCACTCAATAGAAGTCAATATTGCTTAGTCATAATTGACGACTACTCCAGGTTTACCTGGGTTAGGTTCATCAAACATAAAAATGATACCCTAGATCAATTAATCAATCTATTCAAATTAATCGAGAATCAAAAAGACCTTAAGGTTAAAAGACTTAGAAGCGATCATGGTGGTGAATTCGAAAATCAAAGGTTCACCAACTTCTGTAACCTAAACGGATACCACCATGAATTCTCTTGCCCTAGGACCCCTCAGCAAAATAGCCTAGTGGAACGGAAAAACCGAACTCTACAAGAAGCCGCTAGGACCATGTTGAACGAATACGACCTACCCGATAGGTTTTGGGCAGAAGCCGTGAGTACGACATGCTATGTCCAAAATAGGATCCTTATGGTAAAAAGGCACCTTAAGACCTCGTACGAGATTTATCACGATAAAATACCTAACATCAAGTACTTTAGGGTATTTGGGTGTAAGGTACATATCCTAAACACTAAGGATTACCTAGGGAAATTTACATCCAAAACCATGACCGGAATCTTTCTAGGATACTCGACTACAAGTCGAGCTTATAGAGTATATAACCACGACACCCTTAGAGTCGAGGAGACTATCAATGTAGTATTTGATGAAGTACCCGAACCTACAAAACCCTTATTGACCCCAAGTGTTGAGCCCACTGATACCAAACTCGTCTCCGACCCTGAGATCGAGTCTAATCCACATCAACCAACTTCTCTTGTCGACCAAGTGACAAGTGATCCGAGTCAAACTAGTGTTCAACCAAGTCACCCCATTGATCAAGCATTAGGTGATACAAACCCAACCCAATCTAGGATTCAGACTAACCACCCTATTGATCAAGTGATAGGAGATCCTAATCTAGGAGTTCGAACTAGAGCATCCTATAGGAACCTTAGTCAAATTTCCTTAATTTCAAAGATAGAACCCAAATCAATTGAACAAGCTCTTCTTGATCCCGATTGGATTATTGCAATGCAAGAAGAGCTAGCTCAATTTACTAGGAATGAAGTGTGGGAATTAGTACCACCACCTAAAGACAAAACGATAATTGGAACAAGGTGGGTGTTTCGAAATAAGCTTGATGATAAAGGTGAAGTAGTTAGAAACAAGGCTAGGTTAGTCGCCAAAGGGTTTAGCCAAGTCGAAGGCTTAGATTACGACGAAACCTATGCCCCAGTAGCTAGACTCGAATCCATTCGAATGTTGCTAGCTTATGCCGCACATCGAGGATTTAAGCTGTTTCAAATGGATGTTAAGTAGGCATTCCTAAATGGATACATTAAAGAAGAAGTTTATGTTAGCCAACCCCCCGGATTCGAAAATCTAGATAAACCCGACCATGTTCTAAAACTTAAGAAAGCTCTCTATGGACTTAAACAAGCTCCTCGAGCTTGGTATGAGAGACTTTCAATCCATCTTAAGTCAAAAGGGTTTAACCAAGGCTTAGTTGACCCAACTCTCTTCGTAAAAACCTTAGGTAAAGAAATATTCATAGCTCAAATTTACGTAGACGATATAATTTTTGGAACCTCTAACTCAGCCTTACTAAACGAGTTCGTTTCACTCATGGAAAGTGAGTTCGAAATGAACTTGGTAGGCGAGTTAAGTTTCTTTTTAGGTCTACAAATTAAACAAACTAAGGATGGTATATACCTATATCAACAGAAATACACTAAGGAGTTAATTAAAAGATTTGGAATGAAAGACGCTAAGATAATAAACACCCCAATGGCGATTAATGTTAACATAGGAGAAGACCCTGAAAGTAAGTCCATTGACTTAAAGTACTATAGGAGCGCGATAGGAAGTCTCCTATACTTAACTGCGAGTCGACCCGACATCCTATTCGCAGTAAGTATGTGCGTCAGGTTTCAAACCTGTGCTAAGGAGTCTCACCTAACCCTAGTTAAGCGTATCCTTAGATATCTTAAGGGTACACTTAACGTTGGTATTTGGTACCCTAGATCTACAGAGTTCGAACTAATCGGCTACTCCGATTCGGATTATGCCGGTAGTAAGCTCGATAGAAAAAGTATGAGTAGTTGTTGTCAACTTCTCGGCTCGAGTATAGTGAGTTGGTGCAGTAGGAAGCAACACTGTGTTGCTTTATCTACCACCGAAGCCGAATACATCGTGATGGGTGAGTGTGTCACGCAGCTTCTTTGGATGAAGCACACCCTCCGCGACTTTAAGTTAGACTTTACGAATACTAAACTTCATGTAGATAACATTAGTTTAATTAATCTTACAAAGAATCCGATATGTCACTCTAGGACCAAACATATAGAGGTCAAACACTATTTCATTCGAGAGCAATACAACTCGAATACGTCGAATCGAAGTCTAACTTAGCAGACCTATTTACTAAACCCCTACCCGAAGCCGAATTTAGTTTATTAAGACGAAAATTGGGCATGTACGTAATAGAATAGGTACATGCAAATTATATGTTCTTACTACTATTTCTTTAATTTCATTTTTATGGAACTAGCATAGGACATACCTTAGATATCATGCACCTATAGATTTAAGGAGCCAGTACATCTCACAACACATAGGACTAATGTGTTTGTGTACTTAGCCACGTAGATGGGCGTGAGATGTTAGGACCTTACTCCTGGTTCCAGATGTAGAGCTAGTGCATCGCTATGAACCACGGAGTATAATCATACATACTAACCGACTCTGACCAGGACTGGTTGATCTTACATATCAATCAAGCCAAATATGAGTCGAACATTTTATAGATGAGCTTATTTTCAGTATATTATTTTTTTTATAAAAAATGGGGAACATGCTTGGACTTTAAATTTAACACTTATTTTGTTTTCCACACACCCCTTACTCTTTTCGATATATGGCAAAAGGGGGAGAAAAAGGCCAAAGTTAAGGGGTCAAATTTTTTTTTAACTTAACTCTTACTTCATATTTAAAGCAAAAGTTAAAACTTAGTTAACTTTTACCAAAAGGCAAAAGAATTCTTAACTTAAACTTATTTGTGCCGTCTACATTTTACTTAAACTTATTTTTTTAAACTTTATGTCGTTAATGTTTTACTTAAGGGGGAGAAAGGGCTTACCTAAAACGTTTTACTAAGGCCAACTTTAAGTAATATTAATTACTTAAAGCAACCCTCAAGGGGGAGGATTAAGGTCTTTCTTCAAGACTCACCCTCGGTCAAGGGGGAGGTTTCCTCAAGGGGGAGTACTTGAAGAAAATCCTTACTACTCCAACTTAATCTTCATATTTTTTGCACATTATTACTCTTCATGCTTCTTTGTTTACTTAACTTTGTATGTGGGTTTGCCATAAATCAAAAAGGGGGAGATTGTTGGTGCAGTAGGCACCTAAGTCGAACCTAAGTTTTGATTATAGCAAACGATACAAAGTTAAGCATATATTGTTATCTCATGAGCTAAATCAAGTGTGCAGAAAAGTCTCAACGCTGGAGATGAAGGCTAGCGACACCCGGAGGAAGCCGCGGTGGTCGGGCGACACTCAAGAGACTTCGGAGGGAGCCGAAGGAATTGAGTGGAAGGCCGGAAGCAAAAGCAACACGTAAGTACTGAGGTAAGCTCGTGTGTGCGAGCATAAGTAAGGTCGTATCCTCTTTACGGGGATGATCTTAAGCGTAGATCCGACCAAAGACTTCTTATAGATGGTCTAGTCGGATGGTCGACGACCATCGAAATTATGTTTTTGTTGAGCTAACCTTGCCTTGCAGCTAGCATCGGTCGACTGCCAGCTTGGAGGACTCATTGCCAGTCAAGATCATCTAGAAGGTCAAGAATCGATCGATGCCGCCATCCATCGATCGTGATGATGGCCATCATCGATCACTGGTCAAAGGATCAGCCTCGAGTAGTCAAGAGTTATCACCATTTTTCAAGGGGTTTTGTGCCCATTTGTGATTGGCTAAAGACCCATTCGATGAGGGGCTCAAAGGCTATAAAAGGAGGGCCAAACCTAGGGTTTTCAAGGAATTCAAAAGCTTCCAAGTGCTTCCGATCGCTCACTCTCCGACATCCCTCTGACGAGCGCTGAGAGGCGACTAGATCTTCAACCTCCAACCTTTATAGTCGTCGGTAATGAAAGTTCTAAATTGTATTTCAGTTTATTCCTTTTAGTAAAGCTTTCATTATAACGAGGAGAGGGGGAGTGCCCTTCTACCTCGGGCTTTTTGTATCCGTCTAACTCCTACCTCCAACGAGGAGGAGTTCTTTAGTAGTTTGCCCTCCGTACGTGGTCAAGGACCACTAGGGCCTTGGAGTAGTAGCCTTCGGCTACGAACCAAGTAAATCTCTTGTGTCTATTGTCTCCTTTACTTTTTATTTTGTTTATCTTTCCGCTGCATATAAGTTTTTTTTAAAATGAATTCGTACTAAAAAGTTTCTATCGCTATTCACCCCCCCTCTAGCGATCCGATCGATCCAACAATTTCAAAGCTTAGGTTAGACGAGTTATTTTCCGAGTTTGAACTTCACGAGCAAACTAACATGGTCCGGGCTGAGAGAGGTATTGCTCTACTTGCAGGACAAAGAAGCAAGGCACCCACCAAGCAAGAAGATGGACTCGAACCCGAAGACGAATCAGTGTCCGAATCCGAAAAGGTGGAAGCAATAGTGAACGTAGTGCGGAAGATCGTTCGGAGGGAAAGGAGGCTACTAAAAAACAAAAAGAGGGCACAATTCAAATCAAATCAAAAGAAGGCATTTCATGCAACATGGGACAACGAAGAAGGCGTCGGCATAGCATGCATGGCAAAACCCGAAGAGTCCGAGTCCGAATCTGAATCAAACTACAACACCAACTCCGAACTCGAGGACTACTTCGAGAAGCAACTCAAAGCCAGACCGAAAGATAAAATTACGGTTAGCCGCTCACTAATTCATACGCTTTACAATACGATTAAATTGCTAACTAGAAAATTAGCTATATCCGAGTCTAGGGTCGAGTCCTTGGTTGAGGAGGTTGAAACCCTCAAACAAGAGACACCCCTAAACTCTTCGACTAGTCGAGTTCATGAGGAGGACTCAACTCGAGTTGAAAAACTCGAAGAAGATAACTCTCTCTTGAAAGGGCAAGTCCAAGAGCTCGAAGCTCGGTTGAACAAGTTCTCGACGGGCTCCAAGAATCTTAACCGACTTCTTGGAACTCAGAGAGCCATGTACAACAGAGCCGGACTCGGATATAGCTCAAAGATTACGAATATATCTTACATGTCTATCGTAAACCGTAGTCATCATCAAGTCCAAGCATGGGTCCCGAGAACTTTATTAAACTCACATATAAGGACCAATAGGTTTTGGATTCCCAAGGATCAAGTTCATTACTTGACTAGACCATATCGGTTCAATGATCCAGGGGGAGCTAATACCAAAATAGTATATCCGGTAACCTAATACTCTTATTTATTTTAGAATGGTTAGATAGGACTATAACTCGTCAATGCTTGATAACATAGTACCAGGACGCGGCGAGATGATAGTATGCTAGGAAAGCGGAGTCTTGTGTATTCGGGCTAGATAAGGCATATCTAGTTCGGTGCACTTGACCGAGTGGAACTAGCTGAAGCTACCTCACCGTATCCTAGACTAGTTAGACCAGGAAGTGGTCTTAGGTGAGTCAAGTTACTATTTTCTCGAAATTGGCTTTGTCTAAGGAAGTGGTCGTTTTTCCGATCAAAGAAGTCCCCTGTGCCTCTCCACGACCTGGAAGCTAAGATCTTGAAAAGGTGACTTGATGAGCTTAAGATCAAATCCGAATCTAACGCAAGATTGACTAGTTTCAAATCATTAAAACTTAATCAAGATAAAATTGGAATCATCTCACACAACATATAAGGTGACCAATTCTAAGACACTTAGAATGGGTGAGATGACTAAGGAACAATTTCAATTTGCATAATCTTTTCAAAAATGCTATCTATTTTTCAAACTATTGAGCTTAAACGTGTACTTATACTCGGACAAAATTCTAAATATACAACCTTCTAGGTCAATGTTTAGCACCCTGGCACCGTTGTCGGGGAGAGAAAACTAACCCTAAGGGTTATATATATTTTCAAAACTTAATAACGTATAAGTATTGTGGAACTCAAAGCTAATCAAACTTAGTTTCCAAAAATCTACATTGTTGGTGCAGAGGGCTATACCTCGAACCAAATTAAATCAAGACACATGCTTGGACTCATGTTAGATAATCTTTATGCATGCTACCTTTTCTATTAAAAAACCCCTACTTTTTATATAAAACCCCATACCTTTTTTGATTCATGGCAAAAGGGGGAGAAGAGCATAAGTTAAGGGGGAGAACAAAATTTAAGAGCATAAGTTAAGGGGGAGAACAAAATTTAAATTTTTGAAAATTAAACTTTTGTTTTAAAACTCACCGAAGGAGTTCACTACAAATGAGCGTAACATTTATCTTACTCATTTTCTGCTTTATATTTTCCCTTAACTTTGCATAAATTTGCCATAGGATCAAAAAGGGGGAGATTGTTGGTGCAGGGGCACCTAAGTCGAACCTATATTTTGATTATGGCAAAAGACGCAAAGTCAAGGATATATCGTTATCTCGCGAGCTGAATCGAGTGTGCAGAAAAGTGCTAAAGCTGGAGCTGAAGGCTAGCGACACCCGGAGGAAGCCGCGGTGGTCGGGCGACACTCGAGTGACTTCGGAGGGAGCCGAAGGAATCGAGTGGAAGGCCGGAAGCAAAAGCAACACATAAGTATCGAGGTAAGCTCGTGTGTGCGAGCGTAAGTGAGTTCGTATCCTCGTTACGGGGATGATCTTAAGCGTAGATCCGACCAAAGACATCCTATAGATGGTCTAGGTCGAGATCGGATGGTCGACGACCATCGAAATTATGTTTTTGTTGAGCTAACTTTGACTTGCAGCAAGCATCAGTTGACTGCCATCTTGGAGGACTCGACTGCCGTCGTCGATCAGCCGAGGTCGCACTCGGATCGCCATCGACTGATGATGGCCATCAGTCGACTGATGGTCAATGATCAGATTCGAGGAGTCAAGGCTTATCACCCCATTTCAAGGAGATTGATGCTCAATTGTGATTGGCTAGGGTTCCTCTCGAAAAGGGGCTCAAAGGCTATAAAAGGAGGTCCTAACCTAGGGTTTTCTCATCAATTCTAAACTTCCAAGAGCCTCCACAAAGCTACAACTCTCCGACAACGAAGTGCTTCTTCTCTGACGTCTAGGTTTAATTTTCTTTTATTTTTTGTACGTCGGTTTTAGATTTATATTCATTGTTTATTTACTTTTTCGAAGCTCTTTTCCTATCATAATGAGGAGAGGGGGAGTGTCCCTCTACCTCAAGTTTTTGTTCTTGTATCGATTAACTCCTACCTCCAACGAGGAGGAGTTCGTTTAGTATTTTGCCCTCCGTGCGTGGTCAAGGACCACTAGGGCCTTGGAGTAGTGGCCGAAGGCTACGAACCAAGTAAAAAAACTATTTGTCTCATTTAGTTTTTATTTACATTTCCGCTGCATTTAATTGTCTACCAAACGATTTAAAAGAAAAAGTTGTTATCGCTATTCACCCCCCCCCTCTAGCGATCCACTCAATCCAACACATATTTCTTGTAAGATTCTTTATCAGTGAAAAATAGGTCTTCATGAAAAATCATTATATTTTCACGTATTTGCCAAAACTCCAAAAGGTTTAAAAACCACTATGTTTTTGATCATGTGAGTATCAAGTTTAACACCTAGTTTTGGTTCCAATTGTTTCAAAACATGAATACATAGATTTTAGATTAAGAAATTGTTTTGAAAACATATGAAATATCCAACCATGATCTTTGGGCAATATGTCTATGAATTAAACATAAGTCTGTTAGGGATCGTTTGAAAGCTAGAGGGGGGGTGAATAGCGCTTTTCGTTTCTACAAGAGTAATTAGCGGAAGCAAACACAAATAATATATGTAAAAACAAAAAGACAATGCTAACAAAGCCTTTACGTGGTTCGGAGATAACGCTCCTACTCCACGGCGATCCTTAAGGTGGATCAACCCAAGCAATTTCACTAAGAAGCTTTCTCTTTACAAAGACCTCCTCTTCTTACAAAAGATGACAATTAAGATTTGAGAGGAGAAAGGAGATTAATACACTTAGAAAGCTTGGAAAACTTGTAGGAGCTTAGAAGAAAGATCAGAATGTAAGCATTAGCCCCTTCTTGCTCCCCTTGGGCTCTTTTTATAGGAAAGAGCCTCTTTTTCCCGTTGGAGGTCTATCAGTCGACTGATGACTTACATCAGTCGACTGCCGCCGATTCTAACGGCTTCTGAACAGCCGGATTTGCGGGATTTGCCGTCGTCATCGCCAACGGGAAGACTATCAGTCGACTGCCAACAGTGGCAGTTCGGTCGCCGAATCGGCGATCGACTACGCCATTTTCATCGATCTTGCCCGGCATCTTTGCGGTCGAGTCGAGTCGATCGTCACCGGTTCATTGAGATAACCCCCCGGTGATAACGACCTTCCAACCTCTAATCTTTGTATTTTAAGGGCGATTCGGCCGACACCATGTTCGGTCATTGGCACACTCTAAGTAAGACTAATTCATACTTGAAAACATAACCTAAGCCTAGACTTAACCTTCTAGCTTCTCCATCAGCCTTGTGCCTCTAGGATTTCTCTGAGTCCACGACTCCATCCATGCGCTTGCCTTCAAAAGCTTCCTTCGGTTTCGTCATGCTTTGGGTTTCTTCTTTGCCAAAGTACGCTTGGACTTTACGCCGCCAAGACTACATGCTTGGACTTATGCACTACATGCTTGGACTTATGCTGCCAAGACCTTTCCTTGACTTCTCTTTGCCAAGATCACACTTGGACTTGTCTTTTACCAAGTCTTCATACTTGGATTTTTCTGTCACTTAAACATGTATACAATTAGATCACAAAACATTGCCTAACTTAGATGATTATCCAAACATCAAAATATATATAAATGCTTGGGGCATTGTTGCACCAACAATCTCCCCCTTTTTGATGTTTTACAATCATTTAAGTTAGGTCTTTAACACATAAACATATTTCAATATGAATTCTAACTTAAATATCCCTTCTCCCCCTTTGACATACAACAAAAAGAGAAGAGGTTATTCAATAAGTGCAGGAAGGAATTATAATTGACACATCTTGAACAAAGGTATAAAATTGATATGAAGCTCCCCCTAAATCCAAGACATGTTTCATGATGTGTAAATAACATGTGAAACAAAACATAAGCAATAGAATAGGCAAATATGTCCTAGCCTTGCACCAACAATTATATAAATAAGGGATGTAGCTCCCCCTAAACCAAGCACAAGAAAATCCGCCTTTCCATACAAGGTATCATGTATATACTGTGGAAAGCGTATAATGTCCAAAATTGAACCCTTTAACCAATGAAAAACCGCTTTCCATTCCAAAGCGCAAAGGACACCGTTTACGAATAGCATCAAGCTAATTTGACCATGGCGGCAATGATCGATCGACAAATCAATTTCGAGTTTTGGTTTGAAAATGCGTAGAAAATTACGTGGGTGTCCAAAAATCATGAAACTTGGTATACACATTTTATTCGACTAATATAACATATGAAAAATATTAGACGAAAAACATGTTCATCAGATTAATGGATTGATACGATATTTAGAATAACAAAATTATGACGCAAAAAGTGTAATTGTATCGTACCAATATTCATAACTTCGTACTATATGCTCAACTTCTAAACTTGACAAATAGCAAATTGTAGGCACTAATAGAAGTGAAAGAAAAAAAAACACAATTTCATTTCATTAATCAAAAGTCATTACATAAGTAGGAGTTTATGCCGTACATACGGCCAAAAAGAAAATAACAAAGAAAACAAGCGAGCTAACGATCGTCGTCCTCAGCATCCATCGGTGCAGATGACGAACCATCGTGAGGTGGGTGTCCAGGTGCAGCAGGGCGGAGAATCGCCAAGATGTCCTGCTGTTGTCGATGCACCTCTCTCACGAGGGAGAGGAGCTCCTGATGCTCTAGGCGCAGCTCCTCAAAACGTGTGTCCACCCGCTCCACAAAAGCATCAGGCGGGCCGAGGATGTGTAGAACAAGACGCTCGCAGCAGCAGTCTCCCCCGCATCGATCCCTCGAACACCTGCGGCACCCCTCAAGTCCTTCCGCAGCGGCATCCTCTGGTGCCGGAGCGGCACCTGCTACCCGCCGTGCTGGGTCCCAGAAGACGGATCCTCTATCGGCCTTCAGGCCCACCAATGAGAAACTCCGTCGAGTCATCTGATCATATTTTCTATTCATTACTTTAATGACTCCTATATTGACATCTATGCCTACAGAGCTGAGCCATTGAGTGAGGACATTTCCAAATGGTATGTGAATCTTCCCATTGTTTGGCCTTATGAAGTGAATGATGCATTGGAAGGTATTGAGACCAATGTTAATGTCTAAGTATTGACGAAAGAAATGCATGAGAAGTAAGTGTGGAGGGCGAACCAAGGCCAAACCACGGGTAACTATGGGGAGAAGACAATGAGCAACGACCTTATAAAGGACATTGTCAGAGGCAGAAAGTTCTTGTGATTGAAATAAATTGGTGTTCAAAGGTCGAGGATAGTGATAGAAAGTATCATGAAGGGAATCTAAAGAAATCTCCTCAAAGGGAGATGGAAGAGGTTCACTCCAAGATGGATATAGAGTGAAATCATTCTCGGAAGGAAGACATCCGAGAAAATCGGTCCAGGTCTGGGGACTGAAATCCAGATCGCGCTGAGCAATGCGAGTCCGGTATCTCAGCCCATCTCCAACCGGTCGTAGGTTGTTGAAAAATTCAGAGAGAAGGGTGATATTTACGTGATGTTCACAGAAAACTAAAGACTCAAGGTTGTAATGTTGGATGATTTGAACAATGTCGAAACAGTAGTCTTTAAGAAACTTGGAATCCATTGATCTAGGTGGAATAAGTTGGAATTTGTTTTTATGGAAAGCACTTTCAAGGGAGGAATTTGGAAATCGAGGATCAACAGAGGGTTGAGGGTTTGACGGGCCCTCATTGGTCGGAGGTGCCCGGGTGCGCTTAGTAGCAACGTGCTTAATTCTAAATGGGTGAAAAGACAACACAAAAAAAAAAATGCACAATGTAGGTTGATGATGCATGGACAGAGACAACAAGACAAGCATGGGTTAGTGAAATACAATCATAGGAACAAAACAAACATTGATCAGGAATGAAAATATACCTAGGCGGCATGGTGAACAAGAATCAGTGCCGGACCACGGAACCCTAGCCGAGTGACTGGAAACTAGGGCGCAAACGGAGTGACAAGAGAAGGTCCTCGAGTTGGAGAGCACTCCAAATGGGATCACGTGTCGATGAAGTCGCCGGAAAACAAAGGAGAACGGCTAAGAGGTGCGGTGGAAGGTCGTCGGAAGAGGAAAAGAAGAGAGAAATCGAGAGGTTCTGGCGAGTCGAACCGGTGGAAAGCCCTAAAAACTGCAATACACCGGTCATCGCTGCTGGGTCGATGAACCGATGGTGATCATTCGAGCGAACGATCATATGAACGATTTCAGATACGCGTCGATCGATCGCTATAAATGGCAATAATCGATGGTTATCGATCGAATCGACACCGATGATATGAACGATTTCAGATATCGTCGCATAAATGGCGATCAATCGATAACGAACCGTAAGCCCGATATCCGAATCTTAAAAATTCATAATTAATTCAATAAAGATAAAAAAATCACGAAATTTTGTGGGTAATATTGTTAGATCATTTCCTATCAAGGAAAAATTATTTTAAAATTATATTACCTCTAGATTTTGATATTGACACAATCTTGAGATTTTGCAAAAGTTATGATATTTTTGCAAAACTTTGTATCACTTTGGCTTATCAATAGGAAATTGTTTCTCAAGGTTTGATAGACATAGTTTATATTTTATTTTATTTGACATTTCCAATCATATTCTTGGAGCTATATGCACATTAATTGTACATAGGCCTTCCCAATGATTGGTCCAATGAAGGATTAATGTTACTAGATGACACTTTGGTTCATAGTAATGCATCATAACAAGCATGATGGACCAAGTGCATCTTCCTATCATCCCACATGTTGTCTAGGTGGCTCAATACAAAAATCATGGTTTCCTAAGTGTTTTGTGAGATGGTTAAAGGTATAAATCCTAATATTTCTATAGAATCATGCAAAACTACACTTCTATTCTACAAAGCACATCCCAAGTTCTCTCCTAAGTGATGAAAATTCTATTTTGGGGAGAGGCTTGGTAAAGATGTCGGCTAGGTTGGACTTAGATTCAATGTAATTAAGATCAATGTCCCCCTTAGCCATATGGTCTCTAATGAAGTGATGTTTCACTTCAATGTGCTTGGTCCTAGAGTGATGCACCAGATTTTTGGTCAAGTTAATGGTGCTCACATTATCACAAAGTACTTTCATGTTGGAGTAAGTTAGCTCATAATCTTCTAAGGTATGTTTCATCCATAATAGTTGAGCTACACAACCACCCATAGCAACATATTCGGCCTCGGTGGTGGATAAAGCAACACAAGGTTGCTTCCTACTACTCCAACTCACTAGGGAGGACCCAAGGAATTGGCATCCACCACTAGTACTCTTCCGATCCAATTTGCAACCGGCATAATCGGAATCGGTGTACTCAATTAAATCAAAACACCTAGTCCTAGGGTACCATAGACCTACATTTAGTGTGCCCTTGACATATCTTAAAATTCTTTTAACGGCAACTAAATGAGATTCCTTAGCACATGATTGATACCTAGCACACATACCAACCGCAAATAATATATCGGGTCTACTAGCGGTTAAATACAAGAGGCTACCAATCATGCTCCTATAAAGGGTAAGATCTATTTGTTTTCCTTCACTATCACTATCTATTTTGGTATTGGTTGCCATTGGAGTTGACACTACCTTAGCATTTTCTAAACCAAATTTCTTAATCATTTCCTTAGCATATTTGGTTTGATAAATGTAAATTCCTTCACTAGTTTGTTTAACTTGCAAACCTAGGAAGAAATTTAATTCTCCAACTAGACTCATCTCAAACTCTTTTTCCATATTTTGAATAAAGTCTTCAAGAAGCTCATCATTTGTTGACCCAAAGATAATGTCATCAACATATACTTGGGATACAAAAATGTCCTTAGATGTTGACTTTATAAAGAGAGTTTGATCTATACTACCCCTTCTGAAATCCTTAGAGATTAGGAAAGTTGACAATCTTTCATACCAAGCCCGGGGAGCTTGTTTCAAACCATATAAGGCTTTCCTAAGTTTGTATACATGGTTTGGGTAGTCCATATTTTCAAACCCAGGAGGTTGTTCTACATACACCTCTTCCTTAATAAACCCATTTAGGAATGCCGATTTGACATCCATTTGATGGAGTTTGAAACCCATATAGGAGGCATATGCTAAAAGTATTCTAATGGACTCTAATCTAGCAACCGGGGCATATGTTTCATCATAATCAAGTCCTTCAACTTGATTAAAACCCCTTGCAACTAATCGTGCTTTATTTCTAGTGATATTCCCTTGGTCATCTAGTTTGTTCCTAAAGACCCATCTTGTAGTAATAATAGTGTTTTCACTTAGTCTAGGAACTAACTCCCACACTTGACTCCTATTAAATTGAGCCAATTCATTTTGCATTGCTAAGATCCAATCCGGATCAAGTAATGCATCTTTAATGTTTTTGGGCTCAATTTGAGAAATTAGAGCTATATGACTAGTGAGGTCCCTATGGAATGACCTAGTCCTAACTCCTTGAGATAATTCACCCACAATTTGATCTAATGGGTGACTTTGATGAACTCTTATGGTTCTAGGAGGTGTATCAAGTTGAGTTTGATCATGATTTACTTCAATTCTATGTTCATTATCGGAATCATCCCTTACTTCCCCTTGATCCAATCCTCCCCCTTGATTATTACCCCCTAAGTTTAAATCTTGAAATTGTTTGGTAATTTCTTGATTTTCATTATTTATGTCATCAATAGGGATTTTCTAGGGTATGTATTTGAAGTTTCATCAAATTGAACATTTGAAGATTCTTCAATCTTTTGAGTCCTTTTATTGTAAACTCTATATCCTACACTAGTGGATGAGTATCCAACTAGGATTCCCTCATCTGCTTTGGACTCAAATTTACTTAGGTTGTCTTTGGTATTTAAGATATAGACTTTACATCCAAAGACCTTAAAATAATGAATTGTTGGAATTGTACCATTCCACAATTCAAATGGAGTTTTTCCTAAAAACCTATGAATTAATACCCTATTTTGGATATAGCAAGCGGTATTAACCGCTTCCGCCCACAAGTAGCTAGGTAAGGAATATGCATTAAGCATTGTCCTAGCCGCTTCTTGTAGGGCACGATTTTTTCTTTCCACAACCCCATTTTGTTGGGGTGTTCTAGGACAAGAAAATTCATGCTTGTACCCTTGTTCTAAGCAAAAAGTTGAAAAGTTAGAATTCTCAAACTCTCCACCATGATCACTACGGATCCGATTGATTTTGAGTTTTCTTTCATTTTCTACTCTTTTGCTAAATCCTATGATTATTTCTAAGGTTTCATCCTTATTTTTCAAGAAAAACACCCAAGTAAACCTAGAAAAATCATCTACTATTACCAAGCAATATTTACTACCAATTATAGATGGGGTACTATGGCAATCAAATAAATCCATATGTAGTAATTCTAATGGTAAAGCGGTACTAAGTAAATTTTTACCTTTGTGTGATGTTTTTGATTGTTTCCCTTCTTGACAAGCATCACACATCTTGTCCTTGAGATATTTGACTCTAGGGAATCCTTTGACTAGCTTCAATTTTGCTATTTTGGCTATATTCTTCATATTTATGTGACCTAGTCTCCTATGCCAAAGCCAACTTTCTTCCTCTTTTGCAATAAGACACTTAGTGGAAGGATTAGTAGCATAAGATAAATCAACATAATATATATTTGATTTTCTAAAGCCTACTAACATGCAATCATTTATAGTTTTGTGTCTTATAAAGCATTTTGAGGAATCAAACTTAACATCAAAATTTGCATCACATAATTGGCTTACACTAAGTAAGTTAAATTTCATATTTTTAACTAATAGAACTTTATGAATAGCAAGATTGGGAGATACCTCAATGGTGCCCTTTCCTAAAATTTTAAGTTTGCCGCTATTACCAAAAGACACTTTTCCTTGGCTAGTGTGGTTGATAGTGGAGAATTTTCTCTCATCCCCGGTCATATGCTTTGAGCACCCACTATCAACTATCCACAAGCTTGGTTCTTCTACCTATGTCACATGAAAAACACAATCCTTAGGTACCCAAATCTTAGGACCACTAGCATTAATTATAAATTTCTTTGGTACCCATGCTTTTCTCCCCTTGCTTTTAATCATGGATTTTCTACTAACTAGGGATGCAAATGCTACCTCTTTCTCCTTAGGTCTATATCCTAAACCGGCCTTATTGTAAATTGCCCTTTGGTCCTTAATAATCATATCTAGATATTTGGAACCATTAGTGAACTTTTCTAGGCATGTTCTTAATTTACTTATTTCTTTTCTTAACTCATCATTTTCATCCCTAAGAGTACAATCATCATCACTAGATGATTTATCACATGATGCATCTATATTCTTAAATGATTTGATTTCTAATTTTAGATCCTTAATCCTAGTTTTTGATCTATTTAAAGCATTTTGTAAACATGCAATAGTCTTATAAAGTAAATCTACTTTGGGTGAGTCATTTACCTCATCATCATCACTTGATGATGATTCATCACTTGAAGAGGAAGAAGACTCCTCGCTTGAGCTTCCGGTTTCTTCCAATGCCATGAGGGCTAAGTTCCGGGTTGAATGGCAAACTTCTTCATCGTCGGTAGACTCCTCCATACTTAGAGTGTCCCACGTTTGTGCCAACATCGCCTCCTTCTTCTTCTTTTCCTTCTTCTTCTTATCCTTCTCCTCCTTTTTCTTTAGTTCTGGAAATTGGGCTTTATATGCCCTTTCTTGTTGCAAACCAAAACACGCCACGTTAGAAATAGAATTTGAATTGTTAGAAGATTTACCTCTTGAGGATTGAAACATCCTCTTCACATCTTTCTTGGTGAGCCTCCTTGACTTCCCACCAAATTTCTTGACGTAGTGTGCTACCTCACTTGCCGACAACTCATCCTCACTACTTGATGAGTCCTCCTCGGATTCGGATGAGGAAGACACCTCCTTCTTTTCCTTTTTCTTCTTCTCCTTCTTTCCTACAACAAGAGCTATACCCTTCTCTTTGGATGAAGTGTTAGCTTGTTCATGCAATTGAAATTCACAAAATAACTCATCTAATTTAACTAATGAAAGATCCCTAGAGACCTTATAGGCATCTACCATTGAGGCCCATAAGGTGGTCCTAGGGAAGGCTTGTAGTACATACCTCACAAGGTCTCGGTTGTCGACCTTTTCACCTATAACGTGTAGTCCGTTGACTACCTCCTTGAAGTGCCCGTGCATTTGGCTCACCGTTTCATTTGTCTTCATAGTGAAGCTTTGGAGTTGGCCAATCAAAAGATCCCTCTTGGCCCTTCTTGTCTCTTTGGATCCTTCGTTGAGTTCGATGAGCTTCTCCCAAAGCTCTTTTGCGGAGTTGAATGGCCTGACCTTAGATAGTTTCTCCTTGGATAGACCACATTGAAGTGTGGTCGTTGCTTTTGCATTCGCTTGTGCTTTCTTGGCCATCTCTCTTGTCCAATCCTTTGTCGGTAGTGGTGCTCCGAATTCGTCGACCGGCTTCTCAAAACCATCTACAATACTAAACCAATTTTCAATATCGTTCATTAAATAATACTCCATCCTACCTTTCCAATATCCAAAATCGTTGCCGTCGAAGAACGGAGGCCTCGCCGTGCTATACCCCTCTTGAAATGTCATCTTTGCTCTGGTTGATTGCTAGATCTTCCGATGCGATCCGGGCTCTGATACCACTTGTTAGAGATCGTTTGAAAGCTAGAGGGGGGGGGTGAATAGCGCTTTTCGTTTCTACAAGAGTAATTAGCGGAAGCAAACACAAATAATATATGTAAAAACAAAAAGACAATGCTAACAAAGCCTTTACGTGGTTCGGAGATAACACTCCTACTCCACGGCGATCCTTAAGGTGGATCAACCCAAGCAATTTCACTAAGAAGCTTTCTCTTTACAAAGACCTCCTCTTCTTACAAAAGATGACAATTAAGATTTGAGAGGAGAAAGGAGATTAATACACTTAGAAAGCTTGGAAAACTTATAGGAGCTTAGAAGAAAGATCAGAATGTAAGCATTAGCCCCTTCTTGCTCCCCTTGGGCTCTTTTTATAGGAAAGAGCCTCTTTTTCCCGTTGGAGATCTATCAGTCGACTGATGACTTACATCAGTCGACTGTCGCCGATTCTAACGGCTTCTGAACAGCCGGATTTGCGGGATTTGCCGTCGTCATCGCCAACGGGAAGACTATCGCCGATCGCCAACAGCGGGCGCTCGATCGATCGCTAGCCGATCGCGATCGGCCACGTTATTGTGTTTGTGGCGATCATCGCCAATAATGGCGATGACCGCCACCATCTTCGCAGCCGAGTGGAGTCGATCGTCACCAATTCGACCGGATAACCCCCGATCCGATGATAACAGCCTTCCAACCTCTAATACTGTATTTTAAGGGCCAGTTCGACCGACACCATGTTCCAGTCGACTGGCACACTCCAAGTATGACTAATTCATACTTGAAAACATAACTTAAGCCTAGACTTAACCTTCTAGCTTCTCCATCAGCCTTGCGCCTCTAGGATTTCTCTGAGTCCACGACTCCATCCATGCGCTTGCCTTCAAAAGCTTCCTTCGGTTTCGTCATGCTTTGGGTTTCTTCTTTGCCAAAGTACGCTTGGACTTTACGCCGCCAAGACTACATGCTTGGACTTATGCCTCCAAGACTTTCCTTTGGTCTTCCTTTTCCAAGGACTGCTTGGACTTTACGCCGCCAAGACTACATGCTTGGACTTATGCTGCCAAGACCTTTCCTTGACTTCTCTTTGCCAAGATCACACTTGGACTTGTCTTTTACCAAGTCTTCATACTTGGATTTTCCTGTCACTTAAACATGTATACAATTAGATCACAAACATTGCCTAACTTAGATGATTATCCAAACATCAAAATATATATAAATGCTTGGGGCATTGTTGCACCAACAAAGTCTTCCCCATGATTGGTCTATTATTGCTATTTTGATACCTTAAATGACCATCTAAATGCCATAGGCATTAGTGGACATTTGTATCATCCTAACATCTCACTCATGCTAAGTTTTCAATCAAAGTAGCCTATAGTGAGTGTGAGATGCATCCTAAAGGGTATTTGTATATACTTAACCATTATATTCATGCAATTCTATCAAGGTTAAGTATCATCCTCACAATCCTCATGATCATAAAGGCATGTATGAACTAATTTCACATTATGATCATGAAACACATGTATTCATCGAATTGTTATCATGCATTAGGTATTATATCATGATAATAAACAAAGTATCACCTAAAGTATGATTTAAATCCTATTTCTCATGATTATGTGCCAAATATCAAAGTCATAAATCATGATTGCAAACATGTGTAACAAATATATTAATCATCATGATTTAAGCATTATTATCTATTTATGGGCACATTATCATCACCCAACACTATTTTAAAAATGTTGTCCCGCCATCCTAAGTCAACCAAAAATTAGATATAGGTAAATTCCATTTGGTTGACTATCCTAGGGTTTTTCTAACCCTTAAGGATGGATTTTGGAACCCAAAACAAGTTCTTTCGTATGGGGTTCACAAGATACTCCTTAGGGATCCATTTTCTAGCAATTACCTTCTTCTTATCTTGTCCCCTAGCAATTAGGCATTTATAGGCCTTTTCATTTTTCTTTTCTTTATATCCTAGGCCCTTTTTGTTAAAACTTGCTCTTTGGCTCCCAATTATCATGTTCAATGTATTTGAGCCAATAGTGAATTTTTCTAGGGCTTTGGTCAAATAGTCTACCTTTTCCCTTAAAGCCCTATTTTCATCCATGCATGCATCACTAACATTAAATGGCATATATTCATGTGAGCATGCATCATCATGACAAGAAGAAACATTTTCATTTTCATTTAAGCATGCTTTTTCTAGTTTATTTTCTAAGTCCTTAATTTGATCTAGCATGCTCTTATTCTTTTTCTTAGCTCTAAATAAATCCTTAGTAAGACTAGAAATCATGGAAACTATCTTATGGGGTGAAAGATTAGTTACCATAGTTTCCATGTCCTCTTCTTCTTCGGATGAGGAGGTAGAGGAGGCTCCCCCTTCATTTGAGCTCTCTCCAATTGAGCTTGATTCTTCATTTTCGGTGGAGGACAATCCAAGTCGTCGAAGGCCATTAGAGCAAGATTGGAGTAGACTTGTTCCTCTTCTTCGGATGAGGATGAGGAAGAAAGATCATCCCATGTCTTTGCTTGGAACGCCTTGGCCTTCCCCTTTTCTTTAGCCTTCTTCCCTTCTTCTCTTCTTCCTTCTTTTTCTTGCTCCCCTTTTTCTTCTTCTTTTCTTCCTTCTTCTTTCTTTCTTCTTTGCTCTTGTTTAGGAGAGGACAATTGTCCCTTATGTGTCCCTCTCCTTGGCAATTGTAGCAAATAATTTTTCCCCTTGGTCTTCTATTCCTATCATTATATTTATTAAATCTAAAACCTTTTAATGCACGCCTTACCCTCCTTACCATATACGCTTCTTCCGTGCTATCCATGGAGGAGGAGGAGGATGCTTTATCAGAGGAGGAGGAGGGGATCTCTATCTTCTTCTTCCCCTTGTTGGCCAAAAGTGCTACTCCTCTTGATGGTTGAATTCTTGGCTCTTCTACTACTCCTTCAAGCCTAGATTCATGCAATTCCATAGCGGAGAAAAATTCATCTAGAGTACTTACCTCTAGATTCTTTGAAATATAAAATGGGTCCACCATTGAACTCCACTTGGATGATCGGGGAAAAGCATCTATGACTTTCATTATCATATCCCGGTTGGAGAGCTTTTCACCTACACTTGTTAGCCCAATTAAAATCTGTTTAAACCTAGAATGCAATGAAGTTACCTTTTCTCCTTTTTCTAATTTTATGTTGGATAATTGGGAGCGGAGGAGATCTCTTCTTGCAAGTTTAGCCTTCGAGGTACCTTCATGAAGCTCTACTAGCTTCTCCCACATCTTCTTGGCACTTAGGTAATCTCCAATTCTATTTATTTCTTGTTGAGGAAGCACATTGTATAGATGGTGCTTGGCTTTTGAGTTTGCAAGGTGTTCCTCTCTTTGCCTCTTGGTCCACCTTGACTTCTCTATTGGCTTCCCTTCTTCATCCCTAGGCAAAACGAAACCGGATTCCATTGTAATCATAATATCAAAATCCGTTTTGAAAAATACCTCCATTCGCTTCTTCCACCAAGCGAATTCTCCTTCAAACTTCGGTGGATGAATGTTCGAGCCGGCCATCTTTTGATGAAGTGCTTGTTGCGGCGGTTAGTCCTCGACAAGTGACCTTGGCTCTGATACCACTTGTTGGTTATCGAAACGGTTGACTAGAGGGGGGTGAATAGCCCTCGTTCGTTGGATGGCGTAATTTGCTCGTCTACAAAGAGATTAGCGCAACGGAAACAACAAAGACAAGAAAATTAAACAAAGAGAAATACAAACAATACAAACACCGAGATTTAATATGGTTCACGGCTACGCCGCTAATCCACGGTCCGATTCGTCCAAGGTGAATCACTCCTCCAAAACCAATCACTATTGGTCTCTCCTTTGCACCAAGCTAGGTGGAGGTAACCTTTACAATTTCTCTTCTTACAATAGAATGGAAATAAAATAAGTAAGAAGAGTGGAAAAACCCTTAGAGCACTTTGGGAGAAGATTAGAACATAAGCATTAGCCTCCCAAAGCTCCATCCCCTTCCTTTTTATAGAGGAAGAGGGTTTCTTCCCGTTGACACAGGAGCAGTCGACTGATGCCCTCGATCAGTCGACTGGTCCTGTAGCCGTTTCCCAATAACGGCCGCTTTCCACGTTGGATTCCATCCAATGGTATTGGCATCAGTCGACTGATGGCACCCATCAGCCGTGTGATGTCAATCAGTCGAGTGCTCCGCGAGATCGACTCTATTCTGTGCCCGCACGTGTCATCACCGATCGCTTCCCCATGAGCAGCTTGATCGATCAAACCATCACCGATCGACCGCTGCTAAATCGACTAATTAACTTGATCCAGTCACATTAGACCAGTCGATCGAACCATCGACTCAGAGCAGTCGACTGCCATGACATGGCAGTCGACTGGTGTCGGGAAAACTCATCCGACACTTGGCCAAATGGCCAAGTTTCACCTAAGAGCTACCCCTTCCCGGGTTACATTCGCTCACTCTCATCCCTCGGAGTTCCTCACCTTCGAAGTTCTCTTCGTTTGCGGCCACGTTCCTCGGCAGCATCAGGCTCACAGCTCTGCAATGCTCCTTCGTGTCTCTTGCCTCGAAGTCTACTTCCTCTGGCTTCACTCCAAGCTCCTCGTCCGGTGGTCCCTCGGATGCTCCAAGCACACGGCTTCCGCAAAACTATCCTTCACCGACTTAAGGACCGAGTCATGAGATGTGAAACTCGCCACGACTCCATGTGCAAATTATTAAGTCCTGCATGACTTCAACGCACATATCAAATCAACATAACAAACTAACTTAAACCCTTTGCCACACACATCAAAACCTAATCATGGCAAGAGATTGCCCTAACAAATCAAAAGTCAACTATGCAAGGACTACTAATCCATAAGACTCTCTCTCTCTATCACACAAAGAGTCATACACATCTGACAGTCAACCACGCTAAGACCTCCAATCCATAGTGAGATACTATCGACCATCCATATAACCATGCACAAGCACACAATCCATAATGGATATACCATCACGCTAGGACCTCCAGTCCCTAGCTACATACTGACAACCACATACTTATCTATGCACAGATGACTAGATCCACCATAGATGCAGAACTAATATGTGTGTGATACAACAATCGACTCAATCACCTAACCCTAGTGATATGACCCGGTAACCCAATTTAAGTTCACAATGGTAACCCTAATCACATGTACTTAACTGAACATCTATTAGCTAACACACAATAGGGTTTGTAATTCATATCCGTGATAAATGAACGATGAACTAACAACAATATCTCAAAGGTCAAGGCTAAGTACAAGCACATGATAAAATAAGAGTGGATTTAAGATCAAAAGTATAAGCATAAGTCCAAATTCATGCACCGGAATAAGTCAAACTACCTAACCAGGATAGATATTACCCATCTGATACGAAGCTCGAACTAATCCTCACGACCGTGGACTGGCTTCGTATCCCAAACCTACACATAATAGCAAACTATGATTAAGTACAAGTATTCGACAAATACACAACTTAATTACTACGTCGTTCCTATGTTCACATCCTTTCCTCGTCTATGAGTTAGGAACTCAAGCACACATCTCTCGTAACCTCAGATATACATTCATCCTCGGCCGATACACCTAACCAAACTCCCCATAACACAACATCAACACTCAAAAACAATCCAAGCTTACCTCAATATCCAAATCAACATGCTACCAACATCTCTACATCAAGGAACCTCTAGATCTGACCGAGTCGAGGAAACACACAGCTTACTCTTCGCTGTTTCAACTACACACAACTGTGCAACCATTTGAGCATATCCTGTCCATCAAGTTGATTGATCGACATCCCCATCCTCTTAACAACAACAATCAGAAACATCCCATACAACCCCTCCTCTGCATCAACATCACCACCACCATTCACGCACCACATTGATCTATAGCAAACACGATGAACAACAGAGAAAAGGAAAAACAAGGATTATACCTGAAATTACAACTCCACCGCTGCATCAACACAATCACCACATCCAAACATCACCTACCTCCCAGTTTCAGTTCGGATCAACCTCCTACATCAATCGGATACCACTCCATTGCAGTTTCCCATCGGATCTCAACAACATCAACATACCACGAATTCGTAGCAATTATAGACAACACAGGAAAAAGGGAAATCAAACTTACCAATCTTAGATCTCCATCGGCAGCCCCCTTCCTCGTCCTCTATTCACCGACGTTATCTGAGCTCTGATCACTGCCCAAACCATAAACCCAAGCTAATATAAGAAGCCCATAGCTAGATCTCAATTCTAGTTTTAAGGAGGGAGGAAATCGACCCCTTACCTAGCTCCAGCGACGATCAGCAGCGAGATCCCTCCCTCTCAGCAACGAGATCCCTCCCTCTCGGCAGCTCACCGTCGCAACATTCTCAGCTCCCAAATCAGCCTCCACCCATTTCCAGCTTGCTCAACATCCTCCCTTCGGCTGGATCTCCCACCGAGTGCATCGGCAACAACAGCTCGCGGAGGAAGAAGAAGATGGAAACTCGAAATCGCGCGAGGAGGTGAGGAAGAAGAGAGCGATCGCAATGGGAAGGATATGCGGCTGATCGGGTTTTCTCGATTTTTAAATGCCATTCATGTTTTTGGTTCAAGCGAACCGGTTCAACCTTTAATTAAACCCAACCCTTGATTAAGCTCAATTAGCTACTTAATGGGGTTTAATCCACATACTAAGTTTAATGATTTTTTTTCACTGTATCTTACATACTCCGCCTAGCTAAGGCATCCATAAGCCTTTGGTCTGATCTGAGTGTCTTTATGTCGCCCAACCAGGGCACATGTAAGCCCTTGTTCTGGCTTGAAAAGTAATAGGGGAGAGGCAAGTATGTGATGTTTGTTGGATAAAGAAATGACCAAGTAGTTAGGGGAAGGTTAATATGTGGTGTTAATGTGCAGGGTTAGTATGCGGTATCACTTAAGAGGGTTAATTTTTTACATGCAAATAGATAATGTCAAATGATATTTTTTCATTAAAAGGAAAAGATCATCCAAGAATAAGTAATGAATGCAGAACGGGCAGAAGAGGCAAGTGAGGAGCCATTTTAAGGAGTTTTTAGTGGAGACAGGTAATGATGGTTGTGGAGCCTGAGGCATTGGTGAGAGGAGATGAGAAGATGCTTGGGCATCATTGGCGAATGGAGGTGTGAAGATGTGTACGTGAGATGATGGTGACTTGAGTTAGTATTAATGAGAATAGATCATTTAGGTGTCAAACCCTAGGATGATGGTAGCATGACATTAATGAGAACGGATCCGATGATGTCAGACACATTTGATTATTTGACTATTTGGGAGGTGACTAATGATTCCAATAAGACAAGTGTCAGGCCGATACTTAGAGAGTCAGGGCTTGGGGCATTAGGATTATGGAGTCGAGCTGGGAGGCCCATGGGAACTCGAAAAGTTGGTATATCGAGGAGTTGGGAGACCTAGGAGGTAAGAGTTTAAGGAGTCGGGAACTTGAGAAATTGAGAAGGCAGGAAAGGTGGGACCATGAAGTGTTAGAAGTCGGGGTCAACATAACTTCGCCCTAACTATTCCCCAACAAAGATATATCCAGAGGCGATGATGACAATAAAGGAGTGTGACAACTGGTGGACGTGGAGGAGTGGGGGGTGAAGGGGTGGTCACATGCTGGAAGGGTGCGTATGGATGTGGTTACGTGCCGTAGTGGTGTGTAGGTGGGCAGTAGCTCAAGAGGTGCACAATAAGGGTGAGGAGTTGGAGAGTCTATAAAAGAGGGAGACAGGCAAATGGTAGAACGTAATTGCAAAAAACTTAACTTACATTCTTCTTCTTTTATTTTCTTCTCTTGTCTGACTTGAGTATCGGAGGACATTGTTGAAGCATCGACACTCTTTGACCAATTCTATTTTAGATAGAATCTTACTGTGGTCAGACGAATCAACTCTCACTGGAGGGTTCAACAAAAGAAGACTAACTGTTAACCACATCACTATCAATTCTTTTTCTACATCGGAATCCTTAAAAGAGATCTATAAGCTCATATTAACTTTTGTACCCATTTTAATTCTTATATTGGGAATTGCAATAGGTGTACTAGTAATTTTTTGGTTGGAAAGAAAAATATCTATAGCACTACAAAAATATATGCTAACAATATATGCTAGCCCCTTAAAATTTTTCAAGCTTTGATAGATGGAAATAAACTAAATTTAAAAGAAAATCTTCTCCCGTCCAAAGGAAATGTTCGTTTGTTTAGTATTGGATTGTCTATAGCAGTTATTATGGATCGCCATTTCAAGTATTGCTCCTATCAGGCTTCTTATTTTAGGGTATGGATCGAATAATAAATATTCTTTTTTAGATGGTCTGTCAGTTGTGAGTTATGAGATACCATTAACTCTATGTATATTATCAATATCTCTAAGTGTTATTCGTTAAATATAAAATTTATGCATCTTTCCTTTATTTCTAAGAAAAAAGTGGAATGAATTTAATGGATTTTTTTATTCATGATTTAGGTCAATGAGTTAAATCAAATAGTTATATGAGTGAAACAAAACAACTTAGAAATTTATAATAAGAAGATAAAATCTCACTTCATATGTACAAGAATAAAATTGAAGTAAATATAAGTCATGTATAAAAGTTACCCAAAAATTAAGATTCATTGTCATATCTCGAAGCGGGTATAAAAGATCTGACTATATGGAATTTTTATTGTTGTCTTGTATATACTAATATGTCGTAGATCAATCAAAAATCAATAGACAATTAGGAACACAAAAGTACAAAAAAAGATTAATAATGGAGATAATATAAGGTATAAAAAAAATTCTGCATAAAATGAATCAAAATAGACTTTAAATTGGTAGAAATGATCAAGTAATACTTTCTTACTATTTAGATTTTGAGTAATACTCCTATTTCACTAATTAAAAAAAACTATTCAAAAACATTGCACTTAATACCAAGTAACTTACCCTTGCATACTTGACACACTGCATCACTATTACTTTAACTTAATTTATTGAGAGTATACAGAGATTATATGATCAATTACAATAGTCAACTTGACAAGGATTGGATGCTTCTTGGAGATGATCTCTTTATTGATCTGAATTACGTGGATGGTCATTCTCCCAGTGGTGGAGAGCTTCTTGTGGTAGACATGACATTTGAAGCGCTTGACTTTTTGGTATCGGACGAGAATCTTCTCATCGTCGAATTCTCTATTATAGTAAAAGCACTAAATCTTCTCGGACTGTTTCTTCTTCCTTCCCATCATCGCTGCTCCAAGGATATCAACTCGCCTTTGATAGGATTGTGGACATAAATCTAATGCGTTAGGAGCAAAATTTGATTAGGATTTTGGATCTCGTCGAATCTAGAAAAAAAGAAGACACTATAAGAGTTGATAGAATGCTACATAGTTACACGCAAAGGAAGATTCATGTCGTTTATGGATTATACTTGAAAGTGGAAAGAAAGGAAGGGGCGGATGAAAAAATGGGAAATTCTTTAAAAATTGCCTATATTTTTAAAATTAAACTACAATATTAAAAATAATTTAATCACAGATCCAATTTGCACTGAGAATATTATTAATAAAAATAAAATTTAACTATATAATATAAATTAAACACATAAATAGGTCAGTGTATTTTATATTAAATTATTTAAAAAATTTATGTCACGTAATTTGATTTTTACAAAGTTTAATTAATTATGTACTCAACAAATTTTTAGCAATTTTATTCTTCAACAAATAAAGTCAAATATTTTGAGCTCTCTCTACTCTAAATCTTTGATTACAATTTTTCAAAAACACCTAATCAATAAGATTTTGAGACTATGGATTTGAGTCATGAAATTAATTTTTTATGACACAAGGTAAAATTACATACAATAGATTCAATGTGATTCAATACTTATTTTTTTGGACATCATATTGATAATATGATGGAAGTTTTATGCATCGAAATAGCTTTTATCTAATTAATAAGATCCTAACCATATATTAAGCATCAAATTTTAAATGAGGGCATCATTCACAATTCCAAGATTAATATCATCTCTAGCCATTGCTATGCACATCGCAAGACAAAATCGCGTGGTGTGATATGCATTTGAGTATCGTTCAAAATTTGAAATGAATGTTATGAAAAACTGTAGAATATATAAAAAAAAAATTTGATTAACCCTTTAATTAATTGAGTTAATGAATAGATTAATTAGGCTCAATTAGAGGGCTAATGGGGTTAATTACCTAGTTGGACCAGAAATTGGGCTTGGGCTGGATTTGGGCTTGGGCTTGGAATGGGTTGGTTAGACTTGGACCGGTTCACCTGAACCGAATCACTTGAATGACATTTAAAGCCTGCCGAACGAGCCGATCAGCCAGTTCATCGCGATCCATGTTCCCATTCTTCTCCGCGCCGCACATCTCTTCGCCGCGCATTTTCCCTCGCCGATCTCGTCAGCGTTCCGGTGAGAGCAGTCGACGACACCGCCACCTTGGTAGATCTCCGGCCGGGGATCAGGGGGTTCTCGCCTAGGAAAATCGCGGCGACACTCCCAGTGGACAGCGGCGTCGTTGTTGGGCAGCAAGCTGCCATCGGAGGTAAGGATCGAGTGTCGTCTTCCCTTCCAAGTTTAAGAGTTGCTGCTAGCTGTGGTTTTTGTGATTTTAGCTTAGATCTATGGTGTGTGGGTAGTGTTTGGAGCTCGGGTTGTATCGGTCGCTCAACTGTGCACGGTGAGCAGTTGGGATTGGAAGAGTTTCGCCGCCGGTGGAGTTTAGAACCGGTAAGATGGATCTAACCTCATATTGTCATTTGTGGTAACATCTGCTCTGGGTCGATTTATGTTCTGTTGTGATTTTGGTAATTGGTTGATACGGGTGTGTTTGTGATCACAGTGTGCTTATGGTGTTGTTGATTTATGCGATAAATTGGGAATTTAATCGGTTGTGTGCTGTGGGTTAGGAATCGTAGTTGTGATTTGGAAATTAACCTATGATTTGAGTGGTATTGTTGATTGGGTGTAGGTGTAGGTTCTATCGATGGCTTGGTTGAGTGTATGGATAGATCGGTGGAGCAAGCGGATGGGTTGTTTGGTAAGATTGTGGACTGTGATCAGGAGGTGGAATTGGTGTTTGCCGATTGTTTCGTTTGATGTCCATAGTGTTTTGATTAATTTTAGTGGATGACTGATATGCTTTGATTTGAGAGATTTTAGTGTGTTGGATCATATTGGGTATGCTCTGATAGGGAGATGATGATTGGGTTAAGCAAGGGAAAGATGCGAATATAGAACGAATAGGTATTTTGTTCGTATAATTATTGGAGACTTGTGCTTAACCCTAATTTGTTACTATTGTGTAGGTTTGGGATACGAAGCAGGTCTGCGGCCGTGAGGATTATTCGAGCTTCTTATCAGGTGGGTAATATCTACCTGGTCCGGTAGTTTTGATCAAATTATAGTGCATGATCTTGGATTTCTATTTATACCTGTTTACCTTAAATCCACTAATGTTTAATTATATGCTTGAACTGCCTTTGACCTTTGAGATATATACTCTGTTACCTCATTGATTATCTAGCATGGATCGGAACTATAAACCCTATTATGTGTTAGCTGATAAATGTTCAGTAAGTACACGTGGTTAGGGTTATCTTTGTGACCTTAGATTGGGTTGCTGTGTTACATCAATAGGGTTAGGTAATGGATTGGATTATGAAGTCGATTGTTATATCATACCCATATTAGTGGTGCATCTATGGTGGATCTAGCTGTCTGTGCATGGATAAGTGTGTGGTTGTCAGTATGTGACCATGGACTAGAGGTCTTAGCGTGGTTGACTGTCAGATGAGTATGACTCTTCGTGCGATAGAGAGAGTCTTGTGACTGTAGTCCTTGCATAGTTGACTTTTGGTTGACCAGGACTCCCCATGGGATAGGGAGTGTGGCGAGGATACATGTATAGAGCTATGCATCCTTACATTGCATGCATGTTAAGTCCGACCTGGTCTCCTTGTGGTCTTCCAGACGAGTAGTCACCATCTTGCCTCCCGGCCACTTCCCGGATAGTGGTTGGGTGGCCCAGGCGCGCAGCATCGATCGGACTGGGCGCCGACCACGCATGGATGGTGGTAGACAAGATGCGCACTCAGCCACCTGGCGTAAGTAGTAGTGGTGTTAGCACCGCCCACCATGTACTGGGCCGTGTGAGGTGCATTGTTCTTGTGGCGCGCTTGTTCATCACGGTAGGGATGACGGGTTTTAAAGAGGGGCCCCAGTGAGTAGTTAAGCTCTTACGCCATACACTACTTCACCTACTACCCAACTCGATCACTCGAGAGTGGTGGCACCGAGTCGGGCTAGTTGTCATTTGTCGTCCACCGCCACTCGAGGTCGTGGTTGGGTCCCAGACAAGATGACCATGCATATGCATTGCTGATATATATATGTATGCATGTATTCGATATATATTTTACATATGCCTATGAGATGCTGCATTTGGTTGATGCATATGTTTGTACATCATGCTACATGCCTTTTGCATATTTTATATACCGTTGTGCATGTGTTGAGCATGAGTGTGTACTTTTTGGATTATGTTATGATATACCTATTTAGGATGTTATAGATCATATGGAGGGCAGACCGTCAGGTATGTACATTACTTTATGTCAGTTGATCAGTTCAGTTTATGCTATGAGTATGACATATCTGTGATTACTGGTTACTATGTTTAGTACTGTATGTCTGTTGGACTCATGCTGCATACTTGTAGATCTTCACATGTATACCTGTAGATCTCTTTACCCTGTATGTTGTTCATGTATTGTCTATATATTACCCCTGAGTTTTATACTCACCACCCTGGACCCTGGGTTTCCTGTCGCCCAGGTAGTAGATAGAAGACTTCGGCATGGACTTGGAGCATTGCCACTTGATCCCATCCCGCCGCTTTTCCGAGGGTTTTGTTCCCATCGCATGTATTTTCATATGGACTCTTCTAGTTATTGGAGGTCGTGCTATATTTTTCTCTTGTGATATTCAGTATGGATTTTATTCTAGTATGGACGGGTATACCGATGTACTTATATTGTTGAGTTTGTATTTCCATTGTGATTGGCTTCCGCTATTAATGTTATATGTTTTTTCGACATGTGTTATACTGGCTGCGACTATGTGTATCGTATTGGAATTGTCATAAGGGGGTGTCGTCCGTTGGCCGGACAGGGTCTACCTCGGGGCGTGACAATTTTATTGGTATCAGAGCTCTAGGTTGTGATGCCATGCAATAATGTTTTTGTCGGATTTTGGGACCTCGGAAATCGTTTTGATTTGATTTGATTTCGATTTTGGTGAGATGGGATTGATAGAGGCATGAGCTCCAAGTTGTCCGAAGTAAGGAATCTTGACACACTATATTTTCTGGTTAAATATTTATGTAAGTCATTCAACAGGTGTGAACAGACGATATTATGACACCTGTTCAGACTCGTAAGAGAGGTCGACCATCTAAACAGCCTACTACCGGAGGACCGGTTGATCAGGAGGAGCCACGACAGTCTCCTACCAGAGGTTCGGAACCTCAAGAGCCTGATGTACCCCCGACTATGCCGACTGCTACGGATTCCAGTTGGGTCAGAGTCAAGGCACGTATACCTGTGTTAGCACGGTCAGCCAAGGACCGATTTACACTATTCCGAGGCGAGTCTGATCTCTGGATTGCACGGACCTGGTTAGACAATTTGGAGGATACGTTTGAGTTCATGAGTTGCACCGATGAGGAGAAGGTGGGTCTAGCAGCTTATCACCTTCGGGAGCAGGCGGTTACATGGTGGAAAATGCAGAAGACCTTGATGGGAGAGCATAACATCACCTGGGTAGTTTTCCGAGATATATTCTGGAGGCAGTATTTTCCTTCTGCATTCTCTACAGCACATCGTCAGGAGTTCTTAAGCCTTAAGCAGGGGGATCGATCAGTTATGGAATATAATGCAGAGTTTACTCGAGTAGCGGAATTCTGTCTGCATCTGGTAGCACAGGATGAGGACCGGATGTTCCAATTCACACAGGGTTTGGCAACTTATATTCGAGTAAGAATGTCTAGATCCTCCATTAACTCATGCCGAGAGGCACTGGATAGGGTTCTGTCTATTGAGATGACTTCTCAGCAAATTGCAAAGGAGAAGGAGGTGGAGAAGCAGATGTCCCAGGGAAAGCAGCGAAAGTGTGATACAACCACTGAGACTCAGAAGAAGCAAGATCAGAGTGGGGCTTCTCGGGGTACTATAGAGGGATCATCTAGGGCACAGAAAGGGAAGCGACAAGCTTCTGGACAGTCTGGAGGTTCTCAGAAGAACCGTAAGAGCGGACACATGGCTAGATGTCGCAGATGTGGGTCTGAAAACCATAGTTTTCTCGAGTGTCCCTTGGATCGAGATGTTTGTTATTACTGCAAGCATCCAGGGCATACTAGTCGAGAGTGTACTCTGAAGGCACAGCTGGAGGGTTCAGGTAACTCCAGCAAGGGAAAGAAGACTGGCCAGTACCATCAACAGAGGTCAGCACCTAGGACGCAGATACATGGTCAGAGGTAGCCACTCCCTCCTACAGCCCAGATATATCATATACATGGGAGTGACTCTTCCGGGATGCCAGCGGCGATTTATTATACTCCAACTCCAGAGAGTTATTATTCCGGGCCACCTACTCAACGATATCTACCGGCCGACTCTCAGGGATATATTATGTCTGCACAGCAGAGTCAGCCTCCAGCAGCAGCATCACAGACCCAGATCCATCCGGAGTGGAGGCATTCTACTATTATATCTGGAGCGCAGCCGCCGCATGTGGAGACTGGACGAGTTTATGCCATTACCCGAGAGGACGCTCAGCGGGCCGAGGGATCGGTCATTCGGGGTATGATTTTGGTTTATTCTATACCTGCTGATACATTGATTGATACTGGTAGCTCGCATTCGTTTATTTCTAGTATATTTCTGAGTAAAATTGGGAGAATCCCTATGATTCGTTCTTGTGGGTTAGCGGTATCATTACCATCGGGCGAGGTTTTGACTAGTCATCAAGTAATCAAAGGTTGTCCATTGGATTTCGAGGGACATATTCTTACGGTGGACCTTCAGGTGCTAGAGATGGTGGAATTCGATATTATACTCGGAATGGATTGGTTGGCTACATATTGTGCTACAGTGGATTGTAGAGCGAGAGTAGTGACCTTCCGACCACCAGATCAGCCTGCATGGGAATTCGTGGGTACCCGGGATGATGGAGTGTCCGTTATATCAGCACTTCAGGCTCGGAGATTATTGTCGCATGGTTGTCAGGGTTACTTATTCTCTTTGATCAAAGTGGAGAGTGAGGAGATACCACCTCTTTCCAGTGTGCGGGTGGTTCGTGAGTATCCGGATGTATTTCCAGATGAACTTCCGGGCTTGCCACCTCCAAGGCAAGTGGAATTCGCGATAGAGGTGATTCCAGGAATCGCACCGGTGTCAAAGGCTCCATACCAGATGGCACCGAAAGAGTTAAGTGAGCTAAAGATACAACTGCAAGAGTTATTGGATAGGAGTTTTGTTCATCCTAGTGTTTCACCCTGGGGAGCTCCGGTGTTGTTCGTTAAAAAGAAAGATGGATCTTTGCGATTATGTATAGACTACCGACAACTAAATGCAGTGACCGTTAAGAACAAATATCCACTACCGAGGATAGAGGATTTGTTTGATCAGCTCAAGGATACTTGCGTGTATTCCAAGATTGATCTGCGATCAGGTTATTATCAGCTGAGGGTAAGAGACGAGAATGTTTAGAAGACAGCGTTCCGCACGCATTATGGACATTATGAGTTTCTAGTGATGCCATTTGGTCTTACTAATGCTCTAGCTGCATTTATGGATTTGATGAACCGGGTATTCTTGAGGTACTTGGATCAGTTTTTCATCGTATTCATAGATGATATCTTGATATATTCTCGTTCTGAGGAGGAGCATGAGCACCATCTTCGGATTGTATTGGAGACATTGCGACGAGAGCATTTATATGACAAATTCGAAGTGCGCTCGCTATCTTCGTAGGATTTCTTGGACATGTGGTATCAAGCGAGGTATTTGATTGATCCCGTAAAATCGAAGCGATTACCAGTTGGGAGCAGCCAAAGTCAGTTCAGGAAGTCCGTAGTTTTCTTGGATTGGCCGGGTATTACCGTAGATTTGTGGAGGGATTTTCTCGTATAGCCACACCACTTACTCGCTTGACCTGGAAAGGGGTCAAGTTTACTTGGTTAGAGGCCTGTGAGTCCAGTTTTCAGGAGCTTAAGCAGCGACTAGTTTCTGCACCTATATTAGTGATTCCTTCTTCTTGCGATGGTATGGTACTGTATACTGATGCTTCTTTTCAAGGATTGGGAGCAGTTTTGATGCAGTTCGACCGTGTAGTATCTTATGCCTTTCGTCAGCTTAAGGATCATGAGAGGAATTATCCGGTACACGATCTGGAGTTAGCAGCCATTATTTTTGCGCTAAAGATATGGAGTCATCATCTGTATGGGATTACTTTTGAGATCTATACGGATCATAAGAGCTTGAAATATCTTTTCACTCAGAAGGAATTGAATCTTAGACAGAGACGATGGATGGAATACTTAAAGGATTATGATTGCACCATTCAGTATCATCCGGGTAAAGCTAACGTCGTAGCGGATTCACTGAGCAGGAAGTCCCGTGGGATTACGGCGATCATTTTAGCCGCAGCGATCGATCTTGTTCGATTCTCGAGTTGGGGTTGTCGAACAGTGGTCAAACATCCGAGGATATTGGTATCCATGGTTGCCCTGTCTGCTATTATTGAGAGGATAAAGGAGGCACAGCTGGTGATCGATCTGCAGCTTCTTATGCGATCGCATTCGTGACGACGCATGCATTTCTCGTGTGACGAGACTAGAGTCCTCCATTTCCGAGGGAGATTATGTGTTCCGAATATGCATCCGATTAAGGAGGAGTTATTACGAGAGGCTCATCATTCGAGATTTGCTATTCACCCTGGCGGTACCCAGATGTATCAGGATTTGAGGTGTTCATACTGGTGGGACGGTATGAAGAGAGATATTGCGGATTTCGTCGCTCGATGTTTGATGCGCCACAGTAAAGGTGAACATCGAAACCACCGGATTCTTTGCAGAGAATCCCAATTCCAGAATGGAAGTGGGAACATATTACAATGGATTTTGTTACGGGGTTGCTCAGAACCCATAAAGGACATGATGCGATTTGGGTGAATGTGGATAGGTTAACCAAATCCGCTCATTTCCTTCCGATTCGTGAGACACATCCATTGGATCGACTAGCTGAGCTATACTATAGAGAGATTGTCAGACTGCACAGAGTACCCTTGAGTATCATATCTGACAGAGATCCGCAATTTACTTCACGATTCTGGCAGAGTCTTCAGCATGCTATGGGCACCGAGCTTCGTCTCAGTACTGTATTTCACCCGCAGACGGATGGACAGTCGGAGCGTACTATTCAGACTCTGGAGGACTTATTGAGATCTTACGTCATGGATTTTGGAGGTAGCTGGGAGGATCACGTTCACTTGGTGGAGTTCGCGTATAATAATAGTTATCACTCTTCCATTCAGATGGATCCCTTTGAGGCTTTGTACGGTCGACCCTGCAGATCTCCAGTATTGTGGGAGGATGTCGGGGAGCGACAGTTATTGGGCTCTCCGAGTATTCAGCACGATGCAGAGTTGGTTCGTATTATCAGACGACGATTGTCAGAGGCCCAGGATAGACAGAAAAGTTATGCGGATCGGAGGTGAAGACCTCTGGAGTTTTCTGTAGGGGATCATGTATTCTTACGTGTATCACCTACGAAAGGAGTCAAGAGATTCGGAATTAAAGGATAGTTAGCACCCCGCTACATTGGACCATTTGAGATATTGGAGCGGATTGGAGGTGTAGAATACCGGTTGGCTCTACCTCCGATGCTTGCGAGCATTCATAATGTATTCCATGTTTCTATGCTGAGGAAATACGTACTGCATCCGGATCATGTTCTGACGGAGGTACCGATTCCACTCCAGCCTAATGCGACATATGATGAGATTCCCGTATGGATTCTTGGTCGCAGAGAGCGTCAGTTACGGAACAAAACCATCCGCCTTGTAAAGGTTGGATGGCAGCATCACACTGATGACGAGGCTATGTGGGAGCTGGAGGATACCATCCGAGCTCGATACCCTCACTTGTTCACATGAGGTATGTAGTAATTTAAGAATTTTCTTACGTTAATTACTGCATATAAGTAAGAAAATTTGGGGACCAAATTTTATTAAGTGGGGGAGAATGTAGAATATATATATAAAAAAAAATTGATTAACCCTTTAATTAATTGAGTTAATGAATAGATTAATTAGGCTTAATTAGAGAGCTAATGGGGTTAATTACCTAGTTGGATCGAAAATTGGGCTTGGGCTGGATTTGGGCTTGGGCTTGGAATGGGTTGGTTAGACTTGGACCGGTTCACCTGAACCGAATCACTTGAACGACATTTAAAACTGCCGAGCAGGCCAGTGCGATCGACGATTCATCGCGATCCTGTTCCAGATTCTTCTCGCGCCCACATCTCTTCTCGCCGATCTCGTCGGAGTTTCGGTGAGAGCAGTCGACGACACCGCCACCTTGGTAGATCTCCGGCCGGGGATCAAGGGGTTCTCGCTTGGGAAAATCGCGACGACACTCCCAGTGGACAGCAGCGTCGTTGTTGCGGCAGCAAGCTGCCATCGGAGGTAAGGATCGAGTGTCGTCTTCCCTTCCGAGTTTAAGAGTTGCTGCTAGCTGTGGTTTTTGTGATTTTAGCTTAGATCTATGGTGTGTGGGCAGTGTTTGGAGCTCGGGTTGTATCGGTTGCTCAACTGTGCACGGCGAGCAGCTGGGATTGGAAGAGTTTCGCCGCTGGTGGAGTTTAGAACCGGTAAGATGGATCTAACCTCATATTGTCATTTGTGGTAACATCTGCTCTGGGTCGATTTGTGTTCTGTTGTGATTTTGGTAATTGGTTGATACGGGCGTGTTTGTGATCACAGTGTGCTTATGGTGTTGTTGATTTATGTGATAAATTGGGAATTTAATCGGTTGTGTGCTGTGGGTTAGGAATCGTAGTTGTGATTTGGAAATTAACCTGTGATTTGAGTGGTATTGTTGATTGGGTGTAGGTGTAGGTTCTGTTGATGGCTTGGTTGAGTGTATGGATAGATCAGTGGAGCAAGCGGATGGGTTGTTTGGTAAGATTGTGGACTGTGATCAGGAGGTGGAATTGGTGTTTGCCGATTGTTTCGTTTGATGTCCATAGTGTTTCGATTAATTTTAGTGGATGACTGATATGCTTTGATTTGAGAGATTTTAGTGTGTTGGATCATATTGGGTATGCTCTGATAGGGAGATGATGATTGGGTTAAGTAAGGGAAAGATGCGAATATAGAACGAATAGGTATTTTGTTCGTATAATTATTGGAGACTTGTGCTTAACCCTAATTTGTTACTATTGTGCAGGTTTGGGATACGAAGCAGGTCCGCGGCCGTGAGGATTATTCGAGCTTCGTATCAGGTGAGTAATATCTACCTGGTCCGGTAGTTTTGATCAAATTCTAGTGCATGATCTTGGATTTCTGTTTATACCTGTTTACCTTAAATCCACTCATGTTTAATCATATGCTTGAACTGCCTTTGACCTTTGAGATATATACTCTGTTACCTCATTGATTATCTAGCATGGATAGGAACTATAAACTCTATTATGTGTTAGCTGATAAATGTTCAGTAAGTACACGTGGTTAGGGTTATCTTTGTGACCTCAGATTGGGTTGCTGTGTTACATCACTAGGGTTAGGTGATGGATTGGATTATGAAGTCGATTGTTATATCATACCCATATTAGTGGTGCATCTATGGTGGATCTAGCTGTCTGTGCATGGATAAGTGTGTGGTTGTCAGTATGTGACCATGGACTAGAGGTCTTAGCGTGGTTGACTGTCAGATGAGTATGACTCTTCGTGCGATAGAGAGAGTCTTGTGACTGTAGTCCTTGCATAGTTGACTTTTGGTTGACCAGGACTCCCCATGGGATAGGGAGTGTGGCGAGGATACATGTATAGAGCTTTGCATCATTACATTGCATGCATGCTGTTGATTGGGTCTCCCTTGTGGTTGAGACGAGTCGTCAGTCATCCTGCCTCCCCGGCCACTCGGGATAGTGGTTGCAGGGTTGAGGGCAGAGCATTGGATGTGCTGCGCTCGGCCACTATGGATGGTGGTAGCTGGAGATGCGCACCTGGCCACTGTACAGAGTGGTGTTAGCACTCGCCCACTATAGACGGTGGTTGTGTGAGGTGCAGTTGTCCTGTGTGCGGCGTTTGTCTACTCATGGGTAGGGACGACGTGGCTTGCAGCAGGGGCCCCTAGGAGTAGTTAGCTCTTTACGCTTATACGCTACTCGGTCATACTACCCAACTCGGTCACTCGAGAGTGGTGGCAACTGGAGTCGGGCTAGTTGTCATTTGTCGTGCCACCCTGGCCACTCTAGGGTCGTGGTTGGACGGGTCCGCAGACAGTGACCATGCATATGCATTGCTGATATATATATGTATGCATGTATTCGATATATGTTTTACATATGTCTGTGAGATGCTGCATTTGGTTGTTGCATATGTTTGTACATCATGCTACTTGCCTTTTGCATATTTTATATACCGCTGTGCATGTGTTGAGCATGAGTGTGTACTTTTTGGATTATGTTATGATATACCTGTTTAGGATGTTATAGATTATATGGAGGGTAGACCGTCAGGTATGTACATTACTTTATGTCAGTTGATCAGTTCAGTTTATGCTATGAGTATGACATATCTGTGATTACTGGTTACTATGTTTAGTACTGTATGTCTGTTGGACTCATGCTGCATACTTGTAGATCTTCACATGTATACCTGTAGATCTCTTTACCCTGTATGTTGTTCATGCACTGTCTATATATTACCCCTGAGTTTTATACTCACCACCCTGGACCCTGGGTTTCATGTCTCCCAGGTAGTAGATAGAAGACTTCGGCATGGACTTGGAGCATTGCCACTTGATCCCATCCCGCCACTTTTCCGAGGGTTTTGTTCCCATCGCATGTATCTTCATATGGACTCTTCTAGTTATTGGAGGTCGTTCTATATTTTTCTCTTGTGATATTCAGTATGGATTTTATTCTAGTATGGACGGGTATACCGATGTACTTATATTGTTGAGTTTGTATTTCCATTGTGATTGGCTTCCGCTATTGATGTTATACGTTTTTTCGATATGTGTTATATTGGCTGCGACTATATGTACCGTATTGGAATTGTCATAAGGGGGTGTCATCCGTTGGCCGGACAAGGTCTACCTCGGGGCGTGACAAAAACACACTAGGGGATAATTTAAGGTGAAGCAAAACAATGTGATCATCGTCCAAAGAATATTGACAATTCTCTCGGGGCACAATGCAACGGTAAAACAAGGTAACATCTCATAAGATAGTGCAGTTTAATTCTTTTCTAGGATAAGTTCGACTATGAATTTAGGAAAAACTTGGGAAAAATGACCCTGAGTCAAGTGCGGGTCAAGAGTTTATCTTTTCGAGTGGAGTACATCTTCGGTGTTGGACCTACCCTACAAGGACAGTACAACCACATTGTCGGACTTAACTATTGAGTCGTTAGCACTTTCTTAATTTATCTTAGTGGTCGGTGGAGCATATCTCTCTTAGAGGTTACTTAGTGTCTCTTCAAACATTTGTAGGGTTAGGTTGGCCATTCTCAAAATTAGTCAGGCTGAAAGCCTGGATACCTGATGCTAATAAAAAAAAATTGACAATTGCCTTAGAGGCGATGGTGCAACAGTAAAGAGGTTTTACAGTGATCAAAATATCTAGGATTCAATCCTCAACTGTGGCGTACTATAGAAATTTTTCTTCAGCGGAGTGATAAATCTTAAGATGTTGAAGTTCTTGTTATGTGTGTTTTTCTATTTACTTTGGTGATCGATGGAAGAGTTCATAGTGTAGGATCGAGTAAGCCGAGAGAGGGGGGGTGAATCTTGGTGTTTAACAATTTTATCTAATTTTTTTTATTAATTATCTAATAGCAATATGCAGTGGAAATTAAAAACAATTATAGACACAACAGTTTACTTGGTTCACAACCCTGACTGGGTTGTTACTCCAAGGCCCGTAGCTCTCCCGAGAGCTACCTCGATGGGAAATTCACTAAATACCCTCCGACTCAAGAACTCTCGACTTCGGAGGGTTTCACTTTTTACAACAAATAGATATGGGTAACAAACTACCCACTCTTGAAGTTAAGTACAATAAGCGAAAGTAAATTAATGAAATACAAGACTTTATACCGACACTTAAATGGATTAAAAGGTAGTTGCGGAGTGTCGGAAGATCGCTTTGTTGTGGAAGGAGAATTTTTGTGGATGAGCAGAAATTTCAGTAGCACTTCGACGTAGATTGAATTTGATGATTGGATCTGGTCGAGCAGAACTTTTATAAACTCTTTCCAGTTGACTGAAATGTCTTCCAGTCGACTCCACATCAGCCCGTCGATATGAAATTCGTGGTCTTTCAGTCGACTGAATCCTCTCCAGTCGACTCCACGTCACTCGGCTCCGCATCGGGAATTTTCCCTCTTCAGTCGACTCAAGCTCTTTCCATCTGCGTCACACGATCTCCGATCGATCACCAGCTGATCCTGCCAAATAGGAATCCAGTCGACTGATACAACTCCAGTCGACTAGAGTTCAGTCGACTTGAATCCATTCAGTCGACTGTTCTCTGCAAAACAGAATTAGTACAAGATATGAAATACGATAGCAGTAGTAATACTTCTCGATCTCAACTACTACGCCCCACGCGGACTTTTCGTAGGATCGACGCCTAGCTTTGTCCCCCTAAAGAGGACTCGGCCTCACCTCTTCACTCGAGGCTTACCTGCCGGCTACCTGCCGAATTTACCATTCTTGACATCCGATCTAACCCACCAGTGCTTCCACCAGTTGTTCGGTCTCCCTGACCCAGCTGGACTTTTTATCGATTGTCCAGTCACTTGACCCAACAAGTCTTCATGTCAAATGTCCGATCCACGCGACCCATCTGGACTTCATGTCTGGTATCCGGTCCTCCTGATTTGTCAAGATACATGCCTAGTATCCGGTCAACTTGACCTACTAGGACTTACTGTTAAGCCTGCACACTTAACACTCATATTAAATCACAAGTGGATCCTAACTCTTAACTGTGGTTCATATATCAAAATTAAGGAGTGATGCTTACTGCATCAATAATCTCCTCCTTTTTGATGTATGACAACACATCAGTTAAAGTTAGAAGAATCAAATATCAATTTTCATATTTTGATATGTATAAGAAATGAACTAATAACTTTTATCATGCATAAATTTAACCATGTATAAGATGCATAGGTCCTTATTAAATTTTTGCATTCTCTTAACTTTTTAAGTCTATAATTTTATATTTCTTCTCTCCCCCTTTGGCATATATCAAAATAAGGATTGAATTAAAAAATACGCCAACTTAATGTAGTGGAGATTTAAAATAACAAATTTACAAGCTTAAAAATTAAGTTTTAAAACTTTCACCTGCGAATTTGAATATAACAACTTTTTTCAAAAACTCCAAAATCTCCCCCTGAATAATTCAATTTTTTTTTAATTTTCAAAATTTTCAACTTTTTCAAAAACTTCAAAATCTCCCCCCTGAATAATTCAATTTTTTTTTTAAATTTCAAAATTTTTAACTTTTTCAAGAACTCCAAAATCTCCCCTGAATAATTCATTTTTTTTTTAATTTTCAACTTTTTCAAAAACTCCGATGCAAAAATGATAGGGAATAAGTCCAAGCATGAATTCCTAAATATTAAATTTAAATATTTAAAATACACATCTAAAAATTGCCCTTAAAGTAAATATCCAACTCTTTACTAGCTCAAATGATATAGAATTAATCATCAAGCTTTGAATTAGAGTTAGTCACAGAAGTGATTGATTTTCCCTTGTAAACCCCATGTTGGTTCATGTCGATGCACTTGATCTACATCTGGAACCAGGGGTGTAGTCCTAACATCTCATGCCCATCTTCGTGGCTCAATACACAAACAGGTAATCCTAGGTATTTGTGAGATGCGAAGGCTACCTAGATCTATAGGATCATGAAGTCTAGATTGACCTAATCTAGATTAATTTTCAATTTTCTTAAAAATATAATATTACTTTTCAAAATAATTTGGAATGCTAAGCACGAAAAAATCCTAATCTACCAAGCATAAACCTAATTGTCTTCTAAGCATACTAAATTCTACTTCTGGAAGTTGTTTAGTGAATATGTCGGCAAGGTTTGATTTGGACTCAACATAGTTGAGTTCAATATTACCTTTTGCCACATGATCCCTTACAAAATGATGTTTAACATCAATGTGTTTAGTACGTGAGTGATGAATTGGATTTTTAGTTAAATTTATTGAACTTATGTTATCAACTAAAGTTTTTACTTTTTTGTATCTAGTTCAAAATCCTTAAGTGTGTGCATCATCCATAATAGTTGTGCTACACATTCACCTAATGCTATGTATTCTGCTTCAGTTGTGGAAAGTGCAACACAATGTTGCTTTCTACTGAACCAACTTACTAAGCAAGATCCTAAGAGCTGACATTCTCCACTAGTACTTTTCCTATCTAGTTTACATCCTGCATAGTCTGAGTCAGAATATCCTATTAACTCAAAAGTACTAGATCTTGGGTACCACATGCCTACATTAATTGTACCTTTAATGTATTTTAATATTCTTTTAACATGTGTTAAATGTGACTCCTTAGCACATGTTTGATATCTAGCACACATGCTTACTGCAAATAGTATGTCGAGTCTACTTGCAGTTAAGTAAAGTAAACTACCTATGGCACTCCTGTAGTACTTTAGATCTACAGATTTTTCCTTCTTTGTCTTCATTTAATATAACATTCATAGCCATAGGTGTTTTAATGTCTTTTGCATTTTCCATACCAAATTTCTTAATTAACTCTTTTGCACACTTATTTTGGTATATATAATTATCGTCTCTTGTTTGTTTTATTTGTAAACCTAGGACGAAGTTTAACTCACCTACTAAACTCATTTCGAATTCTTGTTGCATTAGGGTTATAAATTCCTTTAAAAAATTTGAATTTGTTGATCCAAAGACTATATCATCTATGTATATTTTGTTGGATCAAGCGGATCACTAGAGGGGGGGGTGAATAGCGATAAAACTTTTCTTTCGTTTCGTTCGTTAAAACACGAGTAGACAATTAATTGCAGTGGAAAGATAAATGACAAATAAAGAGAGACAAATGGATTTTTACTTGGTTCGTAGCCTTCGGCTACTACTCCAAGGCCCTAACGGTCCTAGACCATGTATGGAGGGCAATTCACTAAAACACTCCTCCTCGTTAGAGGTAAGAGTTTGACGATTACAAAAACCTTTGAAAGAAAAAGATAGAGAGACAAACCCTCTCTTCTATTAAGGTAAAATGCAATGATAGAAAACCTCGATTAACAAAGAATTACAATAATAAAGAGACGACAAATTAAAGTTATACCAACAACTAGAGTATAGAAATTAAACTAGGGTTGTTGACAGCACTTCGTCGTAGAGTCGTCGGAGAGTCACAGCGTTGCTGAGGCTTTTGAGCACTTAGAATTTGATCAAAAACCCTGGGATAGGCCCTCCTTTTATAGCCCTTGAGCCCCTTTTCGAGAGGATCTTCAACCAATAGGAATTGGGCACAAGACTCCTCGAAAAATGGTGATAGAGCTTGACTCCTCGAGGTTGATCCTTGACCATCAGTCAACTGATGGCCATCATCAATCGACTGATGGCAGCATCAGTCGAATGCTGACTGCAGGCAATCGACTGATAGACGACAGTCGAGTCCTCAAAGCTGGCAGTCGACTGATACTAGCTGAAATCAAAAGTTAGCTAAACAGAAATATTATTTCGATGACCTCTGACCGTCCGATCTCGACCTAGACCATTCGTGGAATGTCTTGGGTCGGATCTACGCTTAAGACTATCCCTGTAAGGAGGATACGACCTCACTTGCGCTCACACACACGAGCTTACCTCGATACTTACTGTGTCGCTTTCGCTTTCGGCCTTCCACTCGATTCCTTCGGCTTCCTCCGAAATCACTCGAGTGTTGCCCGACCACCGCGATTTCTTCCGGGTGTCGCTAGCCTTCAGCTCCAGCGTTTACACTTTTCTGCACACTCGATTTAGCTCATGAGATAACAATATGAGCTTAACTTTGTATCATTTGCTATAATCAAAACTCAGGTTCGACTTAGGTGCCTACTGCACCAACAATCTCCCCCTTTTTTATCTATGGCAAACCCACATACAAAGTTAAGAAAATATCATGCATGAAGAATAATAATGTGCATGAGAAATAATAATAATAATAAAGAATAAGTAGGAGTAGTAAGAGTTTTCTTCAAGTACTCCCCCTTGGGGAAACCTCCCCCTTGACCGAGGGTGAGTCTTGAAAGAAGACCTTAATCCTCCCCCTTGAGGGTTGCTATTTAGGAAGAGTTTAAGTAATTAACATTACTTAAAGTTGGCCTTAGTAAGTAAAACATTAACGTTTGGCCATAGTGTTTAAAAAAAAGTTTAAGTCATGTAAATAAATATTAAGTGAGAGTTAAGTTATCAAAAATTTTGATCCCTAACTTTGGCCTTTTTCTCCCCCTTTTGCCATATATCGAAAAGAGTGGGGGTGTGTGAAAAACAAAAATAAGTATTAAATTTAAAGTCCAAGCATGTTCCATATTATTTTGAAAATAATATACTGAAAATAAGCTCATCTATAAAATGTTCGACTCATATTTGGCTTGATTGATATGAAAGATCAACCAATCCTGGTCAGAGTTGGTTAATATGTATGATTATACTCTGTGGTTCATGGCGATGCACTAGCTCTACATCTGGAACCAGAAGTAAGGTCCTAACATCTCACACCCATCTACGTGGCTAAGTACACAAACACATTAGTCCTATGTGTTGTGAGATGTATTGGCTCTTTAAATCTATAGGTGCATGATATCTAAGGTATGTCCTATGCTAGTTCTATGAAAATGAAAAGTAAGAAATAGTAGTAGGAAAATATAATTTGTAAGTTCCTATTCTACTATGTACAAACCCAATTTTCATCTTAATAGACTGAATTCGGCTTTGGGTAGGGATTTAGTAAATAGGTCTGCAAAGTTAGACTTCGATTCGATGTATTCGAGTTGTATGGCTCCGTTGGCCACATGTTCTCGAATGAAATGGTGTTTGACCTCTATATGTTTGGTCCTAGAGTGACATATCAGATTCTTAGTTAGGTTAATTGAGCTAATATTATCTACGTGGAGTTTAGTGTTCGTAAAGTCTAACTTAAAGTCACGGAGAGTGTGCTTTATCCAAAGAAGCTGAGTGACACACTCACCCATCACGATGTATTCGACTTCGGTGGTAGATAAGGAAACACAATGTTTCTTCCTACTGCACCAACTCACTAGACTTGAGCCGAAAAGTTGACAACAACCACTCATACTCTTTCTATCGAGCTTACTACCAGCATAGTTCGAATCAGAGTAGCCGGTTAGTTCAAACTCAGTAGATCTAGGGTACCAAATACCGACATTAAGTGTACCCTTTAGATATCTAAGGATACGCTTGACTAGAGTTAGGTGAGATTCCTTGGCATAGGTTTGGAACCTTGCGCACATACTTACTACAAATAGGATATCAGGTCGGCTCGCAGTTAAGTAAAGGAGACTCCCTATTATGCTCTTATAATATTTTAAATCAATTGAATTTCTGATTACATCTTCTTCTATATTCACATTAGTTGCCATTGGGGTATTAATAATTTTAGCGTCTTGCATTCCAAAGCGTTTAATTAATTCCCTAGTATATTTGCGTTGATGTAGGTATATTCCATCTTTAGTTTGTTTAATTTGTAGACCTAAGAAGAAACTCAACTCACCTACTAAATTCATTTCAAATTCACTTTCCATAAGTGAAATGAATTCATTCAGTAGGATCAAGTTGGTGGTTCCGAATTAATATCATTTACGTAGATTTGGGCTATGAATATGTCTTTACCTACAATTTTTACAAAAAGAGTTGGGCCAACTACACCTTGGTTAAATCCTTTTGACTTAAGATAAACCGAAAGTCTTTCGTACTAAGCTCGAGGAGCTTGTTTAAGTCCATAGAGGGCTTTCTTTAACCTAAGGACATGGTCGGGTTTATCTAAACTTTCGAAACCGGGGGATTGACTAACATAAACTTCTTCTTTAATGTATCCATTCAAGAATGCTGACTTCACATCCATTTGAAACAACTTAAATCCTCGATGTGCAACATATGCTAATAACATTCGAATGGACTCTAATCTATCTACAGGGGCATAGGTCTCGTCGTAATCTAAACCTTCGACTTGACTAAACCCTTTTGCGACTAGTCTAGCTTTATTTCTAACTACTTCACCTTTATCATCAAGTTTATTCCTAAACACCCACCTTGTTCCAATGATTGTTTTATCTTTAGGTGGTGGTACTAATTCCCATACTTCGTTCCTAATGAATTGAGCCAGCTCTTCTTGCATTGCAATAATCCAATCAGGATCAAGAAGATCTTGGTCAATAGTTTTGGGTTTAATTTTGGAAATCAAGGAGATTTGACTAAGATTTCTATATGAGGCTCTAGTTCGAACTCCTAGGCTTGGATCACCTATCACTTGGTCGATAGGATGATTCGTTTGAGTCCTAGTTTGGTTTGGGTTTGAGTCTACCACTTGGTCAATAGGATGACTCGTTTGAGTCCTAGTTTGGTTAGAGTCATCTACCACTTGGTCGATAGACTGACTTGGTTGACTTAGGTTAGGATTAATACTAGACTTTATCTCCAGATCGGAGTTGAGTCTGGTATGAATCGGCTCGCTAATTGGGGTTGCAGGGGGTTTTGTAGGTTCGTGTCTTTCATCAAACACTACATTGATAGTCTCCTCTATTCTAAGGGTGTCATGATTATATACTCTATACGCTCTACTCGTAGTCGAGTATCCTAGAAAGATTCTAGTCGAGGTTTTGGATGTAAATTTCCCTAGGTAATCCTTAGTGTTTAGGATATGTACCTTACACCCAAATACCCTAAAGTACTTGATGTTAGGTATTTTATCATGATAAATCTCGTATGAGGTCTTAAGGTGTCTTTTTACCATAAGGATCCTATTTTGGACATAGCATGTCGTACTCACGGCTTCTGCCCAAAACCTATCGGGTAGGTTATACTCGTTTAACAGTGTCCTAGCGGCTTCTTGTAGAGTTCTATTTTTACATTCTACTAGGTCATTCTGTTGTGGGATTCTAGGGAAAGAGAACTCATGGTGGTATCCATTTAGGTTACAGAATTCTATAAACCTATGGTTCTCGAATTCACCACCATGATCAGTCCTAAGTCTTTTGATTTTAAGGTTTTGTTGATTTTCTATTAGTTTAAATAGGTTGATTAATTGATCTAGGGTATCACTTTTGTGTTTGATGAACCTAACCCAAGTAAATCTAGAATAGTCATCAATTATGACTAAGCAGAATTTACTCCCATTAAGTGACTTAGCTCCGTGTGAATCAAATAGATCCATGTGTAGGAGCTCAAGAACACTTTTGGTTCATTCTTGATTAGTTAGTTGATGTTGTGTCCTAGATTGTTTACTTTGTTGACAAGCATTACATATTTTTTTATCCAAGTTATTGAGGTTAGGCAAACCTCTGACTAAGTCACTCTGACTCATCTTATGGATGAGTCTTGGGTGTGAGTGACTGAGTCGTCGGTGCCACAACCATGATTCCTCTTGCCGTGTCATAAGACACTTAGTTGAGGAGTTAGTTAAGTTAATAGTGTAAATATTGTTATTTCTGGTTCCCTTAAGGATTGTTTTAGAAGTTTCATTTATATTAATTACGCATTCATTTTCTAGAAATATGACCTTATAGTTATTATCACATAATTGTCTTACACTAAGTAAATTATATTGAAAATTTTCTACCAATAAGACATTTTGAATAATAAAGTTAGAGTTGAGCTCAATATCACCTGATCCGATGATTTTGAGCTTGTCGTTGTTTTCGAAGGCTACCGATCCTTGTCGTTTGAATCGAAGCTTCGAAAACTTGAGTTGATCTCCGATCATGTGTCGGGAGCAACCACTGTCCAACATCCATTGATCCTACACGCAAAGTAGTTGGATCGGATATTGGATTTATTAAAGATTGGTTGAAGATTATTAACCTAAATCATCTCACCCATTTCTACATGATCAAACATGTTAACCCTATATGTTCTTGTGAGATGACTTCCAATTTTACTTGATTTAAATTTAATGATTTGAACACTTGTCAACCTTGCGTAGATTCGGATTTGACCTTAGGCTCATCAAGTCACCTTTTCAAGATCATGACTTCCAGGTCGTGGCGAGGCACAGAGACCTTCTTTGATCGGAACAACAACCACTTCCTTAGATAAAGCCATTTTTAAGAAAATAGAGACTTGACTTACCTAAGACTACTTCCTGGTCTAACTAGTCTAGGATACTGCGAGGTAGCTTCAGCTAGTTCCACTCGGTCAAGTGCACCGAACTAGATACGCCTTATCTAGCTCGAGTACACAAGACTCTGCTTTCCTAGTGTACTATCATCTCGTCGCATCCTGGTACTATGTTATCAAGTATTGACGAGTTATAGTCATATCTATCCATTCTAAAAAGAAAAATCAAACTAAATAAAGAACCTAAGCATGCAATTTCTAAGTTAAAATACAAAAAAAGTTTTGTACTGACTCCCACTGGACCGTTGAATCGGTTCGGTCTCTCCACATAGTTGATTTGGTCCTTGGAAACCCAGTACTGGTTCGATCCTAAGTTTGAAATCAAGGTGGTCTTAGGGACCCATGCTTGGACACGTTTTTAACGTCGACTTACAATCGACATATACGACTTGTTGGTCGTATTTGAGCTAAACCCTAGTCCGACCTTGTTGTACACGACCCTTTGCGATCCAAGTAGAAGGTCAAGTCCTTTGGATCCCAAAGTGAACCTTTCCAACGTGTTCCTAAGATCTTCGACTTGACTCTTCAAGAGTGAGTTCTCAACTTCGAGCTTTTCAACCCGAGTTGAGTCCTCCTCTCGAACTCGACTAGTCGAAGAGGTTAGGGAGACCTCGTGTTTGAGGAGTTTAACTTCCTCAACCAAGGTCTCGACCTTGGACTCGGACTTAGCTAATTTCCTAGTTAAGAACTTAATTGCACTATAAAGCATACTAATAAGGGATCGACTTACCTTGAGTGTATCTTTTGAACCGGATGCGTATCCGTGACTTGTCTTGAATAGCGCTTCGCAGTCCGACTCGTCTTCGATTTCAGATTAAGTGTTCGGTTTTTTTTTTTTTTTTTTTTTTTTTTTTTTTTTTTTTTTTTTTTTTTTTTTTTTTTTTTTTTTGAGTGCCTTTTTGTGTTTCGGTGTTTTGCTCTTGAGCCTCGGGCATTCGGACTTGATGTGCCCAAACTTGTTGCATTCGTAACACCTAATATTAGAACTTTTAGGCTTACCTTCATTGGGTTGAGTGACGGTTCACTTTCGGCCCTTGACTATCCTCCAAACTAGGTTGACTAGTTTGACCTCCATTTCTGGGTCAACCTCCGAATCGGACACATCTTCTTCTTCCTTCGGGGGTGACTTGTTCACGGTTTTCTTCCTCGAACGTGCAAAAAGTGCTATACCCTTCTTGGGTTCCGAGTTAGACTGCTCATGAAGTTCGAAATCGGAAAACAACTCATCTAACCTAAGTTTTGAAAGATTCTTGGAAACCTTGTAGGCATCGACCATGGATGCCCACAAGGTAGTCCTAGGAAAAGAGTTAAGAACATACCTAATAAGGTCACGGTTTTCGACCTTTTGTCCAATCACGTGTAGGTTATTGACTATGTCTTGAACGCGAGCGTGAAGTTGCGTCGCCGTTTCGTGTTCCTGCATTTTTAGATTATATAATTTATTAAACAAAAGATCACGCTTACATACCTTGGCTTCATCAGTCCCTTCGTGTAGCTCCACTAGTTTTGTCCAAAGATCCTTTGCGCTGATGAAGGGGCCGACGCGATTAAGCTCCTCCTTGGACAAGTCGCATTGGAGGATTTGAGTTGCCTTGGCATCAGCTTCGACTTGTCTTTTTGTAGCATTGGTCCATTGGTCATAATCCAAAGATTCACCTACTTTGTTAGTCGGAAGTGTGAATCCCGTTTGGATTATGATCCACATCTCGATTTGGATCTTAAGAAAGCACTCCATCCAACCCTTCCAGTAACGGAAGTCATCTCCGTTGTAAAACGGAGGTCGGACGGTGCTAAAACCCTCAAGATGGGCCATTGATACAAAAGAAACAAGGGAATGAAGACGAAAAACCTAACAACAACACAAACAATCGAAATATACCAAGACTCGCATCTTGGATTAGTAGTGCGGGAGAAAAACTAAACGAACGAAATAGATTCGAAATAAACAGAATAAAAAAGAAAAAAATCTATAAAAAAAACTAGATCGGTGGTTTCACCAAATCTTAGCACCCCCGGCTCTGATACCAATTGTTGGATCGAGCGGATCGCTAGAGGGGGGGTGGTGAATTGCGATAAAACTTTTCTTTCATTTCGTTCGTTAAAACACGAGTAGACAATTAATTCCAGTGGAAAGATAAATGACAAATAAAGAGAGACAAATGGATTTTTACTTGGTTCGTAGCCTTCGGCTACTACTCCAAGGCCCTAACGGTCCTAGACCGTGTACGGAGGGCAATTCACTAAAACACTCCTTCTCGTTAGAGGTAGGAGTTTGACGATTACAAAAACCTTTGAAAGCAAAAGATAGAGAGACAAACCCTCTCTTCTATTAAGGTAAAATGCAACGATGAAAAACCTCGATTAATAAAGAATTTCAATAATAAAGAGACGACAAATTAAAGTTATACCAACAACTAGAGTATAGAAATTAAACTAGGGTTGTTGACAACACTTCGTCGTAGAGTCGTCGAAGAGTCGCAGCATTGCGAAGGCTTTTGAGCACTTAGAATTTGATCAAAAACCCTAGGAGAGACCCTCCTTTTGTAGCCCTTGAGCCCCTTTTTGAGAGGATCTTCAACCAATAGGAATTGGGCACAAGACTCCTTGAAAAATGGTTATAGAGCTTGACTCCTCGAGGTTGATCCTTGACCATCGGTCAATTGATGGCCATCATCAGTCGACTGATGGCAACATCAGTCGAATGCTAACCGCAGGTAGTCGACTGATGGACGGAAGTCGAGTCCTCCAAGCTGGCAGTCGACTGATGCTAGCTGAAATCAAAAGTTAGCTAAACAGAAATATTATTTCAACGACCTCCGACCATCCGATCTCGACCTAGACCATTCATGGAATGTCTTGGGTCGGATCTATGCTTAAGACTATCCCTGTAAGGAGGATACGACCTCACTTACGCTCGCACACACGAGCTTACCTCGATACTTACTGTGTCGCTTTCACTTCCGGCCTTCCACTCGATTCCTTCGGCTTCCTCCGAAATCACTCGGGTGTCGCCCAACCATCACGACTTCTTCCGGGTGTCGCTATCCTTCAGCTTCAACGTTTGCACTTTTTTGCACACTCGATTTAGCCCGTGAGATAACGATATGAGCTTAACTTTGTATCATTTTCTATAATCAAAACTCAGGTTCGACTTAGGTGCCTACTGCACCAACATATTTGAGCAATAAAAATGTCTTTGTTCAAGGTTTTTACAAAAAGCGTCGAGTCAATTTAACCTTGTCTGAATCCTTTAGAACTTAAGTATAAGGATAGTCTTTCATAACAGGCTCTAGGAGCTTGTTTTAATCTATACAATGTCTTTTTTAATATATATACATGATTAAGGTATTCTAGGCTCTCAAAACCGAGGGGGGGGGGTTGACCTATGTACACTTCTTTTATTAATCCATTTAAAAATGCAGATTTTACATCCATTTGGTATAATTTGAACCCTTTATGTGCTGCATATGCTAGCAGCATTATAATTGACTCAAGTCTAGCTACTGGGGCATAAGTTTTATTATAGTCTAGCCCTTCTACCTGATTAAACCCCTTAGCTACTAATCTAGCTTTATTCCTAACGATTTTCCCTTGGTCATTTAATTTATTTCTAAACACCCATTTAGTGTCTATTATTCATTTATTTGCAGGTGGAGGTACTAGGTTCCACACTTCATTTCTATCAAATTGTGCTAATTCTTCTTGCATGACTATAATCCAATCAGAGTGTCTGGTAAGGCATCCTCTATTGATTTTGGTTCTATTTTTGATATTAATGTGATTTGACTTAATTTTCTTAGAGTCGATCTAGTTTGAACTCCTAAAGTTGGATTTCCTAATACTTGATCTAGCGGATGATTAGGATTAATTCTAGATGTATTTAAGTTTTCTTCACATTGGTTAGTATTAATTTGTTCTTCTTCATCATGTGTAATTTTATTTAGCTCATTTTGATTATCTTTCAATGTATTTGATTGTTTATTAGTGATCTCTTCCTCATCAAATTTTACATTTGTTGTTTCTTCGATTTTTAGAGTTTTCTTATTATAAATCCTATAGGCTCTATAGTGTTCGAGTACCCTAAAAATATCCCTTCATCAGTTTTTGAAGAGAATTTTCTTAAATGGTCTTTCGTATTTAAAATAAATACTTTTAAATATTTTATTGAAGGTATTTTATTATTAAAAATTTCATAAGAAGTTTTGTTATGTATTTTATTAATTATTACTCTATTTTGCATATAACATGTGTTTATTACTTCGACCCATAAATAACTAGGTAGATTATATTCATTTATCATTGACCTAGCGACTTCTTGTAGAGTTTTATTTTTATTTCTACTATTCCGTTTTGTTGAGGTGTTCTAGGACATGAATATTCATGATGATATCCATTTTCTAAACACAGTATTGTAATTTTTTCATTTTTAAACTCTCCTCCGTTATCACTTCGTATTCTTTTTATCTTATGATCTTTTTTGTTTTCTATTTGTTTACTAAAATTTTTGAATACTTCAAATGTTTCATCTTTATGTTTTAAAAATTTTACCCATGTAAATCTAAAGTAATCATATATTATTACTAAACAATATAGATTACCACTTAATGATTTTACTCCATGTGAATTGAATAAATCTAAGTGAATTAATTAACTCGAGTATTGAGCTTGTTCGATCTTGATTAGTTAATTTATGTTGAGACTTAGTTTGTTTTCCTTGTTGGCAAGCATTACAAACTTTGTTTTCAATATTTTTAAGTTTGGGCAACCCTCTAACTAGATTAGTTTCACTTAACTTCATTATATTTCTAAAGTTGGTGTGAGCAAGTCGCCTATGCCACAACCAACTCTCCTCTTGCCGTGTCATATGACACTTAATTGAGGATCTTTCTAAATTTATTGAATATATATTTTTATCCCTAACTCCCTTAAGTAATATTTTTGAATTTTCAATACCGTTAATCAAACATTCATTAGATAAAAATTTTACTATATAACAAGCATCACACAACTGAATTATACTAAGCAAATTAAATTTAAAATTATCTACGAGCAAAACTTTTTGTATAACAAAATTAGATTCTAATTCAATGTTACCTGATCCAATTACCTTAAGTTTGTCGTTGTTTCCAAAGGCAACTGTTCCTAGGTTCTTGTAGCTTAATTCCGAGAACTTTTGACTATCTCCAGTCATATGTCTGGAGCAGCCACTATCCAGAATCCATTGATCCATTCTAGAGTCCTACATGAATTAATTTTTTTAAGATAATTCAAACCATGAGTAGGATGAATTTTCTTAAATTCTATTTAAGTTGTAAATTTGTTAAGCGAGTAAATTTATTAAATTAATTATAGTTGGATTACGTTTTGTTAATTTAATTTGTTTTAGTTAGGTATATTTGTTTAATTTAAGTATAGTACACTAGGTTGAGTTAAATTAAGTTAAGTTTAATTAAGGTAAATTGTTGAGATAGATTAGATTGAATTAAGCTAAATTAAACTCAATCATCTCACCCAAGCTAGGTTTTCAATACACTTATCCCTATGTGTTTTGTGAGATGAATATTTCTTTTATTTTAATTAAATTTAATGAGCAATTTCAAAGTATTTAAACTTGTGTTAGATTCAAGCTTGGCCTGAGCTAGTTAAGTAGGTTTTTCCAGTATTGACTTCCAGGTCATGGCAAGGCACATGACCTTCTTGGTTATCGGAGCAACGACCACTTCCTAGACAAAATCAATAAAGGAATCAAGTACTTGATTCTCTTTCGACTAAGCCTTAGTCTAACTAGTTAAAGACTTAGTGAGTTAGCTTCAGTCAGTTCCACTCGACTTAGTGCACTAGGTCATGGCGAGGCACATGACCTTCTTGGTTATCGGAGCAACGACCACTTCCTAGACATGCACTTCGAAGAGCTTCCCTAACTTACTATCAGTTCACTTGTCTTAGTACTAGGTTATTCAAGTTTAAACTACTTTATTTCCTATCTAGTCCATTCTAAATTAAGCAAGTAAAGTAAACTAAAACATTCAAGTGTTTAACTAAAACAAGTAAAGTAAACTAAAACATGCAAGTGTTTTAACTAAATAAGGAAACAAGCAAGGTGTTAGTTCCTCCTAAATGGTAGCTAGTTTGAGTTTTGTTCACTAAGTGAACTTGACTCTTAGGAATCCAAAATTAATTTGGTCCAACTTGGTTGACTAAGCTAGACTTAAAAACCCATCTTGGACTCGATTCTTAGCATTTTGGCTAAGTAAAGACATGTATAATTTATAGGTGGACTTAGCCTTATACTCGAGTCTGGATCTGTTGTACACAACTCGCTGAGATCCAAGCATCATGTTGAGATACTTGGAACCTGAAGTGAACATTTCCAAAGATCCGGTTAGGTCTTCTACTTGCCTTTTCAGGACTGAGTTCTCTTCCTTAAGCTTTGCAACTTGAGTTGAGTCTCTATCTTTAATTCGGCAAGTCGAAGTTGTCACGCCCCGAGAGTATGCCGTGCCGAAAATCAAACGGACGACATCTCCCCTATACGTGACAATATTTCGGGTTAATACAAGGCCCGTAGACCACAACAACAACAACAAATATATATATAACCATAATAACACATCAAAACACAGCGGAAACATAATACAACATCACAAACTACACACATGCATATCGGTATGACTAACACCGACTCAAAACACCATAACAAAACCAGAAGAAGAAAGGTACAACTTTTACAACGTCCAATCACTACAAAACATCACATAAACCAAATAATATCAGAACACCAATGAAAACCCAAAAACCCGGACTCTCGGAGTTGAGATGATACGATGCCAGCCAGCGGTGCTCCAAGTCCATCACGAAGTCGGCTACCTATTACCTGGGCGATAGAAAAACTCAGGGTCCATGGTGGTGAGCAAAACTCAGCAGGTAATAAGATAGAACATGTAAATATATGTATCAATATTACATGTCATTCAACAGTTTAATCTACTCGTACAACAGGTATACATCAGCATAACAAGTATACATGCATGTATACACTAAGTAAACTGAACAACAAACGATGCTGACATACCTGACAGTCAGCTACTCTATCCTCATCCAACCTGGGCATATATCCACAATATATACCTATACAGGAAGTCTGCTCTAAACCATATAACGACATAAATACAGGTCAAAGAATACAATAGACAATCCAACAACTATATAGGTATCTTACACGACCGTATAAGCGATGCGGGTAGCATGTATGAAGATGATGTACAAACAAATGCAACAAGCATAGTACATACAAATGCAGCATAACAATAAGCATATATATATAGACTGCATCTATATATGTATACTAATCACAATCATCCATATATATATATATACATGCATATATGTCTATATATGACAATATGCAAAAATATCATAAGTCGGCAATGCAGCATACATGGTCATGTCGGCTCACCCTAAAGCTATCATAACCCAAGTGTGGCCTCGATGGCTCGAGCATGACAACTGTCCCAACTCAACACCAACCACTACTCTCGAGTGGCCGAGTGGGCAGTATGATCGAGTAGCATATAAGCGTGAAGAGCAAGCTACACGATGGGGGTCCCTGCTGTTGGCCACTCCGACAGTCACTACCCATGAGTGGTCGAGTGCCACACACGCAGGACTACGACATGCAAATCCCACTACCACCATCTATAGTGGTAGAGTGCGGCACCACAATGCTCTTCCCTCACACCAGTTACTCCTCCTATGAGTAACCGTGGAGGCAGGATGATTGGTGACCCTCTCAACCACAAGGGAGACCTCGTCGCCAGTATGCATACAAATGACATGAATGTAATGTCTCACATACAAACATCCACCATAGACTCTCTATTCTACAGAGAGTCATACTAATCAAATCAACACACTCTCTATCCTGCAGAGAGTCATACTCAACTGATCATAACACTCTCTATCCTGTAGAGAGTCATACCAATCTAATTGACGCACTCTCTATCCTACAGAGAGTCGTACTCAACTGATGGACACACTCTCTATCCTGTAGAGAGTCGTACTCATCTGATTATAACAAGCTAGGACCACCGGTCCGTAGCGACACACTAAGTACCATTCACCTGACCATTTACACAATACATGGTCGGTGGTAAACATGCAACCTAAGGGTACTAGAATTAACCCTACATTCAATACATTACCTACCTACAGATGACCTCTTTGCCCAATTTACAATCAGGTCGTCATCCGGACTTTACTATTTGCACTTAACTTAAACAAATTCTAAGTTACTTACATCACCTATATATATAACTCCTAATCATGGTAAAATAAACATGATAGCAGCAATGGAGTTAATAGTCAAAGGTAAAGTATCAAGAATAAGATAAATAAGAACAGAGTTAAGGTAACATGATCATATAAGATGATCATGCATCTAAATCTGTATACATTAAACTACCTGACTAGGGTAGGAATTACCCACCTTCTAAGAGGCTCGTAATAAATATCTTCAGGGTCACGGTCCTATCTCGTATCCAGGTCCTACACATATCAAACATTATGATTAAATGCAAGCATACCACGAATGATCAAATCAAATCCTACATCAACTTCGTATCCCGAGCAACTAGATTGATCTTAGTTATCCAATTAACTTAATCCATCCTCCACATTAATCCCTATCAACCATTAGGTCACTTAACAACCTATTATGCATTTATAACCACCCATATCTGAACTTACCAACCTTATCTACACTTGCACATCCGTTTACAGCCGTTCACAGCCCATAGTTACCCCGATTTAGGGTTCTAACCAACCCTAAATGAAACACCCACTCCATTAGTCCTTCCTCACTCACACACAGTCGAGCAAACCCCCTAAACAAAGCAGCTCAACCACATTCGACAACCAAAACACCACAAGCAACGTTGCTGCAGCATACAAAACATCATATAATCATGGTTCGACACAAACCTTATCTCAACCTCGATCCACTCTGCCACCACAACCTCACACAATCACACGGCAGAAATTCCCTGCTCACAACTGCACAGCCGACCAAGAACTCCAATTCACAAACCACAATCTAGCAATTATAGATGAAGAGAAAAGGTAAATCACGCTTACCATCCTGAGCACTCCACCAACAACCAACTCTCCTCCTATCCCCTGTTCCTCGGAGCAATCCACGCGCAAACACTGCTACCCTATCAACAGATCAAGATTAACGAAGGAAAAATCACAGCTTGAACTTAGATTCCATCCAAGGTAAGAAGGAATTGGCTTTTACCTAGTTCTAACGATGATCGGGAAGAATAGCTCCCGATCGAAACGCCGCCGACCCGAACTGCCTGACCCTTGCTCACTCACCACGCCCGCTCGTCCGCGGAGATCGTCGAGGGGTCCGTTCGTTGGTCACTGCTGCTGCCCTTCACCACAAAACCCCCAGTTGTGGCCGAAGCTTCCTGCCACGGTGGCGACGCCACTGACCCGATCGCGCGATGGGATCCCAGGAGAAGGGAGTCAAGCGATACTCCGGCCAGAGCGACCAACCGTGGCGGCGAGGTCGTCGAGCTGCTTGCACGAGGAGGCCGATGGGTTGGGATGAGAGAGATCGGTGGAATCACTCGCGTGCGTGCGGTGAGGAAACGATGAAGTTGCGGAGAGATTGCGGTGAGGAAACGGACGAACGGAAGAAAATTAAAAAGGCTGGCATTAAGAAAAGAAATCGGATAAGGTTTTATGATAACGGGTTGGGTTTACAACCCTATAAGATTAAACCTAGATCCACTAGCATCCATTTAAATTAAGCAAAGGTTAGGTTTAATTAAATCCCTAACCATGCTTTATCTATTTAATTTAATTAATTATTTATCCATTTATTTACGATATTTTATAGAAGTCTTCGAGTTGACTTGCTCCTTAAGTACTTGGACTTTCTTAAGTAGCGAGTCGACCCGATTCTCGGACTTAGCTAATTTCCTACCTAAGCATGCAATAATGTTATATAATTTATCTACTAATGGAGAAGTTACCTCATTTGAACCTTCGGAAACGGATATGGATCCGTGGCTTCTCTCGGACTAGGAATCAGATCGTACTCGGAACTTGACTCGGCTCCGGATCTCGATTCGGCCATAAATGCGACGAAGCTTCTCTTCGTCTCTTCCGTGTCTAACTCCTCCGATGACGACTCATCCCATGTCACCTTAAGCACCTTCTTTTTTTCCTTTTTTGGTTTTTCTTCCTTTTTTAAGTTTGCACACTCCGACTTGTAATGTCCCTTTCCGTTGCATTCGTAGCATGTTACTTCAGATCGGGGTCTCGACTTGTTGTCAACCACCTTTTTTGCATCTTTATTCATAAATCTCTTCCTCCGGTTGAACATCTTCCTGACCATATTTATGATCTCCTCTTCTCTGTTTATCTCCGACTATGACTCATCTTCGGATTCACTCTTCACTTTTCTTTCCTTTTTAGTTGAACCTGCCATCAAAGCTATACCATTCTTGGTTTGACCCGAGTTATCTTGTTCGTGTAGTTCGAGTTCACAAAATAGTTCGTCTAACCTAATTGTTGAGATATCCCTAGATACCTTATAGACATCGACAATCGATGTCCATAAGGCATTTCTCGAGAATGCCTTAATGGTATACCTAATTAAGTCCCTATTCTCTATTTGATGTCCTATTAAATGCAATCCATTTAATATGTCTTTAATTCTAGTATAAAGTTGACTAGCATTTTCATTTTCATTTATTTTATAATTAAATAATTTATTTAATAGTATGTCCCGTTTGGCTATCCTAGTATCATTTGTACCCTCATGCAGTTCAATTAATTTTTTCCATAATTTCTTAGAATTTTCGAATGGTCCTACCCTATTGAGCTCTTATTTTGTAAGTCCGTATTGCAAGGTGTTAAGTGCCTTGTAATCAACTTGAGCTCTCTTCCTAATATCCGAGGTCCATTTCTCCGATTCTAACAACTCACCCGAGTCGTCTACCGGAGCTGTGAACCCTTTTCTAATTGAAAACCAGACCTTTAGGTCGGTCTTCAGGTAATACTTCATTCGTCTTTTCCAATAGGAAAAATCCTCTCCATTGAAGAGAGGAGGGCGAACAGTGTTATATCCCTTTAAGTGTGACATTATTAAGGAAATATACTTTAAATGCAGAAAAATAAATTAAATAACTCAAATGTGCAGAAAATTAAATTAAGTAAATTTAATGTGCAGTAAATTAAATAAAATAAATTTAATGTACAGTAAATTAAATAAAATAAATTTAATGTATAGTAAATTAAATAAAATAAATTTAATGTACAGTAAATGATTTTAAATGTAGAAAATATTTTTTAAGTGTAGAAAATTATTTTAATGAATTTAAATATGAAAAAAATTATTTTAATGAATTTAAATATGCAGAAAATTATTTTAATGAATTTAAATATGTAGAAAATTATTTTAATAAATTTATATATGCAGAAAATTATTTTAATAAATTTAAATATGTAGAAAATTATTTTAATGCAATAAAAATTTATCTACTACAATAAAAAATTATCTAAAGCAATAAAAAATTATCTAAAGCAATAAAAATTATCTAAAGTTCACGATGGTGGTTTCTCCAACTCAGAGCGCCCCTACTTTGATACTAATTGTAGGATCGAGTAAGCCGAGAGAGGGGGGTGAATCTCGGTGTTTAACAATTTTATCTAATGTTTATTATTAATTAGCTAATAACAGTACGCAGCATAAATTAAAAACAATTATAGACACAACAGTTTACTTGGTTCACAACTTTGACTGGGTTGCTACTCCAAGGCTCGTAGCTCTCCCACGAGCTACCTTGATGGGAAATTCACTAAATACTCTCCGACTCGAGAACTCTCGACTACGGAGGGTTTCACTTTTTACAACAAATAGAGATGGATAACAAACTACCCACTCTTGAAGTTAAGTACAATAAGCGAAAGTAAATTAATAAAATACAAGACTTTATACCGACACTTAAATGGATCAAAACGTAGTTGCGGAGTGTCAGAAGATTGCCTTGTTGTGGAAGGAGAATTTTCATGGATGAGCAGAAATTTCAGTAGCACTTCGACGTAGATTGAATTTGATGATTGGATCTGGTCGAGCATAACTTTTATAAACTCTTTCCAGTCGACTGAAATGCCTTCCAGTAGACTCCACATCAGCCCGTCGATATGGAATTCATGGTCTTCCAGTCGACTGAATCCTCTCCAGTCGACTCCACATCACTCGGCTCCGCATTAAAAATTTTCCCTCTTCAGTCGACTCAAGCCCTTTCCATCTGCGTCGCACGATCTCCGATCGATCACCAACTGATCCTGCCCAATAGGAATCCAGTCGACTGGAGTTCAGTCGACGTGAATCCATTCAATCGACTGTTCTCTGCAAAACAGGATTAGTACAAGATATGAAATACGATAGCAGTAATAATACTATTCGATCTCGGCTACTACGTCCCACGCGGACTTTTCGTCAGATCGACGCCTAGCTTTGTCCCCCTAAAGAGGACTCGACCTCACCTCTTCCTTCGAGACTTACCTTCCGGCTACCTGCCGGACTTACTGTTGGGGATTTGACGCCGCTAGAGGGGGGTGAATAGCGTTGAATTCGTACGTCGATGGAATTCGATCGTGATCGTGTCTACAATTTCGTTAGCGCAGCGGAATATAGAAATGAAAGCAATAACGAAATACAACAATCACGAACACAAAAATATAACGTGGTTCAGAACCACACGGTTCCTACTCCACGGATCGAGCTCTAAAGAGCTCTAGTGATGCACACGCAATCACTAATCAATAATAACTCCTTCTCGGAACAATCCGGAGGCGGAGAAACCTCGTACAAGGATTACACTAAGTAATACACAAGATACAAGCAAATACAAGTAAGAAATACAATGCAAGTAAAGGAAAAATAACTTTACAAGAACTTTGGATTGCTTGATCTTTGATTGCCTTGAACTAGCTTTGAAGGACTGGAAAGCACCAACTTCCCCCTTCAATTTCGCCCAAGAAAATAGCTTCAAAAACCCTCCTTCCGAGCTGCCTTTATAACCTGCGTCGGGCTGGATTTCCGCCTATCAGTCGACTGCTATAAGTCACCAGTCAACTGATGCCACTATTGTCGTGAGACAACGGATCGATCCACGCTGGAAAAACTCCAACGGATCTTGGCAATGATCGCCAACATTGGGATCAACTAGCGATGATTGCAGGCCCTTAGCGTCATTGCTTAGACATCGATTCCGATCGCTCCAATGAGCGATCGATCGCTAGAGCGATTCGGCTCTTAAACGGCAGTCGAACTCAAGTCGACTCACGGCAGTCGAACCGGCCATAATGCCAGTCGACTGCCAACCTCAAGGATGAGGTTTTAACCCAAGTATGGTGCCCCCATACTTGCTAGACCATCCTTAGCCTAGACCTAAGCCTTCTAGCCACCTCCATCAGCCTCACGCCTCTCGGATCCCTCCAAGTCATCCATGACTTGTTCATCCATCGCGCTAGCCTCCAGGTGCTTCCCTCGGCTATGTCATGCTAACGGTGTCTACACCGCCAAGGCACATTGGACTTACGCCGCCAAGACTCCGCTTGGACTTTACGCCGCCAACCATTGGACTTATGCTGCCAAGACTCCCGCTTGGACTTTACGCTGCCAATATCAAACCCTTGGACTTCTCAAATGCCAAGACTCAAGCTTGGACTTTCCCTTGCCAACCCATGTTGGACTTTCCATGCCAAGATCATGCTTGGACTTTCCTTGCCAACCCATGTTGGACTTTTCATGCCAAGACCATGCTTGGACTTTCCTTGCCAACCCATGTTGGACTTTACATTGCCAAGACCCATGCTTGGACTTTTACATTGCCAAGACCCATGCTTGGACTTTTCATGTGCCAAGTGTCCCACTTGGACTTTTCATGCCAAGTACTCAAGACTTGGACTTTACCAAATGCCAAGTGTTCCACTTGGACTTTCCCATGACAATTACATTGTCATATGTTTTTGTCGAAACATCAAAACATCACTCGAGTCAAACTCGAGTCCTGGTCAATCGTGACCTGGGCCGATTGCACCAACAATCTCCCCCTTTTTGATGTTTGACAAAAACCAAACAAATCATTTGAGTTAGACCACTAACTCAAATCCCTTACCAATTATCCCAAATTGGTAAACACTCTCCAAATATTCTCCCCCAAACATTCTCCCCCTTTTTGACTAACATCAAAAAGGTTATCTCTCCAAGGAGGTCAATGTCTCATGTCCCAATGAGATCTTACAATCTCCCCCTTTTTGACCTAAAAATATCTAGGATGCCTACCATCGTCCTAGTGATAAGTCTCATATCACTCAAGAGAGGCAATCCTATAATCTCTCCCAATTTCCAAATTGGGTATCAAAAACCCATCAATTTTCCCAATTGATGATACTCTCCCAATAACTTCTCCTCTCCAAGGAGAAAAACACATCCATCATCCCAAGATGGATAACTCCCCCTAAAGGCTTGCTCCCCCTTGACCATTGCACCAACAATGTCCTTGGGAAGCCCCTAAGCCAATAGGAACTCTAAACCATCAAAATTAAGGTTCTAAGTTCAATATAGAACTTTCACTCACCCTAAATTTTATACTTTGACCTAACACATCTCCTAATCCATATCCAATGGATTTTCACCCTTTATAATGCTTTCTAAAGCATATCCTAGGGTTAGGAGTGATTAGGGACCTTTACCATGGCTGAAAATGGGCTAAACAAACATTGTTAATTCGACTGGCAATGACGACAAGAATCACACATCACATCGCCAAACAGAGGCCGATCGATAATCAAAATCTCGATTTTCAGATATCAGAAATGAATTTTGGAAATTTATAAATAATTATACGTAATTTGAAAAATCGTGAAAATTCATACGTATAATACTTATGATACACACAATGGGTGAAAAATATTTGAAAATTATTTTACCCATAAAATAGTGAATTTGATACAAAACTCAAAACCATTGAAATTTTCAATGTTTTGGCCCTATTTTGTATCAACTTCATCAATGGTGATTGCTATCAAAAGATAGACTTCACCAAGGTTTTTCAAAATGATTTTAAAATGTTTTCAAAACCTTATTTTGGATCATATTCCTTGGGCTCTATGTACATGACTTGTACACATGCTTTCCTAATGATCCACTAATAAAATTAGATGAGTTTTGGTTCAACTAGATGCAAAAAACTATACACCTTGAACTCAACTCATATCCTAGCATCTCACATGTATCTAGGGTGTATAAATACACATACATGTCAATTGGATGTGAGATGTGGGTTTTGGTTCATTTAATCTAGGGTTTCATGCATTTTTCTAAGGCAACCCTACTTGATTCCCTTATAAATGGGACTCCAAGTCATGTCATTGTCCTTAAATCAATTTCAATCAAATTATCTTAAATGCATGAGTGATTATGGCATTAGAGATGATATAGATAAACACATGCTCATAATCATGATGTCATGGCATAATATGAAATCTAAAAACACATGACATTTAAAACCTTAATCCTAAACATGAACATGACATATAAAATCATAGAACTAGGCATGATGTCATGACATGGCATATGACAAACAAGGCATGGCATATAAAATATATAGGTATAGTAATACCCAAATTTTAATATTAATTGTCATTTGATATAGTTAGATATATTTTGCCATATTTCTATTTTTCTCCCAAGTGTGCTAAAAACCCAAAATGGCACACTAACCTCTAAACCTAAATTGTGCCAATTTTGATCATTTTATCAAACTTCTCAAGTAATATTGGCACATCCTAAAACTTTTAGGATTATAATTCAACCCTATTTCCAAGGTATCCATAACCTTGAAAATAACCTAAAGTGTCACCTTTGCCATGGTTGAGTTAACTACCCATCCATTTAAGGTTGGCACACCCTAACCCATCTAGCGTGAAACAATCACGCTCTTAGGAACCCAAAACCGATTTGAGCTCCTAGGGTTAATTAGGTATTCCTTAGGGATAACCTCCCTAGATACCTTCCTAATGACCCTCCTAGGCTTGTTAGCCTTAGTCATTTGGGTCTTACCTAGGTTGACTCTAGGGGTAACTCCCCTTGCAACCTTCTTAGTGGCCACCCTAGGTTTCCTAGAAACCCTAGCCACTAGGCATACCCTTTGGTCAACCTTAGGGATGACTTCCCTATTGACCTTGGTCTTCCTAGACCTAGTCAGTGTTCCATAATCTAATGGAACACTATGGTAAGCTACCTTAGGCTTAGGTTTGTGACTAAACCTTGCTTGCCCTTGGTTGACTTTTGACTCTTAGGTCCTTGGTGTTGACTTTGACTTTTGAACCTTTGACTTTGACCATTAGACCCTTTAAATTGATTTTGTATATTCCTAAGGGTCTTTTCTAGTTTTTCAAGCCTTGACCTCAAGACTTGATTTTCAACCTCTAATTGCCCAATTGATTTTTGATTAAGTTTTTGGGCATTACCATTTTCTCTAGGCATATGCCTACCCTTCTTAGGGTTAATGCCTAAGTGGTTTTCTATTTTCCTAATGCTTTCCTTAGGAAGAGTTTTTCTAGGGACATTAGTCCCAAATTTCTCCTTTCTTGAAAAATTTACCCTCTTGGCTCCTAAGCAAAAATATATATCTCTAGCATGCTTTTCATGGTGAATTGCAAGAGAATTAAAATTTCTAGCATGCTTTTGACTTTTAAATTTGGAAGATGCATTATTAAAATATACCTTAGGGTTAGCTATAGAAGCTCCCCCTACTTGTGATGCTCCTCCTTGCCCCTTCTTCTTCCCCCTAGGGCATTGACTCCGATAATGTCCCTTTGAGTTGCACTTGAAGCATATAATATGCTCCTTGCTCTTTTGACTTGAGGGACCGGCATCCTTGGCCTTTGGTGCCGGTTGAGCTTTCCTAACCTTCTTTGGGCACTTGCTCTTATAGTGCCCAAATTCCCTACACTTAAAACACATAATATGATTTTTATTGGAAGATAAAGTGTTTGAGTTACCTAGGGTGGTGGTAGGTGTCGGAGTTGAATTTTGAGCTTCCTCATCTTGATCGGATGTTGAAGGCTCTTCTTGATGCTTCGGTGTTGAGGAAACTCTAATCTCCTCCTCAATCCTAGAAGTGGATGCTTCTTCCACTTCCTCCACCTCTTCCGATCCAGATGTTGATTCTCTATCAACCTCTGAATCCTCAAGCTCTTTGGATGAAAATGTATTTGCTTCTTTTTGAGCTTGAGAGGATGAGCACTCTTCTTCTTCTTCTTCTTCTTGGACCAATGATGAGTTTTCATAGAGCTTTGTCACTTGGCTCCACAACTCCTTAGCGTCCATATAGTCCCCTACCATACACACAATCTCATTAGGGACCAAATCAAGAATAAATTTTACTACCTTCATGTTTTTCTCGAAGTCTTGAAGTTGATCTTCACTCCACTTCTTCTTCTTGAGGAATCCTCCCTTTGGTCCTATTGGATAACTAAAACCCTCCATCAAGATAGACCATTCTTCGAAGTCCTTCATCATTAGGAAGTCTTCAATTCTTGACTTCCATTGCTTAAACCCTTCTTGTCCATAGAAGGAGTAAGGGATTGGTGTGTTAATGTTCCATCCCAATTGTTCTTCCATCTTCACCCTCTAGCTTCTTTGTCCTAGCTCCCGGCGGTTAGTCCGTAGAAGAGCCCCGGGCTCTGATACCACTTGTTGGGGATTTGACGCCGCTAGAGGGGGGGTGAATAGCGTTGAATTCGTACGTCGATGGAATTTGATCGTGATCGTGTCTACAATTTCGTTAGCGCAGTGGAATATAGAAATGAAAGCAATAACGAAATACAACAATCACGAACACAAAGATATAACGTGGTTCGGAACCACACGGTTCCTACTCCACGGATCGAGCTCTAAAGAGCTCTAATGATGCACACGCAATCACTAATCAATAATAACTCCTTCTCAGAACAATCCGGAGGCGGAGAAATCTCGTACAAGGATTACACTAAGTAATACACAAGATACAAGCAAATACAAGTAAGAAATACAATGCAAGTAAAGGAAAAACAACTTTACAAGAACTTTGGATTGCTTGATCTTTGATTGCCTTGAACTAGCTTTGAAGGACTGGAAAGCACCAACTTCCCCCTTCAATTTCGCCCAAGACAATCGCTTCAAAAACCCTCCTTCCGAGCTGCCTTTATAACCTGCGTCGGGTTGGATTTCCGCCTATCAGTCGACTGCCATAAGTCACCAGTCGATTGATGCCACTGTTGTCGTGAGACAACGGATCGATCCACGCTGAAAAAACTCCAACGGATCTCTTGGCGATCATTGCCCAGTAGTCGACCATCGGCCTTGATCGGCTCTGAGCATTCTCAGCGGTGAACTAGCGATCGGCCGACAGCGATCGCCGAGACATCGATTATTTGCTTGAATGAGCGATCGACCGCGAGCGATTCGGCTCTTAAACGGCAGTCGAACTCAAGTCGACTCACGGCAGTCGAATCGGCCATAATGTCAGTCGACTGCCAACCTCAAGGATGAGGTTTTAACCCAAGTATGGTGCCCCCATACTTGCTAGACCACCCTTAGCCTAGACCTAAGCCTTCTAGCCACCTCCATCAGCCTCATGCCTCTCGGATCCCTCCAAGTCATCCATGACTTGTTCATCCATCGCGCTAGCCTCCAGGTGCTTCCCTCGGCTATGTCATGCTAACGGTGTCTACACCACCAAGGCACATTGGACTTACGCCGCCAAGACTCCGCTTGGACTTTACGCCGCCAACCATTGGACTTATGCTGCCAAGACTCCCGCTTGGACTTTACGCTGCCAATATCAAACCCTTGGACTTCTCAAATGCCAAGACTCAAGCTTGGACTTTCCCTTGCCAACCCATGTTGGACTTTCCATGCCAAGATCATGCTTGGACTTTCCTTGCCAACCCATGTTGGACTTTTCATACCAAGACCATGCTTGGACTTTACATTGCCAAGACCCATGCTTGGACTTTTACATTGCCAAGACCCATGCTTGGACTTTTCATGTGCCAAGTGTCCCACTTGGACTTTTCATGCCAAGTACTCAAGACTTGGACTTTACCAAATGTCAAGTGTTCCACTTGGACTTTCCCATGACAATTACATTGTCATATATTTTTGTCGAAACATCAAAACATCACTCGAGTCAAACTCGAGTCCTGGTCAATCGTGACCTGGGCCGATTGCACCAACACTTACCATTCTTGACATCCGATCTGACCCACCAAGGCTTCCACCAGCTGTCCGGTCTGCCTGACCCAACTGAACTTTTTGTCGATTGTCCGGTCTCCTGATCCAATCGGTCTTTATGCCAAATGTTCGGTCCACGTGACCCATCTGGACTTCATGCCTAATGTCCGGTCCTCCTGATCTGTCAAGATACGTGCCTAGTATCCGGTCAACACGATCTATTAAGACTTTCTGTTAAGCCTGCACATTTAACACTTATATTAGATCACAAGTGGATCCTAACTCTTAATTGTGGTTCATACATCAAAATTAAGGAGTGATGCTTACTGCATCAACACATAGGACCAAACTGTCCATTTTCAGGACTTAATCGTATCGAAGATCTGAATATCAAAATTATAAAAAAAAAATACTGACAATTTATTTGCTTAATCTGACTCGATAACATGTAATCTGTATCAAATACATACAAAAAAAACAATGGCACAGCGGGCAACCTTGTGGACAAATTAAGAGAAATCACTATTAACAGTGATAAACGATACTCTAGATAAATAAATGCATAACTCAAAAAGATTATCCGAATAAAAATAAGTTAGAATTCTGGCTACAAGATATGTGAGCAGAACAAAAGTGACAGACGAACCAAAACAGTAGATACATAAATAAACTATCAACAATACTCCCAAATCTAATTTGAAATTTCTCAATAGTAATAGCGTTACACAACAAATGCACCAAAACATAATCTAATTAGAAATAAAAGAACGTAGAACATCAAATGCAGTAGCAAACATCTTCTACGACTAAAGCGAAGGGATTCTAAAGGATGTGTAAAACAACTGAACTTTATTATGCCCTGTTAACTCCATTTTTAAATACAGAAAACTAAATTGTAAATAGAGAAATTTGATATGATATCCAAGCAAAAGATACCTTGCATCATTTGAGGTATTGCAATTCTTAAAACTACTAAAACAATCAACACTTTTACAAAATATATATGAAGTATATTTATATATACTTATATTAAACAATCTTGAAAATTATCAAAATAAATGAGAAAAAAATAAAACTAAAAATAATCATAAACATTTTTTCTTCCAATTAATTTTAACCGGTAACAAAATATATTATTTCCAAAAGAAAAAAAAAATTGCTACTAAATTATTATACTATTGTAGCTTGAGTCCAAAGAGTGCTCCCATGCGCTATGCTCTGGATAGTCGATGAGTTTCGGATTCATACGAGAACCGATGTAATAGAAAGCCCATCGCTCGCTCAACTTGAATGGAATCGGCGCAGGCTGCCCGCTTCAATCCACCATAAAACCCATAGCTCAGGCGCTTTACATCGAACACACTCTTGCCGATCGAAGAAGAAGCGAACAAGGTCCAAGAATTCACGAACGGCAAAAAAGCAAAAGCCACTTGATTAGTTTGATAATTCGAGTCCGTAGAGTGCTCCCATATGCTCTGGAAGGTAGATGAGTTCCGGATTCACTTGAGAAGCGATTTGGTAGAACACTTGCCAAGTTAGCAAACTATCTGAGCCGGATTGATGTCGAGAGCCCACTGCTCGCTCAACTTTGACGGCAGAGGCCGCCCGCTCCAATCCACCGTAAAGCCCACGACAATGCTTGCTCAGGTGCTTCACATCGAACACCTTGTTGCCGAAGAAGAAGCGAACAATCTCCAAGAACTCACGAACTGTTGTCGGTAATTTGCAATCGCGCGTGAGCACCTTTACTAGGAACGCGAAGTCGTAGGCACCTTGGAAGGTAACCCAGGAGACGAGAGAAAAGTGGCCAAAGGAAAGCAAGCCGGAGGTTGCCAAGTGCGCAGCGAATCGGCCAGAGTCGATGCCCCATGCTTGGTTCTTTTGGAAGTCGATGCCATTGGCCTTCAGCAGCTCGACGGAGGAAGGGGCGTAACGGTCGCGGCTGATGTCGAAGTCGCGGAAATTAAATTCCCACACATAACGCACGTAAGTGCCATCGATGCAGAGGGCACATGGGAGGTTGCCGGCGGCGTCAGAGAGGGTGAGGCCAACCTGGACGATGCGGAGGGCGTCGACGTTGGCGCGGATCAAGTCGTAGCGTTGGGGGAGGGTGAGGGTGCAATAGGAACCTTCGGAGGTGACGACGACGCCAGGATACTCGGTGTCCAATGCGACGAAGGGATGGAACGGGACGGCGGAGCGGATAAGGGCGAACTCCTCGTCGAGGTTATGAGCCCAGACGGAGCGAACCTCGACTCTGCTGGCGGCGGAAGAGGAGGAAATTAGCATGTTGTAGTGGACAACTGCAGCAGCCATGAGGTTGATGAAGTTAGAAAATGAAAGGAGAAGAGAGATTGATTTGAAGTTGGAGCGAAAATTGAAAGGAAGGAGGAATTTAAATAGAGCAAGGGATCAAAGAGAGAAATCCGCCAAATAATTAACAGAATTAGTTTAGTTGGTGCTGGCCGAATTAGTAGGGGGTATATATGGAATTAAAGATGATAAACGAACTTAATCAGAACTTAAATCAAGGGTTAATTAACGTCGTTGATTGGGCTGCTAATGCGATTAAAAAGCTCAATGAGTTAAGTCAATTAATATAATTACAACAGATATTTCTGTCTTAAATTTTATGTAACTTAGTCATCAAGTAAAATTTCGAACTAACATAAGAGCATCCATCTTTTTTATAAATTTTGAAAGCAGTTTAATTCTTTTGTGAAAATGGGAGTCGTTCCTCATTAATTTTTTTAAAAAATTAAAATAATTTCAATAAAATAAAATAAAAAAGATAATTGAACAATGATTAGTGAAAAAAATAATTTATTAATTATGATATAATTAATTATTTTATATTATATTTCAAGAATGGTTGGTAAAAAAAATACTAAAATCTATCAAGAAATTATTGAAAGATTTTTTATAGTAAAAAAGGTGACTAAAATTTTTTTATTTATTTTTGATATGGCATTGTAAGATCAAAAAAACTTCTTCGACTATTATACGTCCTATTTATCTAAAATAGAGTCTTAATTGATTGCTCAATAGACTATCCTAACATCCATTGATTTTTTCAAAATCTATTTGACTTATCTTGAAACAAAACCTTTCTATTCACAAGAGAAATGACTCTAGTCGACCACTTGATCACCTAACTTTTCTTTAGAGCAAAATACGATTATGCTGACCCCTAACGCCCCTCACTGTCGATCCCTGGGTGATAGTGAAGGAAATTAAATCACCCATGAGGGCTATGCCCCTTGACCCGTTGGCCAGAATAGTAGAGGATCATTCTGAGCCTAGGGAGGGTTTTAGACCTCCATCGAGTGTCGACCCCTGCCTTCCTTAGAGCATATCCGCAATGCTCTAGCCAATGGGCCATCCTAAGAGGACCACTAACTTTTCATTCATAGACTAAATTTTCATTCAATGGATATAACCCAAAATAGAACTTAATGGTATGTGAATAATAAATCTAGAATCAACTCTAGAGTTGACTCATCAAATCAGTCAACTATTTATAACCCTTAATTGATTCAATCATTGATTGCCACCATAAAACACTTATTTCTATTGGTGCAATCGACCCAGGTCATGATTGACCAGACTCGAATAGGGTTTTGATGTTCGATAATAGTTTGACCACATGACTAGTGGATGATATGAGACATCCAAGGTCACATAAGGGAGACTATTGAAGAAGTCCAAGTTAGTCAAGGTTGACCGGACACTTGGTGTGAAGACGTCCAAGTTTGGTGACTTGGCAAGGAGAAGTACAAGTTTGGATACATGGCAAGGGAAAATCCAAGTCGGTCAAGAGAGACCAGATACTTGGTGTAGGAAAGACCAACGGGGAGTTGGCGAGGGAAGTCTCGGCAGATCTGGGAGACCATTCTTGGCAAATAAAGTCCCATACAAGAAATCTTAGTAGTGAAGTCCCGGAGGCATGACCTCTTGGCAATGAAGTCCCAGATGGAGAATCTTGGCAGTGAAGTCCTGGACAAGGAGTCTTAGCAAGGGAAGACCTGGCTGATCAGGGAGATTGAGCTTGGCAAAGGGGAAGTCCCGGAGGAGAGGTCTCTTGGCAGAGGTAGACCCGAGAGCATGACGATGGCCGATGGAAACACTTGAAGGCTAGCGCAAAAATGAAGAGTCACAGACTCGAGGGATCCGGGAGGCGTGAGACTGATAGAAGTGGGTTGAAGACTTAGGTCTAGGATTAAAGTGAGTATCGAGTATGAGGGGATCATACTTGGGGTGTTAAACCTCATTGTTGAGGTATAACAATGATCGCGAGTTGGATCGATTGGTGGGGCTTCGTTGTAGGCCACCGAAGCAAGGTGACCTTGACGGCGCCTCGGCGAAGGCTAGTCGAGGCGGCGCTTGACCGATCACTGACCGCTCTCGACTAGTCTCAAAGACAGTATGAAGACAACCGATCGAAGCAAGGAAGACTCCGCGCCGACTCTCTCGAGGAAGCTCCTCGACTGGCAAAGCGACCATTGCAAATCGAGAAACTTCGACGGAGCTTTATAAAAGGAGGATTGAGGGCATCTTCGGATAGAGTTCTCTTCGAGGTTTTAGAAGCGATTTGAAGCGAAGTGTTGTTGCATTTCAGAGCCTTCAAAGTCTTCCCAAAACTACCTACAAGCAAACATTCAAAAGCCCTAAATCTATAACGTGTGTTCATTTGCTGTTTTATTTGGTGTATTTGCTTGTTTTTATCTCGTTCTTATTATTGTAAGAGACTTGTACGAGGTTCCTCCACCTCCGGTGTGTCACCGAGAAGGAGAAGTGATATAGTAGTGGTGTGCATCACTAGAGCTTGCTAGGGCTCTCCCGTGGAGTAGGAACTAGGGTTCTGAACTGCGTAAAATCCGTGTGTTGTGTTTGTGCTGTGTTTTTATATTTATATTGTGTTTTGTGCCTGTATTTGTATTCGTATTTCCGCTACGTACTAACAATTATAGACAAGCACGACGAATCCAAGAGACGATCATTCACTATTCATCCCCCCTTCTAGCGACGTCAACGGTCCTACAAGTGGTATTAGAGTGAGGTTGCTCTTCAAGGCTTAACAGCCAAAAGAGCACGCTAGAGGGAAGAAGGAAGATGAAGGAGCCAAATTTTGATTTGGGATGGGACATCAATGTGCCTCCTACATATGAACTCTATGGAGCTAAAGAATTCGTTCAATGGAAGGTAAGGATGGAACATTTTCTAATGTGTGAAATAGAAAATTAGTTTATTTTGATGCAAGGAGTTGAAGTTCCTAAGGACAAGAAGGGTAGAGTACTCAAGAAATAAAAAATGGACAAAGGAGCAACTAGAACAATTCGAAAGAAATGATAATGTAATTCAATTGTTATTAAATTTGTTACCTAATGATTGTGTCTAGATTAGGTGAGTTTAGGGATGCTAAGGAATTATAGAGCAAGATAACCAAGCTTCATGAAGATTCCTCTTCCACCCAAATGGAGGAGCCTCACGAAGAAGAAGTTCATCTTCATCCCAAGCTCATGTAGACTCGAAGGTTGATAGATGTTCAATTTTCGACGAAGAGATGGAAGAAATAGTCGAGGCCTCCACTTCAAGAATTGAGGGGGAGCTTAGATCTTCAACCTTGGAACAAGAACAAGAGGAGGAGCCCTCTACCTCTGAGAGAAATGATAAAAAAAAGTTCAAAATTCTCTAATCATTCAAGAAGGTAATTTAAATGCAATTGTTAAAGATAAAAGACATATAACATGCTTTGAGTGTAGGAAAGTAGGACACTATAAGAGTAAATGCCCAAAAAGAGTCAAGAAGGCTCAACCGACACCAAGAGACAAAGAAAAGTCAAAGGAAGTCGGAGTCTCAATTCACAAGAGCAAGGAGCATATAGTATCCTTCAAGTGCAACAAAAAGAGACACTACCGAAGCCAATGTCCTAGGGGGAGGCACCCTCAGAAGGGAAAAGTAGAGAGTTCAAATGTAGGGGGAGCTAAGGCAAACCCTAAGGTAAATTTAAATAAAGCTCTTCCTTTATCTAATGTTATAAAGCATGATCATAAGTTTAATGCACTTGCTATTTTTCATGAAAAGCATGCTAGAAATAGATTTTATTGCTTAGGTGCTAAGCATGTTAATTTACCTAAGGACAATGCTAGATCAACCTTATCTAAGGGTAGGAAGGTAGAAAATAATAATTTAGGCATCAACTTTAAATGGACTAGACATATGCCTAGGAAGAAGAATGTCTCAAGAGTCAATGAAAAATAAAAAAATTGAGGTATTAGAAAAGGAAAATCAAGCTTTTAGATCAAATCTTGAGAAAATGGAGAAGACCCTAAGGAAGATGGAAAATATGATTTTAGGGTCAAATGGACGAAACTTAAGTATTGGTAGGAAAGATTTAGTTAAGGACAAGCAAGGCTTGGGTCACAAGCCTAGGTCCAAGGTAGCTAAGCCTACTTATCATAATGTTCCATATAATTAAGGAACGAGTTCTAGGTCTAGGAGTGTCAAGGTCACAAGGGAGGTCATTCCTAGAGTTGACCATGATGTGTGTCTAGTGGCTAAGATTTCTATGAAATCTAGGAAAGTCACTGATAAGGTTATAAGGGAAGCAATCCCTAGGGTTAACCTTGACAAGACCAAAATGACCAAGCCTTCCAAACCTAGGAGGGTCATTAGGAAGGTACCAAGGGAAGATATCCCTAGTGAGTACTTAGTTAACCCTAGGAGCTCCAATAGATATTGGGTTCCTAGGAGCGTGATCCCTTCACGCTAGATGGATTAGGTTGTGTCAACTTGGATTAGTGGGGTAGTTAACCTAACCATAGCAAAGTTGACACTTAAGATCATTTTCAAGGTTATGGGTACTTTGGAAATGTGGTTGATCATAATTCTAAAGGATTTTAGGATGTGACAATATATTTTGAGAACTAGGAAAAATTAATCAAATTGGCACAACTTAGGTCTTAGAGTCATGGTGTGCCATTTTTAGTTTTTAGCACACTTAGGAGATAAGTAGTATCATGGCAAAATTGTATTTAATTCTACAAATGATAATTAATACTAAAACTTAGGTATTCTCATACCTTTATATTTTATTTGTCATGATTTGTTTGTCATTTACCATGTCATAATATCATATTTATTTTTAATCATAAATGTCATGATTATGTTTAGGTTTAGTTTAATGTCATGTATGTTTAAATTTCATTTATATGCCATGACATCATGATTATTGGTGCATATTTAATTATGCTATCATTTATGTCATAATTATCATTCATGCATTAATAAAATTGAGTTAAGGACAATGACATGATTTGAAATTCCATTTATAAGAGAATCAAATAGTGTTGCCTAGAAAATGCATGAGACCTTAGTATAGGTATAACAAAAACTCACATCTCATTTCAAATTGACATGTGTGTGTATTGATACACTCTAGACATATGTAAGATGCTAGGAAATGAGTAAAGTTCAAGGTGCATAGATATTGCATCTAGATGAACTCAAACTCATCTTATATTATAGGTATAAATCATGAGTAAAGCTAGTATACAAGTAATATATACTTAGCTCATAGACCATGATTAAAATTAAGGTTTTGAAAATATTTTTTAAATCATTTTGAAAAACCTTGGTGAAGCCTATCTTTTGATAGCAATCATCATTGAGAAGATTGAAACAGAGTTGGTCTAAAACATTGAAAGTTTCAATGCTTTTGAACTTTGTATCATTCTTTGAATTTAAAAGTTATTTTCATAGAAAACTATTTATGAATGTGTGGTTGAAATTTTATGATTTTTTTAATTTTCTAAAATTATTTATGAATTTCTGAAGTTGGTATGAAAATTCGATTTTAGAAATTTCAGAAACCAGTCAAGCCGGCGCCTCGACTGGAACTGCTACCACTCGACTGGAGCTTTCTCAATCGACTGTTAGCATTATTTTTGGCTTACCAATGTTGGTTTAAGCCATCTGACCATAACCCTAGGCTAGATAACTACTCTTACATCTCTAATGTGCTTAGACAAGCATTCAAAGGGTGAGATTTTCATTGGAAATGAATTGGAGTACAAATAAAATTTTAAGGGTTGTGAAAGTTTAAATTTGAACTTTTATCTTAATTTTTATAGTGTTTAAGGTTCCTGTTGGATTAGGAACTCTCCAAGGACATTGTTGGTACAATGGTTTAGGGAGAGTAGGCCTTTAGTGGATATTATCCATCTAGATATGATGGATGAGAATTTATCACAAAGGGGGAAAATGGAAGATTGCTTTTCATTTAGTGATAGGTCACTAAGGAAAATGAAAGCATTCAAGATGATTTTTGACCAAGGGGGAGAAGGAAGAATCTCATTGGAAATGAGGCATGGTAAACCTTGGTGGACTTTTTGATGTGTGTCAAGAAGGGGGAGAAATGGAAGGGGTTAAGTTAGGATCTAAGTCATGGTCATATACACTAAAACCCCAAACCCCAAAAATTTCAAAAATTTGAAATTCTAAATTGGGAACACTTTGTTATGCTCTGGCATAAGAAGAGCCAAGTTGGGTTTATGGAATAACCTAACTTAATGGTATTGTCAAACATCAAAAAGGGAGAGATTGTTGATGCAATCGACCCAGATCATGATTGACCAGACTCGAGTGGGACTCGAGTAGGATTTTGATGTTCGACAATAGTTTGACCACATGACTAGTGGATGATATGGGACATCCAAGGTCATATGAGAGAGACTATTGAAGAAGTCCAACGAGCATAATGCAGCGGTTGATTTAAAATGAAGTTTGAGCATGGTGACTTGGCACTCAGAGAAAGTCCAAGTATGGATTTGGTCAAGATTCAAACAAGAAGTCGAGTCATGCATCATTTCACTTGCGGTCAATGGAAGCGTGGAGTCATGCAAATGGTCCTCCCGCAGGTCTAAGAGATCGTGCTTGGAAAATGAAGTCCCGGACAAAGAGTCTTGGCAGTGAAGTCCCGGAGGCATGGCCTCTTGACAATGAAGTCCCAGACAGGGAGGCAGTGAAGTCCCAGACAATGAGTCTTAGCAAGGGAAGACCCGACTGATCAGGGAGATCGAGCTTGGAAAAGGGGAAGTCTCGGAGGAAAGCCCTCTTGGAAGAGGTAGACTCGAGAGGCGTGAGACCGATAGTAGTGGGTTGAAAGCTTAGGTCTAGGCTTAGGGTGAGTATCAAGTATGAGGGGATCATACTTTTGGTGTTAAACCTCATTGTTGAGGTATAACAGTCGACTGCCAGGTTAGATCAGTTGACTGGGCTTCGTTTGTAGGCAAACAGAAGCAAGGTGACCTTGACCAGTGCCTCAACTAGAGGCTAGTCGAGGCAGTGCCTCGACTGGATCACTCGACTGGTGCCACGACTAGTCTCAGCACAGGAATGAAGACAACTGCTTAAGACCATGAAAGACTCGACTGGCGCCTCGATTGGGGTCAGCCCAAAAACAAAACCATGTGGGCTTAGGCCCAAAGTGGACAATATCTTGCCATTGTGGAGATATGTGAATCTTATAGGCACTAACAATTGGTATCAGAGCCATGGTCCATGTCAAGCCATAAACCTTGAACGAAAGAAGTTGAGCTCCCATGTTTGGATCAAGAGAACCAGACACCAGGCAGGAAGTCCAGTTGGGTCGGGAGGACCAGACAACTGACATAAAGTCCAGCTGGGTCAGGAGGACCAGACAGTTGGCAGGAAATCCTGGTGGGTTGAGATCGGACATCAAGTAGAGGATGTCCTTCGAGGATGGATAGGCTTGAGGGAGGGTCAATGTGGTCCTTCATTTGGGGGGGGGAGGTTATTGGAGTATTGGGAATACAATCAAATTCCCACATTGGTAATGTTGGTGCAATCAACCCAGGTCACGATTGACCGAACTTGAGTTTGACTCGAGCGATGTTTTGACATTCGACAAAAACATATGGCAATGTGATTGTCATGGTAAAGTCCAAGTCTTGAGTACTTGGCATGTAAAGTCCAAGCATGGGTCTTGGCAAGGGAAAGTCCAACATGAGTTGGCAAGGAAAAGTCCAAGTCTTGTGTACTTGGCATGGAAAGTCCAACATGGGTTGACTACATAAGTCCAAGGGTGTAGTCTTGGCGGTGAAAGTCCAAGTCATAGATACTTGGCATTTAGAAAGTCCAAGGGGAATATTGGCGGTGTAAAGTCCAAGCGGGAGTCTTAGCAGAATAAGTCCAATGGTTGACGGCGTAAAGTCCAAGCGTGGTATTGCCAGTGTAAGCCCAATGTGCCTTGGCGGTGTAGACACCGCTAGCATGATAATAGCCGATGGAAGCACCTAAAGACTGATGTATGGATGAATAAATCATGGATGACTTGGAGGGATCCGATAGGCGCGAGGCTGACGAAGGTGGCTAGAAGGCTTAGGTCTAAGCTACGGGTGGTCTAGCAAGTATGGGGCACCACACTTGGCTTAAAACCTCATGTTTGAGGTATATCAGTCGACTGTGACCATGGGGCAGTCGAATGGTGGGAGTCAACTAGGGTTTGACTATGAGAAGTGCCCTGGTAGTCGAATGCCAGAGCTTGGTAGTCGACTGCTGGCCTGAGCAGTCGACTGATATGGTGATTAGTCGACTGATGGCCAGGATCTCGGGCATAGAAGGCTCTCCAGTCGAGTGATTGGCCCGAACACTCAACTGATGGGTATGATCAGTCGACTAATGGTGTATCTGTTGGACTTATCCGATGTGTTTCATGCCATTGTGAGACAATGACTACAGGGACAGTCGACTGATGGTCCCGATCAGTCGACTGACATGCAAAAATTAGCCCAAGTTGCAGGTTTAAAAGTAGCACGAAGGGAGGATTTTTGGCAATGGTTCTTGAGCTTTTTTTGGGTGATTTGTTGTTGCAATTCGGGGTCTCCAAGGCTATTCTTCAAGCAATCAAAAGCTCTTGTAAAGTTATTTTCTTTACTTGTATTGCAATTCATTATTGTATTTGCTTGTATTCTTATTGTATTACTTTTATAATCACTTGTACGAGGTTTCTCCACCTCCGGATTGTTCCGAGAAGGAGTTTATTTGATTAGTGGTGTTGTATGCATCGTTAGAGCTCGTTTGAGCTCGATCCATGGAGTAGGAAGCATTTGATTCCGAACCATGTTACATCTTGTGTTATGATTCTACTTGTATTTATTTTCATTGTATATTTTGTATTTCCACTGTGCTAACACGATTTGTAGAAACAAACGATCAAATTCCATCATACGTCAAACACACTATTCACCCCCCCCCTCTAGTGGTCACGAGATCCTCTACAATTGGTATTACAGCTTGGAGCTCTTCTACGTACTAACACCCGGGAGCAAAAATGCTAGAGGGAACAAGATGGAATTTGAAGGTAAATTAGGATGGGACATCAACACACTGCCACTATACGATCAAGAGGAGTTTCCGACATGGAGGACAAAAATGGAGACATTCTTGATGATGGACATAGAAAATTGGTTCATCATCATGGAAGGCTTTGAACCTCCAAGGGATAAGAAGGGAGAGGTCCTAAAATTGAAAAAGTGGATACAAGAGCAACGTCTCAAGTTCAAGACTGAAGTCAAGGTAACAAAGCTTTTAGAAGATTTGATACCTAATGATATTTTGTCTAGGCTAGGTGAATATCAAGATACCAAGGAACTTTGGAGAAAATTGGCAAAGCTTCATGAAGGATCATCACCGGCTTCAAGCGAAGAACAATCACAAGAAGCCGAAGAATGTTCATCAGCTCAAGAAGAGGAAGAGGCCGATGAAGCGAGTTCATCTTCCTCACAAGAAAATTAGGATTTGGAGATTGAGAGGGAGTCAACATCCGAGGAGGAAGAAGAAGCACAAGAAGCCTCCACCTCTAGGATTGAGGGGGAGGAGAGAATTTCCACACCGGAGCATGATCAAGAGGAAGCATCCACCTCCGATCGAGGAGATAAAGAAGCCCAACCCACCACCATTAACATAGGTAACTCAAGCACATCAATTCAAAGTAAAAATCATATTATGTGTTTTGAGTGTAGGGAATATGGGCACTATAAGAGCAAGTGCCCTAAGAAAGTCAAGAAAAGTCAACCGACACCGAAATCTCAAGAAAAGACCAAGGATGCCGGAGTCGCCATCACAAAGAACAAGAAGCATGTGGTATGCTTCAAGTGTCACCAAAGAGGGCATTACCGAAGTCAATGCCCTAAGAGGAAGAAGAGAGGTCAAGAAGGAGCATCAAATAGGGGGAGCCTTTAAGACAAACCCTAAGGTACATTTAAACAATGTTCATTCTTTAAGTAATAAGAACAAGCACGCTAGAAGTAATTTTTCTATGTTTTATAAGGAGCATGCTAAGAATAATAAATTTTATTGCTTAGGGGCTAAGAGCTACAAGGTTAAAAATAAGGAGAAATTTGGGACTAATGTCCCTAGAAAAACATTACCTAGGGAATTTATTAGGAAAATAGAAAATCACCTAGGCATCAATCCTAAATGGACTAGACACATGCCTAGAAATAAGAATATCTCAAGAGATAATGAAAAATCAAAAATTGAGATATTAGAAAAGGAAAATCAAGTTTTGAGGTCAAAACTTGAGAAAATGGAGAAGACTCTTAGAGAGATGCAAAATCAAATTAAAGAGTCAAATTGTCAAAATCTAGGGTCTAGGAAGCTAGGTCCACCTAAGGGCAAGAAAGGTTTGTGTCACAAACCTAAGCCTAAGGAGACCTACCATAGTGTTCCATTCGATTATGGAACAAAACCTAGGTCTAGGAAAGCCATCGTTACTAGGGAAGTTATCCCTAAGGTTAACCAAAGCAAGTGTCTAGTGGCCAAGGTTTCTATAAAACCTAGGAAGATCACTAAGAAGGTTACTAGGGAGGCTATCCCTAAGGTTAACCATGATAAGACCCAAATGACCAAGGCTCCTAAGTCTAGGAGGGTCATTAGAAAGGTATCTAGGGAAGTTATCCCTAAGGAATATCTAGTTAACTCAAGGAGCTCAAACAAGTATTGTGTTCCTAAGAGTGTGATTCCATCATTCTAAGTGAGTTGAGGGTGTTAACTTGAATTGGTGGGTAGTTAGCCTAACCATGGTAAAGTTAACATTTTATAGCATTTTCAAGGTTATGTGATACCTTGGAAATAAGCTTGAATTTTAATCCTAAAAGATTTTAGGATGTGCCAATAAGTTTTGAGAATTGTGAAAAATTGATTAAACTTGGCACATTTAGACTTAGAGGTATTGGTGTGCAATTTGGGGTTTTGACACACTTTGGGAATTAGTGTATCAAGAAAAATGGCTTAAGGCTTAGAAATTACATTTAAGATTAATACTCAAGTACTATACATCTTGATATCACATACTTACCATGCTTCATGTGTTTTACCATATATTTATATGGAAGGAATGTTTATGGTGTCTTGCATCTCACAAAATATATCATTCACCTTGAGTGTGTATTTCAACACTTAGAAAGGGTGAGATGCTAGGATTTGAAACTATTGGATGTTAATACTTGTGAAAATGAAATCAAATACCAAAATACATTAACAAATACATAAACACAGGCATAACACTAATATACTCGATATACATGCATAAACATGTTAAAATGAAACAAATTAAGTGAAGAAATCGAAATTCACTTAATTTCAGAACTGGAAATCAGATATCAGTCGATTGATAACACTGTAGCCGATACCACGAGCCCAACAGTCGAGTGTTGCTTTCAGGACTCGACTGATTGTCCATCACCGATCAGATATCAATATCGCTTGATCACATCGCTCATCGGGGCGTAAGAGCCAAGCCTAGTGGCTCATCCAAAGTAGCCAGGCCGCTACATCACGATCGATGAGATCGTAGCTAAGCATGTAATGTTCGATACCGAGTGCCGATCCGGAGCAGTCGACTACCGATTCTGTGGACCATCCACTGAACCGCTAGCAGTCGACTGATGTGTCACATCAGTCGAATGGATTTGCGATTTTATAATGTCAAACCGCTAGGGTTCGACATCTTCACGCTCTCCTCTTACGCGATTTCTTCTCCGATCGTTCCAAAAACCTCCGACCAACCTCCTCGTGCCCACGCCGACGACTCACAACCCTTAGGTTTGGAACCTAACACTATCCTTCATGTTTTTGGTCCTTCTATCATGATAATGGCGTCTCACAGATTTCATCCTCCTCCGGGGTTAGGGTTCCGGCGAGACTTTCTTTTCCGCGTTCCTCCGACATCCTCTCCAGCAAGTAGACTGCTCAGTTGTCCCTCACAACCCTCAACTCAACAATGGCACCAAAGTATACCTGTAAACCCTAAAATTCATCCTTTTACATATACCACATTCTGATCTAATCGTGTTATTTGTGTCATCATATTGCATTGCATTACATTCCTCATAATCATGTAGAAGACAATGTAGGAATGAGCCAAATGAGGGTATATCGCGTTCGTACCAACCGATGCCGGTTAGGTACATAGATGAGTGGTTTTTTAGATTCTACTGTGGAGACGTCATACAAATCTTATTGCATTACCAGTTAATGAAGATCGCTCTTTACAACCATGCCATTAACGATGACCTACTCAAAGAATTTTACCAAAATTTGAGGAAAGTCAACGATAGCCCTACCTACACCACTCGCGTTGCAAAACGCGACCTGGAGTTCACTCCTGCGATCTTGCAGGAGTTCCTGGAGTGTAGTGCATCGGATGACATTTTCATCTTTTATCCTACTCTTGATGTACCTTTTCCGGCTCCATTTGACCATATCTCATTAAACTCCATGCATGAGCATTTCTTCCGTCATCCTCGTCCACCAGCTCAAAACTTATTTCCTATCAATGAATTATTTGCACCTGACAATGTTCTTTACAAAGTCATTGTTGGGTGCTTCCTTCCGATCGTGACTCGGGGTCAGGCCAAGATCTCTTTTTTATGTATGTCATGCGTCATCGGTTGAACGTGAACATTGCTTTGAACATTTTTCATTGCATTGTCCATTTCATATCCCCTGTACAAGGGAAAGTTCATATGCTCTTTGGACACATTATCATTGCATGGTTAGAGTCCATTGACATTAACATATCCAGGGGATCATTGAGGGCGCTATCAGAAGTATATGACTGCATCACATTGCGCAACTTCACACTGGCTGGGATGTGGACTGGCACTGGACAGATGGAGTTGGTGCCTCAGCGTCAGCCCGTGGAGCAAGAGGAGCCGACCATAGAGCTCGAGAGAGCTCGCGCACAAAGATGAGGGGCTCACGAGGAGGATGACTCGTGATGCAGATGCACCAGAAGCAGTCTCTCGAGCGTGTACATCCGGAGGTCAGATTCGAGGACTACCGAGACTCGCTGACTCACGACCGTGGAGATCGATCGAGGCCCTCCATGGGTCGCGGCCACACCGGATGGAGCAGCGCCAGATTGACATATATGAGATGATGCAAACCTGGACGTTGAGTCAGCAGCCTCCACCACCTCCACCATCTGCGGGAGATGATAGCTAGGCAATGATTAGGGATCTTGTTTTTATTTTCGTAGTGAGGTTGAGAGTTTTTGTTTGGATATCTATTTTGCTTATAAAAACTAAATTTATATTTGAATGAAATATTTTGTTTATAAAAAATCATGTGTCTTTGTCTGATTGTAGTGGGTGTTAATGTGTTTATATATTCAAATTTGTCATGTCATGACATCACATTTTATTTTATCATATGACATGTCATGATATTGTTTAGGATTATTTTCTATGTCATATTCATTTTCAGAGCCTATTCATATGTCATGACATCATAATCATTGGTCATGCTTATTTATTATTAACATTTATGCCATGATCATTCATGCATTAATTAAAATTGAGTTAAGGACTATGACATGATTTGAAGTCTCATCTATAAGGGAGTCAAATAGAGTTGCCTAGAAAATGCATGATGTCATAATAACCCTAATCCCACATCTCACAATTACATTGACTTGTGTGTGCTTAATACATCTTAGATACATGTGAGTGAAGGTCGAAGCTTCGCTTGCCTCTTCAACTTGGTCGCTTGTGCATGGCGATCCCATCTACGTCCCTGGATTAAAAAAAAATAATCCAAGACGATGACAGATTACCCAAGCAACCGATCCATCATCGTGCTATTCGATTAGAGTGGTCTCTTGAACAAACTAGTTGTTCAAGCAACTTAACTCTTTTCCTCGACTAGCCGCAGAATAGATGATGTACGGATCGCCGATTTTTGTGTTTATCTTCAGGGTCCAAGTAAATTAGCCACATACAATTACATACATCATACAAAGAAACAAAAGGAAATCAAAACAAGAATTATACCTCTTGTTTACCTCTTGGTCTTCAATCGTATGTCCTATCCTCCTCTTGGACGTTGTGTGGGCAACGATCCTCTAAGAGTTGAAACCTTCTAGATCTCGTATCTTCCTTTCCTTGTTCACTCCGAACAAAGGAAGATAGTAAGCTCCCTTATTCTCCTATCTAGTTCTGGACACAATCCCTTTGGAGAAAGATCAAACCTCCTTCTCCTCTTTGTTGTTGCCATCGACCACCAAGGAGAGGGAGATGGAATATGAATGCCGACCAAGAGTTGAGCTCCAAAGATTAAAGATGAAGAACTGCCGGCCAAGCTTCAAGGAAGGAACGCCGACCCTTAGGGAAGGAGAAGAGATGCCAGCTCAACCTTAGGATGAGAGGAAAGAAAACCCTAAACCTCTCCTCCACTTCTTGCCGCTGACCGAGCTAACTCCAAACCCTAAACCTCTTCTAATCTTGCCTCCCAAAAATTAGGAAGCAAACCCTAGAATCCTTGATTCATTGTTGCCACCCAAGCCCTAGCCCTCCTTTTATAGAGTTAGGCTTAAGCCTCCTTTCAATCTCCACCGTCGGATCTAGAGATTCAATTTGCACTTTGCCAAGATACCGCATCTTTATCTTGGATTGCCTCGTTATATGTCCAGGGATCAGGTTCATGTTCGCCAGGAACCAAATCAGAAGATTCTTCCAAGAACATAAATCTATCAGGTTGTCTAACAACCCTCCCACTATGATGAGGTATCACCTGTGTATCCTCTGTGACACGCGGTGGAGTCACTTGTGGTATATCCTCTTGTACCGGTGGTACTGAAGTAGTGACTTCCCCTCTTAATTCCTCCAGAACAATCTTACTCATGGGCTTGTGGTTCATCACATAGTCTTCCTCTAAAAATCTAGCGTTTGTGCTAACGATCACCCTATGATCTCTAGGACTATAGAACAAACCACCTTTTGTTCCTCTAGGATAGCCTACGAACATGCGCACTTTTGTACGAGGTTCCAACTTACCAGCATCTGCCTTTAGCACATGTGCTGGACTCCCCCAAATCCGAATATGTCTCAGACTAAGCTTTCGCCCAGTCTACAATTCTGTGGGAGTAGAAAGTACTGATTTATATGGTACCAAGTTCAGAATATACACTGTCGTATCCAGAGCATACCCTCAGAACGAATCTGACAACTCAGAATAACTCATCATCGATCTAACCATTTCCATAAGAGTCCTATTCCTTCGCTCCGCTACACCATTCTGCTGGGGTGTGCCAAGTGCAGACAATTGGGATTGAATCCCAGTCTCTGATAAGTAATTCCTAAACTCTCCCAAGAGGTACTCACCACAACGATTAGATCATAGTGTCTTGATACTTTTACCTTGACGTTTCTCCACATTAGCCTTGAATTCTTTAAACCTGTCAAAGCATTCAAACTTGCGGCGCATCAAGTAAATGTATCCATATCTTGAATAATCGTCTATAAAAGAGATGAAATATTTAAAACCACCTCTAGCATGGATAGACATAGGATCACACAAATCAGAATGAACCAATTCTAACACATCTTTGGCTCTATACCCCTTGGACTTAAAAGGTCTCTTGGTCATTTTACCTTCCAAGCAAGATTCGCAGGTTGGGAAATCATCCACCACTAATGAACCCAGAGGTCCATCAGCTATCAACCTTTGAATTCTACTTAGGTTAATATGACCTAACCTTAGATGCCAAAGATATGTTTGGTTCATTTTCGAAGGTTCTTTTCTCTTATTAGATTTTGAAGATGAGTTATTTACTTCTATTTGCATCGTGGGAGCTTTTGGTTCAAGGGTATATAAATTTCCTATCAATGCACCAGAACAGATAATCTCCCTATTCCTTTTTATAACAACTCTGTCATTAAAAGAAATAGAATATCCATTAAAAAATAATTTAGAAACTGAAATCAAATTCTTTCTAAATAAAGGTACATAAAGGCAATTTTTCAGAACCAAAGTTTTATTCCTATCAAAAGATAAATAAATATCTCCCACTGCAACAGCTGCCACCTTCGTGACATCGCCCAAGTAAACAGTAATCTCCCCCTCAACTAGTCGTCTGGTTTCCTGGAACCCCTGCAAAGTATTGCAGACATGATCAGTGGCTCTTGTATCTACACACCAGGTGCCGGTAGATAACACTGCTAAATATGTTTCAATGACTAGACTAAAAGATATACCTTTGTTCTACTTCCGATTGGGGTAGTCCTTCTTCCAATGTCCAGTCTGCTTGCAAGTGAAGCACTTGCCTTTAGATTTCTTCACTCCTCCCTGAGATCCTCCCACTACCTTTGCTCCACCTTGTTTCTTCTTCTTCTTGCCTTAGAAGTCGAAACCTTCTGGGCAACCATGGCCTGAGCCTGAGCACTCTGACGAAAAAGTCCCTTTGTCTCCTGGAGTTCTGTTAGAAGCTCCGCCAACGAATACAACCTCTTATTCATGTTGTAGTTCAGGCGAAACTGCTCAAAACTCTTAGGTAGAGACTGGAGAATGATATCAACCTGGGTTTCCCCATCGACCTTAGCTCCAAGGACTTCTAGCTCATTCAAATGAGCCATCATCTTGAGAACATGATCCCTCATGGGTGTTCCCTCGATCATGGTGGTTGTCATCAAGTTCCTCATGGCTTCTTGCCTAGCATCCCGATTCTGGTGTCCGAAAAGCTCCTTGAGATTGAACATCATGTCATAAGCAGTGGGCATGGCTTGATGTTGATGTTGCAATACATTTGACATAGAAGCTAAAATTTAACACCGCGTCATCTCATCAGCCTTAATCCACTTTTATAACTCTCTTTATCCTTTTCCCCAGAATCATCCGCAGGCTTAGGAGGACACTCTTCGAAGAGTACATACTTATACTACTCAACAGTCAAGACAATATCAAGATTCCTTTTCCAATCAACATAATTGGGTCCAGTAAGTTTATTCTCTTTTAGTTTCACAGCAAGCGGGTTGAAAGTCATTTTTGAAAAACTTAAGAATCACATAGATCAAAACATTAGATTTCAAAATATTATTGATTTCTCAAACAATAAAATTTTAAAATCAACTAACACCTCAAAACACCGAGAATATTGTATGCCACGATAGTGTGGACGTAACGAATTCTACATTTGTAAGAGGAGGTTTTACTCATTAATTTTATTATCCTGTCAACCTAACTTTTTGATAAATAAAATTAATAGTTGGTTTCTTTTCGGCCCTACAAATAAAAGTAGTGAATCCGATGGGGAGGATACTTCTATTTGCATCTAAGTGTTCACCATTACTCGATACCAAGGCAATTATCTCGGATTATGTGCCTTCCGATGGGGAAGTATATACGCTCTTAAATAATTTTCTATAACCATATTTGAACCTGTGATCCGCAAAACAAACTCATCCGATGGGGAGGAAGGCACTCAGAGCCGACGTGCAAGTTTGTTTGCATCACATGTCAAATCGTAATGGAGGCCGTGGGAATTTATAAAAAATATCCCTCTCCCACTTAGTAATTTAAAATTGAGGAATTTTCCTAGCACACGACATGCATATCAAACAAGAAGCAATAAATATGAAAAAAAATATTTTCCAACTATTATGGCTTTTGTTCTCCAATATACCTCCCGTCGTATCGCCATCTCGTTCGCTCCTCCCTACGCCATGTACACGCCATTCGGAGATCCGAACCGAGAATTATTATTTTAATTTACATCCATCGATCCTATATTCCACGAAGGAGTGTACATGAAATCTAGATCGAAAGTAAACTATAATAAAAGAGTGGCTAAACAATGCCGTACTTAATTATAAAAAATTAAATACTAGCCTCGTCAACCCTGAGGATTCAAATAATATTACAATTACACACATCCAATCACATACACACACATATGTCCATAATAGTTGGATCTTATGCCTGCAACCAAAAAGTTAGCCTACGCACATCCTACTATCATCCGACACATACAATATATGATAAGTGTATAAAAGTAACCGAATCCTAAACACACAAAACCGAAAACTGTGACTCTGATACCACTTGAAGGTCGAAGCTTCGCTTCCCTCTTCAACTTGGTCGCTTGTGCATGGCGATCCCATCTACGTCCCCGGATTAAAAAAAATTAATCCAAGACGATGACGGATTACCCAAGCAACCGATCCATCATCGTGCCATTCGATTAGAGTGGTCTCTTGAACAAACTAGCTGTTCAAGCAACCTAACTCTTTTCCTCGACTAGCCGCGGAATAGATGATGTACGGATCGTCGGTTTTTGTGTTTATATTTGGGGTCCAAGTAAATTAGCCACATGCAATTACATACATCATACAAAGAAACAAAAGGCAACCAAAACAAGAATTATACCTCTTGTTTACCACTTGGTCTTCTATCGTATGTCCTATCCTCCTTTTGGACGTTATGTGGGCAACGATCCTCCAAGAGTTGAAACCTTCTAGATCTCGTATCTTCCTTTCCTTGTTCACTCCGAACAAAGGAAGATAGTAAGCTCCCTTCTTCTCCTATCTAGTTCTGGACACAATCCCTTTAGAGAAAGATCAAACCTCCTTCTCCTCTTTGTTGTTGCCGCCGGCCACCAAGGAGAGGGAGACGGAATATGAATGCCGACCAAGAGTTGAGCTCCAAAGATTAAAGATGAAGAACCGCCGGCCAAGCTTCAAGGAAGGAACGCCGACCCTTAGGGAAGGAGAAGAGATGTCGGCTCAACCTTAGGATGAGAGGAAAGAAAACCCTAAACCTCTCCTCCACTTCTTGCCGCCGACCAAGCTAACTCCAAACCCTAAACCTCTTCTAATCTTGCCGCCCAACATTTAGGAAGAAAACCCTAGAATTTGTTCCCGCCCAAGCCCGAGCCCTCCTTTTATAGAGTTAGGCTTAAGCCTCCTTTCAATCTCCACCATCGGATTTAGAGATTCAATCTCCACCGTCGGATATAGGGTTTCATTTTCCACCGCGGATCTAGGCTTCATGAGGGTTTTAATAGGCTACAATAGGGACCATGAGGAGGAGTTGGATCTTGGCCACCCAATGGATCTGGCCCACATAAAATCCGATCCATTAATGATAATTCATTCCACTAGAGGATTATCATTAATTTACCTCACCAACCCCCATAAATAAATATGGGCTCCATATATTAATTGTACAAATATCTCCCTATGTTTAAGATCTCGAATATCCGTCAATTAATTAATTTACTAACAATTAATTAATCAACATCTAACTCCATGAGTAGTACCACTCAACCTTATCATCATGCCGGACCAAGTCCACCTACAGGGTTTACATGATGATCCTTATGAGCTCCTCAAGGGGACATCATCATCCTAATATATAGGACACGGTTTCCTTCTATAATCAACATCACACTATATAAATAATATCATTTCCCAACTTACCGAGCCTATCGATTTAATCTATAAATCTTGCCCATTAGTAAATCAAAGAAATAAATGCTAAGTACATGTGCCCGTTATTATATCGGGATTAAGAGCATGTACACTATAATATCCGGGGTCCGATTCAATTATGTAGTCAGCAATAAATCGAATCACCTCTAAGTCAGTCATACTCAATACACACAAAGTGTACTAGTGTAATTCTATGGTCAAGACAAACCAATACCAAATCACACTACAACCATACCAATGGTTTGTCCAAAACCATCTCGGTTGTGAGCCTCTACTTATACTCTACAAGGAACTGATAACATAATCTCCCGTGTGACAATATACACCATGTTATCTACAATGTAATGTATCAGACAATATGCATAATCATAAATATGCAAACAACTGATTCTTATTTCAAAAATAAAGATGTTCATACAAAAGATAGACTTTTCAGTATACATCCCAACAGTGAGATGTTAGGAAAATAAGTTAAGTTCAAGGTGCATAGATAGTGCATCTAGATGAACTTAAACTTATCTCAATCATCAATATGAATCATGAGGAAAGCTAATGTATAAGTCATATACATCTAGCCAATAGTCCATGGTTTAAAATAGGTTTTCAAAAACATTTTAAAATCATTTTAGAAAACCTTGGTGAAGTCTATATTTTGATAGCAATCACCATTGAAGAAGTGGATACAAAGTAGATCAAAAATATTAAAGTTTTAATAGTTTTTGAACTTTGTATCAATCTCCTATTTTAATGGGTATTTTATTTTCAAACTATTTTTCACCCATTATATTCCATGTAAGTAATGTGCGTATGAAATTTCAAAATTTTTTGAAATACGTATATTTACTTACGCATTTTCAAACTTCATTTTTGAAAACTTGATTTCTGAAAATCAGGGATCAGTCAACTATTACAGTTTATCAGTCGACTGATGATGATTTCAGTCGACTGTTCTATGGAAGAGTCAACTGATAGACTGATTTCGAGTAAACAAGGATGTTTAGCCCATGTTTCAGCTATGTTAGGGTTCCCTAACCACTCCTAACCCTAGGATATGCTTTGGGAAGCATTAAAAATGATGAAATTCCATTGGATATGGACTAGAAGAGTTTTTAGGGTGTGTATCAATTTTAAGGTGTTGGGAAAGTTCAATGTTGAACTTTTAACCTTAATTTTGATGGTTTAGAGTTTCTATAGGCTTAGGGACTTCCCAAGGACATTGTTGGTGCAATGGTCAAGGGGGAGCAAGCCTTTAGGGGGAGTCATCCATCATGGAATGATGGATGTGTTCTTCCTCATGAGGGGAAGAAATGGGAATGTGAGATACCCAATTTGGAAATTGGGAGAGTTCATAGGATTGCCTCTCTTGAGTGATATGGACTTATCACTAGGAAGATTGAGGGCATCCTAGGTGTTTTTGGACCAAGGGAGAGATTGTAAGATCTCATTAGATATGAGACATTGTCCTCCTTGGGGAGAAACTTTTTGATGTTAGTCAAAAAGGGAGAGAAAGTAAAATTACCAATTTTGGAAAATTGGTAAGGGAATTTGAGTTAGGGGCCTAACTCAAGGGTGTTTTTGTCAAACATCAAAAAGGGGGAGATTGTTGGTGCAATCGACCCAGGTCACGATTGACCGGACTCGAGTTTGACTCAAGCGATGTTTTGATGTTCGACAAAAACATATGACAATGTGATTGTTATGGTAAATTCCAAGTCTTGAGTATTTGGCATGTAAAGTCCAAGCATGGGTCTTAGCAAGGGAAAGTTCAACATGGATCCAAGTCTTGTGTACTTGGCATGGAAAGTCCAACATGGGTTGGCCACCTAAGTCCAAGGGTGTAGTCTTGACGGTGAAAGTCCAAGTCATGGGTGCTTAGAATTTGGAAAGTCCAAGGGGAATATTGGTGGCGTAAAGTCCAAGCGGGAGTCTTGGCAGCATAAGTCCAATGGTTGGCAGCGTAAAGTCCAAGCGTGATCTTGGCAGTGTAAGCCCAATGTGTCTTGGCGGTGTAGACACCGTTAGCATGACAATAGCTGATGGAAGCACACGAAGGCTAGTGTATGGATGAACAAGTCATGGATGACTTGGAGGGATCCGATAGGCACGAGGCTGACGGAGGTGGCTAGAAGGCTTAGGTCTAGGCTATGGGTGGTCTAGCAAGCATGGGGGCACCATACTTGGGTCAAACCCTCATGTTTGAGGTATATCAGTCGACTGGGACCATGGGTCAGTCGATTGGTGGGAGTCAACTAGGATTTGACTGCGGGAAGTGCCCTAACAGTCGACTGCCAGAGCTTAGCAGTCGACGCTGGCTTGAGCATTCGACTAATCTGGGGATCAGTCGACTGATGGCCGAGATCTCGGGCACAGAAGGCTCTCCAGTTGAGTGATCGGCCTAAACACTCAACTGATTGAGCCATCAATCGACTGATGGATATGATCAGTCGATTGATGGTGTATCTGTTGGACTTATCCGATGTGTTTCATGCCGTTGTGAGACAATGGCTGCAGGGGCAGTCGACTGATGGTCCCGATCAATCGACTGCCAGAAAAAAATCAGCCCAAGTTGCAAGTTTAAAAGGAGCACGAAGGGAGGATTTTTGGCAATGGTTCTTGAGATTCTTTGGGGCGATTTGCTGTTGCAATTCGGGGTCTCCAAGGCTATTCTTCAAGCAATCAAAAGCTCTTGTAAAGTTGTTTTCTTTACTTGTTTTGCAATTCATTTTTGTATTTGCTTGTATTCTTATTGTATTACTTTTGTAATCACTTGTACGAGGTTTCTCCACCTCCGGATTGTTCCGAGAAAGATTATTTGATTAGTGGTGTTGTACGCATCGCTAGAGCTCGTTTGAGCTCGATCCGTGGAGTAGGAATCATTCGGTTCTGAACCACGTTACATCTTGTGTTATGATTGTACTTGTATTTATTTTCATTGTATATTTTGTATTTCTGCTGTGCTAACACGATTTGTAGAAACAAACGATCAAATTCCATCATACGTCAAACGCGCTATTCACCCCCCCTCTAGCGGTCACGAGATCCTCTACAGGTAAGACATGGAAAAAATCATGTGCTTATAAGATGAAAAGATATCTCCATTGGTATGAGGCCTTTTGGGTAAAGTTCAAAAATAAAACCAAGAGGGCTTGGACCCAAAGTGGACAATATCATACCATTGTGAAGATTTGCGGATCTTATAGGCACTAACAATTTCTTGATCGAGTATTCACTTAATACAGGTCACTCATATACTCTTACAACTCACTTGTCAAAATTCTTTACCTTCGAAACATCTCACGTGTTAAATATCCAATTGACTTTGACATACTATAACTTCTTATATGTCAACATCTATTGACTTTCCCCAACCTTTTCAACATTAAATTTCTTATATCTTCCAACATCTATTGAACTTTCCTTTTCTACTAGTCCTTGCTAAACTTTTCATTTGTCAAGTGTTTAGTGAATTTTGACCCAATTCAACTCCATTCATTGCACTTAGTCAATGCCAAGTAACCTACGCTTGCACACTTGACATACTGCATCAGTGCCAATCTAACTTAATTTATTAGTAACACACGGAGATTATATGACCAATTCTAATAGTCAGCCTGATAGAGGTTGGATGCTTAGTTGGAGATAGTCTCTTTATGGACCTGCAATACGTGGATGGTCATTCCCTTAGCGATGGAGAGCTTCTTATGGCAAACATAGCATTTGAAGCACTTGGATTTTTGGTGTTGGATGAGAATCTTCTAATTATCAAACTCTCTATTGTAGAAAAAGCGCAAGACCTTCTCGAACTGTTTCTTCTTTCTCCCCTTCATCGCTACCTGATGTGTCGATTTCTGCAAGTGCACGGTTGTCGTCAACTAATAAAAATATCGATCCCACAGGGATTGGGTCAGTTACCAAATGATCGTGATACCAAGTTATCTAGTCAAATCAAATTTGTGAATTAAGTAAAGAAACTAAGCAGTCAAGAACAACGAATGAGAAGAACGAGCTAAAAGTCAATAATTGAGGGGAATCTCAGGATATGAGTTTCACCGCATCGACGATTTATAAGGTGATTATGTTCTCACCTACTCCTTAGAGTTGTTTCGATAGAACCTATCCTAAGGTAAATCAATGGCCCCCTTTCGAGGTCTACGCCAATTGTACCTATCAAACTCAATTTTCATGTCACGGTATTCGAGCATAGGTGATCATAATTAGCTAAGGGGACCTGTCACGAGACCCCCATAAACCTCCCTAGTCTTATTACCGTTACTTGGTAAAAATTGGATTTGATAGATCCATTAAGTCTATAAGAGTTCCTCTAGAGACTAAATTTCCTTTTCACGATAGGTTTGCACACGGGACCATAATCAGCTAAGGAATCATCAATGATTCCCGCAAGCCCTCATAGATACGCTATCGATACTTGGTAGGAGTTAATCCCTAGTTTGGATCTAGGTTTCGGGAACTTGGGTTCACTGTTAGTTACTTCCCCATGGTTCCTTAGATTTATCAATAAGAATTTAAAACCAAATCAAAACAAACGACAATTCAAGTAGAAGAGATTCAATCAACTATCATAAATCGTCAAGGGCTACTCCCCCATCCTAAGATTACAAGACACTACTCCATAGCTGAATAAGAATTACCAGAGAAAGAAATTACAATCCTTAATGTCATAGTTGTGTTTCCTCCGCTGTTGGCTTTGTTGTCCTTCTTCGAATTTCACCGCCCCCCTTTTAGGGTTAGAATATATCCTCTTTTATAGCCTTGTCTTGGTCTTCAATTAAGGTAGAAATCCTCTTCAATTCAGGCAAAAATCTCGGGTTTCACCGTGTTGTACGCCAATAAAGGAAAGGGCGTGCTACGTCAGGAAATAGGGTGACACGCCCATGCCAATGGAGGGCATGGGCGTGTCGGGCATGAAACATGGGCATGTCGGCTAACACACCCGGGGTGTGTTGAGGTCTGGAAGTTCTGGAGTTAGGACGGTCTTGGTTTCGGCTTGACACGGACGTGTCTCTGATGGCACGACTGTGTTATTTTGATACGCCTCGATGATTGTCAATTCTTCACCTTGTTAACATGAAAAATACCCCAAAATATTTTCTTTGTCCAAAATATGTTAAACTTGACTAAAACATAACAAAATACATGACTAAAACATAAAATGGGATGAAATGCATGCATATTGAATACCCAAAATGTAACATGAATTACACACATCAAAATCCCCTAGACTTAAACTTTTGCTTGTCCTCAAGCAAAGAAAAGGGAAAAACACAAAAGACAACTTATGTGTGGAGTTGCAAGAAACCCATCCAGAGGTATAAAATCTGATCTTAATCTTATCAAATCATTCCTAGTGGCAAAACTTGAAAGATCCCTATATAGTGCATGTGAAAAGTCGATCCAAAGGCATCGGACACCAATCCAAATTTGACATCCCCTCTATCGTGTTCCTCTCATTTCCAGCGTAGAGGCACTTACCTGCCTTAATGCATGGATCATCCTCACCTATCAACATAAGGTCTCAAAGGAGCACTTACCAAGAAGAAAGAAGGGAAGAAATTTATAGTAAGCATTTCCCTAGTAACTAGTTAGCCTCAAAGGGGTACCTTTTAGGTGTTTCCCCAGTAACTACTTGGTCTCAAAGGGGTGCTTCAAAACAATTCCATTCCTCTTTTTTTTTTCAAAAACTTCTAGGAAAAGTGTTTCTCCAGTAACCAAATTGCACATGAAAGTTCCCAATAGAAAATCGAGTACTAGTCCGATATGGGGGATTTAAACCCTTTTTGGATATCTCAAACCTATAGGTCATGTGAAAAGTGAAATAGGGTTCTTATCAAATAGGTAAAAAGGAATATCATGATTTGACCAAGGTTCAGTTATACTACGCTAGATGATATAAGAATGCAATGTTATGATATATAAAAAGATAAAAACGGAATCAGCTTACAAAATGAAACATACTCCCCTACACCTAAATTATGCAATAACCAAATTAGAAATCTAAGAAGAGACAACATAAGCAATAAATGAAAGGCATCGAAACTCACAAAATAGCTCAAGGGGATCAATGATCACCGTCCTCGCTACTAGCATCCTCCTCTGCCCACCTACGTCGCTGCTCCTGGTAAAACTCCCGGGACTCCTGCCGAAATCTAGCATCATCCTCCCTTCTGGCGGCCTCAGCGGTGAAGAACTCATCAGCCCTCCTGTGAAAATCTGCTGCCCTATCTAAATACTGAGTCACCATACAATGGTGCTCCTCTATAGTCTGAGCAAACCGATACCACACACCCATGTGCGAGGTATGTTCGACCCTGAAAGCCTCGAATGGCGATCGAAATCCTAAAAATCAAATGAAGAGTATCCTGCAGAAAAATTATCAGTAGAAAATCGAGGGGGCTCAGGAGTCGAATGGGATGGCTCAAGGGCTATGTGAGATGGCTCCCTAGGTGAGGGTGATGGAGCATGGGCAATAGGGGTAGGCAAGGGACCGTGGACATCTCTGAAAAGCCAATTGGCTTCATTACATACGGTGATCTGCTCGAGGTTTGGAAGAGGGATTTTAATTCCATTTTTCAACACCAAACGATATCCCTCTTCAAATGCCTCAATTATCTTCATATTGATACAAGCATCCAAATCCAATCTAGGGCTAGCAGGACAATATTCAAGGTTATCTAGGTCACATCCCAAAGCTATGACAATTCTAGTGATAAGACCACCTACGATTATAACCCCAGATGGGCTATTACTAACTTTAACTAGGTGTCTCACCATATGGGCTCCAGAATCAATGTTAACTTCATTTAGCATAGCCCATAAAAACTGTAGCTCGCTCTGCCTAGCTACCCCTGCACTATCATATCTCCCAGAAATTGTATTTGTCATAAACCTAAGGAGATAACGAAAAATAGGATTCGGGATATTGAATTATTTAGACCTAGATGCATCATAAGGGTCATGTAAATTAATTTTCAAAACTGATGATCAATAAAATGTCTATGAATTTGCCTCTCCCCTCCGCAAGGGAAATCAAATATCGCATTAAAATTACTTAAGGAAAGAGTAAACTCATGATTCATTAATCTAAATTGGATTTTTCCTTCTTCATAATTCTTTCCTTGAAGTATTTCAGTGGATAAAGAGCTAAGGAATTCAAGAGTAATACTAGGATAAGTAAGATGATGATATGTGATAAAGTCAGTCCAACCTATCCTATTAGTCAACCAAATTATATCATCTCTAATTCCTAGGGTTGTCAACGTGTAGAAATCTATGGTTCGTGTAGAAACTATTTTTTTTCTCAAGCTTACTGAACCTAGATTTCATAACATTATCTTTAAATACAATTCCACACGGATGACAAGAGGACGGAGGATCGTTACCCAAATCTTGAGCTTTTCTCTTTCCCTTGTCCTGAGCCGAAGAAGAAGCTCCTCCCCTAGTCTTCACTCGCTTACTCATGGCATTGGAGAGGGAGAGAGTCGGTTGAGCTTCCAGGCTGGTTGAGAGAGAGACGGTGGCTGCTCCAAGCTTGTGAATAACGTGTGAAAGTTAGGGTGTGTTCGGGGTGGTTTTAAGGGTTAGCGGTGACATGGGCGTGCCAAAGGGTATGCCCGTCCCTTTTTGCATGACACAGGCGTGCCAAAGGGCATACCCGACCCGTGTTGTATTTGGGTTTGTCTTTGGAACTTGACATGCCTGTGCAGTTTGGCATAGGTGGGTTGTGTAAATCTGGCACGCGGTGGCACGACAATAACACGACCGTGTCAAACAGCACGGTCTCACCGTGCTAGCCTTTGGACTGTAGTTGGTTCTTGATTCGGCCGTGTCGACGAGCGACACGGACATATTGTGTCCTGTAAACCTGAAAACCTGAAAAATGCAAAACTCAAAGTTAAAATAAAAATGAAGAAAATAAAATAAAATAAAATGAATAAAAATAGCTTGGGTTGCCTCCCAAGAAGCGCTCGTTTAAGGTCATTAGCTTGACCCCTCAATTACTCCCTAGTTGGATGGATGTGGCTCGAGGAGTGTACTCTGCTCCTCCTCCTCAATCAGCTCCGCAGGTTTGTTTGGGAAGTATTTCTTAAGTCTTTGTCCATTCACTTTGAAAATTCCGGTAGACTCACTTGATATATCAATAGCTCCATGAGGATAAATCTTTTTAACTTGATATGGTCCCACCATCTAGATTTCAGCTTTCCAGAAAAAAATTTCAATCTCGAGTTGAAGAGTAATACCTAGTCTCCTTCATGGAACTCTCTACGCATAATATTCCGATCATGCCATCTCTTTGTTTTCTCCTTGTGAGATTTTGCATGTTCATAAGCATCAAAGCGTAGTTCTTCAAGTTCATTTAGCTGCAATTTTCTTTTCTCTCCGGCTTTCTTTAGGTCAAAATTAAGCCATTTAATTGCCCAATATGTCGTGTGCTCTATTTCAACCGGAAGATGACATGGTTTTCCATAAACTAATCGAAACGGAGTCATTCCAATGGGTGTCTTGTAAGCAGTTCGATAGGCCCACAGAGCATCGTCAAGCTTCAAAGACCAATCCTTCCTTGACCTTGATACTGTTTTCTCCAAGGTAGCCTTTATTTCCCTGTTCGAAACTTCGACTTGCCTGCTTGTTTGTGGATGATATGGTGAGGCTACTTTATGGGTTACTCCATACTTCTTGAGAAGGCTTTCAAATTGACTTTCGATAAAATGTGAGCCTCCATCGCTTATTACTGCTCTCGGTACTCCAAATCTTGGAAATATTATACTCTTGAAAAGTTTTATAACCGTTTTTGCATCACAAGAGGGAGATGGGAGAGCCTCAACCCACTTAGACACATAGTCCACTGCCACCAATATGTAGGCATTGTTATAGGAAGAAGGGAAATGTCCCATATAGTCAATTCCACAGACGTTAAATAATTCGACTTCCAATATCGAATTTTGAGGCATCTTGTGTCTTCTTGATATGTTCCCAGTCCTTTGACAGCGGTCACAAGTCATCACATAATTTCGGGAGTCTCTAAAAATATGAGGCCAGTAAAATCCTACTTGTAAGACCCTTGCCGCAGTCTTGTCCATGCTAGTATGACCTCCATAAGCAGAAGAATGACAATGATACAATATGTCCTCAATCTCTTCTTCGGATACACATCTTCGATAAATAGCGTCTGCTCCTTGCTTGAACAAGAATGGCTCATCCCACACATATTGCTTTACATCCGCGAAAAACTTCTTCCTCTGATGATAAGTCATATGGGAAGGTATTATCCCGCAAGCTAGGTAATTGGCAAAATCAGCGTACCACGGAGCCTTGATTTTCTTGACAGCTAGTAGCTGCTCATCCAGAAAGAAATCATTAATAGCAAGATCATCGTCACTTCTTGCATTTGTTTCTTGGTGTAGTCTTGATAGATGATCTGCAACTACGTTCTCCGTTCCTTGTTTGTCTTGAATTTCCAGATCAAACTCTTGCAGAAGAAGTATCCACCGGATGAGTCTTGGCTTGGATTCCTTTTTGCTCAACAAGTATCTTATGGCTGCATGATCTTTGTAAACTATCACCTTAGATCCAATGATATAAGATCTGAACTTGTCGAAGGCGAAGACTATAGCCAATAGTTCCTTCTCCGTAGTAGCATAATTCACTTGTGCTTCATCCAATGTTTTACTGGCGTAGTAAATTGCATACACCTTGCGATCCTTCCTTTGTCCCAATATTGCACCTACAGCGAAATCACTTGCATCACACATAATTTCAAAAGGAAGACTCCAATCTAGAGGTTGCATTATTGGGGTGGTTGTCAATGCTTCTTTTAATCTAAAAAACACATCAAGACAAGAATTATCAAAATGAAACTTGGCATCCTTAGAAAGAAAATTAGTCAATGACTTTGAGATTTTTGAAAAGTCCTTGATGAACCACCGGTAAAACCCCGCATGTCCCAGAAAACTACGCACTCCCTTAACATCGGTTGGAGGAGGCAACTTCTTGATCACTTCAGTTTTAGCAATGTCCACCTCAATACCACGCTATGAATCTAGGTGCCCAAGCACTATGCCTTCTCGCACCATGAAGTGACACTTCTCCCAATTAAGCATTAAATTCATTTCCTTGCATCTCTGCAAAACCTTGACCAAATTAGATAAGCACATATCAAAATTTGCACCATATACAAAAAAATCATCCATGAATACTTCCATTATATTCTCGATCATATCGGAAAAAATTGAAGTCATGCATCTCTGAAAAGTGGTTGGTGCATTGCAAAGTCCAAAAGGCATTCTCCTGAAAGCAAAAGTACCATATGGGCAAGTAAAAGTTGTTTTCTCTTGGTCATTAGGATAGATGGGGATTTGATAGAAACCGAAGTATCCATCTAGGTAACAGAAATGCGAATGTTTTGCCAACCGGTCTAACATTTGGTCAATAAATGGGATAGGAAAGTGGTCCTTTCTAGTTGTCTTGTTCAATTTTCTATAATCAATACACATTCTCCACCCGGTGACTGCTTTCGTGGGGATTAACTCATTCATAGCATTTTTTATCACAATTATCCCCCTTTCTTAGGCACCACATGGGCATGACTTACCCATTCGCTATCGGATATAGGATAGATAATTCCTGCATCTAGTAATTTCAGGACCTCTTTCTTGACCACCTCTTTCATGGCCGGGTTCAGCCTTCATTGATGTTCTATTGAAGGTTTATAGTTATCTTCGAGTAGAATTCTATGCATGCAAACCGATGGACTAATTCCCTTTATATCATCAATCTTGTATCCAATGACGTTCTTATGTGTTTTCAGTACCTCGATCAGTTTCTCAGTCTCTGCATCGCTCAGATTAGCGTTAATGATCACGGGATAAGTAGAGTTTTCGCCAAGAAATTCATACCTAAGCGTCGATGGAAGAGGCTTAAGTTCTACCTGTGGTGGTAGGTTAAGGTCAATAATCTCCGGATATTCATCCTCAAAATCCCTTTCAAGCCTATCAAGATAAGTTTGTTCTTGTGCTCCTTTTAGCGCAATTGACTGGAAACTGTCAATCCTGCAACAAACATCGAAATCAGAAGGTTTTTTAACAGATTTTAAAAGGTCGAATTCAATCTTATCATTTCCAAATGCAAGTGAAAGTTTGTGGTTCTTGACGTCTATCATTGCCCCTACAGTAGCCAGGAAAGGTCTCCCTAAAATGAGTGGAATACATGGGTCTTCATCCATGTCAAGCACTACGAAATCGGCGGGAATAATAAAGTTTCCCACCTTCATAGGTACATCTTCTAAGATTCCCAAAGGATATCTAATGGAGCGATCGGCTAACTGTAAGGCCATAGTTGTTAGTTTCATTTCTCCCAAATCTAATTTCTTGCATATGGAAAGAGGAATCAGATTGACACTAGCGCCTAGATCACAAAAAGCCTTATCAAAATTAGAGTCATTAATTATGCAAGGGATAGAAAAACTACCTGGATCATTTAGCTTGGGAGGTACCATGCTTTTAATTAAAGCGCTACATTCTTCAGTAAGAGCCACTGTTACATGCTCCTCAACTTTTCTTTTATTGGTTAAAATATCCTTCAAGAACTTGGAGTACGTAGGCATTTGTTGAAGAGCTTCTGTAAAAGGTATATTAATATAAAGCTTTCTAATTACCTCAAGGAACTTACCAAATTGTTCATCCAATTTCTCCTTAATCAGCCTCTGAGGGAATGGGATCGGAGGCTTATATGTTCTTGGCTCTTTGTGCCACACGGCTGTGTCTTCTGGCTCGGCTGGGCCGTGCTGGCTGCTGGAGCGACCCGTCACGGGTGTGTCGGCTGACACACCCTGGGTGCGCTTATGGGCATCACCCGCCACGGGTGTGTTGGACAACACACCCTGGGTGTGTTGTCGGCTGCTTATCTCAAAATCGTTCAACACAGGCGTGCTACTGGGCATGGCCACTTCTTCAAACTCTGGTACACCCATTTTCTTGAGCACAGGTGGGGCTTGTTGAGCTCTGGTAGGTGGTTCTGCTTTCTTGTCTCCTTCTAAAATTCTTCCACTTCTCAAACCTATAGAATTACAATGTTCAGCTGGGTTTACTTATGAATTTCCAAGAAATCTACCGGGCGTCCTAGATGTAGAGCTAGCAATTTGAGAAATTTGATTCTCCAACATTCTTGTGTGATTAGTCAAATTATCAACCTTGCTTCCCAATTTCTTAATCACCTCGGTATTATTTTGATGTTGCTGATTGGATTCTATAACATGCTGTCGAAATTCATCGTTTATCTTCCCTTGGCATGTGATAAAATTTTCCATCATCTTCTCTAAATTTGACTTGGGCCCTGGTTGAAATCCTAAAGGTGCTCCAAAATTGTTCTGTCCAGAAGAATTTTGGTTGGCTCGATACGAAAAGTTGGGATGATTCCTCCAATCGGGATTGTACGTGTTCGAATAAGGGTTGCCACCATTAGGATTCTGATTAAAATTATTCAGCGCATATACTTGCTCAACCCCTGCTCCTGATGATGGTGCGTGTAGGATTTGGCAATTTGTGGCCATATGTCCTGTTACACCACAAATCTCACAAGTGACATTAGATGAGTTTACAATTGATACATTAAAACGTTCGAGCTTTTGAGTTAATGCATCAACTTTAGCACTGAGTAAATCGAGAGTACTTAACTCATACTTACTTGGCATTTTAATCTGATACCCTCGTTCTGTAGCCCATTGGTGAGAATTTATTACCACATTCTCGATGATCTCAAATGCTTCATCCAATGTTTTGTTCATGAGAGCTCCTCCTACAGCAGAATCAAGAGAAACTTTAGTGGCATATGAGATTCCATTATAGAAAGTATGAACAATGAGTCATTTCTCCAGCCCATGATGAGGACATTGCTATAGTAATCCCTTAAATCTGTCCCAAGCTTCAAATAATGTTTCTTCATCCTTCTGTGCAAAATTAGAGATTTGATGACGAAGACTTGCAGTTTTGCTTGGTGGAAAATACTTGTCTAGAAATCTTTGCTCCAGCTGATCCCATGTAGTTATGCAGTCTGTTGGAAGAGAGTGTAACCACGCTCTAGCTTTGTCCTGCAATGAGAAGGGAAACAAGCGCAATCTAATAGCATGAGATGAGGCTCCATTCAGTTTTAAAGTTTCGCAAAATTCTAAAAATACTTCCAAGTGCAGATTAGGATCTTCAGTGGGCGCTCCTCCAAATTGATGCTGTTGGACCACGGAAAGTAGAGCCGATTTCAATTCAAATTTGTTCGCTTCAATGGGGGGTCTTCTAATACTTGATCTCAATCCCCTTGTACTAGGCGCTGCATAATCCCTTAAAGGTTTATTCTCGTTCTGATCAGCCATGTTAGAGTTCAAATTTTCTTCCTGCTGTTGCTGGAGTTGTCTTCTAGCAAGGAACGTTCTCTCTATCTCAGGATCGATTTCGAGAATTTCCCTGTTAAATCTGTGCATGTAACAACAGGAGAAACTTCCAAAACAAGAATTCAGAATAGACAAAAGAATAAAAACAGAAACAAAAATCTAGATTAACTAAATCACGCTTAATTCAATATTGAGTGTCATTCCCCGGCAATGACACCAAAAACTTGATGTATCGATTTCTGCAAGTGCACGGTTGTCATCAAGTAATAAAAATATCGATCCCACAGGGATTGAGTCAGTTATCGAATGATCGTGATACCAAGTTATCTGGTCAAATCAAATTTGTGAATTAAGTAAAGAAACTAAGCAGTCAAGAACAACAAACGAGAAGAACGAGCTAAAAGTCAATAATTGAGGGGAATCTCAGGATATGGGTTTCACCGCATCGACGATTTATAAGGTGATTATATTCTCTCCTACTCCTTAGAGTTTTTTCGATAGAACCTGTCCTAAGGTAAATCAACGGCCCCTTTCGAGTTCTACGCCAATTGTACCTATCAAACTCAATTTCTCTATCACGGTATTCGAGCGTAGGTGATCATAATCAGCAAAGGGGACCTATCATGAGACCCCCACAAACCTCCCTAGTCTTACTACCGTTACTTGGTAAAAATTGGATTTGATAGATCCATTAAGTCCATAAGAGTTCCTCTAGATACTAAATTTTCTTTTCACGATAGGTTTGCACACGAGACCATAATCAGTTAAGGAATCATCAATGATTCTCGCAAGCCCTCATAGATACGCTATCGATACTTGGAAGGAGTTAATCCCTAGTTTGGATCTAGGTTTCGGGAACTTGGGTTCACTGTTAGGTACTTCTCCAAGGTTCCTTAGATTTATCAATAAGAATTTAAAACCAAATCAAAACAAACGGCAATTCAAGTAGAAGAGATTCAATCAACCATCATAAATCGTCAAGGGCTACTCCCCCATCCTAAGATTACAAGACACTACTCCATATCTGAATAAGAATTGCCAGAGAAAGAAATTACAATCCTTAACGCCATAGTTGTGTTTCCTCCACCGTCAACTTTGTTGTCCTTCTTCGAATTCCACCGCCCCCCTTTTAGGGTTAGAATATATCCTCTTTTATAGCCTTGGCTTGGCCTTTAATTAAGGCAAAAATCCTCTTCAATTCAGGCGGAAATCCCGGGTTTCGCCGTGTTGTATGCCAATAAAGGAAAGGGCGTATTGCGTCAGGAAATAGGGCAACATGCCCATGCCAATGGAGGGCATGGGCATGTCGGGCATGAAACATGGGCGTGTCGGCTAACACACCCAGGGTGTGTTGAGGTTTGGAAGTTCTGGAGTTGGGACGGTCTTGGTTTTTCATGTTAACAGGGTGAATAATCGACAATTATCAAGGCGTATCAAAATAACACAGTCGTGCCATCAAAGCATCAATGATTCCCGCAAGCCCTCATAGATACGCTATCGATACTTGGAAGGAGTTAATCCCTAGTTTGGATCTAGGTTTCGGGAACTTGGGTTCACTGTTAGGTACTTCCCCAAGGTTCCTTAGATTTATCAATAAGAATTTAAAACCAAATCAAAACAAATGACAATTCAAGTAGAAGAGATTCAATCAACCATCATAAATCGTCAAGGGCTACTCCCCCATCCTAAGATTACAAGACACTACTCCATAGCTGAATAAGAATTGCCAGAGAAAGAAATTACAATCCTTAACGCCATAGTTGTGTTTCCTCTGCCGTCAACTTTATTGTCCTTCTTCGAATTCCTCCGCCCCCCTTTTAGGGTTAGAATATAGCCTTGGCTTGGCCTTCAATTAAGGCAAAAATCCTCTTCAATTCAGGCGGAAATCCCGGGTTTCGCCGTGTTGTATGCCAATAAAGGAAAGGGCGTGTTGTGTCAGGAAATAGGGCGACATGCCCATGCCAATGGAGGGCATGGGCATGTCGGGCATGAAACGTGAGCGTGTCGGCTAACACACCCAGGGTGTGTTGAGGTCTGGAAGTTCTGGAGTTGGGACGGTCTTGGTTTTGGCTTGACACAAACGTGTCTCTGATGGCACGACTGTGTTATTTTGATACGTCTCGATAATTGTTGATTATTCACCCTGTTAACATGAAAAATATCCCAAAACAGTTTCTTTTTCCAAAATATGTTAAATTTGACTAAAACATAACAAAATACATGACTAAAACATAAAATGGGATGAAATGCATGCATATTGAATACCCAAAATGTAACATGAATTACACACATCACTACCCCAAGGAGATCAACTCACCTTCGATAGGGCAGCGGATGTAAATCTAATGTGTTGAGAGAAAAATTGATCTAGTCAAATTTTGAAAAGGAAAGCGCTATAAGAGTTGATGGAATGCTTCACAGTTGCACGTAAAAAAAAAAATACATGTTGTTTATGGAGTATGCTTGAAAGGGGAAAGGGAAGAATCATTTGATAGAAGGGGTGGATGGAAAAACTTCGTTAGTCAAAAAATTACAAGAAATATCAAGGCATATTGTTTCTTTGGCAATTTGCCAAAGGACGAATTTAAAGTTTGGGATTGTCCAAAAGACGTACCATGATTTTAGAATTCTCAAAGGGCACACAATTCCTGCATTACCCCTCTATCAAAATTGACTTTTTCTTCTCTTTCAATATTTTTTTAATTCTTTTTGTTACTCTTAATTGAATTAAACTTATATCTATCATTTACCTACATGCAACAATTACTGTGGTGGTCATTTTACAAAATCATCAACAACACCTGAAGAAACTAGCACCATCATGGTGTGGTGTTGATTTTAGAAACCACAGTGTTGTTGGTTTCTAAAATCATTCACCCAATTTTAAATTATCAAAACCAGAACTTTACATAGGAGTGGAAGCCCCAAAGGGGAACTAGGAATTTATTTGATAGGAGACAATAACATTTTCCCTTGAAGATGGAAAATTCATTCACCCAGCTTTATAAATTTACAAATTATTCTTCAACTAGTTAAAAGAATGAAATTTGTTGATATCATGATAATACTAGGTAGTACATATATCATTATGGAAGAAGTTGATCATTGAAATGATAATAGATACGACAGAAGTACAAACTATCTGATACTGATAAGACAGGTCTCGGACCGACACTTGAAGAGTTGGGGCTTAGGGAATCAGGTTTATGGAGTGGTGCAAGGGGGCCATGGGAATTCGAAAAGTTGGGATATCGAGGTGTTGGGAGACTAGGAGACAGGATCTTAAGGAGTCGGGAACTTGAGAAATTCAGAAGGTAGGAGAGGTGGGACCATAAAGAGTCAGGAGTTGAGGTCGACATAACTCCATCCCACTATTCCCCAACGAAGATATGTCTAGGGGGAATGATGGCAATAAAGGAGGGGGGGGAGGGAGGTGGTCACATGTTAGAAGGGTGTGTATGGACGTGCTTACATGTCGTAGTGGTGTGTGGGTGGTATGTTGCCCAAGAGGCACACAATAAAGGTGAGGAGTTAAAGAGTTTATAAAAGATGGAGACAAACAAATGGCAAAAGATAATTGCACAATTACAAAAAAACTAAACTTACATTCTTTTTCTTCTCTTGTCTGACTTAAGAATCGAAGGAACATTCCTGGGGCACCAGCACCTTCTGACTATTGTTATTTTGGATAGGATCTTGTTGTGGCCAAGCGAACTTGTTCTTGTCAGAGTGTTTGACACAAGAGGGCAAACCACTGACTGCATCATTGATGTCGTTTGTGGGAAATTTAAGTGAGACGTAGATGATGCAATGGCAAGAAGTTCGTTTTTAGCCTCATCTTAAGAGGAGGCTCCAATCATCATAACTCATAGCCAATTGGCTTCGATGATCCAAAAAGCAGTAGAGGAGGTGTTGGCTCGAGGAAGTGGGCAGGCCGTTACCGAAGCCATGGAATACGGTGCACCAATGATGGTTCTTTATTGGGGGAAGAGAGGATTCCCCCGGGATGAGGGAGAATAAATGTCAAGGCACCCCATAATCCCTTGGTTCAGTTAGAGTACTTTTACTCTGCCCAGCCAAGGCACCCCGTAAGTCCTTGGTCCGACTAGAGTGCTTTTACTTCACCTAACCAAGACATCTAGATTTCCTTGGTATGGCTCGTGTAACTTAACTATGCCTAGGCAAGACAATCATAAGCCCTTGGTTTGACCTGAGTGCTTCCACTCTGTTTAGCTAGGCACCTATAAGCCCTTGGTCTGATTTGAATTCTTCCCCTCCGCCCAGCCAATGCACCTCGTAAGACCTTGGTCTAACCCGAGTTTTTTAACTCCGCTCATCCAAGGCATCTCGTAAGCCCTTGATTCAATCCGAGTGTTTTCACTCCACCCATCCAAGGAATCCATAAGCCCTTGGTCTGATCTGAGTGCCTTCACTCCACCTAGATAAGGCACTTGTAAGCACTTGGTCCAGTTAGAGTGCTTTCACTCTGACTAGCCAAGGCCCCCATAACCCATAATCCCTTGGTCCAACCCAAGTGCTTCCACTCCGCCAAGTCGAGGCACACATAAGTCCTTGGTCTGATTCGAGGGCTTACACTCCTCCAAGCCAAGACACCCATAAGCCCTTCGTCTAGCTCGGGTGCTTCCACTCCGCCTAGCCAAGGCACTCATAAGCCCTTGGTCCAGCATAAGTGCCTTCACTCTGTCCAGCCAAGGCACCCATAAGTCCTTGGTTTGGTCCAAGTGTCTTCACTTCACCTAGCTAAGACACTCATAAGCATTTGGTCCGGACAGAGTGCTCTCTCTTTGCCTAGCCAAGGCATTGAAGTCCTTAGTTTGACCCTAGTGCTATCCCTATGCCCATCCAAGGCATCCATAAACCATTGGTCCAACCCGAGTGCTCTCCCTATGCTCAACCAATGCATCTATAAGCCCTCCGGCTCAATTCCATCACTCAGCCTTTGATCTAATCCGTGTCTTTATATTGTCCAACCAGGGCACATTTAATCCCTTGTTCTGACTTGAAAAATAGTAGGGTAAGTATGTGATGTTTGTTGGATGAAGAAATGACTAAGTAGTAAGGGGAAGGTCAATATGTAGTGTTAGTGTGTAGGGTTAGTATGCAATGTCACTTAAGAGGGTTAAATTTTTACATGCAAATAGATAATGGCAAATGATATTTTTTTCATTAAAAGGAAAAGATCGTCGGAGAAGAAGGAATGAATGCAGAACGGGCAGAAGAGGTAGGTGAGGAGCCATTTTAAGGAGTTTTTAGCAAAGACGGGTAATGATGGTTGTGGAGCCTGAGGCTTTGGTGAGAGGAGATGAGGAGACTCTTGGACATCTTTGGCGAATGGAGGTGCGAAGACGTGTAGGCACAAAACCCTTAGATGATGGTGACTTGAGTTTGTATTAATGAGAACATATCATTTAGGAGTCAAACCCTAGGATGATGGCAACATTACATTAATGAAAACGAATCCAATGACGTCAGACACATTTGATTGTTTGACTAGTTGGGAGGTGACTAATGACACCAATAAGACAAGTCTAAGGCTGACACTTGGAGAGCTGGGGCTTGGGGCATTAGGATTATGGAGTGGAGCTGGGAGGCCCATGGGAACTCAAAAAGTTAGGATATTGCGAAGTTGGGTGACCTAGGAGGTAGGAGTTTAAGGAGTCAAGAACTTGAGAAATTGAGAAAGCAGGAGAGGTGGGACCATGAAGTCTTAGAAGTCGGGGTCAACATAACTTTGCCCTGACTATTCCTCGACAAAGATATATGCAGAGGGGATGATGACAATAAAGGAGTGTGATAGCTAATGGACATGGTTACGTGGAGGAGTGGGGGTGAAGGGGTGGTCACATGCTAGAAGGGTGTGTGTATGGATGTGGTTACGTGCCATAGTGGTGTGCAGGTGGGAAGTAGCTCAAGAGGTGCGCAATAAGAGTGAGGTGTTGGAGAGTCTATAAAAGAGGGAGACAGGGAAATTGAGTGTAATTGCAAAAAAAGTCAACTTATATTCTTCTTCTTTTTTTCTTCTTCTCTTATCATGACTTGAATATCGGAGAACATTGTTGAAGCTCCGATGCTCTTTGACCAATGTTATTTTAGATAGGATCTTATTGTGGTCAGACGAATCAGCTCTCGCTGGAGGGTTCGACAAAAGAAGACTAACTCTTAACCACATCATTATCAATTCTTTTTCTACATCGGAATCCTTAAAAGATATCTATAAGCTCATATTAACTTTTTTTTACCCATTTTAATCCTTATATTTGGAATTGCAATAGGTGTACTAGTAATTTTGTGGTTGGAAAGAGAAATATCTATAGCACTGCAACAATATATGCTGGCCCCTTAAATTTTTTCAAGCTTTGATATATGGAAATAAACTAATTTTAAAAGAAGATCTTCTCCATCCAAAGGAGATGTTTGTTTGTTTAGTATTAGATCGTCTATAGTAGTTATTATGGATCGCCATTTCAAGTATTGCTCTTATCGGGATTCTTATTTCAGGGTATGGATCGAATAATAAATATTCTTTTTTAGATGGTCTGTGAGTTGTTAGTTGCTGCTCAATTCACTAGTTGAAATACCATTAACTTTATGTGTATTATCAATATCTCTTAGTGTTATTCGTTAAGTATTAAATTTATGCTTCTTTCCTTTATTTCTAAGAAAAAAGTGGAATGAATTTAATGGATTTTTTTTATTCATGACTCAGGTCAATGAGTTAAATCAAACAGTTATATCAGTGAAACAAAACAACTTAGAAATTTATAATAAGAAGATAAAATCTCACTTCATATGTACAAGAATAAAATTGAAGTAAATATAAGTCATGTAAAAAGGTTACCCCAAAATTAAGATTCATTGTCATATCTCGAAGCGGGTATAAAAGATCTGACTATATGGAATTTTCATTATTGTCTTGTATTTATTAATATGTCGTAGATCAATCAAATATTAGTAGACAATTAGGAACACAAAAGTACAATAAAAGATTAGTAATGGAGATAATATAAGGTATAAAAAAATTCTTCCTAAAATGAATCAAAATAGAGACTTTAAATTGGTAGAAGTGATCAAACAATACTTTCTTACTATTCTGATTTTGAGTAATACTCCTATTTCACTAATTTAAAAAAAAAACTATTTAGAATCATTGCACTTACTTAATACCAAGTAACTTACGCTTGCATACTTGACACACTGCATCACTATTACTTTAACTTAATTTATTGACAGTATACAGTGATTATATGACCAATTACAATAGTCAGCCTGACAAGGATTGGATGCTTCTTGGAGACGATCTCTTTATTGACCTGAATTACGTGGATGGTCATTCTCCTAGTGGTGGAGAGCTTCTTGTGGTAGAAATGACATTTGAAGCTCTTGATTTTTTTTTGTATTGGACGAGAATCTTCTCATCGTCAAATTCTTTATTATAGTAAATGCACCAAATCTTCTCAGATTGTTTCTTCTTTCTTCCCATCATCGCTGCTCCAAGGATATCAACACACCTATGATAGGATAGTGGATGTAAATCTAATGCGTCAGGAGAAAATTGGATTAGGATTTTTTGATCTCGTCGAATCTAGAAAAAAGAAGACGCTATAAGAGTTGATAGAATGTTACACAGTTGCACGCATAGAAAGATTCATATTGTTTATGGATTATGCTTGAAAGGGGAAAGAAAGGAAGGGGGTGGGGGGTTGAAAAAATAGAAAATTCTTCAAAAATTTCCTATATTTTTAAAATTTTTATTTTTAAAAATTAAACTACAATATTAAAAATAATTTAATCACACGATCCAATTTGCATTTGGAATATTATTAATAAAAATATTATTTAAATAAATAATATAAATTAAATACATAAATAGGTCAGTGTATTTTATATTAAATTATTTAAAAAATTTATGTCACATAATTTGATTTTTTTCAATGTTTAATTAGTTATGTACTCAATAAATTTTTAGCATTTTTATTCTTCAACAAATAAAGTCAAATATTTTGAGCTCTCTCTCCTCTAAATCTTTGATTACAATTTTTCAAAAACACCTAATCAATAAGATTTTGAGACTATGGATTTGAGTCTTGAAAATAATTTTTTATGACACAAGATAAAATTACATATAATAGATTCAATGTGATTCAATTCTTATTTTTTTAGACATCACATTGATAAATGGGTGCTTTATGCATCGAAATAACTTTTATCTAATTAATAAGATCATAAATGAGGGCATCATTTACAATTCCAACATTAATATCATCTCTAGCCATTGCTATACATATCGCAAGACAAAATCATGTGGTGAGACATGCATTTGAGTATTGTTCAAAATTTGAAATGAATGTTATGCAAAACACACTAGGGGATAATTTAAGGTAAAACAAAACAACGTGATCAAGGTCCAAAGAATATTGACATGCAATTATCTCAGGAGGCGACTTCTCACAAGATAGCGCAATTTAATCCTCTGTTAGAATAAGTTCGACTCTCAATTTAATTAGGAAAAATTTAGGAAGACGACCCTGAGTCGGGTGTTGATCGGGAGTTTAATTTGACTTCTCGGATGGAGTACATCTTCGATGTTCGATCTACCTTAAAAGGATAGTGCAACTATGTCATCGGACTTAGCTATTGATCCGTGAGCACTTTCCTAATTTAACTTAGTGGTCGGCGAAGCATATCACTCCTAGAGGTTACTTAGTGTCTCTTCAAACATTCGTAGGATTAGACTAGTTATTCTCAGAATTAATCAGGCCAAAGGTTTGGATTCTTAGTGTTAGTAAAAAAAAATTTACAATTGCCTTGGAGGCTATGGTGCAGCGGTAAAGAGTTTTTGCATTCATCCAGTCATCTAGGATTCAATCTCCAACTGTGGTGCACTACATGAATTTTTCAACAGAGTGATAAACCTTAGGACATTGGAGTTTTTGTTATGTGCACTTTTCTATTTACTCTAGTGACCGATGAAAGTTTTTATAGGATCAGACCATCCGTTTTCTGAGACTTATCGTATGGAAGATTTGGATATCTAAATTATAAAAAAATATATTGACAATTTATTTGCTTAATCTGATGAGAGAACATGTAATATGTATCAAATACTAAAAAAATACAATGGCACAACGGGCAACCTTGTGGACAAATTAAGAGAACCTACGATTAACTGTGATAAACAATACTCTAGATAAATAAATGCAGAACCCAAAAAGCTTATCCGAGTAAAAGCTAAGTTAGAATTCAGGCTACAAGACATATGAGCAGAACAAAAGTGACAGACGATCCAAAATAATAGATACATAAATAAACTATCAAAAATACTCCCAAATCCAATTTGAAATTTCTCAATAGTAATAGCGTTACACAACAAATGCACCAAAACATAATCTAATTAGAAATAAAAGAACGTAGAACATCGAATGCAGCACCAAACATCTTCTACGACCAAAGCGAAGGGATTCTAATGGAAGTGTAAAACAACTGAACTTTATTATGCCCTGTTAACTCCCTTTTTAAATACAAAAAACTAAATGGTAGATAGAGAAATTTGATATGATATCCAAATACCTTGCATCATTTGAGGTATTGCATTTCTTAAAACTACTAAAACAATCAACACTTTGACAAAATATATATGAAGTATATTTATATATACTTATATTAAACAATCTTGAAAATTATCAAAATAAATGAGAAAAAAATAAAACTAAAAATAATCATAAACATTTTTTCTTCCAATTAATTTTAACCGGTAACAAAATATACTATTTCCAAAAGAAAAAAAAAATTGCTACTCAATTATTAAACTACTGTAGCTTGAGTCCAAAGAGTGCTCCAATGCGCTATGCTTTGGATAGTCGATGAGTTTCGGATTCATACGAGAACCGATGTAATAGAACACTCAGAGCCGGACTGATATCCAAAGCCCATTGCTCACTCAACTTGAATGGAATCGGCACAGGCTGCCCGCTTCAATCCACCATAAAACCCATGGCTCAGGCGCTTTACATCGAACACACTCTTGCCGATCGAAGAAGAAGCGAACAAGGTCCAAGAATTCACGAACGGCAAAAAAGCAAAAGCCACTTGATTAGTTTGATAATTCGAGTCCGTAGAGTGCTCCCATGTGCTCTGGATGGTAGATGAGTTCCGGATTCACTTGAGAAGCGATTTGGTAGAACACTTGCCAAGTTAGTAAACTATCTGAGCCGGATTGATGTCGAGAGCCCACTGCTCGCTCAACTTTGACGGCAGAGGCCACCCGCTCCAATCCACCGTAAAGCCCACGACAATGCTTGCTCAGGTGCTTCACATCGAACACCTTGTTGCCGAAGAAGAAGCGAACGATCTCCAAGAACTCACGAACTGTTGTCGGTAACTTGCAATCGCGCGTGAGCACCTTTACTAGGAACGCGAAGTCGTAGGCACCTTGGAAGGTAACCCAGGAGACGGGAGAAAAGTGGCCAAAGGAAAGCAAGCCGGAGGTCGCCAAGTGCGCAGCGAATCGGCCAGAGTCGATGCCCCATGCTTGGTTCTTTTGGAAGTCGATGCCATTGGCCTTCAGCAGCTCGACGGAGGAAGGGGCGTAACGGTCGCGGCTGATGTCGAAGTCGCGGAAATTAAATTCCCACACATAACGCACGTAAGTGCCGTCGATGCAGAGGGCACATGGGAGGTTGCCGGCGGCGTCAGAGAGGGTGAGGCCAACCTGGACGATGCGGAGGGCGTCGACGTTGGCGCGGATCAAGTCGTAGCGTTGGGGGAGGGTGAGGGTGCAATAGGAACCTTCGGAGGTGACGACGACGCCAGGATACTCGGTGTCCAATGCGACGAAGGGATGGAACGGAACGGCGGAGCGGATAAGGGCGAACTCCTCGTCGAGGTTATGAGCCCAGACGGAGCGAACCTCGACTCTGCTGGCGGCGGAAGAGGAGGAAATTAGCATGTTGTAGTGGACAACTGCAGCAGCCATGAGGTTGATGAAGTTAGAAAATGAAAGGAGAAGAGAGATTGATTTGAAGTTGGAGCGAAAATTGAAAGGAAGGAGGAATTTAAATAGAGCAAGAGATCAAAGAGAGAAATCCGCCAAATAATTAACAGAATTAGTTTAGTTGGTGCTGGCCGAATTAGTAGGGGATATAAATGATGATAAACGAGCTTAATCAAAACTTAAATCAAGGGTTAATTAACGTCGTTGATTGGGCCGCCAAATCCTACTGCGATTAGAAAGCTTAATGATTTAAGTCAATTAACATAATTATAACGGATATTTCTGTCTTAAATTTTATCTAATTGAATTTTATGTAATTTAGTCATCAATTTACCTTTTGTAAAATTTCGAGCTAACATAAGAGCATCCATCTTTTTTTATAAATTTTGAGAGCAGTTTAAATCTTTTGTGAAAATGGGAGTCATTCCTCATTAATTTTTTTAAAAAATTAAAATAATTCCAATAAAATAAAATAAAAAAGATAATTGAACAATGATTAGTGAAAAAAATAATTTATTAATTATGATATAATTAATTATTTTATATTATATTTCAAGAATGGTATGTAAAAAAATAGTAAAATCTATCAAGAAATTATTGAAAGATTTTTTATTTATTTTTGATGTGACATAGTAAAATCTAAAAATTCTCTTCACTAGTTTTTATCATTGGAAATGATGTATATTTTCGCTCCTAAAGAAAATTTGTTAGTTTTTTAAATTTGTTTTAGGATTTTTTTTTAAAAAAAAGTTTAATAGCATATTTAAGAAGAATAAATTGGAAATCAAGTGTCGGATAAATGATGATGAAATCCGTAAATTAATTTGATAAATCACAAAACTCAAAGTTAATTATTAAATTAAAACCCATTGATTTTATTTCTAAACTACAACTGCAAATACATTAATAGATTTGATGTACTTGACAAAAAAAAAACTAAACATCTAAGTTAGGCTTAATATTTTCTATTTTGATTAGTGTTATGTATAATTGTAAGCTTTTACAATATGAATAATAAATATTGCATCAAAAAGCTCTGCAACAAAAAAAAATATATACAAAATTGAAAGTAATTATCCTAATCTTAAAATTCAAATTTGAGAAAGGACAATAGTTAAATACAAATTTACAATGGAAAGATAAGTGGGAAAGAAGTTTATTGTCAAAAAATCATCGTTTATTTGAGCTCTCTTTATATCTCCTTTTATAGCTAGCCCTTCAAACAACCATGAATAAATTTTATTTACCATTCTAAATTAATATCGATTGACTCCTTTATGACATCGGATTTTGATAATGGAGGATGTATCTCACCAATCGTCATCCTCAATTTACTCAAATCTTTTGAATATATTATTGTATATATCAATCAAATCTAACACTTGCCGATTGATTTCTCTAGATAATAACACAAACGTGACTTCCGCATAATCATAGATTCAATCGATCCAATATCCTCATAACTTAGCTCTAAATGTTCTCAATCGACTCCAATTTACACATGTGACTATTATAGATAAGTTCCAATTTAAATGATATAATATATGAATTTGAAAATTTTAACTTAACCCATTAGTCATTGAATTAAATTGCTTCAATCGACTATTCTATGTTTGGGAGTCTTAATTGATTACTCAATAGACTATCCTAATATCCATTGATTATTTCAAAATTTATTTGACTTATTTTGAAACAAAACCTTTCTATTCACAAGAGACTTCACTCTAGTCGACCGCTTGATCAACTCACTTTTCTTTGGAGAAAAAGATGATTACGCTTGTGCCCGGTGCCCCTCATCACCGGTCCCTTGGTTATGGTGAAGGGTGGTAAATCATACAGGAGGGGGAGGGGGGCAGAGGAGGGTTATGTCCCTTGACCTATTGGTCAGAATAGTGAAGGGTTGTTATGAGCCCAGGGAAAGTTTTAGACCTCTGTCGAGTTTTGACCCCTGCCTTCTTTAGAGCATATCCGCATTGCTTTAGCTAACGGGTCATCCCGAGGGGACCACTAACTTTTCATTCATAGGCTAAATTGCCATTTAATGGATATAACCCAAAATAAAACTTAATGGTCTGTGAATAATAAGTCTAGAATCAACTCTAGAGTTGACTCATCAAATCAGTCAACTATTTATAACCCTCAATTGATTAAATCATTGATTGCCACCATAAAACACTTATTTCTTGATCGAGCCTGCACCTAATACAGGTAGCTCATATACTCTCACAACTTACTTGCCAAAAGTGTTTACCTTCAAAACTTCTCACGTGTCAAATATCCAATTAACTTTGACCTACTATAACTTCTTATATATCAACATCTATTGACTTTCCCCAACCTTTTGAACATTATATTTCTTATATCTTCCAACATCTATTTGTTGGTGTGATCAGCCCAGGTCATGATTGACCGGACTTAAGTTTGACTCAAGTGGTATTTTGATGTTTGACAATATTTTAGGGAGACTGTTGGTGCAATCGACCAAGGTCATGAATGACCGGACTGGAGTTTTACTCGAGAGATATTTTGATGGTTGACTAGGGTTAACCATGTGATGAAGAAAATCCAAGTCATGGGTACTTGGCATAGAAAGTCCAAGTGAGACACTTGACATTTGGGAAAGTCCAAGTCTTATGCACTTAGCATGAAAAGTTCAAGCATGGGTCTTGGCAAGGGAAAGTCCAAGCTTGAGTCTTGGCAATTTGAAAGTCCAACATGGAGTTGGTATGGAAAGTCCAAGGGTGTAGTCTTAGCCACGTAAGTCCAAGGGTGTAGTATTGGCGATGAAAGTCCAAGTCATGGGTACTTGGCATTTGGGAAGTCCAAGAGGTGATATTGATGGTGTAAAGTCCAAGGATAGAGTCTTGGTAGCATAAGTCCAATGGTTGGCGGTATAAAGTTCAAGTGTGAGTCTTGGCAGCGTAAGTCCAATGTACCTTGGCAATGTAGACACCGTTAGCATGACAATATCCGATGGAAGCACCTGAAGGCTAACGTATGAATGAACAAGTCATGAATGACTTGGAGGGATTCGATAGGCGCGAGGCTGACGGAGGTGGCTAGAAGGCTTAGGTCTAGGCTAAAAGTGGTCTAGCAAGTATGGGGGCACCATACTTGGGTTTAAACCACATGTTTGAGGTTATCGGTTGACCGAGGCTTTATACCGGTTGAATGGTCAAGTGTTAGACACTTGGCAACCGAGTTGACCCTCAGCAGTCGACTGGGATTATGACCAGTTCGACTGCTGTGAGTCGACTAGTGCTCGACTGCGGTTTAGGGTCGAAAAAGCCTCGACAGTCAACTGCTCATTGGAGCAATCGACTGCTCATTGGAGCAGTTGACTGATGTCAGTCAACTGATGGTTTGATGTCGCGAGCACAGAACGCTTGGTAGCCGATTGAGAAGTCGGCTATGGGCATTAGCAATCGACTGGCGATGTTGACAGTCGACTGCTAAGTGATCCGTTGGAACTTTTCCAGCATGGATCAAGTCGTTGTCTCACAACAACAGTGTTGACAGTCGAACTAGGGCTTTTGGCAGTTGACTGCCAGGCACGAAAATAGCCCGAGTGCAGGTTATAAAGGCAGCTCGAAGGGGAGGTTTTGGCAGTGATTTCTTGAGCATCTTTGAGGCGATTTTGCTAGTGTAAATCAAGGTCTTCAAGCACGATTTAAGCAATCGACAAGCAAGCATTCCAAAGCAATAGATGTAAATTTTTCTTTACGTTGTTTTGTATATTTATCTTGTATTTGCTTGTTTTACTTTGTATTACTTCTGTAATCATTGTAAGAGGTTTCTCCGCCTCTGACTTGTTGTCGAGAAGGAGTATTTGTGATTAGTGGAGTGTGTTTGCATCGCTAGGGCTCTTTCGAGCCCAATCCGTGGAGTAGGAACCCTACGATTCCGAACCACATTATATCAGTTGTCTTGTGTATTTGTGTGTATTGTGTATTTGTCTATTTTATTTTTATATATTCCGCTGCATACTAACGTGTTGTAGACAAGCACGCGATCAATTCCATCATACGATGAATGATGCTATTCACCCCCCCCTCTAGCGGGTGCATAGGTCCTAACAAATGGTATCAGAGCGGGTCGCTCTTCACCGATTTCGCATCCTAGAGAGCAAAAGTGCTAGAGGAAATGGAGCTCAATGAGAGATTGGGTGATGACATCAATATTCCACCTTCCTTCGACCATGAAGACTTCACATATTGGAAAGGTAAAATGATGTATTTTTTTAATGTGTGATTATGATAATTGGATAAGTGTGATGGTAGGATTTGATACCCCAAATGATGAAGAAGGAAGAAAAATTGGAGTCAAGAACAACTCTGTTACTTCAATATAAACAATAAGGTAGGGTATTTTGCTTAATGTAATCCCTAATGAAATTTTGATCAAGATAGGGGATTGTAAAGATGCCAAGGAGCTATGGAGCAAATTGGCAAAATATCATGAAGATCCATCATTGGCTCAATTAGAAAGAGATCCTGAAGAAGAGGAAGAAAGCTCATCCTCACAAGAAAGTGAGGATTCGGAGGTGGAGGAGTGTTTGACAACCGAGGAGGAAGAAGAGGTAGAAGAATTGGAGGTTGAAAGGCTATCAACGTCCAAGAAAGAGGTAGAATTGGAAGAACCCTCAACCTCTAGAATTGAGAGGGAGGAGAGACCATCTACTCCGGAACAACAGCAAAATCAAGAAATACTATCAACTTCCGGAAGAGATGAAGAAGCCCAAACATCCATCGATGACCTAGGTAACTCAAGCATTTCGATTAAAAATAAAATTCATAGCATATACTTTGAGTATAGGGAAGCCATACATTACAAGAGTAAGTATCCGAAAAGAGTCAAGAAGGCTCCTCCGACACCAAAAGTCAACGAAAAAGTCAAGGATGTCGGTGCCCCCATGAGAAAAAGCAAGGAGCATGTACCATGCTTCAAGTGTCATCAAAAGGGGTATTATAGAAGTCAATGCCCTAAGAGAAAAGAAAGAGCATCACATGTAGGGGGAGCCTCTAAGGCAAACCCTAAGGTAAAATTTATTAATGCACCTTCTTTAATTTATAAGCAAAAGCATGCTTTTAATTCACTTGCAATTCATCATGAAAAGCTTGCTAGTAGAAATAATAGATTTTATTGTTTAGAAGCTAAACATGTCAACCTTAGGAATAAGGAGAAATTTGGGACTAATGTCCCTAAAATAATTTTACCTAAGGAAAGTATTAGGAAGATAGAGAACCATCTAGGCTTTAACTCCAAGAATTCAATTCAAACAAACAATGGGCTCACAAAATTAGAGAAATTGGAGTTGGAGAACCAAGCCTTGAGATCAAGGCTTGAGAAAATGGAAAAGACTCTTAGGATTATGCAAAATCAATGCAAAAGTCAAATAGTCAAAAGCCTAGGAAACAAGAACCATTCAAGGGCAAGCTCAAGCCCAAAAAGACTTATCACAATGTTCCATTCGATTATGGAACTAAATCTAGGTCTAGGAAAACTAAGGTTAATAGGAAAGTCATTCCTAAGGTTGACTAAGTTAGGTGCCTAGTGGCTAGGGTTTCAAGGAAACCTAGGGAAGCCACTAAGAAGGTTACAAGGGGAGTTACTCCTAGAGCTAACTTAGGCAAGACCCAAATGACAAAGGCTTCTAAACCTAGGAGGGTCATTAGGAGGGTATCTAGGGAAGTTATCCCTATGGAATACCTAGTAAACCCAGGGAGCTCCAATAGGTTTTGAGTTTCTAAGAGCTTGATCGATTCATGCTAAATGGGTTTAGGTGTGCCAACCTTGAATGGATAGGTAGTTAACCTAACCATGATAAAGGTGACACTTTAGGTCATTTCCAAGGTAATGGGTACTTTGGAAATAAGGATGATTTTTATATCCTAAAGGTTTTTGGGATGTGCCAATATAATTTATGGAAGTTGAAAAAAAAAATCAATCAAATTGGCACAATTAGGGTTAGAGGATATAGTGTGTCATTTTGGGTTTTTGACACACTTGGGAGATAAATGGTAACATGGAAAAATGAATTTAATCATAATAAATGACAACAAATATTAAAATTTAGGTATTTCTATGTCTTATATTTTATTTGCCATGTTTTTATTGTCGTATACCATGTCATGATATCATACCTACTTTTAATTATATAATATGTCATGATCATGCTTAGGATTAAGGTTAAATTTCATGTATATTTAGATTATATCATATGTCATGACATCATGATCATTGGTTATATTTATTTATGTCATCATTTATGTATTTAAAGTAATTAAAATTGATTTAAGGACTATGACATGACTTGAAGTTCCATGTATAAGGGAATCAAGTAGTGTTGCCCTAGAAAATGTATGAAACCCTAGATTAGGATAATCAAAACTCACATCTCACATCAAATTGACATGTGTGTGTTTTCAAACGCCCTAGACACATGTGAGATGCTAGAAAATGAGTTATGTTCAAGGTACATAGCATCTAGATGAACTTAAACTCAACTTATACCATAGATGAATCATGAGGAAAGCTTGTGTACAAGTCATGTGCATTAAGCCCATAGACCATGGTTCAATATAAGGTTTTAAAACTTTTTCAAAATCATTTTGAAAAATTTTGGTGTAGTCTATCTTTTGATAGAAATCACCATTGATGATGTTGATACAAAGTGAGCTCAAAACAATGAAGTTTTTCTCATTTTTGAACTTTGTACCAAACTCACTATTTTATGGGTAAATTATTTTTCAAATATTTTTCACCCATTGTATTTGTTATAAGTATTATACGTATGAAGTTTCATGATTTTTCAAAATACGTATAGTTACTTATGTATTATCGAAATTCGTTCTGAAAGCTGAAAAACTACATTTGTAGCTTATCGATCATTACTTATGGCAAATGATCGACGTCAACAACGATTCCATCGTGACTGTAAGAGTCGATTGCCAGAGTTGATTTCGGGTAAATAAGATTTGTTTAGCCTGATTTCAACTATGTTAGGTTACCCTAACTGCTTCTAACCCTAGGATATACTTTGGAAAGCATTAGAAAGGGTGAAAATCCATTGGATATGGATTAGGAGAGTTGTTTGGGTGTTGTATCAATTTTAAGGTGTGTGAGAGTTCATGTTTAAACTTTTGTCCTAAATTTTGATGGGTTAGTGTTCCTATAGGCTTAGGGACTCTCCAAGGACATTGTTGGTGCAATGGTCAAGGTGGAGCAAGCCTTTAGGAGGAGGTATTCATCATGGGATGATGGATGTGTTCTTCCTCATGAGGGAGAGAAATGGGAATGTGAGTTGCCCAATTTGAAAATTGAGTGAGTTTATAGGAAGCCTCTCTTAAGTGATATGAGACTTATCACTAGGAAGAGTAAAGGCATCCTAGGTGTTTTTGGACCAAAGGGAGAGATTGTAAGATCTCATTGGGATATGAGACATTGACCTCCCTGGGAAGAACCTTTTTGATGTATGTCAAAATGGGGGAGAATTAATGGAAGAAGTTATGGGAAAATTATGGGATTACCAATTTGGGACAATTAGTAAGGAGATTTGAGCCAGGTGGCCAAACTCAAAGGTGTTTGGTTTTTGTCAAACATCAAAAAGGGAAAGATTGTTGGTGCAATCAACCCAAGTCATGATTGACCGGATTCGAGTTTGACTCGAGTAGTGTTTTGATATTTTCCATTGATGTTTGACAATGTTTTGGGGAGATTATTAGTGCAACCGATCCGGGTCATAATTGACCGAACTCGAGTTTGACTCGAGGGGTATTTTGATGGTTGACTAGGGTTGACCATGTGATGAAGAAAGTCCAAGTCATGGGTACTTGGCATGGAAAGTCCAAGACATGGGAATTGGCAGGGAAAAGTCCAAGCATGGGTCTTGGTAAGGGAAAGTCCAAGATTGAGTCTTAACAATTGGAAAGTCCAATATGGAGTTGACATGGAAAGTCCAAGGGTGTAGTTTTGGCCATGTAAGTCTGTAGTCTTGGCGATGAAAGTCTAAGTCATGGGTACTTGGCATTTGGGAAGTTCAAGGGGTGATATTGGGGGCGTAAAGTCCAAGGGTAGAGTCTTAGCAGCATAAGTCTAATAGTTGCCTGTGTAAATTACAAGCGTGAGCCTTGATAGCGTGAGTCCAATGTGCTTTGGCGGTGTAGACACTGTTAGCATGACAATAGCCGATGGAAGCACCTGAAGGCTACCGTATGGATGAACAAGTCATGAATGACTTGGAGGGATCCGATAGGCACAAGGCTGACGGAGATGGCTATAAGGCTTAGGTCTAGGCAAAGGGTGGTCTAGCAAGTATGGGGGCACCATACTTGGAGTTAAACCTCATGTTTGAGGTTATTGGTTGACCAGGGATTTATACCAGTCGAATGATCAAGTGCTTGACACTTGGCAACCGAGTCGACCCTCAGCAGTCGACTGGGATTATGACTAGTTCGACTGTTGTGAGTCGACTAGTGCTCGACTACGATTTAGGGCTGAAAAAGCCTTGGCAGTCCACTGCTCATTGGAGCAGTTGACTGATGTTAGTCGACTGCCATAGATGGCAGTCCACTAATGGTTTGATATCGCGAGCACAAAACGCTTGGTAGCCGACTGAGTAGTCGGCTACGGGCGTTGGCAGTCAACTAGCGATGTTGGTAGTCGAATGTCAAGTGATTCATTGGAACTTTTCCAGTGTGAATCAAGCCGTTGTCTTACAACAACAGTGTTGGCAGTCAAACTGGGGCTTTTGGCAGTCGACTGCTAGGCACGAAAATAGCCCGAGTGCAAGTTATAATGGCAGCTCGAATGGGAGGATTTGGCAATGATTTCTTAAGCATCTTTGAGGCAATTTGCTGGTGCAAATCAAGGTCTTCAAGCACGGTTCAAGCAATCAATAAGCAAGCATTCCAAAGCAATAGTTGTAAAGTTTTCTTTACGTTGTTTTGTATATTCATCTTGTATTTGCTTGTTTTACTTTGTATTACTATTGTAATCATTGTAAGAGGTTTCTCTGCCTCTGATTTATTGTCGAGAAAGAGTATTTGTGATTAGTGGTGTGTGTTTACATCGCTAGGGCTCTTTCAAGCTCAATCCGTGGAGTAAGAACCCTATGGTTTTGAACCACTTTATATCAGTTGTCTTGTGTATTTGTGTGTATTGTGTGTTTGTCTATTTTATTTTTATATATTCTGCTGCATACTAACGTGTTGTAGACAAGCACACGATCAATTCCATCATACAATGAATGATGCTATTCACCCCCCTCTAGTGAGCGCATAGGTCCTAACACTATTGAACTTTTCATTTGTCAAGTGTTCAGCAAATTTTGACCCAATCCAACTTCATTCATTGCACTTACTCAATGCCAAGTAACCTACACTTGCACACTTGACACATTGCACAGTGCCAATCTAACTTAATTTACCGGCAACATACAGAGATAATATGACCAATTCTAATAGTCAGCCTGATAAGTGTTGGATGCTTAGTTGGAGATAGTCTCTTTATGGACCAGAAGTACATGGATGATCATTCCCATAGCAGTGGAGAGCTTCTTGTGGCAAACATAGCATTTGAAGTGCTTGACTTTTTGGTGTTGGATGAGAATCTTCTCATTGCCAAACTCTCTATTGTAGTAAAAGTGCAAGACCTTCTCGGACTATTTCTTCTTCCTCCCCATCATCGCTACCCCAAAGAGATCAACTCACCTTCGATAGGGTAGTGGATGTAAATCTAATGTGTTGAGAGCAAAATTGATCTAGTCAAATTTTGAAAAGGAAAGCGCTATAAGAGTTGATGGAATGCTTCACAGTTGCACGTAGAAAAAAAAATACATGTTGTTTATGGATTATGCTTGAAAGGGTAAAGGAAAGAATCATTCGATGGAAAGGGTGGATGGAACAACTTCGTTAGTCATAAAATTACAAGAAATATCAAGGCATATTGTTTCTTTGCCAATTTACCAAAGGATGAATTTAAAGTTTGGGATTGTCCAAAAGACGCACCTTGGTTTCAGAATTCCCAAAGGACACACACAATTCCTGCATTACCCCTCTGCCAAAGTTGACTTTTTCTTCTCTTTCAATATTTTTTTTAACTCTTTTCGTTACTCTTAATTGAATTAAACTTATATCTATCATTTACCTACATGCAACATTACTATGGTGGTCATTTTAAAAAATCATCACCAACACCTAAAGAAACTAGCACCATCATGGTGTGGTGTTGATTTTAGAAATCATAGTGGTGTTGATTTCTAAAATCATTCACCCAATTTTAAATTATCAAAACCAGAACTTTACATAAGAGTGGAAGCCCCAAAGGGGAATTAGGAATTTATTTGATAGGAGACAATAGCATTTCCCTTGAAGATGGAAAATTTGTTCACCCAGCTTTATAAATTTACAAATTCTTCTTCAACTAGTTAAAAGAATGAAATTTGTTGATATCATGATAATACTAGATAGTACATATATCATTATGGAAGAAGTTGATCATTGAAATGATAATAGATACGATAGAAGTACAAACTATTTGATATTGATAAGACATGTCTCGGACCGACACTCGGAGAGTTGGGGCTCAGGGAATCAGAATTATGGATGTGATTACATGTCGTAGTGGTGTGTGGGTGGGAAGTAGCCCAATAGGCACACAATAAGGGTGAGGAGTCAAAGAGTTTATAAAAGATGGAGACAAACAAATGGCAGAAGATAATTACAAAATTACAAAAAACTCAACTTACATTCTTTTTCTTCTCCTGTCTGACTTAAGAATCGGAGGAACATTCCTGGGGCACCAGTGCCTTCTAACTATTTTTATTTTGGATAGGATCTTGTTGTGGCCAAGCGAACTAGTTCTTGTCAGAGGGTTTGACAAAAGAGGGCAAACCACTGACTGCATCATTGGTGTCGTTTGTGGGAAATTTAAGTGAGACATAGATGATGCAATGGCAAGAAGTTCATTCTTTTAGCCTCAGCTTAAGAGGAGGCTCCCATCATCATAACTCATAGCCAATTGGCTTCGATGATCCAAAAAACAGTAGAGGAGGTGTTGGCCCGGGGAAGTGGGCAGGTCATTACCGAGGCCATGGAATATGGTGCACCAATGATGGTTCTTTATTGGGGGAAGAGAGGATTCCCTCAGGATGAGGGGGAATAAATGTAGGTGAGTGCCTTGGTACGTGTACTGATGATATTCTATCATGAAATAATTATGTCATGGAAGTGTCATTTTAATGAAGTAATATGGTGCTTCATCCGACCAAAGTATCCGTAAGCCCTTGGTCTAGCTCGAGTGTCATCATTCCGCCCAACCAAGGCACCCATAAGTCCTTGGTTAAACTTGAGTACTTTCACTTCGCCTAGTCAAGGCACCCCATAATCCCTTGGTTCAGTTAGAGTACTTTTACTCCACCCAGCCAAGGTACCCCGTAAGTCCTTGGTCTGACTAAAGTGCTTTTACTCTGCCAAACCAAGGCATCCAGATGTCCTTGGTCTGGCTTGTGTACCTTAACTATGCCTAGCCAAGACAATCATAAGCCCTTGGTTCGACCTGAGTTCTTCCACTCTGTCTAGCTAGGCACCTATAAGCCCTTGGTATGATTCGAATTCTTCCTCTCCACCCAGCCAACTGATGCATGCGAACGCGACCTCAAATCTCACGACGGAGACCGTCGAGGACTCAAAGCGCATGCTCGCGCTCAACGCCCACAAGTGCACGGATGTCGTTAAGTAATAAAAGATTATCGATCCCACGGGAACTGAGATTCGAGTACCAATTTGTTTAGTGGGTGAAATTGTTCGGAAGTCAAATCTAAGGGTTACGACATGAGGTTGTCGGTGGACTAAACTCTAGTTCGGTGTCACACGGAGGAAGAAAGGAGCTTGCCACAAGATCTTTAAAAGGGATTCTAGGACTTCGGTTTTGCTTGTGTGTCGCAAAATATGCTATCAACTGGGCGTTGTCTAAACATCTGCCTATGGTTTTGTGGAAGGGACATCATACACTCTCTCGATGAGCCACCGCATCTTTCGGGAGCTATCTCTACCTTACAAGGATGGGATAGGCGGTACAAGGATGTCGAATCAATCCCTGCGATGAACCATTTCCAGTTCTATCGCATCCTTCTACCCACGATTACAGGAGATCAGGTTTAGCCCTAGGTTCCTTGTATAAATCCCCTAAATCTTAAATACGAGGGTTGTCACCCCTCGTATTGCCTAAGCACAGCAGGTAGAAAACCAAATACGCATAGATATTGGTATAAACAATTTCCAATTGCAAATTCAAACTCAAAAACAGAATTCAATTTGAAGCAACATGTCATGCACACAAAAGCTACTCCCTAATCCTAGAATCGAAGGAACTACTCCATAGATAGAAGAGGAGAATCATAAGGCATGTTCATGTTCGAATATATCAGAAATAAAATGCAAGAACAAGAAGTTACAATGCCGATGTGGCCTTCTCTCCGGTGTTGAAGTGCAGAACTTGGACCTTCGATGGCATTCTTCCTCTCCGTTGCGAGTTCCCGAAGCTTTTTAGGACTTCGGTGTATCATCCCAACTGTCGTGCCTCCCCCCTAGGGTTTGGGAGCCCTAGGACGGCTCCCTCATGATCCCTCGCCTCTTGGATGAGTTTTCTATATATAGAGGCAGCTCCAACTTTCCATAAATGCTTGAAAAACTCTATTTCCTTGAATTCGCAGCACCGCCACACGACCGTGTGAATTTCACACGGCTTGGTCGTGTGCAAGGCTGGAAAACAGATGAAATCTCGACTGGAAATTGAGCTGGAAAAAAGGCACAGTCGTGTGTTTTCACATGGCCTGGCCGTGTCTTTCCTGGAGCCTCCGTTTTGATCCGTTTCGCTTCGGAAACATGCCCAAGTCTTGGGACATGGCTAGTGCGTGTTCTCTAAGGTTCGTGCTCCACAAATTGCTCCAAAAATGTGTCGTTTTCCCATGAAATGCTATTTTGCACACAAAAGTATAAAAAGTAGATCTCCGCACTAGAAAATATGAAATGCATGCAAAACAAAGTGAAATATACATGAAACAAACATAAAATGTAATGAAATGTGAGCGAAAATTACTCCTAAAACCCTATATGTTTTGCTCACATCACTTCCCCCATACCTAAATCTTTGTTTGTCCTCAAGCAAACCTCAATGCCATGAAGTTTTAAAAAGATATTGTTCTATACTTAGCATGTTAACTAAATTTATCAAGTGGTATTTGTAATCAAAGCAAAATAAATATATTCTAAAAATTCACTAAGTTAGCTCCTCATGCTCGTGCTAAGCGAATCATTCTTAAGGGATACTCGTTCCATGGTGAGTTAAGTCATCATCCTATAGCTTTTCTAAGGTCTCCGGCTCTTCGGCACTTACCTGCCCAAAGCGAAGGTCGTTCCCTAGATCTAGCACAAAGTCTCAAAGGCGTGCTCGGTATTGAGAGAAATTGGTAGGTGTTTCCCCAGTAACTTAACTCAGTCTCAAAGGGGCACCTCATCATTTCCACCCACGACAATTATTTTTTATCCCTCATAATATTTATTTATGTATATATATATATATATATATATATATATATATATATATATATATTCTTTTCTTTCATTTCTCTCTCTCTTTTTTTTCTCTTTTATTTTTTTGCTCACTGGGATTTTGATTTTTTCGAATGGGCTTACACAATCCGAGCATCTCCAGTAATTAAAATGTTAAACCTAGAGTCACCTATGGATTTCAAAGTACTAGACTACTAAGATGAATCATAACTAGGTACGTACTAGATTCTCCCTTTCAGAATGTTCAACATGTGTATGTGTAAAAATAAAAGCTAACCAGTGTAAGTCTAGAATATTCATTAGAGCAAATAAAATAAAATACCAAGAGATAAATGAAGTTAAGCTGCCTATGGGAACAACTCATGTAAGTAACTTTAAAAATACTATTGAGGCAGCTTATAGATAGCAAAAACTAAGTGCTGAAAGAAATTGAACAACCTATGCATGAACAAATGAATGCTAACTAAAATGCAAATATCATGAAAGAAACTACTGCTAGAAACAAAATAAATCAGAACTTGGGGTCCCTCCCCTAGACTTATATGAAGCAATACCTCTAATATTATAGTCAAGGTGGGAAGTATGGTAGTCTCGGCATGTCAGGCTCCTGGGAAAACCTGGTGTTAAGCCGTTGATGCCACATGTACATGTGGTCGATCTGAGAGATGGTGGGTGTAGAGACCACTCTGTGCTCCTCCTCCCGGGCCCACTATGCCTGCTGAGCACACATATGCTACCGCATCTCCTGGCGGTAGGTGGTCTCCTCTTGAAAGTAAATACGAGCCTCATCGTAGAAGTCCTCGGCCCACTGGAAGTGCTCCCGTAAGCCTGTAAACTCCGCCTACGTATATGAGCTATGATCATCCCATCGCTGCCCCTGCGTCTGCTGCTCGGCATATATGTCATCGAGGCATGATCAGAACTCCGAGAAATCGTAGGAAGAAATACCTGCATCCTGCTCAAAAGTAGGAAAAGAAAACGGTGCAGGTGTAGGCTTTTCACATGGACTAGGGGGCACGACACGACCGTGTGAAATCACATGGCTCGACTGCAGCGCCTCTGGAAGTCAGGGCACGACCATGTGAAAACACACTGCCTGACCGTGTGCGGCTCTAGAAGTCAGGGCACGGCCGTGTGAAAACACATAGCCTGGTCGTGTGCCCTTTGTTTTTTTTCTCGTGGTGCACAATAGTTTGATTTCTCTCACTCACTTCACCACGTAAACTTAAAATGACTTTTGTTTTTACCTAGCAAGTTCTTTCCTTACCTACAAATGCTAAATACCATAAATCAAAATTCGAATTACAAAAAATTGAATGCAATAAAAAAGAAATCCTAAAAACTAAACTTGGGTTGCCTCCCAAGACGCGCTTTGTTTAAGGTCTTTTAGCTCGACATTATTCCTACATTTCATTTGATGTGTTTGAATCTTGCTCGTGGGGGAGCAAGATATTTGCTCACTTTTTGCCTCTTGTCTTTTTGTCCTCCATCACTAAATACCTTAAATTTTGCTCGGGGAGAGGCAAGATACTTGTTAGCAACTTTCCTTGGCTCGAGATTGAGCATGCTTAGCCTCAAAGAATTTTTAGGAGTTTGAACATAATATTTCATTCCATCCATATGCTGTAAATAATATAACTCACCACAAATATCTTCACCAAAAGATTGATTAGTAGATTCCAATATGTCGACTGAAATTTTATCATTATCAATCATTAAAAGGGGTTCGTTATTAGTAACTAAAATTTCAGTGAGGATTAAAGTAGGCTCTTCTAGATCCTTGTGGTTAGGAGGTGTTTTGATTGAAGCAATGCACTCCTCGATTAAAGTGTCCATTATATAATCCTCAAGTTCTTCTCCAAGTGGTGATTGAATGGATTGCCCTTCTTTACTTCCAATGTCATCTACGTCCTCCTCATCCGTTCACTCAAAGTGAGTCTCCACCCTATTAGGTGTGATTCAGTCACTAAAGTCACCTTCTAGTCGTTTGGTTTCTTCTCTTGCTAGATTTAGTTCCATAATCTCCGTAAATTGTTGCCTATGCTCCTCGCATTCCCTAGTAAAATTATCTAGCGGGGCTTCTAAGTGGGGACTTGGTTCTAGATAAAACTTGCATGGTGACTCATAGCTCTCGTTTCCATTTTGGAAACAATATTGAGTCTCTGTCTGCTAATGTCGCCATCGAAATTCAGCATTCGCCGCTTGTTACGTTTGAATGAAATCTTCCATCATTTGCTCCAGTTGGAATTTAGGCAGACAATATTGAGGGTTTAAGTAGCCATGGTGATAACTATATAAATAGGAATCATCTTGTGGCCACGTGTTGTAATTGTAGGTGACATCTTCTTGTTCAAATTATGAAGGTTCGAATATATCCGGACAATTATTAATAGTATGTCATGTTTTACCACAATCCTCACAATAAATGTTACCAAAACTTACAACATTAAATTGACCATAATCATGAGTAAAAGCATGCATCGTTATATGCAGGAAATTATAAATAAGGAAAGAGAAATTGAATAAACAAAAATAAAATAAAATAAAACAAAACAAGAAAAGTAAATCTATCCTAGGTCTGATCCAGTTATCCACTTCTCGATTCGATATCGAATCAATCAGTCCCCGACAACGGCGCAAAAAACTTGATGTACGTGAACGCGATCTCAAATCTCGCGACGGAGACCATCGAGGGCTCGAAGCATGCGCTCGCGCTCAACGCCCGAAAGTGCACGAATGTCGTCAAGTAATAAAATATTATCGATCCCACAGGGACTGAAATTCGAGTACCGATTTTTTAGTGGGTGAAATTGTTCGAAAGTCAAATCTAAGGGTTGCGATTACGAGGGTTGTCGGTGGACTAAACTCTAGTTCGGTGTCACACGGAGGAAGAAAGGAACTTGCCGCGAGATCTTTAAAAGGGATTCTAGGACTTCAATTTCACTTGTGTGTCGTAAAACATGCTATCAACTGGGTGTTGTCTAAACGTCTACCTATGGTTTTGTGGAAGGGACATCATACACTCTCCCGATGAGCCACCGCATCTATCGGGAGCTATCTCTACCTTACAAGAACAGGATAAGCGGTACGAGGATGCCGAATCAATTCCTGCGACGAACCATTTCCAGTTCTATTATATCCTTCTACCCACGATTATAGGAGATCAGGTTTACCCCTAGGTTCCTTGTATAAATCCCATAAATCTTAAATACGAGGGTTGTCACCCCTCGTATCGCCTAAGCACAGCAGGTAGAAAATCAAATACCCATATATATCGGTATAAAAAATTTCCAATTGCAAATTCAAACTCAAAAACAGAATTCAATTTGAAGCAACATGTCATGCGCACACAAGCTACTCCCTAATCCTAGAATTGAAGGAACTACTCCATAGATAGAAGAGGAGAATCACAAGACATGTTCATGTTCGAATATATCAGAAATAAAATGCAAGAACAAAAAGTTACAATGCCGATGTGGCCTTCTCTCCGACGTTGAAGTGTAGAACTTGGACCTCCGGCGGCATTCTTCCTCCTCGTTGTGAGTTTCCGAAGCTTTTTAGGGTTTCAGTGTGTCGTCCCAGCAGTCGTGCCTCCCCCCTAGGGTTTGGGAGCCCTAGGGCGGCTCCCTCGTGATCCCTCGCCTCTTGAATGAGTTTCCTATATATAGAGGCGGCTCCAGCTTTCCATAAATGTTTGAAAATCCTTATTTCCTTGAATTCGCGGCGCCGCCACACGGCCGTGTGAATTTCACACGGCCTGACCGTGTGCAAGACTGGAAAACAGATGAAATCTCGGCTGAAAATTGAGCTAGAAAAAAGGCACGGTCATGTGTTTTCACACGGCCTGGTCGTGTATTTTTATGGAGCCTCCGTTTTGATCTATTTCGCTTCAGAAACATGCCCAAGTCTTAGGATATTGCCAGTGCGTGTTCCCTAAGGTCTATGCTCCACAAATTGCTCCATTTTGCTCCAAAAATGCGTCATTTTCCCATGAAATGTTATCCTGCACACAAAAGTATAAAAAGTATATCTCCGCACCAGAAAATTTGAAATGCATGCAAAACAAAGTGAAATATACATGAAACAAACATAAAATGTAATGAGATGTGAGCGAAAACTACTCTTAAAACCCTCTATGTTTTACTCACATCACCAACGCACCCCGTAAGCCCTTGATTTGATCCGAGTGTTTTCACTCCGCCCATTCAAGGAATTCATAAGCCCTTGGTCTGATCTGAATGCCTTCACTTCACCTAACTAAGGCACTTGTAAGCCCTTGGTCTAGTTAGAGTGCTTTCACTCTGACCAGCTAAGGCCCCCATAACCCATAAGTCCTTGGTCTAACACAAGTGCTTCCACTCCGCCCAGCCAAGGCACACATAAGTCCTTGGTCTGACTCGAGGGCTTACACTCCGCCTAGTCAAGGCACCCATAAGCCCTTCGTCTAGCTCGAGTGCTTCCACTCCGCCTAGCTAAGGCACTCATAAGCCCTTGGTCCAGCCTAAGTGCCTTCACTCTATCCAGCCAAGGCACCCATAAGTCCTTGGTTTGGTCCAAGTTCTTCACTTCAACTAGCTAAGACACCCATAAGCATTTGGTCTAGACAGAGTGCTCTCCCTATGCCTAGCCAAGGCATTGAAGCCCTTAGTCTGACCCTAGTGCTATCCCTATGCCCAGCCAAGGCATCCATAAACCATTGGTCCAACTCGAGTGCTCTCCCTATGCTCAGCCAATGCATCTATAAGCCCTTGGTCTGGCTCAGATACCATCACTCAATCTTTGATCTAATCCTTGTGTCTTTATGTTGCCCAACCAAGGCACATGTAAGCCCTTGTTCCGACTTGAAAAGCAGTAGGGGAGAGGTAAGTATGCAATGTTTGTTGGATGAAGAAATGACTAAGTAGTAAGGGGAAGGTCAATATGTGGTGTTAGTGTGTAGAGTTAGTATGCAATGTCACTTAAGAGGGTTAAATTTTTACATGCAAATAGATAATGGCAAATGATATTTTTTCATTAAAAGGAAAAGATCGTCGGAGAAGAAGGAATGAATGCAGAACGGGCAGAAGAGGTAGGTGAGGAGCCATTTTAAGGAGTTTTTAGCAAAGATGGGTAATTATGGTATTGGAGCCTGAGGTGTTGGTGAGAGGAGATGAGGATACGCTTGGACGTCTTTGGCGAATGGAGGTGCGAAGACGTGTAGGTGCAAAACCCTTAGATGATGGTGACTTGAGTTAGTATTAATGAGAACATATCATTTAGGAGTCAACCCCTAGAATGATGGTTGCATGACATTAATGAGAATGAATCCGATGGTGTCAGACACATTTGATTATTTGACTAGTTGGGAGGTGACTAATGACACCGATAAGACAAGTCTCAGGTTACGTGGAGGAGTTGGGTGACCTAGGAGGCAGAAGTTTAAGGAGTCGGGAACCTGAGAAATTGAAAAGGGAGGAGAGGTGGGACCATGACGTGTTAGAAGTCGGGGTCAACATAACTTTGCCCTGACTATTCCCTGACAAAGATATATCCAGAGGGGATGATGACAATAGTGTAGGAACATTCGTAACCACTAGAGGGAGGGGTGAATAGCATGTACATCATAGATGGAAGAATTCTTTCACGTGCTTGCTACAATTGTATTAGTACGCAGAGGAAATAATAGAAAATACAATACAAATGCAAATACACAAGAACAATACCAAATATAATGTGGTTCAAAACCAAATGGTTCCTACTCCACCGATCGAGCTCAAACGAGCTCTAGCGATGCGTACAACACCACTAATCAAATAAACTCCTTCTCGACAATAAGTCGGAGGTGGAGAAACCTCGTACAAGTGTTTACAACAATAAACGAATAGATATAAGAAAATACAAATACGAAATACACTACAAGTAAAGGAAAAACACTTTACAAATGCTTTTTTGATTACTTGATCTTTGGTTGCTTGAATTGCACTTAGAGACCCTGATTTGCAGCAACAAATCACCCTAAACACATCCAAGAACTGGTGCCAAATCCCTCCTCCTCGAGCTCCCTTTAAAGCTGCTCCTTGGGCTGGATTTCGTATGGTAGTCGACTGATTAGGACCATCAGTTGACTGCCCCTGTAGCCGTTGTCTCACAACGACATGTGCCACGTTGGATAAGTTTCAATGGATAGACTATCAGTCGACTGATCATGCCCATCAGTCGACTAATCGGGTCATCACTCGACTTTCAAACCCTAACAGTCGACTGATCTCAAGATCAGTCGACTGCCTAATGTTGGCAGTCGACTGCTAGACCAATTCCAGCAGTCAAACCCTAGTTGACTCCCATCAGTCGACTGCTCCATAGTCCTAGTTGACTGATATACCTCAAACATGAGATTTTAACCCAAGTATGGTGCCCCCATACTTGCTAGACCACCCTTAGGCTAGACCTAAGCCTTCTAGCCACCTCCATCAGCCTCATGCCTATCGGATCCCTCCAAGTCATCCATGACTTGTTCATCTATATGCTAGCCTTCAGGTGCTTCCATCAGCTATTGTCATGCTAATGTGGTCTACACTACCAAGGCACATTGGACTTACGCTGCCAAGACTCTGCTTGGACCGCCAACCATTGGACTTATGCTGCCAAGACTCCACCTTTGGACTTTATGCCGCCAATATTCCCCTTGGACTTCTCAATTGCCAAGTACCCATGACTTGGACTTTCACCACCAAGAGTACACCCTTGGACTTACATGGCTAAGACTACACCCTTGGACTTTCTTGCCAACCCAATGTTGGACTTTTCAAATGCCAAGACTCAAGCTTGGACTTTTCCTTGCCAACTCATGTTGGACTTTCCTTGCCAACCCATGTTGGACTTACCATGCCAAGACTCAATCTTGGACTTTTCATGCCAAGTATACAAGACTTAGACTTGGACTTCTCCCATGACAATGGTCAAACCATCGTCAAACATCAAATATAACCTAGGTCGATTGCACCAACAATCTTCCCAATACATGTCAAACATCAAAATACTACTCGAGTCAAACTCGAATCTGGTCAATCATGACTTGGGTTGATTGCACCAACAATCTTCCCCTTTTTAATGTTTGACAAAAACACTCTTGAGTTATGCCCCTAACTCAAATTTCCTTACCAATTTTCCAAAATTGATAATTCTAACATTCTTCCATTACTTCTCCCCCTTTTTGACATACATCAAAAAGGTTCTCCCCAAGGAGGTCAATGTCTCATATCCCAATGAGATCTTACAATCTCCCTCTTGGTCCAAAAATATCTAGGATGTCTACAATCTTCCTAGTGATAAGTCTCATATCACATAAGAGAGGTAATCCTATAGACTCTCTCAATTTTTAAAATGGGCATCTCAAATTCCCATTTTTTTCCCCTCATGAGGAAAAATACATCCATCATCCCATGATGGATACCTCCCCCTAAAGGCTTGCTCCCCCTTGACCATTGCACCAACAATGTCCTTGGGAAGTCTCTAAGTTAATAGAAACACTAAAGTATAAAAAATAAGGTTCAAAGTTCAACATTGAACTTTCTAACATCTTAAAATTGATAAATCACCCTAACAACTCTCGTAATCCATATCCAATGGATGTTCACCCTTTCTAATGCTTCCCAAAGCATATCCTAGGGTTAGGAGTGATTAGGGAACCCTAACCTAGCTGAAATATGGGCTAAACAACTTCTTTTACCCAAAATCAACCATGGTAGTCGACTCTTACAGTCACCAATCGACTGCCCCATCCATCAGTTGACTGCCATCAAGGTCAGTCAACTGATATCTGCAAAATATAGATTTCAGTTATCAGATTCGAATTTTGAAAAATCATAAGTAAATATATGTAATTTGAACACTCATGAAAATTCATACGTACATTACTTATAAGTAATACAATGGGTGAAAAATATTTTAAAAATATTTTACCCATAAAATAGCGAAATTGACACAAAGTTCAAAAGTGAAGAAAAACTTCAATGTTTTAGCTCACTTTGTATCAACTTCATCAATGATAATTACTATCAAAAGATAGACTTCATCAGGATTTTCTAAAATGATTTTAAAATGTTTTTGAAGACCTATATTGAATCATGTTCCTTGGGCTCAATGTACATGACTTGAACATAAGCTTTCCCAATGATCAATCACATGATATAAATGAGTTTGAGTTCATCTAGATGCAAAAACTATGCACCTTGAAATTAACTCATTTCCTAGCATCTCACATGTATCTAGGGTGTATAAAACATACACAAGTCAATGTAATGTGAGATGTGGGTTTTGTTCTCCTAAGCTAGGATTTCATGCATTTTCTAAGACAACCCTACTTGATTCCCTTATCCATGGGACTTCAAGTCATGTCATAGTCCTTAACTCAATTTTTATTAGTGCATGAATGATTATGACATTAATGATGATATAAATAAGCATGTGCTCATAATCATGATGTCATGGCATAAAATGGAATTTAAGCATACATGACATTTAACCTTAATCCTAAGCATGATCATGACATATTAAATGATTAAAATAGATATGATGTCATGACATGTTATATGGCAAATCAAGCATGGCAAATAAAATATATGGTATATAATACCTAAATTTTAGGATTAATTGTCATTTGTTATTATTGAACCCATTTTGTCATATTATCAATTATTCCCCAAGTGTGCCAAAACCCCAAAATGGCACACTATGACCTCTAAACCTAAGTTGTGCCAATTTTATTGATTTTTTTTTTTCAAAATTTTTAAATAATATTGGCACATCCTAAAAATATTTAGGATAAAAATTCAAACTTATTTTCAAGGTATCCATAACCTTGAAAATATCCTAAAGTGTCACATTTACCATGGTTAGGTTAACTACCTATCCATTCAAAGTTGACACACCCTAACCCATCTAGCGTGAATCGATCACGCTCTTAGGAACCTAATACCTATTAGAGCTCCTTGGGTTTACTAGGTATTCCTTAGGGATGACCTCCCTAGATACCCTCCTAACCCTCCTAGGCTTAGAAGACTTAGTCATTGTGGTCTTGCCTAGGTTGACTCTAGGGGTAGCTCCCCCTGTAACCTTCTTAGTGGCTTCCCTAGATTTCTTCGAAATCCTAGCCACTAGGCATCTACCTTGGTCAACCTTAGGGATGACTTCCCTATTGATCTTGGTCTTCCTAGACCTAGTTTTAGTTCTATAGTCAAATGAAACATTATGATAGGTCTCCTTAGGCTTAGGTTTGTGACCCAAACCTTTCTTGTCCTTGGTTGACTCTTGTCTCCTAGGCCCATGACTTTGACCATTTGACCTCTTAATTTGATTTTGTATATTCCTAAGGGTCTTTTCCATTTTCTCAAGTCTTGACCCCAAGACTTTATTTTTCTTTTCCAATATCTCAATTTTTGATTTTTCATTAATGTTGGTGCAACAATGCTCCAAGCATTTATATGTTTTGATGTTTGGATAATCATCTAAGTTAGGCAATGTTTTGTGATCTAATTACGAACATGTTTAAGTGACAGGAAAATCCAAGGATGAAGACTTGGTAAAAGAGAAGTCCAAGTATGATCTTGGCAAGGAAAGTCCAAGGGACGGACTTGGCAGCATAAGACCAAGCTTGTAGTCTTGGCAGCGTAAAGTCCAAGTGAACCTTGGCAAAGGAAGACCAAGTATGATCTTGGTAAAGGAAGTCCAAGGGATGGACTTGGCAGCGTAAGACCAAGCTTGTAGTCTTGGCAGCGTAAAGTCCAAGTGAACCTTGGCAAAGGAAGTCCAAAGTAAGGTCTTGACAGCATAAGTCCAAGCTTGTAGTCTTGGCGGCGTAAAGTCCAAGCATTTGGCAACCCAAGATATGACGAAACCGAAGGAAGCTCTTGGAAGCAAAGCGCAAAGGATGAACAAGTCGCGGACTCGGAGGGATCCTGGAGGCGCAAGGCTTAATGAGGAGCTAGAAGGTTGAGTCTAGGTCTAGGGAATAAAATCAAGTATGAATTACTCATAACGATGTATCACCGATCGTCAGTGCTCGATCGAGTCGTGGTGAAACCTCGACCATCCCGATCGCTTGATAAAGATGGCGATCGATAGTTAGAATCGGCCGATCGCCAACAAGTGGCGCGATCGATCGACGCAAATACGAGCACAGAATATAGTCGCACTCGACTGCGGCCTACGACCACTCGACTGATCACTCCATCAGTCGACTGATCACTTGGCCGTTGGAAATTGCGGCTACGAATCTCCGCGGAGATTGTGGTTCGGCCTTGGCCGCGATCCGATGGTAAGCATCACGATCGATCAAGCCCAACGGGAAAAACAACCCCTCTTCTATAAAAAGGGGCCTTGGGGAGCTTGGTGAAGCTAGTGCTCTCATTCCTAGCTATACCCTCGTGCTCACCAAGCTTTCCCAAGTGCTTAGTGATTCTAAACCTCCTCTTCTCTAGATTTTAATCTTCCATCATTGTAAAGAAGAGGAGAGCATTGTAAGAAAAGGTTTCTCCACCTTGGTTCATCCAAAGGAGGTTTTAGTGAAGATTAGCTAGGGCTAATCCACCTTACGGATTGCCGTGGAGTAGGAGCGTCATCTCTGAACCACGTACATCGGGTGTTAGCATTGCTTTCATTGTTTTCTTAGTTGTATTCTTATTTGTATTGTATTGCTTCCGCTAACGTATTTATAGAAACGAAGAAAGGTTAATCACCCCCCCCTCTAGCCATTACAAAGATCCTAACAAGTGGTATCAAAGCCCGGATAGCTTGGAAGATTTCACCATCAACCAAGGCATCAATGGCTCTTCAAGAGGGATATAGCACCGCCAAGCCACCACTCTTCGATGGGAGTCATTTTGCATATTGGAAAGGTAGGATGAAGTATTATCTAATGAGCAATATTGAAATTTGGCATAGTATTGTAGATGGCTTCGAGGAACCGGTGGATGAACATGGAAATCCTATTCCAAGCAAGGATTGGACAAGGGAAATGAACCGGAAGTTCGAATCAAATGCAAAGGCGGTACTCACCATTCAATGCGGTATTACCATGGAGCAACTCAACAAGGTAGGCCCTTTTGAATCCGCCAAGGAGCTATGGGAAAAGCTCATTGAGTTAAATGAAGGATCCAAGGAGTCAAAGAGGGCCAAGAAGGACTTGTTAATTGGACAACTTCAAGCCTTCCAAATGAAGATGCATGAAACCGTAAGTCAAATGCATGGAAGGTTCAAGGAAATTGTGAATGGACTTCACATCATAGGTGAGCGAGTTGACAACCGGGACTTGGTAAGGTATATTCTTCAAGCATTTCCTAGAAATTCTTTATGGACTTCTATAGTTGATGTCATTAAGGTAACTAGGGATCTTTCTCAAATTAAAATTGATGAATTATTTTGTGAGTTTGAATTGCATGAGCAAACTAACATGTCTTCTAAGGAAAAGGGTTTAGCTCTATTTGTTGAGAAGAAAGAAAAGAAGAAGAAAGAAAGGAAAGAGGTGTCATCATCATCCGAGTCGGAGAGTGAGTCAAGTAGTGATGGAGACTCGGCTAGTGAGATTTTCCCATTTTGTCAAGAAGTTCTTTAGAAAATCAAAGGAATTCAAGAATAGAGAAGCAAGGAAGGGGTCCCATTCTTCAAGAGGTAAAATTAGTGGTAATTCAAATTTTAACATTAATGTAATTTGCCATGCTTGCAATAAGAAGGGGCACATAAAGCCAAATTGCCCGGAGCTAAAGAAGAAGGAAGAAAAAGAAAAGAAAAAGAAGGACAAGAAGGACAAGAAGAAGGAGGAAGCCATGGTGGCTCAAACCACATGGGACACACCAAGTGTTGAAGATTCTTCCTCTGATGATACACTTTGCCACATCACACGCCATGTAGCACTCATGGCCCTAGAAGATGACTCTGGTACATCAAGCCAAGAAGACTCTTCAAGTGATGAATCGTCATCTAGTGACGATGAGGTAATGAACTCTCCCAAAGTTAAGCTTCTTTATAAATCAATTGCCTATCTTAAAGAAGCTCTAGATAAGTCTAAATCTAAGGTTAAGAGCATGAAGGTAGAACTAAAGGCCATTAGGAATGAAAAACCTTCACATGTTGATTCTTGCATGCTTAAGGAAGAAAATGACAAACTTAAGGATGAGGTTAGTGAATTAAAGGCATGTTTAGAGAAATTTACAAATGACTCAAAATATCTTGACATGATCCTTAGCCAACAAAGAGTCGTTTACAATAAGGCCGGTATAAGATATAAGACAAAAGAAAAAGAAGTTGCCTATATTTCATTGATTAATAGGAAAGCAACCATTAAGGGTAAGGTCAAGAAAGCATGGGTACCTAAGAAGTTTTTACTTAATGCTACCGGTCCAAATGTTTGGGTACCAAAAGCTTGTGTTTTTCATGTGATTTAGGTAGGTGAGCAAGGTTTGTGGATTGTGGATAGCGGTTGCTCAACACATATAACCGGGGATGTAAGCAAGTTCTCCACAATTAAGTATGTGAAGAAGGGAGCGGTGTCCTTTGGGAATAGTGGAAAACTTAAGATATTAGGTAGAGGTACAATTGAGGTATCCCCCAAAATTATCATTGACAAAGTTTTACTAGTTGAAAATATGAAATTTAATTTATTAAGTGTTAGTCAACTTTGTGATGCAAACTATCATGTCTCTTTTGAATCCTCTAAATGCATGATTAGGCACAAGGAATTAAATGATTGCATGATAGTTGGATATAGGAAATCAAATATCTATTATGTTGATCTTTCATATGCTTCTAACATTTCCACTAAGTGTCTTGTTGCAAAAGAAGAAGAAAGTTGGCTATGGCATAGGAGATTGGGGCACATCAACATGAAAAACATAGCCAAGGTAGCCAAGATGGAGTTGGTCAAAGGGCTACCAAAGATCAAGTATGTTAAGAACAAAATGTGTGATGCATGCCAAGAAGGAAAACAAACAAAAGCATCACACAAAGGTAAAACCTTAACTAATACTCCCTTACCATTAGAACTATTGCATCTTGATTTATTTGATTGCCATAGTACTCCTTCTTTAAATGGTAACAAATATTGTTTAGTCATAGTAGATGATTTTTCTAGGTATACTTGGGTTTATTTTATGAAACATAAGGATGATACCTTAGAAATAATCATAGGATTTAGTAAAAGGGTTGAAAATGAAAAGAGTCTCAAAATCAACCGGATCCGTAGTGATCATGGTGGTGAATTTGAGAATTCTAAATTTTCACAATTTTGTTTAGAGCAAGGGTACAAGCACGAGTTCTCTTGTCCTAGAACACCCCAACAAAATGGGGTGGTAGAAAGGAGAAATCGTGCCCTACAAGAGGCGGCTAGGACTATGCTTAATGCATATTCTCTACCTAGCTACTTGTGGGTGGAAGCGGTTAATATCGCTTGATATATCCAAAATAGGGTTCAAATCCATAGGTTTTTAGGAAAGACATCATTTGAATTATGGAATGGGACTATTCCCACAATTCATTATTTCAAAGTCTTTGGATGTAAAGTTTATATTCTAAATACCAAAGATAACTTAGGAAAATTTGAATCCAAAGCGGATGAGGGAATCCTAGTTGGATACTCATCCACAAGTAGAGGATATAGAGTCAACAATAAGAGAACCCAAGGGATTGAGGAGTCCTCCAATGTTCAATTTGATGAAACCACTAGTACCTACCCTAGAAAGTCCTTTATTGATAAGGATATTAATGACAATAATCAAGACATTACCCAAAAACTTCAAAATTTGACCATAAGGGGTAATGATCAAGGGGGAGGAAGAGGAGACTCCGATGATGAAAGAAGGGTGGAAGATAACAATGATCAATATGAAACCCCTTCTAGAACCCTAAGAATTCATCAAGATCATCCACTTGACCAAGTAGTAGGAGATATATCTCAAGGAGTAAGAACTAGGTCTTTTCATAGACCTCCTACTAGTCAAGTTGCTCTTATTTCACAAATTGAGCCTAAATCGATCAATGATGCATTACATGATCCGGATTGGATTTTGGCAATGCAAGATGAATTGGCTCAATTTGAGAGGAGTCAAGTATGGGAGTTAGTACCTAGACCCAATGGTAGCACCATAATTACTACAAGATGGGTCTTTAGAAATAAGCTAGATGACCAAAGAAATATCACTAGAAATAAGGCTAGGTTGGTTGCTAGGGGATTCAATCAAGTTGAGGGGTTTGACTATGATGAGACTTATGCCCCGGTTGCTAGATTAGAATCTATTAGAATTCTCTTAGGGTATGCTTCCTATATGGGATTTAAACTCTACCAAATGGATGTTAAATCGGCATTCTTAAATAGTTATATTAAGGAGGAAGTATATGTAGAGCAACCACCCGGGTTTGAGAACATAGATTATCCAAACCACGTATATAAGCTTAGGAAAGCATTATATGGGTTAAAACAAGCTCCCCGGGCATGGTATGAAAGATTGTCATCTTTCTTAATTTCGAAGGATTTTAGGAGAGGCCAAGTAGATCAAACCTTGTTTATAAAGTCAACATTAAAGGATATCTTTATAGCCCAAATATATGTTGATGACATTATTTTTGGGTCAACAAATGATGATCTTCTTCAAGACTTTATAAAAAACATGGAAAATGAATTTGAAATGAGTTTAGTTGGAGAGCTCAATTTTTTCCTAGGGTTACAAGTCAAACAAACTAGTGAAGGTATTCATATTTATCAAACCAAATATGCAAATGAAATGATCAAGAAATTTGGTTTGAAAAATGCAAAAATTGTAACCACCCCAATGGCCACTAGCACTAGAATAGATAGTGATTATGATGGCAAATCAATTGATCTTAAACTTTATAGGAGTATGATTGGTAGCCTACTATACCTAACCGCTAGTAGACCCGATATTTTATTTACGGTAGGTATGTATGCAAGATACCAATCTTGTGCCAAAGAATCACATTTAGTAGCCGTTAAGAGAATTTTAAGATATATTAAAGGCACTCATAATGTAGGACTTTGGTATCCTAGGACTAGGTCCTTTGAGTTGCTTGGCTATACCGATTCCGATTATGCCGGATGCAAATTGGATAGGAAGAGTACTAGTGGTGGATGTCAATTTCTTGGGTCCTCCCTAGTTAGTTGGAGTAGTAGGAAGCAACATTGTGTTGTTTTATCAACCACCGAAGCCGAATATGTGGCTATGGGTGGTTGTGTAGCTCAATTACTTTGGATGAGACATACTCTTGTGGACTATGAGCTACACTACTCTAACATTAAAGTTTATTGTGATAATGTGAGTACCATCAACTTGACCAAAAATTCGGTACATCACTCTAGGACCAAGCACATTGAAGTGAAACATCACTTCATAAGAGATCATGTGGCAAGAGGGGACATTGAACTTAATTATGTAGAATCTAAGTCTAACCTTGCTGATATCTTCACCAAAGCTCTTCCCGAAACCGAATTTTCATCATTAAGGAGAGAGCTTGGTATGTGCTTTGTAGAGTAAAAGTCTAGGTTTGCATGATCCCGTGTTAAGCTTTATACCTTGATACATCTCACAAAAGCCTTAAGAAACCTTGATTTTTGTATTGAGACACTTAGAAATATGTGAGATGATAGGGAAGGTGTACTTGGCTCATCATGCTTATTATGATGCATTACTATGAGCCAATGACACACCTAGAGACATAAATACTTTATGGACCAATCATTGGGAAGGCTTGTATTCAAGTAATGAATACATAGCTCTAAGAACATGGTTTTAAATTCCAAATCATATATATTTTAAACTATATTCATCATATTTTGAAAAACAGTTCTCAAGTGGACCACAAAAGTGATACAAAGTTTGCAAAATCTTTAGAACTTTTGTTAGCTTCCAAGTTTGTATCAATCTTGAAATCTGGAAAACATATATTTTTAAAACTATTTTTCCTTAATAAAGTATGATTCCAGAAATGTGTATGCAAAATTTCGTGATTTTTTGAGATTTCTGGAATTTTTACCGCATTTCTGAAGTTGGGTTGAAAAGGCTGAAATTTCGATTTCAGGCGTAGCAGTCGACTGGTTCATAAATCAGTCGACTGATACACTGTGTTTTCTGATAAATAGCTCAATTTTCTGATATTTAGTGTATCTTTGATGTCCTAAAACTATAGCATGATAATATTGAGTATAAACAAAGTTTTAGGACTGTTTAATGCAATGTTTTAGGGGGAGTTTCATAAATTATATCTTCTTCATCCCCAAACTTCCATTGTTGGTGCAAAGTTAGAACTTAATTTTTGAATTTTTGTTATGCTTTGCTTCAAATATTATTTACACATCATGAGGCATATCTTGGATTAAGGGGGAGCTTAATATCAATCTTATACCTTAGTCCAAGATACAACAATTTTAATTCTTTCATTTATGAATCCTTCTCTTTTTGATGTATGTCAAAGGGGGAGAAGGAATGTTTAAGTTAGAATTGAAAATATGATTATGTGTATCTTTAAAAGACCTAACTTAAATGATTATCAAACATCAAAAAGGGAGAGATTGTTGGTGCAACAATGCTCCAACCATTTATATGTTTTGATGTTTGGATAATCATCTAAGTTAGGCAATGTTTTGTGATCTAATTACGAACATGTTTAAGTGACAGGAAAATCCAAGGATGAAGACTTGGTAAAAGAGAAGTCCAAGTATGATCTTGGCAAGGAAAGTCCAAGGGACGGACTTGGCAGCATAAGACCAAGCTTATAGTCTTGGCAGCGTAAAGTCCAAGTGAACCTTGACAAAGGAAGACCAAGTATGATCTTGGCAAAGGAAGTCCAAGGGATGGACTTGGTAGCGTAAGACCAAGCTTGTAGTCTTGGCAGCGTAAAGTCCAAGTGAACCTTGGCAAAGGAAGTCCAAAGTAAGGTCTTGGCAGCATAAGTCCAAGCTTGTAGTCTTGGCGGCGTAAAGTCCAAGCATTTGGCAACCCAAGATATGACGAAACCGAAGGAAGCTCTTGGAAGCAAAACGCAACGGATGAACAAGTCGCGGACTCGGAGGGATCCTGGAGGCGCAAGGCTTAATGAGGAGCTAGAAGGTTGAGTCTAGGTCTAGGGTATAAAATCAAGTATGAATTACTCATACTTGATGAGTATCAGTCGACTGATATGATGTATCGATCGGGTCGGTGCTCGGCCGAGTCGGGTAAAACCACGACTATCACCGATCGCTGACAAAGGAAGTCGATCGATGTTGCAATCGACCGGTGATCGACGCAAATACGAGCACGAGAATATAGTCACACTCGATCGGCCTACGATCACTGATCGATCACTCCATCACGATCACGATGGAGGGATCGGTCGACCGATCACTGGCCATTGGAAATTGACTCCCGAATCTCGCGAGATTGTGGTTCGTAAGATGTTGGCCAGCTGACCGATGGTAAGCATCGATCGATCGAAACCCAACGGGAAAAACAGCCCCTCTTCTATAAAAAGGGGCCTTGGGGAGCTTGGTGAAGCTAGTGCTCTCATTCCTAGCTATACCCTCGTGCTCACCAAGCTTTCCCAAGTGCTTTAGTGATTCTAAACCTCCTCTTCTCTAGATTTTAATCTTCCATCATTGTAAAGAAGAGGAGAGCATTGTAAGAAAAGGTTTCTCCACCTTGGTTCATCCAAAAGAGGTTTTAGTGAAGATTGGCTAGGGCTAATCCACCTTATGGATTGCCGTGGAGTAGGAGCGTTATCTCCGAACCACGTACATCGGGTGTTAGCATTGCTTTCATTGTTTTCTTAGTTGTATTGTTATTTGTATTGTATTGCTTCCGCTAACGTATTTGTAGAAACGAAGAAAGGCTAATCACCCCCCCCTCTAGCCATTACAAAGATCCTAACAATTAACTCTTGAGATATTTTTATTTCTAGGCATATGTCTAATCCATTTAGGGTTGATGCCTAGGTGATTCTCTATCTTCCTAATTGTTTCCCTAGGAAGGATAGATCCAGAATTGTTTGATCTAGGTTTGTCCTTAGGTAAAATTATTTTAGGGACATTAGTCTCAAATTTCTTCTTATTCCTAAGGTTGATACTCTTAGCACCTAAACAATAAAATCTATTTCTACTATCATGCTTTTGTTCATGAGAAATAACAAGATTATTAACATAACTCCTAGCATGCTTTTTGATCCTCGAACTAGAAGGTGCATTAAAATATACCTTAGGATTTGTCTTAAAGGCTCCCCCTACTTGTGATGCTCCTCCTTCATGGATCTTCTTCTTCCCTTTTGGACATTGACTCCAATAGTGTCCCTTTTGATGACACTTGAAACACACCACGTGCTCCTTACTCTTCTTGGTGGGGACTTCGGCTTCATTAGTCTTTTCATTGACTTTTGGTGTCGGTGGAGTCTTCTTAACCCTTTTTGGGCACTTGCTCTTATAGTGTCCTTGCTCCCTACACTCAAAGCATATAATATGATTTTTAATCTTTATTGAAGTGCTTGAGTTACCTAGGGTGGTGGTCGGTGCCGGAGTTGGTTCTTCTTCATCTCTCTTGGATGTTGAGGCTACTTCTTGATCCGGCATGGAGGATGATATAATATCCTCCCCCTCAATCCTAGAGGTGGAGGCTTCTTCCACCTTTTCTTCCTCTTCCGATCAGGATCCGGATGTTGATTCCCTATCAACTTTCGAATCCTCACTTTCTTGTGAGGATGAGGATTCTTCTTCTTCGGGCTCTCTTTCTACTTGAGCCATGGAGGGTTCTTCATGGAGCTTGGCCAATTTTTCCCATAGCTCTTTGGCATCTAGAAATTCACCTAACCTAGACACAATATCGTTAGGCAATGAATTTAATATTAATTGCGTTACCTTATGATTTCTTTTGAAATCTTGGACTTGCTCTTCGGTCCATCTTTTCCTCTTGAGATATCCACCTTTTGGACCTCTTGGAAGCTCGAACCCCTTCACTAGAATCATCCAATCTTCAAACTCTATCATGAAGAAGCTCTTCATTCGTGCCCTCCATTGTTCAAAACCTTCTTGTCCATAAAAGGTGTATGGAATTGAGATGTTGATGTCCCAACTCAATTTTTCTTCATAATCCATCTCTTCACCCTCTAGAGCATCTTTGCTCCTGGTTGTTAATCTGTAGAAGAGCCCCGGGCTCTGATACCAATTGTAGGAACGTTCGTGACCACTAGAGGGGGTGAATAGCGTGTACGTCGTAGATGGAGGAATTCTTTCGCGTGCTTGCTACAATTATATTAGTACACAGTGAAAATAATAGAAAATACAATACAAATACAAATACACAAGCACAACACCAAATATAACGTAGTTCGAAACTAAATGGTTCCTACTCTACGGATCGAGCTCAAATGAGCTCTAGCGATGCGTACAACACCACTAATCAAATAAACTCCTTCTCAATAACAAGTCGGAGGTGGAGAAACCTCGTACAAGTGTTTACAACAATAAATGAATAGATATAAGCAAATACAAATATAAAATACACTACAAGTAAAGGAAAAACACTTTTACAAATGCTCTTTTGATTGCTTAATCTTTGGTTGCTTGAATTGTACTTGGAGACCCTGATTTGTAGCAACAAATCGCCCCAAACACGTCCAAGAACCGGTGCCAAATCCCTCCTCCTCGAGCTCCCTTTAAAGCTGCTCCTTGAGCTGGATTTCGCATGGCAGTTGACTGATCGGGACCATCAGTCGACTGCCCCTGTAACCGTTGTCTCACAACGGCATGTGTCACATCGGATAAGTTCCAACGGATAGACCATCAGTCAACTGATCATGCCCATCAGTCGACTGATCGGGTCATCACTCGACTGTCAAACCCTAATAGTCGACTTGGGAACATTCTGTGCCCGAAATCCCAACCAGCAATCGACTGATCTCAGGATCAGTCGATTGCTCAGGCCATCAGTCGACTGCCCAATGTTGGCAGTCGACTTCTAGACCAATTCCAGCAGTCAAACCCTAGTTGACTCCCATCAGTCGACTGATACACCTCAAACATGAGGTTTTAACCCAAGTACGGTGCCCCCATACTTGCTAGACCAACCTTAGGCTAGACCTAAGCCTTTTAGCCACCTACATTAGCCTCACGCCTATCGGATCCCTCCAAGTCATCCATGACTTGTTCATCCATACGCTAGCCTACAGGTGCTTCCATCAATTATTGTCATGCTAATGTGGTCTACACTGCCAAGGCACATTAGACTTACGCTGCCAAGACTCCGCTTGGACAGCCAACCATTGGACTTATGCTGTCAAGACTCCACCCTTAGACTTTACGCCGCCAATATTCCCCTTGGACTTCTCAATTGTCAAGTACCTATGACTTGGACTTTCACCGTCAAGACTACATCCTTGGACTTACGTGGTCAAGACTACACCCTTGAACTTTCTTGCCAATCCAATGTTGGACTTTCCAAATGTCAAGACTCAAGCTTGGACTTTCCCTTGTCAACCCATGTTGGACTTTCCTTGCCAACCCATGTTGGACTTACCATGCCAAGGCTCAAGCTTGGACTTTTCATGTCAAATACACAAGACTTGGACTTCTCCCATGACAATGTAAAATCATCATCAAACATCAAATATAATCTGGATCGATTACACCAACAATCTTCCCAACACATGTCAGACATTAATGCACTACAAAAAATAATAGTTTTAGAAGTGGTTTTACTAGCCCTTTAGCACTGTTTTTCAACCGCTTCTAAATATATTAAAGCGGTTCTAAACCGCTCCAGATGTTGGCGGTGCTAAGCTCAACAGAAGCGGTTTTCCTAACCGGTGGTGTTACGAAAACAACCACTTCTAATTGATACATTTAGAAGCGGTTGAAGACCGACTTAGGAAGAGAGATTTTAGAAGCGATTAAAAATCGACTTAGAAATAGAGATTTTAGAAGTGGTTAAGAGCGCATGTAAATGTTGGACTTCTAGAGCGGTTTAAATAAAATATTAGAAGTGGTTATTAACTATTGGGAATCCTAGTAATAGGAGCGGTTTTAACCGCTCCTATAAATTCCTTATAATTTTTTTCAAATTCTAGGAGCAGCTAAAAACCGCTCCTATTATCCTCGTTTACAAATAACCCTATATTATTATACCAGTAGATTTCCAAAATCAAATATAATATCAAATTAAATATATTCAAGATATTTACTTCACAAAATTGATTTATTGTATTATCAAATTAATACATAATAGTCATATTTCATTTCAAAATATTTACACTTGCTCTACAATACACCATCAACACAATTCCTTCTTCCATTCCAAAAATTATATAACCTTCAATAACAAATTTTTCTCTATAAAAAAAGCAACAAAAATAATTCATCTAGAGTTATCCAAATATTGCACTTTGATATGATAACATTGCATGTGCTCCTAGTTTCTTGTTATCAAAACAACCAAAAATCTTCAACTGTCTAAATGCTGGACAGTGGCCAATATTTTACCATCTGATGGATCATAAATTCATCCATATAAATATCAATTATGTTTATAAAAGAACATATACATCTTAAAAAATATATATATTAACATTCAAATGCATTAGATATGGACAATAAAAGCATAGTTGCTAAAAGAAAATCCACAATTACAACAGTTAACAATCCAGATTAATCTAGGTGAAAACAAAATTAATAGTTACAGGAATAGACTGTTTTAGTGTGCTTTGATGTTTTAGTTCATACATAATGAACTCCAAATACATAAACTCGACCATAAAATGAGTTAATCTACACCACCATAATATCTCCCTACAGTGATTCCATTGCAAGGATGAAACGTGAATTCTGCTCTACTTTTTTAGTTGTGCTGGACTCTGCGACTGCTGCCTTCTTGATATGTGAAGCCATGTCTGAAGGCAGTGAGTGCACTGCTAGTTCGCCTACAAATATCAATTCCAATCACAAGATTTAACAAGTCACAAGCCACCATTAAGTTCGATATCCAGTTCCACGAAAAGAGAAGATTTTGAGCAAAATTTTATAACGCATCAAATGCCTGTGGATCCAAATCCACCTTCTCCCCTGACAGTTGCATCCAAATCCACAACTTCGATCACCTCTGGCGTCACGATCCTCTCGAGGATCATCTCGAGGATCATCTGTGTGATCCGGTCCCCAGCTTTCACCTCGAAGTCTAAATCCGAGTGGTTGAACAGGATGACTCCGATTGGCCCCCGATAGTCCGCATCGATCACGCCGGCTCCCACGTTGATCGAGTTCTTCCATGTTAGGCCCGATCTGGGAACTGCAAGTACCAGGTTTTAATAATCTTTCACGTTGGTATTTCATCGAGCATGTGGATGGATGAGATTACCGAAGCGGATGTAGGGGTCATCAGGGATGGCGATGCTGAGATCGGTTGGAACTAGGGCTTTGCCTCGTGCAGGAACGATCACTCCCGCCGCACTGCATCTAGAATGCGAAGCGATTGGATGCATGATTCGTCCAACAACCTAAATGATAGAAGAAAAAAATATGAGAAACAAGAAATACCTAGAGAGATCCTAGCCGGCAGAAAGATTAGAGGCTCGCGAAGGCAGGACAACTTTTTCCGACAACTTCTTATCACGGAGTAGATTACAATGGATCTCGCGGTCGAGGTCACCGTTCTCAGAGAGCTTTCGGATCTTGGGAGATGACTCATGAGCGTCGACGGCATGGCCGTTGGTGGAGTCGGCGATGGAGGCCATCAATGCAAAGTGGAAGTGATGGGGTGGGAAGTGGGGGAATTGGGGCACGCCGGCACGGTTTCTGATATATATATATATATATATATAGGCTCAAAAACTGGGTTTGTTTTCACTGCAAAGGTTCCGCCGCTATAGTGTTTCCCGTCTTCTTTCATGAATTTGGCGCCAAAAGTTCGGAAGGTTTCTGTTCTTTTGAATCCATGTGTCAATTTAACAAGGGAATAAATGGGACGAATATATTGAATTACATAAAACTAGTTGTTAAAATTTTATTTATAGTGACATATTCTTATCTTTAATCATATCCATCAAAATTATAAACACCTTCAAAACTTAACATAAAATGAGAGAATAATGATATTATTTCCTTGAATTTCATCATAATGAATTTTCATTCGTTCCATTTCAATTTGTCTGAAGTTCAATAAGACAAAACACACATCACAAGTCTTAGGGTTTTTTTTGTGAAAATAATATGAGATATGCTTGCCTCTCCAATCCACGATGGCTACTTAAGATTTTTTGTAAAAATAATTTGAGATATATATACACTTTTTTTTAATTAATCTCGTATACGCCTTTTAGAAGCAATTTTTATTGCTTCTAAAAATATATTTGTACAATCAGTTAAACTGCTTCTAAATGTCTCCAATAGAAACGGTAAACTAGGGGCTACAAAAAAAACCAATTGAAGTGGTTCTAAGAGCGGTTATTGAGTGTTTCTAAAAAAAAATTCTTTTACAATCGATTTCAAACCGCTCCTAAAAGTCATTTATATAATTTTTTTAACAACCGCTCCAACATCCGCTCCTAAAAGTCATTTATAGAATCGGTAGAAAACCGCTTCTAAAAGTCGTTCAATTGAACCGGAATTAGAAACGATTACTTATACCGTGTCTAAAAACCCACTCTTTACAATCACTTTTCTGACCGCTTCTAAAATTTCAATCCAAATACTCTTTTTTTTTGTAGCGATGTCATATATCAATGTCAAACATTAAAATATTATTCGAGTCAAACTCGAGTTTGGTCAATTGTGGCGTGGGCCGATTGCACCAACAAATAGGAGTGTGACAGCTGGTGGACATGGTTACATGGAGGAGTGGGGGTGAAGGGGTGGTCACATGTTAGAAGGGTGTGTGTGGATGTGGTTACGTGTCGTAGTGGTGTGTAGGTGGGAAGTAGCTCAAGAGGTGCGCAATAAGGGTGAGGTGTTGAGAGTCTATAAAAGAGGGAGACAGGCAAATGGTATAATATACTTGCAAAAAAACTCAACTTATATTATTCTTATTTTATCTTCTTCTCTTATCATGATTGAATATTGAAGGACATTGTCGAAGCACCCACACTCTTTGACCAATGTTATTGTCATGCCCCGAGGGAGTCCCCACCAGACAAAAATCCAGCAGCACCTCTCCTGTACGGGTGACAATACCAATTTTCATACAAGGCCTACACGGCCACTATACATCGGTCAACACGACCGGAATCCAAACATCACGCAGATAATAAAAATAGGCCTCTGGCCATCAACCAAAATAAATGAGTAACATCTATCACAACTAGATTTACCCCTTCTGTCATCTGGGCAGGAATACTCAACCAAAACCAATCCAAACAAAAACTGAATAAAGGTCCATAAGGACACCAAAAATCCACGAAATACAAATATCAATCTCCAAACCTAAACATGTCCTCTAATCAAAATGTCCAAACCATAGAAACAAATAATAAATAAAAACTTTCACGAGTGGGGTTTAGCAGCTGCACTCTCCTGACAGCTTCATCCTGAAATAGATATAAATCAACGGGGTAAGTTCAAAGAACTTAACGGATATAGTCGATATGTAAGTAAGATATAGCTAACAATAAAAATCATACCAATACAGTCTCACATAAATAGGGTATGCAAGCAAGAAATATAAAAGGACTGTACTTACCTGAATCTCCTACCCTGATATAGGAGCATGTGCCTGACTAGAAGTAATAAAGTCCTCACCATATATATAAATATGTATCCTGTATGCATGACAATCATATGCACATCCAAGGCATCAATAAAAATGCAGCAAATACAATACAAATGCGATCCGTGCAAAGTGCATGTCGTGCCAATGACATGGTCACCCCTGACGCCAGTCAGCCGCCTCACACGCGATGGTGAAGCCGAGTGGGTAGGGCTATGACAACTGTGCACTCTGCCATCACTGCTCCTGAGTGATCGAGTGGACAGGATGCTGTCGGAGTACACCTATTCTCCTGCCCCAAACAGAGTGGGGGAGCTAAGCTCTCATCTCCCGGTGTCATAGACCAGAGGAGGGATCCCTGCCCGCTACCACGCTGCCTCATCACTACCCATGAGCGGACCAGCGGAGCCTGACAGAGCAACTGCACACACCCTCCTGATGTACCACTAACCCATGAGTGACAGTGTGTGCAGGCCATGTAACTGGCTGCGGGCTCAACAATAATGGAACCCCGTCCAGCTAGCATGCAATCATGCAAGATGGTGCATGATACTAAAGCATGTCAATCCTACTCAAAATACCTATCCGAATAATATGTACATATCCATAATCCAAGTAACTATGATCCAAATAAAAACAGGAAAGATATAATCATAACCTATCACATGCATGTATCAAGTAGGCACCAACCATATACCAGGCATATAAATATGAAAATTATTGCATGCTATCCTAACTAGCATATCAACAATGACTATATCTAAAAGATAAGTCAAAATACCCGCCTGAATATAAATATCCGCAAGAATGAAAACGTCACGACCGGGAACCTGCCTCGTGACCGAAACCTGCATATAGCATAACTATAGTTAAGCACAAAAATGCAAATGTTAAATACGGGAAATTTAAAACACTAAATTAAATGGCCAAAATTAGGAAAATAATCTTGGAAATTATTTCTGAATTTTTATAGAATTTTAGGATTTTTTTTGGAATTAAATGGGGCTTGTACAGGGTATTTACGGGGATAAAAAAATGGGCTTTTGGAGGGCCTATTTGAAATATAAATTTTGAGGGGTTAATGTGTTAATTAAAAACTTAGGGTTAAAGCTTTTGGACTAATTAAAAACCTAATCTAGGTTTAGGTTTAACTAATTAATCCCATTTAATTTCGTTCTATTTTATTTTCTCTCCGTCGCACGCGATTTCTTCTTCCTTTGTCATTCTCGCGTGACCTTTTCTATCTCTTCACTGCCATTTCCTCCACCGCGAGCCACCGCCGCATCCACATCCGCCACATTTGAGCTCGTATGCGACATTCCCTACACCGCCCTCCCTATCGCCGTCGTCGCTTGAGCTCGCCGCATCGCCGCCGGATCTATCCGATCCCTCTCCTCATTGTGTTCCTCTCGCGACACAACCGCCCTTTTCTCTGCAAACGACGGCCAACCACAACCGCCCCTTTCTTTGCAAGAGACTGTCGACCCTAGCCCCATCGAACGCCTTCTCACCGCGACCTCCAAGTTTCCCTCCTCCGCACCTCAGCGACGCCGACTACAGTTGGTGCAGCCCCGCGCGCGATGAAAGTTGGCCTCACAATTCAAAGACCGTCCTCCCGAAGGCATCTTGCTCTATTCCCGATCAAAGCCCTCAAGGAGTGGAGGGAGTATGAGGAGGCCTTGCGGGAAAAGTACCTCGCTCGTGCTCTCCGATTCTTGAGATCCGAGGCAGCGACAGAGTCCTTCGACCACTGGAGGGGTCTTCGGTTGCGCTCATGTATGCGCCACCGGATTACTCGAGGACGAAGAGGGACTGGGAGGTTCTCGACGTCTGCTTGAACTCCGAGGACATGCGTCTTGTCGGCAGCAGCTTCCCCGTGTTCTGAGTTGGGGTCTCCCTTCGTGGGTTCTGTCGGAGAAAGCTAGGGCAGCGACGTTGGCGTCAGGGCAGATTTGGGGAAAATACTGCCGGAGGAGTTTTCTAGGGCTGAGTGTGCTAGTGGAGTTTCTATATCCTATACGGGCAATTGATGGTGATCGAGGATTGTGATGGAATCTTGGATGTGGAGATGGTTAGCACAGACTGCACGTACATGAGGCCTATGGTGGAGGTAGATTCTATGATGCAAAGAAAATTGATATTCTACAGATCAGGCGGGTATTTTGACTTATCTTTTAGATATAGTCATTGTTAATATGCTAGTTAGGATAGCATGCAATAATTTTCATGTTTATATGCCTAGTATATGGTTGGTGCCTACTTGATACATGCATGTGATAGGTTATGATTTTATCTTCCCTATTTTTATTTGGGTCATAGTTACTTGGATTATGGATATGTACATATTGATTGTACATATTATTCGGATAGGTATTTTGAGTAGGATTGACATGCTTTAGTATTGATAGCTGCATTTTTTATTGCGCTATTTTTACTTGTTGATTAGATCTTTTAGGCTCTTTGATGTGATAATTATTGTTATTCGGGATGTTTTTACATATTGAGCCTATTTGCGATTAATTACATTAATTCCTATAAATTCAGTATTTTTCATGAATTTCATGTGATTTTGTAGGAACATCTAATGAGGATCTAATTGGAGCAATCACAGCCGTAGATCCGGATCAGATCTGAGCATTATGGACCGTCCAATGAATATAGTTGATTTGAAGCCATCTATTCAGATCTGGAGAGATCACATCCGTACATTTTGATCTGAACATTTGAGCCCTTCCTCCAGATTCGACCGATCGGAATTATCATCTCAGATGGATCAGATCTGTTCATTTGAAATCAGACTAATCACAGCCGTTGGATCACAGCATGCTTGGGAGATTAATTGGATTCATTTAACCTAGCTATATTTGGGCGGCTGAGATCAGATCTGGCACAATCGGACGGCTAAGAAAAATCACTTAATAAACCCAACTTCTTCCCAGCTGCGCCCTGGCGCAGCGAAACCGGCGTCTTCCTCCTCATGGCCGTGGCGACCGGCGACTACACGAGCGATCGACGGCAGGCCGACACTATTTCGGCGAGTTCCCTCCAACAGCTGGCGACGATCCCATCCAATCCTTGGTGGCAGATCCAGATGCCGTGATTCGGGCAGCTGATCCAAAGCGAGGTGAGGCGGGATTTCGGCGAGTTCACCCTTCACCGGCATTCTCCTTCATTCCGACGACTGGGATAGGCCGTTCCAGATTCACCGGAGTCACCCACTGGTTGTGCCGATTGGACAACTCCATCTTCACCGCCGGAGAAGATTTCCACTTCACTGTCCGATGAATCCAGTTCGTCGGAGCAGTGATCGCAGTCATCCATCTTTCCCTCCTTCCTGTTGTGCCGATTGGACAGCTTCGCATTCACCGCCGGAGTGGATGTTCGGTTTGTTGTGACCGCCGTGTGGTTATCGGTCGTATTTTATTTGGATTTAGTACTGAGTGTGGTTGTGTTAAACACTCGGGATTTCATGTTATTTACATTCTGCAGTTTATTCCAGTCAGTTATGCAATTGTTAGTAGTTGATGATGTTTGTTTCGGTTACTTGTTAATTTGTTTACATGCAATGCTATTTCTATCGGTTTGTTATGCTTAGTTGTTAATTCTGTTCATCGTGCATTTTTATTAGATTTAATATTGGCGTTTGTTATTTAGTTGTAGGTTAGTTTAATTTGATGTCGCTGATGTACTAACCCAATCCATTAAAATTGTCCAGTCAATGCATCGTATAGTGACAGTATGGTGTTTTGGTTGGAGTGCATTCATTATTAGGTTAGATTTCCTTTACATTCGACCAGTTGCCGTATAGTGACAGTGCGATACCTAGTTGAATTGCTTTCGGTTATTGCATTTCGTTTATTGCAGTTTTGTTGTGTTTGATCACATGTAGTATAGTAATGATCTGGATTGTTCACCTTTGTTTGATCAGTGTACTGTATAGTGACAGTGCGGTGCTAGGTCGCTTTCTTTTGCTCATTAGAATAGTTGTTTGTTACTCATTATTTGGTAGTTAGATTTACTCTTTGTATATTTAATTCTCATGTCTGCTTTTGATTTTGCATTTTAATAAATTCAGAAAACCCCCAATGTTTACTTCTGTTTAAAAACAAACGTCCAACCATTAGGTTCGTTGGGAGATGACCCAAGTCAGTCCTATACTGCATTAGTGTAGTTAGGGGGTTCGGTAAATAATTTGGGAACGGTATCACGACAATTAAAATCGTTCGATCAAATTTTGGCGCCGTTGCCGGGGAACTCTAATGGGTTCGTTTGTCTTTAAACTGTAGTTTGTTTGTTTGTTTTCTTTTTCTTTTGTTATTATTGTCTTTCTTATCATTTATATTTGTTTCTTATTATATTTGTTTGTGTGGATGACTAGGTCTTCAGGTGATCATCTACTTGAATTTTGCAGCAGTTTTTCTCTTCCCTCAGAGGCCCAGCCTAGGAAGAGGGTTGTTGAAGAAAAGGCTAGGGAATTCCAAGAGCTAACAGATTCCCAAGCATGCCAAGTTTTTTTTTAAAGATATGTGTGTTCACGAGAAGTTGTACTCTTGATATGGAGGTATGAGATATTGTAGTTCAGTTCAGTATTTTAGACGCTATGAAGCACCCGATGGAGAATCATTATATTCTTAGCGTGGTTATAGTTGATGAGTTGAACTGCATGAACTTTATTTCTTAGTCTATTTTTCATTTGGATATCTCTGCACCTTCTACATTTTGTTGTGATTTTAGTGATTCTGTTGATTCTGATGTTGATAATGATTTGTTGTTAGGACCTATTTGTGGGCCCTCTTTATTGTAGACAGGGATATGGAATGTGTAGGGACTGCCCCAAGGATCACTTCCATCAGATGTTTTTGAGAAATGTTATTTCAAAGTCGAGTATGGGATATCTTAGGTCATATCTTATCTGTGTATTGTTAGGAATCGTTGGAACGGCTAGAGGGGGGGTGAATAGTGTAGATGAAATTTGCTCGCGTTTGTGTCTACAATTTCGTTAGTGCACAGCGGAAATAGAAATAATAAAAGCGATAACGAAATAGACAACAAGCTAACACAATGATATAACGTGGTTCGGAACCGCACGGTTCCTACTCCACGGATCGAGCTCTAAAGAGCCCTAGTGATGCACACGCACTCACTAATGATAAACACTCCTTCTCGACACAAGTCGGAGGCGGAGAAACCCCTTACAATAAATCTTACAATAGTAAGAATGAAATACAAGCAATATACAATGTAAATATGAAATACAAGTAAAGAAAAGACTTTACAACACTTGTTTTGATTGCTTGAATGCTTGGTTGCTTGCTTGCACTTGGAGACCTGATTTGCACCAACAAATCGCCCCAATAGCCCTCAAGAACCGGTCCCTTTTTCCTCCATCACGAGCTCCATATATAGCTTCAACCTGTGCTGGAAAAAGTCTATCAGTCGACTGATCGAGACCATCAGTCGACTGATGCCACTGTTGTCGTGAGACAACGGCTAGTTCCACGTTGGATAAGTCCAACGGAACTACCATCAGTCGACTGATTGTGACCATCAGTCGACTGATGGAGTCCTCACTCGACCAGTCGAGTCTCGACTCCATTTTGTGGCCGAATTCTCGAGCACCGATCGGTGATCGGACTATCGATCATCGCCGCTTCATCGATCGCTAACCTATGGCAGTCGACTGCTAGGCCATAACCCGCAATCAAACCCTAGTTGACTCGGTCCGGTCGGATCGCCACATGGACACACCATGAGGTTTTAACTCAAGTATGGTTCCCCCATACTTGCTAGACCACCCTTAGCCTAGACCTAAGCCTTCTAGTCACCTCCATCAGCCTCACGCCTCTCGGATCCCTCCAAGTCATCCATGACTTGTTCATCCATTGCGCTAGCCTTCAGGTGCTTCCGTCGGCTATGTCATGCTAACGGTGTCTACACCGCCAAGGCACATTGGACTTACGCCGCCAAGACTCCGCTTGGACTTTACGCCGCCAACCATTGGACTTATGCTGCCAAGACTCCCGCTTGGACTTTACGCCGTCAACCATTGGACTTATGCTGCCAAGACTCAAGCTTGGACTTTCCCTTGCCAACCCATGTTGGACTTTCCATGCCAAGACCATGCTTGAACTTTCCTTGCCAACCCATGTTGGACTTTACATTGCCAAGTGTCCGACTTGGACTTTCCATGACAATTATATTGTCATATATTTTTGTCGAAACATCAAAACACATCAAAACATCACTCGAGCCAAACTCGAGTCCTGGTCAATCGTGACCTGGGCCGATTGCATCAACATGTATGGTATTGAAGTAGAACCTGCTAAAATTCATATTATTTTTTCTCTATCTTACCCCGCTTCTATGCGGGAAGTTCGTGCTTTTCTAGGTCATGCAGGTTTCTACAGACATTTTATCAGAGACTTCAGTCAGATTGCCCTACCCCTGACCAACTTGCTGCAGAAGGAGGTGGTGTTTCAGTTTGATCAGAGGTGCAAGGATTCATTCAATCAGCTGAAGAAAGCTTTGATATCAGCACCGATCTTGAGACCACCAGATTGGACTCTGCCATTCGAGTTGATGTGTGATGCCTCGAACTATGCGGTAGGAGCTATCTTGGCGCAGAGAGTAGACAGAGCGTCTCATGTGATCTGCTACGCCTCGAGGACATTGGATGCTGCACAATCCAACTACACCACCACAGAAAAAGAGCTTTTAGCTATTGTTTTTGCTTTAGATAAATTCAGATCTTACTTGCTCTGTTCTCATGTGGTTGTTTTTTCTGATCATGCAGCTTTGAAATTCCTCCTGAAGAAGCCTGATGCAAAACCAAGACTGATTAGATGGATGCTTCTGCTTCAAGAATTCGACGTAGAGATACGCGATAGGAGCGGGAGGGAGAACCTGGTAGCAGACCATCTGAGCAGAATAGTGACGGAGATAGATTCTACCCCCATAGCAGATTCTTTTCCAGATGAGCAGTTTTTTCACCTGCAGGATTTGGGGTACCCAGGGCGATCATCAGCGATCAAGGGTCCCACTTTTGCAACAGACACATGAAAGCCATGCTGAGCAGGTATGGGGTGTTTCATAAGATTTCTACTCCTTATCACCCTCAAACGAATGGGCAGGCTGAAGTATTGAACAGAGAGATCAAATCTATACTGGAGAAGACAGTGGGGCCAGACAGGAAAGATTGGAGCAAAGGGTTGGAGGATGCTCTGTGGGCCTACAGGACTGCCTATAAGACTCCCATAGGCATGTCCCCTTACAGATTGGTTTATGGCAAAGCATGTCACTTGCCGGTGGAGATTGAGCACAAGGCTTATTGGGCAGTAAAAGCTTGCAACATGGAGGCATACAGAGCTGGGAGAGAGAGGAAACTCCAACTTCAGGAACTTGAAGAGATACGGTTAGAAGCATATGAGAACTCCCGCATTTACAAGGAGAAGACTAAAAATTTTCATGACAAGAGGATTGTGAGGAAGGAGTTCCATATTGGCGACAAATTTTTATTGTACCAGTCTCGTTTCAGGTTGATAGGAGGTAAGTTGAGATCCAGGTGGGACGGTCCTTTTTGTGTTACTAATGTGTTTCCCTATGGTGTTGTAGAGGTGCAGGAACTTTCTTCAGGGAACAATTACAGAGTAAATGGACACCGTCTCAAGATATTTCATAAAGGGGCGAGAGAAGCTACAGTAGAGAAATTATACCTTGAGGATGCTTCTTCTTCGACATGACAGGGGAGTGTGTTCTTTTGTTTACTGTATTTTTTTTTCTTTCCTCTCATGTTCGGAAATAACTGGTTGTTTAATTGTTTAGTATTTGCCTGTTTTCCTAGGTTGTTTAGTTGTTTTTATTGAGTCAAATAATATTCCCCTATGCATGCTTTAGTATCATTTCAGAGGTGGTAAAAATTAGTTAAGTTTGATCATTAAATTATGGATTTTTGTGTATGATAGAAGAATTCACTTGCATGCAGTCACTTGTTATGATGGTGAACTTTTTATTGATAGATCAAGCTTGATTTTTATTCACCTAGTGAGGTAGTAAGCCATTTCAATCATTTATCCACTTTGGTGTGATACACGTGTGATACTTGTTAATCTAGAACTTGCTTTGAGTCTTTTCAAAACTGCAAGAGCATTTATTTGCATGAATATGATGAAGGATTTTACTCTTGATTCTTCTCCTTACTGGAATTGCTTGTTTAATCCACTTGATACTTTCATGTTGTCGTACTTGTCATTCCTATTCATTTATTTTCTATTGTCTTGTGGATTACCTCTACCATCTTTTGTTCTCCCATTAGAAGAATAACTTGATAAGTTGCATTGTCTGAGACGGGAAAATTTCTAAGTGTGAGGGAAGAGATTTTGTTTGTTTGAAGATTGACACAGTTTGAAGCATTCTGACCAACACTTTTTCAGAATGGAGAAATTGGAATATGGAAGATGCTGAATCAGATAGGTTATGTTTCTGCTGGCAGTTGGTTATAATCTTGAACACAAGGGCTATGTTGAAGTTAGTCTATACCACCATTAGAGCTATTAAAATTCTAGCTCTGAGCAATGATTCAAAAACTGGATATAGCAAAGAAATACTTTCTGTTGGAGCAGGGAATGATGGAAACAAATTATATGCGGAATCTACCTTCATGATAATTGTGTTTTTACTCAAGCTACAAGCAGCTATCGAAAGGAAGGGCAACCTTGGTTCAAATATGACAACTAATCACAATCTCCAGTTGGCAAATGATCATGAGAATACAAAGATCAAATTAAGAGAAATAGGTTGGAACTGCCAGGAATTTCAATTGTGCTTGATTTTGAACTTGTAGATTTAGGACAGGACTATTGGAAAGCAAGTTGGCAGAAAAGCTGAGCTAGTTATCGAGCTAGAAGTTTGAACAAAGATGATAACAGAAAAGATTAGAAAGTGCAAGTGCTACCGGAATTGGAGTTGAAACTTTTGAAATCATCTAATGCAATGTCAGATTGGAAGAAATCTGGAATTCAATAATGAGGCGGATGAAGGAGAGGAAGCTCCATCGCAGTTTTTGTTCAGATTGCAAAATTACTGAGGACCTGGAGCTTGTTCATGAATTGGGTGCAACATTAGCAGACCTTGGAAATAGCTAGAAAAAAAAATACAGTTGGCAGTGTTTTTATTTGCTGCCTTTGAAAAACTGAAATTGCAAGTAGTTCTAATGGAGAATAAACAGAGCAATTAAGCCTACACATTTCTGCTTTAGACGCAAGTTTTTAAAGTTTAGAGCAATGAACTACAAGAGGAGCACCTGGGTTGTTTAGAAGTTTTAGAAAGTTGCCAGTTTACGGAATTTGAATTGATTGCTTTGTGAATTTGAGCAACACAATTGGAAGTGGAATTCCTGAATTTATTTTACACCGGCTGCAGAATAGTCTGAGAAGTCAATTTCTGAAAAGGAGAAAAGGTGATAGATGCAGTCTGATTTAAAGTGCATAAGTTACTTAAGATCCAAGATTCTGTGTGCTTACACGTGGATTGGATATTTTTGCCAAGTGCAGCACCTGCCATTGTAGAGATAACCTGCATGTTGACTGCATTAAAACCTGCAAAATGTCAAAGAGTTGTAACCTTGGAGAATCTGCACGTGGAAGGGTAGAGGAGTTAGTCACAGTCTAAAAAAAAAAAATTCTGGAGTAATGCATGAATAATCAAGCTCTAAAACACAGTGCTTACACGTGGATTCAAGGATCAGATTTTCAGAATTCAAAGACAGTTGGGATGGCTCTACTTAAATCTGAGAAGTTGCCTATAATTTCTGCCGAGGCAATCAAACTGGATCAGATAAATGCTGGATTAAGGGAACCTTCTGTAAATGTCTCTGATACAGCAGTTTATGCGGTCAGTGATGTAGTCGACAGCATCAGTAAACAAGGAAATTCGGGTAACTCACAACTCCTATTGATGGAATTCCAGTTGTGTTGGATTGGTTGAAGCTGCTGAAACTCCAAAACTGCTCGACAGTTTATCAGCAGCAACAAAATTTTCTGAAATTCAGAGATTAAACATGTTAGCATTATCAGAACTCAGAAAATTGTTTGCTGGGAAATTGCTTCCACCTGGAGGAAATAGATGATACTACTGGTACCTTCTCTACATAATCCCCGATAGAGGGGTTAGCAGGCGACCCTAGGTCCGATTCGAAATACACGGCCCCGCTAAGGAAGAAAAGGAAGATTGGCACGGGCGAATGTCAGAAGCCATTGGCACGGGCGAATATCAGAAGCCATTGGTACGGGCAAATATTGAAAGCCATTGGCACGGGCGAATATCAGAAGCCATTGGCACGGGCGAACATCAGAAGCCATTGACATGGGCGAACATCAGAAGCCATTGGCACGGGCGAATATTGAAAGCCATTGGTACGGGCGAATATTGAAAGCCATTGGTACGGGAGAGTTAATGAAAGCAATTGATACGGCAAAGAAGAGACGGAAGGCGCTTTGCCAAGAGGTCGGTCCAATCTGATCAATATAAAGGGAATTTGATATGGGGAAAAGAGGAATTGGTTCGGGTTGATAAAAGGCCCTAGGGCTAGGTCACCCGGGGGCTATAGACCTAAACTAGCTTCCTCGTCTGAAGAGGGAGATAGTCTAGCCTAGTTTCCCGAAAAATAGAGGAAAGGATGTTAGGTAACGGCCTGGGAGGCCCCACACAATATTCCAAGGAGTCTTTCACTCCTTATATTTGTAACAGAATTATTCTCCAGGGAGAGGGGGTGGCCACGTGTACGATGAAGATAATACACGACGTTACGATGAAGGAGGAGGGAGGATAAAAGGAAGGAGAGAAAGAGAAGAAGGGATCCGCAATCATTCCGAGGCAGCAAGGGAGAAGAAGAGGCAAGAGGAGAAGGAAAAAAGGGAGCAACCATCTCGCCGGAGAAGAAGGACGGAGATCTGCCATTGCTACATCTCTTGTATTTTCCTCATCTTGTAATATCATTGTAAGAGGTCTTTCTCCTCCACCTGCGGAAACTTGCTTTCTGTAAAGGAGGACCTTCATAGTGAGAGTGCTTAGGCACCGCATCTGGTGAGAAAACTCACCTCCGTGGAGTAGGAATCCTCATTCCGAACCACGTTACATCTTGTGTCTGAATCTCGATTGTTGGCGTCAGTTTCTTGCGTTTCATCTACTTCATCCTCTTATTCTCTACTGATTGCGACCGGGGAGAATCCTCTGAGACCTCCCTCAGTGCTTCACTGCATTGAAAACGGAGTGACCAGATTTTTCCCATACCCGCATCAATAGAAATTGCACAAGTGCCCAGAAATCCACTCAAATATGAAATGGGAATTGAGTTTTGATTTGCTGGTAGTTCCGGAATCTGATCATCCTACAGTTTTTTTTTTCTGATGGTATTGCAATTTAATTGAAGACCACAAAGAACCGGTGCCTAAAGCTGCAGCAGAACTTGTTTCTGATGAAAACACCATAGCAAAGAAATTTTTGGTCTGTATCATAGAAGCAACTGCCACGGAAATTATAGCAAGTATCAGAAAAAGAAGGCTTGGAATAAGAGGGGAAAGTAGTATCACTTTGCAATTGTTCACAGCAAACCTTGTTGATCAGTTTCAGATTGGAAGAAGATGCATGTGCAAGCATAGAGAAGCAAGAACAGGAAGGGAAATCAGTGGCTGATGGAGCATTTTTGAGACCTCTTGAGTGCTATGTGATGTTTAGCCATTGGATACAACTACTGTGTTCTTTCTTGTTTCAAGCCATGAGATCTATTTACAAGTATCACCGAGAATCAAATTGTTGTTGAAGCTACATGAAGTGCTACCTAAATTTCAGATTGGAATGAACCACGTGTTGTCCCTTGTCATGTAAGTCTATCACAAGCTAATTCCAACATTATATTCCAGTAGAATGTGGGTGAGGACATGTCTTATGTCATCATTCACAACAATTCGCAAGTATCAATTCCTATAAGGAGATCAAAACAAATATGGGATCTTTCTCTAACAAATTCACGGAACCGGCAGCTGGAGAAATCGATTCACAAGTTGACACTGAAAATAAAACATGTCAACAGTTCTATTTTGATCAAAGCTGCATTGATACAGCTATGGTTAGTCCACATTCTGGAAAAACATGAGTCACCAGAAGATCCAAGAGGCTTTGCGTACAAGTGAATTCAAGGACTGGATCAGATTGAGGTGGGATTAAAGGAAGTTTCTGAAATGTTATCTGATATAGCAATGCTCGACAGAGTATCAGCAGTAGACCAAGATCTCGAAAGTATCAAGATTAACTGCAGGAAAGTGGAAGGGAAATCTGCATTCAGAGATAAAATCTGTTGCAATTCAAAGATTGGGTAGAGCAGAGTTCACACTAAGCCATGGAATTCTGGATGTGTATTTGGTTGAAAATTTATTACTGCAGCTGGACAGGTTTTACCACAGAGTTATCACAAGATGATGGTGTTTTTATAACCTTCCAAAGCTCCTTTCAAAAGCTGAAACTTCAAATGAAATGTAGGCCTGAACATTTCTGTAATGTTCAGATTTGCAGAATTGGAATTACCTGAGATATAAATTGGAAAAAGATTTGTAGGGTCTTGTTTACCTGTTGTGATACACTAAAATCGCAAGCTTAGATAGCTAGATACGGTCTGGATAAAAGGCTTGGATCAATGTTGTTCACAAACCTTGAAGTAATTGCTGTAGAACTAGTGGAAGCTAATAAGAAATCTGTAAATTCTTTGCTTACCTTTGATAGCAGTGTCTCAGGAATTGGCAGAGGCTGTGATATGGAAGGTCTGATTCAGAGTTTCTGCATCTCTATGGAGATGTTTATATTTGCAATTAATTTGTGCACTTCAATTGGAGCTAGAGTTGCTTGCAATTTCTGAATCACCGGCTGCAGAATGTTCTGAGCAGTAAATTTCTGAAAGCACCAGAAACATACTTGTCGTGATCTTGTTTGCTTGCCTTTGAAGCTGAATGTGCAAGCTTGGGTATTCTTTACGGTATGGACAAGATGATAGGATTAAGGTCACTTGTTGCTTGAAGAGCTCCAGTAGGAGCTGAATGCCTTTGAATCTGATTGAAAAGGATTTAAATGTATGGTCTATTATTCATGTTTACTACAGTTTCAGATTTGAGATATTCTCAATTTGGTGATCACACCAACTAGCTAAAGTTGTGGCTTATGGAAATATAATGGAGATGTTATGAGTGTTATTTTCTTGGATCATATTGGAAATCTCCCTACACACTTCTAATTGCAACTAGTCAGGTTTATTCTTCCAATTCTTTTATGGTTTCCTTTTCATTACATCTTGATCTTCTTTATTTCTCTATTGCAATCCACTTATGATCTTGTTTTGATATTCGATAAATCCTTTTGATTCATGTATGGAATGTATTGATAGCGGTGGAGAAGTAGATGATAAGCAAGCATATGGTAGGACAATATTACATAGTGTTTTGAGGGTACCCCACTCCTACGATCATTATGTGAGCATGAGTGCATATATCCAATTGGGAGGTTTTGTATCAGGCTTGGTTTATTTGATTTGACTGTAACTCATCATACATGTTGACTGTTGTAGGAGTCGGATCTTTTGAATACCTTAGATCCTGATAAATTTGGTGATCCTAAGTAATTTATTTTTTCTGTCTCTGAGTTATTGATCTAGGTATTGCTAGGGGAATGAGTTAGAGAGTTAGTGTGTCTTTGTTTTTGTTATTGCACGGGACGCGCAAAAATAAGTGTGGGGGAATTTGATAGCTGCATTTTTTATTGCGCTATTTTTACTTGTTGATTAGATCTTTTAGGCTCTTTGATGTGATAATTATTGTTATTCGGGATGTTTTTACATATTGAGCCTATTTGCGATTAATTACATTAATTCCTATAAATTCAATATTTTTCATGAATTTCATGTGATTTTGTAGGAACATCTAATGAGGATCTAATTGGAGCAATCACAGCCGTAGATCCGGATCAGATCTGAGCATTATGGACCATCCAATGAATATAGCTGATTTGAAGCCATCTATTCAGATATGGAGAGATCCCGTCCGTACATTTTGATCTGAACATCTGAGCCCTTCCTCCAGATTCGACCGATCGAAATTATCATCTCAGATGGATCAGATATGTTCATTTAAAATCAGACTAATCACAGCCGTTGGATCACAGCATGCTTGGGAGATTAATTGGATTCATTTAACCTAGCTATATTTGGGCGGCTGAGATCAGATCTGGCACAATCGGACGGCTAAGAAAAATCACTTAATAAACCCAACTTCTTCCCAGCTGCGCCACAACGCGCGACAGAAACTTCGAGCGGCGTCTTCCTCCTCTCGTGAGCGTGGCGACCGGCGACTACACGTGCGATCAACGGCAGGCCAGCACTATTTCGGCGAGTTCCCTCCAACAGCTGGCGACGATCCCATCCAATCCTTGGTGGAGGATCCAGATGCCGTGATTCGAGCAGCTGATCCAAAGCGAGGCGAGGCGGGATTCCGACGAGTTCACCCTTCACCGGCATTCTCCTTCATTCCGGCGACTGGGATAGGCCGTTCCAGATTCACCGGAGTCACCCACTGGTTGTGCCGATTGGACAACTCCATCTTCACCGCCGGAGAAGATTTCCACTTCACTGTCCGGTGAATCCAGTTCGTCGGAGCAGTGATCGCAGTCATCCATCTTTCCCTCCTTCCTGTTGTGCCGATTGGACAGCTTCGCATTCACCGCCGGAGTGGATGTTCGGTTTGTTGTGACCGCCGTGTGGTTATCGGTCGTATTTTATTTGGATTTAGTACTGAGTGTGGTTGTGTTAAACACTCGGGATTTCATGTTATTTACATTCTGCAGTTTATTCCAGTCAGTTATGCAATTGTTAGTAGTTGATGATGTTTGTTTCGGTTACTTGTTAATTTGTTTACATGCAATGCTATTTCTATCGGTTTGTTATGCTTAGTTGTTAATTCTGTTCATCGTGCATTTTTATTAGATTTAATATTGGCGTTTGTTATTTAGTTGTAGGTTAGTTTAATTTGATGTCGCTGATGTACTAACCCCATCCATTAAAATTGTCCAGTCAATGCATCGTATAGTGACAGTATGGTGTTTTGGTTGGAGTGCATTCATTATTAGGTTAGATTTCCTTTACATTCGACCAGTTGTCGTATAGTGACAGTGCGGTACCTGGTTGAATTGTTTTCGGTTATTGCATTTTGTTTATTGCGCCATGGTCGTTGATCACCGTGGTCGATAGTGACAAATTGGATTGTTCACCTTTGTTTGATCAGTGTACCGTATAGTGACAGTGCGGTGCTAGGTCGCTTTCTTTTGCTCATTAGAATAGTTGTTTGTTACTCATTATTTGGTAGTTAGATTTACTCTTTGTATATTTAATTCTCATGTTTGCTTTTGATTTTGCATTTTAATAAATTCAGAAAACCCCCAATGTTTACTTCTGTTTAAAAACAAACGTCCAGCCATTAGGTTCGTTGGGAGATGACCCGAGTCAGTCCTATACTGCATTAGTGTAGTTAAGGGGTTCGGTAAATAATTTGGGAACAGTATCACGACAATTAAAATCGTTCGATCAAGTATCATGCATCATCTTGCATGATTGCATGCTGGCTGGACGGGGTTCCATTATTGTTGAGCCCGCAGCCAGGTACATGGCCTGCGCACACTGCCACTCATGGGTTAGTGGTACATCAGAAGGGTGTGTGCAGTTGCTCTGTCAGGCTCCGCTGGTCCGCTCATGGGTAGCGATGAGGCAGCGTGGTAGTGGGCAGGGATCCCTCCTCTGGTCTATGACACCGGGAGATGAGAGCTTAGCTCCCCCACTCTGTTTGGGGCAGGAGGATAGGTGTACTACGACAACATCCTGTCCACTCGGTCACTCAAGAGCAATGATGGTAGAGTGCACAGTTGTCATACCCCTACCCACTCGACTTCACCATCGCGTGTGAGGCGGCTGACTGGCGTCAGGGGTGACAATGTCATTAGCACGACATGCATTTTGCATGGATAGCATTTGTATTGTGTTTGTTGCATTTTTATTGATGCCTTGGATGTTGCATATGATTGACATGCATACAGGATTCATATTTATATATGGCGATGACTTTATTACTTCTAGTCAGGCACATGCTCTTGCATCAGGGCAGGAGATTCAGGTAAGTACAGTTCTTTTGTATTTCTTTCTTGCATACCGTATTTATATGAGACTGTACTGGCATGATTCTTATTGTTAGCTATATCTTGTTGGAGATTTTTGGAACGGCTAGAGGGGGGGTGATTAGCCGGTCACGTTCGTAGATGGAATTCGATCGCGTTAGTGTCTACAAGTTTCATTAGCACAGCGGAATATAGATAATGAAAGCAATAACGAAATATACAATCACACACAAACACGATGATATAACGTGGTTCGGAACCTCAAGGTTCCTACTCCACGGATCGAGCTCTACGAGCTCTAGTGATGCACACGCAAACACTAATAAACACTCCTTCTCGGAACAATCCGGAGGCGGAGAAATCTCGTACAGGATGATTACAACAATAATCAAAAGCTATAAGCGAATACAATGAAATACAAAGCAAAACTAGTAAAGAAAAACACTTTACAAATGCTCTTGAATGCTTGATCACTAGGTTGATCGAGTAGCACTTGGAGACCCTGAATTACAGCAGCAACTCGCCCCAAATCGTCTCAAAGAAACCCTTGGTTTTTCCTCCATCACGAGCTCCATATATAGCTTCAACCTGTGCTGGAAAAAATCGATCAGTCGACTGATCGGGACCATCAGTCGACTGATGCCACTGTTGTCGTGAGACAACGGCTATATCCACGCTGGATAAGTCCAACGGAACCTTCATCAGTCGACTGATTGTGACCATCAGTCGACTGATGGAGTCCTCACTCGACCAGTCGAGTCTCGACTCCATTCTGTGGCCGATTTCTCAAGCACCAGTCGACTGATCACACGATCAGTCGACTGCCCACTTCTGGCAGTCGACTGCTAGGCCATAACATGCAGTCAAACCCTAGTTGACTCGGTCCAGTCGACTGCCACATGGCACCAGTCGACTGACACACCTCAAACATGAGGTTTTAACCCAAGTATGGTACCCCCATACTTTCTAGACCACCCTTAGTCTAGACCTAAGCCTTCTAGCCACCTCCATCAACCTCACGCCTCTCGGATCCCTCCAAGTCATCCATGACTTGTTCATCCATCGCGCTAGCCTTCAGGTGCTTCCATCGGCTATGTCATGCTAACGGTGTCTACACCGCCAAGGCACATTGGACTTACGCCGCCAAGACTCCGCTTGGACTTTACGTCGCCAACCATTGGACTTATGCTGCCAAGACTCCCGCTTGGACTTTACGCCACCAATATCAAACCCTTGGACTTCTCAAATGCCAAGACTCAAGCTTGGACTTTCCCTTGCCAACCCATGTTGGACTTTCCATGCCAAGACCATGCTTGGACTTTCCTTGCCAACCCATGTTGGACTTTTCATGCCAAGACCATGCTTGGACTTTCCATGCCAACCCATGTTGTACTTTCCATGCCAAGACCATGCTTGGACTTTCCTTGCCAACCCATGTTGGACTTTTCATGCCAAGATCATGCTTGGACTTTCCTTGCCAACCCATGTTGGACTTTTCATGCCAAGATCATGCTTGGACTTTCCTTGCCAACCCATGTTGAACTTTACATTGCCAAGACCATGCTTGGACTTTCCTTGCCAACCCATGTTGGACTTTACATTGCCAAGACCCATGCTTGGACTTTTCCCAATGCCAAGTGTCCCACTTGGACTTTCCATGCCAAGTACTCAAGACTTGGACTTTACCAAATGACAATTACATTGTCATATGTTTTTGTCGAAACATCAAAACATTACTCGAGTCAAACTCGAGTCCTGGTCAATCGTGACCTGGGCCGATTGCACCAACAATCTCCCCCTTTTTGATGTTTGACAAAAACCAAACAAATCATTGAGTTAGACACTAACTCAAATCCCTTACCAATTATCCCAAATTGGTAAATACTCTCCAAATGTTCTCCCCCAAACATTCTCCCCCTTTTTGACTAACATCAAAAAGGTTTTCTCCCCAAGAGGGTCAATGTCTCATGTCCCAATGAGATCTTACAATCTCCCCCTCGGTCCAAAGATACTTAGGATGCCTACCATCTTCCTAGTGATAAGTCCAATATCACTTAAGAGAGGCAATCCTAAACACTCTCCCAATTTCCAAATTGGGTTTCTAAAAATCCATCAATTTCCCAAATTGATAACATTCTCCCCTTCAAGGAGAAAAACACATCCATCATCCCAAGATGGATATCTCCCCCTAAAGGCTTGCTCCCCCTTGACCATTGCACCAACAATGTCTTTGGGAAATCCCTAAGCCAATAGGAACTCTAAACCATCAAAATTAAGGTTAGAAATTCAACATTGAACTTTCCAACACCTTAACATTGATACAAACCCTAAACAACTCTCCTAATCCATATCCAATGGAATGGAACTCTAAACACTTTTTCACCCTTTATAATGCTTCCCAAAGCATATCCTAGGGTTAGGAGTGGTTAGGGACCTTTACCATGGCTGAACACGGGCCAAACAACCTTGGTTACCCCGAAATCAGGCTATCAGTCGACTCTGTCAGCTACCAGTCGACTGATGTGTCCATCAGTCGACTGGCACGAAGCAATAGTCGAGTGATACAACGCTGTAGTCGAGTCCAAACGTTTCCCATCAGTCGACTGCACTGTAGAAGCAGTCGACTGATAACTGAAAACCTAATTTTCAGAAATCAGACTCGACTTTTGGAAATTCATAAGTAATCCTACGTAAATCAAAAAATCACGAAACTTGATACGTATATTACTTAACACACATACAATCAGTGAAAAATTTCGGAAAAATATTTTTACCATTGAATTAGGAGATTGATACAAAATCCAAAAGTGACTAAAAACTTTAAGGTTTAAGCTCACTTTGTATCAATCTTATCAATGGTGATTGCTATCAAAAGATAGACTTCACCAAGGTTTTTCAAAATAATTTTAAAATGTTTTTAAAACCTTATTTTGGATCATATTCCTTGGGCTCTATGCATATGACTTGTACACAAGCTTTCCCAATGATCCACAAATAAAATTAGATGAGTTTTAGTTTATCTAGATGCAAACACTATGCACCTTGAACTTAACTCATATTCTAGCATCTCACATGTATCTAGGGTGTATAAATACACATACATGTTAATTGGATGTGAGATGTGGGTTTTGGTTCATTTAATCTAGGGTTTCATGTATTTTTCTAAGGCAACCCTACTTGATTCCCTTATAAATGGGACTCCAAGTCATGCCATTGTCCTTAGTTCAATTTTAATCAATTTAATGCATGAATGTATGATCATGGCAAAATAATAGCAATAATTAAGCATGACCAATGATCATGATGTCATGGCATATGATAAAATCTAAAAACACATGACATTGGTCCTTAATCTAAGCATATTCATGACATATAAAATGATTAAGAATAAGCATGATGTCATGGCATGTCATATGACAAACAAAGCATGGCAAATAAAATATATAGGTATGGTAATACCTAAATTTTAATATTAATTGCCATTTGATATAATTAATTATATTTTGCCATATTATCACTAATCTTCCTAGTGTGCCAAAAACCCAAAATGGAAAACTAATCTCTAAAACTCAATTGTGCCAATTTGACCATTTTATCAAGCTTCTCAAGTAATATTGGCACACCCTAAAATCTTTTAGGATGATAATTCAAATCTATTTCCAAGGTATCCATAACCTTGAAAATAACCTAAAATGCCACCTTTGCCATGGTTGAGTTAACTACCCATCCATTTAAGGTTGACACACCCTAACCCATCTAGCGTGAATCAATCACGCTCTTAGGAACCCAAAACCGATTTGAGCTCCTAGGGTCAATTAGGTATTCCTTAGGGATAACCTCCCTAGATACCTTCCTAATGACCCTCCTAGGCTTATTAGCCTTGGTCATTTTGGTCTTACCTAGGTTGACTCTAGGGGTAACTCCCCTTGCAACCTTCTTAGTGGCTTCTCTAGGTTTCCTAGAAACCCTAGCCACTAGGCACACACCATGGTCAACTCTAGGGATGACTTCCCTATTGACCTTGGTCTTCCTAGACCTAGTTAGTGTTCCATAATCAAATGGAACACTATGGTAAGCTACCTTAGGCTTAGGTTTGTGACCCAAACCCTTCTTGCCTTTGGTTGACTTTAGTCTTTTAGGTCCTACTTGTTGACTTTGATTATTTGACCTAAAAGTTTGACCAATTGACCCTTGCATTTGATTTTGCATAATGTTGAGGGTCTTTTCAAGTTTTTCAAGCCTTGATCTCAAGGCTTGATTTTCCTTTTCTCTTGAGATATTTTTATTTCTAGGCATATGTCTAGATTTCTTAGCATTAAAGCCTAGATGTTCTCCTATTTTCTTAATGCTTTCCTTAGGTAATATATTTTTAGGGACATTAGTCCCAAATTTCTTCTTATTTCCTAAGTGAACACTCTTAGCTCCTAGGCAAAAGTATTTATTTCTATTAGCATGCTTTTCATGGCAAATTGCAAGAGAATTAAAATTCCTAGCATGCTTTTGACTTTTAAATTTAGAAGATGCATTATTGAAATATACCTTAGGGTTTGCCTTGGAGGCTCCCCCTACATGTATAGCTCCTTCTTGGGTCTTTTTCTTCCCCTTAGGACATTGATTCCGGTAGTGTCCCGGTTGCCGGCATTTGAAGCAAATGACTTACTCCTTGCTTTTGATAGTTGGGGGACCGGTCTCCTTGACCTTTGGAACCGGTTGAGCCTTCTTAACCCTTTTTGGACACTTACTCTTGTAGTGTCCGGATTCCCTACACTCAAAACAAATGATATGAATTTTATTTGAACCTTGAGTGTTTGAGTTACCTAGGGTGGTGGAGACCGGAATTGGACTTTGGGCTTCTTCATCTTGACCGGATGTCGAAGCTTCTTCTTCTCAATGTTCCGGTATGAAGGTTCTCTCCTCCCCCTCAATCCTTGAGGTGGATGCTTCTTCCACTTCCTCCACCTCTTCCAAGTCTTCTTGGACCGATTCGGGATTGTCGTGGAACTTGATCAACTTGTTCCACAACTCCTTGGCATCCCTATAGCTTCCTAATCTGGACAAAATATCGTTAGGTATCAAATCAATCAACATTTTTGTTACCTTAACGGTTGTCTTGAATTTTTCCCGTTGCTCCTCGGTCCATCTCTTCATCTTGAGGATTTTGCCGTTTTCTCCTCTCGGAGCATCAAAACCTATAGTCACGGCAAACCAATTTTCTATATTCGTCATTAGAAAATATTCCATCCTACCTTTCCAATACGCAAAATGTTCGCGGTTGAAGGAAGGTGGGATGTTGACGTCGTCACCCAATCTTTCCTCAAATTCCATATTCTTCCCTCTAGCTTCTTGACTCCGGGTTGTTAATCCGTAGAAGAGCCCCGGGCTCTGATACCACTTGTTGGAGATTTTTGGAACGGCTAGAGGGGGGGTGATTAGCCGGTCACGTTCGTAGATGGAATTCGATCGCGTTCGTGTCTACAAGTTTCGTTAGCACAGCGGAATATAGATAATGAAAGCAATAACGAAATATACAATCACACACAAACACGATGATATAACGTGGTTCGGAACCTCAAGGTTCCTACTCCACGGATCGAGCTCTACGAGCTCTAGTGATGCACACGCAAACACTAATAAACACTTCTTCTCGGAACAATCCGGAGGCGGAGAAACCTCGTACAGGATGATTACAACAATAATCAAAAGCTACAAGCGAATACAATGAAATACAAAGCAAAACTAGTAAAGAAAAACACTTTACAAATGCTCTTGAATGCTTGATCACTAGGTTGATCGAGTAGCACTTGGAGACCCTGAATTGCAGCAGCAACTCGCCCCAAATCGTCTCAAAGAAACCCTTGGTTTTTCCTCCATCACGAGCTCCATATATAGCTTCAACCTGTGCTGGAAAAAATCGATCAGTCGACTGATCGGGACCATCAGTCGACTGATGCCACTGTTGTCGTGAGACAACGGCTAGATCCACGCTGGATAAGTCCAACGGAACCTTCATCAGTCGACTGATTGTGACCATCAGTCGACTGATGGAGTCCTCACTCGACCAGTCGAGTCTCGACTCCATTCTGTGGCCGATTTCTCGAGCACCAGTCGACTGATCACACGATCGGGCCGATCGCTGAGCCATCACCGACCGCCCACTTCTAGCAATGATCGCTAGGCCATAACCCGCAGTCAAACCCTAGTTGACTCGGTCCAGTCGATTGCCACATGGCACCAGTCGACTGGCACACCTCAAACATGAGGTTTTAACCCAAGTATGGTTCCCCCATACTTGCTAGACCACCCTTAGCCTAGACCTAAGTCTTCTATCCACCTCCATCAGCCTCACGCCTCTCGGATCCCTCCAAGTCATCCATGACTTGTTCATCCATCGCGCTAGCCTTCAGGTGCTTCCATCGGCTATGTCATGCTAACGGTGTCTACACCGCCAAGGCACATTGGACTTACGCCGCCAAGACTCCGCTTGGACTTTACGCCGCCAACCCTTGGAATATCAAACCCTTGGACTTCTCAAATGCCAAGACTCAAGCTTGGACTTTCCCTTGCCAACCCATGTTGGACTTTCCATGCCAAGACCATGCTTGGACTTTCCTTGCCAACCCATGTTGGACTTTTCATGCCAAGACCATGCTTGGACTTTCCATGCCAACCCATGTTGGACTTTACATTGCCAAGACCATGCTTGGACTTTCCTTGCCAACCCATGTTGGACTTTCCATGCCAAGACCATGCTTGGACTTTCCTTGCCAACCCATGTTGGACTTTTCATGCCAAGACCATGCTTGGAATTTCCTTGCCAACCCATGTTGGACTTTACATTGCCAAGACCATGCTTGGACTTTCCTTGCCAACCCATGTTGGACTTTACATTGCCAAGACCCATGCTTGGACTTTTCCCAATGCCAAGTGTCCCACTTGGACTTTCCATGCCAAGTACTCAAGACTTGGACTTTACCAAATGACAATTACATTGTCATATGTTTTTGTCGAAACATCAAAACATCACTCGAGTTAAACTCGAGTCCTGGTCAATCGTGACCTGGGCCGATTGCACCAACAATCGACTATACCCGCTGAGTTTTTTTTAACTTACCCCGTTGATTTATTTTTATTTCAGAATGAAGCTGTCAGGAGAGTCCAGCTGTCAATCCCCCTCGTCGAAATGGATAGGTTTTATTGGTCTTATGGTTTTGGATTTTGTATAGAAGATATGTTTAGGTCCTGATGTTTTGGTTATGTACTTGTGGAAGTTTGGGAATATTTGTGGTGTCCTTATGGACTATTCAATTAGTTGGTTGTATGTTCCTGCTCAGATGGCAGAAGGGGTAAGTCTAGATGTGATAGACTTCATTTATTTACTATGATTGTTGGCTTGAGGCCTTATGATCTGCGTGTGTAGATGTTTTTGTTCCGGTCGTGTTGACCGATATATAGTGGCCGTGTAGGCCTTGTATGAAAATTGGTATTGTCACTTGTACAGGGGAGATGCTGCCGGATTTTTGTCTGGCGGGGACTCTCTCGGGGCGTGACAATTTTATTTGGTATCAGAGCATAGGTTCCGAGTTCCTTAGGGTCTTTGGGTTTTCGGAGTTTGCCACGTTTGGCAGGTTAACTGGGGTATTTTCGGAGTTGTACGGAATTCCGACGATTTTTATGTTTTGGAAATTCGAGGTATTATTGACGAGGTCAATTTGGGGATTTGGCGGCGACGGGACATCTCCAGACGGCTAACAGGTAAATAAATTCTAGAAAATTTTCTAGATTTGGTACATAATTGTATTGGTTATATGCATTATGCGGTTTACTTAGATAGTATCATGTTTTGTCTAGTATTGTGTTAACCTGATATCTGTTAGACGGTTAGATTTTTAGGTTGCTGGTTTATCATTAGCATATGGTTATTAATTGCTATTACTGCTATACGTAGCTAGTTATCATTGTGATATAAATGATTAGATATTATTGGTAGATGTTTACCTCTTACTTTTTGGACTAGTATTAGGATTGGACTAGTATTGGGATTAGACTAGTTGAACAATATGACTAAGATCGATAAATTGGTAGAAGGTATACATATAGGTTCTTTGACTCTCTAGATCCTAGTGTATGATGACATGATTACATTGCTTACGTAGTTTAGGGTATATATAGGCATCTGATGCTTTATTTAGGATTGCTTTGACTTTGATCTGGCATGACCCTTTGGTTATACCCTAATTAATTTCAGCCATTGATTGTCATTAGTATGACTATGCTGTCGTTTATTAGACAGTGTGTTATAAGTTTTTATGGTTATGTGTTTTTACAGTGGATACCATGATTAAGATTGGTAGAGATAGAATAACTTAGATGAGGTTATTCTGTAGGAGCGGATCTCAGAAAGGAAACAACATTAGGAGAACCCTAGGCGTAAAAAAAAACTCGGATGTGCTTAATGATATATGGTTATCCATTTACAGTTTTAGTGATATGGTAATCGGACTAGTAGAGTTCGTATGGTTAGGATGCGATTAATCCTTACTATATCCCCCATTCTTGGTTGAGAGAGAGTCTACAGTAGAGTCTCTCTATAGGTAGGTGCTTTGTATATTTATGGTAAATCATGCCTCCCAATCATGGTTGAGATGACCTTCTGTAATGTTATATTCTTGCTTTATTCGTTCAGAGTTGGTGATAATCGGATTCGTATGACGCCTGTAGCTAGATAGCTACTTTACATCTTAAGTACCCACGAGATCTGTTCATGGTAGCATGTTGTATCATGCATGATTGAACTGGTAGAATGATATAATTTAGGCTTAACCCTCTTAAAGGACTTGATAGTAGATTTGTGGTCCTTATTGGCCTTGATAGACGTTTCCTGTTAGCTGGGACGAAACTCTATGATTTATCGTCTCGACGTGATTATTAGTGGACTTATGATTTTGATCGACCTTGATAACCGATCATGTTAGAAGGGTTGGAATGTTAGACTTAACCATCTCGACTTATTTACTTATAAGTCGATGATCTTTACCGACTTTTGTAAACATTTCATATTAGAGGTGTTGAAACCCTCGCTTGACCGCCTCAATGGGTTTAATAGTAGATCAATGATCTTTGTCGACGTTGATAGACGTTCTATGCTGGATGTATTGGATAACCCTAGGTTTAACCACCTAAAATAATTGGTAGCATACGGTTGTGAGCAGTCAATAACTAGATATCTATATACGCGGTCTGCCTATGAGACCCATTCGTGGTAGCACGTCGTTGCCGCAAACACCGAGTCTTTCTATTGCCTGTCTACCCACGAGTTTCATTGGGGGTAACATGTAGTTGCGTGTAGACAGTGCTTAGCGTATTGATTGACGACCCATGAGTACCGTTCGCGGTAGCTCATAGATAGTTTCCTTTTTGTGCGAGAGCCACGAGGCTTTATCGTGGTATCCGGATGTGCACTGCTTGTTACAGTGGTTGTGTATGTTTCGGGTATATTTGTTATACTGCTGACCAGGTTAGTTGCAGACTAATATTGGTACTCTGGAGGTTGGGTTACTCTAGCTTGTTCCCTGTGACTTCCATTATGTGCATTATGATTATGCACTATTGTCTATACATCCACAGAGTGGTTGTACTCACCCCCTCCTCACTTATCCTCTAGGTTAACTGATGGAGGACGTGTCCTGTTGACCTACCTTTGTGTCGCTCAGAGAGTCCCTGGCCATGCTTATCCCACCGCATTGTCGAGATGCTGCTTGATTTACTTTACCGATGTTGCATTTTGTTTATGCACTTTAGATTTTATCGCAATTTAATTTGGGGTCATAAAACTATTTTACTTTAATTGATATATGTTTAGTCATGCATGCATGCAGTTATTAAAATATTGGTATTTCTATAATTATTTCGAGGTTTTTACTAGATCTGGTTCATGTATTTCGGAATATTATCACTAAGGGGCTCCTCTGTCATTTGGATGACAGACATGCCCCCGGGACGTGACAATTTTATTGGTTTGCGGTTTTGATTTGTGGGTTTTGTGTTTCAAGGATTTTCTTTTCCTTGGATTTTTGGGAGTTCTCATGTTTTGGGACTAGGCGAGCTGAAGGATATCACTGAGCTATAGGAAAAGTGTTGTCTTTAGTTGTTACTGTACTTTGGTGGTTAGGAAAAGTATAGACATAGTGAAATTGCCCCTACTCATGGTCGAGGACGAGGTCGATGACGTATTGACCTTGAGGAACCTAACGATGATTTCAGAAGTATGGACTCTTTAGAGGTGCCGACTGATGTCGAATTAGGAAGCTAGGGATTTGGCCTGCTAGCCACCAATCGGAAGGACAAGGAGTAAACCCTCAGAGAATATCAGTCCCTACTATTAGTGGTTTGGTTATGGATAAGGCGTGTATACTTACATTGGTCAAGACGATGAAAGATCGTTTTACCTTATTATAGGAGGTGTTGGATGGGATATTTATCTGTCCCAAAATTTTCTAGAGAAGATCCGGAACTCTTTGTTAAAAGAGAGATGGACCTTTGAGATTATGCATCGATTATCGATGATAGAATGTGGTAGTTGTGGAAGGAAATGAATATCCTTCATAGTGGATAGAGGATCTATTTAGATCAGCTATAGAACACCTATGTATACTCTAGGATTGATTTATGACTGGTGTGTTGATATTGTAGTGACATGGTGTCATACAATTATCATTGTCGTTGTGATGATTGTTATATCAACAACCTAGAGTAAAGAGAATGCAGGTGTGTAGCGACGATAATTTCATACTTGGTATGAATTGTATGAGTTTATGATTATCTTATTAGACTTATTGACGACTTAGTCGTCTAGGGATTTGGGAAGTCGTGTATTCTAGACACGATTGAATCAGTTGTGCACTCGGCCGCCGTAGATGGTGTTTTCTTGGTATTGGTTTAATTATTACTATATATATGGATAGGATGCTTTAGCGGTACTACATCGCTGACTGGTTGGACTAGGAAGGTGATGAAATTTACTTGGTCTGCAGCTTGTGAAACTAGTTTTAGGGCTCAGACGATGGTTGACTTTTACGCCAGTGTTGATTAATCATTTTGGTGTGAATGAAAGGGTAGTGTATAAGGATGCATCATTTCGGGGATCGGAGCGATTCCGATGCTATTGAATAAGATGTAACTTAAGATTACGGCAGTTAAAGGACTGCGAGATAAGCCGTCATATATATGACGTGAACTTCGCAATTTTTATGTTGTTTTGTAGAGGTGAGGAGCAGTAATGCTCATGGGGTTTTGGCTAGCTACTGGATAGCTACTATAGAGTAGCTGGAACACGAACGGTTGTAACAAGGAAGTTTGGTCGCGATAGCCTCCCATGCACTTATAGAGTGTGTGGTGAAGTGGATTTTGGACGTTAGATGGACTACCGTCTCTGACTCCGAGGAGGATAATGGTTTCCGGAGTTGCATTAGTTTAAGGAACTGATGTTTCAAGAAATTCCGATTTCGGAATGGAAGTGAAAGCGTGTTATTATAGATGATGTGGTGGGTTTGCCTAGGACACATCAAGGCCATGACGCAATTTGGGTAGTTGTTGACTGACTAACTAAATCTGCGTACTTCTTAGCGATTCGAAAGACTGACTCTTTGGATCGTTTGGTAGAGTTATATTGTCGGGAGACCATCAGATTGCATGGTGTTCCTTTGAGCATTATATCAGATAGAGATCCCCGATTCACGTCTCGGTTCTGGCAGAGTCTGTAGTAGGCCTTAGGCACGCAGCTTCGTTTTAGTACTGCATTCCATCCGCAGATAGATGGACAGTCTGAGCGGGCCATTTAGACACTAGAGGACTTGCTGAGGTCCTGTGTTATAGTTTTCGGGGGCAATTGGGAGGACCACTTGCCATTAGTGGAATGCGCCTACAATAACAACCATCATTCGGCTATCCAAATGACACTGTTTGCAGTATGGTATGGTAGTTAATGTCGGATACCCACCTTCTGGGAGGAGGTTGGGGAGGCTCAGTTGTTAGAACCCTAGAGAGCTCAGCATTGAGGCAGAGTTGGTCTGTACTATCAGACGTAGGATGGCTAAGGCGCAGGATCGTCAGAAGAGTTATGCAGATCGGAGACGGAGACCTCGGGAGTTCTCTATTGGTGACCAGGTATTCCTGTGAGTCTCACCCATGAAAGGGGTGAAGAGATTTGACCTCCGTGGTAAGTTAGCTCCAAGGTACATTGGGTCTTTCGAGATTTTGGAGAGGATCGGAGCAGTCGCTTACCGACTAGTGCTACCACCATCCTTGACGGGTATTCATAATGAGTTTCATGAGTCCATGCTAAGTATGTGCTAGACTCTACACATATTCTGTCAGATGTGTCAGGTTCTATTCAACCTGATGCTACTTACGCAGAGGTTTTGGCACGAATTCTGGATCACAAGGAACGACAGTTGCGAAACAAGATTATGCGACTTGTCAAGATCGGGTGGAGTCACCACACTAATGAGGCGGCTACTTGGGAGCTTGAGGAAAAGATTCAAGCTCATTACCCCACTTAGTTACTTGATGTGTGGTTTTCCCCAAGTACTTGAGTTTAGCAGTGTGACATTGCTTGTTAGTACTTGAGTAGGAAATTTGGGGACCAAATTTTTATTAGTGGGGGAGAATGTTAAATACGGGAAATTTAAAACACTAAATTAAATGTCCAAAATTAGGAAAATAATCTTGGGAATTATTTCAAAATTTTTAGATAATTTTAGGAATTTTTCTGGAATTAAACGGGGCTTGTACGGGGTATTTACGGGGATAAAAAAAAACAGGCTTTTAGAGGGCCTATTTGAAATATAAATTTTGAGGGGTTAATGTGTTAATTAAAAACCTAGGGTTAAAGCTTCTGGACTAATTAAAAACCTAATCTAGGTTTAGGTTTAACTAATTAATCCCATTTAATTTCGTTCTGTTTTATTTTCTCTCCGCCGCACGCGATTTCTTCTTCCTTTGTCATTCTCGCGTGACCTTTTCTATCTCTTCACTGTCATTTCCTCCACCGCGAGCCACCGCCACATCCACATCCGCCCTATTTGAGCTCGTATGTGACATTCCCTACACCACCCTCCCTATCGCCGTCGCCGCTTGAGCTCGCCGCATCGCCGCCGGAGCTATCTGATCCCTCTCCTCGCTGTGTTCCTCTCGCGACACAGCCGCCCTTTTCTCTGCAAACGACGGCCGACCACAACCGCCCCTTTCTTTGCAAGAGAATGTCGACCCCAGCCCCATCGAACGCCTTCTCGCCGCGACCTCCAAGTTTCCCTCCTCCGCACCTCCACGACGCTGACTACAGTCGGTGCAGCCCCGCGCGCGACGAAAGCTGGCCTCACAATTCAAAGACCGTCCTCCCGAAGGCATCTTGCTCTGTTCTCGATCAAAGCCCTCAAGGAGTGGAGGGAGTATGAGGAGGCCTTGCGGGAAAAGTACCTCGCTCGTGCTCTCCGGTTCTTGAGATCCGAGGCAGCGACGGAGCCCTTCGACCACTAGAGGGGTCTTCGGTTGCGCTCACGTATGCGCACCAGATTACTCGAGGACGGAGAGGGACTGGGAGGTTCTCGACGTCTGCTTGAACTCCGAGGACATGCGGCTTGTCCAGCTCTTCCCGTGTTACAGTCGAGCCGGGTCTCCTTCGTGGGTTCTCACGAGAAAGTTAGGGCAGCATGGCCAAGGCGGTTTGGGGAAAATACTGCCGAAGGAGTTTTCTAGGGATGAGTGTGCTAGTGGAGTTTCTATATCCTATACGGGCAATTGATGGTGATCGAGGATTGTGATGGAATCTTGGATGTGGAGATGGTTAGCACAGACTGCACGTACATGAGGCCTATCGTAGAGGTAGATTCTATGATGTAAAGACAATTGATATTCTACATATCAGGCAGGTATTTTGACTTATCATTTAGATATAGTCATTGTTGATATGCTAGTTAGGATAGCATGCAATAATTTTCATGTTTATATGCCTAGTATATGGTTGGTGCCTACTTGATACATGCATGTGATAGGTTATGATTTTATCTTCCCTGTTTTTATTTGGATCATAGTTACTTGGATTATGGATATGTACATATTGATTGTACATATTATTCGGATAGGTATTTTGAGTAGGATTGACATGCTTTAGTATCATGCATCATCTTGCATGATTGCATGCTGGCTGGACGGGGTTCCATTATTGTTGAGCCCGCAGCCAGGTACATGGCCTGCGCACACTGTCACTCATGGGTTAGTGGTACATCAGAAGGGTGTGTGCAGTTGCTCTGTCAGGCTCCGCTGGTCCGCTCATGGGTAGCGATGAGGCAGCGTGGTAGCGGGCAGGGATCCCTCCTCTGGTCTATGACACCGAAAGATGAGAGCTTAGCTCCCCCACTCTGTTTGGGGTAGGAGGATAGGTGTACTCCGACAGCATCCTGTCCACTCGGTCACTCAGGAGCAGTGATGGCAGAGTGCACAGTTGTTATAGCCCTACCCACTCGGCTCCACCATCGCGTGTGAGGCGGCTGACTGGCGTTAGGGGTGACCATGTCATTGGCACGACATGCATTTTGCATGGATAACATTTGTATTGTGTTTGTTGCATTTTTATTGATGTCTTGGATGTTGCATATGATTGACATGCATACAGGATTCATATTTATATATGGCGATGACTTTATTACTTCTAGTCAGGCACATGCTCTTGTATCAGGGCAGGAGATTCAGGTAAGTACAGTCCTTTTGTATTTCTTGCTTGCATACCCTATTTATATGAGACTGTACTGGTATGATTCTTATTGTTAGCTATATCTTACTTTGCATATCGACTATACCCACTGAGTTTTTTTGAACTTACCCCGTTGATTTATTTTTATTTCAGAATGAAGCTGTCAGGAGAGTCCAACTGCCAATCCCCCTCGTCGAAATGGATAGGTTTTATTGGTCTTATGGTTTTGGATTTTGTATAGAAGATATGTTTAGGTCCTGATGTTTTGGTTATGTACTTGTGGAAGTTTGGGAATATTTGTGGTGTCCTTATGAACTATTCAATTAGTTGGTTGTATGTTCCTGCTCAGATGGCAGAAGGGGTAAGTCTAGATGTGATAGACTTCATTTATTTACTATAATGGTTGGCCTGAGGCCTTATGATCTGCGTGTGTAGATGTTTTTGTTCCGGTCGTGTTGACCGATGTATAGTGGCTGTGTAGGCCTTGAATGAAAATTGGTATTGTCACTTGTACAGGGGAGATGATGTCGGATTTTTGTCTGGCGGGGACTCTCTCGGGCCGTGACAGCAATTCACCGACAAATCGAATACTTAATCGATTTCCTTCATAACCCAATTAACCCAAACTATTTCCAATTTTCACTAATTTTCCAACCATCTTATTAATCTTTTCCTACCACAAATATCCATACAATTAATTTAGCCCACTAAATCAATTGATAAAAATTTTGATTAATTAGTGATAAGCTAATTAATCAATTAAACCTGGATTAACCCGCATTTTAACAACCTAAGCCAAATAAATAAAACTTAATGGCTTTTAATTTATCCAATAATTGTACCAATCAATTTACTCAATTAATTCCTAATCAATTAACCTAATTCATCACCTACAAAAATCCTCAAGATCAAACAATATCACCCAACCATCCCATATCCTCCGAATACAATACGATCAACCGAATAACACCAAAATCAGCCCAAATCGACAACAAATCCGGCTCACAGCCGTGCACTGCCCACTTACAGCCGACCTTGCACGACCACCTCCAACCCTTACCGCACGACACCCCCAAATAAAACCCTCACAATCCCTCTCAGTTGGCCCCAATTCCTTCCCTACTGCCCTATTCACCGGCACCATCCTCACTCACCGATTCCCTTCAGTTCCTCTCCTCACAACATCGGTCGACCAAGATAGAAAAGAAACCCTTACCTACTCCGGCGACCACTGGCCAGAAGGGCAGAGGAGGAGGCGTTGGCTGTGGATGGCGAGCGCGCAAGGAGAAGAAGCAGTGGTAGCAGAAAGGAGGGGTCCGGGAGGAGGCCGACGGCGATCCTGTGGCCGAGAAGCTGGCGAGTGCGCGAGTCGGGCGACGCGAGGAAGAAAGGGCTGGTGGTCCATTGGTTGCGGGCGCGAGGAGAAGCAAAGGCGAGCGCTGCCGATGAGCAGTGACGACGGCGCTCCCTCGACGTTGAACAACGCTGTGGTTGGCAGCGGCCTGGTCGTCGGCGGAGAAGAGGTCGCCGGCGGAGAAGAAGGGATGGCGTCGGGCGCGTGAAGGAACGACACGGGTGGAACTGCCGAAGGAGGAAAAGAGCCACGGCGGGGAAAAAAAAGAAAAAGGAAAATAGATTTAGGTTTTTGGTTTATGTTACCCTCTATTAACCCCTTAAATAGACTTCACAAAAGCCTATTTATTTTATCCCCGTAAAAATCTCGTACGCGCTCTGTTTAAATCCATAAAAATTTCAAAAAAAATCCTAAAATTCCCTAAAAATCCAAAAAAATTTCCAGGATTATTTTCTTAATTATTTGGCCATTTAATTTAATATTTTAAATTTTCAGTATTTAACATTCTCCCCTACTAATAAAAATTTGGTCCCCAAATTTCCTACTCAGATGCACAACGAGTAAGAAATACCACAAGTACTGAAAATATACCTCACGTACCTTAAGTAAACAAGTGGGGGTATTGAGCTCGGATCTTTTCCTCGAGCTCCCAAGTAGCCTCCTCGTCGGTGTGGTGACTCCACCCGACCTTGACGAGTCGCACAACCTTGTTCCGTAACTGTCGTTCCTTGTGATCCAAAATCCGTACCGGAACCTCTGCGTAAGTAGCATCAGGTTGAATGGAACCTGACACATCTGACAGAATATGTGTAGAGTCTGGCACATACTTCCTCAGCATGGACACATGGAACACATCATGTATACTCGTCAAAGATGGTGGTAGCGCTAGACGGTAAGCGACTGCTCCGATCCTCTCCAAAATCTCAAACAGACCAATATATCTAGGAGCTAGCTTACCACGGAGGCCAAATCTCTTCACCCCTTTCGTGGGTGAAACTCGCAGGAATACATGTTCACCAATAGAGAACTCCAAAGGTCTCCGTCTACGATCTGCATAACTCTTCTGGCGATCCTGCGCCTCTGTCATCCTACGTCTGATAGTACGGACCAACTCTGCCTCATGCTGAGCTCTCTGGGGTCCTAGCAACTGGGCCTCCCCAACCTCCTCCCAGAGGGTGGGTGTACGACACTGTCTACCATACAATGCCTTATACGGGGCCATTTGGATAGCCGAATGATAATTGTTATTGTAGGCGAATTCCACTAACAGCAAATGATCCTCCCAGTTGCCTCCGAAATCTATAATACATGACCTCAGCAAATCCTCTAGTGTCTGAATGGTCCGCTCAGACTGTCCATCTGTCTGTGGATGGAAAGCAGTACTAAACTGAAGATGTGTGCCTAAAGCCTGCTGCAGACTCTGCCAGAACCTAGACGTGAACCGGAGATCTCTATCTAATATAATGCTCAAAGGAACACCATGCAATCTAATGATCTTCCGACAATATAGCTCTGTCAACTGATCCAGAGAGTCGGTCTTCCGAATCGATAAGAAGTGCATGGATTTAGTTAGTCGGTCTACGACTACACAAATCGCGTTATGGCCTTGACGTGTCCTAGGCAAACCTATCACAAAATCCATAGTAATATGATCCCACTTCCACTCAGGAATAGGAATCCTCTGAAGTAATCTAGCTGGTCTCTGGTGCTCAGCCTTTACCTGTTCACAAATCAGACATCTAGCTACAAAATCCACGATGTCTTTCTTCATACCGTTCCACCAATACAAATGCTTTAAATCTTGATACATGCAAGTTCCGCCTGGGTGGATCGCAAATCGAGAGCGATGAGCCTCCTGTAGTAACTCCTCCATAACCGGGTGAGGCTGAGGTACGTATAATCTGCCTCGGAAATAAATTATACTTTCATCATCGCGGGTGAACTCAGTCTGCTGTCCAAAAGTTATCTGACTACCAATGAACTGTAAATATTGATCATTGGCCTGAGCCTCCCGGACTCTCATCCAGATAGACGACGGAGCAACCATGGTAACCAGAACGCCATGCTATGTCGGTCCCTGCTCCTCTAGGCTCAACTCTAAGAAACCCTGAATCAAATCTGTGACTAAAACTCGGAAGGAAGCTAAAGTCCCTCGGGACTTCCGGCTAAGTGCATCGGCAACCACATTGGCTTTCCCTAGGTGGTAGCTGATGGAACAGTCATAATCCTTCAGGAACTCCATCCATCTCCTCTGTCGGAGATTGAGTTCCTTCTGTGTAAACAGATATTTGAGACTCTTATGATCAGTAAGAATCTCAAACGTAATACCATATAAATGATGCCTCCAAATCTTCAATGCAAAGATAATAGCGGCTAACTCTAAATCATGAACTGGGTAGTTTTTCTCATGATCCTTCAACTGGCGAGAAGCATAAGAGACTACTCTGCCGTGCTGCATCAATACTGCGCTTAAACCCTGTAGAGACGTATCTGTATAAAGAACGAAACCATCATCCCCTGATGGCAATACCAAAATCGGTGCTGACACCAGTCTCCTCTTCAACTCCTGAAAGCTAGTCTCGCACGCCTCTGTCCACATGAACTTCACACCCTTCCTGGTAAGGCGTGTCAATGACATAGCAATACTCGAGAAACCCTCAACGAACCGTCTGTAATAACCGGCCAAGCCTAGGAAATCGAACCTCTGACGAATCGATTTCGGCTCCCAACTGGTGACAACCTCAATCTTCTGGGGGTCAACTGAAATACCTCTACTCGAAACCACATGTCCCAAAAAACTGACTGAAGGTAACCAGAACGCGCACTTATTGAACTTCGCATATAGTCGCTTCTGTCGGAGCCTATCGAGAACAATATGAAGATGCTGCATGTGTTCCTCCTCGGAACGAGAATATACCAGAATGTCATCGATAAAAACAATGACGAACCGATCTAGGAAATCCATAAATTCACGATTCATCAAATCCATAAATACCGCTGGAGCATTGGTAAGCCCAAATGGCATTACCAAAAACTCAAAGTGTCTATATCTGGTACGGAACGCTGTCTTCTGAATGTCAGAATCTCTAACCCTTAATTGATGATATCCGGACCGCAGATCAATCTTAGAATAGACTGATGTACCTTTGAGCTGATCAAACAAGTCCTCAATACGTGGTAGGGGATATTTATTTTTGATAGTGACAGCGTTCAACTGCCTGTAGTCGATGCACAGTCTCATCGAACCATCTTTCTTCTTCACAAAGAGAACCGGAGAACCCCAGGGTGATACACTAGGGTGAATAAAACCTCTGTCCAAAAGTTCCTGGAGCTAAACCTTTAACTCGTCCAACTCTCTCGAGGCCATACGATAAGGAGCTTTCGATGCTGGCGCCATCCCAGGTATTAACTCAATCATGAACTCCACTTGCCTTCTGGGAGGCAGACCCGGTAACTCCTCTGGAAAGACATCTGAATATTCTCGGACAATAGGAATGTCCGCTATCTGAGAGTCATCACTGTCTTCTACATTGATCATAGATAATAGAAAACCCTGACAACCGTGCAATAAAAGCTTCTGAGCCTGAATCACAGAAATGGTCGCTATACCGTCATCCCGGATGCTAGTGAAATCCCACGAGGGTTGGTTCGGAGGTCGGAATGTGACCACCCTCGTCTGGCAATCCACAGTGGCATGATATGCTGACAGCCAATCCATGCCAAGGATAATGTCGAACTTGACCATGTCCAGTACCAATAAATCTACATTAAGGATGATGTTATCGAAATCTAAGGGACAACTTCGGACCTCCTGGGTAACGTCCAATGTATCGCCAGACGGTAGGGAGACGACTAATCTCTGTGATCTACTAGTAGGTAATCTACCAATCTCTCTCATAAAAGTATGAGAAATAAATGAATGCGAAATACCAGTATCAACTAGCATAATAGCTGAAAATGCATAAAGTGAAACCGTACCGCGAAATACGGATTCGTTGGCTCGCTGCGCATCCTCTCTGGTAATCGCATGAATCCGCCAAGTCTCCGGTGGAGGTGGAGGTGGTATCACTGCCAGAGGTGGCTGTGTCTGGACTTGCGACTGATATGAAGGTTGGTACGAAGGCTGATAGGAAGGCTGGTATAGCACGTGCGGTGTCTTGTACGGTTCAGCGGTGATCTGAACTAGTGGTGAAGGCCTGCGGTGATCTTGTATCGATGTCTGCTGCGAATGTCATGCAGTGGATGGGGCATCGATGCTGCGGTCTGAAACCGAACCACAGTGACACCGTCACGAACCTTTGGTGTACTCCTGTCCATGAATGCCATAGGCGACTCTTGAAGGGGGAGTTGTCCTCTGCGGGCGTTGCGAAGGTCTAGCTGTCTGGCCCCCTCTCTGAGTCCCAGACTGACGCAACGGTCCTCCCTGGATAGAAACCCCAGAAGACACATTCTGAGCCTTCAATGAACAATCTCGGCTCATGTGTCCAGCGGTTGCAATAATAAGCAAACCGTCCCAAATCTTGTGAGACGATATGCTCTCTCGATCCACAACGAGTACAGTGGGTGTCACTAGTGGGCGGCCTCCGGCTCTGCTGAGAAGACCGGGAGGGCCCAGCTGAAGATCGTCCTGATTTCTGAGGCCGGCTAGATGCCCCAGAATGACTCTGACCCGACTGCGGTCACTTCTTCGCATCCGATGATGCGTGGCTGTTGGGTCTGACCTGTGGTTCTTTCGGTCTGTTTCCTCTTCCTGTCAGTATTGACCCTCTGTTGAGCCGACTCGATCAACAAAGCTCTGTCCAATGCCTCTCGGTAGGAAGAACTACCAAATCCTGCCATCTTGACCTGTAGATGCCCATCTAGTCCCTGAACAAACTGCATCATCCGTGACCTATCCTCAGCAACTAATTCTGGACAAAACCTGGCTAACCGATTAAATTCTGTATTATACTCCATCACTGAGCGATTATTCTGTCGAAGACTCAGAAAATCCTGACGGCGCATCATCTGATATGCCCGTGGGAAATACTGACTCTCAAAAGCCTCTCTAAATCTTAACTGGGTAACTCGCGCTCACGATAATCGCCGTGATATCTCACACGGATCTCGGCCTCGCCTCGTAAATGGAAGGCTACCAACTCTGTCTTCTCCCACTTGGAGCAGACCATATAGTAGAAGGTACGCTCCATCATCTCGATCCAAGACTGAGCCACGACTGGATCAGTCTCTCCGCTGAATAAAGTGAACCGGTTTTTCATCGACTTTGCTAATCCTGGAATCCGAGCTCGTGCCGCAGCTACATCAATAGGATAGGTAGGGGTCGTCGCAGGAGCTGGCGAAATAACTGTAGATGGTGCCGCTACCTGAGCAGGGGCAGATACCGAGTGAGGGCCGACCGGATCCACTAATGGGCCTTTCGGGACTATAGTAGCAGGTCCTATTGGCGGGGGTGTCTGATGTGTAGCGGTGGTCTCCTCCATCGGATACTCCAGAAGCGGGTATCTCTGGAGGAGGAACCACCGAGGACTGCGGATCTATAACTCCCGCAACACCCTGTGGAATCTGACCCTGATCAATAAGCTTGTCCTTAATAGATCTTCCTGGCAACTCTGTCGCCAAAGATCTCGGGGTCCTCTGGCGTGGCCGTCCCACACCACGTCTCGGCGCAGAAGCACGCCCACCTCATCTCATATCTGTTAAATGAATACAGATATTACCACAAATAAAAACATATCAAATTAATCATCATACCTATTTCACCATCAGGAGAGGTCCCGTAGCCGCCAAAATCCCATATTGATCTCGTCAAAAATCCTCGAATTTTAGAAACATAAAAATTATCGAAAATCCATACCAATCCAAAATTTTCCAGATTGCCTCGCAAAAACCTGCCAAAACATGGTGAACTCCAAAAAATTCAAAAACCCCTAGGAACTTGAAAACCTAGGTGCTCTGATACCAAATAAATTGTCACGCCCCGAGGGAATCCCCATCAGACAAAAATCCGGCAGCACCTCCCCTGTACGGGTGACAATACCAATTTTCATACAAGGCCTACACGGCCACTATACATCGGTCAACACGATCGGAATCCAAACATCATGCAGATAATAAAAATAGGCCTCTGTCCATCAACCAAAATAAATGAGTAACATCTATCACAACTAGACTTACCCCTTCTGCCATCTGGGCAAGAATACTCAACCAAAACCAATCCAAACCAAAACCGAATAAAGGTCCATAAGGACACCAAAAATCCACGAAATACAAATATCAATATCCAAACCTAAACATGTCCTCTAATCAAAATGTCCAAACCATAGAAACAAATAACAAATAAAAACTTTCACGAGTGGGGTTTGGCAGCTGCACTCTCCTAACAGCTTCATCCTGAAATAAATATAAATCAACGGGGTAAGTTCAAAGAACTTAGCGGATATAGTCGATATGCAAGTAAAATATAGCTAACAATAAAAATCATGCTAGTACAGTCTCACATAAATAGGGTATGCAAGCAAGAAATACAAAAGGACTGTACTTACCTGAATCTCCTACCCTGATATAGGAGCATGTGCCTGACTAGAAGTAATAAAGTCCTCACCATATATATAAATATGTATCCTGTATGCATGACAATCATATGCACATCCAAGGCATCAATAAAAATGCAGCAAACACAATACAAATGCGATCCGTGCAAAGTGCATGTCGTGCCAATGACATGGTCACCCCTGACGCCAGTCAGCCGCCTCACACGCGATGGTGAAGCCGAGTGGGTAGGGCTATGACAACTGTGCACTCTGTCATCACTGCTCCTGAGTGACCGAGTGGACAGGATGCTATCGGAGTACACCTATCCTCCTACCCCAAACAGAGTGGAGGAGCTAAGCTCTCATCTCCCGGTGTCATAGACCAGAGGAGGGATTCCTGCCCGCTACCACGCTGCCTCATCGCTACCCATGAGCGGACCAGCGGAGCCTGACAGAGCAACTGCACACACCATCCTGATGTACCACTAACCCATGAGTGGCAGTGTGTGCAGGCCATGTAACTGACTGCGAGCTCAATAATAATGGGACCCCGTCCAGCTAGCATGCAATCATGCAAGATGGTGCATGATACTAAAGCATGTCAATCCTACTCAAAATACCTATCTGAATAATATGTACAATCAATATGTACATATCCATAATCCAAGTAACTGTGATCCAAATAAAAACAGGGAAGATATAATCATAACCTATCACATGCATGTATCAAGTAGGCACCAACCATATACTAGGCATATAAACATGAAAATTATTGCATGCTATCCTAACTAGCATATCAACAATGACTATATCTAAAAGATAAGTCAAAATACTCACCTGAATATAAATATCCGCAAGAATGAAAACGTCACGACCGGGGACCTGCCTCGTGACCGAAACCTGCATATAGCATAACTATAGTTAAGCATAAAAATACAATTCACCGACAAATCGAATACTTAATCGATTTCCTTCATAACCCAATTAACCCAAACTATTTCCAATTTTCACTAATTTTCCAACCATCTTATTAATCTTTTCCTACCACAAATATCCATACAATTAATTTAGCCCACTAAATCAATTGATAAAAATTTTGATTAATTAATGATAAGCTAATTAATCAATTAAACCTGGATTAACCCGTATTTTAACAACCTAAGCCAAATAAATAAAACTTAATGGCTTTTAATTTATCCAATAATTGTACCAATCAATTTACCCAATTAATTCCTAATCAATTAACCTAATTCATCACCTACAAAAATTCTCAAGATCAAACAATATCACCCAACCATCCCATATCCTCCGAATACAATACGATCAACCGAATAACACCAAAATCAGCCCAAATCGACCACAAATCCGGCTCACAGTCGTGCACTGCCCACTTACAATCGACCTTGCACGACCACCTCCAACCCTAACCGCACGACACCCCCAAATAAAACCCTCACAACCCCTCTCAGCCGGCCCCAATTCCTTCCCTACTGCCCTATTCACCGGCACCATCCTCACTCACCGATTCCCTTTAGTTCCTCTCCTCACAATACCGGTCGACCAAGACAGAAAAGAAACCCTTACCTACTCCGGCGACCACCGGCCAGAAGGGCAGAGGAGGAGGCGTTGGCTATACCCATCACAATTTTAAGTTTTTTTTGCGCGCTAGAGAGAGAAGCTCTGGCTTCTCTCTAACTTTCGTGGGATCTCGGCGTTTTGGAGGCTGGTGTCGTAAGGTGGGGACAACAGAGACGACATCTCCTATGCTGCAGGAGACGGTGAAGGCTGTGGCTACCGGGACGACGGCCAAGCACGGGAGGGGAAACATCAACATCAGCCAAGGAGAGCATCTGGGACCGACGAGGGCCGTGGCTACACCGTGCAAGCAACCAACAAACATTGAGCAAGGATACGGAAGGAGACCGCAGCGGCAGAGTACAAGGGTGGTGACGTGCAACTGGGGAGTGCCGGAACTCCAAGTTTCAGGAGTGGCAGAACTCAAAGCTTTCAAGATGGAGGCGCAGTGTTGACACTGGTGCGTGATCCTAGAAGCGCCGCACAACCGGGGAATTGCAAGATCCTAAAGCCGCTGGGGACACTGGTGCGTGAAATCCTAGCTTCAAAGAATAGGGTTTCAAGATTCCAACTCGCCGACGAAAGGAGGAAGACGAAAGGCAAGGACAGTGGTTGGTGAGCAGCAGGCCGACGTACTGTCAGGAAGGCGCAGCCAACGAGATGACAAAAGGAACGTTGTTGTTTAAATTTCCGGATTCAGGGATAAAAGAAGCCGCGCCCCAACTTAAGTTAATCACTTCAGACCCGTTAGCCCGGTTAACTTAAGGAAACTGGCAGCAGAGGTTTGCCTCGACTGACACGAGATCACTATTTAACCCAGTCGAGGCGTGCAACTACTGTCTCGACTGACACAGGGCAAGGCAAGATAGACAGGGGCAAACAGAAACGAGGGTACTCGACCGGTGACTCGACTGATATAACAGTCGAGGCACGCAAATCACTGCCTTGGCGATCGGCTCAACTGGTGCAAGGGAAACTTCGCATCTAAAGATGAAGAGCAAGGACGGTGGTAGGTGAGCAGCAGGAAGTCGTACGGTCCAGAAGGAACAGGTAACGAGAAGACAAAAGGAATGTTGTTGTTTCAAAGTTCGGATCCAGCGAAGCTTAGCCCGCAAAAGGAACATCTAAGAACACTGGTGGCGTGTGAAACCCTAGCTTCAAAAATTAGGGTTTCAAGCTCCACAACTCGCCGTCGAACGGAGGAAGAAGAAAGACAAGGACGGTGGTAGGTGAAAGACAGGCGGACGTACTGTCCGGAAGGCGCAGTCAACGAGGTGACAAAAGGAACGTTGCTGTTCAAATTTCCGGATTCAGGGAGAAAAGAAGCTTCGCCCGGGACCACTCTTCATAGTTTTCTCCGAACCCGATAACCCGCCAGTTTAAGTTTGTCCTTTCAGACCCGCTAGCCCGTTTAACTTAGGGCACCTTCCGGCACCAAGGGATGGAGAAAAGTGCGCGAAGGGTATGGAAAGTTCTGCAGCTAGATCAAATGGAAGCCACTGGAAGTAACCAGAACTCTCCTGCTAGACGATGTAACATTAGCTCATTGCCGAAGGACATGAGGACAACGAAGACGGCATCCTTGCAGCAGGCGAATACAGAGGAAGAAGATAGAGTACCAGCTTGCCAGGAGGCAGTACCCCCGCCGCGACCACAAGCACCAAAAATAGGAGTATGGGCTGACCTTTTTAAGAAAAACAGAGTGTGTGCATCGGACACAGCCCTGAGGCAATTCCAAAAGCAGGAAGGGCACACAAAATTGGACACTGAGGACCTAGAAACAATAGAGGACACAGTAGGGTTCTGCTTAATTGGGAGATTCCTGGGGAGGTTTCCGGGATGGAGAGCACTGAAAGAAATCACAACGAGGTGGAAGGCACCACACAAGCTCCTCACACATAACTCATTATGGATGGTGTTTAAATTTGCGAACAAGGAGGTGCGGGATGCTGTACTAACTAGGGGGCCATATATTGCATATGGAAGTCCACTGTATCTCAAAATACTGCCGGCATGCTTCTCTTTCAGATAGGAAACTCATGCTCACATTCCTATGTGGATGCAAATTCATGGACTACCACTAGACTGCTGGTCTACCTCGGGACTAAGCAAAATTACTTCGCAAGTCGGCGTGCCATTGTATACGGACAGATACACAAAGGTAAGGGAAAGAGTGAATTATGCCAGAGTCTTGGTTGAAGTGGACATCACTAAGGAATTGCCTGCAAAGATTGCCATTACCCTACCAGATGGAAGAGACACAGACCTGGAGATCAAGTTCGAATCAAGCCTGAAACTGTGTAATGAATGCAAACAACTGGGGCACTACCAAAGAGAATGCCTAATGAGTGCACGAAGACAATCATCAGTGGCAGAGCCCTCGGGCCATCAGGTAGTACTGTACAGGGAGGACACTCATAGACCAGCAAAAGAAATGGATGAGAAAGAGCAAAGGGATGAAGAAGAAGGAATTGGAACAAGTAGGGGGGAAGAAGAGTATAGAGCGCAGGAGGAGCAGGGATGGGAATACATTGATGCAAAAGACAGACATTACAATAGCAAAAGGAAGAAACACCAGCAGGGAGAAATGCGCATAAGGCAGACAAGAGCAAGTTTATCAAGGTGCATGCATGGTCAAGAGAGTCAAAAAGGAAATGGAACCCAAAGGAATAAAAGAGCACAGCCAGAGATGAATAGGTGGGATAGCAATAGGAAGGAACAGCATAATGGCACAGAATCAGGGGAACACATCAGGCAAAGAATAAACTGCAAATTCAGAAATGTAGTAGAAACAAGCACAAAATCTGGCACGTTTGAACAAGAGCAGGTCAACACAACCAGCCGATCACCAGCCGCAAAAGGAATGTATGGAAATCAGAGAGGAGCAAAGGCACCGGCAACCAAAGACCATCTAGATCGCCAAAAAATTCAGAAGCGAAGGCGTCGAGCGGTCGAGGCAATGAGCGATTAGGCGATTGAGGCAATGAGGCGATCAAGCTGGGCCGAGGCAAAGGCACCGGCAACCAAGAAGCATCTAGACCGCCAAAAAATCCAAGAAGCAGTCGAGGCGGTCGAGGCAGTCGAGGCAGTTGAAGCAGTTGAGGCAGTCGAGGCAGTCGAGGCAGTGGAGGCAGTCGAGGCAGTCGAAAACATATTCACACCAAGTAAAGGCAAGCAAACCAGAGCACGTGATGGGAGTTCTGGAACCACTGGTTCGTGGCGCACAGAGGATATGGATGCTCAAGAGCAGACAAAAGGGTGGGCAACCCAGGATGCAATAACACAAGGGAGGAGTGGCAAAGAAGCAATGGACCCTTACACACAAGCTGACATCCAAGGACACAACTTGGGGGGCACTAACCGACAGTGTAGCGTCATTGGAAATGCCCAGGATGAGAAACAAACAGAAATAATAAATGTGAAGAACAAAGGAAAGGAGGCATCAAGCCACTCATCAGGCTCCAAACCAGTGCATACTAGGCAGAAAAGGAAGCAAATCGAACACGGGCATAAGGAAGTTAAAGCTACATCAGCAAAGCAACATCTAACCCAGGCCAATACAGTATATGTGAATAAAAATCAGAGGATCACCAGGCAAACTGTTAGGGGCCTGGAACAAAGCAAGGATAAGACAGAAAAGAACTTGCAGAGCTTACAGGGACAAGTGCAGGCAAAAATAACACCTGAAAAAAGAGCACAAGACAATGCGGAAGGCCACAAAGGGAATGGAAATGATGATGGGGGATTAAGAGAGGGCACAACAGAATGGGGAATGATTACAGAGAAGTTCCCGCCAATTATACTAGCCTTGCAGGTGACAAAATGGGGTAGTCAAGAGTTGCAAATGAAAACAAAAGCAGATTTTTCACGAGAGGCAGTGATAGAGCACCAAAGGGAGACTAGGAGGCAACATGCGGAGGAAGATGGGCCACAGAGAAGCATGACGGGCCAAGCGGAGAAAGTGACAAACATGGACAAAAGGATGAACCAAAAAGGGGAAGAAGTAATCAACGTGGCTAGACGGCGGAAGCCGGCTGCACAACCATGAAGATCGGATCATGGAACGTAAGAGGCCTAAACAAAGGTCTCAAGCAGAAGGTGGTGATGGACCTCCTTCTGAAGCAAAAGATGGGTGTGCTAGCTATACTAGAACCGAAGTTAACTCAGCAGTACTATCAGACAATGAAAGATAAGAGGTTTCAGAGATGGGAGATGGAGCAACAAATTTTCGGATTGCCCAGAAGCAGGATGCTGCTTATATGGGATCCACAACTGGTCAGCCTACACATTCAACAATGGGAAGAACAAGTGATACATACAACTGTGAAATGCAAAGTAACAGGAACTGCATATGCAGTCACATTTGTTTATGGACAACTCTCTATCACAAGTAGGAAAGTAATGTGGGGGACATTGGGGCAAATTGCGAGAAATGTAGAGATGCCATGGTTAATCCTAGGGGATTTTAACTCTCCTCTGCTGCCCACTGACAAGAAAGGGGGAATGGCAGTGACAACCTATGCAACTGTTGACTTTCAAGAATTTACACTAGCGGCGGGAGTGGAAGATCTGAGATCCATTGGGTGCCAATACACATGGACTAATGGGCACATAGTAAGCAAACTTGACCGTGCGATGGGAAATAGAGCATGGATGGAACAAAATCAGAGCAGTTATGCTGAATTCAAAGCACCAAGAACTATATCAGATCACGCCACCTGCATTGTGACAGTGCTAGGAAACGCACGGGAGAAACCCAAGCCGTTCAAATTCTATAATATGTGGGTATTACACCCTAACTTTGGACAGTTAGTGGAGGATAAATGGAATAGCAGAATAGAGGTGCAGGCACCATGCAAGATCTGGTGCAAAGCGAAGCTAAAAATGTTTAAAACAGATCTCAAAAACCTTAATCGACTGCATTATCAGCACATCCAAGAGAAAGCAAAGGAAGCTCGGCAGCAGCTAGAGGAGCTACAACAGGAAGGCTTAATCCAAGGGCACATGGAGGAGAACTACCAAGCAACAAGGAAAAAGACTGAGCTACTGGAAAGGGCAGAATACCTGTTCTACCTACAGAAAGCCAAACATGAATACTTTAGAGGAGTAGACAAGAACACAACATTTTTTCATGCTATGGTTAAAAGGAATAACAAAAGACGGGAGGTAGTGGCAATTGAGAAGAGCAATGGGGAAACCACTAAGTCAGCAGATGAAGTGGTGCAAGAATTCCTAGCCTATTTCCAAAGTCACTTAGGTGAACAAGGACACAGGACTGAGTTTCAAGGGGAATGCATGCAATTTGGCAAACAAATAACTGAAGCACAACGAGCAAGATTGATCGGGCTACCAACAGATGAAGACATAAAAAAAGCTCTATTTGACATCGGGGACCTCAAAGCACCAGGACCAGATGGATACAATTCTAAATTTTTCAAGCACGCATGGGATACAGTCAAGCAGGACATCATAATGGCAGTCAAAGAGTTCTTTGAAAATGGACAACTACTAAAATCTTGGAATCACACTTTGATCTCATTAATCCCGAAAACAGAGCATGCGAGTAAGGTCCAAGATTTTCGACCGATTTCTTGCTGCACAGTCTTCTACAAGATAATCTCAAAGATCCTAGCAAGTAGACTGGTAGAAATCGCAGACCACCTGCTTCACCCATCGCAGACTGCTTTTGTCCAAGGACGTAGCATAGTGGACAACATACATCTGGCACAAGAACTCATGCGCAACTATACAAGGAAAAGGGTATCCCCGCGGTGCATACTTAAAGTGGATCTGCAGAAAGCGTTTGATTCAGTTCACTGGAGCTTCTTGCAGGAGGTACTCAAAGCACTGCAGTTCCCTGAGATGTATATCAGGTGGATTAAAGAATGTGTCACTACCACAACATACTCGGTAGCAATCAATGGAAACATCCATGGTTTTTTCAAAGGAGGGAGAGGTCTTAGACAAGGAGATCCCCTCTCCCCATACCTATTTGGAATCTGCATGGAGTATCTTGCACGACTACTTGCGAAACGCACAAGCCGTGCCGATTTTCGGTTTCATCCAAAGTGTGAACACCAAAGAATAGCCCACATTGTATATGCTGATGACTTGCTGCTCCTAAGACGAGGTGACGCACAATCAGTGCAAGTATTGATGGATTGCTTGTCGCAATTCGCAAACATGGCAGGACTAACAGCAAACATGATGAAATCAAATATATACATGGCAGGGGTGGGACAAAGGGAGAAGGAATTGCTGCTAGCCATCACAGGTTTCAATGAAGGGGAAATGTCATTTCGTTATTTAGGAGTACCAATAGCTTCGCAAAAACTAAAGATTGCAGACTATAGCCCACTGTTGGAGGCACTTATGAAACAGATCAGCTCCTGGCCGAAGGCGACGCTATCATATGCGGGCAAAATTCAACTAGCATCCTCGGTACTGCAGGGTGTCCAATGCTATTGGATGTCAGCGCTACCACTTCCAGCGGGGGTCATTGACAGGATATACAGCTACTGCCGGACATTTATGTGGACTGTGAAGAACCCACCGGTTGCGTGGACTGACATATGTAAGCCTAAAGAGGAAGGGGGCCTGGGATTAAGGGAACTGAAAGCATGGAACACGGCACTATTAACAAAAGTACTATGGAGAATACAGAGGAAGCAGGACACTTTGTGGATTCGCTGGGTACATCACACGTATTTACAACGACAAGGAGTCTGGGAATGGCAGAGCAAACACAAAGACTCACCACTAGTTTAAAAACTGATCTACATAAAGGATAACATCATGGCATTGGCAGGCACTGTAAGAAAGGCAGAGGAATTATTAGATGCATGGTTTGGTCAAGGCAAAGGCGGTGTCAAGAGAGCATACGATCATTTTAGGATTATAAGCCCCCGGAAACCTTGGGTGCAGACAATATGGCAGCCGGATATCCAACCTAGTCACAGGTTCACGCTATGGATGCTGGCACAGAGGAAGCTGCCGGTACGTGCAGGGAAGGAGTATCTAGAGGATCGAACATGTGCTTTCTGCAGCCAAGAGAAGGAGACACTGGACCATCTCTTTTTTAAATGCGGGCAAGTCCGGCAGCTCTGGAATAGAGTAAGGGGATGGTTATGGATGAGCCCAAGAATGCAGACATATCGTCAAATGTTGCGCACATTCAGAAGGTTGTATAAAGGGCGCGCAACAGAACATGAGCGGACACTTAGCCATGGCGTGCGATACACCATATTTGGAGAGCAAGAAACTGCATGAAATTTGAAGGGACACGATTCGATGGTGAGGTGATTCTCCGGAAAATCCAAATTCATGTATATAGGGCCACGAGAATTGTGATTTCTGAGACCCACACGGACAACAGATGAAAATGGCAAGGGCAGGGCAGTTTCCAGGACATCATCTCCAGGACACTATCATGTCAAGTACCTGCCTTCCATACTCCCACTCTCAAAACAGAAGCAAGAAGTACTCGACCGGTACCTCGATCGAAGATCGATCAGAGACGTGAAACCTCGCTCGGCGGACACAAGGCAAGACAGGCGGTGAGCAAATAGAAGCGAGGCGTACTGATCATTGGCGCCTCGATATAATCGATGAGGTGTGCAACTTACTGCCTCGACTGACACAAGGCAAGACAGGGCAGCTGTGGGTAGCTGTGAGCAAGCAGAAGCGAGGCGTACTCGACCGGCGCCTCGGTGCAACTTTCGGGGGAAAAAAAAAACCTCAACTGACGCCTCGACTGATATAACAGTCAGTCGAGGCGTGCAACTTCCTACCTCGACGGCCTTGACTAATAGAAGGGCGGCTCCTCGGCTAACACAAGGCAGGACGGATAACCAGAAGCGAGGCGTACTCGAAGCGCCTCGGCCGAGATAATGAGCGAGGCGTGCAACTCCTACCTCGATCGACACAAGGCGTGCAACCTCACGCCTCGACTAACGCAAGGCAAGGACAGGACAACCGATGGCGGCGTGCTGACCTCGACTAACAACATGATTAGGCGTGCAAATTCACATTGGAAATCGGCTCGACTGGCGCAAGGAAACCTACAGTCTCCGGTCTATCATTAACAACAAGAAGGCTCAGCATCTGGATGGACTGGAGCCATGACCTCCTAACTCAGGTGAATAGGCCCACCCGAATGGCCTATCTAGTCCGTAGCAAACGGCTACGGTAAAGACACGTTAAATCCGTTGACGGTTGAGGCTTGACCAATAAGCCTAGTAGAGGTGAATAGGCCCACCTGAATGGCCTATCTAGTCCGTAGCAAACGGCTACGGTAAAGACAAGGCAAATCCGTTGATGGTTGACCACTTATCAAAAGTGGCAGACGTCTCGAGGAACGGCGTAGGAGACTAATGGAATGAGAGACATACAAGGACGGTGCGAGGAGGTACACATGGAATGAGGGATGCAGAGGGAATATTTGCATGAACAATTTTAGAGGAGCTGTATGAGTGTGGACATGCAATGGATATGTAAACATGAAAGGTTCGGTAGGCATGAGAGTTAAAGTACTCATGAGAGCACATGTACACCCCCCCTTGGAGACACCTCAGATCTGACACATCGTCAGACATGACATGAGTGTGCACTCTAGGATTTTGTATGATCGTGCCTTTTCTTGATGACATATATTTACATTTCATCAAAAAAAAAAGAGGAGGCGTTGGCTATGGACGGCGAGCGCGCGAGGAGAAGAAGCAGTGGCAGCAGAAAGGAGGGGTCCGGGAGGAGGCCGACGGCGATCCTGTGGCCGAGAAGCTGGCGAGTGCGCGAGTCGGGCGACGCGAGGAAGAAAGGGCTCGGTGGTCCGTTGGCTGCGGGCGCGAGGAGAAGCGAAGGCGAGCGCTGCCGGTGAGCAGCGACGATGGCGCTCCCTCGGCGTCGGACAGCACTGTGGTTGGCGGCGGCCTAGTCGTCGGCGGAGAAGAGGTCACCGGCGGAGAAGAAGGGATGGCGTCGAGCGCGTGAAGGAACGGCACGGGTGGAACTCCCGAAGGAGGAAAAGAGCCACGACGGGGAAAAAAAAGAAAAAGGAAAATAGATTTAGGTTGCCCTCTATTAACCCCTTAAATAGACTTCACAAAAGCCTATTTATTTTATCCCCGTAATAATCTCGTACGCGCTCCGTTTAAATCCAGAAAAATTCTGGAAAAATTCCTAAAATTCTCTAAAAATTCCGAAAAATTTTCAGGATTATTTTCTTAATTATTTGGCCATTTAATTTAATATTTTAAATTTTCATTATTTAACAGTTATTTTAGATATAATCTTACTGTGGTCAAACGAATCAACTCTCAACAGAGGGTTCGACAAAAGAAGACTAACTGTTAACCACATCATTATCAATTCTTTTTCTACATTGGAATCCTTAAAAGAGATCTATAAGCTTATATTAACTTTTTTACCCATTTTAATTCTTATATTGGGAATTGCAATAGGTGTACTAGTAATTTTGTGGTTGGAAAGAGAAATATCTATAGCACTACAACAATATATGCTGGCCCTTAAATTCAAACTTTGATATATGGAAATAAACTAATTTTAAAAGAAGATCTTCTCCCATCCAGAGGAGATGTTTGTTTGTTTAGTATTAGATCGTCTATAGTAGTTATTATGGATCGTCATTCCAAGTATTGCTCTTATCGGGCTTCTTATTTTAGGGTATGGATCGAATAATAAATATTCTTTTTTAGATGGTCTGTGAGTTGTGAGTTGCTGCTCAATTCACTAGTTATGAAATACCATTAACTTTATGTGTAGTTATATTAGAGAAACAAAACAACTTAGAAATTTATAATAAGAAGATAAAATCTCACTTCATATGCACAAGAATAAAATTGAAGTAAATATAAGTCATGTAAAAAGGTTACCCCAAAATTAAGATTGCGGGTATAAAAGATCTGACTATATGAAATTTTCATTGTTGTCTTGTATTTATTAATATGTTATAGATCAATCAAAAATTAGTAGACAATTAGGAACACAAAAGTACAATAAAAAATTAGTAATGGAGATAATATAAGGTATAAAAAAAATTCTTCCTAAAATGAATCAAAATAGAGACTTTAAATTGGTAGAAATGATCAAACGATACTTTCTTACTATTTTGATTTTGAGTAATATTCCTATTTCACTAATTAAAAAAAACTATTCGGAATCCTTGCACTTACTCAATACCAAGTAACTTACACTTGCATACTTGACACATTGCATCACTATTACTTTAACTTAATTTATTGACAGTATATAGTGATTATATGACAAATTATAATAGTCAGCCTAACAAGGATTGGATGCTTCTTGGAGACGATCTCTTTATTGACCTGAATTACATGGATGGTTATTCTCCCAGTGGTGGAGAGCTTCTTGTGGTAGACATGACATATGAAGCACTTGGTTTTTTTTGTATTGGACGAGAAACTTCTCGTCGTCGAATTCTTTATTATAGTAAAAGCACCAAATCTTCTTGGACTGTTTCTTCTTCCTTCCCATCATCGCTGCTCCAAGGATATCAACTCACCTCTGATAGGATAGTGGATGTAAATCTAATACGTCAGGAGAAAAATGGATTAGGATTTTTTGATCTCGTTGAATCTAGATAATTAAAAGAAGACGCTTTAAGAGTTGATAGAATGTTACACAGTTGCACGCAGAGAAAAATTCATGTTGTTTATGGATTATGCTTGAAAGGGGAAAGAAAGGAAGAGGCGGATGAAAAAATGGAAAATTCTTCAAAAATTGCCTATATTTTTAAAAAATTTATTTTTAAAAGTTAAACTACAATATTAAAAATAATTTAATCACACGATCCAATTTGCACTAGGAATATTATTAATAAAAATATTATTTAAATATATAATATAAATTAAATACATAAATAGGTCAGTGTATTTTATATTAAATTATTTAAAAAATTTATGTCACGTAATTTGATTTTTACAATGTTTAATTAATTATGTACTCAACAAATTTTTAGCATTTTTATTCTTCAACAAATAAAGTCAAATATTTTGAGCTCTCTATACTCTAAATCTTTGATTACAATTTTTCAAAAACACCTAATCAATAATATTTCGAGATTATGGATTTAAGTCTTGAAATTAATTTTTTATGACACAAGGTAAAATTACATGTGATAGATTCAATGTGATTCAATCTTTATTTTTTCGAACATCATTTTGATAATATGATGGGAGTTTTATGCATCAGAATAGCTTTTATCTAATTAATAACATTCTAACCAATGAGGGCATCATTCACAATTCCAACATTAATATCATCTCTAGCCATCGCTATGCACATCGCATGACAAAATCTTGCGTACCTATGGGGATGGCGTGGTGGCTAAGACATGACGGAGCTTGGAGGTAAGGTAATGGTCGATTTCAAAGAAGGTCTAAAGTCTTTTTCTGAATTCAGATGACCCCCACATGTCTTGGGTATCACATCAAAGCTCATAAGGTTCTTCGTGATTTACCTCCATCATAATGGCCATTGAACAGGTCTGTGAGGTCCGCAAGGTTGACGAATTTCAATCTTTTGCGGGCAAGACAAAATCCTACGGTGTAACATACATTTGACTATCGTTCAAAATTTGAAATGAGTGTGATGCAAAACACACTAGTGAATGATTGCGAAGCAAAACAACGTGATCATACAAGTTTCGGATTCATACGAGAACCGATGTAATATATAGAACACTCAGAGCCGGACTGATATCGAAAAAGCACATTGCTCGCTCAACTTGAATGGCACAGGCTACCCGCTTCAATCCACCATAAAACCCATGGCTCAGGCGCTTTACATCGAACACACTCTTGCCGATCGAAGAAGAAGCGAACAAGGTTCAAGAATTCACGAACGGCAAAAAAGCAAAAGCCACTTGATTAGTTTGATAATTCGAGTCCGTAGAGTGCTCCCATGTGCTCTGGATGGTAGATGAGTTCCGGATTCACTTGAGAAGCGATTTGGTAGAACACTTGCCAAGTTAGTAAACTATCTGAGCCGGATTGATGTCGAGAGCCCACTGCTCGCTCAACTTTGACGGCAGAGGCCACCCGCTCCAATCCACCGTAAAGCCCACGACAATGCTTGCTCAGGTGCTTCACATCGAACACCTTGTTGCCGAAGAAGAAGCGAACGATCTCCAAGAACTCACGAACTGTTGTCGGTAACTTGCAATCGCGCGTGAGCACCTTTACTAGGAACGCGAAGTCGTAGGCACCTTGGAAGGTAACCCAGGAGACGGGAGAAAAGTGGCCAAAGGAAAGCAAGCCGGAGGTCGCCAAGTGCGCAGCGAATCGCCCAGAGTCGATGCCCCATGCTTGGTTCTTTTGGAAGTCGATGCCATTAGCCTTCAGCAGCTCGACGGAGGAAGGGGCGTAACGGTCGCGGCTGATGTCGAAGTCGCGGAAATTAAATTCCCACACATAACGCACGTAAGTGCCATCGATGCAGAGGGCACATGGGAGGTTGCCGGCGGCGTCAGAGAGGGTGAGGCCAACCTGGACGATGCGGAGGGCGTCGACGTTGGCGCGGATCAAGTCGTAGCGTTGGGGGAGGGTGAGGGTGCAATAGGAACCTTCGGAGGTGACGACGATGCCAGGATACTCGGTGTCCAATGCGACGAAGTGGTGGAACGGGACGACGGAGCGGATAAGGGCGAACTCCTCGTCGAGGTTATGAGCCCAGACGGAGAGAACCTCGACTCTGCTGGCGGCTGAAAAGGAAATTAGCATGTCGTAGTGGACAACTGCAGCAGCCATGAGGTTGATGAAGTTAGAAAATGAAAGGAGAAGGAATTTAAATAGAGCAAGGGATCAAAGAGAGAAATCCGCCAAATAATTAACAGAATTAGTTTAGTTGGTGCTGGCCGAATTAGTAGGGGATATATATGGAATTAAAGATGATAAACGAACTTAATCAGAACTTAAATCAAGGGTTAATTAACGTCGTTGATTGGGCCGCCAAATCCTATTTCGATTAGCAGCTTTAAAGAGTTATGTTAATTAATTAATTACAATGGATATTTCTGTCGTTAATTTTCTTTAATTAAAGTTTATGTAACTAATTAGTCATCAATTTGTCTTTTGTAAAATTTCGAGCTAACATAAGAACACCCATCCTTTTTATAAATTTTAAGAGCGGCTTCTTTTGTGAGATTGGGAGTCGCTCCTCATTATTATTATTTTTTAAAATTAAAATAATTTCGATAAAATAAAATAAAAGAGAGTAATTGAACAATGATTAGTGAAAAAATAATTTATTAATTATGATATAATTAATTATTTTATATTATATTTCAGCAATGGTTAGTAAAAAATAGTAAAATCTATCAAGAAATTATTGAAAGATTTTTTATAGTAAAAAGACGATTGAAATTATTTATTTATTTTTTATGTGACATTGTAAGATCTAAAAAACCTCTTCGACCGTTTTTACCATGGGAAATGCTCTATGTTTTGGTTTGTCCAAAAATTTGTTAGTTTTTTTTAGATTATTTTTTTTTTAAAAAGTTTAATTGTATATGTAAGAAGAATAAATTGGAAATCAAGTGTCGAATAAATGAGGGTGAAATTCGTAAATTAATTGAATAAATCACGGAACTCAAAGTCAATTATTAAATTAAAACCTATCGATTTTATTTCTAAACTGCAACTAGACCTGACCACGGTCCAGGTCCGGTCCGGATCCGGGTCGAAACCGTCGGATCCGAGTTGACAAAATATCAACCCTTAACCGGCCCACTCGTGGCCGTTACAGTCCGGGTTGTGTAATCGCCGGTTCCGGTCCGGATCCGGGTCCGATCCGGTCCAGGTCCGGGTTCGGGTCTGATCCGGTTAATCGTCATCTTAGTTAAATAAATAAAAAATTAAAGAATGATGTAAATAATTAAAATAAAAAAAATTGCACAATTAAACTTATAAAAACTCTATCAAATATTTTATTATCTCAATAAAAAATATATTGTTGGATCGAAAGTGTCGCTAGAGGGGGGGGTGAATAGCGATACGGTGTCGTTAAAAAAAACTTTTGCAATAAGTAAAAAGCAAGTAGAGAGTGCACAGCGGAAATATAAAGTAGACAAGATATTTTTACGTGGTTCACAATCTTTCGATTGCTAATCCACGGCCCTAGTGATCCTTGATCACGTACGGAGGGCAATTCACTAAAACCACTCCTCCTCGTTGGAAGTAGGAGCACCGATCACAAAAAGAAATCAAGGCAAAGGGACACTCCCCCTTTCCTTGTTACGATTAAAGCACAAAGACAATTTAAAGAAGTAGAACTTAAATAAATATACCGACAACTCTTATAAGTAGAAGATGTAGCTTTCGTTGTCGGCGGCACTTCGTCGTAGCAAATGTGAGTAGTAGTAGCGGCGTTACGACGGCGTGTTGAGAGCTCTTGATTTCTTATATTTTTTGCTTGGCGTGAACATGTCTATTTATGGATATTGATCTATGAATTTAGACATAGGTAGTGTCCAAGGTGAGGTTCTTATCCCCCAAGTCTTGCTCATCCACATCCTTTGCGCCAACTCAAGGATGAGGTGCTTCATCCAACCACCTTGTGCCACAACTCAAGGATGAGGTGCTCATCCAACCACCTTGTGCCACCTCAAGGAGGCCTTCACGCCAACTTGTTGGAGCCATCCAACTTGTGCCACATCATGGGAGCCAACCATCTTGTGCCAACTCTCCTCATTTTGGGCGTCCAAGCAGTGGTGGTTTGCCAACCATCTTGTGCCAACTCACCTCATTTTGGGCGTCCAACTTGATGATGGTTTTGGATGTCCACCTTGATGCCACATCACCTAATTTTGGGGTCAAGCTTGGTGATGGTTTGGATGTCCACCTTGATGCCACATCACCCTTTGTGCAAAACACGAGTCAAGTCAAATTCACCCCTTGAAATTCGAGCTCTTCTCGAGGTGGAACTAGACCAGGATGTAGAGTAGACGATCGTCAAAGGGTTTTGACCGCAGATTAGCTTAAAATATAAAGTACGATGGTTCTAACCAACCGATCTCGACCTAGACCTTCCATTGGAGGTATTGGGCCTGATCTACGCTAACGCCCTTGCTTCGCTTTCACACGAGCTTACCTTGTAGCCTCGCCGCCTTCACCCGAGTACCTCGGCTTCCTCCGAAGTCCCTCTGGCGTTGCCCGACCACCTCGGTTCCCACCGGTGTCGCAGACCTTCCGCTCAACTTTAGCATTTCTGCACACTTAATTGAGCTCGTAAGATAACAAATATACCCTTAACTATTGAGCCTTTTGCCATAATCAAAATAATCAAAGTTCGACTTTGGTGCCCACCAACAATCTCCCCCTTGATTCATGGCAAACCGACACAAAAGTTAAGGAAAAATTAAGCTAGCATAATGATTAAGCATGAATGAGCTAGCATAAAGATTAAATATGAATGAGCTAGCATAAAGATTAAATATGAATGAGAAATATTATTGTTTCAAGTTCTCCCTTTGAGGTAACCTCCTCGACCAAGGTGAGTTCTTGAAAAATAATTTTTACTCCCTTAATAGTTGCTTAAGTAATCGGAATTACTTAATATAAAAGGTAATAATTTTGTTTACTTTCTTCCCTTTAATTTTGGTTAATTTTGGTTACTTTTGTGACTTTCTCCCCTTTGCCTTAACTCAAAAAGTTTGTAAATATATTTTAGGGTTTGTAAGTCCAAGCAAGTTCCCAATATAAATATATATATATATATATATATATATATATATATATATATATATATATATATATATATATATATATATATATATATATATATATATATATAAAAAAAATAATAATAAGCTTGAAAATATGTTCATCTAAAATGTACAACTCCGGTTGGACTTGATTGATATAGAATGATCAATAAGTCTTGAAGGATTTGATTAATTTTAAATAATTATACTCCATGTTTCGTATCGATGCACTGAATCTACATCTGGAACCAGGAGTAAGGTCCTAACATCTCCCGCCCGTCTACGTGGCTAAGTACACAAACACATTAGTCCTATGTGTTGTGAGAGGTGTTGGCTCCTTAAATCTATAGGTATATGATTTCTAAGGTAAGACTTAGGCTAATTTCATAAAAAGAAGCAAAAGTAGAGTACATATATAGAGAAATTTAAATCCTACTCTATTACGCACATACCTAACTTTCGTCTTAATAAACTAAATTCGGCTTCGGGTAGTGGTTTGGTGAAGATGTCCGCTAGGTTTGATTTGGACTCAACATACTCTAGTTGTATAGTTCCATTAGTTACATGTTCCCTAATGAAGTGGTGTTTAACTTCTATATGTTTTGTCCTAGAATGACATATTGGATTTTTAGTTAAGTTAATTGAACTGATGTTATCTATGTAGGTTTTAATGTTGTTAAAGATTAAGCTAAAGTCTTGGAGAGTGTGCTTCATCCACAGAGAGCCGAGAGACACACTCACCCATCGCAACGTATTCGGCCGGTGGTAGATAAGGCAACGCAATGTCGCTTCCTCATCGCACTAACTCACTAGACTCGAGCCGAGGATTTGACAACAACCACTGCGTGCTCTTTCTATCGAGTTTACTATCGCATAGTCGGAGTCGAGTAGCCGATTAGATTAAACTCGGTAGATCTAGGGTACCAAATACCTACGCTTAGCGTGCCCTTTAGATATCTAAGGATACGCTGACTAGGGTTAGGTGAGACTAGTAACTCTTGATACTTACCGCGAATAAAATGTCGCGGCTCGTGGTTAAGTATAGGAGACTTCCTATTGCGCTCTATAGTATTTTAGGTCAACGGGTTTTCCTTCTACATCTTCGCTTATATTAACATTAGTTGCTATAGGTGTATTAATTATTTTAGCATCTTGCATTCCAAATCGATTTATTAAGTCCTTAGTATATTTTTGTTGATGTAAATATATTCCATCTTTAGTTTGTTTAATTTGTAAACCTAAGAAGAAACTTAACTCTCCTACTAAATTCATTTCAAATTCACTTTCCATAAGTGAGATGAATTCGCTTGAAGGTGATCGAGTTGGTAGTTCCAAAAATTATATCATCTACATAGATTTGGGCTATAAAGATTTCTTTTCCTACGGTTTTACGAATAAGGTTGGGTCGACTAAACCTTGGTTGAATCCTTTGGACTTAAGATAGATCGAAAGCCTTCGCATCAAGCTCTTGGGGCTTGTTTGAGTCCATATAGGGCTTTCTTAAGTCTAAGGACATGGTCGTTTATCTAGATTTTCAATCCGGAGGTTGACTGACGAAACTTCTTCCTTAATGTATCCATTCAAAAATGCTGACTTGACATCCATTTGAAACAATTTAAAACCTCGATGTGCAGCATATGCTAACAACATTCGGATGGACTCTAGTCTTGCTACGGGGGCGTAGGTCTCATCGTAATCTAAACCTTCGACTTGACTAAACCCTTTTGCGACTAACCTAGCTTTATTTCTAACTACTTCACCTTTATCATCAAGTTTATTTCGAAAAACCCACCTTGTTCCAATAATTGATTTTTCTTTAGGTGGTGGTACTAATTCTGGACTTCATTTCTAGTGAATTGAGCTAGCTCTTCTTGCATAGCAATAATCCAGTCGGGATCAAGAAGTGCTTGTTCAATAGTTTTGGGTTCGATTTTGGAAATTAACGAGATTTGACTAATGTTTCTGTATGAAGCTCTAGTTCGAACCCCTAAATTTGGATCACCTATAACTTGATTGATAGGATGACTTGGGTTAGGGTCATCTATCACTTGGTCGATAGGATGACTTGGGTTAGGACGAGATTCAAGTTCAAGATCGTAGCCTGGGTTTGCTATAAGTTGATTTGCTAGTTGGTTTTGTTAAGGATTGAACGGTTCGTGTCCTTCGTCAAAACTATATTAATGGTTTCTTCGACTCTAAGAGTGTCGTGATTGTATATTCCCTATAAGCTCTACTGGTGGTTGAGTATCCTAGAAAGGTTCCAAAGAGAGGTTTTGGATTTGAATTTCCTAGGTAATCCTTAGTGTTTAAGATATGTACCTTGCATCCAAATACCCTAAAGTATTTGATGTTCGGTATTTTATCGTGATAAATCTCGCATTTGCGAGGACTTTTGGTGCCTCTTTACCATAAGGATCCTATTTTGGACATAGCAAGTCGCACTAACTACCTCCGCCCAAAATCTATCTGCAGGTTATACTCATTTAACATTGTCCTAGCGGCTTCTTGTAGGGTTCTATTTTTCCGCTCGACTATCCCATTTTGTTGTGGGGTTCTAGGACATGAAAACTCATGGTGGTATCCGCTTAGGTTACGTAAATCAGAACCCGTGGTTTTCGAATTCACCACCATGATCGCTTCTAAGTCTTTTAATCTTAAGGTTCTTTTGATTTTCGATTAACCTACAAAGATTGATTAGTTGGTCTAGAGTATCATTTTTATGTTTGATAAACCTAACCCAAGTAAATCTAGAATAGTCGCCAATTATGACTAAGCAAAATTGACTACCATTGAGTGACTTAGCTCCATGTGAATCAAATAGATCCATGTGTAGGAGCTCAAGAACACTTTTGGTCTGCTCTTGATTAGTTAATTGATGTTGTGTCCTAGATTGTTTACCTTGTTGACAAGCATTACATATTTTATTATCCAAGTTGTTTAGTTTAGGCAAACCTATAACCAAGCCACTGACTCATCTTGTGGACGAGTCTTAAAAGAGTGTCCAGTCTTCTGCCATAACCAAGATTCCTCTTGTGTCATAAGACACTTGGTTGAGGAGTTGGGTAAATTTATTGTGTAGATGTTGCTATTCCTAGTTCCTTTAAGTATTATTTTAGATGTTGCATTTATCTTGATTACGATTCATTTTCTAGAAATATGACCTTATAATTGTTATCACACAATTGGCTTACACTAAGTAAATTATATTGAAAGTTTTCTACTAATAAGACATTTTGAATTGTAAAGTTAGAGTTGAGCTCAATATCACCTGATCCGATGATTTTGAGCTTGCCGTTATTTCCGAAGGCTACCGATCCTTGTCGCTTGAATCGTAATCAAAATTTGAGTTGATCCTGGCATGTGTCGAGAGCACCGCCCAACATCCATTGATACTACACATAAGTTATTTGGATCGTATATTGGAATTACTAAAGGGTTGTTTGTAAGTTTTTAAACCTAAATCATCTCACCAATATCTACATGATCAAAACATGTTATTCCTATGTGTTATTGTGAGATGACTTTCAATTTTACTTGATTAATTTTAATGAATTTAAATTAACCAACATTAGGTTAGATTCGATTTAGTCTAAGCTCATCAAGTAATCTTTTCAAGAGATTAGCTTCTGTGTCGTGGCGAGGCACAGAGGCCTTCTTTGATCGGAACAACGACCACTTCCTTAGACAAAGCTAATTTCAAGAAATTGATAACTCGACTTACTTGAGACTACATCTTGGTCTAACTAGTTATTTTTGAAAAGAGACTCCCCGAGGCTCAATCTTTTCGTAGGATTTTAGTTGATTATGAGTCCTATCTAACCATTCTAAAAATAAAGGAAAAACTAAGCATGCAATTTCTAAGACTTAACAAAAATACATTTTGTATTGGCTCCCCCTGGACCATTGAATCGAGTGGGTCTATTCACATAGTGAATTTGGTCCTTGGGAACCCAATACATGTTAGATCCTAAAGTTGAAATCAAAGTGATCTTAGGGACCCATGCTTGGACATTTTTCTTATGTTGGTTTACTATAGACATATATGACTTATTGGTTGTATTTGAGTTAAACCCGAGTCCGGCCTTGTTGTACACGGCCCTTTGTGATCCAAGTAAGAGGTCAAGTCCCTTGATCCCAAAGTGAACCTTTCCAACGCAGCCTAAGGTCTTCGACTTGTGTTTTCAAAATCGAGTTCTCAACTTCAAGCTTTTCAACTTGAGTTGAGTCCTCCTCTTGAATACGAGTAGTCGAAGAGGTTAGGGAGACCTCATGTTTGAGGAGTTTAACCTCCTCAATTAGGGTCTCGACCTTGGACTCGGACTTAGCTAGTTTCTTATTTAAAAATTTAATTGCACCATACAAAGTATTAAGTAACGACCGACTTACCCTTAATGATTCTTTTGAACCGGATAATGGATCCGTGGCTTGTCTTGAATGGAAGCTCATCATCGGATTCGACTGACTCTTCTTCGGTTTCGAGTCGTGCTCGGTCGGCTTGGCCATTAGAGCTTGATATCGCCTTCTTCCTCCGACAACTCCTCCCAAGTAGCGCAGCTAGCGCTTGGTCTTTGATGCTATTCTTTAGCTTTGGGCACTCGGACTTGATGTGACCGAACTTGTTGCACTCATAGCATCTAAAATTAGAAGTATTTGAATTAGGTTTAGGCTTACCTTGAGTTGTTGGTCGCTTTCGCCTCTTGATCATCTTCCAACTAGATTGACTAGTTCGGATTCTATTTCGAGTCTACTTCCGATTCGACTCGCCTTCTTCCTTCTGGGGTGGCTTGCTTTATGGGCTTCTTCTTCTTGAACTCGCAACTAACGCAATACTTTCTCGGCACCGACCACGCTTAGTTTGCTCATGTAATTCAAGTTCAAACAATTCGCCTAACCTAATTTTAGAAAGGTTCTGGAGACCTTGTAGGCATCGATCATGGATGCCTACAAGGTGGTCCTAGGAAACGAAAGTTAAGAGAATACCGATAAGGTCGCGATTCTCACCTTTGTCCACGATGGCATGGAGTTGGTTGCGATGTCTTGAATCTGAGCATGTAGTTGAGTTGCGGTCTCGTTTTCCTGCATTTTCAAGTTATACAATTTATTTAAAAGTAAATCTCTTTTACATACCTTCGTGTCGTCGGTGCCTTCGTGTAGTTCCACTAGCTTGGTCCATAAGTCCTTTGCACTAATGAAGGGGCCAACGCGGTTGAGCTCTTCCTTGGACAACCCACATTGCAAGATTTGAGTTGCCTTGGCATCGGCTTCTACTTGTTTTTTCATGGAATTTGACCATTGATCGTAACCCAAAGATTCACCATCTTCATTAATAGGAAGTGTGAAACCGGTTTGATTACGATCCACATCTCGATTTGGGTTTTAAGAAAGCATTCCATCCGACCCTTCCAATAACGAAAGTCATTACGTTGTAAAACGGGGTCAAGTGCTAAACCCTTCGAGATGGGCCATTTAAAACAAGAAGAAGAACGAAAAGAATCTTGCAAAACACACACGAAGAATATTCCAAGACTTTCGCCTTGGATTAGTAGTGCAGAAGTAAAAAAATATATATATATATAAAATGTAACTTGCAAAAGAAATAAACAATCAAATGCGAATGTCGTTGAAGTTCCGAGGACAACCTTACTCGGATCTAACCCAAGGACAACCTTATCCGATCCTAAAGCCTCTAATGCAATTCTATATGTAGGAGAAGATAAGCAAGTGAAATAATTATACGAAAACAGAAATAAATAAATAAAAATCTGTGAAAAAGAAAAACAAAGCTAGATTGGTGGTTTCACCGAATCTTAGCGCCCCCGGCTCTGATACCAATTGTTGGATCGAAAGTGTCGCTAGAGGGGGGGGTGAATAGCGATACGGTGTCGTTAAAAAAAACTTTTGCAATAAGTAAAAAGCAAGTAGAGAGTGCACAGCAGAAATATAAAGTAGACAAGATATTTTTACGTGGTTCACAATCTTTCGATTGCTAATCCACGGCCCTAGTGATCCTTGATCACGTACGGAGGGCAATTCACTAAAACCACTCCTCCTCGTTGGAAGTAGGAGCAACGATCACAAAAGAAATCAAGGCAAAGGACACTCCCCTTTCCTTGTTACAATTAAAGCACAAAGACAATTTAAAGAAGTAGAACTTAAATAAATATACCGACAACTCTTATAAGTAGAAGATGTAGCTTTAGTTGTCGGCGTGCACTTCGTCAGTAGCAAATGTGAGTAGTAGTAGCGGCGTTACGAGAGCTCTTGATTTCTTATATTTTTGCTTGTGAACATGTCTATTTATGGATATTGATCTATGAATTTAGACATAGGTAGTGTCCAAGGTGAGGTTCTTATCCCTCAAGTCTTGCTCATCCACATCCTTTGCGCCAACTCAAGGATGAGGTGCTTCATCCAACCACCTTGTGCCACAACTCAAGGATGAGGTGCTCATCCAACCACCTTGTGCCACCTCAAGGAGGCCTTCACGCCAACTTGTTGGAGCCATCCAACTTGTGCCACATCATGGGAGCCAACCATCTTGTGCCAACTCTCCTCATTTTGGGCGTCAAGCTTGATGGTGGTTGGCCAACCATCTTGTGCCAACTCACCTCATTTTGGGCGTCCAACTTGATGATGGTTTTGGATGTCCACCTTGATGCCACATCACCTAATTTTGGGGGTCCAAGCTTGGTGATGGTTTGGATGTCCACCTTGATGCCACATCACCCTTTGTACCAAAACACGAGTCAAGTCCAAATTCACCCCCTTGAAATTCGAGCTCTTCTCGAGGCTGGAACTAGACCAGCAGTTGACTGTAGTAGACGACTGGTCAAAGGGTTTTGGACTGCAGTACAAGTTAGCTTAAAATATAAAGTACGATGGTTCTAACCAACTGATCTCGACCTAGACCTTCCATTGGAGGTATTGGGTCGGATCTACGCTTAACGTCCTTGCTTCGCTTTCACACGAGCTTACCTTGTAGCCTCGCTTCCGGTCTTCACCCGAGTACCTCGGCTTCCTCCGAAATCCCTCTGGCGTTGCCCGACCACCTCGGTTCCCACCGGGTGTCGCAGACCTTCCGCTCAACTTTAGCATTTCTGCACACTTAATTGAGCTCGTAAGATAACAAATATACCCTTAACTATTGAGCCTTTTGCCATAATCAAAATACCGGTTCGACTTTGGTGCCCACTGCACCAACATATATTACATCTTGGACTTAAATAAAAAAATCTATTACAATAAAAAAATCAAATACATTTCAATTTTCATTATATTCAATCAATTTCAGTCGTATTCGATATTTCCTCCCGTCGTCGTAGTTCCGGATGTTCCTTCTGTTTCGTCTTGGTCTTCTTCATCACTTTTAATATGTTGGGTTCGATTTGCAGCTTTTGACCAATCATTGAGTAAACATTGCGCTTCCAAATTTTCCGACCTTAAGCTAGAACGTCTCTCGTCCAATGTATTTCCTCCGATACTAAAAGCTTGTTCCACTGCAACCGTTGAAACTGGACAAACTAGAATTTCTTTTGTCATTATAGATAAGATTGGAAATATTTGAGTTCTTTGCGACCACCATTTTAGAATGTCGAAGTTTTCTTCATCTGCATCACTAAAATCAAAAGAAGTGGTAAAATAATTCTCAAGTTTCTGACTGGAACTTGAGGATCCTCGTGGACGTTTAGTCCGTTCCCTTAATAACAATTGTGCTTTAGTGAGTTTAAAAGTAATAATACTAGTTGTAGTGGATTGATGTATTTAATGTCCAATAGTTTGTTCACCATATTTAATGTTATATTCATTATAAATATCATATAAATGAGTTTTAATATTAAACAAAATCAAAGGAATATTAGGAGCAGTTTCGGTAATAGGGCTTAAAGATTCATAATATAATGCTAACATATCTTGCAAACTATCTAATTTAAGTCTAGGATCTAAAACAAAAGCACGTAAAAATATTTCAGGAATGTTTAAGAAATATTTTTCCCATTTTTCTTTCATTACATAAATACATTGAGATAAATAAGTATCATTTGATTGAATATGTTCATTAAAAATACATGCAATATTACAACAATGTGTTAAAACTAAATGTGAAGTTGGATAATAAACACCTGATAATTGGTCACTAGCATCACTAAAAACTTTTAAAATTTCACAAATACTAGTGCATATATTCCATTGATTTGAAAATAAATAAATATCACGTGATTGAACATGTTGATGAAAAAACATACATAATAAATTTTTGTATTCAAAAGTAGATAATAACAATTTATAAGTAGAATTCCAACGAGTTGGAACGTCACGTGCAAACCGTTTAGGCTTCATACCATTTATTTTACAAAATTTTCTCCATTCTTTCATATCTTGAGGATGTGTCCATAAATAATGAATTACACTCCTAATTGGTTGAATATGTGATCCTAAATTTTTAAGTCTATCTTGAACACACAAATTTAAAATGTGACATGTACACCTAATATGAAAAAATCTTCCACCTATTGATAGTTTACATATATCAATAAGTTCACTAATACTAGAGGTATTTGCACTAGCATTATCAAAAGAAATTGAAAAAACTTTAGAAGTTAGACTATATTCTTCTAAAATAACAAAAATAAGTTGTGAAATATTTTATGTCGTGTGTGTTTCGTTAAAACATCTATATGCTAGCAATCTTTTTTGAATGTCCCAATTATTATCAATCCAATGACAAGTAATACCCATATATGCACAACTTTGCCAATGATCACTCCAAATATCGGAACACAAAGAAACTTTACTGTTTAAATTAGAAAATTCTTTAATCAATTCTTTTTTTTGTTCTAAGATTAATTTTAAAAGTGTACGTTTTAGAGTATTTCTTGGGATACGTTTAATAGAAAGATTTACATTTGTAAAAAGCCAATTTTCAAAAGATAATTTATCACTAAAACTAAAAGAAAGTTGTTCAATTGCACAAAATTTAGCAGTTTCTTCTCTAAATCTAATTTCGTCAAATTTAAAGAGTTTAGATTCGTTACCCCAACCCGATTGAGAAGAGAATGTCGGAATTTGAGTTTGAGAATGATCAATACCAATTTCCACCGGATGATTTCTCTCCACATGTCGAGTAAGGGTTCCGTAACCTCTTCCTTGTTGAAATTTGTAACATTTCGAACAATATTTGCATTTTGCTTGCATATCACCGGAAGGGAGCGTTACTTTTTCGAAATGTTTGGTGAAGATATCGGATGCGGGGCGAGGCACTCGAGTTGGTCTTGTAGCCGTAGAACCCGCCATCATACTGGATGTATTGCTCCTACTTTCTTGACTTTGATGATGATGACGTATTTGAAATTCATCACCGGAAATAGCAAGATCATAGTCGTCGATATCGAATTGAGGTGAATCGCCGCCTTACTCGAACTCGAACTCGGGCGGTGGTGACATTATGCTCTTTCCTTTTCTAGCACCGGCCACACCCTTACGACTTGATCCGGCTCCAGACATTTGTAAAAATATGACTTGAGACTTGAGACTTGAAAGCAAATGAGGGAATGAGAATTAGAGAAGAGAAGTTGTGATTTATGAAAAAATGAAAGGGAATGGAGGTGTATTTATAGGAAAAAAAACTTAAAAAAATAAAATGGACGACCCTGGTGGGTTGTTGCGACAACGCCACGAAATCGTGGCCGTCATTTTTTTTGTTTTAAAAAAAAAACGATCGACCCGCCGGGTCCGGTGCGGGCCGACCCGGCGGGTCGTGGCTGTTGATCATCAACGGCAACGAAATCGTGGCCGTTAATTTTTTTTTTTAAAAAAAAACCACCAGTTCGGTTTTTTTGGCGGTTTGGTTTTTTAAAAAACCGTGACCGGACCGCCTAATAGGCGGTTCGGTCACGGGTCCGGGTCAAACCCGTTGACCCGACTAACCGGACCGTTGACCACGGTCCGGTTCCGGGTCTGACTCGGATCTTGGCCGGGTCTAACTGCAACTGCAGCGTAGGAGGGAGGAGATTGTCCATAGAGCCAAACTCCATGCATTAATAGTTTTGATGTACTTGACAAAAATAAAACATCTAAGTTAGTCTTAATATTTTCTATTTTGATCAGTGTTATATATAATTGTAAGCTTTTATAATATAATTAAGAAATATTACATCAAAAAGCTCTGCAACAAAAAAAATGATACCGAATAAAAATAATCTATAATTAAAAAACATTATATCTAGGACTGCTTATTTATCGAGTCTAGCTGATATAGTCGAATGAAGAAGACATCTTATCTCGGCACAGTCGAATGAAGAAGACATCTTATCTTGGCACAGGCGAATGAAAAAGACATTTTATCTCGGCACAACCGAATGAATAAGACATCTTATCTCGACTATATTATATTCCGCCTCGACAGTATGACATTCTGGATATATTGTATCTCAGCAAGTTACATGACGTGGCGTTCCTCAAAGTCAAGATGTTCAACGAAGCATCCTCTGTCAATGGGCACACCCGACAAGAAGACATATGCTCATATCTACCTCAGGGAAGTCTGTCCGCTGCATGCATTAATGGAGCTCTGTCTCCCATCAACCATGCAGGAGGCATTATTTGTCCTCCATACGTGACAACATTTATGAAGGTGCTCTCTTTTATCTCTAAAGACGATAGGCCATCCCTTTACCCTACCATCCACGCCTTCCGTACCTCTCCGTATGAATATCTTTGCTTATATAAGGGCAGTTAGAGGAGGAGGGAAGGAGGTTCGGAATATCTTCTAAACTCTATTGCTTTCATTATTTTTTCTCTTCCTACTAATCCCTACCTTGAGCATCAGAGGGGTTTGACCGAGATCTCTCTTTGTGCCCTTAACAGTTTGTCTCCATTGCAGGGTTCATCTCGGCCCGCCGTGACACACCACTCGGCCCGCGTTGAGAAGACGTCCGAGATAACGCTCCTCCACTTCGGCAACTCCCGCCTCGTCACCCATCCATCCATTCGAGTCACCGGTCCCTTATCGGTTTCGCTACTGGACACCTCATCATCTCGGTCTCAACTGAAACATAATTGGCGTAATTTGTGAGAACTCATAAGTACAACTGAGACAGAGATGGGAGACCAAAGAGCAAATTCTGGCAACCAGAACTCTACTGAAGGAAGCATGACGAGGGGAAGTATTATCACCCTCGTCAAGACTACCATGGAGGTCGTCTTGCACGAACATTTCCCTAGGGGCCCTGCTCTGATGTCGACGTCCCCTAGCCTGGTCCAAGGCCCAGCACTAGCACCCGCTCCTTCGACCCCAGTCCGGCCAAAGACGATCCCGATAGTATTGCTACCGACCGAGTCATCTTCAACGACGTCTCTACAGGAGTCCTCTGAAGAGGTGCCCTCTCGAACGCTGTCCGAAAGAGATCCCAAAAAGGGGACAACTCTGTTAATCAACACGGACTCTCCCCTCTCCCCCAACATTATAGCCGAGAGACTCCCCAAATATTTCAAGCTGCTGTCTGTCGGCGGAGTATAATGGTTCCACCGACCCAGAGGAATATCTAGGTTGATTCAAGAAAGCTTCCCTGTTGCATAACTATACCAATGGAGTAAAGTACAAAGTCTTCTCCCTGAACCTAGTGGGATCCACACAAAGGTGGTTTGATCGCTTTCTCCAAGGATCCATCTGCTCCTTTGAAGAACTCTCTGCTCTTTTCCTCTAACATTTCGCCAATAGCAAAAGGTACAGTAAAACTGCTCAGTATCTTTTGTCTATAAAGCAAAGAAGTCATGAGTCTTTAAGGGAATATATATACCAGTTCAACCGGGTGGTCGTGGACGTCTCGGGTGTCTCACCCGAGACGATAGTTAATGCCTTTTCCCAAGGCCTAATACGGGGAGATTTCTCAAAGTCTTTGATGAAGAGACCCCCGCCTCATTTTGAAGCTTTGCTAGGACGAGCAGAGACATACATAAATTTAGAGGAGGGAGAGAGAGCGACAGATGAACAAAAAAGCGTGGGGGAGTCTAGCAAGCCTCATCCGTCAAGGCAGAATAAAAAAGCCCTCATCCCGACACCGACTCATCCTCCCCGAATCCCGCACACTTATGCTCCGTGCTTGGCCAGAGACAAAGTAATTCATGTTGTACAGAAGACTACTTTGCCATCAATAATGCCAAGTCAGCACGACCCCTTCTGTGCCTTCCATCAAGTATATGACCACTCGACCCGGGAATGCCGCAACTTAGCCGATGAAATTAGACAAGTGATGCAGGAGCATCAGTAGAGTTTTAATGCCGAGCCTAGATTTCCACAGATGGAAGCAAGGCCCGAACCAAGGAACCATGCTCGGTGAAACCCTCTGAGACAGACTCGTCAACCCTCACCGAAGGAGCCGGATAGATGAGTCCAAGCTCCGCGGAGATCCAGGGATGCTTCTCCAAGGCAACTAACTTCTCAGCCAGAGTTGCCAAGAGACCTCTCCACCAATCCCCACCACGGTACCATCAGTATGATCACGGGTGGAGCCACGGATGGAGATTCGAACCGAGCTAGAAAAGCTCATGGAAGACGGCTGGAGAACATGGAGGTGAATACTAGCCGGAGAGGTGCCGAAGGACCCTCAATAAACTTCAGCCCCGAGGACCTGCGAGGAGTTTCTGTCCCGCATGACGATGTCTTAGTGATCTGAGCCACTATCGCGAATTATGACATGACCAGAATCTTCGTGGACACAGGTAGCTCGGTCAATATTTTATTTAAAGAAGCTTTTGTCCGCATGCAGCTTGATCCGACTCAACTTCAACCGATGAACACTGCCCTATTCGGTTTCTCAGGTCATGAAGTATCTCCACTTGGCCGGATTGATTTACCTCTATCATTGGGAGAAGAGCGCCTCCGCCAGATAAGAATTACCACTTTTATGGTGGTAGATACTGCCTCTGCGTACAACATCATCTTGGGAAGGCCAGCACTGCATTCCTTTAAGATTGACGTATCCACTTGTCATCAAAAGATAAAGTTCCCCATGGATAATCAAGTGGGCAAAGTCTCGGGAGATCAAAAGGCAGCTCGGAAGTGTTACGTGGAAGAAGTCTAGACGGGTCCCAGGAAGAGCCGGAAGATTGAAGCCGTAGAAGTTTACACCCTCTGGGAAGAGCCACTGGGTGAAGATGAAGTTGTGCATGTATGGCCCGGTCAACCTAGCCATGTTGTTTGGGTGGTTGCTAACATACCCTCCAAGATAAAGCAAAGGGTAGTCAACTTCCTGGTGGACAACCGAGACGTCTTCACCTGGCTCGAAGAACAAAATCGAAGTATCTCCTGAACTATAATGGAACATCGTTTGAATGTTCTCCCCGGAGCTCGACCAGTGAAACAAAAGGGAAGACACTTTGGTCTTGAAAAAGATCAAATCATCCGAGCTGAGATACAGAAATTACTACAAGATGGGTACATCCGAGAGGTCCAGTTCCCTCAGTGGTTATGAAATATTGTATTAGTGCCTAAGCTAGGAAAGAATTGGAGGGTATGTATAGATTTTCGAAATCTCAATAAAGCATGCCCCAAAGATTGTTATCCCTTGCCTCGGATAGATCAGCTAGTTGATTCTACGACCGGATGCGAGCTAATTTGTATGTTAGACGCATACCAGGGGTACCGCCAAATTCCATTGGCACAAGAGGATCAAGAAAAGGTTAGCTTTGTCACGGTGGATGACACTTTTTGATACAAGGTAATGCCATTCGGATTAAAGAATGTTGGCGCCACTTACCAGAGGCTGATGGATAAGGTCTTTCGGTCACAAATAGGCCGGAACATTGAAGTATATGTGGATGATATTCTCATCAAACCCACTAAAGCCAAAGACATTGTCAAAGATATGACCGAGACATTCGGCACATTGCGTCGATATGGAATTCAACTTAATCCCAACAAGTACATATTCGCCGTCCGAAATGGCAGATTTCTTGGATATATTGTGACCGAGCGGGGTATTGAAGTCAACCCCGGGAAAGCTCAAGCCTTGCGAAATATGGCTTCTCCTCGGAGTATCAAAGAAGTGCAAAGGATGCTTGGAAGGATAACAACGCTCTCACAATTCATCCCTAAGTCGACTGAGTGGAGTCTTCCCTTTTTTAAAATACTCCACAAGTTGGCTCAATTTTCATGGGATGAGAAATGTGAACAAGCCTTCATTGAGCTAAAGCAATATATATCTGAGCTACCTACACTAGCGAAGCTAGTTGCAGGAGAAAGCTTGCAGTTGTACTTAGCAGCATCCGAAGAAGTTGTGGCATATGTCTTGATTTGACAGGAGGATGGTAAGCAATTACCTATCTATTTTATCAGTCATTTGTTAAAAGCTGCCGAAAGCCGATATACTACATTAGAGAAATTAGCTCTTTCCCTTCTTATAATGACCAGGAGGCTTCACCCTTATTTTCTATCCCATCCAGTCACAATATTAACCAACAGCAACCTCGGAAGAATATTAACCAACCCTGAAGCATCTGACCGCTTGATTAAATGGACCACGGAACTAGCCGAGTATGACATTCAGTACTAACCCCGGATGCCCCTCAAAGGACAAGTATTAGCGGACTTCTTAGTTGAGACACCGAGGGCCGAAAGAAACGAAGTATGAAAAATATATGTTGACGACTCGGCTACTAAGCAAGGAAGCGGTGTAGGAGTGATGTTGATATCTCCTCAAGAAGACATGATCCAAATAGTTGTGCAGCTCAATTTTTGAGCCTTCAACAATGAAGCCAAGTATGAAGCTTTACTGGCGGGTCTTCGGGCAGCTTGGCATGTTGGAGCTTCTCGGATTGCTTTACATCCCGACTCACATTTGGCTATAGAACAGGTTAAAGGGTCATTCGACACCAACAATCAGTGACATTAATTCTACATACAGGCTTACCGCAAGCTGGAAGTAGGGTTCCAAGAGGTAATCCTTCATAAAATTCCTCGGGCAGATAATTAGAAGGCCGACGAGTTAGCTCGCATGGTCAGCGCACTCACCACTTGGAGCCTAGAGGACTCACTGGCCGAGACCCAGCTCATCGCTCATATAGACCAAGATCAAAATGTGTCGAGAAGTCCTCTGCACTGGAGGGATCCTTTAATTAATTATCTAAAAAAGGAAATACTGCCGGATGACCAAGCCGAGGCACAAATCATCAAGAAAAGAGAAACTTGATTTGTCTTAATCGGAGATACCCTATACAAGCGGATTTTCACTCGACCTTTGCTCAAGTGCCTCAACCCCTAAGAAGTCGATTATGTCATGAGGGAGATACATGAAGGTTGCTGCTAAAACCATTCGGGAGGAACATCCCTAACCCAAAAGATTATATTGGCAGGATATTTTTGACCAACTCTCCAGAAAGGTGCACCACGCTGTGTTCGAGTATGCCTCAATTGCCAGAAGCATCAGAATTTCTCTCAGCAACCGGCTGAGTTGTTAAAGGCCTTAGTAATATCATGTCCCTTCGACTAGTGGGGAATGGACATAGTGGATCCGCCGCCAACCGGGCCGAATAAGAAAAAGTTCCTACTGGTTACTGTGGATTATTTTTCAAAGTGGGTGGAAGCAAAACCGTTGGCCAAAATAACTGAAGAAGCGGTATTGAAATTTCTCTGGAAAAATATAGTCTGCTGATTCGACATCCCCAGAAGACTAGTCTCAGACAATGGGTGATAGTTTCAAGGCTGAAAGATAAGAGAATGATGCCAGCAACTAGAGATTCAACAGCCTTTCACATCAGTGGCTTATCTTCAAAGCAACGGGCAGGCTGAAGTCACCAACCGGGAGTTGACTCGAGGGCTCAAAATCAAGCTAGACCATACAGGAGGAAGTTGGGTTGAAGAATTACCAAGTATTTTATGGGCGTACAGAACGACTCCCAAAAATAATACGGGACTCACCCTTTTCATCTAGTCTACGATTCTGAGGCCCTTGTCCTCGTGGAAATTAACATGAGCTCACCGAGGATCTCGGCCTACGCCTCAGACAATAGTAGCAATGATGGGAAAATATTGGTAGAATTAGACTTGGTAACCGAGACATGGGACAATGCGGTCAGCTGAATGGACGCCTTTCGGAGAAAGATAGGCCAAGCCTACAACAAGAAAGTTGTACCTCATTCCTTCCAGCCCGGTGACTTTGTATGGAAGAAAATTCAGCCAGTAGAGGAGGTTCATAAATTGACACCCCGATGGGAGGGTCCTTATAAAATTACTAAGAAGCTCAGCTCGGGAGCTTATTATATGCAAGATAGCGAGGGAAAAGAGCTCACTCGACTATGGAATGCCTTTCATTTACGACCCTATCATGTATAATGGACATCCGATATGTAATAGTACTTTCCTTTTGAGTAATAAAGATCTCTCATTGTTGCAGGCATATATTTCCCTAAGCCACCTATCACGGCGCATTCTTATTAAGTCGCCTATCACAGCACATTCTTATAAAAGTCACTTATCATGGTACATCTTTAATAAGCCACCTATCACGGTGCATTCTTATTAAGCCATCTATCACGGTGCATTTTTATTAAGTCACTTATCACTGTGCATTCTTATAAAAGTCACCTATCACAGTGCATCTGGGATAAGCCGCCTATCACGACACATTCTTATTTAATCGCCTATCACAGCGCATTCTTATAAAGTCGTCTATCACGACGCATTCTCATAAAAGTCACCTATCACAGTGCATCTTGGATAAGCCACCTATCACAGTGCATTCTTATTAAGTCGTCTATCACGACGCATTCTTATAAAAGTCACCTATCACGGTGCATCTCGGATAAGTCGCTTATCACGGCGCATTCTTATTAAAGTCGCCTATCACGACACACTCTTATACAAGTCACATATCACGGTGCATTCTTATTAAAGTCGCCTATCATGGCATATCTCGACAAAGTCGCTTATCACAACATTATTTCTAAGTCACCTTTCATGGCGCATCTAGCACAAGTCCCTTATCATAGGGCATTATGAAGGTACTTATTATAGCCAGTTACACTTCCAAGCATTTCTTACTACTACTTGTTACAGTGTGGTTTACTTCATTACATTCCTTGATGCGGCGAGAAAGCTTGTTGTATTAATAGTTCAAAACAAACATAAGCTTACATGTTCTCAAAATTTCCGAAAAGAAAATACAAAGGAAAATGCTGAGTATGGCTACAAAAGTCCTACTATTATGGAAAATAAAAACTAGGTTAGTGAGGGAGGCCACCGAGTGTCGAGTCCGAGGTCTCATCTATTAATCGTTAAAGGTCAAGGAACTCGGTCGCGACACCTTCGGGGGGATATTCGACTTCCTTGAAGTGTCGGATTGCCCCCTCGTAGCCTATCTCTAAAAGGTCGACGGTTCGACCTCTTAGGATATCGAAGAATTCCTCCGATGCCAAGAAGGTCTTCTTGCACTGCTCCCACCGACCTGCCTCGCCTGCTCAAAAGGAAGCTAGTTCAGCCCTGGCTGTTTCAGCCAGGGCTGTCAGCTCCTCGTACCGCATTGCTTCAGAGGTCGCTTGGGCAACCCTGGTCTATTCGACCTCAAGCACTTTTGCCTTTGCTTCCGCTGCTCGGGCTCGGAGTTCCTCTGCTTCGGCCACTTGTAGCCGCAGGCGCTCTATTTCTTGTGCCTGATTTCACGGGCCATCCTCGTAGCGAAGGGCCTTTAACCGGAATACAACTTCCTCAGCTTGAGCCATCCCTAGCTCTGTCTCTTTGTCACGAAGCTGAGCCGAGACAACCACCACCTAGGCTTGCATCCCCTAAAAGAGGACATGGGGGGGGGGGGGGGGGGGGGGGGGCCCGTCATCAACTCTAGGTGGTATCTTTAGAACTGCAAGACAACCAAGTGGGTTAGCTAAAAAAACAAAACAACAAAGTATTTTTACTTACTTGCGCCAGGTGGCCATTCATGACATCACATAATGCCGGGATGGACTTTCCTTCGTGGATGATCCGACCACATCATGGATCTCTTTGAGGAAACCCCTAGGAGTGGGCAGTTCCCGCTTCGTCACAGAATGTCCGAATGACATTCCTGGGAGAGATGGACTTGGACTTTGCGAGCGAGAGGTGTACGACTCGGAAGGTGGAGCTGGGACCTCCGGATACTACTCAAGTTGAGGAGGAGTCGGACGGTCCAGCATTACTCGGACCCACCGAGTCGTGAGGACTTGGACTGGGGGACCTCTGGGAGGGACTCCCCTCGAGGGAAGAGAGCACCACTCAACTTCTTTTCTGGCGCTGGTGCCGCTCCTCCGAATCTTCGGAGCTGATCATCTCGGCCACCATGGATGGCCGAGATGGCAGAATTTCTTTTGAGCCGCCCTCATTTGGTGTCTCGTATGGAGCATCCGCGGGGGCAATCATTTGTGCCCTCTTCCACTTCATCCTCTTATTGATGAATTCCCTCATCATAACTTCAGCTTTGAAAGACATAAAACAAGTTAATGTTAGTAATAAAAAAAAGGAGGAAAAAAAAATCAAATTGTTACCTAGGGATCCACTTAATTTAGCCTCTATCGGGCTTAAACCATAGCGGTATAGAAGTCCCTCCTCCAACAAGACATTCACATCGAAGCTTAAATCGGAAAGCACTTCGACTATCTCTCGGTAGGTGGGAGATTTTTTGAAGCTTCGCAGAGAAGGAGGAGGGGGCAGCTCGAGTTGCCAACCACTCGGCTAGGAGAAAGGAGATTCCGGATTTACAAACAAGTATCGGGTTTTCTAATACTTGTGTGAGGTAATGAGATTCGCCAAGAACCTGGTCTCTTGGTGGGCAGTAAAGAAGAAAACCCCTGCCTCTTTCCTTTTCGGGACGAAGTAGGAGTGAAATGAAACAACGAATAAAGGAAGGTGATAGAAGAGAAAGATAATGATGAAACCATTGATGAGACTGAAAGAGTTGGGAGTCATCTGTTGTAAAGGAATATGAAAATAGATAGACAACTCGGAGTAGAAGGGATGAAGGGGATAATGAAGACCAGCCACCAACTGGTCGTGAAAGAAAGTGGTAAATTCTTGAGGTGGTTCATAGGTGCGCTGGTCTCGTTGGGGAGCCCTAAGTCTATAGGTACGGGGAATGTGGAAGGCAGACCTAATCTCACTGCGAACATCAGAAGTGACGGCGCTGCAAGTCCTAAGAAACCAGAGATTAGAAGTACATGCCATCGGGAAAAGGAGGAAGGAGAAGACTTAAAGGGAGGGGGTCACGTCGGAGAGGAGCGAAAGAAGAAGAATCGTCGGAGAAGAAAGCACTAGAGAAGTTGCGAGCGAAAGATGGCAGCCTCTAGGTTACAGAAGCTATTTATAAAGGGATGCCATGACGATTTGTCTCTCGAGGATGCAGTTTAGGGATCCTAGGGATGCGTGGCGATGTGGGGCAGAGCCTCAGGAAGTGCATCAATCATATCAAATCCTTGCATTTATGATCTACCTCTAAAGGGAGATCTCATCCGTTCTCGAGGGTAAATCCTAAGCATGGTCCCCCATACCTTACTGAGTCAAAAAGAAGGGACCCAAATGCATTAAGGCCGGTCTAGTTAGTCATGCTGCGCATATCCTTCGACTAGTTTTTTTTTTTTTTTTTGGGGGGGGGGGGGGGGGGGGGGGCCTATGATATCGGGTAAAACTAACCTATGATTAAAAGACATTATATCTAGGACTGCTCATTTATTGAGTCTAGCTGACATAGCTGAATGAAGAAGACATCCTATCTCGGTATAGCCGAATGGAGAAGACATCTTATCTCGATACAACCGAATGAAGTAAACATCTTATCTGGGCACAATCGAATGAAGAAGACATCTTATCTCGACACAACCGAATGAAAAAGACATCTTATCTCAGTTATATTATATTCCGTCTCGATAGTATGACATTCCGTATATATTGTATCTCAGCAAGTTATATGACGTGACATTCCTCAAAGTCGAGATGTCCAACGAAGCATCCTTTGTAAACGGGCCCACCCGACAAGAAGACATATGCCCATGCCTACCTCAGGGAAGCCTGTCTGCTGCATTAATGGAGCTCTGTCTCTCATCAACCACGCGGGAGGCATTAATTGCCCTCCATATGTGATAACTACTAAAAATGGACCTTTTAACAACGAAAAATCTCATCGTTAAATAGTTAATTCCCGTCGTTAATGAGTTTTAACGACGGTAATAAATATCATAGGAAGTTGTCGCTAAAATACCTCGTCGAGAAAAGATTAACGACGGGAATAAAAATACCGTCGTTAATAGCATTTAACGATGGTATTCACCACCGTCGTTATTGATAGTAACGATGAGTTTATATACCATCATTAATGACAACAACGATGGTAATATGTACCGTCATTAATAACAACAACAATGGTTATATCTACCGTCGTTAATAACAACGACAGATATATATGTACGGTTGTTAATAATTTAATATCGTTTAATTTTTAACGACAATTTAACATATCGTCGTTAATGGTAATAACGACGATCTTTATATATATGTTATTTCGTTATTATTACCTATACACAATTCACAATATATATTAATGAATGCTAATAAAAATCAAAACACCATATATATTAAAATATCATCAAATAGTTCACAATGAATGTATGTACATCATTAAACTTATAAAATTAATATCCATTTATATCAAAAAAGAATATTTCTCTAAAACCTTTATATGCAAAATGTACATTGACATCCTCAAAAGCTCCAGATAATCAATTTCACTACAAATCTTCAATACCTATAATAAATAGATTAAAAAAATGAGTATTAATATAAGATCTTTAAAAGAATTTAGAAATCTTGATATAAAAAGTAAGATTTATCTTAGTCGGTTCTCTTGAGTGTTAAGGTATTACCTCGCCAATGTTGCACTCCTACGTCCTGCAAGAGGCATGAGAAATAAAACTAAAAAAATGTTTGTTGTATTCATTTCTTATATATTATAAATTATGAAGTCATACATGAAAAATCCAAATGACAACAAATGCTATTCATCGGACTTCGAATCTGAAAGGTAAGGATAATATTAATATACCTGTACATCTAAGTCATCAAAATTAAGCCTCTTGTTATATGTCAGACTGAAATTATCCCTCTCTTCTTTAGGAATGAAATCTTTGAATGTTCCCATGCTGATAGATGATAAATTTCAATAATGACAATGATATATAGATAAGAAATTAAATGAGATACAAATTCCAAAGGCTTATGCATAAGCAATTAAGTTGAAATCATGAAGGTGACTTCCTATGCTATGCAACATCATTAAATATGTAAGGAAAACAATTTCCAAATGGAGATAGATGTCATGTCAGAATTCTATTAATGACAACAAACTTTGAAGGATATACATGGTCAAGGTTTTTAAGTTACAAGCAGATCGATCTGTATAGGAGCTCTACATTAACTGACCCAACAATATCCCACGGAATTTATTGAATTAAAATTTGTCACACCCAATTTTAGCACTACAATTTGAATTGTGGGTTAATAAATAAATTTTATAACTTTAGATAAGTGAGTTCCTATTAACTTGCCTAGTTGCCTTGACATTTTAAACCAATGGTCATTGGTTCGGTTCTAACAAATGTGTCACTTCTCACATCTACGCAATTAGCAATTAAATTCTGCGCCCTTACAAAGGAAAAGTAGATCTATAAAAGATGTGCAATATATTTAAGATAACATTGATATGTATTATGATATAGCATTCACTTCAACTCATTACTTAAAATAATAAGCTATTTCTTGATGATACAGACTGGAGATGAAAGAAAGAGCAATGAAAGATCTAAATGCATCTATGTATATAAATTAGATTAAGAAATAATAAAGCCTCCTTGCTCACCAGGCCTACAAACAAACGTACTACAACTAGTCCAGTCCTCACAACATCATATTGCATACACATCCTTCTAACAACCATTTTCTGTTTGAAATTATTTGCAGTTGAAAATATGGCAATAAAAAGAAAGACAGTTTGGTGCATAGTTATAGGATTTGATTTCAGCAATTCTAAATCCATAACATGCTCAAAATACTCAGAAGTAGGTAACCCACTGGCAAGGACAGATATCAATTTTATGTCTCCTGAAATTCTTACTTCACTAACAAGACATGGCTCCAAGCTTTGACAAGCCAAAAAAATGATAACAGAAAAAGTAGACAATTTCCAGAAGTTACATAAACAAATAAAAATTAATATACAAATTGATTCATGGTAGAAATTACTTTCTAAATGCAAACGAAGTTATATGCCTTCCGTCTACAGTCATCAGGAGTCCCTCAATTCCCACCCTAATAGTAGCAATGAAAAGAAATCCTTGCTTGAAGGGAAAATATTTTCTCTGTTTATCTCCGTCTTTATTGAGTGGAAATGGTTTAGAAATATTGTGATGTCCATTTGATGTGGAAACTTTTTTGTCATCATTACCAACCATTGAACTGCATTGTTCCAAATCATCAACTGCAATGAACAAAAAACCAGGAATACTTAGAAAAATGGAATGCAATTGAGTATATACAATATTACTAGATCTCACAAATTTAAATCTCCCAGTATTTCAACCAACCCCAATAGGTACAATCATCAAAGTCGTAATACTGTCTATCACCAATAACAGTAACAGGAAGATTGTAAAGAATATTTGCATGTCCTTAAAGCACAAATCCAAGATTCTCGAACAAATAAACGTGACTTTTGGTGGTTGTAGTTGACTAGTACTCTAGAGTAATTTCTACAATCTAGCAAGGCCACTAATCAAAGTAAAGAGAAACTCAGTAATCTGCATATTTGAGTAATAGTTTTTGTGGATCGCACAAATAGGAACAAGTATCGCCGAGGCTTACCCTTTTTCTGGCAAAATCAAGACACAACACCGATTGAGGATGGCAACGGCAGCTGTGCTACAAGTATCGTCTGAGGATGAACGACGATTGTCACAAATCTATAATTATGGAGCATACCGATGGAGACTCAAGGTGTCAAGGTTGTAATCTCAACAGAGATAGTTGCGAATCTGGCCAGGAATGACGAACTGACCGTCGATTGTAGGTTTGTCGACGGTCACTTCCAATTTGAATGCGGGGTCACGGAAATGCTGGGGTTGCGGTGAAAATCGTTGTTGGCGATGAAGTAGTTGGCTACGGCATAGAGGGACAGCGATTGCACTCAAGGAAGAAATGGAGGAGAAGAAGAAATCGAGAGAGGAAATAGCCCGATGGAGAAGGGTGCCTCACTGCTGGGGAACTGGCCAAGGTGCAGGCGGCCGGTGACAATGTGGATAGGGTGCGGTGATAGCATCGCCGAGCTGGCCTTGCGCGAAGAGGGGCGACGGCGAGCTGAGTTCGCAGGAGGGAAGAGGGCGGCGGAAGTGCCATCGCTCACGTCAGAGGCAATGGTGATCGTAGCATGACCTAGCTAGAGGAGTGGTGGCGACTGAAGGGGCGGCTGCGACGGTGAGGATGAGATGGGTCGGGGAAAGAAGGATGCGGAAGAGATTTAGGGCACGGGGAAATAAAGCGAGACGATATTGAAGGCTAAGGAATTGAATGTCTTACGGTAAGGACGGAAGAAAACATTTGTTGTCTTATAATAACGATGGAAAAAAATACTATCATTCAAAGTATGACAGTGATGATAGAAATAAAAAAAAATTCATCGTTGATGATATAATATTAACGACGAGATAAAATATCGTCATTAATATATATATATTAACGACGGGTATTAAATCTGGTCGATGTTGAACAATCAATAATGATGATATTTTGATACCGTCATTAAATTTCATCGTTAAAAATAATTTTTTTAGTAGTGTGACGTTCCTCAAAGTCGAGATGTCCAACGAAGCATCCTCTGTCAACGGGCCCACCCGATAAGAAGACATGCCCATGTCTACCTCAAGGAAGCCTATCCGCTGTATTAATGGAGTTCTGTCTCCCATCAACCACGTGGGAGGCATTAATTGTCCTTCATACATGACAATATTTATGAAGGTTATGCTCTCTATTATCTCTAAAGACCGCAGGCCATCCCTTCATCGTACCATCCACCCCCTCCGTACCGCTCCGTATAGATATCTCCGCTTATATAAGGGCAGTTGAGGGAAGGAGGTTCAGAACATCTTTGAAACTCTCCTACTTTCATTATTTCTTCTATTCCTATTAATCCCTGCCTTGAGCGTCAGAGGGATTTGGCCGAGATCTTTTTCGGCGCCCTTAACCGTTTGTCTCCATTGCATGGTTCATCTCGACCCGCCATGAAACACCACTCTGTTGGTGCAGCAGACACCTAAGTCGAACCTGAGTTTTGATTATAGCAAACGATACAAAGTTAAGCTCATGTCGTTATCTCACGAGCTGAATCAAGTGTGCAGAAGATTGCTATAGTTGGAACTGAAGGCTAGCGACACCCGGAGGAAACCGCGGTGGTCGGGCGATACTCGAGTTACTTCGGAGGGAGCCGAAGGAATCGAGTGGAAGGTCGGAAGCAAAAGCGACACGTAAGTATCGAGGTAAGCTCGTGTGTGCGAGAGTAAGTAAGGTCGTATCCTCTTTACGGGGATGATCTTAAGCGTAGATCCGACCAAAGACATCTTATAGATGGTCTAGGTTGAGATCGGATGGTCGACGACCATCGAAATTATGTTTTTATTGAGCTAACTTTGACTTGCAGCATCACCGACCGCTACTGAGGAACTCGACCGCCGTATCACGATCGCCGAAAGGTCATCAATCGACCGATGTCGCCATCACGATCGATGATGGCCATCACCGATCGATGGTCAATGATCGATTCGAGGAGTCAAGGCTTATCACTCCACCTCAAAGCGGTTTGGTGTCCATTTGTGATTGGTTGAAGACCCACTAAAAGGGCTCAAAGGCTATAAAAGGAGGGCCAAACCTAGGGTTTTGACAACAATTCTAAGCTTCCAAAAAGTCTCCATAAAGCTACCGACAACAATGTGCTTCTTCTTCTCCGACGCCTAGGTTTCATTTCCTTTATTTTTGTACATCGGTTTTAATTTTAGTGTCGTTGCTCATTTACATTCTTCAAGCTATTTTTCTATCGAACGAGGAGAGGGGAGTGTCCTCTACCTCAAGTTTTTTTATATCGATTAACTCCTACCTCCAACGAGGAGGAGTTTGTTTAGTGATTTGCCCTCCGTGCGTGGTCAAGGACCACTAGGGCCTTGGAGTAGTAGTTTTCCACGAACCAAGTAAATATCTTGTTTCTATTGTCTCCTTTACTTTTTGTTTTGCTTATCTTTCCGCTATGATATTTGTCTTGAAACGAATTAAAAAGTTTTTCTTTCGCTATTCACCCCCTCTAGCGAAACCGCATTGATCCAACAATTGGTATCGAGTCGGGCGCTTAGATTTGGTGAAACCACCAATCTAACTTTTTCACAGATTTGTTTTTCGCTCGCTTAAATTTTTCTCCCAAGACTACTAATCCAAGACGAAGTCTTGGTACTCTTCGTTTGATTTTGTTTTGCAAGTATTCGCTTTTGGAGTAGCCGACGGTCAAACGGGCATAACTTTTCGTACAAGTTGACCTACGACACGGTCTACCTACCAAATCAAGCTCGCAGAGATCTACACTTCTTACGGGGTTTACTCCCGTAACAAGCTGTTTTTATCCTCAAAAATAACGTTTAGTAGCCTTCGGGGACATCAAGGTTGTGAGTACTTACTTTTTATTTAGTTCTTATTTCTTTGCTTAACTTTCTATTTTTCGCTTATTTCTTTTATTTCCCTACTAATCCAAGACGCAAGTCTTGGTACTTTCATGTGTTTTTGTTGTTGCTAGGTTTTCATTTTAGTCTCCTTGTCTTTTTGTTCTAATGGCCCATCTCGAGGGTTTTAGCATCGTCCGACCTCCGTTTTACAACGGAGATGATTTCCGTTACTGGAAAGGTCGGATGGAATGCTTTCTCAAAACCCAAATTGAGATGTGGATCATAATTCAAACGGGTTTCACACTTCCGACTAATGAAGTGGGTGACTCCTTGGATTATGATCAATGGACCGTTGCAACAAAACGACAAGTCGAAGCCGATGCCAAGGCGACACAAATCCTCCAATGTGGCCTATCCAAGGAGGAGCTAAATCGCGTCGGCCCCTTCATAAGCGCAAAGGATCTTTGGACAAAACTAATCGAGTTACACGAAGGATCGGATCAAGCTAAGGTTTGCAAACGTGATTTGTTATTCAATAAATTGTACACACTAAAAATACAGGAACACGAGTCCGCGACGCAACTCCACGCCCGTGTCCAAGACATAGTCAATAACCTACACGCAATCGGGCAAAAGGTCGAAAACCACGACCTTATTAGGTATGTCCTAAACTCTTTTCCGAGGACTACCTTATGGGCATCCATGGTTGATGCCTATAAGGTCTCCAAGGACCTTTCTAAAATTAGGTTAGACGAACTCTTTTCGGATTTCGAATTACATGAACAATCCAACTCGGAACCCGAGAGGGGTATAGCCTTGTTTGCAGGTTCAAAGAAGAAGAAAATCGCAAGCAAGCCACCACCACCCGAGGAGGAAGATGAGTCCGAAGAAGAAGTTGACCCGGAGTTGACTGCCGAACTAATGAACCTAGCTCGAAGGATAGCCAAGGGACGAAAGCGAACCACGACTCGACCCAACCAAGGTAAATCTAAAAGTTCTAACATTAGGTGTTATGAGTGTAACAGGTTTGGACACATCAAGTCCGAGTGCCCCAAGCTCAACCACCAAGCACCTAAGCACAAGAAGGCCCTCAACGCGACATGGGAAGAAGCGTCATCCGAAGAAGACGAAGACCACGTCTTCATGGCGAAGTCGATTGAGTCAGACACGGAGACCGAACCTGAACTTGAGTCAGAACCTGAGGATGACTCGGACTACGAAGCTACCTTCAAGTCAAGCCACGGATACGCATCCGGTTCAAAAGATACCCTTAAAGTAAGTCGAAATTTATTTAATACTTTACAAAATACGGTTAGGTTTTTGTCTAGGAAATTAGTTAAATCCGAGTCCAAGGTCGAGACCCTAGTTGAAGAAGTTAAACTCCTCAAACACCAGGTCTCCCTAACCTCTTCGACTAGTCGAGTTCAAGAGAAGGACTCAACTCGGGTTGAAAAACTCGAAGTTGAGAACTCTCTCTTGAAAAGTCAAGTCGAAGATCTTAGGAACACGTTGGAAAGGTTCACTTCGGGATCCAAAGGACTTGACCTCCTACTTGGATCTCAAAGGGCCGTGTACAACAAGGCTGGACTAGGGTTTAACTCAAATGCGACTAATAGGTCGTATATGTCGATCGTAAGTAGACATAAAAAATGTGTCCAAGCATGGGTCCCTAAGACCACTTTGATTTCAACTCTAGGATCTAACTGCTGGGTTCCTATGACCAAATCCACTATGTGGATAGACCGAACCGATTCAACGGTCTAGGGGGAGCCAGTACAAAATATGTTTGTGCTTTAACTTAGAAATTACATGTTTTAACTTAGAAAGTTTGTGCTTTAACTTAGAAATTGCATGTTTTAACTTAGAAAGTTTGTGCTTTAAAACTTGTGAACTCTCTTAGAACACGACATAACCAACTAAAATTCTTGAAAAGATTGAGCCTCTGGGAGCCTCTTTTCAAATAACTAACTAAAATCCTTTGAAAAGATTGAGCCTCGGGAGCCTCTTTCAAAAATAACCAGTTAGACTAGGAAATGATCTTAGGTGAGTCAAGTCATCATTTTCTTGAACATGGTTTTGTCTAAGGAAGTGGTCGATGATCCGATAAAAGAAGGCCCCTGTGCCTCGCCACGACCTGGAAGCCATGATCTTGAAAAGGTAAACTTGACAAGCCTAGGGTTAAATCCAAATCTAACATAAAATTACTTGAACCTAAATCCACTTAATCAACTTAATTGGAAATCATCTCACAAAAAAAAACACATAAGTATAACATGCTTGATCACATAGACTCAGGTGAGATGACCTAGGTTTAACAACTTACAACCAATTTAAATTTTAAAAAAAAAATTATCTAACATCCAATCCAACCACCTTGTGTGTAGGATCAATGGATGTTGGACAGTGGTTGCTCCCGACACATGACCGGGGATCAACTCAAGTTTTCAAAGCTTCGATTCAAACGACAAGGATCGGTAGCCTTCGGAAATAACGGCAAGCTCAAAATCATCGGATCAGGTGATATTGAGCTCAATTCAAATTTTGTTATTCAAAATGTTTTACTAGTAGAAAATTTTCAATATAATTTACTTAGTGTAAGCCAATTGTGTGATAATAACTATAAGGTCATATTTCTAGAAAATGAATGCATAATTAATACCAACGAAACTGCTAAAACAATTCTTAAAGGAACTAGAAATAACAACATTTATACGATCAACTTAACTAACTCCTCAACTAAATGTCTTATGACACGGCAAGAGGAATCATGGTTGTGGCACCGACGACTCGGTCACTCACACCCAAGACTCATCCACAAGATGAGTCAGAGTGATTTAGTCAAAGGTTTGCCTAACCTCAAAAACTTGGATAATAAAATATGTAATGCCTATCAACAAGGTAAACAATATAGGGCACAACATCAACTAACTAATCAAGAACGAACCTCAAGAGTACTTGAGCTCCTGCATATGGATCTATTCGATTCACATGGAGCCAAGTCACTCAATAGAAGTCAATATTGCTTAGTCATAATTGACGACTACTCCAGGTTTACCTGGGTTAGGTTCATCAAACATAAAAATGATACCCTAGATCAATTAATAATCGAGAATCAAAAAGACCTTAAGGTTAAAAGACTTAGAAGCGATCATGGTGGTGAATTCGAAAATCAAAGGTTCACCGACTTCTGTAACCTAAATGGATACCACCATGAATTCTCTTGCCCTAGGACCCCTCAACAAAATGGCCTAGTGGAGCGGAAAAACCGAACTCTACAAGAAGCCGCTAGGACCATGTTGAATGAATACGACCTACCCGATAGGTTTTGGGCAGAAGCCGTTAGCACGGCTTGCTATGTCCAAAATAGGATCCTTATGGTAAAGAGGCACCTTAAGACCTCGTACGAGATTTATCACGATAAAATACCTAACATCAAGTACTTTAGGGTATTTGGGTGTAAGGTACATATCCTAAACACTAAGGATTACCTAGGGAAATTTACATCCAAAACCACGACCGGAATCTTTCTAGGATACTCGACTACAAGTAGAGCTTATAGAGTATATAACCACGACACCCTTAGAGTCGAGGAGACTATCAATGTAGTATTCGATGAAGGACATGAACCTACAAAACCCCCGGCAACCCCAATTAGCGAGCCGATTCATACTAGACCTTACTCTGATCCGGAGATCAGGTCTAGTGTTAATCCTAACCTAAGTCAACCTAGTCACTCTATTGATCAAGTGATAGATGACTCCAACCAAACTAGTGTTCAACCAAGTCACCACATTGATCAAGCATTAGGTGACACAAACCCAACCCAATCTAGGATTCAGACTAACCACCCTATCGATCAAGTGATAGGAGATCCTAATCTAGGAGTTTGAACTAGAGCATCCTATAGGAACCTTAGTCAAATTTCCTTAATTTCAAAGATAGAACCCAAATCAATTGAACAAGCTCTTCTTGATCCCGATTGGATTATTGCAATGCAAGAAGAGCTAGCTCAATTTACTAGGAACGAGGTGTGGGAATTAGTACCACCACCTAAAGACAAAACGATAATTGGAACAAGGTGGGTGTTTCGAAATAAGCTTGATGATAAAGGTGAAGTAGTTAGAAACAAGGCTAGGTTAGTCGCCAAAGGTTTTAGCCAAGTCGAAGGCTTAGATTACGATGAAACCTATGCCCCAGTAGCTAGACTCGAATCCATTCGAATGTTGCTAGCTTATGCCGCACATCGAGGATTTAAGCTGTTTCAAATGGATGTTAAGTCGGCATTCCTAAATGGATACATTAAAGAAGAAGTTTATGTTAGCCAACCCCCCGGATTTGAAAATCTAGATAAACCCGACCATGTTCTAAAACTTAAGAAAGCTCTCTATGGACTTAAACAAGCTCCTCGAGCTTGGTACGAGAGAGTTTCAATCCATCTTAAGTCAAAAGGGTTTAACCAAGGCTTAGTTGACCCAACTCTCTTTGTAAAAACCTTAGGTAAAGAAATATTCATAGCTCAAATTTACGTAGATGATATAATTTTTGAAACCTCTAACTCACTTTACTACTAAACGAAACGAGTTCGTTTCGCTCATGGAAAGTGAGTTCGAAATGAACTTGGTAGGCGAGTTAAGTTTCTTTTTAGGTCTACAAATTAAACAAACTAAGGATGGTATATACCTATATCAATAAAAATACACTAAGGAGTTAATTAAAAGATTTGGAATGCAAGACGCTAAGGTAATAAACACCCCAATGGCGATAAATGTTAACATAGGAGAAGACCTAGAAAGTAAGTCCATTAACTTAAAATACTATAGGAGTGCAATAGGAAGTCTCCTGTACTTAACTGCAAGCCGACCTGATATCTTATTTGCAGTAAGTATGTGCGCCAGATTTCAAACCTGTGCCAAGGAGTCTCACCTAACCCTAGTTAAGCGTATCCTTAGATATCTAAAGGGTACACTTAATGTCGGTATTTGGTATCCTAGATCTACCGAGTTCGAAGGCTACTCCGATTCGGATTATGCCGGTAGTAAACTCGACAGAAAGAGCACGAGTGGTTATTGTCAACTACTCGGCTCGAGTCTAGTGAGTTGGTGCAGTAGGAAGCAACATTGTGTTGCCTTGTCTACCACCGAAGCCAAATACATCGCGATGGGTGAGTGTGTCACTCAGCTTCTTTGGATGAAGCACACTCTCCGCGACTTTAAGTTAGACTTTACGAATACTAAACTTCACGTAGATAATATTAGTTCAATTAATCTTACAAAGAATCCAATATGTCACTCTAGGACCAAACATATAGAAGTCAAACACCATTTCATTCGAGAACATGTGGCCAACGGAGCCATACAACTCGAGTACGTCGAATTGAAATCTAACCTAGCAGACCTATTTACTAAACCCCTACCCGAAGCCGAATTTAGTCTATTAAGACGAAAGTTGGGCATGTGCGTAATAGAATAAGAACTTGCAAACTATATTTTCTTACTACTATTTCTTATTTTTCATTTTGATGGAACTAGCATAGGACATACCTTAGATATCATGATCCTATAGATTTAAGGAGCCAGTACATCTCACAACACATAAGACTAATGTGTTTGTGTACTTAGCCACGTAGATGGGCGTGAGATGTTAGGACCTTACTCCTGGTTCCAGATGTAGAGCTAGTACATCGCTATGAACCACGGAGTATAATCATACATACTAACAGACTCTGACCAGGACTGGTTGATCCTTCATAACAATCAAGCCAAATATGAGTCGAACATTTCATAGATGAGCTTATTTTCAATATATTATTTTTTAATAAAAATGTGGAACATTCTTTGACTTTAAATTTAGCACTTATTTTGGTTTCCACACACTCCTTACTCTTTTTGATATACGGCAAAAGGGGGAGAAAAAGACAAAAGTTAAGGGGTCAAAATTTTTTTTAACTTAACTCTTACTTCATGTTTAAACCAAAAGTTAACTTTAGGTTTTGAAAACTTATTTAACTTTTAACAAAAGGCCAAGTTAAGAGAATTCTTAACTTATTTATGTCGTTAATGCTTTACTTAAGAGGGAGAAAGGGCTTAACTAAAACGTTGTACTAAAGCTAACTTTAAGTAATGATAATTACTTAAAGCAACCCTCAAGGGGGAGGATTAAGGTCTTTCTTCAAGACTCACCCTCGGTCAAGGGGGAGGCTTCCTCAAGGGGGAGTACTTGAAGAAAATCCTTACTACTCCAACTTAATTTTTTCTAATGCACATTATTCTTTATGCTTGCTATTTACTTAACTTTGTATGTGGGTTTGCCATAAATCAAAAAGGGGGAGATTGTTGGTGCAGCAGGCACCTAAGTCGAACCTGAGTTTTGATTATAGCAAACGATACAAAGTTAAGCTCATGTCGTTATCTCACGAGCTGAATCAAGTGTGCAGAAGATTGCTATAGCTGGAACTGAAGGCTAGCGACACCCGGAGGAAGCCGTGGTGGTCGGGCGATACTCGAGTTACTTCGGAGGGAGCCGAAGGAATCGAGTGGAAGGTCGGAAGCAAAAGCGACACGTAAGTATCGAGGTAAGCTCGTGTGTGCGAGAGTAAGTAAGGTCGTATCCTCTTTACGGGGATGATCTTAAGCGTAGATCCGACCAAAGACATCTTATAGATGGTCTAGGTTGAGATCGGATGGTCGACGACCATCGAAATTATGTTTTTATTGAGCTAACTTTGACGTATCGGGCCGATCGCTTGAGAGGTCATCAATCGATCGATGTCGCCATCAATCGATCGATGATGGCCATCACCGATCGATGGTCAATGATCAGATTCGAGGAGTCAAGGCTTATCACTCCACCTCAAAGCGGTTTGGTGTCCATTTGTGATTGGTTGAAGACCCACTCGAAAAGGGGCTCAAAGGCTATAAAAGGAGGGCCAAACCTAGGGTTTTGACAACAATTCTAAGCTTCCAAAAAGTCTCCGCAAAGCTACCGACAACAATGTGCTTCTTCTTCTCCGACGTCTAGGTTTCATTTCCTTTATTTTTGTACGTCGGTTTTAATTTTAGTGTCGTTGCTCATTTACATTCTTCGAAGCTATTTTTCTATCGTAACGAGGAGAGGGGGAGTGTCCCTCTACCTCAAGTTTTTTTTGTATCGATTAACTCCTACCTCCAACGAGGAGGAGTTTGTTTAGTGATTTGCCCTCCGTGCGTGGTCAAGAACCACTAGGGCCTTGGAGTAGTAGCCTTCGGCTACGAACCAAGTAAATATCTTGTTTCTATTGTCTCCTTTACTTTTTTGTTTTGCTTATCTTTCCGCTGCGTATATTTGTCTTGAAACGAATTCGAAAAAGTTTTTTCTTTCGCTATTCACCCCCCTCTAGCGAACCGCATTGATCCAACACACTCAACCCGCGTCCAGAAGACGTCCGAGATAACACTCTTCCACTTCGACAACTCCCGCCACCTCACCCATCCATCCATCCGAGTCACCGGTCCCTTTCCGTTTTCGTCGTTGGACACTTCATCATCTCGGTCTCAGCCGAAACAATATACAAAGTTTGAAAGTAATTATCTTATCTCAAAATGCAAATTTGGAAAAGGACAATAATTAAATACAAATTTACAATGAAACAATTAGTGATAAAGAACTTTATTGTCAAAAAATTATCATTATCTCCTTTTATAGCTAGCCCTTCAAATAAATTTTATTTGCTATTCTAAATTAATATCGATTGACTCCTTTATGACATCTGATTTTGATAACGGAGGATGTATCTCACCAATCGTCATCCTCAGTTTACTCAAATCTCTTAAATATATTATTGTCTACATCAATCGAATTCAACACTTGTCGATTGATTTCTCTAGATAATAATACAAACTTGACTTCCGTGCAATCATAGATTCAATCAACTCAATATTCTCATAACTTAGCTCTAAATAGTCTCAATCGACTCCAACTTACACATGTGACTATTATAGATAAGTTCCAATTTAAATGATATAATATATGAATTTGAAAATTTTAACTTAACCCATTAGTCATTGAATAAAATTGCTTCAATTGATTATTCTATGTTCTGTTTATTTAAAACATAGGCTTAATTGATTGCTCAATAGACTATGCTAACATCCATTGAATGTTTTAAAATCTATTTGACTTATCTTGAAACAAAACCTTTCTATTCACAAGAGACATGACCCTAGTCGACCAATTGATCAACTCACTTTTCTTTGGAGCAAAAGACGATTATGCTCACTCCTAGCGCTCCTCACCGTCGGCCTCTCGGTGATGGTGAAGGAAGGTAAATCTTGCAGGAGAGAGGGGGGCTTTGCCCCTTGACCTAGGGCAGAATAGTGGAGAGTCGTTTTGAGCCTAGAGGGGGTTTTAGACCTCCACCGAGTTTCAACCCCCGCCTTCTTTAGAGCATATCCACACTACTCTAGCTAACAGGCCGTCCCGAGGGAACCACTAACTTTTCATGCATAGAATAAATTTCCATTCAATGGATATACCCCAAAATAGAACTTAATGGGCTATGAATAATAAGTCTAGAATCAACTCTAGAGTTGACTCATCAAATCAGTCAACTATTTATAACCCTCAATTGATTAAATCATTGATTGCCACTATAAAATACTTATTTCTTGATTGAGTCTGCACTTAATATAGGTCGCTCATATACTCTCACAACTCACTTGCTAAAAGCGTTTACCTTCGAAACTTCTCACGTGTCAAATATCCAATTAACTTTGATCTACTATAACTTCTTATATGTCAACATCTATTGACTTTTCCCAACCTTTTGAATGTTATATTTATTATATCTTCCAACATCTATTGAACTTTACTTTTTTTACTAGCCCTTGCTAAACTTTTCATTTGTCAAGTGTTTAGTGAATTTTGACCCAATTCAACTTCATTCATTGCACTTAGTCAATGACAAGTAATCTATGCTTGCACACTTGACACACTGCACAATGCCAATTTAACTTAATTTATCGGCAACACATAGATTATATGACCAATTCTAATAGTTTGCCTGATAGGGGTTGGATGCTTAGTTGGAGATAGTCTCTTTATGGACCTGAAGTACGTGGATGGTCATTCCCCTAGCGATGGAGAGCTTCTTTTGGCAAACATAGCATTTGAAGCACTTGACTTTTTGGTGTTGGATGAGAATCTTATCATCGTCGAACTCTCTATTGTAGCAAAAGTGCAAGACCCTCTCGGACTATTTCTTCTTCCTCCCCATCATCGCTACCCCAAGGAGATCAACTCACCTTCGATAGGGCAGTGGAGGTAAATCTAATGTGTTGAGAGCAAAATTGATTTAGTCAAATTTAGAAAAGGGAAATGCTATAAGAGTTGATGGAATGCTTCACAGTTACATGTAGAAAAAAATACATGTTTATGAATTATGCTTGAAAGGGGAAAGGAAGGAATCATTCGATGGAAGGGGCGGATGGTACAGCTTCGTTAGTCATAGAATGATAAGAAATATCAAGGCATATTGTTTCTTCGGAAATTTACCAAAGGACACATTTAAAGTTTTGTTGAAAGCTACACATTTAAAGTTTGGGATTATCCAAAAGATGCACCATGGTTTCAGAATTCCCAAAGGGAACACACAATTCCTGCATTACCCCTCGGTCAAAACTGATTTTTTCTTTTCTTTCCTCTCTCCTTTGCATGCAATATTTTTTTTAACCCTTTTCGTTACTCTTAATATATTGAATTAAACTTTTATCTCTCAGTTATCTACATGCAACAACTACTGTGGTGCTGATTTTACAAAATCATCACCAACGCCTGAAGAAACTAGCACCATCATGATGTTGTGTTGATTTTAGAAACCATATTGGTGCTGGTTTCTAAAATCCAACAACATAGTGGTGTTGGTGTTTAAAAACTAGCACCATAGTGGTGTTGATTTATAGATACCAGCACCATTAGCACTGGGTTAGAAATTAGAACCAATCGTCTCATTCATTCTTTTATTCAAATTGTAGCTTCTTTAAATTTATATCACATTATTTTTTTATGAACAGGAAAAAATTAAACAATAAATAAATAATTCATTTCATTGATAATGTTGATATTGGAATAGTGCTGATGTTCCAACATCAGCACCAATTGATGTTGATCAAATATCAACACCAAGTACATTAGAACCACTTGGTGCTGATGTTGGACATCAACACCAACTTGCGTCAACACTAGGTTGGTGCTGATGTCCATGGTGTTGATGTTGGAACATCAATACCAATGGATAGTGATGACTTTAAGGCAATTGATAATACACATAATTTATTGTTAGGATGTCAAAACTAGGTATGAACACCATAAACACCTTCATTACAATATTCTCTTCCATTACATGCCAATTTTTTAAAAATCTAAATCGCCCAGGTCCATTAATGGATTTCAGTGAAAACTCATTAATTGACCTAAAGAACTCCGATTAGACTCATTTCAAGTGTCACAAGTTTTTGAAGTGCCCTATAGTCTATAAGTGCTCAAAATACTAATTTTAAGTCATTAACAATAGTGATCAAAATATTTTCAAAGTTTATGACCTTAAGGCAATTGATATATATGCATAATTTATCATATGAATGTCGAAACTAGGCACGAACACTATAAATACCTTTACTGTACCATCATCTTTTATTATATGTCAACTTTTTAAAAATTTAAATCCCTTAGGTCCATCAATGGATTTCGATCAAAATCCATTGATGAACCTATAGAACTCCTATTAGACTCATTCCAAGTGGCACAAGAGTTTTTGGGCATATATGATTTCTTCAATGTTGCCATACGTATGCGAATGATGCATAATTATTTACACATCAGAGGTGTAGCAGTCGATCTATCTTATAGCTGGATAGATAAATGTTTAGATTTTTGTACTTATTCTTTAACAAGGATTCCTGGCAGACCCAATGAAAATTTAGAAGTTTGATACTTTGATAAAGAAATTTTTTTGAATGGAATGATTTTGAACATAGATTTATTAGTAAAAATTATTCACCTAATTTTAAATTGTCAAAACCAAAGCTTTACATAAGACTGGAAGCCCCAAAGGGGAACTAGGAATTTATTTGATAGGAGACAATAACATTTTCCCTAGAAGATGGAAAATTCGTTCACCCAGCTTCATAAATTTACACATTCTTCTTCAACTAGTTAAAAAGAATGAAATTTGTTGATATCATGATAATACTAGGTAGTACATTTATCATTATGGAAGAAGTTGATCGTTGAAATGATAATTGATACGATAGAATACAAACTATCTGATACCGATAAGACAGGTCTCGGACCAACACTTGGAGAATTAAGGATCAGGAAATCAGGATTATGCAGTGGTGCAGGGGACCCATGGGAATTCGGAAATTTGGGATATCGAGGAGTTGGGAGACCTAGGAGACAAGAGCTTAAGGAGTTGAGAACTTGAGAAATTGAGAAGGCAGGAGAGGTGAGACCATGAAGAGTTAAAAGTTGAGGTTGACATAACTCCGTCCCGACTAGAGTACTTTCACTTAGCTTAGTCAAGGCGCCCCATAAGCCCTTGGTTCGGTTAGAATACTTTCACTCCGCCCAGCTAAGGAACCCCATATGTCCTTGGTCTGACCAGAGTGCTTTTACTCCACCTAGCCAAGATATCCATAAGTCCTTGGTCTGGCTCGAGTACCTTCACTATGCCTAACCAAGATAATCATAAGCCCTTGGTCCGACGCGAGTGCTGCCACTCTGTCTAGCTAGGCACCTATAAGCCCTTGGTCCAGTCCGAGTGCTTCCACTCCACCTATCCAAGGCACCCTGTAAGACCTTGGTCTAACCCGAGTGCTTTCACTCTGCTCATCCAAGGCACCCCGTAAGCCATTGATCTGATCTGAGTATTTTCACTCCGCCTATCCAAGGCATCCATAAGGTCCAGTCAAAGTTTTTTCACTCTGGCTAGCCAAGACCCCCATAAGCCATAAACCCTTGGTCCAACCCAAGTGCTTCCACTCCGCCTAGCCAAGGCACACATACAGACTTGGTCCGACTCGAGGGCTTACACTCCACCCAGCCAAGGCACCCATAAGCACTTCGTCTAGCTCAGGTGCTTCCACTCTGCCTAGCCAAGACACTCATAAGCCCTTGGTTCAGCTTAAGTGCCTCACTCTATCCAGCCAAGGCACCCTTAAGTCCTTGGTATGGTTCAAGTGTCTTCACTTCACCTAGCTAAGACACCCATAAGCATTTGGTTTGGACTGAGTGCTCTCCCTATGCCTAGCCAAGGCATCGAACCCCTTAGTCTGACCTGAGTGCTCTCCCTATGCCCAGCCAAGGCATCCATAAACCATTGGTCCAACCCGAGTGCTCTCCCTATGCTCAGCCAATGCATCCATAAGCCCTTGGTATGGCTCGGATACCCCTCACTCTGCCCAACCAAGGCACCCGTAAGTCCTTGGTCCAACCCAAGTGCTCTTACTCCACCTACCTAAGGCATCCATAAGCCTTTGGTCTGATCTGAGTGTCTTTATGTCACCTAACTAGGGCACATGTAAGCCCTTGTTCCGGCTTGAAAAGCAGTAGGGGAGAGGTGAGTATGCGATGTTTGTTGAATGAAGAAATGACTAAGTAGTAAGGGGAAGGTCAATATGTGGTGTTAGTGTGCAAGGTTAGTATGTGGTGTCACTTAAGAGGGTTATTTTTTTACATGCAAATAGATAATGGCAAATGATGTTTTTTTCATTAAAAGGAAAAGATCATCAAAGAAGAAGTAATGAATGCAGAATGGGCAGAAAAGGCAGAAGAGGCAGGTGAGGATCCATTTTAAGGAGTTTTTAGCGGAGACGGGTAATGATGGTTGTGGAGCCTGAGGCATTGGTGAGAGGAGATAAGGAGACGCTTGGGCATCATTGGTGAATGGAGGTGTGAAGATGTGTAGGTGCAAAACCCTTAGATGCTGGTGACTTGAGTTAGTATTAATGAGAATAGAACATTTAGGTGTTAAACCCTAGGACGATGGCAGCATGACATTAATGAGTACGGATCCGATGATGTAAGACACATTTGATTATTTGACTATTTGGGAGGTGACTAATGATACTAATAAGACAATGTTGAAGGATCGTGGCCCGACTAGAAGGGGATTGAATAGCCTACAACGTGCTCGATGGAATTCTCTCATCTTAATCGTCTACAATATAGTTAGCGCAGCGGAATATATGCTAAAACAAAGACAATTAAGTTAATACAAAAGTAAAGAAGAAGCAAATGCTAACACACCGATGTAACGTGGTTCACGGCCCTTGCCATTAGTCCATGGACGATTCGTTCGACGAATCACTCCCATAATCAATCACTAAACTTTTCCTTGAGCTCAATCAAGGTGGAGAAGAAACCTTCTTACACAAAATCCTCCCTCTTACAATATGATTGAGATGAGAACAAGGAAGAGGAGGTTTGGAACGTTTAGTGCACTTGGGGAGCACTTAGGAGTGGAAGCATTAGCTACCCCAAGGCCCCCAACCCCTCTTTTTATAGAGAAGAGGGGTTTCTTCCCATTGGGCATGTAGTAGTCGATCACGAATGCCATCAATGATCACATGTTCTAATGACTTTTGACTAAGCTCGAATGGTGACCATTGCAAGCGCCCATCACCGATCGGCTTTCACCATCGATCGATCATGACAATCAGTCAACTCAAGTTGTTTTTGTGCTCCTGTCCACTTATAACAGTCGATTGCCCTTCACGGCAGTCGACTGATGGTGGACCAGTCGATTGCTAAACCCTAGCAGTCTACTGTTGGGTCACAAAACCTAGTTGAACACCAGTCAACTGATAGTCGACTTGGAGCAGTTGACTGGTACCTATACCAGTCGACTGTTGTCGGGTAAAATCTCAAACAAACACTTTGTTTGAGCATCCGATCATCGGGTAAAACCTCAAACATCATGTTTGAGCATATGACACTTGACTTAGCCATTCGACCAAGTTCACCTAGCTTGAGCTATCCCGACCTGGGTTACAATCGCTCAATCTCTCATCTCCCATGGAGTCCCTCACCGAAGCTCTCTTCGTCTGACTACATCCCTCGGGTGCACTAAGCCCATGACTTCTCCCGCGTCATCCTTCACATTTTTCCCTGAAGCCTGATTCCTTTAGCTTCACTCCATTCGCTCCTCATCCGGTGGTCCCTCGGATGCACTAAGCTCATGGCTTCTCCCCGTTCCATCCTTCACCGACTCAAGGACCCGAGCCATAAGATGATGAACTCGTCAATGCTTCATCAAGTAAACCATGTGTGATTTACTAAGTCCTGTAAAACTTAAACACACATATCAAGTCACATAATCAATCTAACTTAAACCTTTTGTTACACACATCAAAACCAAATATATACTTGGGTTGATTGCCTTAATAATCTCCCCATTTTTTGATGTGTGACAATATGTTTAAGTTAGGTAAAACATTAACAAAATACACAAGGAAAGTAAGCATGTAAATCATAACATGAGTATCAAAACTCTCCCTTAACACATGCAAACTCCCCCTTAACACATGCTAATTCTCCCTAGTATGATTAACTTAAACTCTAACATTTCTCCCTTTTTAACACCATCAAAAAATCATACTTATCTAAGGGGATAAAATCACCAAAATCAGACTGAAAACACCCAAAATCGATTACTATGCTCGTGCACAGTCCAACAATCGACTGCGTCAGAACGCAAGTCGACTGGCACCTAAATATCCTATTTCCTGATTTTTGAAGCCAACTTTAGAAATGCATTAAAAATTCACAAAAATTCAAAAAATTATGAAATTTGGGGAACACATTTCTAATGAGTTCCTCTATCATGGAAAAATAATTTTTCATGAAAATTCATCCAATTTTTGAAAAATAGGCAAAAACTCAAAAGTTTAAAAAGTTTCTCAAATATATATCAACTTTGAAAGCTAGTTTTGCCTTAGAATGTTTCAAATCATAAACCCTCAGTTTTCAAGACATAAAATGATTTTAAAACATTACAAATATCCAACTATGGTTTTTGTGCAATATGTCTATGAATTAAACATATATTTTCCACATAGTTGGTCTATGATTGCTCTATTATGATACTCTAATGACTCATCAAAATGCCATAACCATTAGTGAGTCACTTGTATCAACCTAACATCTTATTCATTGCTATGTTTTCAATCAAGTTAGCCTTATGATGAATGTGAGATGTAACTAAGGTATTTATACTTAACCATAAATTTTATGCAATTTTTTCTCAAGGTTAAGTATCATTCAAAAACACCCATCATGATTATAAAACAAGTATTATACATAACTACACATCATAATCATACATCAAGTATTACCATCCAACATCATCATAAAGATCATAAGTCAACCATTTAGCATGATATTAAATATGGTTGACTATCCTAGGGTTTTTTAACTTTTAAGGATTGACTTGAGAACCCAATATAAATTCTTTCCAATAGGGTTCACCAAGTACTCCTTAGGGATCCATTTCCTAGCTACCATGGCTGTTTTAGATTGTCCTCTAGCAATTAAGCAATGGTAAGATTTCTCATTTTTAGATCCCTTATATCCTAAGCCCTTTTTGTTAAAGCTAATTCTTTGGCTTCCAATGATCATATTTAAAGTATTTGAGCCAATTGTGAATTTCTCAAGGGCCTTAGTGAGGAAGTCTACCTTTTCCCTTAAAACCTTATTCTCTTCTAAGCATGCATCATTTAAACTAGAAGAAGAAGTATTATCATGTGAACATGCATTTTTGATCTTTTCTTCTAGATTTTTAATTTTATTTTGCATGCATTTATTTTTCTTTTTAGTTCTAAACAAGTCCTTAGTCAAATTTGAAATCATGGAAATGACATTTTGAGAGGGTAGTTTTTTTTACCTCACTTACCTAATCTTTTTCTTCTAAATCCGAGGTAGATGCTCCCCTTACACTTGAGCTCTCCTCCTCACTTGTACTTCTTTCTTCTTGTTCGGATGAGGTGGAGGCAATGTCATCAATTCCCATGAGTGCGAAGTGGGAGACTATTTCTTCTTTTTCCAATGAGAATGGATCGTCCCATGTGGCTTTAAGGTTCACTTTTCCCTTTCCCTATTCTTTTGACTTCTTTTCTTCTTTCTTCTTGCTATCATTCTTTTTCTCTTCGTTGCTCTTGTTTAATAGTGGACACTCATCCCTCATATGTCCTTCTCCTTGGCAATTATAGCAAATGATTTTCCTCCTTCTCCTATCATGAGATTTGTTAAATTTAAAGCATTTTAATGCACACCTTACCCTTCTTATCATGTAGGCCTCTTCATTGCTATCCATTGAGGATTGTGATTCATCATCGGATGAGGAGGGTGTGGACTTCTTCTTCTTCCCCTTGTTTGCAACTAGTGCTACTCCCCTTGATTGTGACTTTGGTTCTTCTATTATACCTTCAAGGCGAGTTTCGTGAAGTTCCATGGTAGAGAAAAATTCTTCTAGAGTACTACCCTCTAAATTCCTTGAGATGTATAATGAGTCCACCATGGAGCTCCATTTCGATGATCGGGGGAATGCACCAATTACCTTCATGATCATATCCCTATTGGAGAGCTTCTCCCCTACACTAGATAACCCATTAATAATTTCTTTAAATCTTGAGTGTAGGGACAATATCTTTTCTCATTTTTCTAATTTAATATTATTTAATTGCGATCGAAGAAGGTCCCTTCTTGCTAATTTGTCTTCGTAGGTGCCTTCATGAAGGTCCACTAGCTTCTCCCACATCTCTTTGACACTCGAGCATTCTCCAATTCTATTGATCTCTTGTTGAGGTAACACATTGAAGAGATGGTGCTTTGCTTTCGAATTTGCTAGGTGCTCCTCTTTTTGCTTCTTCGTCCATCTTGATTTTTCCATTGGTTTCCCTTCTTCATCCCTATGTATCTCGAAACCACTTTCCATGATTAGCATGATATCGAAGTCAATTTCGAAAAATACCTCCATTCGCTTTTTACACCAAGCGAAGTCCCCTTCGAATTTAGGCGGGTGGATTTTCATGTCGACCATCTTTCGACTTGCTTATTGCGGCGATGAGTCTGTTGATAAGCTCCTCGCTCTGATACCACTTATTGGAGGATCGTGACCCAGCTAGAAGGGGGTTGTGTCACGCCCCAAGGGAGTCCCTGCTAGACAAAAATCCGACAACACCTCCCCTGTACGGGTGACAATACCAATTTTCATACAAGACCTACACGACCACTATACATCGGTCAACACGACCGGAATCCAAACATCACACGCAGGTAATAAAATAGGCCTCAGGCCAACAAATCAAGGTAAACAAAAGTCTACACTAACTAGACTTGCCCCTTCTGCCATCTGGGCAGGAATAACCCAACCAAAACCAATCAAAATAAGATCCGAATAAGGGTCCACAAGGACACCAAAAATCCACGAGTTCATAAATCCAATTTCCAAGCCTAAACATATCTTCTAATAAAAATCCAAATCCATAAAAACAAATAACCAATAAAACTGTCACGACGAGTGGGGTTTGGCAGCTGGACTCTCCTGACAGCTTCATCCTGAAATAGATATAAATCAACGGGGTAAGTTCAAAGAACTCAGCGGGTATAGTCGATATGCAAAGTAAGATATAGCTAACAATAAGAATAATGCCAGTACAGTCTCACAAAAATAGGGTATGCAAGCAAGAAATACAAAAGGACTATACTTACCTGAATCTCCTACCCTGATATAGGAGCATGTGCTGACTAGAAGTAATAAAGTCATCACCATATATAAATATGAATCCTGTATGCATGGCAATCATATGTAACATCTAAGACATCAATAAAAATTCAACAAACACAATACAAATGCTATCCATGCAAAATGCATGTCGTGCAAATGACATGGTCACCCCTGACGCCAGTCAGCCGCCTCACACGCGATGGTGAAGCCGAGTGGGTAGGGCTATGACAACTGTGCACTCTGCCATCACTGCTCTTGAGTGACCGAGTGGACAGGATGCTGTCGGAGTACACCTATCCTCCTGCCCCAAACAGAGTGGGGGAGCTAAGCTCTCATCTCCCGGTGTCATAAACCAGAGGAGGGATCCCTACCCGCTACCACGTTGCCTCATCGCTACCCATGAGCGGACCAGCGGAGCCTGACAGAGCAACTGCACACACCCTCCTAATGTACCACTAACCCATGAGTGGCAGTGTGTGCAGGCCATGTAACTGGCTGCGGGCTCAACTATAAAGGAACCCCGTCCAGCCAGCATGCAATCATGCAAGATGATGCATGATACAAAAGCATGTAAATCCAACTAAAAATACCTATCCGAATAATATGCACAATCAATAAGTGCATATCTATGATCTAAGTAACTATAATCCAAATAAAATAGGGAAGATATAATCATACTGATCAAATGCATGTATCTAGTAGGCACAAAAACATACTAGGCATATAAACATGAAAATTATTGCAAGCTATCCTAACTAGCATATCAACATGACTATATCTAGGAGATAAGTCAAAATACCCGCCTGCTATAATGATCGAAATCATGAACTCTTCACCCCCGTAGACCGGTCTCGTGACCGAAACCTGCATAAAACATAATTATCATCAAGTTCTAGCACACAACAACGTGCTAACTCACTACTATATAGTTTCTATATTCGCATCCTTATATTGAATACGAATTAAAAAAAAACCCCAAATTATACATTTAACACCATAATAAAACCCACCATTTTCCAACTAGCAAATATGCTAACCTACAACCTTCAACTCCATACGCCAATTCCTATATTGATAGAATGGTTCACAAACCAACACAACTCTCTAACCTTTCACAAATTATCTAACCCATTCATAGTCGGCCAAACCCCCACATCATAGAAAATATATACAAACTCCAACACCTAACTGTGCACAGCCGACATCACCCAAATAGACCCTCACAACCCTCTCAATCGGCAACATTCCAAACTCACAGCCGACAAAACCCCAAATCAGTCCATAATCGACCACAACTCTAACTCACTGCCCACACACCGATCACTCTCACCCCAACATAGATCCACAGCAATCTAGCAATAATAGAAAGAGGAGAGAACCCTTACCAGCCGTGGAAACCTCACCGGCAACCAACTCCCCAATACTCTATTCACCGAAGCGACTCAAACCAGAATCGTTGCTGCCCTTTGCTCCGACAGAACACAAGACAGGGCTCAACCGGCGGCTGAGTTCATGGCAGCGCCCGAAGTGGCTTCGACGGCGAAGATGACCCGCACGCCAGCGATTTCGAGTGGACTCAGCGTGGTGGAGGCGCGGTTGCCGCGAGTCAATAGCAACTGCCACGACTGCGTCGGTGATTGTCTGTGAGGGCGGCGCTGTCCGAGGGTGACACCGGCAACGCGAGGTTAGCGATCGTCTGTGAGGTAGGCTGGCAGCGTGACGGCAGCAGCGAAATGTGGTGCGCTGCCGAAATCTTCCACGGTGGGGGACAGGGACAGGTCGCGGTGGCGACGACTGGCTGGAAAGAGGCCGACATGGCGACGACGGCGAGGCGAGCTCAAGCGGCGGCGATGAGAAGGAGAGGCGCGTTAGGCGTGCACGTGCGGCGGCGAAAAGGAAAGGCATGCAATGAGGAAGAGGAAAAATAAAAACCTAGTTTTTTTTTCTAACTTAGGCTTTAATTAAACCGACACTTAGGTTTTTTTTTAATTTTTAAAAACTTATACTTACTTAATTAAGATAATAATTAACACCAGAAAATCTCAAAAATATTTGAAAAAATTGGAAAAATTCCGATGAGTATTTTTTTTCTAATTAACAAGTATTATTTTATTTGTTTCATTTTTTTTCGATATCTTACAGGTTGAATAGCCTATGATATGCTCGATGGAATTCTCTCATCTTAATTGTCTACAATATAGTTAGCGCAGCGGAATATATGCTAAAACAAAGACAATTATACTAATACAAAAGTAAAGAAGAAGCAAATGCTAACACGCTGATGTAACGTGGTTCACAACCCTTGTCTCTAGTCCGCGGACGATTCGTTTGGCGAATCACTCCCACAATCAATCACTAAACTTCTCCTTGAGCTCAATCAAGGTGGAGAAGAAACCTTCTTACACAAAATCCTCCCTCTTACAATATGATTGAGATGAGAATAAGGAAGAGGAGGTTTAGAACGTTTAGGAAACTTGGGGAGCACTTAGGAGTGGAAGCATTAGCTGCTCTAAGGCCCCCAACCCCTCTTTTTATAAAGAAGAGGGGTTTCTTCCCGTTGGGCATGCAGCAGTCGACTGCTGCATGCCATCAATCGACTGTTGCAATTCCAACGACTTCTGACCAAGCCTGAACCACGACTATTGATGTCCAACGACAAACTGGGCAGTCGACTGATCATGCCCATCAGTCAACTGCTCAAGCCATCAGTTGATTGATCATGGCAATTAGTCAACTCTTTTTCACGACAAATCGACTTATGGTGGACTGGGCCGATCGTCAAACCCTATCACCAATCGCCAAAACCCTACCAATGATCGTTGTCGGGTAAAACCTTAAACAAACACTTTGTTTGAGCATCCGACCATCGGGTAAAACCTCAAACATCATGTTTGAGCATCTGACACTTGACTTAGCCATTTGGCCAAGTTCACCTAGCTTGAGTAACCCCGACCCGAGTTACAATCGCTCAATCTCTCATCTCCCATGGAGTCCCTCACTGAAGCTCTCTTCGTCTGACTACGTCCCTCGGATACACTAAACCCGCGGCTTCTCTCGTGCCATCCTTCGCATCTTGCCCTGGAGTCTACTTCCTTTGGCTTCACTCCATTCACTCTTCATCCAGTGGTCCCTCGGATGCACCAAGCTTTCAGCGTCTCCCTGTGCCCTAATAGACAAGTCTCAGGATGATACTTAGAGAGTTAGGGCTTAGGGCATTAGGATTATGGAGTGGACCTGGGAGGCCCATGGGAACTCGAAAAGTTTAGATATCGAGGAGTTGGGAGACCTAGGAGGTAGGAGTTTAAGGAGTCGGGAACCTGAGAAATTGAGAAGGCAGGAGAGGTGGGACCATGAAGTGTTTAAAGTCGAGGTCAGTATAACTTCACCCTGACTATTCCCCAACAAAGATATATCCAGAGGGAATGATGACAATAAAGGAGTGTGACAGTTGGTGGACATGGTTACGTGGAGGAGTGGAGGGGGGGGGGGAGGGGTGGTCTCATGCTGGAAGTGTGCGTATGGATGCGGTTACGTGTCATAGTGGTGTGTAGGTGGGAAGTAGCTCAAGAGGTGCGCAATAAGGGTGAGGAGTTGGAGAGTCTATAAAAGAGGGAGACAGACAAATGGTAGAACGTAATTGCAAAAAACTTAACTTACATTCTTCTTCTTTTATCTTCTTCTCTTGTCTGACTTGAGTATCGGAGGACATTGTTGAAGGACCGACGCTCTTTGACCAATGTTATTATAGATAGGATTTTACTATGGTCATACGAATCAACTCTCACCGGAGGGTTCAGCAAAAGAAGACTAACCGTTAACCACATCACTATCAATTCTTTTTCTACATCGGAATTCTTAAAAGAGATATTTAAGCTCATATTAACTTTTGCACCCATTTTAATTCTTTATTGGGAATTGCAATAGGTGACTTGAGTATAGGTTGGAAAGAGAAATATCTATAGCACTACAACAATATATGCTGCCCCCTTAAAAATTTTCAAGCTTTGATAGATGGAAATAAACTAATTTTAAAAGAAAATCTTCTCCCGTCTAGAGGAGATGTTCGTTTATTTAGTATTGGATTGTCTATAGTAATTATTATGGATCACCATTTCAAGTTTTGCTCCTATCAAAGCTTTTTATTTTAGGGTATGGATCGAATAATAAATATTCTTTTTTATATGGTCTGTGAGTTGTGAGTTATGAGTTACCATTAACTCTATGTGTATTATCAATATCTCTAAGTGTTATTCGTTAAATATAAAATTTATGCATTTTTCCTTTATTTCTAAAAAAAAGTGGAATGAATTTAATGGATTTTTTTATTCATGATTTAGGTCAATGAGTTAAATGAAATAGTTATATGAGTGAAATAAAACAACTTAGAAATTTATAATAAGAAGATAAAATCTCACTTCATATGTACAAGAGTAAAATTGAAGTAAATATACGTCATGTAAAAAAGTTTCCCCAAAATTAAGATTCATTGTCATATCTTGAAGCGGGTATAAAAGATCTGACTATATGGAATTTTCGTTATTGTCTTGTATTTACTAATATGTCGTAGATCAATCAAAAATCAATAGACACTTAGGAACACAAAAGTACAAAAATAGATTAGTAATGGAGATAATATAAGGTATAAAAAAAATTCTGCATAAAATGAATCAAAATAGAGACTTTAAATTGGTAGAAATGATCAAGTAATACTTTCTTACTATTTTGATTTTGAGTAATACTCCTAGTTCACTATTTAAAAAAAAACTATTCAGAAACATTGCACTTACCCAATACCAAGTAACTTACACTTGCATACTTGACACACTGCATCACTATTACTTTAACTTAATTTATTGAGAGTATATAGAGATTATATGATCAATTACAATAGTCATCCTGACAAGAATTGGATGCTTCTTGGAGATGATCTCTTTATTGACCTGAATTACGTGGATGGTCATTCTCCCAGTGGTGGAGAACTTCTTGTGGTAGACATGACATTTGAAGCGCTTGACTTTTTGGTATTGGACGAGAATCTTCTGATCGTCGAATTCTCTATTATAGTAAAATCACTCTTCTCATATTGTTTCTTCTTCCTTCCCATCATCATTGCTCCAAGGATATCAACTCACCTTTGATAGGATAGTGGATGTAAATCTAATGCGTTAGGAGCAAAATTGGATTTGGATTTTTGGATCTCGTCGTGATGCGGTGACGGGGAAGAAGATCTGTTGACTTCCTTTCGATGCGACGAAGCACGAAGGAAGCTTAGGGGGTTCTCTCCGGCCGCAACAGTAAAAATGAAAACGTAAAGCAAATATACACAAGCCAACACAGACAACAAACAAAGACACAGGATGTAACGTGGTTCGGAATAAGGATTCCTACTCCACGTAAGTGAGCTCTCTCACCGGATGCTGTGCCTAAGCACTTTCACTATGAACGTCCTCCTTCACGGAAGGGAACTTCCGGAGGTGGAGGAGAAAACCTCTTACAGGTGAATCAAGATACAAGAGAAAGTATGCGAAAGGTGAAGATCACCACTCTTCTTCTCCGACCAAGTGGTAGCTCTCCTTCTCCTAATGTGCCTTCGTCTCTTGCTGGTTAGAATAATGTGGATCTCCTTCCTTCTGTCCTCTCCTTCCCTTTTATTCTCCTCCTCTGATCAATCGCTGCCTCGCAAGCTTTCCCCATCGTACACATGACCACCATGTCCACCTGGAGAATAATTCTATTACAGATACGAGGAGCGAAGGCTCCTCGGAATATTGTGTGGGGACTCCCCTTCTATTGTACAATACCTTCTCATCTACATTTTGGGGAACTAGGCTAGCCTGTCCCTCTCAACCATTTGTCTTTGGTGAAACTAATCTAGACCTATAGCTCACATGTGGCATAGCCCTTGGGCTCTTCAGCATCCCGAACCGACTCCCCTTCTTTCCGCACCAAACTACTTCCAGACTGACTAGGCCGAGTCAATTCTCATCCGTCCCATCTGCTTCTAGGCCTACTAAGCTGAACCGATTCTTGTTCATCTCCTAGCGAAGCGCCCTCCGCCTTCGCTTCGCTGTGCCAATACCTCAACTGGTTCTCTCATTCCAACTGTCCCAGACCATCGCGCCCGAACCATTCTTCCTTTCTTTCTTCGCCGAACCGATTATTTGGTTCGGGTAGTGTCTTACATGCAAGCCCCTTTACCCGGTTCTCAGAGAAGAGGTAACAGCAGTATCATTAGTCAACCCCAAAAATAGTCAAGCGAAGTTATAAGCTTGACTTTCTAAATGTATAAAGTCTCTACTCCACCCTTTACTCACCAATTCAAATTCACTCTCCTTCTACAGCCTCACCCTACATACTTGAGGCGGCCTAATGGGCCCATTGGCCCCGCTTCTCCTTTTCTCTCGTATAATCGAACCGTCGTACAAAACCCTATATAAATCTTTGCCCTTTTCTGTTATGCATTACTTAGCGTGCCTAACAATCCCGTCCTTTCCACTTCTTCCCTCCAGCGGTTTTCTCCAGCGGCGTTTCAGCAACCTAGCCTTTTCTTTCCCCCACACGTTCCTCCTTTAACCTTCAAGTAAGTGCTCTACCCTGTCTTATATCCATGGCCCCTAAGACCCTGACCTCGCCTCCTTGGTACGAGAACACCGTCACACAACTAAATCGCGACGATTATTTCTTTAACCTTAAAGACCAGTTCACAGATCCTTCCATAAAATGTTGTTTCACTACTAAGACTCACCGACCACACCGTCCTCCCCCCGGCCTGACATGTTTCTTTTTCGAACAGTTTCTTAATGGTTTGTTTTTACCCGCACCCTCTCTTTACTTAGAAATCTTAGATTTCTACGGACTACCTCTAAACCAATTCACCCCCAACTCCTTTCGTATTTTATCAGGGGCTATTATAGTATTTCAACACCTTCATCTCCCTTTATCCCCTCAAATATTCCACTGCTTCTTCCAATTAAAATCCTCCAAGGCAGGCCTTTTTTACCTTTTTAGCCGCACAGACTGCCAGTTCTTAATGAATATGCCTACTTCCCATAAAGGATGGGAAGAGTTGTATTTTTTTGTTCAGCTTCCAACACCTCTACCACACTCGGACACCTGGAAGCTAGAACTCTATGAACTACCTTCCTTCCGTGAAATGAGGACCTAATGTCCTTTCACGGAGGTTTATAAAGTACTGGGAGAATCCCACTATTGCTCAAACCACCTAATGAAAACCCCTCTCCTTAGTCACTTCAGGCTGCCCCCTTTCCCTCTAGTGGCCCGGCCGCAATAGGTAGGATGACATTCACACTTTAATATAACTTCTTATTTGCATCGACCATCTTTCTTATCAACGAATTTTGTAGATAACCTAATGCAGGACGCTCTAGTAAAGGGGGAAGAGATTGAGGCCGCCAATAAGAAGAAAACCTCAACAAAGAGAGGTAAGTCTGTGGCAGCCCCTTCTTCCCCTCGAAAGAGATTGCGGCTGATTAAGGAAGGAGCTCCCAGCTCGTCATTTCCTCCTCCCTCCTCTTTTGATCAACATGAATCCCTGCCTCTAACCATCTATGAATCGAGGATGAGGGATACCACCTTATCCGCCCCATCCTCTTCTCCCCAAGGGGGAGATTCTCCTTCCCATTCTTCTGCTCCATCCTCCCTTCATTGTGATTCTCCCACACCTTCCCGAACTGAATCCATCCCTATTCCCTCGGAAACACTTACCTCTCCCGCCCCTCTTCAGCGTGTTGATCCCACTCTTCCTTCGGAGGGGGGAGATCTCCCTCCCCCCCAAAACCCTTCACCGGCTACGTTGGGGTCCCTCCTAAAGATCCGTCACCTTTCAGAGGTGAAGTTTTTCAACCAATCATGTATATAGGGCCCCTGCGACCAAGTAAGCAAACTGCTGGCCGAGGTAATTACTTTCCCTTTTTTACCTTCAACATATATATATATATATATATATATATATATATATATATATATATATATATATATATATATATATATATATATATATACAACCATATGCCAACACTTAACGGTTGCATTCTCTTTCCTTTAGGCCTCGGCCAAGCATAACAAAATGATATCTCACATAGCTCAATTCCAGTCCAACGTAGAGACGCGCCATTTTGCCTCCCTAGCGCACCAAAAATAGCTCACCCAACAGCTGAGCGAAAAGGAGAAAAAAGAATCTGACTTGATTGGCCAATGTGAAGATTCCATGACCCGACTGACCCTAACCCAAAGCGAGAATGAAGAGCTTCAGTGGAAGAATCAAGACCTTGGACAACAAATTTTCTTGCAATTAAGCCAACTTCAACAGGTGGATCTTCTCACTCATGAATTAACAGGGTATAAAAAATAGCTTGGCGATGCCATTATTAAAGCTGCTGATTCTTCAACTACCATTTAGCAGCTTCAGCAAGAACGCCAAGCGTGGGAGGCCACCCAAAAGTCTTGTTTAGAGAAGTGTCAAGAACTCTCTTCAATGGTGGCTACCCTTCCTCAAGCCCTGTCGGCAGTGGCTCGGCAGCAAACAGAACTTCACCGAGAATACTCCGAGGCTCTTTCGGCTCTGGGTCAGCGAGCCATAAAAGCAACAATTGAAAAAGATGCCCTGGTAGTCCAACTAGCTGAAAGTCAGGCCCAACTAGCCACGTGTCAAGCTCAACTAGCTAGTTGCCAGTCTCAACTGAAGGAGCAAGAGGCCGACCTGAAGGCGCGTTATGTCAAGAAAGGGGTGGATTTATTTATACTTGGCTTTGACGGGTCCTCGACTTTAAATGCTGAACGAGGGTATCCACCTCCCGACATGAATACTAGCTATCTGAACCCTATTGATGCGTTATCTAAATGCCCCCCAGAGCTCTTTGAATTGTAATTCGTCATTTCTCACTCCTTGTAATGACTATTTTTTCGCTGTTGAAGAATGTTTATATTGGCATGGCTTTTTGTTGTTCTTCATGTATGTCTTGGTATGGGTCGGAAATTTTAGGTTGATTCTGTGCTTCTTTTACAATTACGCCCCATTTTTGTCTCGCATGGAGCGATTACATTCTTCGCTCGGGAACCCACTCGGAAGGTCCCGGATGATCTTCTTCATGTCCGACCCAATTTTGGCTCGGCTAAAGATTAAGTTACTTCGGTCTCTTGATCTTCTTCGTCTACCTTGCTGCTTCGAAAATGATATCTTGATAAGTACCCATGCTGATGCCATTATGATATTAGTCTCTTCATCTTCTTCTCCTTCCCAAGAACGAATGCAATTCTCCTTCCCTCGACTATAAATTATCATCCCCCATGTCTTCGTCCTTTCATCTCACTCTCATGGCTTCGGCGGAACATCCTATTGAGATTTCCTCAGACTTTGACTCTTTTGAACTGCACGACTGGACCACTGAAGACTCAGGGGAATCTGAGACCCGTTCGACGACAACATCTGCCTTTCGCCACCTTCCTTTTCCATCTTTAACCACTGTTCCATCCCCTCCGACAGGGAGGTCCTTCCGAGCACCCTTCCCTTCCTTCCGCAATCAGGTATGGAACCCTCCTCTGATGTGGGAATACATAATAGGAGACCCTCGGGCCTCTGCTGAACTCCCTCCACTTCCACCGGCCCTAGCTTTCGTTCCGGTCTCTCCGACGAGGATTCGTCCACCCTCTTTTGATGAAGATCCACCAGCGATACCTCCTGCTCAAGGCGTTCTCTACAGAGTCATCTTGGTGCCTCCCCCCTCGGAGGAGCCTCCTAACAATCCTCCTATTAAGAATAATCATAAAAAGCCTAAGTAGTTTAAATGATGTAACTACTCTCAAGTATGTTAATAAAAAGGAAGAAAGAAATTGATATCCCTTCTTGTCGTTTTCTTGTAAAGGTAGGGCACCTACCACTAGAAAAGATTGCAATCTTATTTGAACATATTTCCCCTTACTGCTTCCTTGGAGTCCGGACCATCTCTCTCATAGTTACTGTATTAGCAACTTTTCACCTACTGCCTTTACGTTTCTCCTTCTTTACTAGCATTTATTATTTTTATCTCCTCTGCGAATAAATGCACCTTCCTCCTTCATCGTTATAAGGACCTCCAACCATCACTGCGCAACATCCATCTTCTCTTCTCTCTTCTCCTCGTCATGGAAGAAACTTCTGAACAGGGCAGCAGTTCTTTTCCTTCGGAGGAAAAGATCGAAGAACAGCGCTATATCACTAACTTGGAGGAACAGGTGAAATACCTGCAGCGGCGATTACTACTCTTTGCGCCATCAACTAGCAATGTCCCAGAAGGACCTATCTAAGCACATCTTCCTGCAACAATCTTATATTCGGCAACTATGGCGCCAACCCCAGCCACGCAAAGAAGCTCCGTCAGTACCTCCCAACAAAGAACTGTAATGCCCTATAAATAAGGGTTTCTTTTGCTATTTTCTTCTTGTGAAAAAATTTTAATATGTAATCTTTCCGAAATAATGAACTTTTTGTAATGTAAGCCTTCACCTCTACCTTTTCCGCTTATCTTCTTCTTCCGACATTTCTTGGGCTATGTCAAATTCTATCTTTCTCGTATGGAGATCAAATAGACGTACTGCCTTTTCACCCTTCCATTACGCAGGGATCACGCATATACCTTCTCCGTACGAAAATAAATTGATATATAGCTGAGGGAATACTCAGCTCTTCCGTTCCGCCACCACATGAGTATAAAATAATATGCAGTTGAGAAATGAACTCACCTCTTCCGTTCCGCCACCGCACGGGGATAAAATAATGTACAGTTGAGAGATAAACTCAACTCTTCCGTTCCGCCACCACACGGGGATAAAATAATATATAGTTGAGAAATGAACTCAACTCTTCCGTTCCGCCAGCACACGGGGATAAAATAATATATAGTTGAGGAATAAACTCAACTCTTCCGTTCCACCATCGCACGGGGATAAAATAATATATAGTTGAGAGATAAACTCAACTCTTCCGTTCCACCACCACACGGGGATAAAATAATATATAGTTGAGAGATAAACTCAACTCTTCCGTTCCGCCACCGCACGGGGATAAAATAATATATAGTTGAGAGATAAACTCAACTCTTCCGTTCCGCCACTGTACGGGGATAAAATAATATATAGTTGAGAGATAAACTCAACTCTTCCGTTCCACCACCACACGGGGATAAAATAATATATAGTCGAGAGGCAAACTCAACTCTTCCGTTCCACCATCACACGGGGATAAAATAATATATAGTTGAGAAATGAACTCAACTCTTCCGTTCCGCCACCACACGGGGATAAAATAATATATAGTTGAGGAATAAACTCAACTCTTCCGTTTCGCCACCGCACGGGGATAAAATAATATACAGTTGAGAGATAAACTCAACTCTTCCGTTCCACTACCACACGGGGATAAAATAATATACAGTTGAGGAATAAACTCAAATCTTCCGTTCTGCCACCACACGGGGATAAAATAATATATACAGTTGAGGAGTGACCTCAACTCTTCCGTTCCACCACCACACGGGGATAAAATAATATGCAGTTGAGGAATGACCTCAACTCTTCCATTTCGCCACCGCACGAGGATAAAATAATAGCGACCAAAGCCTTCTGTATAAAGAGTGCATTGACTTGACCTCCAATTCTTTATACCGCCATTACCTCTTCATTCGTTGGGAAGTTGAATATCTTCGTCCATCCCATCATATGAAAACCAAGGTTCTAGCAGATGATGACCCATCAAAGGAGTAATTCATCATTTTTCTCCTTCTTAGGACCCTTTTTGATAGCCCAACCACCCCTGTAAGCCCATTCCCCCTCCTTTTATAGGGGAAGCTTCGTCTTTCCTCTATTCTGTTACCATCATTCCTTCTGCCTTTTCGTCTCTTTCTTCTTCATCCGTTCTTCTTTCCGCCGCTGTCCCCCGGTGCCCCAGTCACTACCTCCAACACTTCTCTTCTTTCTCCAACAAGCAGGATGCATTCCTTTTTCTACCGAGAAATAGCAAGCCGTTACTCACAAATCAAACGGGGTGAGGGTCAGCCGCCAGCATCGACTTCGCCCTCAACTTCGTCCATTACCATCACACCTACTTCATCTCTCCCTTCCCCTCCACTTTCGCCTGAAACCCTTGTCCCAGCCGCTTTAGATGAGACTAGGGTATCCAGTCCCTCCTCATCTCTAATGTTACTTATAAACCCTAACTCTTGTTGGAATGTATACTGAAAACCTAGCTCTTTTTGTATGAACATTTTATTTTGAAATAAGAATCACATGATCATTGTTTGCACTTTATATATTTATTATATGTATGCATATTGTCTAATATTTTACATTGTAGATAACATGGTGCTTGGTGTGGCACAGAAGATCATGTTATCAGTTCCTTGTAAAATATAAGTAGAGGCTCACAACCAAGATGGTTTTGGACAAACCATTGGCATGGTTGTAGTGTAGCTTGGTATTGTTTTGTCTTGAACATAGAGTTACACTGGTACACTTAGGTGTATTGAGCAGGACCGACATAGAGGTGATTCAATTTAGTACTGACTACCTAATTGAATCGGACCTCGGATATTATGTTGTACATGCTCTTAATCCCGATATAATAATGGGCACATGTACTTAGTATTTATTTCTTTGATTTACCAGTGGGTGAGATTTAGATGGATTAAATCAATATGCCCGGTAATTTGGGAAATAATATTATTTACATGGTGTGCTGTTGATTATAGAAGGAAACCGTGTCCTATATATTAGGTTGATGATGTCCCCTTGAGGAGCTCATAAGGTTCATCATGTAAACCAGCTGGTTGACTTAGTCAACATGATGATAAGGTTGAGTGGTACTACTCGAGGAATTAGATGTTAATTAATTGATGGTCAGTAAATCAATTAATTGACGGACATTCAATATCTTAAACACGGGAAGATAAATGTACAAATAATATATGGAGCCCATATTGATTTATGGGGGTTGGTGAGGTAGTTCAATGATGATCCTCTAGTGGAATGGAACATCATTGATGGATCAAGTTTGTGTGGTTCCGATCCATCGGGTGGCCAAGATCCAACTCCTCCTTATGGTTCCTATCGTAGCCTAATATAATCCTTGTGAAGTCTAGATCCAAGAATGTAAAATAAAACCTAGAACCAACGATTGGGATTAAATCCCTAGATCCGATGGTTAGGATGAAACCCTAGAACCAATGGTTGGGATTAAATCCCTAGATCCGATGGTTGGGATAAAACCCTAGATCCGACGGTTGGGATGAAACCCTAGATCCGATGGTTGGGATGAAATCCTAGATCCGACGGTTGGGATGAAACCCTAGATCCGACGGTTGGGATAAAACCCTAGATCCGACGGTGGAGATTAAATCCCTAGATTCGATGGTGGAGATTAAAGGAGTCCTAAGCCTAACTCTATAAAAGGAAAGCTTAGGGTTGGGCGGAAAGGAATAATTGGATTGGAGTTAGGGTTTGGCTCTTCTCAAAGTGGGCGGCTAGGGTTTGGAGCAAAGGCTTGGGTGGCAACCATCTTCCTTCTCCTTGTTGTCGGCGCCCATCTTCCTCCCCATCTAGACTTGGCCGGCGCCCATTCTCAAGGTCTCTCTCTAATTCCTTGGCCGGCGGTTCTCCTTCCATTGGTGGCCGGTGCTCTTCCTCCTCCCTTTCTCCTTGGTGGCCGGCGACAACCCCTCTTCAAGTTGGCCGGCGCTTTATCCACTTGCTCCTTGGCCGGCAGTTGCACCAAATTCCCTAATTTGGTGGCCGGTTCTAGAAAGGATAGGTATTTGTTGGTTCTTCTCTTTGTTCGCAGCGGACAAGGAAGGGAAGAACACGATCTAGAAGGCTTCTACTCATGGAGGATCTTCGTCCACACGTCGTCCACGAGAAGGATAGGACATACGGTAGAAGATCGTAAGGTATAAAGTTTTTTAACTTCATTTACAGATCTGAGCATGTTCTTTTATGTTTTGATTATACATGTATGCGTATGAATATATATTGTATAATCATGGACCCCGAAGACAAATACAAAAATCGGCGATCCGTCCGTCGTCTCTTCCGCGGCTAACCAACTAGAAGAGTTGTGTTGCTTGAACAACTAGTTTGTTCAAGCGACCACTCAAGTTGTTAGCACGACGATGAAATGGTTGTGCTAAGGAAGCTCATCCCATCCGGATTAATTCTTTCATTAGTGAAAATTTTAATACGGGGACATGGGAGCCAATGAGCCTCCGAAGCGACTCCCTACAATTGGTATCAGAGCCACGGTTTCCGGTTTTGTGTGTTTTGGATTCGGTTAATTTTTATGCACTTTTTCATATATTATATGTGCCGGATAATAGTAGGATATGCGTAGTTTAACTCTTTGGTTGCAGGCATAAGATCCGACTATTATGGCCATGTGTGTGTATGTGAATGGATGTGTGTAAATATTTATTATTTGAATCCTCGGGGTTGACGAGGCTAGATTAGTATTTAATTTTTGTAATTAAATACGACATTGTTTAGCCGCTCATTTTAGTTTACTTTCGATCTAGATTATTTGTACACTCCTTCGTGGAGTATAGGATCGATGGATGTAAATAAAATGATTTATCTAGGCTCGAATATCTTTGGTGACTTGCGCATGGGAAAAGGTGGAGCGGACGAGGTGGCGACACGACGGGATGCATATTGGAGGACAATGCCATAATAGTTGGAAAAATTCTGTTTTTTCCATATTTATTGCTTATTTGTTTTATATGCATGTTGTGTATGTTTTAAAATTCCTCATTTTCAATTTACTAAGTGGGAGAGGGATATTTTAATTAATTCCCGCGGCCTCCATTACAATTTGACGTGTGATGCAACAAACTTGTGTGTCAACTCTGAGTGCCTTCCTCCCTGCGGATGGGTTTGTTTGCGGATCACTAGGTCAAATAATGGTTATAGAAAATTATCTAGGAGCATGTGTACTTCCACAGCGGTAAGGCACATAATCCGAAATAATTCCCTTAGTATCGTGTAATGGTGCACACTTAGATGCAAATAAAAGTATCCTCCCCATCGGAGTCACTGCTTTTATTTGTAGGGCCAAAGAGGAACCAACTATTAATTTTATTTGTCAAAAAGTAAGGTTGACAAGATAATAAAATTAATGGGTAAAACCTCCTCTTACAAATGCAGAATTCGTATACGTCCACACAGCGTGGCATGCGATATTCTCGGTGATTTGAGGTGTTGGTTGATTTTGGGATTTTATTATTTTGAGGAATCAATAATATTTGAAATCTAATATTTTGATCATTGTGATTTTTAGGATTTTCAAACGGCTTTCAACCCACTTGCTGTGATTTTAAAAGAAAACAAACTTACTGGTCCAAACTACATTGATTGGAAAAGAAACCTGGATATTGTCTTAACTGCGGAGGAGTACAAATTTGTACTCTTCGAGGTCTGTCCTCCTAAGCCCTCCGATGACTCTGATGAAAAGGAGAAAGAACGTTATAAGAAATGGGTCAAGGCAGATGAGATGGCGCGGTGTTACATTTTGGCATCTATGTCAAATGTGCTGCAACATCAACATCAGGCCATAGCCACAGCTTATGACATGATGTTCAATCTCAAGAAACTTTTCGGACATCAGAGTAGGGCGGCTAGGCAGGAGGCAATGAGAAACTTGATGACGACCACCATGGTCGAGGGAACACCCGTTAGGGATCATATTCTCAAGATGATGGCTCATCTTAATGAGATGGAAGTCCTCGGAGCTGAGATCGATGGGGAAACCCAGTTCGATATCATTCTCCAGTCTCTGCCTAGGAGTTTTGAGCAGTTCCGCCTCAACTACAACATGAACAAGAGGTTGTATTTGTTGGCGGAGCTTCTGACAGAACTCCAGGCGGCAGAGGGGCTTTTTCGTCAGAGTGCTCAAGCCATGGTCGCTCAGAAGGTTTCTTCCTCTAAACCGAAAGGTAAGAAGAAGAAGAAGCAAGGTGGAGCGAAGAAAGTGGCAGTGGGACCTCAGGCAGGAGTGAAGAAGCCGAAAGGTAAGTGCTTCACTTGCAAGCAGACTGGACATTGGAAGGCGGACTGTCCTCGCCGAAAGAACAAAGGTATATCTTCTTGTTTAGTTGTTGAAACATGTTTAGCGGTGTTATCTACGATTACTCGTGTGTAGATACAGGAGCCACTGATCATGTCTGCAATACTTTGCAGGGGTTCCAGGAAACCCGACGACTAGCTGAGGGAGAGATTACCGTCTTCATGGGCAATGCTTTAAAGGTGGCGGCTATTGCAGTGGGAGACGTTTATTTATCTTTTGATAGGAATAAAGTTTTGGTTTTGAGAAATTGTCTTTATGTACCTACTTTTAGAAAGAATTTAATTTCAGTTTCTAAATTGTTTATGGATGGATATTCTGTTTCTTTTAATGATAAAGTGGTTATAAAAAGGAATAGGGAGATTATCTGTTCTGGTACATTGGTTGGCAATTTATATACTCTTGAACCAAAAACTCCCACGATGCATATAGAAATCAATAACTCATCTTCTAAGTCTAATAAGAGAAAAGAACCTTCGCAAATGAACCAAACATATCTTTGGCATCTAAGGCTTGGTCATATTAACCTAAGCAGAATTCAAAGGTTGATAGATGATGGACCTTTAGGTTCATTAGTGGTGGAGGATCTCCCAACTTGCGAATCTTGCTTGGAAGGTAAAATGACCAAGAGGCCTTTCAAGGGCAAGGGGTATAGAGCCAAAGATGTGTTAGAATTGGTTCATTCTGATTTGTGCGGTCCTATGTCTATCTAGGCAAGAGGTGGTTTTGAATATTTCGTCTCTTTTATAGATGATTATTCAAGATATGGATACATTTACTTGATGCACCGCAAGTCTGAATGCTTTGACAGGTTCAAAGAATTCAAGGCTGATGTGGAGAACCGTTAAGGTAAAAGTATCAAGACATTACGATCTGATCGTGGTGGCGAGTACCTCTTGGGAGAGTTTAGGAATTACTTATCAGAGGTTGGGATTCAATCCCAATTGTCTGCACCTGGCACACCCCAGCAGAATGGTGTAGCGGAGCGAAGGAATAGGACTCTTATGGAGATGGTCAGATCGATGATGAGTTATTCTAAGTTACCTGTTTCGTTCTGGGGGTATGCACTGGATACGACAATGTATACTCTGAACTTGGTTCCATCCAAATCAGTACCTTCTACCCCTGTAGAATTATGGACTGGGCGAAAGCCTAGTCTAAGACATATTCGGATATGGGGGAGTCCAGCACATGTGCTGAAGGTTGATGCTGGTAAGTTAGAATCTCGTACAGAAGTATGCATGTTTGTTGGCTACCCTAAGGGAACGAAAGGTGGTTTGTTTTATAATCCTAGAGATTAGAGGGTGATCGTTAGCACGAACGCCAAATTTCTAGAGGAGGATTATGTAATGAACCACAAGCCCAAGAGTAGGATTGTTCTTGAGGAGTTGGCAGGGGAAGTCCCGACTTCAGTACCACCGGTACAAGAGGAGACACCACAAGTCACTGCACCGCGTGTCACAGAGCATACACAGCAGGCACCTCGTCGTAGTGGGAGGGTTGTTAGACAACCTGAGAGATTCATGTTTTTGGGAGAGTCTTCGGACTTAGTCCCTGGTGAACATGAATCGGATCCCTGGACATATGACGAGGCACTCCAAGATCGAGATGCGGTATCTTGGCAAAGTGCGATAAATTCAAAGATAGAATCTATGGATTCTAATCAGGTCTAGGAGCTAGTAGAGCCACCCGATGGTGTAAAAACCATTGGATGCAAGTGGATCTACAAGAGAAAGAGAGGAGTAGATGGGAAGGTTGAGACCTTCAAAGCTAGGCTTGTTGCGAAAGGGTATACTCAGAAAGAGGGCATCGATTATGAGGAGACCTTTTCGCCGGTAGCTATGCTTAAGTCTATCCGGATTCTCTTATCTATAGCTGCTCATATGGATTATGAGATTTGGCAGATGGATGTCAAGACAGCTTTCTTTAACGGAAGTCTTGAGGAGAACATCTATATGCGGCAACCAGAGGGATTCATTGCTAAAGGCAAAGAGCATCTTGTATGTAAGCTTAATCGGTCCATTTATGGATTGAAGCAAGCTTCTAGATCTTGGAACATCCGCTTTGATGAGGTAATCCAGTCATATGGATTTATTCAAAGTCCGGATGAACCTTGTGTATACAAGAGATGTGACGGAAACGTAGTGGTGTTTCTTGTACTATACGTAGATGACATTTTGTTAGTTGGCAACAATATCAAAGTGTTATCAGACGTAAGAGTATGGTTGTCCAAACAGTTTGACATGAAGGACTTGGGAGAAGTGGGACACATCCTTGGGATCAAAGTTATAAGGGATCGCAAGAAAAGGATGTTGTGCTTATCTCAAGCTTCATACATTGACACTATCCTTGCTCGTTTTAGCATGCAGAACTCCAAGAAAGGTTTTCTACCTTTTAGGCATGGAGTTCCTTTATCTAAAGAGATGTGTCCCAAAACATCAAAGGAGATAGAGGACATGAAGGCGGTTCCTTATGCTTCGGCAGTAGGAAGCCTTATGTATGCTATGCTATGTACGAGATCGGATATCTGCTTTGCCGTGGGCATGGTTAGCAGAAATCAGAGTAATCCTGGACAGGGACATTGGACTGCAGTAAAGCATATATTGAAGTACCTGAGAAGGACTAGGGATTATATGCTGGTTTACCGAATAGATCAATTGGTCCCTGTGGGTTACACGAATTCGGATTTCCAATCAGATAGGGACAAGAGTAAGTCTACCTCGGGGTTTGTGTTTACTTTTGGAGGTGGAGCCATAGAATGGAGGAGTGTCAAGCAGAAATGCGTGGCGGACTCTACCATGGAAGCTGAGTATGTGGCAGCCTCTGAGGCAGCCAAGGAAGCTGTATGGCTCAGGAACTTCTTGATGGACTTGGATGTGATTCCTGGTTTGCCCAGAACTATCACAATTTATTGTGATAACAGTGGTGCAGTTGCAAACTCGAAGGAACCACGAGCCCATAAGGCGAGTAAACAAATAGAGCTCAAGTACCACCTTATACGAGAGATCGTAAAGCGAGGAGAAGTTGCTATCGCCAAGATTGCATCAGAGGATAACCTGGCGGATCCATTCACTAAGGCCCTTCCAGCGAAAGCGTTTGATAGACATGTGGAGGACATGGGGATCAGATGTATGGCAGTGTGATGACGACATAGTCTTTTAGTATAAGTGGGAGATTGTTGGAATGTATACTGAAAGCCTAGCTCTTTTTGTATGAACATTTTATTTTGAAATAAGAATCACATGATCATTGTTTGCACTTTATATATTTATTATATGTGTGCATATTGTCTAATATTTTACATTGTAGATAACATGGTATTTGGTGTGGCACAGAAGATCATGTTATCAGTTCCTTGTAAAATATAAGTAGAGGCTCACAACCAAGATGGTTTTGGACAAACCATTGGCATGGTTGTAGTGTAGCTTGGTATTATTTTGTCTTGAACATAGAGTTACACTGGTACACTTAGGTGTATTGAGCAGGACCGACATAGAGGTGATTCAATTTAGTACTGACTACATAATTGAATCGGACCTCGGATATTATGTTGTACATGCTCTTAATCCCAATATAATAACGGGCACATGTACTTAGTATTTATTTCTTTGATTTACCAGTGGGTGAGATTTAGATGGATTAAATCAATATGCCCGGTAAGTTGGGAAATAATATTATTTACATGGTGTGCCGTTGATTATAGGAGGAAACCGTGTCCTATATATTAGGTTGATGATGTCCCTTGAGGAGCTCATAAGGTTCATCATGTAAACCAAATTTGGTTGTCAACATGATGATAAGGTTGAGTGGTACTACTCGAGGAATTAGATGTTAATTAATTGATGGTCAGTAAATCAATTAATTGACGGACATTCGATATCTTAAACACGGGGAGATAAATGTACAAATAATATATGGAGCCCATATTGATTTATGGGGGTTGGTGAGGTAGTTCAATGATGATCCTCTAGTGGAATGGAACATCATTGATGGATCAAGTTTGTGTGGTTCCGATCCATCGGGTGGCCAAGATCCAACTCCTCCTTATGGTCCCTATCGTAGCCTAATATAATCCTTGTGAAGTCTAGATCCAAGAATGTAAAACAAAACCTAGAACTAACGGTTGGGATTAAATCCCTAGATCCGATGGTTAGGATGAAACCCTAGAACCAACAGTTGGGACTAAATCCCTAGATCCGACGGTTGGGATAAAACCCTAGATCCGACAGTTGGGATGAAACCCTAGATCCGACGGTTGGGATGAAATCCTAGATCTGACGGTTGGGATGAAACCCTAGATCCGACGGTTGGAATAAAACCCTAGATCCGACGGTGGAGATTAAATCCCTAGATCCGACGGTGGAGATTAAAGGAGTCCTAAGCCTAACTCTATAAAAGGAAAGCTTAGGGTTGGGCGGCAAGGAATAATTGGATTGGAGTTAGGGTTTGGCTCTTCTCAAAGTGGGCGGCTAGGGTTTGGAGCAAAGGCTTGGGCGACAACCATCTTCCTTCTCCTTGTTCCCGGCGCCCATCTTCCTCCATCTAGACTTGGCCGGCGCCCATTCTCAAGGCCTCTCTCTAATTCCTTGGCCGGCGGTTCTCCTTCCATTGGTGGCCGGTGCTCTTCCTCCTCCCTTTCTCCTTGGTGGCCGGCGGCAACCCCTCTTCAAGTTGGCCGGCGCTTCATCCACTTGCTCTTTGGCCGGTGGTTGCACCAAATTCCCTAATTTGGTGGCCGGTTCTAGAAAGGATAGGTATTTGTTGGTTCTTCTCTTTGTTCGCAGCGGACAAGGAAGGGAAGAACGCGATCTAGAAGGCTTCTACTCGTGGAGGATCTTCGTCCACACGTCGTCCATGAGAAGGATAGGACATACGATAGAAGATCGTAAGGTATAAAGTTTTTTAACTTCATTTACAGATCTGAGCATGTTCTTTTATGTTTTGATTATACATGTATGCGTATGAATATATATTGTATAATCATGGACCCCGAAGACAAACACAAAAACCGGCGATCCATCCGTCGTCTCTTCCGCGGCTAACCAACTAGAAGAGTTGTGTTGCTTGAACAACTAGTTTGTTCAAGCGACCACTCAAGTTGTTAGCACGACGACGAAATGGTTGTGCTAAGGAAGCTCATCCCATCCGGATTAATTCTTTCATTAGTGAAAATTTTAATACGGGGACATGGGAGCCAATGATCCTCCGAAGCGACTCCCTACAACTCTCCCATTTTTCCCCCTCCGCCTTGGGTATCCGAAAATCGCCTCCTCTCTCCTTGCAACCCGAAGATGAGCACAGAGAGGTGGTGCATCCACGCCTATCGATGACAAACGCTTCTACATCCGTCCCTTCTCTCCCACCGGAGCATTCTTTCATACCTGAACCCATGATAGTTGATATTCTCCCATTGCCAATTTCCACCGTCGTCCATAACTTAGAGGACCTTTCGCCCCCTTTGAACACAGATCAGGGTCCTTCTACTTCTTACCCCCCTCCCCTCCCAGTGAAGAATTTTCCATCTCAGTGCTCTTTATATCCTCCTCCCAAACTCCTCACCGAACCAATCCCCTTCCACTGATTCTTCTATACCCGTCTCACAACCAACCACACTAAGTCTCCCCCCTCTTCTGCTTCTCCTCCCTCGGCCCCTACCTCGTTGGCCCTCCTTACAGGAGCTCCTTCTTCTTTCCCTTCTGAATCTCCAATGCAACCTTCTTTTCTCATCTTTCCTTCCCCCATCTTGAGCGAGCCTTCGCCCCTGGTGTCATCCGTCCCTTCTTCTTCTTCTTCTCCCCGGGGCCTTCAGATCTTAAATTTGGAGGAACTGGTCCCCGGGATGGAAGGCCTGCTCCATGCCTTAGAATTGGTATGTTTCTCGAATCGAATGCTTTAATTTTCCTCATTGAATGACTTCCTTTTGACAAACGGCTTACAAGCCCTTACCAAGTACCAAGAATTGGATCGCTCCCTCCAACAATATCAAGCTCAATCTCTGAAATGGGAGCAGCAACAATGGGAGGATCTGATGGCTGCTCAGAATCGAGAGCGCATCTTATCGCAGCAACTGCAGCAGTGTCAGGAGCAACTGACAGAAGCTCGCCGCCAACATCGAAAAGATGCCAAAACTATAGCGACATTGCAAGAACAATAGCAGGCTCATACAGAATCGCTATCCATCCGGCGGGTTCAATATCAACAAGCGGAGGACAAAATAGGGAACCTCCGTACTCGCCCGTGTAAGGAGGTACAAGAAAACTCCTCTCTAATAACTTCTAGGGCGCATTCTCACGCCCGTATACGCAGGCAAGAAACTTCCCTCCAGAGGCTGGGAAATGAGCTCGTCCGCACCAGATCTTACACAGAGGCGGTAGAGGAAATTTCAGCTTCAATGCGCCAGAATATGGTGGATATGACGAGCCTCCTCTAGCAGGACCAAACTTCCTGAGCAGGTGACATCTCGGTCCTGGCAGATGCCATTATGGAAATATCTCGGTGTTATACTGACATGCGTCGGGCCCTCCGGGAGCAATAAGAGAAGTGTCACAGGCTCCATCGGAATCGAAGTCCTGACCGTCCAAATCGACAAGAGCGGTTAATAATCCTAATGCGTGCCACTTATCAAGACGGGTTTAATGAGGCGGTTTGGCAGTACGTTGAACAAGGACTTCCCCCTGCGAACTATCCAGCTTTCCCCTTGCATTGGGAAGCCGACTTCCGACGCTATCCGCCCGATCATTTTACATTGTAACTTGATACACTGCTTTGGGACATGACTCCCTTTTTATCTTCTTTTCTTTTCATAGCTCGCCACAAGGAATATGGTATTAATATAAATGAGTCATCAATCAAACTTGAGTTCGCCACACATCTAATCAATATAATAAATTGTCAAGTACATTCCTTCGGGAAACCCCCAACTCCTTTTCTTTATCCATCACCCCTTATACAGTATGAAAATGTTTCAAGTGGATAGTGTTCCAGGGTTGAGGAAATTCCTTGCCCTGGTCATCCTTTAGATAATACGCTGACCCGGCTATGCGATGCGTCACTTCATATGACCCCTCCCAGTTCGGAGCTAACTTTTCAGGATCTCCAACGGGATTAACTTTGCGCAGAACCAAATCCCCCTCTTGAAATCTTTGGGGGATCACCTTTTTGTTAAAGGCTTGCTGCACTCTCCGCTTATAAAACTCCGTTCGCCTTCGTGCCGCTTCCCTCTTTTCTTCCACCAAGTCCAACTCAGTACTTCGAATAATTTGGTTCTGCTCCGGCTCGTAAATTTCCACTCGGGCGCTACTTAAAAGTGCTTCCACCAGAATAACGACCTTCATCCCGTATACTAGGCTGAAAGGAGTTTCTCCCGTTGCAGTTTTTGGTGTGGTTCGGTAGACCCACAAGATTCCAGGCAATTCTGCCACCCAGCTTCCTCTCTGAGCCCCCAATTTGGTCTTTAGTCCTTGAATAAGGATTCTGTTGGTGACCTCGACCTGCCCATTAGCTTGAGGATGGTCTACCAAAGTAAAGGCCTGCTGGATATTAAGACTTTGACACCATTCCTTGATCTTTTTTCCCTGGAACTGCCACCCATTATCACTGACTAGCCTCCGGGGAATACCATACCGACAGACAATATTTTTCCACAGGAATTGTATCACAGCATTCTCAGTAATTTTGGTAAGGGGTTATGCTTCCACCCACTTAGAGAAATAATTCACAGCCACCAATAGAATTTTTTTCTGTAATGGTGCCATAGGCATAAGACCCCACAATATCCATTCCTCACTGATCAAAAGGGCATGAAGCAACAACGACTTTCATTAATTCAACCGGTCACTCAGACCAGTTACTATGCTTTTGATAGGCCGAGCAGATTTGCACTACATGAGCTGCATCTTGTTGGAGGGTGGGCCAAAAATATCCCGCTAACAAGGCCTTCCTTGCTAAAGCTCTCCCTCCCAAATGATTGTTGCAACAACCTTCGTGGATCTCCCGAAGTACTCATTCAGCATCCTCCTTTCCCAAACACTTCAGCAGGGGTCGTCCAAAAGATGTTTTGTATAAATCTCCATTTAAGAGGGTGAATCGTTTGGCTCTGCTCATTAAAATAGATGCCACCCCTTTTTCTTCAGGGACCTTTCCATGCTGGAGATAAGCTATGATATCGGTCTTCCAATCAAGAATCGGATCAGGTTCGGGTACGACCTCCTCCACATAGCCTATCATTAAAGAAGTAAGGATTTCTACGCAGACTGCCTCAAATGGCTTCACCCCTTCCATCGTGCTAGCCAACCGAGCCAATTCATCCGCCTTCCCGTTATTCTTACTCGGAATCTGCTTCAAAAGGACTTGACGAAAATGGGCCTTCTCTTTCTCAACAGCCTTCAAGTATTTTTGCAATCTTTCTTCCCGAACCGTGAAAGAGCCTTGAAGTTGTGATACTGCCAACTGAGAATCTGAGTGGATTATAATTGAGGTGGCCCTTACAGCTTTGGCAGCCTGAAGCCCTGCTAGAATAACTTCATACTCCGCTTTGTTATTAGATGCCCGATATCCCAGGAGCACGGCTATGCGCGTCTCCTCTTTATCAGGGGATATTAACAAGACTCCAACTCCACTACCTGTGGATTCCGAAGAACTGTCCACAAATACATTCCATGTATCTGACCCTTCTTCTTTTGTTGACGAGCTATTTTCTGAACCAACGGGTACTTCAGTCAGAAAATCAGCAAGCGTCTGAGCCTTGTTAACGGTTCGGGGTTGGTAGTGAATGTCATATTCGCTTAGTTCTACCACCCATTTAGCCAATCTCCCAGAAAAATTAGGCTTAGTAACCACCTTACCCAATTCACTATGAGTCAAAACAATGATAGGGTGAGCTAGAAAGTATGACCTTAACTTACGAGCTGTCAAGACTAGAATATATGTCAACTTCTCTAACTCTATGTAACGAGATCCATCCCCCTTCAAAATATAACTAGTATAATAAATAGGTTGTTGATGAGAACCTTCTTGCTTCAACAAAACTGAACTGATAGCTCCCTCCGAGATGACCAAGTACATCCACAATGGCTCTCCTGCCATTGGCTTGGCTAGTAATGGAAGTCCAGCTAGATACTTCTTCAACTCTTGGAAAGCCTGCTCACACTGATCATCCCATTGAAACTTGGTAGCTTTGCGCAGAATCTTGAAGAAAGGTAGCCCTTTTTCCACCGATCTGGCTATAAATCAAGATAAGGAAACAATCCTCCCCACTAGCTTTTGAGTCTCTCACAAATTAGTGGGTGACTTCATGTTACACAGCGGTTGCACCTTCTCTGGGTTAGCCTGCAGTCCCTTCTCAGTTACTATATACCCCAAGAATTTCCCGCTCTTCACCCCGAACAGACACTTTTTAGAGTTCAGCTTCATATTATACCGTCTTAAGGTAGCGAAAGTTTCACTAAGATCCTTAACCAAATCTCGAGTGGTTTTTGATTTGACCAGGATATCATCCACATAAACTTCCATATTTTTCCCTTTTTGCTCTGTGAAGATCTTATCCATGAGCCGTTGGTAGGTGACCCCCGTATTTTTTAGGCCGAAGGGCATTACCACATAAGCATATAACCCTCCTGTTGTTACAAAACTAACCCTCTTCTGATCTTCTTTAGCCAGGGGTATTTGATGATATCCTTGGTATGCATCCATTAAGGACACCACTTCACATCCTACTGTAGAATCCACCAATTGATCAATACGAGGCAAGGGGTAGCAGTCTTTAGGGCACGCTTTATTCAAATCGCGAAAGTCAATACACATCCTCCACTGCCCCGAAGGCTTGGGAACCAAGACTACATTGGAGACCCACTCGGGGAATTGGATTTCTTTCACATGACCACTTTTAACAATTTTTCTACTTCTTCAGCTATCACCTTGTCCTTCTCAGGTCCAAAGTGTCGCCGCTTCTGTTGGGTGGGTGGGACTCCTCTGGCGATGTTAAGGTGATGTTCAACAATGCGAGGATCAATTCCCGTGAGGTCATGCACATCTCCCGCGAAGATGTCCTCGTTCTTCCTCAGACATGCCACCAACTCCTCCTTGGCCTCCAGCTGCTGTGGCACCCGCGTGACCTTTCCGGGAGCTATCTCCACCAGCTCTCCTTCCTCTATCTTGTTCGCTTTGGGAGGAGATTCTTCGAGGACCCAGACATCAGAAATGACGATGACCTTCCCTTTGAGATCATCGGTTCGGGCCTTCTTCTGATCATCCCGGACCATTTACACATAATAGCTCCTAGCGGCTTTCTGCTCGCCCCGGACTTCTCCCACTAACTGTCCAATTGGGAATTTCACCTTCTGGTAGTACGGGGAGGCCACCACCTGAAAAATGGCAAGGAAGGGACGACCAAGAATTGCATTATAAGTGGACGGAGCGTCCACAATGAGGAAAGGAACTATACTAGTTTTTTGGTTGGGCTTTGTGCCCAGAGTCAGGGGCAATGAAATCTGCCCTATAGGGTGGACCATATGTCCTGCGAACCCGAAGAGGGGTGTGGTCACATCTTTTAGCTGGGCATTTCTCAGCTGCATCTGTCCAAAGGCCTCCTAGAAGAGGATGTTGACAGAGCTTATTGAATCAACTAATACCCTGGCCACCTCATAATTGGCCAGGGAAATACGGATCACCAAGGCATCCGTATGGGGCAGCAAGATGCCTCGGAGATCTTCCGGCCCGAACGAGACCGTCGGCGCGGTTTGGACAGTCTGGCTGGTGACGATGGCCAGGCTTTCCATTAGGCGGGCATATGACTTCCGCACCCGATTGGAGTCTCTGTCAGTGGATCCTCCTACAATGACATGAATAATCCCCCGTGTGGGGGCGTTATTTAGACCGGATGATGGGCCCTCACCAGATGGACCTCCTTGAGAAATAGCCCTCTGGGACGGAGTTTGGGGGTCTGGAGGGAAAGTAACTTGTGGTGGTTGGTTATATGACCCTGGACGAGCCACATTGGGTCGTTGCCCCCGCCGTGTAAACCCTCCTGTCTGAGGCCGCAGTTGCGAGTAAGCGGCTCGGAGGCGCTCCAGCTCCTCTTGCAATTTGAAACATCGGCCACTAGCGTGGCCATACTCCATGTGGTATTGGCAGAAGAACGGGATGAGAGGATTGTGAGGTACTCCCCTGTACCCCATGGGTCGCTGTAGTAGACCTTGCAGGTTGTATAATTCCAGCTCCCGCTCCTTCCAAGTCCTCGCGGGAGGAACTGCATCGGCAGCCATAATATGTAATGGCTGCACAGGGAGAGAGCCCTATAGCAATAACCGAGGCCTAGGAGCCTCCAGTAAAAGAGGTCGCGCATATCCCCGCCAGGGAGGCGCTTGAGGGGCGGCGGGGCGATTTCTTTCGGCAGGGACTGCTGCGGCAGCGCGTTCGACCCTCCGCACTTTCAGTCATTCTTCCTCGTTGATGAATTTTTCCGCACGGCTTAACAGCTCCTCGTAGCTGTTAGCGGGCTTTCTCAAAAGGGAACTGAGGAAGGGGCCCTCCCTCAGGCCATGTGGGATGGCTACTCTGAAAGCCTCCGACCTCGCAGAAGGGATGCTTCTGGTGGTGGAGATGAACCAATGAAGATACTCTCTGAGTGATTCTGAGGGCCCCTGTGTAATGTGCAGCAGGATAGAGGCGTCGTGCTTGTACGCCTTGCAGCTGGCAAACTCTTGGCGGAACATCCCCTGAAAATCAGCAAAACAAGTGATAGACCCCGGGGGTAGGGCGTTGAACCATTTTTGAGCCGAACAGGTTAAGGTGGTCCAGAAGACCCGGCACTTGAGGGCGTCGGTATAGCAGTGGAGCGAGACCGCTCTAGCAAATTGCGATAAGTGTTCTTCCGGATCCGTTGAACCGTCATACTTTTCTACTTGGGGATTCCGGAAGTATGATGGTGGGACTTCTGAAAGGATATCCATGGTAAAAGGACTGGACTCATAAACCTCCGGAGCCCTAGTCGACCGACTTTCGCCCTGTTCTTCTCGTCGATTCTGGGTTAATGGCTGAGTGTTCTGATGTACTCGCCCTCCCAGCCCCTCTCCAGGCGATGCTTCAATATTAATGGTTGTACGGGGTGGAGGGGGCACTTTTAGCGGTGGTTCGCGAGAAGAAGGTTCACCAGAATGAGGATGGAGATATCCTATCCTTCTCCTTTCTCTGACGAGGGCCTCAGCCACGGCGTTGTCTACCATGGCTCTCAATTGTGATGGTAGTATCATAATGAGGTTTTCCTCCGTTGCGGAGGCAACAGGATGTTGTATCTCTTCTGGTTGCATCTCTATGTCTTGCTTAAGTGTTCCCACAGACGGCGCCAACTGATGCGGTGACGGGGAAGAAGATCTGTTGACTTCCTTTCGATGCGACGAAGCACGAAGGAAGCTTAGGGGGTTTTCTCCGACCGCAACAGTAAAAATGAAAATGTAAAGCAAATACACACAAGCCAACACAGACAACAAACCAAGACACAGGATGTAATATGGTTCGGAATAAGGATTCCTACTCCACGGAAGTGAGATCTCTCACCGGATACTGTGCCTAAGCACTTTCACTATGAACGTCCTCCTTCGCGGAAGGGAACTTCCGGAGGTGGAGAAGAAAACCTCTTACAGGTGAATCAAGATACAAGAGAAAGTATGCGAAAGGTGAAGATCATCACTCTCCTTCTCCGGCCAAGTGGTAGCTCTCCTTCTCCTAATGTGCCTTCGTCTTTTGCTGGTTGGAATAATGCGGATCCCTTTCCTTCTGTCCTCTCCTTCCCTTTTATTCTCCTCCTCTGATCAATTGCTGCCTCGCAAGCTTTCCCCATTGTACAAGTGGCCACCACGTCCACTTGGAGAATAATTCTGTTACAGATACGAGGAGCGAAGGCTCCTCGAAATATTGTGTGGGGACCCCCCTTCTGTTGTATAATACTTTCTCATCTACATTTTGAGGAACTAGGTTAGTCTGTCCCTCTCAACCATTTGCCTTTGGTGAAACTAATCTAGACCTATAGCTCACGTGTGGCATAGCCCTTGGGCTCTTCAGCAGCTCGAACCGACTCCCCTTCTTTCCGCACCAAACTACTTCCGGACTGACTAGGTGGAGTCGATTCTCATCCATCTCATCTGCTTCTAGGCCTACTAAGCCGAATCGATTCTCGTTCATCTCCTAGCGAAGTGCCCTCCGCCTTCGCTTCGCCGTGCCAATACCTCAACTGGTTCTCCCATTCCAACTGTCCCAGACCATCGCGTCCGAACCATTCTTCTTTTCTTTCGCCAAACTGATTATTTGATTCGGATAGTGTCTTGCATGCAAGTCTCTTTACCTGGTTCTCAGAGAAGAGGTAACAGCAATATCAGCCGTCAAAGTTGAGCGAGCAGTGGGCTCTCGACATCAATCCGGCTCAGATAGTTTACTAACTCGGCAAGTGTTCTACCAAATCGCTTCTCAAGTGAATCCGGAACTCATCTACCATCCAGAGCACATGGGAGCACTCTACGGACTCGAATCATCAAACTAATCAAGTGGCTTTTGCTTTTTTGTCATTCGCGAGTTCTTGGACCTTGGTCGCTTCTTCTTCGGCAAGAGGGTGTTCGATGTGAAACACCTGAGCAAGCATTAATTGTTGTGGATTTTATGGTGAATTGGAGCGGGTGGCCTGCCGTCCAAGTTGAGCGATCAGTGGGCTCTCGACAGCAGTCCGGCTCTGATAGTTTTTTTTTTTTGTCAATACTATATTTAGATCCTCCACTAACTCAGTTTATTAATATGGTAAGTGTTTTACCCCATCGCTTCTCCTCGTATGTATAGATTTGAATTATCAAACTAATCAAGTGGGTTTTTGTTTTTTTTTTTATTTTGTCATTGTAAAATTAACTATATTAAATTTTGCTAGTTAATTAGAATTATTTAGAACGGGAAGAAAATGGTTATGACTATTTTTTTAGTTTATATATTTTTATTTTTTTCATTTATTTTGATAATTCTCAAGATTTTTTAATATGTGTATTATTTTTGTCCATATTTTTAAAGTGTTGATCATTCGTAGTTATCAGAATGGGAAAATTGAAAAATAAATTAATTTCGGTCACACACTTAATTAATCAATTGAAATTTAGCAAGCAAAGAATCAAAGTTTAAAGAAATATAATAATTTTTAATTCATTAAATTTTAGTGAATTAGAGTTGATTGATAAGTTTTTTCGAGTTATTTGTTGTTGTAAAAAATATAGACTGATTAAGTAAATTATATTTATTGTCATAATCTTTAAGAAATAGGCCTAAAGGTAGATACGATATCCATAGATTTATTATTTTAAGTACAAAGATATTTTGAATGTTTATAAATAGGGTAAGTTAGAGTAAAATCCCTCTGCTCTTGTTTATATTTGGATTCAGTCCCTATATAATTTTTTTTAGGATTTGATACTTGACAACCACCCAACCTTAGTTTTAACTTCATATAAGACTGAATTTCCGTTTTTACCCTTATTATTTATATAGATTGATTAATTTTTTCATTCATCTTCTCCCACCGATTCATCTTGCAACAACCCATCTTCTTCCCTTCCACTTAACAGAAACTCTTGGTTGATCCCGACCAAATCATTTGCTTGCGCCCTTGAAAACCATCGACTCTCCTACCTTGACCACTAGCGACTTGAGGCAACAAATGTGATAGTAGCAATTTTCTTCCCAACAAGTCATCGTCTTTCCTCCCCTAACGGTAACCCTAAACACTTGATTCATCCCTCACTTGACCAAACCGTTTGCTCGCCCCCTTGAAAACCATTTTGTGTCCCTTATACTAGTGACCCACTGCATCAAGCAAATGCGATAGGAGTAAACAAGGAGACTAATGAGCAAGTGCGTAAAAAAGATTAAACAAGGTAAATATGCTTAATTACATACAATTTTGGATAATTTTTTTATGATAATTACATAATTTTTTTTATTGATACAAAGAGTATATAATTTGAGTCAATAGGTATTTGATTTTGTGCTTGAAATATTCTGATTTGATTTTTGGGGATGTAAAAAAATTATACTTTGAAGTTAATAATAATGGTTTTTTTATGTTAATGAAGTAAAAAATATGATATATAAATTGTTATAAAAGATTTTGTACCTAATGTGAGTCAATAGATACTTATTTTAGCTCATTAAATACCCTGATTCGATTATTAGTTGTGTTATTCATGAAATAAAATAATGATACCGAAATTTGTAGAAAATGTACTTAATGTTAGTCAATCGATACTTGTTTTGACTATTTAAATACCAAAATTTGATTATTTGAGAATATCAAAAAAATTATTTAAAAGTTAATATTAAGTGACTTATGTTTGTAGCCTTCGTCAATCAGTTCTTATTGTGGTACTGATTTAACATACAATTTTGGGTAAATTTTTTGTGATAATTACATAATGTTTTTTTATTGGTACAAAGAGCATCTAATTTGAGTCAATAGATATTTGATTTTGTGCCTGAAATATTCTGAATCAATTTTTGGTGTTATAAATATAAATTATACTTTGAAGTTAATAATATTGACTTTTGTTTGACGTTCATGACATAAAAATATGATACCTAAATTGCTACAAAAGATTTTATATCTAATGTGAGTAATAGGTACTTATTTTGGCTCATTAAATACCCTGATTCGATTATTGTTTGTGTTATTCATGAAATAAAACAATGATACCTAAATTGGTAGAAAAAGTACTTAATGTTAGTCAATCGATACTTGTTTTGACCATTTAAATACCAAAATTCGATTATCTGAGGATGTCAAAAAAATTATTTAAAAGTTAATACTAAGTGACATATATTTGTGGCTTTCATCAATCGATACTTATTGTGGTACTGATTTTGTCCTATATTGCTTAATGCATTATCTAGATTAATATGTCATGTTGTGTTTCTTATTGACTTATTTTATGGAAATATTTATTGAAATTATTGCTAATTAAGCTTTTTGTGAATTAGAAATGACAAGGACTAAAAAACACACGGATGATAATGATGGAGATGTTGAACCAAGTGGAAAAGAAGGTTATTCAAGGTGTTCTCTAACAAAATTTATGTCAGTCATGGAACAATTGGTTCCCAAACTAGGTGAACTACAATTAAAGAAGATCAAGGCTTCACCTCTTGCACCTTGGTTGAAGATTCAAAAGCTTTCTATAAGCACCTCAAGAGTTTATGCAATGCTTAAACGCTTTGAAGTAGAGACATGCAGCTTTTGTTTTGGAAATAATATCATGGTGTCATTCACTTCTAAGGAGTTCTCAATCGTTATTGGTTTACCTAGCGTTGGTCAACCGGTTAATATCGATTTGAAATTGGGTTCTAACTTCCTTGAGCGACATTTCAAGGGGATGAAATGTGTTAAGAGAAATGTCATCATAGAGAAGTTATTTGTGTTGGCAGATAAAGAATTAGAAATTGATGATTTTTTTAGGTTTTTTATTTTGCTACTTTTTAATTGTGTTATATTTCCTATTAGCAATTTTGGTACACCTAGTTTTATTTTCTCATACTTAGACAATTTGGAAACATTTTTTGAGTATGGTTGGGGAGATGCAGCTTTTAGATTTTTGCGTGCTGAAATTGAAGACCATCTTGGATACTCCAAAGTGGACAAAAAAGAGAAAACATATATGGGAGGTTGCATAGTTGGACTGATGGTATTATTTTCAGCATATATGTGTTATTTGTTGAGTGAGTAAATGCTAATCATTGTATTTGTATAGGGTTGGGTTTATGAAAGAGTTCCTATGCTTGGTCAACCTCGTGTTTTACATTGTTTTCCTCGATTATTCAAGTGGGGAGAGAGCAAAATTCCTGTCAATCCTAAAGGTGCAGAGGCTGCATTAATGGCGATGAGGTCAAATAAGGTTTGTGCAATTTATTCTTTATCATTGTATAATTTGGTTTAAATGTGTTATTGAACTAAAAATTTATCTTTTTTACTTTTAGATTGTGCCAATCAAGCCATTCCAAGAGGAAAAAGTACTTGATGATATAGAGAGGTTTGGTGAGGTAACAATTTTTAATCCAAGATAATAAATTTATTAAGAGTCTATTATTCAACCAATTAGCATGCTTAATTAACATTTCTATTTCCAGGTTGATTCTTGACTCGGTGATTCAAAATTGTTGGATCACATAAAAAGGCTTGAAAATGAGATTAAAGTGTTGAAGGAAAAAAATAAAGTGGTTGAAGAGGATACAACCCAATATGGCTTTAAGGATTCCCCACATATGCATGATGAAGGTCATACCGAGAAAGATGTAGCTGTGGATACTGATCCTAGTGTTGAAAGTTTGAACAAAGTTGTTGACGACAAAGTGCCAATGAATACAGACGACAAAGGTAAGTCGGAGAGTTTTTTCAAAGTGGTTATAGATGAAGCGCAAATGAACACAAATGCTAGAGATAATGATAATGTAAGTAGCAATACCGAAAAAGGAAAAGAGATGATTGTTTATAATCCAAAATCATCTATTGTGAAGACTGTTCAGAGAAGAACAGATAGATTGAAAAAAAAGAAAAATCCGGACTACATGACACCCCCTAGTACTGTCCCAAAGCGAAAGAGTAAACGACATTTAACCCAAGTCGTGGATGAGGTAGTTTCAGTAAATATTTTTTACAATGCCTGCATATATTTTATATATTTGACGAGTATTGTAGTGTTTAATTTTTTGATTGAATTTTGTATTTCTATATGCTGTTGTTTCTATATAGGATGATATGAGTATAGATATTCAAAATATTGCTGATAGTGCTGTAGAGGAATCTCTACAGGAGTTCCGAGGAAGATTAGACTTTCATGGGCATGATAAAATATCAACGGAAGAAAAAAATATTATTGAGAAGTACATCTACGGGGATATTTTGGGGTAAAAATATCTTATATTACTTTAATGTTTCTGAAATCTTATTTTACTATTTTATTTTTTGAGTTGCTAAGTTTGGTATTTTGGCTTTGTAGTGGTGTAGTCTGGCAAGATGATGATGTATTATTGTATGGGTATAAGTTATTGCAGTGTTTGTTTGGCACCGAACTACGATCTGACCTCATTCATGCCTATTTCAATGTTTTGAGCAACAAAGAAAATAACTATGGGCATGAAATATATTGCATGTCTCCTAATATCCCGGTACATACTCTTAATAGTATTTGATTTATATTATCATCATAGTGATAGTTAATGATTATTTTTTAATTTTTTATAGAATGATGTGATTACTATGCTCGAAAATACCAAGCAGAAGAGGATTACTGATAATAATTTTTCAGTATTTTTTATCAAAGTTGACCAAGAGTTCATTGGTCAAGCTGTCAGAGCTAAAGAAAGAGCTCCTAGAATACTGTAAACACATACTTTTCCCTATGCATTATAAAGCACATTGGTTCTTGCTCAAGCGAAAAAAATCTTTCACATAAAAATTCTATTAGCAAATTCTATTTACAAATGCAAATAAGAAATTTGTAAGTTGGATAAAAAAATAAGTTATTTTTATTTTTTTAAAATTGGTACACATCTTTTATGATTGATTTAATAAATATGTTTGTTTGAATTGGTTGTGTAGGCAAAATTTTTGGCGAGATATCTTTGGAATGTGGAACAATGTGATATTGGCATAGGTGAAGTAATTGCAGTAAAGAGTCGACAACAAGGAAATGATTTGAATTGTGGTGTTTATATTTGTCTATGGGGTGAATGCTTTGCCAGAGATAATCCAACATTTTGGAATGAAGAATGGGACACATCAATCGAAGGGTATAGAGCTCGGATTGCTTCGGCCATTTTGTCTGATAAACGAGGCTTGTTCAAAGGATTGAAATGACTTATCAGTGCCTTGTCAGTGTTTCGACGATCTTGTCTGATAGTTGTTATGTATTGGTGATGATGGAGATATAATTATGTTTTAAATTGGTGTCCTGATATTATGAATTTGTAGAACAGTATTTTGGTGGGATGATAATTTCATGTTTGATGTATGAATTGACCTTTGAGTGTTGGATTTATGGTATTAGTCTCGCCCTTTTCTTCTTCTACTTTTGTAGTGATGGTATGTTATTCGTGCGTTAAGATCATGCCGAATTTTTTAATATTTAAGGGGTCAAAATAAGTACCAATTGATTAATATTAAGTACTTCTTATACCTATTTAGGTATTATATTTTAATTTCACGAATCACACACACAATAATCGAATCAGAGTATTTAATGGGATAAAATAAGTATCCATTAACTAAAATTAGGTATCATTTTTAACAATTTATATATCATATTTTTACTTCATGATTGTCAAACAAAAGTCATTAATATTAACTTCAATGTATATTTAAGGGGTTAAAACAAGTATTGGTTGACTAATATTTAGGTTTATTTCATGAATCCCACAAATAAATTAAAGTCATTCAATAATTGAATCAGAGTATTTAATGAGCCAAAATAAGTATCTATTGACTAAATTTTGGTATTTTTAAAAATAATTTAGGTATTATATTTTGTTTATTTCATTGTCTGGAACATTTGTACTCATCACTCCCAAATTTGATTCTCTCGTACTCAGATCTTGGGTTTCCATACTCGGTCAGATGCTTCTATAGGCATCCCACCAATTTCCTGAGTACAAGGAACCTTGGTCGAGTACCATTGTCCAGCAAACATACTGCTTTCTCCGACTAATTGAGTACCCAACATTACTTGTGCTTTTGTACTCGACACTCCTAATTCCGAGTTTCTTATACTCGATTCTTCCAAGTACAAGACTCCATACTTGAGCATGAGCCTTCTCATACTCTTTCCCGAGAATGAATACTTGAGCCTTCTCTTTCTAGTTTGCAGAGTACCTGATTTTTGGTCCAGTGTTTTAGGGGATCTTCTCCGATGATCCCTTGAGCTTTTAAAGGGTCATAACATGTAAAATATGATAAAAAAAATTATTATTATGGATTAACTCCTTTAATTAATCTGGGTTTAATTAGTGGGTTAATTAGACTTAATTAGTGATTTATTTAAGGATTGGACTTGGGCTGTCTCTATTGGGCCAAAGTGGTTGGGCTGGAAATGGGTTTGAAATTGGGCTGAATCTAATGGGTTGAATCCATTGGGCCGGAATTGGGCTTGGGCTGGTGGGCTTGAACCCAACCCACGAATGACATTTAAAAGGGTTGAACCGCCGATCACAGTCGCATTTCTCCTCTTCCGAATCGCGACCTGTTTCTTCTCCTCGCACGCGATTTCCGCTTCATCTCTGCTTCTCATTTTCTTTCGAACCCAGCTGCTGCCGACGTTTCTTCCTGGTGGGAGATCCAGCTGGAGGGAGGGACGCCGAGCGGGCTTCGTCGGAGCATCTCGTCGGCCGCCAACCATTGTTTAGGGGCGATCATCGCTGAGGTCAAGGAGGGGCCGACCCTCGATTTTGTGGTCGATTACCTCCTTGGCCTGTCATACCGATCACCTGCTCCGATCGAGCATCGCGAGATCCTTCAGCCAGGGTAGTGGTCCTGCACACGATCGCCGTCGTTTCCCCCATATCCGTCAGTCGTTTGCTCCAGTCAGCTCTGCCGCCAGCGTGCGATTGTCGCTGTGGAGTTTCCGATCTCGCATCTGACATTTTCTCCTTGCATTGCTTAATGGTGAGCCGATCTGTTGTCACCTTCCTTATGTTCAGCTTATCCTCATCGTGGGTAGAAATTCATCCATTTGAGTTCACCAAGAGTGGAAGCATTGGTCGGCTACCCTGTTGGTTATGCTGTGTTGATAGATTGTGATCATCGGTGTTGTGAGGTAAGTCTTGGAGTATTTTCGTTCACAACAGTGGTAATATAGTTTGTGTGTTCCTCAACATGAGATTTGGGTATTTCAGCCTCTGTTTGCTGCAGAGCTTGGAGCTAGGATATGAGATCTGCCCTGGTTGGGGTGGTAGCCGATCGGTGAGTGTGGGATGTGAAGTGGAGCTGAGAAGGATGGTTTTGTATCAATAGTATAAGGTAACTATCAATTTGGTTGTGTTATAGCTATGCAATCAATTGTGCATGGATATTACTCTTGGATTTAACAATGGGATGATATTCATATAGTTACTTTGAACGATGGTTACAGGGTGTATTTACATGATAGTGAGCTGTGTAGGGATTGTTCCTATACGATTGAAGACCTTGTTTCAGCTCCACTGGGGACGAATGAATTCAGCTAGGTAAGTTCAATTTGGAATTTGATACCATCATTGGGCTTATGATAGACTTTATCAATATTTGCGTGTTGATTATAGGATTTTGATACGGGGCAGGTTCACGGCCGCAGATACAATTAACACAGCCTATACATTGCAGGTGGGTAATATCTACCTGGTCCGGTAGTTTTGATCAAATTCTAGTGCATGATCTTGGATTTATGTTTATACCTGTTTACCTTAAATCCACTCTTATTTAATCATATGCTTGTACTGCCTTGACCTTTGAGATATATACTTTGGTACTTCATTGATTATCTAGCTCGGATAGGAACTATAAACCCTATTATGTATTAGCTGATGGATGTTCAGTAAGTACAGACGGTTAGGGTTATCTTTGTGACCTCAGATTGGGTTACTGTGTTACATCACTAGGGTTAGGTGATGAATTGGGTTATGGAGTCGATCGTAGTATCGTACACATATTAGTTGTGCATCTATGGTGGATTTAGTTGTCTGTGCATAGATAAATGTGTGTGGTTGTCAGTATGTGGTTACGGACTAGAGGTCCTAGCATGATTGTATATCCATTATGGATTGTATGCCTGTCAATGGTTATATGGACGATCGATAGTATATCGCTACTGACTAGAGATCTTAGAGTGGTTGACTGTCAGATGAGTATGACTCTTTGTGCGATAGAGAGAGTCTTGTGGATTGTAGTCCTTACATAGTTGACTTTTGGTTGACCAGGACTTCCCATGAGATAGGGAGTGTTGCGAGGATACTTGTATGGAGCTATGCATCATTACATTTGCATGCATGTTGACGATGGTCTCCTTGTGGTTGAGACGGTCGTCACCATCCCGCCTCCCCTACCACTGGGGTAGTGGTAGCAAGGTCGAGGCAGCAGCATTGCATGTGCGCGCGCCTCGGCCACTATGGGATGGTGGTAAGGCCGGAGATGCGCACCCTAGCCACATCGAAAGGAGTGGTGTTAGCACTCACCCACTATAGACGGTGGTTGTCGTGGACGACGTGCGCTTGTCCTCCGCTGCAAGTAGCTCGTCTACTTCATGGGTAGTGACTTTTGAGCACGGGAAGTACAGGGGACCCCCGGGAGTAAAGTTAGCTGTGCTACTTATAGCTACTATTCATACTACCCAACCTTCCACACCGAGAGTAGTGGTACCGAGTCAAGCAGTTGAGTCAAGAAGGCCACCGCCATACCGTGTCGTGGGTTGACGGGTCCGCAGACATGGTTACTATATGCATGATGGCCGCATTATATATATATATGTATGCGATGTATGCATATGTTAGCAATACGTAACCGAACGAATCGTGAGATGTTGCATTTGTTTGCTGCATATGTTTGTACATCATGATACATGTCATTTGCATTTTATATACTGCTGTGTGTTGATCATGATATATGTGTTGGTCCAGACTGTTGTATGCGTTTGATTAACGTCATGTCATAGTGTTGTATGGACCGGGATATTATTACACGTGATTATATACTGTTCATATGTCTGAGTGTTGGTCAGGTATGGGATTGACTTTGTACATTATATGGGTTATGTTATTGTATATCTGTTCAGGATGATATAGCATATGGTGTTGCAGACCGTTAGGTACGTTGGTACATTACTTCATGTTCAGTTGATCAGTTTAGTATATACATTGAGTATGACTATACTGTGGTTACTTGTTATCAGATTTGGATAGGATTGTATGTCTATTGGACTCATGCTGTATACTTGTAGATCTTTACATGTATACTTGTAGATTTCTATATCCTTATATATTGTTCATGCACTTTCTACATATTACCCCTGAGTTTATACTCACCACCCCTGGACCCTGGGTTTCCTGTCGCCCAGATAACAGGTAGAAGATTCCTTGGACATTCGAAGCTCCGCCAGCTGATCCCATCTCACACCGAACAATTGGGGTTTTCCATATATTTGCTTCCGCTGTTGTTTTGTATTATGGCCATGTATAATTAGTGTTGTATTTGGTTGTTGGTTTGTATATTGTTTTTGTGTAGTATGTTAGAGTCGCACCGGTGCGCACCTTTTGTGTTGTTGTGGATGTATTGTTTGGTATTGTCCATATATATTTTCATGTTGTTGTGGGCCTACGGGCCTTGTATTAACCCGATATGTTGCCACGTACAAGGGAGATGCCGTCCATTTGCTTTTCGGCACGGCATACTCTCGGGGCGTGACAATTTTATTGGTATCAGAGCCCTAGGTTGCGAAGTCCATTTTTGGATTTTATTTCGTTCGGACATCGAGTTTTGCTTTACTCGGCTTTGGTTTTGTAAGTTCTGGGATCTGGCTGTTGCGGACATCTCCGAGCTACAAGGTTTAAGGTATGTTCATTGTTATTACATATCCTTCTGTTGGTTATGCATTTAGTTGCTTATAACCTGGATGACTTGTAGTGTGTTAGTCACTATCCGTAATCGTGGTTTGAGTTGACCACAGGAACGACATGTTGAGGTTATTAGACATGCACCTGCTATCGAAAAGGTAATTACCTTTGAGAGCCGACTGATACCGAGTCGGAAGTAGGGGTTAGGTAGTCACATCTCTTGTGGAGATCAAGGATTATAGTCATAAGATTTTCACTAATTATGTTAGTTAGATCATTACCTATGGGGTAATGGACAAGCGAGTACACTATTGCTAATGCAGATAGTAGAGAATTAGTTTGGAGATATTCATAGGGATTTTGATCCATGAATTGGTCATGCTGGGTTGTATAACTTTGGGAGTACTTTTGGAGTACCTGACTCGGGTTATACGAAGATAGTAGTGTTAGTTGAATACCATTATCCGGATTTAGCCGGTACTTGGTGGAAGAGATAGAAAGTAACCTACGGGAATAATGTATCACTTAGTCACAGTTCAGTGATGTTGTGAGATAGTATTTCCCCACGTCATCTTCTTTGACTCATTGTCAGGGAATTCTTGGACATCGAGTAGGGTGATCGTTTGGTAACGAAGGTACCATGCAGAGTTGCTAGACTTGCGAGGGTTACAACCACCTAATAACTCGAGAATGTGATCAACATGTCTTAAGCCACCTACGGTTTATCGGCTGACATCTTGATCAGGATGTTTGGATCTCCTACCAGATTCTACCGGAAGTGCATAGACCGAGTCATGTGTATAGAAATGACTCCGTAGCAAGTGTTTTAAGAGTTGGAGATTTGATAAGCATATATTGCAAGTCAAATTATTGGAATTAGAAGTCTCCGAATGTTGGATAAAAGGAGCAAGATTAAAGTCATGAGTCACGAGCGACTATAGGAGAGTTTTTCGATCATAGAAGACCGATTACAGATTGTCAGTAGCTTCTCATGTTTATCAGCGAACTCAGAGGAAAGACTCCGAAGGGAGATTATGTGTGTGCAGTGCAGGTTACGACGAGACACAGAGCCAGATTATCTGATGGACCATTGTATCTGTTTCTACTATAAGCAGCCGGTATCTACGAGGAGAGTATGTACTTTGAAGACTCAGTGGAAGACTATGGATGATGCTTTCGAGCGGACGATCCATAACCTCGGAAGCCAAGATCATGATAGAAGAATGGAATATCACATCAGCAACGATCTACTACCCCAGATATAGTTGGAGCTCTTTGATACTTTCATCCGGAAGAAGTAAATTACTCAGCAGTATCAGCCGAAGACATCTCAGAAGACTCAAACATTCAGACAACAACTGTTACCTTCCCAGGCGTAGTTATGATTTATTCAGAGGAGAGAAAGTTTACGATGATGGTCGTATCTATGCGGTATTCTTCAGTTGCAGTTGTACCTTTCACAGAGTTGGAGCATGCTACGATGTTGACAGTTCTTCAGTATTTTACAGTCGGATGTATATTCTCTGCCAGTACAACAGTGGTTATCATCTCCGTGCAGTTGTTTCAATTTGTACCTCCATTTTCAGCAGTTGATTTCAGTTCCTCCATGGAAGATTTTTGTAGCTACTTGAGCTCAGTCGTCAAGAACAGATGTTGGGCGAGTTTACATGGTTACTCGAGAAGAAGTATAGAAGACCGAAGGATCGGTCCTTCGGGGTATTACTTTAGGTTATCCTATTTGCGGATATATCAAGAGATACTGGTAGTTTACAGGTATCTTTGTCTAGAACATTCTTGGATAGGGTTCGAAGGGTTCCTATCGACTTGTGGGTTGGTGATTTTTCTCTACCGTTAGGTGAGATGTTGATTGACAACCAAGAAGTCAAGGGATACCCTTGGCCTTTGCTAGACATACCTCTACTATAGACATATCCTTATGGATAGTTAGATTGTTGGAGCGTTGGTATACTAGGACTCTCGGATGTACGTATAATTTGAGAGTATTCAGATATAGTTTTGGATAACCTCTCGAGCTTGCCACTGCATGGGCAAGTGGAGTAAGCGATTGAGGTGATTTCGGGAATAGTTCCGATATTGAAGACCTCATACCGGGAGATGATTTTACGAGTATTAGTGTTGCTAAACACTATGGGAGATTTGTCTTTCCTAGTGTTTCTTCTTGAGAAGACTTGTAACTCTTTGTTAAAAGAGAGACAGACCTTTGAGGTTATGCATCGATTATCGATGATTGGAACGCAGTAGTTGAGAATGAGTATCCTTCGTTAGGGATAGATGATCTGTTTAGATCAGTTAAAGGACACCTATGTATACCCTAGGGTTGATCTACGACTGGAGGGTTGATATTGTAGTGACTTAGTGTCATACAATTATCATTGTCGGTGTGATGATTGAGCTATCTGTAGCTTAGAGAAAAAGGGATGCAGGTGTGTAGAAGATGACATTTCATACTTGGTATGAATTTTAGGAGATGTTGATAATGTTGTTAGACTTATCGACGATTTAGTCGTTCATGGATTTGAGGAATCAAGTACTCTTGGAGTATTTGAGATCGATTGTCATCATATCTATGGATGATATATTTTTGGGATATATTCAAAATCTTAGGGGAAATTATGGTGTCCCTAGATTGATTTGGTATTTACCAGAGATGAGGATAGGATGTTTAAGCGATACTACATCGCCAACTTGTTGGACCAAGAAGGTGATGGAAATCACTTAGTCGGAAGTTGGGGAAGTTAGGTTTCAAGGCCTAGAAGGTGGTTGACTTTTGTGTCAGTGTTAGTTAATCCGTCCGATATGGATGGAAGGGTATTGTACGCAGATGCATCATTTCAGGGATTAGGAGCAATCCCGATGCAGTTAAATGAGGCGTATATTATGTGTATGCTAGTTGAGAAACTAGCGAGATTAGTCATTATAGTCTTCCAGTTACTTTCAGTTCTGTGTGACAGAGTGAATTTTGGACATTAGATTAATTTCTCTTGTGAGAATAAATCTCCGTCTCTGGGAAGGATAGTGGTTCCTAGAGTTGCATTCGATTTAGGAAGAGTTGTTTCAGGAGACTCTTCATTCGAGAGTGATGATTTATTCGGAGTGTATCCGAAAATAGTGAGTATTGAGATGTTCATGTTGGTGGAACGATATATGGGACACGGTTGATTGCGTAGTTTAATGTTGGGTATGCCAACAAGCAAAGGTGGAATATTGTGATCGGTAGGGTTACGTACCGTGATGAGGTGGGAGCCTAGTACGATAGACTGTGTTGGGAGATTATCTAGAATTCAGAAAGGACTTGATAGGATTTGGGTAGTCGATGATCGATTAGCTAGGTCCGCTCATTTTCTTCTGAGCCGTAAGATGGATTTCGTTGGATCGCTTGATGGAATTATATCCATAGAGTAACCTTGAGTATCATTTCTGATAGTGATTCATGATTCACTTTACGATTCTGGCAAAGTTTTCCATCGGTTACGAGTCAGAGCTCCACTCTGGTACAGTTATTGACCTATTAATAGATTGATTGAGAGTGTATATAAGAGCTGGAATGTAATATTCGAGCTCAGTACCCCACTTAGTAACTTGAGGGGTGACTTTTCTCCGGCTACTTGAGATGGTTATTTTGACACACCGTACAAGTATATAAATCAGAAATTTGGGGACCAAACTTTTATAAGTGGGGGAGAATGTAAAATACAGTAAAAAAAAAATTATTATTATGGATTAACCCCTTTAATTAATCTGGGTTTAATTAGTGGGTTAATTAGACTTAATTAGTGATTTATTTAAGGATTGGACTTGGGCTGTCTCTATTGGGCCAAAGTGGTTGGGCTGGAAATGGGTTTGAAATTGGGCTGAATCTAATGGGTTGAATCCATTGGGCCGGAATTGGGCTTGGGCTGGTGGGCTTGAACCCAACCCACGAACGACATTTAAAAGGGTTGAACTGCCGATCGCAGTCGCATTTCTCCTCTTCCGAATCGCGACCTGTTTCTTCTCCTCACTTGCGATTTCCGCTTCATCTCCGCTTCTTGTTTTCTTTCGAACCCAGCTGCTACCGGTGTTTCTTCCTGGTGGGAGATCCAGCTGGAGGGAGGGACGCCGAGCGGGCTTCGCCGGAGCATCTCGTCGGCCGCCAGCCATTGTTTAGGGGTGATCATCGCTGAGGTCAAGGAGGGGTCGACCCTCGATTTTGTGGTCGATTACCTCCTTCGCCTGTCATACCGATCACCTGCTCTGATCGAGCATCGCGAGATCCTTCAGCCAGGGTAGTGGTCCTGCACACGATCGCCGTCGTTTCCCCCATCTCCGTTAGCCGTTTGCTCCAGTCAGCTCTGCCGCCAGCGTGCGATTGTCGCTGTGGAGTTTCCGATCTCGCATATGACATTTTCTCCTTGCATTACTTAATGGTGAGCCGATCTGTTGTCACCTTCCTTATGTTCAGCTTATCCTCATCGTGGGCAGAAATTCATCCATTTGAGTTCACCAAGAGTGGAAGCATTGGTCGGCTACCCTGTTGGTTCTGCTGTGTTGATAGATTGTGATCGTCGGTGTTGTGAGGTAAGTCTTGGAGTATTTTCGTTCACAACAGTGGTAATATAGTTTGTGTGTTCCTCAACACGAGATTTGGGTATTTCAGCCTCTGTTTGCTGCAGAGCTTGGAGCTAGGATATGAGATCTGCCCTGGTTGGGGTGGTAGCCGATCGGTGCGTGTGGGATGTGAAGTGGAGCTGAGAAGGATGGTTTTGTATCAATAGTATAAGGTAACTATCAATTTGGTTGTGTTATAGCTATGCAATCAATTGTGCATGGATATTACTCTTGGATTTAACAATGGGATGATATTCATATAGTTACTTTGAACGATGGTTACAGGGTGTATTTACATGATAGTGAGCTGTGTAGGGATTGTTCCTATACGATTGAAGACCTTGTTTCAGCTCCACTGGGGACGAATGAATCGAGCTAGGTAAGTTCGATTTGGAATTTGATACCATCATTGGACTTATGATAGACTTTGTCAATATTTGCGTGTTGATTATAGGATTTTGATACGGGGCAGGTTCACGGCCGCAGATACAATTAACACAGCCTATACATTGCAGGTGGGTAATATCTACCTGGTCCGGTAGTTTTGATCAAATTCTAGTGCATGATCTTGGATTTATGTTTATACATGTTTACCTTAAATTCACTCTTATTTAATCATATGCTTGTACTGCCTTGACCTTTTAGATATATACTCTGGTACTTCATTGATTATCTAGCTCGGATAGGAACTATAAACCCTATTATGTATTAGCTGATGGATGTTCAGTAAGTACAGGCGGTTAGGGTTATCTTTGTGACCTCAGATTGGGTTACTGTGTTACATCACTAGGGTTAGGTGATGAATTGGGTTATGGAGTCGATCGTAGTATCGTACAGATATTAGTTGTGCATCTATGGTGGATTTAGTTGTATGTGCATAGATAAATGTGTGTGGTTGTCAGTATGTGGTTACGGACTAGAGGTCCTAGCATGATTGTATATCTATTATGGATTGTATGCCTGTGTATGGTTATATGGACGGTCGATAGTATATCGCTACTGACTAGAGGTCTTAGCTTGGTTGACTATCAGATGAGTATGACTCTTTGTGCGATAGAGAGAGTCTTGTGGATTGTAGTCCTTGCATAGTTGACTTTTGGTTGACCAGAACTTCCCGTGAGATAGGGAGTGTTGCGAGGATACTTGTGTGGAGCTATGCATCATTACATTTGCATGCATGCTGTTGACTGGGTCTCTCTTGTGGTTGAGACGGGTCATCAGTCATCCTGCCTCCCCGGCCACTCGGGGTAGTGGTAGCAAGGTTGAGGGCAGAGCATTGGATGTGCCGTGCTTGGCCACTATGGATGGTGGTAGCTGGAGATGCGCACCTGGCCACTGAGCAGAGTGGTGTTAGCACTCGCCCACTATAGACGGTGGTTGTGTGATGTGCAGTTGTCCTGTGTGTAGAGCTCATCTACTCATGGGTAGTGACGGAGCGGCAAGCAGCAGGGACCCCCGGGGAGTAGTTAGCTCTTTACGCTTATATGCTACTCATTCATACTACCCAACTCGGTCACTCGAGAGTAGTGACAGCTGGAGTCGGGCTAGTCGTCATGCCGTGCCACCCCGGCCATACTGGGGTCGTGGTTGGACGGGTCCGCAGACATGGCCATGCATATGCATTGCTGATATATATGTATGCATGTATTTGATATATGTTTTACATATGCCTGTGAGATGTTGCATTTGTTTGCTGCATATGTTTGTACATCATGATACATGTCATTTTCATTTTATATACTGCTGTGTGTTGAGCATGATATATGTGTTGGTCCAGACTGTTGTATGCATTTGATTAGCGTCATGTCATAGTGTTGTATGGACCGGGATATTATTACATGTGATTATATACTGTTCATATGTCTGAGTGTTGGTCAGGTATGGGATTGACTTTGTACATTATATGGGTTATGTTATTGTATATCTGTTCAGGATGATATAGCATATGGTGTTGCAGACCGTTAGGTATGTTGGTACATTACTTCATGTTCAGTTGATCATTTTAGTATATACATTGAGTATAACTATACTGTGGTTACTTGTTATCAGATTTGGATAGGACTGTATGTCTATTGGACTCATGTTGTATACCTGTAGATCTTTACATGTATACTTATAGATTTCTATATCCTTATATATTGTTCATGCACTTTCTACATATTACCCCTGAGTTTATACTCACCACCCCTGGACCCTGGGTTTCCTGTCGCCCAGATAACAGGTAGAAGATTCCTTGGACGTTTGGAGCTCCGCCAGCTGATCCCATCTCACACCGAACAATTGGGGTTTTCCACATATTTGCTTCCGCTGTTGTTTTGTATTATGGCCATGTATAATCAATGTTGTATTTGGTTGTTGGTTTGTATATTGTTTTTGTGTAGTATGTTAGAGTCACACCGGTGCGCACCTTTTGTGTTGTTGTGGATGTATTGTTTGGTATTGTCCATATATATTTTTATGTTGTTGTGGGCCTACGGGTCTTGTATTAACCCGATATGTTGCCACATACAGGGGAGATGTCGTCCGTTTGCTTTTCGGCATGACATACTCTCGGGGCGTGACATAACAAGTATTACTTGATGAAAATTAGGTATTTGTTGTATTTCTTTAGGTATGCTATTGTTATTTAAGTGTTTAAGGGGTCACGCCAAGTAGCACTTGATAAAAATTACATACTCGTTGTATCACTTTAGATATCCTATGATTTATTTGATGAATGCCAAATAAGTCATTCAGGATTAAATTCTAAGTGTAGTTTCTTAACCGAATTCGAGTAGTTAAAGGGATATAACAAGTATCACTTGACAAAAATTAGACATTTTTTGTATCACTTTAAGTATTCTATTGTTATTTAATTGTTTAAGGGTCACATCAAGTACCACTTAATAAAATTAGATATTCGTTGTGTCAGTGCCTATAAGATTTACATATCTCCACAATGGCATGATATTGTCCATTTTGGGCCTAAGCTCTCATGGTTTTGTTTTTAGGCTTTACCCAAAAGGTCTCATACCAATGAAGATATCTTTTCATCTTATAAGCACATGATCTTTTCCATGTCTTACCAATGTGGGACTTTGATTGTATTTTCAATACTCCAACAATCCCCCCTCAAACGAAGGACCACATTGACCAAAGTGTCTGCTTCAAGCCTATCCGTCCTCAAAGGACATCCTATGCTTGATGTCTGACCCTCAACCCATCAAGACTTCCTGCCAACTGTCTGGTAATCCTGACTCAGTTGAATTTTCTGCTAGTTGTTCAACCCATCTAGCCCAACTGGACTTCCTACCAGTTGTTCGGTCCTCCCGACCCAACTGGACTTTTTGCCAGGTGTCTGGTTCTCTTGATTCGGACATGAGAGCTCAACTTCCTTCGTTCGAGGTTCATGACTTGACATGGACCATGACTCTGATACCAATTGTTAGTGCCTATAAGATTCACATATCTCCACAATGGCATGATAGTCTCCACTTTGGGTCTAAGCCCTCATGGTTTTATTTTTGAGCTTTACCCAAAAGGTCTCATACCAATGGAGATATCTTTTCATCTTATAATCACATGATCTTTTCCATGTCTTAACAATGTGAAACTTTGATTGTATTCCCAACACTCAAACACGTTGTATCACTTTAGATATCTTATAGTTTATTTGATCAATGCCAAATAGTCATTCAAGATTAAATTTTAAGTGTAGTTTTTTAACCGAATCGAGTAGTTAAAGGGTCATAACAAGTATCACTTGATAAAAATTAGGTACTCCTTGTATCACTTTAGGTATTCTATTATTATTTAGTGTTTAAGGGGTCACGTCAAGTAGCACTTGATAAAAATTAGATACTCATTATATAACTTTAGATATCCTATAATTTATTTTATGAATATCAAATAAGTCATTCAAGATTAAATTTCAAATGTAGTTTTTTAACTGAATTCGAGTAGTTAAAGGCCCTTAACAAGTATTATTTGATAAAAATTAGGTATTTGTTGTATCACTTTAGGTATGCTATTGTTATTTAAGTGTTTATGGGGTCACGCCAAGTAGCACTTGATAAAAATTACATACTCGTTGTATCACTTTAGATATCCTATGGTTTATTTGATGAATGTCAAATAAGTCATTCAAGATTAAATTCTAAGTGTAATTTTTTAACCGAATCGAGTAGCTAAAGGGTCATAACAAGTATCACTTGATAAAAATTAGGTACTTATTGTATCACTTTAGGTATTCTATTATTATTTAAGTGTTTAAGGGGTCACGTCAAGTACCACTTAATAAAATTAGATATTCGTTGTGTCAGTGCCTATAAGATTTACATATCTCCACAATGGCATGATATTGTCCATTTTGGGCCTAAGCCCTAATGGTTTTGTTTTTAGGCTTTACCCAAAAGGTCTTATACTAATGAAGATATCTTTTCATCTTATAAGCACATGATCTTTTCCATGTCTTACCAATGTGAGACTTTGATTGTATTTTCAATACTCCAACAATCCCCCCTCAAACGAAGGACCACATTGACCAAAGTGTCTGCTTCAAGCCTATCCGTCCTCAAAGGACATCCTATGCTTGATGTCCGATCCTCAACCCATCAAGACTTCCTGCCAACTGTCTGGTAATCCTGTCTCAGTTGAATTTTCTGCTAGTTGTTCAACCCATCTGGCCCAACTGGACTTCCTGCCAGTTGTTCGGTCCTCCCGACCCAACTAGACTTCTTGCCTGGTTTTTGGTTCTCTTGATCCGGACATGGGAGCTCAACTTCCTTCGTTCGAGGTTCATGACTTGATATGGACCATGACTCTGATACCAATTGTTAGTGCCTATAAGATTCACATATCTCCACAATGGCATGATAGTCTCCACTTTGGGTCTAAGCCCTCATGGTTTTATTTTTGAGCTTTACCCAAAAGGTCTCATACCAATGGAGATATCTTTTCATCTTATAAGCACACGATCTTTTCCATGTCTTAACAATGTGAAACTTTGATTGTATTCCCAATACTCCAACACGTTGTATCACTTTAGATATCTTATAGTTTATTTGATGAATGCCAAATAGTCATTCAAGATTAAATTCTAAGTGTAGTTTTTTAACCGAATCGAGTAGTTAAAGGGTCATAACAAGTATCACTTGATAAAAATTAGGTACTCCTTGTATCACTTTAGGTATTCTATTATTATTTAGTGTTTAATGGGTCACGTCAAGTAACACTTGATAAAAATTAGATACTCGTTGTATCACTTCAGATATCCTATAATTTATTTTATGAATGTAAAATAAGTCATTCAAGATTAAATTTCAAATGTAGTTTTTTAACTGAATTCGAGTAGTTAAAGGCCCATAACAAGTATTACTTGATGAAAATTAGGTATTTGTTATATCACTTTAGGTATGCTATTGTTATTTAAGTGTTTAAGGGGTCACGCCAAGTAGCACTTGATAAAAATTACATACTCGTTGTATCACTTTAGATATCCTATAGTTTATTTGATGAATGTCAAATAAGTCATTCAAGATTAAATTCTAAGTGTAGTTTTTTAACCGAATCGAGTAGCTAAAGGGCCATAACAAGTATCACTTGATAAAAATTAGGTACTCGTTGTATCACTTTAGATATTCCATAATTATTTAAGTGTTTAAGGGGTCACGTTAAGTAGCACTTGATAAAAATTAGATACTCATTGTATCACTTTATATATACTATGGTTTATTTGATGAATGCCAAATAAGTCATTCAAGAAACAATTCTAAGTGTAGTTTTTTAACCGAATTCGAGTAGTTAAAGGGATATAACAAGTATTACTTGATAAAAATTAGGTATTTTTTGTATCACTTTAAGTATTCTATTGTTATTTAATTGTTTAAGGGGTCACATCAAGTACCACTTGATAAAATTAGATATTCGTTGTATCACTTTAGATATCCTATAGTTTATTTGATGAATGCCAAATAGTCATTCAAGATTAAATTCTAAGTGTAATTTTTTAACCGAATCAAGTAGTTAAAGGGTCATAACAAGTATCACTTGATATAAATTAGGTACTTGTTATATCACTTTAGGTATTCTATTATTATTTAGTGTTTAAGGGGTCATGTCAAGTAGCACTTGATAAAAATTAGATACTCGTTGTATCACTTTAGATATCCTATAATTTATTTGATGAATGTCAAATAAGTCATTCAAGATTAAATTTCAAGTATAGTTTTTTAACCGAATTCGAGTAGTTAAAAGGTCACAATAAGTATTACTTGATGAAAATTAGGTATTTATTTTATCACTTTAGGTATGCTATTGGTATTTAAGTGTTTAAGGGGTCACGTCAAGTAGTACTTGATAAAAATTACATACTCGTTGTATTACTTTAGATATCCTATATTTTATTTGATGAATGACTTATTTCAAATGTAATTTTTTAACCGAATTCAAGTAGTTAAAGGGCCATAATAAATATCACTTGATAAAAATTAGATATTTGTTGTATCACTTTAGGTATTCTATTGTTTATTTTATGAATATCAAATAAGTACTTATATTCTATGATGAGTGGAGAACATGTTTCTTTTAAAAATTAAATAATTGAGTACTTTTTCAAATAATCATAAAATTGGGTATCACTTGAGGTAAATTAAGTTCCGAGAGCCTAAAATTGAGTACTTTTTCAAATATTTCTGGGAAAAATTTGTCAAGGTGCATTTGTAGTTGTATGAAACCACAACATATAATAACATATATAAAACTACCATTAAACACAATATTTTAATAATTAATGTATAAATCACTTCATAAAGTATCTCTTAGTTGCAATTACATAACCAACATCCAACTTTTAACCACATAAATGGATCATTAAAGTTTTATATATAAATAATAAAGTTTTATACCAACACTAGTTTTGTTTAATACAAATCACAAAATATCACTAGATCTTGTAGATATTTTTTAAAAAGCTTCAAAATTGCTTCCTCAGTTTAGCAATTGCTTATGCCTGCAAGAAATTAAAACAAAAAAAATAAGATGTTAGTTTGACATTTTGAAAATAAATAACAAACAACACGACATAGTTAGTTTAATTATATGAAACGATATAGTATTAAGGTCTATGTGACTCATACCAATTATGACACTGGTTCTTTGCATGTTCGTCTATTATGCCCTTGCCCATGACATCTCCCATACGTTGTCACACGTTGTTCAACTTGAGAAGGTATCCGCTTAGTCCTTCTACGTCCTGGTTGGCTACGAGTTGTAGGAGCGTAAATGGTATCTCCATCATCGAGATAGCTCTCGTACATGTCAAATGTTGGAATGAGATTAATAATTCCTTTGTAAGCTTAGTGGTACATGTCTATCTTAAAATATCCATCACAGAATTGATAAACCGACATGGATTTTGATTCTATGCAAGAGCAAGAATGCTTGCATGGTAGTCTATAGATTTGCCAAACTCGACAAGAACAATGCCATGAATTCAAATCCACTGCAAAACTTTTGTCCCCATCTATGACTTCAAACCAAACCCCACAAGACTTGTGCACCTTTAAGGTTCGAGATTTACCATATGCAACTGACATTTTCTTCTCCTTTTTTGGACTTAGTTCTTGTGTCATCTCCAATGTTTTTTCACGCCTTTGGTTCATCATGGTCATAATTTGAATGCGTATATTATCTACCATAGCCACAATAGGTAGATAGCGATCAGGTTTTATCCAATTGTTCCAGCTTTCAGCAATATTATTATTAATGACACCCAATTTTCAGGGGATGAGTTCACAAGAAACTCCTGGGCAAGTGGCATCGAATTTGAAAGTTTATAGAAAATAAAAAAAATAAATGGCTAACATATTGGTAAAACAACATACGACGCACCTGCTTGACAAAGTTATCGACCAGATGTCTCAGACAATAAGCATGGTGACTACCAAGGAACACAAATTGAATAGCCTTGATCAATCCAGGATGTCGGTCAGAGAAAAAATTATAGTTACGGAATACCATGATATATTGGGAAGCCAAGACATGTTTTAACTGGTAGCAAAATCATTCCCAATTAGAATCATTTTCTGCATCTACAACTGCATACGCCAGTGTAAAAATATCATCATTCGCATCCTTAGCCACAACGACTAATAGACATCCTTTGTACTTGTTCTTAATGTGAGTTCCATCCAAAAAAATTAATAGATGACAACCACTAATAAAACCAATAAGACATGCATGAAAACATATGAACAATCGTCTAAATTTATTTGTCATCGGATCAATTTCACATTCAGCATAACTCCCTGGATTTGTTTCTTTGACAGCATGACAATACCATCGCAACTTATCATATAACCCCTTATCAGTCCCATGAATATCATGCATTGCCATTTCTTTTCCCTCCCAAACTTTATGATACTCAAGTTCTACTCCATAATCTCGTTGAATGTCCTTCATCATTGTACATGGACGATATGATGGCTCTCCCCTTAACTTCTCCTTCACCACATTAGCTACCCAAGTTGAATCAGCTTTAGGGTGACCTCTAGTCCTCAAATTATCATCCCCACAACTAGGGATTAAGTTGCATTTTCTTATGCCGAATAAATTGGCTGATTTATATTTGGAGGCATAAATTCTCCACTCACAATTTTCTTTGCTGCAAACAACTATGATCTTATCACTATCATTTTTCTTGTAAGAAAATGATCGTCTAGTAGCAATAACATAATTTTTAAGATAAATTCTAAACTCTGTAGCATCTTAAAATGTTTGGCCTTCATAGGATATGCAATGCATCCAAGAATCAATAGAATTACTTATAGTGCAAACTTCAAGCTCATTGCCTCCATTCGAACAAACTTCATCATCAAAATCAAACCTTACCATTTTAATACAAATCAAAACAATACATTAGCTGTCACGCCCCGAGAGCATGCCGAGCCAAAAATCAAACGGACGACATCTCCCCTGTATGTGGCAACATTTCGGGTTAATACAAGGCCCGTAGGCCCACAATGACAACAATATATAAAAATATACCAAACCACAACAGTATATATATATCAAAACAACTACACACAGCGGAAATGATACAACAACAATACAATCCTACACATGTATACCGGTATGACTAACACATCACAACAATAAAAAACTTCGACAAAAATCCGAATATACAACATGTACATAACGAAAACTCCAAAATACAATACACAACGGACGGAAAGCTCAAATACACACGGGAGCCTCAGAGGTGAGATGAGACGATGTCAGCCGGCGGTGCTCCAAGCCGTCACGAAGTCTTCTACTTGTTACCTGGGCGACAGAAAACCCAGGGTCCGTGGGGGGTGGTGAGTAAAACTCAGCAGGTAATAGAAAAACATGTATATATGTCATATCACATGTATTTTCAACAACATACTCTAGAGGTACAACAAGTATATCAGCATAGTATATAAATACAAGTATATACCGTCTAACCAAATAAACAACATAAAAATGCAGACATACTCAAGTTCACTACGCTACTACTCGATCCAACTCAACATATATCAAACTATATATATATATATATATATATATATATATATATATATATATATATATATATATATATATATATATATATATATATATATATATATATATATATATATATAACAGGAAGAGTAGATCAACTCACAATATACTCTAGCTTCAGGTCAAGGTATCTAATGGTCTGCCCAACCCATACCAGTATCCGACACAATTGTAAAACAAATGCAAGAAACATGCATGAATATGATGTACACCTAAATGCAGCAAGCATAGTACAATCAAATACAACATCACAATAATCATATATATATATACTGTATATATATATATATATATTAATCTCAACCATCCATATATATATATACATACATATATGTATATATATATATGGTAATATACAAAGTGTCATAAGATACGACAATGCAGCATGCATGGTCATGCTGCGCCACTCTACTGCTACTACCACGACCCAAGCAGGCCTAGGTGGCACGACATGACAACTGTCCCAACTCACACCAACCACTGCTATAGAGTGGCCGAGTGGGCAGTATGATCAAGTAGCATATGAGCGTAAAGAGCTCGCTACACAATGGGGGTCCCTGCTGCTGGCCACTCCGACTAACACTACCAATGAGTGGTCGAGTACCACGCACCCAGGACAACTGCACACAACTCCAACTAGCACCGTCTATAGTGGTAGAGTGCGGCACAACAGATGCTCTGCCCTCACACCAGTTACTCCTCGGGGAGTGCTCTGGGAGGCAAGATGACTGACGACTCTCTCAACCCCAAGGGAGACTGTGTCGTCAGAATGCATGCAAATGACATGTGTATGCTGTCACACGTACAACCATCTACCATAGACTCTCTGTTCAACAAAGAGTCATACCCATCTAATCAATACTCACTATCTTGTAGAGAGTTGTACTCAACAGATCGACGGACTCTCTATCCTGTAGAGAGCCGTACTCAACTGATCATAACTCTCTATCCAATAGAGAGTCGTACTCAACTGATCATAACTCTCTATCCAATAGAGAGTCGTACTCAACTGATCGACGCACTCTCTATCCTGTAGAGAGTCGTACTCGACTGATCATAACTCTCTCTCCAATAGAGAGTCGTACTCGACTGATCATAACTCTCTCTCCAATAGAGAGTCATACTCCACTGATCGACGCACTCTCTATCCGATAAAGAGTCGTACTCGACTAATCATATCAAGCTGAGACTACCGGTTCGCAGCGATACTCTAATCACCCTTCACTTAACCATTACACAACTCATGGTTGGTAACAGTATGCAACATGCGGGTATTGGAAATAAATCCTACATTTAGGGCATTACCTACCCACAGATGACCTTTTTGCCAATTTATAAATTGGGTCATCACCCATACTGACATTTACACCCTACTAAACATCTAGGCCAATTCACATCACATTTATAACTCCTAAATCATGATAGGGTATATATGATATCAACAATTGAGCATAAATATATCCAACGATAAGTTCAAGCATACGATAATAAGAGCAGGATCAAGGTAATATGAACATCTAACATGCTCATATCTATGACTAAATCTGAATGCAATACATCTACCCGAACCAGGTAGGAAATTACCGACCTGTTGTGTAGGCTATGCCGTTAGTCTCCACATCCAAAAGACTATTCTGAATCAAGGTCCTGCAGTTACAAAACATAAAGAGTAACTAAATACTAGCATAACCCTAATCCTAGAATAATTCTCTAAATCACATCCTAACCCTTGATTAGTCAATTTAATCATGTAATAGTGTACTCCTCTACACTTCATTTACTAATCATATTTGATCTATGATTATTTCACAAATAATACTACTGTAACATATCATATTGAATCAACAACCATATCCAAATCCAGGTCAACTTCTAACATCAACTATCACTAGATCAATTAAATCACAAGGATAATGGTATTCATTATAAACTAATCCAACCCAACTTATCTTGCACAATCATAGTTGCACAACTCCTGGATCTGCTATAGGAAATCTATTTATCCTATAGAAATATATTAACTCAATTAACATACAAAATCCTTACCTCTCTACATCAATCGACCATAGCTTCTTCTTTATCTGCAAAAAGGATTTCAACCTCAATTTAATCCGAATTGATCAGACATCACAAGCCCAAACGAAAGAGCAATCAGGATATTTACCATCACTTAGGATCCACCGGCGGTGTTTCTCCCCTAATTGCCTTGTTCGCAGGAAGAAAACCATTGCTGCCCTAATGCCTGGTTGGAGTACTGCCCAAGGAGACGGAATGGGTGAGAAATGGCTTCTCATCCGAAATTGAGAATGTAACGACACCTCACCTTGCTCTGGCAGAGATTGAGAATAACAACTCTCGATCAAGACACAGTGAAGCTGCCACCGACGGTACTCCTTCCTCTTCTCCTCTGCTCACCGGCTCCGGATCCCTGCCCACATCGATCAATGAAACTCAGAATGGAAAGTCCACAGCTTGGTATCGATCTCGTCGAGAATCTAGGAGGTCGGCCCCTTACCCTATTACTGCGACAATCGCCAGCGAAATCCCCCCCCTTTTCCCAGCGGCTTCGCTGGCTACCCAAACTTACTCCGATTGCCGACAACCCTTTTCGCTGCCCTAGCACCACCGGTTCCTAAGCTTGCTCCGACAGCGACTGCAAGGCAGGTGCTAACTGGACACCGTCAATTTCAAGCTCCCAGCCACACGTGCTCACCCTCGGCTCGTCGCTGATTCAAGCTCCCGCTGGAATCCCTCGGCTCCGGCAGCAAGTCGCCTCTTTCCCTATCCAAGCACCGTGCTGTCGCCACCGACCCAAGCCCCCAAATCGCGATCCCCCCACCCCTTTGTTGCTCTAGTTTGTCCGTGAGCACTGTCGAGGGGATGTCACTTGCCGCTGTCCACTCCCGTAAAGGAGCCGACGAAGTCCGAGCGGCAAGAGTCGGAGAGGTCGCGCGGAGAAGTCGATGAAGTCCGGCGGCAGGAGTTGGAGAGGTTGCGCGGAGAAGAGGAGCGCTCAGATTTCGGGGAGAAAAGCTGCTGTCGCGAGAAATAAAGATCGCGGCTGGGATTAAAAGAAAGCGGCTGCGAGAAACGCTCGACTTAATGGTAACGGATCGGGTTTGGCAGATAAACAGATCAAATTTTCTGACCCGTTAATCCCTTTAACCCCTTCTTGTTAAAAGAGGGTCTTAAAAATCTCCATTCGAGTCCAGAAAAATTCCTAAAAATTCCTGGAAAATTCCATAGGGTATTCTCTTAATTACCCAACTTTTATTTTATTTTATTTTTTATTTTTTTTCTCGGTATTTTACATTCTCCCCCACTTATAAAAATTTGGTCCCCAAATTTCGTACTAACAAGCAAAATTACTTCAAGCAAGTTTCCGAAAGGACCACATACTTTCCTCAAGTGGACAGATGAGACTATTGAGCTCGGATAGTATCTTCCAGCTCCCACATAGCCTCCTCATCGGTATGATGTTGTCATCCAACCTTTACGAGTCGGATGATTTTGTTTCACTACTGTCGCTCCTTGCGACCCAGGCACCACCCTGGAATCACCTCGTAAGTTGCATTAGACTGAGGTAGAATTCGGAACCTCTTTCAGAACATGGTCAGATCGTGGCACGTATTTCCTTAGCATTGATACATGGAATACGTTGTGAACACCCACAAGTGTCGGAGGTAAAGCCAATCGATAAGCTACACCTCCATAATCCACGACACAAAATCTGAATAGATCCTCCAACGTTTGAATGTCATGCTCAGACAGTCCATCAATCCGCAGATGAAATGTTGCACTAAGCTGAAGCTTTGTGCCCATAGTCTGGTGCAGACTGTCAAAATCGCGAGGTAAATCGCGAATCTCTATCCTATATAGTACTTAAAAGTACCCCATGAAATCTGATAATCTTTCGGTAATACAACTCTACCGAATGATCCAACAAGTACGACCCACGAATAGAAAGGAAATGAGCTGATTTGATCAGTCGATCCATAATCACCCAAATCGCATCACGTCCTTTACGGGTTCTAGGCAATCCCGTAATGCAATCAATCGTGATATGCTCCTACTTCAATTTCAGAATCGGAATTTTCTAGAGCAATCTAGCGAGTTTCTGATGTTCAGCCTTCACCTACTGGCATACTAAACATCGAGCAGCAAAATCTGCTATAACTCTCTTTATACCGTTCCACCAATATAAACGTTTCCAATCTTAGTACCTCCAAGTACCACCAAGGTATATAGCCCATCCCGAATGATGTGCTTTCTGTAGCAACTCTTCCTTAAACACTGCAACTCCGGAACCCAATATCCTTATCAGAGACGGGGAATTATTTTCTCAAAAGAGGAGTCTATCAAACATTCAAGATCCACTCTACCACACACTCTGTAAGTGCATGGAAGACTATAGCGATTAATCTCACTTGTTACAACTGTTTGCGTACCAGCAACTCTATAGTAGCTACTCAGTAGCTAGTCAAAACTCCATGAGCACTTCTACTTAATATCACTACAAATCCAAATAATAACTACTAAAGTCACGTCATGTATATGACAGGCTATCTCGTAGTTTCTTAACTGACGTAGGCATAAAATATGCCTCATTCAACTGCATTGGAATCGTTCCGATCCCTGAAATGACGCATCTGCGTACATCGTCCTTTTATCCACCCCGGAAGGATTAACTAATACTCGTATAAAAGTTAACCGTCGTCTAGGTCCTGTAAACTGGTTTCACCATCTTCCGACTAAATGATTTCCATTATCACCTTTGTCAAACAAGTCCGTGGTATAGTGATGTCAAGCATTCTATCCACATCTACGGAATTAACCAAAACATACAAGGAAAACCACCATCTACGGTGGTCGAGTGCGCAACTCCAACTACCACAATCAACAGTGGCCAAGTTACGCAACTCCAACAACTACAAAAGGATTCAATCGTGTTCAGGATACACGATTTCAAATCCAGTGATGACTAAATCGTTGATTAGTCTAACAACTTAATCAAAACTCATAAAATTCATACCAAGTATGAAATTGTTGTCTTTACACACCTGCATCCCCTTTACTCTACGCCGATAATATATATTAATCATCACAACGACAATGATAATTGTATGACACCATGTCATTACGATGTCAACGCTCCAGTCGCAAATCAACCTTAAAGTATACACAGGTGTCCTTTGCTGATCTAAATAGATCATCTATCCCCCAACGGAGGATATTCATCACGACAACTACTAGATTCTATCATCGATAATCGATGCATACTTTTGAAGGTCCATCTCTCTTTCAACAAAGAGTTCCGAATCTTCTCAAGGAGGAATACTGGGATAGATAAATATCCCCTCCAACATCTCCTATAATCACAACTCACATTCTCCCAATTTCTATAGTGTTTAGTAACACTTATACCAGTTAAATTATCACCCGGTATAGGATCTTCGATACCGGAACTATTTCCGCAATCATTTCGATCGCCTACTCCACTTGCCTATGCAACGACAAACCTTGGAATTCATCAGAAACTACATCTGAATACTCTCAGATTATACGCACATCTGAGAGCATATCGTACCATACTTCCAACAATTTGACTATCCGTAAGGATATGTCCATAGTAAAAGTATGTCTATCAGAGTCTAAGGGCATCCCTTGACTTCTTAATCGTTGATCCTCATCTCACCTGATGGTAGAGATACCATCGACACACAAGTCGATGTAAAGGACCCTTCTAATCCAACCTAGAATGTTCTAGACACAGATACCTGTAACTACAAGCATCTCTCAATATATTAACCCAGAGGGTAAAACTAGAGTAATACCCTGAACGATGAAATATCTGTCGATCCGATCCAAAAGGCTCCACGCAGGTCTCGGCCTTTCTCTGAAGAGAATAAGATCAGATCCAACTGTCCGCGACAAAAATGGTCGCATTTCTGCGATGAATGATCCAAGGATTTTTCCTAGATCATCTAATCCTATCACTTAAATCTATGAGCTACAACTGTAGAATACCAAATAGATACGACCTTCGTCGTATACTCTCTCTTCTATACTAAGCAAAACACATCTGAAGGTAACTGTTTGTTGTTGTCTGCATGAGTCTTTTACGATGTCTTCTGCTGATGATGCTTCTGTGCTGATCTCTACTGAAGGGGAGTATCAAGGAACTCCAACCACGCCTGAGGTAGTAGGTTATTGCTGATGAGATAACTCAATCTTCTGTGATGATTTCTGCTATTGAGACGGTGCATCATCCTCCTGGAATACCATTGGTAGTCTTTAACTGAGTCTTCAAAATACACCACCTCCTCTATACTGGTTGCTCACAATAGCATCAGATGAACTAATCCAACGGATATCTGACTTCACGTGTCTTCGTGATCTGCACTGCACGCACACAATCCCTTTGAAGTCTTTGTTCTGATTTTGCTGATATCCTCGAGAATATCCTGATGATCTGCGGTTGGTCTTCCATAATCGGAGAGTAGCTCAAAGCCTATGACTCCTATCTTGCTCCTTTTATCCAATAGTCGGAGACTTCTGACTCTAATAAGTTGACCTGCAATATTTGCTTATCGGTCTCCAACTCTTAAACCCTTGTACGGAGTCATTTCTAAACTCCTGTCTCAATCCAACGTCTTCAGACAGGATCTGATAGAAGATCCCGGCATCCTAATCCAATTATAAGCCAATAACTCTGGGTGGCTTAAATCATCCATTCATCTTCTTGAGCTATTAGGTGGTCGTAACCTTCGCAAGTCTCACGACTCTGCACAGTACACTATTACTAACCGATCACCCTTTCTTGAAGCTCAATAATTCCTTACAATGTGTAACTAAAAGTGACACGGGGAAATACACTCTTCCAACATCACTAATCCATGATCAAGTGATATATTATTTCCCGAAGATTATTTTCTGCATTTATCACCCAATACCGGCTTGATCCCGATAATGGTATGCAAACAACTCTTCTTTATCGGTATAACATGAGTTAAGTACTCAAAAGTACTCTCAAAGTTATACAACTCAGTACGAACAACTTTGGGATAAAATCCCTATGAAACACCGTAACCTAGCCTTCCGCTATCTGCATCACAAATAATCTACAAGTCTGTTCATTACCCACAAGTAATGATCTGACTAGCACCGTTAGTGAAAATCTCTAAGGCTGAAATCTCTGATTTCAACCAGAAATGTGATGACTTGACCCATGTTTTTTTTTCCGACTCGGTATCAGTCTGCTCTCAAAGGTAAATCACCTTTTCGACACGGTTCAAGACTCACAGACTCAACAGGTCATTCCCGTGGTCAACTCATACCATGGTTACGAATAATCACCAACAAACTACAGGTTATTCCCTGGTATAAGCATCTAAATACATAGCCAACATAACCGAGAGTATAAACCCTAAAGGTCACTCCGGTTGGTCGCCTTGATGGACGACCCCTACTACAAGTCTGCACAGGTGTCATAACTCTATTGTATACACCTACTGATCAAGTTTAGATAAATATCTACTAAAGCATAAGTTATCAGGATTTCTTACCTCGTGTTGCTTGGAGCTCAGGCCGCTGTCCATCTCATCTCAGAAAACCAAAACCGAATAAATCGAATCCCGAGAATCCAAGACTCGACACAAAAATAACATTGTATGGCATCGCAGAACCTTGGGCTCTGATACCACTAAAGTTGTCACGCCCCGAGAGCATGCCGAGCCGAAAATCAAACGGACAATATCTCCCCTGTACGTGGCAATATTTCGGGTTAATACAAGACCCGTAGGCCCACAATGACAACAATATATAAAAATATACCAAACCACAACAATATATATATATCAAAACAACTACACACAGCGGAAATGATACAACAACAATACAATCCTACACATGCATACCAGTATGACTAACACATCACAACAATACAAAACTTCGACAAAAATCTGAATATACAACATGTACATAACGAAAACTCCAAAATACAATACACAACGGATGGAAAGCTCAAATACACATGGGAGCCTCGGAGGTGAGATGAGACGATGTCAGCCGGCGATGCTCCAAGCCTTCACGAAGTCTTCTACCTGTTACCTGGGCGACAGAAAACCCAGGGTCCGTGGGGGGTGGTGAGTAAAACTCAGTAGGTAATAGAAAAACATGTATATATGTCATATCACATGTATTTTCAACAACATACTCTAGAGGTACAATAGGTATATTAGCATAGTATATAAATACAAGCATATACTGTCTAACCAAATAAACAACATAAAAATGCATATACTCAAGTTCGCTACGCTACTCTGATCCAACCTGAACATATATCAAACATATATATATATATAACAGGAAGAGTAGATCAACTCACAATATACTCTTGCTACAGGTCAAGGTATCTAATGGTCTGCCCAACCCATACCAGTATCCGACACAATCGTATAACAAATGCAAGAAACATGCATGAATATGATGTACACCCAAATACATCAAGCATAGTACAATCAAATGCAACATCACAATAATCATATATATATAGACTGTATCTATATATATATATATTAATCTCAACCATCCATATATATATATATATATACATACATATATGTATATATATATGGTAATATGCAAAGTGCCATAAGATACGACAATGCAGCATGCATGGTCATGCCTGCTCACCCCTACTTGCTACCATGACCCCAGTGTGGCCTAGGTGGCACGACATGACAACTGTCCCAACTCACACCAACCACTGCTATAGAGTGGCCGAGTGGGCAGTATGATCAAGTAGCATATGAGCGTAAAGAGCTCGCTACACAACGGGGGTCCCTGCTGCTAGCCACTCCGACTAACACTACCAATGAGTGGTCGAGTACCACACACCCAGGACAACTGCACGCAACTCTAACTACCACCGTTTATAGTGGTAGAGTGCGGCACAACAGATGCTCTGCCCTCACACCAGTTACTCCTCGGGGAGTGCTCTGGGAGGCAAGATGACTAACGACTCTTTTAACCCCAAGGGAGACTGTGTCGTCAGAATGCATGCAAATGGCATGTGTATACTGTCACACGTACAACCATCTACCACAGACTCTCTGTTCAGCAAAGAGTCATACCCATCTAATCAATACTCTCTATGTTGTAGAGAGTTGTACTCAATAGATCGACGAACTCTCTATCTTGTAGAGAGTCGTACTCAACTGATCATAACTCTCTATCTGATAGAGAGTCGTACTCAACTGATCATAACTCTCTATCCAATAGAGAGTCGTACTCAACTGATCGACGCACTCTCTATTCTGTAGAGAGTCGTACTCGACTGATCATAACTCTCTCTCCAATAGAGAGTCGTACTCGACTGATCATAACTCTCTCTCCAATAGAGAGTCGTACTCAACTGATCGACGCACTCTCTATCCGATAGAGAGTCGTACTCGACTAATCATATCAAGCTAGGACCACCAGTCCGCAGCGACACTCTAATCACCCTTCACTTAACCATTACACAACTCATGGTTAGTAACAGTATGCAACATGCGGGTATTGGAAATAAATCCTACATTTAGGGCATTACCTACCCACAGATGACCTTTTTGCCAATTTATAAATTGGGTCATCACCCGTACTGACATTTACACCCTACTAAACATCTAGGCTAATTTACATCACATCTATAACTCCTAAATCATGATAGGGTATATGTGATATCAACAATTGAGCATAAATATATCCAACGATAAGTTCAAGCATACGATAATAAGAGCAGGATCAAGGTAATATAAACACCTAACATGCTCATATCTATGACTAAATCTGAATGCAATACATCTACCCGGACCAGGTAGGAAATTACCCACCTGTTGTGTAGGCTATGCCATTAGTCTCCACGTCCAAAAGACTATTCCGAATCAAGGTCTTGCAGTTACAAAACATAAAGAGTAACTAAATGCTAGCATAACCCTAATGCTAGAATAATTATCTAAATCACATCCTAACCCTTGATTAGTCAATTTAATCATGTAATAGTGTACTCCTCTACACTTCATTTACTAATCATATTTGATATATGATTATTTCACAAATAATACTACTGTAACATATCATATTGAATCAACAACCATATCCAAATCCAGGTCAACTTCTAACATCAACTATCACTAGATCAATTAAATCACAAGGATAATGGTATTCATTATAAACTAATCCAACCCAACTTATCTTGCACAATCACAGTTGCACAACTCCTGGATCTGCTATAGGAAATCTGTTCATCCTATAGAAATATATTAACTCAATTAACATACAAAATCCTTACCTCTCTACATCAATCGACCATAGTTTCTTCTTTATCTGCAAAAAGGATTTCAACCTCAATTTAATCCGAATTGATCAGACATCACAAGCCCAAACGAAAGAGCAATCAGGATATTTACCATCACTTAGGATCCACCGGCGGTGTTTCTCCCCTAATTGCCTTGTTCGCTGGAAGAAAACCATTGCTGCCCTAATGCCAGGTTGGAGTATTGCCCAAGGAGACGGAATGGGTGAGAAATGGCTTCTCATCCGAAATTGAGAATGTAATGACACCTCACCTTGCTCTGGCAGAGATCGAGAATAACAACTCTCGATCAAGACACGGTGAAGCTGTCACCGACGATACTCCTTCCTCTTCTCCTCTGCTCACTGGATCCGGATCCCTGCCCACATTGACCAATGAAACTCAGAATGGAAAGTCCACAGCTTGGTATCAATCTCGTCGAGAATCAAGGAGGTCATCCCCTTACCCTGTTACTGCGACAATTGCCAGCAAAATCCCCCCCCCTTTTCCCGGCGGCTTCGCTGGCTACCCAAACTTACTCCGTTTGCCAACAATCCTTGTCGCTGCCCTAGCACCACTGGTTCCTAAGCTTGCTCCGGCAGCGACTGCAAGGCAGGTGCCAACTGGACACCATCAATTTCAAGCTCCCAGCTGCACGTGCTCACCGTCGGCTCGTCGCCGATTCAAGCTCCCGCTGGAATCCCTTGGCTCTGGCAGCAAGTCGCCTCTTTCCCTATCCAAGCACCGTGCTGTCGCCACCGACCCAAGCCCCCAAATTGCGATCCCCCACCCCTTTGTTGCTCTAGTCTGTCTGTGAGCGCCGTCGAGGGGATGTCGCTTGCTACCGTCCACTCCTGCAAAGGAGCCGACGAAGTCCGAGCGGCAGGAGTCAGAGAGGTCGTGCGGAGAAGTCGGCGAAGTCCGACGGCAGGAGTTGGAGAGGTTGCGCGGAGAAGAGGAGCGCTCAGATTTCGGGGAGAAAAGCTGTCGTCGCGAGAAATAAAGATCGCGACTGGGATTAAAAGAAAGCGACTGCGAGAAACGCTCGACTTAATGGTAACGGATCGGGTTTGGCAGATAAACGGATCAAATTTTCTGACCCGTTAAGCCCTTTAACCCCTTCTTCTTAAAAGAGGGTCTTAAAAATCTCCATTCGAGTCCAAAAAAATTCCTAATAATTCCTGAAAATTTCCATAGGGTATTCTCTTAATTACCCAACTTTTATTTTATTTTATTTTATTTTTATTTTTTTTCCCGGTATTTTACATTAGCAACCAACTCAATTTTCAATTAATGACAATTTAACTTGCAATATAAATTATAATACATATTTTAAAATTATTAACTAACTAATATACACAATCAATAATGAAAAATAATAGTCATGTGCTGCAAAAAAAACTAGTGAAAAAAAATATATGAACATTGCAAATTCTGAATCTTGCACTCAAACCAAAACAACATTACAAATAAAAATTACCTTTCAATATTTATGTTAACCTGACTCTGATCATCTTTTGGAGTTGCTCTTAATTTGATTATATTCAATTTCAGACAACTATGAAGATTTATCATATTTCATACATCATCATCTTCGTTCAATGTTACTGCAATCTTCTCATGTGGTGCTATGTATTGCAATATCGTTAACTCAGAATTAATAACATCACATTTTCGCTTTAGAATCTGGAATATCTCTATTAGAGTTGCACCATTAGGAATTGAAATCAAATAAAGATCATTGACATAACGACAACTTCCAATAAATGAAAAATTAGCACTCCCAGATCCGACTTCCATCAATACAATGACCGTGGAATATCTGAAAAATTAAAAAATTTATCATGCTTTCTACAACATCATCTTCAACAAACAAACATTGAACTTTAAAAAATCATAATAAAATTTTTTATATGCTAATTTAACCAATTTAAATGGAATAGGTTGCCATTAAAATTCAAAACATTAGAATTTGAAAGGGAAAGTTAAGAAAGGCATTGAAAATTAATGAAATTTCTAGTGACATACCCCATGAAGTTACTATTGGTAAAATTTAGGTATATATACCAATTCACAAATTATATTACATAGGGGTTGAATTTTAAGTAAAATAATTTGGAGCCAAAATAAGTACTTATTAACTCACATTAGGTATCATATTTTTATTTCATGAACGTCAAACAAAAGTCACTATTATTAACTTCAAGATATAATTTCTTTACATCCCCAAAAATCAAATCCGATTATTTTAGGCACAAAATCAAATACATATTGACTTTTGTATCAATAAAAAAAATTATGTAATTATCATAAAAAATTATCCAAAATTATATGTAATTAAGTATATTTACCTTGTTTAATCTTTTTTACGCACTTGCTCGTTGCTCTCCTTGCTCACTCCTATCACATTTTCTTGATGTCGTGGGTTGCTAGTGGTTAAAATAAGGGAGACAAAATTATTTTCAAGGGGGCGAACAAACAATTTGGTCAAGTGAGGGATGAATCAAGTGTTTAGGGTTACCGTTAGGGGGAGGGAAGACGATGACTTGTTAGGAAGAAAATTGCTGCTATCACATTTGCTGCCTCAAGTCACTAGTGGTCAAGGTAGGAGAGCCGATGGTTTTCAAGGGTGCTAGCAAATGGTTTGGTCGGGATCAACCGAGAGTTTCTGTTAGGGGGAGGGAAGAAGATGGGTTGTTACAAGATGAATCAGTGGGAGAAGATGGATGAAAAAATTAATCAAATCTATGTAAATAATAAGGGTAAAAATGGAAATTCAACCTTATAGGGAGTTAAAACTAAGATTTGGGTGGTTGTCAGATACCAAATCCTAAAAAAATTTACATAGGGACTGAATCCAAATATAAACATGGGCAGAGGGATTTTAGTCTAATTTACCGTTATAAATATACCCCAAAAAATTTAATTAGTTTTAATTCAAAATTTTAAAATAATTATCTAAGATTTTAATGTGCCAATTTTATAGAGCAATGCTAATTAACATTGCACCTTTGGATGACCGTGACAATATTTTATCGGTATTTTTTTAATACAAATTCTAATTAATTTCTAATGATACTGTTGTGACCTAGTTTAGGAATTAAGATGACAAAGGTCATGCGTGAAACATTGACTAAACCGGTGGAACTCGACCCAAGAGGACCGATTGGGATGGCAGGATGAAGATGTAGGAATGGGAAAATAAGCTCTAAGGCTAACAGGAGATCAGATGAGCGACTCGGGGTACAAGTCTGGAAATGGACTCGGTAAGTGAGTCAGGGATTGACTCGGGTAGTTACAAAAAGCAGGAGGTACTAAGTCTCAAACCAGAGTAAGCCTAGGTATTAATAAATAGTGTAGGCCTTGGTAGCAATGAACTAGGAGGATCCTGTCGAGAGAAGGACCGAGTCAATAGTTTACCCAGCAAAGGAAGAGAAGGTGAAGAAGAGGAGCCGAATGTTTTCCGAGGTGCTTATTTATGAGAGTTTGTTATATAACAAATTAGGGCTCCACACAATATTCGGAGGAACCTCCGCTCCGTATCTTCTTAACAGAATGATTCTCCAGGAATTTGGGAGGTGACTAATGATACTAATAAGACAATGTTGAAGGATCGTGGCCCGGATAGAAGGGGATTAAATAGCCTACAACGTGCTCGATGGAATTCTCTCATCTTAATCGTCTACAATATAGTTAGCGCAGCGGAATATATGCTAAAACAAAGACAATTAAGTTAATACAAAAGTAAAGAAGAAGCAAACGCTAACACGCCGATGTAACGTGGTTCACGACCCTTGCCACTAGTCCACAGACGATTCGTTCGATGAATCACTCCCACAATCAATCACTAAACTTTTCCTTGAGCTCAATCAAGGTGGAGAAGAAACCCTCTTACACAAAATCCTTCCTCTTAAAATATGATTGAGATGAGAACAAGGAAGAGGAGGTTTGGAACATTTAGTGCACTTGGGGAGCACTTAGGAGTGGAAGTATTAGCTGCCCCAAGGCCCCCAACCCTTTTTTTTATAGAGAAGAGGGGTTTCTTCCCATTGGGCATGTAGTAGTCGACTGCTGCATGCCATCAGTCGACTGCTGCGGTTCTAATGACTTTTGACTAAGCCTAAATGGTGACCATTGCAGTCCAACGACACACTGGGCAGTCGACTGATCATGCCCATCAGTCGACTGCTCAAGCCATCAACCAACTAATCATGGCAATCAGTCAACTCAAGTTGTTTTTGTGCTCCTGTCTACTTATAACAGTCGATTTCCCTTCACAACAGTCAACTGATGGTGGACCAGTCGATTGCTAAACTCTAGCAGTCGACTGTTGGATCACAAAACCTAGTCGAACACCAGTCAACTGATAGTCGACTTGGAACAGTTGACTGGTACCTATACCAGTCGACTGTTGTCGAGTAAAATCTCAAAAAAACACTTTGTTTGAGCATCCGACTGTCGGGTAAAACCTCAAACATCATGTTTGAGCATCCGACACTTGACTTAGCCATTCAGCCAAGTTCACCTAGCTTGAGCTACCCCGACTTGGGTTATAATAGCTCAATCTCTCATCTCCCATGGAGTCCCTCACCGAAGCTCTCTTCGTCCGACTACGTCCCTCGGATGCACTAAGCCCGTGACTTCTCCCGTGTCATCCTTCACGTTTTGCCCTGAAACCTGCTTCCTTTGGCTTCACTCCATTCGCTCCTCATCCGGTGGTCCCTCGGATGCACCAAGCTCACGGCTTCTCCCCGTTCCATCCTTCACCGACTCAAGGACCCGAGCCATAAGATGATGAACTCGTCAATGCTTCATCAAGTAAACCATGTGTGATTTACTAAGTCCTGCAAAACTTAAACACACATATCAAGTCACATAATCAATCTAACTTAAACCTTTTGCCACACACATCAAAACCAAATACATACTTGGGTTGATTGCCTTAACAATCTCCCCCTTTTTTGATGTGTGGCAATATGTTTAAGTTAGGTAAAACATTAACAAAATACACAAGGAAAGTAAGCATGTAAATCATAACATGAGTATCAAAACTCTCCCTTAACACATGCAAACTCCCCCTTAACACATGCTAATTCTCCCTAGTATGATTAACTTAAACTCTAACATTTCTCCCTCTTTAACACCATCAAAAAATCATACTTATGTTAAACAACATGACATCAATATCTAAGGGGATAAAATCACCAAAATCAGGTTGAAAACACCCAAAATTGGTTACTGTGCTCGTGCACAGTCCAGCAATCGACTGTGTCAGAATGCCAGTCAACTGGCACATGAAAATCCGATTTCCTGATTTCTGAAGCCAACTTCAGAAATGCATTAAAAAATCACAAAAATTCAAAAAATTACGAAATTTGGAGAACACATTTCTAATGAGTTCCTCTATCATGGAAAAATAACTTTTCATGAAAATTCATCCAATTTTTGAAAATTAGGCAAAAACTCAAAAGTTTAAAAAGTTTCTCAAATATATATCAACTTTGAAAGCTAGTTTTACCTTAGAATGTTTCAAATCATAAACCCTCAATTTTCAAGACATAAAATGATTTTAAAACATTACAAATATCCAACTATGGTTTTTGGACAATATGTCTATGAATTAAACATATATTATTCACATAGTTGGTCTATGATTGCTCTATTATGATACTCTAATGACTCATCAAAATGCCATAAGCATTAGTGAGTCACTTGTATCAACCTAACATCTCACTCATTGCTTTGTTTTCAATCAAGTTAGCCTTATGATGAATGTGAGATGTAACTAAGGTATTTATACTTAACCATAAATTTCATGCAATTTTTTCTCAAGGTTAAGTATCATTCAAAAACACCCATCATGATCATAAAACAAGTATTATACATAACTACACATCATAATCATACATCAAGTATTACCATCCAACATCATCATAAAGATCATAAGTCAACCATTTAGTATGATATTAAATATGGTTGACTATCCTAGGGTTTTTTTAACCTTTAAGGATTGACTTGGGAACCCAATATAAATTCTTTCCAATAGGATTCACCAAGTACTCCTTAGGGATCCATTTCCTAGCTACCATGGCTGTTTTAGATTGTCCTCTAGCAATTAAGCAATGGTAAGCTTTCTCATTTTTAGATCCCTTATATCCTAAGCCCTTTTTGTTAAAGCTAGTTCTTTGGCTTCCAATGATCATATTTAAAGTATTTGAGCCAATTGTGAATTTCTCAAGGGCCTTAGTGAGGAAGTCTACCTTTTCCCTTAAAATCTTATTCTCTTCTAAGCATGCATCATTTAAACTAGAAGAAGAAGTATTATCATGTGAACATGCATTTTTGATATTTTCTTCTAGATTTTTAATTTTATTTTGCATGCATTTATTTTTCTTTTTAGTTCTAAACAAGTCCTTAGTCAATTTTGAAATCATGGAAATGACATTTTGAGAGGGGTAGTTTTTTTTTTACCTCACTTACCCAATCTTTTTCTTCCGAATCTGAGGTAGATACTCCCCTTATACTTGAGCTCTCCTCCTCACTTGTACTTCTTTCTTCTTGTTCGGATGAGGTGGAGGCAATGTCGTCAATTCCCATGAGTGTGAAGTGGGAGACTATTTCTTCTTCCTCCGATGAGGATGGATCGTCCCATGTGGCTTTAAGGTTCACTTTTCCCTTTCCCTTTTCTTTTGACTTCTTTTCTTCTTTCTTCTTATCTTTCTTCTGTTGGTGCAATCAACCCAGGTCACGATTGACCAGGACTCGAGCTTGGCTCGAGAGAAGTTTTGATGTTTCGACAAAAACATAAGACAATGTAATTGTCATGGAAAGTCCAAGTGGGACACTTGACATTTGGGAAAGTCTAAGTATGGGTCTTAGCAATGTAAAGTCCAAGCATTGGTCTTGGCAAGGAAAAGTTCAAGCATGGGTCTTGGCATGGAAAGTCCAACATGGGTTGGCAAGGGAAAGTCCAAGCTTGAGTCTTGGCATTTGGAAAGTCCAAGGGGTTTGATATTGGCGGCTTAAAGTCCAAGGGTAAAGTCTTGGCAGCATAAGTCCAATGGTTGGCGGCGTAAAGTCCAAGCGGAGTCTTGGTGGCATAAGTCCAATGTGCCTTGGCGGTGTAGATACCGTTAGCATGACATAGCCGATGGAAGTACCTGAAGGCTAGCGCGATGGATGACTTGGAGGGATCCGAGAGGCATGAGGCTGGTGGAGGTGGCTAGAAGGCTTAGGTCTAGGCTAAGGGTGGTCTAGCAAGTATGGGGGAACCATACTTGGGCTAAAATCTCATGTTTGAGGTGTGGCAGTCGACTGGTAAGAGTCAACTAGGGTTTGACTATGGGAATTTCCCTAGCAGTCATTGCCCTAGCAGTCGACTGCCATATGTGGACAGTCGATTGATTGGTCGAGCAGTCGACTGATCTTGTGATCAGTTGACTGGTGCTCAGGTTTTGGAGCACATAATAGAGTCTCACTCGACCGCTGTGGTCAGCAGTCGAGTGATGGCTTGATCAGTCGACTGATGGTCATAATCAGTCGACTGATGATGGATCTGTTGGATTTTTCCAGCGTGGATCTAGCCATTGTCTCACGACAACAGTGGCATCAGTCGACTGATGGTCCCGAGCAGTCAACTGATCAACTTTTTCTAACACAGGTAGAAGCTTTAAAAGGAGTTCGTGGAGGAGGAAAAAGAAAGCGATTTTCTTGGGTAAATTGAAGGGGAGAGTTGGTGCTTTCCAGTCCTTTAAGACTAGTCCAAGGCAATCAAAGATCAAGCAACCAAAGTGCTCTTGTAAAGTGTTTCTCTTTACTTGCATTGTATTTCTCATTTGTATTAGCTTGTATCTTGTGTATTGCTTAGTGTAATCATTGTACGAGGTTTCTCCACCTCTGACTTGTGTCGAGAAGGAGTTATTTGTGATTAGTGATTGCGTGTGCATCACTAGAGCTCTTTAGAGCTCGATCCGTGGAGTAGAAATCGTTCGGTTCTGAACCACGTTATATCTTTGTGTTCGTGTTTGTTTTAATTCGTTATTGCTTTTATTATTATTATTCCGCTGTGCATAACGAGTTTTATAGAGACGAATGCAAACGAGTTCCATCACATATAGCACGACGCTATTCACCCCCCTCTAGCGTTCAAATGATTCTCTAACAAGTGGTATCAGAGTGAGGCCACTCTTAAAGTTTAACAACTAAGGGAGCACGCTAGAGGGTGAAGATGGAAGTCTAAGGACAACTAGGATGAGACATCAATACACCAGTGCCCTACACCCTATACGGACGAGAAGGCTTCAATTCTTGGAAGAGAAGAATTGAAGATTTTATTATGATGAGAGATTTTGAGGAATGGTCTATTTTGATGGATGGATTCGAATATCCAAAAGGACCAAAGGGTGGTTTCCTCAAGAAGAAGAAATGGAGTGAAGATCAAATTCAAGCCTTCGAGAAAAATATGAAGGTAGTAAAGTTTATTTTTGATTTGATCCCTAATGATATTGTGTGTATGTTAGGAGATTATATGGATGCTAAGGAGTTATGGAGCCAAGTGGCAAAGCTCCATAAAAATTCATCGTCGGTTCAAGAAGAAAAGGAGTGCTCACCCTCTCAAGCTCAAGCAAGTACATCGTCATCTAAAGATCTTGAGGATTCGGAAGTTGATAGGGAATCAATTTTCAGATCGGTGGAAGAAGTAGAAGGAACCTCCACTTCTAGGATTGAGGGGGAGGAAAGAATTTCCACTCCGGAGCAACAAGAAGAAGCTTCGACATCCGGTCAAGATGAAGAAGCTCCAATTTCGGCACATATCACCACTCTAGGTAACTCAAACATGGTAATTCAAAATAAAAATCATATAATTTATTTTGAGTGTAGGGAAAGTGGGCATTACAAGAGCAAATGTCCAAAGAGAGTAAGGAAGGCTCCACCCGTGCCAAAAGTCAAGGAGACTGGTGCCTCAACGCAAAAGAGTAAGGAGCAAGTGATTTGCTTCAAATACTGACAATCGGGACATTACCGGAGTCAATGCCCGAAAAGGGAAAAGAAGGAGCAAAGGGGAGCATCACAAGTAGGGGGAGCCACTAAGGCAAACCCTAAGGTATATCATTTTAATAATGCTCCTACTTTAGTTAATAGACAAAAGCATGCTAGGAATTTCAATTCCCTTGCAATTTATCATGAAAAGCATGCTAGAAATAATAAATATTTTTGTCTAGGAGCTAAGAATGTCTACCTTTCAAAGAAGGAGAAATTTGGGACTAATGTCCCTAGAAATATTTTACCTAAGGGCAACCCTAGGTCAAATAATTCTAGACAAATTCTACCTAGGGAGACCATTAGAAAGGTACAAGAGCATCTAGGTCTTAATCCTAAATGGACTAGGCATATGCCTAGAAAGGACAATGCCCAAAGACCAAATCAAAATTCAAAAATTGGGTAATTAGAGTTAGAAAATCAAGCCTCGAGGTCAAGGCTTGGGAAATTAGAAAAGACCCTCAAGAAGATGCAAAATCAATTTCAAGGGTCAAATAGTCAAAGTCAAGGGTCTAAATCTCAAAGTCAACACCTAGGACCTAAGAGAGAAAAGTCAACCAAGGGCAAGAAGGGTTTGGATCACAAACCAAAGCCTAAGGTGGCTTATCATAGTGTTCCATTTGATTATGGAACACAAGTTAGGTCTAGGAAGACCAAGGTTACTAGGGAAGTTATCCCTAAGAGTAACTAAGGTGTGTGCCTAGTGGCTAGGGTTTCAAGGAAACCTAGGGTGGCCACTAAGAAGGTTAATAGGGAGGCAATCCCTAAGGTTAACCATGGTAAGACCACAATGACCAAGGCTAACAAGCCTAGGAGGGTCATTAGGAAGGTATCTAGGGAGGTTATCCCTAAGGAATACCTAATTAACCCTAGGAGCTCAAATATGTTTTGGGTTCCTAAGAGCGTGATTGATTCACGCTAGATGGGTTTAGGGTGTGCCAACCTTGATTGGATGAGTAGTTAACTAAACCATGGTAAAGGTGGCACTTTAGGCAATTTTCAAGGTTATGGGTACCTTGGAAATAGGTTTGATTTTTAATCCTAAAAGATTTTAGGATGTGCCAATACATTTTATGAATTATGGAAAATCAATTAAATTGGCACAATTTAGATTTAGAGGTTAGTGTGCCATTTTGGGTTTTTTGGCACACTTGGGAAGTTAGTAGTAATATGGCAAAATAAATCCAATCATATCAAATGACAATTAATATTAAATTTTAGGTATTATTATACCTATACATTTTATATGTCATGTTTGATTTGCCATATAACATGTCATGACATCATATCTATTTTTAATCATGATCATGTTTAGGGTTAGGTTAAATGTCATGTGTTTTTAGATTTCATCTTATGTCATGACATCATGATTATGAGCATATACTTATTTATATCATCATTAATGTCATAATCATTCATGCATTTGATTAAAATTGAGTTAAGGACAATGGCATGACTTGGAGTCCCATTTATAAGGAAATCAAGTAGGGTTGCCTTAGAAAAATGTATGAAACCCTAGATTAGGGAGAACAAAACTCACATCTCACATTACATTGACATGTATGTATATTTATACACCCTAGATACATGTGAGATGCTAGGATATGAGTTGAGTTCAAGGTGCATAGTTTTTGCATCTAGTTGAACCAAAACTCATCTTAATTCAAAGGTGGATCATTGGGAAAGCTTGTGTACAAGTCATGTACATTGAGCCCAAGGAATATGATCCAAAATAAGGTTTTGAAAACATTTTAAAATCCTTTTGAAAAACCTTGGTGAAGTCTATCTTTTGATAGCAATCACCATTGATAAGATTGATACAAAGTGAGCCAAAACTTAGAAGTTTTTATTCACTTTTGGATTTTGTATCAATTTCGATATTTTATGGGTAAAATAATTTTCAAATATTTTTCACCCATTGTATTGGTCATAAGTATTATACGTATGATTTTTTATGATTTTTTGATATACGTATAATTATTTATGAATTTCTAAAATTCAACTCTGATAATTGAAATTCAAAAATTTCAGTTATTAGTCGACTGATGAGAGTGGCAGTCGACTGTTATTTGACAGAGTCGACTGCCAAGGTTGATTTTGAGAAAACAAAGTTTGTTTAGCTCGTGTTCAGCTACGGTTAAGGTCCCTAACCACTTCTAACCCTAGGATATGCTTTGGGAAACATTATAAAGGGTGAAAATCCATTGGATATGGATTGGGAGAAGTGTTAGGATAATGTATCAAATTTAAGGTGGGGAGAGTTCATGTTCGAACTTTTAACCTTACTTTTGATGGTTTAGAGTTCCTATTGACTTAGGGACTTCCCAAGGACATTGTTGGTGCAATGGTCAAGGGGGAGGAAGCCTTTAGGGGGAGGTATCCATCTTGGGATGATGGATGTGTTTTCTTCTTGAAGGGGAGAAGTTATGGGGAGAATGTCATCAATTGGTAAAATTGATGGGATTTTGAGATACCCAATTTGGAAATTGGGAGAGTGAATAGGATTGCCCCTTTTGAGTGATATGAGACTTATCACTAGGAAGATGGTAGGCATCCTAGGTATTTTTGGACCAAGGGGGAGATTGTAAGATCTCATTGGGACATGAGACATTGACCTCCTTGGAGAGAAAACCTTTTTGATGTTAGTCAAAAAGGGGGAGAATGTTTGGGATTAGCAATTTGGGATAATTGGTAAGGAGTTTTTGAGTTAGATGGTCTAACTCAAATGGTTTGTTTGGTTTTTGTCAAACATCAAAAAGGGAGAGATTGTTGGTGCAATCGGTCCAGGTCACGATTGACCAGGACTCGAGCTTGGCTTGAGAGATGTTTTGATGTTTTGACAAAAACACATGACAATGTAATTGTCATGGAAAGACCAAGTGGGACACTTGGCATTTGAGAAAGTCCAAGCATGGGTCTTGGCAATGTAAAGTCCAAGCATGGGTCTTGGCAAGGAAAAGTCCAAGCATGGGTCTTGGCATGGAAAGTCCAACATGGGTTGGCAAGGGAAAGTCCAAGCTTGAGTCTTGGCATTTGGAAAGTCCAAGGGGTTTGATATTGGTGGCGTAAAGTCCAAGGGTGAAGTTATGGCAGCATAAGTCCAATGGTTGGCGGCGTAAAGTCCAAGCGGAGTCTTGGCGGCATAAGGCCAATGTGCCTTGGCGGTGTAGACACCATTAGCATGACATAGCCGATGGAAGCACCTGAAGGCTAACGCGATGGATGAACAAGTCATGGATGACTTGGAGGGATCCGAGAGGCGTGAGGCTAATGGAGGTGGCTAGAAGGCTTAGCTCTAGGCTAAGGGTGGTCTAGCAAGTATGGGGGAACCATACTTGGGCTAAAACCTCATGTTTGAGGTGTGTCAGTCGATTGGTGCCATGTGGCAGTCGACTGGTAAGAGTCAACTAGGGTTTGACTGTGGGAATTGCCCTAGCAGTCGACTGTCATAGGTGGACAGTCGACTGATTGGTCGAGCAGTCGATTGGTGCTCGGGTTTTAGAGCACAGAATGGAGTCTCACTCGACCGCTGCGGTCAGCAGTCGAGTGATGACTTGATCAGTCGATTGATGGTCATAATTAGTCGACTGATGATTGATCCGTTGGATTTTTCTAGCGTGGATCTAGCCGTTGTCTCACGACAACAGTGGTATCAGTCGACTGATCGACTTTTCTAGCACAGGTAGAAGCTTTAAAAGGAGCTCGTGGAGGAGGAAAAAGAAAGCGATTTTCTTGGGCAAATTGAAGGGGAGAGTTGGTGCTTTCCAGTCCTTCAAGGCTAGTCCAAGACAATCAAAGATCAAGCAACCAAAGTGCTCTTGTAAAGTATTTCTCTTTACTTGCATTGTATTTCTCATTTGTATTAGTTTGTATCTTGTGTATTTCTTAGTGTAATCATTGTACGAGGTTTCTCCACCTCTGACTTGTGTCGAGAAAGAGTTATTTGTGATTAGTGATTGCGTGTGCATCACTGGAGCTCTTTAGAGCTCGATCTGTGGAGTAGGAACCGTTCGATTCCGAACCACGTTATATCTTTTTGTTCGTATTTGTTTTAATTCTTTATTGCTTTTATTATTATTATTCTGCTGCGCATAACGAATTTTGTAGAGACAAACACAAACGAGTTCCATCACGTATAGCACGACGCTATTCACCTTCCCTCTAGCGTTCAAACGATTCCAACATCTTCTTGCTATCATTCTTTTTCTCTTCCTTGCTCTTGTTCAATAGTGGACACTCATCCCTCATATGTCCTCCTTGGCAATTATAGCAAATGATCTGCCTCCTTCTCCTATCATGAGATTTGTTAAATTTAAAGCTTTTTAATGCACACCTTACCCTTCTTACCATGTAGGCCTCTTCATTGCTATCCATTGAGGGTTGTGATTCATCATCGGATGAGGAGGGTGTGGACTTCTTCTTCTTCCCCTTGTTTGCAACTAGTGCTACTCCCCTTGATTGTGACTTTGGTTCTTCTATTATACCTTCAAGGCGAGTTTCGTGAAGTTCCATGGTAGAGAAAAATTCTTCTAGAGTACTAACCTCTAAATTCCTTGAGATGTATAATGAGTCCACCATGGAGCTCCATTTCGATGATCGGAGGAATTCACCAATTACCTTCTTTATCATATCCCTATTGGAGAGCTTCTCTCCTACACTAGATAATCCATTAATAATTTCTTTAAATCTTGAGTGTAGGGACAATATCTTTTCTCATTTTTCCAATTTAATATTATTTAATTGCGATTGGAGAAGGTCCCTTCTTGCTAATTTGTCTTTGTAGGTGCCTTCATGAAGGTTCACTAGCTTCTCCCATATCTCTTTGGCACTCGAGCATTCTCCAATTCTATTGATCTCTTGTTGAGGTAGCACATTGAAGAGATGGTGCTTTGCTTTCGAATTTGCTAGGTGCTCCTCTTTTTGCTTCTTCGTCCATCTTGATTTTTCCATTGGCTTCCCTTCTTCATCCCTATGTATCTCGAAACCACTTTCCATGATTAGCATGATATCGAAGTCAATTTCGAAAAATACCTCCATTCGCTTTTTACACCAAGCGAAGTCCCCTTCGAATTTAGGCGGGTGGATTTTCATGTTGGCCATCTTTCGACTTGCTTATTGCGGTGATGAGTCCGTCGATAAGCTCCTCGCTCTGATACCACTTATTGGAGGATCGTGGCCCAGCTAGAAGGGGGTTGAATAGCCTACGATGTGCTCAATGGAATTCTCTCATCTTAATCGTCTACAATATAGTTAGCGCAGCAGAATATATGCTAAAACAAAGACAATTAAGCTAATACAAAAGTAAAGAAGAAGCAAATGCTAACACGTTGATGTAATGTGGTTCACGACCCTTGTCTCTAGTCCATGGACGATTCGTTCGACGAATCACTCCCACAATCAATCACTAAACTTCTCCTTGAGCTCAATCAAGGTGGAGAAGAAACCTTCTTACACAAAATCCTCTCTCTTACAATATGATTGAGATGAGAACAAGGAAGAGGAGGTTTGGAACGTTTAGGAAACTTGGGGAGCACTTAGGAGTGGAAGCATTAGCAGCTCTAAGGCCCCCAACCCCTCTTTTTATAAAGAAGAGGGGTTTCTTCCCATTGGGCATGCAGCAGTCGACTATTGCATGCCATCAATCAACTGCTGCAATTCCAACGACTTCTGACCAAGCCTGAACCACGACTATTGCAGTCCAATGACAAACTGGGCAGTCGACTGATCATGCCCATCAGTCATCTGCTCAAGCCATTAGTTGACTGATCATGGCAATTAGTCAACTCAAATCGTTTACGTATGCTGTGTCCACTTATCGATTGCCTTTTCGCCGATCGTGATGGTGGATCGATCAATCGCCAAACCCTATCGATTATTTGCCAAACCCTCAAACAAACACTTTGTTTGAGCATCCGACCATCGGGTAAAACCTCAAACATCATGTTTGAGCATCTGACACTTGACTTAGCCATTTGGTCAAGTTCACCTAGCTTGAGCAACCCTGACCTGAGTTACAATCGCTCAATCTCTCATCTCCCATGGAGTCCCTCACTGAAGCTCTCTTCGTCTGACTACGTCCCTCGGATGCACTAAGCCCACGACTTCTTCTGTGTCATCCTTCGCGTCTTGCCCTGGAGTCTGCTTCCTTTGGCTTCACTCCATTCACTCTTCATCCAGTGGTCCCTCGGATGCACCAAGCTCTCGGCGTCTCCCTGTGCCATCCTTCACCGACTCAAGGACCCATGCCATGAGACGATGAACTCACCAATGCTTCATCAAGTAAACCATGTGTGATTTATTAAGTCCTGTACAACTTAAACACACATATCAAATCACATAATCAACCTAAATTAAACCTTTTTCCACACACATCAAAACCAAACACATACTTGGGTTGATTGCCCTAATAGACAAGTCTCAGGCTAATACTTAGAGAGTTAGGGCTTAGGTCATTAGGATTATAGAGTGGACCTAGGAGGCCCATGGGAACTCGAAAAGTTTAGATATCGAGGAGTTGGGAGACCTAGGAGGTAGGAGTTTAAGGAGTCGGGAACCTGAGAAATTGAGAAGGCAGGAGAGGTGGGACCATGAAGTGTTTAAAGTCGATGTCAGCATAACTTCACCCTGACTATTCCCCAACAAAGATATATCTAGAGGGAATGATGACAATAACGGAGTGTGACAGTTGGTGGACATGGTTACATGGAGGAGTGGAGGGGGGGGGGGGGGAGGGGTGGTCTCATGCTGGAAGTGTGTGTATGGATGCGGTTACGTGTCGTAGTGGTGTGTAGGTGGGAAGTAGCTCAAGAGGTTCACAATAAGGGTGAGGAGTTGGAGAGTCTATAAAAGAGGGAGACAGACAAATGGTAGAACGTAATTGCAAAAAACTTAACTTACATTCTTCTTCTTTTATCTTCTTCTCTTGTCTGACTTGAGTATCGGAGGACATTGTTGAAGGGCCGACGCTCTTTGACCAATGTTATTATAGATAGGATTTTACTATGGTCATACGAATCAACTCTCACCGGAGGGTTCAGCAAAAGAAGACTAACCATTAACCACATCACTATCAATTCTTTTTCTACATCGGAATTCTTAAAAGAGATATATAAGCTCATATTAACTTTTGCACCCATTTTAATTCTTTATTGGGAATTGCAATAGGTGACTTGAGTATAGGTTGGAAAGAGAAATATCTATAACACTACAACAATATATGCTGCCCCCTTAAAAATTTTCAAGCTTTGATAGATGGAAATAAACTAATTTTAAAAGAAAATCTTCTCCCGTCTAGAGGAGATGTTCATTTATTTAGTATTGGATTGTCTATAGTAATTATTATGGATCGCCATTTCAAGTTTTGCTCCTATCAAAGATTTTTATTTTAGGGTATGGATCGAATAATAAATATTCTTTTTTAGATGGTATGTGAGTTGTGAGTTATGAGTTACCATTAACTCTGTGTATTATCAATATCTCTAAGTGTTATTCGTTAAATATAAAATTTATGCATCTTTCCTTTATTTCTAAAAAAAAGTGGAATGAATTTAATGGATTTTTTTATTCATGATTTAGGTCAATGAGTTAAATCAAATAGTTATATGAGTGAAATAAAACAACTTAGAAATTTATAATAAGAAGATAAAATCTCACTTCATATGTACAAGAGTAAAATTGAAGTAAATATAAGTCATGTAAAAAAGTTACCCCAAAATTAAGATTCATTGTCATATCTTGAAGCGGGTATAAAAGATCTGACTATATGGAATTTTCGTTATTGTCTTGTATTTACTAATATGTCATAGATCAATCAAAAATCAATAGACACTTAGGAACACAAAAGTACAAAAATAGATTAGTAATGGAGATAATGTAAGGTATAAAATTTTTTTTGCATAAAATGAATCAAAATAGAGACTTTAAATTGGTAGAAATGATCAAGTAATACTTTCTTACTATTTTGATTTTGAGTAATACTCCTAGTTCACTATTTAAAAAAAAACTATTCAGAAACATTGCACTTACCCAATACCAAGTAACTTACACTTGCATACTTGACGCACTGCATCACTATTACTTTAACTTAATTTATTGAGAGTATATAGAGATTATATGATCAATTACAATAGTCATCCTGACAAGAATTAGATGCTTCTTGGAGATGATCTCTTTATTGACCTGAATTACGTGGGTGATCATTCTCCCAGTGGTGGAGAACTTCTTGTGGTAGACATGACATTTGAAGCGCTTGACTTTTTGGTATTGGACGAGAATCTTCTCATCGTCGAATTCTCTATTATAGTAAAAGCACTCTTCTCAGATTGTTTCTTCTTCCTTCCCATCATCATTGCTCCAAGGATATCAACTCACCTCTGATAGGATAGTGGATGTAAATCTAATGCCTTAGGAGCAAAATTGGATTAGGATTTTTGGATCTCGTTGAATCTAGAAAAAAGAAGACACTATCTATAAGAGTTGATAGAATGCTACACAGTTACATGTAGAGAAAGATTCATGTCGTTGGGCCACCCGTCTCCCGATTTACCCTCGTCAACCGGTGGGGACTCTAGTTGAAGGCCTTGGGGCGGGGCCGGTTGGCCCTGTGGATTAGTGGGTGCAAGCTCGACACCACAGGTTAATCAAAAAAAAAAAAAAAGATTCATGTCATTTATGGATTATACTTGAAAGTGGAAAGAAAGGAAGGGGCGGATGAAAAAATGGGAAATTATTTAAAAATTGCCTATATTTTTAAAATTTTTATTTTTAAAATTAAACTACAATATTAAAAATAATTTAATCACACGATCCAATTTGCACTAAGAATATTATTAATAAAAATAAAATTTAACTATATAATATAAATTAAATACATAAATAGGTCAGTGTATTTTATATTAAATTATTTAAAAAATTTATGTCACGTAATTTGATTTTTACAAAGTTTAATTAATTATGTACTCAACAAATTTTTAGCATTTTTATTCTTCAACAAATAAAGTCAAATATTTTGAGCTCTCTCTACTTTAAATCTTTGATTACAATTTTTTTAAAACACCTAATCAATAAGATTTTGAGACTATGGATTTGAGTCATGAAATTAATTTTTTATGACACAAGCTAAAATTACATATAATAGATTCAATATGATTCAATCCTTATTTTTTTGACATCATATTGATAATATGATGGGAGTTTTATGCATCGGAATAGCTTTTATCTAATTAATAAGATCCTAACCATATATTAAGCATCAAATTTTAAATGAGGGCATCATTCACAATTCCAACATTAATATCATCTCTAGCCATTGCTATGCACATCGCAAGACAAAATCCTGTGGTGTGACATGCATTTGAGTATCGTTCAAAATTTAAAATGAATGTTATGCAAAACACACTGGGGGATAATTTAAGGTGAAGCAAAACAACGTGATCATGGTCCAAAGAATATTGACAATTCTCTTGAGGCACAATGCAACGGTAAAACGAGGTGACATCTCATAAGATAGCGCAGTTTAATTCTTTGCTAGGATAAGTTTGGCTATGAATTTAAGAAAAACTTGGGAAAGATGACCCTGAGTCAAGTGCGGGTCAGGAGTTTATCTTTTCGAGTGGAGTACATCTTCGGTGTTGGACCTACCCTACAAGGACAGTGCAACCACATCGCCGGACTTAACTATTGAGTCATGAGCACTTTCCTAATTAATCTTAGTGGTTGGTGGAGCATATCTCTCTTAGAGGTTACTTAGTGTCTCTTCAAACATTTGTAGGGTTAGGTTGGTCATTCTCAAAATTAGTCAGGCTGAAAGCCTGGATACCTGATGCTAATAAAAAAAATTGACAATTGCCTTGGAGGCTATGGTGCAATAGTAAAGAGGTTTTACAGTGATCTAAATATCTAGGATTCAATCCACAACTGTGGCGTACTACAGAAATTTTTCTTCAACAGAGTGATAAATCTTAAGATGTTGAAGTTCTTGTTATGTGCGTTTTTCTATTTACTTTGGTTATCGATGGAAGCGTTCATAGTGTAGGATCGAGTAAGCTGAGAGAGAGGGTGAATCTCAGTGTTTAACAATTTTATCTAATTTTTATTATTAATTATCTAATAGAAGTACGCAACGGAAATTAAAAACAATTATAGACACAGTAGTTTACTTGGTTCACAACCCTGACTGGGTTGCTACTCCAAGGCCCGTAGCTCTCCTGCGAGCTACCTCGATGGGAAATTCACTAAATACCCTCTTACTCGAGAACTCTCGACTTCGGAGGGTTTCTCTTTTTACAACAAATAGAGATGGGTAACAAACTACCCACTCTTGAAGTTAAGTATAATAAGAGAAAGTAAATTAATGAAATACAAGACTTTATACCGACACTTAAATGGTTCAAAAGGTAGTTGCGGAGTGTCGGAAGATCGCGTTGTTGTGGAAGGAGAATTTTCGTGGATGAGCAGAAATTTCAGCAGCACTTTGACGTAGATTGAATTTGATGATTGGATCTGGTCGAGCACAACTCTTATAAACTTTTTCTAGTCGACTCCACATCAGCCCGTCGATATAGAATTCATGGTCTTCCAGTCGACTGAATCCTCTCCAGTCGACTCCACATCACTCGGCTTCGCATTGGGAATTTTCCCTCTTCAGTCGACTCAAACTCTTCAGTCGACTCAAGCCCTTTCCATCTGTATCGCACGATCTCCGATCGATCACCAACTGATCCTGCCAAATAGGAATCCAGTCGACTGAAGTTCAGTCGACTTGAATGCATTCAGTCGACTGCTCTCTGCAAAATAGGATTAGTACAAGATATGAAATATGATAGCAGTAGTAATACTACTTGATCTCGACTACTACATCCCACGCAGACTTTTCGTCGGATCGATGCCTAACTTTGTCCTCTTAAAGAGGACTCGGCCTCACCTCTTCACTCGAGGCTTACCTGCCGGCTACCTGCCGGACTTACTATTCTTGACATCCGATTTGACCCACTATGACTTTCACCAGCTGTCCGGTCTGCCTGACCCAGCTGGATTTTTTGCCGATTGTCCAGTCTCCTGAACCAACCGGTCTTTATGCCAAATGTCGGTCCACATGACCTATCTGGACTTCATGTCTGGTGTCCGGTCCTCCTGATCTGTCAAAAAACGTGCTTAGTATCCGGTCAACACGACCTATTAGGACTTTCTGTTAAGCCTGTGCACTTAACACTTATATTAGATCAAAAGTGGATCCTAACTCTTAACTATGGTTCAAACATCAAAATTAAAGAGTGATGCTTACTACATCAATACATAGGACCAAACTGTCCATTTTCAGGACTTAATCATATCGAAGATCTGGATATCAAAATTATAAAAAAAAATATTGACAATTTATTTGCTTAATCTGATGCGGTAACATGTAATATGTATCAAATACTTACCAAAAAAAACAATGGCACAGCTAGGGCTGTAAATGAACCAAGCATTCATGAACGAGCTTGATGTTCGACTCGATAAGAGCTCGTTTACGTTCGTTCAATATGCATCAATGTCAATTAATAAAAAATCTTGAACAGCTTGATAAATTAAATAAACAAGCTTGAACACGTATGTGTTCGGCTTGTTAATGTTCATGAACAGTGTTCGTGAACAATGTTCGTGAACGGTGTTCATGAACATTGTTAGTGAACAATATTCGTGAACAATGTTCATGAACATTAACAAGCCGATTTATGATTATACCTTTTTAAAAATTATTTTTGAATTTATTTATACTCATTTATAAATCAGGATTAAATTAGTAAAATTTTAAATAAACAAATAAGTTTGACTTAAGAGCTTGATAACGTTTAAATAAATCAAATTTAAACAAGCTTGACTCGTTTACAGCCCTAGGCACAACCGGCAACCTTGTGGACAAATTAAGAGAAACCACTATTAACTGTGATAAACAATACTCTAGATAAATAAATGCATAACCCAAAAAGCTTATCCGAATAAATAGAATTCTGGCTACAAGATATGCGAGCAGAACAAAAGTGACAGACGAACCAAAACAGTAGATACATAAATAAACTATCAAAAATACTCTCAAATCTAATTTTAAATTTCTCAATAGTAATAACCTTGCTACAAGATACTCTCAAAACCTTGCTACAAGATATGCCTACAAGGTTTCTAAGGATCTTTCTAAACTTAGATTAGACGAGTTATTTTCTAAGTTTGAACTTCATGAACAAACTAACATGGTCCGGGCCGAGAGAGGTGTTGCTTTACTTGTAGGACGAAGAAGAAAGGAGAAGAATAAGCCACCTCCCAAGCAAGAAGATGGATCGAACTCAAGTCTGAATCTGAATCTGAAGAGGAGGCCGCAATAGTCAACATGGTGCGGAGAATAGTTCGACAAGAATGGAGGCAATTAAAGAACAAGAACAAGGAGCAATTCAAGTCAAGAAGGAGGCCAAAACAAAAGGGAGCAAAGAAGGCTCTTCATGCAACTTGGGAGAACAAAGAAGAAAACGTCGGCATAGCTTACATGGCAAGACCAGAAGAGTCCGAGTCAAAGTCTGAAGCCGAGTACGAGTCCAACTCCGACCCCGAAGCATACTTCGAGAAGAAACTCAAAGCCGGACCGAAAGAAAAAGTAAAGGTTAGCCATTCTTTAATTAGTACTTTGTATCTTACAATTAAAATGCTTACTAGGAACTTAGTTAAGTCCGAGTCTAGGGTCGAGTCCTTGCTTGAGAAGGTTGAAACCCTCAAGCAAGAGGCCACCCTAACCTCTTCGACTAGTCAAGTTCAAGAGGAGGACTCAACTCGAGTTGAAAAACTCGAAGAAGAGAACTCTCTCTTGAAAGGACAAGTCCAAGAGCTCGAAGCTTGGTTGAACAAGTTCTCGATGGGATCCAAGAATCTTAACCGACTTCTTGGGACTCAGAGAGTCGTGTACAACAGAGCCAGACTCGGGTTTAGCCCAAAGACTACGAATAGATCATATATGTCTATCGTAAATCATAGTCATCAACGAGTCCAAGCTTGGGTCCCAAAGGTCTTACTTAATTCACATATAAGGACAAACAAGTATTGGATTCCCCATGATCAAGTTCATTACTTGACTAGACCATATTGGTTCAATGATCCAGGGGGAGCTAATACCAAAATAGTATACCCACTATCTTAGCATGATCAAACTTTTGTTTTACTTTTTAGAATGGCTAGATAGAGAAAATAGTTAGTCAACTATTGATAACATAGTATCAGGACGCGGCGAGATGATAGTACATTAGGGAAGCGAAGTCTCGTGTATTCGAGCTAGATAAGACGTATCTAGCTTGGTGCACTTGATCAAGTGGAACTAGCTGAAGCTATCTCATCGTATCCTAAACTAGTTAGACCAGAAAGTGGTCTTAAGTGACTCAAGTTATCATTTTCCTAAACTTGGCTTTGTCTAAGGAAGTGGTCGTTGTTTCGATCAAAGAAGGCCCCTGTGCCTCGCCACAACTTGGAAGCCAATTTCTCGAAAAGGTTACTTGACGAGCTTAGGGTTAAATCCGAATCTAACCCAAGGTTGACTAACTTTAATTAAGTTAAAATCATCTCATATAACATATAAGGCGAACAAATCTGAGATACATAGAATGGGTGAGATGATTAAGGAATAATTATAAAATATATAACTTTTTCAAAAAAATATTTTTTTAACTATTGCACTTAAACGAATAATTATAATCGGCCAATATTAACTATAAAACTCTCTAGGTCAAAGTTTAGCGCCCCCTAACTCTCTTATACCTCATATACTTGACTAAGGGGGAGAGCAAACAAACCCTAAGGGTTATAAATCTTTAAAGTTATTCTTGAAAATTAGCTTATAAGTATTTTGAAAATCAAGGCTAAGTTTCAAAAATTTATTGTTGGTGCAAAGGGATATACCTCGAATCAATTTACTTAACCAATTCGAGATGCATGCTTGGACTCATACTCATTTTTTTATGCATGCTATAATATTATGCATTTTAAATCCCCTTATTTTTTTTATAAATCCCCCAACCTTATTTTTGATTCATGGCAAAAGGGGGAGAAGAGCGTAAGTTAAGGGAGAGTACCACAAAATTTAATAAAATTAAAGTATTTCTTTCAAAACTCACCTAGGGTTAAGGGAGAGTTCTTTAAAGTGGGTTTATCATTTATTACTTGTTTTATGCCTTATGCTTTAAATTTCCCTTAACTTTGTATTGGTTTGTCATAGATCAAAAAGGGGGAGATTGTTGGTGCAGGAGCACCAAATAATCGAACCTATATTTTGATTATGACAAAGACACAAAGTCAAGGTTATTTTGTTATCTCACGAGCTAAATCAAGTGTGCAGAAAATGCTAAGCTAAAGCTGAAGGTCAGCGACACCCGAAGGGAACCGTAGTGGTCGGGCGACACCGGGAGGACTTCGGAGGGAGCCGAAGGAATCAGGTGAAGACCGGAAGCAAGGCTTCAAAGGTAAATGTTGAGGTAAGCTCGAGTGAGTAATGTGAAGTGAGGTCGTGTCCTTTGTACGGGGACATCTTTAGGCGACGATCCGACCAAGACTTCCCATAGAAGGTCTATGTCGAGATCGGACGACAAGTGGTCATCGAATTCAACCGTTGGTCAACTGCTAGGCCATCAGTTCAACCGGCCAAGGATTAGTTCAACCGACCAAGGAATCAGTTCAACCACTAGTCAAGGATCAACTTTGAGATGAGTCAAAACTCATCTCTTTCTTCAAGCGTGAGGTGGCCATTGATGTAGGATCTTGATGTGCTCGAGGAGGGGACTTCTAGGGCTATAAAAGAAGGTCCATTCCTCACCATTTCATCAATTCCAAGTGCTCCAAATTGCTCCCGTAACGCCACGACTCTCCAACAACTCTACGATGATGAAGTGCTGCCGAAACACCGACGACCCAAGCTCAAGCTTCAACTCCTCAAGTCGTCGGTAATACTTAAAGTCATCTACTCAGTATATTCTTTTTAAAGTTTATATTTCCGTAGCTTTAATAGTAAAGAGGAAAGGGGGAGTGTCCCTCTACATCAAGGTTTTTGTATCTTCTTGTACTCGTTCACTCCTACCTCTAACGAGGAGAAGTATTATAGTTGATTTCCCTCCGTACACGGTCTAGGACCGTTAGAGCCTTGGCTTATCAGCCATAGACTGTGAACCAAATAAATTCCTTGTGCCTTACTTTACTTTCCGCTGCACTAAACTCATGTCTTTATCGAATGAAAAAAAAGAATTGGATTCAATCTCCAACTGCGGCGTACTACATGAAATTTTCAACAGAGTGATAAACCTTAGGGGATTGGAGTTTTTGTTATGTGCACTTTTCTATTTACTCTGGTGATCGATGAAAGTTTTTATAGGATCAGACCATCCATTTTCGGGACTTAATCGTATGGAAGATCTGGATATCTAAATTGTCACGCCCCGCGGGAGTCCCCACCAGACAAAAATCCGGCAGCATCTCCCCTGTACGGGTGACAATATGAAACTTGCATACAAGGCCTACACGACCACTATACATCGGTCAACATGATCGAAACAAAAACTACACACGCAGATAAACATTTAGCCTCAGGCCATCAATCTAGGTAAATAGCAACAGTCTACTATATCTAGACTTACCCCTTCTGCCATCTGAGCAGGAATATACAACCAAACCAATCGAATAGTCCATAAGGACACAACAAATATCTCCAAACCTCCACAAGTACATAACCAAAACAAACACAAATCCTACACACTTCATCTAGTTAAAAACCAAAATCATAAAACCAATAAAACCTATCCATTTCGACGAGGGCGAATTGACAGCTGGACTCTCCTGGCAGTTTCAACCTGAAACAGATGTAAAGCAACGGGGTAAGTTCAAAGAACTTAGCGGATAATAGTCGATATACAAGGTAAGAAATAGCTAACAATACTAATCATGCCAGTACAGTCTCATATATAGGGTATGCAAGAAAGAAATACAAAAGGACTGTACTTACCTGAATCTCCTACCCTGATATAGGAGCATGTGCCCTACTAGAAGAAATAAAGTCATCACCATATAAAAATATGTATCCTGTATGCATGACAATCATATGCAACATCCAGGGCATCAATAAAAATGCAGCAAACACAATACAAATGCTATCTATGCAAAATGCATGCCTTGCAAATGACATGGTCACCCCTGACGCCAGTCAGCCGCCTCACACGCGATGGTGAAGCCAAGTGGGTAGGGCTATGACAACTGTGCACTCTGCCATCACTGCTCCTGAGTGACCGAGTGGACAGGATGCTGTCGGAGTACACCTATCCTCCTGCCCCAAACAGAGTGGGGGAGCTAAGCTCTCAACTCCCGGTGTCATTGACCAGAGGAGGGATCCTTGTCCGCTACCACGCTGCCTCATCGCTACCCATGAGCGGACCAGCGGAGCCTGACAGAGCAACTACACACACCCTCCTGATGTACCACTAACCCATGAGTGGCAGTGTGTGCAGGCCATGTAACTAGCTGCGGGCTCAACTATAAAGGAACCCCGTCCAGCCAGCATGCAATTATGCAAGATGGTGCATGATACTAAAGCATGTAAATCCAACTAAAAATACCTATCTGAATAATATGTACAATCAATAAGTACATATCCATGATCCGAGTAAAACAGGAAAGATATAATCATACTAATCAAATGCATGTATCAAGTAGGCACAATAACATACTAGGCATATAAACATGAAAATTATTGCAAGCTATACTATCTAGCATATCAACATGACTATATCTAAAAGATAAGTCAAAATACTCGCCTGATCTGTAGAATATCGATTGTCTTTGCATCATAGAATCTACCTCCATCAAAGGCCTACAGGTAAAATATAATTATTACCAAGTTCTATGATAAGTCCAACGAGGGTAATAAATCGAACTTAAATCCATATCTTGAATCTCCTAAAATAAACAAACATAAAACCTCCTGTATGTGTAGTCTGTGCTAACCATCTCCACATCCAAGATTCTATCACAATCAAAGTCATAGTCTGATACAATAGTCCAAGGCCAATCTGAAATAAAGCCAATCCACTATCACAATCCTCAATCACCATCAATTGCCCGTATAGGATATAGGAACTCCACCAGCACACCCTAAATCGAAGCCCTCGAATCACTCAACCTTGACACAAATCCAAAATCTAGAAATTTACAGATAAGAGGAAGTGTAATAAAGCTTACCAGCCCTAGAAAACTCCTCTGGCAACATTTTCCCCAAATCAGCCTTGTTCGTCGGAAAACCCGACGCCAACGTGTTGGGTTTCCGGCACCGCGGCGTGTGTGTGTTCGATCACGTTTCGTAAACATGAGCACAGCGGAAGCAATAAAATAATAAATCTACATTTATTACAACACACACAACACACGCATGCATATTACAACAAGTGTAGACATAACCGTAAATTTAAATTTGCAATAAAAGGAAATTTATCTACGTTATACCTTTCGTATGACGTGTAGCGGGAACGAAATCAACCGGAACGATCCTCGCTAGAATCGTCTCTATCCGTATCCACGCCGAGTTCCTCGGGATGACTTCGCTAAGCCACGAGCTTCATCTTCGTACGGGTTACTAGCCTCGTGTTGAAGACGACGTGATCGAGAGATGATCACGATCCGAATCCAAATTCGGATCCTAATACGAGTTCTCAAAACTCGCTTCTCCGGAGAGGTATTCGTCAACCAATTGACGAATCCTTCGTCCTCCACCTCAGAAGATTACCGGAGATCGAATCCCCGGTAAGTTAGCCGCTGTCGGAGCTCTAACCGTCGTCCAAACGACGCTTCGACGAGAGGAGAAGAAGCTGTCCAGAAAACTGGACAGCTTTGGTGGAGGTGATAGGCGCCGGCCAACCAAGGGAGATAGAGCTCACCTTGATGCCAAACTTGAAGGAGATCACCGGAGCACTAACCGGCAGCAGCTCGACGCCGGCGAGGGGGAAGGAAGCATCCTTCTGGACGCCGGTTGGAGGAGCAATGGGCGGCGGCAATGGAGTTGGCGCCAACTCCTTCAATGGGGTGGGCGGCAACTCTAACTTAGGGTTTTTGGATTAGGGCTTAAACCATCCCTTAAGCCCTCTTTTATAGAGAACTAATTCTCTTAATAGTTATTGGTTCACAACCATTAGGCCCGTTAACCCGCTCCATTAAGATAAGTTAAAATAAACCAAACCATGATGGTTTATTTTAAGTTAAAACGAACCGAACCAACTTTTGGTTCATTCGTTTAAAATAAACCAAACCCTTTGGTTTATTCTCCTCCATTGGATTAGAACCAAACCATTTTGGTTCATCCATTACATCTTCATAAGACTCGGCCCATCCACGCTTCCATTGCGACTGAAACGATTTCATGCTCGCTTTATGTTTGGTCCAACCAAACCTAGTTTCTCTCGGTCTGAGAATCCCATTCTCAAGCTCGTTTTAAATCCTTCGGATTACGCCACAGCGTGTGACCAAATAGGTTCTCGGTTTATGTTGGCCATCTATAATTAACCATTAATTATAGAACGATCATGAGTGGCACCTAGTAGTACATCATGATCCCCAATTAACCGAAAAGTTCAACGGTTGATCCAGAACTATTTCTGAAACCCTTCAGTAGCTCGAATGAATCGTGCCCCATTCCCTTCACTCATCTTATACCCACTTGGTTCAGGACATGGTCTATTGTGTCAGTCCCCACTAGGCTGACTACGTCACACCTAGCCCAAGTATCATTTCCTCATCCTACGGATTCTAGTTACTCCACATGTATCGAAGAGTACCTTACTCTAAACATGTATTGCTTTGGCCAAAGACTTTAGTAACAATCCGACGAGAGGCCATGGGTATACATCTCCTCGCAAGGAGTGGTGAATCCTTTATAGACTATTCAAACACCTTCGATCACTTCGACTTATACCCAATCATCCCGGGTCCACATCTCCTCAGAGATGTTTGCTTAAGATGTCAAAGCATAAGTCTCCATGATCAAGATGACTTGAATACCGCAAGTCAAAGGAACATCGCACTTAAGCCACAGTAAGAACTTCATTGACATATCTATATATGTAGAGAACCATATGAAGTCTTACGGCTGGTCACTCCAATGAACTAGTTACCATAACTAGCATCCACGATTAGCTCCGGACATCACAATGTCTCCAGCCAGTGAGAATCAGCTGCTTGGATACACCAAGGAGTATACCTCGTGCTAGTCTCAACAGAATTGATGGTGTCCAAATCCATCAATTCATCGACTAGGGATAATTCCGATACATCACAATTACACATGTAGAGATACTCACTAGTTGTGATCCAATCACAAATTCTCTCATGCTGTGAATCGTATCGTGGGCATTCAGTAAATGAGTTTAAGATCCAATCAAATACATAAAACATGTATACTCAAATAGTGAATCTTCATTTATCATATAAATGGTTCATACATAAGGCGATTGCCTTAGGACATCTCTCATATATTACTAACAGACTCCCACTTGGCCTAATGCCAATCGCTACGGTATCCAATACCATAAGCTCTAACATGACCCTCAAACTTACTTTGAGATAATGCCTTAGTCAAAGGATCCGCTAAGTTCCTTTCAGTGGGAATTTTCTCGATTTGTATTTCGTTCCTACTGATGATCTCTCTGATAAGATGATAGCGGCGAAGCACATGTTTGGATCGTTGATGAGACCTTGGCTCTTTCGCCTATGCAATTGCTCCATTGTTGTCGCAGTAGACCGGTATTACTTCAACAATGGCCGAAATCACACCAAGTTCATAAACAAACTTCTTGATCCAAACCGCTTCCTTTGCCGCCAAGCCGCAATGTATTCTCGCCTCGGTAGAATCACAAAGTTGTCTTGTTTGGAACTTTTCCAACTCACTGCGCCCCCATTCAAGGTGAACACGTATCCAGACTGAGACCTGGAATCATCCTTGTCTGTCTGGAAGCTGGCATCCGTATACCCGCGTATCACCATGTCCCCTTCTCCATATATTAGGAACACATCCTTAGTTCTTCTTAAGTACTTAAGGATCATCTTAACAGTCACCCAATGATCCATTCCTAGATCAGACTGGTATCTGCTTGTGACACTCAGAGCATACGATACATCGGGTCTCGTACATAACATAGCATACATGATAGATCCTATTGCGGATGCATAGGGAATCTTACTCATGCAAATCCTCTCGTCTTCTGTGCGCGGACACATAGACTTCGAAAGGTGTACCCCATGCCTGATGGGTAGGAAACCTTTCTTGGATTTCGACATGCTAAACCTCTTTAGCACTCGGTCTATATATGTAGACTGCGAAAGACCAAGCAACCGTTTCGATCTATCTCTATAGATCTTAATCCCAAGGATGTAGGTTGCTTCTCCCGTGTCTTTCATGGAGAATGTCTTGATAACCAAACCTTCATCAGTAAGATTGAGACATCGTTTCCTATAAGTAATATGTCATCGACATACAATACTAGGAACACGACTGCACTCCCACTAACCTTCTTGTACACACAAGGTTCGTCTGGATTTTGTGAGAAATCAAACTTTTTGATTGTCTCATCAAAACGGATATTCCAGCTCCTGGATGCTTGCTTCAATCCATAAATGGACCGTCGCAATTTGCATACCTTGGTTTTATCAACCGATGTGAAACCCTCAGGCTGTATCATATACACGTCCTCGAGCAGGTTTCCATTAAGGAAAGCTGTTTTCACATCCATCTGCCATATCTCATAATCATAATGAGCCGCTATGGCCAGGAGCATCCGAATGGATTTAAGCATAGCTACAGGCGAATAGGTTTTGTCATAATCAACACCTTGCTTTTGACGATATCCTTTCACCACCAATCTAGCCTTATAGGTAATCACATTACCATCCATGTCGGTTTTCTTCTTGAAAAACCATTTGCACCCTATAGGCTTTATGCCTTCAGGTGGGTCAACCAAGTTCCAAACTTTATTTTCATACATGGAATCCATTTCCGACTTCATGGCACTAAGCCACTTATCCCTTTCTGAACTTGTCAGCACTTCTTCATAACTGGTAAGCTCCTCATCATCAATGAGTAACACGTCATTCGATTCACTTACGAGAAATCCATATCTCTCAGGAATATTGCGTGTTCTACCAGATCTACGAAGATGTGGTGTTACAATAGGTCCAGCCGATGGCTCATCACTATGAGTCATCGGTCGAGGTGCTTGACCAGGTATCTCTTCAATGTCTACTGAAGTCTCTTGAACCTCCTCAAGTTCAACGACACTCCCACTGTTTTCTTGTAAGAGAAACTCTTTCTCTAGAAACACAGCATTCCTTGAAACAAACACCTTTTGTTCCAAGGGATGATAGAATTGGTAACCCCTCGTTTCCTTAGGGTATCCAATAAATAGACATTTATCAGACTTAGCATCCAATTTGTCCATACAAATGGCTTCACATAAGCAGGACAACCCCATATCTTCAAGTAAGATAAATGAGGTTTCTTACTAGCCCATATCTCATATGGAGTAGTAGAGACTACCTTGGTCGGGACTCTGTTTAACAAGTAAACAGCTGTCTGAAGTGCATAGCCCCAAAAGGACTTGGGAAGATTCGCGTGATTCATCATTGACCTGACCATGTCCAACAAGGTCCGGTTTCGCCTCTCAGATACACCATTAAGTTGTGGTGTATACGACGGAGTCCATTGAGACAATATACCATTGTCCCTCAGATAATCTAGAAACTCTTGACTCAAGTATTCACCACCTCGATCCGATCGAAGTATTTTAATACTCTTGCCAAGTTGTTTCTCTACTTCATTTCTGAATTCTTTGAACCTTTCAAAGGCTTCAGACTTGTGTTTCATCAAGAACACATACCCAAACCGTGAGTGATCATCGGTGAAGGTAATGAAGTAGCTATAGCCTCTTAAAGCTTGAGTTGACATGGGTCCACATACATCAGTATGTATTAGACCTAGCAACTCTTCCACTCGTTCACCTTTTCCAGTAAAAGGTAACTTAGTCATCTTGCCTTTTAAGCATGATTCGCATGTATCATATGAATCCAATTCAAACGATTCCAGAATTCCACATCGGTGTAATTCGGACATGCGTTTCTTACTTGCATGGTCAAGACGACAATGCCACATATAGGAGTCTAATTGATTATCTTTTCGAGCACGCTTGTTGCTCGCTTCGATATTGAAAATGTCACTGGATACGTCCAACGTATAAATACCATTGCTTAAAGTTCCAGTCCCATAAAGAACTCCATTCAAAGTTATGTAACAACAATTGTTACTAAAAGTCAAATGGTACCCATTTCTATTTAAACAAGAAATAGAAATGATGTTCTGTATCAACGAAGGAACATAAAAACAATTGTCCAGTTCTAAGACAAGTCCTGTAGGGAGTCTCAACAAATACGTTCCGATGGTGAGTGCAGCAACCTTTGCTCCATTCCCAACACATAAATTTGACTCTCCCTTGACGAGTCTTCTTCTATTCCTTAGCCCATGTATGTCATTACATATATGTGAGCCACACCCAGTATCAAATATCCAAGTGTCTGAGGAAATAGAATGACAATCAATAAAGAAGATTTCTGAAGAAGATGGGGCATCCGATGTCTTATCCTTCTTCACGGACTCAAGATAAATCTTGCACTTTCTTCGCAAATGGCCCTACTTGCCATAATGATGGCAAGTGCCCTTTTGAGCTGGTTCTGCCTTTTTAGCCTTTTTCTTCTTCCCCTTCTGTTGTTCCTTTGACTCCCTCTTAGAACCTTTCTTTGAGGAATCAACTAACAACACCGTCCCCTGCTCATGCTTCTTAGAAGGCTCCACAGTCTTCAGCATGTTGAGCAGTACCACAGATGAACTTTCTTGCATCTCAGAGGTGAAGAGAAGCTTGGAGACTTCGAACCTTTCGAATCTCACTTGCTTATCAAACAACTCATAAAGATGAAGGACTACGATATGAGCATCCATATGCTCATGCTGCTTTCGTAGCTTGGGTTCCATCGTGGCTAGCATGATGCAACTTGTCAGTTCAGAATCAGTCACATGTTTCTGATAGACCAACAATTGGTCCGGAGTTGCATCGTCACTAGGATAGGTGGGAAGAGGCGCTTCGAGGACATACACAAGCTTTTCACCTTGAGAACAATTCTCAAGTTTCTAAGCCAGTCCAAGAAGTTCGGCCCAGTCAATTTATTCAAATCCAAAATGGAACGCAAATTCAAAGACATCATGATCAATCTTAGAAATACAAAACGAGCATATATGAGAAAATGATTTTAAAATGCATCATTATACATTTATAAATCCCATTCATTTTTCGAATTTCAAAAACCCCAAAATCACTTCGGGAGATCGTAGGTCCATCTCCGAATGGGCTGATATCCATCATAGATATGAACAACCTTGGAGAGAGTCCAACAAGCCATTCATAACTATGACGGTAGGTATCAACTATACCGATTGCATATCACATATATGCAACTATCACAATGTGCTATCAACTAATTGAATGTTCACACATACATCGGGTTGTTAACACATTAACAAGTATGCATCATATGCATAGCACCCAACTTCACCTCTCTTCACATCGACCTTGGAGTGAGTCCAACAAATCGATGCTCTAAGTTAGAGCCGACCCATTAATCGCGAAATAGTTTTAATATGGTTAGAGCGCATTCAACCAATTAGCCAGGCTTGGAGTGAGTCCAACAACCCAAACTAATGATTGACCTCTGACTCTTACCATATTAGAGTTAAACTATTCCAATGATTTGAACATGTTCAGGTTCAAGCCGGGCTTGGAGTGAGTCCAACAACCCAAACAAGAAACAGAACTCTGGTTCTAACCATATTAATGGAAGGTGTAGGCTTTAATATTGAGTTAGGGTTTTATGTCTCATCCTCTTTGCATGCAAATAACTATTATCTACATGGCATGACATACATGACATACATCTACATGTCACGACACGCATGGCATAATGTTATGCATCTAATGCAATTACATGACATACAATTATGTCATGTACATAATTTCCTTATTTGTCATAACTATTTATGGAAATAAAATATGTTTAAGATTTGATTCTCCAAATCAAATCATGATTGAATTAGGAAACAAATTTCCAAATCTAATCACATATTTTATTTATGAAAATAATTTGATTAAGGAAAATCTATTTAGGAAACCAATTTCCTAAATCATCAAAACTACTTATGGAAATAAAATATTTTAAGATTTGATTTCTCAAATCAAATCATGATTAAATTAGGAAACAAATTTCCAGAATCTAATCAAATATTTTATTTATGGAAAATATCAATTTTCATAAATACTTCCAACTTTCCAAAAGTGGAAGATTTCCATAAACACTTCTAGACTTTCCAAAATTGAAAAATTTCCATAAATACTTCTAAATTTCAAAAATTAGAAAATTTCCAGAAATAACATTATGACTATCGCAAAACCATTTTACGATTATGTTGAAACACAAACTGGGCTCTGATACCACTGTTGGGTTTCCGGCACCGCGGCGTGTGTGTGTTCGATCACGTTTCGTAAACATGAGCACAGCGGAAGCAATAAAATAATAAATCTACATTTATTACAACACACACAACACACGCATGCATATTACAACAAGTGTAGACATAACCGTAAATTTAAATTTGCAATAAAAGGAAATTTATCTACGTTATACCTTTCGTATGACGTGTAGCGGGAACGGAATCAACCGGAACGATCCTCGCTAGAATCGTCTCTATCCGTATCCACGCCGAGTTCCTCGGGATGACTTCGCTAAGCCACGAGCTACGTCTTCGTACGGGTTACTAGCCTCGTATTGAAGACGACGTGATCGAGAGATGATCACGATCCGAATCCAAATTCGGATCCTAATACGAGTTCTCAAAACTCGCTTCTCCGAAGAGGTATTCATCAACCAATTGACGAATCCTTCGTCCTCCACCTCAGAGGATTACCGGAGATCGAATCCCCGGTAAGTTAGCCGCTGTCGGAGCTCTAACCGTCGTCCAAACGACGCTCCGACGAGAGGAGAAGAAGCTGTCCAGAAAACTGGACAGCTTTGGTGGAGGTGATAGGCGCCGGCTAACCAAGGGAGATAGAGCTCACCTTGATGCCAAACTTGAAGGAGATCACCGGAGAACTAACCGGCAGCAGCTCGACGCCGGCGAGGGGGAAGGAAGCAGCCTTCTGGACGCTGGTTGGAGGAGCAATGGGCGGCGGCAATGGAAATGGCGCCGACTCCTTCAATGGGGTGGGCGGCAACTCTAACTTAGGGTTTTTGGATTAGGGCTTAAACCATCCCTTAAGCCCTCTTTTATAGAGAACTAATTCTCTTAATGGTTATTGGATCATAACCATTAGGCCCGTTAACCCGCTCCATTAAGATAAGTTAAAATAAACCAAACCATGATGGTTTATTTTAAGTTAAAACGAACCGAACCAACTTTTGGTTCATTCGTTTAAAATAACCAATCCCTTTGGTTTATTCTCCTCCATTGGATTAGAACCAAACCATTTTGGTTCATCCATTACATCTTCATAAGACTCGGCCCATCCACGCTTCCATTGTGACTGAAACGATTTCATGCTCGCTTTATGTTTTGTCCAACCAAACCTAGTTTCTCTTGGTCTGAGAATCCCATTCTCAAGCTCGTTTTAAATCCTTCGGATTACGCTCGTTGTGCGTGTGACCAAATAGGTTCTCGGTTTATGTTGGCCGTCTATAATTAACCATTAATTATAGAACGATCATGAGTGGCACCTAGTAGTACATCATGATCCCCAATTAACCGAAAAGATCAACGGTTGATCCAGAACTATTTCTGAAACCCTTCAGCAGCTCGAATGATTCGTGCCCCATTCCCTTCACTCATCTTATACCCACTTGGTTCAGGACATGGTCTATTGTGTCAGTCCCCACTAGGCTGACTACGTCACACCTAGCCCAAGTATCATTTTCTCGTCCTACGGATTCTAGTTACTCCACATGTATCGAAGAGTACCTTACTCTAAACATGTATTGCTTTGGCCAAAGACTTTAGTAACAATCCGACGAGAGGCCATGGGTATACATCTCCTCGCAAGGAGTGGTGAATCCTTTATAGACTATTCAAACACCTTCGATCACTTCGACTTATACCCAATCATCCCGGGTCCACATCTCCTTAGAGATGTTTGCTTAAGATGTCAAAGCATAAGTCTCCATGATCAAGATGACTTGAATACCGCAAGTCAAAGGAACATCGCACTTAAGCCACAGTAAGAACTTCATTGACATATCTATATATGCAGAGAACCATATGAAGTCTTACGGTTGGTCACTCCAATGAACTAGTTACCATAACTAGCATCCACGATTAACTCCGGTCATCACAATGTCTCCAACCAGTGAGAATCAGCTGCTTGGATACACCAAGGAGTATACCTCGTGCTAGTCTCAACAGAATTGATGGTGTCCAAATCCATCAATTCATCGACTAGGGATAATTCCGATACATCACAATTACACATGTAGAGATACTCACTAGTTGTGATCCAATCACAAATTCTCTCATGCTGTGAATCGTATCGTGGACATTCAAGAAAATGAGTTTAAGATCCAATCAAATACATAAAACATGTATACTCAAATAGTGAATCTTCATTTATCATATAAATGGTTCATACATAAGGCGATTGCCTTAGGACATCTCTCATATATTACTAACACAACGCCAGTCGCTGCCCTAAATATTTGCGGAAATCCCTTATTCCCGACAACCACCGACAGAGCACTCCTCAGCACCGCTGCCCTATTCCTCTGTTCTGCTCGTCGGAAGAAGACCACTGCCCAAACACACATCAAGATCAACCAAAGGAAAAATCCCTAAATCTCGTCCAAAGCAAAAGGTAACACTGCCTCACCTTGCTCCGGCGATAGCCAACCGTAAAACAACCCCCTTCACTCCGATGCTCTTCTCCCTGCTGCCCCTAGCCGCTGCGACTTACCCAAGCCAGCCGATGAACTGGAAAGGGGGAAAGAGACCAGAGGGGTCAGCGTCTCCTGCCTGGGTGTAGCAGAAGTGTCGGAGTTGGACACAAGGTCGTCGGCGGATGGCGCTGCGACGACGACAACTCATGCTCGCGAGGTAGGATGCGAGGAACAGGCGCTGCGGTGTCGGTGGCAGAGAAGGCTACGGTGACGGCGAGGCTGTCACCCCCTACGACGGCGACCTAGGCGGAACGAATGGCGACGACTGGCTCTGGGAGGCAGCGATGGACGACGAGAGGGTCGGTGGCCATGGACGCTGTCGGAGCCGCGTGCGTGCGAGGCGGGGTCGGCGACCAACAATGAGATGCAATGACGGAGGCGGCGCAGCAAGCGAGAGATGGACAAATAAGAGGAGGCGAATGAATATGTGTGAGGAGTAGGGCTCGGAGAAAACCATCGCGAGGGCGATGCCTGCAGCGCGCAGAGAAAGAGATCGGGGTAATTAGAAAGTAAAAAACCTAGGTTTATTAATCCTATTAACTAATCTAAACAGAACCTTTAAAAGCCTATTTTTCTTATCCCCGTAATTATCTCGTACGACCTCCGTTTAAATCCAAAAAAATTCTGGAAAAATTCCTAAAATTCTCCAAAAATCCCCAAAATAATTTCTAGAATTATTTTCCTAAATTTTTGGCCATTAAATTTAGTATTTTAAATTTCAATATTTAACATTCTCCTCCCCCACTAATAAAAATTTGGTCCCTAAATTTTCTACTTAGATGCATAATGAGTAAGAGATACCACAAGTACTGAAAATATATCTCACGTACCTTAAGTAAACAGGTGGGGGTATTGAGCTTGAATCTTTTCCTCAAGCTCCCAAGTAGCCTCCTCATCGGTGTAGTGACTCCACCCGACCTTGATAAGTTGCAAAATCTTGTTTCGCAACTGTCGTTCCTTGTGATCCAAAATCCGTACTGGAACCTCTGCGTAAGTAGCATCAGGTTGAATGGAACCTGACACATCTGACAGAATATGCGTAAAGTCTGGCACATACTTCCTCAGCATGGACACATGAAACACATCATAAATACCAGCCAAAGACGGTGGTAGCGCTAGTCGATAAGCGACTGCTCCGATCCTCTCAAAAATCTCGAAAGGCCAATGTACCTTGGAGCTAACTTATCACGGAGGTCAAATCTCTTCACCCCTTTCGTGGGTGAGACTCGCAGGAATATCTGGTCACCAATAGAGAACTCCCGAGGTCTCCGTCTCCGATCTGCATAACTCTTCTGACGATCCTGCATCTCGGCCATCCTTTGTCTGATAGTACGGACCAACCCTACCTCATACTGAGCTCTATGGGTCCTAGTAACTGGTCCTCCCAGTTGCCCCCGAAATCCATAACACAGGACCTCAGCAAGTCCTCTAGTGTCTAAATGGCCCGCTCAAACTCTCCATCTATCTGCGGATGGAATGCAGTACTAAAACGAAGCTGCGCCTAAGGCCTTCTGCAGACTCTGCCAGAACCGGGACGTGAACTGGGGATCTCTATCTGATATAATGCTCAAAGGAACACCATGCAATCTGATGATCTCCCGACAATATATCTCTGCCAAACGATCCAGAGAGTCGGTCTTCTGAATCGCTAAGAAGTGAGCGGATTTGGTTAGTCGGTCAACAACTACCCAAATTGCGTCATGGCCTTGACGTGTCCTAGGCAAACCCACCACAACATCTATAATAATACACTTCCACTTCCATTCCGGAATCGGAATTTCCTGAAGCATCTGTTCCTTAAACTAATGCAACTCCGGAAACCATTATCCTCCTCGGAGTCAGAGATGGTGAATTATCTTTTCACAAGAGAAGTCCAACTATCGTCCAAAATCCACTCCACCACACACCCTGTAAGTGCATGGGAGGCTATCGCGACCAAACTTCCTTGTTACAACCGTTCGAGTTCCAGCTACTTTATAGTAGCTATCCAGTAGCTAGCCAAAACTCCATGAGCATTTCTGCTCCTCACCTCTTCAAAACAACTTAATAACTACTAAATCCATGTCATATATATGACAGCTTATCTTGCAGTTCTTTAACTGCCGTAAGCTTAGGATACGTCTTATTCTATAACATCAGAATCGCTCCGATCTCCGAAATGATGCATCCACATACACTACCCTTCCATTCACACCAGAATGATTAATCAAAATTGGCGTAAAAATCAGCCATCGTCTGAGCCCTGGAACTAGTTTCACAAGCTGCAGACCAAGTAAAATTCCATCACCTTCCTGGTTCAACCAGTCAGCGATGTAGTATCGCTAGAGCATCCTATCCATATCTATGGTAATAATCAAATCAATACCAAGAAACCACCATCTACAGTAGCCGAGTGCACAACTGATCCAATCGTGTCAAAATACACGACTTCCCAAATCCCTGGACGACTAAGTCGTCAATAAGTCTAATAAGATAATCGGATTCGTATGACGCCTGTAGCTAGATAGCTACTTTACATCTTAAGTACCCACGAGATTTGTTCGTGGTAGTATGTTGTAGCATGCATAATTGAACTGGTAGAATGGTATAATTTAGGCTTAACCCAATTGATGGGCTTGATAGTAGATTTGTTGTTCTTATTGGCCTTGATAGGTGTTTCCTGTTAGCTGGGACGAAACCCTAGTATCAATCGTCTCGCCGTGTTTATTAGTGGACTTGTGATTTTTATCGACCTTGATAACCGATCATGTTAGAAGGGTTGGAATCCTGGACTTAACCATCTCGACTTATTTATTTATAAGTCGATGATCTTTACCGGCTTTGGTAAACATTTCGTATTTGAGGTGTTAAAACCCTCGCTTGACCGCCTCAATGGGTTTAATTGTAGATCGATGATCTTTATCGATTTTGATAGTCATTTTATGCTGGATGTATTGGATAACCCTAGGCTTAACAACCTAGGATAATCGACTGCCCCCGCAACCCGTTAGAGGTAGCATGCGGTTGTGAGCAGTCAATAACTAGATATCTATATACGCGGTCTACCCATGAGACCCATTCGTGGTAGCATGTCGTTGCTGCAGACACCGAGTCTTTCTACTGCCTGTCTACCCACGAGTTTCATTCGGGGTAGCATGTAGTTGCGTGTAGACAGTGCTTAGCGTATTGATTGTCAACCCATGAGTACCGTTCACGGTAGCTCATAGACAGTTCCTTTTTGTGCGAGAGTCACGAGGCTTTGTCGTGGTATATGGATGTGCACTGCTTGTTACAGTGGTTGGGTTTTACGGGTATATTTGTTATACTGCTGATCAGGATAGTTGCAGACTGATATTGGTACTCTGAGGGTTGGGTTACTCTAGCTTGTTCCCTGTGACTTCCATTATGTGCATTATGATTATGCACTATTGTCAATATATCCACAGAGTGGTTGTACTCACCCCCTCCTCACTTATCCTCTAGGTTAGCTGATGGAGAATGTGTCTTATTGACCTACCTTCGTGTCGCTCAGAGAGTTCCTTGCCGTGCTTGTCCCACTGCATCGTCGAGATGCTGCTTGATCTACTTTATCGGTATTGCATTTTATTTATGCACTTTGGATTTTTTGTCGCAATTTGATTTGGTGTCACAAAACTATTTTACTTTAAGTGATATATGTTTAGTCGTGCATGCATGCAGTTAATAAAATATTGATATTTCTATAATTATTTCGAGGTTTTTACCAGATCTGGTCCTTGTATTTCGAAATATTATCACTAAGGGGCTCCTTTGTCATTTGGATGACGGATATGCCCCCAGGAAGTGACAATTTTATTGGTTTACGATTTTGGTTTGTGAGTTTTGTGTTTCGAGGATTATCTTTTCCTTGGATTTTTGAGAGTTTTCGTGTTTTGGGACCAAGCAAGCTGAAGGATATCTCTGAACTATAGAAAAAGTATTGTCTTTAGTAGTTACTGTACTTTAGTGGTTAGGAAAAGTATTGACTTAGTGAAATTGCTCCTACTCATGGTCGGGGACGAGGTCGATGACGTATTGACCTTGCGGAACCTAACGATGATTTCAGAAGTATGGACTCTTTAGAGGTGTCGACTGATGTCGAATTAAGAAGCTAGGAATTTGGCCTGCTAGCCACCAATTTGAAGGACAAGGAGTAAACCCTCAAAGAATATCAGTCCCTACTATTAGTGATTTAGTTATGGATAAGGCGTGTATACCTACACTGGTCAAGATGATGAAAAGTCGTTTTACCTTATTATAGGAGGTGTTGGATGGGATATTTATTTCTCCCAGAAATTTTTTTCAGAGAAGATCCAAAACTCTTTGTTAAAAGAGAGATGAACCTTTGAGGTTATACATCGATTATCAAATTTATTTGCTTAATCTAATGTGAGAACATGTAATATGTATCAAATACTAAAAAAAAAATACAATGGTGCAATGGGCAACCTTGTGGACAAATTAAGAGAACCCATTATTAGCTGTGATAAAGAATACTCTAGATAAATAAATGCAGAACCCAAAAAGCTTATCCGAGTAAAAGCTAAGTTAGAATTCAGGCTACAAGACATGTGAGCAGAACAAAAGTGACAGACGATCCAAAACAATAGATACATAAATAAACTATCAAAAATACTCTCAAATCCAATTTGAAAATTCTCAATAGTAATAACGTTAGACAACAAATGCACCAAAACATACTCTAATTAGAAATAAAAGAACGTAGAACATCAACATTTGAGAAGAATCGAATGCAGCACCAAAGATCTTCTTCAATCCCTCCACTTTTCTACGACCAAAGCGAAGAGATTCTAAAGGAAGTGTAAAACAACATAACTTTATTATGCTCTGTTCACACCCTTTTCAAATATGGAAAATTAAATTGTAGATGGAGAAATTTGATTTGATATCCAAGCAAAAGATACCTTGTATCATTTGAGGCATTGCAATTCTTAAAAATACTAAAACAATCAAACACTTTTACAAAATATATATGAAGTATATTTATATATACTTATATTAAACAATCTTGAAAATTATCAAAATAAATGGGAAAAAAATAAAACTAAAAATAATCATTAACATTTTTTCTTCCAATTAATTTTAACCGGTAACAAAATATACTATTTCCAAAAGAAAAGAAAAAAATGCTACTCAATTATTATACTATTGTAGCTTGAGTCCAAAGAGTGCTCCCATGCGCAATGCTGATCTGGATAGTCGATGAGTTTCGGATTCATACGAGAACCGATGTAATAGAACACTCAGAGCCGGACTGATATCGAAAAAGCACATTGCTCGCTCACTTGAATGGCACAGGCTGCCCGCTTCAATCCACCATAAAACCCATGGCTCAGGCGCTTTACATCGAACACACTCTTGCCGATCGAAGAAGAAGCGAACAAGGTCCAAGAATTCACGAACGGCAAAAACGCAAAAGCCACTTGATTAGTTTGATAATTCGAGTCCGTAGAGTGCTCCCATGTGCTCTGGATGGTAGATGAGTTCCGGATTCACTTGAGAAGCGATTTGGTAGAACACTTGCCAAGTTAGTAAACTATCTGAGCCGGATTGATGTCGAGAGCCCACTGCTCGCTCAACTTTGACGGCAGAGGCCACCCGCTCCAATCCACCGTAAAGCCCACGACAATGCTTGCTCAGGTGCTTCACATCGAACACCTTGTTGCCGAAGAAGAAGCGAACGATCTCCAAGAACTCACGAACTGTTGTCGGTAACTTGCAATCGCGCGTGAGCACCTTTACTAGGAACGCGAAGTCGTAGGCACCTTGGAAGGTAACCCAGGAGACGGGAGAAAAGTGGCCAAAGGAAAGCAAGCCGGAGGTCGCCAAGTGCGCAGCGAATCGCCCAGAGTCGATGCCCCATGCTTGGTTCTTTTGGAAGTCGATGCCATTAGCCTTCAGCAGCTCGACAGAGGAAGGGGCGTAACGGTCGCGGCTGATGTCGAAGTCGCGGAAATTAAATTCCCACACATAACGCACGTAAGTGCCATCGATGCAGAGGGCACATGGGAGGTTGCCGGCGGCGTCAGAGAGGGTGAGGCCAACCTGGATGATGCGGAGGGCGTCGACGTTGGCGCGGATCAAGTCGTAGCGTTGGGGGAGGGTGAGGGAGCAATAGGAACCTTCGGAGGTGACGACGACGCCAGGATACTCGGTGTCCAATGCGACGAAGGGATGGAACGGAACGGCGGAGCGGATAAGGGAGAACTCCTCGTCGAGGTTATGAGCCCAGACGGAGCGAACCTCGACTCTGCTGGCGGCGGAAGAGGAGGAAATTAGCATGTTGTAGTGACACCGCAGCAGCCAAGGAGGTTAGCAATACGTAACAATGAAAGGAGAAGAGATTGATTTGAAGTTGGAGCGAAAATTGAAAGGAAGGAGGAATTTAAATAGAGCAAGGGATCAAAGAGAGAAATCCGCCAAATAATTAACAGAATTAGTTTAGTTGGTGCTGGCCGAATTAGTAGGGGGTATATATGGAATTAAAGATGATAAACGAACTTAATCAGAACTTAAATCAAGGGTTAATTAACGTCGTTGATTGGGCTGCTAATGCGATTAAAAAGCTCAATGAGTTAAGTCAATTAATATAATTACAACAGATATTTCTGTCTTAAATTTTATGTAACTTAGTCATCAATTTACCTTTTGTAAAATTTCGAACTAACATAAGAGCATCCATCTTTTTGCATAAATTTTGAGAAAGCAGTCTCAACTAGTCTCAACACAAGTACGAAGACAATTGCTCAGAAGCAAGGATGACTTGACTGGCACCTCGACTGGTGAAGCAACCGTTGCAAATCGAGAAACTTCGACAGAGATTTATAAAAGGAGGATCGAGGGCATCTTTAGATAGAGTTCTCTTGGAGGTTTTAGGGGTGATTTGAAGGAGATTCTACTTCATTTCAGAACCTTCAAAGTCTTCCCAAAACTACCTACAAGCAAACATTCTAAAGCCCTAAATTTGTAACGTGTGTTCATTTGCTTTTGTATTTGGTGTATTTGCTTGATTTTATCTCGTTCTTATTGTTGCAAGAGACTTGTATGAGGTTCCTCCACCTCCGGTGTGTCACTGAGATGGAGAAGTGATATAGTGGTGGTGTGCATCACTAGAGCTTGCTAGGGCTCGCCCGTGGAGTAGGAACTAGAGTTCCGAACCACGTAAAATCCGTGTGTTGTGCTTGTGCTGTGTTTTTGTATTTGTATTGTGTTTTGTGCCTGTATTCATATTCGTATTTCTGCTGCGTACTAATAATTATAGACAAGCATGACGAATCCAAGAGACGATCATTCGCTATTCATCTCCCCTTCTAGCAACGCCAACGGTCCTACAAGTGTTATTAGAGCGAGGTCGCTCTTCAAGGCTTAACAACGAAGAGAGCACACGCTAGAGGGAAGAAGGAAGATGAAGGAGCCAAATTTTGATTTGGGATGGGACATCAATGTGCCTCCTCCATATGAACTCTATGGAGCTAAAGAATTCGATCAATACAAGGTAAGAATGGAACATTTTCTAATGTGTGAAATAGAAAATTGGTTTATTTTGATTCAAGGAGTTGAAGTTCCTATGGACAAGAAGGGTAGAGTACTCAAGAAAAGAAAATGGACAAAGGAGCAACTAGAACAATTTGAAAGAAATGATAAGGTAACACAATTGTTATTAAATTTGTTACCTAATGAGGTTTGTCTAGATTAGGTGAGTTTAGGGATGCTAAGGAATTATGGAGCAAGGTAACCAAGCTTCATGAAGATTCCTCTTCCACACAAATGGAGGAGCCTCAAGAAGAAGAAAGTCCATCTTCATCCCAAGCTCATGTAGACTCGGATGTTGATAGATGTTCAATTTCCGACGAAGAGGTGGAAGAAATAGTCGAAGCCTCCACTTCAAGAATTGAGGGGGAGCTTAAATCTTCAACCTTGGAACAAGAACAAGAGGAGGAGCCCTCTCCCTCTGAGAGAAATGAAAAAAAAAAGTTCAAAATTCTCTAATCATTCAAGAAGGTAATTTAAATGCAATTGTTAAAGATAAAAGACATATACCATACTTTGAGTGTAGGGAAGTAGGACACTATAAGAGTAAATGCTCAAAAAGAGTCAAGAAGGCTCAACCGACACCAAGTGCCAAAGAAAAGTTAAAGGAAGCCGGAGTCTCAATTCACAAGAGCAAGGAGCATATAGTATGCTTCAAGTGCAACAAAAGGAGACACTACTGAAGCCAATGTCCTAGGGGAGGCACCCTCAGAAGGGAAAAGGAGAGAGTTCAAATGTAGGGGGAGCTAAGGCAAACCCTAAGGTAAATTTAAATAAAGCTCCGTATATCTAATTTTATAAAGCATGATCATAAGTTTAATGCACTTGCTATTTTTCATGAAAAGCATGCTAGAAATAGATTTTATTGCTTAGGTGCTAAGCATGTTAATTTACCTAAGGACAATGCTAGATCGACCTTATCTAAGGGTAGGAAGGTAGAAAATAATAATTTAGGCATCAACCCTAAATGGACTAGACATATGCCTAAGAAGAATAATGTCTCAAGAGTCAATGAAAAATCAAAAATTGAGGTATTAGAAAAGGAAAATCAAGCTTTGAGATCAAAGCTTGAGAAAATGGAGAAGACCTTAAGGAAGATGGAAAATATGATTTTAGGGTCAAATGGATGAAACTTAAGTGTTAGTAGGGAAGATTTAGTTAAGGACAAGCAAGGCTTGGGTCACAAGCCTAGGTCCAAGGTAGTTAAGCCTACTTATCATAATGTTCCATATAATTATGGAACCAGTTCTAGGTCTAGGAGTGTCAAGGTCACAAGGGAGGTCATCCTTAGAGTTAACCATTATGTGTGTCTAGTGGTTAAGGTTTCTATGAAATCTAGGAAACCCACTAATAAGGTTACAAGAGAAGCAATCCCTAGGGTTAACCTTGACAAGACCAAAATGACCAAGGCTTCCAAGCCTAGGAGGGTCATTAGGAAGGTACCAAGGGAAGATATCCCTAGTGAGTACCTAGTTAACCCTAAGAGCTCCAATAGGTATTGGGTTCCTAGGAGCGTGATCCCTTCACGCTAGATGGGTTAGGTTGTGTCAACTTGGATTAGTGGGTTAGTCAACCTAACCATAGCAAAGTTGACACTTTAGATTATTTTCAAGGTTATGGGTACTTTGAAATGTGGTTGATCATAATTCTAAAGGATTTTAGGATGTGTCAATATATTTTGAGAACTATGAAAAATTAATCAAATTGGCACAACTTAGGTCTTTGAGTCATGGTGTGACATTTTTGGTTTTTAGCACACTTGGGAGATAAGTAGTATCATGGCAAAATTGGATTTAATTCTACAAATGACAATTAATACTAAAACTTAGGTATTCTCATACCTTTATATTTTATTTATCATTATTTATTTGATATTTACCATGTCATAACATCATATTTATTTTTAATCATAAATGTCATGATTATGTTTAGATTTAGTTTAATGACATTATGTTTAAGTTTCATTTATATGCCATGACATCATGATTATTGGCGCATGTTTAATTATGCTATCATTTATGTCATAATCATCATCCATGCATTAATAAAATTGAGTTAAGGACAATGACATGATTTGAAATCTTATTTATAAGGGAATCAAATAGTGTTGCGTAGAAAATGCATGAGACCTTAGTATAGGTATAACCAAAATCCACATCTCACATCAAATTAACATGTGTGTGTATTGATACACTCTAGACACATGTGAGATGTTAGAAAATGAGTAAAGTTCAAAGTGCATAGATGTTGCATCTAGATGAACTCAAACTCATCTTATATCATAGGTATAAATCATGAGGAAAGCTTGTATACAAGTCATGTATACTTAGCCCATAGACCATGATTAAAATTAAGGTTTTGAAAACATTTTAAAATTATTTTGAAAAACCTTGGTGAAGCCTATCTTTTGATAGCAATCATCATTGAGAAGATTGAAACAAAGTTGGTCTAAAACATTGAAAGTTTCAATGCTTTTGAACTTTGTATCATTCTTTGAATTTAAAAGTTATTTTCATAGAAAACTATTTTCCCCCAATAATGTTTGGCATAAGTAATGTGTGGTTGAAATTTCATGATTTTTTTAATTTTCTAAAATTATTTATGCATTTCTGAAGTTGGTATGAAAATTCAGTTTCAGAAATTTCAAAAACCAGTTGAGGCGACGCCTCGACAGGAGTTGCTACCACTCAACTGGAGCTTTCTCAATCGACTATTAGCACTGTTTTTGTCTTACCAATGTTGGTTTAAGCCATTTGACCATAACCCTAGGCTAGATAACTACTCCTACACCTCTAATGTGCTTAGCCAAGTATTCAAAGAGTGAGATTTTCATTGGAAATGAATCGGAGTACAAATCAAATTTTAAGGGTTGTGAGAGTTCAAATTTGAACTTTTATCCTATTTTTTCTAGTGTTTAAGGTACCTGTTGGCTTAGGAACTCTCAAAGGACATTGTTGGTGCAATGGTTTAGGAGGAGTAAGCCTTTAGTGGATATTATCCATCTAGATATGATGGATGAGGATTTATCACAAAGGGGGAAAATGGAAGATTGGTTTTCATTTAGTGATAGGTCACTAAGGAAAATGAAATCATTCAAGATGATTTTTGACCAAGGGGGAGAAGGAAGAATCTCATTGGAAATGAGACATGGTAAACCTTGGTGGACTTTTTGATGTGTGTCAAGAAGGGGGAGAAATAGAAGGGGTTAAGTTAGGATCTAAGTCAGGGTCATATAAACTAAAACCCCAAACCCCAAAAATTTCAAAAATTTGAAATTCTAAATTGGGAACACTTTGTTATGCTATGGCAAAAGAAGAGTCAAGTTGGGTTTATGGGATAACCTAACTTAACGCTATTGTCAAACATCAAAAAGGGAGAGATTGTTGATGTAATCGACCAAGATTATGATTGACCAGACTCGAGTGAGACTCGAGTAGGGTTTTAATGTTCGACAATAGTTTGACCACATGAATAGTGGATGGTATGGGACATCCAAGGTTATATGAGAGAGACTATTGAAGAAGTCCAAATCTGTCAAGGTTGACTGGACACTTGGTGTGGAGACGTCCAAGTTTGGTGACTTGGCAAGGAGAAGTCAAAGTATGGATACTTGGAAAGGAAAAATCTAAGTCGGTCAAGGGAGATCGGACACTTGGTGTAGGAAAGACCAACAGGGAGTTGGCGAGGGAAGTCCCGATAGGTCTAGGAGACCATGCTTGGCAAATGAAGTCCCGGATGAGGAGTCTTGGTAATGAAGTCCCGGAGGCATGACCTCTTGGCAATGAAGTCCCGGACGGGGAGTCTTGGCAGTGAAGTCCCGGACAAGGAGTCTTGGCAAGGGAAGACCCGGCTGATCAGGGAGATCGAGCTTGGCAAAGGGGAGGTCCTAGAGGAGAGGCCTCTTGGCAGAGGTAGACCCAAGAGCATGATGATGGCTAATGGAAACACTTGAAGGCTAGCGCAAGGATGAAGAGTCACGGGCTTGAGGGATCCGAGAGGTGTGAGACTGATAGAAGTGGGTTGAAGGCTTAGGTCTAGGCTTAGGGTGAGTATCAAGTATGAAGGGATTATACTTGGGGTGTTAAACCTCATTGTTGAGGTATAATAGTCGATTGCCAGGTTGGATCAGTTGACTAGGCTTCGTTTGTAGGCTAACAGAAGCAAGGTGACCTCGACTAGTGCCTCGACTAGAGGCCAGTCGAGGCGGCGCCTCGACTGGATCACTCGACTGGCGCCTCAACTAGTCTCAACACAGGTATGAAGATAGCTGCTCAAAAGCAAGGAAGACTCGACTGACACCTTCACTGGGGTCAGTCCAAAAACAAAACCATGAGAGCTTAGGCTCAAAGTGGACAATATCTTGCCATTGTGGAGATATGTGAATGTTATAGGCACTAACAATTGGTATCAGAGTCATGGTTCATGTCATTCCATGAACCTCGAACAAAAGAAGTTAAGCTTCCATATTTGGATCAAGAGAACCAGACACCAAGCAGAAAGTCCAATTGGGTCAAAAGGACCGAACAATTGACAGGAAGTCCAGCTGGGTTAGGAGGACCAGACAATTGACAGGAAGTCCTGATGGGTTGAGATCGAACATCAAGCAGAGGATGTCCTTCGAGGATGGATACGCTTGAGGGAGGGTCAATGTGGTCCTTCATTTGAGGGGGGGGGTTGTTGGAGTATAGGGAATACAATCAAAGTCACACATTGGTAAGACATGGAAAATATCATGTGCTTATAAGATGAAAAGATATCTCCATTGGTATGAGGTCTTTTGGGTAAAGCCCAAAAATAAAACCATGAGGGCTTGGGCCCAAAGTGGACAATATCATACCATTGTAGAGATATGCGGATCTTATAGGCACTAACAATTTCTTGATCGAGTATGCACTTAATACAGGTCACTCATATAATCTTACAACTCACTTGCCAAAATTGTTTACCTTCGAAACATCTCACGTGTTAAATATCCAATTAACTTTGACATACTATAACTTCTTATATGTTAACATCTATTGACTTTCCCCAACCTTTTCAACATTAAATTTCTTATATCTTTCAACATCTATTGAACTTTCCTTTTCTACTAGTCCTTGCTAAACTTTTCATTTGTCAAAGTGTTTAGTGAATTTTGATCCAATTCAACTCCATTCATTGCACTTAGTCAATGCCAAGTAACCTACGCTTGCACACTTGACATACTGCATCAATGCCAATCTAACTTAATTTATTAGCAACACATGGAGATTATATGACCAATTCTAATAGTCAGCCTGATAGAGGTTGGATGCTTAGTTGGAGATGTTGGTGCAGTAGGCACCTAAGTCGAACCTAAGTTTTGATTATATCAAACGATACAAAGTTAAGCATATATTGTTATCTCATGAGCTAAATCAAGTGTGCAGAAAAGTCTCAACGCTGGAGCTAAAGGCTAGCGACACCCGGAGGAAGCCGCGGTGGTCGGGCGACACTCAAGAGACTTCGGAGGGAGCCGAAGGAATTGAGTGGAAGGCCGGAAGCAAAAGCAACACGTAAGTACTGAGGTAAGCTCGTGTGTGCGAGCGTAAGTAAAGTCGTATCCTCTTTACGGGGATGATCTTAAGCGTAGATCCGACCAAAGACTTCTTATAGATGGCCTAGGTCGAGATCGGATGGTCGACGACCATCGAAATTATGTTTTTCTTGAGCTAACCTTGCCTTGCAGCCAGCATCAGTCGACTGCCAACCTGAAGGACTCGACTGCCGTCCATCAGTCGAGTGACTACGGCTAGCACTCGACTGATGCTGCCATCAGTCGACTGGTGATGGCCATCAGTCGACTGCTGGTCAAAGGATCAGCCTCGAGTAGTCAAGAGTTATCACCATTTTTCAAGGGGTTTTGTGCCCATTTGTAATTGGCTAAAGACCCATTCGATGAGGGGCTCAAAGGCTATAAAAGGAGGGCCAAACCTAGGGTTTTTGATCAATTCAAAAGCTTCCAAGTGCTTCCGATACGCTCCGACTCTCCGACATCTCTACGACGAAGCGCTGCCGAGGCGACGACTAGAGCTTCAACCTCCAATCTTTGAAGTCGTCGGTATAATCTTTAAATTTGTATAAGTTGTTTTTATTTCAAGCTTTAAATCATATCAAGGAGAGGGGGAGTGTCCCTCTACCTTGAGTCTTTCTCGAGTTTTTGTATTCGTTTAACTCCTATCTCCATCGAGAGGGAGTTCGTTTAGTATTTGCCCTCCGTGCGTGGTCAAGGACCATTAGGGCCTTGGAGTAGTAGCCGAAGGCTACGAACCAAGTAAAACCTATTTTTCTCTATTTACTTTACATTTCCACTGCAATTAATTTTCTCTCGAGTTTTAACGAAAGAAACGAGAAAATTTTTTTATCGCTATTCACCCCCCCTCTAGCGAACCGCATCGATCCAACAATTGGTATCAGAGCCGGGGGTTGCTAAGATTTGGTGAAACCACCAATCTAGCCATTTTTCACAGATTTATTTTTCTTTTATTTCTGTTTATTTCAGATTTATTTCGCTTTGTTAAATTTACTCCCGCACTACTAATCCAAGACGCGAGTCTTGGTACTTTTTGTGTGTTTTTGTCATTGCTAGTTTTTTTTCCTTCGTCTCCTTGTGTTCTTTGTTCTAATGGCCCATCTCGAAGGGTTTAGCACCGTCCGACCTCCGTTTTACAATGGAGATGACTTCCGTTATTGGAAGGGTCGGATGAAATGCTTTCTTAAAACCCAAATCGAGATGTGGATCATAATCCAAACGGGTTTCACACTTCCGACTAATGAAGTGGGTGACTCCTTGGATTATGACCAATGGACCATTGCAACAAAAAAACAAGTCGAAGCCGATGCTAAGGCAACGCAAATTCTTCAATGCAGCCTATCCAAGGAGGAGCTAAATCGCGTCGGCCCCTTCATAAGCGCAAAAGATCTTTGGACAAAACTAGTGGAGCTACACGAAGGGACCGATGAAGCCAAGGTATGTAAGCGCGACCTTTTGTTCAATGAATTGTATAATCTAAAAATGCAGGAACACGAGTCCGCGACACAACTTCACGCCCGAGTCCAGGACATAGTCAACAATCTACACGCAATCGGGCAAAAGGTCGAAAACCGCGACCTTATAAGGTATGTCCTAAACTCTTTTCCGAGGACTACCTTATGGGCATCCATGGTCGATGCCTATAAGGTCTCCAAGGACCTTTCTAAAATTAGGTTAGATGAACTCTTTTCGGATTTTGAACTTCATGAGCAGTCTAACTCGGAGCCCGAGAGGGGTATAGCCTTGTTTGCAGGTTCAAAGAAGAAGAAAATCGCAAGCAAGCCACCACCAACTGAGGAGGAAGACGAGTCCGAAGAAGAAGTTGACCCGGAGTTGACTGCCGAACTAATGAACCTAGCTCGAAGGATAGCCAAGGGACGAAAGCGAACCACGACTCGACCCAACCAAGGTAAGCCTAAAAGTTCAAATATTAGGTGTTATGAGTGCAACAGGTTTGGACATATCAAGTCCGAGTGCCCCAAGCTCAACCACCAAGCACCTAAGCACAAGAAGGCCCTCAACGCGACATGGGAAGAAGCGTCATCCGAAGAAGACGAAGACCACGTCTTCATGGCGAAATCAATTGAGTCGGACACGGAGACCGAGCCTGAACTTGAGTCAGAACCTGAGGATGACTCGGACTATGAAGCTACCTTCAAGTCAAGCCACGGATACGCATCCGGTTCAAAAGATACCCTTAAAGTAAGTCGAACTTTATTTAATACTTTACATAATACGGTTAGGTTTTTGTCTAGGAAGTTAGCTAAGTCCGAGTCCAAGGTCGAGACCCTTGTTGAGGAGGTTAAACTCCTCAAACACGAGGTCTCCCTAACCTCTTCGACTAGTCGAGTTCAAGAGAAGGACTCAACTCGAGTTGAAAAGCTCGAAGTTGAGAACTCTCTCTTGAAAAGTCAAGTCGAAGATCTTAGAAACACATTGGAAAGGTTCACTTCGGGATCCAAAGGACTTGACCTCCTACTTGGATCTCAAAGGGCCGTGTACAACAAGGCTGGACTAGGGTTTAACTCAAACATGACTAATAGGTCGTATATGTCGATTCTAAGTCGACATAGGAAACATGTCCAAGCATGGGTCCCTAAGAACTTTTTGATTTCAACTCTAGGATCCAACCCGTACTGGGTTCCCAAGGACCAAATCCACTATGTGGATAGACCAAACCGATTCAACGGTCTAGGGGGAGCCAGTACAAAACATGTTTGTGCTTTAACTTAGAAATTGCATGTTTTAACTTAGAATGTTTGTGCTTTAACTTAGAAATTGCATGCTTTAACTTAGAAAGTTTGTACTTTAAAACTTGTGAACTCACTTAGAACATGAACATAATCAACTTCGAAAAGATTGAGCCTCAGGGAGCCTCTTTTCAAAAAAATAACCAACTAAAATTCTTCGAAAAGATTGAGCCTCGGGGAGCCTCTTTTCAAAAATAACCAGTTAGACTAGGAGATAGTCTTAGGTGAGTCAAGTCATCATTTTCTTGAAAATGGCTTTGTCTAAGGAAGTGGTCGATGATCCGATAAAAGAAGGCCCCTGTGCCTCGCCACGACCTGGAAGCCATGATCTTGAAAAGGTAAACTTGACGAGCCTAGGTTTAAATCCAAATCTAACATAAAATTACTTGAACCTAAATACACTTAATCAACTTAATTGGAAGTCATCTCACACAAAACACATAAGTATAACATGATTGATCATATAGACACAGGTGAGATGACCTAGGTTTAACAACTTACAACCAATTTAAAAAAATCTAACATCCAATCCAACCACCTTGTGTGTAGGATCAATGGATGTTGGACAACGGTTGCTCCCGACACATGACCGGGGATCAACTCAAATTCACAAAGCTTCGATTCAAACGACAAGGATCGGTAGCCTTTGGGAATAACGGCAAGCTCAAAATCATCGGATCAGGTGATATCGAGCTTAACTCAAATTTTGTTATTAAAAATGTATTACTTGTAGAGAATTTTGAATATAACCTGCTTAGCGTAAGCCAATTATGTGACAATAACTATAAGGTCGTATTTTTAGAAAATGAATGTGTAATTAAAACAAATAAAACAGCTAAAACAATACTCAAAGGAACTAGGACAAATAACATTTATACAATTAACTTAATCAATTCCTCAGCCAAATGTCTTATGACACAGGAAGAGGAATCATGGTTGTGGCACCGACGACTCGGTCACTCGCACCCAAGACTCGTCCACAAGATGAGTCAGAGTGGCTTAGTCAGAGGCTTACCCAACCTCAACAACTTGGTTAATAAAATCTGTAATGCTTGTCAACAAGGAAAACAACCTAGGACACAACACAAGTTAACTAACCAAGAACGAACCTCAAATGTACTTGAGCTCCTGCATATGGATCTATTCGATTCACATGGAGCCAAGTCACTCAATAGAAGTCAATATTGCTTAGTCATAATTGACGACTACTCCAGGTTTACCTGGGTTAGGTTCATCAAACATAAAAATGATACCCTAGATCAATTAATCAATCTATTCAAATTAATCGAGAATCAAAAAGACCTTAAGGTTAAAAGACTTAGAAGCGATCATGGTGGTGAATTCGAAAATCAAAGGTTCACCGACTTCTGTAACCTAAACGGATACCACCATGAATTCTCTTGCCCTAGGACCCCTCAGCAAAATGACCTAGTGGAATGGAAAAACCGAACTCTACAAGAAGCCGCTAGGACCATGTTGAACGAATATGACCTACCCGATAGGTTTTGGGCAGAAGCCGTGAGTACGGCATGCTATATCCAAAATAGGATCCTTATGGTAAAAAGGCACCTTAAGACCTCATACGAGATTTATCACGATAAAGTACCCAACATCAAGTACTTTAGGGTATTTAGGTGTAAGGTACATATCCTAAACACTAAGGATTACTTAGGGAAATTTACATCCAAAACCACGACCGGAATCTTTCTAGGATACTCGACTACAAGTAGAGCTTATAGAGTATATAACCACGACACCCTTAGAGTCGAGGAAACCATTAATGTAGTGTTCGATGAAGGACACGAACCTACAAAACCCCCGGCAACCCCAATTAGCGAGCCGATTCATACTAGACCTAACTCTGATCCCGAGATCAGGTCTAGTGTTAATCCTAACCTAAGTCAACCAAGTCACTCTATTGATCAAGTGATAGATGACTCCAACCAAACTAGTGTTCAACCAAGTCACCCTATTAAGCATTAGGTGACACAAACCCAACCCAATCTAGGATTCAAACTAACCACCCTATCGATCAAGTGATAGGAGATCCTAATCTAGGAGTTCAAACTAGAGCATCCTATAGGAACCTTAGTCAAATTTCCTTAATTTCAAAGATAGAACCCAAATCAATTGAACAAGCTCTTCTTGATCTCGATTGGATTATTGCAATGCAAGAAGAGCTAGCCCAATTTACTAGGAATGAAGTGTGGGAGTTAGTACCACCACCTAAAGACAAAACGATAATTGGAACAAGGTGGGTGTTTCGAAATAAGCTTGATGATAAAGGTGAAGTAGTTAGAAACAAGGCTAGGTTAGTCGCCAAAGGGTTTAGCTAAGTCGAAGGCTTAGATTACGACGAAACCTATGCCCCAGTAGCTAGACTCGAATCCATTCGAATGTTGCTAGCTTATGCCGCACATCGAGGATTTAAGCTGTTTCAAATGGATGTTAAGTCGGCATTCCTAAATGGATACATTAAAGAAGAAGTTTATGTCAGCCAACCCCCCGGATTCGAAAATCTAGATAAACCCGACCACGTTCTAAAACTTAAGAAAGCTCTCTATGGACTTAAACAAGCTCCTCGAGCTTGGTACGGGAGACTTTCAATCCATCTTAAGTCAAAAGGGTTTAACCAAGGCTTAGTTGACCCAACTCTCTTTGTAAAAACCTTAGGTAAAGAAATATTCATAGCTCAAATTTACGTAGACGATATAATTTTTGGAACCTCTAACTCAGCCTTACTAAACGAGTTCGTTTCGCTCATGGAAAGTGAGTTCGAAATGAACTTGGTAGGCGAGTTAAGTTTCTTTTTAGGTCTACAAATTAAACAAACTAAGGATGGTATATACCTATATCAACAAAAATACACTAAGGAGTTAATTAAAAGATTTGGAATGCAAGACGCTAAGGTAATAAACACCCCAATGGCGATAAATGTTAACATAGGAGAAGACCTAGAAAGTAAGTCCATTGACTTAAAATACTATAGGAGCGTAATAGGGAGTCTCCTATACTTAGCTATGATCGACACATCCTATCCTATTCGCAGAAGTATGTGCGCAGTTTCAAACTGGCTAAGGAGTCACACCTAACCCTAGTTAAGCGTATCCTTAGATATCTTAAGGGCATACTTAACGTTGGTATTTGGTACCCTAGATCTACGGAGTTCGAACTAATCAGCTACTCCGATTCGGATTATGCCGGTAGTAAGCTCAATAGAAAGAGCACGAGTGGTTGTTGTCAACTTCTCGGCTCGAGTCTAGTGAGTTGGTGCGAGGGAAACAACAACTGTGTTGCTTTATCTACCACCGGTTTGAATACATCGCGATGGGTGAGTGTGTCACGCAGCTTCTTTGGATGAAGCACACTCTCCGCGACTTTAAGTTAGACTTTACGAATACTAAACTTCACGTAGATAACATTAGTTCAATTAATCTTACAAAGAATCCGATATGTCACTCTAGGACCAAACATATAGAGGTCAAACACCATTTCATTCGAGAACATGTGGCCAACGGAGCCATACACCTCGAATACGTCGAATCGAAGTCTAACTTGGCAGATCTATTTACTAAACCCCTACCCGAAGCCGAATTTAGTCTATTAAGATGAAAGTTGGGCATGTGCGTAATAGAATAGGTACATGCAAATTATATGTTCTTACTACTATTTCTTTAATTTCATTTTTATGGAACTAGCATAGGACATACCTTAGATATCATGTACCTATAGATTTAAGGAGCCAGTACATCTCACAACACATAGGACTAATGTGTTTGTGTACTTAGCCACGTAGATGGGCGTGAGATGTTAGGACCTTACTCCTGGTTCCAGATGTAGAGCTAGTGCATCGCTATGAACCACGGAGTATAATCATACATACTAACCGACTCTGACCAGGACTGGTTGATCTTACATATCAATTAAGCCAAATATGAGTCGAACATTTTATAGATGAGCTTATTTTCAGTATATTATTATTTTTTATATAAAAAATGGGGAACATGCTTGGACCTTAAATTTAACACTTTTTTGTTTTCCACACACCCCTTACTCTTTTCGATATACGGCAAAAGGGGGAGAAAAAGGCCAAAGTTAAGGGGTCAAAATTTTTTGATAACTTAACTCTTACTTCATATTTAAACCAAAAGTTAAAACTTAGTTAACTTTTACCAAAAGGCCAAAGAATTCTTAAACTTATTTGTGCCATCTAAATTTTACTTAAACTTATTTTAAAATTTTATGTCGTTAATGTTTTACTTAAGGGGGAGAAAGGGATTAACTAAAACGTTTTACTAAGGCCAACTTTAAGTAATGCTAATTACTTAAAGCAACCCTCAAGGGGGAGGATTAAGGTCTTTCTTCAAGACTCACCCTCGGTCAAGGGGGAGGTTTCCTCAAGGGGGAGTACTTGAAGAAAATCCTTACTACTCCAACTTAATCTTCATATTTTTTGTTTCTCATGCACATTATTACTCTTCATGCTTGCTATTTACTTAACTTTGTATGTGGGTTTGCCATAAATCAAAAAGGGGGAGATTGTTGGTGCAGTAGGCACCTAAGTCGAACCTAAGTTTTGATTATAGCAAACGATACAAGGTTAAGCATATATTGTTATCTCATGAGCTAAATCAAGTGTGCAGAAAAGTCTCAATGCTGGAGCTAAAGGCTAGCGACACCCGGAGGAAGCCGCGGTGGTCGGGCGACACTCAAGACACTTCGGAGGGAGCCGAAGGAATTGAGTAGAAGGCTAGAAGCAAAAGCAACACGTAAGTAATGAGGTAAGCTCGTGTGTGCGAGCGTAAGTAAGGTCGTATCCTCTTTACGGGGATGATCTTAAGTGTAGATCCGACCAAAGACTTCTTATAGATGGCCTAGGTCGAGATCGGATGGTCGACGACCATCGAAATTATGTTTTTCTTGAGCTAACCTTGCCTTGCAGCCAGCATCAGTCGACTGCCAACCTGAAGGACTCGACTGCCGTCCATCAGTCGAGTGACTACGGCTAGCACTCGACTGATGCTGCCATCAGTCGACTGGTGATGGCCATCAGTCGACTGCTGGTCAAAGGATCAGCCTCGAGTAGTCAAGAGTTATCACCATTTTTCAAGGGGTTTTGTGCCCATTTGTGATTGGCTAAAGACCCATTCGATGAGGGGCTCAAAGGCTATAAAAGGAGGGTCAAACCTAGGGTTTTTGATCAATTCAAAAGCTTCCAAGTGCTTCCGATACGCTCTGACTCTCCGACATCTCTACGACGAAGCGCTGCCGAGACGACGACTAGAGCTTCAACCTCCAATCTTTGAAGTCGTCGGTATAATCTTTAAATTTGTATAAGTTGTTTTTATTTCAAGCTTTAAATCATATCAAGGAGAGGGGGAGTGTCCCTCTACCTTGAGTCTTTCTCGAGTTTTTGTATTCGTTTAACTCCTATCTTCATCGAGAGGGAGTTCGTTTAGTATTTGCCCTCCGTGCGTGGTCAAAGACCATTAGGGCCTTGGAGTAGTAGCCGAAGGCTACGAACCAAGTAAAACCTATTTGTCTCTATTTACTTTACATTTCCGCTGCAATTAATTTTCTCTCGAGTTTTAACGAAAGAAACGAGAAAATTTTTTTATCGCTATTCACCCCCCCCCTCTAGCGAACCGCATCGATCCAACAGGAGATAGTCTCTTTATGGACCTGCAGTACGTGGATGGTCATTCACTTAGCGATGGAGAGCTTCTTATGGCAAACATAGCATTTGAAGTGCTTGGAATTTTGGTGTTGGATGAGAATCTTCTAATTATCAAACTTTCTATTGTAGAAAAAGCGCAAGACCTTCTCGGACTATTTCTTCTTTCTCCCCTTCATCGCTACCCCAAGGAGATCAACTCACCTTCGATAGGGCAGCGGATGTAAATCTAATGTGTTGAGAGCAAAATTGATCTAGTCAAATTTTGAAAAGGAAAGCGCTATAAGAGTTGATGGAATGCTTCACAGTTGCACGTAGAAAAAAAATACATGTTGTTTATGGATTATGCTTGAAAGGGGAAAGGAAAGAATCATTCGATGGAAGGGGTGGATGGAACAACTTTGTTAGTCATAAAATTACAAGAAATATCAAGGTATATTGTTTCTTTGGCAATTTACCAAAGGACGAATTTAAAGTTTGGAATTGTCCAAAAGATGCACCATGGTTTCATAATTCCCAAAGGGCACACACAATTCCTGCATTACCCCTCTGTCAAAGTTGACTTTTTCTTCTCTTTCAATATTTTTTTAATTCTTTTCGTTACTCTTAATTGAATTAAACTTATATCTATCATTTACCTACATGCAACAATTACTGTGGTGGTCATTTTACAAAATCATCAACAACACCTGAAGAAACTAGCACCATCATGGTATGGTGTTGATTTTAGAAACCACACTGGTGTTGGTTTCTAAAATCATTCACCCAATTTTAAATTATCAAAACCAAAACTTTACATAAGAGTGGAAGCCCCAAAGGGGAACTAGGAATTTATTTGATAGGAGACAATAGCATTTTCCCTTGAAGATGGAAAATTCGTTCACCCAGCTTTATAAATTTACAAATTCTTCTTCAACCAGTTAAAAGAATGAAATTTGTTGATATCATGATAATACTAGGTAGTGCATATATCATTATGGAAGAAGTTGATCATTGAAATGATAATAGATACGACAGAAGTACAAACTATCTGATACTGATAAGACAGGTCTTGGACCGACACTCGGAGAGTTGGGGCTTAGGGAATCAGGATTATGGAGTGGTGCAAGGGGGCCATGGGAATTCGAAAAGTTGGGATATTGAGGAGTTGGGAGACCTAGGAGACAAGAGCTTAAGGAGTCGAGAACTTGAGAAATTCAGAAGGTAGGAGAAGTGGGACCATGAAGGGTCAGGAGTTGAGATCGACATAACTCTGTCCCAACTATTCCCCAACGAAGATATGTCTAGGGGGAATGATGGCAATAAAGGAGTGTGATAGTTGGCAGACATCGTTATGTGGGAGTGTGTGTTGGGGGGGGGGGGGGGGGGGTCACATGTTAGAATGGTGTGTATGGACGTGCTTACATGTCGTAGTGGTGTGTGGGTGGGAAGTAGCCCAAGAGGCACACAATAAGGGTGAGGAGTCAAAGAGTTTATAAAAGATGGAGACAAACAAATGGCAGAAGATAATTGCAAAATTACAAAAAAACTCAACTTACACTCTTTTTCTTCTCTTGTTTGACTTAAGAATCGGAGGAACATTCTTGGGGCACCAGCGCCTTCTGACTATTATTATTTTGAATAGGATCTTGTTGTGGCCAAGCAAACCAGTTCTTGTCAGAGGGTTTGACACAAGAGGGCAAACCACTAACTGCATCATTGGTGTCATTTGTGGGAAATTTAAGTGAGACGTAGATGATGCAATGGCAAGAAGTTCTTTTTTTTAGCCTCAGCTTAAGAGGAGGCTCCCATCATCATAACTCATAGCCAATTATCTTCGATGATTCAAAAAGCAGTAGAGGAGGTGTTGGCCCGAGGAAGTGGGCAGGTCGTTACCGAGGCCATGGAATACGATGCACCAATGATGGTTCTTTATTGGGGAAAAGAGGATTCCCCAGGGATGAGGGGGAATAAATGTTGGTGGGTGTCTTGGTACGTGTACTGATGATATTCTATCATGAAATAATTGTGTCATGGAAGTGTTATTTTAATGAAGTAATATGGTGCTTCATCCGACCAAAGTATCTGTAAGCCCTTCGTCTAGCTCGAGATTCATCATTCCACCCAACCAAGGCACCCATAAGTCCTTGGTCAAACTTGTGTACTTTCACTCCGTCTAGTCAAGGCACCCCATAATCCCTTGGTTAGTTAGAGTACTTTTACTCCGCCTAGCCAAGACAGCCCATAAGTACTTGGTCTGACTAGAGTGCTTTTACTCCGCCTAACCAAGACATCCAGATGTCCTTGGTCTGGCTCGTGTACCCTAACTATGCCTTGGCAAGACAATAATAAGCCCTTGGTTCGACCTGAGTGCTTCCACTCTATCTAGCTAGGCACCTATAAGCCCTTGGTCTGATTTGAATTCTTCCCCTCCGCCCAGCCAACGCACCTCGTAAGACCTTGGTCTGACCTGAGTTTTTTTAACTCCGCTCATCCAAGGCAACTCGTAAGCCCTTGATTCAATCCGAGTGTTTTCACTCTGCCCATCCAAGGAATCTATAAGCCCTTGGTCTAATCTAAGTGCCTTCACTCCGCCTAGCTAAGGCACTTGTAAGCCCTTGGTCCAGTTAGAATGCTTTCACTCTGACCAGCCAAGGCCCCCATAACCCATAAGCCCTTGTTCCAACCCAAGTGCTTCCACTCCGCCCATCCAAGGCACACATAAGTCCTTGGTCTGACTTGAGGGCTTACACTCCGCCTAGCCAAGGCACCCATAAGCCCTTCGTCTAGCTCGGATGCTTCCACTCCGCCTAGCCAAGGCAATCATAAGCCTTGGTCCAGCCTAAGTGCCTTCACTCTGTCCAGCCAAGGCACCCATAAATCCTTGGTTTTGTCTAAGTGTCTTCACTTCACCTAGCTAAGACACTCATAAGCATTTGGTCCGGACAGAGTGCTCTCCCTATGCCTAGCCAAGGCATTGAAGCCCTTAGTATGACCCTAGTGCTATCCCTATGCCCAGCCAAGGCATCCATAAACCATTGGTCCGACCCGAGTGCTCTCCCTATGCTCAACCAATGCATCTATAAGCCCTTGGTCTGGCTCGGATACCATCACTCAACCTTTGATCTAATCTGTGTCTTTATATTGCCCAACCAAGGCACATGTAATCCCTTGTTCTGACTTGAAAAGCAGTAGGGGAGAGATAAGTATGTGATGTTTGTTGGATGAAGAAATGACTAAGTAGTAAGGGGAAGGTCAATATGTAGTGTTAGTGTGTAGGGTTAGTATGCAATGTCACTTAAGAGGGTTAAATTTTTACATGCAAATAGATAATGGAAAATGATATTTTTTTCATTAAAAGGAAAAGATCGTCGGAGAAGAAGGAATGAATGCATAACGAGCAGAAGAGGTTGGTGAGGAGCCATTTTAATGAGTATTTAGCAAAGACGGGTAATGATGGTTGTGGAGCCTGAGGCGTTGGTGAGAGGAGATGAGGAGACGCTTGGGCATCTTTGGCGAATGTAGGTGCGAAGACGTGTAGGTACAAAACCCTTAGATGATGGTGACTTAAGTTTGTATTAATGAGAACATATCATTTAGGAGTCAAACCCTAGGATGATGGTAACATGACATTAATGAGAACGAATCTGATGACGTCAGACACATTTGATTGTTTGACTAGTTGGGAGGTGACTAATGACACCGATAAGACAAGTCTTAAGCTGACACTTGGAGAGTTGGGGCTTGGGGCATTAGGATTATGGAGTGGAGCTGGGAGGCCCATGGGAGCTCGAAAAGTTAGGATATTGAGAAGTTGGGTGACCTAGGAGGCAGGAGTTTAAGGAGTCGAGAACCTGAGAAATTGAGAAGGCAGGAGAGGTGGGACCATGAAGTGTTAGAAGTCGGGGTTAACATAACTTTGCTATAACTATTCCTCGACAAAGATATATCCAGAGGGGATGATGACAATAAAGGAGTGTGATAGTGTAACACCCCCCTAGTCTTTCCACTCTCTATTTGGGGAGATGTCACTACTTTACTGTCTGTTTCTTTAATTCTTCCTTACCTTACTCTGACACTATACTTTAATCATCACCTCATATTACCATCATTCTAAAATTCATGCCATATACTAACGCAATATGCTAACAACTAAAATGATCATAAGGACCTTGACATCACTTAAACAATAACCAATTCAAGATCTTCACATAACATGCAAGTATTAAGACTAACCCAACATGACTCTAGCATTTTTTAGTCTCAACCATAAGCAATCCAGTTGAACTTCAACAATATCAAAAAAACAATTAGAAACTTAAAATCTGATTTAAACATCTTCACTTAGGATCTTTTATTTTCACTGTTCCGTCGCCACACACTCCAAGCACTTCATCCGCTATGCCACCTTACTGAAGCTTTTCTTTACCTTTATCTATAATATAAGGAAATGCAAACTGTAAGCAATAATGCTTAGTAAGTACTTTCTATGCTCACAAAAACATGCAACGTATGAAATCATGCAACTAGTTCTCTTACCCTTGATACATTGATACACATGTAAGCATAACTAGAAATCATAACTTTGAATACATGTCTCTTGTATAAATCATGCTCTTAAATATTTTAAAACTTGTAAACAATGTATCTGAACTTGAATAATTAACTTGGAAAACTTTTACTTGTACTTATACTGATACTTCAAATTAATAATCATCCTGAATATGGGCTCGGTATAATACTAATGTGCGCTTTCCTAATAGGCCGGGGTGGCCAACCACCGAACCTACTAGGGTAACTAAAACTGAGGGTCTTGGCCTGTGGGCAAAACTGATGCTCGGTACATGCCCTTTCAAAAGTAAAATACTTTCTTTATACTTATATTTTTATACATATTGAAAGAATGCTCTTAATCCCCTAAACCACAAATGGGGAGCACCATAAGGATCATTATGCTCTTGACCCCCAAAACTGAAATGGGGAGCATACTGAAGATCGTTGTGCTCTTAATCCCCAATTCGAATAGGGAACATCTTTAAATTTTCTTTATAAAAGAAATATTTTTACATCTTACTCTACATCATGTATATAATTGTAAGCTACAACTCATCTACAACATGCATGATCATAAATCACATTCTTATCATAGATCTAAACATGATACTGAATCGAACATGACATAACAAGTAAAAATCATGTAACTAAAAACATCATGCATAACTGGAAATAATATGCACATAAAACCTATCAATGACATACGATAATTACTTAAACTGCAGGTGAGCAATACTTACTTCCTATGTTTTTTCACCAATTTATACCGTTATATTTCGTAAAGAGAAGACCTCCTATGTGTTCTTTTTCTTTAGCGTGATCCTCTACCAAGTCCTTGAGGAGATCCCTCTTGGAAAATCCCCTATTGAATTATCCAAAGAGAAGACAATCTTCTTCCTCGCTTCGGCGGCTAGAAAATGGAAGATTGAGAGAGAGAGAGACAAGAGGCGGTGGCTGAAGAAAATGGAAGGGAAAGAGGTGGCGTGGGTGGCGTTTGGAGAGAACGGGAGAGAGGGGTTGGTTGGCGTTTGGAGAGAAGAGGAAGAGAGGGGTTTGTCGGTGCAAGGGGTTTAGGGAAAGGGAAAAAGAAATATAACTAGGGTCTCCTTAACTTAATTACCCCTTTAAATGATTAGTCAAATTAACCAACTTCTCACTTTTTCCTGCCTATAGGTATATTCTGTTATATCCTACTCATTGATAATCTTATGACTTAGTGGTAGAAAGCTTATTCCCCCAAACCAAAGGTTCATGGTTCGAGCCCCGACTAACGAACCATTTATTCGAATTTTTTTTCCTTTTTCTTATTTCTATTTTCCTCTAGATAAAAAGTATAAGAACTAAAATTTGGGAAGTTACAATCCCTTATACCTTATAAAAGTTTTGTCCTCGAAACTTAGAATAGCTCGGGGTACTTTTGCTTCATGTCATCCTCACTTTCCCAGGTTGCTTCTTCAAACTTTTGACTTTGCCATATGACTTTTACTAACGATACTTCTTTATTTCTTAGTTTCTTGATTGCTCTTTCTATTATCTGAATAGGTCGACTTTCATAACTTAGATTTGTCTGAATCTATACCGTCTGTGGCTCAATCACTTGGTTGGTATCTGGGACGTGCTTCTTAAGTATTGAAACATGAAATACATTATGGATACCTGACATCTCCTGTGGTAGCTCTAGACCATAATCTACTTTACCAACTCTCTTGGTGATCAGGTAAGGGCCTACATATCTGGGACTTAACTTGCCTTTCTTCCCAAACCTCATTACCCCTTTCATAGGAGCTACCTTAATGAATATCGAATCCCCGACTTGGAACTCTAGGGGTCTGCGTCGGACATCGGCGTAACTCTTCTGGCGACTCTAGGCAGTCTCTATCCTTTAGCATATGTTCTTTATAGCTTTGGTGGCGTCATTTATAAAATCAGTCTTGAGTCCCATTTCTTTCTTCTCGCCACCCTCATACCAATAGATAGGTGATCTGCATCTCCTTCCATACAAGGCTTCATAAGGTATCGTTCCAATTATGGTTTGATAACTATTATTATAGGCAAACTCTACCAAACACAAATATTTGCACCACCTTCCTTTAAAATCTAAGGCACAAGCTCTTAGCATATCCTCCAAAATCTGATTCACTCTTTCTGTTTTCCCATCTGTCTGAGGATGAAATGTAGTGTTGAATCGTAGTTTAGTGCCGAGGGCTTTCTGAACACACTCCCAGAAGTGTGAAGTGAAGCGACTGTCTCTATCAAAGATAATGGTCTTAGGTACTCCATGTAGTCTAATCACTTCCTTGACATATAACTGGGCTAACTGTTCCATGGAGTATGATATTCTGATAGGCATGAAGTGAGCAGACTTTGTCAATCTATCGACAACTACCCAAATAGAATCGTAGCCATTGGTTGTTTTGGGCAGTCCTACTATGAAATCCATGGCTATTTCCTCCCACTTCCATTCTGGAATCTGATAGGCTGTAGAACTCCTCCTAGTCTCTAATGTTCTTCTTTCACTCTCTGACATGTCAGACAAGTGCTAACATACTTAGTCACGTCCCTCTTCAGACCAAGCCACCAAAATTTCCCTTTCATATCTTGATACATCTTGGTGGATCCAGGATGCATCGAATATGGGGTCCCATGAGCTTCTTCTAGGATCTTCTTTCTTAAGTCTGGGTCCTTGGGGATACATAGACGTTCACCCAAATATAATACCCCATTGTCAGAGACACAGAATCTTTCATCCTTTCCTTCTTGGATCTCTTGCTTGATCCTTTGGATGCTAGGATCTTTGTCCTGTCTTGCTAATATATCCCCAAATAGTGTAGGTACTATGGTCAAGGCGGAGAGCTGTCCAGAAATGATCTCAACCCCAAAATTCATTATCTCTTTCTCTAGTGGTTGGGAAAGTGTTGCTAGGGACATCAAAGTGGCGCATGATTTTCTACTCAGAGCGTCTGCTACTTTGTTTGCTTTTTCAGGATGGTAGTAGATTTTACAGTCATAGTCCTTTACTAGCTCAAGCCATCTGCGCTGTCGCATATTCAGATCCTTCTGAGTGAAGAAATACTTCAGACTCTGGTGATCTGTGTAAATCTTGCATTGGACTCCATATAGGTAATATCTCCAAACTTTCAGAGCAAAGACCACTGCTGCCAACTCAAAGTCATGAGTGGGGTAAATTTTTTCGTAGTCCTTGAGTTTCCTAGATGCATAAGCAATGACTTTACCCTTCTACATAAGTACTGCTCTGAGTCTCATCTTGGACGCATCACTATACATGTCAAATCCCTCATTACTTTCTAGAAGGGTAAGCACTGGAGCACTTGTGAGTCTCCTCTTTAATTCAAGGAAGCTCTTTTCACAATCTTTGGTCCATTCGAACTTCTTGTTCTTTCTGGTAAGAACCGTCAACGGTGAAGCTATCCTTGAGAAGTTTTCCACAAACTTCCGGTAGTACCCTGCTAATCCGAGGAAACTTCTGACTTCACTAACATTCTTTGGTTGACCCCAATTACTGACCGCTTCTATCTTTGTCGGGTCTACCATAATTCCATCTTTGAAATAACGTGACCCAGAAATGATATTCGATCAAGCCAAAACTCACACTTGGAGAACTTTGCGTATAACTATCTTTGCTAAAGGATCTACAAGACTGTCTTCAAGATTTCGGTGTGTTCCTCTTGGGTTCTCGAGTAGATAAGGATGTCGTCAATGAAGACGGCCACAAACTTGTCAAGGAACTCCTTAAATACCCGATTCATCAAGTCCATAAACATAGCGGGTGCATTTGTCACTCCGAAGGGCATGACCACGAACTCATAGAGTTTATACCTCGTTTGGAAAGCTATTTTCGGTATATCCTCCTCTTTAACTCTTACTTGATGATAACCATACCGCAAGTCAATCTTGGAGAAGACTGTGGCTCCCCTCAATTGATCAAATAAATCCTCTATCCTTGGCAGAGGATACCTGTTCTTGATCGTCACTTGATTCAAGGCTCGGTAGTCTATGCACATCCTCATAAACCCATCTTTCTTTTTCACGAACAACATCGGAGCTCCCCACGGGGAATGACTAGGGCGGATGAATCCCTTGTCTAGAAACTCCTGTAATTGTTCCTGAAGCTCTTTCAATTCAGTTGGAGCCATACGATAGGGTGCTTTTGAGATTGGGTGGGTACCAGAAATAAGCTCGATCTTAAACTCAACTTCTCTAGGTAGCTCGTCAGAAATACTCCTGTCGCACATACAATTGGGATGTCTTCCAGCTTTTGGCTTCTTTCTTGCTTAGTATCAACTATATGTGCTAAATACCCAGTGCATCCACCAGCTAACATCTTCTGAGCTTCCATGGCAGACAAGAACTTCTTAGTCTTCTTCCTTGGTTCTCCCATAAACTCAAATTTGGCCTCGGTCTCGGGTTGGAATACTACTCTTCGCTTACGACACTCAATGGAAGCACCATACTTGCTCAAAAAGTCCATTCCAAAGATGACATCATAGTCATGCATGTCCAGCAAGACCAGATCACTATAAAGCTCTCTGTCTGAAATTCAAATCGTCACGGCACGCAACCAGTGTGTAGATGTCATTATTTCACCCCGAAGGTAGGGTCGTTAAAAACTGAATATCTAAGATATCCGGAGTTATATCTATCCTCTTAGCAAATGCCATAGACATGAAAGAATGGGTTGCCCCATTATCAAACAGTACGGTAGCATGCTGACTAAGGATAGGTATCTGACTTGTGACCACTGTAGAAGCATTTGCTACCTCTTCCTTGGTGAGGGAGAAGATCCGACCATTAGGTGTAACTGATGGGGCCTCCAATCTTCCTTGGCTGATGTAAGGATCCTCCAGTGCTCCCTACATCTGATGTAGCTGAGCTAGTCTACCTCCATACTGAGTAGACTGTGGTGGAGGTAGATTGGTCTTGGTGGGGCACTGTTTGGCGAAGTGTCCCTCGACTCCACATATATAACACCTGCTCATGCCATGGCGACAAACTTCTGGATGCTTCCTCCCACACTTAGAACATGTAGGATACGTAGGTTGCTTACTGGCTGAACCTCCCTTTGCATTATTCCACTATTTTCTCTTGCCATTGTTGTTTCGCTTCCAATGCAAATTACCACTCTGAGGTTTCTGACCTCCTGAACTTCCTTGGCTTTTGCTTTCCGTCGAGGCTAGCTTTTGGTGCTTGATACTATTCATGTAATGCTCCGTGATTAGCGCACTGTTGATTAGCTCTTCAGTGGTCCGTGGTCTATTAATTCCACCAGCCATATTCAGAGCTATCTCCGGTCTCAACATCTTTAGCATCGACCTAACTCTTTCCTTCTTAGTACTGACCAGTTCCAGACATAGGCGAGCCAACCTATTGAACTTCTTTACCGCTTCATCTACTGATAAATCCCCTTGTCGAAACTCCGTGAACTCATCATAATGCTTATTGGTGACTCGGATATGGAAGAACTCCTCGAAGAACTCCGTCTCAAAGTCCGTCTATGACATTTGGTTCACCACCCTCTTGGCCTTTACTCGCTCTCACCACATTCTGGTATCTCCGGTCAGACAGAACGAGGCGCACTTAACTTTCTCATTCTCAGGCCAGTCCAGCAGTTCCACTATGCTCTCTACTGTCTTGAACCATGTCTGAGCATCCATGGTTCATTGGCACCGACAAAACTCTTTGGCTTTAGCTTTTGCCATTGAATCAGATAGGCCTCTTGTCTCACCCCTCCCACTAGAGTTGTTGGTGGGTCTAGTGGGGTAGAAGATGCAGTTGGAATGACATTCTGAGCCCCTGGCTGAGTAATAGGATTTTCTCGCTGATTCGTCATCAAGGTATTGATGACTTGTCACGCTTCCTCGCCACTTGCTATCGAGCCGAGTGACTATCGCATCGAGCAGTGGTGGTACTTCTTTATTCATTTCTTGTCCTCCACAGGGTCTTTCTCGAGGCATTTCCTGCTCTTCATAAGATGATAAAGGAAAACCACTATCAGACTATTATCATTATTTTTTTCTTTATTTTTTCATCTTCACATACATATCTAGGTATTCTCTATTACTTACTGTCTATCATCTTCATATATATATATGCAAGCATGTTTAACTCAAAGAGAACATTCTAGGTGAGCATGTTTAACTTAAAAGAACATTCCTTACTACTCATAAAGTAAATAAAGCAGATAAATACTTGCTTACTTGGAGGCGACAGGATTGATGCTCGATGTGTGTGTGACGGAAGGGTGGAACCCGCTCTGATACCATCTTGTAACACCCCCTTAGTCTTTCCACTCTCTACTAGGGAAGATGTCACTAATTTACTGTCTGTTTCTTTAATTCTTCCTTACCTTACTCTGACACTATACTTTAATCATCACCCTATATTACCATCATTCCAAAATTCATGTCATATACTAACGCAATATGCTAACAACTAAAATGATTATAAGGACCTTGACATCACTTAAACAATAACCAATTCAAGTTCTTCACATACCATGCAAGTATTAAGACTAACCCAACATGACTCTAGCATTCTTTGGTCTCAACCATAGGCAATCTAGTTGGACTTCAACAATATCAAAAAAATAATTAGAAATTTAAAATCTGGTTTAAACATCTGCACTTAGGATCTTTTATTTCCACTGTTCCATCACCACACACTCCAAGCACTTCATCTGCTATGCCACCTTACTGAAGCTTTTCTTTACCTTTATCTACAGTATAAGGAAATGCAAACTGTAAGCAATAACGCTTAGTAAGTACTTTCTATGCTCACAAAAACATACAACGTATGAAATCATGCAACTAGTTCTCTTACCCTTGATACATTGATACACATGTAAGCATAACTGGAAATCATAACTTTGAATACATGTCTCTTGTATAAACTATGCTCTTAAGTATTTTAAAACTGTTGGATCGAGAAGCGTCGCTAGAGGGGAGGGGGTGAATAGCGAGCGTAAATCTTTTCGTTCGTTCGTTCGATACACGAGTAAGTACAGTGGAAAAATAAAAAGACACGTTTATTTTTACTTGGTTTACAACCCAGTGGTTGCTACTCCAAGGCCCTAATAGTCCTAGACCGCGTACGGAGGGCAAAACACTATAACGTCTCCTCATCGTTGGAGGTAGGAGACAACGATCACAAAACTGAAAGTACGAGGATGAAGCAACAAGCCTACCTCACCTCGTTACGAATAAAAACAAAGAATACAATAACAAAATATGTTACTTGTTGCTGTTGCCGACGAAGAGGATTAGAACTTGCTGTCGCGTCGGCGTTATAACGGTGTTGGAGCTTTGGCGTTGTAGGAGCACTTGAGAATAATCTTGATGATCTTTAGAGCTAGAATTCTCCCCTCCTTTTATAGAGTTTGACCTCTAAATATGTCTCCTCATCTTTTGGAACAGATCACGAAGTGGTACCAAATTTTATCGCGAAGTGGTCGCGTCAAATGTTATCCATTTTAACCTAGCGCAAAGGCTGATTCATCGTAATCAATCGATTGATGACTCCCATCAGTCGATTGATGAGCATCAGTCGACTGCCCAATGTCCAGCAGTCGGCTGCCAACCTGGCCATTTCCCTGCAGTAAGAGGTTAGCATGGAAAATGGTAAATGTGATGGTTTCTAACCGTTCGATCTCGACCTAGACCTTCCACAGGAAGTCTTAGTCGGATCGCCGCCTATGGTTGTCCCCGTACAGAGGACATGACCTTACCATCTCTCACTCACACGATCTTACCTCGATACTTACTGTGTCGCTTTCGCTTCCGGCCTTCCACTCGATTCCTTCGGCTCCCTCTGAAGTCACTCAAGTGTTGCCCGACTACCGCGGCTTCCTCCGGGCGTCGCTAGCCTTCAGCTCTAGCTTTAGTACTTTTCTGCACACTCGATTTAGCTCATGAGATAACGATGTAAACTTAACTTTGTGTCTTTTCCATAATCAAAACACAGGTTCGATTATCTGGTGCCCCTGCACCAACAAAAACTTGTAAACAATGTATCTGAACTAGAATAATTAACTTGGAAAACTTTTACTTGTACTTATACTGATACTTCAAATTAATAATCATCCTGAATATGGATCCGACATAGTACTAATGCATGCTTTCCTAATAGGCCAGGGTGGCCAACCACCGAACCTACTAGGGTAACTGAAATTGAGGGCCTTGGCCCGTGGGCGAAACTGATACCCGGTACATGCCCTTTCAAAAGTAAAAAACATTCTTTATACTTATATTCTTATACATACTGAAAGAATGCTCTTAATCCCCTAAACCACGAATGAGGAGCACCATAATGATCATTATGCTCTTGACCCCCAAAACTGAAATGGGGAGCATACTAAAGATCATTGTGCTCTTAATCCCCAATTCGAACAGGGAGCATCTTTAAATTTTCTTTATAAAGAAAATATTTTTACATCTTACTCTGCATCATGCATATAATTGTAAGCTACAACTCATCTACTACATGCATGATCATAAATCACATTCTTATCATGAATATAAATATGATACTGAATCAAACATGACATAATGGGTAAAAATCATGTAACTAAAAATACCATGCATAATTGAAAATAACATGCACATAAAAACCTATCAATGACATACGATAACTACTTATATTGCAGGTGAGCAATACTTACTTTTTACGCTTTTTCATCAATTTATACCGTTAGATTTCGTAAAGAGAAGACCTTCTATGTGTTCCTTTGCTTTAGCGTGATTCTCTACCAAGTCCTTGAGGAGATTCCTCTTGAAAAATCCCCTCTTGAATTATCCAAAGAGAAGACAATCTTCTTCCTCGCTTCGACGGCTGGAAAATGGAAGATCGAGAGAGAGAGAGAGATAAGAGGTGTTGGCTAAAGAAAATGGAAGGGAAAGAGGTGGCATGGGTGGCATTTGGAGAGAAGGAAAGAGAGGGGTTAGTCGACGTTTGGAGAGAAGAGGAAGAGAGGGGTTGGTCGGCGCAAGGGGTTTAGGGAAAGGGAAAAAGAAATATAACTAGGGTTTCCTTAACTTAATTACCCTTTTAAATGATTAACCAAATTAACCAACTTCTTCCTTTTTTCTGCCTATAGGTATATTCTATTATATTCTACTCATTGGTAATCTTATGACTTAGTGGTAAGAAGTCTATTCTCCCAAACCAAATGTTCATGGTTCGAGCCCCGACTAATGAACCATTTATTTGAATTTTTTTTTCCTTTTTCTTATTTCTATTTTCCTCTAAATAAAAAGTATAAGAACTAAAATTTAGGCTGTTATAGATAGCTGATGGACATGGTTACGTGGAGGAGTGGGGGTGAAGGGGTGGTCATGTCACGCCCCGGGGGAGTCCCCACCAGACGAAAATCCGGCAGCATCTCGTCTGTATTGGTGACAATACCAAACTTAATACAAGGCCTACACGACCATTATACATCAGTCAACACGACCGAAATCCAAACAACCCACGCAGGTAATAAGGCCTCAGGCCAACAATCAAAGTAAATGGTAAATCGTCTACAACAACTAGACTTACCCCTTCTGCCATTTGGGCAGGAATACCCAACCAAAACCAATCGAGATAAAATCCGAATAAAGGTCCATAAGGACACCAAATACCCACGAGTACATAAATCCAACTCCAATCCTAAACATATCTTCCAATCCAAATATCCAAAACCATAAAACAAATAAATATTAAACTTTCGCGACGAGGGGGTTTGGCAGCTGGACTCTCCTGACAGCTTCATTCTGAAATAAATAAAAATCAACGGGGTAAGTTCAAAGAACTCAGCGGATATAGTCGATATGCAAAGTAAGATATAGCTAACAATACTAATCATGCCAGTACAGTCTCACATATAGGGTATGCAAGAAAGAAATACAAAAGGACTGTACTTACCTGAATCTCCTACCCTGATATAGGAGCATGTACCATACTATAAGAGATAAAGTCATCACCATATACAAATATGAATCCTGTATGCATGACAATCATATGCAACATCCAAGGCATCAATAAAAATGCAGCAAATACAATACAAATGCTATCCATGCAAAATGCATGTCGTGCAAATGACATGGTCAGCCGCCTCACATGCGATGGTGAAGCCGAGTGGGTAGGGCTATGACAACTGTGCACTCTGTCATCACTGCTCCTGAGTGACCGAGTGGACAGGATGCTGTCGGAGTACACCTATCCTCCTGCCCCAAACAGAGTGGGGGAGCTAAGCTCTCATCTCCCGGTGTCATAGACCAGAGGAGGGATCCCTGCCCGCTACCACACTGCCTCATCGCTACCCATGAGCGGACCAGCGGAGCCTGACAGAGCAACTACACACACCCTTCTGATGTATCACTAACCCATGAGTGGCAGCGTGTGCAGGCCATGTAACTGGCTGCGGGCTCAACTATAAAGGAACCCCGTCCAGCCAGCATGCAATCATGCAAGATGGTGCATGATACTAAAGCATGTAAATCCAACTAAAATGCATAACCGAATAATATGCACAACCAATAAGTGCATATCCATGATCCGAGTAAAACAGGAAAAGTATAACCATAACCGATCAAATGCATATATCAAGTAGGCACAAAAACATACTAGGCATATAAACATGAAAACTATTGTAAGCTATCCTAACTAGCATATCAACATGACTATATCTAAGAGATAAGTCAAAATATCCGCCTGATAAAATGTCCACAAATGAACCAAATCGTCACGACCATGAACCTGCCTCGTGACTGAAACCTGCATAAAACATAACTATTGTTAAGCCCAAAATGCAATTCACCGACAAATCGAATACTTAATCGATTTTTCTACATAACCAATTAACTCAAAGTAAATCCATCAAATCTAAGCACACGACAACGTGCTAAATTACTACTATGTATCCCCAAGTAAACCCTCAACCCGTAGGTCACAAATTGTGATTAACTCTTCAATCCAAGAACATATCCTTGCAATTAATCTCAACATGATCAATACTCATCATATAAAAATATTATCCATCTCACAACCCAGAATTTATCCGAAATCAACAACATATCACCCAACCATCCCATATCCACCGAATACAATACGATCAACCGAATAACACCAAAATCGTGCTTACGGGCCCTAGGATCCCACCGGCAGCCAATATCCCCAACTCACAGCCCACTTACAAACTCTAATCACAGCCGCCTCAAACACCAAAATCAGCCCAAATCGACCACAACTCCAGCCCACAGTCGTGCACCGTCCACCCGCAACTGTTTGCAGCCTTTACAGGAGACTCAATCCCTGTTTCACAACCAACCCCTTCCAATGTTTCACCACCCGACACCAACACACACGCTGGACAACAAAGGAAAATAAAAAACAAGGTAATTACCGTAAACTCCCACTCCACTGGCAGCCAACCCACTTGCTCCGACGACTATCGACGCTGATTAAAATCACACGGAGGAGAAATCTACAGCGACGAGAGCGAGTGGAGGAGACGGTTGCAAGAGAAATCGGCGACGTCAGTGGCAAAGGAGTCGGCGCCTGCGACTGTGGCAGAGGAGGCCGGCACTCGTCGTCTAGGGCAGAGGAGTCCGGCGACGATCCTGTGGCCGTGAAAGCCGACGCGCGCGGCTGGGGTCGGCGACGGGAAGATCTGGTGTGGCCGACATCGGGCTGCCGACTACAACGATGAAAGGGGCAATGGCGAGGGCAGCAAGCGCGTACACGGGGAAGAGGAAGAGAGCGAGACGCGGGGAGAAGAAGGCGATGGCTTTGGGCGCGAGGGAAAAAGGAGGCTCTGCAGCGCGCGGGGAAGAAGAACTCGGGAAATTCGGGAACGACGGCTGAGATCGCGAGAAAGAAGAAACTGTCGGTGCGGCGCGTGAGAAACCGAGAGAAAGGAAAAATAAAAATCACGATCGGGAAACTAAACTTAGGTTAATGTCATCAATTAACCCCCTTAAATAAACTCCACCAAAGCCTATTTATTTTATCCCCATAATTATCTCGTACGGGCTCCGTTTAATTCCAGAAAAATTCCCAAAATTTCCTAAAAATCCCGAAAAATTTCTAGGATTATTTCTCTAAATTTCTAGCCATTTAATTTAATATTTTAAATTTTTAGTATTTAACAGGTCACATGCTAGAAGGGTGTGTATGGATGTGGTTACGTGTCGTAGTGGTGTGTAGGTGGGAAGTAGCTCAAGAGGTGCGCAATAAGAGTGAGGTGTTGGAGAGTCTATAAAAGAGGGAGACATGCAAATGGTAGAATGTAATTGCAAAAAAAACTCAACTTATATTCTTCTTCTTTTTTTCTTCTTCTCTTATCATGACTTGAATATCGGAGGACATTGTTGAAGCTCCGATGCTCTTTGACCAATGTTATTTTTGATAGGATCTTATTGTGGTCAGACGAATCAACTCTTGCCGGAGGGTTCGACAAAAGAAGACTAACTATTAACCACATCATTATCAATTCTTTTTCTACATCGAAATCCTTAAAAGATATCTATAAGCTCATATTAACTTTTTTTTACCCATTTTAATCCTTATATTGGGAATTGCAATAAGTGTACTAGTAATTTTGTGGTTGGAAAGAGAAATATCTATAGCACTACAACAATATATGCTGGCCCCTTAAATTTTTTCAAGCTTTGATATATGGAAATAAACTAATTTTAAAAGAAGATCTTCTCCCGTCCAGAGGAGATGTTTGTTTGTTTAGTATTAGATCGTCTATAGTAGTTATTATGGATCGCCATTTCAAGTATTGCTCTTATCGGGATTCTTATTTCAGGGTATGGATCGAATAATAAATATTCTTTTTTAGATGGTCTGTGAGCTGTGAGTTGATGCACAATTCACTAGTTATGAAATACCATTAACTTTATGTGTATTATCAATATCTTTTAGTTTTATTCGTTAAGTATTAAATTTATGCTTCTTTCCTTTATTTCTAAGAAAAAAGTGGAATGAATTTAATGGATTTTTTTTATTCATGATTCAGGTCAATGAGTTAAATCAAACAGTTATATCAGTGAAACAAAACAACTTAGAAATTTATAATAAGAAGATAAAATCTCACTTCATATGTAAAAGAATAAAATTTAAGTAAATATAAGTCATGTAAAAAGGTTACCCCAAAATAAAGATTCATTGTCATATCTCGAAGCGGGTATAAAAGATCTGACTATATGGAATTTTCATTATTGTCTATTATTTATTAATATGTTGTAGATCAATCAAAAATCAGTAGACAATTAGGAACACAAAAGTACAATAAAAGATTAGTAATGGAGATAATATAAGGTATAAAAAAAATCCTTCCTAAAATGAATCAAAATAGAGACTTTAAATTGGTAGAAGTGATCAAACGATACTTTCTTACTATTCTGATTTTGAGTAATACTCTTATTTCACTAATTTAAAAAAAAAAACTATTCAGAATCATTGCACTTACTCGATACCAAATAACTTATGCTTGCATACTTGGCACACTGCATCATTATTACTTTAACTTAATTTATTGACAGTATACAGTGATTATATGACCAATTACAATAGTCAGCCTGACAAGGATTGGATGCTTCTTGGAGATGATCTCTTTATTGACCTGAATTATGTGGATGGTCATTCTCCTAGGGGTGGAGAGCTTCTTGTGGTAGACATGACATTTGAAGTGCTTGATTTTTTTGTATTGGACGAGAATCTTCTCATCGTCGAATTCTTTATTATAGTAAAAGCACCAAATCTTCTCGGACTGTTTCTTCTTTCTTCCCATCATCGCCGCTCCAAGGATATCAACACACCTCTGATAGGATAGTGGATGTAAATCTAATGCATCAGGGGAAATTGGATTAGGATTTTTTTTTATCTCATCGAATCTAGAAAAAAGAAGACGCTATAAGAGTTGATAGAATGTTACACAGTTACACGCAGAGAAAGATTCATGTTGTTTATGGATTATGCTTGAAAGGGGAAAGAAAGGAAGGGGGGGGGGTTGAAAAAATAGAAAATTCTTCAAAAATTGCCTATATTTTTAAACTTTTTATTTTTAAAAATTAAACTACAATATTAAAAATAATTTAATCACATGATCCAATTTGCACTAGGAATATTATTAATAAAAATATTATTTAAATATATAATATAAATTAAATACATAAATAGGTCAGTGTATTTATATTAAATTATTAAAAAAAATTATGTCACGTAATTGTTGGATCGAGAAGCGTCGCTAGAGAGGGGAGGGGGTGAATAGCGATCATAAATCTTTTCGACGTTTCGTTCGAGTAGATAATTAAATGAGTAAGAGCAGCGGAAAAGAAAGAGACACGTTTATTTTTACTTGGTTCACAACCCAGTGGTTGCTACTCCAAGGCCCTATCGGTCCTAGACCGCGTACGAAGGGCAAAGCACTATAACGTCTCCTCCTCGTTGGAGGTAGGAGACAACGATCACAAAACCGAATGTACGAGGATGAGGCAACAAGCCTACCTCACCTCATTACGAATAAAAACAACGAATACAATATCAAAATATATTACTAGATGTTGCTGCCGACGAAGAAGATCTAAACTTGTTGTCGCATCGGCGTTATGACGGTGTTGGAGCATTGGCGTTGTAGGAGCACTTGATGAATAAACTTGATGATGTTTGGAGTTGGAATCCTCCCCTCCTTTTATAGATTTTGTCGCATGAATATGTCTCCTCATCTTTTGGAACAGATCACGAAGTTGTATAATTTTTATCGCAAAGTGGCCGCGTCAAACCTTATCCGTTTTGACCTAGCGCAAAGGCTGATTCGTCGCCATCAGTCGACTGCCCAATGTCCAGCAGTCGACTGCCGGCCTGGCCACTTCCCTGCAGTGAGAGGTTAGCTCGGAAAATGATAAATACGATGGTTTCTAACCGTCCGATCTCGACCTAGACCTTCCACAGGAAGTCTTAGTCGGATCGCCGCCTACGGTCATCCCCGTAAAAAGGACATGACCTTACAATCTCTCACTCACACGAGCTTTCCTCGATACTTACCTTGTAGCTCTCGATTCCGACCTTCAACTCGATTCCTTCGGCTCCCTCCGAAGTCACTCGAGTGTCGCCCGACCACCGCGGCTTCCTCCGGGTGTTGCTAGCCTTCAGCTCCAGCTTTAGTACTTTTCTGCACACTCGATTTAGCTCGTGAGATAACGATGTAAAACTTTGTATCTTTGCCATAATCAAAACACAAGTTTGATTATCTAGTGCCCCTGCACCAACAATCTCCCCCTTTTTGATCTATGGCAAACCAACACAAAGTTAAGGAAATTAAAGCATAAAACAAGTATGGTAGATGATGAATGCCATTTCCACATTTCCAAAAACTCCCCCTTAACCAAAACTCCCCCTTAACCCTAGGTGAATTTTGAAAGAGATACTTAGGTTTTCAAAATCAAATTTTGTATTTTGTGTTACTCCCCCTTAACTTTCGCTCTTCTCCCACTTTTGCCATAAATAAAAATGAATTGGGGTTTTTGTATAAAATAGGGTTTTAAAAACAATATCATATATGCATGCATCTAGATAAATCAAATATGAGTCCAAACATGCGTCTAGCAATAGTTAGAGAGATTGGTTCGAGGTGTGTCCCTCTGCACCAATAATCTAAAGGTTTATAATATAACCCTTAGGGTTAGTTTGCTTTCCCCCTTAGTCAAATATATGAAGTATAAGAGATGTAGGTGTTGGCAACGTGCTAACGACTTGAGCGATCGCTTGAACAAACTAGTTGTTCAAGCAACACAACTCTTCTAGTCGGTTAGCCACGGAAGAGACGACGGACGGATCGCCGGTTTTTGTGTTTATCTTCGGGATCCATGATTATACAAATACATACAAATGTAAACTAGTATAATCAATACATACTAACATAAAGAACATAAGCTAGCATATCAATAAGAACATGCAAAGAACAATAATAAAAGTTGTAAAACTTTTATACCTCTTGATCTTCTATCGTATGTCCTAATCTCCTTGTAGACTTCGTGTGGGCGAAGATCCTCCACAAGTTGAAGCTTCCTGGATCTTCTTCAATCCAAAGAAAGAAGAACTCTCTTTCCCTTCTTGCTTGAGCCAACCACCAATCCACAAAGGATTGATGCCGCCGGCCCCAAGAATAGAGAGAACAAAATGGAAACCACCAAGGAACCAAACTAGGGACAAACCCTAGCTTCTAGTGCCGCCGGCCAAGATGGAATGAAGAGGAGAAGAGGAATACATTGGGCGCTGGCCAAGGTGGAGGGAATAGAAGAAGGAGCCGGCCACACCCTAGGAAGAAGAAGAGCTCCTCTCCTATAGATGCCGCCCACCTTCTTGCAAACCCTAGCCGCCCAACCATAGGAGCCAAACCCTAATTAGGGTTTCCTCCTTAGGCTTTCTTGCCGCCCAACCAAGGTGGAGAGAAGAGATCTAGGAACCGGCCACCTTTCCTAAAAAGAAGAAGAACTCTTCCACAAGTTGCCGCCCACTTTCTTTCCATACCTTGGCCGCCCAACCATAGGAGCCAAACCCTAATCCAATTAGGGTTTCCTCCTTAGGGTTTCTTGCCGCCCAAGCAATGAGAGGCTAAACCCTAATTTCCATCATCATCCAACCAAAAAAACTTAGTTGCCGCCCAACCCAATCTCCCATATATATAGAGTTAGGTTTAGGCCTTGGTTTAATCTCCACCGTCGGTTCTAGGGTTTTAATCTCAACCGTCGGATCTAGAGATTTAATCTCAACCGTCGGTTCTAGGGTTTTAATCCCAACTGTCGGATCTAGAGATTTAATCTCAATCGTCAGTTCTAGGGTTTTAATCCCAACCGTCGGATCTAGAGATTTAATCTCCACCGTCGGTTCTAGGGATTTAATCCCAACCATCGGATCTAGAGATTTGTTTTCCATCATTTGATCTAGACTTCATGAGGTTTATATTAGGCTACGATAGGGACCATGAGGAGGAGTTGGGTTTTGGCCACCCGATGGATCGGAACCACATAAACTTGATCCATCAATGATGTTCCATTCCACTAGAGGATCATCATTGAACTACCTCACCAACCCCCATAAATTAATATGGGCTCCATATATTATTTGTACATCCATCTCCCCATGTTTAAGATATCGAATGTCCGTCAATTAATTGATTTACTAACCATCAATTAATTAACATCTAACTCCTCGAGTAGTACCACTCAACCTTATCATCATGTTGACTAAGTCAACCTGCAGGGTTTACATGATGAACCTTATGAGCTCCTCAAGGGGACATCATCAACCTAATATATAGGACACGGTTTCCTCCTATAATCAACGGCACACCATGTAAATAATATTATTTCCCAACCTACCGGGCATATTGATTTAATCCATAGAAATCTCACCCTTTGGTAAATCAAAGAAATAAATACTAAGTACATGTGCCCGTTATTATATCGGGATTAAGAGCATGTACAACATAATATCCGAGGTCCGATTCAATTATGTAGTCAGCAATAAATTGAATCACCTCTATGTCGGTCCTGTTCAATACACCGAGGTGTACTAGTGTAACTCTATGTTCAAGATAAAACAATACCAAGCTACACTACAACCATGCCAATGGTTTGTTCAAAACCATCTTGGTTGTAAGCCTCTACTTATATTCTACAAGGGATTGATAACATGATCTTCTGTGCCACACCAAGCACCATGTTATCTACAATGTAAAATATTAGACAATTTTGCATAACTATAAAAATATGCAAACAATGATCATGTGATTCTTATTTCAAAATAAAGATATTCATACAAAAGAGCAACGCTTTCAGTATACATCCTAACAATAGGGGGCGCTAAACTTTGGCCTAAAGAGTCATTAAGTACAATAGTTGAGAAAATAAGTAGTATTTTGAAGATTGTTTTAAGTATATTTCAATTATCCTTAACATCTCACCCATTCTATGTCTCAAAATTTGTTCACCTTATATGTTTTGTGAGATGATTTTAAATTGATTAAAGATAGTCAGCCTTAGGTTAGATTCGGATTTAATCTTTAGATCGTTAAGTAACTTTTCGAGAAACTGGCTTCCAGGTCGTGGCGAGGCACAGGGGCCTTCTTTGATCGAAACAACGACCACTTCCTTAGACAAAGCCAAATTCAAGAAAATATCACTTAAGTCACTTAGGGTTACTTCCTGGTCTAACTACTTTAGGATACGGCGAGGTAGCTTCAGCTAGTTCCACTTGGTCAAGTGCACCAAGCTAGATACGCCTTATCTAGCTCGAATACACGAGACTTTGTTTCCCTAACGTACTATCATCTCGTCGCGTCCTGATAGTATGTTGTCAAGAGTTGACTAACTATTTTCCCTATCTAGTCGTTCTACAAATTAAAGTAAAATATTCAATGGTTTTGCTAAGTAAGCGGGTATACTATTTTAGTGTTAGCTCCCCCTGGACCATTGAACCAATATGGTCTATTCAAATAATGAATTTGATCCTGGGGAATCCAAAACTTATTAGTCCTTATATGTGAATTCAATAAAACCTTTGGGACCCATGCTTGGACTCTTTGATGACTACGATTTACGATAGACATATATGACCTATTCGTAGTCGTTGACCTAAATCCGAGTACGGCTTTGTTGTACACGGCTCTTTGGGTTCCAAGTAGTCGGTTAAGATTCTTAGATCCCAACATGAACCTTTCCAACGTAGCCTCAACCTCTTGAACTCGGTCTTTCAAGAGAGAATTCTCCTCCTCAAGTTTTTCAATTTGGGTTGAGTTTCCCTCTTGAACTTGACTAGTTGAAGAGGTTATAGTAGCCTCTTGCTTGAGGGTTTCAACCTTCTCAAGTAACGACTCAACCCTAGACTCGGACTTAGTTAATTTCCTATTAAGCATTTTAATTGTATTGTAAAGCGTATGAATTAGTGAGCGGCTAACCTTAATTTTCTATTTTGGTCCGGCTTTGAGTTGCTTCTCGAAGTAGTCCTTGAGTTCGGAGTCGGTGTTGTAATTGGATTCGAATTTGGACTCTTCGGGTCTTGCCATGCATGCTATGCCGCCGCCTTCTTCGTTGTCCCATGTTGCATGAAAAGCCTTCTTTTGATTTGATTTGAATTGTGCCCTCTTTTGATTCTTTAGTAGCATCCTTTCCCTCCGAACGATCTTCCGCACTACATTCACTATTGCTTCCACCTTTTCAGATTTGGACTCTAATTCGTCGTCGGGTTCGAGTCCATCTTCTTGCCTGGTAGGTGGCTTGCTTCTTTGTTCTGCAAGTAGAGCAATACCTCTCTCGGTCCGGACCATGTTAGTTTGCTCATGAAGTTCAAACTCAGAAAATAATTCATCTAACCTAAGCTTCGAAAGGTCCTTAGAGACCTTGTAGGCATCGACCATGGATGCCCACAAGGTAGTCCTAGGAAATGAATTAAGAACGTACCTTAGTAGGTCACGGTTTTCGACCTTGTGTCCGATGGTGTGCAGGCCGTTGACAATGTCCTGGACGCGGGCGTGTAGTTGCATCGCCGTCTCGTGTTCCTGCATCTTAAGGTTATACAACTTATTGAAAAGAAGGTCACGTTTACATACCTTAGCATCGGACGTTCCTTCGTGTAGCTCGATTAATTTGTTCCATAGGTCCTTGGCGCTAATGAATGGTCCGATGCGGTTGAGTTCCTCCTTGGACAAGCCGCATTGCAATATTTGGGTTGCTCTTGCATCGGCTTCGATTTGCCTCTTGGTTGCATTTGTCCACTTGTTGAAATCCAAGGGCTCTCCTTGATCATTGGTGGGTAGAGCAAAGCCGGTTTGGATTATTATCCAAGTCTCGACTTGTGTTTTCAAGAAACACTCCATCTGACCTTTCCAATAACGGAAATCATCTCCGTTAAAGAACGGAGGTCAAGTGGTGCTATACCCCTCAATGTAAGCCATTAAGTATCTTGCAAAACACGAATAAAAACCAAAGGGAATTCCAAGACTTGGTCTTGGATTAGTAATGCGGAAAATAAATAGGAAATAAACAGAATTAAATGTGAAAAATAAGAAACTAACAAAAACTAACAACTTACGACCTTCGATGTCCCCGAAAGGGTACTAGACGTTGGATTTTGGGGCTGGAAATAGCTTGTTACGAGGGTAAACCCTTGTGAGAAATGTAGATCTCTCAGAGAGCTTCGATTTGGTAGGTAGATCGTTATGTGAGTCCACTTGTGCGAAAAGTTATGGCCCTTTTACCGTCGGCTACTCCAAGAGAGAAAACTTGCAAGCACACAACCAAAAGAAACGTACCAAGACTTCGTCTTGGATTAGTAGTGCGGGAGGAAAAAGACCAAAAAATCTTTTCGACATTTCGTTCGAGTAGATAATTAAATGAGTAAGAGCAGCGGAAAAGAAAGAGACACATTTATTTTTACTTGGTTCACAACCCAGCGGTTGCTACTCCAAGACCCTATCGGTCCTAGACCGCGTACGGAGGGCAAAACACTATAACGTCTCCTCCTCGTTGGAGGTAGGAGACAACGATCACAAAACCGAATGTACGAGGATGAGGCAATAAGCCTACCTCACCTCGTTACGAATAAAAACAACGAATACAATATTAAAATATACTACTAGATGCTGCTGCCGACGAAGAAGATCTAAACTTATTGTCGTGTCGGCGTTATGACGGTGTTGGAGCGTTGGCGTTGTAGGAGCACTTGATGAATAAACTTGATGATTTTTGGAGTTGGAATCCTCCCCTCCTTTTATAGATTTTGCCCTCTGAATATGTCTCCTCTTTTTTTGGAACAGATCACGAAGTTGTATAATTTTTATCGCAAAGTGGCCGCGTCAAACCTTATCCATTTTGACCTAGTGCAAAGGCTGATTAAATGCCATCGGATCGATGATGACCATCGATCGGTGATGAGCATCATCGATCGGCGCCCAATGTCCAGCGATGACCGGCTGGCCACTTCCCTACAGTGAGAGGTTAGCTCGGAAAATGATAAATATGATGGTTTCTAACTGTCCGATCTCGACCTAGACCTTCCACAGGAAGTCTTAGTCGGATCGCCGCCTAGGGTCATCCCCGTAAAGAGGACACGACCTTACAATCTCTCACTCACACGAGCTTTCCCCGATACTTACCTTGTAGCTCTCGCTTCCGGCCTTTCACTCGATTCCTTCGGCTCCCTCCGAAGTCACTCGAGTGTCGCCCGACTACCGCGGCTTCCTTCGGGTGTCGCTAGCCTTCAGCTCCAGCTTTAGTACTTTTCTGCACACTCGATTTAGCTCGTGAGATAACGATGTAAACTTAACTTTGTGTCTTTGCCATAATCAAAACACAGGTTCGATTATCTAGTGCCCCTGCACCAACAATAATTTGATTTTTACAATGTTTAATTAGTTATGTACTCAATAAATTTTTAGCATTTTTATTCTTCAACAAATAAAGTCAAATATTTTGAGCTCTCTCTGCTCTAAATCTTTGATTACAAGTTTTCAAAAACACCTAATCAATAAGATTTTGAGACTATGGATTTGAGTCTTGAATATAATTTTTTATGACACAAGATAAAATTACATATAATAGATTCAATCCTTATTTTTTTGGACATCACATTGATAAATGGGAGCTTTATGCATCAAAATAACTTTTATCTAATTAATAAGGTCATAAATGAGGGCATCATTCACAATTCCAACATTAATATCATCTCTAGCCATTGCTATGCATATCGCAAGACAAAATCCCGTGGTGTGACATGCATTTGAGTATCGTTCAAAATTTGAAATGAATGTTATGCAAAACACACTAGGGGATAATTTAAGGTGAAGCAAAACAACGTGATCATGGTCCAAAGAATATTGACAATTCTCTTGGGGCACTATGCAACGGTAAAACGAGGTGACATCTCAAAAGATAGCGCAGTTTAATTCTTTGCTAGGATAAGTTTGGCTATGAATTTAGGAAAAACTTGGGAAAGACGACCCTGAGTCAAGTGCGGGTCAAGAGTTTATCTTTTCGGGTGGAGTACATCTTCGGTGTTGGACCTACCCTACAAGGACAGTGCAACCACATCGTCGGACTTAACTATTGAGTCGTGAGCACTTTCCTAATTAATCTTAGTGGTCGGTGGAGCATATCTCTCTTAGAGGTTACTTAGTGTCTCTTCAAACATTTGTAGGGTTAGGTTGGTCATTCTCAGAATTAGTCAGGCTGAAAACCTGGATACCTGATGCTAATAAAAAAAAATTGACAATTGCCTTGGAGGCTATGGTGCAACAGTAAAGAGGTTTTACAGTGATCCAAATCTCTAGGATTCAATCCCCAACTGTGGGGTACTATAGAAATTTTTCTTCAGCGAAGTGATAAATCTTAAGATGTTGAAGTTCTTGTTATGTGCGTTTTTCTATTTACTTTGGTGATCGATGTAAGCGTTCATAGTGTAGGATCGAGTAAACCGAGAGAGGGGGTGAATCTCGGTGTTTAACAATTTTATTTAATTTTTATTATTAATTATCTAATAGCAATACGCAGCAGAAATCAAAAACAATTATAGACACAGCAGTTTACTTGGTTCACAACCCTGACTGGGTTGCTACTCCAAGGCCCGTAGCTCTCCCGCGAGCTACCTCGATGGGAAATTCACTAAATACCCTCTGACTCAAGAACTCTCGACTTCGGAGGGTTTCGCTTTTTACAACAAATAGAGATGGATAACAAACTACCCACTCTTGAAGTTAAGTACAATAAGCGAAAGTAAATTAATGAAATACAAGACTTTATACCGACACTTAAATGGATCAAAAGGTAGTTGCGGAGTGTCAGAAGATCGCCTTGTTGTGGAAGGAGAATTTTCGTGGATGAGCAAAAATTTCAGCAGCACTTTGACGTAGATTGAATTTGATGATTGGATCTGGTCGAGCACAACTTTTATAAACTCTTTTCAGTCGACTGAAATGCCTTCCAGTCGACTCCATATCAGCCTGTCGATATGGAATTCGTGGTCTTCCAGTCGACTGAATCCTCTCCAGTCGACTCCACGTCACTTGGCTCCACATCAGGAATTTTTCCTCTTCAGTCCACTCAAACTCTTCAATCGACTCAAGCACTTTCCATCTGCGTCGCACGATCTCCGATCAATCACCAGCTGATCCTGCCAAATAGGAATCCAGTCACTGGAGTTTAGTCGACTTGAATCCATTCAGTCGACTATTCTCTGCAAAATAGGATTAGTACAAGATATGAAATACGATAGCAGTAGTAATATTACTCGATCTCGACTACTATGCCCCACGCGAACTTTTCGTCATATCAACGCCTAGCTTTGTCCCCCTAAAGAGGACTCGGTCTCACCTCTTCACTCGAGGCTTATCTGCCGGTTATCTACCGAACTTACTATTCTTGACATCCGATCTGACCCACCAGGGCTTCCACCAGCTATCCGGTCTGCTTGACCCAGCTGGACTTTTTGCCGATTGTTCGGTCTCCTGACCCAACCGATCTTCATGCCAAATGTCTGATCCATGTGACCCATCTGGACTTCATGTCTTGTGTCCAGTTCTCCTGATCTATCAAGATACGTGCTTAGTATCCGGGCAACACGACCTACTAGGACTTTCTGTTAAGCCTGTACACTTAACACTTATATTAGATCACAAGTGAATCCTAACTCTTAACTGTGATTCATACATCAAAATTAAGAAGTGATGCTTACTGCACCAACACATAGGACCAAACTGTCCATTTTTAGGACTTAATCGTATCGAAGATCTGGATATCAAAATTATAAAAAAAAAATATTCACAATTTATTTGCTTAATCTGATGTGATAACATGTAATCTGTATCAAATACATACAGAAAAAAAAACAATGGCGCAACAGGCATCCTTGTGGACAAATTAAGAGAAACCACTATTAACTGTGATAAATAATACTCTAGATAAATAAATGCATAACCCAAAAAGCTTATCCGAATAAATAGAATTTTGGCTACAAGATATGCGAGCAGAACAAAAGTGACAGACGAACCAAAACAGTAGATACATAAATAAACTATCAACAATACTCCCAAATCTAATTTGAAATTTCTCAATAGTAATAGCGTTACACAACAAATGCACCAAAACATAATCTAATTAGAAATAAAAGAACTTAGAACATTGAATGCAGCAGCAAACATCTTCTACGACCAAAGCGAAGGGATTCTAAAGGATGTGTAAAACAACTGAACTTTATTATGCAATTCTTTGAGGTATTGCAATTCTTAAAACTACTAAAAACAATCAACACTTTTACAAAATATATATGAAGTATATTTATATATACTTCTATTAAACAATCTTGAAAATTATCAAAATAAATGAGAAAAAAATAAAACTAAAAATAATAACATTGTTTCTTCCAATTAATTTTAACCGGTAACAAAATATACTACTTCCAAAAGAAAAAAAAATGCTACTCAATTATTATACTACTGTAGCTTGAGTCCAAAGAGTGCTCCCATGCGCTATGCTCTGGATAGTCGATGAGTTTCGGATTCATACGAGAACCGATGTAATAGAAAGCCCATTGCTCGCTCAACTTGAATGCAATCGGCACAGACTGCCCGTTTCAATCCACCATAAAACCCATGGCTCAGGCGCTTTACATCAAACACACTCTTGCCGATCGAAGAAGAAGCAAACAAGGTCCAAGAATTCACGAACGGCAAAAAAGCAAAAGCCACTTGATTAGTTTGATAATTCGAGTCCGTAGAGTGCTCCCATGTGCTCTGGATGGTAGATGAGTTCCGGATTCACTTGAGAAGCGATTTGGTAGAACACTTGCCAAGTTAGTAAACTATCTGAGCCGGATTGATGTCGAGAGCCCACTGCTCGCTCAACTTTGACGGCAGAGGCCACCCGCTCCAATCCACCGTAAAGCCCACGACAATGCTTGCTCAGGTGCTTCACATCGAACACCTTGTTGCCGAAGAAGAAACGAACGATCTCCAAGAACTCACGAACTGTTGTCGGTAACTTGCAATCGCGCGTGAGCACCTTTACTAGGAACGCGAAGTCGTAGGCACCTTGGAAGGTAACCCAGGAGACGGGAGAAAAGTGGCCAAAGGAAAGCAAGCCGGAGGTCGCCAAGTGCGCAGCGAATCGGCCAGAGTCGATGCCCCATGCTTGGTTCTTTTGGAAGTCGATGCCATTGGCCTTCAGCAGCTCGACGGAGGAAGGGGCGTAACGGTCGCGGCTGATGTCGAAGTCGCGGAAATTAAATTCCCACACATAACGCACGTAAGTGCCATCGATGCAGAGGGCACATGGGAGGTTGCCGGCGGCGTCAGAGAGGGTGAGGCCAACCTGGATGATGCGGAGGGCGTCGACGTTGGCGCGGATCAAGTCGTAGCGTTGGGGGAGGGTGAGGGTGCAATAGGAACCTTCGGAGGTGACGACGACGCCAGGATACTCGGTGTCCAATGCAACGAAGGGATGGAACGGGACGGCGGAGCGGATAAGGGCGAACTCCTCGTCGAGGTTATGAGCCCAGACGGAGCGAACCTCGACTCTGCTGGCGGCGGAAGAGGAAATTAACATGTTGTAGTGGACAACTGCAGCAGCCATGAGGTTGATGAAGTTAGAAAATGAAAGGAGAAGAGAGATTGATTTGAAGTTGGAGCGAAAATTGAAAGGAAGGAGGAATTTAAATAGAGCAAGGGATCATAGAGAGAAATCCGCCAGATAATTAACAGAATTAGTTTAGTTGGTGCTGGCCGAATTAGTAGGGTATATATATGGAATTAATGATGATAAACGAGCTTAATCAGAACTTAAATCAGCTTAATCAGAACTTAAATCAAGGGTTAATTAACGTCGTTGAATGAGCCGCCAAATCCTAATGCGATTAGAAAGCTTAATGAGTTAAGTCAATTAATATAATTACAACAGATATTTCTGTCTTAAATTTTCTTTAATTAAATTTTATGTAACTTAGTCATCAATTTACCTTTTGTAAAATTTCGAACTAACATAAGAGCATCCATCTTTTTTATAAATTTTGAGAGCAGTTTAATTCTTTCGTGAAAATGGGAGTCGTTCCTCATTAATTTTTTTTAGAAAATTAAAATAATTTCAATAAAATAAAATAAAAAAGATAATTGAATAATGATTAGTGAAAAAATAATTTATTAATTATGATATAATTAATTATTTTATATTATATTTCAAGAATGGTTGGTAAAAAAACAGTAAAATCTATCAAGAAATTATTGAAAGATTTTTTATAGTAAAAAAGGTAACTGAAATTTATTTATTTATTTTTGATATGACATTGTAAGATCTAAAAAACTTCTTCGACTATTATACGTCCTATTTATCTAAAATAGAGTCTTAATTGATTGCTCAATAGACTATCCTAACATCCATTGATTTTTTCAAAATCTATTTGACTTATCTTGAAACAAAACCTTTCTATTCACAAGAGAAATGACTCTAGTCAACTACTTGATCACCTAACTTTTCTTTAGAGCAAAAAACGATTGTGCTGACCCCTAACGCCCCTCACCGTCGATCCCTCGGTGATAGTGAAAGAAATTAAATCACCCGAGAGGACTATGCCCCTTGACCCATTAGCCAGAATAGTAGAGGGTCATTCTGAGCCTAGGGAGGGTTTTAGACCTCCGTCGAGTGTCAACCCCTGCCTTCCTTAGAGCATATCCGTATTGCTCTAGCCAATGGGCCATCCTAAGGGGACCACTAACTTTTCATTCATAGACTAAATTGTCATTCAATGGATATAACCCAAAATAGAACTTAATGGTATGTGAATAATAAATCTAGAATCAACTCTAGAGTTGACTCATCAAATCAATCAACTATTTATAACCCTTAATTGATTCAATCATTGATTGCCACCATAAAACACTTATTTCTGTTGGTGCAATCGACCCAGGTCATGATTGGCCAGACTCGAGTAGGGTTTTGATGTTCGATAATAGTTTGACCACATGACTAGTGGATGGTATGGGACATCCAAGGTCACATAAGGGAGACTATTGAAGAAGTCCAAGTTGGTCAAGGTTGACCAGACACTTAGTGTGAAGACGTCCAAGTTTGGTGACTTGGCAAGGAGAAGTACAAGTTTTGATACATGGCAAGGGAAAATCTAAGTCGGTCAAGGGAGACCGGACACTTGGTGTAGGAAAGACTAACGGGGAGTTGGCGAGGGAAGTCTCGGTAGGTCTGGGAGACCATGCTTGGCAAATGAAGTCCCGGACAAGGAATCTTAGTAGTGAAGTTCGGAGGCATGACCTCTTGGCAATGAAGTCCCGGATGGAGAGTCTTGGCAGTGAAGTTCTAGACAAGGAGTCTTAGCAAGGGAAGACTCGGCTGATCAGGGAGATCGAGCTTGGCAAAGGGGAAGTCCAGGAGGAGAGGCCTCTTGGCAGAGGTAGATCCGAGAGCATGACGATGGCCGATGTAAACGCTTGAAGGTTAGCGCAAGAATGAAGAGTCACAGACTTGAGGGATCTGGGAGACGTGAGACTGATAGAAGTGGGTTGAAGGCTTAGGTCTAGGCTTAAGGTGAGTATCAAGTATGAGGGGATCATACTTGGGGTGTTAAACCTCATTGTTGAGGTATAACAGTCGACTGCCAGGTTGGATCAGTTGACTGAGCTTCGTTTGTAGGCCAACAGAAGCAAAGTGACCTCGACCAACGCCTTGACTGAAGGTTAGTCGAGGCGGTGCCTCAACTGGATCACTCGATTGGCGCCTCGACTAGTCTCAGTATAGGTATGAAGACAGCTGCTCAGAAGCAAGGAAGACTCGACTGGCGCCTCGACTCAGGTCCCAGTCGAGGAAGCACCTCGACTGGCTAAGCGACCATTGCAAATCGAGAAACTTCGATGGAGCTTTATAAAAGTAGTTTCTAGGGCATCTTCGGATAGAGTTCTCTTGGAGGTTTTAGGGGAGATTTGAAGCGAAGTGCTGTTGCATTTCAGAGCCTTCAAAGTCTTCCCAAAACTACCTACAAGTAAACATTCAAAAGCCTTAAATCTGTAACATGTGGTCATTTTCTTTTGTATTTGGTGTATTTTCTTGTTTTTATCTCGTTCTTATTGTTGTAAGAGACTTGTACGAGGTTCCTCCACATCCGGTGTGTCACCGAGAAGGAGAAGTGATATAGTGGTGGTGTGCATCACTAGAGCTTGCTAGGGCTCGCCTGTGGAGTAGGAACTAGGGTTCCGAACTATGTAAAATCTATGTGTTGTGCTTGTGCTGTATTTTTGTATTTATATTGTGTTTTGTGCCTATATTTGTATTCGTATTTCTGCAATGTACTAACAATTGTAGACAAGCACGACGAATCCAAGAGACGATCATTCACTATTCATCCCCCCTTCTAGCGACGCCAACGGTCCTACAAGTGGTATTAGAGCGAGGTCGCTCTTCAAGGCTTAATAGCCAAGAGAGCACGCTAGAGGGAAAAAGGAAGATGAAAAAGCCAAATTTTGATTTGGGATGGGACATCAATGTGCCTCCTCCATATGAACTCTATGGAGATAAAGAATTCGATCAATAGAAGGTAAGGATGAAACATTTTCTAATGTATGAAATAGAAAATTGGTTTATTTTGATGCAAGGAGTTGAAGTTCCTATGGACAAGAAGGGTAGAGTACTCAAGAAATGATAATGTAATGCAATTGTTATTAAATTTGTTACCTAATGAAGTTGTGTCTAGATTAGGTGAATTTAGGGATGCTAAGGAATTATGGAGCAAGGTAACCAAGCTTCATGAAGATTCCTCTTCCACACAAATGGAGGAGCCTCAAGAAGAAGAAAGTCCATCTTCATCCCAAGCTCATGTAGACTCGGAGGTTGATAGATGTTCAATTTCCAACGAAGAGGTGGAAGAAATAGTCGAGGCCTCCACTTCAAGAATTGAGAGGGAGCTTAGATCTTCAACCTTGGAATAAGAACAAGAGGAGGAACCCTCTACCTATGAGAGAAATGATAAAAAAAGTTCAAAATTCTCTAATCATTCAAGAAGGTAATTTAAATGTAATTGTTAAAGATAAAAGACATATAACATACTTTGAGTGTAGGGAAGTAGGGCACTATAAGAGTAAATGCCCAAAAAGAGTTAAGAATGCTCAACCAACACCAAGGGCCAAAGAAAAGTCAAAGGAAGCCGGAGTCTCAATTCACAAGAGCAAGGAGTATATAGTATACTTCAAGTGCAACAAAAGGAGACACTACTGAAGCCAATGTCCTAGGGAGAGGCACCCTCAGAAGGGAAAAGGAGAGAGTTCAAATGTAGGGGGAGCTAAGGCAAACCCTAAGATAAATTTAAATAAAGCTCTTCCTTTATCTAATCTTGTAAAGCATGATCATAAGTTTAATGCACTTACTATTTTTCATGAAAAGCATGCTAGAAATAGATTTTATTGCTTAGGTGATAAGCATGTTAATTTACCTAAGGACAATGCTAGATCAACCTTATCTAAGGGTAGGAAGGTAGAAAATAATAATTTAGGCATCAACCCTAAATGGACTAGACATATGCCTAGGAAGAAGAATGTCTCAAGAGTCAATGAAAAATAAAAAATTGAGGTATTAGAAAAGGAAAATCAAGCTTTTAGATCAAAGCTTGAGAAAATTGAGAAGACCCTAAGGAAGATGGAAAATATGATTTTAGGGTCAAATGGATGAAACTTAAGTGTTGGTAGGAATGATTTAGTTAAGGACAAGCAAGGCTTGGGTCACAAGCCTAGGTCCAATGTAGCTAAGCCTACTTATCATAATATTCCATATAATTATGGAACGAGTTCTAGGACTAGGAGTGTCAAGGTCACAAGGGAGGTCATCCCTAGAGTTGACCATGATGTGTGTCTAGTGGCTAAGGTTTCTATGAAATCTAGGAAAGCCACTAATAAGGTTACAAGGGAAGCAATCCCTAGGGTTAACCTTGACAAGACCAAAATGACCAAGACTTCCAAGCCTATGAGGGTCATTAGGAAGGTACTAAGGGAAGATATCCCTAGTGAGTACCTAGTTAACCCTAGGAGCTCCAATAGGTATTGGATTCCTAGGAGCGTGATCCCTTCACACTAGATGGGTTAGATTGTGTCGACTTGGATTAGTGGGATAGTTAACCTAACCATAGCAAAGTTGACACTTTAGATCATTTTCAAGGTTATGGGTACTTTGGAAATGTGGTTGATCATAATTCTAAAGGATTTTAGGATTGCCAATATATTTTAAGAACTATGAAAAATTAATCAAATTGGCACAACTTATAAGATCTAATTAGGTCTTAGAGTTATGGTGTGCCATTTTTGGTTTTTAGCACACTTGGGAGATAAGTAGTATCATGGCAAAATTGGATTTAATTCTACAAATGATAATTAATACTAAAACTTAGGTATTCTCATACCTTTATATTTTATTTGTCATGATTATGTTTAGGTTTAGTTTAATGTCATGTATGTTTAAATTTCATTTATATGCCATGACATCGTGATTATTGGCGCATGTTTAATTATGCTATCATTTATGTCATAATCATCATTCATGCATTAATAAAATTGAGTTAAGGACAATGACATGATTTGAAATCCCATTTATAAGGGAATCAAATAGTGTTGCCTAGAAAATGCATGAGACCTTAGTATAGGTATAACCAAAACCCACATCTCACATCAAATTGATATGTCTGTGTATTGATACACTCTAGACATATATGAGATGCTAAGAAATGAGTAAAGTTCAAGGTGTATAGATGTTGCATATAGATGAACTCAAACTCATCTTATATTATAGATATAAATCATGAGTAAAGCTAGTATATAAGTCATATATACTTAGCTCATAGACCATGATTAAAATTAAGGTTTTGAAAACATTTTTAATATCATTTTGAAAAACCTTGGTGAAGCCTATCTTTTGATAGCAATCATCATTGAGAAGATTGAAACAGAGTTGGTCTAAAACATTGAAAGTTTCAATGCTTTTGAATTTTGTATCATTCTTTGAATTTAAAAGTTATTTTCATAGAAAACTATTTTTCCCCCAATAATGTTTGGCATAAGTAATGTGTGGTTGAAATTTCATGATTTTTTTTTTAATTTTCTAAATTTATTTATGAATTTCTGAAGTTGGTATGAAAATTCGATTTCAGAAATTTCAGAAACCAGTCGAGGCAGTGCCTCGACTGGAGCTGCTACCACTCGACTGTTAGCACTATTTTTGGCTTACCAATGTTGGTTTAAGTCATCTGACCATAACCCTAGGCTAGATAACTACTCCTACACCTCTAATGTGCTTAGACAAGCATTCAAAGGGTGAGATTTTCATTGGAAATGAATTAGAGTACAAATAAAATTTTAAGGGTTGTGAAAGTTTAAATTTGAACTTTTATCCAAAATTTTCTAGTGTTTAAGGTTCTTGTTGGCTTAGGAACTCTCCAAGGACATTGTTGGTGCAATGGGTTAGGGGGAGTAGGCCTTTAGTGGATATTATCCATCTAGATATGATGGATGAGAATTTATCACAAAGGGGGAAAATGGAAGATTGCTTTTCATTTAGTGATAGGTCACCAAGGAAAATGAAAGCATTTAAGATGATTTTTGACCAAGGGGGAGAAGGAAGAATCTCATTGGAAATGAGACATGGTAAACCTTGGTAGACTTTTTGATGTGTGTCAAGAAGGGGGAGAAATAGAAGGGGTTAAGTTATGATATAAGTCATGGTCATATACACTAAAACCCCAAACCCCAAAAATTTCAAAAATTTGAAATTCTAAATTGGGAACACTTTGTTATGCTCTGGCATAAGAAGAGTCAAGTTGGGTTTATGGAATAACCTAACTTAATTGTATTTTTAAACATAAAAAAGGGAGAGATTGTTAATGCAATCAACTCAGATTATGATTGACCAGACTCGAGTGGGACTCGAGTAGGGTTTTGATGTTCGACAATAGTTTGACCAGATGCCTAGTGGATGGTATGGGACATCCAAGGTCATATGAGAGAGATTATTGAAGAAGTTCAAGTCGGTCAAGGTTGACCGGACACTTGGTGTGGAGACATCCAATTTTGGTGACTTGGCAAGAAGTCTAAGTATGGATACATGGCAAGGGAAAATCCAAGTCGGTCAAGGGAGACCGGACACTTGGTGTAATAAAGACCAACAGAGAGTTGGCGAGGGAAGTCTCGATAGGTCTAGGAGACCGTGCTTGGCAAATGAAGTCCCGGACAAGGAGTCTTGGCAATGAAGTCCTAGAGGCATGACCTCTTGGCAATGAAGTCTCGGACGGGGAGTCTTGGTAGTGAAGTCCCGGACAAGGAGTCTTGGCAAGGGAAGACCCGGTTGATCAGGGAGATCGAGCTTGGCAAAGGGGAAGTCCCGGAGGAAAGGCCTCTTGGAAGAGGTAGACCCGAGAGCATGACGATGGTCGATGGAAACACTTGAAGGCTAGCGCAAGGATGAAGTGTCATGGACTCGAGGGATCCGGGAGGCGTGAGACCGATAGTAGTGGGTTGAAAGCTTAGGTCTAGGCTTAGGGTGAGTATGAAGTATGAGGGGATCATACTTTGGGTGTTAAACCTCATTGTTGAGGTATAACAGTCGACTGCCAGGTTGGATCAGTTGACTGGGCTTCGTTTGTAGGCCAACAGAAGCTAGGTGACCTCGACAAGCGCCTCAACTAGAGGCTAGTCGAGGCGGTGCCTCAACTGGATCACTCAACTGGTGCCTTGACTAGTCTCAGCACAGGTATGAAGACAGCTGCATAAAAGCAAGGAAGACTCAATTGATGCCTCGACTGGGGTCAGCCCAAAAACAAAACCATCAGGGCTTTGGCCCAAAGTGGACAATATCTTGTCATTGTGGAGATATGTAAATATTATAGGTACTAACAATTGATATCAAAGCCATGGTCCATGTCAAGCCATGAACCTCGAACGAAAGAAGTTGAGATCCCATGTCCGAATCAAGAGAACCAGACACCAGGCAGGAAGTCCAGTTGGGTCGGGAGGACCGGACAACTGGCAGGAAGTCTAGCTGGGTTAGGAGGACTAGACAGTTGGTAGGAAGTCCTAGTGGGTTGATATCGGACATCAAGCAAAGGATGTCCTTCGAGGATGGATAAGCTTGAGGGAGGGTTAATGTGATCCTTCGTTTGGGAGGGGGGAGGGTTGTTGGAGTATTGGGAATACAATCAAATTCCCACATTGGAAATGTTGGTGCAATCGACTCAGGTCACGATTGACCACACTCGAGTTTGACTCGAGCGATATTTTGATGTTCGACAAAAATATATGACAATGTGATTGTCATGGTAAAGTCCAAGTCTTAAGTACTTGACATGTAAAGTCCAAGCATGGGTCTTGGCATGGGAAAGTCTAACATGGGTTGACAAGGAAAAGTCCAAGTCTTGTGTACTTGGCATGGAAAGTCCAACATGGGTTGGCCACGTAAGTCCAAGGGTGTAGTCTTGGCGGTGAAAGTCCAAGTCATGGGTACTTAGCATTTCGAAAGTCCAAGGGAAATATTGGCGGCGTAAAGTCCAAACGGGAGTCTTGGCAGCATAAGTCCAATGGTTGGCGGTGTAAAGTCCAAGCGTGGTCTTGGCAGCGTAAGCCCAATGTGCCTTGGCAGTGTAGACACCGTTAGCATGGCAATAGCCGATGGAAGCACCTGAAGGCTGGCATATGGATGAACAAGTCATGGATGACTTGGAGGGATCCGATAGGCACGAGGCTGACGGAGGTGGCTTGAAGGCTTAGGTCTAAGCTACGAGTGGTCTAGCAAGTATGGGGGCACCATACTTGGCTTAAAACCTCATGTTTGAGGTATATCAGTCGATTGGGACCATGGGTCAGTCGACTAGTGGGAGTCAACTAGGGTTTGACTATGGGAAGTGCCACGAAGTCATTGCGAGCTTAGCGATTCGGCTAGCGGCAAGCGATTAGTGATCGGTGATCGATCGGTGATGGTTGGGATCTCGGACACAGAAGGCTCTCCAGTTGAGTGATCAACCCGAACACTCGATAGATTGACCCATCAGTCGACTGATGGTGTATCCATTTGACTTATCCGACGTGTTTCATGTCGTTGTGAGACAACGACTATAGGGGCAGTCGATTGATGGTCCCGATCAATCGACTGCCAGGCAAAAATCAGACCAAGTTATAGGTTTAAAAGGAGCACGAAGGGAGGATTTTTGACAATGGTCTTGAGCTTCTTTGGGGCGATTTGTTGTTGCAATTCGGGGTCTCCAAGGCTATTCTTCAAGCAACCAAAAGCAAACAATCAAAAGCTCTTGTAAAGTTATTTTCTTTACTTGTATTGCAATTCATTATTGTATTTGCTTGTATTCTTATTGTATTACTTTTGTAATCACTTGTACGAGGTTTCTCCACCTCCGGATTGTTCCGAGAAGGAGTTTATTTGATTAGTGGTGTTGTACGCATTACTAGTGCTCGTTTGAGCTCAATCCGTGGAGTAGGAACCATTCGGTTCCGAACCACGTTACATCTTGTGTTGTGATTGTACTTGTATTTATTTTCATTGTATATTTTGTATTTCCGCTGCGCTAACACAATTTGTAGAAACAATCGATCAAATTCCATCATACGTCAAATGCGCTATTCACCCCCCCCCTCTAGTGGTCACGAGATCCTCTACAATTGGTATCAGATCTTGGAGCTCTTCTACGGACTAACACCCGGGAGTAAAAACACTAGAGGGAACAAGATGAAATTTGAAGGTAAATTAGGATGGGATATTAACACACCGCCACCATACGATCAAGAGGAGTTTTCGGCATGGAGGGCAAGAATGGAGACATTCTTGATGATGGACATAGAAAATTGGTTCATCATCATGGAAGGCTTTGAACCTCCAAGGGATAAGAAGGGAGAGGTCCTAAAATTGAAAAAGTACACACAAGAGCAACGTCTCAAGTTCAAGACCGAAGTCAAGGTAACAAAGCTTTTAGAAGATTTGATACCTAATGATATTTTGTCTAGGCTAGGTGAATATCAAGATGTCAAGGAGGTTTGGAGCAAATTGACAAAGCTTCATGAAGGATCATCACCGGCTTCAAGCGAAGAATAATCACAAGAAGTCGAAGAATGTTCATCGGCTCAAGAAGAGGAAGAGGTCGATGAAGCGAGTTCATCTTCCTCACAAGAAAGTGAGGATTTGGAGATTGAGAGGGAGTCGACATCCGAGGAGGAAGAAGAAGCACAAGAATCCTCCACCTCTAGGATTGAGGGGGAGGAGAGAATTTCCACACCGGAGCATGATCAAGAGGGAGCATCCACCTCCGATTGAGGAGATGAAGAAGCCCAACCCACCACCATTAACCTAGGTAACTGAAGCACATCAATTCAAAGTAAAAATCATATTATATATTTTAAGTGTAGGGAATATGGGCACTATTAGAGCAAGTGCCCTAAGAAAGTCAAGAAAAGTCAATCGGCACCGAAATCTCAAGAAAAGACCAAGGATGTCGGAGTCGCCATCACTAGGAACAAGGAGCATGTGGTATGCTTCAAGTGTCACCAAAGAGGGCACTATCGAAGTCAATGTCCTAGGAGGAAGAAGAGAGGTCAAGAAGGAGCATCAAATATAGGGGGAGCCTTTAAGGCAAACCCTAAGGTACATTTAAACAATGTTCATTCTTTAAGTTATAAGGACAAGCACGCTAGAAGTAATTTTTCTATGTTTTATAAAGAGCATGCTAAGAATAATAAATTTTATTGCTCAGGGGCTAAGAGATACAAGGTTAAAAATAAGGAGAAATTTGGGACTAATGTCCCTAGAAAAATATTACCTAGGGAATCTATTAGGAAAATAGAAAATCACCTAGGCATCAATCCTAAATGGACTAGACACATGCCTAGAAATAAGAATATCCCAAGAGATAATGAAAAATCAAAAATTGAGATATTAGATAAGGAAAATCAAGTTTTGAGATCAAAACTTGAGAAAATGGAGAAGACTCTTAAAGAGATGCAAAATCAAATTAAAGAGTCAAATTGTCAAAATCTAGGATCTAGGAGTCAAAACCTAGGGTCTAGGAAGCAAGGTCCACCTAAGGGCAAGAACAGTTTGGGTCACAAACCTAAGCCCAAGGAGACCTACCATAGTGTTCCATTCGATTATGGAACACAACCTAGGTCTAGGAAGGCCATGGTTACTAGGGAAGCTATCCCTAAGGTTAACCAAGGCAAGTGTCTAGTGGCCAAGGTTTCTATGAAACCTGGGAAGACCACTAAGAAGGTTACTAGGGAGGCAATCCCTAAGGTTAACCATGATAAGGCCCAAATGACCAAGGCTCCTAAGCCTAGGAGGGTCATTAGGAAGATATATAGGGAAGTTATCTCTAAGAAATATCTAGTTAACCCAAGGAGCTCAAACAAGTATTGTGTTCCTATGAGTGTGATTCCATCATTCTAAGTGAGTTGAGGGTGTTAACTTGAATTAGTGGGTAGTTAACCTAACCATGGTAAAGTTAATACTTTATAGCATTTTCAAGGTTATGTGATACCTTGGAAATAAGCTTGAATTTTAATCTTAAAAGATTTTAGGATGTGCCAATAAGTTTTGAGAATTGTGAAAAATTGATTAAACTTGGCACATTTAGACTTAGAGGTATTGGTGAGCAATTTGGGGTTTTGGCACACTTTGGGAATTAGTGTATCAAGAAAAATGGCTTAAGGCTTAGAAATTACATTTAAGATTAATACTCAAGTACTATACATCTTGATATCACATACTTACCATGCTTCATGTGTTTTACCATATATTTGCATGGAAGGAATGTTTATGGTGTCTTGCATCTCACAAAATATATCATTCACCTTGAGTATGTATTTCAACACTTAGAAAGGGTGAGATGCTAGAATTTGAAACTATTGAATGTTAATGCTTGTGAAAATGAAATCAAATACCAAAATACATAAACACAGACATAACACTAATATACTCGATATACATGCATAAACATGTTAAAATGAAACAAATTAAGTGAAGAAATCGAAATTCACTTAATTTGAGCTGAAATCGATATCGATCGATTGATAACATCATGGCCGATACCACGAGCCCGGTGATCAGTCTTTGCTTCGAGGACTCGATTGATTGTCCATCGATCAGTATATCAACATCGATCATTATTATTCGTTCATCAGGCGGAAGAGACACATCGAGTGGCTCATCCAGCCGATCGAGTCGGCCACATCGGCCCGATGACCAATATCAATCGGCCCGATGAGACTATGGCTCGGCCCGCAGAGCGTTCGCCCGAGTGTCGCATGGAAGCGATCGACTAGTTACGTAGGCAGCCACTGAACCACTAGTAGTCGACTGATGTGTCACATCAGTCGACTAGATTTGCGATTTTATAATGTCGAACCGCTAGGGTTCGGCTTCTTCACGCTCTCCTCTTACGCGATTTCTTCTCCGATCGTTCCAAAACCCTCCGACCAACCTCCTCGTGCCCATGCCGGTGACTCACAACCCTTAGGATTGGAACCTAACCCTATCATTCATGTTTTTGGTCCTTCTATCATGATAATAGTGTCTCACAGCTTTCATCCTCCTCCGGGGTTAGGGTTCCGACGAGACTTTCTTTCCGGTGTTCCTCTGGCGTCCTCTCCAGCAAGTAGACTGCTCAATTGTCCCTCACAACCCTCAACTCAACAATGGCGCCAAAGTATACCTCTAAACCCTAAAATCCATCCTTTTACATATACCACATTCTGATCTAATCGTGTTATTTGTGTCATCATATTGCATTGCATTGCATTCATCATAATCATGTAGAAGACAACGTAGGAATGAGTCAAATGAGGGTATATCACGTTCGTACCAACCGATGCTGGTTAGGTATATAGATGAGCGGTTTTTTAGTTTCTACTGCAGAGACGTCATACAGATCTTATTGCATTACTAGTTAATGAAGATCTCTCTTTGCAACCATGCCATTAACGATGACCTACTCAAAGAATTTTACCAAAATTTGAGGAAAGTCGATGATAGCCCTACCTACACCACTCGCGTTGCAAAACGTGACCTGGAGTTCACTCCTACGATCTTGTAGGAGTTCCTAGAGTGTAGGGCACCGAATGATATTTTCATCTTTTATCCTACTCTTGATGCACCTTTTCCGGCTCCATTTGACCATATCTCATTAGACTCCATGCATGAGCATTTCTTCCGTCATCCTCGTCCACCAACTCAAAACTTATTTCCTATCAATGAATTATTTGCACCTGACAATGTTCTTTACAAAGTCATTGTTGGTTGCTTCCTTCTGATCGTGACTCGGGGTCAGGCCAAGATCCGGCCTCCCCATCTCTTTCTTATGTATGTCATGCGTCATCGATTGGACGTGAACATTGCTTTGAACATTTTTCATTGTATTATCCATTTCATATCCCCTATACAAGGGAAAATTCATATGCCCTTTGGACACATTATCACTACATGGTTAGAGTCCATTGGCATTAACATATCTAGGGGATCATTGAGGGCGCTATCAAAAGTATATGACTACATCACGGTGCGCAACTTCACACTGGCTGGGATGCGGACTAGCACTGGACAGATGGAGTTGGTGCCTCGGCCTTAGTCCGTGGGGCAAGAGGAGCCGACCATAGAGCCTGGAGAGCCTGCGACACAGCATGAGGGGCTCGTTGCTGAGGAGGATGACCCTGTGACAGCAGATGCACCAGCATCAGGTCTCTCAGAGCGTGTTGCACATCTGGAGGTCAGATTTGAGGACTACCAGCAGACTATTGACTCACGACTGGCGGAGATTAGATCGGAGCAGTCCTCCATGGGTCAACAGCTCATTCGGATGGAGCAATGTGAGATTGACATATATGAGATGATGCGGACCTAGACGCTGAGCCAGTAGCCTCCACCGCCTCCACCATCTGTGGGAGATGATAGCTAGGAGATGATTAGGGATCTTGTTTTTATTTTCGTAGTGAGGTTGAGAGTTTATGTTTGGATATCTATTTTGCTTGTAAAAATTGAATTTATATTTGAATGAAATATTTTGTTTATAAAAAATCATGTGTCTTTGTCTGATTGTGTGGGTGTTAATGTGTTTATATATTCAAATTTATCATGTCATGACATCACATTTTATTTTATCATATGACATGTCATGATATTGTTTAGGATTATTTTTTATGTCATATTCTTTTTTAGAGCCTATTCATATGTCATGACATCATGATCATTGGTCATGCTTATTTATTATTATCATTTATGCCATGATCATTCATGCATTAATTAAAATTGAGTTAAGGACTATGACATGATTTGAAGTCTCATCTATAAGGGAGTCAAATAGAGTTGCCTAGAAAATGCATGATGTCATAATAACCCTAATCTCACATCTCACAATTACATTGACTTGTGTGTGCTTAATACATCTTAGATACATGTGAGATGTTAGGAAAATAAGTTAAGTTCAAGGTGCATAGATAGTGCATCTAGATGAACTTAAACTTATCTCAATCATCAATATGAATCATGAGGAAAACTAATGTATAAGTCATGTACATCTAGCCAATAGTCCATGGTTCAAAATAGGTTTTCAAAATCATTTTAAAATCCTTTTAGAAAACCTTGGTGAAGTCTATCTTTTGATAGCAATCACCATTGAAGAAGTTGATACAAAGTAAATCAAAAACATTAAAGTTTTAATGGTTTTTGAACTTTGTATCAATCTCCTATTTTAATGAGTATTTTATTTTTAAACTATTTTTCACCCATTATATTCCATGTAAGTAATGTGCGTATGAAATTTCAAAATTTTTTGAAATACGTATATTTACTTACGCATTTTCAAACTTCATTTTCGAAAACTTGATTTCTGAAAATCAGGGATCAGTCGACTGATGATGATTTCAGTTGGCTGTTCTATGGAAGAGTCGACTGATAGGCTGATTTCGGGTAAACAAGGATGTTTAGCCCATGTTTCAGCTATGTTAGGGTTCCCTAACCACTCATAACCCTAGGATATGCTTTGGGAAATATTAAAAAGGGTGAAAATCCATTGGATATGGACTAGGAGAGTTGTTAGGGTGTGTATCAATTTTAAGGTGTTGGGAAAGTTCAATGTTGAACTTTTAACCTTAATTTTGATGGTTTAGAGTTCCTATAGGCTTAGGGACTTCCCAAGGACATTGTTGGTACAATGGTCAAGGGGGAGCAAGCTTTTAGGGGGAGTCATCCATCATGGAATGATGAATGTGTTCTTCCTCATGAGAGGAAGAAATGAGAATGTGAGATACTCAATTTGGAAATTGAGAGAGTTTATAGGATTGCCTCTCTTGAGTGATATGGACTTATCACTAGGAAGATTGAGGGCATCCTAGGTGTTTTTGGACGAAGGAAGAGATTGTAAGATCTCATTGGATATGAGACATTGTCCTCCTTAGAGAGAACCTTTTTTATGTTAGTCAAAAAGGGGGAGAAAGTAAAATTATCAATTTTGGAAAATTGGTAAGGGAATTTGAGTTAGGGGCCTAACTCAAGGGTGTTTTTGTCAAACATCAAAAAGAGAGAGATTGTCGGTGCAATCGACCCAGGTCACGATTGACCGGACTCGAGTTTGACTCGAGCGATATTTTGATGCTCGACAAAAACATATGACAATGTGATTGTTATGGTAAATTCCAAGTCTTGAGTACTTAGTATGTAAGGTCCAAGCATGGGTCTTAGCAAGGGAAAGTCCAACATGGGTTGGTAAGGAAAAGTCCAAGTCTTGTGTACTTAGCATGGAAAGTCCAACATGGGTTGGCAACTTAAGTCCAAGGGTGTAGTCTTGGCGGTGAAAGTCCAAGTCATGGGTAGTTGGCATTTGGAAAGTCCAAGGGGAATATTGGCGGCGTAAAGTCCAAGAGGGAGTCTTGGCAGCATAAGTCCAATGGTTGACAGCGTAAAGCTCAAGCGTGGTCTTGGCAGCGTAAGCCCAATGTGCATTGGCGGTGTAGACATCGTTAGCATGACAATAGTTGATGGAAGCACCTGAAGGCTAACGTATGGATGAACAAGTCATGGATGACTTGGAGGGATCTGATAGGCGCGAGACTGACGGAGGTGGCTAGAAGGCTTAGGTCCAGGCTATGGGTGGTCTAGCAAGTATGGGGGCACCATACTTAGGTTAAAACCTCATGTTTGAGGTGTATCAGTCGACTAGGACTATGGGTCAGTTGACTGGTGGGAGTCAACTAGGGTTTGACTGCGGGAAGTGGCCTGGTAGTTGATTGTCAGAGCTTGGCAGTCGATTGCTGGCCTGAGAAGTCGACTGATCTGGTGATCAGTCGACTAATGGCCGGGATCTCGGAAACAGAAGGCTCTCCAGTCAAGTGATCGACCCGAACACTCGATTGATTGAGCCATCAATCGACTGATGAGTATGATCAGTCGACTAATAGTGTATCCGTTGGACTTATCCGACGTGTTTCATGCCATTGTGAGATAATGGCTATAGGGGCAGTCGACTGATGGTCCAGATCAGTCGACTGCCAGGCAAAAATTAGCCAAAGTTACAAGTTTAAAAGGAGCACGAAGGGAGGATTTTTGGCAATGGTTCTTGAGCTTCTTTGGGGCGATTTGTTGTTGCAATTCGGGGTCTCCAAGGCTATTCTTCAAGCAACCAAAAGCAAACAATCAAAAGCTCTTATAAAGTTATTTTCTTTACTTGTTTTGCAATTCATTATTGTATTTGCTTGTATTCTTATTGTATTAATTTTGTAATCACTTGTACAAGGTTTCTCCACCTCCGGATTGTTCCGAGAAGGAGTTTATTTGATTAGTGGTGTTGTACGCATCGCTAGAGCTTGTTTGAGATCGATCCGTGGAGTAGGAACCATTCGGTTCTGAACCATGTTACATCTTGTATTATGATTGTACTTGTATTTATTTTCATTATATATTTGTATTTCCATTGTGCTAACACAATTTGTAGAAACAAACGATCAAATTCCATCATACGTCAAACGCGCTATTCACCCCCCGCTCTAGCGGTCACGAGATCCTTTACAGGTAAGACATGAAAAAATCATGTGCTTATAAGATGAAAAGATATATCCATTGGTATGAGGCCTTTTGGGTAAAGTTCAAAAATAAAACTATGAGGGCTTGGACCGAAAGTGAACAATATCATACAATTGTGGAGATTTATGGATCTTATAGGCACTAACAATTTCTTGATCGAGTATGCACTTAATACAAGTCACTCATATACTCTTACAACTCACTTGACAAAATTCTTTACCTTCAAAACATCTGACGTGTTAAATATCAATTAACTTTGACATACTATAACTTCTTATATGTCAACATCTATTGACTTTCCCCAACCTTTTCAACATTAAATTTCTTATATCTTCCAACATCTATTGAACTTTCCTTTTCTACTAGTCCTTGATAAACTTTTCATTTGGCAAGTGTTTAGTGAATTTTGACCCAATTCAACTCCATTCATTGCACTTAGTCAATGCCAAGTAACCTACGCTTGGACACTTGACATACTGCATCAGTGCCAATCTAACTTAATTTATTTGCAACACACGGAGATTATATGACCAATTCTAATAGTCAGCCAGATAGAGGTTGGATACTTAGTTGGAGATAGTCTCTTTATGGACCTGCAATACGTGGATGGTCATTCCCTTAGCGATGGAGATCTTCTTATGGCAAACATAGCATTTGAAGCGCTTGGATTTTCGGTGTTGGATGAGAATCTTCTAATTATCAAACTCTCTATTGTAGAAAAAGCGCAAGACCTTCTCGAACTGTTTCTTCTTTCTCCCCTTCATCGCTACCCCAAGGAGATCAACTCACCTTCGATAGGGCAGCAGATCTAAATCTAATGTGTTGAGAGAAAAATTGATCTAGTCAAATTTTGAAAAGGAAAGCGCTATAAGAGTTGATGGAATGCTTCACAGTTGCACGTAGAAAAAAAATACATGTTGTTTGTGGAGTATGCTTGAAAGGGGAAAGGAAAGAATCATTCGATGGAAGGGGTGGATGGAACAACTTCGTTAGTCAAAAAATTACAAGAAATATCAAGGCATATTGTTTCTTTGGAAATTTACCAAAGGATGAATTTAAATTTTGGGATTGTCCAAAAGACGCACCATGATTTCAGAATTCTAAAAGGGCACACACAATTCCTGCATTACCCCTCTGTTAAAGTTGACTTTTTCTTCTCTTTCAATATTTTTTTAATTCTTTTCATTACTCTTAATTGAATTAAACTTATATCTATCATTTACCTGCATGCAACAATTACTGTGGTGGTCATTTTACAAAATCATCACCAACACCTGAAGAAACTAGCACATCATGGTGTGGTGTTGATTTTAGAAACCACAGTGGTATTGGTTTCTAAAATCATTCACTCAATTTTAAATTATCAAAACCAGAACTTTACATAAGAGTGGAAGCCCCAAAGGGGAACTAGAAATTTATTTGATAGGAGACAATAGCATTTTCCCTTGAAGATGGAAAATTCATTCACCCAGCTTTATAAATTTACAAATTCTTCTTCAACTAGTTAATAGAATGAAATTTATTGATATCATGATAATACTAGGTAGTACATATATCATTATGAAAGAAGTTGATCATTGAAATGATAATAGATACGACGGAAGTACAAACTATCTGATACTGATAAGACAGGTCTCTGACCGACACTTGAAGAGTTGGGGCTTAGGGAATCAGGATTATGGAGTAGTGCGAGGGGGCCATGGGAATTCGAAAAGTTGGGATATCGAGGAGTTGGGAGACTAGGAGACAAGAGCTTAAGGAGTCGAGAACTTGAGAAATTCAGAAGGTAGGAGAGGTGGTACCATGAAGAGTCAGGAGTTGAGGTCGACATAACTCCATCCCAACTATTCCCTAACGAAGATATGTCTAGGAAGAATGATGGCAATAAAGGAGTGTGATAGTTGGCGGACGTGGTTATGTGGGATTGTGTGCGTGTGTGTGTTTTTTTTTGGGGGGGGGGGGCGCGGGGGGGAGGTGGTCACATGTTAGAAGGGTGTGTATGGACGTGCTTACATGTCGTAGTGGTGTGTGGGTGGGAAGTAGCCCAAGAGGCACACAATAATGGTGAGGAGTCAAAGAGTTTATAAAAGATGGAGACAAACAAATGGCAGAAGATAATTGCAAAATTACAAAAAACACAACTTACATTCTTTTTCTTCTCTTGTCTGACTTAAGAATCAGAGGAACATTCCTGGGGCACCAATGCCTTCTGACTTTTGTTATTTTGGATAGGATCTTGTTGTGGCCAAGCAAACTAGTTCTTGTCAGAGTGTTTGACACAAGAGGGCAAACCACTGACTGCATCATTGGTGTTGTTTGTGGGAAATTTAAGTGAGACGTAGATGATGCAATGGCAAGAAGTTCAATTTTTAGCCTCAGCTTAAGAGGAGGCTCCCATCATCATAACTCATAGCCAATTGGCTTCGATGATCCAAAAAGCAGTAGAGGAGGTGTTGGCTCGAGGAAGGTAGCAGGCCGTTACCGAGGCCATGGAATATGGTGCACCAATGATAGTTCTTTATTTGGGGAAGAGAGGATTCCCCCGGGATGAGGGGGAATAAATGTTGGTGAGTGACTTGGTACGTGTACTGATGATATTCTATCATGAAATAATTGTGTCATGGAAGTGTTATTTTAATGAAGTAATATGTTGCTTCATCCGACCAAAGTATCCATAACCCCTTCATCTAGCTCGAGTTTCATCATTACACCCAACCAAGGCACCCATAAGTCCTTGGTCAAACTAGAGTACTTTCACCCCGCATAGTCAAGGCACCCCATCATCCCTTGGTTCAGTTAGAGTACTTTTACTCTGCCCAGCCAAGGCACCTCGTAAGTCCTTGGTCCGACTATAGTGCTTTTACTTTGCCTAACCAAGACATCCAGATGTCCTTGGTCTGGGCTCGTGTACCTCAACTATGCCTAGGCAAGACAATCATAAGCCCTTGGTTCGATCTGAGTGCTTCCACTCTGTCTAGCTAGGCACCTATAAGCCCTTGGTCTGATTTGAATTCTTCCCCTCCGCCCAGCCAACGCACCTCGTAAGACCTTGGTCTGACCCAAGTTTTTTAACTCCACACATCCAAGGCATCTCGTAAGCCCTTGATTCAATCCGAGTGTTTTCACTCCGCCCATCCAAGGAATCCATAAGCCTTTGGTCTGATCTGAGTGTCTTCACTCCACCTAGCTAAGACACTTGTAAGCCCTTGGTCCAGTTAGAGTGTTTTCACTTTGACCAGCCAAGGCCCCCATAACCCATAAGCCCTTGGTCCAACCCAAGTGCTTCCACTCCGCCCAGCCAAGGCACAGATAAGTCCTTGGTCTGACTCGAGGGCTTACACTCCGCCTAGCCAAGACACCCATAAGCCCTTCGTCTAGCTCGGGTGCTTCCACTCCGCCTAGCCAAGGCACTCATAAGCCCTTAGTCCAGCCTAAGTGCCTTCACTCTGTCCAGCCAAGGCACCTATAAGTCCTTGGTTTGGTCCAAGTGTCTTCACTTCACCTAGCTAAGACACTCATAAGCATTTGGTCCGAAATGAGTGCTCTCCCTTTGCCTTGCCAAGGCATTGAAGCCCTTAGTTTGACCTTAGTGCTATCCCTATGCCCAGCCAAGGCATCCATAAACCATTGGTCCAACCCGAGTGCTCTCCCTATGCTCAACCAATGCATCTATAAGCCCTTGGTCTGGCTTGGATACCATCACTTAGCCTTTGATCTAATCCGTGTCTTTATATTTCCCAACTAGGGCACATGTAATCCCTTGTTCCGACTTGAAAAGCAGTAGGGGAGAGATAAGTATGTGATGTTTGTTGGATGAAGAAATGACTAAGTAGTAAGGGGAAGGTCAATATGTAGTGTTAGTGTGTAGGGTTAGTATGCAATGTCACTTAAGAGGGTTAAATTTTTACATGCAAATAGATAATGGAAAATGATATTTTTTTTCATTAAAAGGAAAAGATCATCGGAGAAGAAGGAATGAATGCAGAACGGACAGAAGAGGTAGGTGAGGAGCCATTTTAAGGAGTTTTTAGCAAAGACGGGTAATGATGGTTGTGGAGCCTGAGGCGTTGGTGAGAGGAGATGAAGAGACGCTTTGGTGAATGGAGGTGCAAAGACGTGTAGGCGCAAAACCCTTAGATGATGGTGACTTGAGTTTGTATTAATGAGAACATATCATTTAGGAGTCAAACCCTAGGATGATGGCAGCATGACATTAATGAGAACGAATCCAATGACGTCAGACACATTTGATTGTTTAACTAGTTGGGAGGTGGCTAATGACACCAATAAGACAAGTCTCAGGCTGACACTTGGAGAGTTGGGGCTTGGGGCATTAGGATTATGGAGTGGAGCTGGAAGGCCCATGGGAACTCGAAAAGTTAGGATATTGAGAAGTTGAGTGACCTAGGAGGCAGAAGTTTAAGGAGTCAGGAACCTGAGAAATTGAGAAGGCAGGAGAGGTGGGACCATGAAGTCTTAGAAGTCGGGGTCAACATAACTTTGCCCTAACTATTCCTCGACAAAGATATATGTAGAGGGGATGATGACAATAAAGGAGTGTGATAGCTGATGAACATGGTTACGTGGAGGAGTGGGGGTGAAGGGGTGGTCACATGCTAGAAGGGTGTGTATGGATGTGGTTACGTGCCGTAGTGGTGTGTAGGTGGGAAGTAGCTCAAGAGGTGCTCAGTAAGAGTGAGGTGTTGGAGAGTCTATAAAAGAGGGAGACAGTTAAATTGTAGAGTGTAATTGCAAAAAAAAACTCAACTTATATTCTTCTTTTTTTTTTCTTCTTCTCTTATCATGACTTGAATATCGGAGAACATTGTTGAAGCTCTGGCGCTCTTTGACCAATGTTATTTTAGATAGGATCTTATTGTGGTCAGACGAATCAGCTCTCGTCGGAGGGTTTGACAAAAGAAGACTAACTCTTAACCACATCATTATCAATTCTTTTTCTACATCGGAATCCTTAAAAGATATCTATAAGCTCATATTAACTTTTTTTACCCATTTTAATCCTTATATTGGGAATTGCAATATGTGTACTAGTAATTTTGTGGTTGGAAAGAAAAATATCTATAGCAATACAACAATATATGCTAGCCCCTTAAATTTTTTCAAGCTTTGATATATGGAAATAAACTAATTTTAAAAGAAGATCTTCTCCCGTCCAAAGGAGATGTTTGTTGGTTTAGTATTAGATCGTCTATAGTAGTTATTATGGATCACCATTTCAAGTATTGCTCTTATCGGGATTCTTATTTCAGGGTATGGATCGAATAATAAATATTCTTTTTTAGATGGTCTGTGAGTTGTGAGTTGCTGCTCTCTTCACAGTTTCACCGAAGTGTGGTTGCCCGAGTGGTAAGCACGGAGGTACATGTTGCGGGAGTTGCCGGGTTCGAGCCCTCCTCAGCGACAATTCACCAGTAGATGCTGTTGACTGAGATACTGGGCCGACCCAGTAGGCTCTTATCAATATTGTTGGAGATTTGACGCCCGCTAGAGGGGGGGGTGAATAGCGTGATACCGTACGTAGATGGAATTCTTTCGCGTTCGATCGTCTACAATCTTGTTAGCACAGCGGAATAGTAATAACAAATAAATATAACAAGACACACAATCACAACACGATCATATAACGTGGTTCGAAACCACACGGTTCCTACTCCACGGATTGAGCTCTAAAGAGCTCTAGCGATGCCAATGCAATCACTAATCAATAAACTCCTTCTCGACAACAAGTCGGAGGTGGAGAAACCTCGTACACAAGATTACAACAATAATCTAAAGAAATACAAGCAAATACAAAGGAAATGTAAAGAACACTTTACAAAACTAGGGTTTGAGCGCTTTGCTTGTTGGTTGCTTGGATGAGGTTGAAGGGCCCTGAAATGCACCTGCAAATCGCCTTCAAATCGCCTCAAGAAAGATCCCCAAGAACTGATGCCGCAATCTTCCACTTAATGCCTTCCTTTATCTCGCCGGGCCGATTTACCGCCGATGATCGCCATAAATCACCAATGACCGCTAACATCAGAGCCGTGGAGACAACGGCCAATCCACGCTGACAAGTTCCAACGGACTTCACCACCGATCGCCAACATTGGCGGCCGATCGCTAACGCCGTAGTCGATCGCCTACGGCTACGGAGCATTTCAGGTTTCGCACCGACCGGCACGATCGCCATCTCGGCCGATCGTTGCCGACACCACCGATCGCTTCCCATGAGCAATGACGCCAGAGCCCTTAAAGTTTCAACCGCAATAACCGAACTCGAGTCGACTCCAATGAACCGCCATAATGCTACGACCGCCAACCTCAAGAATGAGGTTTTAACCCAAGTATGGTGCCCCATACTTGCTAGACCACCCTTAGCCTAGACCTAAGCCTTCTAGCCACCTCCATCACCTCACGCCTCAGATCCTCCAAGTCATCCATGACTTGTTCATCCATCGCGCTTAGCCTTCGTGTGCTTCCATCGGCTATGTCATGCTAACGGTGTCTACACCGCCAAGGCACATTGGACTTACGCCGCCAAGACTTCGCTTGGACTTTACGCCGCCAATATCAATCCCCTTGGACTTCTCAAATGCCAAGACTCAAGCTTGGACTTTTCCTTGCCAACCCATGTTGGACTTTCCATGCCAAGACCCATGCTTGGACTTTCCATTTGCCAAGACCCATGCTTGGACTTCTCATTTGCCAAGACCCATGCTTGGACTTCTCATTTGCCAAGACCCATGCTTGGACTTCTCATGCCAAGTGCTCAAGACTTGGACTTTCCCAATTGCCAAGTGTCCCACTTGGACTTTCCATGCCAAGTACCCATGACTTGGACTTTCCCTTACCAAGACCCATGCTTGAACTTTCCCATAATCACATGGTCAACCCTGGTCAACCATCAAGTCAATTATAACCTGGGTCGATTGTATAAACAATCTCCCCAACATATTAACCGACATTAATGTCAAACATCAATGTCAATCCTATGTCTAACATACTTTGTCAAACATACTTTGTCAAACATACTTTGTCAAACATCAAAACATCACTCGAGTCAAACTCGAGTCCTGGTCAATCGTGACCTGGGCCGATTGCACTAACAATCTCCCCCTTTTTGATGTTTGACAAAAACCAATCAAATCATGAGTTAGAACACTAACTCAAATCCCTTACCAATTATCCCAAATTGGTAAACACTCACCAAATGTTCTCCCCCAAACATTTAAGTGAAAATGTAAATCAAATGTTCTCCCCCAAACATTCTCCCCCTTTTTGACTAACATCAAAAAGGTTTTCTCTCCAAGGAGGTCAATGTCTCATGTCCCAAAAAGATCTTACAATCTCCCCCTTGATCAAAAATACCTAGGATGCCTACCATCTTCCTAGTGATAAGTCCCATATCACTCAAGAGAGGCACTCCTATCTCACTCTCCCAATTTCCAAATTGGGTATCAAACACCCATCAATTTTCAATTGATAACATTCTCCCCAAAAAAAAACATCCATCATCCCAAGATGGATACCTCCCCCTAAAGGCTTGCTCCCCCTTGACCATTGCACCAACAATGTTCTTGGAAAGCCCCTAAGCCAATAGGAACTCTAAACCATCAAAATTAAGGTTCTAAGTTCAACATAGAACTTTTACTCACCCTAAATTTGATACTTTGACCTAACACAACTCCTAATCCATATCCAATGGATTTTCACCCTTCATAATGCTTCCCAAAGCATATCCTAGGGTTAGGAGTGGTTAGGAACCTTTACCATAGCTGAACACGGGCTAAACAAACCTTGTTAACCCGAAATCAGACCTGGCGATGACTGATAGTAATCACGATCACATATCACCGATCGCCACCAAGTGGCATCATCGTAGAATTTTCCAAATTCAAATTTATCGTAATCCAATTTCAGAAAATCATAACTAATTATACGTATATCGAAAAATCATGAAATTTGATACGTATAATACTTATGACCAAAACAATGGGTGAAAAATGTTTGAAAAATAATTTACCCATAAAATAGTGAGTTTGATACAAAACTCAAAACCATTGAAATTTTCAATGTTTTGGCCCTATTTTGTATCAACTTCATCAATGGTGATTGCTATCAAAAGATAGACTTCACCAAGGTTTTCTAAATTGATTTTAAAATGATTTCAAAACCTTATTTTGGATTATATTCCTTGGGCTCTAAGTACATGACTTGTACACAAGCTTTCCCAATGATCCACCATATAAAATTAGATGAGTTTTGGTTCAACTAGATGCAAAAACTATGCACCTTGAACTCAACTCATATCCTAGCATCTCACATGTATCTAGGGTGTATAAATACACATACATGTCAATTGGATGTGAGATGTGGGTTTTGTTCTCCCTAAATTAGAGTTTCATGCATTTTTCTAATGCGACTCTATTTGCTTCCCTTATAAATGGGACTCTAAGTCATGCCATAGTCCTTAAATCAATTTTAATCAAATTAGATGCATAAAAATGATCATGGCATAATGATAGCAAAATAAATCATGGCCAATGATCATGATGTCATGGCATATGATGAAATCTAAAAACACATGACATTTAATCCTTAATCCTAACCATGTACATGACATATAGATGATGAGAATGAACATGATGTCATGTCATGGCATATGGCAAATCAAAGCATGGCAAATAAGATATAAAGGTATGTAATACCTAAATTTTAATATTACTTGCCATTTGATATAATTAATCACATTTTGCCATATTTCTACTTTTCTCCCTAGTGTGCCAAAAACCCAAAATGGCACACTAACCACTAAACTTAAATTGTGCCAAAATGATCATTTTATCAAACTTCATAATTAATATTGGCACATCCTAAAGTCTTTTAGGATTAAAATCAAAAACTATTTCCAAGGTAACCATAACCTTGAAAATATCCTAAAGTGCCACCTTTGCCATGGTTAGGTTAACTACCCATCCAATCAAGGTTGGCACACCCTAAACCCATCTAGCGTGAATCAATCACGCTCTTAGGAACCCAAAACCTATTTGAGCTCCTAGGGTTAATTAGGTATTCCCTAGGGATAACCTCCCTAGATACCTTCCTAATGACCCTCCTAGGTTTATTAGCCTTGGTCATTTGGGTCTCACCTAGGTTGACTCTAGGTAACTGCAACCTTCTTCACCCTAGGTTTCCTAGAGACCCTAGCCACTAGGCACACCCTTTGGTCAACTCTAGGGATGGCTTCCCTATTGACCTTGGTCTTTCTAGACCTAGTTAGTGTTCCATAATCTAATGGAACACTATGGTAAGCCACCTTAGGCTTAGGTTTGTGACCCAAACCTTGTTTGCCCTTGGTTGACTTTTGACTCTTAGGTCCTTGGTGTTGACTTTGACTTTTGGACCTTGACTTTTGATCTTTTGACCCTTTAAATTGATTTTGTATAATTTTAAGGGTCTTCTCAAGTTTTTCAAGCCTTGACCTCAAGACTTGATTCTCTAACTCTAATTGCCCAATTTTTGAATTTTGATTTAAATCATGGGCATGGGACTTTCTAAGCATATGCCTAGTCCACTTGGGATTGAAACCTAGGTGCTCTTGCACTTTTCTAATGGTCTCCCTAGGTAAAATTTGTCTAGTATTATTTGACCTAGGTTTATCCTTAGATGAATTATTTTTAGGGACATTAGTCCCAAATTTCTCCTTATTACTAAAATGGACACTTTTAGCTCCTAAGCAAAAATATTTATTCCTATTAGCATTCTTTTCATAAATTGCAAGAGAATTTAAATTCCTAGCATGCCTTTGCCTATTAACTAAAGAAGGTGCATTATTGAAATATACCTTAGGGTTTGCACTAGAGGCTCCCTACATGTGTAGCTCCTCTTTGGTCTTTTGCTTCCCTAGGACATTGATTCCTATAATGTCCCCTTGAGTTGCACTTGAAGCATATGATATGCTCCTTGCTCTTGATATTTGGGGGAACCGCATCCTTGACTTTTGGAGCCGGTGGAGCTTTCCTAATCTTCTTTGGGCACTTGCTCTTGTAGTGCCCAAATTCCCTACACTCAAAGCACATGATATTATTTCTATTTGAGATTGATGTGTTTGAGTTACCTAGTTTGGTAGGTGCCGGAGTTGTATTTTGAGCTTCTCATCTTGATTGGATGTTGAAGCTTCTTCTTGTTGCTCGGTATGGAAGTTCTCTCCTCCTCAATCCTTGAGGTGGATGCTTCTTCCACTTCCTCCACCAACCCGGAAATTGACTCCTATCAACTTCCGATTCTACTTCCTCTTCCTCTTTGGATGTTGATGATCTCTCAACCTCCAAGTCCTCACTTGTGAAGATGATGCATTAGCCTCGGTCTCTTCCTCTTGGACCATTGATGGGCTTTCATGGAGCTTTGCCAAATCGCTCCATAGCTCCTTAGCATCCATGCATTCACCTAGGCTACACAAGAATTCATTTGGAATTAAATCAAAAATGAATTTGATTACCTTCTTGTTTTTCTCGAATCTTTGGAGTTGATCTTCACTCCATCTCTTCTTCTTGAGGAAACCACCTTTTGGTCCTCTAGGATACTCAAATCCTTCCATTAATAGAGACCATTCCTCGAAGTCCCTCATCATCAAAAAATCTTCAATTCTTCTCTTCCAAGAATCGAAGCCTTCTTGTCCATATAATGAGTACGGGACCGGTGTGTTGATGTCCCAACCTAGCTTGTCTTGAAATTCCATCTTTACCCTCTAGCGTATTGCTCCCGATTGTTAATCCGTTGAAGAGCCACCAGGCTCTGATACCACTTGTTGGAGATTTGACGCCCGCTAGAGGGGGGGGTGAATAGCGTGATACCGTACGTAGATGGAATTCTTTCGCGTTCGATCGTCTACAATCTTGTTAGCACAGCGGAATAGTAATAACAAATAAATATAACAAGACACACAATCACAACACGATCATATAACGTGGTTCGAAACCACACGGTTCCTACTCCACGGATTGAGCTCTAAAGAGCTCTAGCGATGCCAATGCAATCACTAATCAATAAACTCCTTCTCGACAACAAGTCGGAGGTGGAGAAACCTCGTACACAAGATTACAACAATAATCTAAAGAAATACAAGCAAATACAAAGGAAATGTAAAGAACACTTTACAAAACTAGGGTTTGAGCGCTTTGCTTGTTGGTTGCTTGGATGAGGTTGAAGGGCCCTGAAATGCACCTGCAAATCGCCTTCAAATCGCCTCAAGAAAGATCCCCAAGAACTGATGCCGCAATCTCCTGACGACTTCCTTTTATCTCGCGTATTTCCGCGCGACGCCATAAATCACCACGATCGCCAACATCAGTGTGAGACAACGGCTCAATCCACGCTGGACAAGTTCCAACGGGACTCTACCGATCGCCAACATTGGCGATCGCTAACGCCCGTAGTCGATCGCCTCGGCTACGAGCGTCTTTTTCGCAACTCGACCGGCCGTGATCAATGATCGCCATCCCTTAGCCGATCGGCCGACACTCGGCCGATCGCTTCCCATGAGCGATCATTGCGCCAGCTTAAAGCTCTCAACCGGCAGTCGAACTCGAGTCGACTCCCGGCAGTCGAACCGGCCATAATGCCAGTCGACTGCCAACCTCAAGAATGAGGTTTTAACCCAAGTATGGTGCCCCCATACTTGCTAGACCACCCTTAGCCTAGACCTAAGCCTTCTAGCCACCTCCATCAGCCTCACGCCTCTCAGATCCCTCCAAGTCATCCATGACTTGTTCATCCATCGCGCTAGCCTTCAGGTGCTTCCATCGGCTATGTCATGCTAACGGTGTCTACACCGCCAAGGCACATTGGACTTACGCCGCCAAGACTTCGCTTGGACTTTACGCCGCCAATATCAATCCCCTTGGACTTCTCAAATGCCAAGACTCAAGCTTGGACTTTTCCTTGCCAACCCATGTTGGACTTTCCATGCCAAGACCCATGCTTGGACTTTCCATTTGCCAAGACCCATGCTTGGACTTCTCATTTGCCAAGACCCATGCTTGGACTTCTCATTTGCCAAGACCCATGCTTGGACTTCTCATGCCAAGTGCTCAAGACTTGGACTTTCCCAATTGCCAAGTGTCCCACTTGGACTTTCCATGCCAAGTACCCATGACTTGGACTTTCCCTTACCAAGACCCATGCTTGGACTTTCCCATAATCACATGGTCAACCCTGGTCAACCATCAAGTCAATTATAACCTGGGTCGATTGTATAAACAATCTCCCCAACATATTAACCGACATTAATGTCAAACATCAATGTCAATCCTATGTCTAACATACTTTGTCAAACATACTTTGTCAAACATCAAAACATCACTCGAGTCAAACTCGAGTCCTGGTCAATCGTGACCTGGGCCGATTGCACCAACAAATATTGTGGTATTGTGCCTCCAAAAATTCCTTCGGGGGGTTCTGCTGTGGGGTCGCTTCGGTAGTGGGACCAGTCACGTTAAAAAGTTTACCCATCATAGTTTTTACCCCCAAGGGCACGACGTGGTGGTTACAAGTGGAGCTCTCCTCTGAAAAGGCCTAGGGTCGATTCCGCCTTGGCTACGCGGGTGGCGGTACACGATGCCCCCCTCGTCTCAGCGTGGTCGGCCCATCAGGCACCCACGAGACCCTCTTGCGATGAGCCACCCATCACTCTAATTTATCCTCGTCGGTCGATGGGAAAACTTCGTGGAGCCAGGCCGGTCGGCCCTGAGGACTAGTGGGCGTAAGCCCGATACCTTAGGTGAATAAAAAAAAACATTATGTGTATTATCAATATCTCTTAGTGTTATTCGTTAAGTATTAAATTTATGCTTCTTTCCTTTATTTCTAAGAAAAAAGTGGAATGAATTTAATGGATTTTTTTTATTCATGATTCAGGTCAATGAATTAAATCAAACAGTTATACCAGTGAAACAAAACAACTTAGAAATTTATAATAAGAAGATAAAATCTCACTTCATATGTACAAGAATAAAATTGAAGTAAATATAAGTCATGTAAAAAGGTTACCCCAAAATTAAGATTCATTGTCATATCTCGAAGTGGGTATAAAAGATCTGACTATATGGAATTTTCATTATTGTCTTGTATTTATTAATATGTCGTAGATAAATCAAAAATCAATAGACAATTAGGAACACAAAAGTACAATAAAAGATTAGTAATGGAGATAATATAAGGTATAAAAAAAATTCTTCCTAAAATGAATCAAAATAGAGACTTTAAATTGGTAGAAGTGATCAAACAATACTTTCTTACTATTCTGATTTTGAGTAATACTCCTTTTTCACTAATTTAAAAAAAAACTATTCAGAATCATTGCACTTACTCAATACCAAGTAACTTACGCTTGCATACTTGACACACTGCATCACTATTACTTTAACTTAATTTATTGACAATATACAGTGATTATATGACCAATTACAATAGTCAACCTGACAAGGATTGGATGCTTCTTGGAGACGATCTCTTTATTGACCTGAATTACGTGGATGGTCATTCTCCCAGTGGTGGAGAGCTTCTTGTGGTAGACATGACATTTGAAGCGCTTGATTTTTTTTTTGTATTGATGAGAATCTTCTCATCGTCGAATTCTTTATTATAGTAAATGCACCAAATCTTCTCGGACTGTTTCTTCTTTCTTCCCATCATCGCTGCTCCATGGATATCAACACACCTCTGATAGGATAGTGGATGTAAATCTAATGCGTCAGGAGAAAATTGGATTAGGATTTTTTGATCTCGTAGGGGGGGGGGTTGAAAAAATAGAAAATTCTTCAAAAATTGCCTATATTTTTAAAATTTTTATTTTTAAAAATTAAACTACAATATTAAAAATAATTTAATCACACGATCCAATTTGCACTTGGAATATTATTAATAAAAATATTATTTAAATATATAATATAAATTAAATACATAAATAGGTCAGTGTATTTTTATATTAAATTATTTAAAAAATTTATGTCACGTAATTTGATTTTTACAATGTTTAATTAGTTATGTACTCAATAAATTTTTATCATTTTTATTCTTCAACAAATAAAGTCAAATATTTTTAGCTCTCTCTGCTCTAAATCTTTGATTACAATTTTTCAAAAACACCTAATCAATAAGATTTTGAGACTATGGATTTGAGTCTTGAAAATAATTTTTTATGACACAAGATAAAATTACATATAATAGATTCAATGTGATTCAATCCTTATTTTTTTGGACATCACATTGATAAATGAGAGCTTTATGCATTGGAATAACTTTTATCTAATTAATAAGATCATAAATGAGGGCATCATTCACAATTCCAACATTAATATCATCTCTAGCCATTGCTATACATATCGCAAGACAAAATCCTGTGGTGTGACATGCATTTGAGTATCGTTCAAAATTTGAAATGAATGTTATGCAAAACACATTAGGGGATAATTTAAGGTAAAGCAAAACAATGTGATCATGGTCCAAAGAATATTGACATGCAATTATCTCAGGAGGCGACTTCTCACAAGATAGCGCAGCTTAATCCTCTGTTAGAATAAGTTCGACTCTCAATTTAATTAGGAAAAATTTAGGAAGATGACCCTGAGTTGGGTGTTGATCAGGAGTTTAATTTGACTTTTCGGATGGAGTACATCTTCGGTGTTTGACCTACCTTAAAAGGATAGTGCAATCATATCGTCGGACTTAGCTATTGAGCCATGAGCACTTTCCTAATTTAACTTAGTGGTCGGCGAAGCATATCGCTCCTAGAGGTTACTTAGTATTGTTGGTGCAGGAGCATCAGATAATCGAACCTATGTTTTGATTATGGCAAAGACATAAAGTCAAGGTTATTTTTTTATCTCACGAGCTAAATCAAGTGTGCAGAAAATGCTAAGATAAAGCTGAAGATCAGCAACACCCGGAGAGAACCGTGATGGTCGGGCGTCACCGGGAGGACTTCGGAGGGAGCCAAAGGAATCAGGTGGAGACCGGAAGCAAGACTTCAAAGGTAAATGTTGAGGTAAGCTCGAGTGAGTAATGTGAAGTGAGGTCGTGTCCTTCATACGGGGACATCCTTAGGCGATGATCCGACCAAGACTTCCCATGGAAGGTCTATGTCGAGATCGGACGACAAGTGACCGTCGAATTCACTTATATTTTGAGCTAACTCCTTATTGCAGTCGAGAATTCTGGCAATCAGTTCAACCGGCCAAGAATCAATTCAACTTCTGGGCCATCAGTTCAACCGACCAAGGATCAGTTCATCAGTTCAACCGCTGGTCAAGGATCAACTTCAAGATGAGTCAAAACTCATCCCTTTCTTCAAGAGTGAGGTGGCCATTGATGTAAGATCTTGATGTGCTCGAGGAGGGGACATCTAGGGCTATAAAAGAAGGTCCATTCCTCACCATTTCATCAATTCCAGGTGCTCCAAATTGCTCTCGTAATGTCGCGACTCTCCAATAACTCTACGACGATGAAGCGCTACTGAAACACCGACGACCCAAGCTTCAACTCCTCAAGTCATCGGTAACACTTAAAGTTGCCTACTCAATATATTCTTTTTAAAGTTTATATTTCTGGAGCTTTAATCGTATAGAGGAGAGGGGGAGTGTCCCTCTACCTCAAGGATTTTGTATCTTCTTGTACTCGTTCACTCCTACCTCTAACGAGGAGGAGTTTTATAGTTAATTGCCCTCAGTACACGGTCTAGGACCATTAGAGCCTTGGATTAGCAGCAATAGGTTGTGAACCAAGTAAATTGCTCGTGTCTTACTTTACTTTCCGCTGCACTAAACTCGTGTCTTTATCGAACGAAAAAGAAGATTTTGTTTTTCACTATTCACCCCCCCCTCTAGCGCTTATCTCGATCCAACAATTGGTATCAGAGCCGGAGGTGCTACAATTTGGTGAAACCACCAATCTAGCAATTTCTTACATTTTTTTTTATTATTTTTGGTTTTACGAGATTTTTGTTTAAATTAAATTCATTCTCCCGCACTACTAATCTAAGACGAAAGTCTTAGTACATTTTGGTTGTTTTTGTTTTTACGAGGTACTCATTTTCTTTCTTTTGTCTAAATGGCCCATATCGGAGGGTTTAGCACCGTCCGACCTCCGTTTTACAATGGAGACGACTTCCTTTATTGGAAGGGTCGGATGAAGTGCTTCTTAAAGACCCAAATCGAGATGTGGATCGTAATCCAAACTAGATTCACACTTCCTACTAATGAAGTGGGTGAATAATTGGATTACGATCAATGGACGAACGCCATGAAAAGACAAGTGGAAGCCGATGCCAAGGCGATCCAAATCTTACAATGCGGCTTGTCCAAGGAGGAGTTAAACTGCGTCGGCCCCTTCATTAGCGCAAAAGATCTATGGACTAAACTCGTAGAGCTACACGAAGGAACCGACGACGCGAAGGTATGTAAGCGTGATTTGCTTTTCAATAAGTTGTATAACCTTAAGATGCAAGAACACGAGACGGCAACACAACTACATGCCCGTATTCAAGACATCGTCAATAGCTTACACGCCATCATACAAAAGGTCGAGAATCAAGACCTAATAAGGTATTCTTTAAATGCTTTTCCTAGGACTACCTTGTGAGCATCCATGGTCGATGCCTACAAGGTTTCTAAGGATCTTTCTAAACTTAGATTAGACGAGTTATTTTCTAAGTTTGAACTTCATGAACAAACTAACATGGTCCGGGCCGAGAGAGGTGTTGCTTTACTTGTAAGATACGAAGAAAAAAAAACAAATAATAATAATAATAATAATAGTCCTTGCTAATTAAGAATTAGCTTATGGAATTTTTAGGAATTTTTAGAAGTTTTTTCGGATTAAAAAGGAGTTCAACCGAGGAAGGTAAAGCCTAATGGGAGATTGAGTTAGCTAGGTTAGCTTGAGTCAAACTTGAGCTAGCCCAACCAAGCCGGTCGGCCTTTAAACGCGATTTCTTCCGCGTTTTCCCCATTCTTTTCTTATCGCGATTTTTTCCTTTCCTCTGTTCGGCGCGATCCCTTTCTTCACCGAGTGGAAATTTTCTCGCCGAGAGCTCCGCCGTTTCTCCTCCTTCCCTCAATCGTCGCCGGAGCAGTCGCCAACTCCGTCGAGCGCTTGCGGTAGCCACGATCGATTTCCTATTTCACCGGTTTCTTCGATCGCGATTTCCACAGCTTCCCATCGCCTCTGGAGCTAGCTCGCCGAGACGTTCATCGCTGCCACTTCATCGTCGGTGTTCTCGCGCAAGCAGCACGAAGATGCCGCCGCTACGGTAGGTCGCTCCAGCCGGAAGATAGCTTGATTTCCTTCTTCCGGGATTTCGTCGATCCCTTCCTGCCGCGGCTACGACGCCATGGATTCGATCGCGCGAAGCTGCTGCCACAGCTGGTGGACTTGTGGTGAGGGCAGCAGGAGTTATCCGGCGATCTTCCAGCTGGAGGCACTGTTAGAACCACCGATTGCTATCTTCTGCAGTTTCGTCGCTGCCGGAGATCTCCAATTGAATAATCGCACAATCATCGCCTACCTCTCCATTCGATCACCTTCGGCCAGTGCCGTCTTCTTGTGATGCCGATGTCCACGGTGAGTTGGCAGTGCTGCTTGATTTCTATCTGATCTTTGATTATGAGCTGTGCTTCACGACCTCTGCCAATGTTAGGGCAGTAACGATTGAAGTTGGGTTGCCCGGTGCGTAGAGCAAATCGGAGCAGGGGGACTGGTGATATTGATTGCGCCGGAGGTTGGTGTGGGTTGCATTGTGAGGTAGGTTGTGTATTTTGTTCACAATATCATTTAAACTTGGATAACTCTGTTTGCAACAGAGCTTGGATCTTCCAGCGTGACAATCGGGTCAGCTTTTCCTATGGTGTGATCCGATTGGTGTGTGAGACTGAAGGTAAGCCTTGATTCTGAATGTTATGTTATAGGTTATGTTATAGTTGTGTAACAAATGTATAGGGCTTTGATTTAGGATTGTTGTTGCGATGTTATGGGTTGAATCGCAGTTTCTTTCGGGTGAGCAAGCAGGGAGAGATTTAAAGAAACATGAAGTTTGGGATACGAAGCAGGTCCACGGCCATAGGGATTATTTCGAGCTTCGTATCAAGTGGGTAATATCTACCTGGTTCGGTAGTTTTGATCAAATTTCTGTGCATGATCTTGGATATATTTTTTATACCTGTTTACCTTAAATCCACTCTTATTTAATCATATGCTTGTACTGCCTTGACCTTTGAGATATATACTCTGTTACTCATTGATTATCTAGCACGGATAGGAACTATAAACCCTATTATGTATTAGCTGATAGATGTTCAGTAAGTACATGTGGTTAGGGTTATCTTTGTGACCTCAGATAGGGTTACTGTGTTACCTAACTAGAGTTAGGTGATGGATTGGATTATGGAGTCGATCGTTATATCATAACCGTATTAGTGGTGCATTTATGGTGGATCTAGTTGTCTGTGCATAGATAAGTGTATGGCTGTCAATATGTGACCATGGACTAGAGGTCCTAGCGCGATGGTATATCCATTATGGATTGTGTGCCTGTGTATGGTTATATGGATGGTCGATTGTATATCGCTACTGACTAGAGGTCTTAGCGTGGTGGACTGTCAGATGAGTATGACTCTTTGTGCGATAGAGAGAGTCTTGTGATTGTAGTCCTTGCATAGTTGACTTTTGGTTGACCAGGACTCCCCATGGGATAGGGAGTGAGGCTAGGATACATGTATGGAGCTATGCATCATTACATTTGCATGCATACTGACGACTAGGTCTCCCTTGTGGATGAGACGGGTCGTCAGTCATCCTGCCTCCCCGGCCACTCGGGGTAGTGGTAGCAGGGTTGAGGGCAGAGCATTAGATGTGCCGCGCTCGGCCACTATGGATGGTGGTAGCTGGAGATGCGCACCTGGCCACTGTGCAGAGTGGTGTTAGCACTTGCCCACTATAGACGGTGGTTGTGTGAGGTGCAGTTGTCCTGTGTGCGGCGTTTGTCTACTCATGGGTAGGGACAGCGTGGCTTGCAGCAGGAGCCCCTAGGAGTAGTTAGCTTTTTACGCTTACACGCTACTCAGTCATACTACCCAACTCGGCCACTCGAGAGTGGTGGCAGCTGGAGTCGGGCTAGTTGTCATTTGTCGTGCCACCCTGGCCACTCTGGGGTCGTGGTTGGACGGGTCCGCAGACAGTGACCATGCATATGCATTGCTGATATATATGTATGCATGTATTTGATATATGTTTTACATATGCCTGTGAGATGCTGTATTTGATTGAGCTATGATTGTTGCACATGCTTGTACATCATGATACATGTCATTTGCATTTTATTTACTGCTATGTGTTGAGCATGATACATGCGTTGATTCAGACTGTTATATGCATTTGATTAGCATCATGTCATTGTGTGGTACGGACCGGGTTATTATACAGGTGATCATATACTGTTCATATGTCTGAGTATTGGTCAGGTATGGGATTGACTTGATACATTATATGGGTTATGTTATTGTATATCTGTCAGGATGATATAGCTTATGGTGTTGCAGACCGTCGGGTACGTTGGTACATTACTTCCTGTTCAGTTGATCAGTTTAGTATATACATTGAGTATGACTTTACTATAGTTACTTGTTATTAGATTTGGATATGACTGTATGTCTATTGGACTCATGCTGTATACCTGTAGATCTTCACATGTATACTTGTAGATCTATCCTTATATGTTGTTCATGCACTTTCTATATATTACCCCTGAGTTTATACTCACCACCCCGGGACCCTGGGCTTCCTGTCGCCCAAATAATAGGTAGAAGATTCCTTGGACGTTCGGAGCTCCGCCAGCTGATCCCATCTCACATCGGATGAATGGAAATGTTTTCCGTGTTGTTGTATCCTTACTGATTGTTGGTTTGGGTTTTTTCCTGTATTGTTTCCGTATTTGTGATATACGGACATATTGTATGTATTTGGTCTTTGATTCGATTTCTGTTATGATTCTTGTCGTGTCAAGTCACTCCGGAGTGCACAGTTGGTCTTTGTATCTTGTTGATCTGTTTGTATTGTTTCCGCTGTGTTTAGTATGTTTGATATGTTGATATCTGTGTATATCATATTGTTGTTGTGGGCCTACGGGCCTTGTATTAACCCGATATGTTGCCACATACAGGGGAGATGCCGTCCGTTTGCTTTTCGGCACGGCATACTCCCGGGGCGTGACAATTTTATTGGTATCAGAGCCCCAGGTTGCGAAGTCCATTTTCGGATTTTATTTCGTTCGGACATCGAGTTTTGCTTTACTCGGTTTTGGTTTGTGAGTTCTGGGATTTGGCTGTTGCGGACATCTCCGAGCTACAAGGTTTAAGGTATGCTAATTGTTATTACATATCCTTCTATTGGTTATGCATTTAGTTGCTTATAACATGGATGACTTGTAGGATATTGGTTAGTATTCGTAACCGTGGTTTGAGTTTGGCCACGGGAACGACATGTTGAGGTTATTAGATATGTACCTGCTATCGAAAAGGTAATTAACTTTGAGAGCCGACTGATACCGAGTCGGAAAGCAGGGGTTAGGTAGTCACATCTCTTGTGGAGATCAAGGATTACGGTCCTAAGATTTTCACTAATTATGTTAGTCAGATCATTACCTATGGGGTAATGAACTGCGCGAGTACACTATTGCTGATGTAGATAGTAGAGGATTAGTTTGGAGATATTCATAGAGATTTTGATCTCTGTGATGGTCGTTCTAGGTTGTATGACGTTGAAGGTACTTTTGAGTACTTAACTCGTGTTATACAGAGGAAGCTAAGTTAGTTGCATACCATTATCCGGATTTAGCCGGTACTTGGTGTAAGATATAGGAAATAACCGACGGGAAATAACGTATCACTTAGTCACATTTCAGTGATGTTGTGAGATAGTATTTTCCCACGTCATCTTCTTTGACTATTGTCAGGGAATTCTTGGGCATCGAGTAGGGTAATCGTTTGGTTACGAAGGTACCATGCAGAGTCATTAGACTTACGAAGGTTACGACTATTTAATAGCCCAAGAATGTGATTGGGTTGGTTTTGACCACCCACGGGTTATCGGTTGACATCTTTATCAGGATGTTTGGATCTCCTACTAGATTCTACCGGAAGTGCATAGACCGAGTAATGTGTATAGAAATGACTCCGTAGCAAGTGTTTTAAGAGTTAGAGATTTGATAAGCATATATTGCAAGTCAAATTATTGGAATTAGAAGTCTCCGAATGTTGGACAAAAAGGAGCAAGATTAAAGTCATGAGTCACGAGCGACTATTGGAGAGTTTTCCGATTATAGAAGACCGATTGTAGATTGTCAGCTGCTTCTCATGTTTATCAGCGAACTCAGAGGAAAGACTCTGAAAGGAGATTATGTGTGTGCAGTGCGGGTCACGACGACACCAGAGTCATATTATCCGATGAACCATTGTATCTGTTTCTACTATAAGCTGCCGGTATCTACGAGGAGAGTATGTATTTTGAAGACTCAGTTGAAGACTATGGTTGATGCTTTCGAGCGGACGATCCACAACCTCGAAAGCCGAGATTATTACAGAAGATTGGGTTATCACATCAGCAGCGATTTACTACCTCAGATATAGTAGGAGTTCTTTGATACTTTCATCCGGAAGAAGTAAATTACTCAAGAAGATTCACCAAGACATCTCGAAGACTCGGCGTCGCATAACAATTGTTACCTTTCCAGACGACAACAACTGTTACCTTCCCAGACGACAACAACTGTTACCTTTCCAGACGATGACAACTGTTACTTTTCCAGACGTGGTTATGCTTTATACAAAGGAGAGATTTACGATGATGGTCGTATCTACACAGTATTCTTCAGTTGCAGCTGTACCTTTCGCAGAGTTGGAGCGTGCTACGATGTTGACAGTTCTTCAGTATTTTACAGTCGGATGTGTATTCTTCGCCAGTACAACAGAGTTTCCCATCTCCATTGCATTTGTTTCAGTTTGTACCTCAGTTTTAGCAGTTGACTTCAGTTTCTCCATGATAGTCTTTGCATCTGCATGAGCTCAGTCGTCCAGAATAGATGTTGGACAAGTTTACATGATTACTCGAGAAGAAGTATAGAAGACCGAAGGATCGGTCCTTCGGGGTATTACTTTAGGTTATCCTATTTGCAGATATATCGAGAGATACTGATAGTTTACAGGTATCTTTGTCTAGGACGTTCTTGGATAGGGTTCGAAGGGTTCGAAGGGTTCCTATCGACTAGTGGTTGGTGATTTTCTCTACCATTTGGTGAGATGTTGATCAACAACCAAGAAGGCAAGGGATACCCTTAGCCTTTGCTAGACATACCTCTACTATAGACATATCCTTACGGATAGTTGGATTGTTGGAGCGTTGGTATACTAGGACTCTCGGATGTACGTATAATCTGAGAGTATTCGGATATAGTTTTGGATAGACTCTCGAGCTTGCCACTGCATGGGCAAGTGGAATATGCAATTGGAGGGTGATTTCGAGAATAGTCCTGATAATTGGGACCTCATACCGGGAGATGATTTTATGGGTATCAGTGTCGCTAAACACTATTGGAGATTTATCTGCCTAAGTGTTTCTTCTTGAAAAGACTTGTAACTCTTTGTTAGAAGAGAGTCAGACCTTGAGTTATGCATCGATTATCGATGATGGAATGCAGTAGTTGTTGAGAATGAATATCCTTTGTTGTGGATAGATGATCTGTTTAGATCAGCTAAATGACACCTGTGTATATCCTAGGGTTGGCCTACGACTGGAGGTTTGATATTGTAGTGACTTAGTGTCGTACAATTATCATTGTCGGTGTGATGATTGAGCTATCATTAGCGTAGGGTAAAAGGATTCAGGTGTATAGAGCTGATTGATAATGTTGTTAGACTTATCGACGATTTAGTCGTTCATGGATTTGAGGAATCAAGTACTCTTGGAGTATTTGAGATCGATTGTCATCATATCTGTGGAGGATATATTTATGGATATATTTCCAATCTTGAAGGAAGTTGTGGTTTCTTTAGATTGATTTGGTATTTACTATAGATGAGAATAACATGTTCTAGCGATACTATATCGTCGACTTGTTGGACCAAGAATGTGATGGGAATCACCTGGTCGGAAGTTTGTGAAGCTAGGTTTCAGGGCCTAGACGGTGGCTGACTTTTGTGTCAGTGTTAGTTAATCTGTCCGATATTGATGGAAGGATATTGCACATAGATGCAATATTTCAGGGATTAGGAGTGATCCCGATGCAGTTGAATGAGACATATATTATGTGTACGCTAATTGAGAAACTAGCGAGATTTGTCATTATAGTCTTCCAGTTATTTTCAGTTCTATGTGATAGAGTAAATTTTGGACATTAGGTTAATTTCTTGTGAGAATAAATTTCTGTCTTTGGGAAGGATAATCTTTCCCAGAGTTGCATTCGCTTTAGGAAGAGTTGCTTCAGGAGACTCTTCATTCGAGAGTTATGATTTATTCGGAGTGTATCCAAAAATAGTGAGTATTGAGATGTGCATGTTGGTGGAACGATATATGGGACATGATTGATTTTGTAGCTTGATGTTGGGTATGCCAACAAGTAAAGGTGGGATATTGTGATCGGTAGGGTTACGTACCGTGATGAAGTGGGAGCCTAGTACATTAGACTGTGTTGGAAGATTATCAAGAATTCGGAAAGGACTTGATAGGATTTGGGGTAATCGATGATCGATTAGCTAGGTTCGCTCATTTTCTTCCGAGCCGTAAGATGGACTCCGTTGGATCGCCTGACGGAATTATATCCATGGGGCATCCTTGGGTATCATTTCTGATAGTGATTCATGATTCACCTTACGATTCTGGCAAAGTTTCCCATCGGTTATGGGTATAGAGCTCCACTTTGGTACAGTTATTTACCTTGGAATAGGTTGATTTAGATTGTAGGAGAGCTGGAATATAATATTCGAGCTCAGTACCCCACTTAGTCACTTAAGGTGTTACTTTGCACCAGATACTTGAGAATATTATTGTGACATCTCGTACTCGTACATGAGTCGGAAATTTGGGGACCAAATTTTTATAAGTGGGGGAGAATGTAAGATACGAAGAAAAAAAAACAAAAAAAAATAATAATAGCCCTTGCTAATTAAGAATTAGCTTATGGAATTTTTAGGAATTTTTAGAAATTTTTCCGGATTAAAAAGGAGTTCAACCGAGGAAGGTAAAGCCTAATGGGAGATTGAGTTAGCTAGGTTAGCTTGAGTCAAACTTGAGCTAGCCCAACCAAGCCGGTCGGCCTTTAAACGCGATTTCTTCTGCGTTTTCCCCATTCTTTTCTTATCGTGATTTTTCCTTTCCTCTATTCGGCGCGATCCCTTTCTTCACCGAGCGGAAATTTTCTCGCCGAGAGCTCCGCCGTTTCTCCTCCTTCCCTCAATCGTCGCCGGAGCAGTCACCAACTCCGTCGAGCGCCTACGGTAGCCACGATCGATTTCCTATTTCACCGGTTTCTTCGATCGTGATTTCCACAGCTTCCCGTCGCCTCTGGAGCTAGCTCGCCGGGACATTCATCGCTGCCACTTCATCGTCGGTGTTCTCGCGCAAGCAGCACGAAGATGCCGCCGCTATGGTAGGTCGCTCCAGCTGGAAGATAGCTTGATTTCCTTCTTCCGGGATTTCGTCGATCCCTTCCTGCCGCGGCTACGACGCCATGGATTCGATCGTGCGAAGCTGCTGCCACAGCTGGTGGACTTGTGGTGAGGGCAGCAGGAGTTATCCGGCGATCTTCCAGCTGGAGGCACTGTTAGAACCACCGATTGCTATCTTCTGCAGTTTCGTCGCTGCCGGAGATCTCCAATTGAATAATCGCACAATCATCGCCTACCTCTCCATTCGATCACCTTCGGCCGTCGCCCTTCTTGTGATCGATGTCCACGGTGAGTTGGCGGTCGCTTGATTTCTATCTGATCTTTGATTATGAGCTGTGCTTCACGACCTCTGCCAATGTTAGGGCAGTAACGATTGAAGTTGGGTTGCCCGGTACGTAGAGCAAATCGGAGCAGGGGGACTGGTGATATTGATTGCGCCGGAGGTTGGTGTGGGTTGCATTGTGAGGTAGGTTGTGTATTTTGTTCACAATATCATTTAAACTTGGATAACTCTGTTTGCAACAGAGCTTGGATCTTCCAGCAGCAATCGGGGTCACTGAGCTGTTTTCCCTATGGTGTGATTCGATTGGTGTGTGAGACTGAAGGTAAGCCTTGATTCTGAATGTTATGTTATAGGTTATGTTATAGTTGTGTAACAAATGTATAGGGCTTTGATTTAGGATTGTTGTTGCGATGTAATGGGTTGAATCGCAGTTTCTTTCGGGTGAGCAAGCAGGGAGAGATTTAAAGCAACATGAAGTTTGGGATACGAAGCAGGTCCACGACCATAGGGATTATTTCGAGCTTCGTATCAGGTGGGTAATATCTACCTGGTCCGGTAGTTTTGATCAAATTCCTGTGCATGATCTTGGATATATTTTTTATACCTGTTTACCTTAAATCCACTCTTATTTAATCATATGCTTATCGCCTTGACCTTTGAGATATATACTCTGTTACTCATTGATTATCTAGCACGGATAGGAACTATAAACCCTATTATGTATTAGCTGATAGATGTTCAGTAAGTACATGTGGTTAGGGTTATCTTTGTGACCTCAGATAGGGTTACTGTGTTACCTAACTAGAGTTAGGTGATGGATTGGATTATGGAGTCGATCGTTATATCATAACCATATTAGTGGTGCATTTATGGTGGATCTAGTTGTCTGTCCATAGATAAGTGTATGGCTGTCAATATGTGACCATGGACTAGAGGTCCTAGCGCGATGGTATATCCATTATGGATTGTGTGCCTGTGTATGGTTATATGGACGGTCGATTGTATATCGCTACTGACTAGAGGTCTTAGCGTGGTGGACTGTCAGATGAGTATGACTCTTTGTGCGATAGAGAGAGTCTTGTGATTTTAGTCCTTGCATAGTTGACTTTTGGTTGACCAGGACTCCCCATGGGATAGGGAGTGAGGCTAGGATACATGTATGGAGCTATGCATCATTACATTTGCATGCATACTGACGACTGGGTCTCCCTTGTGGATGAGACGGGTCGTCAGTCATCCTGCCTCCCCGGCCACTCGGGGTAGTGGTAGCAGGGTTGAGGGCAGAGCATTGGATGTGCCACGCTCGGGCACTATGGATGCTGGTAGCTGGAGATGCACACCTGGCCACTGTGCAGAGTGGTGTTAGCACTCGCCCACTATAGACGGTGGTTGTGTGAGGTGCAGTTGTCCTGTGTGCATCGTTTGTCTACTCATGGGTAGGGACAGCGTGGCTTGCAACAGGGGCCCCTAGGAGTAGTTAGCTTTTTACGCTTACACGCTACTCAGTCATACTACCCAACTCGGCCACTCGAGAGTGGTGGCAGCTGGAGTCGGGCTAGTTGTCATTTGTCGTGCCACCACAGCCACTCTGGGGGTCGGGTTCGGATCCATGTATGCATTCGATATATATGTATGCATGTATTTGATATATGTTTTACATATGCCTGTGAGATGTTGCATTTAATTGAGCTATTATTGTTGCACATGCTTGTACATCATGATACATGTCATTTGCATTTTATTTACTGCTATGTGTTGAGCATGATACATGCGTTGATTCAGACTGTAATATGCATTTGATTAGCATCATGTCGTTGTGTGTACAGGGGAAGTTATTATACTGGTGATCATATATCTTTCATATCATATGTAGTATTGACTTGATACATTATATGGGTTATGTAATTGTATATCTGTCAGGATGATATAGCTTATGGTGTTGCAGACCGTCGGGTACGTTGGTACATTACTTCCTGTTCAGTTGATCAGTTTAGTATATACATTGAGTATGACTTTACTATAGTTACTTGTTATTAGATTTGGATATGACTGTATGTCTATTGGACTCATGCTGTATACCTGTAGATCTTCACATGTATACTTGTAGATCTATCCTTATATGTTGTTCATGCACTTTCTATATATTACCCCTGAGTTTATACTCACCACCCCGGGACCACAGGCTTCACGCCATGATAACAGTAGAAGATTCCTTGGGACGTTCGACTCACTTGGTGATCCCATCTCACACCGGACGAATGGAAATGTTTTCTATGTTGTTGTATCCTTACTGATTGTTGGTTTGGGTTTTTCTCTGTATTGTTTCCGTATTTGTGATATACCGACATATTGTATGTATTTGGTCTTTGATTCGATTTCTGTTATGATTCTTGTCGTGTCAAGTCACTCCGGAGTGCACAGTTGGTCTTTCTATCTTGTTGATCTGTTTGTATTGTTTCCGCTGTGTTTAGTATGTTTGATATGTTGATATCTGTGTATATTATATTGTTGTTGTGGGCCTACGGGCCTTGTATTAACTCGATATATTGCCACGTACAAGGGAGATGCCGTCTGTTTGCTTTTCGGCACGGCATACTCCCGGGGCGTGACAATTTTATTGGTATCAGAGCCCCAGGTTGCGAAGTCCATTTTCGGATTTTATTTCGTTCGGACATCGAGTTTTGCTTTACTCGGTTTTGGTTTGTGAGTTCTGGGATCTGGTTGTTGCGGACATCTCCGAGCTACAAGGTTTATGGTATGCTAATTGTTATTACATATCCTTCTATTGGTTATGCATTTAGTTTCTTATAACATGGATGACTTGTAGGATATTGGTTAGTATTCGTAACCGTGGTTTGAGTTTGGCCACGGGAACGACATGTTGAGGTTATTAGATATGTACCTGCTATCGAAAAGGTAATTACCTTTGAGAGCCGACTGATACCGAGTCGGAAAGCAGGGGTTAAGTAGTCACATCTCTTGTGGAGATCAAGGATTACGGTCCTAAGATTTTCACTAATTATGTTAGTCAGATCATTACCTATGGGGTAATAAACTGCGCGAGTACACTATTGCTGATGTAGATAGTAGAGGATTAGTTTGGAGATATTCATAGAGATTTTGATCTCTGAGATGGTCGTTCTAGGTTGTATGACGTTGAAGGTACTTTTGAGTACTTAACTCGTGTTATACAGAGGAAGCTAAGTTAGTTGCATACCATTATCCGGATTTAGCCGGTACTTGGTGTAAGATATAGGAAATAACCTATGAAAAATAACGTATCACTTAGTCACAGTTCAGTGATGTTGTGAGATAGTATTTTCCCACGTCATCTTCTTTGACTCATTATCAGGGAATTCTTGGGCATCGAGTAGGGTAATCGTTTGGTTATGAAGGTACCATGCAGAGTTGTTAGACTTGCGAAGGTTACGACTATTTAATAGCCCAAGAATGTGATTGGGTTGATTTTCACCACCCACGGGTTATCGGTTGACATCTTGATCAGGATGTTTGGATCTCCTACTAGATTCTACCGGGAGTGCATAGACCGAGTAATGTGTATAGAAATGACTCCGTAGCAAGTATTTTAACAGTTGGAGATTTGATAAGCATATATTGCAAGTCAAATTATTGGAATTAGAAGTCTCCGAATGTTGGACAAAAAGGAGCAAGATTAAAGTCATGAGTCACGAGCGACTATTGGAGAGTTTTCCGATCATAGAAGACCGATTGCAGATTGTCAGCAGCTTCTCATGTTTATCAGCGAACTCAGAGGAAAGACTCCGAAAGGAGATTATGTGTGTGCAGTGATGGTCACGACGACATCAGAGTCAGATTATCCGATGGACCATTGTATCTGTTTCTACTATAAGCTGCCGGTATCTACGAGGAGAGTATGTATTTTGAAGACTCAGTTGAAGACTATGGATGATGCTTTCGATCGGACGATCCACAACCTCGAAAGCCGAGATTATTACAGAAGATTGGGTTATCACATCAGCAGCGATTTACTACCTCAGATATAGTAGGAGTTCTTTGATACTTTCATCCGGAAGGAGTAAATTACTCAGCAGTATCAACTGAAGACATCTCAGAAGACTCAGACATTCAGACAACAATTGTTACCTTTCCAGACGACAACAACTGTTACCTTCCCAGACGACAACAACTGTTACCTTTCCAGACGATGACAACTATTACTTTTCCAGACGTGGTTATGCTTTATACAAAGGAGAGATTTACGATGATGGATTGCTACCTTTCGCAGAGTTGGAGCGTGCTACGATGTTGACAGTTCTTCAGTATTTTACAGTCGGATGTGTATTCTTCGCCAGTACAACAGAGTTTCCCATCTCCATTGCAGTTGTTTCAGTTTGTACCTCAGTTTTAGCAGTTGACTTCAATTTCTCCATGATAGTCTTTGCATCTGCATGAGCTCAGTCGTCCAGAATAGATGTTGGACAAGTTTACATGATTACTCGAGAAGAAGTATAGAAGACCGAAGGATCGGTCCTTCGGGGTATTACTTTAGGTTATCCTATTTGCAGATATATCGAGAGATACTGATAGTTTACAGGTATCTTTGTCTAGGACGTTCTTGGATAGGGTTCGAAGAGTTCGAAGGGTTCGAAGGATTCCTATCGACTAGTGGTTGGTGATTTTCTCTACCGTTTGGTGAGATGTTGATCAACAACCAAGAAGGCAAGGGATACCCTTAGCCTTTGCTAGACATACCTCTACTATAGACATATCCTTACGGATAGTTGGATTGTTGGAGCGTTGGTATACTAGGACTCTCGGATGTACGTATAATCTGAGAGTATTCGGATATAGTTTTGGATAGACTCTCGATCTTGCCACTGCATGGGCAAGTGGAATATGCAATTGGAGGGTGATTTCGAGAATAGTCCTGATAATTGGGACCTCATACCGGGAGATGATTTTATGGGTATCAGTGTCGCTAAACACTATTGGAGATTTATCTGCCTAAGTGTTTCTTCTTGAAAAGACTTGTAACTCTTTGTTAGAAGAGAGTCAGACCTTGAGTTATGCATCGATTATCGATAATGGAATGCAGTAGTTGTTGAGAATGAATATCCTTTATTGTGGATAGATGATCTGTTTAGATCAACTAAATGACACCTGTGTATATCCTAGGGTTGGTCTACGACTGGAGGTTTGATATTGTAGTGACTTAGTGTCGTACAATTATCATTGTCGGTGTGATGATTGAGCTATCATTAGCGTAGGGTAAAAGGATTCAGGTGTATAGAGCTGATTGATAATGTTGTTAGACTTATCGATGATTTAGTCGTTCATGGATTTGAGGAATCAAGTACTCTTGGAGTATTTGAGATCGATTGTCATCATATCTGTGGAGGATATATTTATGGATATATTCCCAATCTTGAAGGAAGTTGTGGTTTCTTTAGATTGATTTGGTATTTACTATAGATGAGAATAACATGTTCTAGCGATACTATATTGTCGACTTGTTGGACCAAGAATGTGATGGGAATCACCTGGTCGGAAGTTTGTGAAGCTAGGTTTCAGGGCCTAGACGGTGGCTGACTTTTGTGTCAGTGTTAGTTAATCTGTCCGATATTGATGGAAGGATATTGCACATAGATGCAATATTTCAGGGATTAGGAGTGATCCCGATGCAGTTGAATGAGACATATATTATGTGTACGCTAATTGAGAAACTAGCGAGATTTGTCATTATAGTCTTCCAGTTATTTTCAGTTCTATGTGACAGAGTAAATTTTGGACATTAGGTTAATTTCTCGTGAGAATAAATTTCTGTCTCTGGGAAGGATAATCGTTCCCAGAGTTGCATTCGCTTTAGGAAGAGTTGCTTCAGGAGAAACTTCATACGAGAGTGATGATTTATTCGGAGTGTATCCGAAAATAGTGAGTATTGAGATGTGCATGTTGGTGGAACGATATATGGGACATGATTGATTTTGTAGCTTGATGTTGGGTATGCCAACAAGTAAAGGTGGGATATTGTGATCGGTAGGGTTACATACCGTGATGAAGTGGGAGCCTAGTACGTTAGAATGTGTTGGAAGATTATCAAGAATTCGGAAAGGACTTGATAGGATTTGGGGTAATCGATGATCGATTAGCTAGGTTCGCTCATTTTCTTCCGAGCCGTAAGATGGACTCCGTTGGATCGCCTGACAGAATTATATCCATGGGGCATCCTTGGGTATCATTTCTGATAGTGATTCATGATTCACCTTACGATTCTGGCAAAGTTTCCCATCGGTTATGGGTATAGAGCTCCACTTTGGTACAGTTATTTACCTTGTAATAGGTTGATTTAGATTGTAGGAGAGCTGGAATATAATATTCGAGTTCAGTACCCCACTTAGTCACTTAAGGTGTGACTTTGCACCAGATACTTGAGAATATTATTGTGACATCTCGTACTCGTACATGAGTCGGAAATTTGGGGACCAAATTTTTATAAGTGGGGGAGAATGTAAGATACGAAGAAAAAAAAACAAAAAAAAAATAATAATAGCCCTTGCTAATTAAGAATTAGCTTATGGAATTTTTAGGAATTTTTAGAAATTTTTCCGGATTAAAAAGGAGTTCAACCGAGGAAGGTAAAGCCTAATGGGAGATTGAGTTAGCTAGGTTAGCTTGAGTCAAACTTGAGCTAGCCCAACCAAGCCGGTCGGCCTTTAAACGCGATTTCTTCTGCGTTTTCCCCATTCTTTTCTTATCGCGATTTTTCCTTTCCTCTATTCGGCGCGATCCCTTTCTTCACCGAGCGGAAATTTTCTCGCCGAGAGCTCCGCCGTTTCTCCTCCTTCCCTCAATCGTCGCCGGAGCAGTCGCCAACTCCGTCGAGCGCCTGCGGTAGCCACGATCGATTTCCTATTTCACCGGTTTCTTCGATCGCGATTTCCACAGCTTCCCGTCGCCTCTGGAGCTAGCTCGCCGGGACGTTCATCGCTGCCACTTCATCGTCGGTGTTCTCGCGCAAGCAGCACGAAGATGCCGCCGCTACGGTAGGTCGCTCCAGCCGGAAGATAGCTTGATTTCCTTCTTCCAGGATTTCGTCGATCCCTTCCTGCCACGGCTACGACGCCATGGATTCGATCACGCGAAGCTGCTGCCACAGCTGGTGGACTTGTGGTGAGGGCAGCAGGAGTTATCCGGCGATCTTCCAGCTGGAGGCACTGTTAGAACCACCGATTGCTATCTTCTGCAGTTTCGTCGCTGCCGGAGATCTCCAATTGAATAATCGCACAATCATCGCCTACCTCTCCATTCGATCACCTTCGGCCAGTGCCGTCTTCTTGTGATGCCGATGTCCACGGTGAGTTGGCAGTGCTGCTTGATTTCTATCTGATCTTTGATTATGAGCTGTGCTTCACGACCTCTGCCGATGTTAGGGCAGTAACGATTGAAGTTGGGTTGCCCGGTGCGTAGAGCAAATCGGAGCAGGGGGACTGGTGATATTGATTGCGCCGGAGGTTGGTGTGGGTTGCATTGTGAGGTAGGTTGTGTATTTTGTTCACAATATCATTTAAACTTGGATAACTCTGTTTGCAACAGAGCTTGGATCTTCCAGCAGCAATCGGGGTCACTGAGCTGTTTTCCCTATGGTGTGATCCGATTGGTGTGTGAGACTGAAGGTAAGCCTTGATTCTGAATGTTATGTTATAGGTTATGTTATAGTTGTGTAACAAATGTATAGGGCTTTGATTTAGGATTGTTGTTGCGATGTAATGGGTTGAATCGCAGTTTCTTTCGGGTGAGCAAGCAGGGAGAGATTTAAAGCAACATGAAGTTTGGGATACGAAGCAGGTCCACGGCCATAGGGATTATTTCGAGCTTCGTATCAGGTGGGTAATATCTACCTGGTCCGGTAGTTTTGATCAAATTCCTGTGCATGATCTTGGATATATTTTTTATACCTGTTTACCTTAAATCCACTCTTATTTAATCATATGCTTGTACTGCCTTGACCTTTGAGATATATACTCTGTTACTCATTGATTATCTAGCACGGATAGGAACTATAAACCCTATTATGTATTAGCTGATAGATGTTCAGTAAGTACATGTGGTTAGGGTTATCTTTGTGACCTCAGATAGGGTTACTGTGTTACCTAACTAGAGTTAGGTGATGGATTGGATTATGGAGTCGATCGTTATATCATAACCGTATTAGTGGTGCATTTATGGTGGATCTAGTTGTTGCAGTAGATAAGTGTATGGTCACAATATATGTGACCATGGACTAGAGGTCCTAGCGCGATGGTATATCCATTATGGATTGTGTGCCTGTGTATGGTTATATGGACGGTCGATTGTATATCGCTACTGACTAGAGGTCTTAGCGTGGTGGACTGTCAGATGAGTATGACTCTTTGTGCGATAGAGAGAGTCTTGTGATTGTAGTCCTTGCATAGTTGACTTTTAGTTGACCAGGACTCCCCATGGGATAGGGAGTGAGGCTAGGATACATGTATGGAGCTATGCATCATTACATTTGCATGCATGCTGACGACTGGGTCTCCCTTGTGGATGAGACGGGTCGTCAGTCATCCTGCCTCCCCGGCCACTCGGGGTAGTGGTAGCAGGGTTGAGGGCAGAGCATTGGATGTGCCGCGCTCGGCCACTATGGATGGTGGTAGCTGGAGATGCGCACCGCCAGTGCAGTGGTGTTAGCACTCGCCCACTATAGACGGTGGTTGTGTGAGGTGCAGTTGTCCTGTGTGCGGCGTTTGTCTACTCATGGGTAGGGACAGCGTGGCTTGCAGCAGGGGCCCCTAGGAGTAGTTAGCTTTTTACGCTTACACGCTACTCAGTCATACTACCCAACTCGGCCACTCGAGAGTGGTGGCAGCTGGAGTCGGGCTAGTTGTCATTTGTCGTGCCACCCTGGCCACTCTGGGGTCGTCATGGTTGGGTCGTCTGACGATGACCATGCATATGCATTGCTGATATATATGTATGCATGTATTTGATATATGTTTTACATATGCCTGTGAGATGCTGCATTTGATTGAGCTATGATTGTTGCACATGCTTGTACATCATGATACATATCATTTGCATTTTATTTACTGCTATGTGTTGAGCATGATACATGCGTTGATTCAGACTGTTATATGCATTTGATTAGCATCATGCCGGTTATTATCGGTGATCATATACTGTTCATATGTCTGAGTATTGGTCAGGTATGGGATTGACTTGATACATTATATGGGTTATGTTATTGTATATCTGTCAGGATGATATAGCTTATGGTGTTGCAGACCGTCGGATACGTTGGTACATTACTTCCTGTTCAGTTGATCAGTTTAGTATATACATTGAGTATGACTTTACTATAGTTACTTGTTATTAGATTTGGATATGACTGTATGTCTATTGGACTCATGCTGTATACCTGTAGATCTTCACATGTATACTTGTAGATCTATCCTTATATGTTGTTCATGCACTTTCTATATATTACCCCTGAGTTTATACTCACCACCCCGGGACCCTGGGCTTCCTGTCGCCCAGATAACGGGTAGAAGATTCCTTGGACGTTCGGAGCTCCGCCAGCTGATCCCATCTCACACCGGACGAATGGATATGTTTTCCGTGTTGTTGTATGCTTACTGATTGTTGGTTTGGGTTTTTCCCTGTATTATTTCCGTATTTGTGATATACGGACATATTGTATGTATTTGGTCTTTGATTCGATTTCTGTTATGATTCTTGTCGTGTCAAGTCACTCTGGAGTGCACAGTTGGTCTTTGTATCTTGTTGATCTGTTTGTATTGTTTCCGCTGTGTTTAGTATGTTTGATATGTTGATATCTGTGTATATCATATTGTTGTTGTGGGCCTACGGGCCTTGTATTAACCCGATATGTTGTCACGTACAGGGGAGATGCCGTCCGTTTGCTTTTCGGCACGGCATACTCCCGGGGCGTGACTAGGACGAAGAAGAAAGGAGAAGAATAAGCCACCTCCCAAGCAAGAAGATGGATCGAACTCAAGTCTGAATCTGAATCCGAAGAGGAGGCCGCAATAGTCAATATGGTGCGGAGAATAGTTCGACAAGAATGGAGGCAATTAAAGAACGAGAACAAGGAACAATTCAAGTTAAGAAGGAGGCCAAAACAAAAGGGAGCAAAGAAGGCTCTTCATGCAACTTGGGAGAACGAAGAAGAAAACGACAGCATAGCTTACATGGCAAGACCAGAAGAGTCCGAGTCAAAGTCTGAAGCCGAGTACGAGTCCAACTCCGACCCCGAAGCCTACTTCGAGAAGAAACTCAAAGCCGGACCGAAAGAAAAAGTAAAGGTTAGCCATTCTTTAATTAGTACTTTGTATCTTACAATTAAAATGCTTACTAGGAACTTAGTTAAGTTCGAGTCTAGGGTTGAGTCCTTGCTTGAGGAGGTTGAAACCCTCAAGCAAGAGGCCACCCTAACCTCTTCGACTAGTCAAGTTCAAGAGGATGACTCAACTCGAGTTGAAAAACTCGAAGAAGAGAACTCTCTCTTGAAAGGACAAGTCCAAGAGCTCGAAGCTTGGTTGAATAAGTTCTTGATGGGATCTAAGAATCTTAACCGACTTCTTGGGACTCAGAGAGCTGTGTACAATAGAGCCAGACTCGGGTTTAGCCCAAAGACTACGAATAGATCATATATGTCTATCGTAAATCATAGTCATCAACGAGTCCAAGCTTGGGTCTCAAAGGTCTTACTTAATTCACATATAAGGACAAACAAGTATTGGATTCCCCATGATCAAGTTCATTACTTGACTAGACCATATTGGTTCAATGATCCAGGGGGAGCTAATACCAAAATAGTATACCCACTATCTTAGCATGATCAAACTTTTGTTTTACTTTTTAGAATGGCTAAATAGGGAAAATAGTTAGTCAACTCTTGATAACTTAGTATCAGGACGCGACGAGATGATAGTACATTAGGGAAGCGAAGTCTCGTGTATTCGAGCTAGATAAAGCGTATCTAGCTTGGTGCACTTGATCGAGTGGAACTAGCTAAAGCTATCTCATCGTATCCTAAACTAGTTAGACCAGAAAGTAGTCTTAAGTGACTCAAGTCATCATTTTCCTAAACTTGGCTTTGTCTAAGGAAATGGTCGTTGTTCCGATCAAAGAAGGCCCATGTGCCTCGCCACGACTTGGAAGCCAATTTCTCGAAAAGGTTACTCGACCAGCTTAGGGTTAAATCCGAATCTAACTCAAGGTTGACTAACTTTACTTAAATTAAAATAATCTCACATAACATATAAGACGAACAAATCTGAGACACATAGAATGGGTGAGATGATTAAGGAATAATTATAAAATATATAACTTTTTCAAAAAAATATTTTTTTTTAACTATTGCACTTAAACGAATAATTATAATCGGCCAATATTAACTATAAAACTCTCTAGGTCAAAGTTTAGCGCCCCCTAACTCTCTTATACCTCATATACTTGACTAAGGGGGAGAGCAAACAAACCCTAAGGGTTATAAATCTTTAAAGTTATTCTTGAAAATTAGCTTATAAGTATTTTGAAAATCAAGGCTAAGTTTCAAAAATTTATTGTTGGTGCAAAGGGATATACCTCGAACCAATTTACTTAACCAATTCGAGATGCATGCTTGGACTCATACTCATTTTTTTTATGCATGCTATAATATTATGCATTTTAAATCCCCTTATTTTTTTTTATAAACCCCCCAACCTTATTTTTGATTCATGGCAAAAGGGGGAGAAGAGCATAAGTTAAGGGAGAGTACCACAAAATTTAATAAAATTAAAGTATTTCTTTCAAAACTCACCTAGTGTTAAGGGAGAGTTCTTTAAAGTGGGTTTATCATTTATTACTTGTTTTATGCCTTATGCTTTAAATTTCCCTTAACTTTGTATTGGTTTGTCATAGATCAAAAAGGGAGAGATTGTTGGTGCAGGAGCACCAGATAATCGAACCTATATTTTGATTATGACAAAGACACAAAGTCAAGATTATTTTGTTATCTCACGAGCTAAATCAAGTGTGCAGAAAATGCTAAGCTAAAGCTGAAGGTCAGCGACACCCGGAGGGAACCGTGGTGGTCGGGCGACACCGGGAGGACTTCGGAGGGAGCCGAAGGAATCAAGTGAAGACCGGAAGCAAGGCTTCAAAGGTAAATGTTGAGGTAAGCTCGAGTAAGTAATGTGAAGTGAGGTCATGTCCTTCGTACGGGGACATCTTTAGGCGACGATCCGACCAAGACTTCCCATGGAAGGTCTATGTCGAGATCGGACGGCAAGTGATCATCGAATTCACTTATATTTCGAGCTAACTCCTTATTGCAGTCGAGAATTCTGGCAATCAGTTCAACCGTCCAAGGATCAATTCAACTGCTAGGCCATCAGTTCAACCGGCCAAGGATCAGTTCAACTGCTGAGCCATCAGTTCAACTGCTGAGCCATCAGTTCAACCGGCCAAGGAATCAGTTCAACCGCTGGTCAAGGATCAACTTCGAGATGAGTCAAAACTCATCCCTTTCTTCAAGCGTGAGGTGGCCATTGATGTAGGATCTTGATGTGCTCGAGGAGGGGACTTCTAGGGTTATAAAAGAAGGTCCATTCCTCACCATTTCATCAATTCCAAGTGCTCCAAATTGCTCTCGTAATGCCGCGACTCTCCAACAACTCTACGATGATGAAGTGTTGCCGAAACACCGATGACCCAAGCTCAAGCTTCAACTCCTCAAGTCGTCGGTAATACTTAAAGTCGTCTACTCAGTATATTCTTTTTAAAGTTTATATTTCCATAGATTTAATAGTAAAGAGGAGAGGGGGAGTGTCCCTCTACCTCAAGGTTTTTGTATCATCTTGTACTCGTTCACTCCTACCTCTAACGAGGAGAAGTATTATAGTTGATTTCCCTCCGTACACGGTCTAGGACGGTTAGAGCCTTGGATTATCAGCCATAGACTGTGAACCAAATAAATTCCTTGTGTCTTACTTTACTTTCCACTGCACTAAACTCGTGTCTTTATCGAATGAAAAAGAAGAATTGGATTCAATCTCCAACTGCGGCGTACTACATGATTTTTCAACAGAGTGATAAACCTTAGGACATTGGAGTTTTTGTTATGTGCACTTTTCTATTTACTCTGGTGACCGATGAAAGTTTTTATAGGATCAGACCATCCATTTTTGAGACTTAATCGTATGGAAGATCTGGATATCTAAATTGTCACGCCCTGCGGGAGTCCCCGCCAGACGAAAATCCGACAGCATCTCCCCTATACGGGTGACAATATGAAACTTGCATACAAGGCCTACACGACCACTATACATCGGTCAACACGACCGGAACAAAAACTACACACGCAGATAAACATTTGGCCTCAGACCATCAATCTAGGTAAATAGCAACAGTCTACTATATCTAGACTTACCCCTTCTGCCATCTGAGCAGGAATATACAACCAAACCAATCGAATAGTCCATAAGGACACAACAAATATCTCCAAACCTCCACAAGTACATAACCAAAACAAACACAAATCCTACACACTTCATCTAGTTAAAAACCAAAATCATAAAACCAATAAAACCTATCCATTTCGACGAGGGGGGATTAGCAGCTGGACTCTCCTGGCAGTTTCAACCTGAAACATATGTAAAGCAATGGGGTAAGTTCAAAGAACTTAGCGGATAATAGTCGATATGCAAGGTAAGAAATAGCTAACAATACTAATCATGCCAGTACAATCTCATATATAGGGTATGCAAGAAAGAAATACAAAAGGACTGTACTTACCTGAATCTCCTACCCTGATATAGGAGCATGGGCCCTACTAGAAGAAATAAAGTCATCACCATATAAAAATATGTATCCTGTATGCATGACAATCATATGCAACATCCAAGGCATCAATAAAAATGCAGCAAACACAATACAAATGTTATCCATGCAAAATGCATGTCGTGCAAATGACATGGTCACCCCTGACGCCAGTCAGCCACCTCACACGCGATGGTGAAGCCGAGTGGGTAGGGCTATGACAACTGTGCACTCTGCCATCACTGCTCCTGAGTGACCGAGTGGACAGGATGCTGTCGGAGTACACCTATCCTCCTGCCCCAAACAGAGTGGGGGAGCTAAGCTCTCATCTCCCGGTGTCATAGACCAGAGGAGGGATCCCTGCCCGCTACCGTGCTGCCTCATCGCTACCCATGAGCGGACCAGCGGAGCCTGACAGAGCAACTGCACACACCCTCCTGATGTACCGCTAACCCATGAGTGGCAGTGTGTGCAGGTCATGTAACTAGCTGTGGGCTCAACTATAAAGGAACCCCGTCCATCCAACATGCAATCATGCAAGATGGTGCATGATACTAAAGAATGTAAATCCAACTAAAAATACATATCTGAATAATATGTACAATCAATAAGTACATATCCATGATCCGAGTAAAACAGGAAAGATATAATCATACTGATCAAATGCATGTATCAAGTAGGCACAATAACATACTAGGCATATAAACATGAAAATTATTGCAAGCTATACTATCTAGCATATCAACATGACTATATCTAAAAGATAAGTCAAAATACCCGCTTGATCTATGGAATATCGATTGTCTTTGCATCATAGAATCTACCTCCATCAAAGGCCTACAGGTAAAATATAATTATTACCAAGTTCTATGATAAGTCCAACGAGGGTAATAAATCGAACTTAAATCCATATCTTGAATCTCCTAAAATAAACAAACATAATACCTCCTGTATGTGTAGTCTGTGCTAACCATCTCCACATCCAAGATTCTATCACAATCAAAGTCTTAGTCTGATACAATAGTCCAAGGCCGATCTGGAATAAAGCCAATCCACTATCACAATCCTCGATCACCATCAATTGCCCGTATAGGATATAGGAACTCCACCAGCACACCCTAAATTGAAGCCCTCGAATCACTCAACCTTGACACACATCCAAAATCTAGAAATTTACAGATAAGAGGAAGTGTAATCAAGCTTACCAACCCTAGAAAACTCCTCTGGTAACATTTTCCCCAAATCGTCCTTGTTCGCCGGAAAACCCGACGCCAACGCCTGTCGCTGCCCTAAATCTTCGCGAAAATCCCCTATTCCCGACAACCACCGACAAAGCACTCCCCAGCACCGCTGCCCTATTCCTCTATTCTGCTCGCCGGAAGAAGACCACTGCCCAAACACACATCAAGCTCAACCAAAGGAAAAATCCCTAAATCTCGTCCAAAGCAAAAGGTAACACTGCCTCACCTTGCTCCGGCGACAGCCAACCGTAAAACAACCCCCTTCACTCTGACGCTCTCCTCCCTACTGTACCTAGCCGCTACCACTTGCCCAAGCCAGCCGATGAACTGGAAAGGGGGAAAGAGACCAGAGGGGTCGGTGTCGCCTGCCTGGGTGTAGCAGAAGTGTCGGAGTTGGACACAAGGCCATCGGCGGATGGCGCTCTGACGGCGGCAGCTCATGCTCGCGAGGTAGGACGCGAGGAACAGGCGTTGCGGCGTCGGTGGGAGAGAAGGCTACGGTGACGATGAGGCTGTCACCCCCGGCGACGGTGACCTAGGCACAACGAATGGCGACGACTGGCTAGGGGAGGCAGCGATGGACGACGAGAGGGTTGGCGACCATGGGCGCTGCCGGAGCCGCGTGCGTGCGAGGCGGGGTCGGCGACCAACAGTCGCATGCAGCGACCGGAGGCGGCGCGTGCGCAGCGACGAGATGGACAGCGAAGAGGAGGCAGCGACAATATGTGTGAGGAGAAGGGCTCGGAGAAAACCGTCGCGAGGGCGATGCCTGCAGCGCGCGGAGAAAGAGATCGGGGTAATTAGAAAGTAAAAAACCTAGGTTTATTAATCCTATTAACTAATCTAAACAAACCCTTTAAAAACCTATTTTTTTTATCCCCGTAATTATCTCGTATGACCTCCGTTTAAATCCAAAAAAATTCTGGAAAAATTCCTAAAATTCTCCAAAAATCCCTAAAATAATTTCTAGAATTATTTTCCTAAATTTTTGGCCATTAAATTTAGTATTTTAAATTTCAGTATTTAACATTCTCCCCCACTAATAAAAATTTGGTCCCCAAATTTCCTACTCAGATGCATAATGAGTAAGAGGTACCACAAGTACTGAAAATATATCTCACGTACCTTAAGTAAACAGGTGGGGGTATTGAGCTTGAATCTTTTCCTCAAGCTCCCAAGTAGCCTCCTCATCGGTGTGGTGACTCCACCCGACCTTGACAAGTTGCAAAATCTTGTTTCGCAACTGTCGTTCCTTGTGATCCAAAATTCGTACCGAAACCTCTGCGTAAGTAGCATCAGGTTGAATGGAACCTGACACATCTGACAGAATATGCGTAAATTCTGGCATATACTTCCTCAGCATGGACACATGAAACACATCATAAATACCAGCCAAAGACGGTGGTAGCACTAGTCGATAAGCGACTGCTCCGATCCTCTCAAAAATCTCGAAAGGCCAATGTACCTTGGAGCTAACTTACCACGGAGGTCAAATCTCTTCACCCCTTTCGTGGGTGAGACTCGCAGAAATATCTGGTCACAATAGAGAACTCTCGAGGTCTCCGTCTCCGATTTGCATAACTCTTCTGACGTTCCTGCATCTCGACCATTCTTTGTCTGATAGTACGGACCAACCCTGCCTCACACTGAGCTCTATGGGTCCTAGCAACTGGTCCTCCCAGTTGCCCCCGAAATCCATAACACAGGACCTCAGCACGTCCTCTAGTGTCTAAATGGCCCGCTCAGACTCTCCATCTATCTGCGGATGGAATGCAAGATTAAACGGTTGCGCTTAAGGCTCCCAGAGACTCGCTGTAATCGGACGTGAACCGGGGATCTCTATCTGATATAATGCTCAAAGGAACACCATGCAATCTGATGATCTCCCGACAATATAGCTCTGCCAAACGATCCAGAGAGTCGGTCTTCCGAATCGCTAAGAAGTGCGCAAATTTGGTTAGTCGGTCAATAACTACCCAAATCGCGTCATGGCCTTAACGTGTCCTAGGAAAACCCACCACAACATCTATAATAATATGCTTCCACTTCCATTCCGGAATCGGAATTTCTTGAAGCATCTGTTCCTTAAACTAATGCAACTCCGGAAACCATTATCCTCCTCGGAGTCAGAGATGAGGAATTATCTTTTCATAAGAGAAGTCCAACTATTGTCCAAAATCCACTCCACCACACTCCCTGTAAGTGCATGGGAGGCTATCGCGACCAAACTTCCTTGTTACAACCGTTCGTGTTCCAGCTACTCTATAGTAGCTATCCAGTAGCTAGCCAAAACTCCATGAGCATTTCTGCTCCTCACCTCTTCAAAACAACTTAATAACTACTAAATCCACGTCATATATATGACGGCTTATCTCACAGTTCTTTAACTACCATAAGCTTAGGATACGTCTTATTCTATAACATCAGAATCGCTCCGATCTCCGAAATGATGCATCCACATACACTACCCTTCCATTCACACCAGAATGATTAATCAAAATTGGCGTAAAAATCAACCATCGTCTGAGCCCTAGAACTAGTTTCACAAGCTGCAGACTAAGTAAAATTCCATCACCTTCCTGGTTCAACCAGTCAGCGATGTAGTATCGCTAGAGCATCCTATCCATATCTATGGTAATAATCAAATCAATACCAAGAAATCACCATCTACAGTAGCCGAGTGCACAACTGATCCAATCGTGTCAAAATACACGACTTCCCAAATCCCTGGACGACTAAGTCATCAATAAGTCTAATAAGATAATCGGATTCGTATGACGCCTGTAGCTAGATAGCTACTTTACATCTTAAGTACCCACGAGATTTGTTCGTGGTAGTATGTTATAGTATGCATAATTGAACTGGTAGAATGGTATAATTTAGGCTTAACCCAATTGACGAGCTTGATAGTAGATTTGTTGTTCTTATTGGCCTTGATAGGCGTTTCCTGTTAGCTGGGACAAAACCCTAGTATCAATCATCTTGCCGTGTTTATTAGTGGACTTGTGATTTTTATCGACCTTGATAACCGATCATGTTAGAAGGGTTGGAATCCTGGACTTAACCATCTCGACTTATTTATTTATAAGTCGATGATCTTTATCGGCTTTGGTAAACATTTCGTATTTGAGGTGTTAAAACCCTCGCTTGACCGCCTCAATGGGTTTAATTGTAGATCGATGATCTTTATCGATTTTGATAGTCATTTTATGATGGATGTATTGGATAACCCTAGGCTTAACAACCTAGGATAATCGACTGCCCCCGCAACCCGTTAGAGGTAGCATGCGGTTGTGAGCAGTCAATAACTAGATATCTATATATGCGGTCTGCCCATGAGACCCATTCGTGATAGCATGTCGTTGGTGCAGACACCGAGTCTTTCTACTGCCTGTCTACCCACGAGTTTCATTCGGGGTAGCATGTAGTTGCGTGTAGACAGTGCTTAGCGTATTGATTGTCGACCCATGAGTACCGTTCACGGTAGCTCATAGACAGTTCCTTTTTGTGCGAGAGCCACGAGGTTTTGTCGTGGTATCCGAATGTGCACTGCTTGTTGCAGTGGTTGGGTTTTACGGGTATATTTGTTATACTGCTGATCAGGATAGTTGCAGACTGATATTGGTATTCTGAGGGTTGGGTTACTCTAGCTTGTTCCCTGTGACTTCCATTATGTGCATTATGATTATGCACTATTGTCAATATATTCACAGAGTGGTTGTACTCACCCCCTCCTCACTTATCCTCTAGGTTAGCTGATGGAGAACGTGTCTTATTGACCTACCTTCGTGTCGCTCAGAGAGTTTCTTGTCGTGCTTGTCCCACTGCATCGTCGAGATGCTGCTTGATCTACTTTATCGGTATTGCATTTTATTTATGCACTTTGGATTTTTGGTCGCAATTTGATTTGGTGTCACAAAACTATTTTGCTTTAAGTGATATATGTTTAGTCATGCATGCATGCAGTTAATAAAATATTGATATTTTTATAATTATTTCGAGGTTTTTACCAGATCTGGTCCTTGTATTTCAGAATATTATCACTAAGGGGCTCCTTTGTCATTTGGATGACGGATATGCCCCCAGGACGTGACAATTTTATTGGTTTACGATTTTGGTTTGTGGGTTTTGTGTTTCGAGGATTATCTTTTCCTTGGATTTTTGGGAGTTCTCGTGTTTTGGGACCAAACAAGCTGAAGAATATCTCTGAACTATAGAAAAAGTATTGTCTTTAGTAGTTACTGTACTTTAGTGGTTAGGAAAAATATTGACTTAGTGAAATTGCTCCTACTCATGGTCGGGGACGAGGTCGATGATGTATTGACCTTGCGGAACCTAATGATGATTTCAGAAGTATGGACTCTTTAGAGGTGTCGACTGATGTCGAATTAAGAAGCTAGGAATTTGGCCTGCTAGCTACCAATTTGAAGGACAAGGAGTAAACCCTCAAAGAATATCAGTCCCTACTATTAGTGATTTAGTTATAGCATGATAAGGCGTGTATACTTCTACAATCGGTCAAGATAGTCGTTTTACCTTATTATAGGAGGTGTTGGATGGGATATTTATTTGTCCCAGAAATTTTTTTCAGAGAAGATCCGAAACTCTTTGTTAAAAGAGAGATGAACCTTTGAGGTTATGCATCGATTATCAAATTTATTTGCTTAATCTAATGCGAGAACATGTAATATGTATCAAATACTAAAAAAAAAATACAATGGTGCAATGGGCAACCTTGTGGACAAATTAAGAGAACCCACTATTAGCTGTGATAAAGAATACTCTAGATAAATAAATGCAGAACCCAAAAAGCTTATCCGAGTAAAAGCTAAGTTAGAATTCAGGCTACAAGACATGTGAGCAGAACAAAAGTGGCAGACGATCCAAAACAATAGATACATAAATAAACTATCAAAAATACTCTCAAATCCAATTTGAAAATTCTCAATAGTAATAACGTTAGACAACAAATGCACCAAAACATACTCTACTTAGAAATAAAAGAACGTAGAACATCAACATTTGAGAAGAATCGAATGCAGCACCAAAGATCTTCTTCAATCCCTCCACTTTTCTACGACCAAAGCGAAGAGATTCTAAAGGAAGTGTAAAACAACATAACTTTATTATGCTCTGTTCACACCCTTTTCAAATATGGAAAATTAAATTGTAGATGGAGAAATTTGATTTGATATCCAAGCAAAAGATACCTTGTATCATTTGAGGCATTGCAATTCTTAAAAATACTAAAACAATCAAACACTTTTACAAAATATATATGAAGTATATTTATATATACTTATATTAAACAATCTTGAAAATTATCAAAATAAATGGGAAAAAAATAAAACTAAAAATAATCATTAACGTTTTTTCTTCCAATTAATTTTAACCGGTAACAAAATATACTATTTCCAAAAGAAAAGAAAAAAATGCTACTCAATTATTATACTATTGTAGCTTGAGTCCAAAGAGTGCTCCCATGCGCAATGCTGATCTGGATAGTCGATGAGTTTCGGATTCATACGAGAACCGATGTAATAGAACACTCAGAGCCGGACTGATATCGAAAAAGCACATTGCTCGCTCACTTGAATGGCACAGGCTGCCCGCTTCAATCCACCATAAAACCCATGGCTCAGGCGCTTTACATCGAACACACTCTTGCCGATCGAAGAAGAAGCGAACAAGGTCCAAGAATTCACGAACGGCAAAAACGCAAAAGCCACTTGATTAGTTTGATAATTCGAGTCCGTAGAGTGCTCCCATGTGCTCTGGATGGTAGATGAGTTCCGGATTCACTTGAGAAGCGATTTGGTAGAACACTTGCCAAGTTAGTAAACTATCTGAGCCGGATTGATGTCGAGAGCCCACTGCTCGCTCAACTTTGACGGCAGAGGCCACCCGCTCCAATCCACCGTAAAGCCCACGACAATGCTTGCTCAGGTGCTTCACATCGAACACCTTGTTGCCGAAGAAGAAGCGAACGATCTCCAAGAACTCACGAACTGTTGTCGGTAACTTGCAATCGCGCGTGAGCACCTTTACTAGGAACGCGAAGTCGTAGGCACCTTGGAAGGTAACCCAGGAGATGGGAGAAAAGTGGCCAATGTAAAGCAAGCCGGAGGTCGCCAAGTGCGCAGCGAATCGGCCAGAGTCGATGCCCCATGCTTGGTTCTTTTGGAAGTCGATGCCATTAGCCTTCAGCAGCTCGAAGGAGGAAGGGGCGTAACGGTCGCGGCTGATGTCGAAGTCGCGGAAATTAAATTCCCACACATAACGCACGTAAGTGCCATCGATGCAGATGGCACATGGGAGGTTGCCGGCGGCGTCAGAGAGGGTGAGGCCAACCTGGACGATGCGGAGGGCGTCGACGTTGGCGCGGATCAAGTCGTAGCGTTGGGGGAGGGTGAGGGTGCAATAGGAACCTTCGGAGGTGACGACGATGCCAGGATACTCGGTGTCCAATGCGACGAAGTGGTGGAACGGGACGACGGAGCGGATAAGGGCGAACTCCTCGTCGAGGTTATGAGCCCAGACGGAGCGAACCTCGACTCTGCTGGCGGCTGAAAAGGAAATTAGCATGTCGTAGTGGACAACTGCAGCAGCCATGAGGTTGATGAAGTTAGAAAATGAAAGGAGAAGAGAGATTGATTTGAAGTTGGAGCGAAAATTGAAAGGAAGGAGGAATTTAAATAGAGCAAGGGATCAAAGAAAGAAATCCGCCAAATAATTAACAGAATTAGTTTAGTTGGTGCTGGCCGAATTAGTAGGGGATATATATGGAATTAAAGATGATAAACGAACTTAATCAGAACTTAAATCAAGGGTTAATTAACGTCGTTGATTGGGCTGCTAATGCGATTAAAAAGCTCAATGAGTTAAGTCAATTAATATAATTACAACAGATATTTCTGTCTTAAATTTTATGTAACTTAGTCATCAATTTACCTTTTGTAAAATTTCGAACTAACATAAGAGCATCCATCTTTTTTATAAATTTTGAAAGCAGTTTAATTCTTTTGTGAAAATGGGAGTCGTTCCTCATTAATTTTTTTAAAAAATTAAAATAATTTCAATAAAATAAAATAAAAAAGATAATTGAACAATGATTAGTGAAAAAAATAATTTATTAATTATGATATAATTAATTATTTTATATTATATTTCAAGAATGGTTGGTAAAAAAAATAATAAAATCTATCAAGAAATTATTGAAAGATTTTTTATAGTAAAAAAGGTGACTAAAATTTTTTTATTTATTTTTGATATGACATTGTAAGATCAAAAAAACTTCTTCGACTATTATACATCCTATTTATCTAAAATAGAGTCTTAATTGATTGCTTAATTAATAGACTATCCTAACATCCATTGATTTTTTCAAAATCTATTTGACTTATCTTGAAACAAAACCTTTCTTTTCACAAGAGAAATGACTCTAGTCGACTACTTGATCACCTAACTTTTCTTTAGAGCAAAAAACGATTGTGCTGGCCCCTAACGCCCCTCACCGTCGATCCCTCGGTGATAGCGAAGGAAAGTAAATCACCCGGGAGAACTATACCCCTTGACCCGTTGGCCAGAATAGTAGAGAGTCATTCTGAGCCTAGGGAGGGTTTTTGACCTCCTTCGAGTGTCGACCCCTGCCTTCCTTAGAGCATATCCGCATTGCTCTAGCCAACGGGCCATCCTAAAGGGACCACTAACTTTTCATTCATAGACTAAATTGTCATTCAATGGATATAACCCCAAATAAAACTTAATGGTATGTGAATAATAAGTCTAGAATCAACTCTAGAGTTGACTCATCAAATCAGTCAACTATTTATAACCATTAATTGATTCAATCATTGATTGCCACCATAAAATACTTATTTCTATTGGTGCAATTGACTCAGGTCATGATTGACCAGACTCGAGTGGGACTCGAGTAGGATTTTGATGTTCGACAATAGTTTGACCACATGACTAGTGGATGGTATGGGACATCCAAGGTCACATAAGGGAGACTATTGAAAAAGTCCAAGTCGGTTAAGGTTGACCGGACACTTGGTGTGGAGATGTCCAAGTTTGGTGACTTGGCAAGGAGAAGTCGAAGTATGAATACTTGGCAAGGGAAAATCCATGTCGGTCAAGGGAGATCGGACACTTGGTGTAGGAAAGACCAATGGAAAGTTGGTGAGGGAAGTCCCGGTAAGTCTGGGAGACTGTGCTTGGCAAATGAAGTCCCGGATGAGGAGTCTTGGCAGTGAAGTCCCGGAGGCATGACCTCTTGGCAATGAAGTCTTGGACGGGGAGTCTTGGTAGCGAAGTTCCGAACAAGGAGTCTTGGCAAGGGAAGACCCGGTTGATCAGGGAGATCAAACTTGGCAAAGGGGAAGTCCCGGAAGAGAGGCCTCTTGGCAGAGGTAGACCCGAGAGCATGACAATTATTGATGGAAACACTTAAAGGCTAGCGTAAGAATAAAGAGTCACGGACTCGAGGGATCCGAGAGGCGTGAGACTGATAGAAGTTGGTTGAAGGCTTAGGTCTAGGCTTAGGGTGAGTATCAAGTATGAGGGGATCATACTTTGGGTTTTAAACCTAATTGTTGAGGTATAACATTCTACTGCCTGGTTGGATCAGTTGACTGGGCTTCGTTTGTAGGCCAACAAAAGCAAGGTGACCTCGACTAGAGGCTAGTCGAGGTGGTGACTCAACTGGATCACTCGATTGGCGCCTCGACTAGTCTCAACACAGGTATAAAGACAGCTGCTCAGAAGCAAGGAAGACTCGACCGGCGCCTCGACTGGTGAAGTGACCGTTGCAAATTGAGAAACTTCGATGGAGATTTATAAAAGGAGGATCGAGGGCATCTTTAGATAGAGTTCTCTTGGAGGTTTTAGGGGTGATTTGAAGCGAGGTGCTGCTTCATTTCAGAGCCTTCAAAGTCTTCCCAAAACTACCTTCAAGCAAATATTCAAAAGCCCTAAATCTGTAACGTGTGTTCATTTGCTTTTGTATTTAGTGCATTTGCTTGTTTTTATCTCGTTTTTATTATTGTAAGAGACTTGTACGAGGTTCCTCCACCTCCGATGTGTCACCGAGATGAAGAAGTGATATAGTGGTGGTATGCATCTGTTAAATACGAAAAATTTAAAATACTAAATTTTATGGCCAAAGTTTTAGAAAATTAATCCTGGAAATTTTTCGGGATTTTTAGGGAATTTTAGGATTTTTTTCGGAATTTTTCTAGATTTAAACGGAGTCCTTCTGATATTATATATGGAAAGATTTAACAGGCTTTTACAAGGCCTGTTTGGTTTATCTGTATTGAGGGGTTAATAAATTTAATTAACCTAAAGTTTTAAATAGAAAAACCTAAGTTTTTCTATTTCCCCTTTTTCTTTTCCCTGCCGCGCCCGACACCTCTTCCTCTCGCGATCTTGCTGTTTCTTCTCTCGCGCGACCCCCCTCTTCTCCGCCGACAACCAAACCGCCGCTCTTCTCCACCACCTCACAGCGCCCTTTTTCCTGTGCCCAACCCCACTGTGCCGCCCTCCTCGCCTCTGACCGCCGCAGTGCCCAGGGCGCCGACTTCTCTTCCTCACCGTTCACAGTCGCACACGCCATCCTCCTCTGCCACAGGACCGTCGCCGGGAGCCTCTTCTCTTCATCGCGTCCGCAGCCAACAGCCCGACGCCGCCGACCTTGCATTCGACCTAAGTCTTGCGTGTTGCCGTCTCACACCACCGCGCTGTCGCCGCCTCCGTTGGGGGTTGTGGTCTCTCCGGTGGTTGCCGGAGCAGGCGATTAGGGCAAATCGGGTGGATATTGTTGCCGGTGGGGGGAGCTGCCCTTCTGGCCGAGCATCGTCGGAGCAAGGTAAGGGGTTGACTTGTGTTTTGTCTAACCCCTGCGGTATTTTTCTGCGATTTGACAGTGGATTGTGTTTGGGTAGTGATTTAGGGCAGCAAAGAAATTTGTCGGCGAACTGAGCAGTTGGGAGGTTCCAATCGCAGGTATATCTCGAGCTATCTCTTGTTTGGTTGAGGGTGGCTGTGGGTAGATAAGGTCGGCTATGAACAATGTTTGAGCCAGCTATAATTGAGTTGGGGATCTGATTTGGGGAAAGGATTGGTTGTCGGTGGGATTGTAGGGCTGGTAAGCACGATTTTGGTGTTATTCGGTTGATCGTTATGGTATTCGGTTGATATTGGATGGTTGGATGATATTTTGTTGATTTCGGATAAATTTTGGGCGGTGGGATGGATCTACTTTCGGTGAGTTAGCTGTGAGGTTTCGTTTGGATGTTGTACACATGATGATAGGGGTTGAGACATTTTATTCGAGTAATTGGACGAAAAGATGGTTATATTAGGTGGAAGGTGATCGAGATTTTATTAAGCCTTTGGGTTAATTGGTTATGTAAGAAATCGATTTAGTATTCGATTTGTCGGTGGATTGCATTTTTATGCTTAACAATAGTTATGTTGTATGCAGGTTTCGGTCACGAGGCAGGTCCACGGTCATGACGATTTCGTTGTTTTCTCGAGCATTTTAGCAGGCGGGTATTTTGACTTATCTCTTAGATATAGTCATGTTGATATGCTAGTTAGTATAGCTTGCAATAATTTTCATGTTTATATGCCTAGTATATTATTGTGCCTACTTGATGCATGCATTGGATCAATTTATAGTTATATCTTCCCTGTTTTACTCAGATCATTGATATGTACCTATTGGTTGTGTATATTATTTGGATATGTATTTTAGTTGGATTTACATGCTTTAGTATCATGCACCATCTTGCATGATTGCATGTTGGCTGGACGGGGTTCCTTTATAGTTGAGCCCGCAGCTAGTTACATGGTCTGCACATGCTGCCACTCATGGGTTAGTGGTACATCAGGAGGGTGTGTGCAGTTGCTCTGTCAGGCTCCACTGGTCCGCTCATGGGTAGCGATGAGGCAGCGTGGTAGTGGGCAGGGATCCCTCCTCTAGTCTACGACACCGGGAGATGAGAGCTTTGCTCCCCCACTCTGTTTGGGGCAAGAGGATAGGTGTACTCCGACAGCATCCTGTCCACTCGGTCACTCAGGAGCAGTGATGACAAAGTGCACAGTTGTCATATCCTACCCACTCGGCTTCACCATCGCGTGTGAGGCGGCTGACTGGCATCGCGGCTGACCATGTCATTTGCACCGCATGCATTTTGCATGGATAACATTTGTATTGTGTTTGCTGCATTTTTATTGCTGCCTTGGATGTTGCATATGATTGCCATGCATACAGGATACATATTTGTATATGGTCTGATGACTTTATTTCTTCTAGTATGGCACATGCTCTTATATCAGGGTAGGAGATTCATGTAAGTACAATCCTTTTGTATTTCTTTTTTGCATACCCTATATATGAGACTGTACTGACATGATTGTTATTGTTAGCTATATCTTACCTTGTATATCGACTATATCCGCTGAGTTCTTTGAACTTACCCCATTATTTTTATATCTATTTCAGGATGAAGCTGTCAGGAGAGTCCAACTGCCAAACCCCCTCGTCGTGATAGTTTTATTGGTTATTTGATTTATGGTTTTGGATATTTTGATTAGAAGATATGTTTAGGACTGGAGTTGGATTTATGTACTCGTGGATATTTGGTGTCCTTATGGACTTTTATTCAGATTTTATTTCGATTGGTTTTGGTTGGGTATTCCTGCCCAGATGGCAGAAGGGGTAAGTCTAGTTATTGTAGACTGTTTACTATTTATCTTGAATGTTGGCCTGAGGCCTTATGACCTGCATGTGTTCTTTGGATTCCGGTCGTGTTGACCGATGTATAGTGGTCGTGTAGGCCTTGTATGTAAGTTTGGTATTGTCACCCGTACAGGAGAGATGCTGTCGGATTTTCGTCTGGCGGGGACTCCCCCGGGCCGTGACAACATCACTAGAGCTCGCTAGGGCTCGCTCGTGGAGTAGGAACTAGAGTTCCGAACCACATAAAATCCGTGTGTTGTGCTTGTGCTGTGTTTTTGTATTTGTATTGTGTTTTGTGCATGTATTCGTATTCATATTTCCGCTGCATACTAACAATTGTAGACAAGCATGACGAATCCAAGAGACGTTCATTCGCTATTCATCCCCCCTTCTAGAGACGCCAACGGTCCTACAAGTGTTATTAGATCGAGGTTGCTCTTCAAGATTTAACAACCAAGAGAGCACGCTAGAGGGAAGAAGGAAGATGAAGGAGCCAAATTTTGATTTGGGATGGGACATCAATGTGCCTCCTCCATATGAACTCTATAGAGCTAAAGAATTCGATCAATGAAAGGTAAGGATGGAACATTTTCTAATGTGTAAAATAGAAAATTGGTTTATTTTGATGCAAGGAGTTGAAGTTCCTATGGACAAGAAGGGTAGAGTACTCAAGAAAAAAAAATGGACAAAGGAGCAACTAGAACAATTCGAAAGAAATGATAAGGTAACACAATTGTTATTAAATTTGTTACCTAATGAGGTTTGTCTAGATTAGGTGAGTTTAGGGATGCTAAGGAATTATAGAGCAAGGTAACCAAGCTTCATGAAGATTCCTCTTCCACACAAATGGAGGAGCCTCAAGAAGAAGAAAGTCCATCTTCATCCCAAGCTCATGTAGACTCGGATGTTGATAGACGTTCAATTTCTAACGAAGAGGTGGAAGAAATAGTCGAAGCCTCCACTTCAAGAATTGAGGGGAAGCTTAGATCTTCAACCTTGGAACAAGAACAAGAGGAGGAGCCCTCTACCTCTGAGAGAAATGAAAAAAAAGTTCAAAATTCTGTAATCATTCAAGAAGGTAATTTAAATGCAATTGTTAAAGATAAAAGACATATAACATACTTTGAGTGTAGGAAAGTAGGACACTATAAGAGTAAATGCTTAAAAAAAGTCAAGAAGGCTCAACCGACACCAAGGGCCAAAGAAAAGTCAAAGGAAGTCGGAGTCTCAATTCACAAGAGCAAGGAGCATATAGAATGCTTCAAGTGCAACAAAAGGAGACACTACTGAAGCCAATGTCCTAGGGGGAGGCACCCTCAGAAGGGAAAAGGAGAGAGTTCAAATGTAGGGGGAGCTAAAACAAACCCTAAGATAAATTTAAATAAAGCTTTGTATATCTAATGTTATAAAGCATGATCATAAGTTTAATGCACTTGCTATTTTTCATGAAAAACATGCTAGAAATAGATTTTATTGCTTAGGTGCTAAGCATGTGAATTTACCTAAGGACAATGCTAGATCAACCTTATCTAAGGGTAGGAAGGTAGAAAATAATAATTTAGACATCAACTCTAAATGGACTAGACATATGCTTAGGAAGAAGAATGTCTCAAGAGTCAATGAAAAATAAAAAATTGAGGTATTAGAAAAGGAAAATCAAGCTTTGAGATCAAATCTTGAGAAAATGGAGAAGACCCTAAGGAAGATGGAAAATATGATTTTAGGATCAAATGGACAAAACTTAAGTGTTGGTAGGAAAGATTTAGTTAAGGACAAGCAAGGCTTGGGTCACAAGCCAAGGTCCAAGGTAGCTAAGCCTACTTATCATAATGTTCCATATAATTATGGAATGAGTTCTGGGTCTAGGAGTGTCAAGGTTACAAGGGAGATCATCCCTAGAGTTGACCATTATGTGTGTCTAGTGATTAAGGTTTCTATGAAATCTAGGAAAGCCACTAATAAGTTTACAAGGGAAGCAAACCCTAGGGTTAACCTTGACAAGACCAAAATGAATAAGGCTTCCAAGCCTAATAGGGTCATTAGGAAGGTACCAAGGGAAGATATCCCTAGTGAGTACCTAGTTAACCCTAGGAGCTCCAATAGGTATTGGGTTCCTAGGAGCGTGATCCCTTCACGCTAGATGGGTTAGGTTGTGTCAACTTGGATTAGTGGGGTAGTTAACCTAACCATAGCAAAGTTGGCACTTTAGATCATTTTCAAGGTTATGGGTACTTTGGAAATGTGGTTGATCATAATTCTAAAGGATTTTAGGATGTGTCAATATATTTTGAGAACTATGAAAAATCAATCAAATTGGCACAACTTAGGTCTTTGAGTCATGGTGTGACATTTTTGGTTTTTAGCACACTTGGGAGACAAGTAGTTTCATGGAAAAATTGGATTTAATTCTATAAATGACAATTAATACTAAAACTTAGGTATTCTCATACCTTTATATTTTATTTATCATGATTTGTTTGCCATTTACCATGTCATAACATCATATTTATTTTTAATCATAAATGTCATGATTATGTTTAGGTTTAGTTTAATGACATGTATGTTTAAGTTTCATTTATATGCCATGACATCATGATTATTGACGCATGTTTAATTATGCTATCATTTATGTCATAATCATCATCCATGCATTAATAAAATTGAGTTAAGAACAATGACATGATTTGAAATCCTATTTATAAGGGAATCAAATAGTGTTGCATAGAAAATGCATGAGACCTTAGTATAGGTATAACCAAAACCCACATCTCACATCAAATTGACATGTGTGTGTATTGATACACTCTAGATACATGTGAGATGTTAGGAAATGAGTAAAGTTCAAGGTGCATAGATGTTGCATCTAGATGAACTCAAACTTATCTTATATCATAGGTATAAATCATGAGGAAAGCTAGTATACAAGTCATGTATACTTAGCCCATAGACCATGATTAAAATTAAGGTTTTGAAAATATTTTAAAATTATTTTGAAAAACCCTGGTGAAGCCTATCTTTTGATAGCAATCATCATCGAGAAGATTGAAACAAAGTTGGTCTAAAACATTGAAAGTTTCAATGCTTTTGAACTTTATATCATTCTTTGAATTTAAAAGTTATTTTCATAGAAAACTATTTTCCCCCAATAATGTTTGGCATAAGTAATGTGTGGTTGAAATTTCATGATTTTTTTAATTTTCTAAAATTATTTATGCATTTCTGAAGTTGTTATGAAAATTCGGTTTCAGAAATTTCAAAAACCAGTCGAGGCGGCACCTCGACTGGAGCTGCTACCACTCGACTGGAGCTTTCTCAATTGACTGTTAGCATTGTTTTTGGCTTACCAATGTTGGTTTAAGCCATTTGACCATAATCCTAGGCTAGATAACTACTCCTACACCTCTAATGTACTTAGACAAACATTCAAAGGGTGAGATTTTCATTGGAAATGAATTGGAGTACAAATCAAATTTTAATGGTTGTGAAAGTTCAAATTTGAACTTTTATCCTAATTTTTCTAGTGTTTAAGGTTCCTATTGGCTTATGAACTCTCCAAGGACATTGTTGGTGCAATGGTTCAGGGGGAGTATGCCTTTAGTGGATATTATCCATCTAGATATGATGGATGAGGATTTATCACAAAGGGGGAAAATGGAAGATTGGTTTTCATTTAGTGATAGGTCACTAAGGAAAATGAAAGCATTCAAGATGATTTTTGACCAAGGGGGAGAAGGAAGAATCTCATTGGAAATGAGACATGGTAAACCTTGGTGGACTTTTTGATGTGTGTCAAGAAGGGGGAGAAATGGAAGGGGTTAAGTTAGGATCTAAGTTAGGGTCATATAAACTAAAACCCCAGACCCCGAAAATTTAAAAAATTTGAAATTCTAAATTGGGAACACTTTGTTATTCTCTGGCAAAAGAAGAGTCAAGTTGGGTTTATGAGATAACCTAACTTAACGGTATTGTCAAACATCAAAAAGGGAGAGATTGTTGATGTAATCGACCCAGATCATGATTGACTAGACTCGAGTAGGGTTTTAATGTTCGACAATAGTTTAACTACATGACTAGTGGATGGTATGGGACATCCAAGGTCATATGAGAGAGACTATTGAAAAGTCCAAGTCGGTCAAGGTTGAACGGACACTTGGTTTCGAGACGTCCAAGTTTGGTGACTTGGCAAGGAGAAGTCAAAGTATGGATACTTGACAAGGAAAAATCCAAGTCGATCAAGGGAGACCGGACACTTGGTGTAGGAAAGACCAACGGGGAGTTGGCGAGGGAAGTCTCGATAGGTCTAGGAGACCGTGCTTGACAAATGAAGTCCCGAACGAGGAGTCTTGGCAATGAAGTCCTTGAGGCATGGCCTCTTAGCAATGAAGTCTCGGACGGGGAGTCTTGGCAGTGAAGTCCTGGACAAGGAGTCTTGGCAAGGGAAGACCCGACTGATCAGGGAGATCGAGCTTAGCAAAGGGGAAGTCCCAGAGGAGAGGCCTCTTGGCAGAGGTAGACCCAAGAGCATGACGATGGCCGATGGAAACACTTGAAGGCTAGCGCAAGGATGAAGAATCATAGACTTGAGGGATCCGAAAGGCGTGAGACTGATAGAAGTGGGTTGAAGTCTTAGGTCTAGGCTTAGGGTGAGTATCAAGTATGAAGGGATCATACTTGGGGTGTTAAACCTCATTGTTGAGGTATAACAGTCGATTGCCAGGTTGGATTAGTTGACTGGGCTTCGTTTGTAGGCTAACAGAAGCAAGCTGACTTCGACCAGTGCCTCGACTAGAGGCTAGTCGAGGCAGCACCTCGACTAGATCACTCAACTGGCGCCTCAACTAGTCTCAGCACAGGTATGAAGACAACTGCTCAAAAGTAAGGAAGACTCGACTGCCACCTTCACTGGGGTCAGCCCAAAAATAAAACCATGAAAGCTTAGGCCCAAAGTGGACAATATATTGTCATTGTGGAGATATGTTAATCTTATAGGCACTAACAATTGGTATCAGAGTCATGGTCCATGTCAAGCTATGAATCTCGAACGAAAGAAGTTGAGCTCCCATGTTCAGATCAAGAGAATCAGACACTAAGTAGGAAGTCCAATTGGGTCGGAAGGACCGAACAATTGACAGGAAGTCCAGCTGGGTCAGGAGGACCAGACAGTTGGCAGGAAGTCCTGGTGGGTTGAGATCGAACATCAAGCAGAGGATGTCCTTCGAGGATGAATACGCTTGAGGGATGGTCAATGTGGTCCTTCGTTTGAGGGAGGAGGATTGTTGGAGTATAGGGAATACAATCAAAGTCACACATTGGTAAGACATGGAAAATATCATGTGCTTATAAGATGAAAAGATATCTCCATTGGTATGAGGCCTTTTGGATAAAGTCCAAAAATAAAACCATGAGGGCTTGAGCCCAAAGTGGACAATATCATACCATTATGGAGATATGTGGATCTTATAGGCACTAACAATTTCTTGATCGAGTATGCACTTAATACAGGTCACTCATATACTCTTACAACTCACTTGCCAAAATTGTTTACCTTCGAAACATCTCACGTGTTAAATATCCAATTAACTTTGACATACTATAACTTCTTATATGTTAACATCTATTGACTTTCCCCAACCTTTTCAACATTAAATTTCTTATATCTTCCAACATCTATTGAACTTTCCTTTTCTACTAGTCCTTGCTAAACTTTTCATTTGTCAAGTGTTTAGTGAATTTTGACCCAATTCAACTCCATTCATTGCATTTAGTCAATGCTAAGTAACCTACGCTTGCACACTTGACATACTGCATCAGTGACAATCTAACTTAATTTATTAGCAACACACGGAGATTATATGACCAATTCTAATAGTCAGCCTGATAGAGGTTGGATGCTTAGTTGGAGATAGTCTCTTTATGGACTTGCAGTACGTGGATGGTCATTCCCTTAGCGATGGAGAGCTTCTTATGGCAAACATAGAATTTGAAGCGCTTGGATTTTTGGTGTTGGATGAGAATCTTCTAATTATTAAACTCTCTATTGTAGAAAAAGTGCAAGACCTTCTCGGACTATTTCTTCTTTCTCCCCTTCATCACTACCCCAAGAAGATCAACTCACCTTCGATAGGGCAGCGGATGTAAATCTAATGTGTTGAGAGAAAAATTGATCTAGTCAAATTTTGAAAAGGAAAGCGCTATAAGAGTTGATGGAATGCTTCACAGTTGCACGTAGAAAAAAAATACATGTTGTTTATGGATTATGCTTGAAAGGGAAAAGGAAAGAATCATTCGATGGAAGGGGTGGATGGAACAACTTTGTTAGTCATAAAATTACAAGAAATACCAAGGCATATTGTTTCTTTGGCAATTTAACAAAGGACGAATTTAAAGTTTTGGATTGTCCAAAAGATGCACCATGGTTTCAGAATTCCCAAAGGGCACACACAATTCCTGCATTACCCCTCTGCCAAATTTGACTTTTTCTTCTCTTTCAATATTTTTTTAGTTCTTTTCGTTACTCTTAATTGAATTAAACTTATATCTATCATTTACCTACATGCAACAATTACTGTGGTGGTCATTTTACAAAATCATCACCAACACCTGAAGAAACTAGCACCATCATGGTGTGGTGTTGATTTTAGATACCACAGTGGTGTTGGTTTCTAAAATCATTCACCCAATTTTAAATTATCAATACCAGAACTTTACATAAGAGTGGAAGCCCCAAAGGGGAACTAGGAATTTATTTGATAGGAGACAATAGCATTTTCCCTTGAAGATAGAAAATTCGTTCACCCAGCTTTATAAATTTACAAATTCTTCTTCAACTAGTTAAAAGAATGAAATTTGTTGATATCATGATAATACTAGGTAGTACATATATCATTATGGAAGAAGTTGATCATTGAAATAATAATAGATACGACAGAAGTACAAACTATCTGATACTGATAAAACAGGTCTTGGACCAACACTCGGAGAGTTGGGGCTCAGGGAATCAGGATTATGGAGTGGTGCAAGGGGGCCATGGGAATTCGAAAAGTTGGGATATCGAGGAGTTGGGAGACCTAGGAGACAGAAGCTTAAGAAGTCGGGAACTTGAGAAATTCAGAAGGTAGGAGAAGTGGGACCATGAAGGGTCAGGAGTTGAGGTCGACATAACTCCATCCCAACTATTCCCCAACGAAGATATGTCTAGGGGGAATGATGGCAATAAAGGAGTGTGATAGTTGGCGGACGTGGTTATGTGGGAGTGGGAGTGTGTGTTGGGGGGGGGGGGGGGGGTCACATGTTAGAATGGTGTGTATGGACGTTCTTACATGTCGTAGTGGTGTGTGGGTGGGAAGTAGCCCAAGAGGCACACAATAAGGGTGAGGAGTCAAAGAGTTTATAAAAGATGGAGACAAACAAATGGCAGAAGATAATTGCAAAATTACAAAAAACTCAACTTACATTCTTTTTCTTCTCTTGTCTGACTTAAGAATCGGAGGAACATTCTTGGGGCACCAGCGCCTTCTGACTATTGTTATTTTGGATAGGATCTTGTTGTGTCCAAGCAAACTAGTTCTTGCCAGAGGGTTTGACACAAGAGGGCAAACCACTGACTGCATCATTAGTGTCGTTTGTGGGAAATTTAAGTGAGACGTAGATGATGCAATGGCAAGAAGTTCATTTTTTAGCCTCAACTTAAGAGGAGGCTCCCATCATCATAACTCATAGCCAATTGGCTTCGATGATCCAAAAAGCAGTAGAGGAGGTGTTGGCCCGAGGAAGTGGCCAGGTCATTACCGAGGCCATGGAATACGGTGCACCAATGATGGTTCTTTATTGGGGGAAGAGAGGATTCCCCCGGGATGAGGGGGGATAAATGTTGGTGAGTGCCTTGGTATATGTACTGATGATATTCTATCATGAAATAATTGTGTCATGGAAGTGTTATTTTAATGAAGTAATATGGTGCTTCATCCGACCAAAGTATCCATAAGCCCTTCGTCTAGCTCGAGTTTCATCATTCCACCCAACCAAGGCACCCATAAGTCCTTGGTCAAACTTGAGTACTTTCACTCTGCCTAGTCAAGGCACCCCATAATCCCTTGGTTAGTTAGAGTACTTTTACTCTGCCTAGCCAAGGCACCCCGTAAGTACTTGGTCCGACTAGAGTGCTTTTACTCCGCCTAACCAAGACATCCAGATGTCCTTGGTCTGGCTCGTGTACCTTAACTATGCCTTAGCAAGACAATAATAAGCCCTTGGTTCGACCTCAGTGCTTCCACTCTGTCTATCTAGGCACCTATAAACCCTTGGTCTAATTTGAATTCTTCCCCTCTGCCCAGCCAATGCACCTCGTAAGACCTTGGTCTGACCCGAGTTTTTTTAACTCCGCTCATCTAAGGCAACTCGTAAGCCCTTGATTCAATTCGAGTGTTTTCACTCCACCCATCTAAGGAATCCATAAGCCCTTGGTCTGATCTGAGTGCATTCACTCCGCCTACCTAAGGCACTTGTAAGCCCTTGGTCCAGTTAGAGTGCTTTCACTTTGACCAACCAAGGCCCCCATAACCCATAAGCCCTTGTTCCAACCTAAGTGCTTCCACTCCACCCATCCAAGGCACACATAAGTCCTTGGTCTGACTCGAGGGCTTACACTATGCCTAGCCAAGGCACCCATAAGCCCTTCATCTAGCTCGGATGCTTCCACTTCACCTAGCCAAGGCACTCATAAGCCCTTGGTCCAGCCTAAGTGCCTTCACTCTGTCCAGCCAAGGCACCCATAAGACCTTGGTTTTGTCCAAGTGTCTTCACTTCACCTAGATAAGACACTCATAAGCATTTGTTCCGGACAGAGTGCTCTCCCTATGCCTAGCCAAGGCATTGAAGCCCTTAGTATGACCCTAGTGCTATCCCTATGCCCAGTCAAGGCATCCATAAACCATTGGTCCAACCCGAGTGCTCTCCCTATGCTCAACCAATGCATCTATAAGCCCTTGGTCTGGCTCGGATACCATCACTCAACCTTTGATCTAATCCGTGTCTTTATATTGCCCAACCAGGGCACATGTAATCCCTTGTTCTGACTTGAAAAGCAGTAGGGGAGAGATAAGTATGTGATGTTTGTTGGATGAAGAAATGACTAAGTAGTAAGGGGAAGGTCAATATGTAGTGTTAGTGTGTAGGGTTAGTATGCAATGTCACTTAAGAGGGTTAAATTTTTACATGCTAATAGATAATGGAAAATGATATTTTTTTCATTAAAAGGAAAAGATCGTCAGAGAAGAAGGAATGAACGCAGAATGGGCAGAAGAGGTTGGTGAGGAGCCATTTTAATGAGTATTTAGCAAAGACGGGTAATGATGGTTGTGGAGCCTGAGGCATTGGTGAGTGGAGATGAAGAGACGCTTGTGCGTCTTTGGCGAATGGAGGTGCGAAGACGTGTAGGCACAAAACCGTTAGATGATGGTGACTTGAGTTTGTATTAATGAGAACATATCATTTAGGAGTCAAACCCTAGGATGATGGCAACATGTCATTAATGAGAATGAATCCGATGACATCAGACACATTTGATTGTTTGACTAGTTGGGAGGTGACTAATGACACCGATAAGACAAGTCTCAAGCTGACACTTGGAGAGTCGGGGCTTGGGGCATTAGGATTATGGAGTGGAGCTGGGAGGCCCATGGGAGCTCGAAAAGTTAGGATATTGAGAAGTTGGGTGACCTAGGAGGCAGGAGTTTAAGGAGTCGAGAACCTGAGAAATTGAGAAGGCAGGAGAGGTGGGACCATGAAGGGTTAGAAGTCGAGGTTAACATAACTTTGCCTTGACTATTCCTCGACAAAGATATATCCAGAGGAGATGATGACAATAAAGGAGTGTGATAGTGTAACCTCCCCCTAGTCTTTCCACTCTCTACTAGGGGAGATGTCACTACTTTACCGTCTATTTCTTTAATTCTTCCTTACCTTACTCTGACACTATACTTTAATCATCACCCCATATTATCATCATTCCAAAATTCATGTCATATACTAATGCAATATGCTAACAACTAAAATGATCATAAGGACCTTGACATCACTTAAACAATAACCAATTCAAGATCTTCACATAACATGCAAGTATTAAGACTAACCCAACATGACTCTAGCATTCTTTGGTCTCAACCATAAGAAATCTAGTTGAACTTCAACAATATAAAAAAGAAAACAATTAAAAACTAAAAATCTGGGTTAGACATCTGCACTTAGGATCTTTTATTTCCACTGTTCCCTCGCCACACACTCCAAGCACTTCATCCACTATGCCACCTTACTGAAGCTTTTCTTTACCTTTATCTGCAGTATAAGGAAATGAAAACTGTAAGCAATAACGCTTAGTAAGTACTTTCTATGCTCACAAAAATATGCAACGTATGAAATCATGCGACTAGTTCTCTTACCCTTGATATATTGATACACATGTTAGCATAACTGGAAATCATAACTCTGAATACATGTCTCTTTTATAAATCATGCTCTTAAGTATTTTAAAAATTGTAAACAATGTATCTGAACTAGAATAATTAACTTGGAAAACTTTTACTTGTACTTATACTGATACTTCAAATTAATAATTATCCTGAATATGGGCCTGACATAGTACCAATGCACGCTTTTCTAATAGGTCGGGGTGGCCAACCACCGAACCTACTAGGGTAATTGAAACTGAGGGCCTTGGCCCGTGGGCGAAACTGATGCTCGGTACATGCCCTTTCAAAAGTAAAATACTTTCTTTATACTTATATTCTTATACATACTGAAAGAATACTCTTAATCCCCTAAACTATAAATGGGGAGCACCATAAGGATCATTATGCGCTTGACCCCCAAAATTGAAATGGGGAGCATACTGAAGATCATTGTGCTCTTAATCCCCAATTCGAACAGGGAACATCTTTAAATTTTCTTTATAAAAGAAATATTTTTACATCTTACTCTACATCATGCATATAATTGTAAGCTACAACTCATCTACAACATGCATGATCATAAATCACATTCTTATCATGGATCTAAACATGATACTGAATCGAACATGACATAACGGGTAAAAATCATGTAACTAAAAACACCATGCATAACTGGAAATAACATGCACATAAAAACCTATCAATGACATATGATAACTACTTATACTGCAGGTGAGCAATACTTACTTCCTATGTTTTTTCACCAATTTATACCGTTAGTTTTCGTAAAGAGAAGACCTCCTACGTGTTCCTTTGCTTTAGCGTGATCCTCTACCAAGTCCTTGAGGAGATCCCTCTTGGAAAATCCCCTCTTGAATTATCCAAAGAGAAGACAATCTTCTTCCTCGCTTCGGCGGCTAGAAAATGGAAGATCGAGAGAGAGAGAGACAAGAGGCGGTGGCTGAAGAAAATGGAAGGGAAAGAGGTGGCGTGGGTGGCATTTGGAGAGAAGGGGAGAGAGGGGTTGGTCGGCGTTTGGAGAGAAGAGGAAGAGAGGGGTTGGTCGGCGCAAGGGGTTTAGGGAAAGGGAAAAAGAAATATAACTAGGGTTTCCTTAACTTAATTACCCCTTTAAATGATTAGCCAAATTAACCAACTTCTCCCTTTTTCTTGCCTATAGGTATATTCTGTTATATCCTACTCATTGGTAATCTTATGACTTAGTGGTAGGAAGCCTATTCCCCCAAACCAAAGGTTCATGGTTCGAGCCCCGGCTAACGAACCATTTATTTGTTTTTTTTTCCTTTTTCTTATTTGTATTTTCCTCTAAATAAAAAGTATAAGAACTAAAATTTGGGATGTTACAATTCCTTATGCCTTATAAAAGTTTCGTCCTCGAAACTTAGAATAGCTTGGGGTACTTTTGTTTCATGTCATCCTCATGTGTCCAAGTTGCTTCTTCAAACTTTTGACTTTGCCATAAGACTTTTACTAATGGTACTTCTTTATTTCTTAGTTTCTTGATTGCTCGATCTATTATCTGAATAGGTCGACTTTCATAACTTATATTTGTCTGAATCTGTACCGTCTGTGGTTCAATCACTTGGTTGGTATCTGGGACGTGCTTCTTAAGCATTGAAACATGAAATACATTGTGGATAGTATTGGTGCAATCGGCCCAGGTCACGATTGACCAGACTTGAGTTTGACTTGAGTGATATTTTGATGTTTGACAAAGTGAGTTAACATTGATGTTTGACATTAATGTCTATTGATGTTTTGGGGAGATTGTTTATACAACCAACCCGGGTTATGTTTAATCAGACTCGAGTTTGACTCAAGGGAGACTTTAATGGTTGACCAGAGTTGATCATGTCATGGAAAGTCCAAGTCTTGAGTACTTGACATGTAAAGTCCAAGCATGGGTCTTGGCAAGAAAAAGTTCAAGCATGGGTCTTGGCATGGAAAGTCCAACATGGATTGGCAAGGGAAAGTCCAATCTTGAGTCTTGGCATTTGAGAAGTCCAAGGGGTTTGATATTGGCGGTGTAAAGTCCAAGCGGAAGTCTTGGCAGCATAAGTCCAATGGTTGGCGGTGTAAAGTCCAAGCGGAGTCTTGGCGGCGTAAGTCCAATGTGCTTTGGCATTGTAGACACCATTAGCATGACATAGCCGATGGAAGCACCTGAAGTCTAGCGTAATGGATGAACAAGTCATGGATGACTTGGAGGGATCTGAGAGGCGTGAGGCTGATGGAGGTGGCTAGAAGGCTTAGGTCTAGGCTAAGGGTGGTCTAGCAAGTATGGGGGAACCATACTTGTGTTAAAATCTCATGTTTGAGGTGTGCGGATCGGGTGCCATATGGCTTGGATCGTGTAAGTCAACTAAGTTTTGCGGGAAGTGCAATAGCGATCATTGCCGAGGAGGCGATCGGGATCGATTGATGATCGATCAACCGATCGTGTGATCGCTGATGGTGGTGCTTGAGTTTTAGAGCACAGAATGGCGTCTCACTCGACCGCTGTAGTCAGTAGTCGAGTGATGGCTTGATCAGTCGAATGATGGTCATAACAGTCGACTGATGATGGATCCGTTGAATTTTTCCAGCGTGGATCTAGCCGTTGTCTCACGACAACAGTGGCATCAGTCGACTGATGGTCCCGAGCAGTCGACTGATAGGCATTTTCCAGCACAGGTTGAAGATTTAAATGGAGCTCATGAAGGAGGAAAAAGCTATGGTTCTTTGAGATGATTTGGGGCGAGTTGCTGCTGCAATTCAGGGTCTCCAAGTGCTACTCGATCAACCTAGCAAGCAAGCATTTAAAAGAGCTTTGTGTAAAGTTTTCTTTGCATCTCTTGTTGTATTTCATATTGTATTTAGTTTATTATTGTAAACTATTGTAAGGGGTTTCTCCGCCTATGACTTATGTCGAGAAGGAGTTATTGATTAGTGGTTGTGTGCATGTGTATCACTAGAGCTCATTGAGCTCAACCGTGGAGTAGGAACCTTGAGGTTCCAAACCACGTTAAACAATTGTGTTTGCGTGTTTGTCTTATTTTTCGTTATTACTATCATTATTCCGCTGTGCATAACGAGTTTTGTAGAGACGAACACGAACGTATTCCATCGACGCATAGCATGACGCTATTCACCCCCCTCTAGCGTTTCAACGATCCCCTACAGATAGCTGACATCTCCTGTGGTAGCTCTAGCTCATAAGCTACTTTACCAACTCTCTTGGTGATCAGATAAGGGCCTAAATATCTGGGACTTAACTTGCCTTTCTTCCCAAACCTCATTACCCCTTTCATATGAGCTACCTTAATGAACATCGAATCCTCGACTTGGAACTCTAGGGGCTTGCGTCGGACATTAGCATAACTCTTCTGGCGACTCTGGGCAGTCTCTATCCTTTGTCATATGTTCTTTATAGCTTTGGTGGCGCCATCTATAAAATCAGTCTTGAGTTCCATTTCTTTCTTCTCGCCACCCTCATTCCAACAGATAGGTGATCTGCATCTCCTTCTATACAAGACTTCATAAAGTATCGTTCCAATTTTGGTTTGATAACTATTATTATAGGCAAACTCTGTCAAACACAAATATTTGCACCAGCTTCCTTTAAAATCTAAGGCACAAGCTCTTAGCATATCCTCCAAAATCTGATTCACTCTTTCTGTTTGCCCATCTATCTGAGGATAAAATGCAGTGCTGAATCGTAGCTTAGTGTCGAGGGCTTTCTGAACACACTCCCAGTAGTGTGAAGTGAAGCGACTGTCTCTATCAGAGATAATGGTCTTAGATACTCCATGCAGTCTAATCACTTCCTTGACATATAACTGGGCTAACTGTTCCATGGAGTATGATATTCTGATAGGCATGAAGTGAGCAGACTTTGTCAATCTATCAACAACTACCCAAATAGAATCGTAGCCATTGGTTGTTTTGGGCAGTCCTACTATGAAATCCATGGATATTTCCTCCCACTTCCATTCTGAAATCTGGATAGGTTATAGAACTCCTCCTGGTCTCTGGTGTTATGCTTTCACTCTCTGACATGTCAGACAAGTTCTAACATACTTAGCCACGTCCCTCTTCATACCAAGCCACCAGAATTTCCCTTTCATATCTTGATACATCTCGGTGGATCCAGGATGCATCGAATATGGGGTCCCATGAGCTTCTTCTAGGATCTTCTTTCTTAAGTCTGGTTCCTTGGGGATACATAGACGTTCACCCAAATATAATACCCCACAGTCAGAGACACGGAATCTTTCATCCTTTCCTTCTTGGATCTCTTGCTTGATCCTTTGGATGCTAGGATCTTTGTTCTGTCTTGCTAATATATCTTCAAATAGTGTAGGTACTATGGTAAAGGTGGAGAGCTGTCTAGAAATGATCTCAACCCCAAAATTCATTATCTCTTTCTCTAGTGGTTGGGATAGTGTTGCTAGGAACATCAAAGTTGTTAGGATGTATACTGAAAAGTCTATCTTTTGTATGAACATTTTTATTTTGAAATAAGAATCACATGATCATTGTTTGCATATTTATGGTTATGCATTTTGTCTAATACATTACATTGTAGATAACATGGTGTGTAGTGTCACACGGGAGATCATGTTATCAGTTCCTTGTAAAGTTAAGTAAAGGCTCACAACCGAGATGGTTTTGGATAAACCATTGGCATGATTGTAGTGTGATTTGGTATTGGTTTGTCTTGACCATAGAATTACACTAGTACACTTTGTGTGTGTTGAGCAGGACCGACTTAGAGGTGATTCAATTTATTGCTGACTACATAATTGAATCGAACCTCAGATATTATGTTGTACATGCTCTTAATCCCGATATAATAACGGGAACATATACTTAGTATTTATTTCTTTGATTTACCAATGGACGAGATTTATAAAGTAAATCGATAGACTCGGTAAGTTCGGAAATGATATTATTTATATGGTGTGTCGTTGATTATAGGAGGAAACCGTGCCCTATATATTAGGATGATGATGTCCCCTTGAGGAGCTCATAAGGTTCATCATGTAAACCCTGCAGGTGGACTTGGTCCGGCATGATGATAAGGTTGAGTGGTACTACTCATGGAATTAGATGTTGATTAATTAATTGTCAATAAATTAATTAATCGACGGACATTCGAGATCTTAAACACGGAGAGATATATGTACAAATAATATATGGAGCCCATATTAACTTATTGGGGTTGGTGAGGTAGATCAATGATAATCCTCTAGTGGAATGGATTATCATTAATAGATCGGACTTTATGTGGGCTTGATCCATTGGGTGGCCAAGATCCAACTCCTCCTCATAGTCCCTATTGTAGCCTATTAAAACCCGCATGAAACCTAGATCCGATGGTGGAGAATGGAACTCTAGATCCGATGGTGGAGAATGGAACTCTAGATCCGATGGTGGAGATTGAAAGGAGGCTTAAGCCCAACTCTATAAATAAGGCTTATAGGGTGGGAGGCAAGAATACACAAGGGAGATTAGGGTTTTGGGCGGCTAGGGCTTGGAGAGGCATTGGGCGGCTAGGGTTTACTCTCCTCCTTGGGCGGCAAGACTCTCTCTTCTTCCTAGGGTTTTGGCCGGTGCCTCCCTTCTTGTTCTCATCCTTGGCCGACGTCCCAATTCTCTTTCTCTCCTCCTTGGCCGGTGGCAAGAGCTAGGGTCTCTTCCCTTGGAGCTTTTGGCCGGCGCCCATACACCTTGTTCTCCTCCTTGGCCGGCGGCAACATCAAATCCATTAACTTGGTGGCCGGTCCTAGATAGGAAGAAGAGATTTGTTCTATATTTCCTCTTGTTCGGAGCGAGCAAGGAAAGGAAGATCGTGATCTAGGAGGCTTCATCTCTTGGAGGATCATTGTCCACACAACGTCCAAGAGGAGGATAGGACATACGATAGAAGACCTTGAGGTAAACAAGAGGTATAAATCTTGTTTTGGTTTCCTTTTGTTTCTTTGTATATTGTATGTATTGTATGTTGCTTAATTTACTTGGACCCCGAATACAAACATAAAAATCGGCGATCCGTACATCGTCTATTCCACGGCTATTCGAAGAATAGAGGTAGGTTGCTTGAACAACAAGTTTGTTCAAGTGACCACTCTAATCGGATAGCACGACGATGGAATGGTAGCTTGGGTAATCCCTAATTGTCATGGATTAATTTTTTTAATCCGGGGACAAAGACGGGATCGCCATGAACAAGCAACCGAGTTGAAGTGGGAAGCTAAGTTTTCTACCTTCAAATGGTATCAGAGCCATTGTTTCCCGTTTTGTATGTTTAGGATTCGGTTATTTTATGCACTTATCATATATTGTATGTGTCGGATGATAGTAGGATGTGCACAGGCTAACTCTTTGGTTGCAGGCATAAGATTCAACTATTATGGCCATATGTATGTATGTGATTGCATGTGTGTAATATTGTTTGAATCCTCGGGGTTGACAAGGCTAGTATTTAATTTTTATAATTAAGTACAACATTGTTTAGCCATTCATTTATTTTAGTTTACTTTCGATCTAGATTTCATGTACACTCCTTCGAGGAGTATAGGATCGATGGATGTAAATTAAAATAGTTTTTCTCGGCTCGGATCTCCGGATGGCTTGTACATGGTGTAGGGAGGAGTGGACGAGATGGCGATATGACGGGAGGCATATTGGAGACAAAAGACATAATAGTTGGAAAATATTTTTTTCATATTTATTGCTTTTTTTTTATATGCATGTCGTAGGCTAGGAAAATTTCTCAATTCTAAATTACTAAGTGAGAGAGGGATATTTTGTTAAGTTCCCAGAAGGCACATAACCCGAGATAATTGCCTTAGTACCAAGTAATGGTGAACACTTAGATGCAAATAGGAGTATCCTCCCCATCGGAGTCATTGCTTTTATTTGTAGGGCCAAAGAGGAACCAACTATTAATTTTATTTGTCAAAAAGTTAGGTTGACAAGATAGTAAAATTAATGGGTAAAACCTCCTCTTACAAATGTAGAATTCGTATACGTCCACACATCATGACATACGATATTCTCGATGTTTTGAGGTGTTGGTTGATTTTAAAATTTTATTGTCTGAGGAATCAATAATTTTTTGAAATCTAATGTTTTGATCTATGTGATTCTTAGGTTTTTCAAAATGTCTTTCAACCCACTTGCTGTGATACTAAAAGAAAATAAACTTACTGGACCCAATTATGTTGATTGGAAAAGGAATCTTGACATTGTCTTGACTGTTGAGGAGTACAAATATGTACTCTTTGAAGAGTGTCCTTCTAAGCCTACAGATGATTCTGGGGAAAAGGAGAAGGAGAGTTATAAGAAGTGGATTAAGGCTGATGAGATGGTGTGGTGTTACATTTTGGCATCTATGTCAAATGTATTGCAACATCATCATCAAGCCATGCCCACTGCTTATGACATGATGCTCAATATCAAAGAGCTTTTCGGACACCAGAATCGGGCTGCTAGGCAGGAAGCCATGAGGAACTTGATGACGACCACCATGATCGAGGGAACACCCGTGAGGGATCATGTTCTCAAGATGATGGCTCATTTGAATGAGCTAGAAGTCCTCAGAGCTGAGATCGATGGGGAAACCCAGGTCGATATCATTCTCCAGTCTCTACCTAGGAGTTTTGAGCAGTTTCGTCTGAACTACAACATGAACAAGAGGTTGTATTCGTTGGCGAAGCTTCTGATAGAACTCTAGGCGGCAGAGGGGCTTTTTCGTCAGAGTGCTCAGGCACAGGCCATGGTTGCCCAAAAGGTTTCTACTTCTAAGCCGAAAGGTAAGAAGAAGAAGAAACAAGCTAGGGCAAAGGTGGCGGGAGGAACTCAGGAAGGAGTGAAGAAGCTGAAAGGAAAGTGCTTCACTTGCAAGTAGACTGGACACTAGAAGAAGGACTGCCCCAATCGGAAGCAGAACAAAGGTATATCTTTTGGTCTAGTCGTTGAAACATGTTTAGCGGTGTTATCTACCGGCACCTGGTGTGTAGATACGGAAGCCACTGATCATGTTTGCAATACTTTGTAGGGGTTCCAGGAAACCAGACGACTGGCTGAGGGGGAGATTACCGTATACTTGGGAGATGCCACGAAGGTGGCGGCTGTTGTAGTGGGAGATGTTTATTTGTCTTTTGAGAAGAATAAAGTTTTGGTTCTTAAAAATTACCTTTATGTACCTTTATTTAGAAAGAATTTGATTTCGGTTTCTAAATTATTTATGGATGGATATTCTATTTCTTTTAATGACAGAGTTGTTATAAAAAGGAATAGAGAGATTATCTATTCTGGTGCATTGATAGGAAATTTATATACACTTGAACCAAAAGCTCCCACGATGCAAATAGAAGTTAATAACTCATCTTCTAATTCCAATAAGAGAAAAGAACCTTCTAAGATGAACCAAACATATCTTTGGCATCTAAGACTAGGTCATATTAACCTAAGCAGAATTCAAAGGTTGATAGCTGATGGACCTCTGAGTTCATTAGTGGTGGAAGACTTCCCAACCTGCGAGTCTTGCTTGGAAGGTAAAATGACCAAGAGGCCTTTCAAGGCCAAGGGGTATAGAGCCAAAGATGTATTGGAATTGGTTCATTCTGATTTGTGTGGTCCTATGTCTATCCAGACAAGAGGTGGTTTTGAGTATTTCGTCTCTTTTATAGATGATTATTCAAGATATGAATACATTTACTTGATGCGCCGTAAGTCTGAATGTTTTGACAAGTTCAAAGAATTCAAGGCTGATATGGAGAAATGTCAAGGTAAAAGTATGAGGCTGGGATTCAATCCCAATATTCTGCACCTGGCACACCCCAACAGAATGGTGTAGTAGAGCGAAGGAATAGGACTCTTATGGAGATGGTTAGATTGATGATGAGTTATTCTGAGTTGCCAGATTCATTCTGGGGGTATGCTCTGGATACGGCGGTGTATATTCTGAACTTGGTTCCATCTAAATCAGTGTCTTCTACTCCCACAGAATTGTGGACTGGGTGAAAGCCTAGTCTGAGACATATTCGGATTTGGGGGAGTCCAGCACATGTGCTGAAGGCAGATGCTGGTAAGTTGGAACCTCGTACAGAAGTGCGCATGTTCATTAGCTATCCTAGAGGAACGAAAGGTGGTTTGTTTTATAGTCCTAGATATCAGAGGGTGATCGTTAGCACGAATGCCAGATTTCTAGAGGAAGACTATGTGATGAACCACAAGCCCATGAGTAAGATTGTTCTGGAGGAATTGAGAGGGGAAGCCACTATTCAGTACCACCGGTACAAGAGGATATACTACAAGTCACTGCACCGCGTGTCACAGAGGATACACAGGTGACACCTCGTTGTAGTGGGAGGGTTGTTGGACAGCCTAATAGATTTATGTTCTTGGGAGAATCTTCTGATTTGGTCCCTGGCAAACATGAACCTGATCCCTGGACATATGACGAGGCAATCCAAGATAAAGATACGGTATCTTAGCAAAGTGCAATGAATGCTGAGATTGAATCTATGGATTTAAATCAGGTCTGGGAGCTAGTAGAACCACCCAATGGTGTAAAAGCCATTGGATACAAGTGGATCTACAAAAGAAAGAGAGGAATAGACGGGAAGGTTGAAACCTTCAAAGCAAGACTTGTTGCAAAGGGGTATACTTAGAAAGAGGGCATCAATTATGAGGAGACCTTTTCGTCGGTAGTCATGCTTAAGTCTATCCGGATTCTCTTATGTATTGCTGCTCATATGGATTATGAGGTATGACAGATGGATGTCAAGATAGCTTTCCTTAATGGAAGTCTTGAGGAAAACATCTACATAAAGCAACCAGAGGGAGTCATTACAAAGGGCAAAGAGCATCTTGTGTGCAAGCTTAATCGATCCATTTATGGATTAAAGCAAGCTTCGAGATCTTGGAACATCCGCTTTGATGAGGTAATCCAGTCTAATGGATTTATTCAAAGTCCGGATGAGTCTTGTGTATACAAGAGATGTGACGGAAACGTAGTGGTATTTCTTGTACTATACGTAGATGATATTTTGTTAATTGGCAACAATGTCAAGGTGTTATCGGACGTAAGGGTATGGTTGTCTAAACAGTTTGATATGAAGGACTTGAGAGAAGTGGGGCACATCCTTGGGATCAAGGTTATAAGGGATCACAGGAAAAAGTGTTATGCTTATCTCAAGCTTCATACATAGACACCATTTTGGCTCGCTTTAGCATGTAGAACTCCAAGAAATGTTTTCTACCTTTTAGGCATGGAGTTCCTTTATCTAAAAAGATGTGTCCTAGAACATCTGAGGAGATAGAGGAGATGAAGGCGGTTCCTTATGCTTCGGCAGTAGGAAGCCTCATGTATGCTATGTTGTATATGAGACCGGATATCTGCTTTGTTGTTGGTATGGTTAGCAGATATCAGAGTAATCCAGGACAGGGACATTGGACTGTGGTAAAGCATATATTGAAGTACCTGAGAAGGACTAGGGATTATATGCTAGTTTACCAGGCAGATCAATTACTCCCTGTGTGTTACACAGATTCCGACTTCCAATCAGATAGGGATAACAGTAAGTCTACCTCTGGTTTTGTATTTACTTTGGGAGGTGGAGCCATTGTATGGAGGAGTGTCAAGCAGAAATGCATGGCAGACTCCACCATGGAAGCTGAGTATGTGGTAGCCTCTGAGGCAACCAAAGAAGTTGTATGGCTTAGAAACTTCTTGATGGACTTGAATGTGATTCCTGGTTTGCCCAGAACTATCACAATTTATTGTGATAATAGTGATGCAGTTGCAAACTCGAAGGAACAACGAGCCCATAAGGTAAGTAAACACAGAGCGCAAGTATCACCTGAAACGAGAAATCGTAAAGAGAGGAGAAGTTGTTGTGGCCAAGATTACATCAGAGGATAACCTGACAGATTCTTTCACTAAGGCCCTTCCAGCGAGAGCTTTTGATAGGCATGTGGAGGGAATGAGAATCAGATGTATGGTAGTTTGAGGACAACATAGTCTTTTAGTATAAGTGGGAGATTATTGGGATGTATACTGAAAAGTCTATCTTTTGTATGAACATCTTTATTTTGAAATAAGAATCACATGATCATTGTTTGCATATTTATGGTTATGCATTTTGTCTAATACATTACATTGTAGATAACATGGTGTGTAGTGTCACACGGGAGATCATGTTATCAGTTCCTTGTAAAGTATAAGTAAAGGCTCACAACCGAGATGGTTTTGGATAAACCATTGGCATGGTTGTAGTGTGATTTTGTATTGGTTTGTCTTAACCATAGAATTACATTAGTACACTTTGTGTGTGTTGAGCAGGACCGACTTAGAGGTGATTCGATTTATTGCTGACTACATAATTGAATCGAACCTCAGATATTATGTTGTACATGCTCTTAATCCCGATATAATAACGGGCACATATACTTAATATTTATTTCTTTAATTTACCAATGGGCGAGATTTATAAAGTAAATCAATAGGCTCGGTAAGTTAGGAAATGATATTATTTATATGGTGTGCCGTTGATTATAGGAGGAAACCGTGCCCTATTTATTAGGATGATGATGTCCCCTTGAGGAGCTCATAAGGTTCATCATGTAAACCCTGCAGGTGGACTTGGTCCGGCATGATGATAAGGTTGAGTGGTACTACTCATGGAGTTAGATGTTGATTAATTAATTATCAATAAATTAATTAATCGATGGACATTCGAGATCTTAAACACGGAGTTTTATATGTATAAATAATATATGGAGCCCATATTAACTTATGGGGTTGGTGAGGTAGATCAATTATAATCCTCTAGTGGAAAGGATTATCATTAATAGATCGGACTATATGTGGGCTTGATCCATTGGGTGGCCAAGATCCAACTCCTCATCATGATCCCTATTGTAGCCTATTAAAACCCTCATGAAGCCTAGATCCGATGGTAAAGAATGGAACTCTAGATCCGATGGTGGAGAATGGAACTCTAGATCCGACGGTGGAGATTAAATCCCTAGATCCGACAGTGGAGATTGAAAGGAGGCTTAAGCCCAACTCTATAAATAAGGCTTATAGGGTGGGCGACAAGAATACACAAGGGAGATTAGGGTTTTGGGCGGCTAGGGCTTGGAGAGGCATTGGGCGGCTAGAGTTTGCTCTCCTCCTTGGGCGGCAAGGCTCTCTCTTCTTCCTAGGGTTTTGGTCGGCGCCTCCCTTCTTGTTCTCATCCTTGGCCGGCGTCCCAATTCTCTTTCTCTCCTCCTTGGCCGGCGGCAAGAGCTAGGGTCTCTTCCCTTAGAGCTTTTGGCCGGCGCCCATACACCTTGTTCTCCTCCTTGGCCCGCGGCAACATCAAGTCCATTGACTTGGTGGCCGGTCCTAGATAGGAAGAAGAGATTTGTTCTATACTTCCTCTTGTTCGGAGCGAGCAAGGAAAGGAAGATCGTGATCTAGGAGGCTTCATCTCTTAGACGATCATTGCCCACACAACGTCCAAGAGGAGGATAGGACATACGATAGAAGTCCTTGAGGTAAACAAGAGGTATAAATCTTGTTTTGCTTTACTTTTGTTTCTTTGTATATTGTATGTATGGTATGTGGCTTAATTTACTTGGACCCCGAATACAAACATAAAAACCGGTGATCCGTACATCGTCTATTCTGCGGCTATTCGAAGAATAGAGGTAGGTTTCTTGAACAACAAGTTTGTTCAGTTGACCACTCTAATCGGATAGCATGATGATGGAACGGTAGCTTGGGTAATCCCTAATTGTCATGGATTAGTTTTTTTTAATCCGGGGACAAAGACGGGATCGCCATGAACAAGCAACCGAGTTGAAGTGGGAAGCAAAGTTTCCTACCTTCAAAAGTGGTGCATGATTTTCTACTTAGCGCATCTGCTACTTTGTTTGCCTTTCCAGGATGGTAGTGGATTTCACAGTCATAGTCCTTTACTAGCTCAAACCATCTGCGTTGTCCCATATTCAGATCCTTCTGAGTGAAGAAATACTTCAGACTCTGGTGATCTGTGTAAATCTTACATTGGACTCCATATAGGTAATGTCTCCAAACTTTTAGAGCAATGACCACTGCTGCGAACTCAAGGTCATGAGTGGGGTAATTCTTTTCATAGTCCTTGAGTTGCCTAGATGCATAAGCAATGACTTTACCCTTCTGCATAAGTACTGCTCCAAGTCCCATCTTGGACGCATCACTATACATGTCAAATCCCTCATTACTTTCTTGAAGGGTAAGCACTGGAGCACTTGTGAGTCTCCTCTTTAATTCAAGGAAGCTCTTTTCACAATCTTCGGTCCATTCGAACTTCTTGTTCTTTCTGGTAAGAACCGTCAACGGTGAAGCTATCCTTGAGAAGTTTTCCACAAACTTTCGGTAGTACCCCGCTAATCCGAGGAAACTTCTGACTTCACTGGCATTCTTTGGTTGACCCCAATTACTGATCGCTTCTATCTTTGTCGGGTCTACCATAACTCCATATTTTGAAATAATGTGACCCAGAAATGATATTCGATCAAGCCAAAACTCACACTTGGAGAACTTTGCATATAACTGTTTTTGCTGAAGGGTCTGCAATGTTGGTGCAATCGGCCCAGGTCACGATTGACCAGACTTGAGTTTGACTCGAGTGATGTTTTGACAAAGTGAGTTGACTTTGATGTTTGGCATTGATGTCGGTTAATGTTTTGGGGAGATTGTTTATACAATCGACTCAGGTTATAATTGACCAGACTCGAGTTTGACTCGAGGGAGACTTTGATGGTTGACTAGGGTTGACCATGTGATTATGGGAAAGTCCAAGCATGGGTCTTGGCAAGGTAAAGTCCAAGTCATGGGTACTTGGCATGGAAAGTCTAAGTGGGACACTTGGCATTTGAGAAAGTCCAAGTCTTGAGTACTTAGCACAAGGGAAGTCCAAGCATGGGTCTTGGCATGGAAAGTCCAACATGGGTTGGCAAGGAAAAGTCCAAGCTTGAGTCTTGGCATTTGAGAAGTCCAAGGGGTTTGATATTGGCGGCGTAGTATGGGGGCACTATACATCAAGATGGTTGTAAAGTCCAAGGGTGGAGTCTTGGCAGCATAAGTCCAATAGTTGGCGCCGTAAAGTCCAAGCGGAGTCTTGGCGGCGTAGGTCCAATCTGCCTTGGCAGTGTAGACACCGTTAGCATGACATAGCCAATGGAAGCACCTGAAGGCTAGCATGACTTGGAGGAATCCGAGAGGTGTGAGGCTGATGGCGGTGGCTAGAAGGCTTAGGTCTAGGCTAAGGGTGGTCTAGCAAGTATGGGGGCACCATACTTGGGTTAAAACCTCATCTTTGAGGTTGGCAGTCGACTGCATTATGGTGGGTTCGACTACCGTAAGTTGACTAGAGCTCGACTGCCATTTAGGGCTGAAATTGCCTTGCCAGTCAATTGCTCATTGGAGCAGTTGATTGCTAACTGATCGCTAATTGGAGCGATTGGTGATCGAAAGTCGATCGCCATGGATAGCAATGACCGCCAGCTTGAGTTCTGGCGAGAATGCTCGTTCGTAGTCGATCGCGACTACGGTATGGCAATGATCGCCAATGTTGGCAGTCGACTGGTGAGAGTCCCATTGGAACTTTTCCAACGTGGATTGAGCCGTTGTCTCACAGCTATAGTGTTGGCAGTCGACTGGGGCCTTATGGCAGTCGACTGCCAGACGGAAATCCAGCCCGATGGAGGATAAAAGCAGCTGTTCGTGGAAGGCTCCAAACAAGGTTTTTCTTGGGTGATTTGAAGGGGAATAGTTGGTGCTTTTCTAGTCCTTCAAGGCTAGTTCAAGATAACCAAAAGCAAGCAAATCAAAAGCTCTTGTAAAGTAGTTTTCTTTACTTACATTGTATTTCTCTCTTGTATTTTGCTTGTATTCATTTCTTATTATTGTAAGAATGTTTGTACGAGGTTTCTCCGCCTCCGACTTGTGTCGAGAAGGAGTATTTGTGATTAGTGATTGCATTGGCATCGCTAGAGCTCTTTAGAGCTCGATCCATGGAGTAGGAACCGTTCGGTTCTGAACCACATTATATCCGTGTGTTCGTGTGCTTGTGTTTTCGTTATTGCTTTATTATCTTTGTTTCCGCTGCGCTAACGAAAATTGTAGACGCAATCACGATCGAATTCCATCATCGGTACTAGCACGCGCTATTCACCCCCCCTCTAGCGGTCAATGATCCCCAACAAGTGGTATCAGAGCGAGGCCGCTCTTGAAGTTTAACAACTAAGGGAGCACGCTAGAGGGTGAAGATGGAAGTCCAAGAACAATTAGGTTGGGACATCAACACACCGGTACCCTACACCCTATACGGACGAGAATGCTTCAATTCTTGGAAGAGAAGAATTGAAGATTTTATTATGATGAGAGATTTTGAGGAATGGTCCATTTTGATGGATGGATTTGAATATCCAAGAGGACCAAGAGGTGGATTACTCAAAAAGAAGAGATGGACCGAAGAGCAAGTCCAAGCATCCGAGAAAAATGATAAGGTGATAAAAATTTTAATTGATTTAATGCCTAATAATATCTTGTGTATGTTAGGTAATCATGTAGATGCCCAGGAGCTATGGAGCCAAGTGGCAAAGCTCCATGAAAATTTATCATCGGTCCAAGAAGAAGAAGAAGAAGAGTGCTAACCCTCTCAAGCTCAAGCAAGCACATCGTCATCTAAAGAGCTTGATGAGTCGGAAGTTGTCACGCCCCGGGGGAGTCCCCGCCAGACGAAAATCCGACAGCATCTCCCCTGTACGGGTGACAATATGGAACTTACATACAAGGCCTACACGGCCACTATACATCGGTCAACACGACTGGAACAAAAACTACATACGCAGATAATAAATTGGCCTCAGGCCATCAATCCAGGTAAATAGCAAAAGTCTACTATATCTAGACTTACCCCTTCTGCCATCTGAGCAGGAATATACAACCAAACCAATCGAATAGTCTAAAAGGACACAACAAATATCTCCAAACCTCCACAAGTACATAACCAAAACAAACACAAATCCTACACACTTCATCTTGTTAAAAAACAAAACCATAAGACCAATAAAACCTATCCATTTCGACGAGGGGGATTGGCAGCTGGACTCTCCTGGCAGTTTCAACCTGAAATAAATATACAACCACGGGGTAATTTCAAAGAACTTAGCGGATAATAGTCGATATGCATAGCAAGATATAGCTAACAATAAGAATCATGCCAGTACAGTCTCATATAAATAGGGTATGCAAGCAAGAAATACAAAAAGACTGTACTTACCTGAATCTCCTGCCCTGATACAGGAGCATGTATCATACTATAAGAGATAAAGTCATCATCATATATAAATATGAATCCTGTATGCATGACAATCATATGCAACATCCAAGGAATCAATAAAAATGTAGCAAACACAATACAAATGATATCCATGCAAAATGTATGTCGTGCAAATGACATGGTCACCCCTGACGTCAGTCAGCCGCCTCACACGCGATAGTGAAGCTGAGTGGGTAGGGCTATGACAACTGTGCACTCTTCTATCACTGCTCCTGAGTGACCGAGTGGACAGTGTAACGCCCGAAAAATCTTAGGAGTTTTATAGATAATGAGGCATGATAATAAAGGGGCCCTTATGTGGGTTAAAGAAAATAAAGATAATTATGCATGATGATAATAGGCTTATGTGGGATTTAAAGGAAATAAAAGAAAAGAAAACCGGACAAGAAGGGGTGAGTCACCAAAAATCCAATAAAAATTTTATATGATTAGGGAGAAGTCACGAATTTAATTGAAGAAGAAATTAATTCTGTTAAAGAGAGAAATTTAAGGAAATTTATAAGGGAATAGGTTAAGCCTTGATGGTTATAAATTTAACCTCCCTAATACCCTAGAGGACACCTCTCTACTCTCTCTTGATCCCTCCACCGCCGAACCACACATCAAGGAGAATTCTCTCCTAGGGTTGTCTTCTCCGCCGAATCCAAGGAAAGGTGGTATTCAAGAGACCTTGGAGGGCAGCTGCTAGGGCAGGATAGAAGGTTGCATCTCATTAGGTTTTACAAATATAAGTTAAAGCAATCGAAGGTAAGAATTCCCTCACCTGCAGTACATGGGTTTCTCTCGAATGGCTTTCATGTTTCCAATGTTGTGCTATGCAATAAAGAGTTTTTCATGTTCTTCTTTTCCCTGTATTGCATATGATTAACCTTAGTTGAGGTTCCATGTTTGATATTTCTTAAGACCCTAGGACGAGGTTCGTAAGAGTGAGCAACATGGATATGTTGCACATGACACAGTGCGGGGCCTGGCCAAACATCTCGGGCGCAAAGCGTGCTACTCGGGCGTAAAGCATGCTTCGGGCACTGTGCGTGTCGCCGATCACCGGAGGTGCCGTTTCCGCTAGCGTGCATTTTTCTGGCTAGAAGAAAGCGTCGCTTGGCCATGACACGGGTGTGTCGTCCAACGCAGGTCGACTGTGCTGGGCTCGGGAAGATTAAAAAGGACAAGAAAATAAATAAATAAAAAAATAATATTTCCGAACATGATTCCGAATGATTTTCCATGTTATGCTAGGTATATATATGGTATTGATATGATGCTAGTTAGACGATATATTTGCATGATTTCATACCTTATGTCCATGTTAACGGCTGATGTAGGACCACTGTATCATAATGTATATGTTAAGTTTTGCTCATTTTATCATGATGTACTTGTTTATGTTCATGAACGATAGGCACCCCTATGTTATGGTTACGTAAGGCTTATGAATATGAATTGGTTAAGAAATGTTTCCCTAAGAGTGGGGACAAGAACACTCTTTATGTTATGTCAAAGAACATGTATGTTATTTTACTTTACGCATGACTTGTATCCAAAGTTGCCCCTAGGTCGAAGTACGAGCCTAGTGGTAATGACACGGTCGACGTGCCAATGGTCGACGGTCGACGACCACAAGGGGTCGCCAAATGGGCCGCCGAATGGACCGCCAAATGGGCTGGGCCAAGTCATGGATACAATGTCGGGCCCTAATGTTGAGATTATGTTTAAGTACTTATGAAAGTATATGTTTTCAAAGAGCATTCTGCATATAACTATTCCATGTCTATGTTATTACGAGATATTATATTATTGTGATAAAAATGTCATGGGGATACATGTCCTAGATGATCATGTCAAGAATTGCTTTACTCATGAATTTTGAATGCTAAGTCTATATGCCTCTTGATGATCATGTTAATAGTTACATCCATGCTATGAATATATGTTAGTTAAATGAACGTGTCACTATCTTATATGTAATTTATGTCGTATGGCTTTTGTGAGTAGGAAAGGATCTTACTCAGCATATGTGCTAATAGTGTCGTTTTTCCCTTGTACTACAGAGCAAGGCAAGGAATGGAATAATTGAAGGGAGCAGCAGGAGGCAAAGATGTGTGTGGCAGTGGCATGGTGGATAAGATTTAGTTTATGGTTTGGGGAGATTATGCATGTTTTATCGTTCAGTGTTAAGACTTAGATGATGTTTTTGTTTTGGTTGTCACTCCCGTTTATTATATAAATCTCGAATTTCTTTAGTACATGTTTAGTTAAGAAAAATTGCTAAGACCGTTACATCATAATTAATCTGTTAGGTGGATTAGGTTAATATAGTTAGCTTAAGAAGGGATTTTATTGTTTTAAATGCTTCCGTTGTATGTATGATCGCGTAGCGCCGCCCTTCGCTCCCCTCTAAGGTACGGGAAGGGCGGGCGTTACAGACAGGATGCTGTCGGAGTACACCTATCCTCCTGCCCCAAACAGAGTGGGGGAGCTAAGCTCTCATCTCCTGGTGTCATAGACCAGAGGAGGGATCCCTGCCCGCTACCACGCTACCTCATCGCTACCCATGAGTGGACCAGCGGAGCCTGACAGAGCAACTGCACACACCCTCCTGATGTACCACTAACCCATGAGTGGCAGTGTGTGCAGGCCATGTAACTGGCTACGGGCTCAACTATAAATGAACCCCATCCAGCCAGCATGCAATCATGCAAGATGGTGCATGATACTAAAGCATGTAAATCCAACTAAAAATACCTATCCGAATAATATGCACAATCAATAAGTACATATCTATGATCCAAGTAACTATGATCCAAGTAAAACAGGGATGATATAATCATAACCGATCAAATGCATGTATCAGGTAGGCACAAAAACATACTAGACATATAAACATGAAAATTATTGCAAGCTATCCTAACTAGCATATCAACATGACTATATCTAGGAGATAAGTCAAAATACTCGCTTGATAAAATGTCCGCAAAAGAACCAAATCGTCACGACCGTGAATCTGCCTCGTGACGGAAACCTGCATATAGCATAACTATTGTTAAGCACAATATGCAATTCATCGACAAATCGAATACTTAATCGATTTCGTTCATAACCCAATTAACACAAACCAATTTCCAATTCCACTAATTTATCTTACCCTTTCACCTAATAAAGGTCTTTTTGTCCAATCACACTTGTACAACACCCAAAGTAAGTCCATTTACAACCATTCTTGCACGACTACCTCCAACCCTAACCGCATGACACCCCTAAATAAACCCTCACAGAAATATCACAGCCAACAACTCCAATAACAGCCCACCACAGCCATTTACAGTCCCTACTCAACTTCACAACTGACAATTTCCCTCTCACAGGACCCTCCATTCATGAAAAATGCATTGATACCTAGCAAAAATCCAACAATTAACAGATGAAAGGAGGCTAGATCAAGCTTACTATCCCTGGACTCCACCGGTAGCCACCTTCCTCCTATCCCAATTCTTCGATTCACTGGCTCGAGACCCCTGCCCAAAAAATCACAGACTTAACCAAACGAAGGAAACTACGGCTAGGGTTTTTGATCTTCGTCCAAGGAAAAATACAACAGTCGGTTCTTACCTTGCTCCGGCGCCCAACGGCAGAGATCACAACCTCCGGTCAACCACAGAATGCTGTTCAGCCGTCGCCACCGTAGTCCTTCAAGAAAGACGCCACCGCCGGCCGACCAGGAGACCGGCGAGGCTGCTCCTCACTGTCGCGTGCAGAGAAGAAGGAGAAGAGGGCTCGACAAATATCGCCACCCCCAAAATTCGAGCCAGGCGCAACCATCCTGCCGTAAACTCCCAGTCACGCGCTCGTCGTCGGCTCGTCCGTGGCCATCGGCGAGGATGCTTGCCGTCGGTTGCAGAGAAGATGGAATTGGTCGAGGATCGGAGCGACGGCGCGGGGAGGTCTGGTCGTGACGGCGCGGGGAGGTCTGGTCACGACGGCACGGGGAGGTCTGGTCGCAACGGCACGGGGAGGTCTGGTCGGAGATCTTTGGGCGCACGGCGGCGGACACCCGGCAGTTGACGAACTGGAATGTGGACAGCGCACGGGGAGGAGATCGCGAAGTGTTGGGCACGGCGGAAGAAGAATTAATCCAAATAACCGTAGGTTTATTAATCCTATTAACTCATCTAAACAGGGCCTTTAAAAGCCTATTTTTCTTATCCCCGTATATTCTCCGTTTAAATCCAGAATAATTCCGAAAAATTTCCTAAAATTTCCCTAAAAATTCTGAAAAATTCCCAAGATTATTTTCTAAATTCTTTGGTCATTTAATTTAATATTTTAAATTTTTAGTATTTAACATTCTCCTCCACTAATTAAAATTTGGTCCCCAAATTTCCTACTCAGATACATAACAAGTAAGAAATACCACAAGTACTGAAAAATATATCTCACGTACCTTAAGTAAACAAGTGGGGGTATTGAGCTCTGATCTTTTCTTCAAGCTCCCATGTAGCCTCCTCATCCATGTGGTGACTCCACCCGACCTTGACAAGTTGCACAACCTTGTTTCGCAACTGTCGTTCCTTGTGATCCAAACTCCGTACCGAAACCTCTGCATAAGTAGCATCAGGTTGAATGGAACCAGACACATCTGATAGAATATGTATAGAGTCTGGCACATACTTCCTCAGCATGGACACATGAAACACATCATGGATACCAGCCAAAGATGGTGGTAGCGCTAGTCGGTAAGCGACTGCTCCGATCCTCTCCAAAATCTTGAAAGGCTCAATGTACCTTGGAGCTAACTTACCACGGAGGTCAAATCTCTTCACCCCTTTCGTGGGTGAGACTCGCAGGAATACCTGGTCACCAATAGAGAACTCCCGAGGTCTCCGTCTCCGATCTGCATAACTCTTCTGACGATCCTGTGCCTCTGTCATCCTACGTCTGATAGTATGGACCAACTCTACCTCATACTGAACTCTCTGGGGTCCTAACAACTGGGCCTCCCCAACCTCCTCCCAGAGGGCGGGTGTACGACACTGTCTACCACACAATGCTTCAAACGGGGTCATTTGGATAGCCAAATGATGGCTGTTGTTGTAGGCGAATTCCACTAATGGCAAGTGGTCCTCCCAATTGCCACCGAAAACTATAACACAGGACCTCAGCAAATCCTCTAGAGTCTGAATGGTCCGCTCAGACTGTCCACCTGTCTGTGGATGGAATGCAGTATTAAAATGAAGTTGTGTGCCTAAGGCCTGCTGCAGACTCTGCCAGAACCGAGACGTGAACCGGGGATCTTTATATGATATGATGCTCAAAAGAACACCATGCAATCTGATGATATCCCGACAATATAACTCTGTCAAACAATCCAAAGATTCGGTCTTCCGAATCGCTAAGAAGTGCGCAGATTTGGTTAGTCGGTCAACGACTACCCAAATCGCGTATGGCTTTAACGTGTCCTAGGCAAACCCACCACAAAATATATAATAATATGCTTCCACTTCCATTCCAGAATTGGAATTTTCTGAAGCATCTGTTCCTTAAACTAATGCAACTCCGGAAACCATTATCCTCCTCAAAGTCAGAGACGGTAGTCCATCTACCGTCCAAAATCCACTCCACCACACTCTGTAAGTGCATGGGAGATTATTGCGACCAAACTTCCTTGTTACAACCGTTCGTGTTCCAGCTACTCTTTAGTAGCTATCCAGTAGCTAGCCAAAACTCCATGAGCATTTCTGCTCCTCACCTCTTCAAAACAACATAATAACTACGAAGTCCACATCATATATATGACGGCTTATCTCGCAGTCCTTTAACTGCTGTAAGCTTAGGATATGTCTTATTCAGTAGCATCAGAATCGCTACGATCCCCGAAATGATGCATCCATGTACACTACCCTTCCATCCACACCAGAATGATTAATCAACACTAGCGTAAAAGTCAACCATCGTCTGAGCTCTGAAACTAGTTTCACAAGCTTCAGACCAAATAAATTCCATCACCTTTCTGGTTCAACCAGTCATCGATGTAGTACCGCTAGAGCATCCTATATATCCATATCTATGGTAATCATCAAATCAATACCAGAAAAATCACCATCTACGGTGGTCGAGTGCGCAACTCCAACTACCACCATCAACAGTGGCCAAGTTACGCAACTCCAACGACCACAAATGATCCAATCGTGTCCATAATACACGACTTCCCAGATCCCTGGACGACTAAGTCGTCAATAAGTCTAATAAGACATTCAAAAACTCATACAATTCATACCAAGTATGATATTGTCGTCGCTACCCACCTGCATTCTCTTTACTCTAGGCTGATGATATAAAAATCATCACAATGACAATGATAATTGTATGACACCATGTCACTACAATATCATCACACCAGTCATAGATCAATCCTAGAGTATACACCGGTGTCCTATAGCTGATCTAAATAGATCCTCTATCCACAATGAAGGATATTCATTTCCTTCTACAACTACCGCATTCTATCATCGATAATCGATGCATAATCTCAAAGGTCCATCTCTCTTTTAACAAAGAGTTCCGGATCTTCTCTGGAAGAAATTGTGGGACAAATAAATATCTCATCCAACACCTCCTATAATAAGGTAAAATGATCTTTCATCGTCTTGACCAGTGTAGGTATACACGCCTTATCCAACCAAATCACTAATAGTAGGGACTGATATTTTCTGAGGGTTTACTCCTTGTCCTTCAAATATGGTGGCTAGCAGGTCAAATCCCTAGCTTCCTAATTCGACATCAGTCGGCACCTCTAAAGAGTCCATACTTCTGAAATCATCATTAGATTCCGCAAGGTCAATACGTCATCGACCTCGTCCCTGACCATGAGTAGGAGCAATCTCACTAGGTCAATACTTTTCCTAACCACTAAAGTACAGTAACTTTTCCTATAGCTCAGAGATATCCTTCAGCTTTCCTAGTCCCAAAACACGAGAACTCCCAAAAATCCAAGGAAAAGAAAATCCTCGAAACACAAAACCCACAAACCAAAACCGCAACCAATAACATTGTCACGTCCTGGGAGCATATCCATCATCTAAATGACGGAGGAGCCCCTTAGTGACAATATTCCGAAATACATAGACTAGATCTAGTAAAAACCTCGAAATAATTATAGAAATACAAGTATTTTAATAACTGCATGCATGCACGACTAAACATATATCAATCAAAGTAAAATAATTTTATGACCCCAAATCAAATTGCGACAAAATTCAAAGTGCATAATCAAAATGCAACGCCGATAAAGTAAACAAAGTGGCATCCCGACGATGCAGGGAGACAAGCAAGGCAAGGAACTCTCTGACAGACACAAAGGTAGGTCAACAGGACATGTCCTCCATCAGTTAACCTAGAGGATAAGTGAGGAGGGGGTGAGTACAACCACTCTATGGATGTATAGACAATAGTGCATAATCATAATGCACATAATGGAAGTCACAGAGAACAAGCTAGAGTAACCCAACCCTCAGCGTATTAATATCAGTCTGCAACTATCTTGATCAGCAGTATAACAAATATACCCGCAACATACCCAACCACTACAATCTACATGCAATGCACATCCAAATATCACGACAATGCCTCGTGGATCTCGCACACAAAGGGAATTGTCTATGAGCTACCGCGAACGTAACTCATGGGCCGACACTCAATAGTACTGTCTACACGCAACTACATACTACCACGAATGAGACTCGTGGATAGACAGGCAGTATATAGATATCTAATTATTGACTGCATGTACTAGCGTACTACCACCAATAGGTCGCGTGATCAGTCGATTATCCTAGGTTGTTAAGCCTAGGGTTATCCAATACATCTAGCATAGAACATCTATCAAAATCGATAAGGATCATCGATCTACAATTAAGCCCATTGAGGCGGTCAAGCGAGGGTTTCAACACCTCTAATACGAAATATTTACCAAAGTCGGTAAAGATCATCAACTTATAAATAAATAAGTCGAGATGGTTAAGTCCAAGATTCCAACCCTTCTAACATGATCGATTATCAAGGTCGATAAAAATCACAAGTCCACTAATAAACACGGCGAGACGATTGATACTAGGGTTTCATCCCAGCTAACAGGAAACATCTATCAAGGCCAATAAAGACAACCCCTCTACTAACAAGCACGATAAGAGGGTTAAGTCTAAATTATATCATTCTACCAGTTCAATCATGCATGCTACAACATGCTTCCACGAACAGATCTCGTGGGTACTTAACCTGTAAAGTAGCTATCTAGCTACAGGCATCATACGAATCCGATTTTCACCAACTCCGAATGAATAACACAAGAATATAACCTTATAGTAGGTCATCTCAACCATGATTGGGAGGCATGATTGACCACAATATACAAAGCACCTATAGGGAAACACTACTGTAAACTTTTTCTCAACCACGAATGGGTGATATAGTTGGCAGCCAATAGATATGCACAACGTTATATACCCTTGAAGGATTAATCGCATCCTAATCATACGAACTCTACTGGTCCGATCACCATATCACTGAAATAGTAAATGGATAAACATATACCAATATGCACATCCGGGTCATACGCCTAGGGTTCCAACACCTAGGGTTCCACTAATGTTGTTTCATTCCAGAGATCCGCTCCTACAGAATAACCTCATCTAAGTTATTCTACCTCTACTAGTCTTAATCATGGTATGCACCGCAAAAACACATAACCCTATAAACATATAACATGATGTCTAATAAACGACAGCATAGTCATACTAATGGCAATTAATGGCTGAAATTAATTAGGGTATAACTAAAAGGTCATGCTAGAACAAAGTCAAGATAATACTAAATAAAAACATCAGGTGCCTATATATATCCTAAACTACGTAAGCAATGTAATCATGTCCTCATGCACTAGGATCTGTGAGTCAAAGAACCTCTATATATACCTTCTACGAATTTATCCATCTTAGTCATATTATTCAACTAGTCTAATCTCAATACTAGTCCAATCCTAATACTAGTCCAAAAAGTAAGAGATAAACATCTACCAATAATATCTAATCATTTATATCACCATGATAACTAGTTACGTATAGCAGTAACAACAATTAATAACCATATGCTAACGATAAACCAGCAACCTAAAAATCTAACAGTCTAACAGATATCAGGTTAAAACAATACTATACAAAACATGATACCACCTAAGTAAACCGCGTAACAAATATAACCAATACAAATATGTACTAAATCTAGAAAAATTTCTAGAATTTATTCACCTGTTAGTCGTCTGAAGATATCCTGTCGCCGCCAAATCCCCAAATTTACCTCGTCAGTAATACCTTGAATTTTCGAAACATAAAAATCGTCGGAAATCCGTACAATTCCGAAAATACCCCAGTTAACCTGCTAAACTTGGCGAACTCCAAAAACCCAAAAACCCAAAGACCCTAAGGAACTTGGAACCTACGCTCTGATACCAAATAAATTGTCACGCCCCGGGGGAGTCCTCGCCAGACGAAAATCCGACAGCATCTCCCCTATACGGGTGACAATATGGAACTTGCATACAAGGCCTACATGACCACTATATATCGGTCAACACGACCGGAACAAAAACTACATATGCAGATAATAAATTGGCCTCAGGCCATCAATCCAGGTAAATAGCAACAGTCTACTATATCTAGACTTACCCCTTCTACCATCTGAGCAGAAATATACAACCAAATCAATCAAATAGTCCATAAGGACACAACAAATATCTCCAAATCTCCACAAGTACATAACCAAAACAAACACAAATCCTACACACTTCATCTAGTTAAAAACCAAAACCATAAGACCAATAAAACCTATCCATTTCGACGAGGAGTATTGACAGCTGGACTCTCCTGGCAGTTTCAACCTGAAATAAATATACAACCACGGGGTAAGTTCAAAGAACTTAGCGGATAATAGTCGATATGAATAGCAAGATATAGCTAACAATAAGAATCATGTCAATACAGTCTCATATAAATAGGGTATGCAAGCAAGAAATACAAAAGGACTGTACTTACCTGAATCTCCTGCCCTGATACAGGAGCATGTGCCATACTATAAGAGATAAAGTCATCACCATATATAAATATGAATCCTGTATGCATGGCAATCATATGCAACATCCAAGGCATCAATAAAAATGCAGCAAACACAATACAAATGATATCCATAAAAAATTCATGTCGTGCAAATGACATGGTCACCCCTAACGCCAGTCAGCCGCCTCACACGCGATGGTGAAGCCGAGTGGGTAGGGCTATGACAACTGTGCACTCTGCCATCACTGCTCCTGAGTGATTGAGTGGACCGGATACTGTCGGAGTACACCTATCCTCCTGCCCCAAAAAAAGTGGGGGAGCTAAGCTCTAATCTCCCGGTGTCATAGACCAGAGGAGGGATCCCTGTCCGCTACCACGCTGCCTCATCGCTACCCATGAGCGGACCAGCAGAGCCTGACAGAGCACCTGCACACACTCTCCTGATGTACCACTAACCCATGAGTGGCAGTGTGTGCAGGTCATGTAACTGGCTGCGGGCTCAACTATAAAGGAACCCCGTCCAGCCAGCATGCAATCATGCAAGATGGTGCATGATACTAAAGTATGTAAATCCAACTAAAAATACCTATCCGAATAATATGCACAATCAATAAATACATATCTATGATCCAAGTAACTATGATCCAAGTAAAACAGGGATGATATTATTATAACCGATCAAATGCATGTATCAGGTAGGCACAAAAACATACTAGGCATATAAACATGAAAATTATTGCAAGCTATCCTAACTAGCATATCAACATGACTATATCTAGGAGATAAGTCAAAATACCCGCCTGATAAAATGTCCGCAAAAGAACCAAATCGTCACGACCGTGAATCTACCTCGTGACCGAAATCTGCATATAGCATAACTATTGTTAAGCACAATATGTAATTCACCGACAAATCGAATACTTAATCGATTTTGTTCATAACCCAATTAACCCAAACCAATTTCCAATTCCACTAATTTATCTAACCCTTTCACCTAATAAAGATCTTTTCGTCCAATCACACTTGTACAACACCCAAAGTAAGTCCATTTACAGCCGTTCTTGCACGACTACCTCCAACCCTAACAGCACGACACCCCTAAATAAACCCTCACAGAAATATCACAGCCAACAACTCCAATAACAACCCACCACAGCCATTTATAGTCCCTACTCAACTTCACAACCGACAATTTCCCTCTAACAGGACCCTCCATTCATGCAAAATGCATTGATACCTAGCAAAAATCTAACAATTAACAGATGAAAGGAGGCTAGATCAAGCTTACTATCCCTGGACTCCACCGGTAGCCACCTTCCTCCTATCCCAATTCTTCGATTCACTAGCTCGAGACCCCTGCCCAAAAAATCACAGACTTAACCAAACGAAGGAAACTACGGCTAGGGTTTTTGATCTTCATCCAAGGAAAAATACAACGACAGAGATCACAACCTCACAACCACAGAATCATATTTAGCCGGCCACAAGCTTCAAGAAGACGCCCCCTGGCCGCCGATCTGGAGACCGGCGAGGCGCTTCCTCCGCGGAGAGGAGAAGGAGAAGAGGGCTCGGCAAAGATCGCCGCCCCCAAAATCTGAGCCAGGCGCAACCATCCCGCCATAAACTCCTAGTCACGCGCTCGTCGTCGGCTCGTCCGTGGCCACCAGCGATGATGCTTGCCGTCAATTGCAGAGAAGATGGAATTGGCCGAGGATCGGAGCGACGGCGCCGGGAGGTTTGGTCGCGATGGCACGGGGAGGTCTGGTCACGATGGCATGGGGAGGTCTGGTCGCGACGGCACGGGGAGGTCTGGTCGGAGATCTTTGGGTGCACGGCGGCAGATGCCTGACAGTTGACGAACTGGAACGTGGACGACGCACGAGGAGGAGATCGCGAAGTGTTGGGCGCGGCGGAAGAAGAATTAATCCAAATAACCCTAGGTTTATTAATCCTATTAACTCATCTAAATAGGGCCTTTAAAAGCCTATTTTTCTTATCCCCGTATATGCTCCGTTTAAATTCAGAATAATTTCAGGAAATTTCCTAAAATTTCCCTAAAAATCACGAAAAAATTCTCAGGATTATTTTCTAAATTCTTTGGCCATTTAATTTAATATTTTGCAAAGCCTTAGATTCACAACATACTACATAGGGTTAGACACCCAAATTTTCAGCATTTAACATAGGGTTTGGTAGTCGAATCGATGAGCAATTCGAACTTCCATACCGGAACATCAAGAAGAAGCTTCGACATCCGGTCAAGATGAAGAAGCTCAAAATCCGATTCCGGCACCTACAACCACCCTAGGTAACTCAAGCATGTCAATTAATAATAAAATTCATATAATATGCTATGCTTTGAGTGTAGGAAATCCGGAAACTACAAGTGTAAGTGTCCAAAAAGGGTCAAGAAGGCTCAACCGGCTCTAAAAGTCAAGGATGTCGGTGCCCCAAGTCAAAAGAGCAAGGAGCATATCATATGCTTCAAGTGCAACTCAAAGGGGCATTACCGGAGTCAATGCCCTAGGGGGAAGAAGAAGGAGCATTACAAGTAGGGAGAGCTTCTATAGCTAACCCTAAGGTATATTTAAACAATGCTTATTCTTTAAATTCTAGTCAAAAGCATGCTAGGAATAATTTTAATAGTCTTGCTATTTATCACAAAGAGCATGCTAGAAATAGAGAATTTTGTTTAGAAGCCAAAAATGTCTACCTTTCAAAGAAGGATAAATTTGGGATTAATATCCCTAGAAACGTTCTGTTAGTAATATATGAGAGATGTCCTAAGGCAATCGCCTTATGTATGAACCATTTATATGATAAATGAAGATTCACTATTTGAGTATACATGTTTTATGTATTTGATTGGATCTTAAACTCATTTCTTGAATGTCCACGATCGATTCACGGCATGAGAGAATTTGTGATTGGATCACAACTAGTGAGTATCTCTACATGTGTAATTGTGATGTATCTAATTATCCTAGTCGATGAATTGATGGATTTGGACACCATCAATTACGAGACTAGCACGAGGTATACTCCTTGGTGTATCCAAGCAGCTGATTCTCACTGGCTGGAGACATAGTGATGTCCGGAGTTAATCGTGGATGCTAGTTATGGTAACTAGTTCATTGGAGTGACCAACCGTAAGACTTCATATGGTTTTCTGCATATATAGATATGTCAATGAAGTTCTTACTGTGGCTTAAGTGCGATGTTCCTTTGACTTGCGGTATTCAAGTCATCTTGATCATAGAGACTTATGCTTTGACATCTTAAGCAAACATCTCTAAGGAGATGTGGACCCGGGATGATTGGGTATAAGTCGAAGTGATCGAAGGTGTTTGAATAGCCTATAAAGGATTCACCACTCCTTGCGAGGAGATGTATACCTATGGCCTCTCGTCGGATTGTTACTAAAGTCTTTGGCCAAAGCATTACATGTTTAGAGTAAGGTACTCTTCGATACATGTGGAGTAACTAGAATCCGTAGGGACGAGGAAATGATACTTGGGCTAGGTGTGACGAGTCACCTAGTGGGGACCGACACTATAGACCATGTCCTGAACCAAGTGGGTATAAGATGAGTGAAGGGAATGGGGCGATTCATTCGAGCATCAAGGGTTTGTAAATAGTTCGATCAACTGCTGATCTTTTCGGTTAATTGGGGATCATGATGTACTACTAGGTGCCACTCATGATCGTTCTATAATTAATGGTTAATTATAGACGGCCAACATAAACCGAGAACCTATTTGGTCACACGACAACGAGTGTAATCCAAAGGATTTAAAACGAGCTTGAGAATGGGATTCTCAGACCGAGAGAAACTATGTTTGGTTGGACCAAACATAAAGCGAGCATGAAATTGTTTCAGTCGCAATGGAAGCGTGGATGGGCTGCGTCTTATGAAGACGTAATGGATGGACCAAAATGGTTTGGTTCTAATCCAATGGATAAGAATAAACCAAAGGGTTTGGTTTATTTTAAACGAATGAACCAAAAGTTGGTTCGGTTCGTTTTAACTTAAAATAAACCATCATGGTTTGGTTTATTTTAACTTATCTTAATGGAGCGGGTTAACGGGCTTTATGGATATGATCCATTAACCATTAAGAGAATTAGTTCTCTATAAAATAGGGCTTAAACCCTAATCCCAAACCCTAATCACAATTGGCCGCCCAACATAGTTGCCGCCCACCCTTGTTGAAGGTTTTCGGCGCCCAACACCTTGTTGCCGCCTAGCTTGTGGTGCAGCCTTCCAACTTGTTGCCGGCGTCCAAGCTTCAGCCGGTGAACCTCCGGCGACCCTCCGGTGATCTTCTATAGGTTCGGCATCAAGGTGAGCTCCTTCTCTCCTTGGTTTTTGGCCGGCGCCTACTCCTCCACCAAGCTGTCCAGTTTTCTGGACAGCTTCTTCCCCCCTCGTCGGAGCGTCGTTTGGACGACGGTTAGTGCTCCGACAGCGGCTAACATACCGGGGATTTGATCTCCGGTAATCCTCTGAGGTGGAGGACGAAGGATTCGTCAATCGGTTGACGAATACCTCTCCGGAGAAGCAAGTCTTGAGGACTTGTTTTTAGGTCCGAATTTGGATTCGGATTGTGATCATCTCTCGATCACGTCGTCTTCAACACGAGGCTAGTAACCCGTACGAAGACGAAGCTCGTGACTTAGCGAAGTCATCCCGAGGAGCTCGGCGTGGATACGGATAGAGACGATTCTTACGAGGATCGTTCCGGTTGATGCCGTTCCCGCTACACGTCATACGGAAGGTATAACGTAGTTTAATTTCCTTATATTGCAAATTTTAATTTACGGTTATGTCTACACTTGTTGTAATAGCATGCGTGTGTTGTGTGTGTTGTAATAAATATAGATTTATTATTTTTAATTGCTTCCGCTGTGCTCATGTTTACGAAACATGATCGAACACACACACGCCGCGGTGCCGGAAACCCAACAGTGGTATCAGAGCCCAGGTTGTGTTTCGACATAATCGTAAAATTGGTTTTGCGATAGTCATAATGTATTTCTGGAAATTTTCTAAATTTTGGAAATTTAGAAGTATTTATGGAAATTTTTCAATTTTGGAAAGTCTAGAAGTATTTATGGAAATCTTCCACTTTTGGAAAGTTGGAAGTATTTATGGAAATTGATATTTTCCATAAATAAAATATTTGATTAGATTCTGGAAATTTGTTTCCTAATTTAATCTTGATTTGATTTGGGAAATCAAATCTTTAAAATATTTTATTTCCATAAGTAGTTTTGAAGATTTAGGAAATTGGTTTCCTAAATAGATTTTCCTTAATCAAATAATTCCATGAATAAAATATGTGATTAGATTTGGAAATTTGTTTCCTAATTTAATTATGATTTGATTTGGAGAATCAAATCTTAAACATATTCTATTTCCATAAATAGTTATGACATATAAGGAAATATTGTACATGACATAATTGTATGACATGTAGTTGTTGGATCGAAAGTGTCGCTAGAGGGGGGGGGTGAATAGCGATACGGTGTCGTTAAAAACTTTTGCAATAAGTAAAAAGCAAGTAGAGAATGCACAGCGGAAATATAAAGTAGACAAGATATTTTTACGTGGTTCACAATCTTTCGATTGCTAATCCACGGCCCTAGTGATCCTTGATCACGTACGGAGGGCAATTCACTAAAACCACTCCTCTTCGTTGGAAGTAGGAGCAACGATTACAAAAAGAAATCAAGGCAAAGGGACACTCCCCCTTTCCTTGTTACGATTAAAGCACAAAGACAATTTAAAGAAGTAGAACTTAAATAAATATACCGACAACTCTTATAAGTAGAAGATGTAGCTTTGTCGCGCGCACTTCGTCAGTAGCAAATGTGAGTAGTAGTAGCGGCGCATTTACGACGGCGTGTTGAGAGCTCTTGAATTCTTGTTATTTGCTTGGCTTGAACATGTCTATTTATGGATATTGATCTATGAATTTAGACATAGGTAGTGTCCAAGGTGAGGTTCTTATCCCCAAGACTTGTTCATCCACATCCTTTGCCAACTCAAGGATGAGGTGTTTCATCCAACCACCTTGTGCCACCTCCAACCTCCTTGGCGCCAACTTGAGGATGAGGTGTTTCATCCAACCACCTTGTGCCACCTCCAACCTTCTCGCCAACTTGAGGATGAGGTGTTTCATCCAACCACCTTGTGCCACCTCCAACCTCCTTGGGCGCTAACTTGAGGATGAGGTGTTTCATCCAACCACCTTGTGCCACCTCCAACCTCCTTGTGCGCCAACTCAAGGATGAGGTGTTTCATCCAACCACCTTGTGCCACCTCCAACCTCCTTGGGCGCCAACTTGTTGGAGCCATTCAACTTGTGCCACATCATGGGAGCCAACCATCTTGTGCCAACTCACCTTATTTTGGGCGTCCACCACAAGGAAGCTTGGTGATGGTTTGGATGTCCACCTTGATGCCACACCACCCTTTGTCCCAATACACGAGTCAAGTCCAAATTCACCACCGTTAAAGTCGAGCTCGTCTCGAGGCTGGCAATTGACTAGCAGCTGACTGTAGTCAAAGGGTTTTGGACTGCATTACAAGTTAGCTTAAAATATAAAGTACGATGGTTCTAACCATTTGATCTCGACCTAGACCTTCCATTGGAGGTATTGGGTCGGATCTACGCTTAACGACCTTGCTTCGATTTCACACGAGCTTACCTTGTAGCCTCGCTCGCCTTCACCGAGTACCTCGGCTTCCTCCAAGTCCTCTCGGCGTCGACCACCTCGGTTCCCCACCGGTGTCGCAGACCTTCCGCCAACTTTAGCATTTCGCACACTTAATTGAGCTCGTAAGATAACAATATACCCTTAACTATTGAGCCTTTTGCCATAATCAAAATGTTCGACTTTGGTGCCCATCGCACCAACAATCTCCCCTTTGATTCATGGCAAACCGACACAAAAGTTAAGGAAAAATTAAGCATAACAAAGAAGCTAGCATAATGATTAAGCATGAATGAGCTAGCATAAAGATTAAATATGAATGAGCTAGCATAATGATTAAGCATGAATGAGCTAGCATAAAGATTAAATATGAATGAGCTAGCATAAAGATTAAATATGAATGAGCTAGCATAATGATTAAATATGAATGAGCTAGCATAATGATTAAGTATGAATGAGCTAGCATAAAGATTAAGCATGAGTGAGCTAGCATAAAGATTAAGCATGAGTGAGAAATATTATTGTTTCAAGTTCTCCCCTTTGAGGTAACCTCCCCCTTGACCGAAGGAGAGTTCTTGAAAAATAATTTTTACTCCCCCTTAATAGTTGCTTAAGTAAACGGAATTACTTAATATAAAAGGTAATAATTTTGTTTACTTTCTTCCTTACTTTTGTGACTTTCTCCCCCTTTTGCCTTAACTCAAAAAGTTTGTAAGTCCAAGAAAGTTCCCAATATAAATATATATATATATATATATATTTTTTTTTAAAATAATAAGCTTGAAAATATGTTCATCTAAAATGTACAACTCCGGTTGGACTTGATTGATATAGAATGATCAATAAGTCTTGAAGGAGTTGATTAATTTTAAATAATTATACTCCATGGTTCATGTCGATGCACTGAATCTACATCTGGAACCAGGAGTAAGGTCCTAACATCTCACGCCCGTCTACGTGGCTAAGTACACAAACACATTAGTCCTATGTGTTGTGAGATGTGTTGGCTCCTTAAATCTATAGGTATATGATTTCTAAGGTAAGACTTAGGCTAATTTCATAAAAAGAAGCAAAAGTAGAGTACATATATAGAAAAATTTAAATCCTACTCTATTACGCACATACCTAACTTTCGTCTTAATAAACTAAATTCCGGGTAGTGGTTTGGTGAAGATGTCCGCTAGGTTTGATTTGGACTCAACATACTCTAGTTGTATAGTTCCATTAGTTACATGTTCCCTAATGAAGTGGTGTTTAACTTCTATATGTTTTGTCCTAGAATGACATATTGGATTTTTAGTTAAGTTAATTGAACTGATGTTATCTATGTAGGTTTTAATGTTGTTAAAGATTAAGCTAAAGTCTTGGAGAGTGTGCTTCATCCACGAGAGAGAGACACACTCACCCATCGCAGCGTATTCGGCCGGTGGTAGATAAGGCAACGCAATCTTTGCTTCCTCTTTTGCACCAACTTACTAGACTCGGTTTAGATTTGACAACAACCACTCGTGCTCTTTCTATCGAGTTTACTACCGCATAGTCGAGTCGGAGTAGCCGATTAGATTAAACTCGGTAGATCTAGGTACCAAATACCTCGTTTAGCGTGCCCTTTAGATATCTAAGGATAAACTTGACTAGGGTTAGGTGAGACTCCTTGGCACAGGTTTGTAACCTTGCGCATATACTTACCGCGAATAAAATGTCGGTCGGCTCGAGGAGACTTCCTATTGCGCTCTATAGTATTTTAGGTCAACGGGTTTTCCTTCTACATCTTCGTTTATATTAACATTAGTTTCCATAGGTGTATTGATTATTTTAGCATCTTGCATTCCAAATCGATTTATTAAGTCCTTAGTATATTTTTGTTGATGTAAATATATTCCATCTTTAGTTTGTTTAATTTGTAAACCTAAGAAAAAACTTAAATCTCCTACTAAATTCATTTCAAATTCACTTTCCATAAGTGAGATGAATTCGCTTAGATCGAGTTGGTAGTTCCAAAATTATATCATCTACATAGATTTGGGCTATAAAGATTTCTTTTCCTACGGTTTTAACGAATAAGGTTGGGTCGACTAAACCTTGGTTGAATCCTTTGGACTTAAGATAGATCGAAAGCCTTTCGTACCAAGCTCTTGGGGCTTGTTTGAGTCCATATAGGGCTTTCTTAAGTCTAAGGACATGGTCAGGTTTATCTAGATTTTCGAATCCGGGAGGTTGGTAGCGTAAACTTCTTCCTTAATGTATCCATTCAAAAATGCTGACTTGACATCCATTTGAAACAATTTAAAACCTCGATGTGCGGCATATGCTAACAACATTCGGATGGACTCTAGTGCTACGGGGCGTAGGTCTCATCGTAATCTAAACCTTCGACTTGACTAAACCCTTTTGCGACTAACCTAGCTTTATTTCTAACTACTTCACCTTTATCATCAAGTTTATTTGAAATACCCACCTTGTTCCAATAATTGATTTTTCTTTAGGTGGTGGTACTAATTCCCGGACTTCATTTCTAGTGAATTGAGCTAGCTCTTCTTGCATAGCAATAATCCGATCGGGATCAAGTGCTTGTTCAATAGTTTTGGGTTCGATTTTGGAAATTACGAGATTTGACTAAGGTTTGATATGAAGCTCTAGTTCGAACCCTAAATTTGGATCACCTATAACTTGATTGATAGGATGATTTGTTTGAGTCTTAGTGTGACTCGGGTTAGGGTCATCTATCACTTGGTCGATAGGATGACTTGGGTGAGTTCTAGTTTGACTTGGGTTAGAGTCATCTATCACTTGGTCGATAGGATGACTTGGGTTAGGGACGAGATTCAAGTTCAAGATCAGTCGGGTTAAGCTATAAGTTGATTTGCTAGTTGGTTTTGTTAAGGATTGAGCGGGTTCGTGTCCTTCGTCGAAAACTATATTAATGGTTTCTTCGACTCTAAGAGTGTCGTGATTGTATACCCTATAAGCTCTCTTGGTGGTTGAGTATCCTAGAAAGGTTCGATGGGGTTTTGGATTTAATTTCCCTAGGTAATCCTTAGTGTTTAAGATATGTACCTTGCATCCAAATACCCTAAAGTACTTGATGTTCGGTATTTTATCGTGATAAATCTCGTCTGAGGTCTTTTGGTGCCTCTTTACCATAAGGATCCTATTTTGGACATAGCAAGCCGTACTACGGCCTCTGAAAATCTATCGGGTAGGTTATACTCGTTTAACATTGTCCTAAGCGGCTTCTTGTAGGGTTCTATTTTTCCGTTCGACTAACCCATTTTGTTGTGGGGTTCTAGGACATGAAAACTCATGGTGGTATCCGTTTAGGTTCACAATCTGTAAACACAGTGGTTTTCGAATTCACCACCATGATAAACTAAGTCTTTTAATCTTAAGGTTCTTTTGATTTTGATTAACCTACAAAGATTGATTAGTTGGTCTAGGGTATCATTTTTATGTTTGATAAACCTAACCCAAGTAAATCTAGAATAGTCGTCAATTATGACTAAGCAAAATTGACTACCATTGAGTGACTTAGCTCCATGTGAATCAAATAGATCCATGTGTAGGAGCTCAAGAACACTTTTGGTTCGTTCTTGATTAGTTAATTGAGGTTGTGTCCTAGATTGTTTACCTTGTTGACAAGCATTACATATTTTATTATCCAAGTTGTTTAGTTTAGGCAAAACTAAAACCAAGACACTCTTACTCATCTTGTGGGCGAGTCTTGGGTGCAGTGTCCGAGTCTTCTGCCATAACCAAGATTCCTCTTGTGTCATAAGACACTTGGTTGAGGAGTTGGGTAAATTTATTGTGTAGATGTTGCTACTCCTAGTTCCTTTAAGTATTATTTTAGATGTTGCATTTATTTTGATTACGCATTCATTTTCTAGAAATATGACCTTATAATTGTTATCACACAATTGGCTTACACTAAGTAAATTATATTGAAAGTTTTCTACTAATAAGACATTTTGAATTGTAAAGTTAGAGTTGAGCTCAATATCACCTGATCCGATGATTTTGAGCTTGCTATTTCCGGCTACCGATCCTTGTCGCTTGAATCAGAATCAAAATTTGAGTTGATCCGGTCCATGTGTCGAGCACCATCGTCTCAACATCCATTGATCCTACACATAAGGTAGTTGGATCGGATATTGGAATTACTAAAGGGTTGTTTGTAAGTTTTAAACCTAAATCATCTCACCAATATCTACATGATCAAAACATGTTATTCCTATGTGTTATTGTGAGATGACTTTCAATTTTACTTGATTAATTTTAATGAATTTAAATTAACCAACATTAGGTTAGATTCGATTTAGTCTAAGCTCATCAAGTAATCTTTTCAAGAGATTAGCTTCGTGTCGTGGCGAGGCACAGAGGCCTTCTTTGATCGGAACAACGACCACTTCCTTAGACAAAGCTAATTTCAAGAAATTGATAACTCGACTTACTTGAGACTACTTCTTGGTCTAACTAGTTATTTTTGAAAAGAGGCTCCCCGAGGCTCAATCTTTTCGTAGGATTTTAGTTGGTTTATTTTTGAAAAGAGGCTCCCCGAGGCTCAATCTTTTCGCAGGATTTTAGTTGGTTATGAGTCCTATCTAACCATTCTAAAAATAAAGGAAAAACTAAGCATGCAATTTCTAAGAAAATACATTTTGTATTGGCTCCTCGACCATTGAATCGAGTGGGTCTATTCACATAGTGAATTTGGTCCTTGGGAACCCAATACATGTTAGATCCTAAAGTTGAAATCAAAGTGGTCTTAGGGACCCATGCTTGGACATTTTTCTTATGTTGGTTTACTATAGACATATATGACTTATTGGTTGTATTTGAGTTAAACCCGAGTCCGCCTTGTTGTACACGGCCCTTTGTGATCCAAGTAAGAGGTCAAGTCCCTTGATCCCAAAGTGAACCTTTCCAACGTGTTCGTAAGGTCTTCGACTTGTGTTTTCAAAAGCGAGTTCTCAACTTCAAGCTTTTCAACTTGAGTTGAGTCCTCCTCTTGAATACGAGTAGTCGAAGAGGTTAGGGAGACCTCATGTTTGAGAAGGTTAACCTCCTCAATTAGGGTCTCGACCTTGGACTGGACTTAGCTAGTTTCTTATTTAAAAATTTAATTGCACCATACAAAGTATTAAGTAACGACCGACTTACCCTTAATGATTCTTTTGAACCGGATACGGATCCGTGGCTTGTCTTGAATGGAAGCTCATCATCGGATTCGACTCGGACTCTTCTTCGGTTCGAGTCGCGCTCGGTCGGCTTGGCCATTAGAGCTTGATATCGCCTTCTTCCTCCGACAACTCCTCCCAAGTAGCGCTTAGCGCTTTCTTGGTCTTTGATGCGTTATTCTTTAGCTTTGGGCACTCGGACTTGATGTGACCGAACTCGCACTCATAGCATCTAAAATTAGAAGTATTTGAATTAGGTTTAGGCTTACCTTGAGTTGTTGGTCGCTTTCGCCTCTTGATCATCTTCCAACTAGATTGACTAGTTCGGATTCTATTTCGAGTCTACTTCCGATTCGGACTCGCCTTCTTCCTTCGGGGTGGCTTGCTTGGGCTTCTTCTTCTTGGAACCCGCAACTAACGCAATACTCTTCTTCTCGGCCCGGACCACGTTAGTTTGCTCATGTAATTCAAGTTCAAAACAATTCGCCTAACCTAATTTTAGAAAGGTCTTGGAGACCTTGTAGGCATCGACCATGGATGCCCACAAGGTGGTCCTAGGAAACGAGTTAAGAGAATACCGATAAGGTCGCGATTCTCGACCTTTGTCCGATGGCATGGAGTTGGTTGACGGCGTGTCTTGGATACGAGCATGTAGTTGAGTTGCGTCTCGCTTTTCCTGCATTTTCAAGTTATACAATTTATTTAAAAGTAAATCTCTTTACATACCTTCGTGTCGCTTGCCCTTCGTAGTTCCACTAGCTTGGTCCATAAGTCCTTTGCACTAATGAAGGGGCCGACGCGGTTGAGCTCTTCCTTGGACAACCCACATTGCAAGATTTGAGTTGCCTTGGCATCGGCTTCTACTTGTTTTTTCATGGAATTTGACCATTGATCGTAACCCAAAGATTCACCATCTTCATTAATAGGAAGTGTGAAACCGTTTGATTACGATCCACATCTCGATTTGGGTTTTAAGAAAGCATTCCATCCGACCCTTCCAATAACGAAAGTCATTACCGTTGTAAAACGGGGTCGGGCGTGCTAAACCCTTCGAGATGGGCCATTTAAAAACAAGAAGAAGAACGCATTTAAAAGAATCTTGCAAAACACACACGAAAGAATATTCCAAGACTTTCGCCTTGGATTAGTAGGGAAGTAAAAAGATATATAAAATGTAACTTGCAAAAAGAAATAAACAATCAAATGCGAATGTCGCTGAAGTTCCGAGGACAACCTTACTCGGGATCTAACCCGAAGGACAACCTTATCCGGATCCTAAAGCCTCTAATGCAATTCTATATGTAGGAGAAGATAAGCAAGTGAAATAATTATACGAAAACAGAAATAAATAAATAAAAAATCAAAAAAAAAAGAAAAACAAAGCTAGATTGGTGGTTTCACCGAATCTTAGCGCCTGCCTCGATACCAATTGTTGGATCGAAAGTGTCGCCAGAGGGGGTGAATAGCGATACGGTGTCGTTAAAAACTTTTGCAATAAGTAAAAAGCAAGTAGAGAATGCACAATGGAAATATAAAGTAGACAAGATATTTTTACGTGGTTCACAATCTTCGATTGTTAATCCACGGCCCTAGTGATCCTCGATCACGCATTTTGCAATTCACTAAAACCACTCCTCTTCGTTGGAAGTAGGAGCAACGACAAAAAGAAATCAAGGCAAAGGACACTCCCCTTTCCTTGTTACGATTAAAGCACAAAGACAATTTAAAGAAGTAGAACTTAAATAAATATACCAACTCTTATAAGTAGAAAGACTTCGTCGTAGCAAATGTGAGTAGTAGTAGCGGGCTACGACGGGCGTGTTGAGAGCTCTTGAATTCTTGTTATTTGCTTGGCTTGAACATGTCTATTTATGGATATTGATCTATGAATTTAGACATAGGTAGTGTCCAAGGTGAGGTTCTTATCCCCAAGACTTGTTCATCCACATCCTTTGCTAACTCAAGGATGAGGTGTTTCATCCAACCACCTTGTGCCACCTCCAACCTCCTTGGGCGCCAACTTGAGGATGAGGTGTTTCATCCAACCACCTTGTGCCACCTCCAACCTTCTTGTGCGCCAACTTGAGGATGAGGTGTTTCATCCAACCACCTTGTGCCACCTCCAACCTCCTTGGGCGCCAACTTGAGGATGAGGTGTTTCATCCAACCACCTTGTGCCACCTCCAACCTCCTTGGGCGCCAACTTGAGGATGAGGTGTTTCATCCAACCACCTTGTGCCACCTCCAACCTCCTTGGGCGCCAACTTGTTGGAGCCATTCAACTTGTGCCACATCATGGGAGCCAACCATCTTGTGCCAACTCACCTTATTTTGGGCGCCCACCACAAGGAAGCTTGGTGATGGTTTGGATGTCCACCTTGATGCCACATCACCCTTTGTACCAAAACACGAGTCAAGTCCAAATTCACCCCCTTGAAATTCGAGCTCTTCTCGAGGCTGGAACTTGACTAGCAGTTGACTGTAGTCAAAGGGTTTTGGACTGCAGTACAAGTTAGCTTAAAATATAAAGTACGATGGTTCTAACCATTTGATCTCGACCTAGACCTTCCATTGGAGGTATTGGGTCGGATCTACGCTTAACGACCTTGCTTCGCTTTCACACGAGCTTACCTTGTAGCCTCGCTTCCGGTCTTCACCCGAGTACCTCGGCTTCTCCAAGTCCTCTCGGGCGGTTCGACCACCTCGGTTCCCACCGGGTGTCGCAGACCTTCCGCTCAACTTTAGCATTTCTGCACACTTAATTGAGCTCGTAAGATAACAAATATACCCTTAACTATTGAGCCTTTTGCCATAATCAAAATACCGGTTCGACTTTGGTGCCCACTGCACCAACAGTAGTTGCATTAGATGCATAACATAATGCCATGCGTGTCGTTACATGTAGATGTATGCCATGTATGCCATGCCATGTAGATAATAGTTATTTGCATGCAAAGAGGATGAGACATAAAAACCTTTAAACAATATTAAAGCCTACACCTTCCATTAATATGGTTAGAACCAGAGTTCTGTTTCTTGTTTGGGTTGTTGGACTCTCTCCAAGCCCTAACTAACTCAATATGTTCAAACCATGGAATAGTTTAATACTAATATGGTAAGAGTCAGAGGTCAATCGTTAGCTTTGGTTGTTGGACTCTCTCCAAGCTGGGCTAATTGGTTGAATGCGCTCTAACCATATTAAAACTATGTCCCGATTAATGGGTTGGCTTTAACCTGGAGCATCGGCTTGTTGGACTCTCTCCAAGGTCGATGTAAAGGGAGGTGAAGTTGGGTGCTATGCATATGATGCATACATGTTAATGTGTTAACAACCCGATGTATGTGTGAACATTCAATTAGTTGATAGCAAATTGTGATAGTTGCATATACGTGATATGCAATCGGTATAGAAGATACCTACCATCTTAGTTATGAATGGCTTGTTGGACTCTCTCCAAGGTTGTTCATAACTATGATGGATATCAGCCCATTCGGAGATGGACCTACAATCTCCCAAGTGATTTTGGGGTTTTGAAATTGAAAAATGAATGGGATTTATAAATGTATATTGATGCATTTTAAAATCATCTTTCATATATGCTCGCTTTGTATTTCTAAGATTGATCATGATGTCTTTGAATTTATGCTCCATTTTGGATTCAATAAATTGATCGGGCCGAGCTTCATGGATCGCTTAGAAGCTTGAGAATTGTTCTCAAGGTTGAAAAGCTTGCAAATGTCCTCGGCGCCTCTTCCGCTCGTTCCTAGTGACGATGCAACTCGACCAATTGTTGGCCTATCGTAAACATGTGAGTGTTTCTGAACAAATGAGTTGCATCATGTTAGCCACGATGGAACCCAAGCTACGAAAGCAGCATGAGCATATGGATGCTCATATCGTAGTCCTTCATCTTTGTGAGTTGGTTGATGAGCAAGTGAGATTCGAAAGGTTCGAAGTCTCAAAGCTCCTCTTCACCTCGAGATGCTGGGAGGTTCATCCGCGGTAATCAATATCTTTCAAGCTGTGGAGTCTTCGAGAAGCATGAGCGAGGGGCGGTGTTGTTAGTTGATTCCTCGAAGAAAGGTTCTAAGAGGAGTCAAAGGAACAATGTATGAAGGAAGAAGAAAAAGGCTAAAAGGCGTAACCCAGCTCAAAGGGCACTTGCCATCATTATGGCAAGGAGGGTCATTGGCGAAGAAATTGCAAGGTTTATCAAGAGTCCGTGAAGAAGGATAAGGCATCGGATGCCCCATCTTCTTCAGAAATCTTCTTTATTGATTGTCATTCTATTTCCTTAGACACTTGGGTATTGGATACTGGGTGTGGCTCACATATATGTAATGACATACATGGGCTAAGGAATAGAAGAAGACTGCTCGAGGAAAGTCAAATTTACGTGTTGGGAATGGAGCAAAGGTTCTTCTCGCCATCGGATCGTATTTGTTGAAACTCCTGCGCAGACTTGTCTTAGAACTGGACAATTGCTTTTATATTCCTTCGTTAATAAAGAACATCATTTCTATTTCTTGTTTAAATAGAAATGGTTTCCATTTGACGTTTAGTAACAATTGTTGTTACATAACTTTGAATGGGGTTCTTTATGGGACTGGAACTTTAAGCAATGGTGTTTATACGTTGGACGTATCCAGTGACATTTGCAATATCGAAGCGAGCAACAAGCGTGCTCGAAAGGATAATCCAATAGACTCTTATATGTGGCATTGTCGTCTTGGCCATATAAGCAAGAAACGCATGTCCGAATTACACCGATGTGGAATTCTGGAATCGTTTGAATTGGATTCATACGAAACATGCGAATCATGCTTAAAAGGCAAGATGACTAAGTTACCTTTTACAGGAAAAGGTGAACGAGTGGGAGAGTTGCTAGGCCTAATACATAGTGATGTATGTGGACCTATGTCAACTCAAACTTTAGGAGGCTATAACTACTTCATTACCTTCACCGATGATCACTCACGGTTTGGGTATGTGTTCTTGATGAAACACAAGTCTGAAGCCTTTGAAAGGTTCAAAGAATTCAGAAATGAAGTAGAGAAACAACATGATAAGAGTATTAAAATACTTCGATCAGATCGAGGTGGTGAATACTTAAGTCAAGAGTTTCTTGATTATCTAAGAGACAATGGCATATTGTCTCAAAGGACTCCGCCATATACACCACAGCATAATGGTGTATCTGAGAGGCGTAACCGGACCTTGTTGGACATGGTCAGGTCAATGATGAATCATGCGACTCTTCCCAAGTCCTTTTGGGGTTATGCACTTCAGACAGCTGTTTACTTGTTAAACAGAATGCCTACCAAGGTAGTCTCAACTACTCCATATGAGATATGGAATAGTAAGAAACCTCATGTATCTTACTTGAAGATATGGGGTTATCCTGCTTATGTGAAGCGGACTGTATCAGACAAACTGGATGCTAAGTCTGATAAATGTCTATTTATTGGATACCCTAAGGAAACAAGGGGTTACCAATTCTATCATCCTGTGGAACAAAAGGTGTTTGTTTCCAGGCATGCTGTGTTTCTAGAGAAAGAGTTTCTCTTGCAAGAAAACAGTGGGAGTGTCGTCGAGCTTGAGGAGGCTCGAGAGACTCAAATAGACATAGATGAGATACCTGGTGAAGCACAACAGCCGACAACTCATAGTGATGAGCAATCGGCTGGACCTATTGTAACACCACATCTTCGTAGATCCTGGTAGAACACGCAATATTCCCTGAGAGATATGGATTTCTAAATCGAATCGAGACGTGTTACTCATTGATGATGAGGAGCCTACAGGTTATGAAGAAGTCTTGACAAGTTCAGAAAGGGATAAGTGGCTTGGTGCCATGAAGTCGGAAATGGATTCCATGTACGAAAACCAAGTTTGGAACTTGGTTGACCCACCTGAAGGCATAAAGCCTATAGGGTGCAAGTGGGTTTTCAAGAAGAAAACCGACATGGATGGTAATGTGATTACCTATAAGGCTAGATTGGTGGCGAAAGGATATCGCCAAAAGCAAGGTGTTGATTATGGACGAAACCTATTTAGCTATCTTAAATCCATTCGGATGCTCCCGCCATAGCGACTCATTATGATTATGAGATATGGCGGATGGATGTAACACTTTCCTTAATGGAAACTTGCTCGAGGACGTGTATATGATACACTGAGGGTTTCACATCGGTTGATAAAACCAAGGTATGCAAGTTGCGACGATCCATTTATGGATTGAAGCAAGCATCCGTGAGTGGAATATCCGCTTTGATGAGACGATCAAAAGTTTGATTTCTCACAAAATCGCAGAACCTTGTGTGTACAAGAAGGTTAGTGGGAGTGCAGTCGTGTTCCTAGTATTGTATGTCGATGACATATTACTTATAGGAAACGATGTGTCAATCTTACAGTCAGTTAAGGTTTGGTTATCCAAGACATTCTCCATGAAAGACCTGGGAGAAGCAACCTACATCCTTGGGATTAAGATCTATAGAGATAGATCGAAACGGTTGCTTGGTCTTTCGCAGTCTACATATATAGACCGAAAAGTGCTAAGAGGTTTAGCATGTCGGAATCCAAGAAAGGTTATCCGCCCATCGGGCATGGGGTACACCTTCAAGTCTATGTGTCCGCGCATTTAAGGCGAGAGGATTTGCATGAGTAAGATTCCCTATGCATCCGCAATAGGATCTATCATGTATGCTATGTTATGTACGAGGCCCGATGTATCGTGCGCTCGAGTGTCACGGCGGATACCAATCCGATCCAGGAATGGATCATTGGGCGGCTGTTAAGACGATCCTTAAGTACTTGAGAAGAACTAAGGATGTGTTCCTAATATATGGAGAAGGGTACATGGTGATACGTGGGTATACGGATGTCAGATCCAGACAGACAAGGATGATTCCATGTCTTAGTCTGGGTATGTATTCACCTAGAATGGAGGCGCAATAAGTTGGAAAGGTTCCAAGCTTGACACTATAGCGGATTCTGCCATTAAGGCAGAATCGTTGCGGTTTTGCGGTTTGGATCAATAAGTTCATCTATGAACTTGATGTGGTCTCATCAATGATCCAAACATGTGCTTCACGCTATCATCTTATCGAGAGATCATAAGTAGGAACGAAATACAAATCGAGAAAATTCCCACTGAAAGGAACTTAGCGGATCCTTTGACTAAGGCATTACCTCAAAATAAGTTTGAGGGTCATGTTTGAGCTTATGGTATTGGATACCGTAGCGATTGGCATTAGGCCAAGTGGGAGTCTGTTAGTAATATATGAGAGATGTCCTAAGGCAATCGCCTTATGTATGAACCATTTATATGATAAATGAAGATTCACTATTTGAGTATACATGTTTTATGTATTTGATTGGATCTTAAACTCATTTCGAATGTCCACGATACGATTCACAGCATGAGAGAATTTGTGATTGGATCACAACTAGTGAGTATCTCTACATGTGTAATTGTGATGTATCGGAATTATCCCTAGTCGATGAATTGATGGATTTGGACACCATCAATTCTGTTGAGACTAGCACGAGGTATACTCCTTGGTGTATCCAAGCAGCTGATTCTCACTGGCTGGAGACATAGTGATGTCCGGAGTTAATCGTGGATGCTAGTTATGGTAACTAGTTCATTGGAGTGACCAACCGTAAGACTTCATATGGTTTTCTGCATATATAGATATGTCAATGAAGTTCTTACTGTGGCTTAAGTGCGATGTTCCTTTGACTTGCGGTATTCAAGTCATCTTGATCATAGAGACTTATGCTTTGACATCTTAAGCAAACATCTCTAAGGAGATGTGGACCCGGGATGATTGGGTATAAGTCGAAGTGATCGAAGGTGTTTGAATAGCCTATAAAGGATTCACCACTCCTTGCGAGGAGATGTATACCTATGGCCTCTCGTCGGATTGTTACTAAAGTCTTTGGCCAAAGCATTACATGTTTAGAGTAAGGTACTCTTCGATACATGTGGAGTAACTAGAATCCGTAGGACGAGGAAATGATACTTGGGCTAGGTGTGGCGTAGTCACTAGTGGGGGGACACTATAGACCATGTCCTGAACCAAGTGGGTATAAGATGAGTGAAGGGAATGGGGCACGATTCATTCGAGCTACTGAAGGGTTTCAGAAATAGTTCTGGATCAACCGTTGATCTTTTTCGATTAATTGGGGATCATGATGTACTACTAGGTGCCACTCATGATCGTTCTATAATTAATGGTTAATTATAGACGGCCAACATAAACCGAGAACCTATTTGGTCACACGCACAACGAGTGTAATCCAAAGGATTTCAAACGAGCTTGAGAATGGGATTCTCAGACCGAGAGAAACTATGTTTGGTTGGACCAAACATAAAGCGAGCATGAAATTGTTTGACGTGGATGGGCTGCGTCTTATGAAGACGTAATGGATGGACCAAAATGGTTTGGTTCTAATCCAATGGATAAGAATAAACCAAAGGGTTTGGTTTATTTTAAGCGAATGAACCAAAAGTTGGTTCGTTCGTTTAACTTAAAATAAACCATCATGGTTTGGTTTATTTTAACTTATCTTAATGGAGCGGGTTAACGGGCTTTATGGATATGATCCATTAACCATTAAGAGAATTAGTTCTCTATAAAATAGGGCTTAAACCCTAATCCCAAACCCTAATCACAATTGGCCGCCCAACATAGTTGCCGCCCACCCTTGTTGAAGGTTTTCGGCGCCCAACACCTTGTTGCCGCCTAGCTTGTGGTGCAGCCTTCCAACTTGTTGCCGGCGTCCAAGCTTCAGCCGGTGAACCTCCGGCGACCCTCCGGTGATCTTCTATAGGTTCGGCATCAAGGTGAGCTCCTTCTCTCCTTGGTTTTTGGCCGGCGCCTACTCCTCCACCAAGCTGTCCAGTTTTCTGGACAGCTTCTTCCCCCCTCGTCGGAGCGTCGTTTGGACGACGGTTAGTGCTCCGACAGCGGCTAACATACTGGGGATTTGATCTCCGGTAATCCTCTGAGGTGGAGGACGAAGGATTCGTCAATCGGTTGACGAATACCTCTCCGGAGAAGCAAGTCTTGAGGACTTGTTTTAGGTCCGAATTTGGATTCGGATTGTGATCATCTCTCGATCACGTCGTCTTCAACACGAGGCTAGTAACCCGTACGAAGACGAAGCTCGTGACTTAGCGAAGTCATCCCGAGGAGCTCGGCGTGGATACGGATAGAGACGATTCTTACGAGGATCGTTCCGGTTGATGCCGTTCCCACTACACGTCATACGGAAGGTATAACGTAGTTTAATTTCCTTATATTGCAAATTTTAATTTACGGTTATGTCTACACTTGTTGTAATAGCATGCGTGTGTTGTGTGTGTTGTAATAAATATAGATTTATTATTTTTTAATTGCTTCCGCTGTGCTCATGTTTACGAAACATGATCGAACACACACACGCCGCGGTGCCGGAAACCCAACAGTGGTATCAGAGCCCAGGTTGTGTTTCGACATAATCGTAAAATTGGTTTTGCGATAGTCATAATGTATTTCTGGAAATTTTCTAAATTTTGGAAATTTAGAAGTAGGAAAATAGGAGAACACTTTCTTCCTAGGGAGTCTATTAGGAAAATAGGAGAACACTTAGACCTTAATCCTAAATGGACTAGACACATGCCTAGGAAGTCCCATGCCCAAAGACCAAATCAAAATTCTAAAATTGGGCAATTAGAATTAGATAACCAAGCCTTGAGATCAAGGCTTGAGAAATTAGAAAAGACCCTCAAAATTATGCAAAATCAAATGCAAGGGTCTAATGGTCAAAGTCAAGGGTCAAAACCTCAAAGTCAACATCTAGGACCCAAGAAACAAAAGTCAACCAAGGGTAAGAATGGTTTGGGTCACAAACCTAAGCCTAAGGTGGCTTATAATAGTGTTCCATTCGATTATGGAACACAAATTAGGTCTAGGAAGACCAAGGTCAATAGGGAAGTCATCCCTAAGGTTGACCAAGGTTTGTGCCTAGTGGCTAGGGTTTCTAGGAAACCTAGGGTGTCCACTAAGAAGGTTGCAAGGGGAGTTACCCCTAGAATCAACCTAGGTAAGATCACATTGACCAAGGCTAACAAGCCTAGGAGGGTCATTAGGAAGGTATCTAGGGAGGTTATCCCTAAGGAATACCTAGTAAACCCTAGGAGCTCAAATAGGTTTTGAGTTCCTAAGAGCGTGATCGATTCACGCTAAATGGGTTTAGGGTGTGTCAACTTTAAATGGAAGGGTAGTTAACCTAACCATGGTAAAGGTAGCACCTTAGGTAATTTTCAAGGTTGTGGATGCCTTGGAAATAGTTTTGAATTATGATCCTAAAAGATTTTAGGATGCGCCAATATTATTTGAGAAGTTTGATAAAATGATCAAATTGGCACAATTTAGGTTTAGAGGTCATAGTGTGTCATTTTGGGTTTTTGGCACACTAGGGAGAAAAGTGAATATATAGCAAAATATATTTAATTATGTCAAATGACAATTAATATTAAAATTTTGGTATTCTTATACCTATACTTTTTATTTGCCATGATTTGTTTGTCATATGCCATGACATGACATCATGTTTATTTTCATCACTTATATGTCATGATCATGTTTAGAAATTAGGATTAAATGTCATGTGCTTTAGTTTTATATCATATGTCATGACATCATGATCATTGGCCATGATTTATTTTGCTATCATTATGTCATGATCATTTCATGCATCTAAATTGATTAAAATTGAGTTAAGGACAATGACATGACTTGAAGTCCCATTTATAAGGGAATCAAGTAGGGTTGCCTTAGAAAATACATGAAACCCTAGATTATAAACCAAAACCCACATCTCACATCTAACTTGACATGTATGTGTATTTATACACCCTAAATATATGTGAGATGCTAGGATATGAGTTAAGTTCAAGGTGCATAGTTTTTGCATCTAGATGAACTAAAACTCATCTAAAATCATATGTGGATCATTGGGAAAGCTTGTGTACAAGTCATGTACATAGAGCCCAAGGAATATGATCCAAAATAGGTTTTCAAAAACATTTTGAAATCAATTTAGAAAACCTTGGTGAAGCCTATCTTTTGATAGCAATCACCAATGATGAAGTTGATACAAAATTAGCCAAAACTTAGAAGTTTTTATTCACTTTTGAATTTTGTATCAATCTCACTATTTTATGGGTAAAATATTTTTCAATCATTTTTCACCCATTTTATTGCTTATAAGTAATGTACGTATGAATTTTCATGAATTTTCAAAATACGTAGAATTACTTATGACTTTTCAAAATTTGATTCTGATAGCTGAAATTCGAGAATTTCAGTTATCAATCGATTGTCGCCTGATGGCAGTCGACTGATGTAGGGCAGTTCGACTAATAACTGTAAGTAGTCGACTGCCAAGCTGATTTCGGAAAAAACAAGGTTGTTTAGCCCGTGTTCAGCTATGGTAAAGGTTTCTAATCACTCCTAACCCTAGGATATGCTTTGGGAAGCATTATAAAGGGTGAAAATTCATTGGATATGGATTAGGAGAGGTGTTAGGTCGATGTATCAAATTTAAGGTGTGGAAAGTTCAAGTTAGAACTTTGAACCTTATTTTTGATGGTTTGGAGTTCCTATTGGCTTAGGGACTTCCCGAGGACATTGTTGGTGCAATGGTCATGGGGGAGCAAGCCTTTAGGGGAAGGTATCCATCATGGGATGATGGATGTGTTTTTTCTTCTTGAAGGGGGAGAACTTATTGGGAGAGTGTCATCAATTGGGAAAATTGATGGATTTTTTATACCCAATTTGGAAATTGGGAGAGTGAATAGGATTGCCTCTCTTGACTGATATGTGACTTATCACTAGGAAGATTGATGGATTCCTAGGTATTTTTGGACCAAGGGGGAGATTGTAAGATCTCATTGGATATGAGACATTGACCTCCTTGGAGAGAATCTTTTTGATGTATGTCAAAAAGGGGGAGAGTAAAATTACCAATTTGGGAAATTGGTAAGGGAGTTTGAGTTAGGGGCCTAACTCAAGGTTTGTTTTGTCAAACATCAAAAAGGGGGAGATTATTGGTGCAATCGTCCCAGGTCACGATTGACCAGACTCGAGTTTGACTCGAGTGATGTTTTGATGTTTGACAAAGTAGTTTGACAAAGTGAGTTGACATTGATGTTTGACATTGATGTCGGTTAATGTTTTGGGGAGATTGTTTATACAATCGACTCAGGTTATAATTGACCAGACTCGAGTTTGACTCGAGGAAGACTTTAATGGTTGACTAGGATTGACCATGTGATTATGGGAAAGTCCAAGCATGGGTCTTGGCAAGGTAAAGTCCAAGTCATGGGTACTTGGCATGGAAAGTCCAAGTGGGACACTTGGCATTTGGGAAAGTCTAAGTCTAGAGTACTTGGCACAAGGGAAGTCCAAGCATGGGTCTTAGCATGGAAAGTCCAACATGGGTTGGCAAGGGAAAGTCCAATCTTGAGTCTTGGCATTTGAGAAGTCCAAGGGGTTTGATATTGGAGGCGTAAAGTCCAAGGGTGGAGTCTTGGCAGCATAAGTTCAATGGTTGGCGGCGTAAAGTCCAAGCGGAGTCTTGGCGGCGTAAGTCCAATGTGCCTTGGCGGTGTAGACACCGTTAGCATGATATAGCCGATGGAAGCACCTGAAGGCTAGCACAATGGATGAACAAGTCATGGATGACTTGAAGGGATCCGAGAGGCGTGAGGCTGATGGAGGTGGCTAGAAGGCTTAGGTTTAGGCTAAGGGTCGTCTAGCAAGTATGGGGGCACCATACTTGGGTTAAAACCTCATCTTTGAGGTTGGCAGTCGACTGACATTATGGCCGGTTCGACTGCCGTGAGCTAACTAGAGCTCGACTGCCATTTAGGGCTGAAATTGCCTTGGCAGTCAACTGCTAGCAGTCGACTACTAATTGGAGCAGTTGACTGCTAGCAGTCGACTGTCATGGATGGAAGTCGACTGCCAGTTGAGTTGCAAGCACAGAATGCTTCGTAGCCGACTGGGCAGTCGACTACGGGGCTGGCAGTCGACTGCCAATGTTGGAAGTCGACTGGTGAGAGTCCCGTTGGAACTTTTCCAATGTGGATTGAGCCGTTGTCTCATAGCTACAGTGTTGGCAGTCGACTGGGGTCTTATGGCAGTCGACTGCCAGGCGGAAATCCAGCCCGATGGAGGATAAAAGCAGCTGTTCGTGGAAGGCTCCAAACAAGGTTTTTCTTGGGTGATTTGAAGGGAAATAGTTGGTGCTTTTCCAGTCCTTCAAGGCTAGTTCAGGCAACCAAAAGCAAGCAAATCAAAAGCTCTTGAAAAGTAGTTTTCTTTACTTACATTGTATTTCTCTCTTGTATTTTGCTTGTATTCATTTCTTATTATTGTAAGAACATTTATATGAAGTTTCTCCACCTCCGACTTGTGTCGATAAGGAGTATTTGTGATTAGTGATTGCATTGGCATCGCTAGAGCTCTTTAGAGCTCGATCCGTGGAGTAGGAACCATTCGGTTCCGAACCACGTTATATCCATGTGTTCGTGTGCTTGTGTTTTTGTTATTGCTTTATTATCTTTGTTTCCGCTGCGCTAACGAAAATTGTAGACGCAATCACGATCGAATTCCATCATTGGTACTAGCACGCGCTATTCACCCCCCCTCTAGCGGTCAACGATCCCCAACATGCAAGACTGTCTTCAAGTGTTCGGCATGTTCCTCCTGGGTTCTCGAGTAGATAAGGATGTCATCAATGAAGATGACCACAAACTTGTCAAGGAACTCCTTAAATACCTGATTCATCAAGTCCATAAATATAGCGGGTGCATTTGTCACTCCGAAGGGCATGACCACGAACTCATAGTGTTCATACCTCGTTCGGAAAGCTATTTTCGGTATATCCTCCTCTTTAACTCTTACTTGATGATAACCGGACCACAAGTCAATCTTGGAGAAGACTATGGCTCCCCTCAATTGATCAAATAAATCCTCTATCCTTGGCAGAGGATACCTGTTCTTGATCGTCACTTGATTCAAGGCTCGGTAGTCTATGCACATCCTCATAGACCCATCTTTCTTTTTCACGAACAACACCGGAGCTCCCCACGGGGAATGACTAGGGAAGATGAATCCCTTGTCTAGCAACTCCCGTAATTATTCATGAAGCTCTTTCAATTCAGCTGGAGTCATACGATAGGGTGCTTTTGAGATTGGGTGGGTACCAAAAATAAGCTCGATCTCCAACTCAACTTCCCTTCTAGGTGCTAGTCCTGGTAGCTCGTCAAGAAATACTCCTGGGTAGTCACATACAATTGGGATGTCTTCCAGCTTTTGGCTTCTTTCTTGCTTAGTATCAACCATATGTGCTAAATACCCAGTGCATCCACCAGCTAACATCTTCTGAGCTTCCATGGCAGACAAGAACTTCTTAGTCTTCTTCCTTGGTTCTCCCATAAACTCAAATTTGGCCTCAGTCTCGGGTTGGAATACTACTCTTCACTTACGACACTCAATGGAAGCACCATACTGTTGGTGCAGTAGGCACCTAAGTCGAACCTGGGTTTTGATTATAGAAAACGATACAAAGTTAAGCTCATATCGTTATCTCACGAGCTGAATCGAGTGTGCAGAAGATTGATATAGCTAGAGCTGAAGGCTAGCGACACCCGGAGGAAGCCGCGGTGGTCGGGTGACACTCGAGTGACTTCTGAGGGAGCCGAAGGAATCGAGTGGAAGGCCGGAAGCAAAAGCAACACGTAAGTATTGAGGTAAGCTCGTGTGTGCGAGCGTAAGTGAGGTCGTATCCTTCTTACGGGGATGATCTTAAGCGTAGATCCGACCAGAAACATCCCATCGATGGTCCAGGTCGAAATCGGACGGTCGAAGGCCGTCAAAATAATGTTTTCTTTGAGCTAACTTTGCCCTGCAGCTAGCATCGATCATTGCCGGCTTGAGGACTCGATTGCCGTCAACATGATCGGCTAAAGGTCGGCCTCGTGATCTTGCCATCAGTCGACTGATGATGGCCATCAGTCGACTGATGGTCAATGATCAAATTCGAGGAGTCAAGGCTTATCACCTCATTTCAAGGAGATTGGTGCTCAATTTTGATTGGCTAGGGTTCCTCTCGAAAAGGGGCTCAAAGGCTATAAAAGGAGGGCTTGTCTTAGAGTTTTTCATCAATTAAAAAGCTTCCAAGTGCTTCCGATACGCTCCAACTCTCCGACATCCCTACGACGAAGCGCTGCCGAGACGACGACTAGAGCTTCAACCTCCATCCTTTGAAGTCGTCGGTAACGAAAGTTTGAATCATATTTCAGTTTATAAGTTGTTCTTATTTCGAGCTTTAAATTATATCAAGGAGAGGGGGAGTGTCCCTCTACCTTGAGCTTTTATCATCTTTGTGTATCCGTCTAACTCCTACCTCCAACGAGGAGTTGTTTTTTTTTAGTAGTTTGCCCTCCATACGTGGTCAAGGACCACTAGGGCCTTGGAGTAGTAGCCTTCGGCTACGAACCAAGTAAAACTCTTGTGTCTATTGTCTCTTTTATTTTTTGTTTATCTTTCCGCTGCATATAAGTTTTTTTTAAAGCAGATTAAAAATTTCTATCGCTATTCACCCCCCCTCTAGCGATCCGATCGATCCAACAATTGGTATCAGAGTTGGGGGTTGCTAAGATTTGGTGAAACCACCAATCTAGCCATTTTTACAGATTTATTTTTCTTTTATTTCTGTTTTTTATTTATTTCTCTTTGTTAAGTTTTTCTCCCGCACTACTAATCCAAGACGCGAGTCATGGTACTTGTTTTTGTGTTTTTGTCGTGGCTAGTTTCTTCGTCTTCGTCTCTTTGTGTCTTTTATTCTAATGGCCCATCTCGAGGGTTTTAGCACCGTCCGACCTCTGTTTTACAACGGAGATGACTTCCATTATTGGAAGGGTCGGATGGAATGCTTTCTCAAAACCCAAATCGAGATGTGGATCATAATCCAAACGGGTTTCACACTTCCGACTAATGAAGTGGGTGACTCCTTGGATTATGATCAATGGACCATTGCAACAAAACGACAAGTCGAAGCCGACGCCAAGGCAACACAAATCCTCCAATGCGGCCTATCCAAGGAGGAGCTAAATCGCGTCGGCCCCTTCATAAGCGCAAAAGATCTTTGGACAAAACTAGTGGAGCTACACGAAGGGACCGATGAAGCCAAGGTATATAAGCGTGATCTTCTTTTCAATAAACTATATAACCTAAAAATGCAGGAACACGAGTCCGCAACGCAACTCCACGCCCGTGTCCAAGACATAGTCAACAACCTACACGCAATCGGGCAAAAGGTCGAAAACCGCGACCTTATAAGGTATGTTCTAAACTCTTTTCCGAGGACTACCTTGTGGGCATCCATGGTCGACGCCTACAAGGTCTCTAAGGATCTTTCTAAAATTAGGTTAGATGAACTCTTTTCTGATTTCGAATTACATGAGCAGTCCAACTCGGAACCCGAGAGGGGTATAGCCTTGTTTGCAGGTTCAAAGAAGAAGAAAATCGCAACCAAGCCACCACCAACCGAGGAAGAAGCGTCATCCGAAGAAGACGAAGACCACGTCTTCATGGCGAAATCGATTGAGTCAGACACGGAGACCGAACCTGAACTTGAGTCAGAACCTGAGGATGACTCGGACTACGAAGCTACCTTCAAGTCAAGCCACGGATACGCATCCGGTTCAAAAGATACCCTTAAAGTGAGTCAAACTTTATTTAATACTTTACATAATACGGTTAGGTTTTTGTCTAGGAAATTAGTTAAGTCCGAGTCCAAGGTCGAGACCCTGGTTGAGGAGATCAAACTCCTCAAACACAAGGTCTCCCTAACCTCTTCGACTAGTCAAGTTCGAGAAGAGGACCCAACTCGAGCTGAAAAGCTCGAAGTTGAGAACTCTCTCTTGAAAAGTCAAGTTAAAGATCTTAGGAACATATTGGAAAGGTTCACTTCGGGATCCAAAGGACTTGACCTCCTACTTGGATCTCAAAGGGCCGTGTACAACAAGTCTGGACTAGGGTTTAACTCTAACACGACTAATAGGTCGTATATGTCGATTGTAAGTTGACATAGGAAACATGTCCAAGCATGGGTCCCTAAGAACTTTTTGATTTCAACTCTAGGATCCAACCCATACTGGGTTCCCAAGGACCAAATCCACTATGTTGATAGACCGAACCGATTCAACGGTCTAGGGGGAGCCAGTACAAAACATGTTTGTGCTTTAACTTAGAAATTGCATGCTTAGAATTTTTTTTAAAACTTGTGAACTCACTTAGAACACGTACATAACCAACTAAAATCCTTCGAAAAGATTGAGCCTCGGGGAGCCTCTTTTCAAAAATAACCAGTTAGACTAGGAAATAGTCTTAGGTGAGTCAAGTCATCATTTTCTTGAAAATGGCTTTGTCTAAGGAAGTGGTCGATGATCCGATAAAAGAAGGCCCCTGTGCCTCGCCACGACCTGGAAGCCATGATCTTGAAAAGGTAAACTTGACAAGCCTAGGGTCAAATCCAAATCTAACATAAAATTACTTGAACCTAAATGCACTTAATCAACTTAATTGGAAGTCATCTCACAAAAAACACATAAGTATAACATGCTTGATCATATAGACACAGGTGAGATGACCTAGGTTTAACAACTTACAACCAATTTTTTTTTAAAAAAAATTCTAACATCCAATCCAACCACCTTGTGTGTAGGATCAATGGATGTTGGATAACGGTTGCTCCCGACACATGACCGGGGATCAACTCAAATTCACGAAGCTTCGATTCAAACGACAAGGATCGGTAGCCTTTGGGAATAACGGCAAGCTCAAAATCATCGGATCAGGTGATATCGAGCTTAACTCAAATTTTGTTATTAAAAATGTATTACTTGTAGAGAATTTTGAATATAACCTGCTTAGCATAAGCCAATTATGTGACAATAACTATAAGGTCGTATTTTTAGAAAATGAATGTGTAATTAAAACAAATAAAACAGCTAAAACAATATTCAAAGGAACTAGGACAAATAACATTTATACAATTAACTTAATCAAATCCTCAGCCAAATGTCTTATGACACAGGAAGAGGAATCATGGTTGTGGCACCGACGACTCGGTCACTCGCACCCAAGACTCGTCCACAAAATGAGTTAGAGTGGCTTAGTCAGAGGCTTACCCAACCTCAACAATTTGGTTAATAAAATCTGTAATGCTTGTCAACAAGGAAAACAACCTAGGACACAATACAAGTTAACTAACCAAGAACGAACCTCAAGTGTACTCGAGCTCCTGCATATGGATCTATTCGATTCACATGGAGCCAAGTCACTCAATAGAAGTCAATATTGCTTAGTCATAATTGACGACTACTCCAGGTTTACCTGGGTCAGGTTCATCAAACATAAAAATGATACCCTAGATCAATTAATCAATCTATTCAAATTAATCGAGAATCAAAAAAACCTTAAGGTTAAAAGGCTTAGAAGCGATCATGGTGGTGAATTCGAAAATCAAAGGTTCACCGACTTCTATAACCTAAACGGATACCACCATGAATTCTCTTGCCCTAGGACCCCTCAACAAAATGGCCTAGTGGAGCGGAAAAACCGAACTCTACAAGAAGCCACTAGGACCATGTTGAACGGATACGACCTACCTGATAGGTTTTGGGCAGAAGCCGTTAGCATGGCTTGCTATGTCCAGAATAGGATCCTTATGGTAAAGAGGCACCTTAAGACCTCGTACGAGATTTATCACAATAAAGTACCCAACATCAAGTACTTTAGGGTATTTGGATGTAAAGTACATATCTTAAACACTAAGAACCACCTAGGGAAATTCAAATCCAAAACCTCCACCGGAATCTTCTTAGGATACTCAACCACGAGTAGGGCCTATAGGGTATATAACCACGATACCTTTAAAGTCGAAGAGACTATTAATGTAGTGTTCGATGAAGTACCCGAACCTACAAAACCCTTAATGACCCCAAGTGTTGAGCCCACTGATACCAAACTCGTCTCTGACCCTGAGATCGAGTCTAATCCACATCAACCAACTTCTCTTGTCGACCAAGTGACAAGTGATCCGAGTCAAACTAGTGTTCAACCAAGTCACCCCATTGATCAAGCATTAGGTGACACAAACCCAACCCAATCTAGGATTCAGACTAACCACCCTATCGATCAAGTGATAGGAGATCCTAATCTAGGAGTTCGAACTAGAGCATCCTATAGGAACCTTAGTCAAATTTCCTTAATTTCAAAGATAGAACCTAAATCAATTGAACAAGCTCTTCTTGATCCCGATTGGATTATTGCAATGCAAGAAGAGCTAGCTCAATTTACTAGGAATGAAGTGTGGGAATTAGTACCACCTCCTAAAGACAAAACGATAATTGGAACAAGGTGGGTGTTTCGAAATAAGCTTGATGATAAAGGTGAAGTAGTTAGAAACAAGGCTAGGTTAGTCGCCAAAGGGTTTAGTCAAGTCGAAGGCTTAGATTACGACGAAACCTATGCCCCAGTAGCTAGACTCGAATCCATTCGAATGTTGCTAGCTTATGCCGCACATCGAGGATTTAAGCTGTTTCAAATGGATGTTAAGTCGGCATTCCTAAATGGATACATTAAAGAAGAAGTTTATGTTAGCCAACCCCCCGGATTCGAAAATCTAGATAAACCCGACCATGTTCTAAAACTTAAGAAAGCTCTCTCCTCGAGCTTGGTACGAGAGACTTTCAATCCATCTTAAGTCAAAAGGGTTTAACCAAGGCTTAGTTGACCCAACTCTCTTCGTAAAAACCTTAGGTAAAGAAATATTCATAACTCAAATTTACGTAGACGATATAATTTTTGGAACCTCTAACTTAGCCTTACTAAACGAGTTCATTTCACTCATGGAAAGTGAGTTCGAAATGAACTTGGTAGGCGAGTTAAGTTTTTTTTTAGGTCTACAAATTAAACAAACTAAGGATGGTATATACCTATATCAACAAAAATACACTAAGGAGTTAATTAAAAGATTTGGAATGCAAGACGCTAAGATAATAAACACCCCAATGGCGATTAATGTTAACATAGGAGAAGACCTAGAAAGTAAGTCCATTGACTTAAAGTACTATAGGAGCGCGATAGGAAGTCTCCTATACTTAACTGCGAGTCGACCCGACATCCTATTCGCAGTAAGTATGTGCGCCAGGTTTCAAACCTGTGCTAAGGAGTCTCACCTAACCCTAGTTAAGCGTATCCTTAGATATCTTAAGGGTACACTTAATGTCGGTATTTGGTATCCTAGATCTACCGAGTTCGAACTAACCGGCTACTCCGATTCGGACTATGTCGGTAGTAAGCTCGATAGAAAGAGTACGAGTGGTTGTTGTCAACTTCTCGGCTCGAGTCTAGTGAGTTGGTGCAGTAGGAAGCAACACTGTGTTGCTTTATCTACCACCGAAGCCGAATATATCGTGATGGGTGAGTGTGTCACGCAGTTTCTTTGGATGAAGCACACTCTCCGCGACTTTAAGTTAGACTTTACGAATACTAAACTTCACGTAGATAACATTAGTTCAATTAATCTTACAAAGAATCCGATATGTCACTCTAGGACCAAACATATAGAGGTCAAACACCATTTCATTCGAGAACATGTGGCCAACGGAGCCATACAACTCGAATACGTCGAATCGAAGTCTAACTTGGTAGACCTATTTACTAAACCCCTACCCGAAGTCGAATTTAGTCTATTAAGATGAAAATTGGGCATGTGCGTAATAGAATAGGTACTTGCAAATTATATGTTCTTACTACTATCTCTTTAATTTCATTTTTATGGAACTAGTATAGGACATACCTGAGATATCATGCACCTATAGATTTAAGGAGCCAATACATCTCACAACACATAGGACTAATGTGTTTGTGTACTTAGCCACGTAGATGGGCGTGAGATGTTAGGACCTTACTCCTGGTTCCAGATGTAGAGCTAGTGCATCGCTATGAACCACGGAGTATAATCATACATACTAACCGACTCTGACCAGGACTGGTTGATCTTTCATATCAATCAAGCCAAATATGAGTCGAACATTTTATAGATGAACTTATTTTCAGGATATTATTTTCAAAATAATGTGGAACATGCTTGGACTCTAAAATTAAAACTTATGTTTTTTATTCCACACACACCCTCACTCTTTTCGATATATGACAAAAGGGGGAGAAAAAGGCCAAAGTTAAGGGATCACTTTTAGTTAACTTGAAAAAGGCCAAAGTTAAGGGATCATTACTTAACTTTTAGTTAACTTGTTCAAAAAGTAATTTATTTAACTTTAAGTTAACTTGTCAACAAAATGGAAGTAAAGGCCAAGGTTAAGAAGTCAATTTTTTGATTTCTTAACTTAAAAAATTATTTTAAACCCTATGGCCAATATTAAGTGATTTCGGTTACTTAATTCTTTTTTAGTAGCAAATATCAAGGGGGAGAGTTAAAACTCTTTCTCAAGTACTCACCCTCGGTCAAGGGGGAGGATTCCTCAAGGGGGAGCACTTGAAAAAGAGTTTTTATATACTCCTGCACATTCATGCATATCTCTTACTCAGTTTACTTAATGCACTTAATTTATTAACTTTGTATGTGGGTTTGCCATAAATCAAAAAGGGGGAGATTGTTGGTGCAGTAGGCACCTAAGTCGAACCTGGGTTTTGATTATAGCAAACGATACAAAGTTAAGCTCATATCGTTATCTCACGAGCTGAATCGAGTGTGCAGAAGATTGATATAGCGGCAATTTACCAAACACAGTTGCTAAAGTTTTGAAATGCCCAAAAAATGTAGCATGGTTTCAGATTTACCAAATCGCGCACCTAATTCCACTTTTACCCCTCCCGTCAAACAGATCTGCAATTTAATGATGAGAGAGAATTTTCATGCATCCGAGCCACTACTGAAAATTCCGAACCATCTAAACGTGGTGTTGGGAATTCAAATCCCAGCACCACCTTTTTTTTAATATGATTTCTAATTTATATTGGTCTGATTTCTGAAATATTACTGTGAATACCTAATAAAACCTCGAATATCAGAAATTTTGGCCACGGATATACAGAGGGACACTACTCAAACTTAATGGACTTGGATTGAATCGAAAAAGAAGTGAATAAGACCATCAATGGGTTTTGATCGAAACCCATTGATGGACTTAGAGAAGTCCAAATTTCGAAATCTTGACATAGACTGAAAGATCTTACAATATAAATTTTTGATATGTTGCGAAAACTTAGTTTTAATCCTCCTATCTCCCAATTTTAGCTTGTGTCGAAAAAAAATGGTACTGAAAATTAAGAAACTGATTGAAGATAGTGGTAGTGGTTTATAATTCCAAAGACCAATCAGGTGTCGAATTGAATTTCAAAGACCACTGCGTGCTGGGATTGGAATTCCCAAAGACCACAATGGTGTTGAATCTCGCAACACCATCAGGTGTCGAAATTTCAATCCCAAAGACCACGGTTGGAAATGGTGCTGGAATTGTAAATTTCAGCACCACGATAGAAAATTCACTACATGCGATAGACGTAGGGTTTCACACAACAACAACACTCAGGGCCGGCGGAAGACGTAACAGCTCGTTTAGCACATCGGTATACTCCAATATCTCCTTTACCTGCAAGAATCTGTTTTAAACATAATCAGTACACTCAAACAATAGATGAAAACCACTTCATAAAGATAAATTTTGCAAGTACGAGGTGCATATTTGTCTGTAAGAGATCAGACTAAGCTTCTAACCAACCCTGCATTCTCTACTTAAGAAAACTAAAATAGAAATAATTCATACCCTTAGTTTTAAGGCTTGAGCTTTGAATCTTAATGGCATGCGTTTTCCTTCAACATTCCTTTTAACATCAATAATGTCAAGTAAATAAACAAAAATAATTGTTGAAACACAAAGTAATGAAATATGATAAACAGTACAATGAGAAAATTTCATTCCGGTACTCTAGTTAAAATGTTTATCTGTGGATTTCTGTGACCTCAAATACAACTGATATGAACAGATTGTGCATATCGAAGAGCTGAATCATTGCAATTCGGTACCCTGTGGTCTTTGGGTGTCGAATTGAATTTCGACCACCGCTGGTCCGAAATTGAAATTCCCAGCACCACAATGATGTTGGAATCCCTGCAACACCATTGTGGTGCTGGGAATTCGCAATTCCAGCACCACTGTGGTGCTGGAATTGGAATTTCCAGCACTACTGTGGTGCTGGGATTAGAATTCCCAGCACCATAATGGTGTTGGAATCCACTGCATGCGATAGACACAGGGTTTCACACAACAACAACACTCAGGGCCGGCGGAAGACGTAACAGCTCGTTTAGCACATCGGTATACTCCAATATCTCCTTTACCTGCAAGAATCTGTTTTAAACATAATCAGTACACTCAAACAATAGATGAAAACCACTACATAAAGATAAATTTTGCAAGTACGAGATGCATATTTGTCTGTAAGAGGTCAGACTAAGCTTCTAACCAACCCTGCATTCTCTACTTAAGAAAACTAAAATAGAAATAATTCATACCCTTGGATTTAAGGCTTGAGCTTTGAATCTTAATGACATGCGTTTTCCTTCAACATTCCTTTTAACATCAATAATGTCAAGTAAATAAACAAAAATAATTGTTGAAACACAAAGTAATGAAATATGATAAACAGTACAATGAGAAAATTTCATTCCGGTACTCTAGTTAAAATGTTTATCTGTGGATTTCTGTGACCTCAAATACAACTGATATGAACAGATTGTGCATATCGAAGAGCTGAACCATTGCAATTCCAGCACCACTGTCGAATTGGAATTTCAAAGACCACCGCAGCCGAGATTGGAATTCTAAAGACCACGTTGATGTTGGAATCCTCAGAATACACAGGTGGTGGGAATTTCACCAAGATTACGCTGCGTGCCGAAAATTCAATTCGACTACGTTGATACCGAATTGTAAATTTCAGCACCACGATAGAAAATCCACTGCATGCGATGGACGCAGGGTTTCACACAACAACAACACTCGGGCCGACGGAAGACGTAACAGTTGTTTTAGCTAGGGCAATGCAAGGAAGCAAAGCTGCAGGATTTCACAGACAAACGAAGCAAAGTTACAATTATTGTACAACATCATGAAAATCAAATAGATAGTTCAGTGACTTGGAGCTTGGGCATGCGCTTTAATTCATCATGTCTCTACTACTGTCAGAAGCACTGATCAAATAATCTGAAAAGCAATATAATTCACCACTTCCACTGGCAATCACACAAATAATCTTTCGAAGAGCTGAAGTACCTTCAAAAAATAAACATGCATTTAATTTTTCTGTCAGTCATATAGAATATGAACAGATTGTGCATATCGAAGAGCTGAACCATCAAGACTACAAGGTGCCGGAATTCCAATTCAAAGATTACAGCCGTGCCGAATTGTGAATTCCAGCACCACTACCACTATCTTCAACCAGTTTCTTAATTTTCAGTACCATTTTTTTCGACACAAGTTAAAATTGGGAGATAGGAGAATTAAAACTAAGTTTCCTCGACATATCAAAAATTCATGTTGTAAGATCTTTCAGTCTATGTCAAGATTTTGAAATTTGGACTTCTCTAAGTCCATCAATGGGTTTCGGTCAAAACCCATTGATGGTCTTATTCACTTCTTTTTCAATTCAATCCAAGTCCATTAAGTTTGAGTAGTGTCCCTCTGTATATCTGTGGCCAAAATTTCTGATATTCGAGGTTTTATTAGGTATTCACATTAATATTTCAGAAATCAAACCGATATAAATTAGAAATCAGATAAAAAAAAGGTGGTGCTGGGATTTGAATTCCCAGCACCACATTTAGATGGTTCGGAATTTTCAGTAGTGGCTCGGATGTATGAAAATTCTCTCTCATCATTAAATTGCAGATCTGTTTGACGGGAGGGGTAAAAGTGGAATTAGGTGCGCGATTTGGTAAATCTGAAACCATGTTACGCGTTTTGGGCATTTCGAAACTTTAGCAACTGTGTTTGGTAAATTGTCGTTGATATAGCTAGAGCTGAAGGCTAGCGACACCCGGAGGAAGCCACGGTGGTCGGGCGACACTCGAGTGACTTCGAAGGGAGCCGAAGGAATCGAGTGGAAGGCCGGAAGCAAAAGCAACACGTAAGTATCGAGGTAAGCTCGTGTGTGCGAGCGTAAGTGAGGTCGTATCCTCCTTACGGGGATGATCTTAAGCATATATCCGACCAGAGACATCCCATCGATGGTCCAGGTCGAGATCGGACGGTCGAAGGCCGTCGAAATAATGTTTTCTTTGAGCTAACTTTGCCCTGTAGCTAGCATTAGTCGATCGCCACTTGAGGACTCGATCGCCACAAACGATCATCGCCAAAGTCAAGACTGATCGATGTCGCCATCACGATCGATGATGGCCATCAGTCGACTGATGGTCAATGATCAGATTCGAAAAGTCAAGGCTTATCACCCCATTTCAAGGAGATTGGTGCTCAATTTTGATTGGCTAGGGTTCCTCTCGAAAAGGGGCTCAAAGGCTATAAAAGGAGGGCTTGTCTTAGGGGTTTTCATCAATTAAAAAGTTTCCAAGTGCTTCCGATACGCTCCAACTCTCCGACATCCCTACGACGAAGCGCTGCCGAGACGACGACTAGAGCTTCAACCTCCATCCTTTGAAGTCATCGGTAACGAAAGTTTGAATCATATTTCAGTTTATAAGTTGTTCTTATTTCGAGCTTTAAATTATATCAAGGAGAGGGGGAGTGTCCCTCTACCTTGGGCTTTTATCATCTTTGTGTATCCGTCTAACTCCTACCTCCAACGAGGAGTTGTTTTTTTTAGTAGTTTGCCCTCCGTACGTGGTCAAGGACCACTAGGGCCTTGGAGTAGTAGCCTTCGGCTACGAACCAAGTAAAACTCTTGTGTCTATTGTCTCTTTTATTTTTTGTTTATCTTTCCGCTGCATATAAGTTTTTTTTAAAACGAATTCATACAAAAAATTTCTATCGCTATTCACCCCCCCCTCTAGCGATCTGATCGATCCAACACATACTTGCTCAGAAAGTCCATTCCAAATATGACATCATAGTCATGCATGTCCAGCAAGACCAGATCACTATAAAGCTCTCTGTCTGAAATTCTGATCGACACGACACGCAACCAGTGTGTAGATGTCATTATTTCACCCGAAGGTAGGGTCGTTAAAAACTGAATATCTAAGATATCTAGAGTTATATCTATCCTCTTAGCAAATGCCATAGACATGAAAGAATGGGTTGCTCCAGTATCAAACAGTATGGTAACATGCTGACTAAGGATAGGTATCTGACCTGTGACCACCGTAGAAGCATTTGCTACCTCTTCCTTGGTGAGGGAGAAGATCCGAGCATTAGGTGTAACTAATGGGACCTCTAATCTTCCTTGGCTGATGTAAGGACCCTCCAGTGCTCCCTGCATCTGATGTAACTGAGCTGGTCTACCTCCATACTGAGTAGACTATTGCAGAGGTAGATTGGTCTGGGTGGGGCACTATTTGGCGAAGTGTCCCTCGACACCACATATATAACACCCGCTCACGCCCTGGAGAAAAACTCCTGGATGCTTCCTCCCACACTTAGAACATGTAGGATATGTAGGCTGCTTACTGGCTGAACCTCCCTTTGCATTATTCCACTGTTTCCTCTTGTCATTGTTGTTTCGCTTCCAGTTCGAATTATCGCTCTGAGGTTTCTGACCTCCTGAACTTCCCTGGCTTTTGCTTTCTGTCGAGGCTAGCTTTTTGTGCTTGATACTATTCATATAATGCTCCGTGATTAGCACACTGCTGATTAGCTCTTCAGTGGTCTGTGGTCTATTAATTCTACCAGCCACATTCAAAGCTATCTCCGGTCTCAACATCTTTAGCATCAACCTAACTCTTTCCTTCTCAGTACTGACCAGTTCCGGACATAGGCGAGCCAACCTATTGAACTTCTTTACCGCTTCATCTATTGATAAATCCCCTTGTCGGAACTCTGTGAACTCATCATAATTCTTATTGATGACTCGGATATGGAAGAAATCCTTGAAGAACTCCGTCTCAAAGTCTGTCCATGACATTTGGTTCACCACCCTCTTGGCCTTTACTCGTTCCCACCACATTCTAGAATCTCCGGTCAGACAGAACGAGGTACACTTAACTTTCTCATTCTCAGGCCAGTCCAACAGTTCCACTATGCTCTCTACTGTCTTGAACCATGCCTGAGCATCCCATGGTTCACTAGCATCGACAAAACTCTCTGGCTTCAGCTTTTGCCATTGAATCAGATAGGCCTCTTGTCTCACCCCTCCCACTGGAGCTGTTGGTGGCTGTTGGGGCAGAAGATGCAGTTGGAATGACATTCTGAGCCCTTGGCTGAGTAACAAGATTTTCTCACTGATTCATCATCAAGGTATTGATGACTTCCTGCTACTCTGCCACTTGCTGTTGGAGCTAAGTGACTATCTGCATCCAGGCAGGTGGTGGTACTTCTTCATTCATTTCTTGTCCTCCATGCAGTCTTTCTCGAGGCATTTTCTGCTCTTCATAAGACGATAAAGGGAAACCATTATAAGGCTATTATCACTATTTTTTTTCTTTTTTTTTTCATCTTCACATACATATCTAAGTATTCTCTATTACTTACTGTCTATCATCTTCATATATATATATGCAAGCATGTTTAACTCAAAGAGAATATTCTAGGTGAGCATGTTTAACTTAAAAGAAGCATTCCTTACTACTCATAAAGTAAATAAAGCAGATAAATACTTGCTTACTTGGAGGCGGCAGGACTGATGCTCGATGTGTGTGTGATGAAAGGGCGGAAATCACTCTGATACCATCTTGTAACATCCCCCCTAGTCTTTCCACTCTCTACTAGGGGAGATGTCACTACTTTACTGTCTGCTTCTTTAATTCTTCCTTACCTTACTCTGACACTATACTTTAATCATCACCTCATATTACTATCATTCCAAAATTCATGTCATATACTAACGCAATATGCTAACAACTGAAATGATCATAAGGACCTTGACATCACTCAAACAATAATCAATTCAAGATCTTCACATAACATGCAAGTATTAAGACTAACCCAACATGACTCTAGCATTCTTTGGTCTCAACCATAAGCAATCCAGTTGAACTTCAACAATATCAAAAAAATAATTAAAAACTTAAAATCTGGTTTAAACATCTGCACTTAGGAACTTTTATTTCCACTGTTCCATCACCACACACTCCAAGCACTTCATCCGCTATGCCACCTTACTGAAGCTTTTCTTTACCTTTATCTACAGTATAAGGAAATGCAAACTGTAAGCAATAACGTTTAGTAAGTACTTTCTATGCTCACAAAAACATGCAACGTATGAAATCATGCAACTAGTTCTCTTACACTTGATACATTGATACACATGTAAGCATAACTGGAAATCATAACTCTGAATACATGTCTCTTTGTATAAACCATGCTCTTAAGTATTTTAAAACTTGTAAACAATGTATCTGAACTGGAATAATTAACTTGAAAAACTTTTACTTGTACTTATACTGATATTTCAAATTAATAATCATCCTGAATATGGGCCCGGCATAGTACCAATGCGTGCTTTCCTAAAAGGCCGGGGTGACCAACCACCAAACCTACTAGGGTAACTGAAACTGAGGGCCTTGGCCCGTGGGCGAAACTGATGCCCGGTACATGCCCTTTCAAAAGTAAAATACTTTTTTTATACTTATATTCTTATACATACTGAAAGAATTCTCTTAATCCCCTAAACCACGAATGGAGAGAACTATAAGGATCATTATGCTCTTGACCCCCAAAATTGAAATGGGGAGCATACTGAAGATCGTTGTGCTCTTAATCTCCAATTCGAACAGGGAGCACCTTTAAATTTTCTTTATAAAGGAAATATTTTTACATCTTACTCTACATCATGCATATAATTATAAGATACAACTCATCTACAACATGCATGATCATAAATCACATTATTATCATGGATCTAAACATGATACTGAATCGAACATGACATAACGGGTAAAAATCATGTAACTAAAAACACCATGCATAACTGGAAATAACATGCACATAAAAACCTATCAATGACATACGATAACTACTTATACTGCAGGTGAGCAATACTTACTTCCTATGTTTTTTCACCAATTTATACCATTAGATTTCGTAAAAAGAAGACCTCCTACGTGTTCCTTTGCTTTAGCGTGATCCTCTACCAAGTCCTTGAGAAGATCCCTCTTGGAAAATCCCCTCTTGAATTATCCAAAGAGAAGACAATCTTCTTCCTCGCTTCGGCGACTGGAAAACGGAAGATGGAGAGAGAGAGAGAGACAAGAGGCGATGGATGAAGAAAATGGAAGGGAAAGAGGTGGCGTGGGTGGCGTTTGGAGAGAAGGGGAGAGAGGGGTTGGTCGGCGTTTAGAGAGAAGAGGAAGAGAGGGGTTGGTCGGCACAAGGGGCTTAGGGAAAGGGAAAAAGAAATATAACTAGGGTTTCCTTAACTTAATTATCCCCTTTAAATGATTAGCCAAATAAATCAACTTCTCCTTTTTTTCATGCCTATAGGTATATTCTGTTATATCCTACTCATTGGTAATCTTATGACTTAGTGGTAGGAAGCCTATTCCCTCAAACCAAAGGTTCATGGTTCGAGCCCCCGCTAACGAACCATTTATTCGAATTTTTTTTTCCTTTTTCTTATTTCTATTTTCCTCTAAATAAAAAGTATAAGAACTAAAATTTAGGCTGTTATAGATAGCTAATGGACATGGTTACGTGGAGGAGTGGGGGTGAAGGGGTGGTCACATGCTAGAAGGGTGTGTATGGATGTGGTTACGTGTCGTAGTGGTGTGTAGGTGGGAAGTAGCTCAAGAGGTGCGCAATAAGAGTGAGGTGTTGGAGAGTCTATAAAAGAGGGAGACAAGCAAATGGTAGAATGTAATTGCAAAAAAACTCAACTTATATTCTTCTTCTTTTTTTTCTTCTTCTCTTATCATGACTTGAATATCGGAGGACATTGTTGAAGCTTCGACGCTCTTTGACAATGTTATTTTAGATAGGATCTTATTGTGGTCAGACGAATCAACTCTCGTCGGAGGGTTCGACAAAAGAAGACTAACTGTTAACCACATCATTATCAATTATTTTTCTACATCGAAATCCTTAAAGATATCTATAAGCTCATATTAACTTTTTTTACCCATTTTAATCCTTATATTGGGAATTGAAATAAGTGTACTAGTAATTTTGTGGTTAGAAAGAGAAATATCTATAGCACTACAACAATATATGCTGGCCCCTTAAATTTTTTCAAGCTTTAATATATGGAAATAAACTAATTTTAAAAGAAGATCTTCTCCCGTCCAGAGGAGATGTTTGTCTGTTTAGTATTAGATTGTCTATAGTAGTTATTATGGATCGCCATTTCATGTATTGCTCTTATTGGGATTCTTATTTAAGGGTATGGATCGAATAATAAATATTTTTTTTAGATGGTCTGTGAGTTGTGAGTTGCTGCTCAATTCACTAGTTATGAAATACCATTAACTTTATGTGTATTATCAATATCTCTTAGTGTTATTCGTTAAGTATTAAATTTATGCTTCTTTCCTTTATTTCTAAGAAAAAAGTGGAATGAATTTAATGGATTTTTTTTATTCATGATTCAGGTCAATGAGTTAAATCAAATAGTTATATCAGGGAAACAAAACAACTTAGAAATTTATAATAAGAAGATAAAATCTCACTTCATATGTACAAGAATAAAATTGAAGTAAATATAAGTCATTTAAAAAGGTTACACCAAAATTAAGATTCATTATCATATCTCGAAGCGGGTATAAAAGATCTGACTATATGGAATTTTCATTATTGTCTTGTATTTATTAATATGTCGTAGATCAATCAAAAATCAGTAGACAATTAGGAACACAAAAGTACAATAAAAGATTAGTAATGGAGATAATATAAGGTATAAAAAAAATTCTTCCTAAAATGAATCAAAATAGAGGCTTTAAATTGGTAGAAGTGATCAAACGATACTTTCTTACTATTCTGATTTTGAGTAATACTCCTATTTCACTAATTTAAAAAAAACTATTCAGAATCATTGCACTTACTCAATACCAAGTAACTTACGCTTGCATACTTGACACACTGCATCACTATTACTTTAACTTAATTTATTGACAGTATACAGTGATTATATGACCAATTACAATAGTCAGCCTGACAAGTATTGGATGCTTCTTGGAGACGATCTCTTTATTGACCTGAATTATGCGGATGGTCATTCTCCCAATGGTGGAGAGCTTCTTGTGGTAGACATGACATTTGAAGCGCTTGATTTTTTTTTTGTATTGGACGAGAATCTTCTCATCATCGAATTTTTTATTATAGTAAAAGCACCAAATCTTCTCGGACTGTTTCTTCTTTCTTCCCATCATCGCTGCTCCAAGGATATCAACACACCTCTGATAGGATAGTGGATGTAAATCTAATGCATCAGGAGAAAATTGGATTAGGATTTTTTTTTATCTCATCGAATCTAGAAAAAAGAAGACGCTATAAGAGTTGATAGAATGTTACATAGTTACACGCAGAGAAAGATTCATGTTGTTTATGGATTATGCTTGAAAGGGGAAAGAAAGGAAGGGGGTTGAAAAAATAGAAAATTCTTCAAAAATTGCCTATATTTTTAAACTTTTTATTTTTAAAAATTAAACTACAATATTAAAAATAATTTAATCACATGATCCAATTTGCACTGGGAATATTATTAATAAAAATATTATTTAAATATATAATATAAATTAAATACATAAATAGGTCAGTGTATTTATATTAAATTATTTAAAAAATTTATGTCACGTAATTTGATTTTTACAATGTTTAATTAGTTAAGTACTCAATAAATTTTTAGCATTTTTATTCTTCAACAAATAAAGTCAAATATTTTGAGCTCTCTCTGCTCTAAATCTTTGATTACAATTTTTTAAAAACACCTAATCAATAATATTTTGATTCTATGGATTTGAGTCATGAAATTAATTTTTTATGACACAAGCTAAAATTACATATAATAGATTCAATATGATTCAATCCTTTTTTTTTTTTGACATCATATTGATAATATGATGGAAGTTTTATGCATCGGAATAGCTTTTATCTAATTAATAAGATCCTAACCATATATTAAGCATCAAATTTTAAATGAGGGCATCATTCACAATTCCAACATTAATATCATCTCTAGCCATTGCTATGCACATCGCAAGACAAAATCCCGTGGTGTGACATGCATTTGAGTATCGTTCAAAATTTGAAATGAACGTTATGCAAAACACACTAGGGGATAATTTAAGATGAAGCAAAACAACGTGATCATGGTCCAAAGAATATTGACAATTCTCTTGGGGCACAATGCAACGGTAAAACGAGGTGACATCTCATAAGATAGCGCAGTTTAATTCTTTGCTAGGATAAGTTCAGCTATGAATTTAGGAAAAACTTGGGAAAGACGACCCTGAGTCAAGTGCGGGTCAGGAGTTTATTTTTTTGGGTGGAGTACATCTTCGGTGTTGGACCTATTGGAGGGTTTAGCCCCGGAAGCTCTCATACCAATTTAATGGTTTTAGCTTATCGAGTCCGTGAGGGGAAACTTTGCTTCCCACATCACCTCAGTCGTTTGATCATGGCGATCCCTTCAATGTCCCTGGATTAAAAAAAAAATTTAATCCTAGACAAAAGGGATTACCCAAACAACCAAGTCATCGTCATGTTATTTGTTTAGAGATGTCACTTGAACAAACTAGTTGTTCAAGCGACCATCCTCTATTCTACGAGTAGCCGCGGAATAGACGATGTCCGGATCGCCGATTTTTGTGTTTATGCTCGGGATCCAAGTATTATTTAGCCATATACAGATTTATATCATGCTCATAAATGAAAAACAAATACAAACATGTAACATATAAAAAATTAGAGAATCGATATACCTCTCGATCTTCTAATGTATATCCTTCCTCCTTTCGGACGTCGTGTGGGCGACGCTCTACCAAAAGTCGAAGCTCCTAGATCGCAAATCTTCCTTCCTTGCTTATCCAAAGCAATAGGAAGAATAGAAACAAGGCTCATCTCCTTCCTATAGCCAACCAACAAACAACAAAAGAAATGCTTACCGCCGACCAACAAGGAGAAGGAGATAATGGTGGAAACTGGCCAAGACACCAAGGGAAAACCCTATATCTTGTTTCCACCACCTAAGGAGAAGGAGAAGGGGTCTTTGGATGTCGTCCAAGGAATGGGATAGGGCTGTGGACGCCGGCCACCAAAGGATAGGAAGAAGAAACCAAACTACTTCCTTATTTGGTGCCACCCAAGCCTCCTAAACCCTAAGCTTCCAAACCCTAATCCTAGCTTTCCTTCTTGCCGACCATGGAAGAGGGGAAGAAGAATAAGATGAGCTCATGCCAAGGTAGAGAGGAGAAGAATAGGGGCCGGCCAACCTTAGGAAGAAGAAGGAACTCCTTGTTGCCGCCCACTCTAATCCCCAAAACCCTAACCCTAGCCCCCACTCCCAATCCTAATCTAATTAGGATTGGTTGCCGCCCAAGGGACAAACCCTAATTCCCTCATCCATTAGTTGCCATCCAAGCCAATAAGCCTTATTTATAGAGTTGGGTTTATGCCTTGGATTAATCTCCACCATTGGTTCTAGGGATTTAATCTCAACCGTCGAATCTAGAGATTTAATCTCAACAGTCGGATCTAGAGATTTAATCTCTACCTATGGATCTAGAGTTTTGTTTCTATCCTTTGGATCTAAGCATAATGAGGTGTTAATAGGCTACATTAGGGACCATGAGGAGGAGTTGGGTCTTGGCCACCCATGGATCAAGCCCACATAAAGTCCGATCCACTAATGATGATCCAATCCACTAAAGGTTCATCATTGATCTACCTCACCAACCCCCATATGATAATATGGGCTCCATATATTATTTGTACATTTTCTTCCTGTGTTTAAGATCTTGAATGTCCGTCGATTAATTAATTTACTGACTATTAATTAATTAACATCTAACTCCTTGAGTAGTACCACTCAACCTTTTCATCATGCCGGACCAAGTCCACCTGTAGGGTTTACATGATGAACCTTATGAGCTCCTCAAGGGGACATCATCATCCTAATATATAGGACACGGTTTCCTCCTATAATCAACGACACACCATATAAATAATATCATCTCCCAACTTACCGAGCCTATCGATTTAATCTATAAATCTCGCCCATTGGTAAATCAAAGAGATGAGTACTAAGTATATGTTCCCGTTATTATATCGAGATTAAGAGAATGTACTAAATTATATCTGAGGTCCGATTCGATTATGTAGTCAGTAATAAATCGAATCACCTCTATGTCGATCCTGCTCAATACACACAAAGTGCACTAGTGTGATTCTATGGTCAAGACAAACCAACACCAAATCACACTACAACTATTCCGATGGTTTGTCCAAAGCCATCTCGGTTGTGAGCTTTTACTTATACTTTACAAGGAGCCGATAACATGATCTATCGTGTGACACCACACACCATGTTATCTACAATATAACGTATTAGATAATATGCATAAAAATATGCAAACAATGATCATGTGATTCTTATTTCAAAAATAAAGATGTTCATAGAAAAGATAGACTTTTCAGTATACATCCCTACAATCTCCCACTTATACTAAAAGACTATGCTGTCCTCATACTGCCATACATCTGATTCCCCTTCCCTCCACATGCCTCTCAAAGATCTCGCTAGAAGGGCCTTAGTGAAAGGGTCTACCAGGTCATCCTCTGTTGCAATCTAGGTGATAGCAACTTCTACCTCCTTTACGATTTCTCCTATCAGGTGGTACTTGCGCTCTATGTGTTTACTAGCCTTATGGGCTCGTGGTTCCTTCGAGTTTGCAACTGCACCATTATTATCACAATAAATTGTGATAGTTCTGGGCAAACCAGGAATCACATCCAAGTCCATCAGGAAGTTCCTAAGCTATACAGCTTCTTTGGCCGCCTCAGAGGCTGCCACATACTCAGCTTCCATGGTGGAGTCCGCCACGCATTTCTGCTGGACACTCCTCCATGCAATGGCTCCACCTCCCAAAGTAAACACAAAATATGAGGTAGACTTACTGTTATCCCTTTCAGTTTGGAAGTCGAAATCCGTGTAACCCACAGGGAGTAATTGGTCTGCCCGGTAAACCAGCATATAATCCCTAGTCCTTCTCAGGTACTTCAATATATGTTTTACCGCAGTCCAATGTCCCTGTCATGGATTACTCTGATATCTGCTGACCATGCCCACGATAAAGCAGATATCTAGTCTCGTGCAGAGCATCGCATACATGAGGCTTCCTACTGCCGAAGCATAAGGAACCGCCTTCATCTCCTCTATCTCCTCAGATGATCTAGGACACATCTCCTTAGATGAAGGAACTCCATGCCTGAAAGGTAGAAACCCCTTCTTGGAGTTCTGCATGCTAAAACGCTCCATAATCGTGTCTATGTATGAAGCTTGGGATAAGCACAACATCCTTTACCTGCGATCCCTTATAACCTTGATCCCAAGGATGTGTCCCACCTCTCCCAAGTCCTTCATATCAAACTGTTTGAACAACCATACCCTTACGTCTGATAACACCTTGATATTATTGCCAATCAACAAAATGTCATCTACGTATAGTACAAGAAATACCACTACGTTTCCATCACATCTCTTGTATACACAAGACTCATCCGAACTTTGAATAAATCCATGAGACTGGATCACCTCATCAAAGTGGATGTTCTAAGACCTCGAAGCTTGTTTCAATCTATAAATGGACCGATTAAGCTTACATACAAGATGCTCTTTACCCTTAGCAATGAATCCCTCTGGTTGCTTCATGTAGATGTTTTCCTCAAGACTTCCATTAAGGAAAGTTGTCTTGACATCCATTTGCCACACCTCATAATCCATATGAGCTGCTATGCATAAGAGAATCCGGATAGACTTAAGCATGGCTACTGGCGAAAAATTCTCCTCATAATCGATACCCTCTTTCTGAGTATACCCCTTCGCAACAAGCCTCGCTTTGAAGGTCTCAACCTTCCCATCTATTCCTCTCTTTCTCTTGTAGATCCACTTGCATCCAATGGTTTTTACACCATCGAGTGGTTCTACTAGCTCCCATACCTGATTTGAATCCATAGATTCAATCTCATCATTCATTGCACTATGCCAAGATAATGCATCTTTATCTTGGATTGCCTCATCATATGTCCAGGGATCAGGTTCATGTTCGCCAGGGACCAAATCAGAAGATTCTCCCAAGAACATGAATCTATCAGGCAGTCTCACAACCCTCCCACTATGACGAGGTGTCACCTGTGTATCCTCTGTGACACGCGGTGTAGTGACATGTGGTATATCCTCTTGTACCGGTGGTACTAAAGAAGTGACTTCCCCTTTTAACTCCTCCAGAACAATTTTACTCTTGGGCTTGTGGCTCATCACATAGTCTTCCTCTAGAAATCTGGCGTTCGTGCTAACGATCACCCTCTGATCTCTAGGACTATAAAACAATCCACCCTTCGTTCCCCTGGGATAGCCAACGAACATGCGTACTTCTGTACGAGGTTCCAACTTACCAACATCTGCCTTCAGCACATGTGCTGGACTTTCCCATATCCGAATATGTCTTAGACTAGGCTTTCGCTCAGTCCACAACTCTGTGGGAGTAGAAGGCACCAATTTAGATGGAACCAAGTTCAGAATGTGCACCGTCGTATCTAGAGCATATCCCCAGAACGAATCTGGCAAGTCAGAATAACTCATCATCGATCTAACCATCTCCATAAGAGTCCTATTCCTTCGCTCTGCTATACCATTCTGCTGGGGTGTGCCAGGTGCAGTCAATTGGGATTGATTCTCATCCTCTAATAAGTAGTTCCTAAACTCTCCCAAGAGGTACTCACCACTACAAACAGATCGTAGTGTCATCCATATCTTGAATGATCGTCTATGAAAAAGATAAAATATTCAAGACTACCTCTTGCCTGGATAGTCATAGGACCACACAAATCAGAATGAACCATTTCTAACACATCTTTGGCTCTATACCCCTTGGCCTTAAAAGTCCTCTTGGTCATTTTATCCTCCAAGCAAGATTCGTAGGTTGGGAAATCTTCCACCACTAATGAACCCAGAGGTCCATCAGCTATCAACCTTTGAATTCTGCTTAGGTTAATATGACTAAGCCTAAGATGCCAAAGATATGTTTGGTTCATCTTCGAAGGTTCTTTTCTCTTATTTGAATTTAGAAAATGAGTTATAAACTTCAATTTGCATCATGGGAGGTTTTGGTTCAAGTGTATACAAATTTCCTATTAATGTACCTGAACAGATATTCTCCCTATTCCTTTTTATAACAGCTCTGTCATTAAAAGAAATAGAATATCCATCCAAAAACAATTTAGAAACTGAAACTAAGTTCTTTCTAAATAAAGGTACATAAAGGGAATTTCCCAGAACCTAAGTTTTATTTTTCTCAAGAGATAAATAAAACTTCTCCCACTGCAATAGCCTCCACCTTTATGGCATTGCCCAAGTAAATGGTAATCTCCCCTTTAGCTAGTCGTCGGGTTTCCTGGAACCCCTGCAAAGTATTGCAGACATGATTAGTGGCTCCCGTATCTACACACCAGGTGCCGATAGATAACACCAATAATCATGTTTCAACGACTAGTCCAAAGGATATATCTTTGTTCTGCTTTGGATTGGGACATGTTGGTAATTGCTTCGGAGGCTCATTGGCTCCCATGTCCCCGGATTAAAAATTTCACTAATGAAAAAACTAATCCGGATGGGATGAGTTTCCTTAGCACAACCAATTCATCGTCGTGCTAACAACTTGAGCGATCACTTGAACAAACTAGTTGTTCAAGCAACCCAACTCTTCAGTTGGTTAGCCGCGGAAGAGACGACGGATGGATCGCCGGTTTTTGTGTTTGTCTTCAGGGTCCATGATTATACAAAATACATACAAATGCAAACTAGTATAATCAACACATAAAGAACATGGTAAGATCAGAAAAAAAAGTTGTAAAACTTTTATGCCTCTTGATCTTCTACCGTATGTCCTATCCTCCTCGTGGACGTCGTGTGGGCGAAGATCCTCCACGAGTAGAAGCCTTCTAGGTCACGTTCTTCCCTTCCTTGCTCGCTCCGAACAAAGAGAAGAACCAAACAAAACTCCTTCTCCTTTCTAGAACCGGCCACCAAGCCAAGGAGCTTGATATAACCGCCGGCCAAGGAGTAGATGGTTGAGCACCGGCCAACCTTTGTAACAATGTTGTCGTCGGCCACCAAGGAATGGGAGAAGCGCCGGCCACCAATGGATTGGAGAACCGCCGACCACCAAGGAGAAAAGGAGGAGGAAGAGGGTCGGCCAAAGCAAGGAGGAAGATGGAGTGAGCGTCGGCCACCAAGGAGAAAAGGAGGAAACCCTAATCTCCTACCTTTGTTGCCGCCCAAACCACAAACCAAACCCTAGCCGCCTAAACTCTTGAGAGGCAAAACCCTAATCCAAAAAACCATTCTTGCCGCCCAAGCCTTATCCCTCTATTTATAGAATTGGGCTTAAGCCTCCTTTAATCTCCACCGTCGGATCTAGGGATTTAATCTCCACCGTCGGATCTAGGGTTTTATCCCAACCGTCGGATCTAGGGTTTCATCCCAACCGTCGGATCTAGGGTTTCATCCTAACTGTCGGATCTAGGGATTTAATCCCAACAGTCGGATCTAGGGTTTCAACCCAACCGTCGGATCTAGGGATTTAATCTCAACCGTCAATTCTAGGGATTTAATCCCAACCGTTGATTTTAGAGTTTTGTTTTACATCCTTGGATCTAGACTTCTTGAGGATTATATTAGGCTACGATAAGAACCATGAGGAGAAGTTGGATCTTGGCCACCCGATGGATCGGAACTACACAAACTTGATCCATCAATGATGTTCCATTCCACTAGAGGATCATCATTGAACTACCTCACCAACCCCCATAAATTAATATGGGCTCCACATATTATTTGTACATCCATCTCCCCGTGTTTAAGATATCGAATGTCCGTTAATTAATTGATTTACTGACCATCAATCAATTAACATCTAACTCCTTGAGTAGTACCACTCAACCTTATCATTATGTTGACTAAGTCAACCAGCTGGGTTTACATGATGAACCTTATGAGCTCCTCAAGGGGACATCATCAACCTAATATATAGGACACGGTTTCCTCCTATAATCAACGACACACCATGTAAATAATATTATTTCCCAACTTATCGGGCATATTGATTTAATCCATCTAAATCTCACCCTATGGTAAATCAAAGAAATAAATACTAAGTACATGTGCCCGTTATTATATCGGGATTAAGAGCATGTACAACATAATATCCGAGGTCCGATTCAATTATGTAGTCAGCAATAAATTGAATCACCTCTATGTCGGTCCTGCTCAATACACCTAAGTGTACTAGTGTAACTCTATGTTCAAGACAAAATAATACCAAGCTACACTACAACCATGCCAATGATTTGTCCAAAACCATCTTGGTTGTGAGCCTCTACTTATATTCTACAAGGGACTGATAACATGATCTTCTGTGCCACACCAAGCATCATGTTATCTACAATGTAAAATATTAGACAATATGCACACATATAATAAATATAAAGTGCAAATAATGATCATGTGATTATTATTTCAAAATAAAAATGTTCATACAAAAAGAGCTAGGCTTTCAGTATACATTCCAACAATCTCCCACTTATACTAAAAGACTATGCTATCATCACACTGCCATACATCTGATCCCCATGTCCTCCACATGCCTATCAAACGCTTTCTCTTGAAGGGCCTTAGTGAATGGATCCGCCAGGTTATCCTCTGATGCAATCTTGGCGACAGCTACTTCTCCTCACTTTACAATCTCTCGTATCAGGTGGTACTTGCGCTCTATGTGTTTACTTGCCTTATGGGCTCGTGGTTCCTTCGAGTTTGCAACTGCACCACTGTTATCACAATAAATTGTGATAGATCTGGGCAAACCAAGAATCACATCCAAGTCCATCAAGAAGTTCCTGAGCCATACAGCTTCCTTGGATGCCTTAGAGGCTGCCACATACTCAGCTTCTATGGTAGAGTCCGCCACGCATTTCTGCTTGACACTCCTCCATACTATGGCTCCACCTCCAAAAGTAAACACAAACCCTGAGGTAGACTTACTGTTGTCTCTATCTGATTGGAAATCCGAATCTGTGTAACCCACAGGGACTAATTGATCTGCTCGGTAAACCAGCATATACTCCCTAGTCCTTCTCAGGTACTTCAATATATGCTTTACAGCAGTCCAATGTCCCTTTCCAGGATTACTCTGATATCTGATAACCATGCCCACGGCAAAGCAGATATCTGGTCTCGTACATAGCATAGCATACATGAGGCTTCCTACTGTCGAAGCATAAGGAACCGCCTTCATCTCCTCTATCTCCTTTGATGTTTTGGGACACATCTCTTTAGATAAAGAAACTCCATGCCTAAAAGGTAGAAAACCTTTCTTGGAGTTCTGCATGCTAAAACGAGCAAGGATAGTGTCAATGTATGGAGCTTGAGATAAGCACAACATCCTTTTCTTGCGATCCCTTATTACTTTGATCCCAAGGATGTGTCCCACTTCTCCCAATTCCTTCATGTCAAACTGTTTGGATAACCATACCCTTACGTCTGATAACATTCTGATATTGTTGCCAACTAACAAAATATCATCTACGTATAGTACAAGAAATACCACTACATTTTCATCACATCTCTTGTATACACAAGGCTCATCCGGACTTTGAATAAATCCATATGACTGGATTACCTCATCAAAGCGGATGTTCCAAGATCTAGAAGCTTGCTTCAATCCATAAATGGACCGATTAAGCTTACATACAAGATGCTCTTTGCCTTTAGCAATGAATCCCTCTGGTTGCCGCATATAGATGTTCTCCTCAAAACTTTCGTTAAGGAAAGCTGTCTTGACATCCATCTGCCAAATCTCATAATCCATATGAGCAGCTATAGATAAGAGAATCCGGATAGACTTAAGCATAGCTACCGGCGAAAAGGTCTCCTCATAATCGATACTCTCTTTCTGAGTATACCCTTTCGCAACAAGCCTAGCTTTGAAGGTCTCAACCTTCCCGTCTACTCCTCTCTTTCTCTTGTAGATCCACTTGCATCCAATGGCTTTTATACCATCGGGTGGCTCTACTAGCTCTCAAACCTGATTAGAATTCATAGATTCTATCTCTAAATTCATCGCTTTTTGCCAAGATACCACATCTCTATCTTGGAGTGCCTTGTCATATGTCTAGGGATCAGGTTCATGTTCACCAGGGACTAAGTCCGAAGACTCTCCCAAAAACATGAATCTCTCGGGTTGTCTATGGCCTCCCTCTGACAGGGGTGCCTCTCTGTGTATGCTCTATGACACGCGCGGTGCTGACTTGTGGTATGTCCTCTCGTGCACGGTGGTATCAAGCCTGACTTCCCCTGTCAACTCCTCAAGAACAATCCTACTCGTGGGCTTGTGGTTCATCACATAGTCCTCCTCTAGAAATCTAGCATTCGTACTCACGATCACCTTCTGATCTCTAGGACTATAGAATAAACCACCCTTCGTTCCCTTAGGGTAGCCAACAAACAAGCGTACTTCTGTACGAGATTCCAACTTACCAGCATCTCCCTTCAGCACATGTGCTGGACTACCCCAAATCCGAATATGTCTTAGACTAGGCTTTCGCCCAGTCCACAACTCTATGGGAGTAGAGGGTACTGACTTAGATGGAACCAAGTTTAGAATGTGTGATGCTGTTTCCAGAGCAAACCCCCAGAACGAATCAGGTAACTCAGAATAACTCATCATCGATCTGACCATCTCCATAAGAGTCCTATTTCTTCGCTCCGCCACATCATTCTTCTGGGGTGTGCCAGGTGCGGACAATTGGGATTGAATCCCAGCCTCTGATAAGTAACTCCTAAACTCTCCCAAGAGGTACTCGCCACCACGATCAGATCGTAGTGTCTTGATACTTTTACCTTGACGGTTCTCCACATCAGCCTTGAATTCTTTGAACCTGTCAAAGCATTTAGACTTGCGGCGCATCAAGTAAATGTATCCATATCTTGAATAATCGTCTATAAAAGAGATGAAATATTCAAAACCACCTCTTGCCTGGATAGACATAGGACCACACAAATCAGAATGAACCATTTCTAACACATCTTTGGCTCTATACCCCTTGGCCTTGAAAGGCCTCTTGGTCATTTTACCTTCCAAGCAAGATTCGTAGGTTGGGAGATCCTCCACTACTAATGAACCCAAAGGTCCATCAGCTATCAACCTTTGAATTCTGCTCAGGTTAATATGACCAAGCCTTAGATGCCAAAGATATGTCTGGTTCATTTTCGAAGGTTCTTTTCTCTTATTAGACTTAGAAGATGAGTTATTTACTTCTATATGCATCGTGGGAGTTTTCGGTTCAAGAGTATACAAATTGCCAACCAATGTACCAGAACAAATAATCTCCCTATTCCTTTTTATAACCACTTTGTCATTAAAAGAAACAGAATATCCATCCATAAACAATTTAGAAACTGAAATTAAATTCTTTCTAAAAGTAGGTACATAAAGACAATTTCTCAAAACCAAAACTTTATTCCTATCAAAAGATAAATAAACGTCTCCCACTGCAATAGCCGCCACCTTTGAAGCATTGCCCATGAAGATGGTAATCTCTCCCTCAGCTAGTCGTCGGGTTTCTTGGAACCCCTGCAAAGTATTGCAGATATGATCAGTGGCTCCTGTATCTACACACCAAGGACTGGTAGATAATACCGCTAAACATGTTTCAACAACTAAACAAGAAGATATACCTTTGTTCTTTCGGCGAGGACAGTCCGCCTTCCAATGTCCAGTCTGCTTGCAAGTGAAGCACTTGCCTTTCGACTTCTTCACTCCTGCCTGAGGTCCCACTGCCACTTTCTTTGCTCCACCTTGCTTCTTCTTCTTCTTACCTTTCGGTTTAGAAGAAGAAACCTTCTGAGCAACCATGGCTTGAGCGCTTTGACGAAAAAGCCCCTCTGCCGCCTGGAGTTCTGTCAGAAGCTCCGCCAACGAATACAACCTTTTGTTCATGTTGTAGTTGAGGCGGAACTGCTCAAAACTCCTAGGCAGAGACTGGAGAATGATATCGACCTGGGTTTCCCCATCGATCTCAGCTCCGAGGACTTCCATCTCATTAAGATGAGCCATCATCTTGAGAACATGATCCTAACGGTGTTCCTCGACCATGGTGGTCGTCATCAAGTTTCTCATAGCCTCCTGTCTAGCCGCCCTACTCTGATGTCCGAAAAGTTCCTTGAGATTGAACATCATGTCATAAGCTGTGGCCATGGCCTGATGCTGATGTTGTAGCACATTTGACATAGATGCCAAAATGTAACACCGCGCCATCTCATCTGCCTTGATCCATTTCTTATAACTTTCTTTCTCCTTTTCATCAGAGTCATCGGTGGTCTTAGGAGGACAGACCTCGAAGAGTACAAATTTGTACTCCTCTGCAGTTAAGACAATATCCAAGTTTCTTTTCCAATCAATATAGTTTGTTCCAGTAAGTTTATTTTCTTTTAATATCACAGCAAGTGGGTTGAAAGCCATTTGAAAAACCTAAGAATCACAATGATCAAAATATTATATTTCAAATATTATTGATTCCTCAAAACAATAAAATTCTGAAATCAACCAACACCTCAAAACACCGAGAATATCGCATGCCACGATAGTGTGGACGTATACGAATTCTACATATGTAAGAGGAGGTTTTACCCATTAATTTTATTATCTTGTCAACCTTACTTTTTGACAAATAAAATTAATAGTTGGTTCCTTTTTGGCCCTACAAATAAAAGCAGTGACTCTGATGGGGAGGATACTTTTTATTTGCATCTAAGTGTGCACCATTACACGATACTAAGGGAATTATTTCGGATTATGTGCCTTACCGATGGGGAAGTACACACGCTCCTAAATAATTTCCTATAACCATTATTTGACCTAGTGATCCGCAAACAAACCCATCCGATGGGGAGGAAGACACTCAGAGCCAACACGCAAGTTTGTTGCATCACACGTCAAATTGTAATGGAGGCCACGGAAATTAATTAAAATGTCCCTCTCCCACTTAGTAAATTGACAATGAGGAATTTTCAAGCATACACAACATGCATATAAAACAAATCAGCAATAAATATGGAAAAAACAGAATTTTCCCAACTATTATGGCATTGTTCTCCAATACGCATCCCGTCGTGTCGCCACTTCGTCCGCTCCATCTTTTCCCGTGCGCAAGTCACCAAAGAAATCCGAGCCGAGATAAACTATTTTAATTTACATCCATCGATCCTATACTCCACGAAGGAGTGTACAAATAATCTAGATCAAAAGTAAACTAAAATGAGTGGCTAAGCAATGTCGTATTTAATTACAAAAATTAAATACTAATCTAGCCTCGTCAACCCCGAGGATTCAAATAATATACATACAACCACACACAAAACAATCACATAAACACAAATAGCCATAATAGTCGGATCTTATGCCTGCAACCAAAAAGTTAGCCAACGCACATCCTACTATTATCCGGCATACTCAATATATGATATGTGCATGAAAGTAACCGAATCCAAAACACACAAAATCGGAAACCGTGGCTCTGATACCAATTGTTGGTAATTGCTTCGGAGGCTCATTGGCTCCCATGTCCCCGGATTAAAATTTTCACTAATGAAAAAACTAATCCGGATGGGATGAGTTTCCTTAGCACAACCAATTCGTCGTCGTGCTAACAACTTGAGCGATCACTTGAACAAACTAGTTGTTCAAGCAACCCAACTCTTCTAGTTGGTTAGCCGCGGAAGAGACGACGGACGGATCGCCGGTTTTTGTGTTTGTCTTTGGGGTCCATGATTATACAAAATACATACAAATGCAAACTAGTATAATCAACACATAAAGAACATGCTCAGATCAGAAAAAAAGTTGTAAAACTTTTATACCTCTTGATCTTCTACCGTATGTCCTATCCTCCTCGTGGACGTCGTGTGGGCGAAGATCCTCCACGAGTAGAAGCCTTCTAGGTCACGTTCTTCCCTTCCTTGCTTGCTCCGAACAAAGAGAAGAACCAAACAAAACTCCTTCTCCTTTCTAGAACCGGCCACCAAGCCAAGGAGCTTGATATAACCGCCGGCCAAGGAGTAGATGGTTGAGCGCCGGCCAACCTTTGTAACAATGTTGCCGCCGGCCACCAAGGAATGGGAGAAGCGTCGGCCACCAAGGAGAAAAGGAGGAGGAAGAGGGCTGGCCAAAGCAAGGAGGAAGATGGAGTGAGCGCTGGCCACCAAGGAGAAAAGGAGGAAACCCTAATCTCCTACCTTTGTTGCCGCCCAAACCACAAACCAAACCCTAGCCACCTAAACTCTTGAAAGGAAAATCCCTAATCCAAAAAACCATTCTTGCCGCCCAAGCCTTAGCCCTCTATTTATAGAATTGGGCTTAAGCCTCCTTTAATCTCCACCGTCGGATCTAGGGATTTAATCTCCACCGTCGGATCTAGGGTTTTATCCCAACCGTCGGATCTAGGGTTTCATCCCAACCGTCGGATTTAGGGATTTAATCCCAACCATCGGATCTAGGGTTTCAACCCAACCGTCGGATCTAGGGATTTAATCTCAACCGTCGATTCTAGGGATTTAATCCCAACTGTTGGTTTTAGAGTTTTGTTTTACATCCTTGGATCTAGACTTCTTGAGGATTATATTAGGCTACGATAGGGACCATGAGGAGGAGTTGGATCTTGGCCACCCGATGGATCGGAACCACACAAACTTGATCCATCAATGATGTTCCATTCCACTAGAGGATCATCATTGAATTACCTCACCAACCCCCATAAATTAATATGGGCTCCACATATTATTTGTACATCCATCTCCCCGTGTTTAAGATATCGAATGTCCGTTAATTAATTGATTTACTGACCATCAATCAATTAACATCTAACTCCTCGAGTAGTACCACTCAACCTTATCATCATGTTGACTAAGTCAACCAGCTGGGTTTACATGATGAACCTTATGAGCTCCTCAAGGGGACATCATCAACCTAATATATAGGATACGGTTTCCTCCTATAATCAACGGCACACCATGTAAATAATATTATTTCCCAATTTATCGGGCATATTGATTTAATCCATCTAAATCTCACCCTATGGTAAATCAAAGAAATAAATACTAAGTACATGTTTCCATTATTATATCGAGATTAAGAGCATGTACAACATAATATCCGAGGTCTGATTCAATTATGTAGTCAGCAATAAATTGAATCACCTCTATGTCGGTCCTGCTCAATACACCTAAGTGTACTAGTGTAACTCTATGTTCAAGATAAAATAATACCAAGCTACACTACAACCATGCCAATGGTTTGTCCAAAACTATCTTGGTTGTGAGCCTCTACTTATATTCTATAAGGGACTGATAACATGATCTTCTGTGCCACACCAAGCACCATGTTATCTACAATGTAAAATATTAGACAATATGCACACATATAATAAATATAAAGTGCAAACAATGATCATGTGATTATTATTTCAAAATAAAAATGTTCATACAAAAAGAGCTAGGCTTTCAGTATACATTCCAACAGGACAGTCCTTCTTCCAATGTCCATCCTGCTTGTAAGTGAAGTACTTGCCTTTCGGCTTCTTCACTCCTCCCTGAGATCCTCCCATCACCTTTGCTCCACCTTGTTTCTCCTTCTTCTTGCCTTTCGGCTCAGAAGTAGAAACCTTTTTGAGTAACCATGGCTTGAGGACACTCTTTGAAGAGTGCATACTTGTACTCCTTAGCAGATAAGACTATATCTAGATTCTTTTCTAATCATCATAATTTGGGTACAGTAAGTTTATTTTCCTTTAGTATCATAACAAGTGGACTGTAAGTCATTCTTGAAAATCCTAAGAATCACATAGATCATTACTGTAGATTTCAAAAAATTATTGATTCCTCAAACAATAAAATTTTAAAATCAACCAACACCTCAAAACACCGAGAATATCATATGCAACGATAGTGTGGACGTATACGAATTCTACATTTATAAGAGGAGGTTTAACCCATTAATTTTACTATCTTGTCAACCTAACTTTTTGACAAGTAAAATTAATAGTTGGTTTCTCTTCGGCCCTACAAATAAAAGCAGTTACTCCGATGGGGAAGATACTTATATTTGTATCTAAGTGTTCACCATTACTCGGTACTAAGGTAATTATCTCGGGTTATGTGCCTTACGATGGGCAAGTACACACGCTCCTTAATAATTTCCTATAACCATATTCGACCTTGTGATCCGCAAACAAATCCATCTGATGGGGAGGAAGGCACTCAGAGCCGACGCGCAAGTTTGTTTGCATCACATGTCAAATCGTAATGGAAACCGTAGGAATTTAAAAAATTCCCTCTCCCACTTAGTAATTTGAAATTGAGGAATTTTCCTAGCCTACGACATGCATATCAAACAAAAAGCAATAAATATGAACAATAAATTATTTTCCAACTATTATGGTTTTTGTCTTCAATATGACTCTCGTCGCATCTCCATCTCGTCCGCTCCTCCTACGCCATGTACAAGCCATCTGGAGATCCGAGCCGAGACTAAAACCTATTTTAATTTACATCCATCGATCCTATACTCCACGAGGGAGTGTACATGAAATCTAGATCGAAAGTAAAATAAAATAAAGAGTGGCTAAACAATGCCGTATCTAATTTACAAAAAATCAAATACTAGCCTTGTCAACCCCGAGGATTCAACAAAATAAATATTTACACACATACAATCACATACACACATATGACCATAATAGTCGGATCTTATGCCTGCAACCAAAGAGTTAAACTACGCATATCCTACTATTATTCGGCACATATAATATATGAAAAAGTGCATAAAAATTAACTGAATCCTAAACACACAAAATCGGAAACTTTAGCTCTGATACCAATTGTTGGGGGGTTTAGCCCCGGAAGCTCTCATACCAATTTAATGGTTTTAGCTTATCGAGTTCGTGAGGGGAAATTTCGCTTCCCATTTCACCTCGGTCGTTTGATCATGGCGATCCCTTCGATGTCCCCGGATTAAAAAAAAAATTAATCCTAGACAAAAGGGATTACCCAAACAACCAAGTCATCGTCGTGATATTCGTTTAGAGAGGTCACTTGAACAAACTAGTTGTTCAAGCGACCATCCTCTATTCTACGAGTAGCCGCGGAATAGACGATGTTCGGATCGCCGGTTTTTGTGTTTATGCTTGGGATCCAAGTATTATTTAGCCATATACAGATTTATATCATGCTCATAAATGAAAAACAAATACAAACATGTAACATATAAAAATTAGAGAATCGATATACCTCTCGATCTTCTAATGTATGTCCTTCCTCCTTTCGGACGTCGTGTGGGCGATGCTCTACCAAAAGTCGAAGCTCCTAGATCGCAAATCTTCCTTCCTTGCTTATCCAAAGCAATAGGAAGAATAGAAACAAGGCTCATCTCCTTCCTATAGCCAACCAACAAGCAACAAAAGAAATGCTTGCCGCCGGCCAACAAGGAGAAGGAGATAATGGTGGAAACCGGCCAAGACACCAAGGGAAAAACCTATATCTTGTTTCCACCACCTAAGGAGAAGGAGAAGGGGTCTTTGGATGTCATCCAAGGGCTGGGAGAGGGCTGTGGGCGCCGGCCACCAAAGGATAGGAAGAAGAAAACAAACTACTTCCTTATTTGGTGCCACCCAAGCCTCCTAAACCCTAAGCTTCCAAACCCTAATCCTAGCTTTCCTTCTTACCGGCCATGGAAGAGGGGAAGAACAATAAGATGAGCTCATGCCAAGGTAGAGAGGAGAAGAATAGGGGCCGGCCAACCTTAGGAAGAAGAAGGAACTCCTTGTTGCCGCCCACTCTAATCCCCAAAACCCTAACCCTAGCCCCCACTCCCAATCCTAATCTAATTAGGATTGGTTGCCGCCCAAGGGACAAACCCTAATCCCCTCATCCATTAGTTGCCATCCAAGCCAATAAGCCTTATTTATAGAGTTGTGTTTATGCCTTGGATTAATCTCCACGATTAGTTCTAAGGATTTAATCTCAACCGTCGGATCTAGAGATTTAATCTCAACCGTCGGATCTAGAGATTTAATCTCTACCTATGGATCTAGAGTTTTGTTTCTATCCTTTGGATCTAAGCTTCATGAGGTGTTAATAGGCTACATTAGGGACCATGAGGAGGAGTTGGGTCTTGGCCACCCATGGATCAAGCTCACATAAAGTCCGATCCACTAATGATTATCCAATCCACTAAAGGTTCATCATTGATCTACCTCACTAACCCCCATATGATAATATGGGCTCCATATATTATTTGTACATTTTCTCCCCGTGTTTAAGATCTCGAATGTCCGTCGATTAATTAATTTACTGACTATTAATTAATCAACATCTAACTCCTTGAGTAGTACCACTCAACCTTTTCATCATGCCGGACCAAGTCCACCTGCAGGGTTTACATGATGAACCTTATGAGCTCCTCAAGGGGACATCATCATCCTAATATATAAGACACGGTTTTCTCCTATAATCAACGGCACACCATATAAATAATATCATCTCCCAACTTACCGAGCCTATCGATTTAATCTATAAATCTCACCCATTGGTAAATCAAAGAGATGACTACTAAGTATATGTGCCCGTTATTATATCGGGATTAAGAGCATGTACTAAATAATATCTGAGGTCTGATTCGATTATGTAGTCAGCAATAAATCGAATCACCTCTATGTCGGTCCTGCTCAATACATACAAAGTGCACTAGTGTGATTCTATGGTCAAGACAAACCAACACCAAATCACACTACAACCATTCCGATGGTTTGTCCAAAGTCATCTCGATTGTGAGCCTTTACTTATACTTTATAAGGAGCCGATAACATGATCTCCCGTGTGACACCATACACCATGTTATCTACAATGTAACGTATTAGACAATATGCATAAAAATATGCAAACAATGATCATGTGATTCTTATTTCAAAAATAAAGATGTGCATAGAAAAGATAGACTTTTCAGTATACATCCCTACACTACCCTACAAGGACAGTGCAACCACATCGCCGGACTTAACTATTGAGTCGTGAGCACTTTCCTAATTTATCTTAGTGGTCGGTGGAGCATATCTCTCTTAGAGGTTACTTAGTGTCTCTTCAAACATTTGTAGGGTTAGGTTGGTCATTCTCAGAATTAGTCAGGCTGAAAGCCTGGATACCTGATGCTAATAAAAAAAATTGACAATTGCCTTGGAGGCTATGGTGCAACAGTAAAGAGGTTTTATAGTGATCCAAATATCTAGGATTCAATCCCCAACTGTGGCATACTACAGAAACTTTTCTTCAACGGAGTGATAAATCTTAAGATGTTGAAGTTCTTGTTATATGCGTTTTTCTATTTACTTTGGTGATCGATGGAAGCGTTCATAGTGTAGGATCGAGTAAGCCGAGAGAGGGGGGTGAATCTCGGTGTTTAACAATTTTATCTAATTTTTATTATTAATTATCTAATAGCAGTACGCAACGAAAATTAAAAATAATTATAGACACAGCAGTTTACTTGGTTCACAATCCTGACTGGGTTGCTACTCCAAGGCTCGTAGCTCTCCCGCGAGCTACCTCGATGGAAAATTCACTAAATACCCTCCGACTCGAGAACTCTCGACTTCGGAGGGTTTCACTTTTTACAACAAATAGAGATGGATAACAAACTATCCACTCTTGAAGTTAAGTACAATAAGCGAATGTAAATTAATGAAATACAAGACTTTATACCGACACTTAAATGGATCAAAAGGTAGTTGCGGAGTGTGGGAAGATTGCCTTGTTGTGGAAGGAGAATTTTCGTGGATGAGCAAAAATTTCAGCAGCACTTTGACATAGATTGAATTTGATGATTGGATCTGGTCGAACACAACTTTTATAAACTCTTTCTAGTTGACTGAAATGTCTTCCAGTCGACTCCACATCAGCCCGTCTTTATGGAATTCGTGGTCTTCCAGTCGACTGAATCCTCTCCAGTCGACTCCATGTCACTCGGCTCCGTATCGAGAATTTTCCATCTTCATTCGACTCAAGCCCTTTCCATCTGCATCGCACGATCTATGATCGATCACCAGCTGATCCTGCCAAATAGGAATCCAGTTGACTGGAGTTCAGTCGATTTGAATCCATTCAGTCGACCGTTTTCTACAAAACAGGATTAGTATAAGATATGAAATACGATAGCAGTAGTAATACTACTCGATCTCGACTACTACGTCCCACGCAGACTTTTTGTCGGATCGACGTCTAGCTTTGTCCCCCTAAAGAGGACTCAGCCTCACCTCTTCACTCGAGGCTTATCTGCTGGCTACCTGTGGGACTTACCATTCTTGACATCCGATCTGACCCACAAGGCCTTCCACCAGCTGTCCGGTCTGCCTGACCCAGCTGGACTTTTTGCCGATTGTTCGGTCTCCTGACCCAACCGGTCTTTATGCCAAATGTCCGGTCTACATGACCCATCTGGACTTCATGTCTGGCATTCGGTCCTCCTGATCTGTCAAGATACATGCCTAGTATCCGGTCAACACGACCTATTAGGACTTTCTGTTAAGCCTGCACACTTAACACTTATATTAGATTACAAGTGAATCCTAACTCTTAACTGTGGTTCATACATCAAAATTAAAGAGTGATGCTTACTGCATCAACACATAGGACCAAACTGTCCATTTTCAGGACTTAATCGTATCGAAGATCTGGATATCAAAATTATAAAATAAAATATTGATAATTTATTTGCTTAATCTGACGCAATAACATGTAATCTGTATCAAATACATACAAAAAAAAACAATGGCACAGCGGGCAACCTTGTGGACAAATTAAGAGAAACCATTATTAACTGTGATAAATAATACTCTAGATAAATAAATGCATAACTCAAAAAGCTTATCCGAATAAAAATAAGTTAGAATTATGTCTACAAGATATGTGAGCAGAACAAAAGTGACAGACGAACCAAAACAGTAGATACATAAATAAACTATCAACAATACTCCCAAATCTAATTTGAAATTTCTCAATAGGAATAGCGTTACACAACAAATGCACCAAAACATAATCTAATTAGAAATAAAAGAACGTAGAACATCGAATGCAACAACAAACATCTTCTACGACCAAAGCGAAGGGATTCTAAAGGAAGTGTAAAACAACTGAACTTTATTATGCCCTGTTAACTCCCTTTTTAAATATAAAAAATTAAATTGTAGATAGAGAAATTTGATATGATATCCAAGCAAAAGATACCTTGCATCATTTGAGGTATTGCAATTCTTAAAAAATACTAAAACAATCAACACTTTTACAAAATATATATGAAGTATATTTATATATACTTATATTAAACAATCTTGAAAATTATCAAAATAAATGAGAAAAAAATAAAACTAAAAATAATCATTAACATTTTTTTCTTCCAATTAATTTTAACCGGTAACAAAATATACTATTTCCAAAAGAAAAGAAAAAAATGCTACTCAATTATTATACTATTGGAGCTTGAGTCCAAAGAGTGCTCCCATGCGCAATGCTGATCTGGATAGTCGATGAGTTTCGGATTCATACGAGAACCGATGTAATAGAAAGCCCATCGCTCGCTCAACTTGAATGGAATCGGCGCAGGCTGCCCGCTTCAATCCACCATAAAACCCATAGCTCAGGCGCTTTACATCGAACACACTCTTGCCGATCGAAGAAGAAGCGAACAAGGTCCAAGAATTCACGAACGGCAAAAAAGCAAAAGCCACTTGATTAGTTTGATAATTCGAGTCCGTAGAGTGCTCCCATGTGCTCTGGATGGTAGATGAGTTCCGGATTCACTTGAGAAGCGATTTGGTAGAACACTTGCCAAGTTAGCAAACTATCTGAGCCGGATTGATGTCGAGAGCCCACTGCTCGCTCAACTTTGACGGCAGAGGCCGCCCGCTCCAATCCACCGTAAAGCCCACGACAATGCTTGCTCAGGTGCTTCACATCGAACACCTTGTTGCCGAAGAAGAAGCGAACAATCTCCAAGAACTCACGAACTGTTGTCGGTAACTTGCAATCGCGCGTGAGCACCTTTACTAGGAACGCGAAGTCGTAGGCACCTTGGAAGGTAACCCAGGAGACGGGAGAAAAGTGGCCAAAGTAAAGCAAGCCGGAGGTCGCCAAGTGCGCAGCGAATCGGCCAGAGTCGATGCCCCATGCTTGGTTCTTTTAGAAGTCGATGCCATTAGCCTTCAGCAGCTCGAAGGAGGAAGGGGCGTAACGGTCGCGGCTGATGTCGAAGTCGCGGAAATTAAATTCCCACACATAACGCACGTAAGTGCCATCGATGCAGATGGCACATGGGAGGTTGCCGGCGGCGTCAGAGAGGGTGAGGCCAACCTGGACGATGCGGAGGGCGTCGACGTTGGCGCGGATCAAGTCGTAGCGTTGGGGGAGGGTGAGGGTGCAATAGGAACCTTCGGAGGTGACGACGATGCCAGGATACTCGGTGTCCAATGCGACGAAGTGGTGGAACGGGACGACGGAGCGGATAAGGGCGAACTCCTCGTCGAGGTTATGAGCCCAGACGGAGCGAACCTCGACTCTGCTGGCGGCTGAAAAGGAAATTAGCATGTCGTAGTGGACAACTGCAGCAGCCATGAGGTTGATGAAGTTAGAAAATGAAAGGAGAAGAGAGATTGATTTGAAGTCGGAGCGAAAATTGAAAGGAAGGAGGAATTTAAATAGAGCAAGGGATCAAAGAGAGAAATCCGCCAAATAATTAACAGAATTAGTTTAGTTGGTGCTGGCCGAATTAGTAGGGGATATATATGGAATTAAAGATGATAAACGAACTTAATCAGAACTTAAATCAAGGGTTAATTAACGTCGTTGATTGGGCTGCTAATGCGATTAAAAAGCTCAATGAGTTAAGTCAATTAATATAATTACAACAGATATTTCTGTCTTAAATTTTATTTAATTAAATTTTATGTAACTTAGTCATCAATTTACCTTTTGTAAAATTTCGAACTAACATAAGAGCATCCATCTTTTTTATAAATTTTGAAAGCAGTTTAATTCTTTTGTGAAAATGGGAGTCGTTCCTCATTAATTTTTTTAAAAAATTAAAATAATTTCAATGAAATAAAATAAAAAAGATAATTGAACAATGATTAGTGAAAAAAATAATTTATTAATTATGATATAATTAATTATTTTATATTATATTTCAAGAATGGTTGGTAAAAAAAATAGTAAAATCTATCAAGAAATTATTGAAAGATTTTTTATAGTAAAAAAGGTGACTGAAATTTTTTTATTTATTTTTGATATGACATTGTAAGATCAAAAAAACTTCTTCGACTATTATACATCCTATTTATCTAAAATAGAGTCTTAATTGATTGCTCAATTAATAGACTATCCTAACATCCATTGATTTTTTTCAAAATCTATTTGACTTATCTTGAAACAAAACCTTTCTTTTCACAAGAGAAATGACTCTAGTCGACTACTTGATCACCTAACTTTTCTTTAGAGCAAAAAACGATTGTGATGGCCCCTAACGCCCCTCACCGTTAATCCCTCGGTGATAGTGAAGGAAATTAAATCACCCGGGAGGACTATCCCCCTTGACTCGTTGGCTAGAATAGTAGAAGGTCATTCTGAGCCTAGGGAGGATTTTAGACCTCCGTCGAGTGTCGACCCCTGCCTTCCTTAGAGCATATCTGCATTGCTCTAGCCAACGGGCCATCCTAAGAGGACCACTAACTTTTCATTCATAGACTAAATTGTCATTCAATGGATATAACCCAAAATAAAACTTAATGGTATGTGAATAATAAATCTAGAATCAACTCTAGAGTTGACTCATCAAATCAGTCAAATATTTATAACCCTTAATTGATTCAATCATTGATTGCCACCATAAAATACTTATTTCTGTTGGTGCAATCGACCCAGATCATGATTGATCAGACTCGAGTAGGGTTTTGATGTTCGACAATAGTTTGACCACATGAATAGTGGATAGTATGGGACATCCAAGGTCACATAAGGGAGACTATTGAAGAAATCCAAGTTGGTCAAGGTTGACCGGACACTTGGTGTGAAGACGTCAAAGTTTGGTGACTTGGCAAGGAGAAGTACAAGTTTGGATACATAGCAAGGGAAAATCCATGTCGATCAAGGGAGATCGGACACTTGGTGTAGGAAAGACCAACGGGGAGTTGGTGAGGGAAGTCTCGCCAGGTCTGGGAGACCATGCTTGGCAAATGAAGTCCCGAACGAAGAGTCTTGGCAGTGAATTCTCGGAGGCATGGCCTCTTGGCAATGAAGTCCCGGATGGGAAGTCTTGGCAGGGAAGTCCCGGAAAAGGAGTCTTGGCAAGGGAAGACCCGGCTGATCAGGGAGATCGAGCTTGGCAAAGGGGAAGTCCCGGAGGAGAGGCCTCTTGGCAGAGGTAGACCCGAGAGCATGACGATGGCTGATGGAAACACTTGAAGGCTTGCACAAGAATGAAGAGTCACGGACTCGAGGGATTCGGGAGGCGTGAGACTGATAGAAGTGGATTGAAGGCTTAGGTCTAGGATTAGAGTGAGTATCAAGTATTAGGGGATCATACTTTGGGTGTTAAACCTCATTGTTGAGGTATAACAGTCGACTGCCAGGTTGGATCAGTTGACTGGGCTTCGTTTGTAGGCCAACAGAAGCAAGGTGACCTCGACCAACACCTCGACTGAAAGCTAGTGGAGGCGGCGCCTCGACTGGATCACTTGACTGGCGCCTCGCCTAGTCTCAGTGTCATGCCCCGAAGGAGTCTCCGCCAGACGAAAATCCGGCAGCATCTCCCCTGTACGGGTGACAATGTCAATTTACATACAAGGCCTACACGGCCACTATACATCGATCAACACGACCGAAATCCAAACACACATGCAGATAATAAATCAGGTCTCAGGGCAACAATCAAATGATATAAACAAAAGAATATCATAACAAAACCTACCCCTTCTGTCATCTGGGCAGGAATACTCAACCGAAATCCAATCTAGAACAAAATCTGAGTAAAAGTCCATAAGGACACCAAAAATCCATGAATACAATTTTCCACTCCAATCCTAAATATGTCCTCTAACCAAAATATCCAAACCATAGAAACAAATAACCAATCAAAACTTTTACGATGAGTGGGATTTGGCAGCTGGACTCTCCTGACAGCTTCATTCTGAAATAGATATAAATCAACGGGGTAAGTTCAAAGAATTTAGCGGATATAGTTGATATGCAAAGTAAGATATAACTAACAATAGAAATCATGCCAGTACAGTCTCACATATAGGGTATGTAAGAAATAAATACAACAGGACTGTATTAACCTGAATCTCCTACCCTGATATAGGAGCATGTGTCTGACTAGAAGTAATAAAGTCCTCACCATATATATATAAATATGTATCCTGTATGCATGACAATCATATGCACATCCAAGGCAGCAATAAAAATGCAACAAACACAATACAAATGCTATCCATGCAAAATGCATGTCGTGCCAATGACATGGTCACCCCTGACCTCAGTCAGCTGCCTCACACGCGATGGTGAAGCCGAGTGGGTAGGGCTATGACAACTGTGCACTCTGCCATCACTGCTCCTGAGTGACTGAGTGGACAGGATGCTATCGGAGTACACCTATCCTCCTGCCCCAAACATAGTGGGGGAGCTAAGCTCTCATCTCCCGGTGTCATAGACAAGAGGAGGGATCCCTGCCCGCTACCACGCTGCCTCATCGCTACCCATGAGCGGACCAGCGGAGCCTGACAGAGCAACTGCACACACCCTCCTGAAGTACCACTAACCCATGAGTGGCAGTGTGTGCAGGCCATGTAACTGGCTGCGGGCTCAATAATAATGGAACCCCGTCCAGCCAGCATGCAATCATGCAAAAATGGTGCATGATACTAAAGCATGTAAATCCTACTCAAAATACCTATCCGAATAATATGTACAATCAATATGTACATATCCATAATCCAAGTAACTATGATCCAAATAAAAACAGGGAAGATATAATCATAACCTATCACATGCATGTATCAAGTAGGCACATAACATACTAGGCATATAAACATGAATATTATTGCAAGCTATCCTAACTAGCATATCAACTTGACTATATCTAAAAGATAAGTCAAAATACTCGCCTACCAAATATCCGCAAAGAGAACCAGATCGTCACGACCGTGATCCTGCCTCGTGACCGAAACCTGCATAATGCATAACTATTGTTAAGCACAAAATACCATTCACCGACAAATCGAATACTTAATCGATTCCTTCCATAACCAATTAATCCAAAGTAAATCCATCTAATCCAATCACACGACAACGTGCTAAATACTACTATGTATCTCCAAGTAGACCCTCAATCCGTAGGTCATAAATTGTGATTAACTCCTCAATCCAAAAAAAACATATCCTTGCAATTAATCTCACCACGATCAATACTCATCATATGAAAATATTATCCATCTCACAACAAATGATCGAATCGAATCCTACATCGACCTCATATCCGATCCACTAGATTGATTTAATTATCCTATTCAACCTAATCAATCCTCCATACATAATTACATAACCGATCATAAATATGAATCCAACCTAACTCTAGGTGACATACACACGACTCAACCAATCCTTACCTCAAACACGATCCAACACTTGGATCCCACAACTTGTCACCCACAATCCATTTACAGCCGTTAACCACTCACCTAATGATAAATTCACAGCCAACAACAACACTCACCACATAGAATCGAAACGGACTGCAAGAAAATAGAGAAAATTCAAGATATATATATACCTGCAATAGAACTTCCCCTCGACAGCTTTTCCCCCCAATTGCTCCGTTTCGATTTGGAACTTATCGCTGCTTTAAATCATCAAGTGATTCAACCAAGACAAACCACAATTTGTCCAAATTAAGAAGAAAATAGTTCTTACCTCGCTCCGATAACCACCAAACTGAGCAACCTACACACTGCCGGTCACCGCTCGCTCCAGCAGTGATCGACTAGGGAAACTCCCTGGCCAGTCGCATGAATCCGCTGTCGAGCCCTGGCTCCCAAGGTCAAAACGCCGGCAGAGACCTCCTGAGCGACCAGAACGAAGTCGATGTGCTCCTGGCTGAGTCCACATGAAGAGGCCGACGACCATAAGCTCGAGCGGCGAAGAGGGGAAACGACGATGCTGGCTGCGGCGCGGTGGGGGAAAAGAAAGAGGCGCGGTCGTCTGTGGCTGCCGACGTGAGGAAGAGAAAGTGCTGCTCTGGCTCGGTCATGGCACCGCCGAGGCGAATCGCTCACCGCCGCCGCCCACCGCGAGGAGAAGGCGATAGTGCGTCAGCGCTGGGGGATTGAGGGCGGCGAGCGTGCAGAACTGCGACTGCTACGGCGTGTTAGGGTTCCGACGACGATCCGGTAGCTGCAGGTGCGCCGAGGAAGAAGAAACAGCGGTGGTGGCTGCGGACTGGCCATCGGTGGAGTAGAGGTTGGCCACAGGCTCGATTGGCCAGCGTCAATCGCAGAGGAGTCGGCGCATGCGACCGTGGACGGCGAGCGCGCGAGGGAAGAAGCAGTGCTCCGGCGGTGGTGGACTGGCCGTTGGCTGCGGTTGCGATGAGCGCGAGAAAGAGAAAAGGCTCGACGGGAAGCAGCAGAGAAAAGGTGCGCGCAGAGAAGGCGACGGCAGAGGTGTCGGTGTGGCCGCAGTCGCGAGGAGAAGAAGAAACCGCAAGGTAGCGAGCATCGGGCGCGGAGGGGAAAGAAAAAAATCGGGAAATTCGGAAGTTAAAAACCTAGATTTATAACCTAGGTTAATTAACCCCATTAACTAGTCTAACAAGCCCCCTTAAAAGTCTGTTTTTCTTATCCCCATAATTATCTCGTACATACCCCATTTAAATCCAGAAAAAATCCGAAAAAATTCCTAAAAATCTCTAAAAATCTCGAAAAATTTCCAAGAGTATTTCCCTAAATTTTTGGCCATTAAATTTAGTATTTAAATTTTCCGTATTTAACATTCTCCCCCACTAATAAAAATTTGGTCTCCAAATTTCCTACTCGTAAATTAGTACAAGATGTCCCAACAACCATCTCAAGCATCTGGAGATAAGTCACACCTCAAGTGACTAAGTGGGGTTACTGATATCCCTTAAAATCAAATCACACATGCTTTTAGTAGCTCTTCCAAAGTATGAATAGTATCTTCATTTCGACCACCTATAATAAGTACCTAGCTGTACCAGAGTGGAGCTCGATATCCGTGCCCTGTCATAGACTTTACCATAATCCTAAGGTAAATCCCGAATCGCTAGCTCATACGATACTCACAGATACTCCATGAACTGGAAAATCGCCACAGTATAAACCTATCCAGCGATCCAACAAACTCATCTTATGGATCTAGAGAAAATGAGCGGACTTAGCTAAATCATACTAAGTCCTTTTCGAATTCTAAATAATCACACAACTCTTTCCATCATACTAGGCTTTAACGTCCATCTCGGTACAAAACCTTACTGATTATTTATATACCACCTTTACTAGTTGACACACTAAACCCCAAACTTCCAAATCAACTATATTCCACATGACGTTCCACAACGAAGAACGTTTCAATACTTATGATTTCCCGGATACAATCCGAATACATCTGCAACATATACAACCTATTGCAATCTTTAAACAATACTTATCAAAATATCATGACCAAGCCTTGTGGCTCTCAGGGTAATGCAATAGGCACTATCTGCAGGCAGCGACATGCTACCACGACCGTGACTCGTAGCCAGTCAAGATGTCAGGTAGCTATCTAGCCACATACGACATACAAATTCCACTATCACTAATTCCGAACAAGTAGAGCAAGAGTATAACTCTATGGTAGATTCTCTCTATCATCCCAACAGGGATCCCTAGTTGCAACTTTCCTTATTCTAACAACTCTATGCAGCTACTCAGTAGCTAGCCAAAACCCCATGAGCATTCCGACTCCTCACCTATACAAAACAACATAACACTGATACATCCACGTCATATATATGACAACCCATCTCGTAGTTCCTCATTTGACGTAAACATGGGATACGTCTTGATCAACTACATCAGAAATGCTCCATTCTCTGAAACATTGCATCCGCATACAACACCCTTCCTTCCACCCGAGAATGATCAAACAATACTGGTGTAAAAGTCAATCATCGTCTGAGCCCTGAAACTAGTTTCACAAGCTTCAGACCAAGTAAATTCCATCACCAATCAGCGGTGTAGAACCACTAGAGCATCCTATCCATATCTATGGTAATAATCAAATCAATACCAGAAAACCATAATCTATGGTGGCCGAGTGCTCAACTCCAATTGCCACCATCACAAATGATCCAATCGTGTCCAAAATACACGATTTCCCAAATCCCTGGACGACAAAGTCGTCAATAAGTCAAATAAGATAATCCAAAAGCTCATACAATTCACACAAAGTATGAAATTGTCATCACTATACACCTGCATCCTCTTTACTCTAGGCTGATGATATATCAATCATCCCTACGACTTTGATAATTGTATGACACCCTGTCACTACAATATCAACACACCAATCATAAATCAATCATAGAGTATACACAGGTGTCCTATAGCTGATCTAAATAGATCCTCGATTCACCATGAAGGATATTCATTTCCTTCTACCACTATAGCATTCCATCATCGATAATCGATGTATAACCTCAAAGGTTCATCTCTCTTTGAACAACGAGTTCCAGAGCTTCTCAAGAAATAAAATACTGGGACAAATAAATATCTCATCCAACACCTTCTATAATTGGAACTTAGATTCTTCCAATTCCCATAGTGTTAAGCAACACTGATACCAACTAAATTATCCCCTGAAAAAAATCATCATTCCAACAAATACCTCTCGGCATCAACAACCTTGCCAACTTTGAAAGACCGATTGATGACGGTATCTAAGCAACTCGATTTGGCGCTCAACCAATTGGATGATATTGCCTTGAGTATATCACGAGCTTCAACAACCTTGTGCGGTTATACTAGCCCTCAGCTAACGCATCATAAGTACAAATATTTGGCTCGTAAAATATCATTACCTCAGTACCAAATAAATTATCACCTAGTAGGGGATCTTCGATATTGAAACTATTTCCGAAATCCTTCCGATCGCCTACTCTACTTGCCTATACAACGGCAAGCCTAGAAGTTCATCCGACACTACATCTGATTACTCTCGAATTATATAAGCATCCGAGAGACATTCTTATATCATCATGTCACAATCATAACCTCCAAGTTAATATCCAGATATCCACATCATATCAACCAAGTTAACTATAACACAACTAAGTCAACTCTCCCACCATAATATAACATCTCCATCAATCAACCTTTAAACATCCAAAATCAATATCATACCCCTCTGATAATCATCACAGTAATCATCTCAACATCTCACCTGTCGGTGGAAACACTATTAATCCACATGATCCAAATATATAAATCCTTTTAATCCTATCTGTACATGTTTTAACCACAGATATCTGTAAACACCTGTATCTCTCAATATATCATCAAGTAAGGTAAACTATAGTAATACCTCAATGATCAATCCTTCAACCATCTACAATTCCTTTCCAGTAAAGATGCAAACTCATCCAACTTCTGCTCTTAACGGATTCCCTATTTCACAGTGACCTAGAATAAGAATTCGGTAACTGTATGAATCTAGGTGTATACACCTCTTCCTATCCTTTTCTTCAAGAACCATACAACCAGCCTCATATCTTCACAAGTGCACAAACCACTTCTGATAGCCACATAAATCTGAGGAGAAAGCTTTAATCCATATTCCTGCTTTCAGCTTTCTGCTGGAAAATGAAGTGTTTCATCAATCTTTCATTCCCAGGATAGAGCCTTGATCACCACCTAAAATAAACTAAAATTCCAACTAAACCCTCAATCACTCAAGGGGTTGTAAACTTTCTTCATCAACATCAAATTACCACCTCTAGCAACAGACCTGATCAATATCAAGCATCAACATGGGAACGAAATAATGTCACGTGAATTCAGCTAGAAAAGCACGTTCACGACTTCTACCGTTACCTTATCCGAAGTGTAGGTTATTATCACTAGATTGACTACACTATTCTCTTGAGACACTTATTGCAGTCATTTTTATAAATATGACTCACCCTAATGCCTCCCGATAGGAACTGATGGAAAATCCAACTATCCTAATCCAAATGTAAGCCAATAAATCGTGGGTGATCGAAAACAACTCAATCACTATCTTGAGCTCTTAAATGGGGGTAAACTTCATAGTGAACTCCATTATCAATTAATCACTCAACTTAAGGCTCAAGCATTTCCCAACAATGAGTCATACAAAATAACATGGAGAAATACTGTCTCTCGAAAACATCCTGAACCTGTGATCCCATAATAGGTTATTTCCCCAAATAAATTTCTTCTACATATTCCATCAAGTAACAACTTGATCATTTCCATAGTAAGAAACTAACTCCACTCTCCATATATAAATACCAGTTAGGTACTTAACAGTACCTTCAATGTTATCACTCTAAGGCTCAAGTCGCTCAAGGATCAAAATCCCTTTGGAACTTCGTAAGTTAAACCTCCAAGGACTGTATCAACCATAGTATACATTCCTTGTCCATTGCCCCACAGAGTAATAATCTGCCTAGCATAATCAGTGAAAATCCCTAACACTGTAGTCCTTGATTTCCACAACCAATATGACATCTTGACCCCTTCTTTCTGATTCGGTATCAGTCAGCTCTAAAAGAAAATTCATCTTTTCGACATAGGTTCAAGACTCACAAACTGAACAGATTGTTCACATGGTCAACTCCATCCACGATTACGAATAGTGACCAACACACTAAATGTTATTTCCTGTTATCCACTAAACACATAGCTAATCTAACCAGGAGTATAAACACTACGGCAACTCCAGCTGGTCACCTTGGTGGGTGACCCCTACTATGAGTCTGCACATGAGTCAAAACTCTATAGACCCTTCTGGCAACTTCTTAGCCAGAGATCTCCCTGTCCTCTTGTGTGGTTACCCTGCACCACATCTCGGTGCAGGAGCACGCCCACCTCGTCTCATATCTTTTAAATTTATTATCAGATGTTACTAGAACAGATGTTGTTAGGGCAATCTCTTGCCATGATTAGGTTTTGATGTGTGTGGAAAAGAGTTTAAGTTAGTTTGTTATGTTGATCTGATATGTGCGTTGAAGTCGTGCAGGACTTAGTAATTCGCACATGGAGCCGTGGCGAGTTTCACATCTCATGACTCGGTGAGTCGGTGAAGGATTGCTTTGCAGAAGCCGTGTGCTTGGAGCATCCGAGGGACCGCCGGACAAGAAGCTTGGAGTGAAGACGAAGGAAGTAGACTTCGAGGCAAGAGACGCGAAGGAGCATTGCAGAGGCATGCGCCTGATGCTGCTGAGAGACGTGGCCGTGAACGAAGAGAACTTCGAAGGTGAGGGACTCCGAGGGATGAGAGTGAGCGAATGTAACCCGGGAAGGGGTAGCTCTTAGGTGAAACTTGGCCATTTGACCAAGTGTCGGATGAGTTTTCCCGACACCAGTCGACTGCCATATCATGGCGCGATCGCTAGTCGATGGATTCGATCGACCGTTTAAGTCACCGAATCAAGTTGATCGATCGACCGGCATGGGATCGGCCGATCGAGGAGCTTGATCGGCCGACCGCTAAGGGATGACAGATCGATGACACTGTGCACGGGCACAGAATGGAGTCGATCTCGCGGAGCACTCGACTGATTGACATCAGTCGACTGATGGGTGCCATCAGTCGACTGATGCCAATACCGTTGGATGGAATCCAACGTGGAAAGCGGTTGTTATTGGGCAATAGCTACGGGATCAGTCGACTGATCAAGGGCCTCAGTCGACTAATCCTGTGTCAACGGGAAGAAACCCTCTTCCTCTATAAAAAGGAAGGGGATGGAGCTTTGGGAGGCTAATGCTTATGCTCTAATACTCTCCCAAAGTTCCCTAAAGCTTTCCATCCTCTTACTTGAGTTTATTTCCATTATATTTGTAAGAGGAGTGTTTTTGTGTAAAGAGGTTACCTCCACCTAGCTTTGTGCAAAGGAGAGATCTAGTGGATAGATTGCGGAGTGATTCACCATGGACGAATTGGACGGTGGATTAGCGGCGTAGCCGTGAACCACGTTACATCTCGGTGTTTGTATTGTTTGTTTATCTTTTGCTTTGTCTTTATTTATATTTGCATATTTCGCTTGCGCTAACGTTTTGTAGATGAGCAAAATACGACATCCAACGAACGAGGGCTATTCACCCCCCTCTAGCCGACCGTTTCGATCCCCCAACAAGTGGTATCAGAGCCAGGTTGCTCTTCAAGGACTAACCGCTGCGAGAGCACTACAAAAAGATGGCCGGTTCAAACATTCATCCACCAAAGTTCGAAGGAGAATTCTCTTGGTGGAAGAAGCGAATGGAGGTATTCTTCGAAACCGACTTTGAAATCCTTTTAATAATGGAAAACGGTTTCGAGTTGCCTAGGAACGAAGATGGGGAGCCATTGGAGAAATCGAGATGGAGCAAAAGACAAAGAGAGGAGTATTTGGCAAATTCAAAGGCCAAGCACCACCTATACAATGTACTCCCTCAACAAGAAGTCAACCGGATAGGAGAGTGTGCTAGCGCCAAGGAAATGTGGGAGAAATTAATAGAGATCCATGAAGGCACATCCGAGGCAAAGCTAGCAAGGAGAGATGTCCTTCGCTCCCAATTGTCCAATATCAAACTCGAAAAGGGAGAGAAGGTAAAATCCCTACACTCTAGATTTAAGGAAATTCTAACCGGTTTGACAAGTGTAGGTGAAAAGCTCTCCAACCGGGATATGGTAATGAAGGCCATAGATGCCTTTCCCCGGTCCTCAAAGTGGAGCTCCATGGTGGACTCCTTCTATATCTCGAAGAATTTAGAAGTGAGCACCTTGGAGGAGTTCTTCTCAACAATGGAGCTCCACGAAATGAGGCTTGAAGGAATACAAGAAGAGCATAGAATCCAACCTTCAAGAGGAGTAGCATTATTGGCCAACAAGGGGAAGAAGAAGATAGAGATCCCCTCCTCCTCTGATGATGAAGCCTCCTCATCCTCCTCCATGGATAGCATGGAAGAAGCATATATGGTAAGGAGGGTAAGACGTGCTTTAAAAGGTTTTCGATTTAATAAATCCAATGATAGGAGTAGAATGTTGGCAATGTGCTAATCCTCGGAATGCCCATCGGCTCCCATGTCCCCGGATTAAAATTTTCACTAATGAAAACTAATCCGGATGGGATGAGTTTCCTAAGCACAACCAATTCGTTGTCGTGCCAACGACTCGAGCAATCGCTTGAACAAACTAGTTGTTCAAGCAACCAAACTCTTCTAGTCGATTAGCCGCGGAAGAGACGACGGACGAATCGCCGGTTTTTGTGTTTCTTATTCGGGGTTCATGATTATACAAATACATGCAAATGTAAACTAGTATAATCAACATATGCTAACATAAAGAACATAAGCTAGCATATCAATAAGAACATGCAAAGAACAATAATAAAAGTTATAAAACTTTTATACCTCTTGATCTTCTATCGTATGTCCTAACCTCCTTGTAGACTTCGTGTGGGCGAAGATCCTCCACAAGTTGAAGCTTCCTAGATCTTCTTCAATCCAAAGAATGAAGAACTCTCTTTCCCTTCTTGCTTGAGCCAACCACCAATCCACAAAGGATTGATGCCGCCGGCCCCAAGAATAGAGAGAACAAAATGGAAACAAAACTCATCTCTTATCTAGGACCAACCATCAAGCTCCAAGCATGATGTTTGCCGCCGGTCCAAAGTGAAGATGGAATGGAGTATGGAAGCCAACCGAAAGAGAAACACCAAGGGTATGGGCGCCGGCCAACACTTGGAGAAAGGAAAGGAAAACAATCCTCCTCCTTGTTGCCGCACAAACCCTAGACAAAGCTTTCCTAATTTCCGGCCAAGGATGAAGGGAAGGAGAATAGGTTGAGCTCCGGCCAAGGTATAGGGAACATGGATAGTGGCCGACCAACACTTAGAAGGAAGAAGAAGAAGATCTTCATCTCCATGTTGCCGCCCAACCTAATCCCAAAAAACCCTAACCCTAGCCGCCCAACCCCATCAACCAAACCCTAACCCTAATCCATATAAGGAAAGGTAAAACTTGGGCGCCGGCCAAATCAAGGAGGAATAGGGCGGATGGGTTGCCGGCCAACAATTGGAAGAAGGAGAAGCCTTGCCGCCCAACACCATCAACCAAACCCTAACCTTAATCTCCTTTTCTTGCCGCCCAAGACACCTTGTCTCAATTAGGTTTTTCATATCTCTCTCTTTCGCCCAAGCCTAAGCCCCTATTTATAGAACTTAGGAGAAAGTTGGTTATTGATGAGGTAGCCAAAAATATAGGAACTAATTCCCAATTTTCTTGCCGCCCAAGGGTAGCAAGGAATTAGTAAATTTTTTCTTCCTATAATCTTGCCGCCCAACTTATCCAACCTTTCCTCTCCCTTTTATATAGAGTTAGGTTTAGGCCTTGGTTTAATCTCCACCGTCGGTTCTAGGGTTTTAATCTCAACCGTCGGATTTAGAGATTTAATCTCAACCGTCGGTTCTAGGGTTTTAATCCCAACCGTCGGATCTAGAGATTTAATCTCAACCGTCGGTTCTAGGGATTTAATCCTAACCGTCGGATCTAGAGATTTGTTTTCCATCATTTGATCTAGACTTCATGAGGTTTATATTAGGCTACGATAGGGACCATGAGGAGGAGTTGGGTCTTGGCCACCTGATGGATCGGAACCACACAAACTAGATCCATCAATGATGTTTCATTCCATTAGAGGATCATCATCGAACTACCTCACCAACCCCCATAAATTAATATGGGCTCCATATATTATTTGTACATCCATCTCTCCGTGTTTAAGATATCGAATGTCCATAAATTAATTGATTTACTGACCATCAATTAATTAACATCTAAATCCTCGAGTAGTACCACTCAACCTTATCATCATGTTGACTAAGTCAACCTGCAGGGTTTACATAATGAACCTTATGAGCTCCTCAAGGGGACATCATCAACCTAATACATGTGTCTGTTATTATATCGGGATTAAGAGCATGTACAACATAATATCTGAGGTCCGATTCAATTATGTAGTCAGCAACAAATTGAATCACCTCTATGTCGGTCCTGCTCAATACACCTAAGTGTACTAGTGTAACTTTATGTTCAAGACAAAACAATACCAAGCTACACTACAACCATGCCAATGGTTTGTCCAAAACCATCTTGGTTGTGAGCCTCTACTTATACTCTACAAGGGACTGATAACATGATCTTCTGTGCCACACCCAAGCACCATGTTATCTACAATGTAAAGTATTAGACAATATGTACATATATAAATATAAAGTGCAAACAATGATCATGTGATTCTTATTTCAAAATAAAGATGTTCATACAAAAGAGCTAGACTTTCAGTATACATCCCAACAATCTCCCACTTATACTAAAAGACTATGCTGTCATTATACTGCCATACATCTGATTCCCCTTCCCTCCACATGCCTATTAAAGCTCTCACTAGAAGGGCCTTAGTGAAAGGGTCTACCAGGTCATCCTTTGATGCAATCTAGGCGACAACAACTTCTACCTCCTTTACGATTTCTCGTATCAGGTGGTACTTGCACTCTATGTGTTTACTAGCCTTATGGGCTTGTGGTTCCTTCGAGTTTGCAACTGCACCATTATTATCACAATAAATTGTGATAATTCTTGGCAAACTAGGAATCACATCCAAGTCCATCAGGAAGTTCCTGAGCCACACAGCTTCTTTGGCCACCTCATAGGCTGCCACATACTCAGCTTCCATGGTGGAGTCCGCCACGCATTTCTGTTGGGCACTCCTCCATACAATGGCTCCACCTCCTAAAGTAAACACAAAACCTGAGGTAGACTTACTGTTATCTTTATCTGATTGGAAATCCGAATCCATGTAACCCACAGGGAGTAATTGGTCTGCCCGGTAAACTTGCATATAATCTCTAGTCTAATGTCCAATGTCCCTGTTCTGGATTACTCTGATATCTGCTGACCATACCTACGGCAAAGCAGATATCTGGTCTCGTACATAGCATACATTAGGCTTCCTACCGCCGAAGCATAAGGAACTGCCTATATCTCCTCTATCTTTTCAGATGATCTAGGACACATCTGCTTAGATAAAGGAACTCCATGCCTGAAGGGTAGAAAACCCTTCTTGGAGTTTTGCATGCTAAAACGATCCAAAATCATGTCTATGTATGAAGCTTGGGATAAGCACAACAACCTTGATCCCAAGGTTGTAACCCACTTCTCCCAAGTCCTTCATATCATACTGTTTGGACGACCATACCCTTACGTCTGATAACACTTCGATGTTGTCGCCAACCACCAAAATGTCATCTACGTATAGTACAAAAATACCACTACGTTTCCGTCACATCTCTGATATACACAAGACCCATCCAAACTTTGAATAAATCCATAAGACTGGATTTACTTCCTCAAAGCGGATGTCCCAAGACTTCAAAGCTTGCTTCAGTCCATAAACGGACCGATTAAGCTTACATACAATACGCTCTTTGCCCTTAGCAATGAATCCCTCTGGTTGCTTCATGTAGATGGATTCCTCAAGACTTCCACTAAAGAATGTCGTGTTGACATCCATCTATCATGCCTCATAATCCATATGAGTTGCAATGCATAAGAGCTCCCAGACCTGACTTGAATCCATAGATTCAATCTCAGTATTCATTGCACTTTGCAAAGATGCTGTATTTATATCTTGGATTGCCTCGTCGTATATCTAGGGATCAGGTTCATGTTTTCTAGGGACCAAATCAAAAGAATCTCCCAAGAACATGAATCTCTCAGGCTGTCTAACAACCCTCCCACTACGACGAGGTATCACCTGTGTATCCTCTGTGACACGCGGTGCAGTGACATGTGGTATGTCCTCTTGTACCGGTGGTACTAAAGAAGTGACTTCCCTTTTTAACTCCTCCAGAACAATTTTACCTTTGGGCTTGTGGCTCATCACATAGTCTTCCTCTAGAAATCTGGCGTTATTGTTAACGATAACCCTCTGATCTCTAGGACTATAAAACAAGCCACCCTTCGTTCCCCTGGGATAGTCAACGAACATGCGTACTTCTGTACGAGGTTCCATCTTACCAGTATCTGCCTTCAGCCAATTTGATGTACTCCCATATCTAAATATGTCTTAGAATAGGCTTTCGCCCAGTCCACAATTCTGTGGGAGTAGAAGGCACTGATTTAGATGGAACCAGGTTCAGAATGTATACCGCCGTATCTAGAGCATATCCCCAGAACGAATCTGGCAAGTCAGAATAACTCATCATCGATCTAACCATCTCCATAAGAGTCCTATTCCTTCGCTCTGCTACACCGTTCTGCTGGGGTGTGCCAGGTGCAGACAATTGGGATTGAATCCCAGCCTCTGATAAGTAATTCCTAAACTCTCCCAAGAGGTATTCACCACTACGATCAGATCGTAGTGTCATCTTGAATAATTGTCTATGAAAAAGACAAAATATTCAAAACTACCTCTTGCCTGGATAGACATAGGACCATACGAATCAGAATGAACCAATTCCAACACATCTTTGGATCTATACCCCTTGGCCTTGAAAGACCTCTTGGTCATCTTACCCTCCAAGTAAGATTCGCAGGTTGGGAGATCCTCCACCACTAATGAACCCAAAGGTCCATCAGCTATCAACCTTTGAATTCTGCTTAGGTTAATATGACCAAGCTTAAGATCCCAAAGATATGTTTGGTTCATCTTCGAAGGTTCTTTTCTCTTATCGGAATTAGAAGATGAGTTATTAACTTCTATTTGCATCGTGGGAGCTTGTGGTTCAAGTTATAAATTTCTTATCTATGTACCTGAATAGATAATGTCCCTATTCCTTTTATAAAAAATCTATCATTAAAAGGAATAGATTATCCATCCATCATTTAGAAATCGAAAGCAATTCTTTCTAAATAAAGGTACATAAAGAAAATTCTTAAGAACCAAAACCTTTTATTTTTCTCAAAAGATAAATAAAACTTCTCCCACTGCAATAGCTGCCACCTTCATGACATTGCCCAAGTAAATGGTAATATCCCCTTTAGCTAGTCGTCGGGTTTCCTGGAACCCCTGCAAAGTTTTGAAGACATGATTAGTGGCTCTCATATCTACACACCAGGTGCCGGTAGATAACACCGCTAACCATGTTTCAATGACTAGACCAAAGGATATACTTTTGTTCTGCTTTGGATTGGGACAGTCCTCCTTCCAATGTCCATCCTATTGGAGATCGAATGGTCGGCTAGAGGGGGGTGAATAGCCCTCGTTCGTTGGATGCCGTATTTTGCTCGTCTACGAAACTAATTAGCGCAAGCGGAAGACTAATAAAGACAAGCAAATAGAAATTACAAGAAAGCAAACGCTAACAAGAAGATGTAACGTGGTTCACGGCTACGCCGCTAATCCAAGATCCCGATTCGTCCGAGGTGAATCACTCCTTCAAAGCCAATCCAATATTGGTCTCTCCTTTGCACCAAACTAGGTGGAGGTAACCTTTACAACCAAGATCACTCTTCTACAATGGAATGAAGATTAAAGCAAGTAGAAGAGTGGAAAAACGTTTAGGGCACTTTGGGAGTAGTTGGGCGTTCAAGTATTAACCCCCCAAAGCCCCAACCCTTTCCTTTTTATAGAGGAAGAGGGTTTCTTCCCGTTGACACAGGAGCAGTCGACTGATGGCACCCATCGTCGGCCCGATCTTTATGTAGATTGCCCAATAGCGGCCGCTTTCTTTGGATTCTATCCAGCGGTATTGTATCATCGATCGGTGCACCCATCGATCGGCCGATGTCAACGATCGAGTCCTCGGCGAGTCGACTCCATTCGTGCCCGTGCCGCGGTGACATCGATGCTGCGTCCGTCATAGCGGTCGGTGATCAAACCCATCGATCGGCCTGCCCATTACGCGATCGGTGATCAACATCAACCACATTATACGGTCGATCGAACCATCGGCTCGGAAGCGATCATTGCCATGACATGGCAGTCGACTGGTGTCGGGAAAACTCATCCGACACTTGGCCAAATGGCCAAGTTGCACCTAAGAGCTACCCTTCCCGGGTTACAATCGCTCACTCTCATCCCTCGGAGTCCCTCGCCTTCGAAGTTCTCTTCGTTCACGGCCATGTCCCTCGGCAGCATCAGGCGCATGGCTCTGCAATGCTCCTTCGCGTCTCTTGCCTCGAAGTCTACTTCCTCCGGCTTCACTCCAAGCTCCTCGTCCGGCGGTCCCTCGGATGCTCCAAGCGCACGACTTCCGCAAAGCTATCCTTCACCGACTCAAGGCACGAGTCATGAGATGTGAAACTCGCCAATGCTCCATGTGCGAATTACTAAGTCCTGCACGACTTCAACGCACATATCAAATCAACATATCAAACTAACTTAAACCCTTTGCCACACCATCAAAACCATATCACGGCAAGAGATTGCCCTAACAATCTTTCCCTTTTTTATGTGTGGCAATCCGTTTAAGTTAGGTAAAAACATTTGATATAAATTTTAAAGGAAAGAAAGCATGTAAACATAATCATGATATAGCAACATGCAACTCCCCCTTAATCCATGAAACTCTCTATGTAAATTTCTCCTATCATAAATTTCTCCCCCTTTTATAATTAACTTAAACATAATATTTTCTCCCCCTTTGACACCATCAAAAAGATTATCACTAAGTTAAAAACACATGGCATCAAGTCTAATAGAAAGAAAATACCACAAGTTGATTTAAAATCAGAATTCAGCCTTTCTTGATGCGATATTCAGGGCCATCGATCGTCAGTATACGAACGATCGGTAGCACGTGAATTCGGGATTTTGATTTTGGATCAATTTCAGAAATGCATTAAAAATTCCAAAAAAATCAAAAAATTATGAAATTTGGGGAGCATATTTATTTTAAGTATATCTATCAGTGAAAAATATGTTTTCATGAAAAATCATTATATTTCCACGTATTTGCCAAAAATCCAAAAGCTTTAAAAACTACTAGGTTTTTGATCATAAGAGTATCCATTTTAACACCTAGTCTTGTATCCAATTGTTTCAAAACATGAATACATATATTGTAAGGTAAGAAATTGTTTTGAAAACATATGAAATATCCAATCATGATCTTTGGGCAATATGTCTATGAATTAAACATAAGCCTTCCCCATGATTGGTCTGTTATTGCTATTTTGATACTTTAAATGACCATCTAAATGCCATAGGCATTAGTGGACATTTGTATCATCCTAACATCTCACTCATGCTAAGTTTTCAATCAAGGTAGCCTATGGTGAGTGTGAGATGCATCCTAGGGGGTATTTGTATATACTTAACCAATATATTCATGCAATTCTATCATGGTTAAGTATCAACCTAACAACCTACATGATCATAATGACATATATGATTTAATTTCACATTATGATCATGAAATGCATGTTTTCATCAATTAATAGTCATGCATTAGGTATTATATGATGATAATAGACAAAGTATTACCTAAAGCATGATTCAAACCTATTTCTCATGATAACGTGCCAAATTTCAAGAACATAAATCATGATTGCAAATATACATAGGAATTACATCAATCATCATGATTTAAGCATTATTATCTATTTATGGGTACGTTATCATCACCCAACACTATCTAAAAAATGTTGTCCCGTCATCCTAAGTCAACCAAAATATGATATAGGTTAGGTCCATATGGTTGACTACCCTAGGGTTATTCTAACCCTTAAGGATGGATTTTGGAACCCAAAATAAGTTCTTTCCTATTGGGTTCACTAGATATTCCTTGGGGATCCATTTTCTAGCAATTACTTTCTTTTTATCTTGTCCCCTAGCTATTAGGCATTTGTAGGCCTTTTCATTTTTCTTTTCCTTATATCCTAGGCCTTTCTTATTGAAGCTTGCCCTTTGGCTCCCTATGATCATATTTAATGTGTTGGAGCCAATTGTAAATTTCTCTAGGGCTTTGGTTAAATAATCTACCTTTTCCCTTAATGCCCTATTTTCCTCTATGCATGCATCATTAACATCCAAAAGCATATAGTCATGTGAGCATGCATCATCATGGCAAGAAGAAACATTATCATTTACGCATGCTTTTTCTAGTTTTTGTTCTAAATCCTTAATTTGATTAAGCATGCTTTTATTTTTCTTTTTCATGCCAAATAACTCCTTAGTTAAACTAGAAATTATGGAAACTATTTTCTTAGGAGAAGCATTCGTTACCATAGTTTTCATATCCTCTTCTTCTTCGGATGAGGAGAATGTAGAAGCTCCCCCTTCATTTGAGCTCTCCCCACTTGTGCTTGATTCTTCATTTTCGGTGGAGGAGGAGCAATCCGAGTCATGAAGAGCCATTAGTGCTAGGTTGGAGTAGACATGCTCTTCTTCTTCGGATGAGGATGAAGAGGCAAGGTCATCCCATGTCTTGGCTTTGAACGCCATGGCCTTCCCTTTTCCTTTTGCCTTCTTCTCCTCTTCCTTCTTTTTACTTCCCTTCTTCTTCTTCTTTTCTTCTTTCTTCTTTCTTTCTTCCTTGCTCTTGTTTAGGAGGGGACAATTATCCCTTATATGTCCCTCTCCTTGGCAATTATAGTATATGACCTTCCCCCTTGGTCTTCTATTCCTATCATGAGATTTATCAAATCTAAGATTCTTAAATGCACGCCTTACCTTCCTTACCATGTAAGCTTCTTCCGTGCTATCCATGGAGGAGGTAGAGGCTTCATCGGATGAGGAGGAAGGGACTTCCATCTTCTTCTTCCCCTTGTTTGCCATCAAGGCTACTCCCCGTGAGTTTTGGACTCTAGGCTCTTCTTGTATACCTTCAAGCCTTGTCTCATGAAGCTCCATGGTTGAAAAGAATTCCTCCAAGGTGCTCACTTCTAGGTTCTTGGAGATGTAAAATGAGTCCACCATGGAGCTCCATCTTGAGGACCGGGGGAAAGCATCTATGACCTTCATTACCATATCCCGGTTGGAGAGCTTCTCTCCTACACTCGTTAGCCCAATTAATATTTATTTAATTCTAGAATGTAGGGAAGTTACCTTTTCTCCCTTTTCAAGCTTAATATTTGATAGTTGGGAGCGGAGGAGATCTCTTCTCGCTAGCTTGGCTTCCGAAGTGCCTTCATGAAGTTCAACCAATCTCTCCCACATCTCTTTGGCACTTGAGCACTCCCCTATTCTATTTACTTCTTGTTGAGGGAGCACATTGTAGAGGTGGTGCTTGGCCTTTGAATTTGCCAAATACTCCTCTCTTTGTCTTTTGCTCCATCTCGATTTCTCCAATGGCTCCCCATCCTCGTTCCTAGGCAACTCGAAACCGTTTTCCATTATTAATAGAATTTCAAAGTCAGTTTCGAAGAATACCTCCATTCGCTTCTTCCACCAAGCGAATTCGCCGTCAAACTTCGGTGGATGGATATTTGAGCTGGCCATTTTGAAAATTTGCTTGATGTGGCGATTAGTCCTCGACAAGCTTTCCTTGGCTCTGATACCACTTGTTGGGGATCGAATGGCCGGCTAGAGGGGGGTGAATAGCCCTCGTTCGTTGGATGTCGTATTTTGCTCGTCTACGAAACTAATTAGCGCAAGTGGAAGACTAATAAAGACAAGAAAATAGAAATTACAAGAAAGCAAACGCTAACAAAAAGATGTAACGTGGTTCACGGCTACGCCGCTAATCCCCGATCCCAATTCGTCCGAGGTGAATCACTCCTTCAAAGCCAATCCAATATTGGTCTCTCCTTTGCACCAAGCTAGGTGGAGGTAACCTTTACAACCAAGATCACTCTTCTACAATGGAATGAAGATTAAAGCAAGTAGAAGAGTGGAAAAACGTTTAGGGCACTTTGGGAGTAGTTGGGCGTTCAAGTATTAACCCCCCAAAGCCCCAACCCTTTCCTTTTTATAGAGGAAGAGGGTTTCTTCTCGTTGACAGGGAAGCGATCGGTGATGTCACCCATCGATCGGCCCGATCTGTAGTCGTTGCCCAATAATGGCTGCTTTCCACGTTGGATTCTATCCAGCGGTATTAACATCGATCGTGATGGCACCCATCGATCGGCCCGATGTCAACGATAGAGTCCTCAGCGAGTCGACTCCATACGTGCCCGTGCGGTGACATCGATCATTGCCATCCCTTAGCGGTCGGTGATCAACTCATCGATCTGCCCATCCGGCGATCGGTGATCAACTTGATTCAGCCACATTATACCAGTCGATCGAACCATCGACTCAGAGCAGTCGACTGCCATGACATGGCAGTCGATTGGTGTCGGGAAAACTCATCCGACACTTGGCCAAATGGCCAAGTTTCACCTAAGAGCTACCCTTCCCGGGTTACAATCGCTCACTCTCATCCCTCGGAGTCCCTCGCCTTCGAAGTTCTCTTCGTTCGCGGCCATGTCCCTCGGCAGCATCAGGCGCACGGCTCTGCAATGCTCCTTCGCGTCTCTTGCCTCGAAGTCTATTTCCTCTGGCTTCACTCCAAGCTCCTCGTCTGGCGGTCCCTCGGATGCTCCAAGCGCATGGCTTCCGCAAAGCTATCCTTCACCGACTCAAGGCACGAGTCATGAGATGTGAAACTCACCATGGCTCCATGTGCAAATTACTAAGTCCTGCACGACTTCAACGCACATATCAAATCAACATATCAAACTAACTTAAACCCTTTGCCACACCATCAAAACCATATCACGGCAAGAGATTGCCCTAACACATCCTGCTTGTAAGTGAAGTACTTGCCTTTCGGCTTCTTCACTCCTCCCTGAGATTCTCCCACCACATTTTCTCCACCTTGTTTCTCCTTCTTCTTGCCTTTCGGCTTAGAAGTAGAAACCTTTTGGAGCAACCATGGCTTGAGGATACTCTTCGAAGAGTGCATACATGTACTTCCTAGCAAATAAGACAATATCTGGATTCTTTTCCAATCAACATTATTTGGGTACAGTAAGTTTATTTCCTTTAGTATCACAATAAGTGGACTGAAAGTCATTTTAAAAATCCTAAGAATCACATAGATCATTACTTTAGATTTCAAAAATTATTGATTCCTCAAAATAATAAAATTCCGAAATCAACCAACACCTCAAAACATCGAGAATATCGCATGCCACGATAGTGTGGACGTATACGAATTCTACATTTGTAAGAGGAGGTTTTACCCATTAATTTTATTATCTTGTCAACCTTACTTTTTGACAAATAAAATTATAGTCGGTTCCTCTTTGGCCCTACAAATAAAAGCAGTGACTCCGATGGGGAGGATACTTTTTATTTGCATCTAAGTGTGCACCATTACACGATACTAAGGGAATTTTCTCGGATTATGTGCCTTACTGATGGGGAAGTACACACGCTCCTAAATAATTTCCTATAACCATTATTTGACCTAGTGATCCGCAAACAAACTCATCCGATGGGGAGGAAGGCACTCAGAGCCGACGCGCAAGTTTGTTGCATCACACGTCAAATTGTAATGGAGGCCGCGGGAATTAATTAAAATATCCCTCTCCCACTTAGTAAATTGAAAATGAGGAATTTTCAAGCACACACAACATGCATATAAAACAAATCAGCAATAAATATGGAAAAATCAGAATGTTTCCAACTATTATGGCATTGTTCTCCAATATGCGTCCCGTCGTGTCGCCACCTCGTCCGCTCCTCCTACGCCATGTACGAGCCATATGGAGATCTGAGCCGAGTATAAAACCTATTTTATTTTACATCCATCGATCCTATACTCCACGAGGGAGTGTACATGAAATCTAGATCGAAAGTAAAATAAAATAAAGAGTGGCTAAACAATGTCGTATTCAATTACAAAAATTAAATACTAATTTAGCCTCGTCAACCCCGAGGATTCAAATAATATACAATCATACACAAACAATCACATACACACATATAGCCATAATAGTCGGATCTTATGCCTGCAACCAAAAAGTTAGCCTATGCACATCCTACTATTATCCGGCATACTAAATATATGATATGTGCATGAAAGTAACCGAATCCAAAACACACGAAACCGGAAACCGTGGCTCTGATACCATTTGTTGGCAATGTGCTAATCCTCGGAATGCTCATCGGCTCCCATGTCCCCGGATTAAAATTTTCACTAATGAAAACTAATCCAGATGGGATGAGTTTCCTAAGCACAACCAATTCGTCGTCGTGCCAACGACTCGAGCAATCGCTTGAACAAACTAGTTGTTCAAGCAACCAAACTCTTCTAGTCGATTAGCCGCGGAAGAGACGACGGACGGATCGCCGGTTTTTGTGTTTCTTATTCGGGGTCCATGATTATACAAATACATGCAAATGTAAACTAGTATAATCAACATATGCTAACATAAAGAACATAAGCTAGCATATCAATAAGAACATGCAAAGAACAATAATAAAAGTTATAAAACTTTTATACCTCTTGATCTTCTATCGTATGTCCTAACCTCCTTGTAGACTTCGTGTGGACGAAGATCCTCCACAAGTTGAAGCTTCCTAGATCTTCTTCAATCCAAAGAATGAAGAACTCTCTTTCCCTTCTTGCTTGAGCCAACCACCAATCCACAAAGGATTGATGCCGCCGGCCCCAAGAATAGAGAGAACAAAATGGAAACAAAACTCATCTCTTATCTAGGACCAACCATCAAGCTCCAAGCATGATGTTTGCCGCCGGTCCAAAGTGAAGATGGAATGGAGTATGGAAGCCAACCGAAAGAGAAACACCAAGGGTATGGGCGCCGGCCAACACTTGGAGAAAGGAAAGGAAAACAATCCTCCTCCTTGTTGCCGCACAAACCCTAGACAAAGTTTTCCTAATTTCCGGCCAAGGATGAAGGGAAGGAGAATAGGTTGAGCTCCGGCCAAGGTATAGGGAACATGGATAGTGGCCGGCCAACACTTAGAAGGAAGAAGAAGAAGATCTTCATCTCCATGTTGCCGCCCAACCTAATCCCAAAAAACCCTAACCCTAGCCGCCCAACCCCATCAACCAAACCCTAACCCTAATCCATATAAGGAAAGGTAAAACTTGGGTGTCGTCCAAATCAAGGAGGAATAGGGAGGATGGGTTGCCGGCCAACAATTGGAAGAAGGAGAAGCCTTGCCGCCCAACTCCATCAACCAAACCCTAACCCTAATCTTCTTTTCTTGCCGCCCAAGACACCTTGTCTCAATTAGGTTTTTCATATCTCTCTCTTTCGCCCAAGCCTAAGCCCCTATTTATAGAACTTAGGAGAAAGTTGGTTATTGATGAGGTAGCCAAAAATATAGGAACTAATTCCCAATTTTCTTGCCGCCCAAGGGTAGCAAGGAATTAGTAAATTTTTTCTTCCTATAATCTTGCCGCCCAACTTATCCAACCTTTCCTCTCCCTTTTATACAGAGTTAGGTTTAGGCCTTGGTTTAATCTCCACCGTCGGTTCTAGGGTTTTAATCTCAACCGTCGGATTTAGAGATTTAATCTCAACCGTCGGTTCTAGGGTTTTAATCCCAACCGTCGGATCTAGAGATTTAATCTCAACCGTCGGTTCTAGGGATTTAATCCTAACCGTCGGATCTAGAGATTTGTTTTCCATCATTTGATCTAGACTTCATGAGGTTTATATTAGGCTACGATAGGGACCATGAGGAGGAGTTGGGTCTTGGCCACCTGATGGATCGGAACCACACAAACTAGATCCATCAATGATGTTCCATTCCACTAGAGGATCATCATCGAACTACCTCACCAACCCCCATAAATTAATATGGGCTCCATATATTATTTGTACATCCATCTCCCCGTGTTTAAGATATCGAATGTCCGTAAATTAATTGATTTACTGACCATCAATTAATTAACATCTAAATCCTCGAGTAGTACCACTCAACCTTATCATCATGTTGACTAAGTCAACCTGCAGGGTTTACATGATGAACCTTATGAGCTCCTCAAGGGGACATCATCAACCTAATACATGTGTCCGTTATTATATCGGGATTAAGAGCATGTACAACATAATATCCGAGGTCCGATTCAATTATGTAGTCAGCAACAAATTGAATCACCTCTATGTCGGTCCTGCTCAATACACCTAAGTGTACTAGTGTAACTTTATTTTCAAGATAAAACAATACCAAGCTACACTACAACCATGCCAATGGTTTGTCCAAAACCATCTTGGTTGTGAGCCTCTACTTATACTCTACAAGGGACTGATAACATGATCTTCTGTGCCACACCCAAACACCATGTTATCTACAATGTAAAGTATTAGACAATATGCACATATATAAATATAAAGTGCAAAAAATGATCATGTGATTCTTATTTCAAAATAAAGATGTTCATACAAAAGAGCTAGGCTTTCAGTATACATCCCAACATAGAAGACCAAGGGGGAAAGTCATATGCTACAATTGCTAAGGAGAGGGACATATAAGGGATAATTGTCCCCTCCTAAACAAGAGCAAGGAAGAGAAGAAAAAGAAATAAGAAAAGAGGAAGAAGAAGGGGAGCAAGAGAAAGGAAGAAGAAAAGAAGGCAAAAGAAAAAGGGAAGGCCATGGCATTCAAAGCAAAGACATGGGTGACCTTGCTTCCTCTTCCTCATCCGATGAAGAAGAGCATGTCTACTCCAACCTTGCATTGATGGCTTTCGATGACTTGGATTGCTCCTCCACCGAAAATGAAGAATCAAGCTCAAGTGGAGAGAGCTCAAGTGAAGGGGGAGCCTCTACATCCTCCTCATCCGAAGAAGAGGATTTGGTAAGTGAGGTAACAAATCTACCCCCTAAGCAAATTATGTCTATGATTTCTAGCCTCACTAAGGACTTATTTAGAGCTAAGAATAAGAACAAAAGCATGCTAGATCAAATTAAGGACTTAGAAAATAAACTAGAAAAAGTATGCTTAAATGATGATAATATTTATTCTAGCTTAAATGATGCATGCTCACATGATAACTATATCCCATTTAATGTTAGTGATGCATGCATGGATGAAAATAGGGCTCTAAGGGAAAAGGTAGATTACTTGACAAAAGCCCTAGAAAAATTCACCATAGGCTCCAACACCTTGAACATTATCATAGGGAGCCAAAGAGCTAGCTTCAACAAAAAGGGCCTAGGTTATAAAGAAAAGAAAAATAAAAAGGCCTACAAATTCCTAATTGCTAGGGGACAAGATAAGAAGAAGGTAATTGCTAGAAAATGGATCCCCAAGAAGTATCTAGTGAACCCCATAGGAAAGAATTTGTATTGGGTTCCAAAATCCATCCTTAAGGGTTAGAAAACCCCTAGGGTAGTCAACCATATGCAATTGACCTATATCATATTTTGGTTGACTTAGGATGGCGGGGCAACATTTTTAAATAGTGTTAGGTGATGATAACGTGCCTATAAATAGTTAATAATGCTTAAATCATGATGATCAATGTAATTGCTATGTATATTTGCAATCATGATTTATGATATTGATATTTGGCACATCATCATGAGAAATATTGTTAAATCATGCCTTAGGTGATATTTTACTTATTATCATGATATAATACCTAATGCACGATTAAAAATTGATGAATACATGTATTTCATGATCATAATGTGTAATTCATTCATATATGTCATTATGATCATGTGGATTGTTAGGGTGATACTTAACCTTGATAGAATTGCATGAATATAATGGTTAAGTATATACAAATACCTCTAGGATACATCTCACACTCACTATAGGCTACCATGATTGAAAACTTAGCATGAGTGAGATGTTAGGATGATACAAATGTCTACTAATGCCTATGGCATTTAGATGGTCATTTAAAGTATCAAAATAGCAATAATAGACCAATCATGGAGAAGGCTTATGTTTAATTCATAGACATATTGCCCAAAGATCATGGTTGGATATTTCATATGTTTTCAAAACAATTTCTTAATCTAAAATCTATGTATTCATGTTTTGAAACAATTGGAACCAAAATTAGGTGTTAAACTTGATACTAGAATGATCAAAAACCTAGTGGTTTTTAAAACTTTTGGATTTTTGTCAAATCTCTGGAAATATAATGACTTTTCATGAAAAACTATTTTTCACTGATAAATAATCTTACAAGAAATATGTTCCCCAAATTTCATGATTTTTCGAATTTTCTGGAATTTTTAATGCATTTCTGAAATTCGGTCCGAAAATCAGAAAGTTCTGTTACGAAATCAGCGTGCGATCATTTAGTCTGATCGATGGCCTAAAATCAGAAAGGCCAAATTCAGGTTTTAGACTAATGTTTGGTATTTTCCTTCTATTAGACTTGATTCCATGAGTTTATAACTTAGTGTTAATCTTTTTGATGGTGTCAAAGGGGGAGAAATATTATGTTTAAGTTAATTATGATAGGGGGAGAAGAATTTGCAGAGGGAGAATTTGTAGAGAGAGTTTCATGGATTAAGGGGGAGTTGCATGTTGCTATATCATGTTTATGTTTACATGCCTTCCTTCCTTAGAAATTTTTATCAAATATTTTTACCTAACTTAAATGGATTGTCACACATCAAAAAGGGGGAGATTGTTAGGACAATCTCTTGCCATGATTAGGTTTTGATGTGTGTGGCAAAGAGTTTAAGTTAGTTTGTTATGTTGATCTGATATGTGCGTTGAAGTCGTGCAGGACTTAGTAATTCGCACATGGAGCCGTGGCGAGTTTCACATCTCATGACTCGGTCCTTGAGTCAGTGAAGGATTGTTTTGCGGAAGTCGTGCGCTTGGAGCATCCGAGGGACTGCCGGACGAGAAGCTTGGAGTGAAGCCGGAGGAAGTAGACTTCGAGGCAAGAGACGCGAAGGAGCATTGCAGAGTCGTGCGCCTGATCTTTGCTTAGGGGCGTGGCTGCGAGCGAGAAAACCGGCGAGGGACTCCGAGGGATGAGAGTGAGCGAATGTAACCCGGGAAGGGGTAGCTCTTAGGTGAAACTTGGCCATTTGGCCAAGTGTCGGATGAGTTTTCCCGACACCAGTCGACTACCATATCATGGCAGTCTACTGCTCTGAGTCGATGGTTCGATCGACTAGTTTAAGTCAGCTGAATCAAGTTGATCGATCATTGCCGACATGAAGCGATCGGTGATGGCTGATCGATTGGCGCCAAGGGACGGCGATCGACGGATGACCGTGCAGACGCACAGAATGGAGTCGATCTCGCGGAGCACTCGACTGATTGATATCAGTCGACTGATGGGTGCTATCAGTCGACTGATGCCAATACCGTTGGATGGAATCCAACATGGAAAGCGACCGTTATTGGGCAACGGCTACGGGATCAGTCGACTGATCAAGGGCATCAGTCGACTGATCCTGTGTCAACGGGAAGAAACCCTCTTCCTCTATAAAAAGGAAGGGGATGGAGCTTTGGGAGGCTAATGCTTATGCTCTAATACTCTCCCAAAGTTCCCTAAAGCTTTCCATCCTCTTACTTGAGCTTATTTCCATTATATTTGTAAGAGGAGTGTTTTTGTGTAAAGAGGTTACCTCCACCTAGCTTTGTGCAAAGGAGAGATCTAGTGGATAGATTGCGGAGTGATTCACCGTGGACGAATCGGACGGTGGATTAGCGGCATAGCCGTGAACCACGTTACATCTCGGTGTTTGTATTGTTTGTTTATCTTTTGCTTTGTCTTTATTTATATTTGCATATTCCGCTTGCGCTAACGTTTTGTAGACGAGCAAAATATGACATCCAACGAACGAGGGCTATTCACCCCCCTCTAGCCGGCCATTTCGATCCCCCAACAGATGTTACTAGAAGTAATAACATATAAAATTAATCATAATACATATTTTGCCGCAGGAGAGGTCCCGTCGTCGCCAAAACCCCATATTAACCTCGTCAAAAATCCTCGAATTTCGGAAACATAAAAATCGTCGGAAATCCATACCAATTCCAAAATTTCCAGATTGCCTCATAAAACTTGCCAAACGTGGCGAACTCCAAAAAATCCAAAAACCCCTAGGAACTCGAAAACCTAGGCGCTCTGTACCAAATAAATTGTCACACCCCGAAGGAGTCCCCGCCAGACGAAAATCTGACAGCATCTCCCCTATATGGGTGATAATGCCAATTTACATACAAGGCCTACACGGCCACTATACATCGGTCAACACGACCGGAATCCAAACACACATGCAGATAATAAATCAGGCCTCAGGCCAACAATCAAATGATATAAACAAAAGAATATCATAACTAAACCTACCCCTTCTGCCATCTGGGCAGGAATACTCAATCGAAATCCAATCCAGAACAAAATCCGAGTAAAAGTCCATAAGGACACCAAAAATCCACAAATACAATTTTCCACTCCAATCCTAAACATGTCCTCTAACCAAAATATCCAAACCATAGAAACAAATAACCAATCAAAACTTTTACGATGAGTGGGGTTTGGCAGCTAGACTCTCCTGACAGCTTCATCTTGAAATAGATATAAATCAACGGGGTAAGTTCAAAGAACTTAGCGGATATAGTTGATATGCAAAGTAAGATATAGCTAACAATAGAAATCATGCCAGTACAGTCTCACATATAGGGTATGCAAGAAATAAATACAACAAGACTGTACTAACCTGAATCTCCTACCCCGATATAAGAGCATGTGCCTGACTAGAAGTAATAAAGTCCTCACCATATATATATAAATATGTATCCTGTATGCATGACAATCATATGCACATCCAAGGCAGCAATAAAATGTAGCAAACATAATACAAATGCTATCCATGCAAAATGCATGTCGTGCCAATGACATGGTCACTCCTGACGCCAGTCAGCCGCCTCACACGCGATGGTAAAGCCGAGTGGGTAGGGTTATGACAACTGTGCACTCTGCCATCACTGCTCCTGAGTGACCGAGTGGACATGATGCTGTCGGAGTACACCTATCCTCCTGCCCCAAACATAGTGGGGGAGCTAAGCTCTCATCTCCCAGTGTCATAGACCAGAGGAGCGATCCCTATCCGCTACCACGCTGCCTCATCGCTACCCATGAGCGGACCAGCGGAGCCTGACAGAGCAACTACACACACCCTCCTGATATACCACTAACCCATGAGTGGCAGTGTGTGCAGGCCATGTAACTGGTTGCGGGCTCAACAATAATGGAACCCCGTCCAGCCAGCATGCAATCATGCAAAAATGGTGCATGGTACTAAAGCATGTAAATCCTACTCAAAATACCTATCCGAATAATATGTACAATCAATATGTACATATCCATAATCCAAGAAACTATGATCCAAATAAAAACAGGGAAAATATAATCATAACCTATCACATGCATGTATCAAGTAGGCACATAACATACTAGGCATATAAATATGAATATTATTGCAAGCTATCCTAACTAGCATATCAACTTGACTATATCTAAAAGATAAGTCAAAATACCCGCCTACCAAATATCCGCAAAGAGAACTAGATCGTCACGATCGTGATCCTGCCTCGTGACCGAAACCTGCATAATGCATAACTATTATTAAGCACAAAATATCATTCACCGACAAATCGAATACTTAATCGATTCCTTCCATAACCAATTAATCCAAAGTAAATCCATCTAATCCAATCACACAACAACGTGCTAAATACTACTATGTATCTCCAAGTAGACCCTCAACCCGTAGGTCATAAATTGTGATTAACTCCTCAATCCAAAAAAAACATATCCTTGCAATTAATCTCACCACGATCAATACTAATCATATGAAAATATTATCCATCTCACAACAAATGATCGAATCGAATCCTACATCGACCTCATATCCGATCCACTAGATTGATTTAATTATCCTATTCAACCTAATCAATCTCCATACATAATTACATAACCGATCATAAATATGAATCCAACCTAACTCTAGGTGACATACACACGACTCAACCAATCCTTACCTCAAACACAATCTAACACTTGGATCCCACAACTTGTCACCCACAATCCATTTACAGTCGTTAACCACTCACCTAATGATAAATTCACAGCCAACAACAACACTCACCACATAGAATCGAAACGGACTGCAAGAAATTAGAGAAAATTCAAGATATATATATACCTGCAATAGAACTTCCCCTCGACAGCTTTTCCCCCCAATTGCTCCGTTTCGATTCGGAACTTATCGCTGCCCTAAATCATCAAGCGATTCAACCAAGACAAACCACAATTTGTCCAAATTAAGAAGAAAATAGTTCTTACCTACCTCCGATAACCACCAAACTGAGCAACCTACACACTGCCGGTCACTGCTCGCTCCAGCAGTGATCGGCTAGGGAAACTCCCTGGCTAGTCGCATGAATCTGCTGCCGAGCCTTGGCTCCCAAGGTCAAAAAGCCGGCAGAGACCTCCTGAGCGACCAGAACGAAGTCGATGTGCTCCTGGCTGAGTCCACACGAAGAGGCCGACGACTATAAGCTCGAGCGGCGAAGAGGGGAAACGGCGATGCTGGCTGCGGCGCGGTGGGGGAAAAGAAAGAGGTGCGGTGGTCTGTGGCTGCCGACGCGAGGAAGAGAAAGCGCTGCTCTGGCTCGGTCGTGGCACCGCCGAGGTGAATCGCTCGCCGCCGCCGCCTACCGCGAGGAGAAGGCGATAGTGCGTCGGCGCTGGGGGATTGAGAGCGGTGAGCGTGCAGAATTGCGGCTGCTACGGCGTGTTAGGGTTCCGGCGACGATCCGGTTACTCTACAGTGCAGGAAGAAGAAATAATGGTGGCGATCGCGGATCGCCGTCCGTGAAGAAGAGGTTTGGCCACGACCGACGGCCGCGCTACCGAGGAGTCGCGGCGCATCGTGACGGCGAGCGCCAGGGCGAGGGAAGAAGCGGTTCGGCGGGTGGATCGCCGCTGGTCATGCGCAAGCGTTAGCACGAGAAAGAGAAAATGCTCGACGGGAAGCAGCGGAGAAAAGGTGCGCACAGAGAAGGCGACGACAGAGGCGTCGGTGTGGCCGCAGTCGCGAGCAGAAGAAGAAACCGCAAGGTAGCGAGCGTTGGGCGCGGAGGGGAAAGAAAAAAATCGGGAAATTCGGAAGTTAAAAACCTAGATTTATAACCTAGGTTAATTAACCCCATTAACTAGTCTAACAAGCCCCCTTAAAAGCCTATTTTTCTTATCCCCGTAATTATCTCGTACAGACCCCATTTAAATCCAGAAAAATTCCGAAAAAAATTCCTAAAATTCTCTAAAAATCCCGAAAAATTTCCAAGAGTATTTACCTAAATTTTTGGCCATTAAATTTAGTATTTAAATTTTCCGTATTTAACACTCAGCACAGGTATGAAGATAGCTGCTCAGAAGCAAAGAAACAAAATGAGACACTACCGAAGCCAATGTCCTAGGTGGAGACACCCTCAGAAGGGAAAAGGAGAGAGTTCAAATTTAGGGGGAGCTAAGGCAAACCCTAAGGTAAATTTAAATAAAGCTCTTCCTTTTTCTAATGTTATAAAAGCATGATCATAAGTTTAATGCACTTGCTATTTTTCATGAAAAGCATGCTAGAAATAGATTTTATTGCTTAAGTACTAAGCATGTTAATTTACCTAAGGACAAATGTTAGATCAACCTTATCTAAGGGTAGGAAGGTAGAAAATAATAATTTAGGCATCAACCCTAAATGGACTAGACATATGCCTAGGATGAAGAATGTCTCAAGAGTCAATGAAAAATCAAAAATTGAGGTATTAGAAAAGGAAAATCAAGCTTTTAGATCAAAGCTTGAGAAAATGGAGAAGACCCTAAGGAAGATGGAAAATATGATTTTAGGGTCAAATGGACGAAACTTAAGTGTTGGTAGGAAAGATTTAGTTAAGGACAAGCAAGGCTTGGGTCACAAGCCTAGGTCCAAGGTAGCTAAGCCTACTTATCATAATGTTCCATATAATTATGGAACGAGTTCTAGGTCTAGGAGTGTCAAGGTCACAAGGGAGGTCATCCCTAGAGTTGACCATGATGTGTGTCTAGTGGCTAAGGTTTCTATGAAATCTAGGAAAGCCACTAATAAGGTTACAAGGGAAGCAATCCCTAGGGTTAACCTTGATAAGACCAAAATGACCAAGGCTTCCCAGCCTAGGAGGGTCATTAGGAAGGTACCAAGGGAAGATATCCCTAGTGAGTACCTAGTTAACCCTAGGAGCTCCAATAGGTATTGGGTTTCTAAGAGCGTGATCCCTTCACGCTAGATGGGTTAGGTTGTGTCAACTTGGATTAGTGGGGTAGTTAACCTAACCATAGCAAAGTTGACACTTTAGATCATTTTCAAGGTTATGGGTACTTTGGAAATGTGGTTGATCATAATTCTAAAGGATTTTAAGATGTGCCATTATATTTTGAGAACTATGAAAAATTAATCAAATTGGCACAACTTAAGTCTTAGAGTCATGGTGTGCCATTTTTGTTTTTTAGCACACTTGGGAGATAAGTAGTATCATGGCAAAATTGGATTTAATTCTACAAATGATAATTAATACTAAAACTTAGGTATTCTCATACCTTTATATTTTATTTGTCATGATTTGTTTGTCATTTACCATGTCATAACATCATATTTATTTTTAATCATAAATGTCATGATTATGTTTAGGTTTAGTTTAATGTCATGTATGTTTAAATTTCATTTATATGCCATAACATCATGATTATTGGCGCATGTTTAATTATGCTATTATTTATGTCATAATCATCATTTATGCATTAATAAAATTGAGTTAAGGACAATGACAAAATTTGAAATTCCATTTATAAGGGAATCAAATAGTGTTGCCTAGAAAATGCATGAGACCTTAGTATAGGTATAACCAAAACCCACATCTCACATCAAATTGACAAGTGTATGTATTAATACACTCTAGACACATGTGAGATGCTAGGAAATGAGTAAAGTTCAAGGTGCATAGATGTTGCATCTAGATGAACTCAAACTCATCTTATATTATAGGTATAAATCATGAGTAAAGTTAGTATACAAGTCATGTATACTTAGCTCATAGACCATGATTAAAATTAAGGTTTTGAAAATATTTTTAAAATCATTTTGAAAAAACCTTGGTGAAGCCTATCATTTGATAGCAATCATCATTGAGAAGATTGAAACAAAGTTGGTCTAAAACATTGAAAGTTTTAATGCTTTTGAACTTTGTATCATTCTTTGAATTTAAAAGTTATTTTCATAGAAAGCTATTTTTCCCCAATAATGTTTGGAATAAGTAATGTGTGTTAGGGCAATCTCTTGCCGTGATAAGGTTTTGATGTGTGTGGAAAAGGATTTAAGTTAGGTTGTTATTTATGATTTGATATGTGCATTGGAGTCTTGTAGGACTTAGTAATTAGCACATGGAGCCTTAGCGAGTTTCACCTCTCATGACTCGGTCCTTGAGTCGGTGAAGGATGACTTTGCGGAAGTCGTACGCTTGGAGCATCCGAGGGACCGCCGGACGAGGAGCTTAGAGTGAAGCTGGAGGAAGTAGACTTCAGGGCGAGACGCGAAGGATGGCGCTGCAGAGCCGTGCGCTTGGCGCATCCGAGGGACATGGTCGAACGAAGACAACTTCGAAGGCGAGGGACTCTGAGAGATGAGAGTGAGCGAATGTAACCCGGGAAGGGGTAGTGCTCGTAGGTGAAACTTGGCCATTTGGCTAAGTGTCGGATGAGGTTTCCCGACACCAGTTGACTGCCATGAAATGATAATCGACTGCTCTGAGTCGAACGGGGTTCGACTGGTATCAAACAGATGGGTTTTTGGCCCGTGATCGCCATATGTTGGCGCCGATCGCTAAGATTATCGGGCCGATCACGATGGCGGATCGGGTCGAGAGGGTTTGGGCAACAAAACCTCTCGTAGCCGATCGGCGACCGATTAGCATCGATCGATGGATACATCGGGCCGATCGCCAAGGGTTCCGTTGGACTACAACGGTCGGGATCCGATATGTTCGGAGGTCGTTGTAGTGGCGGCAGTCGACTACCAAGGGCAGCAGTCGACTGGTGGCGGCCAACGGGAAGAAATCAGCCCTCTCTATAAAAAGAGAGGGTGTGGGCTTTTGGATGGCTAATGCTAATATTCCAAACCATCATCAAAGTGCTCTACAAGTGATAAACTCCTTCTTCTAGTTCTCTTTCACATCAATTGTAAAAGAAGGAGTGTTCTTGAGTTGTAAGGGTTACCTCCACCTAGCTTGGTGCAAAGGAGAGACCAATAGTGGATTGGTTGCGGAGTGATTCACCGAGGATGAATCGGGGATCGTGGATTAGCGGCGTAGTCGTGAACCACGTTATATTATCTTGTAAGCATTGTTTTTACCTTTGCATTGTTTATTTGCTTGTCTTGTTTTGTTTCCGTTGCGCTAATTAGTTTTGTAGACAAGCGAATTACATCATCGAACGAAAGAGGGCTATTCACCCCCCTCTAGCCGGCCAACACATACACCTCATCGATCCTACAAGTGGTATCAGAGCCGAGGAAAGCTTGTCGAGGACTAACCGCTACAACAAACACATTCAAGAATGGTCGGCTCCAACATTCACCCACCAAAGTTTGAAGGAGAATTCTCTTGGTGGAAAAAGAGAATGGAGGTATTTTTCGAAACCGATTTCGAAATTCTTTTGATTATGGAAAATGGTTTCGAAATACCTAGGGATGAAGAAGGGGAGCCATTGGAAAAATCAAGATAGAGCAAGAGGCAAAGGGAAGAGTATTTGGCAAATTCAAAAGTCAAACATCACCTCTACAATGTACTCCCCCGACAAGAAGTAAATCGGATTGGGGAATGCTCTAGTGCAAAGGAGATGTGGGAGAAGCTAGTAGAGCTTCATGAAGGTACCTCGGAGGCCAAACTTGCAAGGAGAGACCTCCTCAGCTCCCAACTATCAAACATCAAATTAGAAAAGAGAGAAAAGGTAACCTCACTACACTCTAGATTTAAAGAGATAATAACCGGTTTATCTAGTGTAGGTGAGAAGATTTCAAATAGGGGCATGCTCATGAAGATTATAGATGCCTTTCCTCGGTCCTCAAGATGGAGCTCTATGATGGACTCATTCTACATCTCCAAGAACCTAGAAGTTAGCACCTTGGAGGAATTTTTCTCAACAATGGAGCTCCACAAAACAAGACTTGAAGGAATAGTAGAAGAGCATAGAATTCAACCTTCAAGAGGAGTAGCCTTGATGGCCCACAAAGGGAAGAAGAAGATGGAGACTCCTTCCTCCTCCGATGAAGCATCCTCCTCCTCCATGGATAGCACGGAAGAAGCCTATATGGTAAGGAGGGTAAGACGTGCATTAAAAGATTTCAAATTTAATAAATCTAATGATAGGAGGAGAAGACCAAGGGGAAAGGTTATTTATTATAATTTCCAAGGAGAGGGACATATAAGGGATAATTGTACCCTCCTAAACAAGAGTAAAGAGGAAAGGAAAAAAGAAAGAAGAAAAGAAGAAGAAGGGGAGCAAGAAGAAAGAAGAAGAGAAGAAGGCCAAAGAGAAAGGGAAGACAAAAGAACTCAAAGCAAGGACATGGGATGATCCCTCTTCATCATCATCATCATCCGAAGAGGAAGAACATGTCTACTCCAACCTTGCCCTAATGGCCTTTGACGACCTAGATTGCTCCTCCTCTGAAAATGAAGAAGTAAGCTCAAGTGAGGAGAGCTCGAGTGAAGGGGGAGCTTCTTCACCATCCTCCGAATCCGAGGAAGAAGACATGGAGACTATGGTAACGAATCTCTCACCTAGTAAAATAGTTTCCATGATTTCTAGCCTCACTAAGGATCTATTTAGGGCTAAGAAAAAGAACAAAAGCATGCTAGATCAAATTAAGGACTTAGAAGAAAAATTAGAAAAAGCATGCTTAAATGTAAATAATAATATTTCTTCTAGCTTAAATTATGCATGCTCACATGAATATATGACATTCAATGTTAGTGATGCATGTATGGATGAAAATAGGGTCCTAAGGAAAAAGGTAGATCATTTGACCAAGGCCCTAGAAAAGTTTACAATTGGCTCAAACACTCTTAACATGATCATAGGGAGCCAAAGAGCAAGCTTCAATAAGAAAGGTCTAGGATATAAACAAAATAAAAATGAAAAGGCCTATAAATGCTTAATTGCTAGGGGTCAAGATAAAAAGAAGACAATTGCTATAAAGTGGATCCCTAAAGAATTTTTAGTGAACCCCATAGGCAAGAATTTGTATTGGGTTCCAAAATCCATCCTTAAGGGTTAGGAAAACCCTAGGATAGTCAACCATATGGAATTTATCTAAATCATATGTTGGTTGACTTAGGATGGCGGGATAATATTTTTGAAATAGTGTTAGGTGATGATAATGCACCTATAAATAGATAAATCATGCTTTAGGTGATATTTGCCTTATTATCATGATATAATACCTAATGCATGATCACAATTTAATGAATACATGTGTTTCATGGTCATAATATGAAATCAATGCATATGTATATTTATGATCATGTTGGATATTAGGATGATACTTAACCTTGTATAGAATTGCATGAAATTAATGGTTAAGTATATACAAATACCCTTAGGATACATCTCACACTCACCATAGGATACCTTGATTGAAAACATAGCATGGGTGAGATGTTAGGATGATACTCATGGTCCACTAGTGCCTATGGCATTTAGATGGTCATTTAAAGTATCAAAATAGCAATAATAGACCAATCATGGGAAAGACTTATGTTTAATTCATAGACATATTTCCCAAAGATCATGGTCGGATATTTCATATGTTTTCAAAACAATTTCTTACTTTAAAATCTGTGTATTCATGTTTTGAAACAATCCAAAGCAAAACTAGGTATTAAAATGGATACAAACTTGATCAAAACACTAGTTGTTTTTAAAGCTTTTGGATTTTTGGAAAATCTTTGAAAATATAATGTTTTTTCATGGAAAACTATTTTTCATTGATAAATAACTCTAAAAGAAATGTGTTCCCCAAATTTTACTATTTTTTGAATTGTTTGGAATTTATAATGCATTTCTGAAATTCGTCCAAAAAATCAGAAATTCTGATTTCCTTGTGCCAGTCGACTGCCATACTGATAGCAGTCGACTGATGGACTATGAACAAGCACAGTAAACTGATTTTATCAGGTTTTTGAGTGCTTTTTATTTTTGTTTCTCTCTAGACTTGATGTCATGATATATAAACTTGGTTTAATCTTTTTGATGGTGTCAAAGGGGGAGAAAGAAAAGATGTATGTTTAAGTAAGGGGGAATATATTTAGGGGGAGTTTCATATATTAAGGGGGAGAGTTGATAATCATGTTATTTACATGCTTTCTTTCCTTAATAGTTTATCAAATGTTTTACCTAACTTAAACGGATTGTCACACATCAAAAAGGGGGAGATTGTTAAGGCAATCTCTTGCCGTGATAAGGTTTTGATGTGTGTGGTAAAGGGTTTAAGTTAGGTTGTTATTATGATTTGATATGTGCGTTGGAGTCTTGCAGGACTTAGTAATTCACACATGGAGCCTTGGCGAGTTTCACCTCTCATGACTCGGTCCTTGAGTCGGTGAAGGATGACTTTGTGGAAGCCTTGCGCTTGGAGCATCCGAGGGACCGCCGGACGAGGAGCTTGGAGTGAAGCCAGAGGAAGTAGACTTTAGGGCGAGACGCGAAGGATGGCGTTGCAGAGTCGTGCGCTTGGTACATCTGAGGGACGTGGCCAGACGAACACAACTTCGAAGGCGAGGGACTCTGAGGGATGAGAGTGAGCGAATGTAACCCGGGAAGGGGTAGTGCTCGTAGGTGAAACTTGGCCATTTGGCTAAGTGTTGGATGAGGTTTTCCAACACCAGTCGACTGCCATGAAATGGCAATCGACTGCTCTGAGTCGACGAGGTTCGACTGGTATCCAACTGATGGGTTTTTGGCCCAACAGTCGACTGTCATATGTTGGCAATGACATTAAGATTATCACGATCGCGCGATGGCGTGATGACCGTCGAGAGGGTTTAGGCCACAGAATCTCTCGTAGCCGACTGGACAGTCAACTACGAGGCATCAGTCGACTGATGGATACATCAGTCGACTGCCAAGGGTTCCATTGGACTATAACGGTCGGGATCCGATGTGTTCGGAGGCCATTGTAGTGGTGGCAGTCGACTGCCAAGGGCAACAGTCGACTAGTGGCGGCCAACGGGAAGAAATCAGCCCTCTCTATAAAAAGAGAGGGTGTGGGCTTTTGGATGGCTAATGCTAATATTCCAAACTATCATCAAAGTTCTCTACAAGTGATAAACTCCTTCTTCTAGTTCTCTTTCACATCAATTGTAAAAGAAGGAGTGTTCTTGAGTTGTAAGGGTTACCTCTACCTAGCTTGGTGCAAAGGAGAGACCAATAGTGGATTGGTTGCGGAGTGATTCACCGAGGATGAATCGGGGATCGTGTATTAGCGGCGTAGCCGTGAACCACATTATATTATCTTGTTAGCATTGTTTTTACCTTTGCATTGTTTATTTGCTTGTCTTGTTTTGTTTCTGTTGCGCTAATTAGTTTTGTAGACAAGCGAATTACGTCATCGAACGAAAGAGGGCTATTCACCCCCCTCTAGCCGGCCAATACATACACCTCATCGATCCTACAATGTGTGGTTGAAATTTCATGATTTGTTTTAATTTTCTAAAATTATTTATGAATTTCTGAAGTTAGGATGATGATGTCCCCTTGAGGAGCTCATAAGGTTCATCATGTAAACCCTGCAGGTGGACTTGGTCCGACATGATGAAAAGGTTGAGTGGTACTACTCAAGGAGTTAGATGTTGATTAATTAATGGTCAGTAAATTAATTAATCGACGGACATTCGAGATCTTAAATACGGGGAGAAAATGTATAAATAATATATGGAGCCCATATTATCATATGGGGGTTGGTGAGGTAGATCAATGATGAACCTTTAGTGGATTGGATCATCATTAGTGGATCGGACTTTATGTGGGCTTGATCCATGGGTGGCCAAGACCCAACTCCTCCTCATGGTCCCTAATGAAGCCTATTAACACCTCATGATGCTTAGATCCAATGGATAGAAACAAAACTCTAAGATCCATTGGTAGAGATTAAATCTCTAAGATCCGACGGTTGAGATTAAATCTCTAGATCCGACAGTTGAGATTAAATCCCTAGAACCAATGGATGAGATTAATTCATGACTTATCCCTAACTCTATAAAAGGATGGCATGGGAGTTGGTGTGAACTACATTGAAGGAGAGCTAGGGTTTGGGCGGCAAGAAGGAATCCTAGTTGAGATAGGATTAGGATTAGGGTTTGGAGGCAAGGGTGACACCAAATAAGGAAGGTATTCTTCTCTTCTTCTTCCTCTTTTGACCAACGTCTAGCACCTCTCCAGCCTTGGCCAGCACCCAAAAGCCCCCTTCTCCTTCTCCTTAGGTGGTGGAAACAAGATATAGGGCTTCCCTTGGTATCTTGGTTGTTTCCCTCCATCTTCTCCTTCACCTAGTTGGCCGGCGGCAAGGATAGTTTTAGTTCCTTGTTGGTTGTTTCTAGTGAGGAGAAAAACCTTGTTTCTATTCTTCCTCTTACTTTGGAAGAGCAAGGAAGGAAGATTTGTGATCTAGGAGCTTCGACTTTTGGTGGATCGTAGCCCACACGACGTCCAAAAGGAGGAAGGTCATACATTAGAAGATCGAGAGGTATACCTATTCTACTTTCTTCTTCTATTTGTTGCTTGTTTTTGTATTTCAATTATAAGCATGTTATAAATCTATAAATGGATAAATAAACCTTGGATCCCAAGCATAAACACAAAAATTGGCGATCCGAACATCGTCTATTCCGCGACTACTCGTAGAATAGAGGAAGGTCGCTTGAACAACTAGTTTGTTCAAGTGACCTCTCTAAACGAATAGCACGACGATGACTTGGTTGCTTTGGCAATCCCTTTTGTCTAGGATTAATTTTTTTTAATCTGGGGACATCGAAGGGATCGCCATGGACAAGCTACCGAGGTGATGTGGGAAGCGAAGCTTCCCCTCACGGACTCGATAAGCTAAAACCATTAAATTGGTATGAGAGCTTCCGGGCAAAAACCCCCTTCAATTTGTATCAGAGCTTCCGGGTAAAACCTTCAATTGGCATCAGAGCCAAGGTTTTCGATTTCGTGTGTTTAAGATTCGGTTAATTTTTATGCACTTTTTCATATATTATATGTGTCGGATAATAGTAGGATATCCGTAGTTTAACTCTTTGGTTGCATGCATAAGATCCAACTATTATGGTCATATGTGTGTATGTGATTATATGTGTGTAAATATTTATTTTGTTGAATCCTCGGGGTTGACGAGGCTAGTATTTAGTTTTTGTAAATTAAATACGACATTGTTTAGCCACTCTTTATTTTATTTTACTTTCGATCTAGATTTCATGTACACTCCCTCGTGGAGTATAGGATCGATGGATGTAAATTAAAATAGGTTTTAGTCTCGGCTCGGATCTCCGGATGGCTCGTACATGGCGTAGGAGGAGCGGACGAGATAGTGATGCGACGGGAGTCATATTGAAGACAAAAGCCATAATAGTTGGAAAATGATTTATTTTTCATATTTATTGCCTTTTGTTTGATATGCATGTCGTAGGCTAGGAAAATTCCTCAATTTCAAATTACTAAGTGGGAGAGGGATATTTTTATAAATTCTTGCGGCCTCCATTACAATTTGACAAGTGATGCAAACAAACTTGCACGTCGGCTCTGAGTGCCTTCCTCCCCATCGGATGGGTTTGTTTGCGGATCACAAGGTTGAATATGGTTATAGAAAATTATTAAGGAGCATGTGTACTTGCCCATTGTAAGGCACATAACCCGAGATAATTACCTTGGTACCGAGTAATGGTGAACACTTAGATACAAATATAAGTATCCTCCCCATCGGAGTCACTGCTTTTATTTGTAGGACCAAAGAGGAACCAACTATTAATTTTACTTGTCAAAAAGTTAGGTTGACAAGATAGTAAAATTAATGGGTAAAACCTCCTCTTACAAATGTAGAATTCGTATACGTCCACACTATCGTGGCATACGATATTCTCGGTGTTTTGAGGTGTTGGTTGATTTTAAAATTTTATTGTTTGAGGAATTAATAATTTTTTGAAATCTAATGTTTTGATTTATGTGATTCTTAGGTTTTCTTTCAAAATGACTTTCAACCCACTTGCTGTGATACTGAAAGAGAATAAACTTACTAGACCTAACTAGTAGATTGGAAGAGGAATCTAGACATTGTCTTGACTGCTGAGGAATACAAATATGTACTCCTCGAAGAGTGCCCTCTCAAGCCTGCAGATGATTCTGGGGAAAAGGAGAGAGAGCTATAGGAAGTGGATCAAGGCCGATGAGATGGCACGGTGTTACATTTTGGCATCTATGTCAAATGTACTCCAACATCAACATCAAGCCATGCCCACTTCCTATGATATGATGCTCAATCTCAAGGAGCTTTTCGGACACCAAAATCGGGCTGCGAGGCAAGAGGCCATGAGAAACTTGATGACGACCACCATGATCGAGGGAACACCCGTGAGGGATCATGTTCTCAAGATGATGGCTCATTTGAATGAGCTGGAGGTCCTAGGAGCTGAGATCGATGGGGAAACCCAGGTCGATATCATACTCCAGTCTCTGGCTAGGAGTTTTGAGCAGTTTCGCCTCAACTACAACATGAACAAGAGGTTGTATTCGTTGGCGGAACTTCTGACAAAACTCCAGGCGGCAGAGGGACTATTTCGTCAGAGTGCTCAGACGCATGCCGTGGTGACTTAGAAGGTTTCTACTTCTAAGCCGAAAGGCAAGAAGAAGAAGAAACAAACCGGGGCGAAGGAGGTGGGAGGTACTCAGGGAGGAGTGAAGAAGCCGAAAGGCAAGTGCTTCACTTGTAAGCAGACTAGACACTGGAAGAAGGACTGCCCCAACCGCAAGAACAAAGGTATATCTTTTGGTCTAGTCGTTGAAACATGTTTAGCGGCGTTATCTATCGGCACCTAGTGTGTAGATACGGGAGCCACTGATCATGTCTGTAATACTTTGTAGGGTTTCCAGGAAACCAGACGACTGGCTGAGGGGGAGATTACCGTATACTTGGGCGATGCCACGAAGGTGGCGGCTGTTGCAGTGGGAGATGTTCATTTATCTTTTGAGAAAAATAAACTTTTAGTTCTTAAGAATTGCCTTTATGTACCCTTATTTAGAAAGAATTTAATTTCAGTTTCTAAATTGTTTATGGATGGATATTCTATTTCTTTTAATGACAGAGTTGTTATAAGAAGGAATATGGACATTATCTGTTCGGGTGCATTGATAGGAAATTTGTACACACTTGAATGAAATCCTCCCACAATGCAAATTAAAGTTAATAACTCATCTTCTAATTCCAATAAGAGAAAAGAACCTTCAAAGATGAACCAAACATATCTTTGGCATCTTAGGCTTGGTCACATTAACCTAAGCAGAATTCAAAGGTTGATAGCTGATGGACCTTTGGGTTCATTAGTGGTGGAGGATCTCCCAACCTGTGAATCTTGCTTGGAGGGTAAGATGACCAAGAGGTCTTTTAAGGCTAAGGGGTATAGAGCCAAAGATGTGTTAAAATTGGTTCATTCTGATTTGTGTAGTCCTATGTCTATCCAGGCTAGAGGTGGTTTTGAGTATTTTGTCTCTTTTATAGACGATTACTCAAGATATGGATACATTTACCTGATGCACCGCAAGTCTGAATTCTTTGACAAGTTCAAAGAATTCAAGGCTGATGTGGAGAAACGTCAAGGTAAAAGTATCAAGACACTACAATTTGATCGTGGTGGTGAGTACCTCTTGGGAGAGTTTAGGAACTACTTATCAGAGGCTGGGATTCAATCCCAATTGACTGCACCTGGCACACCCCAGCAGAATGGTGTAGCAGAGCGAAGGAATAGGACTCTTATGAAGATGGTTAGATCGATGATGAGTTATTCTGACTTGCCAGATTTGTTCTGGGGATATGCTCTAGATACGGCGGTGTACATTCTGAACTTGGTTCCATCTAAATCAGTGCCTTCTACTCCCACAGAGTTGTGGACCGAGCGAAAGCCTAGTCTAAGACATATTCGGATATGGGAGAGTCCAGCACATGTGATTAAGGCAGATGCTGGTAAGTTAGAACCTCGTACAGAAGTACGCTTGTTCGTTGGCTATCCTAGAGGAACGAAGGGTGGCTTGTTTTATAGTCCTAGAGATTAGAGGGTGATCGTTAGCACGAACACCAGATTTCTAGAGGAAGACTATGTGATGAGCCAAAAGCCCAAGAGTAAAATTATTCTGGAGGAGTTAAAAGGGGAAGTCACTTCTTTAGTACCGCCGGTACAAGAGGATATACCACATGTCACTGCACCGCGTGTCACAGGTGATACCTCGTTGTAGTGGGAGGGTTGTTAGACAGCCTGATAGATTCATGTTCTTGGGAGGATCTTCTGATTTGGTCCCTGGCGAACATGAATCTGATCCCTGGACATATGACGAGGCAATCCAAGATAAAGTTGCAGTATCTTGGCAAAGTGCAATGAATGCTGAGATTGAATCTATGGATTCAAATTAGGTCTAGGAGCTAGTAGAACCACCCGATGGTGTAAAAACCAATGGGTTGCAAGTGGATCTACAAGAGAAAGAGAGGAATAGATAGGAAGGTTGAGACCTTCAAAGCGAGGCTTATTGCGAAGGGGTATACTCAGAAAGAGGGTATCGATTATGAGGAGACCTTTTCGCCAGTAGCCATGCTTAAGTCTATCCGGATTCTCTTATTCATAGCAGCTCATATGGATTATGAGGTGTGACATATGGATGTCAAGACAGCTTTCCTTAATGGAAGTCTTGAGGAAAATATCTACATGAAGCAACCAGAGGGATTCATTGCTAAGGGCAAAGAGCATCTTGTATGTAATGTTGGGTTTCCGGCACCGCGGGGAGTGTGTGTTCGTACATGTTTCGTTAACATGTGCACAGCGGAAGAAAAAAATAATAAATCTACATTTATTACAACACACACAACACACGCATGCATAGTACAACATGTGTAGACATAACCGTAAATTTAAATTTTGCAATAAAGGAAATTTAACTACGTATACCTTTCGTATCACGTGTAGCGGGAACGGCATCAACCGGAACGATCCTCGCTAGAATCGTCTCTATCCGTATCCACGCCGAGTATCCTTAGGATGACTTCGCTAATCCACGAGCTTCGTCTTCGTATGGGTTACTAGCCTCGTGTTGAAAACGACGTGATCGAGAGATGATCACGATCCGAATCCAAATTCGGACCCAAAGACGAGTCCTCAAAACTCGCTTCTCCGAAGAGGTATTCGTCAACCGTTTGACGAATCCTTCGTCCTCCACCTCAAAGGATTACCGGAGATCGAATCCCCAGTAAGTTAGGCACTGTTGGAGCTCTAACCGTCGTCCAAACGACGCTCCGACGAGAGGAAAACAAGCTGTCCAGAAAACTGGACAGCTTTGGTGGAGGAGTAGGCGCCGGCCAACCAAGGGAAGCCAAGTGCTCACCTTATCGCCACACCCAAGGGAGATCACCGGAGCACCAACCGGCAGCAGCTCGACGCCGGTGAGGGGGAAGGAAGGCTCCTTCTGTACGCCGGTTGGAGGAGATGGGCAGCGGCAATGAAGTTGGCGCCGAATTCTCCAAGGAGAGGAGGTGGGCGGCAACTAGGTTTAGGGCTTTTGGATTTTTTGGGCTTAACAATCCCTTAAGCCCTCTTTTATAGAGAACTAATTCTCTTAATAGTTAATGGATTATAACCATAAGGCCTGTTAACCCGCTTCATTAATATAAGTTAAAATAAACCAAACCATGATGGTTTATTTTAAGTTAAAACGAACCGAACCAACTTTTGGTTCATTCGTTTAAAATAAACCAAACCCTTTGGTTTATTCTCCTCCATTGGATTAGAACCAAACCATTTTGGTTCATCCATTATGTCTTCATAAGACACGGCCCATCCACACTTCCATTGCGACTGAAACGATTTCATACTCGCTTCTTGTTTGGTCCAACCAAACCTAGTTTCTCTCGGTCTGAGAATCTCATTCTCAAGCTCGTTTTAAATCCTTCGGATTACGCTCGTTGTGCGTGTGACCAAATAGGTTCTCGGTTTATGTTGGCCGTCTATAATTAACCATTAATTATAGAACGATCATGAGTGGAACCTAGTAGTACATCATGATCCCCAATTAACCGAAAAGATCAACAGTTGATCCAGAACTATTTCTGAAACCCTTCAGCAGCTCGAATGATTCGTGCCCCATTCCCTTCACTCATCTTATACCCACATGGTTCAGGACATGGTCTATAGTGTCAGTCCCCACTAGGCTGACTACGTCACACCTAACCCAAGTATCATTTCCTCGTCCTACGGATTCTAGTTACTGCACATGTATCGAAGAATACCTTACTCTAAACATGTAATGCTTTGGCCAAAGACTTTAGTAACAATTCGACGAGAGGCCATGGGTATACATCTCCTCGCAAGGAGTGGTGAATCCTTTATAGGTTATTCAAACACCTTCGATCACTTCGACTTATACCCAATCATCCCGGGTCCACATCTCCTTAGAGATGTTTGCTTAAGATGTCAAAGCATAAGTCTCTATGATCAAGATGACTTGAATACCGCAAGTCAAAGGAACATCGCACTTAAGCTACAGTAAAAACTTCATTGACATATCTATATATGCAGAGAACCATATGAAGTTTTACGGCTGGTCACTCCAATGAACTAGTTACCATAACTAGCATCCACGATCAACTCCGGACATCGCAATGTCTCCAGCCAGTGAGAATCAACTGCTTGGATACACCAAGGAGTATACCTCGTGTTAGTCTCGACAGAATTGATGGTGTCCAAATCCATCAATTCGTCGACTAGGGATAATTCTGATACATCACAATTACACATGTAGAGATACTCACTAGTTGCGATCCAATCACAAATTCTCTCATGCTGTGAATCGTATCGTGGACATTCAGTAAATGAGTTTAAGATCCAATCTAATACATGAAACATGTATACTCAAATAGTGAATCTTCATTTATCATATAAATGGTTCATACATAAGGCGATTGCCTTAGGACATCTCTCATATATTACTAACAGACTCCCACTTGGCCTAATGCCAATCGCTACGGTATCCAATACCATAAGCACTAACATGACCCTCAAACTTACTTTGAGGTAATGCTTTAGACAAAGGATCCGCTAAGTTCCTTTCAGTGGGAATTTTCTCGATTTGTATTTCGTTCCTACTGATGATCTCTCTGATAAGATGATAGCGGCGAAGCACATGTTTGGATCATTGATGAGACATTGGCTCTTTTGCCTGTGCAATTGCTCCATTGTTATCGTAGTAGACCGGTATTGCTTCAACAATGGCTAGAATAACACCAAGTTCATAAATGAACTTCTTGATCCAAACCACTTCCTTTGCTACTTTCGAAGCTGCAATGTATTTTGCCTCAGTGGTAGAATCCGCTACAGTGTCTTGTTTGAAACTTTTCCAACTCACTGCGCCCCCATTCAAGGTGAACACGTATCCAGACTGAGACCTAGAATCATCCTTGTCTGTCTGGAAGCTGGCATCTGTATACCCGCGTATCACCATGTCCCCTTCTCCATATATTAGGAACACATTCTTAGTTCTTCTTAAGTACTTAAGGATCGTCTTAACATCCACCCAATGATCCATTCCTAGATCAGACTGGTATCTGCTCATGACACTCAGAGCATACGATACATCGGGCCTCGTACATAACATAGCATACATGATAGATCCTATTGCGGATGCATAGGGAATCTTACTCATGCAAATCCTCTCGTCTTCTGTGCGCGGACACATAGACTTCGAAAGGTGTACCCCATGCCTGATGGGTAGGAAACCTTTCTTGGATTCCGACATGCTAAACCTCTTTATCACTCGGTCTATATATGTAGACTGCGAAAGACCAAGCAACCGTTTCGATCTATCTCTATAGATCTTAATCCCGAGGATGTAGGTTACTTCTCCCAGGTCTTTCATGGAGAATGTCTTGGATAACCAAACCTTAACTGACTGTAAGATTGAAACATCATTTCCTATAAGTAATATGTCATCGACATACAATACTAGGAACACGACTGCACTACCACTAACCTTCTTGTACACACAAGGTTCGTCTGGATTTTGTGAGAAATCAAACTTTTTGATTGTCTCATCAAAACGGATATTCCAGCTCCTGGATGCTTGCTTCAATCCATATATGGACCGTCGCAATTTGCATACCTTGGTTTTATCAACCGATGTGAAACCCTCAGGCTGTATCATATACACGTCCTCGAGCAAATTTCCATTAAGGAAAGCTGTTTTCACATCCATCTGTCATATCTCATAATCATAATGAGCCGCTATGGCCAGGAGCATCCGAATGGATTTAAGCATAGCTACAGGAGAATAGGTTTCGTCATAATCAACACCTTATTTTTAACGATATCCTTTCGCCACTAATCTAGCTTTATAGGTAATCACATTACCATTCATGTCGGTTTTCTTCTTGAAAACCCACTTGCACCCTATAGGCTTGATGCCTTCAGGTGGGTCAACCAAGTTCCAAACTTGGTTTTCATACATGGAATCCATTTTCGACTTCATGACTTCAAGCCACTTATCCCTTTCTGAACTTGTCAGCACTTCTTCATAACTGGTAGACTCCTCATTATCAATGAGTAACACATCGTTCGATTCACTTATGAGAAATCCATATCTCTCAGGAATGTTGCGTGTTCTACCAGATCTACGAAGATGTGGTGTTATAGTAGGTCCAGCCGATTGCTCATCACTATGAGTTATCGGCTGTTGTGCTTCACCAGGTATCTCATCAATGTCTATTTAAGTCTCTCGAGCCTCCTCAAGCTTGATGACACTCCCACTGTTTTCTTGCAAGAGAAACTCTTTCTCTAGAAACACAGCATGCCTTGAAACAAACACCTTTTGTTCCACAGGATGATAGAATTGGTAACCCCTTGTTTCCTTAGGGTATTCAATAAATAGATATTTATCAGACTTAGCATTCAATTTGTCTGATACAGTCCGCTTCACATAAGCTGGACAACCCCATATCTTTAAGTAAGATACATGAGGTTTCTTACCATTCCTTATCTCATATGGAGTAGTAGAGACTACCTTGGTTGGCATTCTGTTTAACAAGTAAACAGCTGTCTGAAGTGCATAGCCCCAAAAGGACTTGGAAAGATTCGCATGATTCATCATTGACCTGACCATGTCCAACAAGGTCCGGTTACGCCTCTCAGATACACCATTATGTTGTGGTGTATATGGCGGAGTCCATTGAGACAATATGCCATTGTCTCTTAGATAATCAAGAAACTCTTGACTTAAGTATTCACCACCTCGATCCGATCGAAGTATTTTAATACTCTTGTAATGTTGTTTCTCTACTTCATTTCTGAATTCTTTGAACCTTTCAAAGGCTTCAGACTTGTGTTTCATCAAGAACACATACCCTAACCGTGAGTGATCATCGGTGAAGATAATGAAGTAGCTATAGCCTCCTAAAGCTTGAGTTGACATAGGTCCACATACATCAGTATATATTAGACCTAGTAACTCTCCCACTCGTTCACCTTTTCCAGTAAAAGGTAACTTAGTCATCTTGCCTTTTAAGCATGATTCGCATGTATCGTATGAATCCAATTCAAACGATTCCAGAATTCCACATCGGTGTAATTCAGACATGCGTTTCTTGCTTACATGGCCAAGACGACAGTGCCACATGTGGGAGTCTAATTGACTATTCTTTCGAGCATGCTTGTTGCTCGCTTCGATATTGAAAATATCACTGGATACGTCCAACGTATAAACACCATTGCTTAAAGTTCCAGTCCCATAAAGAACTCCATTCAAAGTTATGTAACAACAATTGTTACTAAAAGTCAAATGGTACCCATTTCTATTTAAACAAGAAATAGAAATGATGTTCTTTATCAACGAAGGAACATAAAAGCAATTGTCCAGTTCTAAGACAAGTCCTGCAGGGAGTTTCAATAAATACGTTCCGATGGCGAGTGCAGCAACCTTTGCTCCATTCCCAACACGTAAATTTGACTCTCCCTTGACGAGTCTTCTTCTATTCCTTAGCCCATGTATGTCATTACATATATGTGAGCCACACCCAGTATCCAATACCCAAGTGTCTGAGGAAATAGAATGACAATCAATAACGAAGATATATGAAAAAGATGGAGCATCTTATGCCTTATTCTTCTTCACGGACTCAAGATAAATCTTGCAATTTCTTCGCCAATGGCCCTACTTGCCATAATGATGGCAAGTGCCCTTTTTGAGCTGGTTCTGCCTTTTTAGCCTTTTTCTTCTTCCCCTTCTGTCGTTCCTTTGACTCCCTCTTAGAACCTTTCTTCGAGGAATCAACTAACAACACCGTCCCCTGCTCATGCTTCTCAGAAGGCTCCACAGTCTTCAGCATGTTGAGCAGTACCACAGATGAACCTTCTTGCATCTCAGAGGTGAAGAGGAGCTTGGAGACTTTGAACCTTTCGAATCTCACTTGCTTATCAAACAACTCATAAAGATGAAGGACTACGATATGAGCATCCATATGCTCATGCTGCTTTCATAGCTTGGGTTCCATCGCGACTAGCATGATGCAACTTGTCAGTTCAGAATCAGTCACATGTTTCTGATAGACCAACAATTGGTCCGGAGTTGCATCGTCACTAGGATAGGCAGGAAGAGGCACTTCGAGGACATACACAAGCTTTTCACCTTGAGAACAATTCTCAAGTTTCTAAGCCAGTCCAAGAAGTTCAGCCCAGTCAATTTATTCAAATCCAAAATGGAACGCAAATTCAAAGACATCATGATCAATTTTAGAAATACAAAACGAGCATATATGAGAAAATGATTTTAAAATGCATCAATATACATTTATAAATCCCATTCATTTTTCGAATTTCAAAAACCCCAAAATCACTTCGGGAGATCGTAGGTCTATCTCCGAATGGGCTGATATCCATCATAGATATGAACAACCTTGGAGAGAGTCCAACAAGCCATTCATAACTACGATGGTAGGTATCAACTATACCGATTGCATATCACGTATATGCAACTATCACAATGTGCTATCAACTAATTGAATGTTCACACATACATCGGGTTGTTAACACATTAACAAGTATGCATCATATGCATAGCACCCAACTTCACCTCCCTTTACATCGACCTTGGAGAGAGTCCAACAAGCTGATGCTCCAGGTTAAAGCCGACCCATTAATCAAGAAATAGTTTTAATATGGTTAGAGCGCATTCAACCAATTAGCCCGGCTTGGAGAGAGTCCAACAACCAAAGCTAACGATTGACCTCTGACTCTTACCATATTAGTATTAAACTATTCCATGGTTTGAACATGTTCGGGTTCGAGCCGGGCTTGGAGAGAGTCCAACAACCTGAACAAGAAACGGAACTCTAGTTCTAACCATATTAATGGAAGGTGTAGGCTTTAATATTGAGTTAGGGTTTTTATGTCTCATCCTCTTTGCATGAAAATAACTATTATCTATATGGCATGGCATACATGACATACATCTACATGTCACGACACGCATGACATAATGATATGCATCTAATGCAATTACATGGCATACAATTATGTCATGTACAATATTTCCTTATATGTCATAACTATTTATGGAAATAAAATATGTTTAAGATTTGATTCTCCAAATCAAATCATGATTAAATTAGGAAACAAATTTCCAAATCTAATCACATATTTTATTTGTGGAAATAGTTGATTAAGGAAAGTCAATTTAGGAAACCAATTTCCTAAATCATCAAAACTACTTATAGAAATAAAATATTTTAAGATTTGATTTACCAAATCAAATCATGATTAAATTAGGAAACAAATTTCCAAATCTAATCAAATATTTTATTTATGGAAAATATCAATTTACATAAATACTTCCAACTTTCCAAAAGTGGAAGATTTCCATAAATACTTCTAAACTTTCCAAAATTGAAAAATTTCCATAAATACTTCTAACTTTCCAAAAGTAGAAAATTTCCAGAAATATCATTATGACTATCGCAAAACAATTTTATGATTATGTTGAAACACAACCAGGGCTCTAATACCACTGTTGGGTTTCCGGCACCGTGGCGAGTGTGTGTTCGTACATGTTTCGTAAACATGTGCACAGCGGAAGAAAAAAATAATAAATCTACATTTATTACAAAACACACAACACACGCAAGCATAGTACAACATGTGTAGACATAACCGTAAATTTAAATTTTGCAATAAAGGAAATTTAACTACGTATACCTTTCGTATCACGTGTAGCGGGAACGGCATCAACCGGAACGATCCTCGCTAGAATCGTCTCTATCCGTATCCACGCCGAGTATCCTTAGGATGACTTCGCTAAGCCACGAGCTTCGTCTTCGTATGGGTTACTAGCCTCGTGTTGAAGACGACGTGATCGAGAGATGACCACGATCCGAATCCAAATTCGGACCCAAAGACGAGTCCTCAAAACTCGCTTCTCCAGAGAGGTATTTGTCAACCGTTTGACGAATCCTTCGTCCTCCACCTCAGAGGATTACCGGAGATCGAATCCCCGGTAAGTTAGGCGCTGTCGGAGCTCTAACCGTCGTCCAAACGATGCTCCGACGAGAGGAAAACAAGCTGTCCAGAAAACTGGACAGCTTTGGTGGAGGAGTAGGCGTCGGCCAACCAAGGGAAGCCAAGTGCTCACCTTATCGCCACACCCAAGGGAGATCACCGGAGCACCAACCGGCAGAAGCTCGACGCCGGTGAGGGGGAAGGAAGGCTCCTTCTGGACGCCGGTTGGAGGAGATGGGCGGCGGCAATGAAGTTGGCGCCGAATTCTCCAAGGAGAGGAGGTGGGCGGCAACTAGGTTTAGGGCTTTTGGATTTTTTGGGCTTAACAATCCCTTAAGCCCTCTTTTATTGAGAACTAATTCTCTTAATAGTTAATGGATTATAACCATAAGGCTCGTTAACCCGCTCCATTAATATAAGTTAAAATAAACCAAACCATGATGGTTTATTTTAAGTTAAAACGAACCGAACCAACTTTTGGTTCATTCGTTTAAAATAAACCAAACCCTTTGGTTTATTCTCCTCCATTGGATTAGAACCAAACCATTTTGGTTCATCCATTATGTCTTCATAAGACACGGCCCATCCACGCTTCCATTGCGACTGAAACGATTTCATGCTCGCTTCTTGTTTGGTCCAACCAAACCTAGTTTCTCTCGGTCTGAGAATCTCATTCTCAAGCTCCTTTTAAATCCTTCGGATTACGCTCGTTGTGCGTGTGACCAAATAGGTTCTCGGTTTATGTTGGCCATCTATAATTAACCATTAATTATAGAACGATCATGAGTGGCACCTAGTAGTACATCATGATCCCCAATTAACCGAAAAGATCAACGGTTGATCCAGAACTATTTCTGAAACCCTTCAGTAGCTCGAATGATTCGTGCCCCATTCCCTTCACTCATCTTATACCCACTTGGTTCAGGACATGGTCTATAGTGTCAGTCCCCACTAGGCTGACTACGTCACACCTAGCCCAAGTATCATGTCCTCGTCCTACGGATTCTAGTTACTGCACATGTATCGAAGAGTACCTTACTCTAAACATGTAATGCTTTGGCCAAAGACTTTAGTAACAATCCGACGAGAGGCCATGGGTATACATCTCCTCGCAAGGAGTGGTGAATCCTTTATAGGCTATTCAAACACCTTCGATCACTTCGACTTATACCCAATCATCCCGGGTCCACATCTCCTTAGAGATGTTTGCTTAAGATGTCAAAGCATAAGTCTCCATGATCACGATGACTTGAATACCGCAAGTCAAAGGAACATCGCACTTAAGCTACAGTAAAAACTTCATTGACATATCTATATATGCAAAGAACCATATGAAGTCTTACGGCTGGTCACTCCAATGAACTAGTTACCATAACTAGCATCCACGATCAACTCCGGACATCACAATGTCTCCAGCCAGTGAGAATCAGCTGCTTGGATACACCAAGGAGTATACCTCGTGCTAGTCTCGACAGAATTGATGGTGTCTAAATCCATCAATTCATCGACTAGGGATAATTTCGATACATCACAATTACACATGTAGAGATACTCACTAGTTGTGATCCAATCACAAATTCTCTCATGCTGTGAATCGTATCGTGGACATTCAGTAAATGAGTTTAAGATCCAATCAAATACATGAAACATGTATACTCAAATAGTGAATCTTCATTTATCATATAAATGGTTCATACATAAGGCGATTGCCTTAGGACATCTCTCATATATTACTAACATGTAAGCTTAATCGGTCCATTTATGGATTGAAACAAGCTTCGAGGTATTGGAACATCCGCTTTGATGAGGTGATCCAGTCTTATGGATTTATTCAAAGTCCGGATGAGTCTTGTGTATACAAGAGATGTGACGGAAACATAGTGGTATTTCTTGTACTATACGTAGATGACATTTTGTTGATTGGCAACAATATCAAGGTGTTATCAGACGTAAGGGTATGGTTGTCCAAACAGTTTGATATGAAGGACTTGGGAGAGGTAGGACACATCCTTGGGATCAAGGTTATAAGGGATCGCAGGAAAAGGATGTTGTGCTTATCCCAAGCTTCATATATACACACGATTATGGAGCGTTTTAGCATGCAGAACTCCAAGAAGGGTTTTCTACCCTTCAGGCATGGAGTTCCTTTATCTAAGGAGATGTGTCCTAAATCATCTGAGGAGATAGAGGAGATGAAGGCGGTTCCTTATGCTTCGGCAGTAGGAAGCCTCATGTATGCGATGCTCTGTACGAGACCAGATATCTACTTTACCGTGGACATGGTCAGCAGATATCAGAGTAATCCAGGATAGGGATATTGGACTGCGATAAAGCATATATTGAAGTACCTGAGAAGGACTAGGGATTATATGCTGGTTTACTGGGCAGACCAATTACTCCCTGTGGGTTACACGGATTCCGACTTCCAATCTGATAGGGATAACAGTAAGTCTAACTCAGGTTTTGTATTTACTTTGGGAGGTGGAGCCATTGTATGGAGGAGTGTCAAGCAGAAATGTGTGGTGGACTCCACCATGGAAGATTAGTATGTGGTGGCCTCTGAGGCGGCCAAAGAAGCTGTATGGCTCAGGAACTTCCTGATAGACTTGGATGTGATTCCTGGTTTGCCTAGAACTATCACAATTTATTGTGATAATAGTGGTGCAGTTGCAAACTCGAAGGAACCACGAGCCTATAAGGCTAGTAAACACATAGAGCGCAAGTACCACCTGATACGAGAAATCGTAAAGAGAGGAGAAGTTGTTGTGGCCAAGATTGCATCAGAGGATAACCTGGCAGATCCTTTCACTAAGGCCCTTCCGGTGAGAGCTTTTGATAGGCATGTGGAGGGAATGGGGATCAGATGTATGGCACTTTGAGGACAGCATAGTCTTTTAGTATAAGTGGGAGATTGTAGGGATGTATACTGAAAAGTCTATCTTTTGTATGAACATCTTTATTTTGAAATAAGAATCACATGATCATTGTTTGCATATTTTCATGGTTATGCAATCTTGTCTAATACTTTACATTGTAGATAACATGGTGTGTGGTGTCACACAGGAGATCATGTTATCGGCCCCTTGAAAAGTATAAGTAAAGGCTCACAACCGAGATGGCTTTGGACAAACCATCGGAATGGTTGTAGTGTGATTTGGTATTGGTTTGTTTGACCATAGAATCACACTAGTACACTTTGTGTGTATTGAGCAGGATCGACTTAGAGGTGATTCGATTTATTGCTGACTACATAATCGAATCGAACCTCAGATATTATTTAGTACATGCTCTTAATCCCGATATAATAATGGGCACATATACTTAGTACTCATCTCTTTGATTTACCAATGGGCGAGATTTATAGATTAAATCGATAGACTCGGTAAGTTGAGAGATGATATTATTTATATGGTGTGTCGTTGATTATAGGAGGAAACCGTGTCCTATATATTAGGATGATGATGTCCCCTTGAGGAGCTCATAAGGTTCATCATGTAAACCCTGCAGGTGGACTTGGTCTGGCATGATGAAAAGGTTGAGTGGTACTACTCAAGGAGTTAGATGTTGATTAATTAATGGTCAGTAAATTAATTAATCGACGGACATTCAAGATCTTAAACACGGGGAGAAAATGTATAAATAATATATGGAGCTCATATTATCATATGGGGGTTGGTGAGGTAGATCAATGATGAACCTTTAGTGAATTGGATCATCATTAGTGGATCGGACTTTATATGGGCTTGATCCATGGGTGGCCAAGACCCAACTCCTCCTCATGGTCCCTAATGTAGCCTATTAACACCTCATGATGCTTAGATCCAATGGATAGAAACAAAACTCTAAGATCCATTGGTAGAGATTAAATCTCTAAGATCCGACGGTTGAGATTAAATCTCTAGATCCGACGGTTGAGATTAAATCCCTAGAACCAATGGATGAGATTAATTCATGACTTATCCCTAACTCTATAAAAGGATGGCATTGTTAGATCTTTGTAATGGCTAGAGGGGGGTGATTAGCCTTTCTTTGTTTCTACAAATACGTTAGCGGAAGCAATACAAATACAAATATGAATATGAATAAGAAACAAGAAAAACAATGCTAACACCCAATGTACGTGGTTCGGAGATGACGCTCCTACTCCACAATAATCCGTAAGGTGGATTAGCCCTAGCCAAGCTTCACTATATCCTCCTTTGGATGAACCAAGGTGGAGAAACCTTGTATTACAATGCACTCCTCTTCTTTACAATGATGGAAGATGAAGATTAGAGAAGAGGAGGTTTAGAATCACAAAAACACTTAGAGAAAGCTTGGTGAGCATGAGGGTGTAGTTAGGAATGAGAGCACTAGCTTCACCAAGCTCCCCAAGGCCCCTTCTTATAGAAGAGAGGCTATTTTTCCTGTTGGTCTTTGATCAGTCGACTGATAATAACCATCAGTCGACTGCCGTCGAAGCTAACGGCTTCTGACAAAGGCGATCCGCAGGGATTCGCAACCGCCATTTTCAACGGGAGGCATATCAGTCGACTGATCACCTCATCAGTCGACTGATGAGGCGATCAGTTGAGTGATCGCCGTGAGGAGTCGAGTGAGACTCCATTCTGTGCCCATTTTTGACTCGATCGATCATTGCTGGATTGGCGATCGATTGATTCTAATCGATCATTGCTACAACCAAGCGTCGGCGATAATCGAGTTTCATCGACTCGATCGAGCACTGACCGATCGGGATACATCGTATCAGTCGACTGATACTAGTCAAGTATGAATAATTCATACTTGAATTGACTCCCTAGACCTAGACTTGACCTTCTAACTCTTCCTTCAGCCTTGCACCCTCCTTCGAGAGTTTCCTTCGGCCTCATCATGTCTTGGGTTGCCAAATGCTTGGACTTTATGCTTCCAAGACTATAAGCTTGGACTTATGCTGCCAAGACTTTACTTTGGACTTCCTTTGCCAAGGTTCACTTGGACTTTACGTTGCCAAGACTCCAAGCTTGGTCTTACGCTGCCAAGTCTATCCCTTGGACTTTCTTTGCCAAGGTTCACTTGGACTTTACGCTGCCAAGACTACAAGCTTGGTCTTATGCTGCCAAGTCCGTCCCTTGGACTTTCCTTGCCAAGATCATACTTGGACTTCTCTTTTACCAAGTCTTCATCCTTGGATTTCACTGTCACTTAAACATGTGCACAATTAGATCACAAAACATTGCCTAACTTAGATGATTTAACCAAACATCAAAACATATATAAATGCTTGGGGCATTGTTGCACTAACAATCTCTCCCTTTTTGATGTTTGGCAAACATTTAAGTTAGATCTTTACATAATCATAATATGAATTCTAACTTAAACATTCCTTCTCCCCCTTTGACATGCATCAAAAAGAGAAGGATTCATAAATTTTATGAAAGAATTAAAGTTTGTTGTATCTTGGACTAAGGTATAAGATTGATATTAAGCTTCCCCTTAATCCAAGATATGCTTCATGATGTGTGAATAACATTTGAAGCAAAGCATAGCAAAAGTTCGAAAGTTAAGTCCTAACTTTGCACCAACAATGTAAGTTTGGGGATGAAAAAGATATATTTTATGAAACTCCCCCTAAAACACTGCATTAAGCAATCCTAAAAGTTTGATTATACTCAATATTATCATGCTATAGTTTTAGGACATCAAAGATACACTAAATATCAGAAAATGGAGCTATTTATCAGAAAACACAGTGTATCACCGATCTGGTTGTGAACTACCGATCACTACCAAATCCAATTTCAACCTTTCAAATTTAACTTCAAAAATGCGTTAGAAAATCTAGAAATCACGAAAAATCACGAAATTTGGCGTACACATTTCTGGAATCATTATTTATCAAGGAAAAATAATTTGAAAATTTTATGTTTTCCAGATTCCAAGATTGATATAAACTTGGAAACTAACAAAAGTTCTAAAAATTTGGCAAACTTTGTATCACTTTTGTCTTCCTCTTGAAAACTGTTTTTCAAAATATGATGAACATAGTTTAAAATATATATGATTTGGAATTTCCAACCATGTTCTTAGAGCTATGTATTCATTACTTGAATACAAGCCTTCCCAATGATTGGTCCATGAAGTATTCATGTTGCTAGGTGTGTCATTGGCTCATAGTAATGCATCATAACAAGCATGATGAGCCAAGTACACCTTCCCTATCACCTCACGTGTTCTTAAGTGTCTCAATACAAAAATCAAGGTTTCTAAAGGCTTTTTGTGAGATGCATCGAGGTATAAGTTTAAACATTATGAATATGGGATCATGCAAGCCTAGAATTTTACTCTACAAAACACATACCAAGGTCTCTCCTTAATGATGAAAATTCGGTTTCCGGAAGAGCTTTGGTGAAGATATCGGCAAGGTTAGACTTAGATTCTACATAATTAAGTTCAATGTCTCCTCTTGCCACATGATCTCTTATGAAGTGATGTTTCACTTCAATGTGCTTGGTCCTAGAGTGATGTACCAGATTTTTGGTCAAGTTGATGGTACTCACATTGTCACAATAAACTTTAATATTAGAGTAGTGTAGCTCATAGTCCTCAAGAGTATGTCTCATCCAAAGTAATTGAACTACACAACCACCCATAGCCACATATTCGGCTTCGGTGGTTGATAAAGCAACACAATGTTGCTTCCTACTACTCCAACTAACTAGGGAGGACCCAAGAAATTGGCATCCACCACTAGTACTCTTCCTATCCAATTTGCACCGACATAATCGGAATCGGTATAGCCAAGCAACTCAAAAGACCTAGTCCTAGGATACCAAAGCCCTACATTTATGGTGCCTTTAATATATCTTAAAATTCTCTTAACGGCTACTAAATGTGATTCTTTGGCACAAGATTGATATCTTGCACACATACCTACCGCAAATAAGATATCGGGTCTACTAGCGGTTAGGTATAGTAGGCTACCAATCATACTCCTATAAAGTTTAAGATCAATTGATTTACCATCATGATCACTATCTATTCTAGTGCTAGTGGCCATAGGAGTGGTTACAATTTTGGCATTTTCCAAACCAAATTTCTTGATCATTTCATTTGCATATTTGGTTTGATAAATATAAATCCCTTCATTGGTTTGCTTGACTTGTAACTCTAGGAAAAAGTTAAGCTCTCCAACTAAACTCATTTCAAATTCATTCTCCATGTTTTTTATAAAGTCTTGAAGAAGATCATCGTTTGTTGACCCAAAAATAATGTCATCAACATATATTTGGGCTATAAAGATATCCTTTAACGTTGACTTTATAAACAAGGTTTGATCTACTTGGCCCCTTCTAAAATCCTTAGAAATTAAGAAAGATGACAATCTTTCATACCATGCCCGGGGAGCTTGTTTTAACCCATATAATGCTTTCCTAAGCTTATATACGTGGTTTGGATAATCTATGTTCTCAAACCTGGGTGGTTGTTCCACATATACTTCCTCCTTAATATAACCATTTAGGAATGTCGATTTAACATCCATTTGATAAAGTTTAAATCCCATATAGGAAGCATACCCTAAGAGAATTCTAATAGATTCTAACCTAGCAACCGGGGCATAAGTCTCATCATAGTCAAGCCCCTCAACTTGATTGAATCCCCTAGCAACCAACCTAGCCTTATTTCTAGTAATATTTCCTTGGTCATCTAGCTTATTCCTAAAGACCCATCTTGTAGTAATTATGGTGCTATCATTGGGTCTAGGTACTAACTCCCATACTTGACTCCTCTCAAATTGAGCCAATTCATCTTGCATTGCCAAAATCCAAACCGGATCATGTAATGCATCATTGATCGATTTTGGCTCAATTTGTGAAATAAGAGCTACTTGACTAGTAGGAGTTCTATGAAATGACCTAGTTCTTACTCCTTGAGATAGATCTCCTACTATTTGGTCAAGTGGATGATCTTGATGAGTTCTTAGGGTTCTAGAAGGGGTTTCAAATTGATTATTGTTATCTTCTACCCTCCTTTCATCATCGGAATCTTCTCTTCCTCCCCCTTGATCATTACCCCTTATGGTTAAATTTTGAAGTTTTTGGGTAATGTCTTGATTATTGTCATTAATATCCTTATCAATGGAGGACTTTCTAGGGTAGGTACTAGTGGTTTCATCAAATTGAACATTAGAGGACTTCTCAATCCCTTGGGTTCTCTTATTGTAGACTCTATATCCTCTACTTGTGGATGAGTATCCAACTAGAATTCCCTCATCCGCTTTGAATTCAAATTTTCCTAAGTTATCTTTGGTGTTTAAAATGTAAACTTTACATCCAAAGACTTTGAAATAATGAATTGGGGGAATAGTCCCATTCCATAATTCGAATGGTGTCTTTCCTAAAAACCTATGGATTTGAACCCTATTTTGGATATAGCAAGCGGTATTAACCGCTTCCGCCCACAAGTAGCTAGGTAGAGAATATGCATTAAGCATAGTCCTAGCCGCCTCTTGTAGGGCACGATTTCTCCTTTCCACCACCCCATTTTGTTAGGATGTTTTAGGACAAAAGAACTCATGCTTGTACCCTTGCTCTAAACAAAATTGTGAAAATTTAGAGTTCTCAAATTCACCACCATGATCACTACGGATCCGGTTGATTTTGAGACTCTTTTCATTTTCAACTCTTTTACTAAATCCTATGAGTATTTTTAAGGTATCATCCTTATGTTTCATAAAATAGACCCAAGTATACCTAAAAAAATCATCTACTATGACTAAACAATATTTGTTACCATTTAAAGAAGGAGTACTATGGCAATCAAATAAGTCAAGATCCAATAGTTCTAACGGTAAAGAGGTATTAGTTAAGGTTTTACCTTTGTGTGATGCCTTTGTTTGTTTTCCTTCTTGGCATGCATCACACATTTTGTTCTTGACATACTTGATCTTTGGTAGCCCTTTGACCAACTCCAATTTGGCTACCTTGGCTATGTTTTTCATGTTGATGTGCCCCAATCTCCTATGCCATAGCCAACTTTCTTCTTCTTTTGCAACAAGACACTTAGTAGAAATGTTAGAAGCATATGAAAGATCAACATAATAAATATTTGATTTCCTATATCCAACTAACATACAATCATTTAATTCATTGTGTCTAATCATGCATTTAGAAGATTCAAAAGAAACATGGTAGCTTGCATCACAAAGTTGACTAACACTTAATAAATTAAATTTCATATTTTCAACTAGTAAAATTTGTGAATGACAATTTTGGGGGATACCTCAATTGTACCTCTACCTAATATCTTGAGTTTTCCACTATTTCTAAAAGACACCGCTCCCTTCTTCACATACTTAATTGTGGATAACTTGCTCACATCCCCGGTCATATGTGTTGAGCAACCGCTATCCACAATCCACATATCTTGCTCTCCTACCTAAATCACATGAAAAACACAAACTTTTGGTACCCAAACATTTAGACCGGTAACATTAAGTAAAAACTTCTTAGGTACCCATGCTTTCTTAACCTTACCCTTAGTGGTTGCTTTTCTATTAATCAATGAGATATAAGCAACTTTTTTTTCTTTTGGCTTATATCCTAAACCGACCTTGTTGTAAACGGCTCTTTGTCAGCTAAGGATCATGTCAAGATATTTTGAGTCATTCGTAAATTTCTCTAAGCATGCCTTTAGGTCACTAACCTCATCCTTAAGTTTGTCATTCTCTTCCTTAAGTATGCAAGAATCAACATGTGAAGGTTTTTCATTCCTAATGGCCTTTAATTCTACTTTCATGCTTCTAACCTTAGATTTAGACTTATCTAGAGCCTCTTTAAGATAAGCAATTGATTTATAAAGAAGATTAACTTTAGGAGAATTCATTACCTCATCGTCACTAGATGACGATTCATCACTTGAAGAGTCTTCTTCTTGACTTGATGTACCGGAGTCATCTCCTTGGGCCATGAGTGTCACATGGCGTGTGATGTGGCAAAGCTCATCATCGGAGGAGGAATATTCAACACTCGGTGTGTCCCATGTGGTTTGAGCCATCATGGCCTCCTTCTTCTTCTTTTCCTTCTTATCCTTCTTTTTCTTTTCTTTTTCCTCCTTCTTTAGCTTCGGGCAATTTGGCTTTATGTGCCCCTTCTTATTGCAAGCATGGCAAATCACATTATTATTAAAATTTGAATTACCACTAAACCTACCTCTTGAAGAATGGGACCCCTTCCTTGCTTCTCTATTCTTGAAGTCCTTTGATTTTCTATAGAGCTTCTTGACAAAGTTGGTCATTTCACTAGATGAGTCTCCATCACTACTTGAATCATGCTCTGACTCGGATGATGATGACACTTCTTTTCTTTCTTTCTTCTTCTTTTCCTTCTTTTCAACAAATAGAGCTAAACCTTTTTCCTTAGAGGACATGTTAGTTTGCTCATGCAATTCAAACTCACAAAATAATTCATCAATTTTAATTTGAGAAAGATCCCTAGTTACCTTAATAGCATCAACTATAGAAGTCCATAGAGAAGTTCTAGGAAATGCTTGGAGAATATACCTTACCAAATCCCGGTTGTCAACTCGCTCACCTATGATGTGGAGTCCATTCACAATCTCCTTAAACCTTCCATGCATTTGGCTTACGGTTTCATGCATCTTCATTTGGAAGGCTTAAAGTTGTCCAATTAGCAAGTCCTTCTTGGCCCTCTTTGACTCCTTGGATCCTTCATTTAGCTAAATGAGCTTTTCCCATAATTCCTTGGCGGATTCGAAAGGCCCCACCTTGTTGAGTTGCTCCATTGTAATACCGCATTGGATGGTGAGTACCGCCTTTGCATTTGATTCGAACCTCCTATTCATTTCCCTTGTCCAATCCTTGCTTGGAATAGGGTTTCCATGTTCATCCACCGGTTCCTCAAAGCCATCTACAATGCTATGCCAAATCTCAATATTACTCATTAGATAATACTTCATCCTACCTTTCCAATATGCAAAGTGACTCCCATCGAAGAGCGGTGGCTTGGCGGTGCTATATCCCTCTTGAAGAGCCATTGATGCCTTGGTTGATGGTGAAATCTTCCAAGCTATCCAAGCTCTGAACCACTTGTTAGATCTTTGTAATGGCTAGAGGGGGGTGATTAGCCTTTCTTTGTTTCTACAAATATGTTAGCGGAAGCAATACAAATACAAATATGAATAGGAATAAGAAACAAGAAAAACAATGCTAACACCCAATGTACGTGGTTCGGAGATGACGCTTCTACTCCACGGTAATCCGTAAGGTGGATTAGCCCTAGCCAAGCTTCACTATATCCTCCTTTGGATGAACCAAGGTGGAGAAACCTTGTATTACAATGCACTCCTCTTCTTTACAATGATGGAAGATGAAGACTAGAGAAGAGGAGGTTTAGAATCACAAAAACACTTGGAGAAAGCTTGGTGAGCACGAGGGTGTAGTTAGGAATGAGAGCACTAGCTTTACCAAGCTCCCCAAGGCCCCTTCTTATAGAAGAGAGGCTATTTTTCCCGTTGGGCTTTGATCAGTCGACTGATGATCACCATCAGTCAACTGCCGTTGAAGCTAACGACTTCTGACAAAGCCGATCCGTGGGGATTCGCAGCTGCCATTTCCAATGGGAGGCCTATCAGTAGACTGATCACCTCATCAGTCGACTGATGAGGTGATCAGTCGAGTGATCATCGCGAGGAGTCGAGTGAAACTCCATTATGTGCCCATTTTTGACTCGATCAATCGACTGCCTAGATTGGCAGTCGACTGATTGCCTAATCAGTCGACTACTACGACCAAGCAGTCGACTGATAGTCAGGGTTTCATCTCGACTCGATGAGTACGACGATTGATCGATACATCGATCGATCGATACTAGTCAAGTATGAATAATTCATACTTGAATTGACTCCCTAGACCTAGACTTGACCTTCTAACTCTTCCTTCAGCCTTGCACCCGCCTTCAAGAGTTTCCTTCGGCCTCGTCATGTCTTGGGTTGCCAAATACTTGGACTTTATGCTGCCAAGACTACAAGATTGGACTTATGCTGCCAAGACTTTACTTTGGACTTCCTTTGCCAAGGTTCACTTGGACTTTACGTTGCCAAGACTCCAAGCTTGGTCTTACGCTGCCAAGTCCATCCCTTGGACTTTCTTTGCCAAGGTTCACTTGGACTTTACGCTGCCAAGACTACAAGATTGGTCTTATGCTGCCAAGTCCGTCCCTTGGACTTTCCTTGCCAAGATCATACTTGGACTTCTCTTTTACCAAGTCTTCATCCTTGGATTTCCCTGTCACTTAAACATGTGCACAATTAGATCACAAAGCATTGCCTAACTTAGATGATTTAACCAAACATCAAAACATATATAAATGCTTGGGGCATTATTGCACCAACAGGCATGGGAGTTGGCGTGAACTACATTGAAGGAGAGCTAGGGTTTGGGCAGCAAGAAGGAATCCTAGTTGAGATAGGATTAGGATTAGGGTTTGGAGGCAAGGGTGGCACCAAATAAGGAAGGTATTCTTCTCTTCTTCTTCCTCTTTTGGCCAACGTTTAGCACCTCTCTAGCCTCTTTTTCTATCCTTGGCCGGCGCCCAAAAGCCCCCTTCTCCTTTTCCTTAGGTGGTGGAAACAAGATATAGGGCTTCCCTTGGTGTCTTGGTTGTTTTCCACCATCTTCTCCTTCACCTAGTTGGCCGGCGGCAAGGATAGTTTTAGTTCCTTGTTGGTTGTTTCTAGTGAGGAGAAAAACCTTGTTTCTATTCTTCCTCTTGCTTTGGAAGAGCAAGGAAGGAAGATTTGTGATCTAGGAGCTTCGACTTTTGGTGGATCGTCGCCCACACAACGTCCAAAAGGAGGAAGGTCATACATTAGAAGATCGAGAGGTATACCTATTCTACTTTCTTCTTTTGCTTGTTGCTTGTTTTTGTATTTGAATTATAAGCATGTTATAAATCTGTAAATGGCTAAATAAACCTTAGATCCCGAGCATAAACACAAAAACCAGCGATCCAGACATCGTCTATTCCGCGACTACTCGTAGAATAGAGGATTGTCGCTTGAACAACTAGTTTGTTCAAGTGACCTCTCTAAACGAATAGCACGACGATGACTTGGTTTCTTTGGCAATCCCTTTTGTCTAGGATTAAATTTTTTTAATCCGGGGACATCGAAGGGATCGCCATGGACAACCTACTGAGGTGAAGTGGGAAGCGAAGCTTCCCCTCACGGACTTGATAAGCTAAAACCATTAAATTGGTATGAGAGCTTCTGGGCAAAAACCCCCTTCAATTGGTATCAGAGCTTCCGAGCAAAACCTTCAGAAGGATCATCACTGGCTTCAAGCGAAGAACAATCACAAGAAGCCGAAGAATGTTCATCGGCTCAAGAAGAGGAAGAGGCCGATGAAGCAAGGTCATCTTCCTCACAAGAAAGTGAGGATTTGGAGATTGAGAGGGAGTTGACATCCGAGGAGGAAGAAGAAGAAAAAGAAGCCTCCACCTCTAGGATTGAGGGGGAGGAGAGAATTTCCACTCCGAAGCATGATCAAGAGGAAGCATCCACCTCCGGTTGAGGAGATGAAGAAGCCCAACCCACCACCATTAACCTAGGTAACTCAAGCACATCAATTCAAAGTAAAAATCATATTATATATTTTGAGTGTAGGGAATATGGGCACTATAAGAGCAAGTGCCCTAATAAAGTCAAGAAAAGTCAACCAACACCGAAATCTCAAGAAAAGACCAAGGATGTCGGAGTCGCCATCACTAAGAACAAGGAGCTTGTGGTATGCTTCAAGTGTCACCAAAGAGGGCACTACTGAAGTCAATGCCCTAAGGGGAAGAAGAGAGGTCAAGAAGGAGCATCAAATGTAGGGGGAGCCTTTAAGGTAAACCCTAAGGTACATTTAAACAATGTTCATTCTTTAAGTAATAAGAACAAGCACGCTAGAAGTAATTTTTCTTTGTTTTATAAAGAGCATGCTAAGAATAATAAATTTTATTGCTTAGGGGCTAAGAGCTACAAGGTTAAAAATAAGGAGAAATTTGGGACTAATATCCCTAGAAAAACATTACCTAGGAAATCTATTAGGAAAATAGAAAATCACCTAGGCATCAATCCTAAATGGACTAGACACATGCCTAGAAATAAAAATATCTCAAGAGATAATGAAAAATCAAAAATTGAGATATTAGAAAAGGAAAATCAAGTTTTGAGGTCAAAACTTGAGAAAATAGAGAAGACTCTTAGAGAGATGCAAAATCAAATTAAAGGGTTAAATTGTCAATATCTAGGGTCTAGGAGTTAAAACCTAGGGTCTAGGAGTCAAAACCTAGGGTCTATGAAGCAAGGTCCACCTAAGGGCAAGAATGGTTTGGGTCACAAACCTAAGCCCAAGGAGACTTACCATAGTGTTCCATTCGATTATGGAACACAACCTAGGTCTAGGAAGGTCATGATTACTAGGGAAGCTATCCCTAAGGTTAACCAAGGCAAGTGTCTAGTGGCCAAGGTTTCTATGAAACCTAAGAAGACCACTAAGAAGATTACTAGGGAGGCAATCCCTAAGGTTAACCATGATAAAGCCCAAATGACCAAGTCTCCTAAGCCTAGGAGGGTCATTAGGAAGGTATCTAAGGAAGTTATCTCTAAGGAATATCTAGTTAACCCAAGGAGCTCAAACAAGTATTGGGTTCCTAAGAGTGTGATTCCATCATGCTAAGTGAGTTGAGGGTGTTAACTTGAATTAGTGGGTAGTTAACCTAACCATGGTAAAGTTAACACTTTATAACATTTTCAAGGTTATATGATACCTTGGAAATAAGCTTGAATTTTGATCCTAAAAGATTTTAGGATGTGCCAATAAGTTTTGAGAATTGTGAAAAATTGATTAAACTTGACACATTTATACTTAGAGGTATTGGTGTGTAATTTGGGGTTTTGGCACACTTTGGGAATTAGTGTATCAAGAAAATTGGCTTAAGGCTTAGAAATTACATTTAAGATTAATACTCAAGTACTATACATCTTGAAATCACATACTTACCATGCTTCATGTGTTTTACCATATATTTGCACGGAAGGAATGTTTATGGTGTCTTGCATCTCACAAAATATATCATTCACCTTGAATGTGTATTTCAACACTTAGAAAGGGTGAGATGCTAGGGTTTGAAACTATTGGATGTTAATGCTTGTGAAAATGAAATCAAATAAAAAAATACATTAACAAATACATAAACACAGGCATAACACTAATATACTCGATATACATGCATAAACATGTTAAAATGAAACAAATTAAGTGAAGAAATCGAAATTCACTTAATTTCATAACTGAAAATCAGATATTAGTCGACTGATAACACTGTAGCATGATACCACGAGCCCAGCAGTCGAGTGCTGCTTCTAGGACTCGACTGATTGTCCATCAGTCGACTATTGTTATTGTTCATCAAGGCAGAAGAGACAACAGTCGAGTGGCTCATCCAGCAGTCGAGTGTTGGCCACATCAATCGACTGACGACCAATATCAGTCGACTGATGAGACTGTAGCTCGGCACAGAATGTTTGGCAGTCGAGTGCCGAGTCGGGGCAGTCGACTACCGGTTATGTGAATCGGCCATTGAACTGCTAGCAGTCTACTGATGCGTCACATTAGTCAACTGGATTTGCGATTTTATAACGTCGAACCACGAGGGTTCGGCTTCTTCACGCTCTCCTCTTACATGATTTCTTCTCCGATCATTCCAAAACCCTTCGACCAACCTCCTCGTGCCCACACCGGCGACTCACAGCCCTTAGGTTTGGAACCTAACCCTATCCTTCATGTTTTTGGTCCTTCTATCATGATAATAGCATCTCACAGCTTTCATCCTCCTCTGGGGTTAGGGTTCCGGCAAGACTTTCTTTCCAGCGTTCCTCCGACGTCCTCTCCAGCAAGTAGACTGCTCAGTTGTCCCTCACAACCCTCAACTCAACAATGGCGCCAAAGTATACCTCGAAACCCTAAAATCCATCCTTTTACATATACCACATTCTGATCTAATCATGTTATTTGTGTCATCATATTGCATTGCATTGCATTCATCATAATCATGTAGAAGACAATGTAGGAATGAGCCAAATGAGGATATATCGCGTACGTACCAACCGATGCCGATTAGGTACATAGATGAGCGGTTTTTTAGATTCTACTGCGGAGACATCATACAAATCTTATTGTATTACCAGTTAATAAAGATCTCTCTTTGCAACCATGCCATTAACGATGACCTACTCAAAGAATTTTACTAAAATTTGAGGAAAGTCGATGATAGCCCTACCTACACCACTCGCATTGCAAAACGCGACCTGGAGTTCACTCCTGCGATCTTGCATGAGTTTCTGGAGTGTAGGGAATCGGATGACATTTTTATCTTTTAGCCTACTCTTGATGCACCTTTTCCGGCTCCATTTGGCCATATCTCATTAGACTCCATGCATTAGCATTTCTTCCATCATCCTCATCCACCAGCTCAAAACTTATTTTCTATCAATGAATTATCTGCACCTGACAATGTTCTTTACAAAGTCATTGTTGGGTGCTTCCTTCCGATCATGACTCAGGGTCAGGCCAAGATCCGACCTCCCCATCTCTTTCTTATGTATGTCATGCGTCATCGGTTGGACGTGAACATTGCTTTGAATATTTTTCATTGCATTGTCCATTTCATATCCCCTGTACAAGAGAAAGTTCATATGCCCTTTGGACACATTATCACTGCATTGTTAGAGTCCATTGGCATTAACATATCCAGGGGATCATTGAGGGCGCTATCAGAAGTATATGACTGCATCACAGTGCGCAACTTCACACTGGCTGGGATGTGGACTGGCGCTGGACAGCTGGAGTTGGTACCTCAGCCTCAGCCCGTGGGGCAAGTGGAGCCAGCCATAGAGCCTGGAGAGCTTGCGGCACAACATGAGGGGCTCGCTGCTGAGGAGGATGACCCTGTGACAGCGGATGCACCAACAGTAGGTCTCTTAGAGTGTGTTGCACATCTGGAGGTCAGATTCGAGGACTACCAGCAGACTATTGACTCACGACTAGTGGAGATCAGATCAGAGCAGTCCTCCATCGGTCAGCAGCTCAGCCGGATAGAGCAGCGCCAGATTGACATATATGAGATGATGCGAACCGGGACGTTGAGCCAATAGCCTCCACTGCCTCCACTATCTGCGGGAGATGATAGCTAGGCGATGATTAGGGATCTTGTTTTTATTTTCGTAGTGTGGTTGCGAGTTTTTGTTTGGATATCTATTTTGCTTGTAAAAACTGAATTTATATTTGAATGAAATATTTTGTTTATAAAAAATCATGTGTCTTTGTCTGATTGTGTGGGTATTAATGTGTTTATATATTCAAATTTGCCATGTCATGACATCACATTTTATTTTATCATATGACATGTCATGATATTGTTTAGGATTATTTTCTATGTCATGTTCATTTTTAGAGCCTATTCATATGTCATGACATCATGATCATTGGTCATTCTTATTTATGATTATCATTTATGCCATGATCATTCATGCATTAATTAAAATTGAGTTAAGGACTATGGCATGATTTGAAGTCTCATCTATAAGGGAGTCAAATAGAGTTGCCTAGAAAATGTGTGATGCCATAATAACTCTAATCCCACATCTCACAATTACATTGACTTGTGTGTGCTTTATACATCTTAGATACATGTGAGATGTTAGGAAAATAAGTTAAGTTCAAGGTGCATAGATAGTACATCTAGAGGAACTTAAACTTATCTCAATCATCAATATGAATTATGAGGAAAGCTAATGTATAAGTCATGTACATCTAGCCAATTGTCCATGGTTCAAAATAGGTTTTCAAAATCATTTTAAAATCCTTTTAGAAAACCTTGGTGAAGTCTATCTTTTGATAGCAATCATCATTGAAGAAGTTGATATAAAGTAGCCAAAAATATTAAAGTTTTAATAGTTTTTGAACTTTGTATCAATCTCCTATTTTAATGGGTATTTTATTCTCAAACTATTTTTTACCCATTATATTCCATGTAAGTAATGTGCGTATGAAATTTCAAAATTTTTCGAAATGTATATATTTACTTATGCATTTTCAAACTTCATTTTCGAAAACTTGATTTCTGAAAATCAGGGATCAGTCGACTGTTATAGTTTATCAGTCGACTGATGATGATTTCAGTCGACTGTTCTATGGAAGAGTCGATTGATAGGCTGATTTCGGGTAAACAAGGATGTTTAGCCTATGTTTCAGCTATGTTAGGGTTCCCTAACCACTCCTAACCCTAGGATATACTTTGGAAAGTATTAAAAAGGATGAAAATCCATTAGATATGGACTAGGAGAGTTGTTAGGGTGTGTATCAATTTTAAGGTGTTGGGAAAGTTCAATGTTAAACTTTTAACTTTAATTTTGATGGTTTAGAGTTTCTATAGGCTTAGGGACTTCCCAAGGACATTGTTGGTGCAATGGTCAAGGGGGAGCAAGCCTTTAGGGGGAGTCATCTATCATGGAATGATGGATGTGTTCTTCCTCATGAGAGGAAGAAATGGGAATGTGAGATACCCAATTTGGAAATTGGGAGAGTTTATAGGATTGTCTCTCTTGAGTGATATGGGACTTATCACTAGGAAGATTGAGGGCATCCTAGGTGGTTTTGGACCAAGGGGGAGATTGTAAGATCTCATTGGATATGAGACATTGTCCTCCTTGGGGAGAACCTTTTTGATGTTAGTCAAAAAGGAGGAGAAAGTAAAATTACTAATTTTGGAAAATTGGTAAGGGAATTTGAGTTAGGGGCCTAACTCAAGGGTGTTTTTGTCAAACATCAAAAAGGATGAGATTGTTGGTGCAATCGGCCCAGGTCATGATTGATCGGACTCGAGTTTGACTCGAGCGATGTTTTGATGTTCGACAAAAATATATGACAATGTGATTGTCATGGTAAAGTCCAAGTCTTGAGTACTTGGCATGTAAAGTCCAAGCATGGGTCTTGGCAAGAAAAAGTCCAACATGGGTTGGCAAGGAAAAGTCCAAGTCTTGTGTACTTGGCATGGAAAGTCCAACATAGGTTGGACATGTAAGTCCAAGGGTGTAGTCTTGGCGGTGAAAGTCCAAGTCATGGGTACTTGGCATTTGGAAAGTCCAAGGGGAATATTGGCGGCGTAAAGTCCAAGCGGGAGTCTTGGCAGCATAAGTCCAAGGTTGACGACGTAAAGTCTAAGCGTGGTCTTGGCAGCGTAAGTCCAATGTGCCTTGGCGGTGTAGACACCGTTAGCATGACAATAGTCGATGGAAGCACTTAAAGACTGGCGTATGGATGAACAAGTCATGGAAGACTTGGAGGGATCCGATAGGCGCGAGGCTGATAGAGGTGCCTAGAAGTCTTAGGTCTAGGCTATGGGTGGTATAGCAAGTATGGAGGCACCATACTTGGGTTAAAACCTCATTTTTGAGGTGTATCAATTGACTGGGACAATGGGTCAGTCAACTGGTGGGAGTGTACTAGGGTTTGACTGCGGGAAGTGCCCCTGCCAGAGCTTGGTAGTCGATCTTGTGAGCAAATGATCGATCTAGTGATCATTCGATCGATGGTCGGGATCTCGAGCGGTCACGACACTGTGACTCGAGTTGGGCTCGAGTGATGTTTTGATGTGTTTTGATGTTTCGACAAAAATATGGAAAGTCCAAGTCGGACACTTGGCAATGTAAAGTCCAACATGGGTTGACAAGGAAAGTCCAAGCATGGTCTTGGCATGGAAAGTCCAACATGGGTTGGCAAGGGAAAGTCCAAGCTTGAGGCTTGCCATTTGAGAAGTCCAAGGGTTTGATATTGGCGGCGTAAAGTCCAAGCGGGAGTCTTGGTAGCATAAGTCCAATGGTTGGCGGCGTAAAGTCCAAGCGGGAGTCTTGGCAGCATAAGACCAATGGTTGGCGGCGTAAAGTCCAAGCGGAGTCTTGGCGGCATAAGTCCAATATGCCTTGGCAGTGTAGACACCGTTAGCATGACATAGCCGACGGAAGCACCTGAAGGCTAGCGCGATGGATGAACAAGTCATGGATGACTTGGAGGGATCCGAGAGGCGTGAGGCTGATGGAGGTGACTAGAAGGCTTAGGTCTAGGCTAAGGGTGGTCTAGCAAGTATGGGGGAACCATACTTGAGTTAAAACCTCATGTTTGAGGTGTGCCAGTCGACTGGTGCCATGTGGCAGTCGACTGGACCGAGTCAACTAGGGTTTGACTGCGGGTTATGGCCTAGCAATGACGCCATAGGTTGGCCGATCGGTGATGGCTCAGCGATCCGACCGATAGTATGATCCGACGGTGGTGCTCGAATTCGGCCACGCATCGGAGTCGAGACTGATCGTCGAGTGAGGACTCCATCAGTCGACTGATGGTCACAATCAGTCGACTGATGGTAGTTCCGTTGGACTTATCCAACGTGGAACTAGCCGGTGTCTCACGACAACAGTGGCATCAGTCGACTGATGGTCCCGATCAGTCGACTGATAGACTTTTTCCAGCACAGGTTGAAGCTATATATGGAGCTCGTGATGGAGGAAAAAGCAACCGGTTCTTGAGGGCTATTGGGGCGATTTGTTGGTGCAAATCAGGTCTCCAAGTGCAAGCAAGCAACCAAGCATTCAAGCAATCAAAACAAGTGTTGTAAAGTCTTTTCTTTACTTGTATTTCATATTTACATTGTATATTGCTTGTTTTTCGTTCTTACTGTTGTTAGATCTTTTGTAAGGGGTTTCTACGCCTCCGTCTTGTGTCGAGTTGGAGTGTTTATCATTAGTGAGTGCGCAGTATCACTAGAGCCTCTTTAGAGCTCGATCCGTGGAGTAGGAACCGTGCGGTTCCGAACCACGTTATATCATTGTGTTAGCTTGTTGTCTATTTCGTTATTGCTTTTATTATTTCTATTTCCGCTGCGCACTAACGAAATTATAGACACAAACGCGAGCGAATTTCATCTACGCTATTCACCCCCCTCTAGCCATTCCAACTATTCCTAACAAGTGGTATCAGAGCCCGGGGCTCTTCTACGGATTAACAACCGGGAGCTAAGGTGAAAGGCTAGAGGGTGAAGATGGAATTCCAATACAAGCTTGGATGGGAAATCAACACTCCACCTCCATATGATCCAGAAGATTTTCCGGCATGGAGAGCAAGAATGGAAACATTCTTGATGATGGACATAGAGGATTGGTTCATCCTCATTGAAGGTCTTGAACCCCCTAGGGATAAGAAGGGGAATGTCCTAAAATTGAAAAAGTGGACCCAAGAGCAACGCCAAAAGCTCAAGACCGAAGTTAAGGTAACGAAACTTTTGGAAGATTTAATCCCTAATGATGTTTTGTGCAAGTTAGGGGATTACATGTATGCCAAGGAGCTATGGAGAAAATTGGCAAGATACCATGAGGAGAGTTCATCCTCAAGTGAAAGTGAGGAATCGGAAGTTGAGATGGAGTCAACTTCCGAATCGGAGAAAGAAGAAGTGGAAGGAGCATCCACTTCTAGGATTGAGGAGGAAAGACCACCCTCTATACCGGAGCAACCTCAAGAAGAGCCTTCAACATCTGGTCAAGATGAGGAAGCTCAAAATCCAACTCCGGCCTCCACCACTACCCTAGGTAACTCAAGCATATGTGTTAATAATAAAATGCATATAATATGTTTTGAGTGTAGGGAAACCGGGCACTACAAGAGCAAGTGCCCAAAGAAGATTAGGAAAGCTCCACCGGCACAAATAGTCAATGAAGCCGGTGTTCCCAATGCCAAGAAAAGCAAGGATCAAGTCATTTGCTTCAAGTGCCGGCAACCGGGGCATTACCGAAATCAATGCCCTAGGGGGAGCAAAAAGACCCAAGAAGGAGCTATACATGTAGGGGGAGCCTCCAAGGCAAACCCTAAGGTATATTTCAATAATGGATCTTCTAAATTTAAAAGTCAAAAGCATGCTAGGAATTTTAATTCTCTTGCAATTTGCCATGAAAAGCATGCTAATAGAAATAAATACTTTTGTTTAGGTGCTAAGAGTGTTCACTTAGGAAATAAGAAGAAATTTGAGACTAATGTCCCTAAAAATATATTACCTAAGGAAAGCATTAAGAAAATAGGAGAACATCTAGGCTTTAATGCTAAGGAATCTAGACATATGCCTAGAAATAGAAATATCTCAAGAGAAAATGAAAAATTAAAAATTGAGATATTAGAAAAGGAAAATCAAGCCTTGAGGTCAAGGCTTGAAAAACTTGAAAAGACCCTCAACATTATGCAAAATCAAATGCAAGGGTCAATTGGTCAAACTTTTAGGTCAAATAATCAAAGTCAACAAGTAGGATCTAAAAGACAAAAGTCAACCAAAGGCAAGAAGGGTTTGGGTCAAAAACCTAAGCCTAAGGTGGCTTACCATAGTGTTCCATTTGACTATGGAACACTAACTAGGTCTAGAAAGACCAAGGTCAATGGGGAAGTCATCCCTAGAGTTGACCAAGATTTGTGCCTAGTGGCCAAGGTTTCGAAGAAACCTAAGGTGACCACTAAGAAGGTTGCTAGGGAGGCAATCCCTAAGGTTAACCTAGGCAAGACCAAAATGACCAAGGTTAATAAGCCTAGGAAGGTCATTAGGAAGGTATCTAGGGAGGTTATCCCTAAGGAATACCTAATTAACCCTAGGAGCTCCAATAGGTTTTGGGTTCCTAAGAGCGTGATTGATTCACGCTAGATGGGTTTAGGGTGTGCCAACCTTGATTGGATGGGTAGTTAACTCAACCATAATAAAGGTGGCACTTTAGGTTATTTTCAAGGATATGGGTGCCTTGGAAATACATTTAAGTCTTAATCCTAAAAGTTTTTAGGATGTTCCAATATTACTTGAGAAGTTTGATAAAATGATCAAAATTGGCACAATTTAGGTTTAGAGGTTAGTGTTGTTGGATCAATGCGGTTCGCTAGAGGGAGGGGGTGAATAGCGAAAAACCTTTTCTTTTTCTTTCGTTAAAACTCGAGAGATAATTAATTAATTGCAGTGGAAATGTAAAAATAAAAAAGACAATCAACACAAGGGTTTTACTTGGTTCGTAGCCGAAGGCTACTACTCCAAGGCCCTAGTGGTCCTTGACCACGCACGGAGGGCAAATTACTAAACAAACTCCTCCTCGTTGGAGGTAGGAGTTAATCGATACAAAAAGAACTTGAGGTAGAGGGACACTCCCCCTCTCCTCGTTACGATAAAAAAGCTTCGAAGAATGTAAATGAGCAACGACACTAAAATTAAAGCCGACGTACAAAAATAAAGGAAATGAAACCTAGACGTCGGAGAAGAAGAAGCACGTTGTTGTCGGTAGCTTTGCGGAGACTTTTTGGAAGCTTAGAATTGTTGATGAAACCCTAGGTTTGGCCCTCCTTTTATAGCCTTTGAGCCCCTTTTCGAGAGGAACCCTAGCCAATCAAATTTGAGCACATCTTCCCTTGAAATTTGGTGATAATCCTTGACTCCTCGAATCTGATCATTGACCATCAGTCGACTGATGGCCATCATCAGTCGACTGATGGCAGCATCAGTCGATTGATGACCTTCGGCAGTCGACTGATACACGGCAGTCGAGTCCTCCAAGCTGGCAGTCGACTGATGCTTGCTGCAAGTCAAAGTTAGCTCAACAAAAACATACTTCCGACGGTCTTCGACCGTCCGATCTCGACCTAGACCACCTATGAGATGTCTTGGGTCGGATCTACCCTTAAGATCATCCCCGTAAAGAGGATACGACCTCACTTACGCTCACACACACGAGCTTACCTCGATACTTACGTGTTGCTTTTGCTTCCGGCCTTCCACTCGATTCTAAGTTAAACATTCTAAGTTAAAACATGCAATTTCTAAGTTAAAGCACAAACATGTTTTGTACTGGCTCCCCCTAGACCGTTGAATCGGTTCGGTCTATCCACATAGTGGATTTGGTCCTTGGGAACCCAGTACGGGTTGGATCCTAGAGTTGAAATCAAAAAGTTCTTAGGGACCCATGCTTGGACATGTTTCTTATGTCGACTTACAATCGACATATACGACCTATTAGTCGTGTTTGAGTTAAACCCGAGTCCAGCCTTGTTGTACACGGCCCTTTGAGATCCAAGTAGGAGGTCAAGTCCTTTGGATCCCGAAGTGAACCTTTCCAACGTGTTCCTAAGATCTTCGACTTGACTTTTCAAGAGAGAGTTCTCAACTTCGAGCTTTTCAACTCGAGTTGAGTCCTTCTCTTGAACTCGACTAGTTGAAGAGGTTAGGGAGACCTCGTGTTTGAGGAGTTTAACCTCCTCAACAAGGGTCTCGACCTTGGACTCGGACTTAGCTAACTTCCTAGACAAAAACCTAACCATATTATGTAAAGTATTAAATAAAGCTCGACTCACCTTAAGGGTATCTTTTGAACCGGATGCGTATCCGTGGCTTGACTTGAAGGTAGCTTCGTAGTCCGAGTCATCCTCAGGTTCTGACTCAAGTTCGGTCTCCGTGTCTGACTCAATTGATTTCGCCATGAAGACGTGATCTTCGTCTTCTTCGGATGACGCTTCTTCCCATGTCGCGTTGAGGGCCTTCTTATGCTTAGGTGCTTGGTGGTTGAGCTTGGGGCACTCGGACTTGATATGTCCAAACCTGTTGCACTCATAACACCTAATGTTAGAACTTTTAGGCTTACCTTGGTTGGGTCGAGTTGTGGTTCGCTTTCGTCCCTTGGCTATCCTTCGAGCTAGGTTAATTAGTTCGGCAGTCAATTCCGGGTCAACTTCTTCTTCGGACTCATCTTCCTCCTCGGGTGGTGGTGGCTTGCTTGCGATTTTCTTCTTCTTTGAACCTGCAAACAAGGCTATACCCCTCTCGGGTTCCGAGTTGGATTGTTCATGTAATTCGAAATTCGAAAAGAGTTCGTCTAACCTAATTTTAGAAAGGTCCTTGGAGACCTTATAGGCATCAACCATGGATGCCCATAAGGTAGTCCTCGGAAAAGAGTTTAGGACATACCTAATAAGGTCGCGGTTTTCGACCTTTTGCCCGATTGCGTGTAGGTTGTTGACTATGTCTTGGACACGGGCATGGAGTTGCGTCGCGGACTCGTGTTCCTGCATTTTTAGTGTGTACAATTTATTGAATAACAAATCACGTTTGCAAACCTTAGCTTGATCCGATCCTTCATGTAACTCGATTAGCTTTGTCCAAAGATCCTTTGCGCTTATGAAGGGGCCGACGCGATTTAGCTCCTCCTTGGACAAGCCGCACTGGAGGATTTGTGTTGCCTTGGCATCGGCTTCGACTTGTCGTTTTGTTGCAATGGTCCATTGATCATAATCCAAGGAGTCACCCACTTCATTAGTCGGAAGTGTGAAACCCATTTGGATTATGATCCACATCTCGATTTGGGTTTTGAGAAAGCATTCCATCCGACCTTTCCAGTAACGGAAATCATCTCCGTTGTAAAACAGAGGTCGGACGGTGCTAAAACCCTCGAGATGGGCCATTAGAACAAAAGGACAAGGAGACTAAAATGAAAACCTAGCAACAACAAAAACACACGAAAGTACCAAGACTTGCGTCTTGGATTAGTAGTGCGGGAAATAAAAAGAAATAAACGAAAAATAGAAAGTTAAGCAAAGAAATAACAACATTTATACGATCAACTTAACCAACTCCTCAACTAAGTGTCTTATGACACGGCAAGAGGAATCATGGTTGTGGCACCGACGACTTGGTCACTCGCACCCAAGACTCGTCCACAAGATGAGTCAGAGTGGCTTAGTCAGAGGCTTACCCAACCTCAACAACTTGGTTAATAAAATCTGTAATGCTTGTCAACAAGGAAAATAACCTAGGACACAACACAAGTTAACTAACCAAGAACGAACCTCAAGTGTACTTGAGCTCCTGCATATGGATCTATTCGATTCACATGGAGCCAAGTCTCTCAATAGAAGTCAATATTGCTTAGTCATAATTGACGACTACTCCAGGTTTACCTGGGTTAGGTTCATCAAACATAAAAATGATACCCTAGATAAATTAATTAATCTATTCAAATTAATCGAGAATCAAAAAGACCTTAAGGTTAAAAGCCTTAGAAGCGATCATGATGGTGAATTCGAAAATCAAAGGTTCACCGACTTCTGTAACCTAAACGGATACCACCATGAATTCTCCTGCCCTAGGACCCCTCAACAAAATGGCCTAGTGGAGCGGAAAAACCGAACTCTACAAGAAGCCGCTAGGACCATGTTGAACGAATACGACCTACCCGATAGGTTTTGGGCAGAAGCCGTTAGCACGGCTTGCTATATCCAAAATAGGATCCTTATGGTAAAGAGGCACCTTAAGACCTCGTACGAGATTTATCACGATAAAATACCTAACATCAAGTACTTTAGGGTATTTGGGTGTAAGGTACATATCCTAAACACTAAGGATTACCTAGGGAAATTTACTTCCAAAACCACGACCGGAATCTTTCTAGGATACTCGACTACAAGTAGAGCTTATAGAGTATATAACCACGACACCCTTAGAGTCGAGGAGACTATCAATGTAGTATTTGATGAAGAACATGAACCTACAAAACCCCCGGCAACCCCAATTAGCGAGCCGATTCATACTAGACCTAACTCTGATCCGGAGATCAGGTCTAGTGTTAATCCTAACCTAGGTCAACCTAGTCACTCTATTGATCAAGTGATAGATGACTCCAACCAAACTAGTGTTCAACCAAGTCACCACATTGATCAAGCATTAGGTGACACAAACCCAACCCAATCTAGGATTCAGACTAACCACCCTATCGATCAAGTGATAGGAGATCCTAATCTAGGAGTTCGAACTAGAGCATCCTATAGGAACCTTAGTCAAATTTCCTTAATTTCAAAGATAGAACCCAAATCAATTGAACAAGCTCTTCTTGATCCCGATTGGATTATTGCAATGCAAGAAGAGCTAGCTCAATTTACTAGGAACGAGGTGTGGGAATTAGTACCACCACCTAAAGACAAAATGATAATTGGAACAAGGTGGGTGTTTCGAAATAAGCTTGATGATAAAGGTGAAGTAGTTAGAAACAAGGCTAGGTTAGTCGCCAAAGGTTTTAGCCAAGTCGAAGGCTTAGATTACGACGAAACCTATGCCCCAATAGCTAGACTCGAATCCATTCGAATGTTGCTAGCTTATGCCGCACATCGAGGATTTAAGCTGTTTCAAATGGATGTTAAGTCGGCATTCCTAAATGGATACATTAAAGAAGAAGTTTATGTTAGCCAACCCCCCGGATTTGAAAATCTAGATAAACCCGACCATGTTCTAAAACTTAAGAAAGCTCTCTATGGACTTAAACAAGCTCCTCGAGCTTGGTACGAGAGACTTTCAATCCATCTTAAGTCAAAAGGGTTTAACCAAGGCTTAGTTGACCCAACTCTCTTTGTAAAAACCTTAGGTAAAGAAATATTCATAGCTCAAATTTACGTAGACGATATAATTTTTGGAACCTCTAACTCAGCCTTACTAAACGAGTTCGTTTCGCTCATGGAAAGTGAGTTCGAAATGAACTTGGTAGGCGAGTTAAGTTTCTTTTTAGGTCTACAAATTAAACAAACTAAGGATGGTATATACCTATATCAACAAAAATACACTAAGGAGTTAATTAAAAGATTTGGAATGCAAGACGCTAAGGTAATAAACACCCCAATGGCGATAAATGTTAACGTAGGAGAAGACCTAGAAAGTAAGTCCATTGACTTAAAGTACTATAGGAGCGCAATAGGAAGTCTTCTATACTTAACTGCGAGTCGACCCGACATCCTATTCACAGTAAGTATGTGCGCCAGGTTTCAAACCTGTGCTAAGGAGTCTCACCTAACCCTAGTTAAGCGTGTCCTTAGATATCTTAAGGGTACACTTAACATTGGTATTTGGTACCCTAGATCTACGGAGTTCAAACTAATCGGCTACTCCGATTCGGATTATGCCGGTAGTAAACTCGATAGAAAGAGCACGAGTGGTTGTTGTCAACTACTCGGCTCAAGTCTAGTGAGTTGGTGCAGTAGGAAGCAATATTGTGTTGCCTTATCTACCACCGAAGCCGAATATGTTGCGATGGGTGAGTGTGTAACTCAGCTTCTTTGGATGAAGCACACTCTCCGAGACTTTAGGTTGGACTTCACCAAAACTAAATTTTTTGTAGACAACATAAGTTCGATAAATCTAACTAAGAATCCTATATGTCATTCAAGGATAAAGCATATAGAGGTAAAACACCATTTCATTCGAGAACATGTAGCCAACGGCTCCATACAACTCGAATATGTTGACTCGAAGTCTAACCTAGCAGACATATTTACTAAACCACTACCCGAAGCCGAATTTAGTCTCTTGAGACAAAAATTAGGCATGTGCGTAATAGAATAGAAACTTGCAAATTATATTTTCTTACTACTATTTCTTACTTTTTCATGGAACTAGCATAGGACATACCTTAGATATCATGATCCTATAGATTTAAGGAGCCAGTACATCTCACAACACATAGGACTAATGTGTTTGTGTACTTAGCCACGTAGATGGGCGTGAGATGTTAGGACCTTACTCCTGGTTCCAGATGTAGAGCTAGTGCATCGCTATGAACCACGGAGTATAATCATACATACTAACTAGCAGGCTCGACCGAGGTGGTTGATCCTTCATATCAATCAAGCCAAATATAGGTCGAACATTTCATAGATGAGCTTATTTTCAATATATTATTTTTAATAAAAATGTGGAACATGCTTGGACTTTAAATTTAGCACTTATTTTGGTCTCCACACTCCTTACTCTTTTTGATATACAAAGGGGAGAAAAGACCAAGTTAAGGGGTCAAAATTTTTTACTCTTACTTCATGTTTAAACCAAAAGTTAACTTTAGGTTTTGAAAACTTATTTAACTTTTAACAAAAGGCGAGTTAAGAGAATACAAAGGCAAAGTTAAGATAATACTTAACATATTTATGTATTTAATGCTTAACTTAAGAGGGAGAAAGGGCTTAACTAAAACGTTTTACTAAAGCTAACTTTAAGTAATGTTAATTACTTAAAGCAACCCTCAAGGGGGAGGATTAAAGTCTTTTTCAAGTACTCACCCTCGGTCAAGGGGGAGGGTTCCTCTAAGGGGAGAACTTGAGAAATATTTTTACTACTCCTACTTTTGCTTATTGTCTTTACTGTTTCATGCACTTAATTTCCTTAACTTTGTGTGTTTTTGCCATATATCAAAGGGAGATTGTTAGTGCAGTGAGGCACCTAATCGAACACTAAGTTTTGATTATAGCAAAGCACAAAGTTAAGTCTATTTTTGTTTTCTCACGAGCTGAATCAAAGTGTGCGAAGATTGATATATTTGGAGGTGAAGGCTAGCGACACCGGAGGAAAAGCGGTGGTCGGGCGACACTCGAGTGATTTGGAGGGGCCGAGGAATCAGTGGAAGGCGGAAGCAAAAGCAACACGTAAGTATCGAGGTAAGCTCGTGTGTGTGAGCGTAAGTGAGGTCGTATCCTCTTTACGGGGATGATCTTAAGCGTAGATCCGACCCAAGACATCTCATAGGTGGTCTAGGGTCGGATCTACGCTTAAGATCATCCCCGTAAAGAGGATACGACCTCACTTACGCTCACACACACGAGCTTACCTCGATACTTACGTGTTGCTTTTGCTTCCGGCCTTCCACTCGATACCATCGGCTCCCTCCGAAATCACTCGAGTGTCGCCCGACCACCGCGGCTTCCTCCGGGTGTCGCTAGCCTTCAGCTCCAGCTATATCAATCTTCTGCACACTTGATTCAGCTCGTGAGAAAATAAAATAGACTTAACTTTGTGTCTTTGCTATAATCAAAACACAGGTTCGATTTCGGTGCCTCACTGCACCAACAAGTGTGCCATTTTGGGTTTTTGGCACACTTGGGAGAAAAATAGAAATACGGCAAAATATAATTAATTATATGAAATGACAATTAATATTAAAATTTAGGTATTACTATACCTATATATTTTATATGTCATGCTTTGTTTGCCATATAACATGCCATGACATCATGCTTATTTTTAAACATTCTATATGTCATGTACATGTTTAGGATTAAGGATTAAATGTCATGTGTTTTTAGATTTCATATTATGCCATGACATCATGATTATGAGCATGTGTTTATCTATATCATCTCTAATGCCATAATCACTCATGCATTTAAGATAATTTGATTGAAATTGATTTAAGGACTATGACATGACTTGGAGTCCCATTTATAAGGGAATCAAGTAGAGTTGCTTTAGAAAATGCATGAAACCCTAGTTTAGGGAGAACAAAACCCACATCTCACATCTAATTGACATGTATGTGTATTTATACACCATAGATACATGTGAGATGCTAGGATATGAGTTAAGTTCAAGGTGCATAGTTTTTGCATCTAGATGAACTAAAACTCATCCAATTTCATTGTGGATCATTGGGAGAGCTTGTGTACAAGTCACGTACATAGAGCCCAAGGAATATGATCCAAGATAAAGTTTTGAAAACATTTTAAAATCAATTTAGAAAACCTTGGTGAAGTCTATCTTTTGATAGCAATCACCATTGATAAGATTGATACAAAGTGAGCTTCAACTTTGAAGTTCTTAGTCACTTTTGGATTTTGTATCAATCTCCTAATTCAATGGTAAAAATATTTTTCCAAAATTTTTCACTGATTGTATGTGTGTTAAGTAATATACGTATCAAGTTTCGTGATTTTCTGATTTACGTAGAATTACTAATTATCGATCATTGCTTCTACATGGTCAATGTGATGGCGGCTTTGACTCATTGCGACTTTATCACTCGATCGCTGTTCGCGTGCCGATCGATGTGATACACATCACTGATCGTAGTGACAGAGTCATCGATAGCCTGATTTCGGGGTAACCAAAAGTTGTTTAACCCGATTTTAGCTACGGTTATGATCCCTAACCACTCCTAACCCTAGGATATGCTTTGGGAAGCATTATAAAGGGTGAAAATCTATTGGATATGGATTAGGAGAGTTGTTTAGGGTTTGTATCAATTCTAAGGTGTGGAGAGTTAAATGTTGAATTTCTAACCTTAGTTTTGACGGTTTAAAGTTTCTATTGGCTTAGGGACTTCCCAAGGACATTGTTGGTGCAATGGTAAAGGGGGAGCAAGCCTTTAGGGGGAGATATCCATCTTAGGATGATGGATGTGGTTTTCTCCTTGAAGGGGAGAATGTTATCAATTTGGGAAATTTATGGATTTTTAGAAACCCAATTTGGAAATTGGGAGAGTGAATAGGATTGCCTCTCTTGAGTGATATGGGACTTATCACTAGGAAGATGGTAGGCATCCTAGGTATTTTTGGATCAAGGGGGAGATTGTAAGATCTCATTGGGACATGAGACATTGACCTCCTTGGAGAGAAAACCTTTTTGATGTTAGTCAAAAAGGGGGAGAATGTTTGGGGGAGAACATTTGGGATAATTGGTAAAGGAGTTGAGTTAGTATTCTAACTCAATTATTTGTTTGGTTTTTGTCAAACATCAAAAAGGGGGAGATTGTTGGTGCAATCGGCCCAGGTCACGATTGACCAGGACTCGAGTTGGGCTCGAGTGATGTTTTGATGTTTCGACAAAAACATGGAAAGTCCAAGTCGGACACTTGGCAATGTAAAGTCCAACATGGGTTGGCAAGGAAAGTCCAAGCATGGTCTTGGCATGGAAAGTCCAACATGGGTTGGCAAGGGAAAGTCCAAGCTTGAGGCTTGGCATTTGAGAAGTCCAAGGGTTTGATATTGGCGGCGTAAAGTCCAAGCGGGAGTCTTGGCAGCATAAGTCCAATGGTTGGCGGCGTAAAGTCCAAGCGGGAGTCTTGGCAGCATAAGACTAATGGTTGGCGGCGTAAAGTCCAAGCGGAGTCTTGGCGGCGTAAGTCCAATATGCCTTGGCAGTGTAGACACCGTTAGCATGACATAGCCGACGGAAGCACCTGAAGGCTAGCGCGATGGATGAACAAGTCATGGATGACTTGGAGGGATCCGAGAGGCGTGAGGCTGATGGAGGTGACTAGAAGGCTTAGGTCTAGGCTAAGGGTGGTCTAGCAAGTACGGGGGAACCATACTTGAGTTAAAACCTCATGTTTGAGGTGTGCCCCAGGTGCCATGTGGCGATCGGATGAGTCAACTAGGGTTTTTGCGGGTTATGGCCTAGCGGCATTGCGCATAGGTTGCGGCCGATCGATGAGCTCGAGCGATCGATCGATAGTATGATCGATCGACCGGTGCTCGAGAATCGACCACGAGAATGGAGTCGAGACTCGATCGTCGAGTGAGGACTCCATCGATCGATGGTCACAATCGGGCCGATCGATGGCGCTCCGTTGGACTTATCCAACGTGGAACTAGCCGTTGTCTCACGACAACAGTGGCATCAGTCGACTGATGGTCTCGATCAGTCGACTGATAGACTTTTTCCATCACAGGTTGAAGCTATATATGGAGCTCGTGATGGAGGAAAAAGCAACCAGTTCTTGAGGGCTATTGGGGCGATTTGTTGGTGCAAATCAGGTCTCCAAGTGCAAGCAAGCAACCAAGCATTCAAGCAATCAAAACAAGTGTTGTAAAGTCTTTTCTTTACTTGTATTTCATATTTACATTGTATATTGCTTGTATTTTGTTCTTACTATTGTAAGATCTATTGTAAGGGGTTTCTCCGCCTCCGACTTGTGTCGAGAAGGAGTGTTTATCATTAGTGAGTGCGTGTGCATCACTAGGGCTCTTTAGCGCTCGATCCGTGGAGTAGGAACCGTGCGGTTCCGAACCACATTATATCATTGTGTTAGCTTGTTGTCTATTTCGTTATTTCTTTTATTATTTCTATTTCCGCTGCGCACTAACGAAATTGTAGACACAAACGTGAGCGAATTTCATCTACGCTATTCACCCCCCTCTAGCCATTCCAACTATTCCTAACAGGAGGCACCATACTTGGGTTAAAACCTCATTTTTGAGGTGTATCAATCGACTGGGACAATGGGTCAGTCAACTGGTGGGAGTGTACTAGGGTTTGACTGCGGGAAGTGCCCCTGCCAGAGCTTGGTAGTCGACTGCTGGCCTGAGCAGTCGACTGATCTAGTGATCATTCGACTGATGGCTGGGATCTCGAGCATAGAAGGCTCTCCAGTCGAGTGATCGGCCCGAACACTCGACTGATGGGTATGATCAGTCGACTGATGGTGTATCCATTGGACTTATTCGACGTGTTTCATGCCATTGTGAGACAACGACTACAGGGGCAATCGATTGATGGTCCCGATCAGTCGACTACTAGGCAAAAATCATCCCATGTTGCAGGTTTAAAAGGAGCACGAAGGGAGGATTTTTGGCAATGGTTCTTGAGCTTCTTTGGGGCGATTTGCTGTTGCAATTCGGGGTCTCTAAGGCTATTCTTCAAGCAATCAAAAGCTCTTGTAAAGTTATTTTCTTTACTTGTTTTGCAATTCATTATTGTATTTGCTTGTATTCTTATTGTATTACTTTTGTAATCACTTGTACAAGGTTTCTTCACCTCCGGATTGTTCCGAGAAGGAGTTTATTTGATTAGTGGTGTTGTACGCATCGCTAGAGCTCATTTGAGCTCAATCCATGGAGTATGAACCATTCGGTTTTGAACCACGTTACATCTTGTGTTATGATTATACTTGTATTTATTTTCATTGTATATTTTGTATTTCCGCTGCGCTAACATGATTTGTAGAAACAAACGATCAAATTCCATCATACGTCAAATGCGCTATTCACCCCCCCCCCTCTAGCGGTCACGAGATCCTCTACAAGTAAGACATGGAAAAAATCATGTGCTTATAAGATGAAAAGATATCTCCATTGGTATGAGGCCTTTTGGGTAAAGTTCAAAAACAAAACCATGAGGGCTTTTACCCAAAGTGGACAATATCATACCATTGTGGAGATTTACGGATCTTATAGGCACTAACAATTTCTTGATCGAGTATTCACTTAATGCAGGTCACTCATATACTCTTACAACTCACTTGCCATAATTCTTTACCTTCAAAACATCTCACGTGTTAAATATCCAATTAACTTTGACATACTATAACTTCTTATATGTCAACATCTATTGACTTTGCCCAACCTTTTCAACATTAAATTTCTTATATCTTCCAACATCTATTGAACTTTCCTTTTCTACTAGTCCTTGCTAAACTTTTCATTTGTCAAGTGTTTAGTGAATTTTGACCCAATTCAACTCCATTCATTGCACTTAGTCAATGCCAAGTAACCTACGCTTGCACACTTGACATACTGCATCAGTGCCAATCTAACTTAATTTATTAGCAACACACGGAGATTATATGACCAATTCTAATAGTCAACTTGATAGAGGTTGGATGCTTAGTTGGAGATAGTTTCTTTATGGACCTGCAATACGTGGATGGTCATTCCCTTAGAGATGGAGAGCTTCTTATGGGAAACATAGCATTTGAAGCGCTTGGATTTTTGGTGTTGGATGAGAATCTTCTAATTATCGAACTCTCTATTGTAGAAAAAGCACAAGACCTTCTCGAACTGTTTCTTCTTTCTCCACTTCATTGCTACCCCAAGGAGATCAACTCACCTTCGATAGGGCAGCGGATGTAAATCTAATGTATTGAGAGAAAAATTGATCTAGTCAAATTTTGAAAAGGAAAGCACTATAAAAGTTGATGGAATGCTTCACAGTTGCACGTAGAAAAAAAATACATGTTGTTTATGGAGTATGCTTGAAAGGGGAAAGGAAAGAATCATTCGATGGAAGGGGTGGATGGAACAACTTCGTTAGTCAAAAAATTACAAGAAATATCAAGGCATATTGTTTCTTTGGAAATTTAACAAAGGATGAATTTAAAGTTTGGGATTATCCAAAAGATGCACCATGGTTTCAGAATTCTCAAAGGGCACACACAATTCCTAAATTACCCCTCTGTCAAAGTTGACTTTTTCTTCTCTTTCAATATTTTTTTAATTCTTTTCGTTACTCTTAATTGAATTAAACTTATATCTATCATTTACCTGCATGCAACAATTATTGTGGTGGTCATTTTACAAAATCATCACCAACACCTAAAGAAACTAGCACCATCATGGTGTGGTGTTGATTTTAGAAACCACAATGGTGTTGGTTTTTAAAATCATTCACCCAATTTTAAATTATCAAAACCAGAACTTTACATAAGAGTGGAAGCCCCAAAGGGGAACTAGGAATATATTTGATAGGAGACAATAGCATTTTCCCTTGAAGATGGAAAATTCATTCACCCAGCTTTATAAATTTACAAATTCTTCTTCAACTAGTTAAAAGAATGAAATTTGTTGATATCATGATAATATTAGGTAGTACATATATCATTATGGAAGAAGTTGATCATTGAAATGATAATAGATACGACAGAAGTACAAACTATTTGATACTGATAAGACAGGTCTCGGACCGACACTTGAAGAGTTGGGGCTTAGGGAATCAGGATTATGAAGTGGTGCAAGGGGGCCATGGGAATTCAATAAGTTGGGATATCGAGGAGTTGGGAGACTAGGAGACAGGAGCTTAAGGAGTTGGGAACTTGAAAAATTCAGAAGGTAGGAGAGGTGGGACCATGAAGAGTCAAGAGTTGAGGTCGACATAACTCCATCCCAACTATTCCCCAACGAAGATATGTCTAGGGGGAATGATTGCAATAAAGGAGTGTGATAGTTGACGGACGTGGTTATGTGGGAGTGTGTGTGTTTGAGAGGGGGGGGGGGCGGTCACATGTTAGAAGGGTGTGTATGGACGTGCTTACATGTCGTAGTGGTGTGTGGGTGGGAAGTAGCCCAAGAGGCACACAATAAGGGTGAGGAGTCAAAGAGTTTATAAAAGATGGAGACAAACAAATGGCAGAAGATAATTACAAAATTATAAAAAACTCAACTTACATTCTTTTTCTTCTCTTATCTGACTTAAGAATCAGAGGAACATTCCTGGGGCACCAGCGCCTTCTGACTATTGTTATTTTGGATAGGATCTTGTTGTGGCCAAGCGAACTAGTTCTTGTCAGAGTGTTTGACACAAGAGGGAAAACCACTGACTGCATCATTGGTGTCGTTTGTGGGAAATTTAAGTGAGACGTAGATGATGCAATGGCAAGAAGTTCATTTTTTATCCTCAGCTTAAGAGTAGGCTCCCATCATCATAACTCATAGCCAATTAGCTTCGATGATCCAAAAAGCAGTAGAGAAGGTGTTGGCCCGAGGAAGTGGGCAGGCCGTTACCGAGGCCATGGAATACGGTGCACCAGTGATGGTTCTTTATTAAGGGAAGAGAGGATTCCCCTGGGATGAGGGGGAATAAATGTTGGTGAGTGACTTGGTATGTGTACTGATGATATTCTATCATGAAATAATTGTGTCATGGAAGTGTTATTTTAATGAAGTAATATGGTGCTTCATCAAACCAAAGTATCCATAAGCCCTTCGTCTAGATCGAGTTTCATCATTCCACCCAACCAAGGCACCCATAAGTCCTTGGTCAAACTTGAGTACTTTCACCCCGCCTAGTCAAGGCACCCCATAATCCCTTGGTTCAGTTAAAGTACTTTTACTCTGCCCAGCCAAGGCACCCCGTAAGTCCTTGGTCTGACTAGAGTGCTTTTACTTCGCCTAACCAAGACATCCAGATGTCCTTGGTCTAGCTTGTGTACCTTAACTATGCCTAGGCAAGACAATCATAAGCCCTTGGTTCAACCTGAGTGCTTCAACTCTTTCTAGCTAGGCACCTAGAAGCCCTTGTTCTAATTTGAATTCTTCCCCTCCGCCCAGCCAACACACCTCGTAAGACCTTGGTCTAACCCGAGTTTTTTAACTCCGCTCATCCAAGGCATCTTGTAAGCCCTTGATTCAATCCGAGTGTTTTCACTCCGCCCATCCAAGGAATCCATAAGCCCTTGGTCTGATCTAAGTGCCTTCACTCCACCTAGCTAAGGAACTTGTAAGCCCTTGGTCCAGTTAGAGTGCTTTCACTCTGACTAGCCAAGGCCCCCATAAACCATAAGCCCTTGGTCCAACCCAAGTGCTTCCACTCCGCCCAGCCAAGACACACATAAGTCCTTGGTCTGACTCGAGGGCTTACACTCTGCCTAGCCAAGGCACCCATAAGCCCTTCATCTAGCTTGGGTGCTTCCACTCCGCCTAGCCAAGGCACTCATAAGACCTTGGTCCAGCCTAAGTGCCTTCACTTTGTCCAGCCAAGGCACCCATAAGTCCTTGGTTTGGTCCAAGTATCTTCACTTCACCTAGCTAAGACACTCATGAGCATTTGGTCTGGACAGAGTGCTCTCCCTTTGCCTAGCCAAGGCATTGAAGCCCTTAGTCTGACCCTAGTGCTATCCCTATTCCAGCCAAGGCATCCATAAACCATTGGTCCAACCCGAGTGCTCTCCTATGCTCAACCAATGCATCTATAAGCCCTTAGTCTGGTTCGAATACCATCACTCAGCCTTTGATCTAATCTGTGTCTTTATATTGCCCAACTAGGGCACATTTAATCCCTTGTTCCGACTTGAAAAGCAGTAGGGGAGAGATAAGTATGTGATGTTTGTTGGATGAAGAAATGACTAAGTAGTAAGGGGAAGGTCAATATGCAGTGTTAGTGTGTAGGGTTAGTATGCAATGTCACTTAAGAGGGTTAAATTTTTACATTCAAATAGATAATGGCAAATGATATTTTTTTCATTAAAAGGAAAAGATCGTCGGAGAAGAAGGAATGAATGCAGAACGGGCAGAAGAGGTAGGTGAGGAGCCATTTTAAGGAGTTTTTAGCAAAGACGGGTAATGATGGTTGTGGAGCCTGAGGCGTTGGTGAGAGGAGATGAGGAGACGCTTGGGCATCTTTGGTGAATGGAGGTGTGAAGACGTGTAGGCACAAAACCCTTAGATGATGGTGACTTGAGTTTGTATTAATGAGAACATATCATTTAGGAGCCAACCCCTAGGATGATGGCAACATGACATTAATGAGAACGAATCCAATGACGTCAGACACATTTGATTGTTTGACTAGTTGGGAGGTGACTAATGACACCAATAAGACAAGTCTCAGGCTGACACTTGGAGAGTCGGGGCTTAGGGCATTAGGATTATGGAGTGGAGCTGGGAGGCCCATGGGAACTCGAAAAGTTAGGATATTGAGAAGTTGGGTGACCTAGGAGGCAGGAGTTTAAGGAGTCAGGAACCTGAGAAATTGAGAAGGCAGAAGAGGTGGGACCATGAAGTCTTAGAAGTCAGGGTCAACATAGGTTTGCCCTGACTATTCCTCGACAAAGATATATGCAGAGGGGATGATGACAATAAAGGAGTGTGATAGCTGATGGACATGGTTACGTGGAGGAGTGGGGGTGAAGGGGTGGTCACATGCGAGGAGGGTGTGTATGGATGTGGTTACGTGCCATAGTGGTGTGTAGGTGGGAAGTAGCTCAAGAGGTGCGCAATAAGAGTGAGGTGTTGGAGAGTCTATAAAAGAGGGAGACAGGCAAATTGTAGAGTGTAATTGCAAAAAAAAACTCAACTTACATTCTTCTTTTTTTCTTCTTCTCTTATCATGACTTGAATATCGGAGGACATTGTTGAAGCTCCGACGCTCTTTGACCAATGTTATTTTAGATAGGATCTTATTGTGGTCAAACGAATCAGCTCTCGCCGGAGGGTTCGACAAAAGAAGACTAACTCTTAACCACATCATTATCAATTCTTTTTCTATATCAGAATCCTTAAAAGATATCTATAAGCTCATATTAACTTTTTTTTACCCATTTTAATCCTTATATTGGGAATTGCAATAGGTGTACTAGTAATTTTGTGGTTGGAAAGAGAAATATCTATAGCACTACAACAAATATATGCTGGCCCCTTAAATTTTTTCAAGCTTTGATATATGGAAATAAACTAATTTTAAAAGAAGATCTTCTCTCGTCCAAAGGAGATGTTTGTTTGTTTAGTATTAGATCGTCTATAGTAGTTATTATGGATCGCCATTTCAAGTATTGCTCTTATCGGGATTCTTATTTCAGGGTATGGATCGAATAATAAATATTCTTTTTTAGATGGTCTGTGAGTTGTGAGTTGCTGCTCATTTCACTAGTTATGAAATACCATTAACTTTATGAGTATTATCAATATCTCTTAGTGTTATTCGTTAAGTATTAAATTTATTCTTCTTTACTTTATTTCTAAGAAAAAAGTGGAATGAATTTAATGGATTTTCTTATTCATGACTCAGGACAATGAGTTAAATCAAACAGTTATATCAGTGAAACAAAACAACTTAGAAATTTATAATAAGAAGATAAAATCTCACTTCATATGTACAAGAATAAAATTGAAGTAAATATAAGTCATGTAAAAAGGTTACCCCAAAATTAAGATTCATTGTCATATCTCGAAGCGAGTATAAAAGATCTGACTATATGAAATTTTCATTATTGTCTTGTATTTATTAATATGTCGCAGATCAATCAAAAATCAGTAGACAATTAGGAACACAAAAGTACAATAAAAGATTAATAATGGAGATAATATAAGGTATAAAAAAAATTCTTCCTAAAATGAATCAAAATAGAGATTTTAAATTGGTAGAAATGATCAAACGATACTTTCTTACTATTCTGATTTTGAGTAATACTCCTATTTCACTAATTTAAAAAAAAAACTATTTAGAATCATTGCACTTACTCAATACCAAGTAACTTATGCTTGCATACTTGACACACTGCATCACTATTACTTTAACTTAATTTATTGACAGTATACAGTGATTATATGACCAATTACAATAGTCAGCCTGACAAGGATTGGATGCTTCTTGGAGACGATCTCTTTATTGACCTGAATTACGTGGATGGTCATTCTCCCAGTGGTGGAGAGCTTCTTGTGGTAGAAATGACATTTGAAGCGCTTGATTTTTTTTTTTTTGTATTGGACGAGTATCTTCTCATCGTCAAATTCTTTATTAGTAAATGCACCAAATCTTCTCGGACCGTTTCTTCTTTCTTCCCATCATCGCTGCTCCAACGATATCAACACACCTCTGATAGGATAGTGGATGTAAATCTAATGCGTCAGGAGAAAATTGGATTAGGATTTTTTGATCTCGTCGAATCTAGAAAAAAGAAGACGCTATAAGAGTTGATAGAATGTTACACAGTTGCACGTAGAGAAAGATTCATATTGTTTATGGATTATTCTTGAAAGGGGAAAGAAAGGAAGAAGGGGGGGCGGGGTTGAAAAAATAGAAAATTCTTCAAAAATTGCCTATATTTTTAAAAATTAAACTACGATATTAAAAATAATTTAACCACACGATCCAATTTGCACTTGGAATATTATTAATAAAAATATTATTTAAATATATAATATAAATTAAATACATAAATAGGTCAGTGTATTTTATATTAAATTATTTAAAAAAATTATGTCACATAATTTGATTTTTACAATGTTTAATTAGTTATGTACTCAATAAATTTTTAGCATTTTTATTCTTCAACAAATAAAGTCAAATATTTTGAGCTCTCTCTCCTCTAAATCTTTGATTACAATTTTTCAAAAATACCTAATCAATAATATTTTGAGACTATGGATTTGAGTCTTGAAAATAAGGTTTTATGACACAAAATAAAATTACATATAATAGATTCAATGTGATTCAATCCTTATTTTTTTGGACATCACATTGATAAATGGGAGCTTTATGCATCGAAACAACTTTTATATAATTAATAAGATCATAAATGAGGGCATCATTCACAATTCCAACATTAATATCATCTCTAGCCTTTGCTATACATATCGCAAGACAAAATCCTGTGGTGTGACATGCATTTGAGTATCGTTCAAAATTTGAAATAAATGTTATGCAAAACACATTAGGGGATAATTTAAGGTAAAGCAAAACAATGTGATCATGGTCCAAAGAATACTGACATGCAATTATCTCAGGAGGCGACTTCTCACAAGATAGCGCAGCTTAATCCTCTGTTAGAATAAGTTCGACTCTCAATTTAATTAGGAAAAATTTAGGAAGATGACCCTGAGTCAAGTGTGTTGGGAGGGGAAACTTCGCTTCCCACTTCAATTCGGTCGCTTGTTCATGGCGATCCCTTCTACGTCCCCGGATAAAAAAAAATTATCCTTGACAAGAGGGATTGCCCAAGCAACCTTGTCATCGTCGTGCTATTCGTTTAGAGTAGTCACTTGAACAAACTTGTTGTTCAAGCGACCAACCTCTATTCCACGAATAGCCGCAGAATAGACGATGTACGGATCGCCGGCTTTTGTGTTTATGTTCGGGGTCCAAGTATATTTAGCCACAAAACAGAATATATATCATGCATATAATTGAAAAGCAAATATAAACATGTAACAAATGAAAATAGAGAATCGATATACCTCTCGATCTTCTATTGTATGACCTTCCTCCTTTCGGACGTCGTGTGGACGACGATCTACCAAAAGTTGAAGCTCCTAGATCACCAATCTTCCTTCCTTGCTCGTTCCGAGCAAGAGGAAGAATAGAAACAAGACTTTTCTCCTTGCTTTAGCAAACCAACAAGCAACAAGCAAGTTGCTTGCCGCCGGCCAACAAGGAGAAGGGAGAAGAGATGATTGCCGGCCAAGAGCTTCAAGGGAGGACCCTAAGCCTTGGTTCCACCGGCCAAGGAGAAGGAGAAGAGCTGCTATGGATGCCAGCCAAGGTGAGGAAGGTGATGTATGGATGCCGGCCACCAAAGAAGAAGAAGGAGATAAGGAAAAAATTTCCTTAATAGGTGTCGCCAACTCCAAACCCTAGCCTCCAAGACTTGCCGCCCAAAACCCTAATCCTATCTCTAATTGGATTCTTAGTTGCCGCCCACCCCTTGCCCTCCTTTTATAGAGTTAGGGATAAGCCTTGTTTTAATCTCCACCATTGGTTCTAGGGATTTAATCTCAACCGTCGGATCTAGAGATTTAATTTCTACCTTTGGATTTAGAGTTTTGTTTCTATCCATTGGATCTAAGCTTCATGAGGTATTAATAGGCTACAATAGGGACCATGAGGAGGAGTTGGATCTTGGCCACCCAATGGATCAAGCCCACATAAAGTCCGATCCATTAATGATAATCCAATCCACAAGGATTATCATTGATCTACCTCACCAACCCCCATAAGTTAATATGGGCTCCATATATTATATGTACATTTTCTCCCCGTGTTTAAGATCTCGAATATCTGTCGATTAATTAATTTATTGACCATTAATTAATCAACATCTAACTCCATGAGTAGTACCACTCAACCTTTTCATCATGCCGGACCAAGTCCACCTGCAGGGTTTACATGATGAACCTTATGAGCTCCTCAAGGGGACATCATCATCCTAATATATAGGACACAATTTCCTCCTATAATCAATGGTACACCATATAAATAATATCATTTCCCAACTTACCGAGCCTATCGATTTAATCTATAAATCTCGCCCATTGGTAAATCAAAGAAATGACTACTAAGTATATGTGCCGGTTATTATATCGGGATTAAGAGTATGTACAATATAATATCTGAGGTCTGATTCGATTATGTAGTCAGCAATAAATCGAATCACCTCTAAGTCGGTCCTGCTCAATACACACAAAGTGTACTAGTGTGATTTTATGGTCAAGACAAACCAATACCAAATCACACTACAACCATACCAATAGTTTGTCCAAAGTCATCTCGGTTGTGAGCCTATACTTATACTTTACAAGGAGCCGATAACATGATCTCCCGTGTGACACCACACACCATGTTATCTACAATGTAATGTATTAGACAATATGCATAACCATAAAAATATGCAAACAATGATCATGTGATTCTTATTTCAAAATAAAGATGTTCATACAAAAGATAGACTTTTCAGTATACATCCCAACAAGGTGTTGATCGGGAGTTTAATTTGACTTCTCGGATGGAGTACATCTTCGGTGTTTGACCTACCTTAAAAGGATAGTGCAATCATGTCGTCGGACTTAGCTATTGAGCCGTGAGCACTTTCCTAATTTAACTTAATGGTCGGCGAAGCATATCTCTCCTAGAGGTTACTTAGTGTTGTTGGTGTAGGAGCACCAGATAATCGAATCTATGTTTTGATTATGGCAAAGACACAAATTCAAGGTTATTTTGTTATCTCACGAGCTAAATCAAGTGTGCAGAAAATGCTAAGATAAAGCTGAAGGTCAGCGACACCCAGAGAGAACCGTGGTGGTCGGGCGACACTGGGAGGACTTCGGAGGGAGCCGAAGAAATCAGGTGGAGACCGAAAGCAAGGCTTCAAAGTTAAATGTTGAGGTAATCTCGAGTGAGTAATGTGAAGTGAGGTCGTGTCCTTCGTACGGGGACATCCTTAGGCGACGATCCGACCAAGACTTCCCATGGAAGGTCTATGTCGAGATCGGACGGCAAGTGGCCATAGAATTCACTTATATTTCAAGCTAACTCCTTATTGCAGTTGAGAATTCTGACAATCAGTTCAACCGACCAAGGATCAGTTCAATTGCTAGGCCATCAGTTCAATCGTCCAAGGATCAGTTCAACTGCTGAGCCATCAGTTCAACCGACCAAGGAATTAGTTCAACCGTTGGTCAAGGATCGACTTCAAGATGAGTCAAAACTCATCCCTTTCTTCAAGGGTGAGGTGGCCATTGATGTAGGATCTTGATGTGCTCGAGGAGGGGACTTCTAGGTCTATAAAAGAAGGTCCATTCCTCACCATTTCATCAATTTCAAGTGCTTCAAATTTCTCCCGTAACGCCGCGACTCTCCAACAACTCTACGACGACGAAGTGCTGCCGAAACACCGACGACCCAAGCTCAAGCTTCAACTCCTCAAGTCATCAGTAATACTTAAAGTCGTCTACTCAGTATATTCTTTTTAAAGTTTATATTTTCGGAGCTTTAATCATAAAGAGGAGAGGAGGAGTGTCCCTCTACCTCAAGGTTTTTGTATCTTCTTGTACTCGTTCACTCCTACCTCTAACGAGGAGGAGTATTATAGTTGATTGCCCTCCGTACACGGTCTAGGACCGTTAGGGCCTTGGATTATCAGCCATAAGTTGTGAACCAAGTAAATTTCTTGTGTCTTACTTTACTTTCCGCTGCACTAAACTCGTGTCTTTATCGAACGAAAAAGAAGAATTTGTTTTGCGCTATTCACCCCTCCCCCCCTCTAGCGCTTCTCTCGATCCAACAATTGGTATCAGAGCCGGGGGCACTACGATTTGGTGAAACCACCAATCTAGCAATTTCTTATAGATTTTTTATTATTTTTAGTTTTACGAGATTTTCATTTAAATTAAATTCGTTCTCCCGCACTACTAATCCAAGACGAAAGTCTTGGTACATTTTGGTTGTTTTTGTTTTTACGAGGTACTCATTTTCTTTCTTTTGTCTAAATGGCCCATCTTGAAGGGTTTAGCACCGTCCAACCTCCATTTTACAACGGAGATGACTTCCGTTATTGGAAGGGTCGGATGGAGAGCTTCTTAAAGACCCAAATCGAGATGTGGATCGTAATCCAAACCGGATTCACGCTTCCTACTAATGAAGTGGGTGAATCGTGTAGGGGATCGATTGGACGCTAGAGGGGGTGAATAGCGTCGTGCTATGCGATGATGGAATTTGTTTGTGATCGCGTCTACAAATTTTGTTAGCGCAGCGGAAATAAAGATAATAAAGCAATAACGAAAACACAAGCACATGAACACACGGATATAACATGGTTCGGAACCGAACAGTTCCTACTCCACGGATCGAGCTCTAAAGAGCTCTAGCGATGCCAATGAAATCACTAATCACAAATACTCCTTCTCGACACAAGTCAGAGGAGGAGAAACCTCGTACAAACATTCTTACAATAATAAGAAATGAACACAAGCAAAATACAAGAGAGAAATACAATGTAAGTAAAGAAAACTAATTTACAAGAGCTTTTGATTTGCTTGCTTTTGGATGCCTTGAACTAGCCTTGAAGGACTGAAAAAGCACCAACTATTCCCCTTCAAATCGCCCAAGAAAAACCTTGTTTGGAGCCTTCCACGAACAGCTGCTTTTATCCTTTATCGGGCTGGATTTTCGCCTGGCAGTCGACTGTCAACACTGTAGCTGTGAGACAATGGCTCAATCCATGTTGGAAAAGTTTCAACGGGGCTCTCACGATCGCCAACATTGGCGATCATGCCAACCTCGTAATCGATCCCGATCGGCTCATGAGCATTCTGCTCGCGACTCAATAGCGGGCCGCCATCCATGGCAATTGATCGCCGTGATCAATCGCTACTTAGTTAGCGATCGACTACGGTGATCAACTGCTCCAATGAGCAGTTGACTACCAAGGCAATTTCATCCCTAAATGGCAGTCGAGCTCTAGTCAACTCATGACAGTCGAACCGACCATAATGTCAGTCGACTGCCAACCTTAAATATGATGTTTTAACCCAAGTATGGTGCTTCCATACTTGCTAGACCACCCTTAGCCTAGACCTAAGCCTTCTAGCCACCTCCATCATCCTTACGCCTCTCGGATCCCTCCAAGTCATCCATGACTTGTTCATCCATCGCGCTAGCCTTTAGGTGCTTCCATCGGCTATGTCATGCTAACGGTGTCTACACCGCCAAGGTACATTGGACTTACACCGCCAAGACTCCGCTTGGACTTTACGCCGCCAACCATTGGACTTATGCTGCTAAGATTCCACCCTTGGACTTTATGCCGCCAATATCAAACCCCTTGGACTTCTCAAATGCCAAGACTCAAGCTTGGACTTTCCATGCTAAGACCCATGCTTGGACTTCCCTTGTGCCAAGTACTTAAGACTTGGACTTTCCCAAATGCCAAGTGTCCCACTTGAACTTTCCATGCCAAGTACTCATGACTTGGACTTTACCTTGCCAAGACCCATGCTTGGACTTTCCCATAATCACATGGTCAACCCTAGTCAACCATCAAAGTCTCCCTCGAGTCAAACTCGAGTCTGGTCAATTATAATCTGGATCGATTGTATAAACAATCTTCCCAAAACATTAACCGACATCAATATCAAACATCAATGTCAAACATCAAAACATCACTCAAGTCAAACTCGAGTCTGTTCAATCGTGACCTGGGCCGATTGCACCAACAATCTCCCCCTTTTTGATGTTTGACAAAACAAACCTTGAGTTAGGCCCCTAACTTAAACTCCCTTACCAATTTCCCAAATTGGTAATTTCACTTTCTCCCCCTTTTTGACATACATCAAAAAGGTTATCTCTCCAAGGAGGTCAATGTCTCATGTCCCAATGAGATCTTACAATCTCCCCCTTGATCCAAAAATACCTAGGATATCTACCATCTTCCTAGTGATAAGTCTCATATCACTCAAGAGAGGCAATCCTATTCACTCTCCCAATTTCCAAATTGGGTATCAAAAACCCATCAATTTTCTTAATTGATGAAACTCTCCCAATAAGTTCTCCCCCTTCAAAAAGAAAAATACATCCATCATCCCATGATGGATACATCCCCCTAAAGGCTTGCTCCCCCTTGACCATTGCACCAACAATGTCCTTGGGAGGTCCCTAAGCCAATAGGAACTTTAAACCATCAAAATTAATGTTCAAAGTTCAAACATGAACTCTTCCACCCTTAAATTTGATACTTTGACCTAGCACCTCTCCTAATCCATATTCAATGGATTTTCACCCTTTATAATGCTTACCAAAGCATATCCTAGGATTAGGAGTGGTTAGGAAACCTTACCATAGTTGAAATCAGGCTAAACAAACCTTGTTAAGACACTCGACTCTAATAGTAATCAGTCGAATCGCCTTCATCACCGATCGCCATAAGTCGACAATGATCGATAAGCTCGCAAACTGCAGTTTTTAGATTTAGAAAAATGAACTTTGATAATACATAAGTAATTATACGCATTTTGAAAAATCATGAAACTTCATACGTATAATACTTATAAGCAATACAATGGGTGAAAAATATTTGAAAATTATTTTACCTATAAAATAGTGAGTTTGATACAAAACTCAAAATCATTGAAATTTTCAATGTTTTAGCCCTATTTTGTATCAACTCTATCAATGGTGATTGCTACCAAAAGATAGACTTCACCAAGGTTTTTCAAAATGATTTTAAAACATTTTCAAAACCTTATTTTGGATCATATTCCTTGGGCTCTATGTACATGACTTGTACACATGCTTTCCCAATGATCCACCTTTGAATTAAGATGAGTTTTAGTTCATCTAGATGCAAAAACTATGCACCTTGAACTTAACTCATATCCTAGCATCTCACATGTATCTAGGGTGTATAAATACACATACATGTCAATTGGATGTGAGATGTGGGTTTTGGTTCATTTAATCTAGGGTTTCATGCATTTTCTAAGGCAACCCTACTTGATTCCCTTATGAATGAGACTCCAAGTCATGTCATAGTCTTTAAATCAATTTTCAATCAAGTTAATGCATGAAATGATCATGGCATAATGATAGCAAAATAAAAACATGGCCAATGATCATGATGTCATGGCATATGATATAAAACTTAAACTCATTACATTCAATCCTAATTCCTAAACATAATCATGACATATAAATGATAAAAATAGGCATGATGTCATGACATGGCATATGGTAAATCAAAGCATGGCAAATAAGATATAAAGGTATATAATACCTAAATTTTAGTATTAATTGCCATTTGTTGGGATTAATTATATTTTGCCATAAAACCTAAATTCTCCCAAATGTGCCAAAAACCTAAAATGGCACACTAACCTCTAAACCTAAATTGTGTCAATTTAAATTATTTTTCACACTTCTTAAATGATATTGACACATCCTAAGATCCTTTAGGATCATAATTCAAATCTATTTCCAAGGTATCCATAACCTTGAAAATAACCTAAAGTGTCACCTTTACCATGGTTAGGTTAACTACCCATCCAATTAAGGTTGGCACACCCTAAACTCATCTAGCGTGAATCAATCACGCTCTTAGGAACCCAAAATCTATTTGAGCTCCTAGGGTTAATTAGGTATTCCTTAGGGATAACCTCCCTAGATACCCTCCTAATGACCCTCCTAGGCTTGGTAGCCTTGGTCATTTTGGTCTTACCTAGGTTAACCTTAGGGATTGCCTCCCTAGTAACCTTCTTAGTGGCTACCCTAGGTTTCCTTGAAACCCTAGCCACTAGGCATCTACCTTGGTCAACCTTAGGGATGACTTCCCTAGTAACCTTGGTCTTCCTAGACCTAGTTTGTGTTCCATAATCAAATGGAACACTATTATAAGTCACCTTAGGCTTAGGTTTGTGACCCAAACCATTCTTGCCCTTGGTTGACTTTTGTTTCTTGGGTCCTAGATGTTGACTTTGAGGTTTTGACCCTTGACTTTGACCATTAGACCCTTGCATTTGATTTTGCATAATTTTGAGGGTCTTTTATAATTTCTCAAGCCTTGACCTCAAGGCTTGATTTTCTAATTCTAATTGCCTAATTTTCGATTTTTGATTAAGTTTTTAGGCATTGTTCTTCCTAGACATGTGTCTAGTCCATTTAGGATTAAGGTCTAAGTGTTCTCCTATTTTCCTAATAGACTCCCTAGGAAGGACGTTTTTAGGGACATTAGTCCCAAATTTCTCCTTATTTGAAAAATCGACCCTCTTAGCACCTAGACAATATTCCTTATTTCTAGCATTCTCTTTATGATAAATAGCAAGACTATTAAAATTATTCTTAGCATGCTTTTGACTATAAGAATTAGAAAGAGTATTACTAAAATATACCTTATGGTTTGCCTTAGAGGCTCCCCCTACTTGTGATGCTCTATTTTGCCTCTTCTTTTCCCCCTTCGGGCATTGATTCCGGTAATGTCCCGGTTGCCGGCATTTGAAGCAAGTGATTTGCTCCTTGCTTTTCTTGGTGGGAACACCGGCTTCATTGACTTTTGGCACCGGAGGAGCTTTCTTTACCTTCTTTGGGCACTTACTCTTATAATGCCCAAATTCCCTACACTCAAAACACATAATATGAATTTTATTATTAATTGACATGCTTGAGTTACCTAGGGTGGTTGTAGGTGTCGGAATCGGATTTTGAGCTTCTTCATCTTGACCGGATGTCAAAACTTCTTCTTGATGTTCCGGTGTGAAAGTTCTCTCCTCTCCCTCAATCCTTGAGGTGGATGCTTCTTCCACTTCCTCCACCGATCCAAAAGTTGACTCCCTATCAACTTCCGACTCCTCAAGCTCTTTAGATGGCGATGTGCTTGCTTGAGCTTGAGAGGGTGAGCACTCCTCTTCTTCTTCTTCTTGGACCGATGATAAATTTTCATGGAGCTTTGCCACTTGGCTCTATAGCTCCTTGGCATCTACATAATTACCTAACATACACAAGATATTATTAGGCATTAAATCAATTAAAAATTTTATCACCTTATCATTTTTCTCGGATGCTTGGACTTGCTCTTCGGTCCATCTCTTCTTTTTGAGGAATTCACCTCTTGGTCCTCTTGGATATTCAAATCCATCCATCAAAATGGACCATTCCTCAAAATCTCTCATCATAATAAAATCTTCAATTCTTCTCTTCCAAGAATTGAAACCTTCTCGTCTGTATAGGGTGTAGGGCACCGGTGTGTTGATGTCCCAACCTAATTGTTCTTGGACTTCCATCTTCACCCTCTAGCGTGCTCCCTTAGTTGTTAAACTTCAAGAGCGGCCTCGCTCTGATACCACTTGTAGGGGATCGATTGGATGCTAGAGGGGGTGAATAGCGTCGTGCTATGCGATGATGGAATTCGTTCATGATCGCGTCTACAAATTTCGTTAGCGCAGCGGAAACAAAGATAATAAAGCAATAACGAAAACACAAGCACAGGAACACACGGATATAATGTGGTTCGGAACCGAACGGTTCCTACTCCATGGATCGAGCTCTAAAGAGCTCTAGCGATGTCAATGCAATCACTAATCACAAATACTCCTTCTCGACACAAGTCGAAGGCAGAGAAACCTCGTACAAACGTTCTTACAACAATAAGAAATGAATACAAGCAAAATACAAGAGAGAAATACAATGTAAGTAAAGAAAACTACTTTACAAGAGCTTTTGATTTGCTTGCTTTTGGTTACCTTAAACTAGCCTTGAAGGACTGGAAAAACACCAACTATTCCCCTTCAAATAGCCCAAGAAAAACCTTGTTTGGAGCCTTCCACGAACAGCTGCTTTTATCCTCCATCGGCCGATTTACCGGCAATGATCGCCATAAGGCCCAAATGATCGCTAACATCGTAGCTGTGAGACAACGGCTCAATCCATGTTGGAAAAGTTCCAATGGGACTCTCACCACCGATCGCCAACATTGGCGGGCCGATCGACCAGAATGATCGCTTAGTTTGCCACGGGAGAATTTTGTGCTCGCGACTCAACTGGCAGTCGACTGCCATCCATGGTAGTCGACTGCCAGCAGTCAACTGCTCCAATGAGCAGTTGACTGCCAAGGCAATTTCAGCCCTAAATGGCAGTCGAGCTCTAGTCAACTCACGACAGTCGAACCGGCCATAATGTCAGTCGACTGCCAACCTCAAATATGAGGTTTTAACCTAAGTATGGTGCTCCCATACTTGCTAGACCACCCTTAGCTTAGACCTAAGCCTTCTAGCCACCTCCATCAGCCTCATGCCTCTCGGATCCCTCCAAGTCATCCATGACTTGTTCATCCATCGCGCTAGCCTTTAGGTGCTTCCATCGGCTATGTCATGCTAACGGTGTCTACACCGCCAAGGCACATTGGACTTACGCCGCCAAAACTCCGCTTGGACTTTACGCCACCAACCATTGGACTTATACTGCCAAGATTCCACCCTTGGACTTTACGCTGTCAATATCAAACCCCTTGGACTTCTCAAATGCCAAGACTCAAGCTTGAACTTTCCCTTGCCAACCTATGTTGGACTTTCCATGCAAAGACCCATGCTTGGACTTCCCTTGTGCTAAGTACTCAAGACTTGGACTTTCCCAAATGCCAAGTGTCCCACTTGGACTTTCCATGCCAAGTACCCATGACTTGGATTTTACCTTGCCAAGACCCATGCTTGGACTTTCCTATAATCACATGGTCAACCCTAGTCAACCATCAAAGTCTCCCTCGAGTCAAACTCGAGTCTGGTCAATTATAACCTGGGTCGATTGTATAAACAATCTCCCCAAAATATTTACCGACATCAATGTCAAACATACTATGTCAAACATCAAAACATCACTCGATTCAAACTCGAATTTGGTCAATCGTGACCTGGGCCGATTGCACCAACAAATCGTTGGATTACGATCAATGGATGAACGTCATGAAAAGACAAGTGGAAGTCGATGCCAAGGCAACCCAAATCTTACAATGCGGCTTGTCCAAGGAGGAGTTAAACCGCATCAGCCCCTTCATTAGCGCAAAAGATCTATGGACTAAACTCGTAGAGCTACACGAAGGAACCGACGACGCGAAGGTATGTAAGCGTGATTTGCTTTTCAATAAGTTGTTTAACCTTAAGATGCAAGAACACCCTTGGAATGGCTAGAGGGGGGGTGATTAGCCTTTCTTGTTTCTACACAAAATGTTAGCGGAAGCAATATAAATATAAGCACAAACAAAAACAAGAAACAAAACTAACACCCGATGTAACGTGGTTCGGAGATGATGCTCCTACTCCACGGCAATCCGTAAGGTGGATTAGCCCTAATCAACCGTCACTAGAATCTCCTTTGGATGAACCAAGGTGGAGAAACCTTTCTTACAATTCTCTCCACTTCTTTACAATGATGGATGATCAAGAACAAGAGAAGAGGAGGATTTAAATCACTAAAAACACTTGGAAGGCTTGGTGAGCACGAGAGAATAGTTAGGAGCAAGAGCACTAGCTTCACCAAGCTCCCATTGGCCCCTTTTTATAGAAGAGGGGATGTTTTTCCCGTTGGGCGTCGATCAGTCGACTGATGCATGCCATCGATCAGCCAAGCCAACGGCCAAACGTGATCTCCGTGAGATTCGAGTCAAATTTCAACGCCAAGTGATCACCGATCGGCGATCCCTCCATCGATCGATGGGGTGATCGATGAGTGATCAAGCGGCGATGATCAGTAAGACGCATTCGTGGCGATATTTCTCTTGATCGATCGTGATGTCATTTTCGATCGATCGATCGCAGAATCGATCGACCGATCGATCAAGCGCCGATCGGTGGTCGTGGTTTCATTCGACTCACGACGATCGATACATCGTATGTAATTCATACTTGATTTTATACCCTAGACCTAGACTTAACCTTCTAGCTCCTCAATAAGCCTTGCGCCTTCAGGATCCCTCCGAGTCCGCGACTTGTTCATCCTTTGCGCTTTGCTTCCAAGAGCTTCCTTCGGTTTCGTCATGTCTTGGGTTGCCAAATGCTTGGACTTTACGCCGCCAAGACTACAAGCTTGGACTTATGCTGCCAAGACTTTACTTTGGACTTCCTTTGCCAAGGTTCACTTTGGCTTTATGCTGCCAAGACTACAAGCTTGGTCTTATGCCGCCAAGTCCATCCCTTGGACTTCCTTTGCCAAGATCATACTTGGACTTCTTTTTACCAAGTACTTCATCCTTGGATTTCCCTGTCACTTAAACACATTCGTAATTAGATCACAAGATATTGCCTAACTTAGATGATTAGCCAAACATCAAAACATATAAATGCTTGGAGCATTGTTGCACCAACAATCTCTCCCTTTTTGATGTTTGACAATCATTTAAGTTAGGTCTTTAAAGATACACACATAATCATCTAACTTAAGCATTCCTTCTCCCCCTTTGACATACATCAAAAAGAGAAGGATGAAAGAATTACGAATGTTGGATCTTGGACTAAGATATTAGATTGAAATTAAGCTCCCCCTTAATCCAAGATAGGATGTAAATTACATTTGAAGCAAAGCATAATCTAAAATTCAAACGTTTAAATCCTAACTTTGCACCAACAATGGTTTTGGGGATAAAAGGATAGAATTTATTGAAACTCCCCCTAAACCACTGTATTAAGCAGTCCTAAAACTCGTTTATACGCAATATTATCATACTAGAGTGTTAGGACATCAAAAATACACCAAATATCAGAAAATGGAGCTTATTATCAGAAAACCCAGTGTATCAGTCGACTGATATCTGAACCAGTCGACTGCTACACCTGAAATCGAATTTTTAGCCTTTTCAGCCATTTTCAGAAATGCGGTAGAAATTCCAGAAATCTCGAAAAATCACAAAATTTTGCGTACACATTTTTGAAATCATACTTTATTAAGGAAAAATAATTTGAAAAATATATGTTTTCCAGATTCCAAGATTGATACAAATTTGGAAACTTACAAAAGTTTTAAAGAACTTTCAACCTTTGTATCACTTTTGTGATTCACTTGAAAACTGTTTTCCAAAATATAATGAACATAGTTTAAAATATATATGATTTGGAATTTCCAACCATGTTCTTAGAGCTATGTACTCATTACTTGAATACAAGCCTTCCCAATGGTTGGTCCATAAGGTATGTATGTCTCTAGGTGTGTCATTGGCTCATAGTAATGCATCATAACAAGCATGATGAGCCAAGTACACCTTCCCTATCATCTCACATGGTTCTAAGTGTCTCAATATAAAAATCAAGGTTTCTTAAGGCTTTTTGTGAGATGTATCAAGGTATAAAGATAACATATAAACATGGGATCATGCAAACCTAGAATTTTACTCTACAAGGCACATACCAAGCTCTCTCCTTAAGAATGAAAATTCATTTTCGGGAAGAGCTTTGGTGAAGATATCGGCAAGATTGGACTTAGATTCTACATAATTAAGTTCAATGTCCCCTCTTGCCACATGATCTCTTATGAAGTGATGTTTCACTTCAATGTGCTTGGTCCTAGAGTGATGTACCGGATTTTTGGTCAAGTTGATGGTACTCACATTATCACAATAAACTTTAATGTTAGAGTAGTGTAGCTCATAGTCCACAAGAGTATGCCTCATCCAAAGTAATTGAGCTACACAACCACCCATAGCCACATATTCGGCTTCGGTGGTTGATAAAGCAACACAATGTTGCTTCCTACTACTCCAACTAACTAGGGAGGACCTAAGAAATTGGCATCCACCACTAGTACTTTTCCTATCCAATTTGCATCCGGCATAATCGGAATCGGTATAACCAAGTAATTCAAATGACCTAGTCCTAGGATACCAAAGTCCTACATTTAGGGTGCCTTTAATATACCTTAATATTCTTTTGACGGCTACCAAATGTGATTCTTTGGCACAAGATTGGTATCTTGCACACATACCTACCGCAAATAAAATGTCGGGTCTACTAGCGGTTAGGTATAGTAAGCTACCAATCATACTCCTATAAAGTTTAAGATCAATTGATTTACCTTCATGATCACTATCTATCCTAGTGCTAGTGGCCATAGGAGTGGTTACTATTTTGGCATTTTCCAAACCAAATTTCTTGATCATTTCATTTGCATATTTGGTTTGATAAATATGAATACCCTCATTGGTTTGTTTGACTTGTAAACCTAGGAAAAAGGTAAGCTCTCCAACCAAACTCATTTCAAATTCATTTTCCATATTTTTTATAAAGTCTTGAAGAAGATCATCATTTGTTGACCCAAAGATGATATCATCAACATATACTTGAGCTATGAATATATCTTTTAATGTTGACTTTATAAACAAAGTTTGATCTACTTGACCTCTTCTAAACTCCTTAGAAATTAAGAAGGATGACAATCTTTCATATCATGCCCGGGGAGCTTGTTTTAACCCATATAATGCTTTCCTAAGCTTACATACATGATTTGGATAATCTATGTTCTCAAATCCGGGTGGTTGCTCTACATATACTTCCTCCTTAATAAAACCATTTAAGAATGCCGATTTAACATCCATTTGGTAAAGTTTAAATCCCATGAAGGAAGCATACCCTAAGAGAATCCTAATAGATTCTAACCTTGCCACCGGGGCATAAGTCTCATCATAGTCAAGCCCCTCAACTTGATTGAATCCCCTAGCAACCAACCTAGCCTTATTTCTAGTGATATTTCCTTGATCATCTAGCTTATTCCTAAAAACCCATCTTGTAGTAATTATGGTACTATCATTGGGTCTAGGCACTAATTCCCACACTTGACTTCTCTCAAATTGAGTCAATTCATCTTGCATTGCCAAAATCCAATCCGGATCATGCAATGCATCATTGATCGACTTGGGCTCAATTTGTGAGATAAGAGCTACTTGACTAGTAGGAGGTCTATGAAATGACCTAATTCTTACTCCTTGAGATAGATCTCCTACTACTTAGTCAAGTGGATGATCTTGATGAATTCTTAGGTTTCTAGAAGGGGTTTCAATTTGATTATCATTATCTTCCACCCTTCTTTCATCATCGGAGTCTCCTCTTCCTCCCCCTTGATCATTACCCCTAATGGTCAAATTTTGAAGTTTTTGGGTAATGTCTTGATTATTGTCATTAATATCCTTATCAATGGAGGACTTTCTAGGGTAGGTACTAGTAGTTTCATCAAATTGAACATTGGAAGACTCCTCAATCCCTTTGGTTCTCTTATTGTAGACTCTATACCCTCTACTTGTGGATGAGTATCCAACTAGGATTCCCTCATCCACTTTTGATTCAAATTTTCCTAAGTTATCTTTGGTGTTTAGAATATAAACTTTACACCCAAAGACTTTGAAATAATGAATTGTGGGTATAGTCCCATTCCATAATTCAAATGGTGTTTTTCCCAAAAACCTATGGATTTGAACCCTATTTTGGATATAACAAGCGGTATTAACCGCTTCCGCCCACAAGTAGCTAGGTAGAGAGTATGCATTAAGCATAGTCCTAGCCGCCTCTTGTAGGGCACGATTTCTTCTTTCCACCACCCCATTTTGTTGGGGTGTTCTAGGACAAGAGAACTCATGCTTGTACCCTTGATCTAAACAAAATTGTGAAAATTTTAGATTTTCAAATTCACCACCATGATCACTACGGATCCGGTTGATTTTGAGACTCTTTTCATTTTCAACCCTTTTACTAAATCCTATGATTATTTCTAAGGTATCATCCTTATGTTTCATAAAATAGACCCAAGTATACCTAGAAAAGTCATCTACTATAACCAAACAATATTTATTACCATTTAACGACGGAGTACTATGGCAATCAAATAAGTCAAGATGCAATAATTCTAATGGTAAAGAAGTATTGGTTAGGGTTTTACCTTTGTGTGATGCCTTTGTTTGTTTTCCTTCTTGGCATGCATCACACAATTTGTTCTTGACATACTTGATCTTTGGTAGCCCTTTGACCAACTCCATCTTGGCTACCTTGGCTATGTTTTTCATGTTGATATGCCCCAATCTTCTATGCCATAGCCAACTTTCCTCTTCTTTTGCAACAAAACACTTAGTAGAAATGTTAGAAGCATATAAAAGATCAACATAATAGATATTTGATTTCCTATATCCAACTAACATGCAATCATTTAATTCCTTGTGTCTAATCATGCATTTAGAGGATTCAAAAGAGACATGATAGTTTGCATCACAAAGTTGACTAACACTTAATAAATTAAATTTCATATTTTCAACTAGCAAGACTTTGTGAATAACAATTTTGGGGGATACCCCAATTGTTCCTCTACCTAATATCTTGAGTTTTTCACTATTCCCAAAAGACACCGCTCCCTTCTTCACATATTTAATTGTGGAGAACTTGCTCACATCCCCGGTCATATGTGTTGAGCAACCGCTATCCACAATCCACATACCTCGCTCTCCTACCTAAATCACATGAAAAACACAAGCTTTTGGTACCCAAACATTTGGACGGTAACATTAAGTAAAACTTCTTAGGTACCCAAGCTTTCTTAACCTTACCCTTAATAGTTGCTTTCCTATTTATTAATGAAATGTAAGCAACTTCTTTTCTTTTGGCTTATAACCTAAACATGACTTGTTATAAACCGCTCTTTGTCTACTAAGAATCATATCAAGACACTTTGAGCCATATGAAAATTTTTCTAAACATGCTTTTAATTCACTAACCTCATCCTTAAGTTTGTCATTTTCTTCCTTAAGCATGTAAGAATCAACATGTGAAGGTTTTTCATTTTTAATAGCCTTTAGTTCTACCTTCATGCTCTTAACCTTAGATTTTGACTTATCTAGAGCTTCTTTAAGATACGCAATTGATTTATAGAGAAGCATAACCTTGGGAGAGTTCATTACCTCATCGTCACTAGATGACGATTCATCACTTGAAGAATCTTCTTGACTTGATGTGCCGGAATCATCTTCTAATGCCATGAGTGCCACATGGCGTGTGATATGGCAAAGCTCATCATCGGATGAAGAGTCTTCAACACTTGGTGTGTCCCATGTGGTTTGAGCCACCATGGCCTCCTTCTTCTTCTTTTCCTTCTTGTCCTTCTTTTTCTTTTCCTTTTCTTCCTTCTTCTTTAGTTCCGGGCAATTCGGCTTTATATGCCCCTTCTTGTTGCAAGCATGGCAAATCACATTATTGCTAAAACTTGAATTACCATTAAATTTACCTTTTGAGGAATGAGACCCCTTCCTTGCTTCTCTATTCTTGAACTCTCTTGACTTTCTATAAAGCTTCTTGACGAAATTTGTCATTTCACTAGATGAATCCCCATCGCTACTTGACTCATCCTCCGACTCGGATGATGATGAAGCTTCTTTTCTTTCCTTCTTCTTCTTTTCTTTCTTGTCCTTCTTTTCAACAAATAGAGCTAACCCCTTTTCCTTAGAGGACATGTTAGTTTGCTCATGTAATTCAAACTCACAAAATAATTCATCAATTTTAATTTGAGATAGATCCCTAGTTACCTTAATGGCATCAACTATAGAGGTCCATAAAGAATTTCTAGGAAAAGCTTGTAAGATATACCTTACCAAATCCCGGTTGTCGACTCGCTCACCTATGATATGGAGTCCGTTCACAATTTCCTTGAACCTTCCATGCATTTGACTTACGGTTTCATGCATCTTCATTTGGAAGGCTTGAAGTTGTCCAATTAATAGGTCCTTCTTGGCCCTCTTTGACTCCTTGGAACCTTCATTTAGCTCAATGAGCTTTTCCCATAGCTCCTTGGCGGATTCAAAAGGCCCCACCTTGTTGAGTTGCTCCATTGTGATGCCACATTGGATGGTGAGGACGGCCTTTGCATTTGATTCAAATTTCTTGTTTATTTCTCTTGTCCAATCCTTGCTTGGAATAGGGTGTCCATGTTCATCCACCGGTTCCTCGAAGCCATCTACAACACTATGCCAAATTTCAATATTACTCATAAGATAGAACTTCATCCTACCTTTCCAATACGCAAAGTGACTCCCATCGAAGAGCGGTGGCTTGGCGATGCTATATCCCTCTTGAAGAGCCATTGATGTCTTGGTTGATGGTGAGATCTTCCAAGCTATCCGGGCTCTGATACCACTTGTTAGGACCCTTCGAATGGCTAGAGGGGGGGGTGATTAGTCTTTCTTGTTTCTACACAAAATGTTAGCGGAAGCAATACAAATATAAGCACAAACAAAAACAAGAAACAAAACTAACACTGATGTAACGTGGTTCGAGATGATGCTCCTACTCCACGGGCAATCCGTAAGGTGGATTAGCCCTAATCAACCATCACTAGAACCTCCTTTGGATGAACCAAGGTGGAGAAACCTTTCTTACAATTCTCTCCTCTTCTTTACAATGATGGATGATCAAGAACAAGAGAAGAGGAGGATTTAAATCACTAAAAACACTTGGAAGGCTTGGTGAGCATGAGAGAATAGTTAGGAGCAAGAGCACTAGCTTCACCAAGCTCCCCATGGCCCCTTTATGTAAGAGGTTGTTTTTCCCATTGGCGTCGATCGATCGATGCATGCCATCCGATCGGCGCCAAGCCAACGGCCAAAACATGATCTCCGCGAGATTCGTGAGCCGCACTTCAACGGCCAGTGATCACCGATCGATCCCTCCATCGATCGATGGGGTGATCATCGAGTGAGATCGCATTCTGGCGATATTTTCTTGATCACCGATCGATGTCATTTTCGATCGATCGCAGAATCGATCGACCGATCCGATCAAGCCGATCGATGGTCGTGGTTTCATTCTCGACTACCGAATGCCGATCGATGACCGGATCGATACATCAAGTATGAGTAATTCATACTTGATTTTATACCCTAGACCTAGACTTAACCTTCTAGCTCCTCAATAAGCCTTGCGCCTTCAGGATCCCTCCGAGTCCGCGACTTGTTCATCCTTTGCGCTTTGCTTCCAAGAGCTTCCTTCGGTTTCGTCATGTCTTGGGTTGCCAAATGCTTGGACTTTACGCCGCCAAGACTACAAGCTTGGACTTATGCTGCCAAGACTTTACTTTGGACTTCCTTTGCCAAGGTTCACTTTGGACTTTATGCTGCCAAGACTACAAGCTTGGTCTTATGCCGCCAAGTCCATCCCTTGGACTTCCTTTGCCAAGATCATACTTGGACTTCTTTTTACCAAGTACTTCATCCTTGGATTTCCCTGTCACTTAAACACATTCGTAATTAGATCACAAGATATTGCCTAACTTAGATGATTAGCCAAACATCAAAACATATAAATGCTTGGAGCATTGTTGCACCAACAGATGCCAAGGCAACCCAAATCTTACAATGCGGCTTGTCCAAGGAGGAGTTAAACCGCATCAGCCCCTTCATTAGCGCAAAAGATCTATGGACTAAACTCGTAGAGCTACACGAAGGAACCGACGACGCGAAGGTATGTAAGCGTGATTTGCTTTTCAATAAGTTGTATAACCTTAAGATGCAAGAACACGAGACGGCAACACAACTACATGCTCGTATTCAAGACATCGTCAATAGCTTGAGCGCCATCGGACAAAAGGTCGAGAATCAAGACCTAATAAGGTATTCTTTAAATGCTTTCCCTAGGACTACCTTGTGGGCATCCATGGTCGATGCCTACGAGGTTTCTAAGGATCTTTCTAAACTTAGATTAGACGAGTTATTTTCTAAGTTTGAACTTCATGAACAAACTAACATGGTCCCGACCGAGAGAGGTGTTGCTTTACTTGTAGGACGAAGAAGAAAGGAGAAGAATAAGCCACCTCCCAAGCAAGAAGATGGATCCGAACTCAAGTCCGAATCCAAATCCAAAGAGGAAGCCACAATAGTCAACATGGTGCGGAGAATAGTTCGACAAGAACAAGGAGCAATTCAAGTCAAGAAGGAGGAAAAAACAAAAGGGAGCAAAGAAGGGTCTTCATGCAACTTGGGAGAATGAAGAAGAAAATGCCGGCATAACTTACATGGCAAAACCGGAAGAGTTCGAGTCAGAGTTCGAAGCCGAGTACGAGTCCAACTCCGACTCCGACTCCGACTCCGACCCCGACCCCGAAGCCTACTTCGAGAAGAAACTCAAAGCCGGACCGAAAGAAAAAGTAAAGGTTAGCCATTCTTTAATTAGTACTTTGTATCTTACAATTAAAATGCTTACTAGGAACTTAGCTAAGTCTGAGTCTAAGATCGAGTCCTTGCTTGAGGAGGTTGAAACCCTCAAGCAAGAGGCCACCCTAACCTCTTCGATTAGTCAAGTTCAAGAGGAGGACTCAACTCGAGTTGAAAAACTCGAAGAAGAGAACTCTCTCTTGAAAGGACAAGTCCAAGAGCTCGAAGCTTGGTTGAACAAGTTCTCGATGAGATCCAAGAATCTTAACCGACTTATTGGGACTCAAAGAGTCGTGTATAACAGAGTCAGACTCGGGTTAGCTCAAAGACTATGAATAGATCATATATGTCTATCGTAAATCGTAGTCATCAACGAGTCCAAGCTTGGGTCCCAAAGGTCTTACTAAATTCACATATAAGGACAAACAAGTATTGAATTCCCCAGGATCAAGTTCATTACTTAACTAGACCATATTAGTTCAATGATTCAGGGGGAGCTAATACCAAAATAGTATACCCACTATCTTAGCATGATCAAACTTTTGTTTTACTTTTTAGAATGGCTAGATAGGGAAAATAGTTAGTCAACTCTTGATAACATAGTATCAGGACGCGGCAAGATGATAGTACATTAGGGAAGCGAAGTCTCGTGTATTCGAGCTAGATAAGGCGTATCTAGCTTGGTGCACTTGATCGATTGGAACTAGCTGAAGCTACCTCGTCGTATCCTAAACTAGTTAGACCAGGAAGTAGTCTTAATTGACTCAAGTTATCATTTTCCTAAACTTGACTTTGTCTAAGGAAGTGGTCGTTGTTCCGATCAAAGAAGGTCTCTGTGCCTCGCCACGACTTGGAAGCCAATTTCTCGAAAAGGTTACTTGACGAGCTTAGGGTTAAATCCAAATCTAACCCAAGGTTGACTAACTTTAATTAAGTTAAAATCATCTCACATAACATATAAGGCGAACAAATCTGAGACACATAGAATGGGTGAGATGATTAAGGAATAATTATAAAATATATAACTTTTTCAAAAAAAAATATTTTTTTTTAACTATTGCACTTAAACGAATAATTATAATTGGCCAATATTAACTATAAAACTCTCTAGGTCAAAGTTTAGCGCCCCCTAACTCTCTTATACCTCATATACTTAACTAAGGGAGAGAGCAAACAAACCCTAAGGGTTATAAATCTTTAAAGTTATTCTTGAAAATTAGCTTATAAGTATTTTGAAAATCAAGGCTAAGTTTCAAAAACTTATTGTTGGTGCAGAGGGATATACCTCGAACCAATTTACTTAACAAATTCGAGATGCATGCTTGGACTCATACTCATTTTTTTTATGCATGCTATAATATTATACATTTTAAAACCCCTTATTTTTTTTATAAACCCCCCCCCCAACCTTATTTTTGATTCATGGCAAAAGGGGGAGAAGAGCGTAAGTTAAGAGAGAGTACCACAAAATTTAAAAAAATTAAAGTATTTCTTTCAAAACTCACCTAGGGTTAAGGGAGAGTTTTTTAAAGTGGGTTTATCATTTATTACTTGTTTTATGTCTTATGCTTTAAATTTCCCTTAACTTTGTGTTGATTTGTCATATATCAAAAAGGGGAGATTGTTAGTGCATGAGCACCAGATAATCGAACCTATGTTTTGATTATGGCAAATACAGAAAGTCAAGGTTATTTTGTTATCTCACGAGCTAAATCAAGTGTGCAGAAAATGCTAAGCTAAAGTTGAAGGTCAGCGACACCCGAAGGAAATCGTGGTGGTCGGGTGACACCGAGAGGACTTCGGAGGGAGCCGAAGGAATCAGGTGGAGACCGGAAGCAAGGCTTCAAAGGTAAATGTTGAGGTAAGCTCGAGTGAGTAAAGTGAAGTGAGGTGGTGTCTTTCGTACGGGGACGTCCTTAGGCGACGATCCAACCAAGACTTCCCATGGAAGGTCTATGTCGAGATCGGACGGCAAGTGGTCATCGAATTCACTTATATTTCGAGCTAACTCCTTATTGTAGTCGAGAATTTTGGCAATCAGTTCAACCGTCCAAGGATCAGTTCAACTGCTAGGCCATCAGTTCAACCGGCCAAGGATCAGTTCAACTGTTGAGCCATCAGTTCAATCGGCAAGGAATCAGTTCAACCGCTGGTCAAGGATCAGCTTCGAGATGAGTCAAAACTCATCCCTTTCTTCAAGGGTGAGGTGGCCATTGATGTAGGATCTTGATGTGCTTGAGGAGGGGACTTCTAGGGCTATAAAAGAAGGTTCATTTCTCATCATTTCATCAATTCCAAGTGCTCCAAATAGCTCCCATAACGCCGCAACTCTCCAACAACTCTACGACGACGAAGCGCTACCGAAACACCGACGACCCAAGCTCAAGCTTCAACTCCTCAAGTCGTCGGTAATACTTAAAGTAGTCTACTCAGTATATTCTTTTTAAAGTTTATATTTCCGGAGCTTTAATCATAAAGAGGAGAGGGGGAGTGTCCCTCTACCTCAAGGTTTTTGTATATTCTTGTACTCGTTCACTCCTACCTCTAACAAGGAGAAGTATTATAGTTGATTTCCCTCTGTACACGGTCTAGGACCGTTAGAGCCTTGGATTAACAGTCATAGGTTGTGAACCAAATAAATTCCTTGTGTCTTACTTTACTTTCCGCTACACTAAACTCGTGTCTTTATCGAACGAAAAAGAAGAATTGGATTCAATCTCCAACTGCACTACATGAATTTTTCAACAGAGTGATAAACCTTAGGACATTGGAGTTTTTGTTATGTGCACTTTTCTATTTACTCTGATGACCGATGAAAGTTTTTATAGGATCAGACCGTCCATTTCCGGGACTTAATCGTATGGAAGATCTGGATATCTAAATTATAAAAAAAAATATTGACAATTTATTTGCTTAATCTGATGCGAGAACATGTAATATGTATCAAATACTGAAAAAATACAATGGCGCAACGGGCAACCTTGTGGACAAATTAAGAGAACCCACTATTAACTATGATAAACAATACTCTAGATAAATAAATGCAGAACCCAAAAAGCTTATCCGAGTAAAAGCTAAGTTAGAATTCAGGCTACAAGACATGTGAGCAGAACAAAAGTGACAGAAGATCCAAAACAGTAGATACATACTATCAAAAATACTCCCAAATCCAATTTGAAATTTCTCAATAGTAATAACATTACACAACAAATGCACCAAAACATACTTTAATTAGAAATAAAAGAAAGTAGAACATCAACATTTGAGAAGAATCGAATGCAGCACCAAAGATCTTCTTCAATCCCTCCATTTTTCTACGACCAAAGCAAAGAGATTCTAAAGGAAGTGTAAAACAACTAAACTTTATTATGCTATGTTAACTCCCTTTTCAAATACGAAAAACTAAATTATAAATAGAGAAATTTGATTTGATATCCAAGCAAAAGATACCTTGCATCATTTGAGGCATTGCAATTCTTAAAAATACTAAAACAATCAACACTTTTACAAAATATATATGAAGTATATTTATATATACTTATATAAACAATCTTGAAAATTATCAAAATAAATGAGAAAAAAAATAAAACTAAAAATAATCATTAACATTTTTTCTTCCAATTAATTTTAACCGGTAACAAAATATACTATTTCCAAAAGAAAAAAAAATTGCTACTAAATTATTATACTACTGTAGCTTGAGTCCAAAGAGTGCTCCCATGCGCTATGCTCTGGATAGTCGATGAGTTTCGGTTTCATACGAGAACCGACGTAATAGAAGCCCATCGCTCGCTCAACTTGAATGGAATCGGCACAGGCTGCCCGCTTCAATCCACCATAAAACCCATGGCTCAGGCACTTTACATCGAACACACTCTTGCCGATCGAAGAAGAAGCGAACAAGGTCCAAGAATTCACGAACGACAAAAAAGCAAAAGCCACTTGATTAGTTTGATAATTCGAGTCCGTAGAGTGCTCCCATGTGCTCTGGATGGTAGATGAGTTCCGGATTCATTTGAGAAGCGATTTGGTAGAACACTTGCCAAGTTAGTAAACTATCTGAGCCGGATTGATGTCGAGAGCCCACTGCTCGCTCAACTTTGACGACAGAGGCCACCCGCTCCAATCCACCGTAAAGCCCACGACAATGCTTGCTCAGGTGCTTCACATCGAACACCTTGTTGCCGAAGAAGAAGCGAACGATCTCCAAAAACTCACGAACTGTTGTCGGTAACTTGCAATCGCGCGTGAGCACCTTTACTAGGAACGCGAAGTCGTAGGCACCTTGGAAGGTAACCCAGGAGACGGGAGAAAAGTGGCCAAAGGAAAGCAAGCCGGAGGTCGCCAAGTGCGCAGCGAATCGGCCAGAGTCGATGCCCCATGCTTGGTTCTTTTGGAAGTCGATGCCATTGGCCTTCAGCAGCTCGACGGAGGAAGGGGCGTAACGGTCGCGGTTGATGTCGAAGTCGCGGAAATTAAATTCCCACACATAACGCACGTAAGTGCCATCGATGCAGAGGGCACATGGGAGGTTGCCAGCGGCGTCAGAGAGGGTGAGGCCAACCTGGACGATGCGGAGGGCGTCGACGTTGGCGCGGATCAAGTCGTAGCGTTGGGGGAGGGTGAGGGTGCAATAGGAACCTTCGGAGGTGACGACGACGCCAGGATACTCGGTGTCCAATGCGACGAAGGGGTGGAACGGGACGACGGAGCGGATAAGGGCGAACTCCTCGTCGAGGTTATGAGCCCAGACGGAGCGAACCTCGACTCTGCTGGCGGCGGAAGAGGAGGAAATTAGCATGTTGTAGTGGACAACTGCAGCAGCCATGAGGTTGATGAAGTTAGAAAATGAAAGGAGAAGAGAGATTGATTTGAAGTTGGAGCGAAAATTGAAAGGAAGGAGGAATTTAAATAGAACAAGGGATCAAAGAGAGAAATCCGCCAAATAATTAACAGAATTAGTTTAGTTGGTGCTGGCCGAATTAGTAGGGGGTATATATGGAATTAAAGATGATAAACGAACTTAATCAGAACTTAAATCAAGGGTTAATTAACGTCGTTGATTGGGCTGCTAATGCGATTAAAAAGCTCAATGAGTTAAGTCAATTAATATAATTACAACAGATATTTCTGTCTTAAATTTTATGTAACTTAGTCATCAATTTACCTTTTGTAAAATTTCGAACTAACATAAGAGCATCCATCTTTTTTATAAATTTTGAAAGCAGTTTAATTCTTTTGTGAAAATGGGAGTCGTTCCTCATTATTTTTTTTTAAATTAAAATAATTTCAATAAAATAAAATAAAAAAGATAATTGAATAATGATTAGTGAAAAAATAATTTATTAATTATGATATAATTAATTATTTTATATTATATTTCAAGAATGGTTGGTAAAAAAAATAGTAAAATCTATCAAGAAATTATTGATAGATTTTTTATAGTAAAAAAGGCGACTGAAATTTTTTTATTTATTTTTTATATGACATTGTAAGATCTAAAAAACTTCTTCGACTATTATACCTCCTATTTATCTAAAATAGTGTCTTAATTGATTGCTCAATAGACTATCCTAACATCCATTGATTTTTTTCAAAATCTAATTGACTTATCTTGAAACAAAACCTTTCTATTCACTAGAGAAATGACTCTAGTCGACCACTTGATCACCTAACTTTTCTTTAGAGCAAAAAATGATTGTGCTGGCCCCTAACACCCCTCACCGTCGATCCCTCGGTGATAGTGAAGGAAATTAAATCACCCGGGAGGACTATGCCCCTTGACCCGTTGACCATAATAGTAGAGGGTCATTTTGAGCCCTGGGAGGATTTTAGACCTCCGTCAAGTGTCGACCCCTGCCTTCCTTAGAGCATATCCGCGTTGCTCTAGCCAACGGGCCATCCTAAGGGGACCACTAACTTTTCATTCATAGGCTAAATTGTCATTCAATGGATATAACCCAAAATAGAACTTAATGGTATGTGAATTATAAATCTAGAATCAACTCTAGAGTTGACTCATCAAATCAGTCAACTATTTATAACCCTTAATTTATTCAATCATTGATTGTCACCATAAAACACTTATTTATGTTGGTGCAATCGACCCAGGCCATGATTGACCAGACTCGAATAATATTTTGATGTTTGACAATAGTTTGACCACATGACTAGTGGATGGTATGGGACATCCAAGGTCACATAAGGGAGACTATTGAAGACGTCCAAGTTGGTCAAGGTTGACCGGACACTTGGTGTGAAGACGTCCAAGTTTGGTGACTTGGCAAGGAGAAGTACGAGTTTGGATACATGGCAAGAAAAAATCCAAGTCGATCAAGGGAGACCGGACACTTGGTGTAGGAAAGACCAACGGGGAGTTGGCGAGGGAAGTCTCGGTAGATCTGGGAGACCATGCTTGGCAAATGAAGTCTCGGACAAGGAATCTTAGTAGTAAAGTCCCGGAGACATGGCCTCTTGGAAATGAAGTCCCGGACGGAGAGTCTTGGCAGTGAAGTCCCGGACAAGGAGTCTTAGCAAGGGAAGACTCGGTTGATCAGAGAGATCGAGCTTGGCAAAGGAGAAGTCCTGGAGGAGAGGCCTCTCGACAGAGATAGACCCGAGAGCGTGATGATGACCGATAGAAACACTTGAAGGCTAGCGCAAAAATGAAAAGTCACGGACTCGAGAGATCCGGGAGGCGTGAGATTGATAGAAGTGGGTTGAAGGCTTAGGTCTAGGCTTAGGGTGAGTATCAAGTATCAGGGGATCATACTTGGGGTGTTAAACCTCATTGTTGAGGTATAACAGTCGACTGACAGGTTGGATCAGTTGACTGGGCTTCGTTTGTAGGCCAACAAAAGCAAGGTGACCTCGACCAGCACCTCGACTGAAGGCTAGTCGAGGCGGCGCCTCGACTGGATCACTTGACTGGCGCCTCGCCTAGTCTCAGCACAGGTATGAAGATAGTCGCCGTAAGGAAGACTCGATCGGCGCTCGACTGATCCCGGCCGAGGCGCTGATCGCGGCGTTACCATTGCAAATCGAGAAACTTCGATGGAGCTTTATAAAAGGAGGATCGAGGGCATCTTCGGATAGAGTTCTCTTGGAGGTTTTAGGAGCGATTTGAAGTGAAGTGTTGTTGCATTTCAGATCCTTCAAAGTCTTCCCAAAATTACCTACAAGCAAACATTCAAAAGTCCTAAATCTGTAACGTGTGTTCATTTACTTTTGTATTTGGTGTATTTGCTTGTTTTTATCTCGTTATTATTGTTGTAAGAGACTTGTACGAGGTTCAATGGCAAGAAGTTCATTTTTTAGACTCAGTTAAAGAGGAGACTCCCATCATCATAACTCATAGCCTATTGGCTTTGATGATCCAAAAAGCAATAGAGGAGGTGTTGGCCCGGGGAAGTGGGCAGGGCGTTACCGAGGCCATGGAATACGGTTCACTAATGATGGTTCTTTATTGGGGGAAGAGGGGATTCCCCCGGGATGAGGGGGAATAAATGTAGGTGAATGCCTTGGTACGTGTACTGATGATATTCTATCATGAAATAATTGTGTCATGGAAGTGTCATTTTAATGAAGTAATATGGTGCTTCATCCGACCAAAGTATCCGTAAGCCCTTGGTCTAGCTCGAGTTTCATCATTCCACCCAACCAAGGCACCCATAAGTCCTTGGTCAAACTTGAGTACTTTCACTCCGCCTAGTCAAGGTACCTCATAATCCCTTGGTTCAGTTAGAGTACTTTTACTCCGTCTAACCAAGACATCCAGATGTCCTTGGTCTGGCTCGTGTACCTTAACTATGCCTTGGCAAGACAATAATAAGCCCTTGGTTCGACCTGAGTGCTTCCACTCTGTCTAGCTAGGCACCTATAAGCCCTTGGTATGATTTGAATTATTTCCCTCCGCCCAGCCAATGCACCTCGTAAGACCTTGGTCTGACCCGAGTTTTTTAACTCTGCTCATCCAAGGCATCCCGTAAGCCCTTGATTTGATCCGAATGTTTTCACTCCGCCCATCCAAGAAATCCATAAGCCCTTGCGATGAAAACACACACCATTAATCACAAATACTCCTTCTCGACAATAAGTCGGAGGTGGAGAAACCTCTTAAAGTGATTACAACAGTAATACTAAGCAAATACAAGCTAATACAAAATGAATACAACAATTTATGTAAAGAGAACTTTACAAATGAGATTTTTGATATTTTCTTGGTTTGTTGCTTGAGTGTCACTTGGAGACCCTGAATTGCAGCAGCAAATCGCCCCAAAACTCCTCAAAGAACCATTGCCAAAACCTTCCATTCGTGCTCCTTTTAAACCTACAACTCGGGCTGATTTTTGCCTAGTAGTCAACTGATCCTATAGCCGTTAACTCACAACGGCATGAGCCACGTTGGATAAGTTCCAACGGATAAACCATCAGTCGACTGATCATACCCATTATTCGAATGATCAAGTCATCACTCGACTCTCAAACCCTAATAGACGACTCGAGAACTTTCTGTCCTCGAATACCTGACCAGCAGTCGACTGATCTCCAGATCAATCGATTGCCCAATGTTGGCAGTCGACTGCTAGGCCATTTCCTGCAGTCGAACTCTAGTCGACTCTCATTAGTAGACTAACCATAATATCAGTCGACTGATAACCTCATCCATGAGGTTTTAACCCCAAGTATGGTGTCCCCATACTTGCTAGACCACCCTTAGCCTAGACATAAGTCTTCTAGCCACCTCCATCAACCTCACGCCTATCGGATCCCTCCAAGTCATTCATGACTTGTTCATCTATACGCTAGCCTTCAGGTGCTTCCATCGACTATTGTCATGCTAAGATGGTCTATACCGCCAAGGCACATTGGACTTACACTGCCAAGACTCCGCTTGGACTTTACGCCACCAACCATTGGACTTATGCAACCAAGACTCCACCCTTGGACTTTATGCCGCCAATATTCCCCATGGGCTTCTCAATTGTCAAGACTCAAGCTTGGATTTCCCTTGCCAATCCATGTTGGACTTTCCATGCCAAGACCCATGCTTGGACTTTCCCTTGCCAAGACCCATGCTTGGACTTTCCATGCCAAGACCCATGTTGGACTTTCCATGTCAAGTACACAAGACTTGGACTTCTCCATGACAATGGTCAAACCATCGTCAAACATCAAAATCCAACTCGAGTCAAACTCGAGTCCGATCAATCATGACCCGGGTCGATTGCACCAACAATCTCCCCAAAACATTGTCAGACATCAATGTCAAACATCAAAACACTACTCGAGTCAAACTCGAGTCTGGTCAATCGTGACCTGGGTCGATTGCACCAATAATATTTGTTGGATCAAAAAGCGTCGCTAGAGGAGGGGTGAATAGCGAGCGTAAAATCTTTGTTTCTTTTCGTTCGTTCGATTAATAATATGAGTAATGAAGCAGAAAAATAAATATGACAAATTTATTTTTACTTGGTTTACAACCCAGCAGTTGCTACTCCAAGGCCCCGCGATCTTTGACCGCATACGATGGGGAAATCCACTAAAGAGTCTCCTCCTCGTTAGAGGTAGGAGACAATGATCACAACAAAACCAAAACTCGAGGATGAAGCAACAAGCCTATCTCACCTCATTTACGAAAAAAGCTTCGAGTACAAAGTAATGAAATAACTAACTGATCTACCGATGCTTAAGGAGTTGAAACTTAGTGTGGCGTCGACGTTACGGTGTTACGACGTTGTAGCATTGATACGGAACCTTGTCATTGTGGGAGCACTTAGGAGCAAATTGATGATTTTTGGGTTCGAGTCCTCCCCTCCTTTTATAGACTCGTGCCTTGGAATTAGTTTGGTTCCAAATCCTCAATTTGTGGAACTTATCACAAGGTGGCACCTTATCTTATCGCGAAGTAGCGACATCAAACGTTATCCTTTTTGACCTAGGGCACAAGGTTGATTCGTCGCCATCAGTCGACTAATGCACTTCATCAGTCGACTGAAATCAGTCGACTACCAATATCCAGCAGTCGACTATCAGCCTAGTCACTTCCATGCAGCAAAGAGTTAGCACAAAAAATGGTAAATGCGACGGTTTCTTACCATCCGATCTCGACCTAGACCTTCCATTGGAAGTCTTAGTCGGATCGCCGCCTACGATCGTCCCCGTACAGAGGACATGACCTTACCATCTCTCTTTGCACTCGTACTTATCTCTGGTCCTTTATGACCTATCGCTTTGCTTCCGATCTTCATCTGGGTTCTTTGGCTCCCACGAAGTTCTCCCGGTGTCACCCGACCACCACGGTTTCCCAACTCGGGATTCTCCGGGTGTCTTTGACCTTCAACTTAGCTTAATCATTTTCTGCACACTTAATTCAGCTCATGAGATAACAATATGATCTTAACTTTTGATCTTTGCCATAATCAAAACTTAGGTTCGATTATCTGGTGCCCCTGCACCAACAATCTCCTCCTTTTTGATCTATGGCAAACTGACACAAAGTTAAGGGAAATTTAAAGATAAAACAAGTAGAGTAAATGATAAATGTTATTTCAAAAACTCCCCCTTAACCCTAAGTGAGTTTTGAAGGAGATAATTTAATTTTTAAAATAAATTTTGTGTTACTCCCCCTTAACTTTCGCTCTTCTCCCCCTTTTGCCATAAATAAAAAAAAAGTGGGGGTTTTTATATAAAATAAGGGTTTAAAAATAGCATGTGTCTAGAATTACTAAAGATAAATCAACTATGAGTCTAAGCATGCATTTAGCATTAGTTAGATAGATTGGTTCAAGGTGTGTCCCTCTGCACCAACAATTTAATAAGTTTTTGAAACATAATTTTGATTTTCAAAATCGCTCTTCTTCCCCTTTTTCCATAAATCAAAAAAAAAAAGTGGGGTTTTTTTTATATAAAATAAGGGTTTAAAAACAACATGTGTTTAGAATTATTAAAGATAAATCAACTATGAGTCCAAGCATTCTTTTAACATTAGTTAAATAGAGTGGTTCAAGGTGTGTCCCTCTACACCAACAATTTAATAAGTTTTTTAAACATAATTTTGATTTTCAAAATACTTATAAGTTTATTTTCAAAAAGGACTTCAAAGGTTTGTAATATAACCATTAGGGTTAGTTTGCTCTCCCCCTTAGTCAAATATATGAAGTATAAGAGATATAGGGGGTGCTAAAATTTGGCCTAGAGAGTTGTATACTTAGTATTGGCCAATCTAAGTTATAATTATTCGTTAAGTGCAAGAAAATAAGTAGCATTTTGAAAAAGTTATGTTAAGTGTATTTCAATTATCCTTAACATCTCACCCATTCTATGTGTCTCAAAAATGCATTTGCCTTATATATTTTGTGAGATGATTTTAACTTGATTAAAGTTAGTCAACCTTGAGTTAGATTTGGATTTAACTCTTAGTTTGTCAAGTAAGCTTTTAAAGAAATTGGCTTCCAGGTCGTGGCGAGGCACAGGGGTCTTCTTTGATCAGAATAATGACCACTTCCTTAGACAAAGCCAAATTCAAGAAATTGATTCTTGAGTCACTTAAGATCGCTTCTTGGTCTAACTAGTTTAGGATACAATGAGGTAGCTTCAGCCAATTCAACTTAGTCGAGTGCACCAAGCTAGATACGCCTTATCTAGTTCATACACACAAGACTTCGTTTCCCTAACATACTATCATCTCGCCAAGTCCTGATACTATGTTATCAAGATTGATTAACTATTTATCCTATCTAACCATTCTAACAATTAAAACAAGGATTAACTAAGCATGTAAAGCTTTAACTAAGAAAGTGGGTACACTATTTTAGTACTAGCTCCCCCTAGACCATTGAACCAACATGGTCTATCCACATAGTGGACTTGATCCTGGGGAATCCAATACTTATTAGTCCTTATATGTGAATTTAATAAAAAAATTTAAGACTCATGCTTGGACTCTTTGATGACTATGATTCACAATAGATATGTATGATTTGTTCATAATCGTTGACCTAAATTCGAGTCTGGCTTTGTTGTACACGACTCTTTGAGTTCCAAGTAGTCGGTTAAGATTCTTGGATCCCAACGTGAACTTTTCCAACCTAACCTCGACCTCTTGAACTCATCCTTTCAAGAGAGATTTCTCCTCCTCAAGTTTTTCAACTTGAGTTGAGTTTCCCTCTTGAACTTGACTAGTTGAAGAGGTTAGAGTAGTCTCTTGCTTGAGGGTTTCAACTCCTCAAGTAACGACTCAACTCTAGACTCAAACTTAGTCAATTTCCTATTTAGCAACTTAATTGGCATGATATAAGTTTGCAATTAATGAACGACTCACCTTAATCTTTTCTTTTGATCCAGCTTTGAGTCTTGACTCGAATTCATCCTCGGAGTCGGAGTCGAAGTTGGATTTGTAGTCGGCTTCAGACTCGGACTCGGACTTTACCGATTTTGCCATGAATGCCAAGTCGTCGTCTTGATCTTTTTGTTCTTCCCACGTCACTTGAAATGCTTGCTTTTGATTGCTTGTGTAACCTAATCTTAGATAAATCTTTAGATACCTTGTAGGCATCAACCATGGATGCCCACAAGATGGTCCTAGGAAATGCATTGAGTGCGTACCTTATTATGTCTCGATTGTCTACCTTTTGTCTGATGGCATGTAGATCGTTCAAGATGTCTTGGATCCGCGCATGGAGTTGTGAAGCAGTCTCGTGATTCTGTATCTTTAGATTATACAATTTATTCAATAGTAAGTCTCTTTTACATGCCTTAGCATTAGATGTCCCTTTATGTAGCTCAATTAACTTGGTTCAGAGGTCTTTGACCCTAATGAACGGTCCAATTCGGTTGAGCTCCTCCTTGGACAAGCCACATTGCAACATTTGGGTTGCTTTTGCATCGGCTTAGATTTGCCTCTTGGTTGAGTTGGTCCATTTGTCGAAGTCCAAAGGCTCCTCTTGATCATTGGTAGGTAGAGCAAAGTCGGTTTGGTTTATCATCCAAGTCTCAACTTGTGTTTTCAAGAAACACTCCATCTGACCTTTCCAATAATGAAATCATTTCTGTTAAAGAATGGAGGTCGGGTGGTGCTATACCCCTCAATGTGAGCCATTAATTATCTTGCAAAAACACGAATGAAAACCAAAAGGAATTCCAAGACTTGGTCTTGAATTAGTAATGTAGAAAATAAAAAGAAATAAAAAGAAATAAATGAAAAAAATAAAAGGCTAAATAAAAACTAGAAACTTACGGCCTTTGATGTCCCCAAAAGGGTACTAAACATCATTTTTTAGGGATGAAAATAGCTTGTTACGAGGGCCCACTTGTATGAAAAGTTATGCTCGTTTTACCGTGAGCTACTCCCGAGACAAAGAGATACTTGCAAACACAAAAACAAAAATGCAAATTGCCAAGACTTCATCTTGGATTAGTAGTGCGAGAGAAGAATTAACCAAAATCCCAAAAACAAAACGAAAAGAAAAAAATTGCTAGATTGGTGGTTACACAAAATCTTAGCGCCCCCGCTCTAATACCAATTGTTGGATCAAAAAGCATCGCTAAAGGGGGGGTGAATAGCGAGCATAAAATCTTCGTTTCTTTTCATTCGTTCAATTAAGAATATGAGTAATGCAGCGGAAAAATAAATATGACAAATTTATTTTTACTTGGTTCACAACCAAGCGGTTGCTACTCCAAGGCCCCGCGATCCTTGGTTGTGTACGAAGGGGCAATCCACTAAAGAGGCTCCTCCTCGTTGGAGGTAGGAGACAATGATCACAACAAAACCAAAACTCGAGGATGAGGCAACAAGCCTACCTCACCTCGTTTACAAAAAAAGCTCCGAGTACAAAGATGGTCCTAGGAAATGCATTGAGTGCGTACCTTATTATGTCTCGATTGTCTACCTTTTGTTCGATGGCATGTAGATCGTTCAAGATGTCTTGGATCCGCGCATGGAGTTGTGAAGCAGTCTCGTGATTCTGTATCTTTAGATTATACAATTTATTCAATAGTAAGTCTCTTTTACATACCTTAGCATTAGATGTCCCTTTATGTAGCTCGATTAACTTGGTTCAGAGGTCTTTGGCCCTAATGAACGGTCCAATTCGGTTGAGCTCCTCCTTGGACAAGCCGTATTGCAACATTTGGGTTGCTTTTGCATCGGCTTAGATTTGCCTCTTGGTTGAGTTGGTCCATTTGTCGAAGTCCAAAGGCTCCTCTTGATCATTGGTAGGTAGAGCAAAGTCGGTTTGGATTATTATCCAAGTCTAAACTTGTGTTTTCAAGAAACACTCCATCTGACCTTTCCAATAACGAAATCATTTCTGTTAAAGAATGGAGGTCGGGTGGTGGTATACCCCTCAATGTGAGCCATTAATTATCTTGCAAAAACACGAATGAAAACCAAAAGGAATTCCAAGACTTGGTCTTGGATTAGTAATACAGAAAATAATAAGAAATAAAAAGAAATAAATGAAAAAAATAAAAGGCTAAATAAAAACTAGAAACTTACGGCCTTCGATGTCCCCGAAAGGGTACTAAACATCATTTTTTAGGGATGAAAATAGCTTGTTACGAGGGCCCACTTGTATGAAAAGTTATGCTCATTTTACCGTGAGCTACTCCCGAGACAAAGAGATACTTGCAAACACAAAAACAAAAATGCAAATTGCCAAGACTTCGTCTTGGATTAGTAGTGCGAGAGAAGAATTAACCAAAATCCCAAAAACAAAACGAAAAGAAAAACAAAAATTTGCTAGATTGGTGGTTACACAAAATCTTAGCACCCCTGCTCTAATACCAATTGTTGGATCAAAAAGCATCGCTAAAGGGGGGGGGGTGAATAGCGAGCGTAAAATCTTCATTTCTTTTCGTTCGTTCGATTAAGAATATGAGTAATGCAGCGGAAAAATAAATATGACAAATTTATTTTTACTTGGTTCACAACCAAGCGGTTGCTACTCCAAGGCCCCGCGATCCTTGGTCGTGTACGAAGGGGCAATCCACTAAAGAGTCTCCTCCTCGTTGGAGGTAGGAGACAATGATCACAACAAAACCAAAACTCGAGGATGAGGCAACAAGCCTACCTCACCTCGTTTACAAAAAAAACTCCGAGTACAAAGTAATGAAATAACAAACTGAGCTATCGATGCTTAAGGAGTTGAAACTTGGTGCGACGTCGACGTTACGGCATTGTAGCATTGATGCGGGACCTTATCGTTGTGGGAGAACTTAGGAGAAAATTGATGATCTTTGGGTTCGAGCCTCCTTTCCTTTTATAGACTCGTGCCTTAGAATTAGTCTGGTTCCAGATCCTCAATTTGTGGAACTTATCACGAGGTGACACCTTATCTTATCGCGAAGTAGCGGCATCAAACGTTATCCTTTTTGACCTAGTGCACAAGGTTGATTCATCGCCATCAGTCGACTGATGCACTTCATCAGTCGACTGACATCAGGCGACTGTCAGCCTGATCACTTCCCTGCAACAAAGAGTTAGCATGAAAAATGGTAAATGCGACGGTTTCTTACCGTCCGATCTCGACCAAGACCTTCCATTGGAAGTCTTAGTCGGATCGTCGCCTACGGTCATCCCTATAGAGAGAAAATGACTTTACCATCTCTCTTTGCACTCGTGCTTACCTCTGGTCCTTTATAACCTATCGCTTTGCTTCCGGTCTTACCTGGATTCTTCGACTCCCACGAAGTTCTCCCGATGTCATCCGACCACCACAGTTTCCCAACTCGAGATTCTCCGGGTGTCGCTGACCTTCAACTTAGCTTAATCATTTTCTGCACACTTAATTCAGCTCATGAGATAACAACAAGACCTTAATTTTGGATCTTTATCATAATCAAAACCTAGGTTCGATTATCTGGTGCCCCTGCACCAACAATATTGTGATTTGAGATTATGTTAAGTGTGCAAGATCAAATAGGTAAAAGTCCTAGCAGGTTTTTTGGACCTGGCTAGGTGGGTAAAAGTCATAGTAGGTCTATTGGACATAACTAGGCAAGGAAGTCTTAGTAGGTGATCAAGGATGTTAGGCAAAGTCTTAGTAGATCAATGGAGTCTGGACATCGGAGAGAGTCGCGGTGATCTAAGGATCAAAGGCTAAGTAGGAAAATCCAAACAGGTTAGAGGACCAAGGGTTTGACAAAGATTAGCAAGGTAAGAACGTTGTGTAGAGTCATTCTTCTGGATAGAAGAACTAGTAAGGTTACATCCTCGGTATAGGGATAACCTTAGGCGTCGATCCAACTAAGAGTTTTGAAGGAATGTCTAAGTCAAGATCGGATAGTTTGAGAACTGTCGTTACTACTTGGTATGTATTTATGTTAACACTGTGATGTAGGTACTATCCAAGTGACTAGATGAAATCCAATGACTGGACTTCCAAACACCCAAAAAGGTTCTAGGTGATTAGATCCAGGTACAGACAACATCAAGATCCAGGATGGATACATGAGGATGTGGTAGGCACCTGGGTGTTTTCAGGCGACTGGGATCAAATAACGAGCAATGGAAAAAACTAGGATCAAGCTTTCATCAGAGGCAACTATATTAACCTCTAGGTGGTCGGGAGAGGTTTAGGTGCCTAGATCAACAAAAGACTTGGATGGAGTGGATTTAATCAAGACTTGACTGGGGGTGCCTAGAAGGGCTTCTAGGCACCCAAAAATGTTCTATAAAAAGACCCTCGAACAGAGATCCCTACATCTCATTCCAAGATATCTTGCTCTCGCCTCTCGTGTTCAGCTACATTTTGCAAGCTCTATTATGTTTCAACTCCGACTTCAAGTTGCATCGTCGATCTTCAAAAGTCAGTATACCTTTATTGTTTTTGCTAAGTATCATTTTTTTACTTAATTTCTAAGGGACAGTAAAATTGTTAATGTATCCTATCTTTTGTAAACTAAATAATTCTTTTATCTCCAATGAGAAAGAGATTATTAGTGAGTGCCCTTTCGATAGCGGTCTCAAATCGTGGGCCTTAGATTAGCAGCCTTTTGGCTGTACGAACCAAGTAAAAAATCATTGTGTCTTGTGCATTTTACATTTACATAGTGTTTTATGTGTTTTATGAAAAGAAAAAAAAAGTACTTGAGCTATTCACTCCCCTCCTCTAGCACCTCGCATCGGTCCTATAATTGGTATCAGAGGAGGGGCACTCAGGTTCGGTGCAACCCCCGATCGAGCAATTTTTTTCGTTTGTTTTTCTTCCTATACTACTAATCCAAGACAAGTTTTAGTATATTTTTCTTTGTTCGTGTTTTTGCAAGATTTTTTTTACATGGCACATCAAGAAGACTACTGTAAGATACCGAAAAAAAAATCCTTTCTAATTGGGAATTATCTTGTGGAATTTTTTTCAGAAATTAAAAGGGATTTGTATGACTGTTTGGAGGAAGGTTAAAGCCTAAATGGGTGTTGGGTCAAGTTGGATTAGCTCGGATTTGATTAGGCTAACTCAACCACTTAGCGTTACAAACCCACTCGTCTCTTCCTTTAACGCACGCCGATTCCTTTCCTTTGGTTTCTTACCTCTCCCGATCACCTCTTCCCTCTCCAGATCGCCTCTTCGCCTCCGACGCGCGAGCTCCTCCTTCTCTCTTCGCTGCTGTCCCCTCTCCCGAACCCATACGAGCGTCGGTCGCTCCCCCATCCTTCTCCCGATCCGCCCGCCACCATGCTTGAGAAGCCACAGCTGCATCCTTTATTCCCAGTCGCGATCTCTCTGCCTCTTGCCGCTCGCCGCGCCATTTGCCGCAGCCGCGAGAGAGTTGCTGTCGTCGATCCATCTCCGCCGCTGCAATTTTCTATCGCTGCTGCCTCTTCTCTTCTCCTCACCTCACCGCCACGCCGCGACCATCCACGGCCGCTAGCGACCTCGAGCAGAGCACCTCGTGTCCTGCCGGCCCTACGCACGAGCACAGCGACGCCCCATCACCGCCGCCTTCGTTTCCCCCTTGCCCAGCCGTCGGTCGCCACCGATTTGTAGCCATCACACGCGTGTCGAATGCATACGACCTCCACAAGCCACTCACTACGTGGCCGCTGAACTGCCCACTTGTCGCCGCCCCTTTTTGTTTGCCGCTCACGGACAGCACGCCGTGGCCGCCACATCTCCTCCGACCCCTCCCTTCTACCGACAACAGCCAGTGCCACCACCCAGAACAGTTGCAACTCCACCACTCTGCGTTCGACGCCCCTGAGCCACGGTCGAGATTCAATCAGCCGCTGCCCTGCTGCTAGTGAGCCGACCTCCGTTGGTCGTTTCTTCTGCCTTGCAGCTCGATCAGTTCTGTTATACTGTTCTATGTAGAGTTTCCCTCACCGATACCTTTTGCATCTTGGATCGATTGTCGACCCCTCTTAGTGTGAGCTCGGTTTGGTGATGCTATCACTGTACTTGATCATCGCCGTTGCCACACTTCACTCACTGACCACTGGCTATGAGCATTAATCGCCAAGGCAAGAGGAGTTAGGCATTTAGCAGCAAGCTCCGACGAATTCCCTTGGCTGTGCTCAACTAATGCTAAGCTAGGTAAGGATTTTTATGTGGTGGTTTGGTTATACAATTGATGAATTAAGATTGACATATCTGTAGAAGTCTATTGGAATTGGATGTTGCTTAAGTCCAATTGTTTGATACAGATTGGATTTCCTTAAGCAGATGAAGAAGATGTGGAGGAATGAAACAAGTTTGGGTAAGTCTGAATCTAAATATTTATGAATGCATAACATTGATAAGTGGTTTGATGGATCTATGGATTGGTTGGAGATGCATGATGGGCATAATGTGAATTGTGTAGTTAAGATTTTTGATCAGTATAAGGTGGGTGATGAACTGTATGTGACTACAGGTTTTAACGACGCAAGGTAAGTATAGACTTGGTTGTTCATGGTTGTGTAGCAGATTTGTTTAGTAAACTGATCTGGATTTGATATAATTACGTAGTGATGACAATAACTATTCATTGTGTGGTGATGTTTGATTTATTTAGATTAAATTGGGACTGGACTCCTTAAGCAGATTAAGAAGTGGTTGAGGTGGAATCAGTGTGAGGACGTTGATTTGAGGCAGAGTTCTCGGATGCATATACAATCAGCACAGTTACATATCAGGTGGGTAATTCCTACCCTGGTCAGGTAGTTTAATGCATACAGATTTAGATGCATGATCATCTTATATGATCATGTTACCTTGACTCTGTTCTTATTTATCTTATGCTTGATACTTTACCTTTGGCTGTTAACACCATTGTTGCTATCATGTTGATTTTATCATGATTAGGAGTTATATATATAGGTGATGTAAGTAACCTAGAATTTATTTAGTTAAGTGCAAATAGTAAAGTCCGAATGACAACCTTATTGTAAATTGGGCAAAGAGGTCATCTGTAGGTAGACAATGTCTTGAACCTAGGGTTATTCTAGTACCCTTAGGTTGCATGTTTACCACCGATCATGTATTGTATAAATTGTCAGGTGAATGGTACTTATTGTGTTGCTACGGATCGGTGGTCCTAGCTTGTTATAATCAGTTGAGTACGACTCTCTACAGGATAGAGAGTGCGTCGATCAGATGAGTATGACTCTCTACAGGATAAAGAGTGCGTCCATCAGTTGAGTACGACTCTCTGCAGGATAGAGAGTGCGTCGATTAGATTGGTATGACTCTCTACAAGATAGAGAGTGTTATGATCAGTTGAGTATGACTCTCTACAGAATAGAGAGTGCGTTGATCTGATTAGTATAACTCTCTGTAGAATAGAGAGTCTGTGGTGGATGTCTGTATGTGGGACATTGCATTCATATCATTTGCATGCACGTTGGCGACGTGGTCTCCCTTATGGTTGAGAGGATCGCCAGTCATCCTGCCTCTACGGTTACTCATAGGAGGAGTAACCGGTGTGAGGGCATAGCATTGTGGTGCCGCACTCTACCACTATAGACGGTGATAGTGGGATTTGCATGTCGTAGCCCTGCGTGTGTGGCACTCGACCACTCATTGGGTAGTGACTGTCGGAGTGGCCAACAGCAGAGACCCCCATCATGTAGCTTGCTCTTCACGCTTATGTGCTACTCAATCATACTGCCCACTCGGCCACTCGAGAGTAGTGGTTGGTGTTGAGTTGGGACAGTTGTCATGCTCGAGCCACCGAGGCCACACTGGGGTCGTGGTAGCTTTAGAGTGAGCCGACATGACCATGCATGCTGCATTGCCGACTTATGGCATTTTGCATATTGTCATATATATACATATATGCATGTATATATATATATATATATATATATATATATGGATGATTGTGATTATTATACATATATAGACACAGTATATATATATATGTTTATTGTGATGCTGCATTTGTATGTACTATGCTTGTTGCATTTGTTTGTACATATTCATACATGCTATTGCATTTTCTCTATGGTAGTAGGTCGGTACTTGTATATTTGTTGGTTATTCACTGTGATACCCTCGACCCATATCAGGATGTAGTGTGAGTTAGTATTATTCCTTATACCTTATGTTGTGGATATATGCCCAGGTTGGATGAGGATAGTGTAGCTGACTGTCAGGTATGTCAGCATCGTTTGTTGTTCAATTTACTTAGTGTATGCATGCATGTATACTTGTTATGCTGATGTATACCTGTTGTACGAGTAGATTAAACTATTGAATGACATGTAATATTGATACATATATTTACATGTTCTATCTTATTACCTGCTCAGTTTTACTCACCACCACGGACCCTGAGTTTTTCTGTCACCCAGGTAACAGGTAGCCGACTTCGTGATGGACTTGGAGCACCGCTGGCTGGCATTATCTCATCTCAACCCCGAGAGTCCGGATTTTTGGGTTTTCATTGGTATTCCGATATTATTTGGTATATGTGATGTTTTGTAGCGATTGAACGCTGTAAAGGTTGTACCTTTCTTCTTCTGGTTTTGTTGTGGTGTTCTGAGTTGGTGTTAATCATACCGGTATGCATGTGTGTAGTTTGTGATGTTGTATTATGTTTCCGCTGTGTTTTGTGTATTTGTTGTGTTTACATATATATATGTTGTTGTTGTTGTGGCCTACGGGCCTTGTATTAACACGAGATGTTGCCACGTACAGGGGAGATGTTGTCCATTTGATTTTCAGACCGACATACTCTCGGGGCATGACTACTTTAGTGGTATCAGAGCCCTAGGTTCTGCGATGCCATACAATGTTATTTTGTGTCGAGTCTTGGATTTTCGGGAGTCGATTTATTCGATTTTGGTTTTTGAGATGAGATGGATAGTGGCCTGAGCTCCAAGCAGCACGAGCTAAGAATTCCTGATAACTTGTAGTTGGTAGATATTTATCTAAATTTGCTCAACAGGTGTATACAGTTAGATTTATGACACTTGTACAGACTTGTGGTAGGGGTCGTCCATCGAGGCGACCAACCGGAGTTACCTTTAGTGTTTATACTCCCGGTTTTGTTGGCTATGCTTTTAGTGTATATAACAAGGAATAACTTGTAGTGTGTTGATTATTGTTCGTAATCGTGGTATGAGTTGACCCCGGAAACGACCTGTTAAGTCTGTGAGTCTTGAACCTGTGTCAAAAGGTGATTTACCTTTGAGAGTCGACTGATACCGAGTTGAAAAACATGGGTCAAGCCGTCACATTTCTTGTGGAGATCAGAGACTACAGTTTAGAGATTTTCACTAATTATGCTAGTCAGCTCATTACCTATTGGGTAATGGACAAGACAAATAGGCTATTGTTGATGCACATAGCAGAAGGCTAGGTTACGGTGTTTCATAGGGATTTTATCCCTGAGTTGTTCGTACTGGGTTGTATAACTTTAAGAGTACTTTTGAGTACTTAACTCATGTTATACCAAGAAAGAAGAGTTGTTTGCATACCATTATCGGGATCAAGCCGGTATTTGGTGATAAATGCAGAAAATAATCTTCGGGAAATAATATATCACTTGATCATGGTTGAGTGATGTTGAAAGAGAGTATTTCCCCGTGTCACTTTTAGTGACACATTGTAAGGAATTCTTGAGCTTCAAGAAAAGGGTGATCGGTTAGTAATAGTGTATTGTGCAGAGTCGTGAGACTTGCGGAGGTTACGGCCACCTAATAGCTCAAGAAGATGAATGGATGATTTAAGCCACCCAGAGTTATTGGCTTATAGTTGGATTAGGATGCCGGGATCTTCTACCAGATCCTGTCGGAAGATGTTGGATTGAGACATGAGTGTAGAAATGACTCCATACAAGGGTTTAAGAGTTGGAGACCGGTAAGCAAATATTGCAGGTCAACTTAATAGAGTCAGAAGTCTCCGACTGTTGGATAAAGGAGCAAGATCATAGTCATAGGCTTTGAGCTATTTTTCGATTATAGAAGACCAACCACAGATCATCAGGATGTTCTCGTGGATATCATCAAAATCAGAACAAAGACTCCGAAGAGATTATGTGTGTGCAGTGCAGATCACGAAGACACGTGAAGTCAGATTATCCGTTGGATCAGTTCATCAGTTGCTATTGTGAGCAACTAGTATAATTGAGGAGGTATACTTTAAAGACTCAATTGAAGACTATCAATGGTGTTCCGGGAGGAGGATGCACCGTCTTAATAGCAGAGATCAGTACAGAAGCAACATCAACAGAAGACATCTTAGAAGACTCATGCAGACGACAACAACAGTTATCCCATATGTGATTTGCTTCGTACAGAGGAGAGAGAATACAACAATGGTCGTATCTATTCAGTATTCTACAGTTGTAGCATGTAGGATTAAGTGATGGGATCAGATGATCTAAGAAAAATCCCCGAGGCATTCATCGCATAAATGCGACCGCTTTGTCACGGACTGTTAGATCTGATCTTGTTCTCTTCAAAGAAAGGTCGAGACCTGCGAAGAGCCTTTGGATCGGATCGACAGATAATTGATCGTTCAGGGTATTACCCTAGTTTATCCTCTGGGTTAATATATTGAGAGATACTTGTAGTTTACAGGTATCTTTGTCTAGAACATTCCTAGTTTGGATTAGAAGGGTTCCTATACATCGACTTGTGGGTCGGTGGTATCTCTACCGTTAGATAAGATGTGGACCAACAATTAAGTAGTTAAGGGATGCCCTTAGACTTGGATAGACCTATCTTTACTGTAGACATATCCTTATGGATGGTCAAATTGTTGAGATTATGGTATGATATGTCTCTCGGAGGTGCTAATAATCTGAGAGTATTCGGATGTAGTTTTGGATGAACTCCAAGGCTTGTTGTTGCATAGGCAAGTGGAGTAGGTGATCGAAATGATTGCAGAAATAGTTCCGACATTAAAGATCCCATACCGGGTGATAATTTGACTGATATCAGTATTACTAAACACTATAGAAATTGGAGGAACGTGAGTTGCGATTATAGAAAATTTTGGAAGGAATATTTATCTATCCCAGTATTCCTCCTTGAGAAGATCCGAAACTCTTTGTTGAAAGAGAGATGAACCTTTGAAAGTATGCATCGATTATCGATGATGGAATACAATAGTCGTTGTGAAGAATATCCTTTGTTGTGGATAGATGATCTATTTAGATCAGCCAAAGACACCTATGTATACTCTAAGGTTGGTTTACGACTGGAGTATTGATATTGTAGTGACATAATGTCATACAATTATCATTGCCGTTGTGATGATTAGTATATATCATCAGCTTAGAGTAAAAGGGATGCAGGTGTGTAGAGACGACAATTTCATACTTGGTATGAATTGTATGAGTTTTGATTAAGTTGTTAGACTAATTAACTATTTAGTCGCCACTGGATTTGAGAATCGTGTATCCTGGACACGATTGGATCAGTTTGTGATTATTGGAGTTGCGTAACCTGGCCACTGTTGATTATGGTAGTTGGAGTTGCACACTTGACTATCGTAGATGGTGGTTTTCCTTATATGTTTTGGTTAATTTTGTAGATGTGGATAGAATGCTTGGCATTACTATACCATGAACTTGTTTGACAAAGGAGACGATGTAAATCATTTAGTCGGAAGCTGGTGAAACCAGTTACAAGACCTAGACGGCGGTTAACTTTTACACGAGTATTAGTCAATCCTTCCAATGAGGATGGAAGGATGTTGTACGCAGATGCATCGTTTCAGGGATCAGAACGATTCCGATGCAGTTGAATGAGGCGTATCTTATGCCTACGTCAGTTAAGAAACTACAAGATATGTTGTCATATACATGACGTGGTTTTAGTAGTTATTATCTGGATTTATGGATGTATGGAGCAAAAAAAATGCTCATTGAATTTAACTAGCTACTGGGTAGCTACTATAGAGTTACTGGAACACGAATAGTTGCAATAAGTGAGATTGGACGTTATAGTCTCCCATGCACTTACAGAGTATGTGGTGAAGTGTATCTTGGATGGTAGATGGACTTCTCTTTTGAGAAGATAATTTTCCATCTCTAATATGGATATGTGTTCTAGACACGCACCCACTTAAGATAGAGTTGCTACAGGAAGCATATCATTGGAGATCTGCTATTCACCCTGATGATACTCAGATGTACCGAGAGTTGAAATGTTTATACTGGTGGAATGGTATAAAGAGAGTTATAGCAGATTTTGCTGCTCGATGTTTAGTATGCCAGTAGGTGAAGGCTGAAGATCAGAAACTCGCTGAATTGCTCCAGGAAATTCCGATTCCGGAATGGAAGTGGGAGCATATCACTATTAGTGTCGTTACGGGATTGCCTAGAACCCGTAAAAGACATGATGCGATTTGGGTGATCATGGATCAACTAACCAAATCAGCTCACCTTCTGCCTATGCGTGGAATGGACTTGTTGGATCGTCTGGCAGAGTTGTACTGTCGAGAAATTATCAGATTGTATGGGGTACTTTTGAGTACCATATCTAATAGAGATCCGCAATTTACCTCACGATTTTGACAGAGTCTGCATCAGACTATGGACACAAAGCTTCGGCTTAGTGCAACATTTCATTCATGGACTGATAGACTGTCTGAGCATACCATGTAGACTCTGGAGGATCTATTAAGATCCTATGTCATGGATTTCAGTGGCAGTTAGGAGGACCACGTTCATTTAGTGAAAACTGCCTATAACAACATCTATCACTCTTCTATTCTGATGGCTCCATTCGAGGCCTTATACGGTAGACCGTGTGGATCTCCTGTGTTGTGGGGGGAGGTTGGGGAACAACAGCTAATTGGGCCACAGAGTATCCAACCTGATGGAGTTAGTGTGTGTCATCATATGATGGTGATTAAAGGCACAGGATCGACAGAAGAGTTACGCAGATCAGAGGCGAAGGCCTTTAGAAATTCTCAGTTGGGGATTAGGTATTTCTGCGTGTTTCACCTACGAAAAGGGGTGAAACGATTTGGGTCGCAAGGAGCGACAGTAGCGGAACAAGATCATCCGACTCGTAAAGGTTGGATGGCAGTATCCTACTGATGAGGATGCTACATAGGAGTTGGAAGATACTATTCGAGCTCGGTACCCTCAGCTAGTCACTTGTAGTATGTGGTTATTCTAGATATGTCATGTATTGGTTCTTACATTTAAGTACGAAATTTGGGGACGAAATTTTTATTAGTGGGGGAGAATGTAAGATACCGAAAAAAAATCCTTTCTAATTGGGAATTATCTTGTGGAATTTTTTTCAGAAATTTTCAGAAATTAAAAGGGATTTGTATGACTGTTTGGAGGAAGGTTAAAGCCTAAATGGGTGTTGGGTCAAGTTGGATTAGCTCGGATTTAATTAGGCTAACTCAACCACTTAGCATTAAAAACCCACTCGTCTCTTCCTTTAACGCACACCGATCCTTTACTTTGGTTTCCTCCCTCTCTCGATCACCTCTTCGCCTCCAACATACGAGCTCCTCCTTCTCTCTTCGCCTTTGTCCCCACTCCCGAACCCATACGAGCGTCGACCGCTCCCCCATCCTTCTCTCGATCCGGCCGCCGCCATGCTCGAGCAGCCACAGCCACATCCTTTATTCCCAGTCGCGATCTCTCTGCCTCTCGCCACTCGTCGCGCTATTCGTCGTCGCCGCGAGAGAGCTGCTGTCGCCGATCCATCTCCGCAGTTGCGATTTCCTGTCGTTGTCGCCTCTTCTCTTCTCCTCACCTCACCGCCGCGCCACAACCATCCACGGCCGCTCGCGACCCCGAGCAGAGCACCTCGTGTCCTGTCGGCCCTACGCGCGAGCACAACAATGCCCCATGACCGCCGCCTTCGTTTCCCCCTTGCCCAGCTGTCGGTTGCCATCGATTTGCAGCCATCACACGCGCGTCATGCGCATACGGCCTCCACAAGCCACTCGCTGCGTGGCCACCGAACTGCCCACTTGTCGTCGCCCCTTTTTGTTTGCTGCTCACGGATAGCACGCCACGGCCGCCACATCTCATCTAGGCCCTTTGTTCTATCGACAACAGCCAGTGCCGCCGCCCAGAACAGTTGCAACTCCACCACTCTGCGTTCGACACCCCTGAGCCATGGTCGAGCTTCGATCAGCCGCTGCCCTGCTGCTGGTGAGCCGACCTCCGCTAGTCATTTCTTCTGCCTCGCAGCTCGATCGGTTCCGTTATACTGTTCTATGTAGAGTTTCCCTCACCGATACCATTTACAGCTTGGATCGATTGTCGACCCCTCTTAGTGTGAGCTCGGTTTGGTGATGTCATCACTGTACCTGATCATCGCCGTTTCCACACTTCACTCACCAACCACCGGCAAGGCAAGAGGAGTTGGGCATTTAGCAGCAAGCTTCGACGAATTCCCTTGGCTGTGCTCAACTAATGCTAAGCTAGGTAAGGATTTTTATGTGGTGGTTTGGTTATACAATTGATGAATTAAGATTGACATATCTATAGAGGTCTATTGGAATTGGATGTTGCTTAAGTCCAATTGTTTGATACAGATTGGATTTCCTTAAGCCGATGAAGAAGCTGTGGAGGAATGAGACGAGTTTGGTAAGTCTGAATCTGAATATTTATGAATGCATAACATTGATAAGTGGTTTGATGGATCTATGGATTGGTTGGAGATGCATGATGGGCATAAGATGAATTGTGTAGTTAAGATTTTTGATCAGTATAAGGTGGGTGATGAACTGTAAGTGACTACAGGTTTTAACACTGGATTTACTTCTGCATTCTTTGTAAGGAAAGTGGAATGACGCAAGGTAAGTATAGACTTGGTTGTTCATGGTTGTGTAGCAGATTTGTTTAGTAAACTGATCTAGATTTGCTATAATTACATAGTGATGAAAGTACCTGTTCATTGTATGGTGATGTTTGATTTATTTAGATTAAATTGGGACTGGACTCCTTAAGCAGATTAAGAAGTGGTTGAGGTGGAATCAGTGTGAGGACGTTGATTTGAGGCAGAGTTCTCGGATGCGTATACAATCAGCACAGTTACATATCAGGTGGGTAATTCCTACCCTGGTCAGGTAGTTTAATGCATACAGATTTAGATGCATGATCATCTTATATGATCATGTTACCTTGACTCTGTTCTTATTTATCTTATGCTTGATACTTTACCTTTGGCTGTTAACTCCATTGTTGCTATCATGTTGATTTTATCATGATTAGGAGTTATATATATAGGTGATGTAAGTAACCTAGAATTTGTTTAGTTAAGTGCAAATAGTAAAGTCCGGATGACAACCTGGTTGTAAATTGGGCAAAGAGGTCATCCGTAGGTAGACAATGTCTTGAACCTAGGGTTATTCTAGTACCCTTAGGTTGCATGTTTACCACCGACCATGTATTGTGTAAATGGTCAGGTGAATGGTACTTAGTGTGTCGCTACGAACTGATGGTCCTAGCTTGTTATAATCAGTTGAGTACGACTCTCTACAGGATAAAGAGTACGTCGATCAGATGAGTACGACTCTTTACAGGATAGAGAGTGCATCCATTAGTTGAGTACGACTCTCTGCAGGATAGAGAGTGTGTTGATCTGATTAGTATGACTCTCTATAGAATAGAGAGTCTGTGGTGGATGTCTGTATGTGGGACATTACATTCATGTCATTTGCATGCACGCTGCCGACGTGGTCTCCCTTGTGGTTGAGAGGTTCGCCAGTCATCTTGCCTCCACGGTTACTCATAGGAGGAGTAACCGGTGTGAGGGCAGAGCATTGTGGTGTTGTAATCTACCACTATAGACGGTGGTAGTGGGATTTGCGTGTCGTAGTCCTGTGTGTGTGGCACTCGACCACTCATTGTGTAGTGACTATCGGAGTGGCCAATAGCAGGGACCCCCATCGTGTAGCTTGCTCTTCACGCTTATGTGCTACTCGATCATACTGCCCACTCGGCCACTCAAGAGTAGTGGTTGGTGTTGAGTTGGGACAGTTGTCATGCTCGAGCCACCGAGGCCACACTGGGGTCGTAGTAGCTTTAGGGTGAGCCGACATGACCATGCATGTTGCATTGCCGACTTATGGTATTTTTGCATATTGTCATATATATACATATATGCATGTATATATATATATGGATGATTGTGATTAGTATACATATATAGACACAGTCTATATATATATGATTATTGTGATGCTGCATTTGTTTGTACATATTCATACATGCTATTACATTTTCTGTATGGTAGTAGGTCGGTACTTGTATATTTGTTGGTTATTCACTGTGATACCCTCGACCCATATCAGGATGTAGTGTGAGTTAGTATTATACCTTATACCTTATACCTTATGTTGTGGATATATGCCAAGGTTGGATGAGGATAGTGTAGCTGACTGTCAGGTATGTCAGCATCGTTTGTTGTTCAATTTACTTAGTGTATATATGCATGTATACTTGTTATGTTGATGTATACCTGTTGTACGAGTAGATTAAACTGTTGAATGACATGTAATATTGATACATATATTTACATGTTCTATCTTATTACCTGCTGAGTTTTACTCACCACCACGGACCCTGGATTTTTCTGTCACCGAGGTAACAGGTAGCCAACTTCGTGATGGACTTGGAGCACCACTTGCTGGCATCGTCTCATCTCAACCCCGAGAGTTTGGATTTTTGGGTTTTCATTGGCATTCCGATATTATTTGGAATATGTGATGTTTTGTAGAAATTGGACACTGTAAAGGTTGTACCTTTCTTCTTCTGGTTTTGTTATGGTGTTCTGAGTCGGTGTTAGTCATACCGGTATGCATGTGTGTAGTTTGTGATGTTGTATTATGTTTCCGCTGTGTTTTGTGTATTTGTTGTGTTTACATATATATATGTTGTTGTTGTTGTGGCCTACGGGCCTTGTATTAACATGAGATGTTGTCGTGTACAGAGGAGATGTTGTCCGTTTGATTTTCAGACCAGCATACTCTCGGGGCGTGACAACTACAATACCATTCGACCTCCCTTCTTTTTTTGAGATGATTTCTCATATTAGAAGAGTCGGATGAAATGCTTCTTGAATATGCAAGTGGAGATGTTGATCACCATCTAGACTGGGTTCACACTTCCCACTAATGATCTCAGAGAGCCACTTGAATGTGACAAATAGATAATCGGAATGAAGCAAAAAAATTAAAGGAAATGTTGAAGCCACGCAAATCTTACAATGCGTGTTTTCCAAGGAAGAACTCAACCGGGTCGGTCCATTCATAAGTGCCAAGGACCTTTGGGATAAAATCATCGATCTTCATGAGAACACCTCCGACGCTAAAGTATGTAAGAAAGACTTATTATTAAATAATTTATTTAATATAAGAATGTAGGACAGTGAGTTTGCTAGCCAACTCCACGGCAGAATTCAAGACATCCTGAACAAGTTACACTCAATCGAGCAAAAAGTAGAAAATCGAGATGTTATCAAGTATGCTCTTAAGGTCTTCCTGAGAACCACCTTGTGGTCATCTATGATAGATGCGTACAAAGTATCATAGGATTTATCAAAAATTAAATTAGATGAATTATTTTAAAAAATTGAATTACATGAACAGACTAATGTAAGACATGTTGAGAAAAGTATTGCCTTGATTGTAGGTAATGAGAAAGGCAAGATCAAATTCAAAATCAAGTTCGATGAGTCCAAATTCGAACTAGATGATGATGTGGCTTCTGAGCTAGTCAATCTAGTTCGGACGTTAATCAAGAAGAAATGAAGATACAAGTAAATAGATCATATCTAAAGTCCAAATGACAACGATTGAACAAGGTTCTAAAAAGTGGTATGAGTGCAACAAAAGGGGCACTTCAAAACCGATTGACCAAATCTAAAGTCCAAATGGCAACAATTGAACAAGGTGCTAAAAGCCACATGGGACGAATCATTTGTAATGCCCGTAAAATTTCTAGCAAATTTTATGAGAATTTAGTATGATTATAATGGGATTTTATGTGGGCTCTTTCAAAAATAAAAGAAAATAGAGCCAAAAAGGATGCATGGCCCAGGGTTTGAACCTTGAACCTCCAAGCAAGTAACTAAACCCTAAGATGCATGTGATAACCAGAAGCCCAGCAGGGGTGTGCTATTAGAAGAGTATGGGAAATGATAGATAAGGGTAGGGGAGGCTAAGGGACACCTTCAATTAAATAAATAAGAGTATGAGGAGACAAGAGAACCACAACTTGTCATTCTCTTCTTCCCTTCTTCTTCCCCCACCGAAACTCCCTCATCCATTTCTTCCTTTTTCGAAAACTCAAGAAGCGAGAAAGAAAAGAGCTCTTGTCTTGACACCACCTAGGGTATATCCTTATACTAAACAAATGAAAGGATGTAAGTATCCCCTCACCTGCAGTACAAGTCGTTTCGATTGTTGATTTATTAAAAATCCTCTTTGAAAGTTTCGGCCAAGACCCCCCCCCCCCCCTTCATGCTTCTAATGATTTTCCATGTCATGTTTTGTATGTATATGATGATAACATATTGATAGATAGGCTTGAACAAGTTGTTTGAGTGTTTGATTTCAAAGCCCCTCTTGAAAGATTCGGCCAAGTCCTATTTATGCTCCTAATGATCTTCCAAGCCATGATCTATATGTAATTGATGTTAACCTATGTTAGTTAGACCTTGTACAAGTTGTTTAGGGTTTGAATTTTTTTTATAACCCCCATGAAGTTTCGGCCAACCCATGTTATGATTGTTAATGATGTTTCATGCCATACTATATATCTATGTGATGTTAGATAGACCTTGTACAAGTTGTTTTAGGGTTTGAAGTGTTAAGAGCCCCCTCATGAGGATTCGGCCAACCCATGTTTATGCTTGTTAATGATGTTTCATGCCATACTATATATGTATATGATGTTAGTATGATGCTAGATAGACCTTGTACAAGTTGTTTTAGTGTTTGAATTCTTAAGAACCCTCCCTTAGGGTTTCGGCCAACCCATGTTCATGCCCTCTAATAATCCTCCATGCCATGCTACATGTATATAAGATGTTAATATGATGTTAGTTAGGCTTTGTGTAAGTTGTGGAGCATTTGAATCCCTAAAAATCTCCATTAGGGTTTCGGCCAAACCATGTTTGGGTTACCAATGATTTCCCCCTTGTCATGTTTTATATGTATATGATGTTAACATGTTGATAGTTAGACCGTGTACAAGTTGAATTAGGGTTTGAATTCTTAAGATTCCCCCTTTGAAGTTTCGGCCAAACCTTGTTCATGCTCACCCATGATCTTCCATGCCATGATATATCTATATATGATGTTAACATGTTTTATGTTATGAAAAGGAACATGATATGTTATGAAAAGGAACATGATATGTTATGAAAAGGAACATGATATGTTATGATAAGGAACATGATATATTATGATAAGGAATATGATATGTTATGATAAGGAACATGATATGTTATGATAAGGAATATGATATGTTATGATAAGGAACATGATATGTTATGATAAGAAACATGATATGCTATTTTACTTTTGTATGACTTGTACCGAACCCTAGTAAGGTTCAAGGGATGGGCTCCTACATGCCCCTAGGTCGACGGTCATAGTACGGACCTAGTACGGGATGGGCTCCTACATGCCCTAGGCCGACGGTCGTAGTACGGGCCTAGGATGGACTTCTATGTTATGTTGCCCCTAGGTCGACGGTCGTAGTACGGACCTAGTACCCTAGTAGGTTCGGGATTAGCTACCTCGGGTCTATTTAGGGATGCGCGCAAAGATGATGATATATGTGGTACAATGCCGAGCCCACTATGTTGAGATTATGTTTAAGTACCTATAAAGTATATGTTTTCAAAGAACATCTTGCATATAACCATTTTATGTCTATGTGATTATGATATTTATATGAATGCTATGCTTATATGTTCTTAATTGATTGATTATGATATTTATATGAATGCTATGCTTATATGTTCTTAATTGATTGATTATGATATTTATATGAATGTATGCTTATATGTTCTTAATTGATTGATTATGATATTTATATGAATGCTATGCTTATATGTTCTTAATTGATTGATTATGATATTTATATGAATGTTATGCTTATATGTTCTTAATTTATCATGTCACTACTTTTATATGAATGTTATGCCTATATGTTCTTAATTGATCATGTCACTCCTTTTATATGAATGCTATGCCTATATGTTCTTAAATGATCATGTCACTACTTTATATGAATGCTATGCCTATATATTGTTTAGATGAACATGTCACTACTCTATGTATAATTCTTGATGTATGGCTTTAGTGAGTAGGAAAGGATCTTACTAAGCCTATGTGCTTATAGTTTCATGTTTCCCTTGTACTGCAGATAAGGGTAAAGAATGGCTAAACTAAAGGGAGCAGTAGGAGAGGCAAAGTGTGTGTGGTAGTAGCATGGTGGAAGAGATATGTTTTATGTTCCCAGACTTATGCATGTTTTCCCTTTAAGTTTATGTTCCAAGACTTATGCATGTTTTCCCTTTAAGTTTTGCATGTTAGTTGTTAAGAATCGAATTCTACTTGATGTTGATGGTTGCTACTTAGTGTCCTTATGAAATGATTATGCATGCTCCATGTTTCATGCTTGATGTTTTAAAAGAAAAAAAAAAAGAAGTTTAAAGTCTTCCACTGTAAATGCATGTATGTATGATCGCGTCGCGCCGCCCTTCCAACCCCTATAGATTACGAGGAAAAAGGGTGGGCGTGACATCATTGGATGAGGAGGAGCAAGATCAAGCTAGCAATTAGCACTAATGGAAAAACTCGAGTTCGAGTCCGAAGGTACACTCGTCAATAATTAAAAAAATGTAATGATTACATGCTTAACTAAGAAATTATTTAAGTCCAATTCCAAGGTCAAGTTTTTACTTAAGGAGGTTGAAGCCCTTAATAAAAAAGCTAACCTGACAACTTCAACTAGTTAAATTCAAGAAGGAACCTCCACTCATTTTCAAGAGCTTGAGGAAGAGAATTCTTAATTGAAAGGACAAGTTCAAGAGCTTAGGGGAATGTTGAAAAAGTTTACATTGAGATCTAAGTGTCTAGACATGATGCTTGGGTCTCAAAGGGTTGTGTACAACAAGATCGGACTTGGATTAAAGATAAAACAACTAATAGTTCATGTCTCTCTATTGTTAATCATAGTTGTAAAAGAATCCAAGCATGGGTCTCTAAGTCAAGTTTAGTGAAACAATTAGGTTCAACTAAATATTCAATTCCCAAGGATCAAATTTATTATGTAGGTAAATCGTATCATGATTCAGGAGAAGTCAATACTAAATTTATATGCTTAATTAATTAAACGACATGATGGTTTTAGTTTATTTGTTTATTGCATGTGTAGTTTAATTTAATTTATTTAAATTATAATGATAGAAAAATGGTTAGTTAACCTTGACAATATAGTAATAGGACGTGATAAGATAATAATAAGTCAATGAAACCTAGTCTAAGTGGATTTAAGCTGGATAAGAAGTATCTAGCTTGGTCTCTTAGCTAAGTGAAAGTAGCCGAAGCTACCTTACTTCATTCTAAACTAGTTAGACCAAGGTTTGACTCTAAGTAAGCTAAGTATACAATTTCTTAAGTTGTCTTTGTCTAAAGAAGTGGTCGTTGATCAAAGAAGGTCCTTGTGCTTCTTCACAACCTGGAGGCCATCTTTTAAAATGCTCACTTAGTTGACTGAAGGTTAAGCTTGAATCTAATACAAGGTTAAATAATCTTCATGATACCAATATTAAGTGTGTGTGTGTGTGTGTGTGTGTGTGTGTGTGTAACTTGATCACTTAAATTTGGCTAAAGCATTAAAAATTTTGTTATCCAGATGCCCAGACCGTATCCAGGTGCCTCCATGAAACTTAAAAAAAATCAAACTTAAACATCCTAGGCGCTAAGACCTTGTCAAGGCACTTCAATCAATTCTCATGCGAGTCAGGTGATTGAACTAGGTCCAAGACCAAACATTTATTACTATCGATAAAAACCTCGCTTCTAGGAACCCAAAAACCTTCGAGGTGCCTGGAAACTTGACATGATCAAGTTGATGAGATGTCTTTAAGCACCTGAGACTATTCCAAGCACTCGAAAAAACATGTATAAATAGGGGGCTCGGGGTTGCTATTTTAGCCGCCTATCTCCTTTCCTCAACCCTCCAAACTCTCTCAAACTTCATCCAAGAACATTCCCTACACTAAAGCTACTATGCCTAGGTAAAATTTTTTTCTAATCTAGTAATTTTCTTTATTCTCTATAATTAGATATATTTATTTTATTTAATAAAAATGATATAGGACTAAGAGAAAGACTACTGAGTATGATCCCTCTAGCATTCTCAATTCCGACAGTCGATTCCCTACTAAGCAATTTAGTCTTAGATTCGCCACCACTACATTCATACTCATGCCTACTAGATATCTTATTGGATTTTTTTTTGTTAGATTGTGCCTACCCACCATAGAGGTCATTGATCACTATGGATTAGGTAACCTGGTCTATGGTACTAGATCAATCAACATTGGATTATGTGTTGAGCTATACATTAATTTGGTTAAGTTAGATGACTTTGCATACGACACTTGGGTCAGAAGTGTAGATATCATACTCACTCCTGAAGTACTTAGGAGACATTTAGGGCTTAGAGAGTCCACATGTACATTTTCTTACTTTCCACCTTCGGCTTTACTGTTCGGTGACCCCCATTCTCATATCGCCTTATATATGATTTATTCATATTTTTTCGATGAGGAGAGGACATCGAGTGTTAGCCAGTTTAGCTCGACCAGACTTCGAGTACAAGACTATATTCTATATTGAGTTTCAATCACATGCATCTTGTCTCTTAGTGCCATGGATGTCACTATGATGATTCATTTTCATTCATTTTTGTTATATGTATTGTCTCATAGGTTAGATATAGATATTAGTCTACATATGTTTCATTCCATCATTCACCAGTCAGGAGTTGTTACTAGCCATAGAGTACAAATGTCATATTGCCACATTTTGACTTCTTTTATAACATCTTTTGGGATTGACATTACATTAGGTAACATCAAACCACTTTCTGAGTTTGACATGATAGCAGCAAGACAATTCTCATTAGCTAGGATAGAGATAGAGGATCATTTCATGTCATGTCATGTCATGGAAGCGGGGGCCCAACCTCCGCCACCACCTACTAATGAGGAGATACATGATTGTGACTTCCCCGACCTGCCCTAGTTACCTTCACCTCCAGTTGCTTCGACACTTGAGGATCAGGTTTCCAAACTTAAGGACGTCGTGATCACTAGATTTCACCAAGTTCTAGAGCAGCAATAGAAGATGATTGATATGATGCGAGCTTGGATGAGCAAACATCCTCCTCATCCACCACCATCATCCGATTAAATAGTATTATTTTGTAAAAAATAAAAAAATGTTAAAAATTATGTTATCAGTTATTATAGTGTGTTTTGATCTAAATATTAGAGTCTTCAAATGAGAATAGTACTTTATTCTACATTATTTATGTATCTTTTTTTTTAAATTAACCTAAAACCTACCTTAGAAATCATGTACCTATAGATTTAAGGAGCTAATGCTTCTCACAACACTTAGGTTTAACTTAGTTATGAACTGAGTCACATAGATGAGTGTGAGATGTTAGGACCTTACTCCTGATTTCAGATGTAGATTAAGTGCATCATCATTAAATCAAGAAGTATAAATACAAATCAATCTATTTGATATTATACCTTTTCTGAAGGAAATACAAGGGAAAGCCTGAAAATAATTCGGACTTGTCTGTTGAGTCTGCCACTTCCAAAGTGTCCTCAGTCAAGACGAGCTTCTTATTGATGCAGAGAGCATCACTTCTTGGTTTTGATGTATGAACTATAATTAAAGTTAGGACTTACTTGTATTCTAATATCAGTGTTAAGTGTGCAGTCTTAACATGAAGTCCTAGTAGGTCATATTGATCGGATACTAGGCAAATGTCTTGACAGATCAAGAGGATCGGACACTAGGCATAAAGTCTAGATGGGTCAAGTGGAACAGACATTTGACATGAAGACCAGTTGGGTCAGGAGACCGGACAATCTACAAAAAGTTCAGCTGGGTCAGGTAGATCGGACAGCTGGTGGAAGCCTTGGAGGGTCAGATCGGATGTCAAGAATGGTAAGTCTGGTAGGTAGCCGGTAGGTAAGCCTCGAGTGGAAAGGTGAGGTCGAGTCCTCTGTAGGAGGACAAAACTAGGCGTCGATCCGACGAAGAGTCCGCGTGGGACTTAGAAGTCAAGATCGAGAAGTATAACTACTCTATCATATTTGATATTATCTATTTGTGTTAATCTCATTTTGCAGGGATCAATCGACTGAATGGATTACAGTCGACTGGGTATGGGTCAGTCGACTGGATACCTAGTTGGTAGAATTTGCTAGTGATGGATCAAAGATCTGGCAGTGCAGATGGAAAGAGTTTCAGTCGATTGGGGAGTTTCAGTCGACTGAAGAGGCAAACTTTTCGATGCGGAGTCGAGTGACCTGGAGTCAACTGGAGCGTGTTTAGTCGACTGGAAGACCAGAAGTTCCATGTCGACGGGTTGATGTTGAGTCGACTGAAAAGCATTTTAGTCGACTAGAAAAGGTTGATAAAACAAATGCTCGATCAGCTCTGACAAGAACACTGCTACTACGTCAAAGGGTTGCCTCTATTCATCCTCGTCCACTAAAGCTTCATTTCCTCACAAAGATGCATTTTCGACACTTCGTGTCTACTTCGAAATTTCCATTAGTGTCAGTATAACTTATCTCTTATTTCATTTTGTGTACTCAATTTCAAAAGAGAAGGTAGAGTGTTTCCTATCTCTAATTATTTATAAAAAGTGAACTCCTCCAAAGTCGAGAGTTCTCGAGTCGGAGGGTATATAGTGATTTCCCATCAAGGTAGCTCTCGGTGGAGTAGCAACCCGGTTAAAGTTGTGAACCAAGTAAAAGAAGCTTGCCTCTATCTTATTTTATTTCCGCTACATATTCTTTAACGATTTCAAAATATAAAATATAATCTTTAAAATCTAAAGAAAATTGTAACCTCCGAGATTCACCCCTCTCCCTCAGAGTATTTCGATCCTACAATTGATATCAGAGCAGGAGCACTACGAATTTAGTGCAACCACCATCGAGAGCATTAGAATAATTTTCTTTAATTTTCTAGCATTAGAATAATTTTCTTTAATTTTCCAACATTAGAATAAGTTTTTTTAATTTCCTTGCATTAGAATAATTTTTATTAATTTTTGTCACTTAGAATAATTTTTATTAATTTTTGTCACTTAGAATAATTTTTATTGATTTTTGTCACTTATAATAATTTTTATTAATTTTTGTCACTTAGAATAATTTTTATTAATTTTTGCACTTAGAATAATTTTTTATTAATTTTTACACTTAGAATAATTTTTTATTAATTCCTGCACTTAGAATATTTTTTTTATTGATTTCTGCACTTAGAATAATTTTTTATTAATTTCTGCCTTTAGAATAATTTTTTATTATTTTCTTCATTTAGAATAATTTTTTAAATAACTCTAGAAATAATTCTGAATTTTAATTAATTTAAATAAAAATTTAATAATAAAAAATTTATTTAGTAATGTCGCACTTAGAAGGGTATAACACTGTTCGCCCTCCTCTCTTCAACGGAGAGAACTTTTCCTATTGGAAAAGGCGAATGAAGTGTTACCTGAAAACCGACCTAGAGGTCTGGTTCTCAATTAGGAAAGGGTTCATCTCTCCGGTAGATGATTCGTGTGAGTTGTTAGAACCGGAGAAATAGACCATGGATGTTAGAAAACAAGCTTAAGTTGATTACAAGGTGCTTAACACCTTGCAATGCGGACTTACCAAAGAAGAGCTCAATAGGGTGGGTCCATTCGAAAACTCTAAGGAATTATGGGACAAATTAATTGAATTACATGAAGGTACAAATGACACTAGGATAGCTAAACGGGACATGTTACTTAATAAACTATTTTATTGTAAAATTAATGAAAATGAAAATGCTAGTCAACTTCATATGAGAATAAAAGACATTTTAAGTGGATTGCATTTAATCAGACACCAAATAGAAAATAGGAACATAATTAGGTATACACTTAAGGCATTCCCGAGGAACGCCTTATGGACATCCATTGTTGATGCCTATTAAGTTTCCAGGGATCTTTCCACAATTAGACTAGACGAATTATTTTACGAACTTAAACTACACGATCAAGCTAACTCGGGTCAAACCGAGAATGGTATTGCTTTAGTGGCAAGTTTGACCAAAAAGGAAAGAAAAATGAAAAGTGAGTCTGAAGACGAGTCGGAGTGGAAACCAAACAGAGAAGAGGAAATCATAAATATGGTCTTAAAGATATTCAATCGGAGGAAAATATTTATGAAGAAGGATGCTAAGAAAGTCGTCGACAACAAGCCGAGACCCCGATCGGAAGTGACATGCTACGAGTGCAATGGAAAGAGACACTACAAATTGGAGTGCGCGAATCTAAAAAGGGAAGAGAAACCAAAAAGGAAAAGAAGAAGAAAGCGCTTAAGGCAACTTGGGACGAATCATCCTCGGAAGAGTCGGACACAAAAGAGATGATGAAAAGCTTCGTCGTGTTCATGGTCGAATCAAGCTCCGAAGCTGAGTTAAGTAGGAGTCCGATTTTGAGTCCGAGAGAAGTCACAGATCCACATCCATTTCTAAAAGACTAGACGAGGTAACTTCTCCCTTAGAAGATAAGTTGTACAATATAATCCATGCCTAGGTAGGAAGTTAGCTAAGTCCGAGAATCGAGTCGACTCGCTGCTTAAGGAAGTTCAAGTACTTAAGGAGCAAGTTAACTCGAAGACTTCGACTTGCCAAATTAAGGATAGAGACTGAACTCAAGTTGCAAAGTTTGAGGAAGAGAACTCGGTCCTAAAAAAGGCAAGTAGAAGATCTAACCGGATCGTTGGAAAGGTTCACTTCGGGCTCCAAGTATCTCAACATGATGCTTGGATCTCAACGAGTCATGTATAACAAGTCCGGACTCAAACACAAAGCTAAATCCTCTTATAAATCATACATGTCATTACTTAGCTGAAACGCTAAGAATAGAGTCCAAGCATGGCTTCCTAAGTATAGCTTAGTCAACCAAGTTGGACTAAATTAATTTTGGGTTCCCAAGAGTCAAGTTCACTTAGTGAACAAAAATTAACCTAGCTATCACTTAGGAGGAGCTAACACTTTGCTTGTTTCCTTGTTTTGTTAAACTCTTGCATGCTTTAGTTTATTTTACTTGCTTAATTAAGGATGGACTAGATAGGAAACAAAGTAGTTTAAACTTGAACAACTTAGTACTAAGACGAAGTGAACTGATAGTAAGTAAGGGAAGCTCTTCGAAGTGCATGTCTAGGAAGTGGTCGTTGTTCCAATATCCAAGAAGATCATGTGCCTCGCCACGACCTGATGCACTAAGTCGAGTGGAACTGACCAAAGCTAACTCACCACGTCTTTGACTAGTTAGACCAAGGCTTATTCCAAAGTGAATCAAGTACTTGATTCCTTCATTGACTTCGTCTAGGAAGTGGTCCATCCAATATCCAAGAAGGTCGTATATCTCGCTGCGACCTGGAAGTCAATGTTGGAAAAAACTTACTTGGCTAGCTCAAGCTAAGCTTGAATCTAACACAAGTTTAAAAATTTTTAAAATTGCTCATTAAATTTAATTAATATAAAAAGAAATCCTTATCTCATAAAACTCATAGGAGTAATGTGTATTGAAAATCTAGCTTGGGTGAGATGATTTAGAATTTAATCAAGCTTAATTAACTTAATAAATTTACTTAAACTAAATTAAATAAATTAACTTAACAAACAAATATCTATGAAGAAGAACAAACCCAAGGTGCTTATGAGATGAAGCTATAAACATTGCATGTTATGTGCAAAATAGAGTAATAATTAATAAATTATATAATAAAACATCTTATGAAAATTTTAATAATAAAATACCTTCAATAAAATATATAAAAGTATTTGGATGCAAAGTATTTATTTTAAATACGAAAGACTATCTCGAAAAATTCTCTTCAAAAACCGACGAAGGGATATTTCTTGGATATTCGACCACTAGTAGGGCCTATAGGATTTATAATAAGAAAACTCTAAAAACTGAAGAAACAACTAGTGTAAAATTTGATGATGAAGAAATTACTGATAATCAAAATGAGCTAAATGAAATTATACATGATGAAGAGGAACAACCCAAGAAAACATAAAGACATCTAGAATTAATCCTAACCATCCTCTTGAATAAGTATTAGGAATCCAACTCTAGGAGTTCAAACTAGATCAACCCTAAGAAACTTGAGTCAAATCGCATTAATATCAAAAATAGAACCAAAATCAATAGATGAGGCTTTACCGAACACTGATTGGATAATAGTTATGCAAGAAGAACTAGCATAATTCGATAGAAATGAAGTGTGAGACTTAGTACCTCTACCATCAAATAAATCAATAAGACACTAAATGGGTATTTAGAAACAAATTAAACGATCAAGGAGAAATCATAAGGAATAAAGATCGATTAGTAGCTAAGGGGTTTAGTCAAGTAGAAGAGTTAGACTATGATGAAACTTATGCCCCAGTAGCTAGGCTTGAGTCAATTAGAATGTTGCTTGTAAGATACAGAAAAAAAATAATAATAGCCCTTACTAATTAAGAATTAGCTCGTGGAATTTTTAGAAATTTTTCCGGATTCAAAACGAGTCCATACGAGGAGGATTAAAGCTCAATTGGGAGTTTGGACTTAACTTGGGTTAGACTTGACCAGGGCAGGCTCAACCCAAATGGAACGGCTCTTATAAACCCGATCGTGATCTTCCCTCTCGCGATCCCGACCTCTTCATCACCGCAAACTTTCCTTCTCCTCTTCGTCAAAATCCCGATCACCGCCCCATCCACGGCCAGACTTTGCCCGGCGCCGACAGCTTCCCTCTTCCACTGGCCACCATCATCGGCATCATTGTCACCACGAGTTGACCTGCTACCACCCCGATCCCGATCTGTTTCTCATCAGAAAGCTTAGCTCATCATTGGTGTTCTTCTTCTCCTCCGCTGTGCCGATCGCCACTGTCGTTAGTTGCCTCGCCGATGATCGCCTACCCTCACTCGATCTCTATTCCTCCCGATCTCGACGGCAGCGAGCTCCTCCATCCGACACGATCACCGTCGCCTTTCCCCATTTCTGTCGGCCACTTGTTCTGGCTAGTTTCCCGGCTGCCTTCTTTCTTCTGTCTACAATCGCCGCCAGAGTTCTCTAGGTTCGCCCTCCATCGATCTAGGAAGCAGTGAGCTCAGCTCGGCAGGATCTGTGATGTCGTCATCTTGTTGTGCTCTGCCGATCCAGATGAGGGTGAGTGCTGATAAGTTGATTAATCTCGATCCCTTGTGCCACCACTCAGCACCGACGGTTTGAGTTTGATTTGTAACCGCCTGTTTCCTCAGAGGATGTTTCAAGGGATAGACAAGAGGGTCGATTGGAGCAAGGCATTTCGGTTGGGTAGGTTTCCATCGTCCTAGATTTGGATATTTCAGTGATGGATCCAGAAGGTTGTGCTTCAAGATAGGTTGTAAACAGTGGTATATCACGAGGTAAGCTTGGATTTTTAGTGATATTGAATTGGCATTAGAATTACAGTTGGTTGATGAATTGTACAGGGCTAAGTTACCATTGATCCAGAAGCTGCTTAACGAATGCTAGGCTAGGTGAGTTGGATCCGGGTAATTTATGAATGCATATTATTATTATTGTTATGGTTTAGTTTAAGTTGATAATATATTTGTTGTTGATAGAAGAGTATCACGTTGCTAGATGATTGATTTTTGGAAATAGAATGGTGATATGGCAGTACCTATGTAGGATGGGTAAAAGATACTTTGGTTAAATTTTGGCTAGTTGATTGGGATACAGAGTCGATGTAGGATTCGATTCGATCATTCACTGTGTAATAGAACTTAATCATAATTTGCTATTATGTGCATGTTTGGGATACGAAGCAGGTCCACGACCGTGAGGATTATTTTGAGCTTTGTATCAGGTGGGCAATATCTACCCTGGTCAGGTAGTTTGATCTGAATCTGGTGCATGAATTTGGACTTATGCTATTACTTTGATCTTAGATCCAGTCTTATTTAATCATATTCTTGTACTGCCTTGACCTTTGAGATATATTGCTGTTACTTCATTGATTATCTAGCACGGATATGAAATATAAACCCTATTATGTGTTAGCTGATGGATGTTCACTAAGTACATGTGGTTAGGGTTATCTTTGTGACCTCAGATTGGGTTACTATATTACATCACTAGGGTTAGGTGATGGATTAGATTATGGAGTCGATTGTTGTATCGTATACTTATTAGTTGTGCATCTATGGTGGATCTAGTTGTCTGTGCATAGATAAGTGTATGGTTGTCAGTATGTGGTTATGGACTAGAGGTCCTAGTGTGATGGTATATCCATTATGGATTGTGTGTATGTGTATGGTTATATGGACGGTCGATGGTATCTCGCTACTGACTAGAGGTCTTAGCGTGGTTGATTGTCAGATGTGTATGACTCTTTGTGCGATAGAGAGTCTTGTGGATTGTAGTCCTTGCATAGTTGACTTTTGGTTGACTAAGACTCCCCGTGGGATAGGGAGTGTGGCAAGGATACATGTATGGAGATATGCATCATTACATTGCATGCATGCTGGCGATTAGGTCTCCCTTGTGGTTGAGACGGGTCGTCAGTCATCCTGCCCCCCCCCCCCGGCCACTTGGGGTAGTGGTAGCAGGGTTGAGGGCAGAGCATTGGATGTGTCACGCTCGGCCACTATAGACGGTGGTAGCTGGAGATGCGCACTTGGCCACTGTGCAGAGTGGTAGTTAGCGCACTCGCCCACTATAGACGGTGGTTGCGTGATGTGCAGTTGTCCTATGTGCGCCGCTTGTCTACTCATGGGTAGGGACGGCGTGGCTAGCAGCAGGGACCCCTAGGAGTAGTTAGCTCTTTACGCTTATATGCTACTCAGCCATACTACCCAACTCGGCCACTCGAGAGTAGTGGTAGCTGGAGTCGGGATAGTTGTCATGTCGTGCCACCCTGACCACTCTGGGGTCGTGGTTGGATGGGTCTGCAGACAGTGACCATGCATATGCATTGCTGATATATATGTATGCATGTATTTGATATATATTTTACATATGCCTATGAGATGCTGCATTTGATTGAGCTATGATTGTTGCATATGCTTGTACATCATGATACATGTCATTTGCATATTATATACTGCTGTGTGTTGAGCATGATACATGTATTGGTTCAGACTGTTGTATGCATTTGATTAGCGTCATGTTATAGTGTGGTATAGACCGGGATGTTATTACATATGATTATATACTGTTCATATGTCTGAGTGTTGGTCAGGTATGGGATTGACTTTACACGTTATATGGGTTATGTTATTGTATATCTGTTTAGGATGATATAGCTTATGGTGTTGTAGACCGTCAGGTACGTTGGTACATTACTTCATGTTCAGTTGATCAGTTTAGTATATACATTGAGTATGACTTTACTGTAGTTACTTGTTAGTAGATTTGGATAGGACTGTATGTCTATTGGACTCATGTTGTATATCTATAGATCTTCACATGTATACTTGTAGATCTCTATATCCTTATATGTTGTTCATGCACTTTCTATATATTACCCCTGAGTTTATACTCACCACCCCGGACCTTGGGTTTCCTGTCGCCCAGGTAACAGGTAGAAGATTTCCTTGGATGTTCGGAGCTCCGCCAGCTGATCCCATCTCACACCGAACGGATGGATATGTATTCCGTATTATTGTATTCTTGTGGATTGTTGTTTTGGGTTTTATCCTATATCGTTTCCGTATTTGTGATATACGGATATGTTGTATGTATTTGGGCTTTGATGTGGTTTCTATTATGATTCTTGTTGTGTCAAGTCACTCCGGAGTGCACAGTTGGGTCTTTGTATCTTGTTTTATCTATCAGTATATTTCCGCTGTGTTTGGTATGTTGATATCTTTATATTATATTGTTGTTGTAGGCCTACGGGCCTTGTATTAATCCGAAATGTTGCCACATACAGGGGAGATGTCATCCGTTTGCTTTTCGGCACGGTATACTCTCGGGGCGTGACAATTTTATTGGTATCAAAGCCCTAGGTTGCGAAGTCCATTTTTAGATTTTATTTCATTCGGGCATCGAGTTTTGCTTTACTCGAATTTGTTTTTGTGAGTTCTGGGATCTGGCTGTTGCGGACATCTCCGAGCTAAAAGGTTTAAGGTATGTTAACTGTTATTACATATCCTTCTATTAGTTATGCATTTAGTTGCGTATAACATGGATGACTTGTAGTGTGTTCATCACTATCCGTAACCATGGTTTGATTTGACCACGGGAACGACTTATTGAGGTTATTAGACATGTACCTACTATCGAAAAGGTAATTACCTTTAAGAGCCGACTGATACCGAGTCGAAAAGCAGGGATTAGATAGTCACATTTCATGTGGAGATCAAAGATTACGGTCTTAGGAATTTTCGCTAATTATGCTTGTCAGATCATTACCTGTGGGGTAATGGATTAAGCGAGTATACGATTGCTGATGCAGATAGTAGGGGACTAGTTTGCGGTGTATCATAGGGAATTTTGATCCCTGAGTTGGTCATTCTAGGTTGTATAACTTTGAGAGTACTTTTGAGTACTTAACTCGTGCTATACAGAGAAAGTAGAGTTGGTTGAATACCATTATCCGGATCTAGCCGGTACTTAGTGGAAGATATAGGAAATAACCTACGGGAAATAATGTATCACTTGGTCACAATTCAGTGATGTTGTGAGATAGTATTTCCCCACGTCATCTTCTTTGACTCATTATCAGGGAATTCTTGGGCATCGAGTAGGGTGATCGTTTGGTAATGGGAGTATCATGCAGAGTCGTTAGACTTGCGAAGGTTACGACTATTTAATAGCCCAAGAATGTGATTGGGTTGGTTTTGGCCACCCACGGGTTATCGATTGACATCTTGATCAAGATGTTTGGATCTCCTACCAAATCCTACCTGAAGGCATTAGATCGGGTCATGTGTATAGAAATGACTCCGTAGCAAGTGTTTTAAGAGTTGGAGATTTGATAAGCATATATTGCAAGTCAAATTATTAGAATCAGAAGTCTCCGAATGTTTGACAGAAGGAGTAAAATGGGAGTCATGAGTCACGAGCGACTATTGGAGAGTTTTTCGATCATAGAAGACCGATTGCAGATTGTCAGCATCTTTTCATGTTTATCAGCGAACTCAGAGGAAAGACTCCGAAGGGATTATGTGTGTGCAGCGCGGGTCACGACGAGACGTAGAGTCAGATTATCCGATGGATTATTTTATCTGCTTCTACTATAAGGAGCCAGTACCCACGAGAAGAGTATGTACTTTGAAGACTCAGTTGAAGACTATGGATGAAGCTTTCGAGAGGACGATCCACAACCTCGAAAGTCGAGATTATCACATCAGTAGCGATCTACTACCTCATATATAGTTGGAGCTCTTTGATATTTCCATCTGAGAGAAGTGAGTTACTCAGCACTATCAGTAGAAGACATCTTAGAAGACTCAGACATCTAGACGACAGTAATTGTTACCTCCCCAAGCGTAGCTATACCTTTCGCAGAGTTGGAGCGTGCTACGATTAAGTATTTTTCAGCCGATGGTGTACTCTTTACTCGTACAACAGTGTTTATCATCTCCATTGCAGTTGTTTCAGTTTGTACCTCAGTTTCAGCAGTTGACTTCAGTTCCTCCATGGTAGTCCTTTGCACTTACAGGAGCGCAGCCGTCAAGAACAGATGTTAGGCGAGTTTACATGATTACTCGAGAAGAGGTGTAGAAGATCGAAGGATTGGCCATTCGGGGTGTTACTCTAGGTTACCCTATTTGCTGGTGTATCGAGAGATACTCGTAGTTTATAGGTAGTTAGGTCTAGAATATTCTTAGATAGGATTAGAAGGGTTCCTATCGACTTGTGGGTTGGTGATTGTTCTCTACCATCAGGTGAGATGTTGATCAACAACCAAAAAAAAAGTCAAGGGATACCCTTAGCCTTTGCTAGACATACCTTCACTATAAACATATCCTTACGGCTAGTTAAATTGTTGAAACGAGGGTATAACATGTATCTCGAATGTGCATATAATTTGAGAGTATTCGGATGTAGTTTCGGATGAACTCCCGGGCTTGTCACTGCATGGGCAAGTGGAATATGCGGTTGGGGGTGATTTCGGAAATAGTTTCGATATTGAAGACCTCATACCGAGAGATGATTTTATTGGTATTAGTGTTGCTAAACACTGTAGAAATCGGAAGAACGTAAGTTATGGTTATAGAAGGTGTTGGATGGGAGATTTATCTATCCTGATATTTTTTCTGGAGAAGATCCGGAACTCTTTGTTAAAAGAAAGATAGACCTTTGAGGTTATGCATCGATTATCGATGTTGGAACATGGAAGCTGTTGAAAATGGATATCCTTCGTTGTGGATAGATGATCTGTTTAGATCAGCTAAATGACACTTGTGTATACCCTAGGGTTGATCTACGACTGGAGGGTTGATATTGTAGTGACTTAGTGTCATATAATTATCATTGTCGGTGTGATGATTGAGCTATCATCAGCTCAGAGTAAAAAGGGGTACAGGTGTGTGGAAAATGATATTTCATACTTGGTATGAATTTTATGAGTTGTTGATAATGTCGTTAGACTTATTAACGATTTTGTCGTTCATGAAGCGATTAGACCAATTGGAGGTTGTCGTTTTACACGATATAGTTATGGATATATTCACAATCTTAAGGGAAGTTGTGTTTCCCTAGATTGATTTGGTATTTACCATAGATGAGGATAGGATGTTCTAGCGATACTATACCGCCGACTTATTGGACCAAAAAGGTGATGGAAATCACCTAGTCGGAAGTTTGTGAAGCTAGGTTTCAGGGCCTAGACAGTGACTGACTTTTGCATTAGTGTTAGTTAGTTCTTCCGTTGGGGATGGAAGGGTACTGCACATAGATGCATCATTTCAGGGATTAGGAGCGATTCCAATGCAGTTGAATGAGATGTATATTATATGTATGCTAGTTGAGAAACTAGTGAGATTAGTCATTATAGTCTTCCAGTTACTTAGTTTTGTGTGACAGAGTGAATTTTGGACGTTAGATTAATTTCTCTTGTGAGAATAAATCTCCGTCTCTGAGAAGGATAGTGGTTCCCAGAGTTGCATTCGCTTTAGGAAGAGTTATTTCAGGAGACTCTTCATTCAAGAGTGATGATTTATTCGGAGTGTATCCGAAAATAGTGAGTATTGAGACATTCATGTTGGTGGAATGATATATGGGACACAGTTGATTTCGTAGTTTGATGTTGGGTATGCCAACAAGTAAAGGTGGAATATTGTGATTGGTAGGGTTACGTGCCATCATGAAGTGGGAGCCTAGTACGTTAGACTGTGTTGGGAGATTATCTAGAATTTGGAAAGGACTTGATAGGATTTGGGTAGTCGATGATCGATTAGCTAGGTCCGCTCATTTTCTTCCAAGTTGTAAGATTGACTTTGTTGGATCGCTTGATGGAATTATATCCATGGAGTATCCTTGGGTATCATTTCTGATAGTGATTCATGATTCACTTTACGATTCTAGCAAAGTCTCTAACAGGTCATGGATATAGAGCTCCACTCGGGTATGATTATTTACCTTTTGATAGATGGTTGATATATTGAGAGTATCCATGATAGATTTTAGAGGTTATCAGTACCCCATTTAGTCACTTGAGGTGTGACTTTCCTTTGGATATTTGAGATGGTTGTTATGACATCTTGTACTCGTACATAAGACGGAAATTTTGGGGACCAAATTTTATTAAGTGGGGGAGAATGTAAGATACAAATAAAATAAAATAAAATAATAGCCCTTGCTAATTGAAAATTAGCTCGTGGAATTTTTAGAAATTTTTCCGGATTCAAAACGAGTCCATACGAGGAGGATTAAAGCTTAATTGGGAGTTTGGACTTAACTTGGGTTAGACATGACCAGGGCAGGCTCAACCCAAATGGAACGGCTCTTATAAACCCGATCGCGATCTTCCCTCTCGCGATCCCGACCTCTTCGTCACCACAAACTTTCCTTCTCCTCTTCGTCAAAATCCCGATCGTCGCCCCATCTGCGGCCAGCCTCTGCCCGGTGCCGACAGCTTCCCTCTTCCACTGGCCACCATCGCCAACCTCGTTGTCGCAGTGAGTTGACCTGCTACCACCCCGATCCCGATCTGTTTCTCATCGCAAAGCTTATCTCGTCGTCGGTGTTCTTCTTCTCCTCCGCTGTGCCGATCGCCACTGTCATCGGTTGCCTCGCCGGTGATCGCCTACCCTCACTCGAGCTCTATTCCTCTTGATATCGACAGCAGCGAGCTCCTCCAGCCGACGCGATCGTCGTCACCTTTCCCCATTTCCGTCGGTCGCTTGTTCTGGCTAGTTTCCCGGCTGCCTTCTTTCTTCTATCTACAGTCGCCACCAGAGTTCTCTAGGCTCACCCTCCGTCGATCCAGGAAGCAGCGAGCTCAGCTCGGCAGGATCTGTGATGTCGTCGTCTTGCTGTGCTCTGTCGATCCAGATGAGGGTGAGTGCTGATTAGTTGATTAATCTCGATCCCTTGTGCCACCACCTAGCACCGACGGTTTGAGTTTGATTTGTAACCGCCTGTTTCCTCAAAGGATGTTTCAAGGGGTAGACAAGAGGGCCGATTGGAGCAGGGGATTTCGGTTGGGTAGGTTTCCATCGTCCCATATTTGGATATTTCAGTGATGGATCCAGAAGGTTGTGCTTCAAGATAGGTTGTAAATAGTGGTATATCACGAGGTAAGCTTGGATTTTTAGTGCTATTGAATTGGCATTAGAATTACAGTTGGTTGATGAATTGTACAGGGCTAAGTTACCATGGATCCAAAAGATGCTTGACGAATGCTAGGCTAGGTGAGTTGGATCCGGGTAATTTATGAATGCATATTATTATTAATGTTGTGGTTTAGTTTGAGTTGATGATATATTTGTTGTTGATAGAAGAGTATCACATTCTAGATGATTGATTTTTGGAAATAGAATGGTGATATGGCAGTACCTATGTAGGATGGGTAAAAGATACTTTGGTTAAATTTTGGTTAGTTGATTGGGATATGGAGTCGATGTAGGATTCGATTCGATCATTCATTGTGTAATAGAACTTAATCATAATTTACTATTATGTGCAGGTTTGGGATACGAAGCAGGTCCACGGCCGTGAGGATTATTTCGAGCTTTGTATCAGGTGGGTAATATCTACCCTGGTCAGGTAGTTTGATCTGAATCTAGTGTATGAATTTGGACTTATGCTATTACTTTGATCTTAGATCCACTCTTATTTAATCATATGCTTATACTGCCTTGACCTTTGAGATATATTGATGTTACTTCATTGATTATCTAGCACGGATATGAAATATAAACCCTATTATGTCTTAGCTGATGGATGTTCAGTAAGTACATGTGGTTAGGGTTATCTTTGTGACCTCAGATTGGGTTACTATGTTACATCACTAGGGTTAGGTGATGGATTAGATTATGGAGTCGATTGTTATATCGTATACTTATTAGTTGTGCATCTATGGTGGATCTAGTTGTCTGTGCATAGATAAGTGTATGGTTGTCAGTATGTGGTTATGGACTAGAGGTCCTAGCGTGATGATATATCCATTATGGATTGTGTGTATGTGTATGGTTATATAGACGGTCGATGGTATCTCGCTACTGACTAGAGGTCTTAGCGTGGTTGATTGTCAGATGTGTATGACTCTTTGTGCGATAGAGAGAGTCTTGTGGATTGTAATCCTTGCATAGTTGACTTTTGGTTGACCAGGACTCCCCGTGGGATAGGGAGTGTGGCGAAGATACATGTATGGAGATATGCATCATTACATTGCATGCATGCTGGTGATTAGGTCTCCCTTGTGGTTGAGACGGGTCGTCAGTCATCCTGCCTCCCCGGTCACTCGGGGTAGTGGTAGCAGGGTTGAGGGCAGAGCATTAGATGTGTCGCGCTCGGCCACTATAGACGGTGGTAGTTAGAGATGCGCACTTGGCCACTGTGCAGAGTGGTAGTTAGCGCACTCGCCCACTATAGATGGTGGTTGTGTGATGTGCAGTTGTCCTGTGTGAGGCGCTTGTCTACTCATGGGTAGGGATGGCGTGGCTAGCAGCAGGGACCCCTAGGAGTAGTTAGCTCTTTACGCTTATATGCTACTCAATCATACTACCCAACTCGGCCACTCGAGAGTAGTGGTAGCTGAAGTCGGGATAGTTGTCATGTCGTGCCACCCTGGCCACTCTAGGGTCGTGGTTGGATGGGTCTGCAGACAGTGACCATGCATATGCATTGTTGATATATATGTATGCATGTATTTGATATATGTTTTACATATGCCTGTGAGATGCTGCATTTGATTGAGCTATGATTGTTGCATATGCTTGTACATCATGATACATACCATTTGCATATTATATACTGATGTGTGTTGAGCATGATACATGTGTTGGTCCAGACTGCTGTATGCATTTGATTAGTGTCATGTCATAGTGTGGTATGGACCGGGATGTTATTACATGTGATTATATATTGTTCATATGTCTGAGTGTTGGTCAGGTATGGGATTGACTTTGCACGTTATATGGGTTATGTTATTGTATATCTGTTCAGGATGATATAGCTTATGGTGTTGCAGACCGTCAGGTACATTGGTACATTACTTCATGTTCAGTTGATCAGTTTAGTATATACATTGAGTATGACTTTACTGTAGTTACTTGTTAGTAGATTTGGATAGGACTGTATATCTATTGGACTCATGCTGTATATCTGTAGATCTTCACATGTATACTTGTAGATCTCTATATCCTTATATGTTGTTCATGCACTTTCTATATATTACCCCTGAGTTTATACTCACCACCCCGGACCCTGGGTTTCCTGTCACCCAAGTAACAGGTAGAAGATTTTCTTGGATGTTCGGAGCTCCGCCAGCTGATCCCATCTCACACCGAACGGATGGATATGTATTCCGTATTGTTGTATTCTTGTGGATTGTTGTTTTGGGTTTTATCCTATATTGTTTCCGTATTTGTGATATACGGATGTGTTGTATGTATTTGGTCTTTGATGTGGTTTCTATTATGATTCTTGTTGTGTCAAGTCACTCCGGAGTGCACAGTTGGGTCTTTGTATCTTATTTTATCTGTCAGTATATTTCTGCTGTGTTTGGTATGTTGATGTCTTTATATTATATTGTTGTTGTGGGCCTACGGGCCTTGTATTAACCCGAAATGTTGCCACGTACAGGGGAGATGTCATTCGTTTGCTTTTCGGCACGGTATACTCTCGGGGCATGACATTGCTAGCTTATGCGGCACATAAAGGATTCAAGTTATACCAAATGAATGTTAAATCCATCTTTTTAAATGGAGTAATAAAAGAATAGGTATACATAAGTCAACCCCCAGGTTTTGAGAGCTTAGAATACCCTAATTATGTATATAAATTAAAAAAGACCTTATATGAATTAAAACAAGCTCATAAAGCCTAGTATGAGAGACTATCTTCATACTTAATCTCAAAAGGCTTCAGACAAGGTCAAATTGACTCAACTCTTTTCGTAAAAACCTTGAACCAAGACATTTTTATTGCTCAAATATACGTAGATGATATAGTCTTTGGATCAACAAATTCAAACTTCTTAAAAGAATTTATAAACCTAATGGAACAAGAATTCGAAATGAGTTTAGTAGGTGAGTTAAACTTCTTCTTAGGTTTACAAATAAAACAAACAAGAGATGGTAACTATATGTACCAAAACAAGTATGCAAGAGAATTAATTAAAAAATTTGGCATGGAGAATGCAAAAGACATTAAAACACCAATGGCAATAAATGTTATATTAAATGGAAACGAAGAAGAAAATCTGTAGATCTAAAGTACTATAGAAGTGTCATAGATAGTTTACTATACTTAACTGCAAGTAGACCCGACATACTGCAGTAAGTATGTGTGCTAGATATCAAACTTGTGCTAAGGAATAACATTTAACACATGTCAAAAGAATCTTAAGATACATTAAATGAACAATTAATGTCGGTATGTGGTACCCAAGATCTAATAACTTTGAGTTAGTAGGATATTCTGACTCAGACTATGCAGGGTGCAAACTAAATAGAAAAAGTACTAGTGGAGGGTGTCAACTCTTAGGATCATGCTTAGTAAGATGGTCAGTAGGAAGCAACATTGTGTTGCTCTTTCCACAACTGAAGTAGAATACATAGCATTAGATGAATGTGTGGTACAATTATTATGGATGATGCACACACTTAAAGATTTTGAATTAGATTACAAAAAGATCAAAACATTAGTTGATAACATAAGTTCAATAAATTTAACTAAAAATCTAATCCATCACTCACGTACTAAACACATTGATGTTAAACATCATTTTGTAAGAGATTATGTGGCAAAGGGTAGTATTGAACTCAACTATGTTGAGTCCAAATCTAACCTTGCTGATATCTTCACTAAACCACTTCAGAAAGCTGAATTTAGTACGCTTAGAAGATAACTAGGATTATGCTTGGTAGACTAGGATGTTTTCATTTTCATTACTCAAAATTTATTTTGAAAAGTAATATTATATTGTTTTGTTTTTAAAGGAAATCAATCTAGCCTAGGTCAATTTAGATTTCATGATCCTATAGACCTAGGTAAGCCTTCGTATCTAACAAACACCTAGGATTACCTGTTTGTATATTGAGCCACGAAGATGGGCGTAAGATGTTAGGACTGCACCCCTGGTTCCAGATGTAGATTCAGTGCATCGACATGAACCAACACAGGATTTACAAGAGCAAATCAATAACTTCGATGACTAACTCTAATTCAAAGCTTGATGATAATTCTATATCACTTGAGCTAGTAAAGAGTTGGACATTTGCTTTAAGAAAAATTTTTAGATGTGTATTTTTAAGTATAAAAACAATATTTTGGAATTCATGCTTGGACATATTTTCTATCACATTTGCATCATCTTGAAAATTTTGAAAATTTTAAGGTTCATTTAAATTTTTAGGTATTATTAAGGGGAAGTTTTGAAAAACGTAAAAAAAAATTGAAAAGGGGTAAAAATTTCAAAAAATATTTTTTTAAGGGGGAGTTAGAATTTTAAAATTTGAAAATTTGAAAAATATTTTTAAGGGAGAGTTAAAAAATTTTGAGAAATTTTGAAAGTTGAAAATTTGAAAAATATTTTTATTAAGGGAGAGTTTCAAAGATTTTGAAAATTAAGATAGTTTGAGAATTTCAAAAATATTTTAAGGGGAGCATTGATAAATTTTGAAAATTGAGTTTTGAAAATTTTAGAAAATTAATCTTTTGAAAATTTTGAAACTGAAAGATAAAGGGAGAGATCTCATCTTTAAAAGAAAATCTTATTTAGGGGGAGTATTGATAAACTTGAGCATTTTTTATAAAAATTATTTAAAACTTTAATTCTCAGCTTTAAAGTTATGGCATTTTGAACTTAATTTTGATTTTGATGTATGTCAAAGGGGGAGAGAAGAGATTTAAAGCTAGCGCGAAGAGACTTAAAGAGAGGGAGATTTAAAAATTTAAAGTTTTTTATGTATATGAGCATTTCGTGCATATACATTTTTAACCCAATGCATTTCTGATATATGCTATAATTGGATATTGTAGTTTTATTCTCCTAACTTTAACTGATGTGTTGTCATATATCAAAAAGGGGGAGATTGTTAATGTAGAGAGCATCACTCCTTGGTTTTGATGTATAAAACATAGTTAAAGTTAGAACTTACGTGTGTTTTAATATCAATGTTAAGTGTGCAGGCTTAACAGGAAGTCCTAGTAGGTCATGTTGACCGGATACTAGGCAAATATCTTGACAGATCAGGAGGACCGAAAACTAGGCATGAAGTCCAGATGGGTCGAGTGGACCGGACATTTGGCATGAAGACCGGTTGGGTCAGGAGACCGGACAATCGACAAAATGTTCAACTAGGTTAGGTAGATCGGACAGTTGGTGGAAGCCTTGGTGGGTCAGATCGGATGTCAAGAATGGCAAGTCCGACAGGTAGCCGACAAGTAAGCCTCTAGTGGAGAGGTGAAGTCAAGTCCTCTGTAGGGGGGGCAAAGTTAGGCGTCAATCCAACGAGATTAGCACCTGAAAGTTCGTGTGGGACTTAGAAGTTGAGATCGAGTAGTATTACTATTACTATCATATTTGATATTATCTATTTGTGCTAATCTCATTTTGCAGGGATCAGTCGACTGGGTATGGGTCAGTCGACTGAATATCTAGTTGGCAAAATTAGCTGGTGATCGATCAAAGATCTGGCAGCGCAGATGAAAAGAGTTTCAATTGACTGGGGAGTTTCAGTCGACTGAAAAGGCAAACTTTCCGATGCAGAGTCGGGTGACCTGGAGTCGACTGGAGCGTGTTCAATCGATTGGAAGACCAGAAGTTCCATATCGACAGGCTAATGTGGAGTCAACTAGAAGGCATTCCAGTCGACTGGAAAAGGTTTATAAAATAAATGCTCGACCAACTCCGACAAGAACACTGCTACTACGTCAAAGGGTTGTCTCTATTCATCCTCGTCCACTAGAGCTTCATTTCTTCACAAAGATGCATTTTCGACACTCTGTGCCTACTTCGAAATTTCCATTAGTGTCGATATAACTTAGCTCTTATTTTTTGTATTCATTTTCGCTTTGTGTACTCAATTTCAAAAGAGAAGATAGAGTGTTTCCTATCTCTAATTATTTGTAAAAAGTGAACCCCTCCGAAGTCCAGAGTTCTCGAGTCGGAGGGCATATAGTGATTGTCCATCGAGGTAGCTCTCGGAAGAGCTACGAGCCTTGGAGTAGCAACCCCGGTTAGGGTTGTGAACCAAGTAAAAGAAGCTTGCCTCTATCTTATTTTATTTCCGCTGCATATTCTTTAACGATTTCAAAATATAAAATATAAGTTTTAAAATCTAATGAAAATTGTAACCTTCGAGATTCACCCCCATCTCTCAGAGTATTTCGATCCTACAATTCTTCTTATCAAGATCGTCGAGCTCTTGGCAAGTGAGATATTGTCGAGTCGAGTTGAGCACCGAGTCGAGAGGCTGCTGTGGAGATGTTGCCGAGCCAAGTTGAGAGGCTTTGTCCGTCGAATGAATAGCTCGGGCCAAGTCACCGAGTTGGTAGTCTACTCGTGCCGGGTCGTCAGGTCAGAAATTGCTCGTGAGGTACTACCAAGCCAAACTAGAAGACTTCGTCTATCGAGATTGGAAACAACTCGGAAGATGTTGCCGAGTTGAGCTAGAAGACTTCATCCGTCGAGTTGCCGAGATAGGAGATAGAAGCAGTGAACACCAAGTGAAAAAATAGTCGAGGCCTGTGTTCACACAGTTTCCTTAAAATAGATTCGTCCTCCTCTGGTAGGGTGCTTGCAAGGTTTAGCATGACGTCTATTTCCCAGGATACAATGGCAAAACTGCGGACTCAAACAAGCACAAGTAGTTTGCGGCGAACTGAACATACACTTGAACGCTATCACTATGGGGTTGGAAACAAAGAGCACGAGTCCTTTTTAAGTTCACAATCCTATCTCCTTTTATAGAGGAGACCTATTAATGGTGGAATTGAAAGGTCAACCATAATGTCACCTTTATTAATTTAATTTACGTGAATCGAAAGGCCAACCATAATGCAACCTCAATTCAACTGATTTACCATTAATTCATTAATGTCTGACCATTTATGTCAGAGTTTCAATGCGAACTTTTCATGGTTAGACGTGAAAGATGGAGGAACGTCTTCTCCATCTTTCCGTTTTACCATTCAATGAATTTGGAAGGAAGGCAGAACATCTTCTCCATCCTTCCTTCACATTTCCATTCAAATTCCAACAACCCTCCCCCCACCCCCCACATGAATGGAAATTGGTACATGATAGCCTTCGGCAGTTAAGTCCAGCATAGGATAGGTAGGTTTGACCCTTTGAACCTTCCCTTGCATAAGTATGTTTGCATGTTGGTTGACTAGTAGACACGATGCCCTTGAACTATTCGACCGTTTATGTAAGCATTGACGTACTTCACACTAGACTTACTCTGATGTAGTTTAGTTCTTATGAGTGTATTCATTAGGCCATGAACAAGTTTGGTTCTGCGAGAAGGTCTAAGAATTATGCCTCAAATTCTCTTCAAAGCGGTCCCACTTCTTTCTCGCATAGGTGATCTCTTGAGAGTATTCCTCACTACTCTTTTGGATCATTAAAAGTCATATGCTTAACCTTCATCCTTTCATTGTTCCTTGGGTCATGCCCCCACAGTGAGCTTACATAGTTAGTGTAGTTAGGTTGTCCCTTTGAACTTAGTTATTGGGATCTCCAGTCAGCATAGGTTGGGTTTCTTTTGCACCAACGTTTCTTTTCAGCATCGGCATTAAACCCATCCTCAGAGATGAGCTTGCAATTAACTCTCGATCTAACCCTTTGATGAGTGGATCCGCTAGGTTATCTTTTGACTTTACATAGTCAATTGTGATAACTTCTGTTGAGAGTAGTTGTCTAATGGTATTATGTCTATGATGTATATGTCTAGACTTACCATTATACAGATGGCTCTGTGTTGGACCAATTGCTGATTGACTATCACAATGTATGCAGATTGCCGGCACAAGTTTCGGCCATCTAGGAACATCTTCTAAGAATTATCGTAGTCATTCAGTCTCTTCACTACATTTATCAAGAGCTACAAGCTCAAATTCCATCGTGGATCTGGTTATTACAATTTGCTTAGAAGATTTCCAAGAAATGGTTGCACCCCATAAAGTGAATACATATCTACTCGTAGACTTTGAGTCTTTTATGTCTGATATCCAACTTGCATCATTATACTTCTATTACAACAAGATATCTTGTATAGTGCAGTCCATGATTACGAGTATAACGTAGATACCGTAGTACTCTAGTTATCCTTTTATAGTGTTCAACACCTAGATTACTCATAAATCTGCTCAATTTACTCACTGCATAGGCCAAGTCTGGTCATGTATAACTCATTAAGTACATCAGATTTCCAAATATCTTAGAGTACTCTACCTGAGAGATACCCTCTCCTTGATTTTTCGATAGATGTTGACTCGTATCTATCGGAGTCTGTGCCAATGCAGTATCACCCTTGGTGAATCTTTCAATAATTGATGTGAGCAAAATATATAGGGTTTTAGGAGTAGTTTTCGCTCACATCTCATTACATTTTATGTTTGTTTCATACATATTTCACTTTGTTTTGCATGTATTTCCTATTTTCTAGTTCGGAGATCTACTCTTTGTACTTTTGTGTATATGATAGCATTTCATGGGGAAAAAGGTGCACTTTCGGAGCAAAAGAAGGGAATTTTGCAGCTAGACGTAGAAGGGGACACAGCCTGGGTGTGTGGCTACACACGGTCATGTCCGGGGTTCGAAAATGGCCACCACAGCCTTACACATTGCCTGGTCGTGTGTTTTCACATGGTCATGTGGCGGCCAGACAACTTAACGCAATTAGGGTTTTTTTCAGATTTCATGAAGATCCGGCCTCATGTCTATATAAAGGAGGCTACGCCCAAACCCTAGGGAGGAGGCTCGATGGCCGGGACCGGAAACTCACAACGGGGAGGAAGAAAGTCACCGGAGATCAAAATTCTGCACTTCAACACCAGAGAGAAGAGTCACATTGCATTGTAATTTTTGTTCCTTGCTTAATTTCTATGGTTTATATGAACATGATCGTGCTTTGTATTTCTCCTTTCTTATCTATGGAGTAGACTCTCCGATTCTAGGATTAGGGGGTAGTTTGTGTGCGTAGAACATGTTATTCCAAATTTGAATTCTGTTCTTGAATTTCTATTTGCAATTAGCATTTGATTTTAGAGCTATAGTTATTGTTTTGGTTTTCTGTCTACTGTGCTAACCGATATGAGGGGTGACAACCCTTATATCTAAGATTTAGGAGAATCAAGGAGGAACCTAGGGGTTGACCTCATCTCCCATAACCGTGGGTAGAAGGATACGATAGAGTAGGAAACGCGCCCCATTTTTGACTCATCGCAGGGATCGATTCGGCATCCTCGTACCGACTATCCCTTCCTAAGTCCAGGGGTCGACCTAGTAATGGCAGAGGTAGCTTCCGATAGATGCGAAGGCTCATCAGGGGAGTGTATGATGTCCTTTCCACAAAACCGTAGCTAGAACCCTAGACGAAACCTAATTGATAACGTGTTCTACGACACACAAACGAAATCGAAATCCTAGAATTCCTTCCAAAATCTCGCAACATAGTTTCTTTCTTCTTCCGTGTGACACCGTATTGAGTTGGGACCACCGTCAACCCTCGCATTTACAACCCTTAAATCTAAATTCTGAACAATAACTTTGACTGAATAGATAGGTACTCGAATCTCAGTCCCTGTGGGATCGATAATCTTTTTATTACTTGACGACATCCGTGCACTTGCAGGCGTTGAGCGCGAGCACGTGCTTCGAGTCCTCGACAGTCTCCGTCGCGAGATTTGAGGTCGCGTTCGTGTGCATCAAGTTATTGGTGCCGTTGTCGGGGACTGATTGATTCGATATAGAATTGAAAGTGGACAGTTGGATCGGACTTAAGCTAGATTTATTTTCTTGTTTTATTTTATATTATTTCAGTTTTATTTCATTTTAGATTTTTGCTATTCAATTTTCAGTTTAGATTAATTACATCTTTCTTTCTTTCAGTTTTTAGTAGTGCTCTAGTTTAAAAAAAAAAGGAGACTCTTGCCAACCCACTGCTATTTCTTTCCTTACCTATAATTTTCTGTGTATAACGATGCATACTTTTACTCATGATTATGGTCAATTTAATGCTATAAATTTTGGTAACATTTATTGTGAGCATTGTGGTGAAACATGGCATACCATTAACGATTGTCCGGATATATTCGAACCTTCACAATTTGAACAAGATGATGTCACCTACAATTACAATCAATGGCCACAAGATGATTCCTATTCATATAGTTATGACCCTGGATACTTAAATCCTTAATATTGTCAGCCTAAATCCCGACTTGAGCCGATGATGGAAGATTTCATTCAAACGTAACAAGCGGCTAACGATGAATTCCGACGATGGCATTCGTAGACAAAGACTCAATATTGTTTCCCAAGCGAGAACGAGTGCTATGAATCGCCATGCGAATTTTATCCAGAACCAAGTCTCCACCCAGAAGCCTTGCAAGATAAAGTTACTAGGGAATACAAGGAGCATAGTCGACAATTCACCGAGTTTATGCGACAAAATCTAGTAGATGAAGAAACCAAACGACTAGAAGGTGACTTTGATGACTGGATTACACCTAATATGGCAGAGACTCACTTTGAGAGAATGGATGAGGAGGACGTAGATGACATAGGAAGTGAAGAAGGACAATCCATTTAATCACCACTGGAAGAAGAACTTGAGGATTATATAATTGATACTTTAATTGAGGAGTGCATTGCTTCAATCCAAACACCTCCTAACCTCAAGGGTCTAGAAGAGTCTACCTTAACCCTCACTGAAACTTTAGCTACCAATAACAAAGCCCATTTAGTGATTTGTAATGATAAAATTTTATTTGGCATAATAGAATCAGTTGATCAATCTTTTGGTGAGGATATTTGTGGCGAGTTACATTATTCACAGCATATGGATGAAACAGAATATCATGATCAAATTCCTGATGATTCTTTAAAGATAAGCATGTTCACTCTAGAACCAAGGAAGGTAGCCAATAAATAACTTTCCCCTCCACGAGCAAGATTTAAGAGATATGGTGATAAGGGACCATGAGTGAGGAGGCGTAAGGTGAGCAAATATCTTGCTGCCCCACGAGCAAGATTCAAACACATCAAATAAACCTTGGAATAAGGTCGAGCTAAAAGACCTTAAATAAAGCGCTTCTTGGGAGACACCCCAAGTTTAGATTTTTTGTATTTATTTCTTATTAGTTTATTTCATTCGTTTGTTTTGAACTTTGATTTATATTCGTTTAGCGTGTTGCATTTGAATTAGGACTAGAAAGGACTTGCTAGGTAAAAACAAAAATCATTTTGAACCTACATGACTAAGTGAGTAAGAAGAATGCAGACCGTTGTGCACCGTGAGAAGGAAACGGGGGACACATAGCCTGGCCATGTGTTTTCACACAGTCGTGTCCCTTCTTCCAATGGCGCACACGGCCTAGCCATGTGTTTTCACATGGTCGTGTCATGCAGGGTTTAAATGGTCAAGTCGTGCGCTTTCACTTCAAATGCACCATGTGCTTCAGTTCCTCTTGCCCTAGCTGTGTGAATCCTTCTTCCCCATCACCTAGAAGCCTTTTCAACCTTCAAGGAAGCTCAAAAGAAGTAAGGATGAGGAGAACCAAACAAGTGACATCTCGATCTGGTGCTTCGGAGCGAAGGACAAGAAGAATGGACGCCCCTCAAGCTCCGGAGGAAGGTAATGTTCTTCCAACCCTCCTTTTTCGAAATAATGAGCAAGGGATAGATATAACATGCTTGCTACTAGAAGAATCACTGCAACTAGGTATCTTGATGAAGATTTACTAGAATCCCTAGGTTTATTTGATGATATTCAAGCCCTATTTGTAAAAATGGGGTGGGGAGAGATAATGGGGATAAGACACCCAACCTACCCTAGGATAGTTTTAGAGTTTTTAAATTCTTTAGAAGCTGAGATTTTAACGGGTAGAGAGAGCGAAGAGGGTAGGATTACCTTTAGGTTATTTAACATTGAGCATGAATGGACACTACACCAATGGAATACATGTTTTGGCTTGCCTAGTGGGGAAGAGAGAAGAACCCCTATTGGGTTCAACTCTTAGATCTTTTGGACTAAATTGACAGGAGAGCATGTGTACGACCCTTCTAGAGCCAAAGCGGCGGGCCTCCAAAACCCCATTTTTCAGTACCTACACCGAATCATGGCAAGTACTATTTTTGGTCGTGGGAAGAGTGACAGTGTAGTGCGAGCTGCTTTGCTTGTGGGACATGCTATAAGAAAGGAGTAGCATTGATGTAGGGTCTCATTTCATTAGACACCTAGTGAAAATGGGCAAAGTAGCGAGAGGAGAGATCATTGTGGGGGGCCTATTTACCCACATTTGCCATAGGATGGGGTACGACTACACTGCACTAGATAGCATAGAGGGGAGCCCTAGGATTGACCTAGGAGTGTGTATGGCCATGAAGATGATAGTGAGAGAGGGACACTCCTTGTGCTTTGTAAGGAAAAACCTATCATCCCTTAGGCTCCCCGACCCCGTTCATACCACCATCACCACACGCGCCAACTGGCGCTTAGACCTGATAGTGGGGTCCCCTCCATATGAGGGACTATCCACATCGGCACCCATCTCTCCCCCTTTACATCACTCTCCCTCCAATCCAAGCATTCATAGGAGCCCACCTAGTCCACATAGACATGAGCTGCACCTGCACTGCCACCTTTTTCTACTTTTGAGCAGGATGCAGGTACATCTGCCTATGATTTTTTGGAGTTCCGATCATGCCTCGATGACATATATGTCGAGCAGCAAACGTAGAGGCAGCGATGGGAGGAGCAGAGCGCTTTCATGCAAGCAGAGTTTTAGGGCTTTCGGGAGCACTTCCAGCGGGCTGAGGAGTTCTACAACGAGGCCCATGTCTACTTCCAGAAGGAGATTGTCCATCGCCAGGATGAGGCCATCTACCACCAGGAGATGCGGCAGCACATGCATGCCCAGCGGGCATAGTGGGTCCGAGAGGAGGAGCACAGAGCGGTCGCTGCATCCACCAGCTCTCAGATCGACCACATGTACATGTGGCATCAACGGCTTAGTACCAGGTTTACCCAGGAGCCTGACATACCGAGACTACCAGACTTCCCACCTCGGCCACCATATTAGCGGTACGATCTCATATAAGTCTGGGGGCTTGAGTTTTAATTTATTTTGTTTCTAGAAGTAGTTTCTTTCCTGTCATTTTCATTTGTTTTAGTTAGCATTCATTTGTTCATACATAGAGTTTTTAGTTTTGTCAGTACTTAATGTTTACTATCTTTAAGCTACCTCAGTAGTATTTTTAGAGTTTTCTTTTATGAGTTGTTTCAATAGGTAGCTTAACTTCATTACCTCGTGGTATTTTATTTTATTTGCTCTAATGAATGTTCTAGTCTTACATTGGTTAGTTTTTATATTTACACCAACACATGACAAACATTCTGAAAGGGAGAGTCTAGTACGTACCTAGTTATGATTCATCTCAGTAGTCTAGTACTTTGGAATCCATAGGTGACCCTAAGTTTAGCATTTTAGTTATTGGAGATGCTCGGATTGTGGAAGCTCATTCGGAAAAATCAAAATCCCAAGAGAGAGAGAAGAAAAAAAATGAAAAAAAAATTATAAGGGATAAAAAAACAGTTATCGTGGGCGAAAATAGTTAAGTGCCCCTTTGAGACCGAGTTAGGTTACTGGAGAAATACCTACCAATTTCTCTCAATACCGAGCACGCCTTTGAGACTTTGTGCTAGATCTAGAGAACGACCCTTGCTTTAGGCAGGTAAGTGCCTAAGAGCCGGAGACCTTAGGAAAGCTATAGTATGACGACTTAACTTACCATGGAACGAGTATCCCCTAAGAAGATTCGCTTAGCACAAGCACGAGAAGCTAACTTAGTGAATTTCTAGAACATATCTATTTTGCTTTGATTGCAAATACCACTTGATAAATCTAGTTAATATGTTAAGTATGGAACAATACCTTTTTAAAATTTCATGGCACTGAGGTTTGCTTAAGGACAAGCAAAGATTTAAGTCTGGGGGAATTGATGTGAGCAAAACATATAGAGTTTTAGGAGTAGTTTTCGCTCACATCTCATTACATTTTATGTTTGTTTCATGCATATTTCACTTTGTTTTGCATGTGTTTCCTATTTTCTAGTTCGGAGATCTACTCTTTTGTACTTTTGTGTGCAAGATAGCATTTCATGGGGGAAAAGGCGCACTTCTGGAGCAAAAGAAAGGCATTTTGCAGCTGGACACAGAAGGGGACATGGCCTGGGCATGTGGCTACACATGACCGTGTCCAGGGTTCGAAAATGGCCACCACATCCTCACACACGGCCTGGCCATGTGTTTTCACAAAGCCGTGTGCCAGCCAGATAATTTGACGCAATCAGGGTTTTTTCCAGATTTTGCGAATATCCGACCTCATGTCTATATAAAGGAGGCTACGCCCAAACCCTAGGGGGGAGGCTCAATGGCCGGGATGGCACACTGGTGCCCTAAAAAGCACCGAAAACTCGCAACGGGGAGGAAGGAAGCCATCGAAGATCCAAATTTTGCACCTCAACACCAAGGAGAAGAGCACCATCGCATTGTAATCTATATTCTTTCCATGCTTTATCTTGTATATACGAATTCGACAATGTTTTGTGTTTCTTTTCTCATATTCATGGAGTAGATTCTTCGATTCTAGGACTAAAGAGTAGCTTGTGTTGAGTTAGAACATGTTGGTTCAAATATCTTTTCGTTCTTGAATTTATATTTGCAATTGGCATTCAGTTTAGATCTATAGCTATTGTTTTGGTTTTCTAGTCATTGTGCTTAGCCGATACGAGGAGTGACAGCCCTCGTATCAAAGATTTAGGGGAATTAAAGAGGAACCTAGGGGTTAACCTCATCGCCGGTAACTGTGGATAGAAGGATGCGATATAGTAGGAAACACGCCTTGTTTTTGACTCGTTGCAGGGATCGATTCAGCATTCTTGTACCGACTATCCTGTCCTAAGGCCAGGGGTTGACCTGGTATGGCAGAGGTAGCTTCCAATAGATGCGAAGGCTCATCGGAGGAGTGTATGATGTCCTTTCCACAAAACTGTAGTTAGAAACCTAGATAAAACTTAATTGGCAACGTGTTCTGTGACACACAAACGAAACCGAAATCCTAGAATCTCATCTAAAGACTCGTAGCAACCCTTCTCTTCCTCCATGTGACACCGTACTGAATTCGGACCACCGACGACCTCCTAAGCACAACCATTAAAACTGATTTCCGAACAATAACGTCCACTGAATAAATAGGTACTCGAATCTCAGTCCCTGTGAGATCGATAATTTTTTTATTACTTGACGACGTGCACTTGTGAGCGTTGAGCGCGAGCGTGTGCTTCGAGTCCTCAACGATCTTCGTTGCGAGATTTGAGGTCGCGTTCATGTGCATCAAGAATCTTGTCCACATAATGGGAATGACTTAAGACAATTTCTTCTGATGTTCTAAGAATTTTAATTCCTAGAATCACATCAGCAAGGCCCATATCTCTCATGTCAAATCTTGATTTCAACATTACTTTAGTGGATTTAATTATCTTATCATTGCTCCCAATGATAAGTATGTCATCTACATAAAAATATAAAATAACTAAGTCATCTTTCATGTCTTTGTTGTAGATACATTTATCACTCTCATTGATTTTAAATCCACTGTCCAACATGATACTATCAAATTTCTCATGTCATTGCTTTAGAGCTTGTTTCAAGTCATACAACGACTTGATCAATCTACATATCTTATTTTCTTGTCTCAGAGTAGAAAACCCTTCAGGTTGTTCTATGTAGATTTCCTCTTCTAAATCCTCATTTAAAAAGACAATTTTTACATCCATTTGATGTACTTTTAGATTTCACAGAGTGGAAATCGCTAGTAACACCCTAATGGATGTTATTCTTGATACCGGAGCATAGGTATCAAAATAGTCCAGGTCGTCACGTTGTCGGTAACCTTTAATTACCAACCTAGCCTTGAACCTTTCTATCGTGCCTTCTGATTTCATTTTCTTCTTGAAAATCCACTTTCAGCCTAGTGCCTTACTTCCGGAAAGAAGATCCACTAGCTCCCAAGTATGATTTTGCAAGATTGATGAAATCTCATATGCAATTGTCTCTTTCCATTGAGGTCCATTAGATGAGTTTATCGCTTCTGAGTAACTCTGGGGATCATTTTCCATCATGAAAGTGATAAAATCCGATCCAAAGGATTTCTCCACCCGAGCTCTCTTACTCCGTCTGAGCTTTTCCTCAACAGGTCCATCCTTTTCTTCTTGCTTTTGTCTTTCGTATACCCATTTAGAAGAGCTAGCATCCTCTCGGGTCTTATACGGAAACACATGGTCAAAGAATGAGGCATTTCTCGATTCAATAATCAAGTTCTTGTGTATCTCAAGAATTTGAGATCCAATCATAAGAAATCTATAGGCGTTGCTATTATGTTCATATCCAATAAATATGCAGTCAACAGTTTTTGGTCCGATTTTGATCCTTTTCGTATCCGGCACTAAAATTTTGGCCAGACACCCCCACACTCGCATGTATTTGTAGGATGGTTGTCTACCATTCCACAACTCATAAGGGCTCTTACCTATTTTCTTTTGGGGCACCTTATTCAAAAGGTAATTAGCTGTTAACATGACTTCCCCCCACAAGTGCTCTGGTAGGCCAGAGCTCAATAGTACAACATTCGTCATCTCTTTCAAAGAATGATTCTTTCGCTCAGTGACCCCATTTTGCTAAGGCGAGTAGGGAGTCGTTGTTTCATGTCTGATACCATGTTCAACATACAACTCTGCGAATGGTGATACATATTCACCACCTCAGTCACTCTGAACCACCTTAATCTTTCTATTAAGTTAGTTTTCAACCTCATTCTTATAGAGAATAAATTTCTCTATAGCTTCATCCTTACTTTTGAGAAGATATACAAAATAATATTTTGTATTATCATCAACAAAAGTGATGAAATATTTATTCCCACCTCGTATCGGTGTCCCTTTTAGGTCACACACGTCGGTGTGAATTATGTCGAGTGGCTCAGTGCTTCTTTCAACTTGTTGAAAGGATGACCTTGTCAATTTTACTTCAACACAAGTCTCACACTTATGTTTCGGGTCAAGATAGAATGTAGGTATGTTTCGCATGTTAAACAATCTACACAACAAATCGTAGTTAACATGTCCTAGTCTACCATGCCACAAACATGAAGACTCAAGAATTTAAGTGGAAGAGTTTTTAACTTTATTAACTTTGGGCGTAATAGTCATTACACTTAGTTTAAACAACTCATCAGTTACATAACCTTCCCTACAAACATTCCATTCTTGGATAGCACAGCTCTATCCGACTCTAAGACAATGTGGAAATTGTAGAGGATTTGACGCCGCTAGAGGGGGGGTGAATAGCGTTGACCGTACGTAGATGGAATTCGTTCGCGATCGTCTCTACAAAACTCGTTATGCGCAGCGGAATAGAAATAATAAAAGTAATAACGAAAAGATACAATCACGAACACAAGCACAACACGAGATATAACGTGGTTCGGAACTGAAATGGTTCCTACTCCACGGATTGGGTTCGTACGAACCCTAGCGATGTCAATCACACACCACTATGATAAATACTCCTTCTCGACACAAGTCGGATGTGGAGAAACCTCTTACAATAAGATTACAACAATAATCTAAATACAACAAGCAAATATAAGAAGAAATACAACAAGAGAAGTAAAGAACACTTTACAAAACTCTTTAGAAGCTTGCTTGTTGATTGCCTTGGACTAGCACTTGAAAGCCCTGATTTGCAGCAGCAAATCGCTTCAAAACGTCCAAGAAAATCGGTGCCAAAAACCCTCCCGTCGAGCTCCTTTTGGATTTCCGCCATCACCGAAAGTCACTGATCGATGCCATCGTTGTCGCGGAGACAACGGCTCGATCCACGCCGAAAACTCCAACGGATCTCTTGGCGATCGCCATTATTGGCGGGCCGATCGAAGTCCGTAGTCGATCGCCTACGGCCACGCGAGCATTCTGCGTGCTCGCTACCGAACTAGCGATCGTCATGTCCCTCGGCCGATCATTGCCGACACCGGGCCGATCGCTTCCAATGAGCAATGACCGCAGAGCGCTTTTCACCTAAATCTACCGAACTCAAGTCGACTCACGGCAGTCGAACCGGCCATAATGCCAGTCGACTGTCATCCTCAAACATGAGGTTTAAACCCAAATATGGTGCCCCCATACTTACTAGACCACCCTTAGCCTAGACCTAAGCCTTCTAGCCACCTCCATCAGCCTCACGCCTCTCGGATCCCTCCAAGTCATCCATGACTTATTCATCCATCACGCTAGCCTCCAGGTGCTTCCCTCAGCTATGTCATGCTAACGGTCTCTACACCGTCAAGGCACATTGGACTTATGCCGCCAAGACTCCGCTTGGACTTTACGCTGCCAATATCAAACCCCTTGGACTTCCAAATGCCAAGACTCAAGCTTGGACTTTCCCTTGCCAACCCATGTTGGACTTTCCATGCCAAGACTCATGCTTGGACTTTCCATTTGCCAAGACCCATGCTTGGACTTCTCATGCCAAGTACACAAGACTTGGACCTTCCCAATTGCCAAGTGTCCCACTTGGACTTTCCATGCCAAGTACCCATGACTTGGACTTTACCTTGCCAAGACCCATGCTTGGACTTTCCCATAATCACATGGTCAACCCCAGTCAACCATCAAAGTCTCCCTCAAGTCAAACTCGAGTCTAGTCAATTATAACCTAGATCGATTGTATAAACAATCTCCCCAACATATTAACCGACATCAATGTCAAACCACTTTGTCAAACATCAAAACATCACTCGAGTCAAACTCGAGTCCTGGTCAATCGTGACCTGGGCCGATTGCACCAACAGAAATCATGCTTTCTTAGCAGTGATCCGAACACCAGATTCGTTCGAACCTCCGAAACATATAACACATTGTTCAGATCGAGCTCCTTGCCTGAGGTCATCTTCAGCATCACTTTTCCTTGGCCCATAATGTCCGAGGTTATCGAGTTCCCCATTGACTTCTTCGAAATTGTGGAGTAGCTCCTTGTTGCAGCACACATGTCTGGTGGCACCAGTATCCAACCTCCATTGGCAGGGTTTGAACCCACTAGGTTCAGCTCGAAGATCACCGCACAGAGGTCATCCTCCTCTATCCCCTCGTTTAGGTTGGCCTCCTGATTTTTCTTTGGCTTTCTTCACTCCGAAGATTTGTGACCGACTTTGTCACAATCGAAGTACTTTCCAGTGAACTTTTTACTGACCCCTCCTTTGGGTTCCACCTTGGAAGACCTGGAATTCTTCCATTTCGAGCTTTGACCGTGCTCAACCACATTGACTTTCACTGTATCATGAGAGAATATGTTCCTCTCCGAACTCTTGTTGTCTTCTTCGATTCGAAATCGAACGAGTTCCTCCACATTCATCTCCTTCTGCTTATGCTTCAAGTAGTTCTTGAAGTCTTTCTAGCCAGGAGGTAGCTTCTCGATGATTCCTGTCACCTGGAAAGTTTCACTCAGAGCCATACCTTCTGAGTGAATCTCGTACAGAATCTTCTGAAGCTCCTAAACTTGGCTGATCACTGTCTTGGAGTCAACCATTTTATAGTCTAGGAATCAACCCACGATGAACTTCTTGGCCTCGGCATCTTTCATCTCGTACTTCTTGTCCAAGGACTCCCACAACTCCTTAGCCATTCTCTTCATGCTATATACAGCGTACAGCAAGTCGGCAAGGTAGTTGAAAATGTAGTTTCTACATAGAAACTCCGAGTGATTTCATGCCTCCACAATATTGAAGGTTTGGGCATCACTCGTACCCTCAGGTACATTGAGAGGATCCTCGGTCAAGAACCGAGTAAGATTTAACGTGGTCAGGTAGAAGAGCATCTTCTACTACCACCGCTTGAAGTTCAACCCAATGAACTTCTCTAGGTTTTCCCCATGATTGATTGGAACACTACCAATCAGGTCAGAGGGAGTCATCACACGTTGAGTCTATTGTACTTCAACCTCTTGCCGGGTTGGTAGTCTACTCATGTTGGGTCGTCGGGTCAGAAATTTCTCGTAAGGTACTGCCGAGCCAAATTGGAAGACTTCGCCTATCGAGGTTGGAAACAACTCGGAAGATGTTGTCAAGTTGAGCTAGAAGACTTCGTCCGTCGAGTTGTCGAGCTGGGAGACAGAAGCAGTGAACACCAAGTGAAAAAATAGTTGAGGCTTATGTTCACACAGTTTCCTTAAAACAGATTCGTCCTCCTTCGGCAGGGTGGTTGCGAGGTTTAGCAGAATGTCTATTTCCTATGATACAATGGCAAAACTACGGACTCAAATAAGTACAAGTAGTTCGCGGTGAACTGAACATACACCTGAACGCTATCACTGTGGGGTTGGAAACAAAGAGCAAGAGTTCTCTTTTAAGTTCGCAATCTTATCTCCTTTTATAGAGGAGGCCTATTAATAGTGGAATCAAAAGGTCAATCATAATGTCGCCTTGATTCATTTAATTTACATGAATCAAGAGGTCAGTCATAATGCAACCTTGATTCAACTGATCTACCATTAATTCATTAATGTCTGACCATTTATGTCAAAGTTTCAATGCGAACTTTTCACAGTTAGATGTGAAAGATGGCGGAACGTCTTCCCCATCTTTCTGTTTTACCATTCAACGAATTTGGAATGATGACATAATATCTTCTTCATCGTTCCTCCACATTTCCATTCAAATTCCAACACAATCACTCAGGTAATCAACTACTATCACGCCTTAGTGATCATTAATATTATTCGAGTAAAAAATGAAGTTGGATATTTCCTTAAGGACAATTTATTAGATGATTTATTTTAAAATATTATTTTCTTACTTAGAGTTATTTAAACTCATTCAAAAGGTACATACTTGGATTTATAGTTCTTAATCACTTAACTTTATGCTTGCCTTGATTATGATACGGATATAATGCACTAATAATTCCTTATAAGTTTACCAAAACCTTAAATTTTCAAATATATTTTGAAAATTATCATTATAAGTTAATGTTAAGTGAGGAAATTTTTTTGAACATCTTTATGGTCTATTTCCTTAACTTTGAACAATATTGTCATAAATCAAAAAAGGAGAAATTGTTAGTGCATAAGTACTAGATAATTAAATCTGGATTTTGATAATGATAAAGTTTCAAAATTAAGTCATATTGTGATATGAGATTGTGTTAAATGTGCAAGATCAAATAGGTAAAAGTCCTAACATGTCTGTTGGACCTGGCTAAGCGGGTGAAAGCCCTAGTACGTATGTTGGACCTGACAAGATAAGGAAGTCTTAGTAGGTGATCAAAGACACTAGGCAAAGTCTCGATGGGTCAGTGGAGTCTAAACATTGGAGAGAGTCAGGGTGGCCGAATCAAAGGCTAAGTAGGAAAGTCCAAACAGGTCGGAGGACCAAGGATTTGACAAAGGTAAGCAAGGTAAGAATCTTGTGTGGAGTGGTTCTTCTACATAGAAGAACTAGTAAGGTCGCGCCCTTGGTATAGGGATAACCTTAAGCATCGATCCAATTAAGGGTTTTGAAGGAATATCGAATTTGAGGTCAGACAATTTGAGGATTGTCATTACTACTTGGTATGTATTTGTGCTAACACTGTGGTGCAATACTATCCAGGTGACTGGATGGAATCTAGTTGACTAGACTTCTAGGCATTCGAAAAGTTTCCAGGTGACTGGATCCAAGTACAGACGACATTGAGATCCAAGTATGATACATGATGATGTGATAGGTGCTTGGGTGTTTCCGAACGACTAGGAACATATAACGAGCAATGGAAAAAGTCAAGATCAAGCTTTCGTCAGAGGCAACCACATCAGCTTCCAGGCGCCCAAAAGAGATCCAAACACCTGGATTGGTAAAAGATCCGGCTGTAGCGAATCAAATCAAAACTTAGTTGGAGGCGCCTGGAAGGGCTTCCAGCACCTAAAAATGTTCTATAAAAAGACCTTCGAACAGAGAGCCCTACATCTCATTCCAAGCTATCGTGCTCTTGTCTCTCGTGTTCAGCTACATTTCACAAGCTCTATTGTGCTTCAACTCTGACTTCAAGCTACATGGTCGATTTTCAAAATTCAGTTTACCTTTATTGTTTTTGTTAAGTGTCCTTTCTTTTTTATACTTCATTTCTAAGGCACAGTAAGGTTATTATTGTACCCTATCTTTTGTAAAAGAAATAAGTCTCTCTTATCTCAAATGAGAAAGAGATTATTAGTGATTGTCCTTTCGATAGCGGTCTCGAATCGCAGGCCTCGGACTAGCAGCCTTTTCATTGTGAACTAAGTAAAAAATCATTGTATCTTGTTCATTTTACTTTTTCGCTATGTTTTACGTATTTTACGAAAAGAAAAAAATATTTACGCTATTCACCTCCCCCCTCCCCTTTTCTAGTGCATCACATCAATACAATTCTACACATTCAACTTCGCTCTTCCGTCTGACTGGAGGGGAGGGACATGTGATGATAGTGGGATCCTCGGATAAGAGTTTGTGGTCGTCCAATGGTTTGCCCTGAATACTATTGATTTTATCGAGTACCATCCAACCTCTCGAATACCAATGGTTATTCTCAAGTATCATTGGCTTTTCCAAGCACTATGGCTTTCTCGAGTATTATTGATCTTCCCAAATATTATTAGCTTTCCCGAGTACCATGGTCCTCCCAAGTATTATTAGCCTTCCTGAGCATTACTAGCTTTCCCAAGAACTATGGTCTTCCCAATCATTATTGACTTTTTTTCGAGCACTATGGTCTTTCCGAGTACTAGTGGCTTTCCCCAGCACTTACCTATACATCCCACGTGACAATCCACGTATTATGTTCCGATCTCCTCAATGTACGATAAATGATAAATGGGGTATGACAAGTGAAGATTTCCTATAATGGTTGTCCCCTAACGACCTTACCAAGGGTATGGATGTCAACTATGTTTGGTTGGCAAGGCAATTTCAATCCACTATATAAGATACTTGACAGGTAAAAATCAAGAGATAATTCTTTTTCTATCCTGATACACGAAGATAATTCTCCTTACTTAAATTTTCTCTTTTTATCTCATCTCTTTTATTCTACAACTTTTTCTTTTTCGTCTGTAGATACTAATTTGAGTGAGTGTCAGAGGAGTCGTGTTGATAGAGTCAACTTACCTTTAATATTCTCTTGATTTATAATCAAAATCCAAGACATTATCCTCGAAGATCAACTATATACCATGCATGCATTTCAAGGGGAGAGAAGAGAAGTGATTCGAGCGTACCGAAAAGAGACCCATCAAAACTAAATTTGAATATTTCAAAAAATTCAGTCAATTAATTCTAAAATTTCTACAATTCTCAAATTTATAATTCAGCTGACTGTACTCTCATTGATTTATCTTAGTCTTCCATAAGACAAAAAATTTCAATTCCAACTTAATATACGGAGAAAAATACTTGCAGTAACATTTATCATATCAATATTTATATATTACATCCTAATTAGAATTTAATAAACTATTTTTTAAATCGACAACATATAGATTAAATGTTATTAATTATGAGAGTATATATATATCAGTAATATATGCTTTCTATTAAATCTCTATACATCGTGTCTGTGTCTGAAAAGCAAAAAGATACGAATGACTTTTTTAGACTTGCTCACGTGTCCAAGGGATGTTCAACGTCATACCAAAGTCATCCCTTGTGCTATGAATAGTTACATGTGACCAGGGCTTTTATTTTTATTTTTTTTAAAGGATGATATTTTCTTTAATAAATGACTTTGACCGTCATTTTTTTTTTACCAAAAAATAGATTTTTTTTTTTTTGGGAACAAAATGGAGCCAAGTTTTACTTGATCGGCAATTAAGATATCATTTATTAATCTCGAGCCAAAAGAATATCTTTTAAGCACGTATATTATTCATTGCTTGCATCATAAATTTACTTGTATTCCTTCTTTTTAAAGGAAAAACAAAATGGGCAATGGAAAAATATTGATACGCCGAACAGACCTCCGTTGCCTAATTAAGGCGCAGGATATAGAATATGTACACTGGCACAAACACAGAAAAAACAGCCGTAATTCAGAAGCTCCGGAACCCTACTTTACAGTCTCAGGTCGATCGGCCGCGCCGGTGAAGACGACGGGAGGTCTTCTGGCAACGAACGGAGTAGCTCGTCCAGAGCAAGTTCGCCCGCGGCGTCGGAGGCGGACGAGAGGATGAGTAGCCGGCTGAAGAGCGGGACGGGGCAGGGGATCCGTAGCACGCCGCTCTGCTCGTAGCCGTACTCCTGGGCGGAGCGGCGGAGGAGCTCGAGGAAGGCCGGCCGGCCGAGAACCTCCGCAGGGACTGCGAATCGCTCCATCTCCTCGCCGACGCACATCGGCACCTGCCCCTCGGGCACTGGCCGGAGCTTCCGTCCCCCCGCGCGCCCCTTCGCTGCAGTCGGCGAGTCGTACTGCGACGTCGAGTCCGCCACCCGAGACAGCCGCCGGATGAGCCGCATCGGTTTCATCGCCTTCTCGAGGACCAAAATCCGCGTGTGTTCGGAGTTCGAGGACGGAAACGGAGATCAAGAAAGGGAACAGATCGAGCACGAGGGCAGATGCGGTTGCTCGTCTCCGCTATTTATATAACTACTTCTGCAGGTGAAATTCACCACGTTAGGTCCCTCGTTTCCTGAGAGAAGAAGTTAATTATGATCCGATTATTATATCAATATTTAAATATAAAAATATTATTTTATATAATCAATTTGTGAGCATGTATGAAAATTTGTATTATTCGCTTCCGATTTATTAAGATTTAAAAATTAAATTATAATACATAAATAAAACGATAAATAATAAAAATAATCACGGATCAATATAATTATGTATAATAATATTTTTCTTTAAATATAATAAAGAATAGATATTTTTATTGATATTTTTATTTTTTTTTATAATTTACATTGTCTATTGACCATTCAATTTTGTCTTTGAAAATAATTATTCATATAAGTACTATTTTAAATTCTCATGTACAAAGTTGGATGATTAATATAATATAAATATACAAAGATGAATTTGAATTAATCCCTATTAAAAAGATGAATGTATCAGATGTCAATATAGTCATAGACCCACAACGATTTATCTTCAATTTTGAAAAATAGTTGTATGGACGAGATCATGTTTATTATGCAAAGGGCTATTTCACTCTTTAATCTCTACGTTTTACTAAAATAAAAATGAGGAGACGGGGAAAAGTACTTGACAGGTACACTCCGTGAGAGTCAGCAATCCCCTGAAACTCGCAAACCGGCGCTCGTTTAACGAACCGTCCTCCTGAATTTTAAGAAATCTGTATCCCCCACGTGGCGCCCGTATAACCAATTAGATCTCATGCTAATTGCTGAAGATTCCTGGACGGTGTCTACGACGCGACAGAGACTTCTCCGTAAGCGAGTCCGTAGTCCCAGTTGTGTGCGTACCGTAAAGACCCAACGGCGTGGGACCCCACCTACGTTGCGCTATTTATGGCACTGATCCGGCGAAGTAAACAAATTTGCACGGAGAAAAAACAAGCGAAGAGGTAAATAAAATCAAAATTCGAACCCCGAACAAAGTGGGGATTTTCTAGTCCTGCTACGAGGGCCCACGGGAGGCAAATTTAATTGGTGGACCCGCCCGGGCTCGCTCGCTTGTGCATCGGGGAGATCATCATTGGACGATTGACTGACCCACCACCCTACATGTGGATGTGGAATTCCACCGGCACCGGTCCCGCATCTGGGTCTGTCCTAAACGGTACTACTCCTGGGCCCCGCACCCCGGCTCCACCGCATCGACTTAGGCCCGAAGCGACCGCCTTCCATGGTGAGAGGCAGGACAGTCTACTTGGAAATGCCACAGGAACACCCCGCTCTCCCGCCAGGTTGGTGGCCCCCGAGACAACTGCGGCTGTCGACCGCGTCGCTTCGCTGTGCTCGCACGTGATCCCCACGTGCGTTCGCGTTCGCCTCCGCTGCTCCGCCAGATTTGAGTCCCGCCGACGCTGAGAAGTCCGACGCAGCTGAAAACGGGACGGGAAGGGGAGGCGACACGTGCCCGTTGCCTGCGATTTTATGGAGCGCCGGATGTCCGTGGCTACTTGACGGTGTTGGCTACGGATACCGGAATATGCTCGTGCACGATCACCGCACAAATGACTATTCTGTTATCGTTCCAGCTCATCCGCTCCCCCGTGTGGGACCACTCTTCCAGCTCACACCTGCTAGTTCAATAATTAGGAAAATAAAAAATTCATTCAATAATTCCCTTCTTTTTTTTTTTTTACTACCATTCCATTAATCTTAATTTTCTAATTCTTTCAAATTATTCATATATTATTTTTTTCTCGAATTGAATAAAATTCGATTCGCCTAATAAAAGACAAAGATATAACACCAACTGTCACGGCTGGTCGGCTTTTTTTTTTTAAGATTCCAAAGCCGCCGTCGCTGTCGTACCATACAATCCGTATCACGGGTGGCACTGCTGCCTCTTATTTTGACAAATCCTCCTCCGTTTTTTAATTTAATTTTAGAGATTTTAATATTCCATGTCACCATAAAATTTATTTTAATTATTCAAAATCCTCCAATATTTTAAAATCGCAAACATGTCCCTATAAATTGGAATTTTTATTTCGTAATTAAATATATTTTCATAAAAATTAAGTAATGACGCATATTTACTGTGTTATAATTTATCTCTAGTTAAAAAAAAAAAAGAGAGAAAATTTTACCTCTTTCATTAATAAAAAAATACTCTTTTGTTTGTAATATCTTTTCATCTTGAATCTTTTTCTTTAATCAATCAATCTCAAATCTCTCTAAGAGCTTCAAGATGATAAAAGTCAATGAATCTTAAAATTTAAGTTGCTTTTCTTTCTAGACTATAAGCACTTAGTTAAATCGATAAAATCTTTAAAAAGGAGGGTATAATCTTTATTTTGACCTATCTCATTCAAAATGCATGCCAATTACTTGACCAACATCTCAAAATAATAGTCTTCGGGAACAATCGGCACTTCAACAAAGTCTAACGATCAAATGTCGAAAACAACTTACATGAAAATTTATGTTGACTAAATGCAATGATTATATGTCGAAAATGCCTACCTCAAAGGGTAACTTAGCTATTCAAAGGGGTGTTTTGAGTAATTGGAGAGTCATGTGACTAAGTGAAAGGGTAAGTCTACTCGAAAGGATAAATTAACTCGAACAACAATTTTGATGGCCTAAAGGAGTGTACCAACAAACTTAAAGAGACATGATCTACATTGTCATAATGGCAATCCATCATAGCAAGCCACCAACAAGAAGATGAGCTCACCATCCAAAAGAGAAAAGCTTCATCAAAATTGCAGTTTAAGATAATATTATGGTCATGATGAGTTCATCTCTTGTAATAGAGAAAACGAAGAAATTCACTTTGACTAGTTTCAAGAGATGACAACAAAAGATTTTGCACGGTTTGATGACTTTAAACCTTGAATGATTCTTCTCAAGGGATGCAACTATCATAACTCAGGGTGATCATCAATCAAAGGTAATATTGACAACATGGAGCAAAAGGACTTCATATGTAAAATTAAATATATCTCCTAGAATGGACACCAAACTATAGAACTTATATATCTTAACGAAGCTGACCGAGGATTTATAGAGTCATTAGATGAGAAATATAAAGTAGAGGATGTTAATTTGAAGAATTTGTAGCTTATAGATAATTGGACTAAAAGACAGATCCATAAACCAAGGAAGATAAGCTCACCAATTGAATGCTCAACCATATGCTCCTATGGTGCTATTTGAAATCAATATTGTGGTACCCTTGCAAAAAGGTTGGAATCGTCAATCTAGCGGCCCCCATCGACCGGCCCCTCGGCCACTGTGAGGGGGTAAATCGCGGGGTGAGCCTTTGGTCCATTAACTCGGTGGTAAGCACAAGGAAGGGTATTTCAGTCCGGGGAAAGGGGGGGGGGTTAGATCCCTTGTCTAGTTTCGAACCCGAGCATCCTCACAAGCGTCACCTTGTGCTTACTATCGAGCCATCCCCGAGGGGACCAATATTGTGGTACCCTAGAAGAACGACGAGTTGACACAAAAGTCATTTGACATGTTTGTGTAAATGAGGAAATTTTCTTTGAATGAATATGAGTTCTCGTGAGCAACTTCTTGACATCTAAGATTGTAGGGATTTAAAATTTCAATGAAATAAATGTTAGGATCATTGACATCGCTAGAGGGGAGTGAATAATGATTTACGACTTATCATATGTTGTACTCATCTACAAATGATTAGTATACAATGGAAATAAAAACATAAATATAAATTGATTTTATGTGGTTTGAAATCTTCTATTTCTACTTCATGATTTATCGTTCTAGCAGTAGTACCACTAATCTTTCTTCAGCTCGAACACCTTGTGAAGATAGAAAAATCTCTTATTGTTGGTGCAATTGACCTCTAGTCAATATTGATCAAGCTTAAGTTGAATTTGAGTTGAATTTTGATGTTTGAACAATACATGACTGAGTTTTAATAATATGTGATCGAATTTGAACAATATATGATCGAACGTTACTTCTCAAGACCAAGCTTGGGTTGATTATAATTGTGTTTAAGAGGAAGATCATCGGCGCAATCGATCTTGGGTCGAGATGGGCATGATGGATATAGTGTCCAACGGAAGTTGTTTGAGTGAGAAATCAAGTAGGTCAAGATCGACCAAATACTTGACATGTAGAAAAGTCCAAGTGGATCATAGAGGACCATACACTTGGTGATCCAAAATCTAGCAAGGAGTTGGCAAGAGGTGAAATTCAGGTGGATCATGGAGGATAAGATACTTGATGTGAGATGAATGCATGAGATGGATGAAGTATAAATGAATCATGGAGGATCGAACACTTGACATGTGAATGAAACTCTAACAGGTCATGGAAGACTGAATGTTAGACACGATGGATGAAAATCTTAATAAGTCAGGAATGATCAAATGTTAAATAAGTATGGAAAGTCCTAATAAATTATGAAGGACTGGAGGTTAGGTTATTGTGGAAGTCCAAGCATATAAGAAAGGATTGGATGTTTGACATCGATAAAGTCTTGGTAGGTCAAGGTTAACTAAATGTTATGTATGTGAAAGGAAGTCTAAATGAGTTAAGGAAGATTGGATGTTTATGGTCAATCAAGTCTTGATAGATTAAGGGTGACCAGATGTTATGCAAAAAAAATCCTAACAAGTTAAGAATGATCATATGCTAGACAGGTGAAGTTCTAGCATGTCAATAGTGATTGAATGTTAGGAAAGAGAAGTCCTCTTAAGTTGAAATTAATAAGATACTAGATCAAGAAAGAGTTTAACCTTAGTTAGAACTAAAACAGAAATATTAATTCATTAATAGGGTAGAATAGTCAACTGATAAATTGTAAATTCTGAGTTTAGAGGTTTGAAGGGGTTTATGAGAGCTTTGGATGTCATCAATCGACTGATAAGGTTAGTAGTCCATTGATACTATTATTCAAGTGAACAAAAAAATTTAAAACTTAATTGTTCAACTCAACTGATCATAATTAGTTGACTGATGGAATGAATTATTCAACTGATGACACTATACTAGTGAATAAAATTTTTTGATTCAACTATAGATATGTATCAATTAACTAATGATGAGTGATAGTCAACTGATATTAATGTGGATAAAGTTGTTAAGCCGATATGTTAGAGTAACATTCTATTCTATAGTGAATCAATCGACTGATGAAAAAAAGGCAGCCGACTAGTTGATAAAAATCGGTGCAAAAGCAACCCTATAAAAGAGAATTTCATGGAGATATGAAGATGTCGGTTCTTGAAAACTTTGAAGAGGAATTATAATTCCATTCTTGACCTTCAAGAAATATTCCAAAGCAACTAAACAACGAGCAAATAAAAATTTATATAAATTATTATTTACTTTACATCTTAGTTTCTCTATTGTATTTGATTGTATTTATATGTAAAGTACAGGTGTTGTAAGACATTTCTCCACCTCTGAAAAGTGTCCGAAAAAAAAAATATTTAGTGGTGATAGCTATGCGAGGCAAATCGCGAAGTAGGAACTGAAGGTTCTAAACCACATAAAAATCTTAGTTTGTTGTGCTTATATTTTTCTTATTGTATTATTTTTGTTTCCATTGTGTATTAATATTTTATAGACGATCACAATGAACAAAGATCAAGCATCAAATAACAACCGCTATTCACCCCTCTCCCCCCTCTCTAGCAATGTTAACAATCTCTATAAGTAGTATTAGAGCAAGGTTGCTCTTCACCAGACTAATTGTTGAAAGAGCACCCCAGTAGAGGTTAAAAATATTTCTCAAATTTTTAAGGGGTCAAATGGAGTTCAATAACAAATTCAGATACAACACTCAATTTTCATCACCCGACATATTATGATGGTTTGTTCGATGGAAGATAAGGATAGAGATATTCTTCCAAATGAATATAGAAGATTGGTCAACTCAAATAGAGGGATTTGAAGCTCCAAAGGATAAGAAGGAAAGACTTATTGACAAGAGTAAATGAACCAAGGAACAAATCCAAAAATCTAAGACAAACGATAAGGTAAACAAAATTTTGGTGAATTTAGTATTTAATGATATTGTGTGCAAATTAGGTATATATATATAAGGATGCAAACTGATGCGGCACGGATTTTTCACTCCTCGATCTTGTGCCACCGAAGAGGGGTCCTCTTCGACCGCATCAGCAAATTTGTCCAGGAAAAGTTAACACGTGTTAAATCGGCACTTTGATGCTTAAGTTAAGTGGGACATATATGAAAGAAAATATATTAAATACAGTAAAAGTAATGTAAAAGGAAGAGAAAGAAAACTTATCTCATGTGTAACTAGAAGCTTGCGAGAGAATGTTTATATAATGTCCGAAGATGAAAAAACCGTCGGATAATCAGAAAAGAAATGCTAAAAAGAGGATAAACTGGAAAACCCCCACTGCATGAATAATCTGAGGGATGCAAAGCCTGTAACTAGGCAGCTTTCCTTCAAATTTGAACTGAGCTCCCTCCTCGCCAAGCTTGAGGTAATCCAGTCCGACCATTATATGGTTTCAATTGGTGAAGTTCCTCTCGAGCATTTAATTAAATAGTTTGTCAACTTTGCCAGCTGGATAGAGTGTGGAGCCAACAAAGATTAACAAATCACTCTTCACAAGATTAGGTTCTTCCATTGCACGGTCACCAGCATGAACCTACGGCAATTTACCAAACATAGCGGCTAAAGTTCCGAATTGCCCAAAACGCGCACTATAGTTTCAGAATTACCAAATCGCGTGCATAATTCCAAAAATACCCCTCCCACCAAACAGGTTGCAATTTAATGCAGAGAGAGATTTGCATCCATCCGAGGCACAACTGGAAATCCCGAGCCATCAAAATGTCACTTCCAACCGCGTGGGAGCACCAGCCCCATGCTGTTGATGAGCATCACACGCAGCTTTCCTCCGCAAACCAACTGAGCAACACCATTTTTGATGAAACCCTAGTAGTTATCAACGACATCACTGCTCCCACGAATATATCAGCACTTAATCCAGAAGTTGGCGCAGCTCACTCATCAGCCGCTTCACATAGTATTATCATGTATGTATGTGTTTTTATTCTTGAGACTGCTATGAGGTTAATAAATGCATTCTAGGTGGTTGTATAGCCAAGTTTACCACACACCCATAAATACGAGGTAGGCATATCATACCAAAGTAGATCAATGCACCCATAATTGCGATGCAGGAGATTCATAACCAAGTTTTGTCGCCTCCTAAACAAATTTCACCTAACTTAAAAGGTGATGCTTTCAATTAAATCCCACGACATGAAGTACTCGATTGATATTCCCAAAGACTAGGAGATTCAATTCAGAGTCGTGCAGCCGACAATGAAATTCTCAGCACCACCGTCTACCTAAAATTTAAAATCCCAGCACCATCGGAGATTGAAGTTGGCTGGTCTGGATAAAAGTGATGTTGGGAATTTAAATCCCAGTAACATCGTGGTTCTGGGCTTCAAATTCTCAGCACCATTAAGGTTCAACAAATTCGGGATAAAATCTGGTGCTGGGAATTGAAATCTTGTCACCACCGTGGTGCTGGGATTAAAACTGCCAACACCATGGAGGTTCAACAGTTCGGGATAAAAGGTGGTGCTGGCAATTGAAATATCGGCACCATTGTGGTCCTGCAATTAAAACTCCCAGCACCATGGGGAATGAACTTGTCGAGATAAATGGTGGTGCTGGTAATTTATATCCCAGCACCATCGTGGTAATGAGATTCAAACTCCCAGCAACACCATGGTGCTTGGAATCTAATTCACTAGACCAGGGAGATATAAGTTGTCGACATTAAGGGTGGTGCTGGGATTTGAAACCTCAGCAACACTGTGGTCCTGTGCTTAAGACTCCCAGCACCATTGGCATTGGACTGGTCGAGATAAATGGTGGTGCTGAGAATTTATATCCCAGCACCATCGTGGTAATGGGATTAAAACTCCCAGCAACACCATGGTGCTGGGAATGTAATTTCCAACACCATGTACATATAAGTTGCCGCAATATTTGATGGTGCTGGGAACTGAAACCCCAGCAATACAGTGGTTATGCGTTTAAAAATTCCAGCACCAGGGAGATAGAACTGGTCGAGATAAATGGTGGTGCTGGGAATTTATATCCCAGCACCACCGTGGGCCTGAGATATAAATTTCCAGCACCATGGAGAGGGAACTTGGTCGAGAAAAATAGTGATGCTGTCAATTTATATTGGAGATAAATAAAGTCCTCTAGGCGGGTCGAGTGCAAGCGTGGCCTATACTATCATTCTCCACCTTTCCTTAGGCTCCCAAATAGTAGTTATGAAAATTAATGCTCTGTGCCAACATTTAGACGAGTGTGCCAATTGGCATGTTGCGTGCCAATTGGCACGCACCCATAACTGCCGGTAGGAGTGTGAGAACTAGGTATTCCTCTGCGCATAAACCCTGTAAATGTCTTCCTCTTCCATTCCATATAAACTGTTCATAATTTCAACATTGAAAGGTCCATCAATGGGTTTCAGTAAAAATCCATTGATGGCCCTATCCACATCAAATATTCTAATTAGTTAAGTGCATAATTGGGAAACCTAACCATAAACTCTCATCCTCCACTTGTCTTCAGGCTTCTAAAGCCTAGTTAAAAAAATTCAGCCTACTTGCCTAGCACACTACATATAATAGTGTTGATTTTAAAAACATTTGCAGGGACGACCCCCTTCCTGATGAAGTGTTAACATTTTTGGAAACAATTGAATCAAATTGGAAGGATAGAGAGGTAGATGATCAAGATTCCATAAATCTGTCCCCAAGTAATATTCCATCTTCATCTCAGTTTACTGATGTGGGGAATAGAATTACCAGTGATCAACACCTTGATATAAATAGAGAAGCTTCTTCCATACTCGAAGAAGAGTTTGTCACTGCTACTACAGTAGATCATGAATATTTCGAACAAACTTGGAGTGAAGAGGAGGTAAGTGATATACATGCGATAGAAGAGTTAGAATATACAAATCCTTCGGAAGAATTCTTAGCTGATGATATCCAACATGAAGAAGGTGAGTTAAACCCAAATCAGTACAGTGACTTAGAGGAAGTGTTCCCAATTGTTGATGATCCCTATGTTTTAAATCCACAAATAAGACTATTGGCAGATGTCAGTTCATCAGATCTAAATGAATTTTTCACTAGACAAGTTTTTTCATCTCGACAAGAGTTTAAAGATGCACTAGTAAGGCATGCGATGCTAAAAAACTTCAGATACAAGCCAGTTGACACCAGACTTAATAGAATTAAAGTTATTTTCTTTAGTCAGCCTTGTTCATGGAGTCTAGTTGCAAGTGAAGACGTGGAGTTGACTGTCACAAAATATGTAAAGCAGCATGAATGTGACAGTGTTAGGGAAATGACAGATCACTATGCTTGCACATCCACATTTGTAGCAAACCAGATTGTAGGACGGTTAGCTACTTCTGATGATTATAAACCAAGTTCAATTCGAAGAGAAATTTAAGCTAGGTTTGGTGTTAACATTTCATACAAGAAAGCATACATAGCCAGACAGAAAGCATTAAAAAGAGTGGTAGGTGATTTTGATCAGGCGTATATTGATCTTCCAATGTACTTGCATGAGTTAAGAGTTAGAGATCCTGATACATATGTTGCAGTACTAAGAAATGGTGAAAATCAATTCCAGCGATGTTTTTGGGCATTTGGTGCTTGTGGAAGAGTATTCAGGTCTTATTTGCGAAAACTAATTGAAATTGATGCTACACATATCACTATCAAGTACCCTGGTGTTTTGCTAATGGCTACTGTCGTTGACGGTAATGCAAAAATTATGCCAGTTGCATTTAGAATTGTCGAAGTTGAATGTGGATCTGCCTAGGAGTGGTTTTTGGATCACGTAAAGACATTCCTTGCTGTCCTGCCGGAGTCGTTGAGCATTGTATCGGATAGACATCGGGGGATTATATCAACAGTTAACAAAGTGTATACATCTACCCATCATGCTTTTTGTTGCTATCACTTGTCTTGTAACATGGTAACTGATACCCAGGATAGATCCTCATTAGTTTTATTTTGGGCAGCAGCAAGAGCCAATACAAGAGTAGAGTTTGATCGATTAATGCAGAACATGCATGACAAACACAAGGATGCATATGCGTGGCTACAAAAGATCGATCCAAAAAGATGGGCCAATGCACACTTTACTGGGAGGAGGTACACAATGTTAACCACTAATTGTTCTGAGAGTTTAAATGCATTATTAAAGGAAACATGTGAACTCCCCATCACCAGTTTAATAGACAACACTAGAAGAAAGGTTGCTCAATGGTTCTTTAACCGTAGGGAAGAATCTTCAAAAAGGTCAGGTTTTCTAACACCTTATGCCATTAAAGAGATTGATGAAAGGAGAGAAAGAACTCGATTATATTCAGTATTCCCATACTCATAATTGAAAATGGAAGTACAGACAATTGCTTCTTCGTATATTGTTGATTTGGATAGGCGAAGTTGCATCTGCGGTGAGTTTCAAATTTCAGGAATTCCTTGCTCGCATGCTATTGCAGTCATCATATATCGGAACATGGATCCATACCGTTATTGCGAGCATTATTTTCTGAGAGAAACCTGGGAGGCCACTTACATGGATCGTATTTACCCATGTCGAAGTAAGAAATTTTGGCCTAATGGTGATAAAATTTTTGGAGTTCTACCTCCTCGTAGCCTCGGCAAGAAAAAAGGCACGCATTGATTCTAAACATACTGGGAGGGTGAAAAATAAATGCAGCAGATGCAAACAGCTTGGGCATAATAGGAGGTCTTGTAGAATGCCACCGCCTACTAATTCCTAAGTGTAAATAGTGGTTCTGTAAATATTTGTAAAGGAAACAATGTTAATGTTAATGTTAATGTTAAGCTATTTTGCAGAATTGTAATGTAAATATTTGTTACGCTACTTTGCAAATTTGTAATCTAAATCCGTCCGACCGCACCCGATCCATTAATATAAAACTCCCCAGTGCCAGTTCAAACATCTCAACACCATATTTCATTCAGCAATTTACCAAACATCTCAACACCATTTTTCATTTCTCTCTCGCTCCTTGCGTTCTGTCTCTCGTGGAATTGCGCTTCCATTCCCCGGTGCCAGTTCAAAATCCCCTGCGCTTCAAACCCCTGCTTCAAACTCCCCGGTGCGAGTTCAAACATCTCAACACCATCTCAACGCTATTTTCGACCTAAGTAAGTTTTGTATATTTCTTAAATTCTGTGTCGCTATCGCTCCTTCCCTTCTATCTAGGGTTTTGCCATTTTCCGTGCACGATGTCGTTTAAACTCGGGCCTGATAGGGTTTAGGGTTTTAGGGTTTACCATTTGAGCAGAGGTAACGTTTGTTTGTATCATCACACAAGTTTCAATCCATTTCATCTATTAGCTTAAAATTGTCGTATTGCAATGCATTTGGTTCGTAACCTAAGGAATTTTTTTCAGTTAACGATGGCTTCAACTGGTGAATCATCAAGCGATACTTCTGCAAGAACCCGTGCGTTGATGCGAAGAAGAACCAAGAGAATGAACTGGAAAAACAACGTTTCACAGTTTAAAAAATTTATTGCAAGTGTGCCGCCGAGTGTGGAAGAAGAAACGCTTATTTGGAGCTCCCCCTTTGCGTGGGTTTTGGACATTCCAGATATTACCCATGTCAGACCCCTTGTTCAAAATATGTTTGATAATTGGGACTGCAGAGAGAAATGTTTTATATTCCACGACAAGAAATTGCATTTCACAAATACGGATGTCTCCCTCATCCTTGGTCTAGCAGATGATGGACTTGTAGTTTCTATGAATAATGAAGCTCCCTCTGGACAGCTATATTTACAATATTTCATGGAAGCTGATTGCTCTAACAAGCATATAGAGGATTTATTGAAGACTTCCAGATCTCCAGATAATTTAGGATCTGCAAAAGTTTATTGTCAGTTGTTTATTTTATATTTTTTCTCTTGTGTGTTTTTTACTACCACCAGCAGTAAGCCTAGAATACCTATGCGATCACTTATAGATTGTGTAGAGGATTTTGATAACTTAGGCACATACAATTAGTGCGAAGCACTTTATACGTACATGGCTCCTCAAATTGAGTCAATTGGTATGGGAGTCACATTGCGACCAAAAGCAGAGGTCGTCGGTGGATCTACGAGACCAATGCTTAAGGGTTTCACACACTTATTGGCTGTGAGTGAATATATTTTATGTGTTCCGAAAATAGTATAGATCAATCTGTCTATTAACAACTAATCTTGTCATTCCAGGTATGGATGTGTGAGCATTTGTGTATCCTACCTCCACACGTCCCTCATGCTTTGCCAAGAATGCTGAGATGGAGGTGGAGTTCCACAAATGTAAGGGTCGTTAAGAAGATGGTAGATGGTCTCGTACCTGATAAAATCATTGTTGATCTAATTCCAACACAGTCAAAGTTGCATCTGGTACACACCGCTTCTCCACCTAGATTTTCTGCATCAACTCCTCAACCCGAAACTCAGGTGGACGCAAGAGGAATGGCGTGTCCAGTATACCAGGAGAATGCAGAAATTGTTTCTACTCTAAGCACCAAGCTAGTTGAAGCAAGGTGTAACTTTGAAAGCACCTCCCTACTTAAGGAAGCGACCATCGAAGAACAAGAAAATAAAATACAGGAGCTTCTTCAAGAGTTAGAGGAGGTCAGGAACAGGAAGGACAACGAGATAAGTGAAAGGGATGATATAATTTCTGAAAAAGAAGCATTAATCGCTGAAAAGGACAGTTTAATACTAGAGCTTCAACTGAATTTACAATCCCGGGATGTAGAGGGGTTACAATCACAGCACAACTGCATCTCCAACATGCTTCTCCTGCATACACTAGGCGGAAGGTTTGTGTGCGGAAGAGGGCTCTTCATGGTGTATCACCCCCTAACCTTAGAAGCCTCCCTCCTGCATGGTTTTCTAACATCCCTAAAAGAAGGAGAGTTGAAACTTAAATTGTCCCCAGCAAGGCTATTGAGTATCCCTCAGTAGACCCTAATATCTCTCCTGTAGAGCCAAATGTTGAGCAGGAGTCAGGCCAGGATAAAAAAGGGAAATCAATTGCCGAGGAGTGTGAACCCGAAAGTGTAGATACTGGCACACAAGTCTCGACGGACAAACAACCAACATCAAGAAGTCAAGGCGAGGATATTGGAGGTGAGCATAAGTTATCTTGTCCAGTCCTATTTTTCAGACAAAATATTTCTATCCCCACAGTCATATTTTTTATACAACAAGCTTATAAAGAATTCACCTGTAAGATGGATCCAACGGTCGGGGAGTGTTTATTGAAACTAAAAGAAATAGAGTAAGACAGTCTTATATTCTTTGTTTATAACAGTCTTCTTATGTTTTGAGAGTTGTTTATAACCCTTTCCTTGTGTAGTGTGACAGTATCAGGACCAGTGTGGAAGACCGATGCTATTAACTTATACATGGACTCTTTCCTTACAATATTTGATTGGAATGTTTTGACACATGGGGATTGCATAAGCGCATATTTTTCAGTCTTAGCTAATGAGTGCAAGGTGACTGATAAGGCATACTATAACTCAATATTCTGTGGGGTTGGATTCCCGGTAAGTTTTTGGCCCTTTTCCATGGAATTGTAAACTTTACAGCTTCGGTGTTTTGACAGATTTTTTTTATACATAGGATATGTTTAATATTATGTACGCTCAAGCATTCGAGCAAACTTTTAAAACCCTAGGCAATCCAATCAGATACATATTTTGTCCAATAATCCGTGACGAGCACTGCCACCTACTAGTGGCCGACTTGGAAAATTCAGAGTTTATCCACTACAACTCCTTGTCCGTCAGGAAGGCTTACACTACTCAATTTGAAGAAATGGTAAGCATTAGATTTTAATTCAGTTAAATAAACCGTTTGTGTATGGAGGATTCATAGCATTTTTTTGGGTCCCAGGTTGAATTCTTTAAAAAGATCCACCCTTCATATTATGATAACTAGCATCCTGGCCTGGCTGATAAATTTTCTAATGCAAACTTTTCCGTGCGTCGAGTCCAGGGTCCCAAACAAAGCTCTTCATAAGACATTTAATAATCTTTATAAATACCATATTTTATAAGCTAGCAATGGACTAATAATTTATATTTTTTTACAGCTATGATTGTGCATTTTTTATAATACAATACATTGAGAGCCTACTATTTGGGTACCCTAAAAGATTCAGACAACAAGATATGAGGAGCTATAGATTCGTGGTGGGGAATAGAATAATGCTCAGCTCACAATTTTGTTTGCAATTATGACTGTGTTGTATTGTGGGATATGTTGTAAGAGTATACAGAGTTTTATATTTGTAACTACACCAAGGTGTCTGCCTGTATAAGTCATTAGTCAACTGCAAAGTGTAAATCCAATTTGTGTAGTATCTGTACAATTATGGAATATATATACTTTGTTAAATGTGTGAACCACTTCGACTTTATGATTTTGTGATGGGATTTGTACGTGGTGTTGGGAATTAAATTTCCTGGACCATCAGATTCGGGATTAAAATTGCACAAGACTACCTTATTTCGTCGATTCAAATCAGACGTGGTACTGGGAATTCATTTTCCAGGACCACTGTGTTTCTGGGATTAGAAATCTCAGCACCACCTTATGATAACGGTCAGTTTGAAAAAGTAAGTGGTGATGGGAATTCACTTTCCAGGACCACTGTGTTCCTGGGATTAAATTTCCCAGCACCACCCTATTTCTCGGTCAGTTCGAAACTGTACGTGGTGCTGGGAATTCAATTTCTAGTACCAATGTGTTCCTGGGATTAAAAATCCTAGCACCACCCTATTTCTCGGTCAGTCCGAAAAAGTAAGTGGTGCTGGGAATTAACTTTTCAGGACCACTGTGTTCCTGAGATTAAAATTTCCAGCACCACCTTATTTCTCGCGCCGGAATCAGACGTGGTGCCGGGAATTGATACAGACTATCAGGTGTTCTGGATTAAAAATCCCAAAGACACCTTATTTCTGGCCACCCAAAAATGTACGTAGCCGCTATTCGGCCAGACCAATGTGTTCTCGAGTAAAATTCCCAAAGACCACCTTATTTCTGGCACCACAATTGTACGTGGTGCCGGGAATTCAATTTCTGTGACCATCGTGTTTCTAGGATTAAAAATGCCAAGACCACTTTATTTCTGGCCATTCTAAAATGTACGTGGCCGAGAATTAAATTACAGACTATCGTGTTCCCGGATTAAAAATCCCAAAGACCATAGTTTTTCTCGCAGCTTGAATCAGACGTGTGCCGGGAATTCACTTTCAAAGACTACGAAGTTCCTGGGATTAAGATTCCCAGCACCACATTTTTAGAAATCAGGCCTCGTGCCACGTGGCACGCGACCGAAACTGGGAGGTAGGAGGATCAGAAGAAAGTTTCCTCGACGCAACAACATTTGAAGCCGTTAGGTCTTTCAGTCCATGTCAAGATTTCGGAATTTGAACTCCTCTAGGTCCATCAATGGGTTTCGGTCAAAACCCATTGATGGCCCTAGTCACCTCATCTTCGGTCCAATCCAACTCCAGTGCCTTTGGGACTTGTCCCTCTGTGTATCGTGTCCAAAATTTTTGATTTTCAAGGCAGGATTAGGTTTACACAGCCAATTTTTAGAAATCAGGCCCCATACCAAGTGGCACGCGGCCGAAACTGGGAGGTAGGAGGATCAGAAGGAAGTTTCCTCGACGCAACAACATGTGAAGTCGTTAGGTCTTTTAGTCGATGTAAAGATTTCAAAAATTGTACTCCTCTAGGTCTATCAATGGGTTTCGGTCAAAACCCATTGATGGCCCTATTCACCTCATCTCCGATCCAATCCAACTCCAGTGGCTTTGGGGCGTGCCCCTCTGTGTATCGTGTCCAAAATATCTGATTTCCAAGGCAGGATTAGGTTTACACAGCTAATTCTGAAACTGGGAGGTAGGTGGATCAGAACAAAGTTTCATCGACACAACAACATTTGAAGCTGTTAGGTCTTTCAGTCCATGTCAAGATTTCGGAATTTGGATTCCTCAAGGTCCATCAATGGGTTTCGGTCAAAACCCATTGATGGCCCTATTCACCTCATCTTCGATCCAATCCAAGTCCACTGGGTTTGGGAAGTGCCCCTCTGTGTATTGTGTCCAAAATTTCTAATATTTAAGGTTTGATTAGGTTTACACAGCCATATTTCAGAAATCAGCCCCCGTACCAGGTGGCACGCGGCCGAAACTGTGAGGTAGGTGGATCAGAAAAAAGTTTCGTCGACACAACAACATTTGAAGCGGTTAGGTCTTTCAGTCCATGTCAAGATTTCGAAATTTGGACTCCTCAAGGTCCATCAATGGGTTTCGGTCAAAACCCATTGATGGCCCTACTCAGGACCACTATGTTCCTGGAATTATAATTGCCAGCACCACTTTATTTCCGGGCAGTTTGAAAGTGTATGTGGTACTGGAAATTGAAATCCCAGGACCACTATGTGTTCCTCGACCAGTTCTAAATTGTATGTGGTCCTGGGAATTGAAATTCCAGGACCACCTTATTCCTTGACCAGTTCGAAATTGTACGTGGTCCTGGGAAATAAATTCCCAGGACCACTTTGTTTCTGGGATTATAATTACAAGCACCACCGTATTCCTCAACAGTTCAAAATTGTACGTCGTCCTGGGAATTAAAATCCCAGGACCATAGTGTTCCTGGGATTTTAATTCCCAGCACCACCTTATTTCTCGCCCAGTTCGAAATTGTACGTGGTGCTGGGACTTTAATTCTCAGCACCACCGTATTTCTCGGTCAGTTCGAAATTGTAGGTGGTGCTGGGAATTAAAATACCAGGACCACTATGTTGCCGGGACTTTATTTCCCAGGACCACCTTATTTCTCAGCTAGTTCGAAATTGTACATGGTGCTGGAACTTTAATTCCCAGCACCAGTGTGTCCCTGGGATTTTAATTCCCAGCACCACCGTATTTCTCGGTCAGTTCAAAATTGTAGGTGGTGCTGGGAATTAAAATACCAGGACCACTGTGTTGCTGGGACTTTATTTCCCAGGACCACCTTATTTCTCGGCTGATTGTACATGGTGTCTTTGGAACTTTAATTCCAGACACAGTGTTTCTGGATATAAATTCCCAACACCACCGTATTTCTCGGTCAGTTCGAAATTGTACGTGGTGCTGGGAACTCAAATCCCAGAACCACTGTGTTCCTGGAAATATAATTCCCATGACCACTTTTTTAGATCTGAACCAGTTTGAATTGGGACGTGTTGCTGGAAAATTAAATACCAGGACCACTGTGTTCCTGAGATTTCATTGCCAACATCATCAAAGTATTCAACAATATATTATATAACATTTATTAAAGCTCAAACACAAGCAATAAACAAATTTACATTCACTGTTGATCTATGGAAAGCAGTACCATTTACAAATTAGTAAAATTCATGAATTACAACAATGCATTATCATACTGCCACCTGAACTTTTCTAAAATTACATCAGGAAGAACTCATCCCTTAAAATTGAGACTGAGACATCTATTCTGAATTTGGTCATGTCTGCTTGTTTGAAGTCCATCTTCTCACCATAAAGCAGACATCTCATGTATTGCATCACAAAGAAGGCACAATCATCGCTGTAAAAATGCAAAGAAAAATTTTATATTTCAATTCAAAAGTATAATTTTCACGTTCAGTATTTTTCTTTTAGTACCTTGCTACTTGTTGGGGACAATCAACAGAATGTAAACCCAAATTGCCGATGGGTAATAAGCTTGTAAACATCGATGAATTGTTGCAAGCTCCTTAGGTGAATATCCTTTAAATTGGGATACCTATTATTACACGATGACTAAGTTAAGATAACTATTCATTTACAGATAACTAAGTTAAATTGATGGAATATCCATATTTAAAAAATTTAACTACTCACCACTGCTTCAAAATCAGCTTTTGATCTTCCTCCGTATGAAATGGAGTTGTAATGATTGAAAGTCATTGCTTTTGTGTCGATACACAACAGGTGAAAGTGAGTTTGGTCAGTATTTAGAGGTATAAAAATATATCTAACCTCTCCATCATTCATGTCTGTGTTTATGATTTGTGTTGTGGCAGTCTCCCACGACAATCTTAATGCTGATTGTAATTGTGTGTAGAGGAAAATATTTAAACAGTTAGTATAACATCTCATGTCGTGGAAATAGCAGATAATTTAACTTCCTTACAATGAACACGAATGAGTAATACACAGACTTGTTATATGACCTACATGAAGAGGAGGCCCCCCTAAAAAGAATTGAGCAAAATGTATCGATAACCTCCCCAACTATGAAAACAGATCCATTAACTCCAGAGTATAAAGAATTCAGAGTTAATGAAAAAGGACCTTCCTCCCAAACATATCCTGTAATCGGCCTACAAAAAAATTTAATGGTAAATAAATATTTGCACTTTATAATATTGTAATAAAATTTTTGAATGTAGTGGTGGATGTAACTACCATACTTTATTTTTTCTAAACTTTTTAGCAAGTAGGTCACATCAGCATCTTGTTTTTGGTTCTTTGCCGTCTTACATTTTTTCTTGACGTACTATAATACAAAAATTATATTAGTTATTTAAATAAAATAACACAAACTAATTTTGGGAAGTATTCTGACTGACCGCAATGGCTTTCATTCTCATTTGGTTGAGTTTATCAATTATTGCTTCATCCCTCTCAAGATCTTTTTCATCTTCTTCCACAATACAGATAGTATCCCTCGCTTGCAATTCATCCATACCAATTTTTTGTTTGCCTTTCTTCGCAAATACTTCTTCTTCATTTACAGCTTTATCAGGTTGTCCTTCTAATAACTCAACATCAGAAATTTCTGTCTTTTTTCTTTTGCTTTGAGGTACCAATTTTTCCCACAGTGAACTATCAACGGGAGTATCCCTGTAATCATAGCGGGTTCTATCTCACCGTCTTGTTCTGCTGGCAATTGGTTCCGGTTGAGGTTGAGGGTCAACTTCGGGCTTGTTTGATTCAGCCTTCATACCTTCTCTTCATATAATTTCCATTAGTTCTTTTACCCTTTCGGTTAGTGTCATGTTTTCCATTCTTAACTCTTTGAGTTGTCTCTGATAAACTAAACACTCATGGCATTCACTAGTAGGGTATTTTTTTTGTATAGTTTGTGATGATGATGTCTGTAGTATACGAAAAAAAAAAATGATGAATGAATTAATCCGTTAATTAATTAGGATTAATTAGGGGATTAATTAGGCTTAATTAGTGGGCTTGATCCCCAATTGGGTTTGGGTTGAAATTGGGCTGAAACTGGGCCTGGGCTGAAACTGGGCTTGGGCTGAAATCGGGCTTGAACCGGATTTGGAATTGGGCTGGAAATGGGGCTTAATGGCCAACCCAATCAGTGGGTTTGAAAGGCATTTAAAATGCCGGCCGAACGCTGATCAGCATTCCATCGCGATCCCGTTTCCATCTCCCCTTCGCCTCGTTCCGTCGCTCCGCGGAGTCGCGTCGTCGGATTCAGGCGTCAGCGTCGGTGAGCCGCTCGAGAGCGCCGCTTAGTAGCCGATCTCCTGGCCGGAGATCGATAGGTCTTGTCGCCGTAAAGGGGTGTCGGCGCTTCCTTCGCTCGACGGACGCGGCTGAGCCTAGCCGAAGGTAAGGATCGATCATCCCCTTCCCTTTTAGTGGAGATCTGGATTTTTGGGTTGTTTTTAGCTCGGATCGGGGTATTGGCGGTGATCAGCCGCTGGTTGGTTCGTGAGCAACCAAAGGGGAAAAGTGTCGCTGTCGCCGAGCTAGGGATCGAGCTCCGATCTTCGCCTCGGGGATGAGTAAGGTGGATTTCGGTGGAGTCACGAGTTGGGGATTTGAATTGGGATTCCATCGAGCGACCAAAAATCCGGCAGAGGTCTAGAACTCGTAAGCTTTATTACCGTATTGTTCGATCTTGTTGGCTTGTTTATAGATGTTGATTTATGCTATGGATTTGGGAATCGGAACTGTGGGGTTGGATGATTACGGTAATTGTTTTGATACGGGTTGAATTCGGTATTAATGCTCGGGAAATACTAGTTGATAGGATGAGTTGTGTTCTGTTGATGATGGGTTTTAATCGGGATTTTCTTCGGTGAGCAGAGGTTGAACAGGGTGCCGCGGAGATGCTCTGTTTCAAGGGTGAGGTGAGGACTGCTTCGGAAGAAATTCAAGCTCGGGAAAGTTGTTAATTAGGCTTTCCATTGGTTGATTTGTAGAAGATCGATTTGATTAGGTGTAGGTTACGTGGATGGCTAGGTTAAGTTAAGGTTTGATTGTGTTGTTGTTCGGGTATTAATTATGCTCGATTAATACTAGTGGATATTTGACATGTCTGAATCTGGGAGATTTTAAGGTATTGGATGATATTGGTTATATATTGTTAGGAAGATGATGATTGGGTTAAACAAGGGAAAAAGAATACGAATATAAATGAGTTAGTATTTTATTCGTAAAAGTATCGGTGATTGTACTTAACCGTAATTTGTTACTATTGTGCAGGTTTGGGATACGAAGCAGGTCCACGGCCGTGAGGATTATTCGAGCTTCGTATCAGGTGGGTAATATCTACCTGGTCCGGTAGTTTGATCAATTCTGGTGCATGAAATCAGATATATATATGTTATACCTGTTTACCTTAGATCCACTCATATTTTATCCTGTGCTTGTACTTAGCCTTCGAACTTTGAGATATTGCTGTTAATCCATCATACCTTTATCTTAGATATGAATAATAACTCTGCTTGTGTATTAGCTGATAGGTATTCAGTTAAACGCATGTAGTTATGGTCACTAGTGTGGACTTAGATGGGGTTATCGGGTTGCATCACTAGGTTAGGTGATGAGTCCAGAATATGGGGTCGATCGTTGTACCATACACATATTAGTGGGTTATTTTGACGGATCTATTTATCTGTACATAGGTAAATAGGTAGTGATTACGGATTAGTCGTCCTTGCATGGTTGACTTTTAGTTGACTAGGTCTTCCCGTGAGTTAGGGAGTGTTGCGAGGATTTGTACGTGAACTATGCATCATTTCATTGCATGCATGCTGACGACTGGGTCTCCCTTATGGATGAGACAGGTCGTCAGTCATCCTGCCTCCCCGGCCACTCGGGGTAGTGGTAGCAGGGTTGAGGGCAGAGCATTGGATGTGCCGCGCTCGGCCACTAAGGATGGTGGTTGCTGGAGATGCGCACCTGGCCACTGAGCAAGGTGGTGTTAGCACTCGCCCACTATAGACGGTGGTTGTGTGACGTGCAGTTGTCCTGTGTGCAGAGCCCGTTTACTCATGGGTAGTGACAAAGCGACCAGCAGCAGGGACCCCGGAGAGTAGTTAGCTCTTTACGCTTATATGCTACTCATTCATACTACCCAACTCGGTCACTCGAGAGTAGTGGCTACCGAGTCGGGCTAGTCGTCATGTCGCGGCCACCCGCCATCATCGGGTCGTGGTTGATCGTCCGCAGACATGGCCATGCATATGCATTGCTGATATATATATGTATGCATGTATCTGATATATGTTTTACATATGCCTGTGAGATGCTGCATTTGGTTGCTGCATATGATTGTACATCATGCTACATGCCTTTTGCATATTTTATATACCGCTGTGCATGTGTTGAGCATGAGTGTGTACTATTTGGATTATGTCATGATATACCTGTTCAGGAGGTTATAGATCATATGGAGGATGACTGATCAGTACGTATATTACTTTATGTCGATTGATCGATTGTTTATGCTATGAGTAGGACATATCTGTGATTACTGATTACTATGCTTAGTACTGTATGTCTGTTGGACTCATGCTGCATACCTGTAGATCTTCACATGTATACCTGTAGATCTCTTTACCCTGTATGTTATTCATGCACTTCTATATATTACCCCTGAGTTTTATACTCACCACCCTGGACCCTGGGTTTCCTGTCGCCTAGGTAGTAGATAGAAGACTTTGGCATGGACTTGGAGCATTGCCACCTGATCCCATCCCGCCGTTTTTTCGAGGGTTTTTGCTTCCCATCGCATGTATCTTTATATGGACTCTTATTGTTTTGGAGATCATGCTGTATGTTTCTCTTTTGATATTCAGTATGGATTTTATTCTAGTATGGACGGATATACCGATGTACTTATGTTGACGAGTTGTATTTCCATGTGTTGGCTTCCGCTATTGAGGTTATACGTTTTTGCTGTGTTGTTATACATTTTCGATATGTGTTATACTGGCTGCGGCTTTGTACCGTATTGGAATTATCATAAGGGGGTGTCGTCCGTTGGCCGGATAGAGTCTACCTCGGGGCGTGACAATGTCTCTATTGGATGAGGAGTATTTTCAATATAATAGTCAACCTTATCAAGCAATTTATTTTCACTACGGGTACAGACTAGATCAACAATGACCTATCAAAAAATCAACAATTATTTAGATAACGAAAATGAAAAAAAACTAAGTTGTGGTCTTCTATTTACCTGTTCAGGTGAGACTTGCTCCAATAAATTCCTCACCTTGCTAATATGTGAAGGAGTTGCCCTCCACTTATTTATTCGTGGCCCTTGGGTATTGTATGGTCTCTGGATTAGGACATGTTCCAGAAACCAAGTCTGCTCATATCCAAAGTGTTACATACTTATGTAAATATAAAAGAAAAATTAATTTAGTAAGAAAGAACTTACAGCCAAAAGCCCGACAAATCCCTTTAGGTAAGGAATTCGGCTCTTCTGCGCAACTGTATTAGTAGATGAACATAGATTTCCAATAGTAGGCAATTGTGGAGCCATAAATTGATGGATGGCTTCGACCCAATTGAAACTACCTATGTTGTCAAAATCATCTACAATATCTACAAGACCTATAGGGACCTTATATGTAGTAGTACAGAACAACACACAAGTAAATATATACAAAACATACAACTTACAAAATACCAAAACATCTTCATCTACTTCTACTCTAGTAGAAAAGGTTTTAAGCAAAAACTCTAACCTCGATCTACTTGGTTATTTTTTGGAGAACTGAGAATTGAAAAGAGCACCTGACGCAATAGTTGAATTCATAGGAACATAAGCCCCTCTATCTGCAATACCGAGCAAAAGGGACACATCTCTTCTGGTGAAAGCAACTGGCACAGTTGAAAACTTAAAACTTTGACTTGTCGAATCCCAACTTTGAAATATATTGACCAATATGCCACGGATTTGTGGAATGTCTTGTATATTCAAAAAAACAGCAAATGGGGTTTGTTTAATGATCTCTCTGTGCCTTTCATGTAAACAAACAGACGGACGTTGCTTTGCTTTGGCACATGGACCTCCAAAAAATTCAATAAAGTGGCCTAAAACGTTGGTCCATTGGAGTTTCTTCGCACACTCATTATTTCCCTAACAATTTGAAAATACAAAATTTTAAAAACCTTATTTATTCCTTCATTCATTTTGTAACTGTAAAAAATAAATTAGAGAATCCGCAATGCTTTGCAATAATCCTGTTAAAAAACTTTAGGGCTCTATTTATCTAATTCAGATACAAATTAAAAAGATCGTTCATTTGTATTTGAATATTTGAAATCATTCCAAAATCGTAACCGAAAAATCATTTTAAACATATGGCATACTTCATATTCGACTAAAGCAACGAATGCGACACATACCTTGGCCGGTGAAGGAGAGGTTGAACCAGATGCTTGACTCATTCTGTAATAATGAATGGTAGACAAAAATCTTATGAGATGTACGCCTTTCAACGGAAACCCTACAATCGAGTAAGAAATGGGTAAAACTCTAGTTAAATGAGAGGACAACACCATATTACCTCGAAGCGTCTCGTCGAAATCCAAAAACTCGGAAGCTAACGGAATGATGCAGGAGGAAAATTGGAGTCTAAGAATTTCCAAATTTTTGTTCGCTCGAAGATTTCCCGGAAGCTGAAGACACATTCAAACGCTAATGTGGTGACTCGTTTGGACGGGACGTTTGGATGGCTCGGGATTTGGAAATGTGGCTCGAATGCATGCGGTATCTCTGCATTAAAAATGCTATTTGGCGGGAGGGATATTTTGGGAATTACGCATGCGATTTGGTAATTCTGAAACTATAGTGCGCGTTTTGGGCAATTCGGAACTTCAGCCGCTGTGTTTGGTAAATTGTCGATGAACCTAAGAAAAGACTACCATAACAAGGCCAACAGCATAAATAGCAACATCGGAAACTTCCTAAATCCATATTTTGTATCCAAAACAATGTAACCAAGTGAAAAGTATAACACATGGAATTGCCCAACAATCCAGGAGCATGACACTTGTCGAAAACATGCATTAGCAAGACTTGACAATAATAAAATTTGCTTCCACGTCAACGGTAGCAAGCATCAGATAATAGCAGCAACTTATATAGAGTCATCTCCTCTTGTAGATAACAATAGAATCATACGTAAATGAAAGCAAGGAGAAGATAATTCAAGAGTGACTACTGTGTAGGGGATCGATGGTGGTCGGCTAGAGGGGGGGTGAATAGTCCTCTTTCGTCGTATGAGGAAGTCGTTCGTTCTTCTTGCGTCGCTTGTCTACGATTGTCGTTAGCGCAACGGAATAACAATAATAATGAAACTAACAATAATACACAATCACACAACACAAGATATAGGTGGTTCGGAACCGAATGGTTCCTACTCCACGGGCGAGCTCACGGAGCTCTAGTTATGCGCACAACACTAACTAAACTCCTTCTCGACAATACGTCGAAGGTGGAGAAACCTCGTATAAGCTATTACAACAGTAATACTACAAGAAATACAAAGACACTAAGAAATACAAGTAAAGAACGCTTTACTACTCTTTGCTTTGAATGCTTTCTTGTTGCTTGCTTTGGTTGGCTCTTGAAGGTCTGGAATGCAGCAGCAATTCCCCTCCAAAGTCACCCTTAAAGTCTTGGCAAAATCCTTTTTCTTGAGCTCCATTTATAACCTGCATGAAGTTGATTTTGCGTCCATCAGTCGACTGATCGTGACCATCAGTCGACTGGTCCTGTAGCCGTTGTCTCACAACGACCAGATCCACGTTGGTCAAGTTCCAATGGATCACACATCAGTCGACTGATGATACCCATCAGTTGACTGATTATCCCATCAGTCGAGTGCTGGCGCGAGCACTCGACTAGAAACCCTACTGTGGCTGAAATCACCTTGATCAGTCGATTGATGTCCATCATCAGTCGACTGATGGCATCGGCAGTCGACTGCCCTCCCTCGGCAGTCGACTGGTCAGCTAGATCCTATTCAGTCGAACACCAGTCGAACCCTAGTCGACTTGGATCAATCGACTGACACCTATGTCAGTCGACTGATGTCGGATAAAACCTCAAACACCAAGTTGTTTGAGCATCCGACACTCAGTCTTAGCCACTTGGCCAAGTCCACCTCATCCCTCATAGAGTTTCCCACCGAAGCTCTCTTCCCTCGGCCTACGTCCCTCGGATGCACCAAGCGAACGGCTTCACAATGCCATCCTTCGCGTCTCTTGCCCTCAAAGTATGCTTTCCTTGGGCCTCACTCCATTCGCTCCCCGTCCGACGGTCCCTCGGATGCACCAAGCGCACGACTTCGCAATGTCATCCTTCACCGACTCAAGGACCCTGAGCCTAGTGAACTTGCCAAGTCCTCAAGACTTTCCAAATGCACCAAGCGCATGGCTTCGCAATGCATTTCTCACCAAGAACCAAGCGCACGGCTTCGCAATGCTTTGGACTTTTCTACACACCAAGCCCCATGCTTGGATTTTCCATGCCAACTCCATGTTTGACTTCCCTATGACAATCTCATGTTATAAGTTTTGTCTATTGTCAAAATACTGCTCGAGTCAAACTCGAGTCAACCTGGGCCGATTGCACCAACAATATCCCCCTTTTTGATGATTGACAAAACTACCATCTCAAGTTTATCAATTCTCTCATATTGGCAATTCTCATATCCCAATGAGAATTCCAACGAACCCTAATTGGTAACTTGGTAACTTCTCCCCCTTTTTGACATTACATCAAAAAGGTCCTCAAGGGTGTCAATGTCTCATATCCCAATGAGATCTTATAATCTTCCCCTTGGCATGCCCTCAATCTTTCTAGTGGTAATCCCATATCACTTAAGAGAGGCGCAATCCCTCAATTTTCCTCCCATGAGGAAAAGTACACATCCATCTTCCCATGATGAATACCTCCCACTAGAGGCTTGCTCCCCCTTGACCATTGCACTAACAATGTCCTTGGAGAGTCCCTAAGCCAATAGGAACATTAACCAAATCAAAATTAAGGCAAAGTTCAATAATGAACTCTCATCCACCTTAAAATTGATACTCTCCCTAAACACTTCTCCTAATCTACATCCAATGGATTTCCACCCTTTCTAATGCTCTCCCAAGCATGTTTTAGGGTTAGGAGTAGTTAGGGGACCAAAACATAGCTGAACATGGGCCTAACCACCAAGGTTTACCCGAAATCAACAGTATCAGTTGACTCTCTCAGCTACCAATCGACTCCTTCCCACATTAGTTGACTGGCCTCCCTGGCAGTCGACTGATAACTGCGTTTGTAATTTTCATAAATGAATTTTTGAAATTCGTAAGTAAATATACATAAGTTAAAAAATCTTGAAATTTTGTATGTATATTACTTATTACAATCATAATGGGTGAAAAATATTGGAAAATTATTTTACTCACAAATTAGTGAGATTGATACAAAGTTCAAAACTTAAGAAAAACTTCAATATTGAGCCCTCTTTGTATCATTTCATTCAATGGCGATAGCTATCAAAAGATAGACTTCACTAAGGTTTTTCAAAATGTTTTCAAAATATTTTTGAAACCTGTTATCCCTTTTTCCTAAGCATCTCACTTGTATCTAGATGTGTAAAACACATACAAGTCAAGTTTTTAGTGAGATGTGGGTTTTTGTTCTTTAATGGTCTCATGCATATTCTAAGGCAACTTTATTTGATTCCCTTATGCATGGGACTTCAAATCATGTCATTGTCCTTAAATCCATTTTAATTATATGCATGATGATGATTATGACATAGATATGATATAGATAAAAGCATATGCCAAAATCATAATGTCATGGCATGTAAATGAAATCTAAGCATACATGACATCTAAAAATAATTCTAAACATGATCATGACATTTTTTATAGATAAAAATGAAAATGATATCATGACATGGTAAGACAAATAAATCATGGCAAGTAAAATATACTAAGGTATAAAATACCTAAGTGTTAAATCTAAATTGTCATTTCTAGGAATTAATTCTATTTTGCCTTAATACCATTATTCCCCCTAGTGTGCTAAAAACCCAAAATGGCACCCCCATTACTTCTAAGACCTAATTGTGCCAATTTAAATCATTTTTAACTTCTCAAGCACATTGGCACATCCTAATGTGTCAACTCACCATGGCTAGGTTAACTACCCATCCACTTAGGGTTGACACACCCTAACCCATTTAGCGTGAATCGATCACGCTTCTAGGAACCCAATACCTATTGGAGCTCCTTGGGTTAACAAGGTATTCACTAGGGATAACTTCCCTAGATACCTTCCTAATGACCCTTTTAGACTTTGAAGTCATAGTCTTTTGGGTCTTTCCTAAGTCAACTCTAGGGGTAACTCCCCCTTTGACCTTCTTAGTGGCTACATTTGATTTCTTTGAGGTCTAGCCACTAGACACCTACCATGATTAGACTTAGGGATGACTTCCCTACTAACCTTGGTTTTCCTAACCCTAGGCTTTGTTCCATAATCAAATGGAACATTATGATAAGTCTTCTTGGGCTTAGGTTTGTGACCCAAACCTTCCTTGCCCTTAGACCGTTTTTGAACCCTAGGTCTTGACTTTTAGGCATTTGACCCTTGAATTGAATTTTCGATAATCCTAAGGGTTTTCTCCATTCTCTCAAGTCTTGACCTCAAGACTTGGTTCTCTAGCTCTAATTTTTCTAATTTTGAATTTTCATTAGGTTTTTGGGAAGGCCTCTTCTTCTTAGGCATATGCTTAGACTTTTTGGGATTAATACCAAATTTTTCTCTACTCTCCTAATTGATTCCCTAGGTAAAATGGTTCTAGTATTATTGGTACTAGGTTTATCCTTAGACAAATGTACATGCTTAGCACCTAAACAATAAACCTTATTATTTCTACTAGCATGCCTTTCATTTATAATTGCAAGAGAACTAAAATAGTTTTTGGCATGCTTCTTGGTTCTAGAAATTAAAGGTGCATTAACTAAATTTACCTTAGGGTTAGCTTTGGAAGCTCCCACTACATGAGATGCCCCTTCTTGCCCTTTCTTCCTCCCCTAGGGCATTGGCTTCGGTAGTGTCCCCATTGGTTGCATTTGAAGCACACAATGTGCTCTTTGCTTCTAGTTGTGGGGACTCCGGCATCCTTTGACTTTTGGTTGACTTTTGATGTCGATGCCTTTTCCTTAGCCAATTTTGGACATTTACTTTTGTAATGCCCTTTCTCCCTACACTCAAAGCATATTATATAATCTTTATTTAAAATCAAAACATTTGAGTTACCTAGGGAGGTGGTGGAGGCCTCTTGATCACTTCTCCCGGATGTGGATGTTTCTTGTTGTTGCTCCGGGATGGAAGATTGTCTTTCCTCCCCCTCAATGCTAGAGGTGGAGGTTTCCACCAAGTCATCTACATCTTCGAATATGGATGATGATTCTTCCTCGGCATCTACCTCTTCATGGACCGGTTCGGGAATTTCTTGGAATTTGATTACCTTATTCCATAACTCCCTTGCATCCCTATAATTACCTAATCTAAACCAAATATTGTTAGGTAGCAAATCACTAAGTAATTCAATTACCTTGAGATTTGTCTTGAAGTCTTTGATTTGGTCTTGGGTCCACCTTGACTTCTCAATTTGCCTATTTCTTTCATCCCTAGGCAATTCGAAACCGTTTTCTAGAATTAACATAACATCAAAATCGGTTTCTAGATATACCTCCATTTTTCTTCTCTACCATTGAAAATCTCCTTCGAATTTTTGTGGTTGGAGGTTGTAGTCGGTCATCTTGTAGTGCTTGTGTCGGCGGTTAGTCCTCGACAAGCAACTTGGCTGTGATACCACTTGTAGGGGATCAATGGTGGTCGACTAGAGGGGGGTGAATAGCCCTCTTTCGTCGTATGAGAAAGTCGTTCGTTCTTCTTGCATCGCTTGTCTACGATTGTCGTTAGCGTAGCGGAATAACAATAATAATGAAACTAACAACAATACACAATCACACAATACAAGATATACGTGGTTCGGAACCGAATGGTTCCTACTCCACGGGCAAGCTCACGGAGCTCTAGTTATGCGTACGACACTAACTAAACTCCTTCTCGACAACACGTCGGAGGTGGAGAAACCTCGTACAAGCTATTACAACAGTAATACTACAAGAAATACAAAGACACTAAGAAATACAAGTAAAGAACGCTTTACAACTCTTTGCTTTAAATGCTTTCTTGTTGCTTGCTTTGGTTGGATCTTGAAGATCTGGAATGTAGCAGCAATTCCCCTCCAAAGTCACCCTTAAAGTCTTGGCGAAATCCTCTTTCTTGAGCTCCATTTATAACCTGCATGAAGTTGATTTCGCACCCATCAGTCGACTGATCATGACCATCAGTCGACTGGTCCTGTAGCCGTTGTCTCACAATGACCAGATCCACATTGGTCAAGTTCCAACGGATCACACATCAGTCGACTGATGATACCCATCAGTCGACTGATTATCCCATCAGTCGAGTGTTGGCGCGAGCACTCGACTGGAAACCCTTCTGTGGTTGAAATCACCTCGACCAATCGACTGATGTCCATCATCGATCGATGATGCGTCGGCGGATCGCCCTCCTCGACGATCGGTCAGTCGGCTAGATCCTGTTGATCAGACCCTAGTTGACTTGGATCAGTCGATTGGCACCTATGTCATTCGACTGATGTTGGGTAAAACCTCATACACCAAATTGTTTGAGCATCCGACACTCAGTCTTAGCCACTTAGCCAAGTCCACCTCATCCCTCATGGAGTTTCCCACCGAAGCTCTCTTCTCTCGACCCACGTCCCTCAGATACGCCAAGCACACAACTTCACAATGTCATCCTTCGTGTCTCTTGCCCTCAAAGTATGCTTCCCTTGGGCCTCACTCCATTCTCTCCCCGTCTGACGGTCCCTCGGATGCACCAAGCACACGACTTCACAATGTCATCCTTCACCGACTCAAGGACCCTGAGCCTAGTGAACTTGCCAAGTCCTCAAGATTTCCCAAATGCACCAAGCGCACGACTTCGCAATGCTTTGGACTTTTACACACACCAAGACCCATGTTTGGATTTTCCATGCCAACTCCATGTTTGACTTCCCTATGACAATCCCATATCATAAGTTTTGTCTATCATTAAAATACTGCTCGAGTCAAACTCGAGTCAACCTGGGCCGATTGTACCAACAACTACAATGTGGGAGCATTCACTCCTCATCTGGCGAGCTCGGATGAGAAGAAGTCTGTAGAGGTGATGAGAAGCGAGACCAATTGCCCCAGTCACGGTCCCATGAGAGCTTGCCCCGTACATACCCTCTTCCACCTCCATCTCTCCTCCTTTTCTCCAAAAACGACAGCCTTCCCAAAAAACCCACCGACCCCCCTCCTCAGTTGAAGAAGACACGAAAGAAGAAGAAGAGCTCCTTTAGCCCGAACCCAAGAAACTCCTTTTATACCCCTCCAATTGGATTGGGCCCTTGTTTCCATATACAAACCAATATTTCTCCCATATCACAAACGATTTATGGAGCAAATTGGTCAAGCTCCATAAGAATCCATCACTGACATGAGATGAGAATGAGTCTGAGGAATAAGATTTATCGATTCAAGAGCATGAAGATTCGAAGATTGAGAGGTGTCCAACATCCAATATAGAATAGGTTGAAGAAGCATTTACCTCAAGGATTAAGGGGGAGGATAGATAATTTATATCGGGACAAAATGAATCCTTAACATCTGGAGTTGATGAAGAAGAAGCTCATGCTTCTCCTACGCTAGAAGGTATAAGAATTTCAATTGTTGAAAATAAAAAATTATATAATATACTTTGAGTGTAGGGAGAAAAGATATTATAAAAGTATATTTTCAAAGTTAATCAAAAAGAAGGTTCAAGTAGCATCGATGGAAAATAAGAAGTAAAAAAAAAACATTGATACAAAAGAACTGAGAGTATATAGTATGTTTTTCATGCAATCAACATGGGCACTATCAGAACCAGTGTCAAATGAGGGTGCAAAAAACTAAGGATATAAGAGGAAGCTCAAGTCTAGGTAGAGCTTCAAAATTAAAACCCAAGATATCATTAATTAATAAAGTTTCTTTATATCATGATAAAAAATATGTTAGACATAAACTTTATAATTTAAGTATTCAATATCATGATCATAAGCCTAAGGACAATTCTAAGTCAAATCATACAAGAACTACCAACCTAATGACAGGAAGGTAGCAAGGGAGCAAAGAATCCTAAGAAAAATAAACATATGCCTAGGAAGATAAATGATTTTGATAAATATGAAAAATAAAAAATTATGATTTTAAAGGAGAAAATCAAGTCTTGTGATTGAGACTTAATAAATTGGAGAAGATCTTAGGAAGATGAAAAATATATTTAAAAGATCAAAGAAAGAAAGTCTAGGATTTGGCAAGCAAGAGTCATCTAAGGATAAGAAAAGTTTGCGATACAAATCTAAATCCAAGGAAAATATGCATTCATACCATAGAGTTCTATATAACTATATGGAACTAATCTTAGATCTAGAAATGAAGATAAGATTACAAGGGGAGGTCATCCTTAGAGTTGACCTTGATGAGACTACAATGACTAGAATTTCTAAGAAGTTTAGGAAAGTCATTAAGAAGGTATTTAGAGAAGGTATCCCTAGTGAATACCTAGAAAATCCAAAGAGCTTCAATAGATATTGAGTTCCTAAGAGTATAGTCCTCTCACACTAAATGGATATAGGATGTGTTCACTTAGAATGGAAGGGTAATTAACCTAGCCATAGTAAAGTTGACATATTAGGATATTTTTGAAGTATAGTGATACTTTGAAAATGAAATTAAAATTTTATTTTAAAAAATTTTAGGATGTGCCAATGGAAATTGAGGTTTAAGTTAATCAATATTGACATATTAGAATAGGATCAATAATGTATCAAGTCTGAAGGTTTTTGGCACACTTGGGAGAGTTGGTCTGCTTATGTCAAATTAAGAATTTGACATAATTTTAGACAATGTCACTTCGATTACGGATTTAAGCAATTTTACTATACTGTATTAATATCATATTTGTTATATTTTGTGTGTCATATTATATGCTATAATATCATGTCATAAATGATGATGTACTTATCATATTATGATAATTAATTTTTCATGATGATTTATAATTTTGTCATGTCATGATGTATATATATAAAGTTTGATAGATTTTTATTTGAAAGCTATGCATATAATATGTATCATAATCTTTTTTTAATTTATGCATTGATTTGTTTACTTATAATTATGATAATTTACCAAACAGTACACGTGAAGTTTAGAATTGTCCAAACAGTGTCTCATACTTTTATATTTACCAAATAGCACACTTAATTCCCTTTTTACCCCTCCCGCTAAACAGACCTATAATTTAATGCTGAGAGAGAATTTGTATGCATCCGAGCCACAATTGGAAATCCTGAACCATCCAAACATAGTGTTGGGAATTTAAATCTCATGACCATTGTGTTCCTGGGAATATAATTCTTAGCACTACTTTTTTTATCTGATTTCTAATTTATATCGGCCTGATTTCTGAAATATTACTGTGAATACCTAATAAAATATTGAATATCAAAAATTTTAGCCACGGATACACAGAGGGGCACTACCCAAACTCAATGGACTTGGATTAGATTGAAGAAGAGGTGAATAAGACCATCAATGGGTTTTGATCGAAACCTATTGATGGACCTAGAGGAGTCCAAATTTCGAAATCTTGACATAGATTGAAAGATCTTACAACATGAATTTTTGATATGTCAAGGAAACTTAGTTTTAATCCTCCTATCTCCTAATTTTGACTTGTATTGACAAAAAAGATGGTGCTGAAAATTAAATCCCAACACCACCAATGTGGTGCTGGGATTGTAACACCAATGTAGTGCTGAGAATTACAATTTCAGCACCACAGTGGTACTGGAATTACAAATTCCAACACTACAGTGGTGGTGTTGGGATTGTAACACCACTATGGTGCTGAGAATTATAATTTCAGCACTACAGTGATACTGAAATTTACAATTCCAGCACCACAGTGGTGGTGTTGGGATTGCAACACCACTGTGATACTGGAAATTATAATTCCAGCACCATAGTGGTGCTAGAATTATAAATTTCAACACCATAGTAGTGATTGAATTGTAAATTCCAACATCACAGTGATGGTGCTGGGATTGCAATACCACAGTGGTGCTAGAATTGTAAATTTCAGCACCATAATGGTACTGGAATTATAATTTCCAGCACCACAGTGGTGGTGCTGGGATTTGCTAGGATTTGTAATTCCACTGTGGTGTTGGAATTTAATTTCCAACACTATCTTTTTTTCGACACAAGTCAAAATTGGGAGGTAGGAAGATTAAAACTAAGTTTCCTCGACATATCAAAAAATTATATTGTAAGATCTTTCAGTCTATGTCAAGATTTTGGAATTTGGACTCCTCTAGGTCCATCAATGGGTTTCGATCAAAACCCATTGATGGTCATATTCACCTCTTCTTCGATCCAATCCAAATCCATTGAGTTTGGATAGTGCCCCTCTGTGTTGTTGGTGCAATCGACCTAGGTCATGATTGACCAAGACTCAAGCTTGACTCGAGAGATGTTTTGATATTCGACAAAAACATATGACAATGTGATTGTCATGGGAAAGTCCAAGTCTTAAGTACTTGGCAAGGAAAAGTCCAAGCATGGGTCTTGGCAAGGAAAAGTCCAAGCATGGGGCTTGGCAATGGAAAGTCCAACATGGGTTGACAAGGGAAAGTCCAAGCTTGAGTCTTAGCATTTGAGAAGTCCAAGGGGTTTGATATTGACGGCGTAAAGTCCAAGCGGGAGTCTTGGCAGCATAAGTCCAATGGTTGGCGGCGTAAAGTCCAAGCGGAGTCTTGGCAGCGTAAGTCCAATGTGCTTTGACGGTGTAGACACCATTAGCATGACATAGCCGATGGAAGCACCTGAAGGCTAACGCAATGAATGAACAAGCTAAGTCCTGGATGACTTGGAGGGATCCAAGAGGCGTGAGGCTGACGAAGGTGGCTAGAAGGCTTAGGTCTAGGCTAAGGGTGGTCTAGCAAGTATAGGGGAACCATACTTGGATTAAAACCTCATGTTTAAGGTGTGTCAATCGACTGGTGCCATGTGGCAGTTGACTGGTGTGAGTCAACTAGGGTTTAACTGCGGGAATTGGCCTAGCGATGTTGTCAAAGGTGGGCGATCGGTGATTGGCACAATCGGCGATCTTGTGATCGATCGGTGTCTTTCGAAAATTGGGCCTGAGAATGGAGTCGAGACTCGACTGTGGGGGAAGTAGTCGAGTGAAGGCTCCATCAGTCGATTGATGGGTATGATCAGTCGACTGATGATGGATCCGTTGGATCTTTCCAGCGTGGATCTAGTCGTTGTCTCACAACAATAGTGACATCAATCGACTGATCAGCGATTTCCAGCACAGGTTGAAGCTTTAAATGGAGCTCGTGGAGGAGGAAATCCATAGCGTTTCTTGAGGGCTTTTGGGGGATTTGCTACTGCAAATTAGGGTCTCCAAGTGAAAGTCAAGCAACCAAACATTCAAGCAATCAAAAGCAAAGTGTTGTAAAGTTTTCTTTACTTGTTTTCGTATTTGCATTGTATTTGCTTGTTTGTGTTTCATATTACTGTTGTAATCAATTGTACGAGGTTTCTCCACCTCTGACTTGTGTCGAGAAAGGAGTTATTGCATAGTGGTGTGTGATTAGCATCGCTAGAGCTCTTTAGAGCTCGATCCGTGGAGTAGAAACCGTTCGGTTTCGAACCACGTTAAATACTTGTGTTTGCATGTTTCGTTATTGCTATATTATCATTCCGCTGTGCTAACGAAGTTTGTAGATGAACGCAAAACGAATTCCATCTCGCAACTAGCACGATGTTATTCACCCCCTCTTGCGGTCAACATTTCCCCTACAATTGGTATCAGAGCCGGGGCTCTTCTACGGACTAACCGCTGGGAGCTAAAGATGTTAGAGGGTAAAGATGGAAGAACAACTTGGTTAGGACATCAACACACCGGTGCCCTACACCCTATATGAACAAGAAGGCTTCAATTCTTGGAAGAGAAGAATTGAAGATTTCATTATGATGAGAGACTTTGAGGAAAGGTCTATTTTGATGGAAGAATTTGCATATCTAAAAGGACCAAAGGGAGGATTCCTCAAGAAAAATAGATGGAGTGAGGAACAACTCGAAAGATTCGAGAAAAACACTAAGATAATAAAGTTCTTGATTGATTTAATACCTAACAATATCTTGTGTATGTTAGGTAATTATATAGATGCTAAGGAGCTATGGAACCAAGTGGCTAAGCTCCATGAAGACCCATCACCGGCTCAAGAAGAGAAGGTCGAAGATGAATCCTCATCCTCACAAGCAAGTGAGCATTTGGAAGTTGATAGGGAGTCAACCTCCAAATCGGTGGAAGAAGAGGAAGAATTAGAGGAGACCTCCACCTCTAGGATTGAGGGGGAGGAGATTAGAGCATCCTCAACACCAGAACAACAAGAAGAACCATCTACATCCGGTAGAGAGGAAGAGCAAGCTCAAGAGAACCTCATCACCACCCTAGGTAACTCAAGCATGTCAATCAATAATAAAATTCATATTATATGCTTTGAGTATAGGGAAGTCAGGCACTATAAGAGCAAGTGCCCAAAGAGAGTAAGAAAATCTCCACCGGCGCCTAAAAGTCAAGAAAAGTCAAAGGATGCTAGTTCCCCAACCATCAAAAGCAAGGAGTATATTATATGCTTCAAATGTAGTCAAAGAGGGCATTATAGGAATCAATGTCCTAGGGGGAGCAAAAAGACTCAAGAAGGAGCATCACAAGTAGGGGGAGCTTCAAAAGCTAACCCTAAGGTATATTTCAATAGTGCACCTTCTAAGTTTAAAAGTCAAAAGCATGCTTTTAATTCTCTTGCTATCTCTCATGAAAAGCATGTTAGAAATAACAAATATTTTTGTTTATGAGCTAAAAATGTCCACTTAGGAAATAAGGAGAAATTTGGCACTAATGTCCCTAAAAATATTTTATCTAAGGACAAACCTAGATTAAATAACTCTAGACCTATTTTAAAGAAGGAGAAATTTGGGACTAATGTCCCTAGAAACGTCCTTCCTAGGGAAAAAATTAGGAAAATCGAAAACCATTTAGGCATTAACCCTAAAAGGGGTAAGCATATGCCTAAAAAAAATGGTAATGCCCAAAAACTCAATCAAAAATCAATTGGGCAATTAGAGTTAGAAAATCAAGCCTTGAGGTCAAGGCTTGAGAAAATGGAAAAGACCCTTAAAATTATGAAAAATCAAATAAAAGGGTTAAATGGTCAAAGTCAAGGGTCTAGATCTCAAAGTCAACACCTAGGACCTAAGAAACAAAAGTCAACCAAGGACAAAAAAGGTTTGGGTCACAAACCTAAGCCTAAGGTGGCTTATCATAGTGTTCTATTTGATTATGGAACACAAACTAGGTCTAGGAAGACCAAGGTCAATAGGGAAGTCATCCCTAAGGTTGACTAAGGTATGTGCCTAGTGGCTAGGGTTTTTAGAAAACCTAGGGTGGCCACTAAAAAGGTCAAAGGAGGAGTTACCTCTAGAGTTGACCTAGGCAAAACCCAAATAACCAAGGCTAACAAGCTTGGAGGGTCATTAGAAGGGTATCTAGGGAGGTTATTCCTAAGGAATACCTAATTAACCCTAGGAGCTCAAATAGGTTTTGGGTTCCTAAGAGCATGATTGATTCATGCTAGATGGGTTTAGGGTGTGCCAACTTTGATTGGATGGGTAGTTAATTCAACCATGATAAAGGTGGCACTTTAGGTGATTTTCAAGGTTATGGGTACCTTGGAAATAAGGTTGATATTATAATCCTAGAAAATTTTAGGATGTGCCAATACATTCTTGGAATAATGAAAAATCAATTAAATTGGCACAATTTAGGTTTAGAAATCTTAGTGTGTCATTTTGGGTTTTTGGCACACTTTGAGAAATTTAGGCAATATGGCAAAATATACATAATTATATCAAATGACAACTAATATTAAAATTTAGATATTCTTATACCTATACCTTTTATTTGTCATGCCTTGATTGTCATATAACATGTCATGACATCATGTTTATTTTTATCATTTATGTGTCAGGATTAAGATTTAATGTCATGTGTTTTTAGATTATATCATATGTCATGACATCATGATCATTGGCCATGCTTAATTATTGCTATCATTTATGTCATGATCATTCATGCATTTAAGTTAATGAAAATTGATTTAAGGACAATGACATGACTTGGAGTCTCATTTATAAGGGAATCAAGTAGTGTTGCCTTAGAAAATGCATAAGGTTTTAGTTTAAGACGAACCAAAACTCACATCTCACATTAAATTGACATGTATATGTATTTATACACCCTAGATACATGTGAGATGCTAGGATATGAGTTGAGTTCAAGGTGCATAGTTTTTGCATCTAGATGAACTAAAACTCATCTTTAACTAAAGGTGGATCATTGGGAAAGCTTGTGTACAAGTCATATACATTGAGCCCAAGGAATATGATCCAAAATAAGGTTTTAAAAATATTTTAAAATCCTTTTAGAAAACCTTGGTGAAGCCTATCTTTTAATAGCAATCACCATTGATGAAATTGATACAAAGTGAGCTAAAACTTTGAAGTTTTTCTTCACTTTTGAATTTTGTATCAATTTCAATATTTTATGGGTAAAATATTTTTCTATCATTTTTCACCCATTGTATTGGTCATAAGTATTATACGTATGATTTTTCATGATTTTTCAAATTACGTATATTTATTTATGTTTTTCTGAAATTCGACTCTGATAATTGAAATTCGGAAATTTTATCACCGACGCCTTCTGGCGATGTCGATCGATGGAGGTGGCAATGACTAATTTCAAGGACTCGAGAAAATAATGTATGTTTAGCCTATTTTCAGCTACGGTTAAGGTCCCTAACCACTCCTAACCCTAAGATATACTTTGGGAAGCATTATAAAGGGTTAAAATCCATTGGATATGGATTGGGAGAGGTGTTATGGTGATGTATCAAATTTAAAAGTTGAAAAGTTCAAGGTTGAACTTTAGACCTTATTTTTGATGGTTTAGAGTTCCTATTGGCTTAGGGACTTTCCAAGGACATTGTTGGTGCAATGGTCAAGGGGGAGCTAGCCTTTAGGGGGAGATATCCATAATGGGATGATAGATGATATTTTTTCTCATGAGGGGGAAAATGGGTTTTTGAGATACCCAATTTGGAAATTGGGAGAGTGTATAGGATTGCCTCTCTTGAGTGATATAGGACTTATCACTGGGAAGATGGTAGACATCCTAAGTATTTTTGGATCAAGGGGGAGATTATAAGATCTCATTGGGACATGAGACATTGACCTCCTTGGAGAGAACCCTTTTGATGTTAGTCAAAAAGGGGGAGAACTTATTGGGAGAATGACATCAATTGGGAAAATTGATGGGGATGATTGGTTTGAGTTAGATGGTCTAACTCAATGGTTTGTTTGGTTTTTGTCAAACATCAAAAAGGGGGAGATTGTTGGTACAATCGACCCAAGTCACGATTGACCAGGACTCGAGCTTGACTCGAGAGATGTTTTGATGTTCGACAAAAACATATGACAATGTGATTGTCATGGGAAAGTCCAAGTCTTGAGTACTTGGCACGGAAAAGTCCAAGCATGGGTCTTGGCAAGGAAAAGTCCAAGCATGGGTCTTGGCAATGGAAAGTCCAACATGGGTTGACAAGGGAAAGTCCAAGCTTGAGTCTTGGCATTTGAGAAGTCCAAGGGGTTTGATATTGGCGGTGTAAAGTCCAAGCGGGAGTCTTGGCAGCATAAGTCTAATGGTTGACGGCGTAAAGTCCAAGCGGAGTCTTGGCAACGTAAGTCCAATGTGCCTTGACGGTGTAGACACCGTTAGTATGACATAGCCGATGGAAGCACCTGAAGGTTAGCGTAATGGATGAACAAGTCATGGATGACTTGGAGGCATCCAAGAGGCGTGAGGCTAACAGAGATTGCTAGAAGGCTTAGGTCTAGGCTAAGGGTGGTCTAGCAAGTATGGGGGAACAATACTTGGGTTAAAATCTCATGTTTGAGGTGTGTCAGTCGACTAGTGTCATGTGGCAGTCGACTGGCGTGAGTCAACTAGGGTTTGACTATGGGAATTGTCCTAGCAATCGACTGCCAGAGGTGGGCAGTCGACTGATTGGCTGAGCAGTCGACTAATCTTGTGATCAGTCGACTGATGCTCGAGAAATTGGGCACAGAATGGAGTCGAGACTCGACTGCGGGGGAAGTAGTCGAGTGAAGGCTCCATCAGTCGACTGATGGGTATGATCAGTCGATTGATGATGGGTCCATTGGATCTTTGCAGCGTGGATCTAGCCGTTGTCTCACGACAACAGTGGCATCAGTCGACTGATGGTCCCGAGCAGTCGACTGATCGGCGATTTCCAGCACAGGTTGAAGTTTTAAATGGAGCTCGTGGAGGAGGAAATCCATTGTGTTTCTTGAGGGCTTTTGGGGCGATTTGCTACTGCAAATCAGGGTCTCCAAGTGCAAGTCAAGCAACCAAGCATTCAAGCAATCAAAAGCAAAGCGTTGTAAAGTTCTCTTTACTTGTTTTCGTATTTGCATTGTATTTGCTTGTTTGTGTTTTGTATTACTGTTGTAATCAATTGTACAAGGTTTCTCCACCTCCGACTTGTGTCGAGAAGGAGTTATTGCATAGTGGTGTGTGATTGGCATCGCTAGAGCTCTTTAGAGCTCGATTCGTGGAGTAGGAACCGTTCGACTCCGAACCACATTAAATACTTGTGTTTGTGTGTTTGTCGTGTTTTGTTATTGCTATAATATTATTCCGCTCCGCGCTAACGAAGTTTGTAGACGAACGTGAAATGAATTCCATCTCGCAACTAGCACGACGCTATTCACCCCCCTCTAGCGGTCAACATTTCCCCTACATGTGTATCCGTGGCAAAAAATTTTGATATTCAAGGTTTTATTAGGTATTCACAGCAATATTTCAGAAATCAGGCTGATATAAATTAAAAATCAGATAAAAAAAGGTGGTGCTGGGAATTATATTCCCATGAACACAGTGGTCCTGGGATTTGAATTCCCAGCACCACGTTTAGATGGTTCGAGATTTCCAATTATGGCTCGAATGTATGCAAATTCTCTCTCAACATTAAATTGTAGATCTATTTGGCGGGAGGAGTAAAAAGGGAATTAAATGCGCTATTTGGTAAATATGAAATTATGGCGCGCTGTTTAGGCAATTCTAAACTTGACGCAGGCGAGGCAGCGGGGCAGCGCTAAAAGCCTTCCATACGTGAGGTTAGAATAGAGGAGGCAGAGAGAATCAAAGGAGAAGGGGAAATTCGCCAACAAAAGAGGAACACCTCTTAGTTTAAACGAAAAGAAATATTATTAATCAAAACTGAATATCTTACAAGAGCATAAACCTATGTTTAAATAGGCTTAGAAAGAGAATGTTTCTTCATGCTAAAAAAAATAAACTAACTTTAACATAAATTTCTTAACAAGTAAAAAAGTTAAAATAAAAAAATAAATAAAAAGACTAAGTAAAAAATTTCAAATATCAAAATTTTAACACTAAAAAAAATAAAATTAAATAAAAATTCGTAATAAATAAATTTAATAATAAAATATTAATGAAATTCTAAAATTTGATCGAAAATTAAAATTTAATGAAAATTCGAAATAAATAAAATTAATAATAAAATATTAATAAAATTCTAAATAGCGACGAAAAATAAAATTAACTGAAAATTCGAAATAAATAAAAATAATAATAAAATATTAATGAAATTCTAAATGGCGGTGGCAATGTGTCATACGGCGATGGCTTGGTCCATGGTTATGTCGTAGTTCTTGCTGGAGGTCCCGTGTCTAGCCATGGAATAATCCACGCTCGTGGTGGTGACCACGGGCAGACCGTGATAGTCTCTAAGAACTCCTTTACACTTCATTCTGATCAAAAATGAAGAATATGCATATCAGGGGGTCATGGAGGTGTTGAAATCCTTATTTTGGGGCTCAATTGCTCTTCATTTTGGCTTGGAAGAAGGCAAGGTCGCATCACAAGATAAAAGTTGATTAGATTGTTGGATGCACCTGCATCAGTCACCTGGAGTTGAAAAGAACTCGTCCTCGAGTTTGAACCAGTGTCATCCTCTTCTTTGGCATAAGGACTTATGCTTTCTCTTTCATCTACTAGCTCCATCACCAATTGTTTTGCTTTAAAATCAAAAATGTTGCTTGGTTGAAGTAGCGGGACATAGGCGGCTTTCTCTTGTGCGATCATCTCTAAATACCTGGACATAGAAAGGAAAGGAGAGGTAGAAGGTAGAGGAGTTGAATCCTCTTGTCGAAGTGCTAGTACAATATTTTGTCCTCCAATGTAGGTGCTCGTCGTCATTAACCAATCATCTCTCATTTCGTCTTTGGGCGAGAGATCAAGCATTGTCTTGTGGTCATCTTCGCAAAGTACCACATTATCATCATACTCATCATAGATGGGATCGCCAATGACCTTGTCAATGTCATCATCATAGATGGGGTCTTCATCATTGTTGTAGACTGAGTCTTTCGTGTTTTCATCATCATCGTAGAGAGGGGCGTTTGTGTCTTCTTCAATTTCATCACCGTAGATAGAATCTTTAATGTCTTCTTGGAATTGGGTGCTATCAAGGTTATCCTCATCGTAGATGAGATCTTCCACATTTTTTTCAATGTAGTCATCATTATCTTCATCATAGATGAAGTCTTTCATGTCTTCTTTGAACTCGGTGCTCTCAAGGTTGTCCTCGTCATAGATTGAGTCTCCTTTGTCTTCTTCAATCAAATACTGCTCCTCCATCCTTCGCCCCATTTTAGAAAGAACTCGACCTCAAGTTCGAATTAGGGTCATACGACTTCTTGCTTCATTAATCGATCAAGATGACTCCTTGATTGTTCGGGTGTCCTGTCTCAAGGTAGGAAGATGACTCCTTGAATGTGTATAGCTAAGAGGAAGGAAATGATCTTTCATCTTCTCCCAATCAGTAATCTTGGCCTTACTCTGTTTCTTGTGAGAGTGCCGCAATAGTAACCACCAAGCGAAGACTTCTCCCTTAAGCGTCATGACTACCAACTTTACTTTAGCATGATCGTGAACTTCTTCAAAATAAAAAAATCCGTTCGACTTCATCAATCCAATCAAAAATATTTTCTACGTGTAATGTGCCAGAAAACTCGGGGAGGAGCTTGATCCGAAAAACAAGGTTTTCATATTGTTCTTCACGATTATGATGATCTTGATGATACAATTATTTAAAATTTGAAGTAGTATGTCGATTAAATACCTTATAATCTTTAAGATATAGACGCCGAGATAACTCTGCGACTTGTCTTTGTAGATCCCTGATGGTTTCTTAGGAACATCGATCCTGAGGTACGACTTCCTCAATCAGAATCTGCCAATTATGTCCATAACCATGATCATAATAACCATTCATGGATCGCCGAGATAACTCCGTGATTGGTCTCTGTAGATCGATGAGCTCGCGGGTACTATGATCCCAGAGTGTGCCTTCCTCAATCGGAACCTGTCGATCACGACAATAACCATGTCCCCGTCGACCTTCCATGGATCTAGGGCTCTGATACCAACTTACGCAGGCGGGGCAGTGGGACGACGCTAAAAGCCTTCCATGCGTGAGGTTAGGATAGAGGAGGCAAAGAGAATCAAAGGAGAAGGGGGAATTCGCCAACAAAAGAGGAACACCTCTTAGTTTAAACGAAAAGAAATATTATCAATCAAAATTAAATATCTTACAAGACCATAAACCTATGTTTAAATAGACTTAAAAAGAGAATGTTTCTTGATGCTAAAAAAAATAAATTAACTTTAACATAAATTTCTTAACAAGTAAAAAAGTTAAAATAAAAAAAAATAAAAAAACTAAGTAAAAAATTTCTTAACGAAACAAAAAAGCAAATATCAAAATTTTAAAATTAAAAAAAAATTAAATTAAATAAAAATTCGTAATAAATAAATTTAATAATAAAATTTTGAAAATTGATCGAAAATTAAAATTAAATAAAAATTCGAAATAAATAAAATTAATAATGAAATATTAATAAAATTCTAAATAGCGGCGAAAAAATAAAATTAACTAAAAATTCGAAATAAATAAAATTAATAATAAAATATTAATGAAATTCTAAATAACGGTGGCTGATATTATACGACCATGACTTGATCCATGGTTAGGTCGTAGTCCTTCTTTGGAGGTCAGGAATGTCAACGCTCGTGGTGGTGTGGTGACCACGGGCAGACCGTGGTAGCCTCTAAGAACTCCTTTACACTTCGTTCTGATCCAAAATGAATAATATGTATATCAGGGGGCCATGGAGGTATTGAAATCCTTGTTTTGGGACTCAATTGCTCTTCGTTATGACTTGGAAGAAGGCAAAGTCGCATCACAAGATAAAAATTGATTAGATTGTTGGATGCACCTGCATCAAAACTTCACGTGCATTGTTTGATAAATCGTCGTTGTAATTAAGGATAAATAATAATGTTTGACATCCTAAGTACTTAAACTCTTGATAATCTTTTTTCCCCTTAGTTTATATTTTTCATCTTTTGAGAGAGAACTTAAAGCAAATAATGGTTGGTTAGGTGTATAAGAGACTTGCGCTATTGCCTTTTGTAAAGGGGTTATTTATAGTAGATTTGTGCTAGTAGCATACCAAATGTATTAAGTAAGATCTCTGAATCATTTTGTACCTTCACATTACTTTTGCGTTTTCATATTATTTTTATTTTCATCACGATGATGCTTAACATGCTCAACCTAGACACACGAACACATTTGACTATTAACCTTTATTATTTATTTTGTGTGTAAAAATCAAATGAATTGAGTTCATTGTAGGTGTGTTTCTCTTTTACGAGGTAGACTTGGTTGAAACTGATCAAGTCAATTGGGCAGAGTTCTTACCACAGAAATTTCAAGAATGTAAGCGACTGCGATAACTCTACTCCTCCATGGCAATCCTAATTTCCTTAACTAGAATTGTATCGACTTTCTTTAAGAGAGGTTAATGGTAAATGCATATACATGGGGAATGACTTGGGAAAGAAATAGTGGAGCTTTGGAAAATGCTTGTTTTTAGCAATTTTGACTTGGCTGTTGCCTCCTGGCCAGGATTCCACAGCTATATCTTTAATTCTGCTGGCCTTTGATAAATTGATGATGTTTCAGAATCTGATCATGAGAGATCTTCTAAACTACAAGATGTTCACTGAAGTACACACGATGCATGCACCTTGTTTTGAGTTCTCAACCAATGAATGTGGCCTAGGAATGATAGAAACACACAATCTTAATTTCTGAAAAACGTTACGAAGAAGATCATCCTTTGAGATTGGAGGAGGCTAGCTGAATGGGCAAACCTGGTTTATGAGTTTATTGGCATGGATATGCCATCTGATCTGTTCCCTTTGTGAGGAGGCCAACAATGAAGGGGTATTAAACCATCCATGGCCATGCCTGCAATGATTCAACTCGTTGGTTTTCATGAAGCAGAACTGGATGAATGGCGATCCAGGTCCATAACCTGCTGCACATGCATTCAGTGCATCACCAGTATTTGCTTCTTGGCAAGTAGAAGCTAGTAAGGTTGTTCTCTAGTATTTATTCATTTATTTATTAAAAAAAAAAAGAGAATTAAAAGTGTGATTTTTGAGAGACCATCTTGGAAGGCCATGGAAGCAAAGGTGTTCCCCCTTGATCATATAAAAATAATAACAATAATATTAATATACAGCAAATAAATGTCTGTTTTATGCCTTCTATCTCTCATGCAGTGATCTCCTTTATGTTTCCTTCTTTAAGTAGTTGACTTGCTCCTTGTATCATATTACTGACCACCCCTTCAGATTTGCGATCCCATCTCCACTGTTTTTCTTAATTATCTTCTTCTTGTTGTTCTTTCTCCTTAAATTCACAGCAGCTCGCAGAGGCACAGGAGCATGGGCTCTTTGAGCATGGTGGAGGCAAGACTGCCTCCCGGGTTCCGTTTCCACCCGCGGGACGATGAGTTAATCTGCAACTACCTCGCGAAGAAAGTGAAGGGGGAAGCAGCGAATCGTAGTGTCGGTGGTTATCCGGTGATCGTCGACGTCGATCTCAATGAGTGTGAGCCATGGGACCTTCCTGGTGCGCATTATATTTGATTAACTTATGAAATAATTGAAACTTTTCGTGTTTAAGAACATGCATCTTCAGAAACCTTTTTTATGATCTCTTAAACGAAATTCGATGATGATTTTGGTGTTTTAGAAAGGAGTTTCGAGTTTCCTCGTTTTCAAGAAATCATTTTCCTTCAAGTTTTCTTTCAGTTTTGGTGTCTCTGCGTTCTTGATTACACACTGCACAAGAACAAACCTGTCAAAAACTTCACCATGACAAATCAATTACTGTATCTGATGAACTAGAAAGATTTTAACTACTAGCTAATTACCTGAAATTTGTATGAGAAGAAAAATTCTTGAATTAGTGAAAAAAAGCGTCATAATTTCCTTTTTTTTTTCTATTAGCTATGAAAAGTTTAATCTAACAAATATCGAAAAAAACCTGCAGAACTAAAGAGATCACTTTTTTTTTTTTTAAGGAAGAAACTAAAGATGGAAGTCAATCGCATTAATTACGTCACTCTCAAACCAAAAGAAAAGAATTTTTTTTTAAGAAAGTGAAAATCCTCTTAATCAGTGATAATTATCTTATATATAATGAATTGATAAATTTTTATTGTTGTATGCTTTAACCAAATTTCTTCAGTTTCCATTTGTTTAGCAATTCCAATCTCCATACGTTTTATCTCCTCTTACTTTCTTTTCATCGCTAACAAATTAGTATTCTCTATCCAAAACTCCCACTTCGAGCTTGCCATCTCTTTATTAGTAACACTTTCTTTGATGACTTAAGAAACGTTTATCTAATTTGGAAATATTCTACCTGAAAATGAAGCCCCAGCTTTAATACCAATATTAATTATAGATATCATTTTTTTTTAAGATATACATATACATTTATATGGAACGACTTGGTGCAAGAGAGAACCTTCCTCAGATATGTTTCTATAATATTATTCAAGATTGGATGCCAACTTTTTAACTCCATCATGCATTTTATTTTTCATGATACATGACTTCACAATATTCTGTGGGCTTGTCTGATGCTGAATAGAAATCTTAATTTTATTTGCATGAAAACAATGTTTGATGTATCATCTTGCTTTCTGAGAGATGATTATCTATTTGTCAATGCCATTAATTTCAGTATGTATCTTTTTCTTCTTCTCTTCTTCAATGGCCATCAGTAATATACCCTTATATACTATATTGATCTATCTTGTTGTGATGAGACAGAAGTGGCATGTGTTGAGGGCAAGGAATGGTACTTCTTCAGCCTGAAAGACCGCAAGTATGCAACCGGGCAGCGAACAAACCGAGCAACGAAGTCGGGCTACTGGAAAGCCACCGGAAAAGACCGACAAGTGAACCGAATGGGTGTGCTTGTCGGTATGAGGAAGACATTGGTGTTCTACAGAGGCAGAGCTCCAAATGGTAGCAAGACTGATTGGGTCATGCATGAATTTCGCTTGGATGAGTCCCCTAATCCATCCAAATTTTCCTCCAAGGTGCACAAGATCATGTTTAATTGTCTTCTCGATCAAAGTTTTGAGTTTAGTAAATTGCTACCATTGTCATATGATCAGTTCGTTTCTTATTAGCATGTTTGCTTCCAACAGGAAGACTGGGTTTTGTGCAGGGTATCCTTCAAGAGCAGATCACTAATACCAAAGAAGACCAATATCAAGAAATGCCAAGATGATACAAACTCTTCCTCCTTGCCTCCCCTCGAGGACACCTACATATCCTTTGATCAAGTTTTGCATGGCTTGGAGGGGTATGAGCAAGTGCCCTGCTTCTCCAACCTCATCTCAGATAGTTTTACAGCTCCTCCTATGGCCTCAACAGATGAGGATCATCGCGACGACAAGCTCCTCAAGAAATCCCTAAACCAGTTCAGCTCAATATTGGAAGGGTATTCCAAAACTGAGAAGCCTCCAAATGTGAGTCATGGGAATTTAGGGAGCTACTTAAGAGACAATGGTGCTTGCTATATGTGGAATCCCTTTTAACTTATTACACTTAGGACTATTGATCCTACACATACTTGAAGGGAATGGAAACTATTTTCCAGTGTGACCAAGTGGCATATTACATTGTCATTCTTTGCAATCATGTAATGTAGAAGAAGAAAATATTAGCCGAGTTCAATGGCAACATCTTTCTTTGATTTTCTTCAGGAATGCATCACATGTTTGATAGTTTCCATATCCATCAGTATAGTTATGCAAAAAAGAAGAAAAAGAAAAGTACTGATGAATTTTGATCAAATAACAGCACTCACAGGTTCTTATATAACTCGGCAAATCTTGATCAAATAATGAAATCCAATTGAAATTGTTAACGTCGCCTTAACATCGTGTTGAATTCTTCCAAAAGCTTTTCGATACTTCTTCTAGATGTCAACATGTTATCGATCTCAAATGCCCTCAACTCTTCCTGTAGATCTGCAAAGATGATATAGAAGCATTTAGTAAAGACTGAAGAGAAGTATAGATAAGTGTAAATCAGTTTTTCTTTGCTTTGTTAGACAAATTCTTCTAATGAATTTTACTAAATCCTAGGTGAAGATGTAGGAATATCATCGACCTAATTGTCTCATGGATTTGAGTGGAAGGTTTTTGCCATTGATACTGAAGAAATTCAGGAAGTTTCTCATAAGCTCTGGGGTGTTAGTAGAAACCAAAATCTCTCTCTGCAAGAGAAAAAGGGATCAATACTAGTGAAGAAAACCCAAATGAAGAATAAGATGAAATGTGAAGATTTTACCTTAAAAGTCTTCTGACTATCGTAGTATCCTGAAACAATCATAAGTAGCTGCAACTTTTCGGACACTGAAAAATGATACAAATGCAAGTTCTAGGTGAGTTTTGCACAGTTTCTTTTTGAATTCTAATATATTCCATTCTGTCAGGGTATCCAACTTCTCCAGCTTCTATTTTACAGTACAAGGAAATCTAAAATGGATTGGTATATCTGAAAGCAACACAGTCCATTAATTTTTTAATTTGGTTACCTAGAAACGAGATCACCTCGACTTGAGCAGATTCTTCTTGTTTAAGAAGTTCTTCGATCGAAATACCAATTGAGCTCATCCCAATAGTATTTGGTATGTTTTTGGACCTTCCTCCTTGCAACAGCAAAGAAAAAATTGTGTCAAAAGTACCCAAAACAATGAGAATAGAACAATCTCAGCACAGCTTCGATCTTTCCTCGTGTCAAATCATTTTGATCCGAAGAACATACTACCATTAGACGAGTTCAAAATTCATCCAAAAATGGATTTAAAAATTAGGAATGTGATAATTGTACCTGAAACTCTGCCCCATTTCTTGAAATCCTTATAGAGTATATCCCTCACCCTAAGATCTGATATATCTGATATTTTGTGTTTCACTGAAAATATTAGATATTTTGATTAGTGCAAACGTGAAAAAGTGAACAACAAGAAGAAGAAACATAGAAGAGGCCATACACCCCATCCATTTGAATAAGCTCATGTTATAATGTTCTATAATTTTAGTTGTCCACTGAACTCTAATTGAACTTAAATGAAAAGTATCAAATCATGATTACTTGTGTTTATTCATTATGATTTAGTAAGAATGAAATTTTATGATATCTTGACATTGTAACAGCAATTTCTCATTGCTTCGACAATTTCACATAGGCATACTTTTTAGGTGTCCTTGTGCCCAAAATTTACAACATGTGCAACTCCAAATACTTTACTTGGATACCATGAACTTACATATCTGGTAAAGTCCACTGCATCCAAATCGCCCTGCTCCTCTAATCAAGAGTGTAGCCATGTATCTGTCTTTAGATGTGCACTCGGAAGAACTCATATTTTCTGTGTCCAAGAGGATTCCTGATAGCTGCAAGTAATATCAGTGCAACTTTCATCTCCATCAGAAAAAACAATTGTTTTAACTGATCATTTTTCATGAACATTGGCCAGTCTTTTGCCCCAATTAAGAAACACAATTCTCAAATAAGAGTAGTGTCTACTGACAGAAAAATAATGTAGAAGATGTTATGTTACCAATAATCTGCTAAAGCCACTCCCTGCTAGGATCTCTGGTGATGTCTCAGCATACTTTTCAGATATTAGTGTACAACATGAACCACCCTGTTGCAATCAGAGAGCCATGAGCATGCATATTGTTGGATTTATTTCTTACTAAAAAGTTTTCCAAAACATGATGGTGAGCTCATACAACTCAAATGAAAATTTTAGGCTAACATCTAGCTTTCAGAAGAAATTGGAGGCGCTTAAATGTAATCAATATCCATAAAGTAAAGCAATGGAAAAAAAAAATGGTGTTGCAGGGACACCAGTCTGTTAAAGGTGGGCATTGGGAGACAATCTTCTTCTTCTTCTCTTCTTCATACCCTATTGAATTTGAGAGGACAGAATCGAAAATCTCACCACCATCTAACTTTGTCGGAGTCAATTGTTGATGACTGAAGCCTTTTTCATTCATAGAATTTAATAGGTACCACCTTGTCATGGAGAGATATTGAACCCTTGACCGATGGACAAAATCACCGACTGATTGACAAAGCACTTAATCATATGTGATCAAAATTGAACATAATGCTTTTGTAAAAAACATGATATTCTATGACACAATACAAAACTCCTGGTTTTCATAAGGAAACATGAGGAAATAGCATTGGATACAATGATATTGTTTCAAGTTTGAATTAACACTTGACTAAAATCATAGTTTACCTAAACATGAATGTATGTCACAAAATGTTAAAACAAGAATTCTTAGGAAAATGTTATTTTCTTATAGTTGGGTATAGTCACATTGTCTTTATGTATCGAAAATATAATTGAAGTTAGATGTGTTTTGTGGTTTAATATATGCATCAATTATGCAAATATTTAGATAGTGTATATGGTGACTGTAGAGATCATGGGCTTGAAGAGTACTCGAGAGGACCAAGAAGAGTTTATGGAGATTGTGAATAATGACAATTATGGACATTGTGTGCTTCAAGGTTGAAGGCTCAGAGTGAGTGGAGCAAGGAGCTCAATGAACTCAATGGGATCAAATTATCAAACTCGGGTTTCTGTAGTTATTGTGGGCTTCTCTTTAAGTAGTTATTGTGGACTTAGAAAAAGTTTATGATAGAGTCCTAAGAGAAATTATACGGAGAATTCTAAAAAAGAGAGGTGTTAGCGTAATATATATTGAACTAATTAAGGACATGTATGAGGAAGTAACGACCAGAGTGAAGATTTCAGACGAATTAACTGAAGTGTTTCTAATGAAGATAGGGTTACATCAATGATCAACTCTAAGTCTCTATCTTTTTACACTAATTATGGATGAATTCACTGGACACATTCAAAATACAGTACCATGGTATATGTTGTTTGCAGATGAAATTATTTTGATAGATGAAATACATGAAGGAATAAATGCTAAAGTAGAATCTTGGTGGAAAATACTAGAAGTAAAAGAGTTTAGGCTTAGTAGAGTAAAAACAGAATATATGAAATTTAAATTTAGCAATATTAGATGTGACAAGACAATTGTTAAGATAGGAGGTGGCGAGTTGTCTGAAACTAAGAGCTTTCAATATTTAAGATTATTTTTGCAAGACGATGGAGAAATTAAGAGAGATATTTTATATAGAATACAAACAAGATGGTTGAAATGGAGGAAAGCATCAGATATTTTATGTGATCCTAAAGTACCTCTAAAACTTAAAGAAATTTTTTACAAAATGACGATTAGACCTGTTATGTTATATGACATTGAATGTTGGACTAGGACTCAGGTACATGAGCAGAAAATAGGAGTTGTAGAGATGGGGATATTAAGGTAGATGTGTGAGCATACAAGGATTGACAGAATAAGAAATGAAAACATTAGAGAGAAAGTCAAAGTTGCATTTATTGAGGAAAAACTCCAAGAGACACGTTTAAAATGGTACGGACATGTACCTAGACAACCAATAAATGCTTCAGTCAAACAATGTAAAACTATGACAAATACACACATCAAACGAGGAAGAGGAAGACTAAAAAAGCCTTGGTTAGCAACAATAAAATAAGATAAAATTTATTTAGATATAGATGATGATATAGTAGAGGATAGAATCCAATGACATAGAAAAATCCATATAACCGGCCCCACTTGGTGAGATAAGACTTGGTGGTTGTTGTTGATAGCTAAGTTTACCTAGATATATGATTACCTAGGCTTTAGTTGTAGAGCCTTCAACTATCAAAAGATCTTCCAAGGATATTTTCATCAACAGACTCAAATTTCGACCTTTGTGTAGGTTCACAATGATGTGTTAGTTAACCAAAGGAAGATTGATTACGATTTCAATTGATTAGAATCAATAATGTCATACTATATTTAGACATCCCTAAAATATAAAATCATACATGATTGATGTAGGCACGCAAAGTAGTGAATTAAAATGCTAATTGACCATACGTGAATTGTTTTGTAAAATCAATGCAAGTGGTAACCTAGAAAGAAAGCAATTAGTTTTTTTTTTTACCTGATGAATAGTTGGATACTCTAATGGTGTGATAGCATACCTCTTTCTCTTTAGGGTTGAATTCTTCAACAGGTGCATCTTTTACTCCCTGTAAACACAACCGAGGCCTAACTAATTAGTACCTTGCAATTGTTCCTTTAGTAGATTTTTATGAAATTGCAGTGTACCTCTTTTCTGGATGGAAATTTGTGTCCATTTATTAATACTAGCTTCAAATTTCCAAACCGATTGTGATAAGCAAGATCAATCTGTGCTCGTATTTTCAGAACGATTAGTATCAGTTTCAGAACAATCAGTATCATTTATCTTAACCTAAAGTGTAACATTTTAACAGTAGAATTCAATGTCTTTCTTACACATTCATGAAAAGTAGCATTGTATACATGTTAGCTAAGAGGAGATCACCTCATCAATGAAAACTAGAGATGATTCGTCGACTCGACATGTCTTTAGCAACCATTTGAGCTCCGAATGCATTGCAAAATCAGTGTGTTTGCAGTTGACGACAGGCAAAACACAGATTTGGCTACTTGGTCGAGTTTCACTCAAGAAAAAGGCACAAGCAATGGTGGAAACAACTGATCCAACATCTGAAACCACAAACCATGATAACCTAAGCAAAAGAAGGATATCTCCAATGCTACGATAAGCAAATTGATTAGCAAGTAACAATACCAGCAGCCTCCTGTCCGATCACAGCATGCAAGAATTTCCCTGGAACACCACCTTTGAGCTCAACCTTTGTTGCCTTCAAATACTGGTTCAATCTATCAACACTTTCGCACAACTCCACGACGGAAGAAGCATCATTTCTCAGCGAGAAGCTACTGTAAAATTCTGCAGCAGGCTGAGCTGAACAAGTAATGGAAGATCTGCTATTTGTTGTGAGATCTGTGCCGGCATCAGAGTTACTGCTTAGTAACTCATCTTTCTCGACGATAGAAGGTTCACTGTAGCACAGTGATTGGATCTCTTCGAGTTCAGACTTCAGCTCTGAGATTTCCAACTTGTCTCTCCGGCTGCCGGAGAGAGCTAGAGCTTGCTTGTTCTCGAGCTCCCATATGCGTGACAAGGAATGCGAAATGCTCGGGCTCGTCGCGTCTTGTGACAGGCATGACTTTGCTTGAGTTGAGAAGTCAGAACCACTCGGGCTCCTCTCATGAATTTGATGACCATTGAACTTATGAGCTTTCTGAAAATACATATTTGCAAAATTATTCTAGAAATCAATGAGAATTGTGGTTTGGGATGTGGGTAATCATTCTGACCTTGCTTTTGCCATTGTTTAGCATCCTTATGCTCTTCATGTTGAACTGAAGCAGAGAAGTGATGAGTCCTGTGCTAATTTGGTCTGATAGGTTAAGAATTGGCTGCTGCAGGCGGTAGTAATTGGAAGAAGATGATGGAGAAACCGACAAAAATTCTAACCATTGTGGACTCCGCTCTGCTTTGCAGAAATCGCTGTAAGCTGTAGCTTGGGAAGCAGGGCTCTCTAGTGTCTTCCCTTCCAGTCCCAGAGGAGTTCTTGGAAGATTCACCTTAATTTCAAAATATACAGTTTGGAGCTTTCCTGAGATTCGTCTTCTCCTGCTTTGGATCCTCGGAATCAACGTTTTAAAAAACATATCTAATGGAACTGGCATGACGTTGAATGCGTTGGCTTAGTTGATTCTAAAAGTTTGCACATGAATCTACACTCCAGGATTTGCGCCAAAAGATTCACACATGTACGCCCAGTGGATCATTATTTCCAAGGTCTTGTCCTTTTTATCATCATCTTAGGTCCTTGCGTTTCGATAGCTCTTATAAATTGTGTAAGATTTATATACTCTTCATAGTGATTCTAAAAGATTATAAATTGTGTAAGATTTATGCTCTTATAAATTGATTATTTGTGTAAGATTTATGCTCTTATAAAAAAGAGAATAGAGAACTTGATTATTTGTGTAAGATTTATGCTCTTATAAATTGAATGATGCTAGTTTTGTACTGGGTAGTCGGTTTTGTACTAACTTGATTAATTTCAATTTCAGATGGCACGAAAGATCACAATGATGACCCATTGTGATGTATTAAGGAACATGCTAAGGGAATCTATCTAAAAGATAGTTTATAATCTTGATGGTGAGGTCATCGGACACATAGGAAGGCTCAATGGTCTTTTCAGTAGACTTGAGCAGCAGGAGTTTTTGATACTCGACAACTATAGGATTTGGGCATTGGTGCGCTCTCTACCAAACAATCTCATGGTAGTTTCCCATCACATATGGGGTCACTATGAAGAGTGGATTACATATGATGAATTGTGTTGGGAACTACTTCAACACAAGGATCAGGAAAGATCTCGAGGAGATTGATTCCAAAGAGATTGAAGAGTATTTTGTAACCGATCATCCTGAGTCTACCCTAGTGGACCCATGGAAGATAGGACTTGAAATAATTACAACTGCACTAGGGTTTGTCTTAGTGAGAGTTGTAATAAACTATCTTATCCAGTAGAGTTGTTTAGGTTAGAAATAAAGAATGTTATATGTTAACAGTTCTTTATTTCTGAAAGTATGAATAAGAAATGATAAGTTCATTTTCTTTTGAATCATAATTAGTTCATATGATAAATTAATGATTAATTCATGACATGAGATGTGTGTGATATAGTTGATCAATGCTTATTAGATTGAAACATACGAATGATGAGTGGAAATAGAGTTACCCCTTGGTTTTGTAAACCAATTCAAGCTTACATTGAGTCAATCAGAAATTGCATACATTGAATTTCCATCGAATAACTAAATAATATATTTATTATGTAGATTATGGCAATAAAGAACATCATAATTGAATTGAATAAGGGTGAGAAACTTAATGGGGAAAATTATAAAATCTGTCATCTCAAGATACAATATGTTCTTGAGGAATAAGAAGTTCTTGAGACTGTTCATCAGGTCATGGTGGAACCTATTGTTGGTACAATTGCACAACACATACTAGATCTTAATACCTATAAGGTATAGAAGAAAAAGGATTTCACTACTAAGGGCATATTGATTAGTTCAATGATAGATGAACTGATTTTTGAATATGAGTCATATCCAACGACTCATGCAGTTTGGGTAACCTTTAGGGATAGATACAGTGAAGTTAGTTTAAGCAAGCTTCAACAGTTGACAATTAAGTTTGACAACTATAAAATATGCCTGAATATTTCAACGATTCAACATCTGAGAGAGATGTCGAACATGATTCAGGAACTTAAAACTACTGGTCATGAGTTGACTGACGAACAACATATTGAAGCAATTATGCATTCCCTTCCTGATTCTTGGAAAACCATGAAGCAGAACCTAACTCACAGTGAGAGTATCAAGACTTTCATTGATGTCTCATGTCATGTGGAATTAGAGGCGGAGAGAGTCGAATCTACAAGGATTTCCGGACAAGCTTATATAGTTGTCGGTTCTGCTGAATCATCTAGATCCAAAAAGAAAAAGTGATACAAGAAAGGAAAGGGAAAGGAAAAGGAAACTGTTGCTGCTGGGCAAGGGCCTAACAAGAAGGAAGGAAAGAAGACTAGAAAGAAATCGAAAAGCAAATTGTCTTGCTATAACTGTGGCAAGAAGGACCACTTCGCTCGGGAATGTATCGAGACTAAAAAGGTAAATCCAAGTCTGTATTCTTTTCTTAAGCATTATGTTGCTAGTTCTGTGTTGTTAGCTGATTCTTATCCTTTATGGATTATAGAGGAGCAACCAACATGTAGCTTGGGAGCGAGCTACATTCGTGGAGTACCATCGGGTACCAGCGGACAACCAATGGATATATGTAGGAAACAATGCAAGGGTTGAAGTCAAAGGAGTTGACACTAGAAAACTCAATCTTCATGGTGGACGAATCATATTTTTACATGATGTCATGTATGCTCTTGAGATTTGACGGAATTTAGTTTCCGTTAATTGTCTTGTTGGTTTGGATTATTGTATAAATTTTTACAGTCGTTGTATAGTACTTAAGATTGACTCTATATTAATAGGATATGATTTTCTGACTAATGGTTTCATGGTTCTTGATGTGGAATCAAACAACAATATAAATGATAGTTGTCTTTCAAACATTGCTCTTGCTAGTGATACAGATATATCTGATGATTTTTGACATGCTAGATTAGCATAATTAGGATAAGAACATATGAATCGGTTAGCGAGAGAGGACTTATTGGGCACTCATGCTAAGATTAACTTGTCTATATATGGGCATTATCTTGCTGAAAAGGCAACTAGCTAGGAAACCATTTACTAAGGCTATTAGGGTTGATTCTCTATTGTAATTGGTTCATTTGGATATTTGTGGTCCGATGAATGTAAAGGGTAGACATTGTGCTTCCTTTTTCATTACATTCATTGATGATTTCAGTTGTTTTAGTCATGTGTATTTGATCTCTCATAAATCTGAAGCATTAGATTGCTTCATTCGTTATATGAACGAAGTTGAGAATTAATTGGAATGTAAGGTTAAGACCTTACGCACTGACCATAGAGGTGAATATTTGTCTGATTTGTTCAAGATAATATGTAATAATAAAGGGATAATTAGACAACTAATGATCTCAGGAACTCCTCAGCAAAATGGGATTGTTGAAAAAAGAAATAAGACTCTTTTTGAAATGGTTAGGTCCATGATGGCTCAGAATAATTTATCGATCTTCTATTGGGGAGATACGTTATTAGCAGCAATCTATATACTTAACAAAGTATTTTTTTTAAAATAGTTCCATCTACCCATATGAACGTTGGGCAAGCAAAAAATCATATTTGAGTAATTTGAGATCTTAGGAGTCAGCTACCTACGTTCATGATAGTTCTCACAAGTATAAAAAATTAGGACCTAAAGGTAAGAAATATATCTTTATAAGCTATTCTGAGACCTTTAAAGGTTATATTTTCATTGGTGAGAAACAAGATGGAACCATCTCTAAAATAGAGTCGGGAGATACAACTTTTCTTGAAACAGAGTTCCCTGCTAGAGGTGATGTTGATAAAATAATTCCTTTGTTTGAGGAGGATGAGATATTATCAAAAGTGGTGTCACAAGGGATGCCCAAGTCTAGTCAATCGAGTGGGAGTAATTTGTCAAATCAAGAGTTGACTTCTCAACAACCTAACTTATGAAGAAGTGTTCGTAAAATCAAACCTAAAACGATATTTGATATTGAGAATGAGGCAATGGTGACACTCCCAGTTGACGATGATGAACCTCAATCCATTAGGGAAGCCTTGGGATGTAGTGTTAGAGAAAAGTGGAAAATAGCAATGGAAGAAGAGATGGAGTTGATGATGAAGAATCAAGTTTGGGATTTAGTCGATCTTCCTCCTAGCTGAAGGGCTATTGGGAATAAGTGGATTCTCAAAATTAAAAGGGAAGCTGATGGATTGAGTAATCGATACAAAGCTCGCTTGGTTGCAAAAGGATATACCCAATTAGAGGGTATTGACTATAAAGAGACATTTTCTCATGTAGTAAAATTGTGTTAATCTGAGTCATTTTGGCTTTTATAGCACATTATGACTTTGAGTTACATCAAATGGATGTAAAAACTGCTTTCCTTAATAGTGAGCTTGATAAGGAAATCTATATGGTACAACCAGAAGATTTCGTTGTTGAAGGCCAAAAGGATAAAGTATGTAACCTTAAAAAGTCTATATATGGGCTAAAGCAAGCGTCAAGACAATGGAACATAAGATTTAACGAAGTCATTTTATTTTATGGTTTTGAAATGATCAATAAGAATCATTGTGTTTTCCTGAGAAAGGAAAAAAAGAAAGTATATTATTTTATCATTATATGTTGATGATTTGTTGATAGCAGGAAATGACATAAGATTTATAATAGAAGTCAAAGAGTGACTTTCATCACAATTTGACATAATAGATATGGGAGAAACTGAATACATCTTAAGTGTGAAGATTGTGAGAGATAAATCAAAAAGACTTTTGGATTTGTCCCAAGAGACTTACATAAATAAGATGTTACAATATTTCAGCATGTCTGATTGCAACATAGAATAGACACCTATAACGAAAGGTATTATTTTAAGCAAGAATATGTGTCCCAAGACTTCTGAAGAAATAGCCGAGATGAAAAGAAAACCATATGCCAGTGTTATTGATAGTTTAATGCACACTATGTTGTATACACGTCCTGATATCAGCTATGTTATTGGGTTAGTCAATCGGTTCTAGTCAAACCCAGGACCGAGACACTGAAAGGTGGCGAAGAGGATATTCAAATATCTGAAAGTGACAACAGATTATTGTTTATGTTTTCAAGGATCATATATGAGCCTTAAGGGCTATTCAGATGCAAATTGGAATGGGGACATGGATGATAGAAAATTTACATCAGGCTATGCGTTCTTGTTGAATGGTGATGTCATCTCCTGGAACAACAAGAAATAGGCTTGTGTAACTTTGTCGACAATGGAAGCTAAATATGTGGCATGTTCAGCGGTTGTGCAAGAAGCAGTCTGGTTAAGAAAGTTCCTGAAGTATCTGAAGATTATTGAGGTCAGTGGGAGTCTAGTTACTGTCTACTATGATAGTCAAGCTGTTATAGTTTTTTTCAAAGATCCCAAATATCATAACAAGAGCAAGTATATAGCTATAAAGTATAACTTTATAAGGGATATTATAGCTAAGAAAAAAATTATTCTTGAGTATATCTCATCCGTGTTATGCTTGTAGATCCTTTTACTAAGCCAATGACTAGAGAGGCATTTTATGAACATGTAAAGTCTATGAGACTTCGAAGAATGTAACAAAGTTGTTATAACAATCAGATTTTATGAGATAATTTGATTGAGAAATGTCATAATCTATTCAGTGTAAATGTTCATGTTACATTCAAATAAAGTCTCGGTAAGCATGTTGGCAGGTTAAAGATTGGTCCTCTCACATGGACAATCATCTCTATTTGTTAAGTATGAATAGGGGTAAAATCAATGTTTATGGGATAGCTTATGTAGCTATATGTAAATAGAGGCATACCTGTAAGCTGGTGTCGCCTTGATAATTGTATCAAGATTAGATCATTTGTAGATTCATGATCGAAGTAAATGAACCCACCATTTACTAAACTTGTTTGAAGCCAAATTAAAATTCATGAGTTGAATTCATGATTAGACATTGAGAATGTCTAGATTGAAATCTATACGATATTGATTTGAGAAAAATATATGCTCTTTTTTAATAAAGAGAATAACATCATAACATATTATTCATATCACATATTCTATAGCGACAATAAGGGTAGTAGGAAAATGGATCACTACTTCTATACTATGTGAGTCCTTGAGATTATATGCTAATTTTGGTATTTGCCTTAAGTGACTATTTAGTGTTAGGACCTGTGAGCCCGCTAGAGGGGGAGGGGTGAATAACGCGTTGCCCGTACGTAGATGGAAATCGTTTGTGATCGTCTCTACAAAACTCGTTATGCGCAGCGGAATAGTAATAATAAAAGCAATAACGAATTGAAATAACCACAACAAAGATATAACGTGGTTCGAAACCGAACGGTTCATACTCCACGGATCGAGCTCTAACGAGCTCTAGCGACGCCAATGCAATCACTAATCAATAAACTCCTTCTCGACAATAAGTCGGAGGCGGAGAAACCTCGTACAAACGTTTACAACAATAAACGAAAGAAATACAAGCAAATATAAAGGAAATGTAAAGAACACTTTACAAAATTAGGGTTTGAGCGCTTTGCTTGTTGGTTGCTTGGATGAGGTTGAAGGGCCTTGAAATGCACCTGCAAATCGCCTTCAAATCGCCTCAAGAAAGCTCCTCAAGAACTGATGATGAAATCCTCCACGATCTCCCCTTTTTATCTTGCGTCGGGCTGGATTTCCGCCTATCAGTCGACTGTCATAAGTCACCAGTCGACTGATGCCACTGTTGTCGTGAGACAACGGCTCGATCCACTCTGGAAAAACTCCAACGGATCTCTTGGCAGTCGATTGCCAGCCACGTAGTCGACTGCCCAGTCGGCTACAGAGCATTCTGTGCTCGCGGTTGAACTAGCAGTCGACTACCGTCCCTTAGCGGCGATCGGCTGTGCCGACACCATCAAGCTGCTCGATGAGCGGTCGGGAGCCGTTCGGCTCTTAAGCCGTGATCGAACTCAAGTTGACTCACGGCAGTCGAACTGGCCATAATGTCAGTCGACTGCCAACCTCAAGGATGAGGTTTTAACCCAAGTATGGTGTCCCCATACTTGCTAGACCACCCTTAGCCTAGACCTAAGCCTTCTAGCCACTTTCATCAGCCTTACGCCTCTCGGATCCCTCCAAGTCATCCATGACTTGTTCATCCATCACGCTAGCCTTCAGGTGCTTCCATCGGCTATGTCATGCTAACAGTGTCTACACCGCCAAGGCACATTGGACTTACGCCGCCAAGACTCCGCTTGGACTTTACGCCACCAATATCAAACCCCTTGGACTTCTCAAATGTCAAGACTCAAGTTTGGACTTTCCCTTGCCAACCCATGTTGGACTTTCCATGCCAAGACCCATGCTTGGACTTTCCATGCCAAGACCCATGCTTGGACTTTCCATGCCAAGTACTCATGACTTGGACTTTACCTTGCCAAGACCCATGCTTGGACTTTCCCATAATCACATGGTCAACCCTAGTCAACCATCAAAGTCTCCCTCGAGTCAAACTCGAGTCCTGTCAATTATAACCCGGGTCGATTGTATAAACAATCTCCCCAAAACATATTGACCGACATCAATGTTAAACATCAATGTCAAACAACTTTGTCAAACATCAAAACCTCACTCGAGTCAAACTCGAGTCTGGTCAATCATGACCTGGGCCGATTGCACCAACAATCTCTCTCTTTTTGATGTTTGACAAAACAAACCTTGAGTTAGGCCCCTAACTCAAATTCCCTTACCAATTTCCCGAATTGGTAATTTCACTTTCTCCCCCTTTTTGACATACATCAAAAAGGTTATCTCTCTAAAGAGGTCAATGTCTCATGTCCCAATGAGATCTTACAATCTCCCCCTTGGTCCAAAAATACCTAGGATACCTACCATCTTCCTAGTGATAAATCCCATATCACTCAAAAGAGGCAATCCTATACTCTCTCCCAATTTCCAAATTGGGTCTCTCAAAAACCCATCAATTTTTTCAATTGATGATACTCTCCCAATAACTTCTCCCCCTTCAAGAGGAGAAACACATCCATCATCCCAAGATGGATAACTCCCCCTAAAAGCTTACTCCCCCTTGACCATTGCACCAACAATGTCCTTGGGAAGTCCCTAAGCCAACCATCAAAATTAAGGTTCTAAGTTCAAACATGAACTCTTCCACCCTTAAAATTGATACTTTGACCAAACACCTCTCCAAATCCATATCCAATGGATTTTCACCCTTTATAATGTTTCCCAATGCATATCCTAGGGTTAGAAGTGGTTAGGGACTTTTACCATGGCTGAAAATGGGCTAAACAACCTTGTTTTACTCGAAATCAGCTTGGCAGTCGACTACTTACAGTAATTAGTCGACTGACACTCACATCAGTCGTGTAAAATACCGAAAAAAAATAATAAAATTATATTCCTCGTTAATTGATGAATTATCTTGTGGAATGTTTTAGGAGTTTTTAGAAATTTTTCTAGCATTGAATGGAGTTCATATGATCGATTAGGAGGAAGATTAAGGTTTAAATTGGGGATTTGGGTTAGACTTGAGCTAGTTCAATCTATTGGCCAGTTTTAAACTAAACGCTAATTCCTCTCGATCCCTTCCGTTTCCACTCGGTTCGTCGATTTCTTTTCTCCTTTATCCGGTCGCTCTTTAGTTTTCTTCCGATTCCATTCGAGCGCCGCCCCCTCCTCTTCTTCCGTTTCTTTCTCTTCTCCACGCTCGAGCTATCGCCCCGGCTTAACCGATCTCACTTAGATCATCGCCGAGCCCAAGTTCGGCCGTTGCACAAGCCCCCATCGCCGCCGTCGTCGGTAGTCGGTCACGGGAGCCAAATGTTGGATCGAGAAGCGTCGCTAGAGGGGGGGGTGAATAGCGATCGTAAATCTTTTTCGTTTTCGTTCGTTCGATACGCAAAGTAAGCACAGCGGAAAATAAATGAACACGTTTATTTTACTTGGTTCACAACCCAGCGGTTGCTACTCCAAGGCCCTATCGGTCCTAGACCGCGTACGGAGGGCAAAGCACTAAAACGTCTCCTCCTCGTTGGAGGTAGGAGACAACGATTACAAAAACCGAATATACGAGGATGAGGCAACAAGCCTACCTCACCTCGTTATGAAGATAAAAATACAGAATATAATATCAAAAATATTACTTGAATCTGCTGCCGACGAAGAAGATCAAAACTTGGCGTCGCGTCGGCGTTATGACGGTGTTGAAGCGTTGGCGTTGTAGGAGCACTTGATGAATAATTGATGTGATTTGGAGATGAATCCTCCCCTCCTTTTATAGACTTTAGCCTCTGAATTTGTCTCCTATTTCTTTGGAACGGATCATGGATTTTTCCAAATTTTATCGCGAAGTGGCCGCGTCAAACGTTATCCGTTTTGACCTAGCGCAAAAGCTGAATCGTCGCCATCAGTCGACTGATGCCTCTCATCACGATCGATGATACGATCGGCGATGCATCTCATCATCAATCGATAATCGATCGCCCAATGTCCGAATGACCACAACCGCCACTTCCCTGCAGTAAGAGATTAGCTCGGAAAATGATAAATACGACGGTTTCTAACCGTCCGATCTCGACCTAGACCTTCCACAGGAAGTCTTAGTCGAACCGTCGCCTACGGTCGTCCCCGTAAAGAGGACACGACCTTACAATCTCTCACTCACACGAGCTTACCTCGATAGTAGCTCTCGCTTCCGGCCTTCCACTCGATTCCTTCGGCTCCCTCCGAATTCACTCAAGTGTCGCCCGACCACCACGGCTTCCTCCGGGTGTCGCTAGCCTTCAGCTCCAGCTTTAGTACTTTTCTGCACACTTGATTTAGCTCGTGAGATAACAATATAAACTTAACTTTGTGTCTTTGCCATAATCAAAACACAGGTTCGATTATCTAGTGCCCCTGCACCAACACCAAATTGGTGGGGTTGTCACCGACATTGCTGTCGCCCGCAACCCTTCATGATCTTTGCCCGATCGTTGCTCGAACTCGCTGTCGTCGCCGTCCCCGCTCGATGCGAGATCGATCTGCCATCGCGCTGCCGTCTTTCACTCACCGGCCGTCACGCGGCCAGACTCCGCCGCCTGGCCACTTGTCGCCGCCGGATCTGGTCGCTGCTCCATCACCGATGACTGCTTTCTCTTCTGTGGATGGTCTCCCTCATTACCGCCCTCCGTCGATCCAAGCCGCAGCGAGCTCAGATCGGCAAGATCGGTGTCGCGTCTTCTTGCTGGGTTCCCCTGATCGTGTAGTGGACATCACCACCTTGGATCGACGCCATCCCTTCTGCTCACACAACGCAACCATCATTCTAGCCTTCTGCCGCCGGATATCTTACCAATCCATTACCGGATTACGCGATCACAGCGGCGCTGCTGTCCTAGCCACTTCCTGCTACATCGACTCGTCTCCGGTGCCATGGGTTGCTCAACATCCTTATTGTAGTTTACCGATGTGCATATCATCTTGAGTGTATTCGTGTTGTAAATTGCACTATCAATGGCCGGACAAATCCTCCAACAGCCTATACATCCAGTTCGGGTAATCTCATTGTTTCCTTGCTATTTTGGATTTATAGGGTTATTCGATTGTCTAATCTATTGACTTTGGTGGATGTTGATTAAGGTTTGTAATGACTGTATTGTTTAGTTGTTTAGCTTGTATTGGTGTTTGGGCAGTGGTGGAGCTCGGTTTGTTCCGATGAACAGGACAATTGAAGAAAAACACATGTCGGTGAAGATCTGGTCGGTAAGATCTGTTTACCCTTATTGTTTTCAATGGAAATTGATATAAATTGGGTAGTGAGTAGAGATTCAGTTTATCCAGAAGCTGTGATTGCTGGTTTACATGATTAGAGAGTTGTTTTGGGTTGTGGAATATCCGGTTAGTATGGAATTAAATGTATAGACTGTGTAGTGGTTAATTGGAAATGGGGGATTTTTAATTATGATGTTAATGGTACTAGTTGAGGGTTTAATGTGAAGGTTGGTTATAGTAAATCGACCTTGGATAATTTAGGAGATTTTCCTAAGTAGTAAGTCGATAAAAGAATGCGACTATAAGAACGATATACTAATTAATTCGTATTTTGTAGTCTGCTTGTACTAAAATGTAAGTGATGCTATTTGCAGGACGTGGATACGAGACAAGTCCGCGGCCGTGAGGATTTCATTGCTACGAGCATTTACAACAGGTGGGTAATTTCCTACCTGGTTCGGGTAGATGTATTGCATTCAGATTTAGTCATTGATATGAGCATGTTAGGTGTACATATTACCTTGACCCTGTTCTTTTTATCGTATGCTTGATCCTTTACCGTTGGCTATTAACTCTATTGCTGATATCATGTTTATTTTATCATGATTAGGAGTTATATATATAGGTGATGCAAGTAACTTAGAATTTGTTTAAGTTAAGCGCAAATGGTAAAGTCCGGATGACAACCTGATTGTACATTGGGCAAAAAGGTCATCCGTAGGTAGATAATGACTTTAACCTAGGGTTAGTTCTAGTACCCTTAGGTTGTATGTTACCACCGAACATGTGTTGTGTAAATGGTCAGAGGAATGATACTTAGGGTATCGCTACGGACCAGTGGTCCTAGCTTGTTATAATCAGATGAGTACGACTCTCTACAGGATAGAGAGTGCGTCGAGTAGATTAGTATGACTCTCTACAGGATAGAGAGTATTATGATCAGTTGAGTACGACTCTCTACAGGATAGAGAGTGCGTCGAGTAGATTGGTATGACTCTCTACAGGATAGAGAGTCTATGGTGGATGTCTGTATGTGAGACATTGCATTCATGCATTTACATGCACGCTGGCGACGAGGTCTCCCTTGTGGTTGAGAGGGTCGCCAGTCATCCTGCCTCCACGGTTACTCATAGGAGGAGTAACCGGTGTGAGGGCAGAGCATTGAGGTGCCGCACTCTACCACTATAGACGGTGGTAGTTGGATTTGCGTGCCGTAGTCCTGCGTGTGTGGTACTCGACCACTCATGGGTAGTGACTGTCGGAGTGACCAACAGCAGAGACCCCCATCGTGTAGCTTGCTCTTTACGCTTATATTGTCACGCCCGCCCTTCCGGGACCCTAAATGTCCGACGAGGCGGCGCGTGACGCGACCGTTCATACATTACATACAGCGGAAGACTTTATACATACTCCTTAATTCTCACAGCGGAAGACTTTAGACATACTTCTTAATACTTTTTTTTTTGTTTTTCTTTTAAACATAAACATGCATTAACACATATATATATATATATATATATATATATATATACATACTTCTTCTTCTTAGCATAGAGTATGCTTCATAGCGTGGATAGATACTTCTTCTTACTTCTTCTTTACTTCTTCTTCTTAACATAGAGCATGCATCATATATGCAGATACTTAGTGCTTAGTAAATTCATAACATCATCATCATAAGGAGACATAAGTGAGGACATGAATAGACATCTTCATCATAGGTAAACATGTTTAGACCTAACGGATCTTCTCCACCATGCCACTACCACACACATTGGCCCCTCCTACTGCTCCCTTTAGTTTATCCATCCCTTACCCTTATCTGCAGTACGAGGGAAAGATAAACTATAAGCACATAGGCTTAGTAAGATCCTGTCCTACTCACTAAAACCATACATTATCATTAATCATGCAGCATTCACAACATAGAAGCAATATAACATGTAACATACTTGGTGTCATCAACTTAACATGTAGCATAAGTAACGTAAGTGAAATATAGCATGGATCACCGTATCATCAACATAACTTGTAATGTATCTAGCGTAAACATGTAAACATTCATAGCATATCATAAAGCATAACTTTCATAACATATAACTTAACATTCTTGGCATATCGTTTAACATAACATGTAACTTAACAATCATGGCATATTATTTAACATAACATGTAACTTAACAATCATGGCATATTATTTAACATAACATGTAACTTAACAATCATGGCATATTATTTAACATAACACGTAACTTAACAATCATGGCATATCATTTAACATAACATGTAACTTAACAATCATGGCATATTATTTAACATAACATGTAACTTAACAATCATGGCATATTATTTAACATAACATGTAACTTAACAATCATGGCATATCATTTAACATAACATGTAACTTAACAATCATGACATACATATGCAAGATGCTTTTGAAAACATATATGCGTAAATATAAATCTCAACATATTTGGGCCCGCATTGTACCACTTCTTCATTATCATTGCATACAAGATCCCTAAATAGGCCGAGGTAGCAAGTCTCGAACCTAATAGGTTTCTAGGCCCGAGTCTTATTCCATCGACCTAGGGGCAATCGTCATAGCGTAGAAGCCCATCCTAGGCCCGAGTCTTACTCCATCGACCTAAGGCATCTTGGAGCCCATCCCGTACTAGGCCCGAATCTTATTCCATCGACCTAGGGGCAATCATACATAGAAGCCCATCCTAGGCCCGAGTCTTATTCCATCGACCTAGGGCATCTTAGGAGCCCATCCCTTCTTTGGACCTTGTTAAGGTCTTGGTACAAGCCATGCGTAAGGTAAAATACTTATATGCTTACTTTACTACATGTCTTATTAACATAGCATAGCATACTGCTTCATAACACATCATGCTTCATTTCATTTACATAGCGTAGTATACTTCATTTCATACACCTCATGCTTCACTTCATTAACATAGCATAGCATACTTCATTTCATACACATCATGCTTCATTTCATTTTCATAACATGGCATAATTCATTTCATACACATCAGCTTCATTTCATTTACATAGCATGGCATACTTCATTTCATAACAACATATCCTATTTCATTAACATAGCATACTTTATTTCATAACAACATAACTTATTTCATTAACATAGCATGACATACTTCATTTCATAACAACATAACTTATTTCATTAACATAGCATGGCATGCTTCATTTCATAACAACATAACTTATTTCATTAACATAGCATAGCATGCTTCATTTCATAACAACATAACTTATTTCATCAACATAGCATGACATACTTTATTTCATAACAACATAACTGATTTCATTAACATAACATAGCATACAATTCATGGTATGAACTTCATTGTACCCTAAAGAGGTCAATGGTGGCCGAATGACCCTTATAGGCTTTTTAGGGTTTAGACCTTTAACCTAATTCAAGTAACATACATATGCATACAAATTCCATAAAATTCATGGTATGAACTTCATTGTAACCTAAGAACCAAGGGTGGCCGAATGGTCCATGTAGGGCCTTTAGGTTTAACTTTTGACCTAATCCCCTTTTAAAACTTAACCTCATCATATAGTTACAAAACATAGTATGAAACCTCATTGAAACCCTATAGTGGGGTTTGGCCGAATAGAACTATAGTGTTCATTAGGGTTAGCTTTTGTTCTAACCCACTTTAAGCCCTAAAATCATCATCATCTAGTTCCCATAATATGGCATGGAACTTCATTGAAACCCTAAAAGTAGGGTTTGGCTGAATAGAACTATAGTGTTCATTAGGGTTAGCTTTTGTTCTAACCCACTTTAAAACCCTAACATCATCATCTAGTTATAGAACATAGCATAAACATAACATGGAGCTTCATTTAGACCCTAGTCCATGACTTGGCCGAATGGTTCATGGAGACCTTTGGGGTTAGATCTTTATCCTAATCCCTCTAACATGCTATCATCATCATTTGCAAGTAAAGCAAGATATAAACTTCAACAAAAACACCAAAAACCCATGTTGGCCGAATGGTCCATAGGGTTTCCTAGGGTTTACTTTTGACCTAATCCGTTTTAAGCCCTAACATCATCATCTAATTACAAAAGCATGGCATACAACTTCATGGAAACCCTAGATCATATCTTGGCCGAATATAACAATATAGATTTCTTTTATAAAACGTCAACCGAAGCTACTCGTACGCAGGTGAGGGATACTTACATCCTTCGCTTTGCTTGGGGTGGGGAAGATAACCTAAAGAAGATCAACACTTAGCCTTCTCTAGCTTGGATAGGATTTGGCCAAAAGAGGGAATGTAGAGGAAAAAACCTTAGGATTTCGGTGAGAAGAGAGGAAGAAGAAGAGAGGAAGTAAACAATTTCAATCTTCCCTCTTCTTTATAAAGGGAGGAGGAAGAGAAGTTCCTCTTTTCTTTTCTATGCCTCTTCATTTACCCACAGCTTGTTATAATCAGATGAGTACGACTCTCTACAGGATAGAGAGTGCGTCCAGTAGATTAGTATGACTCTCTACAGGATAGAGAGTATTATGATCAGTTGAGTACGACTCACTACAGGATAGAGAGTGCGTCGAGTAGATTGGTATGACTCTCTACAGGATAGAGAGTCTATGGTGGATGTCTGTATGTGAGATATTGCATTCATGCATTTACATGCACGCTGACGACGAGGTCTCCCTTGTGGTTGAGAGGGTCGCCAGTCATCCTGCCTCCACGGTTACTCATAGGAGGAGTAACCGGTGTGAGGGCAGAGCATTGAGGTGCCGCACTCTACCACTATAGACGGTGGTAGTTGGATTTGCGTGTCGTAGTCCTGCGTGTGTGGTACTCGACCACTCATGGGTAGTGACTGTCGGAGTGACCAACAGCAGGGACCCCCATCGTGTAGCTTGCTCTTTACGCTTATATGCTACTCGATCATACTGCCCACTTGGCCACTCGAGAGTAGTGGTTGGTGTTGAGCTGGGACAGTTGTCATGCTTGAGCCACCGAGGCCACACTGGGGTCGTGGTAGCTTTAGGGTGAGCCGACATGACCATGCATGCCGCATTGCCGTATCTGATGGCGCTTTGCATATTACTATATATATATATATATATATATATATATATATATATATATATATATATATATATATATCTATATATCTATATATATATATATATATATATATATATATATATATATATATATATATATATATATATATATATATATATATATATATATATATATATATATATATATATATATGGATGGTTGAGATTAATATATATATGGATACAGTCTATATATATATGATTATTGTGATGTTGCATTTGTTTGTACTATGCTTGCTGCATTTGGGTGGACATCATATTCATGCATGCCTCTTACATTTGTTATATGATTGAGTCGGATATTAGTATGTGTTGGACAGACCACTAGATACCTTGACCTGTAGCTAGAGTATATTTTGGGTTGATCTACTCTTCCTGTTATATATATATATGTTGGATATATGTTCAGGTTGGATCAGAGTAGCGTGACAGACTTCAGGTATGTCTGCATTTTTATGTTGTTCATTCAGTTAGATGGTATATGCTTGTATTTATATACTATGCTGATATACCTGTTGTACTTCTAGAGTATGTCGTTGAAATACATGTGATATTACATATATATACATGTTTTATATTACTTGCTGAGTTTTACTCACCACCCCATGGACCACAGGTTTTTCACGCCTGTGTGTAGAAGACTTCGTGATGGCATTGGAGCACCGCCAGCTGACATCGTCTCATCTCACCTCCGAGGCTCCCTTGTCTATTTTTGGATTTTCCGTATGTCTTGTTTTGCATTCGGAGTTTTCGTGATGTTATGTATTATGTGATGTACGCACATGTTGGTGCGGGTTTTGCCGAGATTTTTCTTTATGTTATGATGTTAGTCATACCGGTATGCATGTGTAGGATGTATTGTTGTTGTTGTATCGTTTCTGTTGTGTGTAGTTGTTTTGATTTATATATATTGTTGTGGGTTGGTATATTTTTATATATTGTTGTCATTGTGGGCCTACGAGCCTTGTATTAACCCGAAATGTTGCCACGTACAGGTGAGATACCGTCCGTTTGATTTTCGGTTCGGTATGCTCTCGGGGCATGACAAGTCGACTGACATCAGGTGGCAGTCGACTGATAACTGAAATTCTCGAATTTCAGCTATCAGAAATGAATTTTGAAAAGTCATAAGTAATTCTACGTATATCGAAAAATCATGAAATTTGATACGTATATTACTTAAAGTCAATACAATGGGTGAAAAATATTTGAAAGTAAAGAAAAACTTCAATGTTTTAGCTCACTTTGTATCAATCTCATCAATGGTGATTGCTATCAAAAGATAGGTTTCACCAAGGTTTTCTAAAATAATTTTATCAAAACCTTATTTTGGATCATATTCCTTGGGCTCTATGTACATGACTTGTATACAAACTTTCCCAATGATCCACTAATGAAATTTGATGAGTTATAGTCCATCTAGATGCAAAAACTATGCACCTTGAACTCAACTCATATCCTAGTATCTCACATGTATCTAGGGAGTATAAATACACATACATGTCAATTGGATGTGAGATGTGGGTTTTGGTTCATTTAATCTAGGATTTCATGCATTTTCTAAGACAATCCTACTTGATTCCCTTATAAATGGGACTTCAAGTCATGTCATAGTCCTTAAATCAATTTTCAATCAAGTTAATGCATGAATGTATGATCATGGCATAAATAATAGCATTATTAAAACATGACTAATAATCATGATGTCATGGCATATGATAAAATCTAAAACACATGACATTTACAACCTTAATCCTAAACATGAACATGACATATAAAATGATTAAAAATAAACATGAAGTCATGGCATGTTATATGGCAAACAAGGTATGACAAATAAAATATAAAGGTATATAATACCTAAATTTTCAATATTAGTTGTCATTTGATATAATTAAATATATTTTGCCATATTACCTAAATTCTCCCTAGTGTGCCAAAAACCCAAAATGACACCCTATAACCTCTAAACCTAAAATGTGCCAATTTGATCATTTTATCAAACTTCATAATTAATATTGGCACATCCTAAAATCTTTTAGGATTAAATCTCAAATGTATTTCCAAGGTTACCATAGCCTTAAAAATGACCTAAAATGCCACCTTTACCATGGTTGAGTTAACTACCCATCCAATCAAGGTTGGCACACCCTAAATCCACCTAATGTGAATCAATCACGCTCTTAGGAACCCAAAATCTATTTGAGCTCCTAGGGTTAATTAGGTATTCCTTAGGCATAACCTCCCTAGATACCTTCTTAATGACCCTCCTAGGCTTAGAAGCCTTGGTCATTATGGTCTTGTCATGATTAACCTTAGGGATTGCCTCCCTAATAACCTTCTTAGTGGCCACCCTAGGTTTCCTAGAAACCCTAGCCACTAGGCACACCCTTTGGTCAACCTTAGGGATAACTTCCCTATTGACCTTGGTCTTCCTAGACCTAGTTTGTGTTCCATAGTCAAATAGAACACTATGATAAGCCACCTTAGGCTTAGGTTTGTGACCCAAACCTTGCTTGCCCTTGGTTGACTTTTGACTCTTAGGTTCTAGGTGTTGACTTTGACTTTTGGACCTAGACTTTTGATCACTTGACCCTTTAAATTGATTTTGTATTCTATTTAGGGTCTTTTCAAGTTTCTCAAGCCTTGATCTCAAGGCTTGATTCTCTAATTCTAATTGCCCAATTTTAGAATTTTGATTTAAATCTTGGGCATTGGACTTCCTAGGCATATGCCTAGTCCATTTAGAATTGAAACCTAGGTGCTCTTGCACCTTTCTAATGGTCTCCCTAGGTAAAATTTTTCTAGAGTTATTTGACCTAGGTTTGTCCTTAGATAAGTTGTTTTTAGGGACATTAGTCCCAAATTTTTCCTTATTTCCTACATGGACTCTCTTAACTCCTAAACAAAAATACTTGTTCCTATTAGCATGCTTTTCATAAATTGCAAGAGAATTAAAACTCCTAGCATGCTTTGTCTATTAACTAAGGAAAGAGCATTATTATTATTGAAATGATATACCTTAGGGTTTGCCTTAGTGGCTCCCCCTACTTGTGAAACTCCCTCTTGGGTCTTCTTCCTCCCCCTAGGACATTGATTCCTATAATGTCCTTTTGAATTGCACTTGAAGCATATAACATGCTCCTTGCTCTTTTGACTTGGGGAACCGACATCCTTGACTCTTGGTGTCGAAGGAGCTTTCCTAATCTTCTTTGAGCACTTGCTCTTATAGTGCCCGACTTCCCTACACTCAAAACATATGATATGATTTTTATTGCAAATTGATATGTTTGAGTTACCTATGGTGGTGGTAGGTGTTGGAATTGAAACTTCTTCATCTTGACCGGATGTGGAAGCTTCTCCTTGTTGCTCCGGAGTGAAAATTCTTTCCTCCCCCTCAATCATTGGGGTGGAGGTTTCTTCTACTTCTTCCATCTCCTCTTCCACCGATCCGGAAGTTGATTCCCTATCAACCTCCGAATCCTCACTTTCTTGTGAGGATGATCTTTCTCCTTCTTGGGCCATGGATGGTTCTTCATGGAGCTTGGCTAATTTTTCCCATAGTTCCTTGGCATCTAGAGCTTCACCTATCTTGGACAATAACTCGTTAGGTATTAAATTAACTATCATATCGATTACCTTGTCATTGATTTCGGATTTTTGAAGTTGGTCTTGAGTCCATCTTTTCTTCTTGAGATATCCTCCTCTTGGCCCTCTTGGCAATTCAAAGCCTTCCATTAAAATGGCCCATTCCTCAATGTCCTTCATCAATAAAAAATCTTCAATTCTTCTCTTCCAAGAATCGAAGTCTTCTTGTCCATATAATGAGTACGAGACCGGCGTGTTGATGTCCCAACCTAATTGTTCTTGGACTTCCATCTTTTACCCTCTAGCTTGCTCCCTTCGTTGTTAGACTTAGAAGAGTGGCCTCGCTCTGATACCACTTGTTAGGACCTGTGAGCCCGCTAGAGGGGGGGGGGGGTGAATAACGCGTTGCCCGTACGTAGATGGAAATCGTTCGTGATAGTCTCTACAAAACTCATTATGCGCAGCGGAATAGTAATAATAAAAGCAATAACAAATTGAAATAACCACGAAGACAAAGATATAACGTGGTTCGGAACCGAATGGTTCCTACTCCACGGATCGAGCTCTAACGAGCTCTAGCGACGCCGATGCAATCACTAATCAATAAACTCCTTCTCGACAACAAGTCGGAGGCGGAGAAACCTCGTACAAATGTTTACAACAATAAACGAAAGAAATACAAGCAAATACAAAGGAAATGTAAAGAATACTTTACAAAATTAGGGTTTGAGCGCTTTGCTTGTTGGTTGCTTGGATGAGGTTGAAGGACCCTGAAATGCACCTGTAAATCGCCTCAAGAAAGCTCCCCAAGAACTGATGATGAAATCCTCCACGAGCTCCCCTTTTTATCTTGCGTCGGGCTGGATTTCCGCCTATCAGTCGACTGCCATAAGTCACCAGTCGACTGATGCCACTATTGTCATGAGACAACGGCTCGATTCACTCTGGAAAAACTCCAACGGATCTCTTGGTAGTCGACTGCCAACATTGGCGATCGGCCCGCGTATCGATAATCGATTGCCCTCGGCTCACGGAGCATTCTGTGCTCGCGGTGAACTAGCGATCGTAGTCGTCCCTTAGCGATCATTTGACATCGGACCGATCATTGCTCCAATGAGCGATTATTTGCGAGCAGTTTTCATCTCTTAAACCGACAATCGAACTCAAGTCGACTCACGACAGTCGAACTAGCCATAATGTCAGTCGACTGCCAACCTCAAGGATGAGGTTTTAACCCAAGTATTGTGTCCCCATACTTGCTAGACCACCCTTAGCCTAGACCTAAGCCTTCTATCCACTTCCATCAGCCTTACGCCTCATGATCCCTCCAAGTCATCCATGACTTATTTATCCATCGCGCTAGCCTTCAGGTGCTTCCATCGGCTATGTCATGCTAACAGTGTCTACACCGCCAAGGCACATTGGACTTACGCCGCCAAGACTCCGCTTGGACTTTACGCCACCAATATCAAACCCCTTGGATTTCTCAAATGCCAAGACTCAAGCTTGGACTTTCCCTTGCCAACCCATGTTGGACTTTCCATGCCAAGACCCATGCTTGGACTTTCTATACCAAGACCCATGCTTGGACTTTCCATGCCAAGTACCCATGACTTGGACTTTACCTTGCCAAGACCCATGCTTGGACTTTTCCATAATCACATGGTCAACCCTAGTCAACCATCAAAGTCTCCCTCGAGTCAAACTCGAGTCCTGTCAATTATAACCCGGGTCGATTGTATAAACAATCTCCCCAAAATATATTGACCGACATCAATGTTAAACATCAATGTCAAATAACTTTATCAAACATCAAAACCTCACTCGAGTCAAACTCGAGTCTGGTCAATCGTGACCTGGGCCGATTGCACCAACATTTAGCTGTCTACTTGAAGTTTTAATTAGGATCTGCTACTTTAGCATGTAAACCTATTGACTATGGATGATTCGGTCTATGAAACATGACTAGAAAAGCGACTGATTAAAATGGATGGATTCAAGCTAAAAAGGAAGATTAAAAAGATTTACATCTTTGAAGATTATTCATTGGTCGATCCATTTCTGTTTAGTACATAAATGAATTATCAATGTTAAAATATGGAACATGCTCTTGATATAATGGTCATTATGAGATATTAGAGATATTCATATTGATGTAAATAATTTAATCTGAGTAAATAACAAGACATTGATGTATCCAGGAGAATGGTTATGTATCACTTGGAGAATGATTGTGTATCATCGGTATAATGGTTGTGTGCTACTTATAAAATAGTTGTGTACAATTTAGTGAGTGACTAAGTTTGGTATAATAACTTTTCTTAGCATTGATTGCTCCATGAGCAGATATGTAAAGTGTAATAATCTTCTTAGCATGGATTGCTCAGCATACTTGTCGTCGCACAAACCATTTTTCCCTAAGCATGAACTAGATGTTCTAATTTCGTCTTTGTGACGAGTGACCTCTATTATTAATAGTCTTTGTGGCTATCTAGCCTATGTGACTACTTAGTCTTATTGACTATTGATCTCTATTCTTAATAATCTTTGTGACTATTGTTGGATCGAAAGCACGCGCTAGAGAAGAGGGATAGCGAGCTTTAAAAACTTCCTTTTCGTTTCAAAATACGAGCAATGCAGCGGAAAGTAAAACAATAAAAAATAAATAGACACTTTATTTTTACTTGGTTCACAATCCAATGGTTGTTACTTCAAGGCCCTGCAATCCTTGACTGCGTACGAAGGGGCAATCCACTATAGAATCTCCTCCTCGTTGGAGGTAGGAGACAACGATCACAAAAATCAAAAGACAAAAACTCGAGGATGAGGCAACAAGCCTACCTCACCTCGTTACGATGAATGCTTCGATTACAAATTAAATTGAATAAGAAACAAGCTAATACTACCGACGAATATGAATCTAAGATGAAGAGCTTGTCGTTGGCGTATTGGCGTCGTAGTGTTGTCATCGAAGCGTAGCATTGTTGGAGCACTTGGGAGCAAAGAATTGATGATTTAGGGTTCGAATCCTCCCCTCCTTTTATAGACTTATGCCTTGGAATAAGTCTGAATCCAAATCCACAACTCGTGGATCTTATCACAAGGTGACACCTTATCTTATCATGAAGTGGTGACGTCAAACGTTATCTCTTGGACCTAGCGCACAAGGTTGATTCATCGCCATCAGTCGACTAATGTACTTCATCAATCGACTGGCATCAGTCGACTGTCAGCCTGGTTACTTTCCTGCAATAAGGAGTTAGCACGAAAAATGGTAAATGCGACGGTTTTTTACCGTCCGATCTCGACCTAGATCTTCCACTGGAAGTCTTAGTCGGATCACCGCCTATGATCATCCCGGTACAAAGGACACGACCCTACCACTACTCCGCACTCATGCTTACCTTTGGTCCTTTATAACCTGATGCTTTGCTTTTGGTCTTCACCTGGGTTCTTTGACTCCCACGAAGTTCTCCCGGTGTCGCCCAACCACCACGATTTCCTGACTCGGGATTCTTTGGGTGTCACTGACCTTCAGCTCAGCTTAAACACTTCCTACACACTTAGTTCAGCCGATGTGATAACAATAAGACCTTTGTCACGCCCCGAGAGTATGCCGAGCCGAAAATCAAACGGACGGCATCTCCCCTGTATGTGGCAACATTTCGGGTTAATACAAGGCCCGTAGGCCCACAACAACAACAATATATATAACAAATAACAGCAGCGGAAATAAAGAGTGCATACCCACAACATACATAACAAAAATATACAGGTGTACACCACCTGACAAGTCCACAGTAAAAAATCGTAAATAAAACAACGACATCACGACAAGTCTATAACAAAAACAAGGGTCCATGACATAGGACCAAAATCCATAACTCATAAACAAGTCCAAACCATAAGAGGGAAAAACAAAATAAACTCCTCGGGAGACATCGGAAAATGGAGATGAGATGGATCGATCGGCGCAGCTCCAAGTCATCACAAAGGCGTCTACCTGTTACCTGGGCGACAGAAAAACCCAGGGTCGGAGGTGGTGAGTAAAACTCAACAGGTAATCAGAGAAAATATGTAAATATATGTTTCAATATTACATGTTATTCAACAGTCTAATCTACTCGTACAACAAGTATACATTAGCATAACAATAGATATGCATGCATATACTAAATAAACTGAACAATAACGATGCTGACATACCTGACCGTCAGCTACTCTATCCTGATCCAACCTGGGCATATAATCACATCATAGGGTATAACAGTATAGTACTTACACAATATCCTAACCTGAGTCAAGGGTATCACTGTGAATATCTAACAGGTATAAAAATATCAACCTACTACCATACAACAATATGCAATAGCATGTATGAATATGTACAAACAAATGCAAAAGGCATAGTACATTCAAATGCATCATCAAAGTGAGTATACATATAGACTGTATCTGTATGTATACTAATCACCATCATCCATATATATATATATATATATATATATATACAAGCAGGTATGTATATATATATATAATCATATGCAAAACACCGTATGATACGGCAATGCAGCATGCATGGTCATGCCTGCTCACCCCTACTCGCTACCACGACCCCAGTGTGGCCTAGGTGGCACGACATGACAACTATCCCGACTCCAGCCGCCACCACTCTCGAGTGACCGAGTTGGGTAGTATGATCAAGTAGCATATGAGCGTAAAGAGCTCGCTACGCAACGGGGGTCCCTGCTGCTGGCCACTCCGACTGACACTGCCAATGAGCGGTCGAGTGCCACGCACCCAGGACAACTGCACGCAACTCCAACAACCATCGTCAATAATGGTAGAGTGCGGCACAACAAATGCTATGCCCTCACACCAGTTACTCCTCTGAAAGTAACCTGGGAGGCAGGATGACTGACGACTCTCTCTCAACCCCAAGGGGAGACGATGTCGTCAGTATGCATGCAATGACATGAGGGTACTGTCTCACATACAGAACATCTACCCTAGACTCTCTGTTCAACAAAGAGTCACACCCAATTGATCAGTACACTCTCTACCCTGTAGAGAGTCACTCATCTGATCATGACAAGCTAGGACCATCGGTCTGTAGCGACACACTGTCCACGACTCACATGACCATTCACACAACTCGTGATTGGTGAATAAATGTGCAATATACAGGTATGGAATAAGTCCTACATCTAGGGCCATACTTATCCACAGAGGACATTTTTGCCAAATTTACAACTTAGGTCATCCTCCGTACTCTAACATCTACACCCTACTAAACAGTAAGACCTACTTACATCACATCTGTAACTTCTAGATTATGCTAGGGAATATGTGTTATCAATTATCGAGCACACATATATATCAACGGTAAGTTCAAGCATACGATAAACAGAGCATGATCAAGGTAATATGAACACCTAACATGTTCATATCTATGTTTAAATCTAGAAATCATTACATCTACCCGACCAGTAGGAAATTACCTACCTGCTGTAAATGCTCGTATAATCCTCACGGTCGCGGACCCATCTCGTATCCACGTTCTGCAAATATCATCAATTACATTTTAGTACAAGCAGACTACAAAATACGAATTAATTACTATATTGTTCTTATAGTCGTATCCTTTTATCGACTTACGACTTAGGAAAATCTCCCACATTATCCCAGGTCGATTTACTATAACCAACCTTCACATTAGACCCTCAACTGGTACGATTAACATCATAATTAAAAATCCCCCATTTCCAATTAACCACCACACAAGTCTATACATTCAATTCCATACCAACCGGATATTCCACAACCCAGAACAACTCTCTAATAATATAAACCATTAATCACAGCTGTTGTACCGCCATTCACAGCTCATGCACAACAATCACAGCCGTTCACAGCTTTGTTCACAGCCGATCCATTACAATCACAGCCACCTCCACCAACCCTTTCCACCGTTACTAGATTAAACAAGGGCAACAATAAACAATACCCACAAATCATAGCTGCCCCATCGAGATAATCAACAAGATATGAAATCAGGAAATACCCAAAATTGAGTCGCACGCTGAAACATACCTTCTAATCTCAATCGCAGCCACTGACTCAAGTCCAATCGAAGGTTGCTGCAACGACGGGAAAAATATGCATAAGGATTTAACAACCAATTTGACCCACGACAGAAGCTCTCACAAAAATCTATGGCAGCACCGCTTAATCACGGCTGCAATTCCACCGATCTACTTGGACAGCGAGATCGTCGAAATCCCTAGAGGAACAGAGTCCTACTGCCCTATGGCAGGGCGTTCGGCCGTGACGGTAACTCCGCCACCCCCTTCGCACAAGACAACCGGCGAGATTTAGGGCGGCTGAAAAACGGAGAGAGACTTGAAATAGGGACACTCGACGTCGGTAGGGAAAATTGACCTGAATGAAGGCAACCGACTGTCGTCGTCCTCGCCTGCTCAGGGTAGCCGCTTGGCGCTAGTGTGGAAAGGATTGGGAGAGATCGACGGAACCTGCGCGACGGTGCAGAGGAATCACACAACCGAGAGAAAATCTACTGCTCGGAACTGCTGGAGCGACGAAGCAGAGATCACTTCGCTTCGGGGGAAGAAACGTGCTCCGGCCGGTGGAAAAAGATCGCCGAGGAAGGTGTCGCGAGAAGCGATCCGCGAGGAAGGGGAAAGGAATAACTCGGTGGGTAATTCGTCGCGAGGTGAAAACATTAAAAAGCAGTAACTATCGCGGCTGGGAAACGCTCGCGATGAAATAAAATTAGCGGCGTGGTAACGGTTTGTTAATGAAACGGGTAGGTTAACGGGTCAAATTTCAGACCCGTTAAGCCCTTTAACCCCCCCTCTGACAAAGAGAGTCTTAGAAATCTCCATTCGAGTCTAGAAAAATTTCTAAAAATTCCTGAAAAATTCCTCAAGATAATTTATCAACCAACGAGGAATAAAAAAACTTTTTTTTTCTGTGGTATTTTACATTAACTTTGAGTCTTTACCATAATCAAAACCTAGGTTCGATTATCTGTGCCCCTGCACCAACAACTATATACCTTTGTGGTGTAACTTAGACAAGTGGGAGATGTAAGAGTTAATTCATCATTATTTATAAGTTCAGTAATAAATAGAATACTAAGAGTCATGTTCGCCCTCATCCAAGGCTTGGCACTTGTGCATACAATGTGCAGTCAAGGCTTGATGGTTGCACATATGTTGCACAGCGGAGAGGGCTTTAATGTAAGGAGACGAAAGGACTCCGAGAGAGTTATCTATCCAACCTATAAGAAGGAGAATAGAGAACCTAAAAAAAAAAGAGGTCAATAACATCCACGACTCGGTCGGGACTTGGTTTGTGAGCCAAGAAAACCTTTCTGGTGTTGTTCTATGATTGTTTTTGAGACAGTAAAAAGAATATAAAGTTTCTTTACAGTACCGTAAGTTTCAAAGAAGCTTCGAAGAAATCTATAATTGTTTCAAGCTTCATCAGAAAACTTTGATATCGAGTCAGCTAGGTCTAGATAATTAGTGCTAATAAAAAAATAGATTGTATTTAATAGGGTAGAAAGTCACGAAGAAAAAGAAAGTTTTATAGAATTACATTTGGAAATCACATGTTATATATATATATATATATATATATATATATATATATATATATATTATATATATATATATATATATATATATATATATATATATATTATAACTCTTATTCATAAGTTACCATTTCAAACTTGGTAAAAAATGAAATGATTTTTTTAAATAACTAGAATTATGTAAAAGTTGGGAATCTGTCCAACTAGCAGTCCTCTGTCACCTGTCCCAGGACTACGGTGAGAGAGAGGGTAAATCGCGGGGGATAAGAAATAACTAGAATTCGAAATATATACAACGTAGATTAGATGTATCTTATGCTCAAACTACTAATGATATTGAATTATCTATCAAATTCATTTGTATTTTTTGAATTTATTTTAATAATTGATAGAAATTTTATATGAAATCACACAATTCATCTTCAAAATTTAATGGAATCATACATCTCAATATCTAAATAAATAAATAGATCATATGACTGAAATAAATTAGTTAAGAAAATCATATTAATGGATAATTTGTATCAAACTAACGCTAGAATGTATTAGGCAATTGTTTGCTTTTTAATTGGGTATATTTTGTTCCCCGAATGGCGTGTTGGCTAAGGTATAGAGGTACTTATATAATTGGTATGCGATGATTTTGAATGAGATCTAAAATCCTTTCGTGAATTCAGATGACTTTCATATGTCTTGGTCACCACGTCAAGGTCTATATATAGGACCCTCCGTAATTTATATTTCTCACAATAATCATAGAACAGATCGATGGAGATCGCTAGATTGATGATTCCAATCTTCTACAATAGATAAACTAGTCAAACTGATTGCATAGTATAAAATACAGTGTCATTATAAATGAATGAACTAACTTGGATAAGCATATTAATCAACTTAATCAATTAAATATTATTCGTTTAATTTATTAGATTAAAGGCAGGTCATTTTAAAACTCTGCGTGTATTTGTAATTTAATATTTATCATTTGCAATTCTAATGATTATTATATATATCTTCCACCTCTTAATATGAAATTTCCTTGTGGCAATGTAAGTTCTTGATGTTCAAAACTTTATAAGAAAATTATTTATCTGCTTAATTACAAATACATTTAGAATGTTAATTCCTAAAATTTATGCATAATGGGCTTTGCTAATTTGGTCTATTTGGTTATTCCCTGCACAGGGAAATCAAAAATAATAATTTCCACCCTTTAATATCCGGGAATGCGTCAATGAAATGAATAAGGGCCCACAATTAAGCCTATGCAATCGGTTATAATTGAATCGATTGAACCGAACCGAATCAAAATCGATCAAATCAATTTTTTTTAAATTATCAAATCGACCAAAAATTTCAATAAAATTGAACGGATTAAACTACAAAAAATTTAGTCAATTCGGTTAAAAATAAAAAAATAGATTTTTTTACATCAGTCGACTGCTGAAGATATTAGTCGATTGTATTAACTATAGGTAGATACAGAATATTTCAGAGTCAACTGAGTTAGTCAACTATTATAACATATCAGTCGACTGCTAAACATTCTACAGTAAAAGAAGTCGACTGATATTTTCTTGTTCAATCGATTGATACTTCAGTGAACCTCTCTTTGGCTAATTTTAGTCGATCGAACACAGTGCACAGTCAATTGATAGTTTTTTTCTTATGAAATTTACGATAAACAGTCGACTGACTTTGTCACGCCCCGAGAGCATACCGAGCCGAAAATCAAACGGATGACACCTCCCCTGTACGTGGCAACATTTCGGGTTAATACAAGGCCCGTAGGCCCACAATAACAACAATACATATGTATGAAAACAAAAACTACACAAGGCACAGCGGAAACATACTACAATCAACAAACGACAACACATAGCATACCAGTATGACTAACACCGACTCAGGACACCATAATAAAACCAGAAAGGAAGAAAAGGGTACAACATCAATAGTCACAACTACAATCATCACATAAAACAAATCCATAACGGAATACAATGAGAACATCAAAAATCCGGACTCTCGGAGTTGAGATGAGATGATGCCGACCAATGTGCTCCAAGTCCATCACGGTCGGCTACATTACGGGCGATGAAAACCTGAGTCCGCGGGGGTGGTGAGTAGAACTCAGTAGGTAATAGAAAATATGTATATATGTAATATCACATGTATTTCAACGACATATCTAGATGTACAACAGGTATATCAGCATAGTATATAAATACAAGCATATACCGTCTAACTGAAATGAATAACATAAAATGCAGACATACTCAAGTACGCTCGCTCTGATCCAACCTGAACATATATCCAACATATATATAACAGGAAGAGTAATACCAACACATAATCTACTCATGCTACAGGTCAAGGTATCTATGGTCTGTCCAACACATACCAATATCCGACTCCATCGTATAACAAATGTAAGAGATATGCATGAATATGATGTCCACCCAAATGCAGCAAGCATAGTACAAACAAATGCAACATTACAATAATCATATATATATATAGACTGTATCTATATATATATTAATCTCAACCATCCATATATATATATATATACATGCATATATGTATATATATATGGTAATATGCAAAGCGCCATCAGATACGGCTATGCAGCATGCATGGTCATGTCGGCTCACCCTAAAGCTACCATGACCCCAGTGTGGCCTTGGTGGCTCGAGCATGACAACTGTCCCAACTCAACACCAACCACTACTCTCGAGTGGCCGAGTGGGCAGTATGATCGAGTAGAATATAAGCGTAAAGAGCAAGCTACACGATGGGGGTCCCTGCTGTTGGTCACTCCGACAGTCACTACCCATGAGTGGTCGAGTACCACACACGCAGGACTACGACACGCAAATCCAACTACCACCGTCTATAGTGGTAGAGTGTGGCACCTCAATGCTCTGCCCTCACACCGGTTACTCCTCCTATGAGTAACCATGGAGGCAGGATGACTGGCGACACTCTCAACCACAAGGGAGACCTCGTCGCCAGCGTGCATGAAAATGCATGAATGCAATGTCTCACATACAGACATCCACCATAGACTCTCTATTCTACAGAGAATCATGCTAACCAGATCAACGCACTCTCTATCCTGCAGAGAGTCGTACTCAACTGATCATAATACTCTCTATCCTGTAGAGAGTCATACCAATCTAATCGACGCACTCTCTATCCTGTAGAGAGTCGTACTCAACTGATGGACACACTCTCTATCCTGTAGAGAGTCGTACTCATCTGATTATAACAAGCTAGGACCACCGGTCCGTAGCGATACCCTAAGTATCATTCCTCTGACCATTTACACAATACATGTTCGGTGGTAACATACAACCTAAGGGTACTAGAACTAACCCTAGGTTAAAGACATTATCTATCTACGGATGACCTTTTTGCCCAATGTACAATCAGGTTGTCATCCGGACTTTACTATTTGCACTTAACTTAAACAAATTCTAAGTTACTTGCATCACCTATATGTATAAATCCTAATCATGATAAAATAAACATGATATCAACAATAGAGTTAATAGCCAACGGTAAAGGATCAAGCATACGATAAAAAGAACAGGGTCAAGGTAATATGAACACCTAACATGCTCATATCAATGACTAAATCTGAATGAGATACAACTACCCAGATCAGGTAGGAAATTACCCACCTGCTTTGTAGACACTAGTCGTCTCCACGTCCGCGGATATCTCGAACCAAAATCCTGCAAATAAACATATATGATCCAATCATATACCAATTCTAATATTAGGATCAAATCATAATCCTGCATCAACTTTATATCTCGATCTACAGTTAACGTAACGATTCATAGCATTTACCTAGTTTCGAATCTATGGTAAGAGCTTCTTGATCCAAATTCAAATATCCCCTCCAGACCTCACAGCTGTAAACAACTCCAATATCACAGCCATACATGTAGCATACAAAACATGATAAAATCATGGATCAACATAAACCTTACCTCAACCTCTTCGTAATCCGCTTAAGGAGTTCGGTCTCAATTTAATCCAAATAAATCAATCATCACCACACAATGAACAGGTACTATCATCACTACGTAATTATAGCACATCTAGATCAGTTTACTAAACAAAACTGATACACAACCATGAACAATCAAATCTATACTTACCTCGCGTCGTTCCACTTTCCTCACAATGAATCCAGAAGTAAATCCATTGTTAACACCTATAATCACATACAGTTCATCACCCACCATATACTGATAAAACAAACAAATCATAACTACACATACCTTTAGTTGATTCAATCTCCCTCAACTTATCTGGAAGACGAACCCGATATCGAAACACCCAACTTCTTGATTCACTCCTGGGAATATGTTATAAACCCATCAATTGAACTGTAAGCACAATCCACAACTTAATAATCCCAAACAAGTATAGTACTTAAGCTTACCTATCCTCATTCCATCACCCACTGTGGATCGAAACCAGATCGAGCTGAATCAGAACCCTCCCCCCCTCAAATCTGAACTTGCAAATATTGCTTCAACTATCCATAGCAATTACGAGACAACATCCTCTGGTGGCAAAGCCAAGTATCAGGGGATGTCCACAGCCGAAAGAAACAGCGGAATCGTAGCTTGTCCTAGTGCGGTAGGGTTGGGTGAGATATGATGCGGTGGATCGCAAAGGAGCTCGACATCGAAAAGGAGGGGAGCAACCAATCGTGGATTGAGCTCGCAACAAAAAAGAAATGAAATGGCGACAGTGACCGATCCCGCGACTAGAGAAGGGATCGAGCGGCACCGACGTGGCTACTGGCACACCGTGGTCGGCGATGATCACTGGGCTCGTGATGAAGAAATCCAGAGGAAGAAGTTACGGCTTGAGCTCCGGCGATATTGGCTCACCTCGATTAGTCGCGTTGTGCAAGCCGAAGAGCCGACGATGATCCAAACCGACGATGACCGCCGTAAGCTTAGAGAAACTCCAGGAAGGTCGATTGCCGAGGTTGCCCGTGGTGGGCGGAGCTAATCGGCTGGCGGCGAAGATAGGCAACCGTGCGCGCTTGCTCGAGCAGTCGGTGAAGGGAAAAGGAATCGCCGCGAGCGGGAGGCGGATCGCCACCGGCTATGATCGTCGCGGCGATCGGCGGCGTCAGCGTGCGGCGGCGGTGGCACCGCGGCGACAAGCGGCTGCCGGCATAGTGATCAGAGGAGAAAGAATCGGCGGTGGATGAGAGGGGAAGGAGAAGAATCGCGGATTGGGGGAAAAATCGCGGCGGCTGGAAACGCTCGAAGAAATCTAGTCGGTGCGGAGGAGAAACGACATGAAATGAATGGGGTTAAATGGGTTTGGATAAATGGATCCGGTTTAACCTATAAGCATTAAACCCAATCCAAAATCTCTTTATAAATAGATAACCCAAACAGGTTTTCCCAAAGCCTATTAAATCTTTCTCCAAAAATACCTTAGAAATTTCCATTTGAGTCTAGGAAAATTTCTGAAAAAATCTGGAAAATTCCATAGGATATTTTCCTAATTAACAAGCATTATTTTATTATTAATTTTTTTTTTCTGGTATTTTACAGACTTATCTTAATTTCTATTGTTAACTCTAATTTGATGTTATTTAATTTCATACATTTAATGAATATATATGATTATATGGTACACCTATTATATAGTACCTTAAATTTATATGGTTTATTAAAATTTAAAAATAAAATAAAATATCTTCTTTATATTTATAGAATTTATTTTCCTGTGCATTCTTAAATTTCACTATTAAAAATTAAAACATTCAATATTACATGATAGCACAATAACATATGGTATACCTATGCATTTAATAAATATCAACACATCAAAATATATAAAATATCTCATTAAAACTTGAAACATTCAAGTAATCAAACATATAGTTTTAACATTTTTACATTCAAGTAATCAAGTTATACAACATGTCAACTTGTCAAAATGAATACAACATTTCCTTGAATCTTGAGAGTTGCGACTTGAGAGTTGAGTCCTTGGCATTAGTCCTTCCCTTCACTCCTTGTGACTTCAGACTTATCTGCTTCACCACACTACAAGAAAAATAAAAAATAGCGATGAAATATTAGCGACGATATATTAATTTGTCTCAAAAACTAAACATTTACGATAAATTTCTTTATTGACGCAAATAATCTTATATTTACGATGAAACTTTAGTTTATCATCGCTAACATAATATATATTTACGACGATATAAACATATTCATCGTAAATTGATACTTAGCGACGGAATACATAAATATTCATCGTAAATAACTTAGCGACGACTAATGACATTTCGTCGCAAAACCTTCAGTCGAACCGCCAGTCAACTTAACTCGATTTCGTGGCCGACCAAATGTCTGGCAGTCGACTTCTTTGTATAATTATTTGTAAATATATTAATAATATGTTTGTTATTCTTAGAGTGATATGGTGAGACTGCAAGATGAACACATCCAATCACAATAAATCGAAGATGACATCGATGTTGTTCAGATTGCAGATCAGATTTGTGATCAAGTCCTCGGTGTTCATTTTGGATATATTAGAGGACTTGGAAGTGGGCCAAAACTAGTTAGGTCCACTTCTGCAGGTGTCAGCTCCTCCTCCAGAACAATTAACGCAGCACTGTGTGAACAACTTCAATTCATCAAGCAAAGATTAGAAAACACTCAGACTTAATTAGCTAGCACCCAAGATGAGTTGGCAACAATGAGATCAAGACAAGATATGTTCGAAGCAATTCTAAATCGGCTTGCACCTAGAGCATTACAATCATTGATGCATGAGTCATCTTCAGCTCCACCTCCTCCTCCATCTTTAAGCTAGTGAATTTGAATGTGTTTGCATTTTAATACTATGAATTTGTGAAATTGGATATTTTTGGACTTTAAACTTGATGTTATGTATGTGTTTTATGTAGGGGAATCTCGTATGCCAAATGGCATATGCGCAACGGAAAATAGGATCCCTTCCAAGTGATCCATGCGAAAGCAAACTCGTATAAAATAAATTTCTCTAAACCAAACCTATCTTATAGGAGAGGATTACCTTTGTTGCGTGCCCTTGTTAATCCCGCTTTTCCTTTCGGTTTGTTGGATCTTTAGCACGTTCAAGTGTCCGTGCCTCTATACGTATCCACACGAGCACGCTCTTGTCTCACAAAAGGAAAACTAGAAGAGCTCTCCTTTACTTCTTGCTAGAGAAGTCCCTAAAGGAGAGGAAGAGAGGGAAAAGGAGAAAGGAAGAAGAAGACTCCTCTTCTTGCTAGCCTACACTCACAAACCCACACAACTAAAGCTTCCACCAAGCTCTCTCACAACCACAACACCAAAAACTGTTGGGTTTCCGGCACCGCGGCGTGTGTGTGTTCGATCATGTTTCGTAAACATGAGCACAGCGGAAGCAATTAAAATTAATAAATCTATATTTATTACAACACACACAACACACGCATGCATTTACAACAAGTGTAGACATAACCGTAAATTAAAATTGCAATAAAAGGAAATTAAACTACGTTATACCTTCCGTATGACGTGTAGCGGGAACGGCATCAACCGGAACGATTCTCGTAAGAATCGTCTCTATCCGTATCCACGCCGAGCTCCTCGGGATGACTTCGCCAAGCCACGAGCTTCGTCTTCGTACGGGTTACTAGCCTCGTGTTGAAGACGACGTGATCGAGAGATGATCACGGTCCGAATCCAAATTCGGACCTAAAACAAGTCCTCAAGACTTGCTTCTCCGGAGAGGTATTCGTCAACCGATTGACGAATCCTTCGTCCTCCACCTCAGAGGATTACCGGAGATCAAATCCCCGGTATGTTAGCCGCTGTCGGAGCACTAACCGTCGTCCAAACGACGCTCCGACGAGAGGAGAAGAAGCTGTCCAGAAAACTGGACAGCTTTGGTGGAGGAAATAGGCGCCGGCTAAAGAAGAGATGGAGGCTCACCTTTACACCGAACCCAAGGGAGATCACCGGAGGGTCGCCGGAGGTCCACCGGCCGAAGCTTGGACGCCGGCAAGGAGATGGCAGCAGCTCAATGAGGTTGGGCGGCTGCTCTTGTTGTTGACGCCAACAACAAGAGGGAGAGAGGGGTGGGCGGCCAATTAGGGTTGCCTCAATTAGGTTTTTACAAAAACCCTTAAGCCCTATTTTATAGAGAACCAATTCTCTTAATGGTTAATGGATCATATCCATTAAGCCCGTTAACCCGCTCCATTAAGATAAGTCAAAATAAACCAAACCATGATGGTTTATTTTAAGTTAAAACGAACCGAACCAACTTTTGGTTCATTCGTTTAAAATAAACCAAACCCTTTGGTTTATTCTTATCCATTGGATTAGAACCAAACCATTTTGGTCCATCCATTACGTCTTCATAAGACGCAGCCCATCCACGCTTCCATTGCGACTGAAACAATTTCATGCTCGCTTTATGTTTGGTCCAACCAAACATAGTTTCTCTCGGTCTGAGAATCCCATTCTCAAGCTCGTTTTAAATCCTTTGGATTACACTCGTTGTGCGTGTGACCAAATAGGTTCTCGGTTTATGTTGGCCGTCTATAATTAACCATTAATTATAGAACGATCATGAGTGGTACCTAGTAGTACATCATGATCCCCAATTAACCGAAAAGATCAACGGTTGATCCAGAACTATTTCTGAAACCCTTCAGTAGCTCGAATGAATCGTGCCCCATTCCCTTCACTCATCTTATACCCACTTGGTTCAGGACATGGTCTATTGTGTCAGTCCCCACTAGGCTGACTACGTCACACCTAGCCCAAGTATCATTTCCTCGTCCTACGGATTCTAGTTACTCCACATGTATTGAAGAGTACCTTACTCTAAACATGTATTGCTTTGGCCAAAGACTTTAGTAACAATCCGACGAGAGGCCATGGGTATACATCTCCTCGCAAGGAGTGGTGAATCCTTTATAGGCTATTCAAACACCTTCGATCACTTCGACTTATACCCAATCATCCCGGGTCCACATCTCCTTAGAGATGTTTGCTTAAGATGTCAAAGCATAAGTCTCCATGATCAAGATGACTTGAATACCGCAAGTCAAAGGAACATCGCACTTAAGCCACAGTAAGAACTTCATTGACATATCTATATATGCAGAGAACCATATGAAGTCTTACGGCTGGTCACTCCAATGAATTAGTTACCATAACTAGCATCCACGATCAACTCCGGACATCACTATGTCTCCAGCCAGTGAGAATCAGCTACTTGGATACACCAAGGAGTATACCTCGTGCTAGTCTTGACAGAATTGATGGTGTCCAAATCCATCAATTCATCGACTAGGGATAATTCCAATACATCACAATTACACATGTAGAGATACTCACTAGTTGTGATCCAATCACAAATTCTCTCATGCTGTGAATCGTATCGTGGACATTGAGTAAATGAGTTTAAGATCCAATCAAATACATAAAACATGTATACTCAAATAGTGAATCTTCATTTATCATATAAATGGTTCATACATAAGGCGATTGCCTTAGAACATCTCTCATATATTACTAACAGACTCCCACTTGGCCTAATGCCAATCGCTACGGTATCCAATACCATAAGCACCAACATGACCCTCAAACTTACTTTGAGGTAATGCTTTAGTCAAAGGATCCGCTAAGTTCCTTTCAGTGGGAATTTTCTTGATTTGTATTTCATTCCTACTGATGATCTCTCTGATAAGATGATAGCGGCGAAGCACATGTTTGGATCATTGATGAGACCACATCAAGTTCAGAGATGAACTTCTTGATCCAAACCGCTTCCTTTGCTGCTTCCAAAGCTGCAATGTATTCTGCCTTAGTGGCAGAATCCGCTATAGTGTCAAGCTTGGAACCTTTCCAACTTATTGCGCCTCCATTCCAGGTGAATACATACCCAGACTGAGACATGGAATCATCCTTGTCTGTCTGGAGCTGGCATCCGTATACCCACGTATCACCATGTACCCTTCTCCATATATTAGGAACACATCCTTAGTTCTTCTTAAGTACTTAAGGATTGTCTTGACAGCCACCCAATGATCCATTCCTGGATCAGACTGGTATCTGCTCGTGACACTCAGAGCATACGATACATCGGGCCTCGTACATAACATAGCATACATGATAGATCCTATTGCGGATGCATAGGGAATCTTACTCATGCAAATCCTCTCGTCTTCTGTGCGCGGACACATAGACTTCGAAAGGTGTACCCCATGCCTGATGGGCAGATAACCTTTCTTGGATTCCGACATGCTAAACCTCTTTAGCACTCGGTCTATATATGTAGACTGCGAAAGACCAAGCAACCGTTTCGATCTATCTCTATAGATCTTAATCCCAAGGATGTAGGTTGCTTCTCCCAGGTCTTTCATGGAGAATGTCTTGGATAACCAAACCTTAATTGGTATCAGAAGATGGACACATCGTTTCCTATAAGTAATATGTCATCGACATACAATACTAGGAACACGACTGCACTCCCACTAACCTTCTTGTACACACAAGGTTCGTCTGGATTTTGTGAGAAATCAAACCTTTTGATCGTCTCATCAAAACGGATATTCCAGCTCCTGGATGCTTGCTTCAATCCATAAATGGATCGTCGCAATTTGCATACCTTGGTTTTATCAACCGATGTGAAACCCTCAGGCTGTATCATATACACGTCCTCGGCGGTGTTTCCATTAAGGAAAGCTGTTTTCACATCCATCCGCCATATCTCATAATCATAATGAGCCGCTATGGCCAGGAGCATCCGAATGGATTTAAGCATAGCTACAGGCGAATAGGTTTCGTCATAATCAACACCTTGTTTTTGACGATATCCTTTCGCCACCAATCTAGCCTTATAGGTAATCACATTACCATCCATGTCGGTTTTCTTCTTGAAAACCCACTTGCACCCTATAGGCTTTATACCTTAAGGTGGGTCAACCAAGTTCCAAACTTGGTTTTCGTACATGGAATCCATTTCCGACTTCATGGCACCAAGCCACTTATCCCTTTCTGAACTTGTCAGCACTTCTTCATAACTGGTAGGCTCCTCATCATCAATGAGTAACACATCGTTCGATTAAACTACGAGAAATCCATATCTCTCGTGAATATTGCGTGTTCTACGGATCTACGAAGATGTGGTGTTACAATAGGTCCAGCCGATTGCTCATCACTATGAGTTGTCGGCTGTTGTGCTTCACCAGGTATCTCATTAATGTCTATTTGAGTCTCTCGAGCCTCCTCAAGCTCGATGACACTCCCACTGTTTTCTTGCAAGAGAAACTCTTTCTCTAGAAACACAGCATACCTTGAAACAAACACCTTTTGTTCCACAGGATGATAGAATTGGTAACCCCTTGTTTCCTTAGGGTATCCAATAAATAGACATTTATCAGACTTAGCATCCAGTTTGTCTGATACAGTCTGCTTCACATAAGCAGAACAACCCCATATCTTCAAGTAAGATACATGAGGTTTCTTACCATTCCATATCTCATATGGAGTAGTTGAGACTACCTTGGTAGGCATTCTGTTTAACAAGTAAACAGCTGTCTGAAGTGCATAACCCCAAAAGGACTTGGGAAGAGTCGCATGATTCATCATTGACCTGACCATGTCCAACAAGGTCCGGTTACGCTTCTCAGATACACCATTATGCTGTGGTGTATAGGGCGGAGTCCATTGAGACAATATGCCATTGTCTCTTAGATAATCAAGAAACTCTTGACTTAAGTATTCACCACCTCGATCCGATCGAAGCATTTTAATACTTTCGTCATGTTGTTTCTCTACTTCATTTCTGAATTCTTTGAACCTTTCAAAGGCTTCAGACTTGTGTTTCATCAAGAACACATACCCAAACCGTGAGTGATCATCGGTGAAGGTAATGAAGTAGCTATAGCCTCCTAAAGATTGAGTTGACATAGGTCCATATACATCACTATGTATTAGGCCTAGCAACTCTCCCACTCGTTCACCTTTTCCCGTAAAAGGTAACTTAGTCATCTTGCCTTTTAAGCATGATTCGCATGTATCGTATGAATCCAATTCAAACGATTCCAGAATTCCACATCGGTGTAATTCGGACATGCGTTTCTTGCTTACATGGCCAAGACGACAATGCCACATGTAGGAGTCTATTTGATTATCCTTTCGAGCACTCTTGTTGCTCGCTTCGATATTGCAAATGTCACTGGATACGTCCAACGTATAAACACCATTGCTTAAAGTTCCAGTCCCATAAAGAACCCCATTCAAAGTTGTGTAACAACAATTGTTACTAAACGTCAAATGGAAACCATTTCTATTTAGACAAGAAATAGAAATGATGTTCTTTATCAACGAAGGAACATAAAAGCAATTGTCCAGTTCTAAGACAAGTCCTACAGGGAGTTCCAACAAATACGTTCCGATGGCGAGTGCAGCAACCGTTGCTCCATTCCCAACACGTAAATTTGACTCTCCCCTTAGCGAGTCTTCTTCTATTCCTTAGCCCATGTATGTCATTACATATATGTGAGCCACACCCAGTATCAAATACCCAAGTGTCTGAGGAAATAGAATGACAATCAATAAAGAAGATTTCTGAAGAAGATGGGGCATCCGATGCCTTATCCTTCTTCATGGACTCAAGATAAATCTTGCACTTTCTTCGCCAATGGCTCTCCTTGCCATAATGATGGCAAGTTTCCTTTTGTGCTAGTTCTACCTTCTTAGCCTTTCTCTTCTTTCCCTTCTGCTGTTCCTTTGACTTCCTCTTAGAACCTTTCTTCGAGGAATCAACTATGACACCGTCCCCTCTCATGCTTCTCGAGAAGACTCCACAGTCTTGAGATATTGACGATACCACAAATGAACCTCCTAGCATCTCAGAGGTGAAGAGGAGCTTTGAGACTTCGAACCTTTCGAATCTCACTTGCTCATCAACCAACTCACAAAGATGAAGGACTACGATATGAGCATCCATATGCTCATGCTGCTTTCGTAGCTTGGGTTCCATCGTGGCTAGCATGATGCAAATCATTTGTTCAGAATCACTCACATGTTTCTGATAGGCCAACAATTGGTCCAGAGTTGCATTGTCACTAGGATGGGCGGGAAGAGGTGCTTCGAGGACATACGCAAGCTTTTCCACCTTGAGAACAATTCTCAAGTTTCTAAGCTAGTCCAAGAAGTTCGGCCCAGTCAATTTATTTGAATCCAAAATGGAACGCAAATTCAAACACATCATGATCAATATATTAACTTAGAAATACAAAACGAGCATATATGAGAAAGATGATTTTAAAAATGCATCAATATACATTTATAAATCCCATTCATTTTCGAATTTCAAAAACCCCAAAATCACTTCGGGAGATTGTAGGTCCATCTCCGAATGGGCTGATATCCATCATAGTTATGAACAACCTTGGAGAGAGTCCAACAAGCCATTCATAACTACGACGGTAGGTATCATCTATACCGATTGCATATCCCGTATATGCAACTATCACAATGTGCTATCAACTAATTGAATGTTCACACATACATCGGGTTGTTAACACATTAACAAGTATGCATCATATGCATAGCACCCAACTTCACCTCCCTTTACATCGACCTTGGAGAGAGTCCAACAAACCGATGCTCCAGGTTAAAGCCAACCCATTAATCAGGACATAGTTTTAATATGGTTAGAGCGCATTCAACCAATTAGCCCAGCTTGGAGAGAGTCCAACAACCAAAGCTAACGATTGACCTCTGACTCTTACCATATTAGTATTAAACTATTCCATGGTTTGAACATATTCAGGTTCGAGCCGGGCTTGGAGAGAGTCCAACAACCCAAACAAGAAATCGAACTCTGGTTCTAACCATATTAATGGAAGGTGTAGGCTTTAATATTGATTAAGGGTTTTTATGTCTCATCCTCTTTGCATGCAAATAACTATTATCTACATGGCATGGCATACATGGCATACATCTACATGTCACGACACGCATGGCATAATGTTATGCATCTAATGCATTTACATGGCATACAATTATGTCATGTATTTATTTCCTTATATGTCATAACTATTTATGGAAATAAAATATGTTTAAGATTTGATTCTCCAAATCAAATCATAATTAAATTAGGAAACAAATTTCCAAATCTAATCACATATTTTATTCATGGAATTATTTGATTAAGGAAAATCTATTTAGGAAACCAATTTCCTAAATCTTTAAAACTACTTATGGAAATAAAATATTTTAAGATTTGATTTCCCAAATCAAATCATGATTAAATTAGGAAACAAATTTCCAGAATCTAATCAAATATTTTATTTATGGAAAATATAAATTTCCATAAATACTTCCAACTTTCCAAAAGTGGAAGATTTCCATAAATACTTCTAGACTTTCCAAAATTGAAAAATTTCCATAAATACTTCTAAATTTCCAAAATTTAGAAAACTTCCAGAAATACATTATGACTATCGTAAAACCATTTTTACGATTATGTCGAAACACAACCTAGGCTCTGATACCACTGTTGGGTTTCCGGCACCGCGGCGTGTGTGTGTTCGATCATGTTTCGTAAACATGAGCACAGCGGAAGCAATTAAAATTAATAAATCTATATTTATTACAACACACACAACACACGCATGCATTTACAACAAGTGTAGACATAACCGTAAATTAAAATTGCAATAAAAGGAAATTAAACTACGTTATACCTTCCGTATGACGTGTAGCGGGAACGGCATCAACCGGAACGATTCTCGTAAGAATCGTCTCTATCCGTATCCACGCCGAGCTCCTCGGGATGACTTCGCCAAGCCACGAGCTTCGTCTTCGTACGGGTTACTAGCCTCGTGTTGAAGACGACGTGATCGAGAGATGATCACGGTCCGAATCCAAATTCGGACCTAAAACAAGTCCTCAAGACTTGCTTCTCCGGAGAGGTATTCGTCAACCGATTGACGAATCCTTCATCCTCCACCTCAGAGGATTACCGGAGATCAAATCCCCGGTATGTTAGCCGCTGTCGGAGCACTAACCGTCGTCCAAACGATGCTCCGACGAAGGAAGAAGCTGTCCAGAAAACTGGACAGCTTTGGTGGAGGAAATAGCGCCGGCTAAAGAAGAGATGGAGGCTCACCTTTACACCGAACCCAAGGGAGATCACCGGAGGGTCGCGGAGGTCCACCGGCCAAGCTTGGGCCGGCAAGGAGATGGCAGCAGCTCAATGAGGTTGGCGGCTGCTCTTTGTTGTTGACGCCAACAACAAGAGGAGAGAGGGTGGGCGGCCAATTAGGGTTGCCTCAATTAGGTTTTTCCAAAAACCCTTAAGCCCTATTTTATAGAGAACCAATTCTCTTAATGGTTATTAAATCATAACCATTAGGCCCGTTAACCCGCTCCATTAAGATAAGTTAAAATAAACCAAACCATGATGGTTTATTTTAAGTTAAAACGAACCGAACCAACTTTTGGTTCATTCGTTTAAAATAAACCAAACCCTTTGGTTTATTCTTATCCATTGGATTAGAACCAAACCATTTTGGTCCATCCATTACGTCTTCATAAGATGCAGCCCATCCACGCTTCCATTGCGACTGAAACAATTTCATGCTCGCTTTATGTTTGGTCCAACCAAACATAGTTTCTCTCGGTCTGAGAATCCCATTCTCAAGCTCGTTTTAAATCCTTTGGATTACACTCGTTGTCGTGTGACCAAATAGGTTCTCGGTTTATGTTGGCCGTCTATAATTAACCATTAATTATAGAACGATCATGAGTGGCACCTAGTAGTACATCATGATCCCCAATTAACCGAAAAGATCAACGGTTGATCCAGAACTATTTCTGAAACCCTTCAGCAGCTCGAATGAATCGTGCCCCATTCCCCTCACTCATCTTATACCCACTTGGTTCAGGACATGGTCTATTGTGTCAGTCCCCACTAGGCTGACTACGTCACACCTAGCCCAAGTATCATTTCCTCGTCCTACGGATTCTAGTTACTCCACATGTATTGAAGAGTACCTTACTCTAAACATGTAATGCTTTGGCCAAAGACTTTAGTAACAATCCGACGAGAGGCCATGGGTATACATCTCCTCGCAAGGAGTGGTGAATCCTTTATAGGCTATTCAAACACCTTCGATCACTTCGACTTATACCCAATCATCCCGGGTCCACATCTCCTTAGAGATGTTTGCTTAAGATGTCAAAGCATAAGTTTCCATGATCAAGATGACTTGAATACCGCAAGTCAAAGGAACATCGCACTTAAGCCACAGTAAGAACTTCATTGACATATCTATATATGCAGAGAACCATATGAAGTCTTACGGCTGGTCACTCCAATGAACTAGTTACCATAACTAGCATCCACGATCAACTCCGGACATCACTATGTCTCCAGCCAGTGAGAATCAGCTGCTTGGATACACCAAGGAGTATACCTCGTGCTAGTCTTGACAAAATTGATGGTGTCCAAATCCATCAATTCATCGACTAGGGATAATTCCAATACATCACAATTACACATGTAGAGATACTCACTAGTTGTGATCCAATCACAAATTCTCTCATGCTGTGAATCGTATCGTGGACATTCAGTAAATGAGTTTAAGATCCAATCAAATACATAAAACATGTATACTCAAATAGTGAATCTTCATTTATCATATAAATGGTTCATACATAAGGCGATTGCCTTAGGACATCTCTCATATATTACTAACAAAAACTCCTTATGGCCGGCCACTCCATGGAGCCTTTTATAGGGTTGGAAAAACCCTTCCACCTCCTTCACATTCAATGCAATCCATTGCATTGAGACACACTCAAAAAGGATTTGGCTTCCTTGTTTGGCCGGCCACTTAAGGAGACAAAACCATTTTGTTTCCTTCCACCTTAACTAGCTTAGGTGGATGCTTAGGTGGCATGCTTATGTGGCATGCTTATGTGACATTCTTATGTGGCATTCATGCATGTTGAATTAATCTTATTAATTCAATTAAGCTTATGTTATCATATTGAATTAATCTTATTAATTCAATTAAGCTTATGTTATCATATTGAATTAATCTTATTAAATCAATAAGGTAACATATTGAATTAATCTCATTAAATCAATTAGCTAAAATTCTCATTAAGCTTAAAGTCCAAAAACCATTTTGTACTTAAGCTTATTCCCATATTATTCTAGTCAAACTAGAATACTCTAATTCCTCTAATTATCATGCTCTTTGTGTGTGACCCTATAGGCTCTCATAACGCGTTGGCGGTGGATCTAAACTCTTTTAGATACACAAGCAATGAGCGGCATCTAGCAATACATCATTGCTACCCAAGTTCTGAGATAAGTCAAGATCCGACTAACCTTCCGTGACTACTATAATATATGACCGTGTCCTTCTATCCTTGATATCGAGTTGATCAATGAGGCATAGACCGTGTCATCCTCGATCAATCTATGTGTTTCTTGATCCCGAGTAAACTAACTCAAACAAATGAGCTCAATATCTCATATTGACTCATTCGAGCATGGCCATGCGTTTAGTAGTTCTACTCAATCAAGGGGCCCACCGATATCACTCGGCGTCATATGAGAGGGATAGATCCCATCTACATCACTCACATCCCTCCGCATAATTTGTTATATACCCGAATCGCCTTTATGGTCCACCTCACATGGGTGACGTTTGTGATACCAAAGTACATAACTCCTTATGTAGGGAACCGTAGTGACTTGTGTCCGAGGACTATTCATACCAAATAGTCACATGAGAAAGTTTATGACACTCATATAACGATCCATGAAACTTTCTCATGGCGGGTCAGTTCAGTATATATTCTCTAATATATACCCATGTGTCAACTCGATATCATATATCCATGACTTGTGAGATCAAGTCATCAATTGACCTACATGCTAGTCTTTATGTATTAATATTGCCCTTGCATATTAATACTTGACTAGAACATTTAGAAAGTGTTCTCTCTGCCTCTCATAAATCAATTACGCAATTGATGTCGTAGATAAGAACCTACTTTTCTAGGGCATTATTATATTTAAATTAGTGCACAAGCAAGATGTAAATATAATAACCAATCCTTTGCCTTTATAGAATATGATACAAAATGTTCCCTATTCAACCATCACATGATTGGTTCTAGGGCTTTAACTAACAATCTCCCACTAGCACTAGTACCAATCACTATGATATCTAATACCTAGTGACCTAGTGTGACCATCATGCTTTCTGCGTGCAAAGCCTTGGTCAATGGATCTGCGATGTTAGCTTCACGGTACTGCATATCCTCACATCTCCTCTATCGATGATCTCTCGAATGAGATGGAAGCGCCGCAAAGATGTGTTTGGTCCTGATGTGATCGAGGTTCTTTTGTCGCAATAGCCCCATTGTTGTCACAATAGAGGTCTATTGGATCTGCAATGCTAGGAACTACCCCAAGTTCATCGATGAACTTGCGAGCCAAACCTCCTTTTGCATCGATGCAATATACTCTTCATTGTAGAATCAAGAATCGCGGTCCTCGCCGAACTCTTCCACCACAGCTCCACCATTCAGGCAAAACACGTACCCCGATTGCGATCTATAGTCATCCTTGTCTGTTTGGAAGCTTGCATCACTGTAACCCTTTACAGTTAGCTCTCATTGCCTCCAATATCGGAAATATTCTTTCGCTTCGTAAGTACTTAAGAATATTTTTGATCGCTATCCAAGATGACTTTCACCGGATCCGACCGGTATCTACTCGTCATGCTCAAAGCATACGAGACGTCTGACAGTACAAAGCATGGCGCATATGATAGACCCTATAGTGATGCATAAGGGATCTTATCCATGCGATCTCTCTCCTCCTTAGAAGAGGGACATTGAGTCTTCGAAAGACTCACACCATGTGATAAAGGCAGAAACCCTTTCTTAGAATTTTGCATAGCAAAACGATCTAGCACTTTATCAATGTATGTACTCGACTTAGGCCAAGTAATCTTCTAGATCTATCTCTATAGATCTTGATGCCTAGAATATAGGCGGCTTCACCTAAGTCCTTCATCGAGAAACAATTCCTAACCACATCTTCACAGATGGAGTGAGGGAATATCATTTCCGATGAGAAGTATGTCATCTACATACAAGACAAGAAATACAATCTGCTCCACTATTTCTCTTGTAGACACAAGGTTCATCTTCATTCTTGATGAAACCAAACTCCTTGATTGCATCATCGAATCGAAGATTCCAGCCGAGGCTTGCTTTAGTCCATAAATGGACCTTGCGGTTTGCATACCTTTCCAGATGCTTTGGATCTTCAAAACCCTCGTTGTGTCATGTACACATCCTCGAGTAGCTTTCCATTCGTAAAAGCGGTTTTGACATCCATCCGCCAGATCTCATAATCATGGTAGTGCAATAGCAAGTATGATCCGAATGGATTTAAGCATCGAATCGGTGAAAAGGTTTCTTCATAGTCAATACCATGAATTTGTTTGAATTCTTTAGCCACCAATCTACCTTTATAGGTATGCTTATTACCATCCATGTCAGTCTTTACTTTAAAGACCCACTTACACCCAATGGGTTTTACCCCTTCAGGTGGATCAACCAAAGTCCATACTTGGTTAGTGTACATGGATTCCATTTCGGATCTCATGGCCTCTAGCCATTTCTCGGAATCTGGGCTCATCATAGCTTCTTTATAGGATGTAGGCTCGTCAAGATTGATAAGCAATACATCACCGCTTGTCACCAAGAGAAAAGAATGTCTCTCGGGTTGACGACGGATCCTATTAGATCTACGAAGAGGTTGGTCTACTTGAACAGGTGTTTGCTCCACAACTCTTTGGGCAACAAATTCCTCATCCACAACACTTTGTGGTGCCTGTTCATTTTCCATTGAAGCCTTAGTGTTATCATCATCTTGAACTTCTTCAAGATGAATTTTACTCCCACTAGTATTTCTAGAAATAAATTCTCTTTCTAGAAAGACAGCATTTCTGGCAACAAACACCTTGCCAAGTGTGGGATTGTAAAAGTAATATCCCTTAGTTTCCTTGGGATATCCTACAAAATAACACTTATCTGATTTGGGTCCTAGTTTATCTGAGACTTTACGTCTAACGTAAGCTTCACAACCCCAAATCTTTATAAAAGACATTTTGGGACTCTTCCCGGTCCATATCGTATATGGTGTCTTTTCTACGGCTTTTGATGGAACGCGATTAAGTGTGAAAGCGGCTGTCTCTAGAGCTAAACCCCAAAAGGAAGTAGGTAGATCAGTCTGGCTCATCATTGATCGTACCATATCTAATAGAGTACGATTTCTCCTCTCAGATACACCATTCCATTGTGGTGTTCCAGGTGGAGTGAGTTGGAATATTATCCCACACTCAGCCAGGTGATCACGAAACTCTTGACTAAGGTATTCACCACCTCGATCTGATCGAAGTAGCTTAATACGCTTACCAAGTTGGTTTTGTACTTCATTCTTGAATTCTTTGAACTTTTCAAAGGATTCTGACTTATGTCTCATCAAATATAAGTAGCCAAATCTACTCATATCATCAGTGAAAGTAATAAAGTACTTATAGCCTCCTCTGGCTTCGACATTGAAAGGCCCACATATATCAGTATGTATGAGTCCTAACAAGTCTGTCGCTCTCTCTCCATGTCCACTAAATGGAGTTTTAGTCATCTTTCCTAAAAGGCAAGATTCGCATACCTCATATGATTCAAAATCAAATGAGTCCAATAATCCATCTTTATGGAGTTGGGATATGCGTTTTTCATTTATGTGACCTAGGCGACAGTGCCAGAGATATGTCTGGTTCAAATCATTCGATTTGAACCATTTGGTATTTACGTTATAAATTGGGTTATCTAAATCTAGAACATAGAGACCATTCATAAGTGGTGCATTACAATAGAACATTTCATTTAAATAAATGGAACAACATTTGTCCTTTATTATAAAAGAAAAGTTTTTCTTGTCTAAACAAGATACAGAGATTATGTTCTTTGTCAATGCAGGTACATAAAAGCACTCCTCTAGTTCTAAGATAAGCCCAGTGGCAAAGACAAAGAATATGTCTCTACAGCTACAGCAGCAACTTTTGCGCCATTGCCTACTCGTAGGTCCACTTCGCCCTTTGCCATTAGTCTACTATTTCTACCTCGCACATTAGTACAAATGTGAGATGCACATCCGTATCTAATACCCATGTAGAAGAAATAGATAGATTAACTTCTATAACGTGTATACCGAGGCGTAAGTCCCACTTCTTTATTCTTTACTTCCTCAAGGTAGACTTTGCGGTTCCGCTTCAAAGGTCCATCTCACCGCAATGGAAGCGGTCCCTTCCTTAGGTACTTTACCTTTACCCTTTGAAGTGGATGAGTTGGCCTTGCCTTTGGCTTGGTCTTACCCTTGCCTGCGCTTACCTTTGTCCTTCTTGACCATTAGTACATTACTAACTTTCTTCTTGAGATTTGGTTCAAGATTCTTAACATGCCGAGAATCTCGAGCAAAGGTTTATCAATTTCATTCATGTTATAATTCATGAAATTGATTGTATGCTTCCTGAACGATTGCAGATAACATCGGTTGCCAATTCTTGGCTCAGTGGAAAACCTAGTCTTTCAAGGTTCTCAACGTACCCAATCATTTTGAGTACGTGAGTTCCTACAGGTGTTCCTTCTTGCATCTTGCATGCAAAAAGAGCCTTAGACACTTCAAAACGCTCGTGCCTAGCTTGTCCTTGATATAGTTGTTTCAAATGCTCAACCATATCATAGGCATCCATGTTCTCATGTTGCTTCTGAAGCTCAGAGTTCATGGTGGCAAGCATAAGGCATGACACATCTAATGCGTCATCTTGATGCTTCTTATAAGCATCCTTGGCGAGGGCGGGTATTTCAGGGGTAGACTGTTCTAGGACATATAGTTTGCGTTCTTGCTTGAGGATAATCCTCAAGTTCCTATACCAGTCAAGAAAGTTTGCTCCATTGAGCTTGTCCTTCTCAAGGACAGATCGCAAGTTGAGGGGGTGTGTCGTGTTAGATGACATGGTGATCTACAACATTAAAATGCAAAGTTAAGTATCATACCTAAATCATTTAATTAGGCCTTTAATTAAATGAGGCTCCCACTAAATTCTCATAGCTACTATTAAGCTATAAATTTATATGGGATAAAGATCCACATCATAATTCGTCTTGAGTTAGCTTTGGCTAATCGCCCAAGACGTAGTATAATTAGGTAGGCAATCTTTTGCCAATTACATCTGATGTAACTCTTTAATAGCTTTGGTTAAGTTTTAGATTAGTTTAGTGTTTATTCCTAAACCAGCTTCCAGGCTGTGGCGAGGCACAGGGGCCTTCTTGGATATCGGAGCAACGACCACTTCTAAGACAAAGCTGATGTTCGGAAATCACACAAAACTAATGTTAACACTTATGTTCAAAGCTAATATATGCCTCTACTTTCTTAACCAATTAAGAAAACACTTAATTAAGTCTTAACCAAGACTGATAGCGGGACATCACGATTGTCCACTCGCACCCCTCCCAGATAAAATGCATTGCTTTGCTTTGGCAAACCCAATAACAAATGATCGAGGAAGTAGTGAGTACCAACTTTGGTAGGCATATCGTTTAGACTTATTAAGAAATAAACATGTATCATATACATATTAGCATACATCACATATAAGCTAAACTAATCATGCATCACATACAAGCTAAACTAACATGCATCACATACATATTAAACTAAGCGTGTCATGGTTATGGTCCTTATTCTACAATCTTCTCAAGCCAATGAAAAGATTGATTGGTCAACCTAGGGATAGCATCTTCTCCTAAGTGCTTCCTTTTGGTTGTCTTGTGTGTTGACTTCCTCCTTGTAACCTCATCTTCCAATGGACCCTCCATCTTTGTTTTGTACATTACAAAAGGAGAAATACTCGAGTTACATTCGAGTCTAAAACTAATTTTACAACAAGAATTTTAGGAGGAAGGCACGACACGCAGCCGATTTAAGAATTACAACACACACACATTCGCAAACCTTTTGGGACTAGGCCATAACCATGCACCATGTCATTTTAACTTTTAAAAGACATTGGATATTTTATTATGTTTGACAATTGCTAATGCAATTATCAACTCATAATAAAATTTATCCTACTTCTATATCACATATAAAATAGAGAAAACCTATTTTATACGATCTTTCGCAAGTGGCTCTGATACCACTGTAGGGAATTTCTTTATGCCAAATGGCATATGCGCAACGGAAAATAGGATCCCTTCCAAGTGATCCATGCGAAAGCAAACTCGTATAAAATAAATTTCTCTAAACCAAACCTATCTTATAGGAGAGGATTACCTTTGTTGCGTGCCCTTGTTAATCCCGCTTTTCCTTTTGGTTGTTGGATCTTTAGCACGTTCAAGTGTCCGTGCCTCTATACGTATCCACACGAGCACGCTCTTGTCTCACAAAAGGAAAACTAGAAGAGCTCTCCTTTACTTCTTGCTAGAGAAGTCCCTAAAGGAGAGGAAGAGAGGGAAAAGGAGAAAGGAAGAAGAAGACTCCTCTTCTTGCTAGCCTACACTCACAAACCCACACAACTAAAGCTTCCACCAAGCTCTCTCACAACCACAACACCAAAAACTCCTTATGGCCGGCCACTCCATGGAGCCTTTTATAGGGTTGGAAAAACCCTTCCACCTCCTTCACATTCAATGCAATCCATTGCATTTGGCTTCCTTGTTTGGCCGGCCACTTAAGGAGACAAAACCATTTTGTTTCCTTCCACCTTAACTAGCTTAGGTGGATGCTTAGGTGGCATGCTTATGTGGCATGCTTATGTGGCATTCTTATGTGGCATTCATGCATGTTGAATTAATCTTATTAATTCAATTAAGCTTATGTTATCATATTGAATTAATCTTATTAATTCAATTAAGCTTATGTTATCATATTGAATTAATCTTATTAAATCAATAAGGTAACATATTGAATTAATCTCATTAAATCAATTAGCTAAAATTCTCATTAAGCTTAAAGTCCAAAAATCATTTTGTACTTAAGCTTATTCCCATATTATTCTAGTCAAACTAGAATACTCTAATTCCTCTAATTATCATGCTCTTTGTGTGTGACCCTATAGGCTCTCATAACGTTGGCAGTGGATCTAAACTCTTTTAGATACACAAGCAATGAGCGACATCTAGCAATACATCATTGCTACCCAAGTTACGAGATAAGTCAAGATCCGACTAACCTTTCCATGACTACTATAATATATGACCGTGTCCTTCTATCCTTGATATCAGATTGATCAATGAGGCATAGACCGTGTCATCCTCGATCAATCTATGTGTTTCTTGATCCTTGAGTAAACTAACTCAAACAAATGAGCTCAATATCTCATATTGACTCATTCGAGCATGGCCATGCGTTTTAGTAGTTCTACTCAATCAAGGGGCCCACCGATATCACTCTCGTCATATGAGAGGGATAGATCCCATCTACATCACTCACATCCCTCCGCATAATTTGTTATATACCCATGTCGCCTTTATGGTCCACCCATTACGGGTGACGTTTGACGATACCAAAGTACATAACTCCTTATGTAGGGAACCGTAGTGACTTCGTGTCCGAGGACTATTCATACCAATAGTCACATGAGAAAGTTTATGACACTCATATAACGATCCATGAAACTTTCTCATGGCGGGTCAGTTCAGTATATATTCTCTAATATATACCCATGTGTCAACTCGATATCATATATCCATGACTTGTGAGATCAAGTCATCAATTGACCTACATGCTAGTCTTTATGTATTAATATTGCCCTTGCATATTAATACTTGACTAGGAACATTTAGAAAGTGTTCTCTACAGCCTCTCATAATCAATTCTGCCAATTGATGTGCTGTAGATAAGAACCTACTTTTCTAGGGCATTATTATATTTAAATTAGCTGGCACAAGCAAGATGTAAATATAATAACCAATCCTTTGCCTTTATAGAATATGATACAAAATGTTCCCTATTCAACCATCACATGATTGGTTCTAGGGCTTTAACTAACATTTTAAATGCATATGTTGGTTTTATTGTTTCAGTTGTATGTTGTTAAGCTAAATTATATGGTTGATATTGTATTACAGGATTTCGAATACAAATAAAATGAATTTTGGAAATCTGTATTTTCATGGTTAGTGATGATTTTTTAAAATTCCGTCGCTAACGGTCGATATACGGCTTCAGGATTTTGAGGGTTAGCGACGAAATTTATAGTTTCGTCGCTAAATTTGGAGTATCAGTTGAGTCGCCAGTCGACACGTCCGACTGTAGTAGGACTTGGAGACGAAATTTATAAATATCATCGCAGAAGTTTCTCCAGTCGAGGCGCCAGTCGAGGAGCTCCCACTTTTGTGGCAGGGCAAAAATTAGACAGTCGATTGCTTTCTTGCGTCAGTCGAGTGATGTTAGCAACGAAAAAAGTTGTTCTCGTCGTTAACCTGCCAGTCGAGGTGCTAGTCGAGTGTCTCCCGATTCGGTGGTAGGGCACAAAATTAGACAGTCAACTGCTTTATTGCGTCACTCGACTGATAGTTAGCGACGACTTTTGTATATTTCGTCGCTAATATCAGTGATTTTCCTATTTCCGCCATTCAAGATTTTACGACGAAATGTTATTGTTAGCGACGGTTTTATTTCCGTCGGTAATATTAACGATGATAATTCTTTTAATTCGTCACTAATGATTTTTTGCAACAAACTTATTACGATGACTCTAGCGATGAAATTGTTTCATCGTAAAATGTATTTAGCGGCGAATTTATTGTATTAGCGATGAAAATGATTCATCGCTATTTTCCATTTTTCTTGTAGTGCCACTTATACCGTTGTGTTTATTCTAATGAATAATGATCAAGAAGTAAATAATTTATTATTACTACTTAAACAAGATAATTAAAAAGTAAATGTACTTGTAACGAAATTAAAATATTTGAAATATACCATGAACAGTTAATTACACATGAATTGGTGTTGTCGAAGAAGATGAATCCATTGTTATTTTTGAGAACTCTGGAAAAAAATTATAATATGATCCAAGTCAAACAAATTAATACTCTATACATTTTTAATTGTAAACAGACAACTAACTATAAAATTTTCTTTAAACAAAATGTACCACTTTCAAGTTTTCCTATGTATTTCAAAATTTCTTCGATATTAATTGACTCTAAACTTAATTGAAGTCAATCTTGGGTACAAATCAGACTTTTTATCACTCTAGGAGTCAATGAATTCCTGAAACAATCAAGTACTCGACCACCGGTACTGAAAGCAAATACTGAAGCAACTGTTGATATTGGAATGACTAACACATCACGATCAATTTGAGCAAATATAGGAAATCTGTGATAATTTTGTTTCCACCATCCCAAATATCAAAAGTCTTATAATATTCTTCAACTATTTCATTAAAATACTTGTCTAATTCTGACATGTTATCATCACTAAAAAATTATGCCTTTTGTTTCTTATACTTTACAAAGATTGATTATCTTTTCAAATCTATTTGACTTACATTTTTAGGCACAATGTTGCTATCGCCTAATTCTGAAATAGCTAAAAATTTTTAGGTGCTACTTTGACTTTGAGACTCCATTTTCTCTTTATAATCTTTGTACAAAGTAAATAAAGTCTCCTTTATATTCCTTCCTACTCTTGCATCTTTTTCATCTACATATAATTCAATCAACATAATTTCACAAAATCTAATTTATGTCTTGGATTAAATATCACTGCAATATAAAACAACTTATTCATCTTTTTTGGACCTCCCCAATACTTGTCAAATTTAATTTTCATTCTTAATCCCATTAAACATACATCATGTTCATCACTTTATTACCACTGAACTAATTTCATATGCAAAAATATTGACGTATAAGGATCTTGACACTCTTAATGTTAACTCATAAAAAACTTGTAATAGAAATGTAAAAGTCTAACATTATTCCAATCAACACTTATTGGCTTCCCATCAAAAGTCTGTAATTCTGTTTGTGGTAACTTGTCTGATCCAAGTATCATATCTCCATTATCATTCACAGTAACATCCCAATCATTATATTGAAGATATATTCTAAAATATGCGTCTTGTTCATCAAACCTATCAAAAACTCTTTCAAATTTTTTAGCTATATTCAACATCAAATAAGTTTCCATCCGGTTGGTACATCCAAACATAATGATTTCTTGCTTTCAATTTTTTCAATTTCTATATATTTTTTGAACTTGCTTAATCTAGAGGAAGATTGCTTAACATATGTAATAGCTTGTTGGGATGTATACTGAAAGCCTAGCCTTTGTATGAACATCTTCATTTTGAAATAAGAATCACATGATCATTGTTTGGATTTTATATTTATGCATCTTATCTAATACTTTACATTGTAGATAACATGGTGTGTGGTGTCACACAGAAGATCATGTTATTAGTTCCTTGTAGAGTATAAGTAGAGGTTCACAACCAAGATAGTTTTGGACAGACTATTGGCATGGTTGTAGTGTAATTTGGTATTGGTTTATCTTAACCATAGAATTACACTAGTACACTTTGTGTATATTGAGCAGGACCGATTTAGAGGTGATTCAATTTATTACTGACTACATAATTGAATCAGACCTCGAATATTATGGTGTACATGCTCTTAATCTCGATATAATAACGGACACATGTACTTAATATTTATTTCTTTGATTTACAATGGGCGAGATTTATGGGTTAAATCGATAGGCCCGGTAAGTTGGAAAATAATATTATTTACATGGCGTGTCGTTGATTATAGAAGGAAATCATGTCATATGTATTAGGATGATGATGTCCCCTTGAGGAGCTCATGAGGATCATCATGTAAATCCTGCAGGTGGACTTGGTCCAGCATGATAATGAGGTTGAGTGGTACTACTTATGGAGTTAGATGTTAATTAATTAATTATCAGTAAATTAATTAATTAACGGACATTCAATATCTTAAACACAGGGAGATATTTGTACAAATAATATGTGGATCTCATATTTAATTATGCGGGTTGGTGAGGTAGATCAATAATTATCGCTTTAGTGGAATGAATTATCATTAATGGATCGGGTTCGGATCCATTGGGTGGCCAAGATCCAACTCCTCCTCATGGTCCCTATTGTAGCATATTATAAATACCTCGTGAAGCCTAGATCTATAAAAAGGGGGGGAGGCTTGGGCGACAACTTAACTTAACTCTTTGGTGCTAGGGTTTGCTTCCAAGGCTTGGACGACAAGGTTTTTGGGTGCTAGGGTTTTGCTCTTGGCCAGCGGCAACATTAGGGTTTCTCTTCCCCTTTGACCGGTGCCTCCACCCCATCTCCTTGGCCGGTGCCTCCTCCTCACCTCCTCTCTTTTTCCTAGGGTCGGCAACAACAAAGGCAAGGGGCCTTTCTTCCTTTGTCTTGGCCGACACACCATCTTCTCCCTCTCCTTGGTCGGTGGCAACAACCAAGCAAGGAGGCTTGGTGGTCGGCACTAGATAGGAGAAGAAGGGAGTTTGTCTTCCCTTGTTTGGAGCGAGCAAGGAAGGGAAGATAAGAGATCTAGGAGGCTTCGACTCTTGGAAGATCGTCGCCCACTCGACGTCCAAGAGGAGGATAGGTCATACAATAGAAGATCAAGAGGTAAACAAGAGGTATATGTTGGTTCAATCGGCCCAGGTCACGATTGACCAGGACTCGAGTTTGACTCGAGTGATGTTTCGACAAAAACATATGACAATGTAATTGTCATGGGAAAGTCCAAGTCTTGTGTACTTGACATGGAAAGTCCAAGTGGAACACTTGGCATTTGGTAAAGTCCAAGTCTTGAGTACTTGGCATGAAAAGTCCAAGTGGGACACTTGGCACATGAAAAGTCCAAGCATGGGTCTTGGCAATGTAAAAGTCCAACATGGGTTGGCAAGGGAAAGTCCAAGCATGGTCTTGGCATTTGAGAAGTCCAACATGGGTTGGCAAGGGAAAAGTCCAAGCATGGGTCTTGGCAATGTAAAAGTCCAACATGGGTTGGCAAGGGAAAGTCCAAGCATGGTCTTGGCATTTGAGAAGTCCAACATGGGTTGGCAAGGGAAAAGTCCAAGCATGGGTCTTGGCAATGTAAAATTCCAACATGGGTTGGCAAGGGAAAGTCCAAGCTTGAGTCTTGGCATGAGAAGTCCAAGGGGTTTGATATTGACTGCATAAAGTCCAAGCGGGAGTCTTGGGAGCATAAGTCCAATGGTTGGCGGCGTAAAGTCCAAGCGGAGTCTTGGCGGCGTAAGTCCAATGTGCCTTGGCGGTGTAGACACCGTTAGCATGACATAGCCGACGGAAGCACCTAGAGGCTAGCGCGATGGATGAACAAGTCATGGATGACTTGGAGGGATCCGAGAGGCGTGAGGCTGATGGAGGTGGCTAGAAGGCTTAGGTCTAGGCTAAGGGTGGTCTAGCAAGTATGGGGGCACCATACTTGGGTTAAAACCTCATTTTTGAGGTTGACAGTCGACTGACATTATGGCCGGTTCGACTGCCGTAAGTCGACTTGAGTTACCGGGTTTAGAGTTGGAAATGCTCCGCAATCGACTTCTCATCGAGCAATGATCGGGTGTCAACGATAGTCGATCGCTAAGGGTCGGCGATCATTGCGATCAATGTCGAGCATAGAACGCTCCGTAGCCGACTGGCCAGTCGGCTACGGGCACTGACAGTCGACTGCCAATGTTGGCAGTCGACTGCCAAGAGATCCGTTGGAGTTTTTCCAGCGTGGATCGAGCCGTTGTCTCACGACAACAGTGGCATCAGTCGACTGGTGACTTATGGCAGTCGACTGATAGGCGAAAATCCAGCCCGATGCTGGTTAAAAGTAGCTATTCGTGGAGGATTAAAAAAAGGGTTTTCTTGGGCGATTTGAAGGGGAATTGTTGGTGCTCTTCCAATCCTTCAAAGCTAGTCCAAGGCAACCAAAGATCAAGCAACCAAAGTGCTCTTGTAAAGTAGTTTTCTTTACTTGCATTATACTTCATTGTTGTAATTGCTTGTATCTATTTCTTATTGTTGTAAGAATAGTTTGTAAGAGGTTTCTCCACCTCCGACTTGTGTCGAGAAGGAGTATTTGTGGTTAGTGATTGCATTGGCATCGCTAGAGCTCTTTAGAGCTCGATCCGTGGAGTAGGAACCGGTTCGGTTCCGAACCACGTTATATCCTTGCGTTTGTGTGTTTGTGTTTTCGTTATTGCTTTATTATCTTTGTTTCCGCTGCGCTAACAAAAATTGTAGACAAGCACGCGAACGTTTTCCATCTACGCAACTGTCAAACGCTATTCACCCCCCCTCTAGCGGCGTCAAATCTCTAACAGTATAATTCTTGTTTGTTTTGATTTTAGTTCTTTTGTATCATGTATGTGGCTTTTCTACTTGGACCCCGATGATAAACACAAAAATCGGCGATCCGTACATCATCTATTCCGTGGCTAATCGAGGAAAAGAATTAGGTTGCTTGAACAATAAGTTTGTTCAAGCGACCACTCAAATCGAATAGCAGGATGATGAATCAGTTGCTTGGGTAATCCATCTTCGTCCAGATTAAATTTTTTTAATCCGGGGACATGTGATAGGATCGCCATCCACAAGCGACCGAAGGGAGAAGCGAAGCTTTAACAACCCCCTTCAAGTGGTATCAGAGCTATGGTTTTCGATTTTGTGTGTTTTGTATTCGGTTACTTTTATGCACTTATCATATATTATATGTGCTGGATAATAATAGGATGTGCGTAGGCTAACTTTTTGCTTACATGCATAAGATCCAACTATTATGGCCATATGTGGTTGCATGTGATTGTGTGTGAATAATTGTAATATTATTTGAATCATCGGGGTTGACGAGACTAGTATTTAATTTTTGTAATTAAGTACGATAATGTTTAGCCACTCTTTTATTTTAGTTTACTTTCGATCTAGATGTCATGTACACTCCTTTATGGAGTATAGGATCGATGGATGTAAATTAAAATAATTTTTCTCGGCTTGGATCCCCTTCGAGAGAATGGCTTGTACATGACGTAGGGAGGAGCGGACGAGGTGCCAACACGACTAGATGCATATTGGAGAACAAAAGCCATAATAGTTGAAAAATTTATTATTTTTCATATTTATTACTTTTGATTTATATGCTTGTTGTGGTTGCATAGTTAAAATTCCTCAATTTTAAATTACTAAGTGGGAGAGGGATATTTTTTTAAATTCCCACGGCCTCCATTACAATTTGACATGTGATGCGAACAAACTTGTGCGTTGGCTCTGAGTGCCTTCCTCCATATCGGATGAGTTTGTTTTGCGGATCACTAGGTCAAATATGATTATAGGAAATTATTTAGAAGCGTGAGTACTTTGTTGGTGCAATCGGCCCAGGTCACGATTGACCATACTCGAGTCTGACTCGAGCGATGTTTTGATGTTCGACAAAACGTATGACAATGTGATTGTCATGGTAAAGTCCAAGTCATGGGTATTTGGCATGGAAAGTCCAAGTGGGACACTTGGCATTTGGGAAAGTCCAAGTCTTGTATACTTGGCATGGAAAATCCAACATGGGTTGGCAAGGAAAGTCCAAGCATGTGTCTTGGCAAGGAAAAGTCCAAGCATAGGTCTTGACATGGAAAGTCCAACATGGGTTGGCAAGGGAAAGTCCAAGCTTGAGTCTTGGCATTTGGAAAGTCCAAGGGGAATATTGGTGGCGTAAAGTCCAAGCGGGAGTCTTGGCGGCATAAGTTCAATGGTTGGCAGCATAAAGTCCAAGCGGGAGTCTTGGCAGCGTAAGTCCCATGTGCCTTGGTGGTGTAGACACCGTTAGCATGACAATAGCCGATAGAAGCACCTGAATGCTAGCGTATGGATGAACAAGTCATGGATGACTTAGAGGGATCCGATAGGTGTGAGGCTGATGGATGTGGCTAGAAGACTTAGGTCTAGACTATGGGTGGTCTAGCAAGTATGGGGGCACCATACTTGGGTTAAAACCTCATGTTTGAGGTGTATTAGTCGACTGGAACCATGGATCAGTTGACTGGTGGGAGTCAACTAGGGTTTGACTGTGGGAAGATGGCCTAGCAATCGACTGTTAGCATTGGCGCCGATCGATGAGCAAGCGATGATCGAGAAATCACGATCATTGGTCGAGCTTTCGATGAAAGCCTTTTAGTCGAGTGATCAGCCCGAGCACTCGACTGATTGAGCCATCAGTCAACTGATGGGCATGATAAGTCGACTGATGTCATATCCATTGGAACTTATCTGACGTGGTTCATGCCGTTGTGAGACAACGGCTACAGGGGCAGTCGACTGATGGTCCCGATCAGTCGACTTCTAGGCGAAATCTAGCCCAAGGAGCAGCTTTAAAGGGAGCTCGTTGAGGGAGGATTTAGCACCGATTCTTGGATGTCTTGCTAGGAAAATTGTGCCCGCTAGAGGGGGTGAATAGTGTCGACATTTCTTGATGGAATTCGTTCGCGATTGTGCTTGTTACAAATATATTAGTACGCAGCGGAAATAGATGTAATACAATGCAAACACACAAACACAACCAAAACACAAGGATATAATATGGTTCGGAACCGAATGGTTCCTACTCCACGATTGGACTCTAAAAGCCCTAGCAATGCAAACACGCACCACTAATCAAATAAGCTCCTTCTCGGAACAATCTGGAGGTGGAGAAACCTCATACAAATGATTACAAAAGTAATACTAATCAAATACAAGCAAATACAAATATGAAATGCAATACAAGTAAAGGAAATCACTTTATAAGAGTTTTTGATTGCTTGATCTTTAATTGCCTTGGACTAGCCTTGAAGACCCTGATTTGCACCAGCAAATCGCTCCAAATCGTCCAAGAAAATCGGTGCAAAAATCCTTCTTCCGAGCTGCTTTTATAACCTGCAATCGGGCTAAATTTTCGCCTACTAGTCGACTGCTCGGGACCATCAGTCGGCTGATGCCACTGTTGTCGTGAGACAACGGCTAGATCCACGCTGGAAAGATCCAAAGGATACACCATCAATCGACTGATCATACTCATCAGTCGACTGATGTCTCAATCAGTTGAGTGGTCGGACCGATCACTCGACTAGAGAACATTCTGCAGGCTCGAATCCCGCCGATCGCATTGCCGCCAGCCGATCGCCCACTCGCTGATCGCAGCACTTACCGTAGTCAAACCCTAGTTGACTCCCACCAGTCAACTGACCCATGGTCCCAGTCAACTGATACACCTCAAACATGAGGTTTTAACCTCAAACATGAGATTTTTACCCAAGTATGGTGCCCCAATACTTGCTAGACCACCCGTTGCCTAGACCTAAGCCTTCTAGCCACCTCCATCAGCCTCGCGTCTATGGGATCCCTCCAAGTCATCCATGACTTATTCATCCATATGCTAGCCTTCAGGTGCTTCCATCGACTATTGTTATGCTAACGGTGTCTACACCGCCAAGGCACATTGAACTTTACGTCGCCAACCATTGGACTTATGTTGCTAAGACTTCACCCTTGAACTTTATGCCGCCAATATCAAACCGCTTGGACTTTCCAAATGTCAAGTACTCATGACTTGGACTTTCACCGCCAAGAATACACCCTTGGACTTATGTGGCCAAGACTACACCCTTGGACTTTACTTGCCAACCCATGTTGGACTTTCCAAATGCCAAAACTCAAGCTTGGACTTTCCCTTGCCAACTCATGTTGGACTTTCTCAAATGCCAAGTGTCCCACTTGGACTTACCATGCCAAGTACACAAGACTTGGACTTTCCCATGACGATGGTCAAACCATCATCAAACATCAAATGTGACTTGGATCGATTGCACCAACAATCTCCCCAACACATGTCAGACATCAATGTCAAACATCAAAACACTACTCGAGTCAAATTTGAGTCTGGTCAATCGTGACCTGGGCCGATTTCACCAACATTTGGGGTGATTTGCTGTTGTAAATCAGGGTCTCCAAGTGCAATTCAAGCAACCAAAGATTAAGCAATCAAAAGAGCAATTGTAAAGTGTTTTTCCTTTACTTGTAGCGCATTTTATATTTGTATTTTCTTGTATCTATTTGTTTATTGTTGTAAACACTTGTACGAGATTTCTCCGCCTTCGACGTGTTGTCAAGAAGGAGTTTTATTAGTGGTGTTGTCATCACTTGAGCTCGTAGAGCTCAATCCGTGGAGTATGAACCATTCGGTCCGAACCACATTATATCGTGTTGTATCTTGTATTGTTCTTGTGTGTTTTTGTATTTCTTATTATTTCTATTGCACACTAATCAAATTGTAGCAAGCATGATCGAACGAATTCCATCAAGCAACGCCGACGCTATTCACCCCCCTCTAGCAGTCACGACGGTCCCTACATACTTCCCCATCGGAAGGCACATAATCCGAGATAATTGCCTTAGTATCGAGTAATGGTAAACACTTAGATGCAAATAAAAGTATCCTCCCCATCGGAGTCACTGCTTTTATTTGTAGGGTCGAGGATGAACCAACTATTAATTTTATTTGTCAAAAAGTAAGGTTGACAGGATAATAAAATTAATGGGTAAAACCTCCTCTTACAAATGTAGAATTCGTATACGTCCACACTATCGTGGCATACAATATTCTCGGTGTTTTGAGGTGTTGGTTGATTTTAAAATTTTATTGTTTGAGGAATCAATAAATTTTTGAAATCTAATATTTTGATCACTGTGATTCTTAAGTTTTTCAAAATGACTTTCAACCCACTTGCCATAATTCTGAAAGAAAACAAACTTACTGGACCTAACTATGTTGATTGGAAAAGAAATTTGGACATTGTCTTGACTGCTGAGGAGGACAAATATGTACTCTTCGAAGAGTGCCCTCCTAAGCTTACAGATGATTCTAGTGAAAAGGAGCAAGAGAGTTATAGGAAGTGGATCAAGGCTGATGAGATGGCACGGTGTTACATTTTGGCTTCTATGTCAAATGTATTGCAACATCAGCATCAGGCCATGAATATTGCCTATGACATGATGCTCAATCTCAAGGAACTTTTCGGACACCAGAATTGGGCTGCTAGACAGGAAGCTATGAGGAACTTGATGACGACCACCATGGTTGAGGGAACACCCGTAAGGGATCATGTTCTCAAGATGATGGCTCATTTGAATAAGCTGGAAGTCCTTGAAGCAGAGATCGATGGGGAAACTCAGGTCGATATCATTCTCCAATCTCTACCGAGGAGTTTTGAGCAGTTTCGCCTGAATTACAACATGAATAAGAGGTTGTATTCGTTGGCGGAGTTTCTGACAGAACTCCAAGCGATAGAGGGACTTTTTTGTCAGAGTTCTCAAGCTTTGGTTGCTCAGAAGGTTTCTACTTCTAAGCCGAAAGGCAAGAAGAAGAAGAAGAAATAAGGTGTAGCAAAGGTGGCGAGAGGATCTCAAAGAGGAGTGAAGAAGCCGAAAGGTAAGTGCTTCACTTGCAAGCAGACTGGACATTGGAAGGTGAACTATCCCAACCGTAAACAGAATAAAGGTATATCTTTTGGTTTAGTCGTTGAAACATGTTTAGCGGTGTTATCTACCGGTACCTGGTGTGTAGATACGAAGCCACTGATTATGTATGCAACTCTTTGGAGGGGTTTCAGGAAACCAGACGACTAGCTGAGGGAGAGATTACCATCTACATGAGCAATGCTGCGAAGGTGGCGACTATTGCAGAGGGAGATGTTTATTTATCTTTTGATAGGAATAAAACTTTAGTTCTGAGAAATTGCCTTTATGTGCCTTCATTTAGAAAGAATTTAATTTCAGTTTCTAAATTATTTTTGGATGGATATTATATTTCTTTTAATGACAGAGTTGTTTAAAAAAGAATAGGGAGATTATCTGTTCTGGTGCATTAGTAGGAAATTTGTACACTCTTGAACCAAAAGCTCCCACAATGTGAATAGAAATAAATAACTCATCTTCTAAATCTAATAAGAGAAAAGAACCTTCGAAAATGAACCAAACATATCTTTGGCATCTAAGGTTAGGTCATATTAACCTGAGTAGAATTCAAAGGTTGATAGCTAATGGACCTTTAGGTTCATTAGTGGTGGAAGATTTCCCAACCTGCGAATCTTGCTTGGAAGGTAAAATGACCAAGAGGCCTTTTAAGGCCAAGGGGTATAGAGCTAAAGATGTGTTGGAATTGGTTCATTCTGATTTGTGTGGTCCTATGTCTATCCAGACTAGAGGTAGTTTTGAATATTTCATCTAATTTATAGATGATTATTCAAGATATGGATACATTTACTTGATGCGCCGCAAGTCTGAATGCTTTGACAGATTCAAAGAATTCAAGGCTGATGTGGAGAAACGTCAAGGTAAAAGTATCAAGACGCTACAATCTGATCGTGGTGGGGAATACCTGTCACGCCCCGAGGGAGTCGAGGGAGTCCCCGCCAGACAAAAATCCGGCAGCATCTCCCCTGTACGGGTGACAATATCAATTTTTATACAAAGCCTACACGGCCACTATACATCGGTCAACACGATCGGAACAAAAACATCTACACACGCAGATCATAAGGCCTCAGGCCAACCATCATAGTAAATAAATGAAGTCTATAACATCTAGACTTACCCCTTCTGCCATCTGAGCAGGAACATACAACCAAACTAATTGAATAGTCCATAAGGACATCACAATTATTCCTAAACTTTCATAAGTACATAACCACAACATCAGGACCTATACATATCCTCTATACAAAATCCAAAACCAATAGCCAATAAAACCTATTCATTTCGACGAGGGGGATTGGCAGCTGGACTCTCTGACAAAGATCATCCACGAAATAAATATAAAACCACGGGTAAGTTCAAAGAACTTAGCGGATACTAGTCGATATGAATAGTAAGAAATAGCTAACAATACTAATCATGCCAAGATACCTCATATATATGGTAAGCAAGAAATAAATGCAAAGGATCAGACTCACTGAGTCTCCTACCCGATATAGAGAGCATGTGCCCTACTATAAGAGATAAAGTCATCACCATATAAGAATATGAATCAGATGCATGTCAATCATATGCAACATCCAAGGCATCAATACAATAATGCAGCAAACACAATACAAATGCAATCCGTGCAAAATGCATACCGTGCAAATGACATGGTCACCCCTGACGCCAGTCAGCCGCCTCACACGCGATGGTGAAGCCGAGTGGGTAGGGCTATGACAACTGTGCACTCTGCCATCACTGCTCCTGAGTGACCGAGTGGACAGGATGCTGTCGGAGTACACCTATCCTCCTGCCCCAAACATAGTGGGGGAGCTAAGCTCTCATCTCCCGGTGTCATAGACCAGAGGAGGGATCTCTCGCTACCACGCTGCCGCTACCTATGAGCGACCAATGAGCTCGACAGAGCAAGTGACACACCCTCCCGATGTACCACTAACCCATGAGTGGCGCAGGTAAAGCGTAATCGGCATGGGCTCAACAATAATGGAACCCCGTCCAGCCAGCATGCAATCATGCAAGATGGTGCATGATACTAAAGCATGTCAATCCTACTCAAAATACCTATCCGAATAATATGTACAATCGATATGTACATATCCATAATCCAAGTAACTATGATCCAAATAAAAAATGGGGAAGGTATAATCATAACCTATCATATGCATGTATCAAGTAGGCACCAAAACATACTAGGCATATAAACATGAAAATTATTGTAAGCTATCCTAACTAGCATATCAACTTGACTATATCTAAAAGATAAGTCAAAGTACCCGCCTGTATATATATCCGCAAGAATAAGAATCAAATCGTCACGATTGGAAACCTGCCTCGTGATCGAAACCTGCATATAGCATAACTATAGTCAAGCACAAAAATACAATTCACCGACAAATCGAATAAATAAATCGATTTCCTTTATATCCCAATTAAACCCAAATCTCATATCCTCCAAATATCATACAAATCAACCGATCAACACCCGAATCAACCCAAACCGACCAATCAAGCTCACCCGCCCTAGAAATTCCACCGATAACCAATCCTTTCCCAAATTAGATCCCCAACTAAATTTACAGTGTCTCAAAGATTGTTCACAGCCAATCCTTGCACGATCACCTCCAATAGACCCTCACAGCCCCTCTCAGCCGACCACAGCCGTGAAACACCAACCCAAGCAATTCTCCAAACAAGAACATCCCAGCCAACTCAACAACTCGCTCACAGCGCCAATAACCACTCCTAAATCCATCAACCCTCCCAATTTGCTCCGTTCGCCGAATACCTCTTGCTGCCCTAAAATAGTTTACTCCAACAAAAACTCACCGTCGTTGATCTATCCGCGCGAAGGGGAAGGCTACGGCGACGGAGGCGAGTGAAGAAGACAGCCGCAGGCGAAGAGAAGGCTCGGCGGTCCTGTGGCCACGACTGCCGGCGCTTGCGACGGGACGACTGTCCGCACAGACTCGACGGCTGCGGACGCGAGAAAGAAGGGCTCGCCGGCGAAGAAGAGGGCGCGGTGGCTGTAGACGGCGAGCGCGCGAGGGAAGAGGAGCGTCGGGCAGCGGAGGGGAGCACGCGAGGAAGAAGGGAGTCGCCGGCGGAAGTGGCTCGCGCGAGGAGGGAACTGCCGAAGGAATAGTTGCGGCGCGGCGGGGAAAAAGGGAATAGAAAAATAATTAGAGATTAGGTTTTCCACTGTGCGTATTTTATCCCCTTTAAATAGACCCCTCTAAAGCCCGTTTACTTTATCCCCGTAAAAATCTCGTATGAAATCAGTTTAATTCCAGAAAAATTCCTAAAATTCCCTAAAAATCTCGAAAAATTTCCAGAATTATTTCCTTAATTATTGGGCCTTTTAATTTAGGGTTTTTAAATCCCCGTATTTAACAATACCTCTTGGGAGAGTTTAGGAGTTACTTATCAGAGGCTGGGATTTAATCCCAACTGTCTGCACCTGGTACACCCTAGTAGAATGGTGTAGCAGAGCGAAGGAATAAAACTCTTATGGAGATGGTTAGATCGATGAGTTATACTGAGTTATCAGATTCGTTCTGGGGGTATGCTCTTGAAATAACAGTGTATATTCTGAACTTGGTATCATATAAATCAGTACCTTCTACTCCCACAGAATTGTGGACTGGGCGAAAGCCTAGTCTGAGAAATATTCGGATTTGGGATAGTCCAACACATGTGCTGAAGGGAGATGTTGTTAAGTTGGAACCTCGTACAGAAGTGCGCCTGTTCGTAGGCTATCCTAGAGGAATGAAAAGTGGTTTGTTCTATAGTCCTAGAGATCAGAGGGTGATCATTAGCACAAATGCCCGATTTTTAGAGGAAGACTATATGATGAACGACAAGCCCATGAGCAAGATTGTTCTAGAGGAATTGAGAGGGGAAGTCACTACTTCAGTACCAACGGTACAAGAGGACATACCACAAGTGATTGCACCGCATATCACAGAGGATACACAGGTGATACCTCGTCGTAGTGGGAGGGTTGTTAGACAACCTAAGAGATTTATGTTCTTGGGAGAATCTTCTGATTTGGTCCTTGGCAAACATAAACCTGATCCCTGTTCATATTATGAGGCACTCCAAGATGAAGATGCGGTATCTTAGCTAAGGGCAATGAATTCTGAGATAGAATCTATGGATTCAAATCAGGTCTGGAAGCTAGTAGAACCACCCAATGGTGTAAAAGTCATTGGATGCAAGTGGATCTACAAAAGAAATAGAGGATTAGACAGGAAGGTAGAGACCTTCAAAGCAAGACTTGTTGCAAAAGGGTATACTCAAAAAGTGGGTATCGATTATGAGGAGACATTTTCGCCGGTAGACATGCTTAAGTCTATCTAGATTCTCTTGTCTATTGCTACTCATATGGATTATGAGGTTTGGCCGATGGATGTCAAGACAGCTTTCCTTAATGGAAGTCTTGAAGAGAACATCTATATGGAGCAACCAAAGGGATTCATTGCAAAGGGCAAAGAGCATCTTGTGTGCAAACTTAATCGGTCCATTTATGGATTGAAGCAAGCTTCGAGATCTTGGAACATCCACTTTGATGAGGTAATCCAGTCATATGGATTTATTCAAAGTCTGGATGAGTCTTGTGTATATAAGAGATGTGATGGAAATATAGTGGTATTTCTTGTACTATACGTAGATGACATTTTGCTCATTGGCAACAATGTCAAAGTGTTATCAGACGCAAGTATATGGCTGTCCAAACAATTTGATATGAAGGACTTGGGAGAAGTGGGACACATCCTTGGGATCAAGGTTATAAAGGATCGCAAGAAAAGGATGTTGTGCTTATCTCAAGCTTCATATATAGACACTATTTTGGCTTGTTTTAGCATGCAGAACTCCAAGAAAGGTTTTCTACCTTTAGGCATGGAGTACCTTTATCTAAAGAGATGTGTCCTAGAACATCAAAGGAGATAGAAGAGATGAAGGTGGTTCCTTATGCTTCGGCAGTAGGAAGCCTCATGTATGTTATGTTATGTACGAGGTCTGATATCTACTTTGCCGTGGGCATGATTAGCAGATATCAGAGTAATTCAGGACAGGGACATTGGATTGCGATAAAGCATATATTGAAGTACCTGAGAATGACTAGGGATTATATGCTGGTATACCAGGCAAATCAATTGCTCTCTGTGGGTTACACAGATTTTGACTTCCAATCAGATAGGGATAACAATAAGTCTACCTCAGGTTTTGTGTTTACTTTGGGAGGTGGAGCCATTGTATGAAGGAGTGTCAAGCAGAAATGCGTGGCGGACTCCACTATAAAAGCTGAGTATGTGGCAACCTCTAAGGCAGCCAAAGAAGCTGTATGACTCAGGAACTTCTTGATGGACTTGGATGTGATTCTTGGTTTGCCCAGAACTATCACAATTTATTGTGATAATAGTGGTATAGTTGCAAACTCAAAGGAACCACGAGTCCATAAGGCAAGTAAACACATAAAACACAAGTACCATCTGATACGAGAGATCGTAAAGCGAGGAGAAGTTGTTGTCGCCAATATTGCATCAAAAGATAACCTGGAAGATCCTTTCACTAAGGCCCTTCCAGCAATAGCTTTTGATAGGCATGTGGAGGGAATGTCAATCAGATGCATGACAGTATGATGGCAACATAGTCTTTTAGTATAAGTGGGAGATTATCGAGATGTATACTGAAAGCCTAGCCTTTGTATGAACATCTTTATTTTGAAATAAGAATCACATGATCATTGTTTGCATTTTATATTTATGTATCTTGTCTAATACTTTACATTGTAGATAATATAATGTGTGGTGTCGCACAGAAGATCATGTTATCAGTTCCTTATAGAGTATAAGTAGAGGCTTACAACCAAGATGATTTTGGACAGACCATTGGCATGGTTATAGTGTAATTTGGTATTGATTTATTTTGACCATAGAATTATATTAGTACACTTTGTGTGTATTGAGCATGACCGAATTAGAGGTGATTCAATTTATTGCTGACTACATAATTGAATCAGACCTCGGATATTATGGTGTACATGCTCTTAATCCCGATATAATAACGGACACATGTACTTAAAATTTATTTCTTTGATTTACCAATGGGCAAGATTTATGGGTTAAATCGATAGGCCCGGTAAGTTGGGAAATATATTATTTACATGGTGTGCTGTTGATTATAGGAGGAAACCGTATCCTATCTATTAGGATGATGATGTCCCCTTGAGGAGCTCATAAGGATCATCATGTAAATCCTGCAGGTGAACTTGGTCCAGCATGATGATGAGGTTGAGTGGTACTACTCATGGAGTTAGATGTTAATTAATTAATTGTCAGTAAATTAATTAATTAACGAACATTCGATATCTTAAACACGGGGAGATATTTGTACAAATAATATGTTGAGCTCATATTTAATTATGGGGGTTGGTGAGGTAGATCAATGATGATCGCTTTAGTGGAATGAATTATCATTAATGGATCGGGTTTGGATACATTGGGTGGCCAAGATCCAACTCCTCCTCATGGCCTCTATTATAGCCTATTATAAATACCTCGTGAAGCCTAGATCTATAAAAGGGGTGGAGGCTTGGGCGGTAACTTAACTCTTTGGTGCTAGGGTTTGCTTCCAAGGCTTGGGCGGCAATGTTTTTGGGTGCTAGGGTTTTGCTCTTGGCCAGTGGCAACATTAGGGTTTCTCTTCCCCTTTAGTCGGCGCCTCCACCCCATCTCCTTGGTCGGCGCCTCCTCCACACCTCCTCTCTTTTCCCTAGGGTCGGCGGCAACAAAGGCAAGGGGCCTTTCTTCCTTTATCTTGGCCGGCACACCATCTTCTCCCTCTCCTTGGCCGGCAGCAACAACCAAGCAAGGAGGCTTGGTGGTCGGCACTAGATAGGAGAATAAGGGGGTTTGTCTTCCCTTGTTCGGAGTGAGCAAGGAAGGGAAGATAAGAGATCTAGGAGGCTTCGACTCTTGGAAGATCGTCGCCCACTCGACGTCCAAGAGGAGGATAGATCATACAATAGAAGATCAAGAGGTAAACAAGAGGTATAATTCTTGTTTGTTTTGATTTTAGTTTTTTTGTATCATGTATGTGACTTTTCTACTTGGACTCCGATGATAAACACAAAAATCGATGATCCGTACATCATCTATTCCGTGGCTAATCGAGGAAAAGAGTTAGGTGACTTGAACAATAAGTTTGTTCAAGCGACCACTCAAATCGAATAGCACGATGATGGATCGGTTGCTTGTGTAATCCATCTTCATCCGGATTAAATTTTTTTAATCCGGGGACATGTGATAGGATCGCCATGCACAAGCGACCGAAGGGAGAAGCGAAGCTTCAACAACCCCCTTCATAGCTAGCATTCTTAACCCTCATCACAGAATAATTTATATCTTTCAAGCCATCAATAACAATCAAGTTGATTATATGAACTACACATCTCATATGAATGAATTCTCCTTTTAAAATAATAGAATCCTAGTTAATCATCTTTTTCTTGAAACTATTGATAGCAATATCATTTGAACTTGCATTATCAACAAAATAGTGAAAATTCTATTAATTCTCCAACTCTTAAATAATTTTCAATAGCTAAACTGATTGTCTCGCTTTTATGACTTGTAATTGAATAAAAATTCAGAATTCTTTTATGCAACTTCCAATTTTTATCGATAAAATGAGCAGTCAAACACATATAGTTATTTTTTTGAATCGATGTCCATATATAAAGTAGTCAAAGAAATTTTTTGTGTGGAATCGTACAATAGACTTTTCAATTTTTTCCTTTCAATTGTATATAATTCTACACAATCACGTGCTACTGTCCATCTCAATGGAATTCTAAACTTTGGACATACCATAACTATAAATACTTTAAACCCTTTTCCTTCTACAAATTTAAAAGGCAATTCATCCATTATAACCATTCTAGCTAATGCTTTTCTAAATGCATCCTGATCAAATTTCTATGAAATGAGATATCCCTCTCCCTGTCTTGCACCTATTTAAAAACTCAATTGTGTTTGATTTGTTTCAATAACATGAGGATGCTTTTTGCACGAGATCATATGAGATTTCAAGCTTGTTATTCCATTCTTGTATGGATTGCAAAAAAACTCCTTATCACAATATTTGTATTTTACTTTAATCTCATTAGTAGTATTAGTAAACTTCGTAAAATGATCTCATACCTCACTTCTTGATTTTATTATTATTCGTTTACTTATTTTTTTCTCTGTTACCCACTGAAGGTCCAGGTCGTGGGATTGAACAACTATTATCCACATCTATGTTTGAAATATTTCCTTGCATTGACATATAAACAAATAAACATATAATTTTCATTAAAAATTTATATATAACTACAGTTAGATTAACAACTTAGAATTATAATCAAACTCTAAACCTTACAAGTTGTAATATTCATGTGATTGTATAATTCATTAAATCCTAAAACGAAAAAACCAAATAGTAAATACTAAAACTGACCGTCGATTGGAATTATGGATGTCACAGAATAGTGGAGGATCGTCGGTTGTCGAAAATAGTTGGAAGGATATCGGACAACCCGATAAGTAGAGGGGTTGGGGGTAGCAGTCGACAGTCAAGACTCGGGAATCACAATCTCGTGTGGTAGTCGCAAAGTTGGGGGCTCATGTAGCAGTTCCAGGGTCAGGGGGTGATAGTCGAGAATAGCTGACAGTCGAGAATATCCAGAAGAATATCGAACCACCCGAGAAGTAGAGGGGTCGAGAGCGGTAGTCAGGAATTGGGAGTTGCGGCCTCGGCGTGGCAGTCACGGGGTCGGGGGCTCATTGGATGTCGCAGGGTTGGTGGCAGACCATCAGAGTGCTTGAGCTTAAATGCTCGAGGTGCTCCATGCTCGGGAATCGAAAAGAGTGCTCGGGGAGTTTAGGGTTTAGGAGTAGAGTCGCGTCGGGACGGAGGGTGTCGAGGATTAGAGTTTAAGAAAGAATCGTGATCTTTAAGTTCCAATTAGGGAAGAACAATCGGCTGTTTATACAAATCAGTCGACTACTTTACTCTAGTTATGTTAATCGATTAAACCGATTTTTCCTTTTCGAAATCTAAGCTAAACCGAAATAATCGACATTTTTGGTTTGGAAAATCGAATTTCCGATTAAATCGAACCGAACTTTTCGATTCGATCGATTTATTCGATTTAACTAAAGTTTTGCATAGGCCCATTCACAATGGAAACTCATTGAAGTTTACACGTGGACAATGTGAAAAATGAAAGGAGTACTAGAGGAAGGGAGATTTTTCTTGGGAGGCCGGGATAGGCTCTCCTCCTTTTTTTTTCCAACAAAATATTTTTATATTTACTTTTATTTGTTTATGGAAAAATTAAATTAATTGAAAAAATAAAATCAAATTGAAAAATTATTCGACTGCAATAATTATATGAATTTAATAATTAATTATTAGAAAATAACAATTATAAAATAATTGTTACAAATTAATTATTATATTATCGATATATAATATAAAATATAAGTAAAAAATGAGATTCATATAAGAAATATTGAGATTTTTTTTGACAATGGAAAAATAAATAAAATTTTAATTTTTAATGTTATATTGATGTGACATTGTGAAGAACACGAGAGTTTTCCAAATCATTAGAGATGCTCTAATTTTGAAAAAAAAGTTGGAATCTTCAATTTAGTGGCCCCTATCGATCCGCATCTGAGTCATCGTAAGAGAGGTAAATCATGGTATGTCTTTGACCCTTTGAGATTAGTAATCAACGCATGGAGAGATGAAAATTTGTTTTTACAAAGAATTGATCCGTTATCCATTTGTACAACATTCTACATGTGCTAGTCACTAATCTCTTTTCGCGGGGCCATGCATTAGAGATGCTCTAAGAGAACAACCTTGGAATATCTCGTGACCTGGATTTCCAACATTATCATTCTTATTCCAGCATCATTAAAAGTTGCTGCTTTTATCAGTGTCTAAGAGTCATGCCGAACCAATTAATTTGTTTAATATTGTTATAATTTAATTGCACTAAATCTTTGACTATTTCAACTGAAAAAAAAATAAGTAGTAAATTAAATTGGTGCAAAAATTTATTGACGATCCAAAAACAAGCTGACCGATGAGATCAGAGATATTTTTTTTAGTAGTATCATGCATTTAAATTTTCATTCCAATTAATTATGGAGATTATCAATTTAATTTTATAAAAAAATGTCATCAATCATAATCTTCTTATTCAACTTGAAATTGACACGAAATGGAGCCGGGTGGGATTCACCAATCAATTTTCTTATCTTTTTCTCCTTTTTATTTTTTTATTTTTAATTATAAATATCCCAACATATTTATTTTAATTGGTTGACTTGTAACTTCAATGACTAGTTGACTCTGGTGCATGATAGATAGCCATTATGTTTATTAACTTTAAAAATAATATTACTGTTAACAATTTAAAAGAAGCCTAACAAGGACTAAGGACTTGTAACGGTTGTAATAAAATTATTTTAATTAAATTAAAATTACAAAATGAAAATATTATTATATTAAAATATTTATTATCAATTGGATTAAAATTACTCAAATTTAATTAAAATTAATCAAAATTATTTTAATAATTTATTATTAATTGTTAAAATGATTTTAATTAAGTTTGAATTATTTTAATTAAATTAGAAAATATATTTTAATATAAGAGCATTAGTCTTAATTAAGTTAGGCATTTTTTACTCTATATTTATATCACTTATTATTTTAGATTTTATAATAATATTTAAAAAATATTTTTAAAATGAAAAATAGAAGTGAGGTAATTTTTTTTAAATGAGATATTTGACTAAAAATAAAAAATATCTAATTTTTTTTGTCTAAAATGTTAGATGACGACGACTTATACAATATTAACTGTCAATATGATGAACTGTAATATTGCGTGTGGATTGAGTGGTCTCTATAGGGATGACATGGTGATTAAGGTACAGTGAAATTTGTGAATAAGGTAAGGATCGATTCTAAAGGAGGTCTAAAATTTTTTCCTAGATTTAGATTATCCTATTTATCTTGACCATCACATTAAGACTCAGGATCCTTCATAATTTATCTCCCTCATAATGACCGTGAAATAGATCAGTGGGATCGCTAGATTGTGATATTCCAACCTTCTGTGGAGTGTGGATTAAGTGATTTGATTTTAAATTTAGTTGACTTTGAATTGAATCGAAACTTGATTAAAAAATAGTAAATTAGCAAATTGAGTATATAAGTTTCAGGATTTCATAACTGTCATATTTATTAAAATACATCATTTCCAATTATGTCTTTTTCTGGTGCAAAAGATTGGAATCTGTCAACCTAGCGGCCCTTACCAGTTCACTTTCGGACCATCGTAAGGGAGGTAAATCACGATAGGTCATTGACCCTTGAGACTAGTAACTAGCGCACGGAGGGACGGCACCCTTGCATTTGCGAGGGATTGACCCGTTGTCCTCTGGCACAACGTCTGCATGCGTTAGCCACTAGACTCTTCCCGCAAGGGGCAGAACTGTGATGGGTAAACTTTTTAGAGTGACTAGCTCCACTGCCGAAACGACCCCATATCAGAACCCCCGAGGGGATTTTTGGAGGCATAGTATCACTGTGTTAATAAGAGTACCTGGTCGATCCAGTATCTCAGTCAACAAATACTTGTTGCGAGGAGGACTCGAACCCGGAACCTCATGTAACACATGTCTCCATGCTTATAATTTGGGATAAGACACTTCCAATTATGTCTTTCTCGCTTTATATTAATGATGCATCATCGGGTGACTAATATATAATAATCAAATTCATTGGGCAATTGCTAAATTTACTATGCTCAATTTATAATCATTAGTATATTGTTAAATATTATTCTTATTTCAAAAATCCACAGTTATCTATCTAGGTATGGAATTCATATTTAAGGGTATGATTTATATTAAGGATGATATAAATAGTAGAATGAACTTGATTTAAAATATTTTTGAAGTGCCTAGAGCCATCAACAAGTTTTGGCTAAAACTTAGAAATTTTAAAATCACTTTAATCCATATCAATATACATTTAGGAGCTTTTAGTGTAACTATGCACTCAAACCTAGAATTCACATCCTAAATTGGGACATATAGATTTTTGAAATATTTATAAATATTGAAATAATTTGGCATAAGGCCATTGAAGAGTTTAAGTCTGTCATACTTATTTATCAACACCTCTAGGATTCCATTAGTTTAGACCATATCAAAATTTTGAAAATTTGACCACTCTCATGTCGTTAGTCAATTTGGGTCGAAACTCATTGGTAGCCTTAAGAACTTCATAATTACTCTAAATTAAGATCATTAACTTCTAAGAGCCTCCTGAGTATAATCATATCCTTTGATGTAAAAGGTGACAACACTCACCCCAAACACCTCTCAAAGTTAGACCCATAATAGTATGAAGATAGGTAAATTACAAAGTTAGCTTATAGTCGACCCCTACGTGACCATTCATACTCTTGGACTTAGATTACATGGTCTAGATTAATTCCACAATCTTTTAATGAGTTTTTGTCAAATTGTCTCAAAGTTGTGAAAATTTTAAAAAATCACACCCCTAAATTTAGGCCTTGGAATCCAAGTACAAGGATATTATTACACTTAGAAGGCTCTCAAGAGTGTAATAATTTTAGTTCAAAGTAATTATGAGGTTCATAAGACTAACAATAACTTTTGGCTCTACAAGAATTTCAAAATCTAAACATGACATTCTTAGTGCAATTACATCCTTAAATATAAATGATCCAGTCCGAGATCAATGGACGGGATGACTCAACAAAGTACTAACGGTCGAATATTTTTGACCAGTAGAGTACAAATCAGGTCGGTTTTCAATGAGTCGATCTTGTTAAATCAACTTTCTTCTATAGAGCTTCGGCATGTTGGGATGCAACTGAGCACAGGAGATCGATCATCGCTTGGGCTTTGGGAGATCGGGTGTCACCTAGACTTTGAGAGATTAGGTGTCACTTAGGCTTTAGGAGATCAAGCACACGGGACCTCGGTAGATCAAGTATACACGTGACATCGGGAGATTGGATGTACACGGGACCTCGGGAGGTTAGATGTCAATGGTACTTTAGAAGGTCAGGCATTTGTAGGTCGATCTTCTTTAGAGATCGATCCTCCCAACCTTGAAGGACTTGAAAATAGGTGAGAAGGGAGTCGAGACATGCCTTGACATAGCCCTTCCGACGCTTAAGTCAGAAATTAAAGAAAATAGAGAATATGAAGGGGAAAAAAAAAGCAAAGTGTTTGAAGATTACTTGCTTCCTTTTTTTCTTCTTTCCCTTACTTTTATATAGGGAGAGAAGATCAAGAAGTGCCCCCAAAAAACACACCTTAGCAGTATGGAGAGGCACACATATAGAAACACACCTCCTTGAGGTTGAGTCCCTTTGCTTGAGAGACACAACTATTCATGTCGAGTCCTTTCATTTGCTTATCGATTTGAATAACTGTCGAGTCAAACTTAATTTGAATGAGCTCGGGTGAGACTTGGGTGAGTTTGAGTTGACTTGAATTTAGTCAGACGGATTCTAAATTCTACTTATTTGGACTTCCCCTCAACAGGTTGACTATTGACTTGACCTGGCCATGTGGTGTTGTTTACTTCCACCATATCACAGGCATCCCTAGTTGCTTAGGCGAATGATGTATAAGTCCAACTGACTGGACTAGTATAGAGATCTTCTTTGGCCAATGAAATTTCTTTCGACTATCGAGACGTCATTAAGTTCATGTCAGTTAATGCTTGGCATGTCTTGTCAGTTACAACTACTGAGATAATCATGGAGATCATGGTTGATGTGATGGAAAAGATGTCGACGCATGAAGATCATGGAGATCATCTCTGATGTGATGACAAAAATGTCGAGGCAATGAGATCATCAAAATCAATTATGATGTGATGACCAAGATTTCGAGGATCATAACATCTAATCCGAGGGCTATACAGGCTCCCATCTTTTTCATCAGATGACTTAGGATGACAACCTCACCTTTATTAGGGCACGCGGATCTTGGGAGTCGATTTAAGTTCGTGCCTTCCTCATGTAGTTTGATAAGCTTGTCTCATAATTTCTTAGTCTTGTTGAATGGGCTAACCCGGTTGAGTTCCTCCTTTGTTAGCCCACATTGGAGGGTGTTCCAGACCTTTGAGTCATTTTGAGCTTTCTTCCTCATCTATGGGTCCACCTTTCTGGATCGAGGATTTCATCGCTCGTTTGTCAAAGTTGTGCACCCTCATCGAATGTTGAACCATTGTTTGATGTCGGTCTTCAGATAGACCTCCAACCTTTTTTTCAGTAGGGAAAGTCATCCTCGCTAAATAGTGGAGGGTGAATGGTGTTGTATCTCTCATTTTGAGACATGCTATCTTGCACAAAAAAATGTATATAAAAATTTTTTTCCAAGACATTTTATAGTCTCGGGTGAGTATTGCGATTGGAAAGAATACGAACTAGTAGGAATATGCAAATTTTGAAAACAAATAGAAAAAGAAATTCTCAATTTGGTGGTTGCACTAAAATCGAGTAGTCCTGCTCTGATACTACTTGTGGAATCGTTTGCACGTGAGAGGGGTGGTGAATCACGTGTTTAAAAAAAATAATTTTTTAAAAAATATGGTGTGTAGCGGAAGTGTAAATCAAAGGGAACAAATAAAAGTACAAAAATAGAGAACACAAATACAGTCATTTTGGTGATTGCTATTCCAAGGCCCACAACCCCTTGTGTTGTTTCCGGCAGACAATCCACTAAGCATCTATTTCGAAGAACCTTCAGAAGAGAAGTCGAGTATAATTGTAGAAGATAGTAAAAACTCTACTATCTTCTTAATGCAATAGAAAATATGAAAATTAAAACGTTACTAACACTTGATGAAGATCGAGCTTTTGTGCTTGTGTGTTGGTGAGAGCTTCCACGTGAGTGTCTGCTTGAGGTCGGGATCTTTACACAGAGAGAAGCAGCACGAGCACACACGAATGAAGGAACAAAAGTAGTAGACATTTTTTTCTATACTTATGAAGGCTGCTCGACACCTTCTTTTATATGACATCCAAGGTGTCTCAGTGCATGTTGGTCCGATCCGATGTCGTCGGCCTCTATCCATTCAGATGTGCCTCCAATCATATGAGGTGTCTTCGATGCTAGCTTGTCAAAGCATAGGAAAAAAATTTTCTTCATTGTTTATCTAGGTGAGGACGCTTCCAGTGTTGATATGTTGAAGCATAGAAAAAAATCTTATCTTCACTATTTATCTAGATGAGGACACCTCCAATGTTGATATGTCGAAGCATAGAAAAAAAGTTTATCTTCATTATTTATTCAGATGAGGATGCATTCAGTGTTGACATGTCGAAGCATTGGAGAAAGCTTATCTTTAATACTTTACGATTATGTAGCATATAGTAGCACAAAAATACAATTTCACTGCATCACAGAGAAGATAAAAGCATGAATAAATTTATAACTTGGATTCCTTCTACCCAAGATCAAGATCTAGTCTCGATCTTTACTTATATTTCCAGATTGGATCTAAGTTAGGGCAACATATGTTGGTGCAATTGGCCTCAAGTCAATGTTGACCAAGCTCAAGTGGGACTCGAGTAGTATTTTGATGTTTGAAAATGCGTATGATAGTATAACTAGTGGATAGTTTGGGACATCCAAAGTCATATGAGAGAGATTGTTAGGAGGAGATTATTAGAGCAATCAACCTCAGGTCAAGGTTGACTAGGCTCGAGTAAGACTCGAGTGAAAGTCCAAGTATGGAGATTGTTGGTGCGATCGGCCTCGCCCATGATTTGTTGGTGTAACAAGCCCCGAGTCAATGTTGACCAAACTTGAGTGGGACTCGAGTAGTGTTTTGATATTTGACAATGGGTTGATAATGAGTTTGCCCATTGTTTGACAATATAATTTGACTATATGTTAACTATATGGATAGTGGATGATTGGAATATCCAAAGTCATATGGGGGAGATTGTTGGAGCAATCAACCTCGGAAGTCCAAGTTTGAATACTTGGCATGGAAAGTCCAAGTTTGAATATTTGACATGGAAAGTCCAAGCATGATATTGGCAATTGGAAAGTCCAAAAATGGTCTTGGCAAGAAAAGTCCAAGTCATGGGTACTTGGCAATGGTAAAGTTCAAAGATATAGTCTTGGCGGCATAAGTTCAAGCATGTAGTCTTGGCAACGTAAAGTCCAAGTGAACTTTGACAATTGGAAAATCTAAGTCATGGGTACTTGACAATTGAAAGTCCAAGTTATGGGTACTTGGCAAAGGGAAAGTCCAAGGGTAGGTTTGACGGCGTAAAGTTCAAGCATAAGTCTTGGCGGCGTAAGTCCAAATGGATATTGGCAATGTGAAAGTCCTAGGGTATAGGTTTGGTGGCGTAAAGTCCAAGCATGGGTCTTGGCGACAAAAGTCCAAATGAACCTTGACAAAAGATTCGGTTAGCATGACATAGATGATAGAAGCACCTGAATGCTAACGCGAAGGATGTAGAGTAGTGGACTCGAGAGATCTGAGAGGCGTGAGGCTGATGAAGGTGGATAGAAGGTTTAGGTCTAAGCTATGGGTGAGTATCAAGTATGAGAGGATCATACTTAGGTTAAACCTCATGTTTGAGGTTTACCAATTGATTGGGGTTATGGACCAGTTGACTGATCGAGTGTTTGATACTCGAAAGCCTAGTTGACTCAGAATAGTCAATTGGGATTATGACTAATAGACTAGTCAGTAGTCGACTAGATGCTCGACTGTTGCTATGTGTCACTAACAGTCGACTGTCATGTATGGGCAGTCGACTTCCATGGATGGCAATCGACTGTAATTTGTGGACACGAGCACAGAAAGGTTCGTAGTCGGCTACTATGTAAGGGCAGTCAACTGATGGGTCAGAGCAATCGACTAGTGTACCCTAATCTGACATGGATTAGTCTGTTGTGAGACAATGGATAGGTGAGTAGTCGATTGGGGCCTTTTGGCAGTCAACTGCTAGGCAGAAAATCAGGCCGACAAAGGACTTAAAAGGAGCTCAATGGGGAGGTTTTCCACATCATTTTTGGAGCAATTTTGAAGGGGAAGTGTTGTTGCATTCCAGACCTTCAAGAGTAATCCAAAGCAATCAAAGATAAAGCAAGAAAAGTTCACTTCTTGTAAAGTGTTTAGTTCTTTATTCTTGTATTTTACTTGTATTTCATATTTGATTGCATTCTTATTATTGCAAGATTTTGTACAAGGTTTCTCTACCTTCAATGTCATACTGAGAAGGAGTTTGTGAAAAGACTTAACCCAGTATGCATATACTTAATCCCCCAGTCACACATTAAAATTACCCATTATACACAAGATCGAAATGCCCGGCACAAAATTTATTTTATTCCATCCAGTTTAGCGGTCTCAATTACACACTTAACCCTCTTAACCTGAAGAAAAATAGAACATCAAAATCATCTCCCCTCAAACTGGAAACCCTGTTTCATAGATGCCCCGGACAATGTGTGTCATGCTCATCATCATCTCCTCAGTTACACCACCTCCGCTTCTTGCATCTCAATCTGGGTATCATGTTCCCTACCTGAAATTGTTATGTGACATCATGAGTTCACAGCCCAGTAAGTAGATCAACGATAGGGATATACACAGGGAGGAAAATTCAACAGGGAACATATATCTCTACAACTGTAAATGTAAACTACTATAGCTCAACATACATTTTCGGTGACACTTTCTGTAAGTCAATTTGAAACATAACCAATACTTTTAACAACATGCCATTATAACAAGTACTGCGAACCCAATCATGCCTTCATGCTAATCAGACCTAAACATAAACCCTCATGGTACCTCACATTATGCATTTAAAATGCTGAGCCAGTCAAATACCTTAATTTCTTGTGCAATCCTGAGGTACCTCTAGAAGGAAATTAAGGGAATCAATCATCAGTCAATCTGTCAATTTGGGTGAGCCCTCCCCGGAGCTCAACCCGGGGAGCCCAACCCGTCCAGGCACCACTAATGCTCATGTACATACAGTTAGCTAAATAAAGAATTTTTCATCATTTTCTATCATACTCGATCCACAGACGGATAACATAGAACATCATGGGTGAACATTTATAACTAAATATATAGCATCTAACCTCATACACAGGTAGATGGTAATTACGCCCATATACATATAACATCTAACCTCATACACAGGTAGATGATAATTACACACATATACATATAGCATCTAACCTCACACACAGGTAGATAATAGTATAACTTATTTACATAACATCAGTGCACAAGAAAGATTTGGATAAACAATTAACTAAAAATAATACTTGATAATCATCATGCGTTGGACAATTATATATATATTTATCTATATATAGCATCTAACCTCACAGTAGATGGTAAGTACACATATACATATAGCATCCAACCTCATACACGGTAGATGATAACTAACACTTATATATATATATATATATTTAGCATCGACCTCATACAAGTAGATGATATTTATCACATATTACATATCATTTACAAGATTAAGAAAAACTTATGAAGGATTAACTAAACATGTGTGATAACAAATATAGCAAGAATCATCTACGGACATAATGCTCATGTACATACACATTTATATCCACCCCAGCATGCTGATTTCTTTCAAACAAACTACTCATTACATCTATTAAACATTTATCTGACTATTATCTGAATATTTAACCCTCCTATACCTCCCTCGACGTACTCAATTCATAATGACCCTAACCTATATATTATCAGTTATTAAAACCCAACCGAATGAAACCCACAACACCAATCCACGCATCAATTCAACAACAGCGATCCTAAAATCATAATCCGATCCCCTTCCCTTCTAATAGCAAAAGTCTGTTTTACCCATTCCATTCCCCCTGCCCCTCTCCTGTCGAGCACCCTCATCCACCGGTTCCGATCACCTTCCAACCAGAACTCCCATTACAGCCCAAAGATTTACTTCCCTAACCTCTTCCCGTGATCCCTCTGCTCTTTCACCTCCTCCAGCCAAAAACCCAGCTCCACCAGTTTTCCTTAGCTCAATCCATTCCAAAAATACCAAAAATCCACCCGTGACCCCTGCTAGAACTCAATCCGGAAACCCAAAGCTCAGGCCCGATTCAATCCGAAATCCGACTCATCCGTCCCTAAAGCCCCAAAGCGAAACCGCTAAACCCTCCGCCCTCCAGCCCTAGCGAGATTACTTACAGTGAAGATGAGGAAGGAGGAGGTTGGTGTAACTCCGGCTTAGCGTCGTCTCGTGAAGGGGATTCGACGATCGCCTCTTTTCGTCGTCTGCGGCGGCTCGCGAGCAGAAGGTGGGTCGCGCGAACGAAAAAGAAGGGAAAAAGAAAAAGAAAAGGAAAATAAAAAGGGTTCGGCCCGGTTAAATGGGTTTTAGGGTTTTTTCCCCTTCATGCCCCTCAACTGTGATTATTTAGGGTATAAATAGACCCCGAAATTTATCCTCCTTTTCTGATGACTTACGTCCGTGTATTTTTTTTTCATTTTATTATTGTTATTATTATTATTTATTTTTTTTTTCGAGACTTGACAGTTTGATAGTGGTGGTATGCATCACTAGAGTTCAATTAGAGCTCACCCCGTTGAGTAGGAACTCTAGTTTCGAACCACGTTAATTCTTCTTGTCTTATAGTTGTTTTTGTTTTTATTTTGTATGCTTGTATTTCCGTTGCATACTAACTATTTGTAGACGAGCATACAAATGAATGATCAAAATCGAATAAAATGCTATTCGCCCCTCTCTAGCATGATGTTTGATCTCCAACAAGTGGTATCAGAGCGAGGACGCTCTTCAAAGACTAACCACCAAGAGAGCACAAGCACTAGAGGATGGAGTTATCCAATGATGGATTGAGATGAGACATCAACACTCCAATCCCATATGCATTCTATGAACAAGAAGGTTTCGATTAATGGAAAACGAGGATGGAAAACTTCTTCATGATAAACTTCAAAGAGTAGGTGATCTTGATGAAGGGATTTGAAGCTCCCATAGACAAAAAAGGAAGACTCCTCAAGAAGAAGAAATGGACCGAAGAGCAAATCCAAGCCTTCAAAATAAATGAGAAGGTAACGAAAACCTTAATTAATGTAATACCTAATGATATTTTTTTTAGATTAGGAGATTACAAGGATGCTAAGGAACTATGGAGTAAGCTAGTCAAGCTCCATGAGAATTCATCACCGGCTTAAGAAGTAGAAGAGAAAGTCGAAGAAGAATCAAGGTGTTCATTCTCCTAAGCTCAAGAAGAAAGCACATCATTATCCGAAGAGCTTGAGGATTTGAAAGTTAAGAGATGCTCAATATTTGGGTCGACAGAGGAGGTTAAGGAAGTCTCTACCTCTAGGATTGAGGGGGAAAGAGACCATTGACACTAGAGCAAAATCAAGAGGAACCCTCTACTTCTGGAATAGAAGAAGAATCCAACCAAGAGTCTCCTACCACCATTCAACAAAGTAACTCAAGCATGCTAAATAAAAATAAAAATCATATAACATGCTTTGAGTGTAGGGAAGCAGAACACTACAAGAGGAAGTGTCCCAGTGAGGTTAAGAAGAAGGCTCCCGTAGTGCCTAAAACGAAGGAAAAGTCAAAGGAAGTCGGAGCTTTGATAAGGAAGAGTAAGGAGCACATAGTGTGCTTCAAATACCAATAAATGAGTCATTATAGAAGTCAATGTCTTAGGGGGAGGAACTCCAACAAGGACAAAGGAGGAGCTTCACATATCAGGGGAGCTAAGGCAAATCCTAAGTTAACATTTAATAATACTCCTACTTTATGTAAGGCCAAAAAGGATGCTAAGAATTTTCTTACTATTGTTCATCATGATAGAAAGCATGCCAATAATAAATATTATTGTTTATGTGCTAAACATGTTAGTTTGTCTAAGGATAATTCTAGGTCAATCCAATCTAAGGATAATAAATAATTATGCATAAACCCTAAATGGACTAGACACATGCCTAGGAAGAAGAATATCTCAAGGAAAATCGAGTCTTGAGGTCAAGGCTTGAAAAATTAGAAAATGACCTTGCAAAAATAACAAAATCAAGTCAAGGGTCAAGTAGTCAAAGGTTAGAGTTTGGGAGGCAAGCATTGTCTAAGGATAAGAAAGACTTGGGTCATAAGCCTATGTCCAAGATAGACATGTCCACCTACCACAATGTTACATTTAATTATGGAACAAACCCTAGGTCTAGGAAAACCAAGGTCATAAGGGAAGTCATCCTTAGAGTTGATCATGGTAGGGGTGACCACGGTTCGGTTCGAACCGTGAACCGAACCGAAATTGATGGCCCAAAAATCGAACTAAAATCGCTTTTTTGATTCCGATTTCGAAATCGGAACCGGAGGCATATGGTTCAGTTCAGGTTCTTAAATTTTTCGAATCGAAACCGAAGCGAAACCGAACTGAAACCAAATCGAAATCGGAACTAAGTATTTTTTTTGTTAAAATCAGAATTGAATTTTTTTAAAAATAATTTGATATTTAAATGATAAGTGAACTATGAGGATTTTGATTCCTTTAGACCCAAAAACATACGTAGACAATTTAATTTATATAAATTAAGTTCAAGTTCTTTCCTTTCTTTTTTTAAGTGTTAAATCAAAGAATGAGAGATGTAACATATTGTAATAATATATATATATATATATATATATATATATATATATATATATTCTTTTTTTTTAATTTATTAATGTGAATTTATTATTTAAATATGTTTCAATGATAATTTTTTATGATAAATATTTGATTTAAATAGTTATATAAATAAATAAATCGACATAAGTTAAATCTCCATGTATAAAATTTAAATTTAAATATAATTTAAATTAAAATAAATCGACCAAATTAATGAATTGAAAAATAATATACTTATATCGTCTATTAAAAAAATGAGACTTAAAATTAAATAATTTAAATTTCGGTTTTAAACGGTTTTAATCGAAATCGAATCGTAAAGAACTGAAATCGTCGATTAACGATTCGGTTCCAGTTCCGGTGGATGATGAACCAGAATCGACGGTTCCAAAATCAAAATCGAACCGTAAGAAATCGGAACCGGTGGTTTCGAAACCAGAACCGAAATCATTGATGAGTGGTTCGGTTCCGATTCCATTGGATGATAAACCAGAACCGCGGTTCCAAAATCGAAACTGACGATTTGGGAACCGTGGTCACCCCTAGATCGTGGTAGATGTCTAGTGGCTAAGGTTTTGTAGAAAACTAGAAAAACCACTAAGAAGGTTACAAGGGAAGTCATCCCTATAGTTGACCTAGACAAGACCATTATGACCAAGCTTCAAAGCCTAGGAGGGTCATAAGGAAGGTATCTAGGAAGGTCATCCCTAGTGAATACCTAGTTAACCGAAAGAGCTCAAATAGGTTTTGGATTCCTAGGAGCGTGATTCCCTCATGCTAGATAGATTAGGGTGTGTCAACTTGAATTGGTAAGATAGTTAACCCAACCATAGCAAAGTTGACACCTTATGTCATTTTCAAGATTATGTGATACATTGGAAATGAGATTGATAATTTAATCCTAAAGGATCTTAGGATGTGCCAATAGAAATTTAAGAAGTTTGAAAAATCAATCAAATTGACACAAATTAGATTTTAGAGTAATGGTGTGTCATTTTGAGTTTTTGGTACACTTGAAGTCAAATTGGTATTATGACAAAATTGAAATAATCCTAGAAAATAATATTTTGGGTTAAAACTTAGGTATTTGTATATCTTAACTTTATTTATATGTCATAATTTGTTTGTCATATGTCATGTCATAACATCATGCTTCATATTAATCATATAAAATGTCATGATAATATTTAGGTTAAATATGTCATGGTTGTATTTAGGTTTAATTTTTAATGTCAAGACATCATGATTATTGACAAATATTTTAATTTATGCAATCATCTATATCATGATCATCATTCATGCATTTAGATAATTAAAATTGAATTAAGGGCAATGACATGATTTAAAGTCTCATGATAAGGGAATCAAATAGAGTTGCCTAGATGAAATGCATGAGACCCTAGATAAGGAAGAATAAAAATCCATATCTCACAAAAATATTAAATTGACATGTGTGTGTATTGATACACCATAGACATATGTGAGATGTTAGAAAAATGAGTTAAGTTTAAGGTACATAGTTTTTGCATCTAGATGAACTCAAACTCATAATATGACATTTAGGAATCATAAGGAAAGCTAATGTACAAGACATATACATTTAATCCATAGACCATGGTTCAAAATAAGGTTTAAAATCATTTTAGAAAGCTTTGATGAAACCTATCTTTTAATAGCAATCATCATTGAACAAGTTGGCACAAAGTTAGGCAAAAACATTGAAGTTTTCAATGGTTTTGAACTTTGTATCAATTTTACAATTTAATAGGTATTTTAATTTCAAATTATTTTTCACCCATTGTATTTTATGTAAGTAATGTACGTATGTAATTTCAAGATTTTTAGAAATATGTATAATTACTTATGAATTTTTGAAATTCGATTGAAAATTCTGATTTATGGAAAATCAGAGTCCAGTCGATTGTTGCTTGGAGCAGTCAACTAATTTCTGTTTCAGTCGACTGCCATGGATGATTTCGACTGAACAAAGTTTGTTTAGTCATGTATCAACTACCCTATGTTACCTTATCATCTCCTAACCCTAGAATATGCTTTGGAAAGCATGAAAAGTGTGAAATAATCATTATAAATGATTAGAAGAGTTATTTAGAGTGGGGTATCGAATTTTAAGGGAGCTTAAAGTTCAAGTTTAAATATTTACCCTTATTTTCGATAATTTGAGTTTTCTATTGGCTTAGGAACTCTCTAAGGATATTGTTGTTGCAATGGTCAAGAGGGAATAAGCCTTTAGGGGGAGGTTATCCATCAAGGGATGATGGATGGGTATTCCTCAAAGGGGGAGAAATGAAGGATTTGAAACTCTTATTGTGCTCGCCAAAGGGTAAGAATTGGAGAAGTGAGGATTGTCTCTCACTTAGTAATATGGGACTTATCACTATGAAGAGTGAAGACATCCAAGATGTTTTTAGACCAAGGAGGAAAATGTATGATCTCTTTGAGAGATGAGGCATTGAAAACCTTGGTAGGATTTTTGATGTATGTCAAAGGGGGAGAAGTGAGGTTTAAGTTAGGTAAACTTTCACTATACGTTGGCATTGGAAGAGTTAAGTTGGGTTATTGTTAGCTTAACTTAAAGGTATTATAAAACATCAAAAAGGGGGAAATTGTTGGTGCAATAAGCCCTTGGTCAATGTTGACCAAACTCAAGTGGAACTCGAGTAGTGTTTTGATGTTTGATAATGGATTGATAATGAGTTTGACCATATGTTGACCATATGACTAGTCGATGATTGAGATATCTAAAGTCATATGGGAGAGATTATTGGAGCAATCAACCTCAAAAGTCCAAATTTGGATACTTGACATGGAAAGTCTAAGCATGGTCTTGGCAATTGAAAAGTCCAAGAATGGTCTTGGCAAGAAAAGTCTAAGTCATGAGTACTTGACAATGGTAAAGTTCAAAAACATAGTCTTTGCAACATAAGTCCAAGTGTAATCTTGGTGGCGTAAAGTCCAAGTGAACTTTGACAATTAGAAAGTCCAAGTCATGGGTACTTGGCAAAGGAAAAGTCCAAGGGTAGGTTTGGAGGTGTAAAGTTCAAACATGGGTCTTGGCAGCATAAGTCCAAATGGATCTTAGGAATATAAAAGTCCAAGGGTGTAGATTTGGCAGCGTAAAGTCCAAGCATGGGTCTTGACAACACAAGTCTAAATGAACCTTGACAAAGGACCCGGTTAGCATGACATAGCCGATGGAAGCACTTGAAGGATAAGCGAAGGATGAAGAGGCGCGAATTTGAGAGATCTAAGAGGCATGAGGCTGATGGAGGTGGCTAGAAGGCTTAGGTCTAGGCTATGGGTGAGTATCAAGTATGAGGGGATCATATTTGGGTTAAACCTCATGTTTTAGGTTTACTAGTTGACTAGAATTATTTGACACTCGAAAGCCTAATTGACTTGGGACAGTCGATTAGTCAATAGTCAACTAGAGGCTTGATTGTTGTTGTGTACCATTGGCAGTCGACTTCCATGTATGGGCAGTTGACTGCCCTTAAGCAGTCGACTGCTATGGATGGTGATCGATTGGAATTTGTGGACACAAGCACAGAAAGGTTCGTAGTCAACTGCTATATAAGGGCAATCGACTAACGGTTATGGACAATCAATTGATGGATTAGAGCAGTCGATTGGTGTGCCCTAATATGACATGGATTAGTCCATTGTGAGACAATTGATAGGTGAGCGGTCGACTGGGGTCTTTTGATAGTTGACTGCTAGGCAAAAAATCAGGCTGATGGAGGACTTAAAAGGAGTTCGATGGAGAGATTTTTCACAATATTTTTAGGGCGATTTTGAAGGGGAAGTGTTGTTGCATTCCAGATCTTCAAGAGAAATCCAAAGCAACCAAAGATCAAGAAAGCAAAGCTCACTTAAATTGTTTAGTTCTTTGTTCTTGTATTTTACTTGTAATATTTGGTTGTATTTTTATTGTTGTAAGATTTTGTATGAGATTTCTCAACCTTCGGTGTCATACCGAGAAGGAGGAGTTTGATAGTGGTGGTGTACATCACTAGAGCTCACCTCTTGGAGTAGGTGTTAGTGTCAGTCCTTAGTGTTAATCATGAGATGATTAATTAAGGATCATATCTATCATATTTCATTAATAACAGGCAATGTTTGCTTATTATATTATTTCTTATCTATGCTATATAAATAATATAATAGTATCCTTGAATAGTAGATTTAGGTTTACAGCATATCAAGTCATGGATATGTGATATCGAGTTGACACATGGGTACATATTAGAGACTATGTACTGAATTGACCCGCCATGAGAATGCTTCATGGATCGTTATATGAGTGTCATAAACATTCTCATGTGACTATTGGTATGAATAATCCTTAAACCTGAAGTCACTACAGTTCCCTACATAATGAGTTGTATACTTTAGCTTCGTCAAACGTCACCTGTAATAGGGTGACTATAAATGCGATCACTGGGTATGCAATAAGTTATGCGGAGGGATGTGAGTGATGTAGATGAGATCTATCCCTTCCATATATCGAAAATGATATCTATGGGCCCCTTGATAGAGTAGGACTGTTAAAAATGCATGGTCATGCTCGAATAAGTCAGTATGAGATATTGAGCTTATTTGGTTGAGTAGTCTACTTGGAGATCAAGAAACTCATGGTTGATAAGAGGATGACATAGTCTATGCCTCATTGATCAATCTAGATATCAAGGATAGAAAGACTAAGTCATACACGATAGTAGTGACGGAAAGGTTATATCGGATCTCGACATTCTCGTCACTTGAGTAGCAAGGATGTATTGCTAGATGTCGCTCATTGATTATGTCTTGATCTAAAAGGGTTTTAGAAACATTGCCAACGTTACGAGAACCTATTGGGTCACACACTTAGGACATGTGAGTTGGAGATAGCTCATGTGATAAGTCATTGGGTCATCGGGTTGAATCTAATGTAGATTAGACTCAATGAGTAGAACTCAAGGTATACCCAATGAATCTGACTGGAGTTAGACTCAAGTCAAATTTGAATTGAGTAGGACTCAAGACATACCCAATGAATCTGACTCGAGTTAGACTCAAGTCATATTCGAATCGAGTGAGACTCACCATTAAGAGGGGTTGCATGATCGTTAAGGTAGAATTAATGAATGATTAATTCCAAGCAAACCAAGAGTCAAAAACTCTTCATATTCAATGGTTGAATATAAAAAGAGGATTTTTTGGATGAGACTCTTGGGTGTTTTTGTGTGCATTAGTTTGAGGCTTGATAGTGATCTTCCTCTTCTTCCTCTTTTACCTTCTTGGTCAAACCAACTTTGTGGCTAGCACCACAGCTTGGTTCTTCTCCACTTCACGATTCGTGTGGATACTATGGAGGCACAGACGTACTGACCGCGCTGAGATCCGTACACAAGTGTTACTGACAGGATTGCCAAGGGCACGTAACGAAGGTAATCACAATTCTCATAGGTTAGAATCGATGAAAAACGAGTTTAGTTTTCACATGGATCTCTGGAGGGATCTCATTTTTCAGCTGCTTAGTGCTTGTAAATGTTTCCAAGCATGATAAGAATCCCTATAGTAGAAACCCTAGTTTTGAACCATGTTAAATCTTCTTATCTTGTGGTTGTTTTTGTTTTTATTGTGTATGCTTGTATTTCTACTACGTACTACTTTTTGTAGACAAGCATACAAACGAACGATCGAAATCGAAGAAAACTTTATTCACCCCCTATAGCGCGACGTCCGAACCCCAACACGATTGATGTTTGACAATGGTTTATCAATGGGTTTGATAATATAGTTTGGTCATATGTTGACCATATGACTAATAGAAGATTAGAATATCCAAGGTCATATGGGGGAGATTGTTATGAAGAGATTATTGGAGCAATCAACCTCAGGTCAAAGGTTGACCAAGCTCGAGTGAGACTTGAATAGAAGTCCAAGAATGGAGTCTTGGCAATGGAGAAGTCCAAGTATGGATACTTGGCAAGGAAAAATATAAGGGTGAAGTCTTGGCAAGGGAAAGTCCAAGTATGGATACTTGGCAAAGGAAAAGTTCAAGGGTGTAGTCTTAGTCATGTAAGTCTAAGTGTGTAGTTTTGGAGGCAAAAGTCCAGATATTGATATTTGGCAAAGGAAAAGTCCAAGAGTGTAGTCTTGGTCGTGTAAGTCCATGGGTGTAGTATTAGCGGTGAAAGTCCAAGTTTAGAGACTTAGTAAAGGTAGACTCGTTAGTATGGCATGACCAACAGAAGCACTTGAAGGCTAGGACCAATGGTGAGGAGTCGTGGACTTGAACCAAGGGCTTGAGGTTGATGGAAGTCGCTTGAAAGCTTAGGTATAGGCTAAGGGTACCCAATAGCATAACATAGCCAATGGAAGCACTTGAAGGCTAGTGCGAAGAGTGAAGGAGTTGTGGAGGACTCAGATGAACCTTGAGGGTGTGAGACTGATGGAAGTGATTAAAAGGCTTAGGTATAGGCTATGGATGAGTGACAAGTATGAAGGGATCATACTTGAGTTAAACCTCAGTTTTGAGATTTATCAGTCTACTGATAGCATTGGCCAGTCGATTGGTCGAGTGCTTGGCACTCGGGAGGCCTAGTTGACTCGGGCAGTCGACTGGTGAGTAGTCGACTGCTGAATGTGGCTCTAGCAGTCGACTAGTGGGTTAGATTGACCATTGTCAATCGACTACTGGGTAGAGCAGTCTACTGGCGTTAGTGGACATATGCACAAGTCTCATAGTCGACTGGGCAGTCGATTGAAGGCTTGACAATTGATTGATGGTAAGGACAGTCGACTGCTCAAGTGTCCATTGGGCGAAAGCCGACATTGATTAGTCCTTCGTGAGACAACGGATAGGCAGACAATCAACTAGGGCTTTTTGTAAAATATCAGAAAAAATAAATAAATAAAATAAAATAGATGTTGGGTAATTAGGAGAATACCCTATAGAAAATTTTCCAGAAATTTTTAGGAATTTTTTTGGACTCGAATGGAAATTTCTAAGCCCTTTTTGTGTAAGTGTTAGTGGGCTTAACGGGTCGGAAATCCAACCCGTTAAACAGACCCGATCCGACCCGTGAAACCTCAACGTCGCGGTTTCTTTTCCGTTTCCACACCGCTGACCTTTATTTCGCCCAAGCGTTTCCCGATCTCGCATTCTTCTCTCATCTTCTCCTCGGCGCCGATCGGCTTCTCCACACGAACAGATCTTCTTTCCCCCTCGAAGCGAAGTGACCCCCTGCTCCGTCGCCCCAGCACTTCCGAGCAGCGGATCTCTTCCTGTTCGTGCAGTCGCTCTGCTCCGTCACTCAGACTCTGCTGGTCTTCTTCCTCGCGACAGGCGACGGTCGTCAGCTTGGACGACCCCCGGGACGGACTGGAAGCTCCGATTCGGCAACTTCCCGACAGTAGGCAGCCGGGCGATTTCTGATCGCTGCTGTCCGTTCATCGCCGGAGTGAGGTAAGGGATGTCCGTTCCTTAGTTTTTCCTCGATCTCAAAGGGGATTCGGTTGTGGATGAACTCCTGTGGTGGTTTCTTTCCCTGACCTTGACCTAGCATTTTGGGCAGAAAATCGGGAGCGTCGGTGGTGCGGGTGGACAGGACTGTCGGATTCGGGGGATTTACTGTCGATTTTGGGGTTGGGCTGCCAGAGGAAATTTCAACAGCAAGGTAAAGCTTGTATTTTGACGAGATTTTTGGATGTTCTGTGGATTCACCGTGGCTAATTCGAATGGTGTGGGTTTGGGCAGCGCTGGTTGAGTGTCGATCTTCTTCGACGAACAGAGTGATTTGGGGGAGGAGTACTGACAGTGTTGCTCCAATTCGCTGGTAAGCACGATCCATCTCTTCCTTTTTCCCTACTGTTCAATGTGTTGTCTGGCTGTCGATGGTGCTTATCGGAGAGGTGGCTGTGTGTTGTGGAGTGGGTTGGCGTCGAAGATGTGGTCGTGTGAGCTGGGAAGGAGTTGTGTGTCTATGAGCAGGGAATGGCCAACTGTGATGATGAATTGGTATATGGGGTTTTGTGGAGAGGAATCGATGAGGGTTGTTTCGGTGAATAGAACAGGCTGGGATGGCTGTGCATGAGCTGTGATGTTCTGGGTGTGATTTGTAAAATGGTTGTGATAGAGCTGTGGACAACGGATCAAGGGGTTAAGTTGTCTATTTGGGTTTTCTTATATTTTAGGTTGTAAAATTGGGTGTTGCGAAGAGCGGGATGTTCACGTTCGTGTGAATAAGTTGGGAGTCCAAGAGAGGGAATTAAGTTGGTGTGAATTGACCATGAGTGATTTGGGGGTTTTTTCCTAATTCGTATTCGATAAGGGATACAAATATGTGGATAACATAGTAGCTAATTCGTATTGTTGTAATATGATTTCACTGAATGATAATTGATGTTATTTGTAGGACGTGGATACGAGACTGGTCCGCGGACGTGAGGACTCTATTACCACGCGCATTGACAGCAGGTGGGTAATTTTCCTACCTGGTCGGGTAGATGTAATGGTTTCCAGATTTAGACATGGATATGAACATGTTAGGTGTTCATATTACCTTGACCATGCTCTTCTTATCATATGCTTGAACTTATCGTTGATATATATGCTCAATTGTTGATATCTCATTTCCTATTACGATTTAGGAGTACATATGAGGTGTAAGTAGGTCTAACTGTTTAGTTGGGTGTAGATGTTAGAGTACGGAGGATGACCCAAATTGTAAATTTGGCAAAAAGGTCCTCCTTGGATAAGTAAGGCCCTAAATGTAGGACTTATTCCGTACCTGTAGGTTGCACATTTATTCACCAACCATGGGTTGTGTGAATGGTCAGGTGAGTCATGGACGGCGTGTCACTACGGACCGATGGTCCTAGCTTGTCAGGATCAGATGAGTATGACTCTCTATAGGATAGAGAGTGTATTGATCAATTGAGTGTGACTCTCCGTTGAGCAGAGAGTCTATGATAGATATCTGTATGTGAGACAGTACTCACATGTCATTGCATGCATACTGACGACATCGTCTCCCCTTAGGGTTGAGAGAGAGTCGTCAGTCATCCTGCCTCCCAGGTTACTTCCAGAGGAGTAACTGGTGCGAGGGCATAGCATTTGTTGTGCCGTACTCTACCATTATTGACGATGGTTGTTGGAGTTGCGTGCAGTTGTCCTGAGTACGTGGCACTCGACCGCTCATTGGTAGTGTCAGTCGGAGTAGCCAGCAGCAGGGACCCCCATTGCGTAGCGAGCTCTTTACGCTCATATGCTACTTTATCATACTGCCCACTTGGCCAATCTATAGCAGTGGTTGGTGTGAGTTGGGACAGTTGTCATGTCGTGCCACCTAGGCCACACTGGGGTCGTGGTAGCGAGTAAGGGTGAGCAGGCATGACCATGCATGCTGCATTACCGTATCATACGGCGTTTTGCATATGATTATATATATATATACACATATCTACTTGTATATATATATATATATATATACATGGATGATGGTGATTAGTATACATATAGATACAGTCTATATGTATACTCACTTTGATGATGCATTTGTATGTACTATGTCTGTTGCATTTGGTTGTACATATTCATACATGCTATTGCATATTCCTGTATGGTAGTAGGTTGGTACTTGTATACCTATTGGATATTCACAGTGATACCCTTGACTCACGTTAAGATATTGTGTTAGTACTATACTTTTATACCCTATGATGTGGTTATATGCCCAGGTTGGATCAGGATAGAGTAGCTGACTGTCAGGTATGTCAGCATCGTTGATGTTCAGTTTATTTAGTGTATGCATGCATGGATATTGTTATGTCGATGTATACTTGTTGTACGAGTAGATTAAACTGTTGAATAACATGTAATATTGACACATATATTTACATGTTTTCTCTTATTACCTGCTGAATTTTACTCACCACCACTTCGACCCTGGGTTTTTCTGTCGCCCAAGTAACAGGTAGACGCCTTTGTGATGACTTGGAGCTGCGCCGACCGATCCATCTCATCTCCATTTTTCGATGTCTCCCGAGGAGTTCATTTTGTTTTTCTTTCTTATGGCTTGGACTTGTTTATGTGTTATGGATTTTGGTCCTATGTCATGGACCCTTGTTTTGTTATGGACTTTGTCGTGATGTCGTTGTTTTATTTACGGTTTTATTACTGTAGACTTGTCAGGTGGTGTACACCTGTATGTTTTGCTATCTATGTTGTGGGTATGTGGTTTTCATTTTTCCGCTGCCGTTAGTATGTTATATTATGTTGTTGTTGTGGGCCTACGGGCCTTGTATTAACCCGAAATGTTGCCACGTACAGGGGAGATGCCGTCCGTTTGATTTTCGGCACGGCATACTCTCGGGGCGTGACAACTTTATTGGTATCAGAGCCGAAGGTTTTGCGATGCCATATTATGATTTTGTTTTTGAGTTTTGGATTCTCGGGAGTCGGTATATTTTTCGGTTTTGGTTTTTGTGAGATGGGATTGACCGCGGCATGGGCTCCAGGCAGCACGAAGTAAGTATTCCTGATAATTTATACTTTAGTTAGATACTTATCTAGACTTGTTCAACAGGTGTATACTATCAGAGTTATGCCACCTGTGCAAACTCGTGGTCGAGGTCGTCCATCCAGGCGAGCAGCCGGAGGGATGGGACGAGATACTGTTGCGACTGAGCCTGCTACTCAAGCACCATCTCAGCAACCCCCTATTGGTGATTCAGAGCCTCAGAATCCGGATGTACCACTGACTGCGCCAGAGCCCACAAAGTCCAGTTGGCTCAATGATAAATCACGGATACTCGTGTTAGCACGATCAGCCAAGGAGAAGTTCACCTTGTTCCGAGGGGAGTCCGACCCATGGATTGCCCAATCTTGGCTGGAAAATATGGAAGACACCTTCGAGTATATGAACTGTACAGATGTGGAGAAGGTGGGCCTCTTGCATATCATCTCGTAGATCAGCCATCACTTGGTGGAAATTGCGAAGACTCTATCCGGGAAAGTGGGATTGGCGCTTTGCTTACACCAAGGCGTCAGGAATTTCTAAGCCTGAAGCAAGGTGATCGTTCTGTTATGAAGTACAACGCAGAGTTTACCAGACTATCAGAGTTTTGCTCTCACCTAGTAGCACAGGATGCAGATCGGATGTACTAGTTCACCCAGGGTCTCGCTATCTATATACGGAGCCGGATGTCAGGATCTATTATTACCTCACAGGAGGCCTGATCGCGCCCTCTTCATCGAGATGACTTCCCAGCAAATTTCCAAGGAGAAGGATATCGAGAAGCAGATGACTAAGGGCAAGCAGCAGAACCAGGGTTCAGCTCAGGGGACTCAGAAGAAAGGGGAGCAAAAAGGAGCTACGCGAAGTGTTGCAGAAGGGTCAGCTAGATCACAGAAGGGGAAACGTCCAACATCAGAGTCTTCTGGAGGATCTCAGAGTAGCCGTAAGGGTCGAGGCAGGAATGGATGCTATAAATGTGGATCTGAAAGCCACAGAGTATCAGAGTGTCCGTTGGAGCAGCCGGTTTGCTATTATTGCAAACAACCGGGTCATACTAGCCGTGATTGTACACTGAAAGCACAGTTGGAGTTTCCTGATAGCTCCAACAAGGGGAAGAAGTCTACCCAGCAGCGGCAGCAGAGGACAGCACCGCGGACTCAGACATATGGACAGAGGCAGCCAGTACCTCCACCCGCACACTTGTATCAGATGCAGGGAGGTGCCCCTACAGTGATGCCGACAGCGATCCAGTACCCTGCATCTCCGGTGATCTACTACCCAGGAGTATCTGCACCGCAGCAGTTTTTACCAGCCAACTCTCAGGGATATCTTATGCCTGCACCAGCTACTCAGCCTCCAGTACCACAGAGCCAGATCCAGCCGGAGTGGAGGCACACTACTACTTCGTCAGGGATGCAGCCGACGAATATAGAGACTGGACGAGTTTTTGCCATCACTAGAGATGAGGCACAGCGGGCTGAGGGATCAGTCATACGCGGTATGGTTTCAGTTTATTCTATATATGCTGATACTTTGATTGATACCGGTAGTTCTCATTCATTCGTATCTAGAGTATTTCTGGGTAGAGTTGGAAGAATCCCTATGGTTCGTTCTTGTGGGTTAGCAGTGTCCTTGCCATCAGGAGAGGTGCTGACTAGCCACCAAGAAATCAAGGGTTGCCCATTAGACTTTGACGGGCATATCCTTACAGTGGACCTTCAGGTGTTGGAAATGATAGAGTTCGATATTATTCTCGGTATGGACTGGTTGGCCGCTTATCACGCTACAGTGGATTGTAGAGCAAGAGTGGTGACATTCCGACCACCAGATCAACCAGCTTGGGAATTTGTTGGTACTAGAGACGATGGATTATCCATTATATCAGCTTTACAGGCTCAGAAGTTATTGGCCCAGGGTTGTCAAGGTTATTTGCTATCTCTGGTCAAAGTTGAGAACGAAGGACTACCACCCCTCTCTGATGTGCGAGTAGTCCGAGAGTATCCAGATGTATTTCCCGATGAACTTCCAGGCTTGCCACCTCCTAGGCAAGTTGAATTTGCGATAGAGGTGATTCCAGGAACCGCGCCTATATCGAAACCTCCTTATCGGATGGCGCCAAAGGAGCTGAATGAACTTAAAGTTCAACTGCAGGAGTTGCTGGATAATGGATTCATCCGCCCTAGTGTTTCACCATGGGGAGCACCGGTACTCTTTGTCAAGAATTTCTACAGGAAGCACATCAGTCGATATTTGCTATACATCCTAGTGGTACTCGGATGTACCGGGATTTGAAGTGCTTATACTGGTGGAACGGTATAAAATGAGATATCGCGGACTTTGTTGCACGATGTCTAGTATGCCAGCAAGTGAAGGTCGAAAATCAGAAACCTGCTGGCTTACTTCAGGAAATTCCGATCCCGGAATGGAAATGGGAAAATATTACGATGGATTTTGTTACGGGATTACCCAGAACCCGTAAAGGACATACTGTGATTTGGGTGATCGTGGATCGATTAACCAAATCAGCTCACTTCCTTCCGATTCATGAGACAGACTCATTGGATCGTCTAGCGGAATTATACTGCCGAGAGATCATCAGATTGCACGGTGTACCATTGAGTATCATATCTGATAGAGATCCGTGATTTACTTCGCGATTCTGGCAGAGTCTACAGCAGGCCATGGGCACAGAGCTTCGACTCAGTACAGCCTTTCATCCGCAGACGGACGGACAGTCCGAACGTACCATTCAGACTCTAGAGGATCTATTGAGATCTTGCGTCATGGATTTCGGTGGCAGTTGGGAGGATCACATTCCTTTAGTGGAGTTTGCCTACAACAACAGCTACCACTCTTCTATCCAGATGGCTCCTTTTGAGGCGTTATATGGCAGACCCTGTAAATCTCCTGTGTTATGGGAGGAAGTTGAGGAACGACAGATATTGGGGCCTCAGAGTATCCAGTATGATGCAGAGTTGGTACGAGTGATCAGACGACGGTTATCTGAGGCACAGGATCGGCAGAAGAGTTATGCGTACCGGAGGCGAAGGCCTCTGGAATTCTCAGGTGGGAACCATGTATTCTTACGAGTGTCACCCACTAAAGGAGTCAAGAGATTTAGGCTAAAAGGGAAATTAGCTCCACGTTACATTGGTCCATTTGAGATATTAGAGCGGATTGGAGGGGTAGCTTATCTGGACACTTGCGGGTGTTCACAACGTATTCCATGTTTCTATGTTGAGGAAATATGTGCCGCGATCTGACCATGTTCTGAAAGAGGTTCCGATACCACTCCAGGCGAATGCGACATATGATGAGACTCCGGTGCGGATTCTTGGTCGCAAGGAGCGGCGGTTGCGGAACAAAACCATCCGACTCGTAAAGGTGGGATGGCAGCATCATACGGATGAGGAGGCTACATGGGAGCTGGAGGATACTATCCGAGCTCGATACCCTCATCTGTTTACCTGAGGTATGTGGTTATTTCAGAATATGCTTGAATTAATTTTTGCATTAAGTACGAAATTTGGGAACCAAATTTTAATAAGTGGGGGAGAATGTAAAATACCAAAAAAAATAAAATAAAATAGATGTTGGGTAATTAGGAGAATACCCTATAGAATTTTTTCCAGAAATTTTTAGGAATTTTTCTGGACTCGAACGGAAATTTCTAAGCCCTTTTTGTGTAAGTGTTAGTGGGCTTAACGGGTCGGAAATCCAACCCGTTAAACAGATCTGACCCGACCCGTGAAACCTCAACATCGCGGTTTCTTTTCCGTTTCCGCGCCTCTGACCTTTATTTCGCCCAAGCGTTTCCCGATCTCGCATTCTTCTCTCATCTTCTCCTCGGCGTCGATCGGCTTCTCCACACGAACAGATCTTTTTTCGCCCTCGAAGCGAAGCGACCCCCTGCTCCGTCGCCCCAGCGCTTCCGAGCAGCGGATCTCTTCCTGTTCGCGCAGCCGCTCTGCTCCGTCGCTCAGACTCTACCGGTCTTCTTCCTCGCGACAGGCGACGGTCGTCGGCTTGGACGACCCCTGGGACGGACTGGAAGCTCCGATTCGGCAACTTCTCGACGGTAGGCAGCCGGGCAATTTCTGATCGCTGTTGTCCGTTCATCGTCGGAGCGAGGTAAGGGATGTCTGTTCTTTAGTTTTCCCTCGATCTCAAAGGGGATCTGGTTGTGGATGAACTCCTGTGGTGGTTTCTTTCCCTGACCTTGACCTAGCGTTTTGGGCAGAAAACCGGGAGCGTCGGTGGTGCGGGTGTACAGGACTGTCGGATTCCGGGGATTTACTGCCGATTTTGGGGTTGAGTCGCCGGAGGAAATTTCAACAGCAAGGTAAAGCTTGTATTTTGACGGGATTTTTGGATGTTCTGTGGATTCACCGTGGCTAATTCGAATGGTGTGGGTTTGGGCAGCGCTGGTTGAGCGCCGATCTTCTTCGACGAACAGAGTGATTTGGGGGAGGAGTACTGCCGGTGTTCCTCCAATTCGCTGGTAAGCACGATCCATCTCTTTCTTTTTCCCTACTGTTCAGTGTGTTGTCTGGCTGCCGATGGTGCTTACCGGAGAGGTGGCTGTGTGTTGTGGAGTGGGTTGGCGTCGAAGATGTGGTCGTGTGAGCTGGGAAGGAGTTGTGTGTCTATGAGCAGGGAATGGCCAACTGTGATGATGAATTGGTATATGGGGTTTTGTGGAGAGGAATCGATGAGGGTTGTTTCGGTGAATAGAATAGGCTGGGATGGCTGTGCATGAGCTGTGATGTTCTGGGTGTGATTTGTAAAATGGCTGTGATAGAGCTGTGGACGACGGATGAAGGGGTTAAGTTGTCTATTTAGGTTTTCTTATATTTTAGGTTGTAAAATTGGGTGTTGCGAAGATCGGGATGTTCACGTTCGTGTGAATAAGTTGGGAGTCCAAGAGAAGGAACTAAGTTGGTGTGAATTGATCATGAGTGATTTGGGGTTTTTTTTCCTAATTCGTATTCGATAAGGGATACAAATATGTGGATAACATAGTAGCTAATTCGTATTGTTGTAATATGCTTTCACTGAATGATAATTGATGTTATTTGCAGGACGTGGATACGAGACTGGTCCGCGGACGTGAGGACTCTATTACCACACGCATTGACAGCAGGTGGGTAATTTTTCTACCTGGTCGGGTAGATGTAATGGTTTCCAGATTTAGACATGGATATGAACATGTTAGGTGTTCATATTACCTTGACCATGCTCTGCTTATCATATGCTTGAACTTATCGTTGATATATATGCTCAATTGTTGATATCTCATTTCCTATTACGATTTAGGAGTATATATGAGGTGTAAGTAGGTCTAACTGTTTAGTTGGGTGTAGATGTTAGAGTACGGAGGATGACCCAAATTGTAAATTTGGCAAAAAGGTCCTCCTTGGATAAGTAAGGCCCTAAATGTAGGACTTATTCCGTACCTGTAGGTTGCACATTTATTCACCAACCATGGGTTGTATGAATGGTCAGGTGAGTCATGGACGTTGTGTCGCTACAGACCGATGGTCCTAGCTTGTCAGGATCAGATGAGTATGACTCTCTACAGGATAGAGAGTGTACTGATCAATTGGGTGTGACTCTCTGTTGAGCAGAGAGTCTATGATAGATGTCTGTATGTGAGACAATACCCACATGTCATTGCATGCATATTGACGACATCGTCTCCCCTTGGGGTTGAGAGAGAGTCGTCAGTCATCCTGCCTCCCAGGTTACTTCCAGAGGAGTAACTGGTGCGAGGGCATAGCATTTGTTGTGCCACACTCTACCATTATTGACGACGGTTGTTGGAGTTGCGTGCAGTTGTTCTGGGTGCGTGGCACTCGACCGCTCATTGGTAGTGTCAGTCGGAGTGAGGACCCGTTTGTGAGCTCTTTACGCTCATATGCTACTTTATCATACTGCCCACTCGGCCACTCTATAGCAGTGGTTGGTGTGAGTTGGGACAGTTATCATGTTGTGCCACCTAGGCCACACTGGGGTCGTGGTAGCGAGTAGGGGTGAGCAGGCATGACCATGCATGCTGCATTACCGTATCATACGACTTTTTGCATATGATTATATATATATACACATATCTACTTGTATATATATACAGATATATATATATATATATCTGTATGATGGTGATTATACAGACTGTATCTGTATGATTATATATATATATATATATATACATGGATGATGGTGATTAGTATACATACAGATACAGTCTATATGTATACTCACTTTGATGATGCATTTTTATGTACTATGCCTGTTGCATTTGGTTGTACATATTCATACATGCTATTACATATTCCTATATGGTAGTAGGTTGGTACTTGTATACCTATTGGATATTCACAGTGATACCCTTGACTCACGTTAAGATATCGTGTTAGTACTATACTTTTATACCCTATGATGTGGTTATATGCCCAGGTTGGATCAGGATAGAGTAGCTGACTGTCAGGTATGTTAGCATCGTTGATGTTCAGTTTATTTAGTTTATGCATGCATGGATATTGTTATGCCGATGTATACTTGTTGTACGAGTAGATTAAACTATTGAATAACATGTAATATTGACACATATATTTACATGTTTTCTCTTATTACCTGCTGAGTTTTACTCACCACCACTTCGACCCTGGGTTTTTCTGTCGCCCAGGTAACTGGTAGACGCCTTTGTGATGACTTGGAGCTGCACCGACCGATCCATCCCATCTCCATTTTCCGATGTCTCCCGAGGAGTTCATTTTGTTTTTCTTTCTTATGGCTTGGACTTGTTTATGTGTTATGGATTTTGGTCCTAATTCATGGACCCTTGTTTTGTTATGGACTTTGTCGTGATGTCGTTGTTTTATTTACGATTTTATTACTGTAGACTTGTCAGGTGGTGTACACCTGTATGTTTTGCTATCTATGTTGTGGGTATGTGGTTTTCATTTTTCTGCTGCTGTTTATATGTTATATTATGTTGTTGTTGTGGGCCTACGGGTCTTGTATTAACCCGAAATATTGCCACGTACAGGGGAGATGTCGTCCGTTTGATTTTCAGCACGGCATACTCTCGGGGCGTGACACTTTTAGCATTCAATTTTCAGGCAAAAAATTAGTTCGATGTAGGTTATAAATGGAGGTTGCAATTAAGGATTGAGGCAGTCGATTCTTGGAGTTCTTGGAGGGGAATTGCTGCTACGTTCCAAACCTCTCAATCATCTCAAAGCAACCAAAAGATCAAGCATTCAAAAGCTTACTTGTAAAGTATTGTAATTTCATTTCTTTCATTATCTTGTATTTTGTTGTTGTTTATTATTGTAAACTTTATTGTAAGAGATTTTCTCCACTTTCGGTGTGTTACCGAGGAGATAAAATTTAGTGGAGTGAACACTAAAGTCCGGTTGTGGAGTAAGAATCATAGATTCCGAACTACGTAAAATCTTTGTGTTGCATTTGTCTCTTCTTTATGCTTTATTTTATTTCTGTTGCATATTACTAACAATTATAAACAAGCACGACAACGAACGATTGAAAGAAATCGAGCGATGTTATTCACCCCCCCCCTCTCTCTAGCGCATCCAAAGGTCTCCAACAAGTGGTAGAAGAGCTAGGTTGCTCTTCAAGGACTAATCACCTAAGGAGCAATGCTAGAGGAGTTGAAGATCCATCGGAAGCATCAAGGAAGATGAAGTTGCCTAACGATGGAGTAAAATACAACATGCACATTCCACCTATCTTCGACCACCAAGCTTTTGCATTTTGGAAAGGTAAAATGGAATATTTTTTAATAAACGATATAGACAATTAGTTTGTGTTGATGGAAGGATTTGAACCCCCTGTGGACAAGAAAGGAAGAGTTCTCAAGAAGAAGAAGAAGTGAATCGAGGAGAAAATCCAAAAATTCAAGATAAATTAAAAGGTAACATTAATTTTAGCTATTCCAATACCTAAGAATTTATTGTATATGATAGGAGAATTCTACGACGCCAAGGAGTTATGGATTAAATTGATCGAGCTCTATGAGAATTCCTCACTGACACAATGTGAGGAGGAATCTAAGGAAGAAAGTGTTTCACCTCAAAGTAAAGATGATGATAAGTCCGGAGAAGAAGAAAACTCATCATCATCGCAAGAATGTAATGAGTCAGAGGTTGAGAGATGCTCAACATTCGAGTCGAAAGAGGAGGTTGAGGAAACCTCCACCTCTAGATTGAGGGGGAGGGTAAATCTTCCATACCGGAGCAAGAGAAGACATCTACCTCCGAAGCCCATGAAAAACAAGCTCAAGGGTCTCCTACCACCGAGCTAAGTAACTCAAACACAACTACTAAAAATAAATATCATATAATGTGTTTTGAGTGTAGGGAGAAGGGTCACTACAAAAGCAAGTGTCCAAAGAGAAAGCTCCCGTGGCAACAAAGGCCAAGGAAAAAGTCAAGAAAACTGGAGCCCCAATTCGCAAGAGCAAGAATCACATAGTGTACTTCAAATGCAAATAAAATGACCACTACCGAAGTCAATGTCCGAGGGGGAGACACCCAACCAAGGACAAGGTTGAGAGCTTAAGTGTAGGGGAGCTCATGTGACAAAACCTAAGATAACTTTTAATAATGTCATTTCAATTATAAATGATGAAAAACATGTTTTTAATTCACTTGCAATTATTCATAATCAAAAGCATACTAGAAATAAATATTTTTATTTAGGTGATAAACATTATAATATTAGGCATAAGGATAACTCTAGGACTATCTTATATAAGGATACGAAGGTAGATGAGAACGTAGGCAATAATCTTAAAAATGGTAGACACATGCCTAGGAAGAAGAATATCTCAAGAAATAATAGAAAAACAAAACTTGAGGTATTAGAAAAGGAAAATCAAGTTTTGAGGTCAAAGATGAGAAATTAGAAAAGACCCTTAATATGATGAAAAAGTCGATCAAAGGGTCTAATGGTAAAAAACTTAAAATTTAAGAGGTAAGAAATTCCTAAGGACAAGAAAGGTTTGGGTCACAAACTTAAGTCCAAGAAGACTGTACAAATATACCATAATATTTCATTTAACTATAGAACTAACCATAGGTCTAAGAGTGTCAAGGTCACAAGGAAGGTCATCCATAGAGTTGACCTTGATAGGACTCAAGTGACTAAGGCTTCGAAGAAGTCTAGGAAAATCATTAAAAAGGTTATAAGGGAAAATATCCCTAAGGTTAACTTTAGTGAGACCAAAATGACTAGGGCTTCCAAGCCTAGGAGGGTCATTAGGAAAATAGTAAGGGAGGTTATCTCTAGTGAGTACCTAGTAAATTCAAGGAGCTTCAATAGATTTTGGGTTCCTAGGAGCGTGATCCTTTCACGCTAGATGGGTTTAGGATGTGTCAACCTTAAATGGATGGATAGTTAACCTGACCATGGTAGAGTTAACACTTTAGGGCATTTTCAAGGTAATGTGATACCTTGGAAATGAGTTTAGAAATAGATCCTAAAAGATTTTAGAATGTGTTAATGGATTTATAGAAGATGAAAAATTGATCGTATTTGACACAAGTAGGTTTAGAGTCAAAAGTATATCATTTTGAATTTTGACACACTTAGGGGATTGAGTAATTATGACAATTTGGATATAATTCTAGAAAATGACAATTGAAATATATATATATATATATATATATATATATATATATACACACACACACAGTTTTGATACGATGTGCAATGGCTTGCTGCGGTTCGTGGGCGAAAATGGGAAATACACAGTAACACCGTGCAACGAAGCTCTTCTTGGTCGAGCACTATAGCATAGAATCGTTGGCGAACGGTCGGATTTCGATGTGACTCGGTCGGAATTCGATCGCGGTCAGGCCGACACTGGATTTTGATCGAACGGTGGTCGGATTCTGACCGAATCACGGTCGGATTCCTGTCAAATCGCGGTCAAAAATGGTCGTGATTGCGACTGCCAGTGGTCGCAGCACTGGTGGGCGCAATGCGACCGTTTTTGGTCGAAACTCAATCAGAATCTAGCCGTCGTCCAATCGGAATTTGGTGTTGGCCTGACCGCGATCGAATTCCAGCCGGGTCGCGGTCGAAATCCGGCTACATGGTGGCCGCGATTTTGCCAAAATCCGACCGTCATCTGGCTGGAATCGGGTGTCGGTTGGATTCCGACCGTCCACCGACGATTTCAAACTTTGGGCGAGTAAGAACGATGTACTGTGCATTTTCCAATCGCTTTTAATTCGACGGCTGAGAGCGTGTCGTGCACGGATGAGCCGCGCAGTAGATTATATATATGTGCTTTGTTTGTAGGTCCTATCATGATAATAATTAGGTTTATTTTTATGTCATGATATCGTGTTTAATATGATCATTTAAAATGTCAAAATAACGCTTAGATTAATAAATGTCATGTTAATACCTAGATTGTATTTTATCATGTCATGATATCATGAATTATGGACAAATATTTTTAATTTATATAAATCATTTATATCATAATCATAATTCATGTATTACGATCATTAAAATTGAATTTAAAGATAAATAGTATTATTTGATATCCTAGATAAAAGAATCGATGGATATGTCTAAATATAATATATAAATTATTATTTTATTTTTGCTTTTGATAGGGTATTGATAAGCATGGTGGAGACTCGAGCTCTCATGTCTAGATGCCTTAAGAAAACAACCTTGGAATATCTCATGACCTGGATTTCCAACATTATCATTCTTGTTCCAGCATCATTAAAATTGCTGCTTTTATCAGTGTCTAAAAGTCATGCCGAACCAATTGACTTGTTTAATATTGTTATATTTTAATTGCACTAAATCTTTCACTATTTCAACTGAAAAAATGAGTGATAAATTAAATTGACGCAAAAATTTATTGACGAACCAAACACAAACTAACAGCTGAGATCAGAGATAATTTTTTTACTAATATCATATATTTAAATTTTCATTTCGATTAATTATGAAGATTATCAATTTAATTTTATGAAAATTTCTATCGTCACTAAGAGATGATCTTCTTATTCAACTTGAAATTGACACGAAATCCAACCGAGACCGATCAATTTCCTTTTCTTTTTCTCCTTATTATTTTTTTTATAAAATTACAAATATCCCAACATGTTTATTTTAACTGATTGACTTAGCTAAGTTGACTCTAGTGCTTGAAGCACAACGACTTGTAACTATTGTAATAAAATTATTTTAATTAAATTAAAATTGCAAAATAAAAATATTATTATATTAAAATATTTATTATCAATTTGATTAAAATTACTAAATTTAATTAAAATTATTTTAAATTCGTCAAAATTATTTTAATAATTTAGTATTAATTGTTAAATTGATTTTGATTAAGTTTGAATAATTTTAATTACATTAGTAAATATATTTTAATATAAGAGCATTAATCTTAATTAAGTTGGGCGTTTTTAGTCTATATTTATATTGTCAGAATCGACGTTGCTAGAGGAGAGGGGTGAATAACGATTCGACTCGATTTTGGTTTTGTTCGTGCTTGTCTACAAAGCGTTAGTGCACAGCGGAAAATAAAAACATAAACAATATGAATAATACAGGCACCACAAATCGATTTTTATATGGTTCGGAACCTCAATTCTAACGATAAATCCACTATCACTTTTTTTCTTCTCGGAAACCTTTCGAAGGCAGAGAAACTTCTTACCACCTGAGCTTGTACAAAGAATGCAACCAAATATAAAATATACAAGTAAAATAAAAAAATCAAAATCAAAATACTTTACACAATGAAATCTTTGCTGGATCATTATTTGGTTGCTTCAGAATGGCTTGGAAGGTGTATAACTGTAAAATACTGGAGAAAAAAAAAATATACATATATATTCCTCGGTAATTGATAAAATATCTTGTGGAATTTTTCAGAAATTTTTAGAAATTTTTCTGGATTTAAATGGAGGTTCTATGGATATTTTATGGGGATAAAACGAACAGACTTTTGTAAAACTTGTTTAGACTATCTTGAATTAAATGGTTTAATTAAACTAAATCTACCATTTCCCGTCAGTTTCAGTGTTCGTGACTCCTCCTTTCTTCTTCGCAATCCCGACCTTTCCTTCTCCTCCTTCCCCCGCGCGACCTCCTCCTCCAAATCTCTCGTCGCTCCACTCGCCGTCGCCGCGTCTCCATCACTGCCTCTCCCTCGTGCGCCCGACCACGTCCAGCCGTCGATTTACCTCCGCTGCAGTCATCGCCCACGCATCGCCGCCCTTGCGCGTCGGCCGACAACCGCGACCTTCGCACACGCGCCATCCATAGCTGCATCTCCGGCCACCGCAGTCCCCTAGCCGCGACACCAGTCGACCATGGCCAGCCACGAAGCACTGCCAGCGCCTTCACCCCCTTCTCGCGAACTCGAATCACTGCTTTCCCCTCTCCATCGTTGCTGCTGAGCGACCGATTCACTGCCGCCTCCACGCCGCTTGTTGCATCACTCGCCGCCGCCACGAGAGATCTGTTGCCGCCCCGACGCCGCAGCCTTGAAATCCACGATTGGTTTCTCCCCTCCTCTTCGATGTCGAGCTCCTTTGCGATCCACCGCGGGCATCTCATCCAACTCTCGGCTGCACTAGGACAGGCTACGATTCCGTTGTTTCTTTCGGCGTCGTGGACATCCCCTTGGTACCTGCCTTTGCCACGGCAGTAGGATGTTGTTTCAGAATTGCTATGGACAGTTGAAGCAATATTTAGTAAGTTCAGATTTGAGGGGGGAGGGTTCTGATTTAGCTCGATTTGGTTTCGATCCACAGTGGGTGATGGAATGAGGATAGGTAAGCTTAAGTACTATACTTGTTTGGGATTATTAAGTTGTGGATTGTGCTTACAGTTCAATTGATGGGTTTAGAACATATTCCCAGGAGTGAATCAAGAAGTTGGGTGTTTCGATAACGGGTTCGTCTTCCAGATAAGTTGAGGGAGATTGAATCAACTAAAGGTATGTGTAGTTATGATTTTCTTGTTGATCTAATTTATTTCAGTAGTTGTTGATTTGGAGTTGTAGAGCAGATTATTATTTTGTATCATGAAGAAGTTGTGGCCAGAGGTTTTGATCCATTCCTACGTTCTTGGGTAAGTTCTTCATCGATTTATCTGATGTTTGGATTGTGATTATGGAATGAGATAAAGCTAGAATGGAATTGGTAATAGCCGTGGTGTATTTCACTAATTAGGTGTGCGGGTGATCAAGTATGGATTGCGGTTGAATCAATCTAATCACAATAGATTTGATACTCAAACAGTGGATCGAGAAGCTGTGAAATTATGGATTGGATGGTATAGAACTGATGTTCTACCTTGGATCAAGAAGCTCTTATCCTGGATTTGGAACTATGTAAATGTTATGAAGTGTTACTTTTACTGTAGATTGAGATGTTATTTAGTTAGCTCGATTAGCTATGATTAAATGGATAGTTTGGTAGTGTGATTAAGAGCTAATGGAAGAAACTATTTAGTTAGTTGATCGAGATATAAAATTGATGCAGGATTAGGATTTGATCCTAATATTAGAATTGACACTATGATTGGATCGTATATGTTTCGTTTGCAGGATGATGATTTCAGGACCTTGATTCAAGATAGGGTCATGGACGTGAAGACTATCGACATAGTCTACATAGTAGGTGGGTAATTTCCTACCTGATCCGGGTAGATGTATTGCATTCAGATTTAGTCATTGATATGAGCATGTTAGGTGTTCATATTACCTTGACCCTGCTCTTATTATCGTATGCTTGAACTTATCGTTGGATATATTTATGCTCAATTGTTGATATCACATATACCCTATCATGATTTAGGAGTTATAGATGTGATGTAAATTGACCTAGATGTTTAGTAGGGTGTAAATGTCAGTACGGGTGATGACCCAATTTATAAATTGGCAAAAAGGTCATCTGTGGGTAGGTAATGCCCTAAAAGTAGGATTTATTTCCAATACCCGTATGTTGCATACTTGTTTACCAACCATGTGTTGTGTAAGGATTAAGTGAAAGGTGATTAGTGTGTCGCTACGGACCGGTGGTCCTAGCTTGATATGATTAGTCGAGTACGACTCTCTACAGGATAGAGAGATCGTCGATCAGTTGAGTATGATTCTCTATTAGATAGAGAGTTATGATCAGTTGAGTACGACTCTCTACAGGATAGAGAGTCCGTTGATCAGTTGAGTACGACTCTCTACAGGATAGAGAGTGTATTGATGAGATGGGTACGACTCTTTGTAGAACAGAGAGTCTGTGATAGATGGTTGTACGTGTAACAACATACTCATGTCATTTGCATGCATTCTGACGATATAGTCTCCCTTGGGGTCGAGAGAGTCGTCAGTCATCTTTCCTCCCAGTGCACTCCTCGAGGAGTAACTGGTGTGAGGGCAGAGCATTTGTTGTGCCGCACTCTACCACTATAGACGGTGGTAGTTGGAGTTGCGTGCAGTTGTCCTGGGTGCGTGGTACTCGACCACTCATTGGTAGTGTTAGTCGGAGTGGCCAGCAGCAGGGACCCCCATTGTGTAGCGAGTTCTTTACGCTCATATGCTACTTGATCATACTGCCCACTCGGCCACTCTATAGCAGTGGTTGGTATGAGTTGGGACAGTTGTCATGTCGTGCCACCTAGGCCACACTGGGGTCGTGGTAGCGAGTAGGGGTGAGCAGGCATGACCATGCATGCTGCATTGCCGTATCTGATGGCACTTTGCATATTACCATATATAGATACATATATGTATGTATATATATATATATATATGGATGGTTGAGATTAATATATATATAGATACAGTCTATATATATATGCTTATTGTGATATTGCATTTGATTGTACTATGCTTGCTGCATTTGGGTGTACATCATATTCATGCATGTCTCTTACATTGGCTATACGATTGTGTTGGATACTGGCATGGGTTGGACAGACCATTAGATACCTTGACTTGTAGCTAGAGTATATTGCGAGTTGATCTACTCTTCTTGTTATATATATATATATATATATATATATATATATATATATATATATATATATATATATATATATATATATATATATATATATATATATATATATATATATATATATATATATATATATATATATATATATATATATATATATATATATATATATCTAGAGTATGTTGTTGAAAATACATGTGATATGACATATATACATGTTTTCTATTACCTGCTGAGTTTTACTCACCACCCCCGCGGACTCTGGGTTTTCTGTCACCCAGGTAACAGGTAGAAGACTTCGTGATGGCATTGGAGCACCGCCGGCTGACATCATCTCATCTCACCTCCGTGGCTCCCGTGTCTGTTTTGGATTTTCTGTATGTCTTGTTTTGCATTCGGAGTTTTCGTGATGTTATGTATTATGTGATGTACGCACATGTTGGTGCGGGTTTTGTCGAGGTTTTCTTTATGTTATGGTGTTAGTCATACCGGTATGTATGTGTAGGATGTGTTGTTGTTGTATCATTTCCGCTGTGTGTAGTTGTTGTGTTGATATATATATATCGTGGTGGTTTGGTATATTTTTATATGTGTTGTTATTGTGGGCCTACGGGCCTTGTATTAATCCGAAATATTGCCACGTACAGGGGAGGTGTCGTCCGTTTGATTTTTGGCTCGGTATGCTCTCGGGGCGTGACAACTTTAGTGGTATCAGAGCCCAAGGTTTTGCGATGCCATACAATGTTGTTTTTGAGTCGAGTCTTGGATTCTCGGGAGTCGATTTATTCCGTTTTGGTTTTCTGAGATGAGATGGACAGCGGCCTGAGCTCCAAGTAGCACGAGGTAAGAATTCCTGAAAACTTATGGTTTAGTAGATATTTATCTAAACTTGATCAGCAGGTGTATACAATAGAGTTATGACACCTGTGCAAACTTGTAGTAGGGGTCGTCCACCGAGGCGACCAACCGGAGTGACCTTTAGGGTTTATACTCCCGATTATGTTGGCTATGCATTTAGATGCTTATACCAGGGAATAACCTGTGGTTTGTTGGTTATTGTTCGTAACCGTGGTATGGGTTGACCACGAGATCGACCTGGTGAGTCTGTGAGTCTTGAACCGTGTCGAAAAAGGTGATTTACCTTTGAGAACCGACTGATACCGAGTCGGAAAAACATGGGTCAAGTCGTCACATTTCTGGTTGAAATCAGAGATTTCAGCCTTAGAGATTTTCACTAACTGTGCTAGTCAGATCATTACCTGTGGGTAATGAACAGACTTATAGATTATTTGTGATGCAGATAGCAGAAGGATAGGTTACGGTGTTTCATAGGGATTTTATCCCTGAGTTGTTCGTACTGAGTTGTATAACTTTGAGAGTACTTTTGAGTACTTAACTCATGTTATACCGAGAAAGAAGAGTTGTTTGCATACCATTATCGGGATCAAGCCGGTATTTGGTGATAAATGTAGAAAATAATCTTCGGGAAATAATATATCACTTGATCATGATTTAGTGATGTTGAAAGAGAGTATTTCCCCGTGTCACTTTTAGTGACACATTATAAGGAATTCTTGAGCTTCAAGAAAGGGTGATCGGTTAGTAATATTGTACTGTGCAGAGTCGTGAGACTTGCGGAGGTTACTACCACCTAATAGCTCAAGAAGATGAATGGATGATTTAAGCCACCCAGAGTTATTGGCTTATAGTTGGATTAGGATGCCGGGATCTTCTACCAGATCCTGCCGAAAGACGTTGGATTGAGACAGGAGTTTAGAAATGACTCCGTACAAGGGTTTAAGAGTTGGAGACCAATAAGCATATATTGCAGGTCAACTTATTAGAGTCAGAAGTCTCCGACTGTTGGATAAAGGAGTAAGATCGGAGTCATAGGCATTGAGTTATTTTTCGATTATAGAAGACCAGCTGCGGATCATCAAGATGTTCTCGTGGATATCAGCAAAATCAGATCAAAGACTCCGAAGGGATTATGGGCGTGCAGTGCAGATCATGAAGACACGCGAAGCCAGATTATCCGTTGGAGCAGTTCAGCTGTTGCTATTGTGAGCAACCAATACAGTGGAGGAGGTGTACTTTGAAGACTCAGTTGAAGACTACCAATGGTGTTCCAGAAGGATGATGCGTCATCTCGACAGTAGAGATCAGCACTGAAGATTGGGTTATCTCAATAGCACAACCTACTACCTCAGGCGTGGTTGGAGTTCCTTGATACTCCCCTTCAGCAGAGATCAGCACAGAAGCAGTGTCAGCAGAAGACATCTTAGAAGATTCAACAGACAACAACAGTTACCTCCAGATGTGAGTTGATTTGTACAGAGGAGAGAGTATACGACGATGGTCATATCTATTCGGTATCCTACAGTTGCAGCTCGTAGGATTTAGTAATGGGATCAGATGATCTAGAAAAAAAAACCTTGGATCATTCATCGCAGAAATGCGACCGTTTTGTCGCGGACTGTTGGATCTGATCTTATTCTCTTCGGAGAAAGGCCGATACCTGCATGGAGCCTTTGGGATCGAATCGACAGATATTTCATCGTTCAGGGTATTACTCCAGTTTTACCCTCTGGGTTAATATGTTGAGAGATGCTTGTAGTTACAGGTATCTGTATCTAGAACATTCTCAGTTGGATTAGAAGGGTCCTATACATCGACTTAATGGGTCGATGGTATCTCTACCATCAGGTGAGATGTGGACCAACAATTAAGAAGTCAAGGGAGACCCTTAGACTTTGATAGACATACTTTTACTGTAGACATATCCTTATGGATGATCAATTGTTGCAAGTATGGTATGATATATTTCTCGGATGTGCGTATAATCCGAGAGCATTCGGATGTAGTTTCGGATGAACTCCTAGCCTTGTCGTTGCTTAGGCAAGTGGAGTAGGCGATCAAATTGATTATGAAAATAGTCCGGTATTGAAGATCACATATTGAGTGATAGTTTTGTGGGTATCAGTGTTGTTAAACACAATAGAAATTGGAAGAATGTGAGTTGTAATTATAGGAGATGTTGGAGGAGATATTTATCTATCCCAGTATTCCTCCTTGAGAAGGATCTAGAACTCTTTATTGAAAGAGAGATGGACCTTTGAAAGTATGCATCGATTATCGATGATGGAATGCGATAGTTGTTAAAAGAGAATATCCTTCGTTGTGGATAACTAATTTGTCAAGATCGGTTAAAGACACCTGTGTTTACTCTAGGATTGGTTTACGACTGGAGTGTTGATATTGTAGTGACATGGTATCATACAATTATCATTGTCGTTGTGATGATTAATATATATCATCAGCTAGAGTAAAGGGGATGCAGGTGTGTGGAGACGACCATTTCATACTTGGTATGAATTGTATGAATTTTGATTAAATTAGACTAATTAACGATTTAGTCATCCCTGGATTTGAGGATCGTGTACTCTGGACACGATTTGATCAGGTTGTGGTCGTTGGAGTTGCGTAACTTGGCCACTATTGACGGTGGTAGTTGGAGTTGCGCAGTCGACCACCGTAGTTGTTGTTTCCTTGTATTGATTTTTGTTATTCCTACGAATGTGGATGGGATGCTTTTAAGCATTAGTATACCACGAACTTGTTTGACAAAGGTAATGTTGGAAATTATTTAGTCGAAAGCTGGTGAAACCAGTTACAGGACTTAGGGGACGGTTAACTTTTACATGAGTATTAGTTAATCCTTCTGGAGTGGATAAAAGGATGTACGTAAATGCATCGTTTCAGGGATCAGAGCGATTCCGATGCAGTTGCATGAGATGTATCTTATGCTCACGACGGTTAAGAAACTACGAGATAGGCTGTCATATACATGACATGACTTCGGTAGTTATTATCTAGATTTATGGATGTATGGAGCAAAAGTGCTTATTGAATCTAACTAGCTACTGGGTAGCTACAATGGAGTTGCTGGAGCGCGAACAGTGGCAACAATTGCAACAAGGGAGATTGATTGCTATAGTCTTCCATGCACTTACAGCGTGTGTGGAGTGTATCTTGGATGGTTGATGGATTTCTCTTCTGAGAAAATAATTCCCGTCTCTGATAAGGATGGTGGGTTTCCGGAGTTGCCGTGTTTAAGGAAGAGTTGCTACAGAAAGCACATCATTCGAGATGGGCTATATACCTTGGTGGTACTCAGATGTACCGAGAGTTGAAACGTTTATACTGGTGGAATGGTATAAAGAGAGTTATAGCAGATTTTGCTGCTCGATGTTTAGTATGCCAGTAGGTGAAGACTGAACATCAAGAACTCGCTAGATTGCTCTAGACAATTCCGATTTCGGAATGGAAGTGGGAGCATATCACGATTGATTGCGTTGCGGGATTGCCTAGGACCCGTAAAGGACATGATGCGATTTGGGTGAGTGTGGATCGACTGACTAAATCAGCTCATTTCCTTTCTATTCGTGGGTCGTACTTGTTGGATCATTCGGTAGAGTTGTATTACCAAAAAATTATCAGATTGCGTGGGGTACTTTAAGTACCAAATTGGATAGAGATTCGCGATTTACCTCGCGATTTTGATAGAGTCTGCACCAGACTATGGGCACAGAACTTCGGCTTAGTGCAACGTTTCATCCGCGGACAGATAGACAGTCTGAGCATACCATTCATACATTGGAGGATCTATTGAGATCCTGTGTCATGGATTTCGGAGGAGCTGGAAAAAAACCATCCGAGCTCGATGGTCTCATCTGGTCTTGAGGAAGGTATGTGGTCTTTTCGGAAACTTGCTTGAAGTAAATTTTTACATGTTAGTACGAAATTTGGGGACCAAATTTTTATAAGTGGGGGAGAATGTAAAATACCAGAGGAAAAAAAATATACATATATATTCCTCGGTAATTGATAAAAATATCTTGTGGAATTTTTCAGGAATTTTTAAAAAAAATTCTGGATTTAAATAGAGGTTCTATAGATATTTTATGGGGATAAAATGAACAGGCTTTTGTAAAACCTGTTTAGACTATCTTGTATTAAATGGTTTAATTAAACTAAATCTGTCATTTCCCATCGGTTTCAGTGTTCGTGACTCCTCCTTTCTTCTTCGCAATCCCGACCTTTCCTTCTCCTCCTTCCCCCGCGCGACCTCCTCCTCCAAATCGCTCGTCGCTCCACTCACCGTCGCCGCACCTCCATCACTGCCTCTCCCTGATGCGACCGACCACGTCCAGCCGTCGATTTACCTCCGCTGCAATCATCGCCCACGCGTCGCCGCCCTTGCGCGTCGGCCGACAACCGCGACCTTCACACACGCGCCATCCATAGCTGCATCTCCGGCCGCCGCAGTCCCCTAGCCGCGACACCAGTCGACCATGGCGGCGACCACGCACCTTGCCGCACCTTCACCCTTCTCGCGAACTCGAATCCTTTGCTTTCCCTCTCCGCATCGTTCTTGGCGACCAATTCACTGCCGCCTCCACGCCGCTTGTTGCGTCACTCCATGATTGGTTGCTCCCCTCCTCTTCGATGTCGAGCTCCTTTGCGATCCACCACGGGCATCTCAACCAACTCTCGGCTGCACTAGGACAGGCTACGATTCTGTTGTTTCTTTCGGCGTCGTGGACATCCCCTTGGTACCTGGCTTTGCCATGGCAGTAGGATGTTGTTTCAAAATTGCTATGGATAGTTGAAGCAATATTTGGTAAGTTCAGATTTGAGGGGGGAGGGTTCTGATTCAGCTCGATTTGGTTTCGATCCACAGTGGGTGATGGAATGAGGATAGGTAAGCTTAAGTACTATACTTGTTTGGGATTATTAAGTTGTGGATTATGCTTACAATTCAATTGATGGGTTTAGAACATATTCCCAGGAGTGAATCAAGAAGTTGGGTGTTTCGATAACGGGTTCGTCTTCCAGATAAGTTGAGGGAGATTGAATCAACTAAAGGTATGTGTAGTTATGATTTTCTTGTTGATCTAATTTATTTCAGTAGTTGTTGATTTGGAGTTGTAGAGCAGATTATTATTTTGTATCATGAAGAAGTTGTGGCCAGAGGTTTTGATCCATTCCTACGTTCTTGGGTAAGTTCTTCATCGGTTTATCTGATGTTTGGATTGTGATTATGGAATGAGATAAAGCTAGAATGGAATTGGTAATATCCGTGGTATATTTCACTAATTAGGTGTGCGGGTGATCAAGTATGGATTGCAGTTGAATCAATCTAATCACAATAGATTTGATACTCAAACGGTGGATCGAGAAGCTATGTAATTATGGATTGGATGGTATAGAACTGATGTTCTACCTTGGATCAAGAAGCTCTTATCCTGGATTTGGAACTAGGTAAATGTTATGAATTGTTACTTTTACTGTAGATTGAGATGTTATTTAGTTAGCTCGATTAGCTATGATTAAATGGATAGTTTGGTAGTGTGATTAAGAGCTAATGGAAGAAACTATTTAGTTAGTTGATCGAGATATAAAATTGATGCAGGATTAGGATTTGATCCTAATATTAGAATTGACACTATGATTGGATCGTATATGTTTCGTTTGCAGGATGATGATTTCAGGACCTTGATTCAAGATAGGGTCATGGACGTGAAGACTATCGACATAGTCTACATAGCAGGTGGGTAATTTCCTACCTGGTCCGGATAGATGTATTGCATTCAGATTTAGTCATTGATATGAGCATGTTAGGTGTTCATATTACCTTGACCCTGCTCTTATTATCATATGCTTGAACTTATCGTTGGATATATTTATGCTCAATTGTTGATATCACATATACCCTATCATGATTTAGGAGTTATAGATGTGATGTAAATTGACCTAGATGTTTAGTAGGGTGTAAATGTCAGTACGGGTGATGACCCAATTTATAAATTGGCAAAAAGGTCATCTGTGGGTAGGTAATGCCCTAAAAGTAGGATTTATTTCCAATACCCGTATGTTGCATACTTGTTTACCAACCATGTGTTGTGTAAGGATTAAGTGAAAAGTGATTAGTGTGTCGCTACGGACCGGTGGTCCTAGCTTGATATGATTAGTCGAGTACGACTCTCTACAGGATAGAGAGTCCGTCGATCAGTTGAGTATGATTCTCTATTGGATAGAGAGTTATGATCAGTTGAGTACGACTCTCTACAGGATAGAGAGTCTGTTGATCAGTTGAGTACGACTCTCTACAGGATAGAGAGTGTATTGATCAGATGGGTACGACTCTTTGTAGAACAGAGAGTCTGTGATAGATGGTTGTACGTGTGACAACATACTCATGTCATTTGCATGCATTCTGACGACATAGTCTCCCTTGGGGTCGAGAGAGTCGTCAGTCATCTTGCCTCCCAGTGCACTCCTCGAGGAGTAACTGGTGTGAGGGCAGAGCATTTGTTGTGCCGCACTCTACCACTATAGACGGTGGTAGTTGGAGTTGCGTGCAGTTGTCCTGGGTGCGTGGTACTCGACCACTCATTGGTAGTGTTAGTCGGAGTGGCCAGCAGCAGGGACCCCCATTGTGTAGCGAGATCTTTACGCTCATATGCTACTTGATCATACTGCCCACTCGGCCACTCTATAGCAGTGGTTGGTATGAGTTGGGACAGTTGTCATGTCGTGCCACCTAGGCCACACTGGGGTCGTGGTAGCGAGTAGGGGTGAGCAGGCATGACCATGCATCTTTGCATTATATCGATGGCACTTTGCATATTACCATATATAGATACATATATGTATGTATATATATATATGGATGGTTGAGATTAATATATATATATATACAGTCTATATATATATGCTTATTGTGATGTTGCATTTGATTGTACTATGCTTGCTGCATTTGGGTGTACATCATATTCATGCATGTCTCTTACATTGGCTATACGATTGTGTTGGATACTGGTATGGGTTGGACAGACCATTAGATACCTTGACTTGTAGCTAGAGTATATTGTGAGTTGATCTACTCTTCCTGTTATATATATATATATATATATATATATATATATATATATATATATGTTTGATATATGTTCAGGTTGGATCAGAGTAGCGTAGCAGACTTCAGGTATGTCTGCAATTTTATGTTGTTCATTTGGTTAGACGGTATATGCTTGTATTTATATACTATGCTGATATACCTGTTATACTTCTAGAGTATGTTGTTGAAAATACATGTGATATGACATATATACATGTTTTCTATTACCTGTTGAGTTTTACTCACCACCCTCGTGGACCCTGGGTTTTCTGTCGCCCAGGTAACAGGTAGAAGACTTTGTGATGGCATTGGAGCACCACCGGCTGACATCATCTCATCTCACCTCCGTGGCTCCCGTATCTGTTTTGGATTTTCCGTATGTATTGTTTTGCATTCGGAGTTTTCGTGATGTTATGTATTATGTGATGTACGCACATGTTGGTGCGGGTTTTGTCGAGGTTTTCTTTATGTTATGGTGTTAGTCATACCGGTATGCATGTGTAGGATGTATTGTTGTTGTATCGTTTCCGCTGTGTGTAGTTGTTGTGTTGATATATATATATCGTGGTGGTTTGGTATATTTTTATATGTGTTGTTATTGTGGGCCTACGGGCCTTGTATTAACCCGAAATGTTGCCACGTACAGGGGAGGTATCGTCCATTTGATTTTCGGCTCGGTATGCTCTCGGGGCGTGACAATAATGTAGCAACACTTCCCCTTCAAAGTCATCAAGAATCATCTTATGAAAAACTTCGCCTCAAGTTCTCCTTTTATAAGCTCTGCATCAACTGATTTCTTCCTTCCAGTCGACTGGTCTTATCCCCAGTTGACTAGTCACTCGGCCATTTGCTCACAACGGCTCGATTCACATCGAATTTTAATTGATCAGTCGATTGCTCTCATCCATTAGTTGACTGTTTAGCCACCAGTCGAACTTGCAAATAAATTTTGTGGGTTTCTGTTTGCTATTTACTTCAGCCAGTCGACTGCTCTACCACAACAATCGACTATTGTGTCACGAACCTCCCGATCACTCAATTTTCCATTTTCCCGAGTTCCCACAATTGAGCTCCACTCGTCCCGAGCACCTGAGGTCGAGTGCCATCCCGACTACCAGCGGATAGTCGATTGCTTCACCATAGCAATCGACTACCCAAGCATCGTGACTCCTTTGTGTGTTGCTTCCTCAGCGCTTGAGTACTGCTCGCTAGTTTCTCAATCACCAATCAACTGCTTCCATAGCATCAGACTCGTGGTTGTCCCGAGCACCTGAGTCCCCAACCCAAGCACTTCTTCCCCATCGCCCGAGTACCGTCACCCGTGCTCAAGATTTTTCAATCGCTCGAGCACTAGACCAGTCAACTTGTCAAGACCACAAGTCAACTGCTTGAGTACTCATCAGCTTCTTGAGTGGCCTATGATGTATCAGTTAACTGGTAACCATCTCCAATCGACTAGTTCCTTAGTTAACCTTATTTCCAAGCCAACTCATACTTCACCTGATATCTAGTTGACCTCAATCTACTAGGACTTTTCTCATCCAGCATCAGATTACTCTTGATTTGCTAGAACCTACCTTGCCTAGCATTCGATCAGTCGTGACCTATTAGGACTTCTTTTGTCAAGTATGGTCACTTTGGCCAGTCGGGTCTTCACTTTCCAAGCACAGTCATCCTGATCTGCCAGGATTTGACTTGCCAAGCATGATCACCTTGACCTACTAAGATTTCACTTGCCAAGCATGGTCACCTTGATCTGGTAGGACTTCACTTGTTTAGTCATCAAATCAACTTGACTTGTCGAGACTTCACTTGTTTAGTCAGTTGGTCACCTTGACCTAGTAGGACTTCCTATCACTAAACATCCGGTCTTTCTAGATCTGTTTGAACTTTCTTTGCCTTGCATTCGGTCTCCAAACCTGCAAGGGCTTTTCCAACACCAAGCATCCGGTTCTGCTTAACCTACTTGGACTTTCCTCTCTGTGCTAAATGTTCGGTCAACCTTAACCTACCTGGACTTCACACTTACCAACTCTATATTGGGCTTTCCATCACCAAGTGTTCGATCTTTCATGACCCACTTGGATTTCTATCTTGCCAGTGTCCTGTTGGACTTCTGACCACCAAGTTTTCGATCTTCCTTGATCGACTTGAATTTCTCTCTTGCCAACTCTTAGTTGGACTTCCAACCGCTAAGCGTCCGGTCTTCCTTGACTAACTTGGATTTCTCACTCTCCAACTCCTAGTTGAACTTCCAACCACCAAGTGTTCGGTCTTCCTTGTCATGACCTAGAAACTTCCATCCCTATATGAGGGATACTCTTCCTATTCGGAAAATATTCATCATTGCACCAAAAATAAAAAAAAACAAGAAGGGTACACAAGACTATAAGAACATAAATATGCAATACTTTACTAAATTTTACTAAATGATGTATAATAATGTAACTATATATTTTCCCCAAAATACTGACTTGACTATACCATGACATGACAAACTGACTCATGCAAAATAATGAAATAGAGAAAAATACTAAAATATCAAAATGCATAAACAGAAAATAAATTGAATGAACTCTATAGAAGATATCTGTAAGTTATCGCTGAGTAATCTCTAAGTTACTTATCATAATATTAACTAAACCTTAATAATCACCTCAAGTTTGTGAATCTAGAGGTCAAAGAAACGAAGAGTGAGCATAATGTACAAAGTAGAGTAAGAAAAGACGTGCGTGAATATACTTAATTCAAGAGATCAATAATGAAAGAAATAATTTATATTTTTAGATTTTATACACCATCGATTATTACTCCGTTCTCATTAATTCAACTTTTTTTCACTCTTTAATTTATTTCATCAATTTTCTCAATTTCTCATTTCAATCTTAAACACATATTGCTCTTACATAATTTATATATAACTAAAACATAAGATATTAAATAGGTAAATGACCTACAATCCACCCTTTTAGAATATGTTATACATGTCAAAGTGAACCACCTGCAATTCACTTGATATAAAACACATCCTATATAAATATAAAATAAGAGTGAGTGACTCACAACCCACCTAGTATAGATGCATTATATATACATAAGATGAACGACCTGCAATCCATCTAATACGAAGTACATCTTATGTATGCACATATATATACACAAATATGGGGTCGTGGGGTGAACGACCTGCAATCCATCAAAAATGTCTCACATAAAAATAGGATGAACGACATGCAATCTATCCCGTGAGGTGTCCCACACAAAAATAGAGTGAACGACCCACAATCCACCCATTGAGGTAAGTTATTTATTTTTCATGCACGAAGTAAAATCTCTATATTTATAGAGCATTACTTAGACAATCAAATTTAATAATCTCATCTCCTTTATTGATTATAAAATTAAAGTTCTGTAGCATAGGAGTTACTTCGTTTCTTTATGAATTCAACTGAGAAATTTGATAAATTCTTACAATCACTAAGTTAAACTTTGTAGTAGAATTTAATTACAAATAACCATCTTCATACAATCATTTTTGATATATGTTCTCTTCAAATTCTCATAAAGTTTCGAGTTATTCTTAAGGGAATTATTCTAAATTTCCATACTTTACTTTTAAATTTCAAAATTTAACCACTATAAGTATCATATACAAATTTTCACAAGGTACAACAATAACAAAGAATATACAAAGTCAAGCCAATATAAAAGATCGTGATCAAACCGTAGAGATATAAAAGAGTATGTAAATAAATTTTCATCTATAGAAAAATATAAACCTTAAACAATTTATTCTTAATATTATCTTAATCAAAACCTAATTATATATATTCAATGCACCTAGTAATTATTTTCTTCTATCATATATTCAAGTAATATATAAAAACATTTATACAACTAAACAAAATTCTTAATATACTTCTATTTCAAGATTAGGAAATCATAAATTATTTTTTTATTTTTATCACGGTAAAATTAATCATACACAAGGATATTAAAAAGGGAAGAACAAGCAAGAAAACTTCACCTAAATTGAAAACTTTTGTTGTAATGCGTCAATGACGCGATGATGACCACGTTGGCAAAAATGGCTAAAGGTGTCGTCGATGGAAGGCAGTGACGGCTGCGACGTAGATAGAAAATGATGGTGAGAGCGGACTTTAGTTCGTTTTCTTTTGAATGGAGGAAAGAATTAGGGTTGAGGGATTTAAAAGGAGAGAGGAAGAAAGGTTGCTGCGACAATACTGGAGGAGAAGAGGATTAGGTTATGTTCGTGTGTTTTTATTTTGCAAAATTACAAAAAAAAACCATAATGTTTCAAAAATCACAATTAGGCCCTTTGAATTTTTCATGACATAACATTCCTTGACCGACTTGGATTTCCTACTCGTCAACTTCCGGTTGGACTTCACTCGTTAAGTCTTTAGTCAACCTTAACCTACTTGACTTTTTGTTACACCAACACTCTCATCCATCATGGTCATCCTGACTCAATGATGATTATAGCAACACTCTCATCCATATGACTATGGATGTCCCATATCAGTGTCCTCGAGACGGTCCGTTGGCTAGAGCAGCGTAGATACTGCTACAAGTGGGCAGGGATCGAATCTCGACGTGGGGTCTAAAACCCTCACCCAGGCTTAGAAGCCCTCCGGTGTTTCTGGGCAACGGATCAAGGGGCATAGCCCTCTCCTCCGTGATTTATCTCCCTTCATCATCACCGAAAAACCAACGGTGAGGGGGGTTGGGGTGAGCATAATTGCCTTTTATTATAAACGGGTGTCTCATACTATCATATAGTCATATCTTCAACCATATTATCATATTATCAAATATCAAAACTCAACTCTAACTCGAGTCTCACTCGAGTTTGATCAATCTTGACCTGAGGTTGATTGCACCAACAATCTTCTCCTAATATATATCACTTATTATTATAGATTTTATAATAATATTAAAATATATATTTTAAAATGAAAAAAAGAAATGAGATAATTTTTTTATTTAAAAAAAAAGAGATATTTGACTAAAATAAAAAATATTTAATTATTTTCTAAAATGTTATATGGCAGTGACTTGTACAACATTAGCTACCAATGCGATGAACTGTAACATCACTCAATCCATACTCGTTAGCAGCGAGTATGGATTGAGCGATTTGATTTTCAATTTAGTTGACTTCAAACAGAATCAAAACTTGATTAAAGAAAAAATAAATAAATTATCAAACTGAGTATATAAGTTTGATTTACTATTTCACATACATAACTTTCATATTTATTAAAATACATAGTCATTTCCAATTATGCCTTTTCCACTTTATATTAATGATCATTATCAGTTGACTAATATATAACAATCAAATTTATTAGTCGATTTCTAAATTTAATATGCTCGATTTATAATCATTAGTAGATTGCTAAATATTCTGTTAATTTCAAAAATCTATAATTATCTATATAGTCTATGAAATCCATATTTAAGGGTATGATTTACATTAAGTAAGATGTAAAAAAGTACAATAAACTTAGTTTGAAATATTTTTGAAGTGCCTAAAGTCATCAACAAGTTTTAGCTAAAACTCGATGATGACTTTAGGAATCTTAAAATCACTCTAAATCAAGATCATTATACTTCTAGAAGCCTCTGAGTGTAACCATACATTCAAACATAAATTTCACAGTCTAAATTGGGACATGTAGGTTTTTGAAATATTCATAAATCTTGAAACAATTTGGTATAAGGTCATTGAAGAGCTTAAGTCTGTCATACTTACTCATCAATACCACTAAAAGATTTCTAAGGTTCCTTTAATTTAGACTATATCAAAATTTTGAAATTCTGACCACTCCAATGTCATTAGTTAGTTTTGGTCAAAACTCACTAGTAGCCTTAAGAACTTCATAATTACTATAAATCAAGATCATTGCACTCCTAAGAACCTTCTGAGTGTAACTGTACCCTTGGACTTAGATTACACGGTATAGATTAATTTCATGATCCTTTAATGAGTTTTTGTTAAATTGTCTCAAAGTTATGAAAATTTTAAAAAATCACAACCCTCAATTTAGACGGTGGAATCCAAGTACAAGGATATTATTATACTTAGAAGGCTCTCAAGAGTGTATAATTTTAGTTCAAAGTAATTATGAGGTTCATAAGACTATCGATAACTTTTGTCTCTATAAGAATTTTAAAATCTTAACATGACATTTTTAGTACAATTACATCCCTATATATAAATGATCTAGTCCTAGATCAATGGATGGGATGACTCAATAAAGTACTCACGGTTGAATATTTTAGACCAACTAAGTACAAATCAGATCAATCTTCAATGAGTTGATCTTGTTAGATCGACTTTCTTCTATAGAGCTTCGACAGGTCGGGTTGTAACTGGGCTCAAGAGATCAATCGTGGTTTAGGCTTCGAGAAATCAAGCATCATCAAAACTTTGGGAGATCGAGTTGCTGGTGCAATAAGCTCCAGATCAATGTTGACCAAACTCGAGTGGGACTCAAGTAGTGTTTTGATGTTTGACAATGAATTTGACCATTGATTGACTATATAGTTTGATCATATGTTGACCATATGACTAGTAGATGATTGGAATATCCAAAGTCATATGGAAGAGATTGTTGGAGCAATCAACCTCAGAAGTCCAAGTTTGGATCTTGGCATGGAAAGTCCAAAGGTATAATCTTGGCAGCATAAGTCCAAGTGTGTAGTCTTGGTGACGTAAAGTCCAACTGAACTTTAGTAATTAGAAAGTCAAATATAAAGTTGGCAAGGAAAGTCCAAGCATGGTCTTGGCAATTGGGAAGTTCAAATCATGGGTACTTGGCAAAGGGAAAGTCCAAGGATAAGTTTAGCAGCATAAAGTCCAAGCATGGGTCTTGGTGGCGTAAGTCCAAATGAATCTTGGCAATATGAAAGTCCAAGGGTGTAGGTTTGGCGGCATAAAGTCCAAGCATGAGTCTTGGCGGCATAAGTCTAAATGAACCTTGGCAAATGACCCGGTTAGCATGACATAACTAATGGAAGCACCTGAAGGCTAACGCGAAGGATGAAGAGTCGCGAACTCGAAGGATCAGAGAGGCATGAGGCTAATGGAGCCAGTTAGAAGGCTTAGATCTAGGCTATGGGTGGTTATCAAGTATGAGGGGATCATACTTGGGTTAAATCTCATGTTTGAGGTTTACCAGTCGACTGAGATATGGATCAGTTGATTGGCCTAGTGATTGACATTCGGAAGGTCTAGTTAACTCGGGCAATCGACTGGGGTTATGACCTAGTCGATTAGTCGAGTAGTCGACTAAGACTGCAGACCAAGTGCTTTGGTAGTCGACTAGAGGGGATTCCAGTCGACTAGTCCACGACAATCGACTGTCGCTTTAGGCAGTCAACTGGTGGTAGTCGACACGGGCACAGAATGTACTGTAGTCGACTGGTCAGTCGACTACTGGATTGGTAGTTGATTGTTGGTAAGGGCATTCGACTATTAGGATATCGATTAGGCAAATTCCAGTGTGGATGAAGTTGTTGTGAGACAACGGTATTGAGGTCAGTCGACTGCTAGATAAGAGTAGTCGACCAGAAGGAGAAAACTAGCCCGAGTTGTAGCTTTATAAGGAGCTTGAGAAGGAGGGTTAAAGCAAGTGTTTCTTGAGAAAGTTGAAGGGGAATTGTTGTTGCATTCCAGACCTTCAAGACATTCCAAAACAACCAAAGATCAAGCATTCAAAAGCTCACATTTGCAAAGTATTTTCATTTGCTAGTTGTATTTGCTTATATCTTATTGTTTATTGTTGTAAACACCTTGTAAGAGGTTTCTTCACCTCCCCTGTCATACCGAGAAAGAGAAGTTTGTTAGTGGTGGTGTGCATCACTAGAGCTCACTTTAGAGTTCGCCCCGTAAAGTAGGAACCATAGTTCTGAACCACGTTAAATCACTTTGCCTTTTGCCTTGTGTGTGTTTGTATCTATTGTGCATTTTATTTGTATATTCTGCTATGCACTAACATCGTTATAGACGAGCACACGATCGAATGACGAAAATCACAAAAATGCTATTCACCTCCCCCCCCCTCTAGCACGGTCAACGATTCCTCTACACAAGTGTCACCTAGGCTTCAAGAGATCGAGAACACGAGACCTCGAGAGGTTGGGCATACGAAGGACATGAGAGATCAGGTGAAAACGGGACCTCAGGAGGTCGGACGTCAATGGTACTTTGGGAGGTTGATCATTTGTAGGTTGACCTTCTTCAGAGATCGATCCTCCAGACCTGGAAGGACTTGAAAATAGGTGAGAAGAAGGTCGAGGCATGCCTCGACGTGGCCCCTCCTATGCTTGAGTCAAAAATAGGAGAAAAATGGAGAAAAGTGCTAGAAGATTACTTGCTTCCTTTTTTTCTTCTTCCCCTTACTTTTATATAGGGAGAGAAGATCAAGAAGTGTCACCAAAGAACACACCTTAGCAGTATGGAGAGGTGCACATGTAGAGACGCACCTCCTTGAGGTTGAATCCCTTTGCCTAAGACACACACCTCTTCATGTCGAGTCCTTTCATTTGCTCGTAGATTTGAATAACTGTTGAGTCAAACTTAATCTGAATGAGCTCGAGTGTGACTCGGGTGAGTTTGAGTTGACTCGGATTTAGTTAGAACAATTCTGGATTCTACTTATTTTGAATTCCCCCTCAACAGTTTGACTATTGACTTGATCTGGTCATGTGACATTGTTTACTTCAACCATATCATAGGCATCCTCAGTTAGTCTAGTCGAAGGAGGTATAAGTACGACTGAATTGACTTACATAGAGATATGCTTTGGCCAATGAAACTTCTTTCAACCACTAAAACATCATTAAGTTCATACCAGTTAATGCTTAGCAGGTCATGTCAATTTCAACTATCGAGCTAATCATGGAGATTGTAGTTGATGTGATGGCAAAGATGTCAAGGAATGAAGATAATGGAGATCATCTATGATGTGATGACAAAAATGTTGAGGCAATGAGATCATGAAGCTCAATTATGATGTGACGACCAAGATTTCGAGGATCATAACCTCTAATCCGATGGTTATACAGGCTCCCACCTTTTTCATCAGATGACTTAGGATGATAACGTCACCTTTATTAGGTCACGTGGATATTGGGAGCTAATTCAAGTTTGTGCCTTCATCATCTTCTCTGATTGCCTATCTTTTGCTTTTCTATGCTTCCGACCACTTTTGTCATCTTGTAAGTCCTCCTCCTTGTCGGTTTTTTTAAGTATGGTCGAGAGTTCTTTGTTTTGGTATGGAACCATCCCCAACTCTTTTGTTAAGGAAGACAAACAATCCCTTAGAATGTCTTTTGAAATCTCTCGTAACCATCGAGTGTCAATCCTTCAACCGGAACAATGCCCACATCTTCTGCCAACAAACGACTTTACCACTTTCTTTCATGGCCAGATGGTCGGAGGTCTACAATTTCTTATTCCTCCTTTCTTTAGTGAGCTCTCCCAATACTTTTGAATTCCTTTATAATAGTTCACTCCCAACTCCTTTCACTTGACGTGTGGAGTTGTCATCATTTTACCACATTCCATTGAGTCCCGAGATCTTTCACTTTTTCTTTGTCCCAAAAAAGAAGAAAAGTGGGGTCTTTTACTTTGCTATAAGACCATCGACCAAATTCTCGAGATAATATTCCACCTCGCACAAATATTGGAAAACCTGTTACTTTTACATTTAATATGTTCCTGCTTTTTACTGGTCCACTATTTGGCAAATGGAACTATTGCCTATGCTCGAACTGGACAATTATAAAGAACTCACTTTGTTCCAAGAAATATCAGATACTTTAGCTGACCTCCATTTGATGTCAATTTTTTACTTGAGGAAGGCTTATTGTACTACTTCGGACTGAGTTCAATAGAAACTGAGCTCAGTGGTTCTCTGGGTAAGGAAACTAGAAATATTTTTACTAAATAATGTGAATTAATAATTTTTCTTTTGACAACTGAAGTCATATGGAAGGCCTCCTGCAACAAACATATAAAGTGGACTCGGGCTCGGTCACTCCTCCCTTAAATGCTCCTACAGCCAAAGCAACTAAGTCGCCTGAACTGCCCCCTCCACGACCTTCTTTAATGCCTGAGGTTGTGACTTCAAGCGAATAAGAAGAACAACTCCGACCTTGCAAACGAGGTCAACCACAAAAATCATATGTAGAATCGACCTCTTCACATTGCTCCCCAAGTCTAATTTTAGAGCTTCCTCTTTTGAGACAGAACCCTCTTAGATACAGGTAGAACAACCTCCTCCATTCTCATGAAAGCAAACCTCTCCTTAGAGCCGAGCACCAATTCCTCCTCCATCACAGGGATAATGTCCAATCATTACTTGTCGTGTCAACAACAATCACCTCCTTCTCATAGCTTGTTGGTGAAGATCATGGAGACCAAGGAGGTCGAACTAAAGGAGACCAAGGAGGTCATGCCTGCTCACCCCTACTCGCTACCACGACCCCAGTGTGGCCTAGGTGGCACAACATGACAACTGTCCCAACTCACACCAACCACTACTATAGAGTGGCCGAGTGGGCAGTATGATAAAGTAGCATATGAGCGTAAAGAGCTCGCTACGCAACGGGGGTCCCTGCTGCTGGCTACTCCGACTGACACTACCAATGAGCGGTCGAGTGCCACGCACCCAGGACAACTGCACGCAACTCCAACAACCATCGTCAATAATGGTAGAGTGCGGCACAACAAATGCTATGACCTCACACCAGTTACTCCTCTGGAAGTAACCTGGGAGGCAGGATGACTGACGACTCTCTCTCTCAACCCCAAGGGGAGACGATGTCGTCAGTATACATGCAATGATATGAGGGTACTGTCTCACATACAGACATCTACCATAGACTCTCTGTTCAACAGAGAGTCACATCCAATTGATCAGTACACTCTCTATCCTGTAAAGAGTCATACTCATCTGATCATGACAAGCTAGGACCATCGGTCCGTAGCGACACACTGTCCACGACTGACCTAACCATTTACACAACCCGTGGTTGGTAATAAAGGTGCAACATACAGGTATGGAATGAGTCCTACATTTAGGGTCATACTTATCCACAGAGGACCTTTTTGCCAAATTTACAATTTAGGTCATCCTTCGTACTCTAACATCTACACCCTACTAAACAGTTAAACCTACTTACATCACATCTGCAACTTCTAGATCATGCTAGGGAATATGTGTTATCAATAATCGAGCACACATATATAACAATGGTAAGTTCAAGCATACGATAAACAAAGCATGGTCAAGGTAATATGAACACCTAACATGTTCATATCTATGTCTAAATCTGAAAATCATTACATCTACCCGACCGGTAGAAAATTACCTACCTGTTATGTAGGCTGTGTCAATAGTCTTCACGTCGTGGACATGTTTTGTATCCCAAACCTGCACATAATAGCAACTATGTTTAAGCACAAGCATTAAACAACTACACAACTTAACTACTACGTCATTTCTAAGTTCTCGTTCTTTCCTCGTCTACGAGTTAGAACTTTGAACACACACCTCTCGTAACCCCAGATCTACATCCATCCTAGACTGATTCTCCCAATCTAATTCTCTCTATCCACACGATATAACCAATGTTTCACCAATAGAACATCCCCAATAACCCATACATTACCACACTTACCAAATATTCACATCCAACAGCTAGAACAAAGGATACAAATCTTACCCCTTCATTGTCAAAGATAACCCTATTTACAGCTCAACTACAACCTTACAACTCCTCACACACCCACCAATCCGACAAATAATAGAACAAACGAATCCATATCAAATCAGCATATAGACAAATCACGCACCAACACCTCAATATGCAAATAACCATCCACCGTCGATAAATCTCTAACACACGGCCGATTCACCCCTTCGTGGCCAGGAACCGCATTCTTCATAGCCACACAATTTAGGGATCTAACTGTTTAAAACACTTCGTTAAAAACCAACACCCATCAGTTCTTCCTTACACCATCCCATTCGGCCAAAACTCCAACACTGGCCGCACAACACAGAATACACATCGATAGACAACAGAAGAACAACAACAACATTTAATCCACAGCAACATAACAAATTGAACTAGATTTATAAAACAAAAAGGAAATGGCTCATGCTTACTGGCAAATCGGAACCTCATCGACAACCAACCCTTCCCCAAATTCCCACAGTCCATCGGAAACCAATAGGAACATTGCAACGATTTCAACTCCACCGACACCTCTCCTCCCCCAATTGCTCGGTCTGTCGCAATAGCTCCACCTCCGGTTGGAATGCCCAACCGCAGTGATGCTGTGGACGAGTTGTACACGGGAGAAACAACGAGTTGTGATGTAGAGATTGACTGAAATAAACCAAGAATTGTGCCCTTACCTTGCTCTGGAGACAACCGTGAAAGCCTCCAATCATACCGCTGTCGAAACCACCTCGCTGCCCTAGCAACTCCGCCGACGCGAATCTCCCCCTATCCCCTATTCCTCGGAGCAAATCCATGCTCCATACTACTTGCTCCGGCAACAATCGGAAAGAACAACCCCCTGATCGAAGCGTCGCCTACCCGAACTTCCCGACCATGCGACCGCCCATCGCCGGCACATCCGTGGGCACCGTAAGGGTGGTCGGCCATCGCTTGCAGAGGGGAGCCATCCGTGGTCGGCCTTCACTTGCGGAGGGAAAGGAGACGGTTGTGGCCGGCCTTCGCTTGTGGAGGGAAAGGAGGCGGCTGTGGCCGGCCTTCACTTGCCGAGAAGAGGAGGGAGCGACGGGAGGCAGAGAAATCGCGAGAAAAGGAATCGCGACTAGAAAATAAAGGACGCGATGGTGAAATGCTCGGGAGAAGGAAAAGCCGAAGGAAATTAACGCTTGACGTTGATAACTGAGAAGCGGGTCGGGTAAGAAAATACCGGGTCAGATTTAGGGAAAAATAATCGGGTCCGGCACTGATCAATCCATTGACCTTAGAGTTTTACCATTAAACTTAAGTCAATTGAACCCTATTAAGCCCCTCATAACCAGATGACCCAAACAGGCTTTCCCAAAGCCTGTTTAATCTTTCCCCGTAATTGCCATAGAAATTTCCATTTAAATCCAGGAAAATTTCTAAAATTCCTGAAAAATCCATAGGGTCTTTTCCTAATTACCAAGCATTTTTTTTTCTGTGGTATTTTACATTCTCCCTCACTTATAAAAATTTGGTCCCCAAATTTCGTACTAACATGCAAAAATTATTTCAAGCAAGTTTTCCGAAAGGGCCACATACATTCCTCAAGTGAACAGATGAGGCTATCGAGCTTGGATAGTATCTTCCAGCTCCCAAGTAGCCTCCTCATCAATATGATGCTGTCATCCAACCTTTAAGAGTCGAATGGTCTTGTTTCACAGCGGACACCCCCTTGCGACCAAGAATTCGCATTGGAATCTTCTCATAAGTCGCATTAGACTGAAGTGAGATTAATACCTCCTTCAGAACATGGTCAGATCGCGGCGCGTATTTCTCCAGCATAGAAATATGAAATACGTTGTGAACACCCGCAAGTGTCGGAGGTAAGGTCAACCGATAAGCAACACCTCCATAATCCATGACACAAGATCTGAATAGATCCTCCAACGTCTAAATGATATACTCGATCGCTCATCCGATCATTGGGATGAAACGCGTTACTAAGCCAGGCTCTATGCCCATAGTCCGTGCGCATCGCGAGGTAAATCGCGAATCTCTATCTGATATGGTACTTAAAAGTACCCCACGCAATCTGCTAATCTTTCGGTAATACAACTCTGTTGAACGATCCAATGGGTATGACCCACGAATTGGAAAGAAGTGAGCTGATTTGGTCAGTCGATCCACAATCACCCAAATCGCATCACGTCCTTTACGGGTTCTAAGCAATCCCGTAACGAAATCAATCGTGATATGCTCCCACTTCCATTCCGGAAATTAGAATTTTCTAGAGCAATCTAGCGAGTTTCTAATGTTCAGCCTTCATCTACTGGCATACTAAACATCAAGCAGCAAAATCTGCTATAACTCTCTTTATACCATTCCACTCGTATAAACGTTTCAAATCTCAGTACCTCCAAGTACCACCAAGGTACATAGCCCCTCTCGAATGATGTGCTTCCTGTAGCAACTCCGGAACCCACTATCCTTATCAAAGACGGGGAATTATTTTCTCAAAAGAGAAATCCATCAACCATTCAAAATCCACTCTACCACACACTCTGTAAGTGCATGGAAGACCATAGCGATCAACTCTCGCAAATTACAACTATTCGCGTTCCAGCAACTTTATACTAGCTACCCAGTAGTTAGTTAAAATCCCATGAGCATTCCTGCTCCATATATCCATAAATCCAGACAATTACTACTAAAGTCATGTCATGTATATGACAGACTATCTCGTAGTTTCCTAACTGACGTAGGCATAAGATATGCCTCATTCAACTGCATCGGAATCGTTCCGATCCCTAAAACGATGCATCCGCGTACAACCTCATTTTTATCCACTCCGGAAGGATTAACTAATACTTGCGTAAAAGTTAACCGCTATCTAGGTCCTATAAATTGGTTTCACCAGCTTTCGACTAAATGATTACCTTTGTCAAACAAGTATGTGGTATAGTAATGCTAAGACATTCTATCCACATCTACAGTACTAACCAAAACATACAAGGAAAACCACTATCTACGGTGGTCGAGTGCGCAACTCCAACTACCACTATCAACAGTGGCCAAGTTACGCAACTCCAACAACTACAAAAGGATCCAATCGTGTTCAAGATACACGATTCTCAAATCCAGTGACGACTAAATCGTTAATTAGTCTAACAACTTAATCAAAATTCATACAATTCATACAAAGTATGAAATTGTTGTCTCCACACACCTGCATCTCCTTTTCTCTAGGCTGATGATATATCAATCATCACAACGACAATGATAATCGTATGACGTTATGTCAATACCATATCAACACTCCAGTCGTAAACCAACCCTAGAGTATACGCAGGTGTCCTTAGCTGACCTAAATAGATCATTTATCCATAACGAAGGATATTCATTACAATAACTAGCTGTATTCCATCATCGATAATCGATGCATACTTTCAAAGGTTCATCTCTCTTTCAACAAAGAGTTTCGGATCTTCTCAAGGAGGAATACTGGGATAGATAAATATCCCTTTCAACTTCTCTTATAATTACAACTCACATTCTTCCAATTTCCATAGTGTTTAATAACACTTATACCAGTCAAATTATCACCCGGTATAGGATCTTCGATATCGAAACTATTTCCACAATCATTTCGATCGCCTACTCCACTTGCCCATGCAGCGGCAAGCCTAGGAGTTCATTCGAGACTATATCCGAACACTCTCAGATTATACGCACATCCGAGAGACATATCGTACCATACTTCCAACAATTAGACCATCCGTAAGGATATGTCTACAGTAAAAGTATGTCTATCAAAGTCTAAGGGTCTCCCTTGACTTCTTAATTGTTGGTCCACATCTCACCTGATGGTAGAGATACCACCGACCCATAAGTCGATGTATAGGAACCTTCTAATCAAACTAAGAATGTTCTAGACTAAGATACCCGTAAACTACAAGTATCTCTCAATATATTAACTCAGAGGGTAAACTAGAGTAATACCCTGGACGACCAAATATCTGTCGATCCGATCCAAAGGCTCCCCACAGGTCTCCGCCTTTCTCCGAAGAGAACAAGATCAGATCCAACAGACTGCGACAAAACGATCGCATTTCTGCGATGAATGATCCAAGGTTTTTTCCTAGATCATCCGATACCATCACTTAATCCTACGAGCTACAACTATAGAATACCGAATAGATACGACCTTCGTCATATACTCTCTCCTCTGTACTAATCAAATCACATCTGGAGGTAACTGTTGTTGTCTGCTGAATCTTCTAAGATGTCTTCTGCTGATGCTGCTTCTGCGCTGATCTCTGCTGCAGGGGAGTATCAAGGAACTCCAACCACGCCTGAGGTAGTAGGTTGTTGTTGTTGAGATAACCCAATCTTCTGTGTTGATCTCTGCTGTCGAGACGGTGCATCATCCTTTTGGAACACCATTGGTAGTCTTCAACTGAGTCTTCAAAGTACACCTCCTCCATTATCTTTGGTTGCTCAACGATTTAGCTGGCTAACGGATATCGACTTGGCGTGTCTTCGTGATCACGCTTTGCCGCACACAATTCCTTCGGAGTCTTTGTTCTGATTTTACTGATATCCACAAGAACCTTCTGATGATCTGCGATTGGTCTTCTATAATCGAAAAGTAGCCCCAAGGCCTCTGACTCCGATCTTGCTCCTTTTGTCCAACATTCGGAGGCTTCTTACTCCAATATCTGACTTGCAATATTTGCTTATCGATCTTCATCTCCTAAACACTTATACGGAGTCATTCCTAAACTTCTATCTCAATCCAACGTCTTCCAGCAGGATCTGGTAGAAGATCCCGACATCCTAATCCAACTATAAGCCAAACTATGGGTGGCTTAAATCATCCATCCATCTTCTTGAGCTATTAGGTGGTTGTAACCTTCGCAAGTCTCACGACTCTGCACTGTATACTGTTACTAACCGATCACCCTTTCTTGAAGCTCAAGAATTCCTTACAATGCGTCACTAAAAGTGACACGGGGAAATACTCTCTTTCAACATCACTAAACCATGATCAAGTGATATATTATTTCCCGAAGATTATTTTCTGCATTTATCACCAAATACCAGCTTGACCCCGATAATGGTATGCAAATAACTCTTCTTTCTCAGTATAATATGAGTTAAGTACTCAAAAGTACTCCCAAAGTTATACAATTCAGTACGAACAACTCAGGGATAAAATCCCTATGAAACTCCATAACCTAGCCTTCCGCTATTTGCATCAACAATAGTCTACAAGTCTGTTCATTACCCACAGGTAATGATCCGACTAGCACAGTTAGTGGAAATCTCTAAGACTGTAGTCTCTGATTTCCATAATAAATGTGACGACTTGGCCCCTGTTTTCCAACTCGGTATCAGTCGGCTCTCAGAGGTAAATCACCTCCTCGACACAGGTTCAAGACTCACAGACTCAACAGGTTGTTCCCATGGTCAACTCATACCACGGTTACGAATAATAACCAACACACTAATACTCCCTGGTATAAGCATCTAAATGCATAGTCAACATAACCGAGAGTATAAACCCTAAAGGTCACTCCGGTTGGTCGCCTCGGTGGACGACCCCTAATACAAGTCTGTACAGGTGTCATAACTCTACGGTATACACCTACTGATCAAGTTTAGATAAATATCTACTAAACCATAAGTTTTTCAGGAATTCTTACCTCATGCTGCTTGGAGCTCAGGCCGCTGTCCATCTCATCTCAGAAAACCAAAACCGAATAAATTGACTCCCGAGAATCCAAGACTCGACACAAAACAACATTGTATGGCATCGCAGAACCTTGGGCTCTGATACCACTAAAGTTGTCACGCCCCGAGAGTATACCGTGTCGAAAATCAAATGGATGGCATCTCCCCTGTACGTGGCAACATTTCGGGTTAATACAAGGCCCGTAGGCCCACAACAACAACATAATATATCAACATAACAGCAGCGGAAATAAAGAGCACATACCCACAACATACATACCAACAACATACAGGTGTACACCACCTGACAAATCCACAATCATAAAACCGTAAATAAAACGACTACACAAATAGAGTCCACGATATCACGACAAAATTCATAACAACAACAAGTCCATACATATCAAAGTCCAAGACATAACCAAAAACGAACTCCTCGGGAGACTCAAAAAACGGAGATGGGATGGATCAGCCATGTGCTTGACTCAATTAAATCTGCACTTGCACAGGCGAGAAAAACCCAGGGTCGGAGGTGGTGAGTAAAACTCAGCAGGTAATCAGAGAAAACATGTAAATATATGTATCAATATTACATGTCATTCAACAGTCTAAATCTACTCGAACAACGGGTATACATTAGCATAAAAGGTATATATGTATGCATACACTAAATAAACTGAACAACAATGATGCTGACATACCTGACCGTCAGCTACTCTATCCTGATCCAACCTGAGCAAATAACCACATCATAGGGTATAAAAGAATAGTACTAAGTCACACAATATCCTGAATATGATCCAAGGGTATCACCGTGAATAACCACCCTTGTTGGCCCGTCGTTACTCACCTGGACTTCCCACCCCTGGAAGTGGGTTTTTTGCCTTCCCCAGGATTCGAACTCTAGACCTCCAGGCTAAGTACTAAAGTTTATGAATCCTGGTAACCAAGTGATCAAGGATCACTTGGTTACCAGGATTCATAAACTTTAGTACTTAGCCTGGAGGTCTAGAGTTCGAATCCTGGGGAAGGCAAAAAACCCACTTCCAGGGGTGGAAAGTCCAGGTGAGTAACAACGGGCTAACAAGGGCGACGGTCGTCGACCAATAGGGGTCGCCGAATTCCGCCAATAGGGGCCAGGTCGTTACATATAAGGTTGGAGAAGAAGGTTGGTGGGCGAATAGAAAGAAAGTCTTCCTGTCTTTGCTCGAGTTTTATGACATACTGAGGAGTAAGATAGTGAAGATGCTTGAGATCAATTTTGAGGGAGCTATATGCTAAGTTCAAGAGGTCAAACATCTTCCAAAGGGGTCCTTACTAGAATTTGTGGATATAAAGAAGGTCCTTGACAAAATCTCAGATGATGTGCTTGAGGACTAGAACTTTATTGTAATAGAAAAATATTTTGAAAATGAATGATATCACCTTTTTGTGAAATGAAATGAGTTACATGTCCCTTGTTTGAGGTGTTTATTTCTGAACTGCTTTGTCGATGGGTGTCTCGGTTCGAAACCAAAGGAAAATACTTTGTCGATGGATGCCTCGATCCAAGACCTAAGGAAAAGTTTTGTCGATGGACACCTTGGTCTGAGACTAGAGGAAAATACTTTGTCGATGAATGCCTTGATCTAAAACCAAGGGAAGTTTTGTAGATAGATGTCTAGGTCCGAGATTAAAGGGAAAGTTTTGTCGATCAACGCCTCAGTCTGAGACTAGAGTGAAAGTTTTATTGATGGACGTCTCGGTCTGAAACCAGAGGGAATGTTGATGGACACCTCGGTCTGAGACTAGAGGAAAAAAGTTTGTCGATGGACATCTCGGTCCGAGACCATAGGGAAAGAGTTTGTCAATGGATGCCTCAGTCTAATGCCAGAGGGAAAGTGTTTGCCGATGGACACCTCAATTCAAGACCAGAGGGAGTTGCTGAAACTTTTAAAAGAAAATTTATTAAATTTATTTGAAAGTTATCTTTTTCAGCGAAAAAATGTCGCTTCTTCTGTTTAATGGGTCGAACAATATACTACATTCATACTCCGATACTTTGCTTTAGTTCCGGAGGAAGATCAACTACAAACTGAAGGGTATGTATTATGTTTGTTCAATCCTTCTGATTTTCTTCGAGTTGGCCCATACCATCTCCACATAGCATTTTCTTGCATCCCTTTGATCTCTTGTAACTTCGTCAATCTAACACTACAAAAATAAGCAAATTTGGCGATGAATTTTGCAATGAATTTTGGAAAAAAACTCATTACAAAAATTTTTTGCAACGAAAAAAATTTCGTTGCAAATAATTCACCGTCAAATTCTGCAACGAAAAATAAAAATTCATCGCCAAATTGCAACGAATAAAATATTCGTTGCAAAATTCGTCCTCAAATTTGGCGACAAAAATATCGATTTGTCGCCAAATTTGGCAATGAATTTAATTTTCATCGCCAAATTTACGACAAAAAATAAATTCGTCACCAAAGTCTAATAAACATATTTCCACGAATAAAATTTAATTTGGCGACGAATATTTTTTCGTCGCTAAATCTGTGACGAAAAAAAAATCGTTGCAAAATTTTCAAGATCAGTCAATTGACGGATACAATCAGTCGACTAAATATACAACTGCCATTCGGTGATCGACGGCCTACCAAAGGTTACGTAATGAGCTACGAATGGCAATGATCGCTCAATCTGGCCACGTTAAACGCTCAGAAGGTGTTATAGTACCATCAGTCGACTGATCATGTTGATCAGTCGACTGATGTTGAAAATCTATTTTGTTGATACATTTTTTTATGTATCAGTCGACTGATGGTTTACATCAGTCGACTGATACATCAATTTTTACAACGAAAATAGTTTTTTCGTTGCAAATCTGGAAAAAAATATATTTTTATAGATTATACATTTTTTCTTGTTTTACAACAAATATATACAACAATATAAACAAATATGGACATCAAACTTTAATACGGAATATATATATATATATATAACAAACCTAAACAAACTTACAAATACATAGATATCGTATGTCATAAGTCAAGTAACATTTAAATACAACAAATAAATTCAAAGGTAACCACTATCATCACCATCATCATCAAAAAATACATCATTATTGTCATTATGACAGGGATCAGGAGGAGGAGCAGATCCAGAAGGAGGAAGTTGACTTGAACTAGACGTTAATTGAAGATGTTGCATAATGAATATTTGTTGCCTTTGAAATTCATTCATCTTTTCATTTAAGTCTTTTACTTGCTGAGCGTTTTCTCTCGATTCAGTTTCCTTCTGCTAACTCCCTCAAATGATTAAGCTCTTCAGTTAATTGAATTACTTATGCTTTTGATGCGGGGGAGGATGAAGAAGAAGCACCAGGAACTCTATAGGATCGGCTCAAAGAACCGAGTCCAATTATTCTTCCACTTTTCGACCCTCCAGTTGCTTCGAGCCATAAATTTATATTGCTAACAGAAGGCTCAGATTCAACTATATCATCGCTTGCACTCAAATTCCTCTGTGAAAGTTCATCGTATTTCTCCTGTTGTGAAAGAAAAAAAATTAAATACTAATATAAGAATTTAAAATTTTAAAATTACAAACCTTCATTGTTCTAGCTCTTTCCCCACTCCACATCTTATCTTTTTTTTGGAATGTATGGGTGAAAGTGTCTATAAATAATGGCTCAGTCCCCATCTCCTGGGTCTAAATAAACAGTTAAAATTTATAAATTAGTGAGTATTAGATTACAAAATTATAATTTGAAAACACTCACCAATCGATGTCTAGCTCATCGATATTTATTGATCCTCTCGCATACGTGGCAGATATAACGCCAGAATTCCAATGCTGATTTTACTTATTCTGCTCACTCCTCCATTTGTTATCCTCATATCTCCAATGTGCAACAATTTTATTCCAATTCTCCTCGGTTATACAGTGTGGTTTTTTATTTCTAGTTTTCGCATGATTGAGTATGTTTCTCATATGATCGCCACACTTTTTCTTAAAAATCCTCCTAATCTCTACTATTTCACTCTCCTCCCAAGTAAATACCCGCTGTAGTAGAGAAAAATTAAATTGATTATATTAACTGTAATTTTATATACAAAATTATTTAAATAAGTTACCTTAAACTCATTCCACCACAGAATTTTTATTTCTTCCGGCGTGCTCGTATAAGTCATAGAAGCTCCGCCCCAATGGTTATTCACTATTTTATTCAGCTCGTGAATAACATGTACAGGATTTATAAATCTAACATAAAATAAAAATAAACCTCGTTAGATACTTATAAAAATACATATCGTACTAAAAATTAAACATAGATAATCTAAAACTTGAATACTTACGAATCTCCGCGTGGAGATATCAACTCTCTCGTATCTTTCCTCTCCACGAGTGATTATTGTACTGGAGAAGATACATTAGCAGATATCTACTAAGAACTAGAAAATCCTGCAACTGGAGAAGAGGTGGAGGGCATATTTCCTGCAAGAGCATCAGAATGTGCAGGGGTTGAAGCAGAGGAAGACTGTGATCTTCCATCACTACTCCATCTATAACCGCCACGTCGAAACTAACAATCATAATTATTAGAAGAATATGACAGTAAAAAAAATACATTTGCATATCAAATTTATAATATGAACAATATGAAAAAATTACCATATTCATAGCAACTGGATGACCTACAAAAAAAACAGTTTATTAATATATCAAATATATGAAATTTCGAATTAGACAGTAAATTAAAACATAATTGGTACTCAATAAAAGTTACCCACAATTAGAAATCGAAGTCCGCATTATAATTTTCATCCTGGTCATGCGTCTATTCATCATCGTCTTCATCATCATCATCGTCATTCTCATCCTCATAATTAAATTTCTCATCTTCATCCTCATTCAGTTCACTTGCATCATTGGCTACTACTACGCTGTTGGGATCTCGTAACGTTAAATATTATATTCTTTGATATGAAATGTATCGACAACTTCATCTTGTTGATATGCTATGTCTTCCCAATGTTCCTCAATTTTATTACGTGCTTTTGTTTTACAAACAACCCACCAATCACTTTTGCCTCATCTCAGACTAGGATATGAAACATAAAATACTTGAATCGCTTACTATGCTAACACAAATGGTTCATACCTCTTGTATATTTTTTTGTAATTAATTTCAACCAAATTAAACTGTGGATGCACCCTCATGCCTTTGATAGGGTCAAACCAATGACACATAAATAAAATAACTCACAAATCTGAGCCTAGGTACGCTACCTCTAAAATTTCATCTAGCAAGACGTAAAATTCATTCCTTACACCTCCATCATTAGATGACTGAACACAAACTCTACTATTCATTGTAGTTTTCTCAGTTTCATAATCTTGAGTATGAAAATTATATCTATTTATGAAATATGTCGGCCAAGTTTTCACCATTGAGTTTGGACCCCATGACAGAAGTTTTACTAGGTCTTGCTCAATGTGAGCATGATTATCAAGAACCTAAAGTCAAATAAATATGTGTTAAAGTTAAGATTTATCAAATTTATTATCATAGACTACTTATATATTTTTTGAACCATTATGCAAATTCTTCATTGCGGAAATGATCAAACTCATGCTCCGAAAGCTCAGAATATAGAGTTTGAAAAATCCTACTATAAAATTAAATATAACACAAACAATAATTTACGATATATGGAATATATAATATAACATTTATATACTCACTCGAAATATGACGTTACTTCTGGACATTCAATAAAATATATGTGTGGGATGCTCGCCACTCCTGACCAGTTAAGTATCTACTTATACAAGATCCACTTGGTCGACCAAGATAGTTATAAATTGAGAATGCCCTCAAATTTGGATCAATGGGACCCTCATCGTTTCTTCCTGCTTTCCGACTCTTGCATTGAACATGAGGTTCAAAATAATATGATGCAAAAGTTGTAACTTCCTCCACAATATATGCATTAATAATAGAAGCCTCAACATGAGCCTTATTTTTCACTTTTTTTTCAAGTGATAGAGGAATCTAAGAGTAATACAATAAAATTTATTAGAAAAAAAATTAAACTAAATTTGGCCAAATGAAATAACAATGATAAAAAAAAATCAAAAAATTCACCTTTCAAATGGATACATCCATCGAAATTGAATAGGACCTCCAACTTTAGTCTCATATGGCAAGTGAATCAAAAGATGTTCCATGGAATCAAAAAATATCGGTGGAAATATTCTTTCTAAGTTACACAAAATGATCAAAATGTCTCTCTCTAATATCTCAATGTGTGAATGACTCAATACTATCGAGCAGATATCATGAAGGAAAATGTTTAATTTCGTAATTGCACCTCAAACAAAATTTGGTAGCAGTTCTTTCAAAGCAATAGGAATTAGTCTTTCCATGAATATATGACAACCATGACTTTTCAAACCAATCAATTTGCATTCCTTCAAATCAACGCATCTGCCAAGATTAGAGACATAACCATCAGGAAATCTCAATGATTTCAACCATTCACAAACAATTCGCCTCTGATCCTTATTCAATGTATAAACTGCTTTCGGTTTTGGTTCCCTACTATTTTCATCAACATCAAGGGTGGGTCATTTAAAGATGAGACGCAAATCTTTTCTTGCATTCATATTGTCTTTTGTTTTTCCGATAATATCCATCACCGTATTTATCATATTATTAAAAATATTCTTCTCAATATGCATTAAATCAAGATTGTGATGAATCAAATTACTCTGCCAATACGATAAATCCCAAAATATACTCCTTTTAGTCCATTTATGCATAATTCCATAGTCATATGTTGTAACATTTGGTTCTTCAATAACAGATAGAAAGTTAAGCACTCTATGCCATAAAAATTGACGGGTGAATCTCAATAGTGGAGGTGTTCTATCAATTCTATTCTTAGTGAATTCTTCTTTATTTCTTCTGAATTTATGATTTGACGATAAAAATTGTCTATGACAATCAAAATAACTCAGTTTCTTTTCGTGTTTCAATTTGAATGACTTTGATCTCTCCATACATATTGTGTTGGAGGATCGGTGGTCAGCTAGGGGGGAGTGAATAGCCCAAATCGCATGTATGGTGGAAATCGTCTGTTCGTCGCGTGCTTGTCTACAATACTCGTTAATGCACAGTGGAATAATAATAATGAAAATGAATACACAAGCACACACACAATACGTGGCAATATACGTGGTTCGGAGCCTTAGGGTTCTTACTCTACGAGGCGAGCTCAACGAGCTCTAGAGATGCACATGACACTACTCAAACTCCTTCTCGACCCCAAGTCGGAGGTGGAGAAACCTCGTACAAGTAATTATAATGTAATACAAAAGTACAAGCAAATACAAAGACAATATGAAAGAAAACTTTACACAAATGGCTTTGATCACTTTTGCTTGTTGCTTGCTTTGGTTTAGCTCTTGAAGGACTTGGAATGCAGCAGCAATTCCCCTCCAAAATCGCCCCAAAAACTCTTGTAAAATCCTCCATCTCAAGCTCCATTTATAACCTTCATCGAGCTAATTTTGCGCCCATCAGTCGACTGATCGTGACCATCAGTCGACTGGTCCTATAGTCGTCTCACAATGACTCAATCCACGTTGGATAAGTCCCAACAGATCCATCATCAGTCGACTGATGGATCCATCAGTCGAGTGACCGAAGCGATCACTCGACTGATCCCCCTTCTATCCCCGAATTCACCCTGATCAGTCGACTGTCATCCCTTGGCAGTCGACTATTCGACCAGAAACAAGTCAGTCGAACACCGGTCGAGTCTAATCGACCTAGAGCAGTCGACTGGAACCTATACTAGTCGACTGATGTCGGGTAAAACCTCAAACACCAAGTTGTTTGAGCATCCGACACTCAGTCTTAGCCACTTGGCCAAGTCCACCTCATCCTCTCATGGAGTTCCCCACCGAAGCTCTCTTCCCTCGGCCTACGTCCCTCGGATGCACCAAGTGCACGGCTTCGCAATGTCATCCTTCGCATCTCTTGCTCTCGAAGTCTGCTTCCCTTGGGCCTCACTCCATTCGCTCCTCATCCGGTGGTCCCTCAGATGCACCAAGCGCACGTCTTCGCAATGTCATCCTTCGCCGACTCAAGGATCCCGAGCCTAGTGAACTTGCCAAGTCCTCAAGACTTCCCACACCAAGCCTCATGCTTGGACTTTTCATGTCAAGCCCCATGCTTGGACTTTCACTGCCAAGGCCATAAACTTGGACTTACATGGCCAACCCATGTTGGACTTTCCCAACACCAAGCCCTATACTTGGACTTTTCACAACACCAAGCCCCATGCTTGAAATTTTCACAACCAAGGCTACACACTTGGATTTACATGGCCAACCCATGTTGGACTTCCCATGACAATCTCATGTCATACGTCGTCTAACATCAAAATACAGTTCGAGTCAAATTCGAGTCCGGTCAATCGTGACCTGGGCCGATTGCACCAACAATCTCCCCCTTTTTGATGTTTGACAAAACCTCAAACTCAAGTCTACCAATTATCCCCAAATGGCAATTCTCACATCCCAATGAGAATTCCAACTAACCTCAATTGGTAACTTCTCTCCCTTTTTGACATACATCAAAAAGGTCCTCCCCAAGGATATGAATATCTCATATCCCAATGAGATCTTACAATCTCTCCCTTGGAGGAATACATGCCTTCAATCTTTCTAGTGATAAGTCTCATATCACTTAAGAGAGGCACTCCCTCAATTTTCCTCCCATGGGAAAATACACATCCATCTTCCCATGATGGATACCTCCCCCTAAAGGTTTGCTCCCCCTTGACCATTGCACCAACAATGTCCTTGGAAAGTCTCTAAGCCAATAGGAACACTAAACAATCAAAAATTAAGGCACAAGTTCAACATTGAACTTCCATACACCTTAAAATTGATACTCACCCTAAACGCTTCTCCTAATCCATATCCAATGGATTTCCACCCTTTCTAATGCTCTCCAAAGCATGTCCTAAGGTTAGGAGTGGTTAGGGAACCAAAACACAGCTGAACATGGGCCTAACAAACATGTTTACCCAAAATCAGCATGGGCAATCGACTCCTTCAGTCGACTGCCACCCTCATCAGTCGACTGCCATTAAGCGGTAGTCGACTGATAACTGAAAAATCTGAATTTCAATTATCAGACTTGAATTTTCAAAATTCATAAGTAAATATACATACATTGAAAAATCATGAAAATTTGTACGTACATTACTTATTACAAACATTATGGATGAAAAATATTAGAAAATTATTTTACCTACAAAATAGTGAGATTGATACAAAGTTCAAAAGTTGAGAAAAACTTCAAAATTGAGCCCTGTTTGTATCACCTCATTCAATGGTGATTGCTATCAAAAGATAGACTTCACCAAAGTTTTTCAAAAAGATTTTGAAATGCTTTTAAAACCTTTAATTTTATTTTCCTAAACATCTCACTTTTATCTAGATGTGTGAAACACATACAAGTCAAGTTATTTAGTGAGATGTGGGTTTTAGTTATTAGGGTCTCATGCATTTTTCTAGGCAACATTATTTGATTCTCTTATACATGGGACTTCAAATTATGTCATAGTCCTTGAATTCATTTTATTTATGCATGAATGATGATTATGACATAATGATAACAAGACTAAAAGCATGTGCCAAAATCATGATGTCATGGCATGTGAATGAAATCTAAGCATACATGATATATATAAATAACTCTAAATATGATCATGACATTTTATATGATAAAAATAAATATGATGTCATGTTGGCAAGACAAACAAAGCATGACAATTATATAGTGCTAAGGTATAAAATACCTAAGTGTTAAACCCAAATTGTCATTTTTAAGATTAAATCCATTTTTGCCTTAATGTCATTTATCTAAAAGTCAAAAACCCAAATGGCTAATAAGAGACCAATTGCTTAATTTAATTATTTTTAACTCTATCATTTTTAACTTCTCAAAGCACATTGACACATCCTAAAGTGTCAACTCACTATGATTAGGTTAACTACCTATCCACTTAGGGTTGACACACCCTAACCCATCTAGCGTGAATCGATCACGCTTCTAGGAACCCAATACCTATTAGAGCTCCTTGGGTTAACTAGGTATTCACTAGGGATAACTTCCCTAGATACCTTCCTAATGACCCTTTTTGGCTTTGAAGCCTTAGCCAATTGGGTCTTTCCTAGGTCAACTCTAGAAGAGACTCCCCCTTTGACCTTCTTAGTGGCTACTTTAGTTTTTCTTGAATCCTTAGCCACTAAACAAACACCATGGTTAGTCTTAGGAATAACTTCCCTATTAACCTTGGTTTTTCTAGACCTAAATTTAGTTCCATAATCAAATGAAACATTATGGTAGGACTTAGGTTTGTGACCCAAACCTTTCTTGCCCTTAACCAATTCTTGTCTCCTAGGTCTTAGATTTTGATCATTTGACCCCTTAAATGATTTGTCATTCTTGCTAGGGTCTTCTCCAATTTTTCAAGCCTTGACCTCAAGGTTTGGTTTTCCAGTTCTAATTTTCCCAATTTTGATCTATCATTAGATTTTTTGGGAATTATTTTTCTTCTTAGGCATGTGTCTACCCTTCTTAGGGTTTATGCCTAAGTTCTCTTCTATTCTCCTAATGGACTCCTTAGGTAGGATAGGTCTAGTGTTATTGGTCCTAGGTTTGTCCTTAGGTAAATTTACATGCTTAGCACCTAAACAAAAATATTTATTTCTACTAGCATGCTTTTCATTAATAATAGCAAATGAACTAAAATAATTTCTAGCATGCTTGTTACCCTTAGAAATTGAAGGTGCATTAACTAAATTTACCTTAGGGTTAGCTTTGGAAGCTCCCCCTACATGAGATGCCCCTTCTTGCCCCTTCTTCCTCCCCCTAGGGCATTGACTCCTATAATGTCTCTTTTGATGGCATTTGAAGCACACCACGTGCTCTTTGTTTCTAATTGTGGGGACACCAGTATCTTTCACCTTTGGCATCTGTTGAGCCTTCTTAATCTTCTTGGGACACTTGCTTTTATAGTGTCCTTGCTCCCTACACTCAAAGCATATTATGTGACTTTTATTTTTAAGTACAATGCATGAGTTACCTAGGGAGGTGGATGCCTCTTGATCTTCACTTCTCCCGGATGTAGATGCTTCTTCTCATTCTTGTTCCGGGATGGAAGACCTCTCTTCCCCCTCAATGCTAGAGGTGGAGGTTTCCTCCAAGTCATCCACATCTTCAAATGTTGATGGCGATTCTTCAACATTCTCGGATCCAGATGTTAATGGTCATTCTTCCTCTTGAGCATGGGAGGATGAACACTCTTCCTCGGCATCCTTCTCTATTTCTACCGGTTCGGGAATTTCGTGGAACTTTACTAACTTGTCACACAATTCCTTGGCATCCCCATATTCACCTATCTTACACAAGATATGGTTAGGTATTAATTTAATCAACATTTTCGTTACCTTAATCGTTATCTTGAATTGTTGTCGTTGCTCTTCGGTCCATCTTGATTTTGCTAACGGCTTTTTATCTTCATCCCTATGTGCTTCAAAATCATTTTCAATTGTTAGCATCATATCAAAATCGGTTTCGAAGTATACCTCCATCTGTTTCTTCCACCAAGAAAAATCTCCATTGAATTTCGGTGGACGGATGTTGGAGTCGACCATCTTGTCGTGCTTGGGTTGGCAATTAGTCTGCGATAAGCTCCTCGCTCTGATACCACTTGTTGGAGGATCGGTGGTCGGTTAGAGGGGGGTGAATAGCCCAAATCGCGTGTATGGTGGAAATCGTCCGTTCGTCGCGTGCTTGTCTACAATACTTGTTAATGCGTAGCGGAATAATAATAATGAAAACGAATACACAACCACACACACAAATATACGGCAATATACGTGGCTCGGAACCTTAGGGTTCCTACTCCACGGGGCGAGCTCTAGAGATGCACACGACACTACTCAAACACCTTCTCGACCACAAGTCGGAGGTGGAGAAACCTCGTACAAGCAATTACAATGTAATACAAAAGTACAAGCAAATACAAAGACAATACGAAAGAAAACTTTACACAAATGGCTTTGATCACTTTTGCTTGTTGCTTGCTTTGGTTTGGCTCTTGAAGGACTTGGAATGCAGCAGAAATTCCCCTCCAAAATCTCCCCAAAAACTCTTGCAAAATCTTCCATCTCGAGCTCCATTTATAACCTGCATTGAGTTAATTTTGCACCCATCAGTCAACTGATCCTGTAGCCATTGTCTCACAAGTAAATCCACGCCATGGGGATAAGCAACTTGAGCAATACGTAACCGAAACGAAGTCCCATCACCGAGTGACAAGTGATCACTCGACCGATCAACCTTGTGCCCGAATTCACCCTAATCGCCGAGTGATGGTGTCGACAATCGACTGTCAACCCTTGGCAATCGACTATTCGACCGTAAACAGTCACCGAACACCGGCCAAGTCTAATCGACGAGCAATGATCGGCACCTATACAATGACTCGATGTCGGGTAAAACCTCAAACACCAAGTTGTTTGAGTATCCGACACTCAGTCTTAGCCACTTAGCCAAGTCCACCTCATCCTCTCATGGAGTTCCCCACCGAAGCTCTCTTCCCTCGGCCTACGTCCCTCGGATGCACCAAGCGCACGACTTCGCAATGTCATCCTTCGCGTCTCTTGCCCTCGAAATCTGCTTCCCTTGGGCCTCACTCCATTCGCTCCCCATCCGATGGTCCCTCGGATGCACCAAGTGTATGGCTTTGCAATGCCATCCTTCACCGACTCAAGGATCTCGAGCCTAGTGAATTTGTCAAGTCCTCAAGACTTCCCACACCAAGCCTCATACTTGGACTTTTCATGTCAAGCCCCATGCTTGGACTTTCACCGCCAAGGCTACACACTTGGACTTACGTGGCCAACCCATGTTAGACTTTCCCAACACCAAGCCCTATGCTTGGACTTTTCACAACACTAAGCCCCATGCTTGGACTTTTCACAACCAAGGCTACACACTTGGATTTACATGGCCAACCCATGTTGGACTTCCCATGACAATCTCATGTCATACGTTTTGTCTAACATCAAAATACAGTTCGAGTCAAATTCGAGTCCGGTCAATCGTGACCTGGGTCGATTGCACCAACATATTGGACATCCTAAAATCCCTACGGTACTCCAGCCCGATAACATCCCATAAGCAGGAAAATCATTTATGGTTCAAAGAAGCGCAACTCTCATTGTGAACATCTGATTAGTATGGACATCATATGCAGAAACACCCTCGTCTCATAGTTGGATCAACTCGGCAATCAACGGTTGCATGTAAACATCTATTAACTTCTTCGGATTATAAGGGTCAGGCACAATCAATGTTAAAAACATATAAGGTGTTTTCATACACATACCGGGTGGAAGATTATACAGAGTTACGATAATTGACCAGCAAGAATAAGTTCTTCCTGATTTGCCAAATGGAGCAAATCCATCAGCACATAGACCCAACCTGATATTTCGAGTCTCATTTGCAAACTCAGGATATGTTCTATCAAAATTTTTCCATGCCTCTGCATCTGATGGATGACACATTAGCCCATCCTCTGTTTCATGATTTGCATACCAAGTCATGTGTTCAGTAGTGACCTTTGATGCATAAAGCCTTTGCAATCTAGGAGTTAAAGGCAAATAGAACATTTGTCTGAATAATTTAAATCGCTTATTATGATTCAATCTCGTGGTACTCTTGTACCTGCATTGACTACAAAATTTACAAGTCTCTAAATCTGCATTATCTCCCCAATATAGCATACAACCATCTCTGCAAACATCAATTCTTTGCACCGGAAGACCTAAATCTTTCGCAAGTTTTTTCATACTGTAAAAATCATTCGGCATTATGTGATCACGAAGCAATACTTCTCCAATAACTTGAACAAAATTATTAAATCAATCTTCGGACACATTATGCTCAGCTTTAACATTCAACAATCTTGCAGTGAGAGATATTTAGTGTAATTGTCACAACCAGACCACACGAGTTCATCTGTAGCTCTCAACACTTCTTGAAATTTGAGATATGACTCATTGTATACATTTTCATGAACACCAGTTACTTCTACCTCCTCCAACGGTGTTGAATAACTAGTATACATGTGTTCAAATGTTTGAGGATAACTAGAACTTGCAGCGTTTGGTTCGTTATTCAAATTATGACCAATTGCATCAACTACTATCCTCTAGTATGGATTGAATTGATCGTAATATATTTGCTCTCCACTAACTGTCCTTTGTATGTTTCGTCCAACCTCTTCATCGGATATAAACGGTTCACCATGATAAGTCCAATTATAATAATTTGGCATAAAACCAAATCTATAAAGATATTTTCGAACTTTATCACACTGGAAAAATTTACCATTATGACATTTTTTGCATAGACACCTTAATTCATTACCATCCATAAACTCAACATTGCTATTAGCAAAAGTCAAAAATTATTCCAACCCAATAATAAATTCATCGGTTAAGCCACGACGTTCTGGTAAATTCTTTTTATACATCCAACTTCATTCTCTCTCAATTTATCCTATTTTTAAATTTATATCAAGGATTAATTTTATTTTTTTCCAAATTTCATCCATATATATTAATCTAACGATAAATTTATACTCAAAATAAATTCTTCTAATACTAAATATGATTTTGTGTGATATTTAATTGCAAACTATAATATCATTTCAAACAAATATTATATATTTATAGTAATAAAATTACTTAAAATCAAACATTAATTATATATAATATAAAATAATAATACTACAAATTTATGAATATACAATATTTATACCTGTCATGATGGAAACAACGAATGAGCTCACAGCTAGCTGAAGACTTCACCAACAAACCAAACACCTTAATAATGAAGTACGACAAACCTATGAAAAATAAAACATTAATTTTGTATTTATATTACGCATTATACTGATTTATATAATTTGAATAACATTTTAACTCTATTGTTACGGCGATAAACGACCCAATTTGATTGTGCATGCGGCGTTTGAAACAAATGCTCCAGTTGGGATGATGATTAACTACCCAAACCATGCCCCCATGTCAAATTACGGAGCAGCTGTTGGGTTTTCCGAGCCGCAAAAATCTCTTTTGCATTGCGGAAACATCGGAAGCTCCGGCCACGAATCCGTGCGAAGTATAAAATATAAAACTAACATGTATGTGTTTAATACCTTTAGATCTACTCTAGATCTACATGATAAGAAGTTACCCTCGATGCGACGCCCTTCGCAAATCCCGCTTGTCCAAAAGGTTCGCTAGAACTCGAGAGTATCAAGTGCACACTCCTTTATTGGTATCCACACAAGCAATAGGTGGAGAAAAATACCTTAGAGTGTGCTAGCACCCTTTAGGAATTTCGGCCAAGGAGGTTGGGAGAGCTTGAGAGGGTGATCCAAGGAAGAAGATGAAGTTGTGTAACTCACACAAAATAAATCTCATCTAATGGTAATAGTGGCCAGCCACTTTTCTTAGGGGAGGGGGGGGGAGGGGGGGGGGTTACATGCATGCATGTAACTCCTCCAAGAGCCAATGGCTCTTGGTCTCCCTCATGAGGTGGCACCACATGCTAAGTCAATGATGATGTGGAGTATCATCATTGGACAGTCATGCCAAGTCATCATCATGACATGACATTTGGTCAGGTCAAACTTGACCTTTCATCTTCCCTCTCAAGTCCAGTCAAACTTGACCTCTTATCTCCCATGGTTGATCAAGTCCAACCATTTGATTCAAGTCAATTTAATTTAATGAATCTCTATTCATTAATTTAAATTGATTTGATGAATCAAATCTAAATTAGACTCATTCAACACTTGAATCAAATTGAGTCTAACTCAATTAGTCTAATTAGGATTACTCTTAATACAATTTGGTTCATCTCGTGAACCCAATCCTCATGGTTCATCATATGAACCTAATCTCCATCTAATTTCCCTTAGTGTGTGACCCTATAGGTTCTTGTAATGTTGGCAATGTCCCTAAACCAATTTAGGAACATAAGCAATGAGCGGTATCTAGCAATACATCATTGCTGCCCAAGTTACAAGAATGTTGAGCTCCAACATCACCTTTGTGACTACTAATTGTGACTCTCACAATATATGACAATGTCCCTCTATCCTTGACATCTGGATTGACCAATTGAGGCATAGACCGTGTCATCCTCGGTACAATCTATATCTTGAACTCCAAGTAGACTCACTCTAATCAAATGAGCTCAATATCTCATATTGACTCATTTGGGCATGGCCATGCACTTCATGGTCTCACTCTATCAAGAATATCGATGTCACCCCCATCATATAGGAGGGATAAATCCCATCTACATCACTCACATCCCTCCGCATAATTTGTTACATACCTAGTAATCGCCTTTATAGTCCACCCATTTACGGGTGATGTTTGACGAAGCCAAAGTATGCAACTCCTTATGTAGGGAACCATGGTGACTTCAGGTCTAAGGACTAATAGTCACATGAGAAAGTATATGACACTCATATAACGATCCATGATACTTTCTCATGGCGGGTCATTCAGTATACATTCTCCAATGCATACCCATGTGTCAACTTGATATCTCATATCCATGACTTGTGAGATCAAGTCATCGTGTTGACCTACATGCTAGTCTCTACGCATTAACATTGTCCCTGAATGTTAATACTCGACTAGGAATGATTAAGAGTAGTGTTCTCTATATCATCTCATTATCGATTCAACCAATAGATTGATATAGATAAGAACCTACTACTCAAGGACATTATTATATTTAGTTATTTGACACCAATACAAGTAAATATAATAACCATGCCTTTATAAATAGGAATATGATACAATAAAGTCCATACAACAATCATCACATGATTGGCTCTAGGGCTTTCACTAACAATCTCCCACTCGCACTAGTGTCAATCACCATAGTATCTAATACCCAATGACCTAGTGTGACCATCATGCTTTTCCTGCGCCAAAGTCTTGGTCAAGGGATCTGCGATGTTAGCCTCTATGGGTACTCTGCAAATCTTTACATCTCCTCTATCGATAATCTCTCGAATGAGATGGAAGCACCGATATATTCGGCCTCTATTGTAGAATCAGTAATTGTGTCCTGCTTGGAACTCTTCCAGCTCACAGCGCCACCATTCAAGCAAAACACGAACCCTGACTGCGATCTATAATCATCCTGGTCAGTTTAGAAGCTGGCATCGCTGTAACCCTTTACAGCTAGCTCCTCATTGCCTCCAAATATCAAGAAATATTCTTTTGTCCTTCTTAAGTACTTAAGAATATTCTTGACTGCTATCCAGTGACGCTCACCTGGATCTGACTGGTACCTACTCGTCATGCTCAAAGCATACGAGACATCAGGACGAGTACACAACATGGCGTACATGATAGATCCTATAGCAGATGCGTAAGGGATCTTATCCATGCGGTCTCTCTCCTCTCTAGAAGAGGGACTTTGAGTCTTCGAAAGACTCACACCATGTGACATCGGCAGAAGTCCCTTCTTGGAATTCTGCATGGCAAACCGTAGTAATACCGTGTTAATGTATGTACTCTGACTTAGGCCAAGCAATCTCTTAGATCTATCTCTATAGATCTTGATGCCTAGAATACAGGCTGCTTCACCTAAGTCCTTCATTGAGAAGCACATCCCCAGCTAAGTCTTCACAGACTGTAGCGAAGGGATGTCATTCTCAATGAGTAGTATGTCATCCACATACAATACAAGAAAGACAACTGTATTCCCATTAACCCTTTTGTAGACACAGGGTTCATCTTCATTCTTGATGAAACCAAACTGTTTAATCGCATCATCGAATCGAAGATTCCAGCTCCGAGAGGCTTGCTTTAGCCCATAAATGAACCTTTGCAGCTTGCATACTTTCCCAGTATGCTGTGGATCTTCAAAACCCTCAGGTTGTGTCATGTACACATCCTCAAGTAAGTTTCCATTCAGAAATGCGGTTTTGACATCCATTTGTCAGATCTCATAATCGTGGTATGCTGCAATAGCAAGCAAGATTCGAATGGACTTAAACATCGCCACTGGAGAAAAGGTTTCATCATAGTCAATACCATGAATCTGCTTGAAACCTTTAGCCACCAATCGGCCCTTATAGGTATGCATAAGTCCATCCATGTCAGTCTTTCTCCTAAAGACCCACTTACACCCAATGGGTTTGACCCCTTCAGGTGGATCAACCAAAGTCCATACTTGGTTGGTGTACATGGATTCCATCTCGGATCTCATGGCCTCTAGCTATTTCTCAGAATCTGGGCTCATCACAGCTTCCTGATAGGAGGTAGGCTCATTCTCAATGAGCGTAACGTCATCATGGTCAGACAAGAGAAATGAGTATCTCTCAGGCTGACGACATACCCTATCAGATCTGCGAAGAGGTAGGTCTACCTGAACAGGTGGTTGTTCCACAACTCCTTGTGCAACAACCTCATCACCCACAACACTTTGTGGTTCCTGTTCAACCTCCATCAAGGCCTCAGTGTTATGGTCCTATTCTTGAATTTCTTCAAGATCGAACGTACTCCCACTAATTTTTCTAGAAACAAAATCTCTTTCTAGAAAAACCCCAGTCTTTGCTACAAACACTTTGTGCTGACTGGGAATGTAGAAGTAATATCCCTTTGTATCCTTGGGATATCCAACAAAATAGCACCTATCGGATTTGGGTCCCAATTTGTCTGAGACTTGACGTCGAACGTAAGCCTCACAACCCCAAATCCTCATGAAAGACATCTTGGGATTTCTCCCTGTCCATATCGTATATGATGTCTTTATGACAGCCTTGGATGGTACACGGTTAAGGGTAAAGGCTGCTGTGTCTAGAGCATATCCTCAAAAGGATATAGGAAGATCTGTGTGACTCATCATAGATCGTACCATATCTAATAGGGTACAATTCCTCCTTTCGGATACACCATTCCACTGTGGTGTTCCAGGAGGAGTGAGTTGGGATAGAATCCCACACTCAGCTAGATAGTCACGAAACTCATGGCTAAGGTATTCACCACCTCCATCTGATCGAAGTATCTTAATACTCTTGCCAAGCTAGTTTTGTACTTCATTCTTGAATTCTTTGAACTTTTCAAAGGATTCTGATTTATGTGTCATAAGATACACATAACCATATCTACTGAAGTCATCAGTAAATGTAATGAAGTACCTGTAACCACCTCTAGCAGCAATATTGAAAGGATCACATACATCACTATGTATAAGTCCTAACAAATCTGTTGCTCTTTCGTTGTGTCCACTAAAGGGAGTCTTAGTCATCTTGCCTAAAAGGCAAAACTCGCATGTCTCATATGATTCAAAATCAAATGAGTCTAGCAGCCCATCCTTATGGAGCTGAGATAAGCGACTCTCATTTATGTGACCTAAGCGACAATGCCAGAGATAGGTTTGGTTCAACTCATTTGACTTGAACCTCTTGGTACTTATGTTATAGATAGGGCTCTCTAAGTCTAGAAAGTAGAGTCCGTTCATTAGAGGTGCACTACAATAGAACATATCATTTAAATAAAATGAATAATATTTGTTCTTTATTATAAATGTAAATCCTTTCTTGTCCAAACAAGAAATCGAAATTATGTTCTTAGTCAAAGCAGGCACATAACAACATTCATCTAATTCTAGTACAAGCCTAGAGGGCAGAGATAGATCATAAGTTCCTATAGCAACAGCAGCAACCCTTGCTCCATTGCCTACTCGTAGGTCCACCTCGCCCTTTGTCAATGCCCTGTTATTTCTCAGCGCCTGCACATTGGTACAAATGTGAGATGCACATCCGGTATCTAATACCCATGATGAAGAAATAGATAGATTGACTTCTATAACATTTATACCTGAAGTAGAAGTCTCACTTCTTTTCTTCTTAAGATCTTCCAGGTAAGCTTTGCAGTTACGCTTCCAATGTCCAGCTTCCTTGCAGTGGAAGCAAGCCCCTTCCTTGGCTACCCCTCCTTTGGGTTTAAGTTCTTTGTCTTTGCCCTTGGCTTGGGACTTTCCCTTACCTTTAGGCTTGCCCTTGCCTTTCTTTTTGTTCACCATCAAAATGGTGTCAGATTTTCCCTTCTTAAGGTTAAGCTCAGCAATTCTCAACATGCTGAGCATCTTAGGCAGTGGCTTATCAATTTCATTCATGTTATATATCATGACAAATTGATTGTAGGCTTGTGGCAAAGATTGCAAGATCATGTCAGTGGCCAGCTCTTGGCCAAGTGGGAATCCCAGCCTTTGTAGGTTTTCTACGTACCCAATCATCTTGAGTACATATGGACCTACGGGAGTCTCATCTTGCATTTTGGACCCAAACAATACCTTAGAGACTTCATATCTCTCATGCCTTGCTTGTCCTTGATATAGTTGACGAAGATGTCCAACCATATCATAAGCATTCATGAACTCATGTTGCTTCTGAAGCTCAGAGTTCATGGTCGCGAGCATTAGACATGACACATCTAATGCATCATCTTGATGCTTCTTGTAAGTATTTTTGTCAGCTCGCGAGGCAGTGGCAGGAGGTGCCTTCGGAATGGGTTGCTCCAAGACGTACAGCTTCCTTTCTTGGGTGAGAACAATTCTCAGGTTTCTGTACCAGTCCAGGAAATTTGCTCCATTGAGCTTGTCCTTCTCAAAGACAGAACGCAGAGAGAGAGTGTTCGTGTTTGTCGACATAGTAATCTACAACATACAATGCAGAGAATTAATATCATATTCCTTTTATCATTTAATTAGGCCTTTAATCAAATGATGCTCCCACTGAATTATAGGAATTTTATAGAATCGAGTTATGGATGTGGTCAAACCACATTACTAGATTCATACAAACTAGCTATAATTCTTGCGGGACAAGATCCACATCATACTAAGCCTTGAGTTAGCTTTGGCTAAATCGCCCAAGACTTAGTACGATCGGTGGGTAACACATTACTGATTACATCTCTATGCAACTCTTGTTTATAGGATCAAGACCAACATTTACAAAAGACCTTGAGTTAGCTTTGGCTAAATCGCCCAAGATTTAGTGTAAATGCGATCTTATCCTATCTTTCCAACGATTGGAATATGCCTATAGTTCTACTCGATCCAATTGAGTTAACTAGTTTTACTCAATCTAATTGAGCTTACTCTAATCCAAGTCGTGATAGGTGGGATCAAGATTGTCCCTCCGCAACCTACCAAGATAATATGCGTTGCTCTGCTTTGGCAGATTCAACAACTACAAATGATCGAGGTAGTGATGGGTATCAAGGACCTGGTAGGCATTTACGAGTTGATTCGATTAAGATCTAATTTAATCGTAATGTGTATCATATATGCATTAAGGCCTTTTATCATTTTATATTAGCATGCATCACATACATACATACATTATTCTAGCATGCATCATATACATACAAGAAAATTATCCTAGCATGCATCATATACATACAAGCATTATTCTACTAGCATGCATCACATACATACAAGCAAAATCAAATATATATATATATAAAATTAACTGTGATGTAGTCATGGCCCTACTACGATCTTCTCAAGCCAATGAGAAGATCGGACGGTCAACCTAAGGCTAGCGGCTTCTCCAAGCGCTTCCTTTGACCGTCATGTGTCGTCGGCACCCTTCTCGTAACTTCGTCTACAAGTGGACTTTCCACCGCTCCATTTTGTACATTACAAATATGAAACTCGAGTTACATTCAAGTCTAAAACTATTTACAACTAGAATTTCAAAAGAAGAGGTACGACGCGCAGGTCGCATACACTATACAACACGCACAACCATAAAAACGGCACGCAGGTCGTATTATGAATTACAACACATAATAATCCAATCAAATTGGGGTCATTGGGCCATGACAATCACAGAATTATACATAATTCTAAATTATATATTTTTACAGAAAATTTTTTCTATTTTTTTTTCAATTTTATGAGTCACCTCTCCGTAACAGTCCCGCTAAGCGGTTTCCGGGCGCGATCGCGGGACAAGGCCCCTTTCGAGAATAGGGGCAGCGCTCTTACTCGAAAAATAAACTTTGCGAGTGTCCCTACTATGATCTTACAGTGACTTAAGTCGCTGTCCCAAAAACCTAAAGCGAGAACTCGCCGTTTCGGAGAGTTTTTCTCGGTGGTTGAAGCCGACAAGTGTCTCAACACTCGTTGCTTCGACTCTTCGAGAAAAATACCCAAAAATTCTATAAAAATAGGAAATTTATAGAAACATAAAATTATGTAATTTTTATATCTAATATAAAAATCACAAAAACAAAACACATACATGCTTCGCACGTGGCTCTGATACCACTGTTGGGTTTTCCGAGCCGCAAAAACCGCTTTTGCGTTGTGGAAGCCCCGGCCACGGATCCATGCGATGTATAAAATATAAAACTAATATGTATGTGTTTAATACCTTTAGATCTACTCTAGATCTACATGATAAGAAGTTACCCTCGATGCGACGCCCTTCGCAAATCCCGCTCGTCCAAAAGGTTCGCCGGAACTCGAGAGTGTCAAGTGCACACTCCTCTATTGGTATCCACATAAGCAATAGGTGGAGAAAAATACCTTAGAGTGTGCTAGCACCCTTTAGGAATTTCGGCCAAGGAGGTTGGGAGAGCTTGAGAAGGTGATCCAAGGAAGAAGATGAAGTTGTGTAACTCACACAAAATAAATCTCATGTAATGGTAATAATGGTCGGCCACTTTTCTTAGGGGGGGTTACATGCATGCATGTAACTCCTCCAAGAGTCAATGGCTCTTGGTCTCCCTCATGAGGTGGCACCACATGCTAAGTCAATGATGATGTGGAGCATCATCATTGGACGACCATGCTAAGTCATCATCATGACATGGCATTTGGTCAAGTCAAACTTGACCTTTCAACTTCCCTCTCAAGTCAAGTCAAACTTGACCTCTAATCTCCCATGGTTGATCAAATCTAACCACTTGACTCAAGTCAATTTAATTTAATGAATCTCTATTCATTTAATTTAAATTGATTTGATGAATCAAATCTAAATTAGACTCATTCAACACTTGAATCAACTTGAGTCTAACTCAATTAGTCTAATTTGGATTACTCTTAATCCAATTTGGTTCATCCCATGAACCTAATCCTCATGGTTCATTATATGAACCTAATCTCCATCTAATTTCTCTTATGTGTGTGACCCTATAGGTTCTTGTAACATTGGCAATGTCCCTAAACTGATTTAGGAACATAAGCAATGAGCGGTATCTAGCAACACATCATTGCTACCCAAGTTACAAGAATGTTGAGCTCCAACATCACCTTTGTGACTACTAATTGTGACTCTCACAATATGTGACAATGTCCCTCTATCCTTGACATCTAGATTGACCAATCGAGGCATAGACCGTGTCATCCTCGGTACAATCTATATCTTGAACTCCAAGTAGACTCACTCTAATCAAATGAGCTCAATATCTCATATTGACTCATTTGGGCATGGCCATGCACTTCGTGGTCTCACTCTATCAAGAATATCGATGTCACCCCCGTCATATAGGAGGGATAAATCTCATCTACATCACTCACATCACTCCGCATAATTTGTTACATACCCAGTAATCACCTTTATAGTCCACCCATTTACGGGTGACATTTGACGAAGCCAAAGTATGCAACTCCTTATGTAGGGAACCATGGTGACTTCAGGTCTAAGGACTAATAGTCATACTAATAGTCACATGAGAAAGTATATGACACTCATATAACGATCCATGATACTTTCTCATGGCGGGTCATTCAGTATACATTCTCCAATGCATACCCATGTGTCAACTTGATATCTCATATCCATGACTTGTGAGATCAAGTCATCGTGTTGACCTACATGCTAGTCTCTTCGCATTAACATTGTCCCTGAATGTTAATACTCGACTATGAATGATTAAGAGTAGTGTTCTCTATATCATCTCATTATCGATTCAATCAATAGATTGATATAGATAAGAACCTACTACTCAAGGACATTATTATATTTAGTTATTTGGCACCAATACAAGTAAATATAATAATCATGCCTTTATAAATAGGAATATGATACAATAAAATTCATACAACAATCTCGCGAGCCCTGCAATGATGTCGCGTGGCGTGCTTTGGCGGTAATGGCCGCGAGTCACGCGACTCTGGCGACCAGCGGCGATGGCTGCGACCCCATCTTGGCAACACGCAAGAATGCGACAAGCTGCGAGCTCGCGGCGTGGCTGCCGGGAGCTCGCGCAGCAGCGTCGTCGCTGCTCCGGCGACGGCGACGAAAGGCAGTGAGAGAGGAAGGGGAGGAAGAGGGTTGAACGTACCAAGATCGAGGAAGCCAGGGAAGATGTCGTGATCGATTCGATTGGGGGAAAGGAAGTGGGGGGAATAATTAGGGAGAAATTGTCGACGAATCCTATTTTGTTGCTAAATTTGTCAGAAAATTTGTGAAGAATACTAGATTCGTCGCCAATTTGGCGACGAAATTTATTATTCATCGCTAAATTAGCGACAAATTTATTTTGTGACGAAATTTATTTTTCGTCACAAAATTGGCAACCAATTTATTTTTCGTTGCCAATTTAGAGATGAATATTATATTCGTCACAAAAATATAATTCCATCCTGACAAAATAATTGAAATTTTCCATCAAAAATTTTTCGTCGCCAAATTTGATGGAAAATTTCCAACGAATTCATGAATTCGTTGCTAATTTTGGCAACGAATTTTAGATTCATTGGTAATTTGCAACGAAAAAAATTTCGTTGCAAAAATTTGCAATGATTTCATAAATTTGTTGTAAATTTTTGCAACGAATTTTGAATTCGTTGCAAATTCTACAACGAATTAAATTTTCATTGCAAAAATTTGCAACGAAAATGTTGTTTTGTCACAAATTGGCGACGAAAAATCATTTTCGTCACTAATTTGCAACGAATTTTGCGACGAAAATTAAATGTTGGAATTTTAAATAATTTTGCAACAAAAAAATTTTTGTTGGAAATTTCATTACTAATTTTGCAACAAATTTTTTTCGTTGCCAAATTTCGTCGCCAATTTGATGTTTTTTTATAATCACCAATGGTAAATTTTATCTTCTTGTGATATGTAGACACCACTGCTTGGAATGAGCTTATAGAAGGTCTTTCCAAAATGACATTGTAGGAGGAAAAAGGCATCAACCACCGTAAAAATAGTGGTTCGTGTTCATCAGGAAGGTTCTTCTCCCAAAGATAATGACAAGTTGATTTGACCAAGCGGTTGTACTTTATGTCTCGTGAATCTAAATAGAGTGATGTTAATGGATCTGAGCTCTGTGCAATCGATCTGCATCTGATCAAAAATATCTTTAAATAAGACATTAACCGAGTCCCCTGTATCAATAAATACCCGAGCTATATTATAGTTAGCTATAATAGCTCGGATGACTAAGGCATCGTCGTGAGGAGTTGATATTCCTTGTAGATCTTTAGGCCCAAAATTGATCGTGGGCCCTTCTCCTCATCCCTTGCTTGTTTTGACTTCAAAACTCTCTAGTCGTCGACCATGAGTTTTTTTAGCTCTATTTGAATCTTTGTCTATTGTTCCTCGTGAAATCATATTTATCATATCTCGGTGAGGAGAATTTTTCTTATGATTTTCTTGCCGAAGTCATTCTAGAGATCACCTTTGTATCTTTGTCGACCCACCTCTAGATTCATTGGGTCGAGATTTTTTGATCGGTGCTCGATTAGATGATTCAAACATCATTTTAGTGTCCCTCTAGAGATGATCTTGTACTACTCAATGGATTTCCTCACGAGTCAATGACATTTACTAGTAGAATGACCATGAATCTGATGAAAAGCACAAAGGATTTCCTATAGTCTTCTGGCTATTGAATGTTTTAAGTGCTTCTTCTAATGTCTAAATAACTTTTTCTTTAACGCTCCCGGGACATAATTGTTAATCGGTCGAGATTCTCAGTTATGAGGAAGAAACAAAACCTTCTTTCCTAGTAGAATATGCCTTTGTTGTGTTGTTATCTCCCCTTCTAGTTCGCTGGGTTTCCTCTAAATTGATGTATTTTTTAGTCCTTTCGAGAAGATTTCCATAATTGAGCAGAGGCTTTTTCACCAAGAATTTGAAAAAATCTCCATCCATTAACCCTTGTGAAAAGACACTCATCAGGACCTTTGAAGTGGCTGAGGGTACATCTAAAGTTATTCGATTGAATCGTTGAATATATACTCCCTCAAAGTTTTTTCGGTTCTTTTGCTTCATAAAAAAAAGATTCATAGTAGTCTTGTGACACCTCTTGTTGCTGATAAAATGACATAGGAAAACAACGCTTAAATTCTCGAATGACCGTATGGAACCATAGGAGAGTTTATTAAACCATCTCTATATTGGTTCAAACAAGATAGTCAGGAAAACCCTGCACTTAACTCCATCTGTGTACTGATACAAAGAGACATTTTCAAACCTACAAAGATAATATTCGAGATTTGATGACCTAGTATACTTTCTGAGTTAGAGAGGTTGGAAATGTCTTGGTAACTCTTCTGCCAAGATGTTATTCGAGAAAAGGGTGCTTCGACTACTCTTAGTAAAAACCTTAGGAGATTTAACCTTTCTATTTTCTCTTCTCAAGATTCTCTTGATATAGATTCCTAAGATTTTTCTCCATGCGGGGATGACGTTTGCCCCCAATGCTTCTGTTGGAGAAGGAAGCACTTTGGCAGAGACTGGTACAATTTCATTCTACAGTATATGATTTCGTAGAATTTCTTTGACCGTAGCAAATACAATCTGACTTAAATTTTCTTTCATCAGTACCTTGACCCATGGTGTAGAAATTCGAATTCTTCTTCCTACAGAATCTTGAATTTGAAATTTCCTCAAGTGTCTCGTATCTCAACGTCTCAACTCAAATTTTCCACAGATGTCACCAAAATGATTTGGTCTGAGATCAATGGATGGATAATTCAGTAAAATACTCACGATCTAATATTTTCGACCGACAGAGTACAAATCAAGTCAATCTTCAATGGTCTGATCTTGTTAGATCGACTTTCTTCTATAGAAATTCAGCAAGTCAGACTACAACTGGGCCTTAGGAGATCGATCATCGTCTAGCCTTTGGAAGATCGGTCGTCACCTAGACTTCGAGAGATCAAGTGTCACCTGGGCTTCAGGAGATCGAGCACACGAGATCTCAAGAGATCGGGCGTACACGGGACCTCGGGAGTCAGATGTCAACGGTACTTTGAGAGGTCGAGCGTTTGTAGGTCGACTTTCTTCAGATATCAGTCCTCCATACCTAGAAAGACTTGAAAACAAGTGAGAAGGAGGTCAAGGAATATCTCAGTGTGACTCCTCCGATATTTAAGTCAAAAATCGAAGAAAATGGAGAAAATAGAAAGAAAAAAAAAATAGAGCAAAGTGTTAGAAGATTCTTGCTTTATTTTCTTTCTTCTTCCTTCTATCTTTATATAAAGAGAAAAGATCAAGAGGTGTCACTGAAGAATATACCTTAGCAGTATGGAGAGACACACATATAGAGACACACCTCATGTAGAGATGCACTTCCTTGAGGCCGAGTCACTTCGCCTGAGAGATACATCTCTTCATGTCGAATCTTTTCATTTGCTAGCCGATTTGAATAACTATCGAATCGAACTTATCTGAATGAGCTCAAGTGTGATTCGGATGAATTTGAATTGACTTAGACTTAACCAGATTAATATTCTGAATTCTATTTATTTTGATTTTCTTCTCAGTATCTTGACTATTAGGCCACGTTTGGTACGGGATAATGTAATTAACCTTGTAATGTAATCAAGTTTGTAATGTAATGTGTATTACATTACTGTGTTTGGTTAGCGATTGGTGTATAATCTTTTATTACAAAAGTGGCATTCGTTTGTTTGGTATCCATATTTGTTATAAGGAATGTAATTCATATTATTATAAAATGACAAAAATACTCTTATAATTTCTTCTTAAGGTAATATAATTCTTAGTCGTCGATCGCCGATCGCTGGCCATCGGTCGGTCGTCGATCGTCGACCGTCGTCGGTCGTCGACCGTCGTCGGTCGTCCGATCGCCGTCGTGATCGTCGTCGTCCGTCGGCCGTCGTCTACCGATCGACCGCCGTCACCTGGTCGATCACCGGCCGTCCGCTAATCCGTCGCCGCCTCGATCGCCGCAGCACGGCGGTTGGCCATCGTCGATCGTCGGCCGATCACCGGTCGTCGTTGATCGCGGCGGCCACCGACCACCGCGCCGGGCCGATCGCTGACGGTTGTCGATCGTCGATCGGTCGCTGGTCGTCGGCCGCCGATCGTCGATCGGTCGATCGTCGGCTCTGGCCGGGCCGGTCGTCGGTCGTCGGCCGTTCGCGTCGTCGGGTGGTCGTTGGCCGATCGTCGGTGGTCGTTACCGATCGTATCAGCGATCGCGATCGTCGATCGTCGTCGATCGTCGATCGTCGATCGCCGACCGATCGCCGATCGTCGGCGCGACCGGCCATATTAGTCAATCGTCGTCGCCCGATCGATCGTCGCGACGCACCGACCGATCGTCGGCCGATCGTCGTTTGGCCACTACCGCTAATCGGTCGTCGGCCGTCATCGATCGCCAAACCGATTTTGATCGTCGACCGGTTGTCACCGATCGTCGGTGGTCGCGACGATTGGCCGATCGCTGATCGCGATCGCAGAAATCGTCGGTGGTCGCGGTGATTTAACGCGGAAAGTAATAAGAAAAATAAAAGAAGGATATATTTGTCATGATAAATATTGAGTCCGTAATATAATCGGATTATATAATTTTTCCTTCGTAATCGAGATTACGGATCTTAATTTTTATTTTGTAATGTAATTATATTACAACACATCTTTGAAATATTATTAAATAAAATAAATAATCTTATAATATAATTCTGATTACATCACAAATCTAATTATCCAGTCAAGTGACACGTTTATTTCCAGCGTATCAATCAATTTTATAATTTAAATAGAAAGTGACAAGGAAAATTGAATGATAAATTCCGAAATTTTCATACGCGGTTGGAGACAAGCGTCGCATAGTACAACAGCGTGTGTAGGAAAGAGAAAAGGGGCGCCTTTGGAATTTCACTTAACCCATCGAGCATCGGATAAAGCGAATTGGTTGAAGAGTTTAGACAAATTTTTTATATTTCCGAAAGAACAAAAAGTATTGGACACTCTCGCTTGTTTCTTCAGCCTCATCCAGGCCTTCTATCCCACCCCGCTGGAAGATCACTGCCAGAATCACCCATCTGGGCGTCCTTTCCTTTGTCGAATCACTTGGTGTCAGTTTCGGGGCTGATTTTAGCTTCGGTTTCTTATGGAGGATTCGCCATGCCCATTGGACTCGGCTTCCACGGCATCGCCGCCCTCGAGCTTTGATCGCGAGGTAATTCCTACAGAACATCGAAGCCTTTTTTTTGTTTGTTGTTCCGTGAGTGTTTGTTTGTTTTTTTAGTGGGGATTAGTGTTCCGAGAAATAACTTTTTTTTGGTGTTCCAAGATTTTTTTTTTTTTTTTTGGCTTGTTATTCTACTGCATCAGATCGTTGTTTTTTTTTTATCAGTGGTAAGTTTTGACTCTAAAATTTGTGCAAAAAGGGCTTCTTTATTCGATAGTTGCGGAGAACATGAACGATGTGTTCTCTATCAATGCGGTCGCTTTTTTATCTCTTTCGCCGAGTTTTTTAAAGAGGATAAGTTTTCATGACGGCTACAACAGTACTTTGTCAAACGTAACATAAGTCAGATAGTCGCCAGTGAATCGACTACGAACTTCAGATGCTTAAATTAGACAGGAGATGAAGATGAAAATTGAAAGTATGAAAGCAAAGAGTATTCAATAGCAAAAAATGCAGATAAAGAAGCCCCTTCTTTTATTTCAACCGACCGAGTTGATTCCTTCTGCAAGGTTGTTAGGGGACAACTGTTATATAGAATCTCCATGTGGCATGCCACATATCCCAGAGCTATCATTTCATAGGGTTGTTAGGGGATTGACTATGACAGGCGTTGAAAAGAATTTCCTCTGTGGTCTCTAGTTCCTGACTCCTCATGATCCTGCCTCATGAGCTTGACTTCTGATCTTTCGAGCTCCTGACCTCACCTCGACTCTTGACTCCCACTTCTGAGTTTCCAACTTCTCTATGACTCCGGATTCCCGAAGGTCCGAGGTCCCAAGTACCCGAGTGCCCGAACTTCTGATTCCTCTTGATCTCGTAGAACCCAAATGCTTGAGTTCTGCCAGGTCGAGGGCTTACGAACTGTCTCGGCTGGGCATAATATAATACTCTGCACCATAACAATGCTTCATATGAAAACTTCCCAGTTGAGCCGAAGGCTTACGAACTCCTCGGTTGGGCATAATATAACACTCTGCACCATAACAATGCTTCATATGAAAACTACTCAGTCGGGCTGAAGGTTTACGAACTGTCTCAACTAGGCATAACACCATAACAATGCTTCCTATAAAAACTTTCCAATCGGCCTGAGGGCTTATAAACTGTCTCGACTGGGCATAATATAACACTCCTCACCATAACAACGCTTCATGTGAAAATTTCCTAGTCGGTCCGAGGGCTTATAAACTATCCCGGCTGGGCAGAGTCCTCCCCGCTTCTTCGGCCCGGGGGAACTCCTTCGACACATTCCAGCTGGACCGAGGACTTACGAATTATCTCAGCTAGGCAGAGTCCTTCCTGCTTCTCAGATTTGGGGGAATTATGCTTCTTCAACGCACTCTAGTTGGACCGAGGGCTTACGAATTGTCTCAGCTAGGCAGAGTCCTCCTTGCTTCTCAGGTCTGGGGAAACTTCTTTGACACACTCCAGTTGGACCGAGGGCTTTTGAATTGCCTCAGCTCGGCAGAGTAATGCATGCTTCTCAAGTCTAGAGGAATTATGCTTCTAAGACGCACTCCAGCAGGACTGAGGGCTTACGAATTACCTCGGCTGGACAAAGCCCTCTCTGCTTCTAAGGTCCGGGGGAACTTCTTCGATTCACTCCAGCTAGACCGAGGGTTTTCGAATTGCTTTGGCTAGGTAGAATCCTCTCCACTTCTCAAGACCGAGGGAATTATACTTCTTTAATGCACTCCAATTGGACCGAGGGCTTACGAATTGCCTCGGCTAGGTAGAGTCCTTCTCGCTTCTCAAGTCTAAAGGAATTATAATACTTCAGTCATACCGAGGACTTACGAATTGCCTTAGCTAGCCTGAACTCGGCTTTTCACTCCTTGCTTTATTACCTCAGAGGAATAATAATACTTCAGCTAGATCAAGGACTTACAAAGTGACTGGTCGGCCTGAGCTCGACTCTTCGCTCCTCCCCGCTTCACTATTTTCAGAGAATAATAATATTTTAGTCAGATCGAGGACTTACGAATTGCCTCAGCTGGCCTGAGCTCAGCTCTTCGCTCCTCCCCACTTCACTACCTCGGGAGAATAATAATACTTCAGCCAGACCGAGGACTTATGAACTGTTTTGGTCGGCCCGAGATCGACTCTTTGCTCCTTCCTGCTCCACTATCTCGGGAGAATAATAATAAAAAAAATAATCCGGTGCACGAAGCTCCCGCCACGCGGGGTACCGGAGAAGGAATCCATCAGACGCAAATTTTACCTTGCTTTTTTCGCAAGAGACTGCTTTCGTGATTCAACTCGCGACCTTCGTCACAAGGCAACAACCTTACCGTTGTGCCAAGGCTCCCTTCTCTCGGGAGAATAATAATACTTCAGCCAAATCGAGGACTTACGAACTGCCTTGGTTGGCCCGAGTTTAGCTCTTCACTCTTCTCCACATCACTATTTCGAGGGAATAATAATATTTCAGTAGGACTTATGAATTACCTCGGTCGGCCCGAGATTGGTTCTTTATTCCTCCCCGCTTAACTACCTTAGGGGAATAATAATACTTCAATCAAATTGAGCAACTCTTTGCTCCCATTGTCAACCTACAGATCTACTTCCTCACTGCAAGATTGCTGGAGTGATACATATGGAAGCAAGTATCCTAGCTCACATATAAAACATGATAAGGCATTATGTATAACTAGCATGCTGATTAGGAACACTTACAAGTTTCCACTAATCACAAAAGCAACATGTAACTGAACGGCTAACCCGAGCTCGACTCTTCATTCCTCTCCGCTTCATTACCTTAGAGGAATAATAATACTTCATCCAGACCGAGGACTGACGAATTGGCTTGTCCGACATGAGCTCGGCTCTTCGTTCCTCCCCGCTTCACTATTTCGGGGGAATAATAATATTTCATCCAAACCGACAACTTACGAACTGTCTCAGCCAACCCAAGCTCGGCTTTTCGCTGCTTCCGACTTTACTATCTCGGAATACTTCAACCAAACCGAGGACTTATGAACTGCCTTCGTCGGCCTGAGCTCGACTCTTCACTCCTTCCTGCTTCACTACTTCGGGAGAATAATAATACTTCAATTAGATTGAGGACTTACAAACTGCCTCAACCGGTCCGAGCTCGGCTCTTCGCTCCTCCCCACTTCACTATCTTGGGGAAATAATAATACTTTAGCCAGGCTGAAGACTTACGAACTGTCTCTGTCGACCTGAGCTCGGCTCTTCGTTCCTCCCTGCTTCACTATCTCGGGGGAATAATAATACTTCAGCCAGATTGAGGATTTACGAACTGCCTCAGTTGGTTAAAACTCGACTCTTCGCTCCACCCCCTGGGGGAATAATAATATTTCAACCAAATCGAGAACTTATAAATTGTCTCAACGGGCTTGAGCTCGACTCTTCACTTCTTCCAGCTTATCTACCTCGAGAGAATAATAATACTTCAGCCAAATCGAGGACTTACGAACTGCCTCGGCCGACCCTAACTCGGCTCTTTGCTCCTCCCCGCTTCACTACTTCAGGGGAATAATAATAATTCAGTCAGATCGAGGACTAATGAACTGCCTCGACCGACCCGAGCTCGGTTCTTTGCTCCTCCCCTCTTCACTATCTTTGGGGAATAATAATACTTCAGCCAGATCGATGATTTACGAACTGCCTCGGCCGGTTCGATCTTGACCCTTCACTCCTCCCCGCTTCACTACTTCAGGAGAATAATAATACTGCAGTCACATCGAGGATTTACAAACTATCTTGGTCGACCTGAGCTCGACTCTTTGCTCCTCCCCGCTTCACTATATCGGGGGAATAATAATACTTTAGCCAGACCGAGGACTTACGAACTACCTCGGTTGAATCGAGCTCGGCTCTTTGCTCTACCCCGCTTCACTACATAGGGGGAATAATAATACTTCAGCTAAACCGAGGACTTATAAACTCTCTCGGTCAGCTCGAGTTCGGCTCTTCACTTTTCTCCGCTTCACTACCTCAGGGGAATAATAATACTTTAGCCTGACCGAGGACTTACAAACTGCTTCGGCCGGCCCGAGCTCGGCTCTTCGCTCCTCCCCGCTTCACTACCTCGGGGCAATAATAATACTTCAGTTAGACTGAGGATTTATGAACTGCCTTGGGCGACCCGAGCTCGACTCTTCGCTCCAACGCGCTTCATTACCTCTGGGGAATAATAATATTTCAACCAAATTGAGGACTTACGAACTACCTCGATTGACCTAAGCTCGACTCTTTGCTCCTTCCCGTTTTACTATCTCGGGGGAATAATAATATTTCAATCAGATCGAGGACTTATGAACTGCCTTGTCCAGCCCGAGCTTGACTTTTCACTCCTCTCCACTTCATTATTTTGGGGGAATAATAATACTTCATCCAGACCAACGCCTTATGAACTACTTCGGTCGGCTCGAGCTCGGCTTTTCGCTCCTCTCCGCTTCGTTATCTCGGGGGCATAATAATACTTCAGCCAGACCGAGGACTTACGAATTACCTTAGTCAGCCCGAGCTCGACTCTTCGCTCCTCCCCGCTTTGCTACTTTGGGGGACTAATAATACTTCAACCAGACTGGGGACTTGCGAACTGTCTCATTCGGTCAAAGCTCGACTCTTCGCTCTTCCCCACTTCACTAACTTGGGGTATAATAATACTTCAGTCAAATTGAGGACTTACAAACTGTTTCAGTTGACCCGAGCTCGACTCTTCGCTCCTCCCCACTTCACTATCTCCGGGGAATACTAATACTTCAATCAGATCGAGGACTTATGAACTGTTTCGGCCAACCCAAGTTCGACTCTTCTCTTCTCCCCACTTCACTACCTTAGGAGAATAATAATACTTCAGCCAGATCGAGGACTTATGAACTGCCTTGGTCGGCCTGAGCTCGGCTCTTCGCTCCTCTTCGCTTCACTATCTAGAGGGAATAATAATACTTCAGCCAGACCAAGGACTTACGAAGTGTCTTAGCAAGCCCGAGCTTGACTCTTCGCTTCTCCACGCTTCACTACCTCGGGGGAATAATAATACTTGAGCCAGACCAATGACTTACAAACTGCCTTGGTCGGCTCGAGCTCGACTCTTTGCTCCTCTCCGCTTCACTACCTCAGGGGAATAATAATACTTCAGTCAGACCAAAGACTTACGAATTGCCTTGTCCGGTCCGAGCTCGACTCTTCGCTCCTCCCCGCTTTATTACCTCTGGAGAATAATAATATTTCAGTTAGACTGAAGACTTACTAACTGTCTTGGTAGGCCTGAGCTCGACTCTTCGCTCATCTCTGCTTCACTATCTCAGGGGGAATAATAATACTTCAGCCGGACCGAGGACTTACGAATTGTTTGTAAGGATCTTGGCGCACTAGAGGGGGGGGGGGGGGGGGGGGAATAGCTCTTCATTGTTTTCTTTCTACAAATCTCGTTAGCGGAAGTAAATATAAAGAAAGATTAAAATGAATAACATGAAACAATGCTAACATAAGCCTTTTAACGTGGTTCGGAGATCCACTCCTACTCCATGGCAATCCTTGAGGCGGATCACTCCTTGCAAGCTTTCACTAAACATTTCCTTTTGATAAACACATCAAGGTGGAGAAACCTTTCTTATACAATCTCTTCTCCTTACAAAGTATTAGGATGAAGCTTAGGAAGAAGAGGAAAGAAAGCTAAGGACTTAGAAAAAACTTAGAGAGCTTAGGATGTGAGATTTCGTGTCAAGGCATTAGCCTCTCCAAGCTCCAAGCATTTCTTTATATAGATTGGGCGAATATGTCCATTTAACATGATTGTTGCAATCGTGAATCGTAAATCAGCGGCTTTTAACACCGCCGTTTTTCGGATCAGCTCAATGGATACTTGAGGTCTCGCTCAAAACCTTAGTCGATCGCGATTAGCCCACGATCGACTACCAGACACTCTGTGCTCTACTATAGTGCTACCAGTCGACTGCTCTACTCCAGCAGTCGACTTCTCCATTGGAACATTGTTTCTCACTCAATCCTGAGCACTCTTCAGTTTCTCGACTACCTATGGCTAGTCGACTGCTCTCCCATAGTAGTAAATTGTCGGGCACCTAGTCAGTTTCCTAAGCATTGTGCTCATTCTCAAGAACAACTTGTCGTTTAGCGCCCTGAGTCGACTAGTCACAACAGTCAACTGCTTCTTCCCAACAGTCGACTAGTCGAGTATGAAGTGTCGAGTCGCAGTGCTCCCGAGCACTCGGTTTAAATCCTGAGTAATCAGGCTAATTGCCAAGCAGCCAGGACCAATCGACTGATGCTCAAGCACCAGTCGACTGATGAACTGCAAGTATAACCCTTTCATACTTGAATCTTAACCCTAAGCCTAGACTATGCCTTTAAGCCTCTTCCGTCAACCTCGCGCCTTCAGGATCCTTCTGAGTCTGTGATTCTTTCATCCTTGTGCTTGCCTTCAAAAACTTCCTTCGATTTTGTTATGCTTTAGGGTCTTCCTTTGCCAATATTCACTTGGTTTTACGCTGCCAAGACTATACACTTGACTTACGCTGCCAAGACTATACACTTGACTTACGCTGCCAAGACCTCATCTTTGGACTTTCCTTGCCAAGATTTACTTGGACTTATGCCGCCAAGACTACATACTTGGACTTACGCCGCCAAGACCTCACCTTTGGACTTTTCCTTGCCAAGACTTCACTCTTGGACTTCCCTTGCCAAGACTTCCCACTTGAACTTTCTTTCACCTATCACTTAACATTTATATTAGATCATCATCATTGCCTAACTTAATCATGATTATCCAAACATCAAAAGTAATTAGTACTTGGAGCATTCTTGTACCAACATTGCTTTGTCTGTCTCAAGCTTGACTCTTTGCTCCTTCCTGCTTCACTACTTCGCAAGAATAATAATACTTCATCTAGGTCGACGACTTACGAACTACCTCGGCCTGCTTGAGCTTGGCTTTTCGCGCCTCTCCACTTCACTACCTCGGAAGAATAATAATACTTCAGCCATACCAAGGGCTTACAAACTGCCTTGATCGGTCCGAGCTCAGTTCTTTGCTCCCCCCACTTCACTCCCTTGGGGGAATAATAATACTTCAGCCAGACTGAGGACTTACGAACTGTCTCGGTCGGCCCGAGCTTGACTCTTCGCTCCTCCCCGCACCTCGATGGAATAATAATACATCCAGGTCGAGGACTTACGAACTGTCTCGGCTAGCCCGAGCTCAGATTTTTGCTCCTCCCCGCTTCACTACCTCGGGAGAATAATAATACTTCAGCCAGATCGAAGACTTATGAACTGCTTCAGTCGTCTCGAACTCAACGTTTCGCTCCTCCCTACTTCACTACTTTGGGAAAATAATAATACTTTAGTCAAATCGAGGATTTACGAATTGTCTTGGTCGGCCCCGAGCTTGACTCTTCTCTCCTTCCACTTCACTACCTCGGGGGGATAATAATACTTCAGCCAGATCGAGGACTTATGAACTGTCTCAGTCGGTCTGAGCTTGACTCTTCACTCCTCCCCGCTTCACTACCTCAAGGGAATAATAATACTTCAGCCAGATCGAGGACTTACGAATTGCCTCGGTCAACCCGAACTCGACTCTTCGCTCCTCCCCGCTTCACTACCTCGGGGGAATGCTCCTCTTCTTGGCAAATAATTAGGACGAGTGTTATATTACTTTATGAAAAATGATACTTCATAAACATTCAGAACATGTTACAATAATACCTCACGTCCTCTATTCTCCCTTACACCGGATAGTTCTCGGTCCAGGGGATACTTGGTCGTTATCACTCCCATATGCTTTCCATGGGAGGTTTATATTGTAAATGGCTCGAAGCCGCCTAGACTTGGGACTATCGGCCAAGATAGATTGTCTTTTCTGACTGAGCTTGTACTTACATTCAGCCCCTTCGAGGTATGACAAACCTTCTAGGCCTCCTCTACGTTGGTGTACTTCTCAACTCGGTCGAATAGTTCCTCATAGCCTCTCGGGGGCTTCTTCACCAAAGAGTGGATGAAAACCCCATCCCTCAACCCTTGAGAGATGACCTCCATAAGGACCTCTGGAGTGCAATCGGGACTTCCAGGGCAACCCGAATAAGCCTCTGAATATACCTTCTCAAGGGCTCCACCGACTCCTGCTTCAAGTTAAATAGATTAAAGTTCGTATGCTGATACTTTTTGCAACTAGCAAAATGATGTAGAAATACCTTGCATAGGTCGTTGAAAGACGTGAAAGAGCTCGGACGTAGTGATTGGAACCACTGCTTAGTTGATCTTACCAAAGTAGTGATGAATACACGACATTTGATAGCGTTTGAGTATAGGTGAAGGAGAGTCACGTTCTTAAAGTTACACAGATGCTCCTTCAAATCCATGGATCCATTATATTCTTCCAAATGGGGAGAACGAAAATCGGTAGGTAATTTCTCAAGTACAATCTCTTCGATGAAGGAAGTGGATCTTCGTCGAGCTTTGTATACCACCGGTTGGCTCTCCTCTTGCTCCTCACTAACCAGATGCGGAGCTGTTCGACCTAGTGTGCCGCTTGCAGACTTATTGTCTGCTAGAACCTCCTTTCACTTCTTGTTGTCCAGAGTCGGAAGAACAAGGGATGACTGCTCCTTCAAGCAAGGTTGGGTCCCTCCTCCGCCTTGTGAATTGAGTGGAGGATGACTAATCTTCCCCTTTTCTTAGGTCAACATCTCCTCCACTGCTTTCTGAATGATTGCCGCCAACTGGCAACGAGTTAGGATGATGAGAGTCTCCTCTAAAGTGAAGGCCGAGGAAGGAACTTTGTGCGATTGCATCCTCAACATCTTCGTTCTGAGTTTCCACAGACGACGCCAACTAATTCAGTCGCTTTTGGCCCCCTTTCGCTGAGTCTTCGGAAGAGGATGGGTTCTCACGGCCACAGTGATACCCTGTCAAACGTAACATAAGTCAGACGGTCACTGATGCTCCGACTACAACCCTCCAATGTTTAAGTTAAACAGGGAGATGGAGATGAAAATTGGAAGTATGAAAATAGAGAGTATTCAATAGCAAAAAATGCTAAAGAAAAGCAAAAGTAGAAGAAGAAACCTCAAACGACTATTAGGGGACAACTGTTATAGGAAATCTCCACGTGGCATGCCACGTATTTCGAAGCTATTATCTGGCGGGGTTGTTAGGGGACCGACTATGACAGCTGTTGAGAAGAATTTCCTCTATGGTTCCCAGTTCCTGACTCTTCATGATACCGCCTCATGGTTCCGACTTGTGATCTTCCGAGCTCCCGACCTCGCCTCAACTCCTGACTCCACTTTCAAGTTCCCAACTTCTCTATGACCTCGGATTCCCGAATACCCGGGGTACCGAGTGCCCAAACTCCCGATTTCTCTTGATCTCACAGAACCCAAATGCCCGAGCTCCTTCGGGGTCCCATTGGTCTCCTTCTTTCCTCCACTATCCCGATTTTCCACGTCTGCAAGTAGCTATTCGAGGATCCGTTTCCAGCAGTATCATATATTCTCTTGTTTCTATCCGATCTCGTCTGAAAATCCCTGGTGGGAGTTAGTTCTGGAGCTGATGTTCAAATAGCATTCTCTTTTTTTTCCCAGAGATAGGCTAAATCTTGCGTTCTCTAAAGCTGAATAGATGCTTTGTGGAGGTTTAAAAAATGAATATGACAAGCCCATAGTTAACGAGATACGTGATTGATGAGTTTGATGATTGCTCATGTTGTTATCATCATGAAAAATGCCAAACGGGTGACCGTGGCTCACCCAAAAAAATATAAAAAAAAAACATTTAATACAATGGATGAAAACAGAAGAAAATAAGACATTCCAGATTCCATCGTAGGTCCATTCTACCAGATTTGTTAAGAAGAGGAAGTGACTACTGTAGGGATTGACTTGATTTATCAGAAGCCATCGTGGCCATTACAGAACACTATGAAATAACCTGTGGTGGAATGCTGCGACCTGCAACTCCAGACTTGTAGGCAATTGCACCATAGGCGGAAGGTGTCCAATGTACCATATCTTAGAATACTTTCTGATTTTGTAGCTTCTAGAAGACGAATAATCAAGTCTGACTATAGATGCCGAACCAAGGAATGTGCTCTTTGCAGTGACAATTGCCCATATTATTGTTATTATTTGCTTTTGTTTAAACGTGTTATTTGTTTATTTACAGAAATGTGTTAATAACTTTTGAACTATTTAGGTTCTATTTTTATAACATTCTCTAACATCCTGAGCATTTGCCTTTACTAACATTGATATTTCACTAATATAGATGCCTTTGCAGTTGTCTGACAAGGATGCAAACCCCTCAAGGGAGGTTGTACATGCACATAATTCTCGACGACCAAACCTTTCGTCCTTGCAAATACCTGTGAGAACCTTGGAAAGTCCAATGCCTTCTGCAAGGACACATGCTTTGTCCAGTCCTGGTTCTGCAAGAGCAGGCCTACCACCCAAGCCAAATTCAACAAGGACAAAATCATCTATTAGGAGTGTCTTCTCACAGAGGAGTCTTAAGACAAAAGGCTCGACTTCAGAAGGTGACAGAACAGTTCTCCTGATTCCCGGAACACCTTCTTCAGGACAACCGGACAATCCTTCAATGTCAAGGCAGTTTTCTTTCATCAAGGTTTTATCTTCTGTTTCAACCAAGAGAACATACTCTTTACCTGTTACACCAGTTGGCAGTCAAGGTCCATCTACTGAACAGGAAAGACATGTGGACCTCTCTTCTCTGGAAGTAAGTCTTATATGTTCATTTTCTGTATAAACACTTTCTGGCACCAATCATTTGTGCTCTTCTAGTTCATTTCTTTTTTTAATTCTACCTTTGTTTTTTTTTCAATAATGGTGCAATCTACAAAATTCACAATTGCTATTTTCCTTGATGTGTGTGAACTAAAGCTTTTTCTATTAATCCCTTGCCCCTTCCCATGTCTAAATCAATTTCATTGTCCATTTTGCGCATTGTGACTGCCTGATCAATATGCTAATTCCCTGTAAAACAGTTTATTTGATTGAATGGTTTGTACAGTTTTAACTTCTGTGATCAGCTTGCTTGGACACTGGCTTTAATTTGCTGAACAAACATGCTTCACTTTTTATAATAGGCTTCTAAATTCCTGATATTAGTGAGAACTTTTCTAATTGTTCACTTGGTGTATGAATTTATGCATAACTATGTTATCAAAAGTAGATCTTGCTTAGAGACTATCTGACAGTAGTCTGACAGTGGTTCTCAAACTGTTTGCTCTGCATTTTTGTTTGATTCAGCAGAAAAAAGATGCGAGGATGCAGATCAGACGATCACTTTCAGTACCTGGGAATGCCAAAAATAGAGGTTTACGGAGAATGGATTCAATTGGTTTAGTACGAGTTATTTCAGCAACCCCTCGTCCTGTCATGACTGACATTACCATTGAAACTGATGCAGCTATAGAGACGGTCAATGGTACTTCATGAACTGCAAATTTAGCAATATGACCTAATTCATGATCTTGGATTATTTTTACTCATTTCTTTGTCAGTGCTAGGTGGGAGAAGCATGGTGTATTTTTTACTGGCTATGGTTATTGTACAAAATATTTATGGACAAACTGAAATTTAATATAAATTTCACACACTTATTGAGCCTACCTTTGTTGAATTGGGGTAAAGCTCATTCCAAACCAAAATGATTTTGGAATTAGCAACATGCTATGAGAGCTAAGGTTCATATTGTTGAGTCATAATGGGAAGCTACAATGCCCCATGCCTATATATATATATATAGAGAGAGAGAGAGAGAGAGGGGGGAATGTCCCCTTACACAATTCAGTTATGAGCACCCATGAGCACCTTCGTTATCCACCGTCCAATCGGGTGAGTACTATAATCCAATCCTTAAATCCTAGGAGGTCGGACGATGGATAGTGGAGGTGCTCACAGATGAGTTATATAGGGTAACATTCTTGTATATATATATGTATACATATTTTGGGATGGAATGATTTCTTCCTCAATTTAACCTATTATCATAGCTAGATTCATACGTCTTGGTTATGATGGGCATAAGAGGGTATATTAAAGCTAGGATGTTCAACACATGAATAAGAATGGCGATCCATTATGTCTATAAACTAGAAATGTGTTCTCCTCTCAATGACTAGACATTTTGGGATTAAATAGACTCCATTTCAACTTAATATTGCATCAAAGCTACACTTGTATCTGAGTTATGATAGGCATTAGGAGGTAGTGTGTTGACTTTTGGTGTCATATGGACAAGTACAATAGTCCATTACGTCTAAATATTTAGAGAATATCCCCTTCTAAAAGAGCTAGTCATTTTGGGAAGGTAAGAGATCATCCCAATTCAACAACCACCTTATATTGGCTTACACAAGAAGAGATTAATACTTGGATTTTTAAGATTGATTGGTTAATCACTTTTTCAAAAAGCTCGAACTATTAGGAAAGATATGTTAACACTCCCCTTTCATGTGTTATAGGGCACTTCACTTGATTGGCCCCGACCTTTGACATGAATTGATTGGATTTTTTTTTTTTTTTTTTTTTTTTTTGACACTAGTGGGGTTTGGACCCACCTCGCAGTTTCATACTATGTTAAGGTTGATTCGGTAACTACTTCCCTTGAAAGCTTGAGTTGTAAGAAAAGAGGTCAATTTATATAATATTATTAACATGGATGATACATGAGTTTGCAGTAACTGAAGATGTTAGCGAAGATATTCCAGAAGAAGAGGCCGTCTGCCGAATATGTTTCATTGAACTTGCTGAAGGAGGAGAAACACTTAAAATGGAGTGTAGCTGCAGAGGAGAACTTGCACTTGCACACCAAGAGTGTGCAGTAAAATGGTTTAGTATTAAGGGAAACAAGACATGTGATGTATGCAAGCAGGAAGTAAGAAACCTACCTGTAACATTGCTGAGATTACAGAATAATCAGACTGTTCGTAGACGTGCTGCAAATGCAACTCATCAGCAACAAGTTGCTCAATACAGGTTATTTTTCTCATTTCCAGTGATCCTTAATATGGATTGGCAAACTTCGTATCATTTCAATTAGAAGAAACTGCGATCCTATATCTCAGTCTCTGTCCATGTCGTATTCCTGGAGAACTGCTATAAATTTAATCACCATTGGATTTTCAGAAGAACAAAATTGAGCAAACTTATTGATTTCATCTACCAGTTACTGATTTTTTATATAGATTTACAAGACCCATTTATTTCTAGATTATCATTTTTTTTCTTTCTGCAGCAATTAACCTTGCATCCAGTAACAAGTTTTCTTATTCAGATTAACGACTTTTTTGTTGAAAGCATATCTTACCTTTAAGTACGTTTAAATCATTCTTCTAGAATATGATCTTTGGACAAAAGGTTAATATAGCAGAGATAAGAATGCTAATATGAATTTGTTTAATTAAAAAATATAAATATAAATATCAAGGAGCTATTATTAGGTGTAGTTCCAATTGAAGATATTACAATGAAAAATAGATTGAGATTGCCTCCGGGGCTACGGTGCAACGGCAGGGCATCTAGCTCGGCTCTCAGGCACCTACGCTTCGATCCCCAACTACAGTAAATTTGCAAGATTTTCTTTCAAATGAGATGACAAATCAAGGAAGCCGAGACTATCCGCACAAGCACTTTCCGATTTGCCTCCCTTCTTCAGGTGTGAAGCAATCGTAGGGGAGTCGTTAATGTGGCGGTTTTATATTTTTTTAGAGAAGTTGAATCAATTATAGTGGAAGATGTGTGGTTGAGGGAGACCAGAAGAAATATTAGTAATTCAATAAAAAATAATTTATTTGATTTAAATAATGGTATAATCTTACATAGAGTTTAATGTTACAATGCAAAGTAAGGTAGGTTTTGGAAAAATCATACCTTCCCTGCTTAATTTAATCCACTGCAGAGTCCTGATGCTCCTATGCCATGTACTAAGTTTCTGCCACCCCGCATGAGATTCTTTCATCCTCCCTGCCCTACTCTGCACACCTCATCCCACTATTTTCCGTTAACAATTACCAATTATAACTATGAATTAATAATTAAAAGTATACATGTGACATCAACTAATCAATAAATAACTTTTATATGGTTTATACATATATTATAAAATTAAATAAGCAGGGTAGGGGTAGACGGAGCAGGACATTAGGTCATCCCACCCCTTTCCTTCAAGTGAATTGTAACTTTCTAACCCATACCCGTGCTGTTTTATAGTTGGGGAGGGTAAATCTGCTCCAATCAGGGAAGATCAATGAAGGTTCGTGGCAGGGCACTGTCATCCCTATCACTAAGGTTGGTTAGAGGAGAGGGAAATTGTGGAAGGAATATTTCAATGGTTTGCAACACATTAAACATTGAGTTGCAGGCTTTTCTATCTTGCCCATTCTGGAACATTTACCTTTTTTTTATTATGGTTTTGAATGAAAATGTTGTTCAAATATGTATTCATGATGTTATCCTTATATGGAGTTTATCAAAGAAAAGTTTGATTTTTAAAATAAATAGTTGTTATGATTAATTTCAAGACGATGACAATTGAATGACATGACTTTATGATTACTGCCTCTTATAAATTGTTATGCTTATATTTGTCAAGAAGTAAAACTGGAACCGTGCAACTATTTTCTGCCCAAGTTTTGAATCCAAATTTATGCCTTGAATATATTAGAAATACCACATTGACCTACATGTCGTACCTTAATAAATGCATTACTATAATCAATAAATCATTATTTAACAATTTACAGGTTTTTGACTTAATCTTGTGGCAATGTATGCCTCTTTGACTTTGAGTATATGTTGATTTTAACTGGTATTTCTTCATTTTCCTGACAGGGTATGGCAGGATGTCCCTATTCTTGTCATGGTCAGCATGCTTGCCTATTTCTGCTTCCTGGAGCAACTCTTAGTAAAACTTTTCAACTTTCAAATACAATTTGTATTGTTATTATTATTTTTTTGTTTTTTAAATGATTTCCAACACACTTGTTCAATTTATTTTCATGAATTTGCATTTACTTTCGATTAAAACTTTAATCCAACAGGTTAGTGAATTGGGTCCCCGAGCTCTTGCCATATCTTTGCCATTTGCTTGTGTTCTAGGTCTTCTTGCGTCCATGATAGCTTCAACAATGGGTAATACACCTTTCCCTTCCTATGATTTTGCAATTTCAGGTTCTTCCAATATTTTCTATTAGCTTTCATATAATTCTGTATCCATTTTTTTATCATACAACAAACCCTAATAGCACATTTGGTGATTGCCTCATCGCCGTACTCGATCTGTGTCTTATATTGCTTTATGTCAAACCATGAATTTGACCGTTCTATTTACAGTGAGCCAGAGCTACATTTGGGCCTATGCGTCGTTTCAATTTGCACTCGTGATCCTCTTTGCTCATGTTTTCTATAGTGTGGTAAGGTGAATTAGGTGATGTGATTCATCAGATGAATTTGGTAGCCCAAATTTTTTTGTTTAATTTTTTGATACAGAAGGTGAAAATCTCCTTGTGAATTCTGCAGCTAGGAGTAAACCCCGTTCTCTCTGTTTTACTTTCCTCATTTACTGGGTTTGGTATTTCAATCAGTATGAACTCTTTGCTCATTGAGTATTTAAGATGGAGGGCTAGGAGAAATTTGCACTCAGTCCAACTTAGTCAGAGTCGGCAGCAGAACGAAGCCAGAAACCTTGCTGGAGTTGAAAATGGAGATGGCACAAGGCAGCCAGACTTGGAGAACCAGATTCAAGATCATAATCCTCTGCAACCTGGACAAAATCATTCGTAAAGCCTTTGAGGTATTATCTACCAACTCGATGCAAGAGCTTAAATTTTGTGTGCCTTATATTGATCGATTGTGCAAAGGTTGGAATTTGCCAACCTAACGCCCCCTATTAATCCGTTCTCGGACCATTGTAAGGGAGGTAAATTACGATAGACCTTTGACCCTTGAGACCAGTAACCAATGCATAGAGGGAACCTTATATTGATCGATGCTTTTATTGGTGGTTGCCATAGGCATGAACACTGAGTGACAATATTATTTTCTGACAAACTTATTGCAACATTGGCTTTGCAACAGTATAAATCCTAATGTTTTCTTCCTCCATAACGATTTATCTCCCAACTGTAACCAAATTATTATCCTTGATAGAGGATAAAGACTCATACATTCCTTGTGTCAGCTGCAGGAGAGCTCTGCCCTAAGCTCCAGTAATTTTGGAAGAGCAAGACTAACAAAAAGCTGGACAATATGTGGATGAGGGCGATAAATTGCACTTGTGTGTGTTTTCCCCATGATTCTCTGTGAAAATCAATGAAGTTGGTCAGAAACGTTCGGGAAGATAAAAAGAGTTAAAATGAATCCGTAGGTGATTTCTGTGTGGTTTGTTCATTGTCGGAACGTTATAAGTTGTGGCATTTGATTGTTTTTTTTTAATGTATGGCGATATTTCCACCATATTGAAGGCGAGGATGTTAGATTGATCTTGTTAACATCTTAACAAAGGTTCTTATCAACTTATCTCCATGCCACTTCACGTGCAGTTTGCTTTTGTGTTTCGTTTTGTTTTGTTTTTCAAGATTCTGGATCCTATGTTTTGTTCAGTATTGTCCAAAATTAAGAAAGTATTTACGGTTCAGCAGTTAAGTTTAGCGATGCAATCACATCATCTCTATAAGACATGTCCGATGTCATATTCTGTTTAAAAAGATAAATTTTCGATCCACATTCAGAGTCGCATTTATTCTAATAGAAAATCAAAATGTGCTAATCTATGATATGTTGTTCTGGTTTACCATTATATCGTGTCAATGAGAGCACTAACAAAACGATGTGACTCAACATTTCTTCGCTTAGAAATTTGTTGTTAGTAGAAAAGTTGGCTCTAGATGGGTTGTGTTGAGTATAGCTCAAATCGGGTCAAGTTGAGCTAGATCAGTCCGTTTTACATCGCTAGTTTTATGCAAAAGGTTGAAATCGTCAATCTAGCGATTTCCTCATCAAATTTTATAAGTATAAGAGGGAGTAAATCACGAGTGATTATGAATCTGAGTGCGATGGTAAATGCGATAGAGGACGTGATTCGATGCTGACATTAAATAGTCCATTGATGTAGATGATTAAATTTTAATTTTGTACCGGACTTATCAACTTACCATCTTCGTGGGTACATCGCTAGCTGTTTCTAGGATTCATATAATTAAATCAAATATTAACGACTAGAAAAGGTTAGCAAGTCATGGAGTGCACGACTGCACAAACAGGGAGACATCGTGGCTAACCCAACCATCCCTCGTTAGTCTCAAACACAATAGTGTTCGAGTCTAACCGACTTGCTGGTGGTTGAGAATTACCAGCCTTTGATTCCTTATCAGTTATATATAAACCACTGTATTTGTAGCTCCCTTCGATCTGTCCAAATAAAGAACGCAACAAAAGTCACAAGTAGGCCTCGTCTACAAAGAAATTTCTTACCCTGTGCTTGTCGAGATAAATTATCAATCACTTTCCAATGTGATATTGATAGATCTCTCTCCAATGTGCAAGACAATGAGATGAATCGAACAGTTCTGAAGCAGATTGATGGTGATCTTTCTGGCTTGCAGCATTAATGCGCTTCCTTGTCCTCGTGGTAAAACGCCACCATATTCTGATAAAATATTTATTATTGTGTTGGCCGCCTTTTCTGCAGAAGTGGATAACGAGCTTCATCTGTTGTCCTTCGCAAGGTGATTCGCTTCGAAGCGTTCCTCTAATTGATCACATCTATTTTATTGAGGAGTTGGCTAATTTTTTGAAAAATCCATCTTGCTGAAGGTTCTCTACTTGTCTCTTCCTTGTTCGTCTTATGTGTGAGAGATTCCTCCTTGGAATTGATAAAAGACCTACTTTTTTGGACTTCTCTCTGTTGTTTTTTCCCAGCTCCGCTTAGCTTTTAAGCTTAAGCCTTGCTCTATCGCAGAAAGTTTTTTTTTTTTTTCTCTCGGATGGCTAGTAGGTAATTTGGAGTTTTATCCTGGAAATGGGGTTGATTATTTTTTTCCATGGTTCAGTTGTAAACTTTCGATTCTCGTGCGATTTGCAGTTGTTTTACGATGATTTAGGTCGAGAATTGGGGATCAAGATCGGATCTTTTTGATCCTTCTTGGTGGCGGATGGGGTGCACCTATTCTACAGTGGAGGTGGACGAGGTCTTGTGGCGGTGCAAGGAGCGGCGGAGGTTGATGAAGCAGCTGATGAAATGTCGGGCCGATCTCGCCGCTGCCCTTATAGCGTACCTGCAGTCCTTGAGGAACACTGGCGCCACCCTTCGGCAGCTTACCGAAGTGGAGCCCATGATCTCCGGCGTCGCTCCTCCTGTTGGTCCTACATTGCAGCCCTCCCCGCCACCGCCGGCGTCACTGCCGCCGTCGCCGCCGCCGCCTCCGAATTTTTTACGGGTTGCCCCGAAGGAATCCACGAAGACGAAGTTCTATGTCGAGGATCCGATCGATATGGACGACGATGATGACGAGGGTTTCCTTCTGCCACCGCCTCCACCTCCCTTTCCTATTCCGGCCTGGGGCTCCGGTGAACGCATGGGTTCCACGCCTTCCACGGGTTCGTCATCTCCAATGCGGAGTGGAGAAGCTGGTGCAGCTGCCCAAGAAGACGATTGGGCGGAACCCAAGTCGGAGTTTTGGAGTGAGGTGGAGGTCGTTGAGGAAGACGAAGAGGATGACTTGATCCAAAGAAAGGAGGCTTTGGCTGTGGCAATGAATAGGGCGAGAGACACATACCCATCTAAGGAATTGCTGGAGGACAACTTGTCGACAGTGAGCAAGTTTACCAAGGGCACAGACCCAACTGCAATGGTGTCAAGGAGCAAGAAAACATGGACAGGAATTGCTAAAGAGCTTGATGAGAATTTCCTGAAAGCTGCAGATGGTGGGAAGGATGTCACACTCCTTCTCAAGCCCAATCGGAGCTACCTTCAACCTGGAGACTCTGAAGCAAGGACAGGTAACTTATGGGACAATGCCATCTCATTTGTTCTTACTGATGATGTGAAATTCAGGATTGAGTAATCATGTTCTGGCCTTTCTAGATTATCTCATTGTTCCATTAGGAAATAAAAACAGGGAGTTGAAATATTTGAGAAATAGAGATTGGAAGGTCAATCAGATTGGGAAGAGGTAATCAAGGATAAGTAATCAATTCTCCTTGATCAATGCTTGGTCAATATACATTTGCGTAATTGGCCTTTTCACTAGTGTCTGATAGTTGATCTGCATCTACATATGTTTATGCTTTGATGTAAAAAATATTTAGAATCGCCATCAACCAAAGTTCTGGTCATTGAGTAAATGGACTATGATCAGACTCAAATGAGTCTTTGGTTTCAAATAGAAGTGATACTAAACATTTATCAGTTTGAGTTATTTAATTTCTGCTAATTTATTTCTAGTCATCCCATTCTCTTGGTCAAATGATGTAAACTTGCATATACTGACAGAAATTCTCTAAGGATCCTCCCTCCAAACTGCTACAAAAGGATCCGTAAGTTTAGTATCAAATGTTTTAGCTATTGCTCGTGTAGATCCCATTTGCCATGATGTAAAACTTTCTCTGCTCATAGTCATACATGTTATATTGACACTGGAAAAAAAATGCGCACACAATTTTTACTAAATCCCTAGTCGCATGACTTGATGATTAGGAATTCTTTTGATTTCTCTATGCATATTTGATTTTTTCTGTCAGCTCAATTTGTTGGATGCCACTTATACTCTAATTTCAGGGAAGAGTTTCAAGTCTGCCAAAGTTGTACATGTGCTGTCTTGGAGCTGGTCTTTTAGATCTTCACATTCTAACAGAGATACTCAAGATTTAAATAATTCTTCTATGTCCACCACCCATTGCACAACACTGGAAAAAATTCTTTCTGAGGAGCAGAAGCTCTACAATCAAGTGAAGGTAAGTGTTCATTGAAGATGTCAACTAGGTAAATACATAAAATCTTGTACCTTCCACTTGTTTAAGGTTTGATTTTCTGGCTAATTAATTCAAAATTCCAAGCTATCAGGAAATTACCCAATTTATTGATATGGTTTTACATCCTCCATGTTCATGCCAGACAGCTTGAGCAAGACAACTTAATAGTGTTAGATTGTGGATTGAGGTACAAGGAAGAGCAACTTAATAGGCCTAGTATAAGTGAACACATGACTAACAGAAAAATAGATAAATAAGACAGGATTCAAACACAAACCATGGATACTGCACTCTTAAACATTTTACTAAAAGCTCAACGCTTGAGAAAAATACCAATTTGCATTATCCATTCAGTTTGAATATCAACTATATACCATCTCTTTTACTAACCATACATCCTGTTGGGACCTGTGCGCCTGCTAGAGGGGGGGTGAATAGCGCGTTGACCATACGTAGATGGAATTTGATCGCGTTCGCTTGCCTATGATTGTTAGTACGCAGCGGAATATAGAAATGAAATAACAATCACAATAACAAGCATACAAACACAAGGATATAACGTGGTTCGGAATCGAACGGTTCCTACTCCACGGATTGGGTTCGTACGAACCCTAGCGATGTCAATCACACACCACTATAAAACACTCCTTCTCGGAACAATCCAGAGGCGGAGAAACCTCGTACAAGATGATTACAACAATAATCAAATAACAACAAGCAAATAAAATGAGATACAATGCAATATAAGTAAAGAAAACGCTTTACAAATGTCTTTCGATTGCTTGCTTGTTGATCGCCAACTGGTCAAGATTTAGCAAAGAATCGCCTCAAAACGCCTCAAGAAATCATATCAAAACTCTCCGTCGAGCTCCTTTTATCCTTGCGCGACACTGATTTCCGCTATCGGTCAATCGCCATAAGTAAGTCACCGATCGATGTCATCATGTCGTGAGACAACGGCTCGATCCACGCTGGAAAAACTCCAACGGATCTCTTGGCAATGATCGGTAGCGTAATCGGCGCATCGGCTCACGCGAGCATTCTGCGTGACAACTAGCAATGATCGTCCTCGCATTGATCGCCGACATCACGATCGGATCCAACGAGCAATGACGCAGAGCAATTTCGGCTCTTAAACGATTGAACTTAAGTCGACTCGCGGCAATGAACCACCATAATGTCGATCGACCGCCAACCTCAAATGAGGTTTTAACCCAAGTACGGTGCCCCATACTGCTACCCCACCAGCCTGAGACCTGCCTTCTAGCCACCTCCATCACCTCACGCCTCGGATCCTCCAAGTCATCCATGACTTGTTCATTCATCGCGCTTAGCCTTCGTGCTTCTGTACGCATGCTACGCTATCTGGTGTCTACACCGCCAAGGCACATTGGACTTACGCGCCAAGACTCGCTGACTTTACGCGTCAATATCAATCTCCTCGACTTCTCAAATGCGCCAAGACTCAAGCTTCGAATTTCACAACCCATGTTGGACTTTCCACAAGACCATGCTTGGACTTTTCCTTCGCGCTAAGTACTCAAGACTTGGACTTCCCAAATGCCAAGCCATGACTTGACCTTCCATGCCAAGTACCACGACTTGGACTTTATCTTGCAAGACCACGCTTGGACTTACTTGATCACATACGGTCAACCCTAGTCAACCATCAAAGTCTCCTCGAGTCAAACTCGAGTCCGGCCATTATAACCCTGGGCCGATTGCTCCAACAATCTCCCCAACATATTAACCAACATCAATGTCCCAACCACTTTAAAAACATCCTACCAAACATCAAACATCACTCGAGTCAAACTTTAGTCCCATCAGAATCGGGTCGATTGCAACAATCTCCCTTTGATGTTTAACAAAACAAACTTAGAGTTAGGCCCCTAATTCAAATTCCCATACCAATTTTCCAAAATGATAATTTTATCTTTACATACATCAAAAGGTTATCTCTCCGAGGTTGATGTCTCGTGTTCGATGATCTTACTGAATCTCCCTTGATCCAAAATACCTAGGATGCCTACCATCTTCCTAGTGATAAGTCTCATATCACTCAAAAGAGGCAATCCTATACTCTCTCCGATTTCCAAATTGGGTTTCAAAATCCATCAATTTTTCCAATTGATGATACTCTCCCAATAACTTCTCCCCTTCAAGAAGAGAAACACATCCATCATCCCAAGATGGATAACTCTAAAGGCTTCTCCTGACCATCAGACCAACAATGTCCTTGGAAGTCCCTGCCAATAGAACTCTTAACGATCAAAATTAAGGTTCTAAGTTCAACATAGAACTTTCACTCACCTTAAGATCGATACAAACCCTAAAACATCTCCAAATCCATATCCAATGGATTTTCACTCTTCACATGCTTCCAAAGCATATCCTAGGTTAGGAGTGATTAGGAAACTTTACCATATAGTCAACACGGGCTAAACAATCTTGTTTTCAAATCGACCTAGCAATGACTCTCGACAAGAACTACGATCACATTATCACCGATCGCCAACAAGTGGTAGGCTGATCGATAATCAAATTCTCAATTTCAATCTCATAATCGAAATTTAAAAATCATAAGTAATTCTACGATATCGAAAAATCACGAAATTTGATACGTATATTACTTATAGTCAATACAATGGGTGAAAAATATTTGAAAATTATTTTACCCATAAATAGTGAGTTTGATATAAAACTCAAAACCATCAAATTTTGATGTTTTGGCCTATTTTCAGATCTCTATCAATAATGGTGATTCTTTATCAAAAGATAGACTTCACCAAGGTTTTTCAAAAATGATTTCAAAAATGTTTTGAAAACCTATTTTGGATCACATTCCTTGGGCTCTATGTAGTGACTTGCATACAAGCTTTCCGATGATCCACATGTTGAGTTAAGATGAGTTTGGGTTCAACTAGACGCAAACACTATGCACTCAACTTAACTCATATCCTAGCATCTCACATGTATCTAGGGTGTGTATAAATACACATACATGTCGATTGGATGTGAGATGTGGTTTTGTTCATTTAATCTAGGGTTTCATGCATTTCCTGGCAACCCTACTTGATTCCCTTATAAATGGGACTTCAAGTCATGCCATCATTTGCCCTTAGTTCAATTTTAATCAATTTAATGCATGAAATGATCGTGGCATAAAGATAGTAATATTTAAGCGTACGATGATCACGTGATGTACAAGATATGATAAAATCTAAAAACACATGACATTTAAAAACCTTAATCCTAAAATACGAATACGACATATACAATGAATAAAGTAAGTAATGATGTCTTACGTATTATATGGCAAACAAAGCATGACATATAAAATATATAGGTACAATAATACCTAAATCTTAATATTAATTGTCATTTGATATAATTCATCATATTTTGTCATATTTCTACTTTTCTCCCAAGTGTGCCAAAAACCCAAAATGACACACCTACCTCTAAACCTAAATTGTGTCAATTTGATCATTTTATCAAACTTCTCAAATAATATTTGCACATCCTAAAATCTTTTAGGATATTAATTCAAGTCTATTTCCAAGGTAACCATAACCTTGAAAATATCCTAAAGTGTCACATTTACCATGGTTGAGTTAACTACCCATCCAATCAAGGTTGGCACACCCTAAACCCATCTAGCGTGAATCAATCACGCTCTTAGGAACCCAAAACCGATTTGAGCTCCTAGGGTTAATTAGGTATTCCTTAGGGATAACCTCCCTAGATACCTTCCTAATGACCCTCCTAGGCTTGTTAGCCTTGGTCATTTGGGTCTTACCTAAGTTGACTCTAGGGGTAACTCCCCTTGCAACCTTCTTAGTGGTCACCCTAGGTTTCCTAGAAACTTTAGCCACTAGGCACAACCTTTGGTCAACCTTAGGGATGACTTCCCTATTGACCTTGGTCTTCCTAGACCTAGTTTGTGTTCCATAGTTAAATGGAACACTATGATAAGCCACCTTAGGCTTAGGTTTGTGACCCAAACCATTCTTGCCCCTGAGTGACTTTTGCTTCTTGGGTCCTAAATGTTGACTTTGAGATTTTGACCTAGAAGTTTGACTAATTGACCCTTGCATTTGATTTTGCATAACCTTAAGGGTTTTTTCAAGCTTTTCAAGCCTTGACCTCAAGGCTTGGTTCTCTAATTCTAATTGCCCAACTTTAGAATTTTGATTTGGTTTTTGGGCATGGGACTTCCTAGGCATATGCCTAGTCCATTTAGGATTGAAACCTAGGTGCTCTTGCACCTTTCTAATGGTCTCCCTAGGTAAAATTTTTCTAGAGTTATTTAACCTAAGTTTGTCCTTAGATAAGTTGTTTTTAGGGACATTAGTCCCAAATTTCTCCTTACTCCTAAGGTTGACCTTCTTAGCTCCTAAGCAACATTCTCTATTTCTAGCATGCTCTTTTTGATAAATAGCAAGATTGCTAAAATTATTTCTAGCATGTTTTTTGACATTATTTGAATAAAAAGCTTTATTCAAAAATACCTTAGGGTTAGCTTTGGAAGCTCCCCCTACATGTGTAGCTCCTTCTTGGGTCTTTTTGCTCCCCCTAGGACATTGACTCCGGTAATGCCCCTTTGAGTTGTACTTGAAGCATATGATATGCTCCTTGTTCTTTTGACTTGGGGCATCGACATCCTTGACTTTTGGTGCCGGTAGAGCTTTCCTAACCTTCTTTGGGCACTTGCTCTTGTAGTGTCCGGCTTCTCTACACTCAAAACATATGATATGATTTTTATTACAAATTGATATGTTTGAGTTACCTATGATGGATGTGGTGATTGGAGTGGATTCTTCATTCCTCTCGGAGGTTGAGACTTCCTCTTAAATTTGTTCCGGCTCCGGTGTGGATGGTCTCTCCCCCTCAAACCTAGAGGTGCAGATCCGGATGTTGATTCCCTATCAACCTCCGAATCCTCTAGCTCTTTGGATGTTTCTTCTTGAGCTTGAGAGGGTGATGGTCCTTCTTCTTGGACCGATGATAGACTTTCATGGAGCTTGGCCAAATCGCTCCATAGCTCCTTGGCATCCACATAGTCACCTAGGCTACACAAGAGGTCATTAGGAATTAAATCAAAAATGAATTTGATTACCTTCTTGTTTTTATCGAATTGTTGGAATTGCTCCTCACTCCACTTCTTCTTCTTGAGAAACCCTCCCTTTGGTCTCGTAGGATATTCAAATCCTTCCATCAACGCGGACCACTCCTCAAGGTCTCTCATCATCAAAAAATCTTCAATTCTCGCCTTCCAAGAATCAAACCTTCTCGCCCATGTATGTATACGGAATTGGGGTGTTGATATCCCATCCCAATTGTCCTCGACTTCCATCTTTCCTCAGCGTCTTGACTCGGGTTGTTAATCCGCAGAAGAGCCCCGGCTCGATACCACTGTTGGGACCACTCGCAGAGGGGGTGAATGAATAGCGCCGACCGTGACGTAGATGGAATTTGATTGCGTCGTCATTATATGATTGTTAATGCAGGAATATAGAAATGAAACAACAATCACAATAACAAGCATACAAACACAAGGATATATCGTGATTCGAACCGAATCTGTTCCTTACTCCACTGATTGGTTCAGACGTAACCCTAGCGATGTCAATCACACACCACTATAAAACACTCCTTCTGAATAATCCGAGGCTGAGAAACCTCGTACAAGATGATTACAACAATAATCAAATAACAACAAGCAAATAAAATGAGATACAATGCAATATAAGTAAAGAAAACGCTTTACAAATGTCTTTTGATTACTTGCTTGTTGATCGCTTGAACCGTGGTTGAAGACCCTGATTTGCAGCAGTAAATCGCCTCAAAAATGTCCAAGAAATCGCTGCCAAAAACCCTCCCGTCGAGCTCCTTTTATCCTTGCGACACGATTTCCGCTTATCACCGATCGTATAAGTCACCCGGCCGATGCCATCGTTGTCGTGAGACAACGGCTCGATCCACGCCGAAAAACTCCAACGGATCTCTTGACGATCGATCGCTACCACGCAGCCGATCGCCTACCGGCTACGGAGCATTCTCGCGTGCGGCCGAATCGGCAATGATCATTGCCGACATCAATCGACTGATCCAATGAGCAGTCGACTGCCAGAGCAACTTCAGCTCTTAAACGGCAGTCGAACTCAAGTCGACTCACGGCAATTGAACCGGCCATAATGTCAGTCGACTGCCAACATCAAAAATGAGGTTTTAACCCAAGTATGGTGCCCCCATACTTGCTAGACCACCCTTAGCCTAGACCTAAGCCTTCTAGCCACCTCCATCAGCCTCACGCCTCTCGGATCCCTCCAAGTCATCCATGACTTGTTTATCCATCGCGCTAGCCTCCAGGTGCTTCCCTCGGCTATGTCATGCTAACGGTGTCTACACCACCAAAGCACATTGGACTTACGCCGCCAAGACTCCGCTTGGACTTTACGCCGCCAATATCAATCTCCTTGGACTTCTCAAATGCCAAGACTCAAGCTTGGACTTTCCCTTGCCAACCCATGTTGGACTTTCCATGCCAAGACCATGCTTGGACTTTCCTTTGTGCCAAGTACTCAAGACTTGGACTTTCCCAAATGCCAAGTACCCATGACTTAGACTTTCCATGCCAAGTACCCATGACTTAGACTTTCCATGCCAAGTACCCATGACTTGGACTTTACCTTGCCAAGACCCATGCTTAGACTTACCCTTGATCACATGGTCAACCCTAGTCAATCATCAAAGTCTCCCTCGAGTCAAACTCGAGTCCGGTCAATTATAACCTGGGTCGATTGCTCCAACAATCTCCCCAACATATTAACCGACATCAATGTCCAACCACTTTGTCAAACATCCTATGTCAAACATTAAAACATCACTCGAGTCAAATTCGAGTCTGGTCAATCGTGACCTGAACCGATTGCACCAACACATCCTATTTATTAGGTGCATAGGAATCAATAAAATCTGTTAAGTTTTGTTTGGTTGGAAGTTTAGCAGATAACATTGCACAGAGTCCTTACCTACAGAAAATCATTATTGTTTGTTCCCAAGCCACTCATAACAATCTTCCCCCATAGAATACCATGTTTGACTTAACCTAGGTATCAGAACCCTACTGTATCTGGTCTTAGGTCAGTGAAGATAAATTTTTGTCAATAGGGGAAAATTCTCATCTCTGTCAGAGCAGGTCTGCAGCTAAATTTTGTCTAAGAAAAAACTTCATTCATCCTTAGTATCTCAAATCAGCTCTTCTAACTAAAGCTTTAATGCTGCCTTAGCTTCACCTTTTCATTTCTTGTGGCAGTGCTTTGCTTAAGAAAAAAAAAAATAGTCCGGTACATAGCTCCCACCATGCGGGGTGTCACGACCCGGAAGCTTCCATTCCTATATGAGGGATAGCCTCGCTGTTCGGACAATATTTATCACTGCATCAAAAACCACAAAAAATATCCAAGAATGATACACAAGGTTGTATGAACATAAATATAACACTTTATTAAATAATGTAAAATAATGTAACTACATATTTGTCCCAAAATACTTACTTGACTATATTATGACATGACTAACACACTGACCCATGCAAAACAAAAAAAATATTAAAATATCAAAATGCATAAATATTAGATAATACTAAAAAGAAAATAAACTGAATGGATTCTGCAGAAGATATCTCCAAACAATCACTGAGCAATCTCTGAGCTATCATTCTTAATATTGATTGCACTTTGACAATTACCTCACGTCTGCGAATCTGGAGGTCAAAGGAACGGAGAGTGAGCACAATGTGTAAAGTGGAGTAAGGAAAGACGTACATGAATATATATCATTCAGGAGATCAACAACAAAAGAAAGCCTTTATATTTTCAGATTTTATACACCATTGATTATTACCCCGTTTTCGTTAATTTACCTCTTATTCACTCTTTAATGAATTTCATCGATTTTCTCAATTTCTCATTTCAACATTAAACACATATTACTCTTACATAAATATATGACTCAAATATAAGCATTTAATAGATGAACGACCTGCAATCCACCCTTCTAGAATATGTCATACATGTCAAGCGAACGACCTGCAATCCACTTAATATAAAACATATTCAATATAAATATAAGATAAGAGTGAGCGACCCGCAACTCACCCAGTAAGGCCTTGTTTGGGAGGAGGGGAGGGGAGGGGAGTGCAAGTAATGGAAGGGGAAGAGAGGGGAGGGGAAGGGAGCCTTACACCCCAAATTTGGGTGTAAAAAAAGTTGGGTTTTTGTGAGGAGGGGTATAAGTTCCCCTTCATTCCCCTCCCTTTCCCCTTCCCTCACTTCTTCCCAAACAGGGGTTGCTTTTTTTCCTTCCTTATTTACCCTTACCCTTCCATTACTTACACCTTCCTCACCTCCTCCCAAACAAGCCCTAAAGATGCATCGTATATGCATAGGATGAACGACCTACAATCCATCCAATACGAAGTACATCTTATGTATGCACATATATATACATAGATATGAGGTGAATGACCTGTAATCCACCCGAAATGCCTCATATAAAAATAGGATGAACGACCTGCAATCCATCCCGTGAGGTGCCTCACACAAAAATAGGGTGAATGACTCGTAATCCACCCAGTGAGATAAGTTATTTATTTTTAATGCACGAAGCAAAATCTCTATATTTATAGAGCATTACTTAGTTATCTAAATTGTAATAATCTCATCTTCTTTATTGATTATAAAATCAAAATTTCCATAGCATATGAGTTACATTTATTTCTTTATTAATTCAGTTGAGAAATTTGATAAATTTGTACAATTATTGAGTTAAAGATCCGTCGTAGAATTTAATTATGAGCAACCATCTTCATAAAATCATTTTCACTATAGATTCCTTTCAAATTTCTCATAAAGTTTTGAGTTCTTCTTAAGAGAATTATTCTAAGTTTCCATACTTCACTTTTAAATTTCAAAATTTGACCACTGTATCTGATGCACACGAACGCGACCTCAAATCTCGCGATGCGCGCTCAATGCCCGCAAGTGCACGGGTGTCGTCAAGTAATAATATAGATTATCGATCGCATAGGGACTGAGATTCGAGTACCTATCTATTCGGTGGATGTTATTGTTCGGAAATCGATTCTAATGGTTGTGGTTCAGAGGGTTGTCAGCAGTCCTAACTATAATACGGTGTCACACGGAGGAAGAGAAGGGACGCTACGAGTCTTTAGATGGATTCTAGGATTTCGGTTTCGTTTGTGTGTCGCAGAACACATTATAAATTGGGTTATGTTTAGGTTCCTAGCTACGATTTTGTGGAAAGGACATCATATGCTCTCCCGATGAGCCTTCGCATATATCGGAAGCTATCTCTGTCATTACCAGGTCGACCCTTGGCCTTAGAACGGGATAGTCGGTACGAGGATGCCGAATTGATCCCTGCGATGAGTCGAAAACGGGGAGCGTTTCCTACTCTATCGCATTCTTCTACCCACAGTTTTGGGAGATGAGGTCAACCCTTAGGTTCCTCCTTAATTCCCCTAAATCTTTGATACGAGGACTGTCACCCCTCGTATCGGCTAAGCACAGTGATTAGAAAACCAAAACAATAGCTATAGATCTAACCAAACACCAATTTGCAAATATAGATTCAAGAATGAAAAGATATTTGAACCAACATGTTCTAACTCAACACAAACTACTCCTTAGTCCTAGAATCAGAGAATCTACTCCATGAATGCAAGGAAAGAAACACAAGGCATTGTCAAATTCAAATATACAGGATAAAGCATGGTAAGAATATAGATTACAATGCGTTGAGGCTCTTCTCTCGGGCGTTGAGGTGCAAAACTTGGATTTCGAGCGGCTTCCTTCCTCCCCGTTGCAAGTTTCCGAAGCTTTTTAGGGCTTCGGAGTATTGTCTCGGCCGTCGTGCCTCCCCCTAGGGTTTGGGAGCCCTAAGGCGGCTCCCTCGCCATCCCTCGCCTCTTAGATGAGTTTCCTATATATAGAGGCGGCTCCGACTTTCTATAAATGCTTGAAAAACCCTATTTCCTTGAATTCGTGGCACCGCTACATGGCCGTGTGAATTTCACACGGCCTAGCCGTGTGCAAGGTGGAAAACGGCTGAAATCCAGGCTGAAAAATGAGCTGGAAAAAAGGCACGGTCGTGCGAATTCACATGGCCTAGCCGTGTCTTTTCCTAGAGCCTCCGTTTTGATCCGTTTTGCTTCGGAAACATGCCTAAGTTTTGGGACATGGCTAGTGCATGTTCCCTAAGGTTTGTGCTCCACAAATTGCTTCATTTTTTCTTCAAAAACGCCGCCCTATACATAAATTAACAAAAGTAGATCTTCGAACTATAAAAATAGGAAATGCATGTAAAACAAAATAAAATATGCATGAAACAAACATAAAATGAAATGAGATGTAAGCGAAAACTATTCCTAAAATCCTATATGTTTTGCTCACATCAGTATCATGTATGATTTTTCACAAGGTACAACAATAACAAAAAAAATATACAAGGTCAAGCCAATATAAAAGAACATGATCAAACCGCAGAGATATAAAAGAGTATGTAAATAAATTTTCATCTAAGGAACAATATAAATCGTAAACAATTTATTTCTAATATTATCCTAATCAAAGCCTAATTATATATATTCAATATACCTGATAATTATTTTTCTTCTATCATATACTCAAGTAATCTATAAAAATATGTATACAATTAAATGAAATTCTTAATCTACTTCTATTTCAAGATTAGGAAATCATAAATTATTTTTGTTTTCATCACGGTAAAATTAATCATGCACAAGGTAGTTAAAAAGGAAAACAAGCAGGAAAAACTCCACCTCAATCAGATTTTTTTTCCAAGGAGTAACAACGGTGCGCCGATGGCAACGTTAGCAGTTACGGTAAGCAATGTCGGCGATGGGCAGCACGAATGATAGTGTTGGCAACGACGGCAATAGGGATGATTCTAGCAACTGTAAACCCCCCCCCCCCAAGGGATGTCACGGACATTCATTCTACTAGTTTAAATCAATGACTCTTTAACATATTAGCAGGATATAAAACCTTCATAGAATTTAAACATTCAATAATTGAACAGACATTAAAACCCTGAAGCCAAACATCATAATCTAAATTACTAGCTAAGTCTCCATTCCAACACCATCAATTTAATAACCCAAGATAATACCACAAAACTCAAACCACACTTTGGTTCTCTATCTTGCCTAATATCAATCTAAAACTACAACCCGGTGCACGAAGCTCCCGCCACGTGGGGTACCGGAGAAGGAATCCATTGTACGCAGTCTTACCTTGCTTTTTTTTGCAAGAGACTGTTTCCAGGATTTGAACCTGTGACCTCTTGGTCACAAGGCAACAACCTTACCTTGCCTAATATCAATCATTGTTTCTAAAATCAAGCATTAACAATGTAAAATCTAACTTACAGGCATAAAAATATAATTCAACTCGTCTATCAAAGAAACATGAATGATAAACTAGCACACAACTATTGGTCGATATTCCCTTGTTCCGCCGCCACACACACCAAACTTCCTTCCAGTCGCCTCCTTGCATCATATCTTTTCCTTCCCCTTATCTGCAGTAAGAGGTAAATAAAACTCATAAGCAAAAGACTCAGTAAGGATATCATAATCTCACAGAATCGTCGTAAGAATCAATATAAGTGTTTCATGATAAAACATGCTCAACCTTTCTCAATACTTTGCACTTGAAATCACTTGCAATTATGATCTAAATGCATATGCTTGAAAATGTGTGATATGACTTGGAAATTTAAAACACTTATATTACTTATACTTCAAAATAATAATCATCCTCCTTTGGGCCCAGCATGGTACCAAATGCGCACATCTCTAATAGGTTTCGGGGTAACCAGCCACCGAATCCTATTAGAGCTTCTCACTAGGCGATCTAGAGGTCTAGGGGCATTCTCGGAGCCAGGTACATGCCTCTTAAAAGTAACATAGTTTTGTAACTTAAATACTCATACTCATAATAACTTGACATTTTCCAAACACCTTATATGTCTTACTCAAATTAGGAACCGCCTCAAAGCCTAAATCTTGTTTCTTCTATCACATACATATCCTTTAGCAAAACAAAACATATAAAAGCAATCCTTACTGTAGGTGAGAGACATATACTTACAGTTTCTTATTGAACTCACTAGGCGATGTTGTGAAAACCAAGGTCCCTACGCATGTGTATACGTCCTCGCGGGAAAACCCTTGTCGCTAAATCCCCTTGAACAACCCCGAACCTACCACCCTTTAAGACCAAGGGTGGGACTCTTTTATAGCCTTACTACTCCTCTTTGTCTTCTAAACTTTAGATGTGGAACTAATACATGTTTAGGCTTGAACCACTTATCGAAGACATGTCCTTAAAGTTTTTATGTTTCACATAAGAAATATCCAATTGGTGTGATGGTATCATGCCTCCTATATATCCTGGAGGCCTAAGGTTCAAACCCCAAGCTATCACATTTTTCTATTATTATTATTATTAAAAAAAAATTCCGGGCGTTACAGCAAGGACCATGGCAATAAGATTTATATAGAGATTGATTAGAGATATTTAGGATTAAACGGAATAGGAAAAATCGGAAAGGGAAAAAAAGGGGAAAAAAATGAAAAAGAAGAGGTCAGCAGTGAAAGAGGCAGTAGAAGAAAAGGTTTTTACTTTTTTTTTTTTGCACTTTTGCAAAAAGGTCCAACAAGTTTAAGAATTTACGAATAGACCCTTTGAGTTTTTTTTTCAATGTAATAACACGGGGTCCCAGGGAAGGAACTATTGTACGCAATACCTTGCTTTATAAAAGGCTATTTCTAGGATTCGAACCCGTGACCTCTAGGTCACAAGGCGACAACTTTACTATGGTTTGCAGTGCTTTGCTTCTATTTAAAAATATTTATTAGATTCTAAAATTTTGTTATTTATGGTGGCCTTGGAATTTACTTTCTAGTATCACCATATGATAATAGTATACTTATTTAGGTCATTTAACTCCTAGGATTATTGATTTTTATTTAATTTTGGCTTTCTCATCTAGGATTGTAAACAAGCCAAACTGAATCAAACTTTGTGTTACTCAAGTATAACAAGATTGTTTAGTAAGGTAATTGAGTTGAGTCAAGTCAAATCTAAAATTAACCAAATGATCATTCATGCTTCATTTTGCTTCTTTTTTTTTTTCTTTTTTGTTTGAGCTTGGTTCAAATGTAGTTTGTTTTAATGTTATTGAGCTTTTAATTCTAGCTTGTTTGATTGGTTGATGCTTTTATAGTTTGATAAGAGGTTTGTTGATGAACATGGTTTAGAAGTTTTGTTTGTGGATATTGTTTGTACATTCTTCATAGATAGTTCACAATCTATGTTCATGAACACTGACAATTTGAACACATATGTGTTCAAGTTGCTTATGTAGTTTAATAGGTTATTCAATCTTGTTTATTTAATTTACCTTGTACATATTGAATTAACATAAACAAGCTAATCACAAAGTTTGCTTATGAATGTTTGGCAACCCTTGTCTCATCCACTGGAAAGTATTTACCATTTTACCCCTCTCGACCCTGGAGCCATGTCAAGGACCAAGTTTGACAACTGATTAATGAATTTGACAAGTTAGAGCCGGTGTCAAAAATATTTATAGTAGTATATGAATCTATGTCTATTAACTAATGCAACTAACAATCACTTATAGTTTGATTTTCACAACTACTCCAGAACTTTTTATTTGATGACCTAATCAAAGGCAAAACTCGGTTTATATTTGGTAGGATTGAATGGTACAGAATCTAAATCAGAATAGGAATGAATGAAAAGGAACAAAAAGGATGATACATTCTATTTCGTTGTTCAGTTGCATTAATGGAATGGTTAACAAGTGGAATAAGTCTTGCTATGTTTGACTTGTTTGGTACATTCCATATAATTTTTATAGCCACTTTGAATTGCTTACTCTGTTTAGTCGATCCTGTGTGACTGATACACTACAATCCAGTGCACGAAGCTCCCGCCACGCGGGGTACCGGAGAAGGAATCCATTGTACGCAGTCTTACCTTGCTTTTTTGCAAGAGGTTGTTTCCAGGATTTGAACCCGTGACCTCTTGGTCACAAGGCAACAACTTTACCGTTGTGCCAAGGCTCCCTTCTATCCTGTGTGACTGATCTAACCAGATTTTCCAACCCACTAGCCTTGTTGTCCAATCGATCCAAGATACTCAGCCTGCTAGTCCACTCAGCGTATCTGGGCTGACCTTATTTATCTCAATCTTAGATTCAAAAATGTCTTGCAAAATATTTAGTATAAGTAGGATTAAGCATTCCACCAATTAAGCTATGAAATGGATTGATTAAGTATGAGTCACTCGCTTGAATGATCAATCCTCCGTAAATTATCCATCAAAATATTGGAATAGAATAATACAAGAAATGAACTATTCTACAAAATTTTAGCTGAGTCATTTAACCATCTTAGTTGTATATTCCTCCTATTCCTGGGATTTTTTTCTGGTATCTTATTTTACAGCATATTTCTTCATAAAAATTCCAGCTCAAGTATATCATGAGTTCAGTGGCAATATGTTAAATCTTTACTAGGTCCATGCATACTGCCAATAAATGCATCAAACGAGGAAGAGAAAGACAAAAAAAAACTTGGTTAGCAACAATAAAACAAGATAAAATCTATTTAAATATAGATGATAATATAGTAGGGAATAGAGTCCAATGGCGTAGAAGGATCCATATAGCCCACCCCACCTAATGAGATAAAGCTTTGTTGTTGTTGTCGTCGTCGTCCATGCATATTGCCTTAATCTAAGACTCATTTGCTGCTCACTGATCTATTTCCTTATGGTCTGCCCTAATGGTGGCTACCATACATGCTTTATGTCTATCATAGGTAGACAAATGCAACTTTCAGCCAGCAATGGCTGTTGCTACATTCAGCCACTAACTTAAGATTTGATCTGAAGCTTCATGCCAAAGCTTCCAAATTATATGTGGAGGCGTGGTCTAAACCAGGGTATATATATAAATATACACACTGTAGCAGGAAGCAATGGTTGTTGTACTTTCAACCAGTAACTTCAGATTGATCTGAAGCTTCAGGTCAAAGCTTCCGGATCATACGCGGAGGCTGGATCTAATCCAGGGAAATTGGCTTGGTCCATTCTATTCTCCACGGTGGCTATAAATTATCATCCAAACCAGCTTGTTTTACATCATCAAAAAGATTAGTTTCGATTTCTTTTATTTTTACTGATTGGCATTGAAAGAAAGTTTGTCACCCACGATGGTGCTTGCAGAAAAGCTGATAAAATTTTTCACATATCCAGTTAAATTCCTTCAATTCAATGGTTGGTCATCAAACCAACAATTGAGATTAATAAGCCAACTTTGAGACGAGCGTCAAATCTGTCTAATTATGTAAATTAGAAATATATAAGTTTGAGGTTGATTTATAGGGAAAAGATGGTGTATGAAGATACTCAAAGTCAATGATGATCATTAAATTAGAAGTGCAGAAAAGGAAATAAATCATCATAATAGGCAACACTCACAAAAGAAATTGAAAATAATTCCAAATTAGCACTTCAGCAATAAAAGGAAACAAATTGAAAAAATAAAATTATGTGATAATTAGAGATTGATTTGTTTGTTATTTGGTAACTAGTATTTTCTACGTGAGAGTTTACTCCTCTTGGTGAGGATCTTATTTTGTTCATCCGCTATGCTACATCGTTGGTATTAGAGTTGAAGTTTGGATTCGGCTCTATATCTGTTTTTTCCACCCACTTCTCCTTTTCTTTAGCGGTATCATCAATTTCTCTTTTCCAATGTACATGGATTTTTTCATGCAAATTTTCAGCTAAGAGGCTCACATTGACTCAATAACGTCGTTCTCACTTGAAAATTATTTATTGTTTGAATTTAGTAGGCTAGATAATTTGTATGCATTATCTATTCAACTCATATATTGTTTATTTCCAAATACTTTACAATTATCTTTGTTTAATTACCTGTTTATTTTGTCACTATTTTAAGTCATTTTCTTTATCTAATTTTCTATTTGTCTCATCTTTATTTTGCCCTTACTTTCAATCATCATATTTATTTGATTTCCTATTTATCCCTTTATTAGTTCTAAGTTCTAACCTGCTTCCTTAAAATTATTGTGTCACATAATTTATAAATCTCATTACTTATCGAACCTTCACATCGGCTATGATGAGAAACCCTACCATTAGAGAAATAGATGCTCGGTGTGAACTTGTGGAAGATGAACTTAAGACCTTCTAATCAAGAGTGGAAGGCTTAGAATGGTTTAAAGTTCATGTCGTTAGTATAATCGACAAGCTGCTAAAACATACGAGTCCTGAGCCCATATACTATATATCCCACACTCAACAGTCACCTAGGCGTCAACCTTCTTAAAAACATCAATTAGTCACTAATAAGAAAGACTACTTTCAAGACACTTAAATCTAATCTAGAGTTAGAATTAGACTAAAAGTAGATATTACCCATCAAATTAAACTAGACACCCTCAATTTTGATGGTCAGCTAAACCCAAATGCATTCCTCGACTGGGTCACTGAAATTGAAGATTACTTTGACTTGTACAATATGACCCAAACTGAATGAGTGATTTGCAAAAATCAAATTCAATTGGTTAGTGAAGAAATAATGGTATCCAAGATCAATATGTCACAAATAGAGAAGAACCAATCACTCACTAGGTAGATGAAACGGATTCTAAATAAAAAAAATATGTCCAACATACTTTAGAAATTAACAATACGTCATGTGGATTAATCTAAAACAATTGAACATCAGCATAATTAAATATTTGACAACTTATAAATGTGGTGTAACCCCAAATTAAATACTAGGGAAATTCTAATTCACTTTATTAATGATTTGAGACCTAAAATTCAAAGACAAGTTAAACTATTCTCCCCAATCTCAATCGAAGAAGTCTGTCAAAAGATTGAAGAGATTGAGCAATTAATGAAAGCCCTTACCTTGCAATCACTAACCCCTTCAACAAGTAGTGCCTCTACATATAAGGCATCACAACAATTGAGCAAACCCATTGTTTTAACCCATCATGGATATGTCATTCAACAAATAGAGACAATTACCCCTCAAAACCTCACACTTGACACTAGAGATTCACCAAAAGACTTTTTCCCCTAAGGTAAAAAATTTTAGATGAGTTCTAGGATATAACTAGTGAAGAATTACCCAACAAACTCCCACCTATGCGCTTGATTCAACACACTATTGATCTAGTTGTAGGATGATAAATACCCAATCTGCCCCACTGTTGTATGAACCCCTAAAGTGTATTGAACTAAATAGACAAATCTAAGGACTCTTAGAGAAGATTTTATTAGAGAAACTATGAATCCATTTGATGTTCACGCTTTGTTGGTTCCTAAGAAGGATGATTCTTAGAGAATGTGTATAGATACTCGTGTCATTAATAAGATCACAACTAAATATAGGTTTCCCATACTAAAACTCGATGGTTGGAGCTTACTGGTTCTCTAAGATTGATTTGTATAGTGAATATCATCAAATTGGAATTAGAGTTGGCAATGAATGAAAAACTACCTTTAAAACATAAGATGGATTGTATGAGTGGTTAATCATGCCTTTTGGATTTCAAATGCTCCTAATACTTTCATAAGGTTGATGAACCAAGTCTTAAAACTTTCATAAGAAAATTTCTTATAGTCTATTTTGATGACATTTTGATCTATAGTGTGACACATGATGACTACTTGAAACCCATTCGCCTCGACCTAGAGACTTTTAGGAAGGAAAAATTGTTTGTCAATCTAAAAAAATGTTCCTTCCCAGGGACCCCACATTGCGTGTGACCTAAAGGTCACGGATTTGAGTCATAGAAATAAGCTCTTACAAAGTAAGGTAAAGCTACATACAATAGACTCTTTCCTGAGACTCCACATTGGCTGGAGTTTCATATATTGGGCTATCCTTTTATTCGAGCTTAAGACATTGACTCTATTATCTACTGCCCCGTGAATTCATTCTCTATTAGAATATAAAGGGTTCATTCAAGTACATAAATAATTAAATGCTAAACATGCTAGGTGGGTTAAGCTCTAGTAGGAGTATACCTTTATTCTGAAGCATCATTCTGGTGTAGACAACAAATTAGTTGATGTACTAAGTCTTGTTGTTGCCATATTACATGCTGTGAATATGACTGTAATAGGATTTGATTGACTCAATGATGAATATGCAACTTGCCTTGCCTTGGAATAATTTTTCAAGATGTCCAAAATGGGAACCGTTATGATTTGGAAGATTTTGTGATTCGAGATGGTTACCTATTTAAGAGTACATGCTTATGCATTCCTAGGACTTCGCTTAAGGATTTCCTTATTTAGGAACTTCATGTTGGTGACTTAGACACTTTGGAAAAGACAAGACTACTGCCCTTGTGTTAGAACAATTTTATTAGCCTTCATTGTGACGAGATGTTCCACGGATCATGTCACAATGTTGTACATGTGAAATGACAAAGGCAACTAAACAAAACACAGGATTGTACACCCTATTACCTATACTACATGAGCTTTGGAAAGACATTAGCTTGATTTTTTTTAGGATTGCCTTGGACTAACCAAAGTCACGTTTCGACCTTATCCATAGTAGATTGATTTTCAAAATGACACATTTCATTCCATGCAATAAAACAAATGATGCATTTCAAATAACCAAATTATTATTTAAGGAGATTATTTGTTTGCACGGGTTATCTACATCTATAGTGTCAGATAGGGATGTGAAATTTGTTTACTATTTTTGGAAAACACTATGAAAATTATTTGAGATGCAACTTAAATTTTCTTCTACCTTTTATTTACCGATTGATGGTCAAACCGAGGTTGTTAGTTGTAGTCTAGGAAATTTGTTAAGATGTTTAGTGGGTGCAAATCGAGAATTTGAGACAAAATCTTGCCATTTGCTAATTTTTTACAACAATTTAGTAAATTGATCTACCAGTTGTAGTCCATTCGAAATTGCATATGGGTTGAAAACTTATTAACCTATAAACCTGATTCCTTTACCTATCCCTTCTCATTTTTTAGAGTTAGCTCAAAATGAGTTAGCTCAAAATTTTATCAAGTGCATTAGAGATATTCATGCTGATGTTAGGACAAAAATCACATTGAGTAATGAGATTTATAAAATACAAGTCGATGTACATCCTAAGTTTAAGGAGTACAATATAAGGGACTATGTGCTTGTTTGCATTCATCCAAAGTATTTTCCTAATAACTCCAAAAAACTTCATGCTTGCTTTATTGGTCCATTTTAAATTGTGAGAAAAATTGGGACTAATGCATATGTTGTTGACTTGCTTGTTAATTTTAACATACTACAATTTGTCTAATTTTCAATATTGAAAACTTACCCTCATATTGAGGGGCATTTGAACCTTTGTCTTTATTTGTTGATTTACCTACAAGTCGCGAACCAATAGTGTAGATTCCCACGCTTCCTTCTGTGACACAACTTTCTCATCAGATCGAGAGTATCTTGGATCATGAAATAATGATATCTCCAAACAGAAGTACTCAGATATCTAATTCGTCGGAGAGGACTTTTAGAAATTGATGATACTTGGATCATTCAAGATGAGCTTAGAGAGCTCTCTTGAGTTTCTAGAAGAAATGGATCGACAACCATCTGATTTAGTAAGAGATATGTCGCCACCTCGTGCCAATGTGTGGCACCGACAGATTTGATTTCTAAGCTCCATCTCCCAATAGATGGAGTCGAGTTCTTTTTTGTCGAGGAAAATAATGCAGAGAAAGAAATAAATCATTATAATAGACAACGTTTGAAGAAAAAGAAATTGATGATAATTTCAAATTAGTACTTCAGTAATAAAAGGAAATAAATTGAAGGATAAAGTGGCTGCAATAATTGAAGATTTGATTTATTTGTTATTTGGTAATTAATATTTTTCTATTTAGGCAATAAATAGGGAATTTATTATAATATCTACAAAATTATCATTTTTTCTCTCCTTATATAACATATTTATTTCGATATTTATTATTAAATCAAGTTTATGAAAGGAGTCCAGAGTTTAATTGAATTTTCACTTTTCTTTTCTGGGTGACAGTTTACTCCACTTGGTGAGAATCATATTTTGTTCATCTGTTGTGCTACATTAATTAGTTAGTTTAGAGTTGAATATACGAGCAATTAATGAACACCAAAGGAAAAGATATCTTGAAGGGATATAAAAGATTTGGACAATCTAGCTTTTGTAGAGTTCGATGGTGGATAGTTCACCTAGCTAACCCCAGGTAGTTGGAACTCATGTCTTTTTGAGCCTAGACAGGTTCAAACCAGGAAAAGCAAAAAAACAAACTTAGATCTTAATCAGTGGTTGATTTTCTGGGTCCAGTCATTACCAAGTGTTCCTATGTGGTAATCAAATGCATTCTCTATTTTCAGGATGAGGAAAATATTAAATCTCAGCACCAGAAGATACTCCTGTTTTTTGATAGGTTGCAAGGTGGAGATTATGACTCGTCAAAAACTGAGAGAACTTTATCTGATGCTGAGGAGCTACAGTGTCGAATAATTTCTTTAAAGGAGTCAATAAATGAAACCTGTTTGTCCATATCAAAACTCAGGGATGAAGAATTATTTCCTCAATTGGTTGAATTCTGTGGTGGGTAAGTTCAGCATCTTTCTTTCTACTCCTAAAATGAACCCCATAGATTTGAATTTATTGTATGATTAAAAAACTAGTAGAAAAGACAAAACCCAATTTTCATTTTATAATCAAATATCTAACAATCGAACCCTTTCAGTTGCATTGTTTGGCTCAATAATATAGAAACAGAAAATACTGATCCTCTTGCTCTTGTTTATTATTATTATTATTATTTGACTTTGAAATCAGCTTGCAGGGGTCTTAATTTTGTTTATGTTTGTGGGTTAATTGCTTCTTTTTGAAAGGCTTGTAAAGATGTGGAGAACAATGTACGAATGCCACCAAGTGCAAGACCATGTTTCTCAGCAAGTGAATCATCTTGACGAAAGTCTGGGAAACGATCCCACAACTGATTCTCATCGTCATGCTATCTCTCAGCTTGAAGCAGAGGCGACTTCCTGGTATACTACATTCTGCAACCTATTCCGCTGTCAGCGTGAATACATACGTGTCCTGAACCAGTGGGTTAAAATGACTGACTGCCTTCCAGAAACCAATAACTTGATGGGTTCAACCTCAAGTATCCATGATTTTTGTGATGAAGTGCAGAGAGTTCTTGATAGGTTACCAGATAAGGTATTATGTCCTGCTCTTGTCCATCTCAACTATGACATTTTCCGTTCCTTATCAAATTGAGATGTAGCAAGCTATGTATCAGTAAGCTTCTACTACATGAGCTCGGTTTCTTTTTAAAAAAAAACGATTGTTAAAATTATAGTCGTTATTCCATTCTACTCAAGACTAAGATAAGATCAATTGCTAGCATTGACTTACTTGAATGTAATCATTCAGCTAGAGGTCATGACTAATAAATCCAGTTATTGCTGCTTTATTAAAAGAATTATTGATTGCACTTTAATCAACTATCGGAAATGTAGTTAATCTTGTTCTTTAACCATCCTCTTAGAAAGAGAGTTTTGGCCCAATGGGAAGATTGTTGTCATGTGACTTAGAGATCATAGATTGAGTTGTGTAAATAACTTCTTGCAATGCAGGATAAAGTTACGTACAATAGATCCTTCTTTACGATCCCGTATTAGCGAGAGCTTCATCCACTAGACTGCCTTTAAACCATCCTTGTATAAATGCAAGAACCTTCTTAATAAAATTCTGTGAGCTTGCTTTCTCAGCATATGGGAAAAAGTTGCTTCTTAATATAAGGGAGACATACAAACTTGTGAAAACTATAGGGGTATTAAACTAATGAGTCATACCATGAAACTTTGGGAAAAAGTAATAGAAAAAAGATTAAGGAAGGAGACCATGGTTCTCGAAAATCAATTTGGATTCATGCCAGGAAGGTCGACAATAGAAGCTATACATCTTCTCAGACAACTAATTGAAAAGTATAGAGAGCAAAAGCAGGATCTACACATGGTATTCATTGATTTAGAAAAAGCTTATGATAGAGTTCCAAGAGAAATAATATGGAGAATTTTAGAAAAAAGAGGTGTTAGTGTAACATATATTGAACTAATTAAGGATATGTATAAGGAAGTAACGACCAAAGTGAAGACTTCAGGTGGATTAACTGAAGCATTTCCAATAAAGATAGGGTTACATCAAGGATCAGCTTTAAGTCTCTATCTTTTTACACTAATCATGGACGAACTCACTGGACACATTCAAGACACATTACCGTGGTGCATGTTGTTTGCAGATGATATTGTTTTAGTAGATGAGACACGTGAAAGAGTAAATGCTAAACTAGAATCTTGGCGGGAAATACTAGAAGTGAAAGGTTTTAAGCTTAGTAGAGTAAAGACAGAATATATGGAATTTAAATTTAGCAATATTAGACGTAATGAGACAAGTGTTAAGAAAGGAGATGATGAGTTGTCTGGAATTGAGAGCTTTAAATATTTAGGATCATTTTTGTAAGATGATGGAGGGATTGAGAGATATGTCTTACATAAAATACAAGCAAGATGGTTGAAATGGAGGAAAGCATCGGGTATTTTATGTGATCGTAAAGTGCCTCTAAAACTTAAAGGGAAATTCTACAAAACGGCAATTAGACCTGCTATGTTATATGGAGCTGAATGTTGGGCTACGACTCGAGCACATGAGCAAAAGATGAGAGTTGCAGAGATAAGGATGTTAAGGTGAATGTGCGGACATACGAGGATGGACAGAATAAGAAATGAGAGCATTAGAGAAAAAGTTGGTGTTGCATCTATTGAAGGAAAGCTCCGAGAGACACGTTTAAGGTGGTACGGACATGTACTTAGACGGCCAATAAATGCTCCAGTTAGACGATGTGAAACGATACCAAATATACACATCAAACGAGGAAGAGGAAGACCAAAAAATACTTGGTTAACAACAATAAAATAAGATAAAATTTATTTAAATATAGATGATGATATAGTAGGGGATAGAGTCCAATGGCGTAGAAGGATTCATATAGCCGACCCCATCTAGTGGGATAAGACTTTGTTGTTGTTGTGCTTTCTAAGCATATGTATGGCCATTCATTTTGAAATCCACTTGCTATAAACATATAGCTGATTGCTGAGAAGCAGCATGTCTTTAGTTTGATTTCTTACTGTGTTTAAAACTAATAGCTAATCAGATACAGCTTATAAAATTCTATTGAAGATTAGTGACGTCTTAAATAAACTTGGTTAGGGATTAGCTTCTTATTTGCAATGTAAATAAATTTAATCCTAGTGGAAAGAAAAAAGTGCAAGTGAATGCTGCACTGCAATCTGTGCATCGAGCCAGCTGAAAGAAAAAAAAAAAAAAGTGAAATGGGAATGCTATGCTTTTTGGTTCATATATAGGTCTGCCAACTAGCATATTTTGGTCATCATTTTCATTCCCTATCTTGACAGGAAGCAGCTGAGGCGATTAACAACTTTTTATTGGTTCTCCGGTCTATAATTCGACAACATACAGAAGAGCATAGCCTGCAGAAGAGATCTGACCGACTCCAAAGCAGGTTGGAGAAAGAGATGCTCTCATTTCAGACGCTGGAGAAGGATAATCAGCATGCAAAACTGGAAGCTCTAAAGAGGAAAGCAGAGGAAGGAAAGGTCAAGTTTCTACATTCCATTCGCACAAGCAGAGCCATGATGCTGAACAATCTGCAGACCAGCCTCCCGAATGTATTCCAGACTCTAATGGGGTTTTCGAGCACATACGCGCAAGCTTTAAACGATATTACCAGTCCAATGGGAGTCATAGCTAGTTTCCCTCCAAGTTCTTCACCGGTACACTAATGAAGATATTGCAAAAAAAAAAGAAAAAAAAGGTCATTACTGTAAGAAGAAATGCAAGCCTTCATGAGATTATTCTGGATAGATTCATTATAGTTTCATAAAGTTATTTGTAGAGTGCACTCTGAGCAAACATCAACTTCCTAGTGTCCAGAAAATGTTGTAAACATTAAATGCCAACACAACATTACAGAACTAATATACATATCTTCCCATATCAAGTCAAATTGCTTGAACAGATCTAAGTGATTCTGAGGTCTTGTGTAACATCTGATCCATATGTGACTGTTCTTTCATAGTTTTTAGTTATAGCAAAGATAATGGTATAGGAAATAACTGATGCTGAAATCATGTGTAACATTTGATCCTCATGTTGAATCTGCCAGTTGGAGAGGAGATAGAAAAATAATAATAAACAAATAAAGCGATGCTGATATCATGTGGAATGGTATATAAAGTTCATATTGGTAACAGGATAAACAAAAAAGGTAAGGTAGAAACTAGACATTGTGATTTGCTAATGGCCTCTAATTGCAGATATTGAAGAAAAAAACGCTACAAAAAAATTATAATCCGGTGCACAAAGCTCTCGTCACACGGATTACCGGAGAAGGAATTCATTATACGTAATTTTATCTTGCTTTTTTACAAGAGGTTATTTTCAATATTTGAACTCGTGACTTCTTGATCACAAGATAATAATTTTACCGTTGCTCCCTTCCAAAGAATAACATGCTACAGATTTGAAGAAATTCAAAGCTGAGATAACAAAACAGATTCAAGTTCAGGCGATAAAAGCCATAAAAACCGAGGTAATTTGTCATATTCCAGATTTTGTTTGAGAAAAAATGGATGCAATAGATGAGTTGATGGCTGAAGGAATCAAAGATATTTGTTTTTTTTTCTAATTCTAATGAGTAAATAATAGTGACACCTATAGAACCAACCAAACCTCTCGAAAAACATCGCGAAGATCATCGATCTCTATGCGAAGTAGATGGCAAGATAGATTTGTCTACGAAAGACTAGTTACAAATCAAGTGCATTTGTTAACAAATCCGATTTCATTGTCCGTCAAGGAAATTGCAAAAAAACAAAAAAAGTATTTATCACCAAATGTTGGTAGCTTTGAGTGAGTGAGAAGGAAGGATATACACTTTTTTTCATCCATCATTTATTTGTGAAGATACAGTTCTTTATTGAACTGTAAACTCAATCTGATGTGATATATCTTTTGGCCAAATATCCAACACTGCTTCTGCAGTGGGCAATTCATGGATCTTTCGTCGCAATTAGAGCTGCCACAATGTACTTGCTCAATGTAATAGTCTTCTTTTGTTACCTTAGAATCTCTTCGAATCTTCAATACCTTTTATTTTTTAAGCGTCCTCAAATTTTCTCACAAACACCTTTATTTTTTAAGTGTCCTCAAATTTTCTCACAAACTTTGGTTTGTCACTTGTAACATATCTCAACAGAAGATGAACTTTCAAATGGTTCGTCCGACCAAGAAGGATGATTATCCTTCCTTCGTGATTTAGGACCGATGGACGGCATTTAAGATGAACACATCATCTTTTATTCTAAAGAAGAATGATCATACGATCATCATGAAGTGGACTTAGTTTGTCATTTTCTTTACATAATCTCTTTTTTTAGAAAAAAAAATAAATGAATGAATCAAATAAACAAATGACAATTTTTTCTACAGTTAATTTACCAGGATTTGTTCAATGTCCTGAAAGTTCGTAAATGAATCACAAATAAAATTTAATATCCGATTTGATAAAAACTCATTTATATTTATTGTATCAAATCAATTAAATAAATAAATTTAACAGCTTAATCAATGAATAAATTTTAACATGATTAAATTTATTTATATAATTATTTATATTCACTTGAATTGTTTATACTAATCAATCAAACAAATATTAAAATATCAAAATGTCAAATAAATAAACAAACTTGATTTAAATATTTTATAACATTTAAATAAATCAAACTTAAATAAATTTGAATCAAATTTAACTGAACTTAATTTAAAAGTTTAATATCAAAACAAATTCAAATCAAATTTGAACGATTCAAAAGATCATTAATTTTAGATTCAATTTGATCTTATTAAATACTAAAACACTTACAATCCTATGCAAACTTGAATGTATTTAATTGTCCTATTCAAACTTGGATGTGTTTAATCTGTTCAATGCTTCAATCTTGGTTTATTCAATGGGCGTAGTTTTCTTCTGCCATTTCCTTTACAGAATCTCCTTTTTTGGATAGAAAAAAAGATTTAATGAATGAATCAAATAAACAAATGACAAGGTTTTTTTTTTCTACAGGCAATTTACAGGATTTGTTCAATGTCCTTGAAAGTTCATACCTGGATGTGTTTCATCTGTTCAATGCTTCAAATCTTGGTTGATTCGGCAAACAAAATTATCAGGATACCACATCTTTAGATGCGATATTACAATTAATTGCTTGTTCCAGGCACACGGGAAGTTAGATAATGTTTCTTCCATGCAAAAAATTTAAAAAAAAAATGCCATCATTTAGTAAAACAAATTTTAAAAAAGTCAGAAAGAGATGGCAAAAGTACTGTATGAGTTGGGAGGAATGGAGGGACCAGACGAAGTGCAAGTAGAATTTTTATCAAATTAAACCAAGTATGGCTACAGAAATCAATCATCCAGCAACACTGTTGCTGTTTGGAAACGCTGGATAACAAAACCATCCAAACGAGTGATTATTACTGTCACCTCAGATGAAGCTACAAGACACTTTTCCAACAAAGTAGTCAAAGGGCACATGCCCAGTTCTGAGGCCACTGGGGCCAATGCAGATATGAAAGGGATGGGAGAATGACCATAATAGTGATGGAAGAAAGAAGATGCCAAGGAGGAAGATGTCCAGATCTTTAGTAAGTGGGAGTTAATGGAGGCCACATGCTCCCACTTTTAAGTCCCAGTGGCATTGTGTCATCTCAACTCAAACTCAACCAACCAAACACTAATCAGTTCCTGCAGCAAGGCAGCAATACTGAAATTAATAATGTGTTATCTCCATGAAAAGGACAGCGAGAGGGATGTGTGAGAAAAATAATGGCGGGGGGAGGGGGGGGAGGATAAATCATACATGGGTTGGTGTAAGAAAGAGACTAGTTTCTGACCTGTAAAAGGAAGAGCCTCTTTACCACTAGGCCATGAGTGCAATTCACGCTTGGAGAGGGACCAACTTACATGGGGTGGGTCTCTGACTTTTCTAGCTGTGGTGCTCCACACTGGAATGTGACAGACTCCAGCTGTGGCAGAAACTGACACCACGTCTTTGCTCCAAAGACTTATTCCATACTTGAATAAATGTAACTTCCAAATCTGAGATGGGAAAAGTTCAGACAATTCTACAGTAGGCAAAAACAAAATACAGATGCAGGTATTGTAGTTACCTGAGTAATGGGATATGAGGTACTGGAGTGTGCCATACTTTGACACCAGGGATAGAATAATAGGATAACCTACATTAACTTGACGCCTTAGTTAAATGTTAGGTAAACATATCAACTACCAGTAAGTAAAATTTTGAGACGGCATGCATCGACCAACAAGTCCTAGGAATCATGTATGACAAAACAAAATAATGGGATAGCCTGCATTAGCTTAATGAGTCTAACGAAAGTAGAGTTTTGGCATGTGTATCAAGGTTCTGAGCACATATAATTTTGGTACAATCATTAACGATACACAAATCAAATAGGCAACACTCGGTCACATCTCCTAAATGCAACAAAAATATTGGCCAGAGAGGTATCTAGATGATGGGAAAAGAGGATAGTGTCTTCAGTATTTGAAGGTCCCAACTGATGTGATCCTGGTGCTAATGTTTCTTGCATCCTGCCGATTGGCATAGCCATCGCAGTTGTTACTTTGAAGCCTAGTCATTGGAGCTGAATTCGCCAGATCTACACCTTGTTTGCTCATCTGTTGCACTTCTTCAGGTGAAAGGATCTTTATGCACGAGACGTTGTTTACAAACTCCCTGTAACAAACACATTTCAAAAGAATATGAACTTACCAAATAAACAAGAATCTAAAACTGCTTAGGACTATCTCAAATTCTTAATAAAATATAAAAACAAATTAGAAGATAACAATTAAGAGTAAAGGTGGCAGTAAATGTTCAAAGGCAGAGAAAATTAAATGCCAGTGCGTGGTGCAAGGAAAACTAAGGAGCCAATGTACAATATCTTAAAGAATGCTTGAAAGAGAATTATCCTATTACAATGCTAGCTAAAAGAACTTACTGCCAAGGATCATCACCGACAAGAAGAATATCATTCTCCTTGTCAACAAATACAAGCTGCCAGCCTGATCTCAAAGGGTCTTCCAATTGGCCTTCTAGGCCAAACAGATGCCCAAGCTCACTTCGCAATTCATGGTAGCTGCTAAATCTGGTAATGTCCAATGATCTCCCAAATGACCCTGATTTTGAAACCTGTGATCGTCCACGTTATAGTGAATTCATGCTAAAACGAAGCAGCACACATGCAAAAGGCTGTGCTTTGCAGTTCCAATTTTTCATGCACTAAAATAAGTTCCATATAAGAGAAATACAAGATAAATTCAAAATACAGAAGATAGATCCACCTTAACAAATGTTCCACTCTGTGTATTTGTTTGATCCATATTCTCAGTGGTCCTCAAAAATCCAGATTCATCTAAAACATTTGAAGTGCCCATAGGTTGATTGAAAGAGAAATCATTTCCAGAGGAACTCAATAAATTGCATGCGGAGTAAGACATGCTCAGTGAATCAGTCTCATTCTCACCATTGCTGAGGCTTGAAATGCCATTTGGTTCCAAGAGTGATGAGTTGACACTGACACCAAATAAATGCTGGATTTGGTTGTCCATGTTACCAACATCATTCATGGAGCATTGCCTTCCAGGAAATGATGGTAATGTAACACATTGTAAAGGTGCAGTAGGTTGTGTTACACCTAACTGTTCTGTCTGTGAAAGCACACTTTGAGCTCCTAAAGGGAGTATAGATTCAACTGCAACTCTCTTTGATGACCATGGACTGGAATTAACTACTTGAGCATACCTTGGCAAACTAAGCTGTGATGTTTCTTCTCTTGTAAATTGATGCAGAATATTATGTAAGGGAGAGGCAGCAGATACAGAAACAGAATTACAATTAGAATCAGGGAAATCCTTCAGCTTGGAAGATGGGAAACCATGGACGGAGTGGTTGATGGTGATTGAGAACTAGAGCAATGCTTAGGAATATTGGTTGATAAATTAGGAAGGTTCTGATAACCAGACATAACCTTCTGTTGCTGAATTTGTTGATTCTGTGGTGTCTGCAATTGCAGATTCTGTTTCTGCTGATGCTGGGGAGCTTGTTGCTGCTCTTGTTGCTCATCAAATGAATTTCTTTGTTGCAAAGGATGCTGAAGAAGTTGAGACTGAGTCTGTGTCTGCAGTTGACTTCCTTGGATGGTTTGAAGATATGATTGCTGAGTTTGAGGTTGCAGATGTAGGACCTGAGTTAGTGGTAGAAAGGGATTGGGTCTGCTAGTTGTATTCTGAGGTTGCTGGAACTGAATCATGGCTGGAGATACGTGCTTGGTATGATCCATGGTCGGCATTTCTTGAAGGGCTCCTGCAGCCATTGCCTGGTAGATCTCAGGTTGTAGACTAACCAATGAAGTATCAAATCTAGGTTGAACCCAAGGTGAAACGCCAACACCCTGGAAATTCAGTGACTGAAATGTGGGATTTCCAACATCTCCTCTAAGCCACATCAGAGGCAAATTTATACTGACATCGTCATCTCTTCCACCTATATAAATTGTTATGTACAAAAGAATTAGTAGGAATTTGACTAATGACGTACTCAAATACTTGAAGATTATGGGTCTAGCAGTTCGTGATCTTGGTAATGAGATTTTTAGCAGCTCACATAGAATCGTTAAAGCATACCAGGGAAGAAGGGAAGTCCAGTGGGCCATGGGCGCTTAAACCTAAGAGGAAAGGAAGATGGGTACATAGGAAAGGTTGTTAGAGGTTCAATCTCCCAAAGTGAAACTCTAGGCTGTTTTTCTCCGGCTGTTGATTCATCCCAACCAACCTGCAACAGAAAAAAAAACAAACTTGAAAAAAGTATAATCATTTGTAATGTTTTTATTGCCATTACACTTTTGCAAGACTGACAAAATAATTGCATACACTCTCATACCACAAAGCAAAGCAAGATATTTTCAAATGCTCACCTTGACAGATCGCCAATGTGAGTTTGGCCACCGGACAGGGTCAAGATCATTGATTCCTGTAATTGTGCCCATGTATCTGAAGACCCACACCAAATCATTTCACGAATCATATGCAAAGTCAAAAGAGGCAGTCTGAAATTATTTACTATGCAAGAAGGGTTACATAAAATTAAAAATATACTAATGAGCTGAAGACAGAAGTATCGAAGAACAAAAATGAACTCACCTTCGAACACTAGACTCCTCAGTTTCAAACAGCATCCGGAAACGCATACCCACAGAAACACGGGTGTGATAGACTGCTTTAACATATTTAGCTAATGGAATAACAAATTCTGAAGGACTTGCCCTGAGCACATATTGTTTTCTATTTTAAATAAAAATAAAAATAAAAACATAATTTTTCATAATGAACTCCATTTACCTTGGGTTATAGAAAATGGTGAATCGGCTATTTGTAGCAGCGGCATGAGCAGCAGCAGCAAGGAGGCCAATGTGCATGCTATCACTAGACAGTACAGATGAGGGCATAACTGTTTGAGGTCGATTAGCATGCCGAATACCCAAAAGTAACTGATTGTTGTCATTCCTAAATAAGAATAAATTCATTAATTTGAGCAAGTGATAAATACGTTCAAAACTTTTAACTAGAGAAAGTATGGTCATACCAGATAAAAAGAACAGAATCTCCTGCAACAAGTCTTTTTGCACTCACAAATACACTCCATCCTGTGGTAAGAAGATGCCTCTTTGGCTGACCTGCATATGAATATTGATAAATCTGTATGTGACATCATAAAACCTTGCAACTGATGGAAAAAAAACATTTGAACATAAGTATCAAGCCAAACAGAGCCGCAAAAGCAACACAATATGAAAGCCAACTAAAATAAATTATGGTGTCGAACAAGGAACAAGTAAGAAGGAAGATACCATTCATTGGTGGTCAAATAATGAAAAATAAAACAAAATTTGCAGGTATTGATGCATGTCTGAGGGAAAAAATCAGAATCTATCACAATTGTTGGGTACTATCAGCAATCTCCAGATGCCTAATCTTATGTGTCAAGAAGAACATGGTATAAAACATTCACAAAGATTGTCAGTTGATTGAACACAAACTCACCGCGGAAAATGTGACGGAATTTCCATTCATTTCCATGAAGATCCCTAGCAACCAATTCTTGAGCAGGAGGTTGCAGTGAATAATCCTTCCAATTTCATTGGCAAATAGGCAGATATTGTCAGAACAGGAATTCAGGAATTAATCAGCATGGTACATCAAATACTTACCAGTGGAGGAAATACTTTTTCTGCTGCTCGGCGAGGAACAGAAAATCCACCATGTGTACTGGTGTCACTTGCAGTTAATGACTTACAGAAATAATTAGTTGGTTGTTTGCTAGGGGCACCCAATTCTGTAGGAAGATATGGATCTTTTTGCTCTTGCTGTATATTAGAACAAAAGAGGAGCATACAAATCAAAAATACAATACTCATGCAATTGAAAGGAGAAAGCATGATCATAAAGTTCATTACCGAGCTCAATGGTTGTAGTGTCATCTGAGCATAAACTTCATCAGACTCACATCGCCTATAAAGATGAGAATGCACATCTTTTATAGTTACATCAACAATAGATACTAAGTATGTAAATTTTCAGAATACTACAAAACCTACATGCATAGTAACATTATGCAGCTGACAGATCAACTGAGGAGGTAAGTTAGGGTAGTTGGGAATCTGAGAATCAATTTCCTTGTTGGTTGATGCAGCAACCTGAGGACAAAGCTGAAATGATTAAACAACATGCCTGAAAGAATATGACATGTTTCAAAAAAAATTTGAAGAACTTTGATATAAATCTGACTCAACCAACCAACCTGTTCACTGTGACCTTGTGGAAAGTATACCACCCGACTTCCTACAACTGGTAATGACACTAAGGGTCCAGCACATGCATGCCATAACTCTGAATTCAGACACCGTGATTCTTCTGCAGATGAAATCCACAAACAGCAAGAATCAGAATTGAAACAGATTACTAAACTATAAGAGAATACTGATACTAACAATATGGAGATGTTTATTCAAAAAGTAAATGTGCATGGTCCTTTATCTGCTGGCAATGTCTAAAATGTAGAGCAAGTGCATAGATGATTACTGCTGACCTTAATAACAAAGCAAATATATAAATTGGCTTGATAATTACTACCAGATGATGCCTCTTCTACAGCATTTTCCCCCTAGATACAATTGTTATGCCTATATATATATAAAAGCTAGACTGCAGATATCTAGACTATAACTTGAGGAAGGTATTCTGCATGTTAAGTTTTATGTCATCAACAAGTAGGCATAAAGGCTGTAATGTTAAATCAATGTGTTTCCATTACCAGAAGTTGTGATATAAATGCATACGAATTTCTTCCAGTATTGGAATGTAGTTCAGCAAAAATTGTAACAAAAGCAAAGGAGAAAGAAACATTTTAAGAAAAGAGCAATTGAAAGAAAAGAAAAACAACCAATAAAAGTATTTCCAGAGACAAGTAAAACTAAGAATAAAATGTAATATATTTGTTGCAACTTTTCATGAGTAAAGATTAAGAGGATAGGCATTTGCAACTCACAAAACCATTAACCAATTGATCTTTGAGAACTAGAAAGAAAGTAAGTTGACAAGGAAGGAGTCCTTTTTCAAGGTATAAGTTAAAGGCTAAAAACAGCACCAGCGAAAAAAAAAAATACTACCAATAAAGAAAAAAAAAACTAGTTCATGGCGTGGATAAAAAATCTGCAAGATATAACATATGAAATTATTAATAACAATGCAAAAGACTCAATTTTCATATAAAGAAACTGTTAAAGAGATACCTTCTAGTGGCTGATCAGTGAGACTTGAAGATGACAGCCTCATCTCCGGCAGTTGAGAAGAAACTCAAATGCAGTGAGAGACTACAAAACTGCTATCAGAATGAAATTCATGAGACGATCACCTTATGCAACAAAATAATCTTCTGATTTGCCAAAAAGAATTGGTTGCAATGGGCCTGGTTCTACTAGAAGGAACCCACTACTTGTTTTCTCTCTTAGTACAAATTATGTACTCCGTAATCTACAGAACCAAAGTCAGAAGCAAGCTCAAATTGTATCTCACGCTCCATTTAGGCACCGGCCTTGAAATATAAGCGTATGTCTTCACCAGTAGCTGATTCCTCATTGAAAAAGCTGAACTTCTAATTCCATATGTTAGAAAGCTTCAATATACTGGCACTAGGGTTACAAGTTCAAACCTTTATCAGGAAATTCTTAAGTTAAAGCCTAGGAATCCGATATGAAAGAAGAGACAAAGGTGCATATTCAAAAGTTCAAGTTCCTGAAGCTTCCTGAAGGGTATTCATTTCATATACCAAACCACATGCTCTTCTCTTCACCTCGACCACTACAAAGTTCCTTCACCTGATGCTGAAACGAACAGCCAAAAGGCTGACAAACTTCAAAAGGGGAAGTAAAAAAAGAAAAAGAACAAAGAACCAAATAAAAATACCAGTTACCTCAACCAAAGCAACCAAGCTGAATCCCAATAATAATATACTTTTTTCTGCAAAACCCCCAAACCTCAATTGATTTCAAGCTTCAAAGAAGCAGCAGCTTCACAAACCCCCACACAAAGGCTGAAAATCATCAAGAGGCCAACCTATGCCCCACGCATTTGAGAAGAAAAAGGCCACGGCGACCGAATAAGCACTGAATCTCCGCAAAGTGACTCCTTTTCACACACCTGCCCGAACGCAACACCAAACAGGAGCCGCCTTTCGACTAAAATCGTGGACCGCGGACCCTATCTCGGCCACAGCCAGCTCGGCCGCCACGAACTCGAACAAAGAGCTCCGGAAACCCTAGCCTGAGCTCTCCAGCTGCGATAACTCATCCTGTAGCTGAGTAAGTCAAGATCTCCACGGCGAAGTAATATGACTTATGAGGCGGAGGCACAGCATCACGCAGAGGCGTCCGGGTGGGGTAAGCAAGGGGTTGGTATCGCTTCCACTGAAGGCTGGAAAATGAGTTTGACGAGGTGCTCCGTGTCGGTCTCGGAGAGGGAGAAATAGGGGGGAGGATACATCAGTGTCTCTCTCTTGCTTGCTCGATTACTACTCCCTTGACCTCGTCGCTGTGAGAGTATTCCAGTGGTAATCAATCCGTAGAAACCATCTCCTTTCTCTTTCTCGCTTTCTCAGATTTCTGTGGTCACTAGTTTTGTGGATTTGGATTTGTAGTGGAATGAAGTCATCGTTCTTGGGGCAAGATAAACATGCAGAATAAATTTGTGGGAAAACGAGGGTGGAAGCAGAAAACGCCATCGCTCCGTTCTCGTAATCTCACTGTAATTATAAGAGGGATCAAATTCCAGCTTGCCCCTTCCCCAACTTATCCTTTTACAAAAACATCCATATTCTTTCAGACTTTTCAAAATTGACCTCCCAGTGTTTTTTTTTTATAAAAAAAATCCTTTTTTTTCCCTCTCGTTCATTCCTATTTCGTCAACAGCGTTTTTCCTCTAATAAAAGTTAAAACGTTTCTGCCACGTTGAGAATCTGTCCAACTAACAATCTCTATCATCCGTCTTAAAGCACTGATAAAAGAGAGATAAATCATCAGGGGCAACGTTCTTTGACACGGTGACAAGACGGGGAGGGGTTCATCTGAAACCAAGAGAGATTTTAGACCCTTCATCCGGCATCGAATCCAGTCCATTCTACCAGCAACACTCTATCTTACTATCGCGTCGTCCCTATGGAGGTGTTAAAACGTTTCGATAATATGGCGAGATGCAAAATTAATATTTTACTTAAAAATCATTTTTGTCTATATATTTTTTAAACCTCTTCAGGATGATCCGTTAGCTAAAGCAATATAGATATTATTATAAACGGACAGAAATCGATTCTGACATAAAATCTAAAAATTATATCTGATCTTAAAAGCCCTCTAATCAAGAGATATATTTTTGTGATTTATTTTTTTTCACCGAGAATTGATGATGAATAATATTGAAGGTAAACGTAATTATCTTTTGTTATATATATTTTTAGGGCATTAGAAGTACAAGAATTTACAGATTTAAGTAGAAGAAATGACAATTTGTGACTAAATTCTCATTATATTTTTTTAAATCAAAACATTTTTATTATTATTTAGCACTAAAAGATGAATTTCTTTTCAAGTAGTTGTTGTTAAAAGGTGGATAAATCGTCTTTTTGTAAGATCTTTCGCAAGATAGAGTTTTTTTTTTTAATAATCTAGTTGTTTGAGTACAATTTATTTATTTTTATTAAAATTTGAATCTTAATCGTATAGTTTTTAGCATTTTTTTCAAAGCGTGCATCTAGTTTTTTAAATTTCCCAAAAGACCCGTCATATTTTCATATACTTTTTCTAAAATAATATTTTCATTAAAATAAATAAATAAATAAAAATTTTCCGCCTCCCGCGGCGCGGGGCAGCGTTGTACGATAGAAATTTTTTTATAATTGTCTATTTTTTTTAACGAAAATATTATTTTAGAAAAGAAATGCTTGATAAATATGAAAACACCATATTGAGAAATTTAGAAATACCATTTTGAAAAAAGTCAGAGTAAAGGTCTAGATATTTTGCACTCGGGAAAAAAATAAATGAGAAAAATAAGGATAAAAATAAATTATTATATGCAATTTATTTTCATTGAATTTAGTCAACCAACACCTTCTTTATATTTCTAGGGTCGAACTCAGATAATTTAGGAATAATAAAAGAATAAATTGTATACAAAGAGAGCCATCAATTTCAAATAATTTAAACGGATTGAATTAAAATTATATTAATTAGATTTAAATCGATCAATTCGCATGAGTTATGAGTCAAGATTGATCGATCAACCACAGATTTGAATTGATCTGCGAATTGAGAAAGTTGAAAGACCTTCTCTCTCATAAAACATTTTTAATTTATCGATTATCATACTCAATTAATATAAGAAAATAATATCTCTAATTAAATTCTTATTTTTTTCAAATAAAATGACTTTAGTTATATACGAGTGCAAGATAATATTTTTTTAAAAAAATGAGAGAGTAATTTTAAAGAATTTTTTTTAGTCCACGAATTGATCCGTTAAATTCGTAAGACGGCAAACGTTATAGAAATAACTGAAGAATGACCCCAAAAACTGCACTAGAGCCCATGCTTTGCAAATCAAACCTTATGGACGGCCAATTTAGCTAACCGCGTAATCCGAAAGCAAAATGATCAGATTAGCTTTCATAAAGTTCTGATTTGTGATGGTAAAGAAAAGAATTGCAAATCTTATTACTTTTTGTTGTCTATTTTTTAACAGATATCTTCGATATTAGTTTCACAATATTGTTTCGTGATGGAATTCAACTGGACGAGAGCTTCTATATATATATATATATATATATATAGTCTTAATTAATGAGTTAATTACTAACTAAATTTGTACTTTTCAGATTTTTTTTTTTTTCTAAAATTTTCAAAGAGAAACACTTAACTAAAACCACAAACCAAAATTCTATCAAATCTATCGATTAATTTAGTCATTGTCATTTACTTCTATTCCTCACTTCTAGTGACTTCTCGTATCAATTTATTTGGAATTTTGTCTCTATCATTTTTAATATAAGGGGGACAAAAATTATGCGGGTACTGGCCGTCGCATAGAACGAGTACAATTTCATAGGTTCTTCCTCTATTATAATATATTTTATTGATATTTTACAATAACAGTGGAAGTATATTTTCTCACTGAGATTGAGATTGAGATGGACTATGAAATTTACATCCTTTAAAACTAAAAAAAATTAATAATGGAATCGACAAGAAGAAAAACATGTTGGAAAAAAAATGAACGAAAAAGTGGTGGAAAAGATGAAGAAGATTTCATTGTGTACGAGACTTTAATTTGTCATTGAAAGTTTCAAAATATCATAATTGATTTATATTATTTCATAAGCATGTATATTTTGAACAATTATATATGGAGAGACTCTCTCTTATGCACATGCTCACAGGGTGTAAATCCAAAGCCCCAATTATATTGAACCCAAGTGACTTGTGTGCGAGTGCAATTTGTGTATGTCGAATGTTTCAGAATAAATATTTGAAGAATTTTTGTTCGATCATTGACGTTTATTACCATCTAAAATCATTGATGTTTGCCGACAAATAAAAAAATAAATAGTAACTTTTATTTTGTCAATTATTGTATCGGTGCATGTGAGACTCTTATATAAGGAGCCACGATCTTGAACATAATAGATGATAGGAAGTCACCTTGCTCCTCTCATTCTCTCTTTGTCCGTAGAATACTTTTTTCCACTAAAGAATTTTTTTAATTCGTCAATGGATCGTACATTCACATATGATTCGAAAACGAAAAACAAATTGAACGATCTAAACACAGGATTTTGTCATCTAATTTATAACAATCATGCAAATACGTAATAAAAGGATCATAAATAAAGCATAACCATGTCATCGTCGGAATAATCTGATGATTTGATGTCGAGAGAGTCATAGAACTTGATCTTCCACATGTACAAAAATGATGACCCCGTATGCTCTGTCAAATGGGAAAAAAAAACGATTGATCAATCTTCTCTTCTACGAGAATCACACTATATATAGAACTAACCTTAATCCGTTAACAACCCATCAATGTTAATTAATGGTACGCGCTAAAGGGTTTTATACATTATGATCTAAAATCCAATAACACATATCCAATAATAATACAAATTCACTAACCAAAACCATAATAGTTAAATTACTTTAATCGGGTTCGAACCAATATGACACATGCAATCGGATGCGTTACGGTAATCACATGTGAGTCCATCACCAACATCCACACTCAGTAGAATCCCTATGATAGCCTTCAGATACCTCTCTGTTCATCACGACCATCAGTACTGTTTTGTAGAGATTGCAGTCCACAATTATGTCTTGAGAAACAAACGACTCACGAAAACTTTAAAGCACCGCGGAGAGGGAACGAATATGTTTTAAGGAATTTGTATTAAACACAGATATCGACTCTTTATTTTTAGAGAAATTTGGCTGCCGACTCAGGCACTCAGCGATTCGGCCACTCGATGATTTGGGCATTCGATCACTCGACGACTCGACCACTCAACTACTCATCGACTCAGCCACGCCAACTTAGCTCGATTCAATCTACAAGGGTGATCAATACTATTTGAGATTAATCAAACGTCCTCTCAATAAATAAGTCTAATTTGAATTGTATTTTTAAATTAGGACTTCCTTCGCTGTCTCAACGCGAAGCTTCGATTACTCGCGAGTTTTTAATTAATTAATGATACAATACAATCGAGATTATTATGATCCAAAACTTGGGGAAACATGGTTAAGCTGGAAGCCACTGCACAGAGAGAGAGAGAGAGAGACACACACACACACTCGATCGAGTAGTTCCAAACCTAAACTTGGATCCGGTAGGTGGACCATAAAGTCTGCCGTAGGTATTGCTGTCGCTTAGCCAGCAATGTCGAGGCCAGCCTTTCACTCGTTTGGAGTTACCTTCCATCTCGGACACTGATATCCACAAACAACTCCAGCAAATCATCATCTTCCCACATGAACCTCCCTAAAGGGAGCATTAATTAAAGACCAGTGCTGGCATCTGTGACATCGACTGGGATCGAAGAATTCTTCAAATTAAACGTGCACTAGTACTAGCTAGTGTTGTTGTTGTTATTGTTGTATATATATATATCATATCATATCGATCAGTAGTAGTCGAGCTATATATATAAATTTCATGAGGAAGAAGTCACACGTACACAAATTAAAGAAATGAGGAGAGATATATATATAAGAGTCTGATAGATGGAATATTATATATATATAATATATACGTTAGCTATATATTTAATGTATCATTTGAGTTAGACTCTTCTGGTCTCGATCAAAAAAGTGTGATATATCACTGCTATAACTGTGAGGGATCCTAGCTAGCTAGCCATATGCATGTGCCTTAGTTTAATTAATTAAGCACTCGAAGCTGCTGCCAGCTCCTGCTGTAGTGATGTCCTTTTCTAGCTCTTCTCTTGCTGCTGGCCTGGTTTAATTTAATTTAATTCTTCATCAATTCCTCAGATTTTAAGTTTGGAAGATTAATTATAAGCAGACGATGTTAATTAGTTGGTTGGTTGGTTTTATGCCTGCCACACTTGTCATCACAATCTCATGAAGGGAGAATCTATCCTACCTGATGGCCTGGTACAACAGCCTATCAAGAAGGACCTACATGATTGATTCTGGTATAATCTGATGCATATGTAGTAGATAGATACCCATCACTTCATGGTCCTCGGCTTTAGGTATATATCAAATAAAGATCGATGATTCCACTTCTTTTGGGGCAGCTTTCAAAGCTATTATCTATTATTTTGGGACAATTTATAATCAGTCTCTATTGGATTGAGATCGTGTCGCAGCGACTATTGATGCGGCACAGATTTCTCTCCGAGGATGCATTGTCGAGGATTGATTCTCTCCGACTGCAACAGTAAAAATTTCCTTATTCCCTTCCTATGAAAGTTAACTCACGTTAAATCACCGTTGGTTTATCCAACGGAGATCCTACGATGCTTAAATTAGAGCTTGTCTGAGAAAGAGAAAACAAGTAGAATCATCAGTAAATATTGAATAAGATGAGTCTCTTAGAAAATAGTAAATGTATTTCGAATGAGATATGATCTTCTTCCCCCTTCCTTCATTTCCGTCTTTTTATCTCCTTTCTAACGTTAGCTGTTGTCCTCAGAACGAACCACGAATCTCCCCTCCACCTGGAAAGTCACACGAGTGGAGGTGATCATGCTGTTATGCTGTTAGAGAATGTTAGATATCAGAAATATTTTGTAGGTCTATGAGGCATCTTCAATTTGTTATAAAAGGATAATGACGTATATACTAGGATTATAACAAACGATCTCTTGTATATTTTACGAGGTCCCATCTTAACAGAATTAATATTCCTTTTGGCTCCTCTCTAACTTCAAGCTACTATCTATCTGACCCAACTTGGCTCTTTTTCCTAAGTTGTTATCTTCTCAACTCGGCTCATCTTCCCGAGCTGCAACATTTTTAACTCAACTTATCTCCGCGAGCTATTGTCCATCTGACTCAACCTCACACTTCTTTATACTTATTCTTATTACAGCAATATCAACTATGAATCTCCCGTCATACAAAAGTGGCTGTAGAAAAAAATAAATGAAAATTGATGAAAAATGTATTTTCAATATGAATAGGATCAGTTTAATTAGTCTGTATTAATTAAAAGTTTTACGACGTGAAAGTTAATTTATATTGAATCATAGCTCGTGGTGTTGTGAATATACATGGATAAGAGACTCTATTTTATAGCTAGGTCCACCCGTAAGATATGTAAATTTAGAGCTTAAATTGTACTAAACTCAGTTGACTCATATATGAATGTGATATTTTGGATCGATCAAAATAAAAATTTCCCAAGAAAATTTATTAATGTTTATAAATGTGGTTGAACTATTGTATCTTAAAAAATACAAGAAGTTATGTCTAACACAGTTTGAATTTTAGATTTTATAATTATCTAAAGTCTTCAAATTCTATAATTAACACTTTTTTAGATTGCTAAAATAACTTTCCACGGTATAAGATGGTCATTAATTAAGCTCATGCTTCATCTTGGCCTTGTTATTAGATTTTTGTTCATAAAACCCTAGAAAATTTTATAAGTTGGAAATAAAAATAGAAATAGATAAAAGAGATAGCAACTAATTGATTTATGTTCATGTTGATTTTGGAGTTGGGTTCTATGATTTAGAGTTAGTTTGCTCCTGTGGTAAGGACTTAGTGGTGCATGCGACGAGATTATCATAGGACACGGATCAATCCTCAGAATACGAGGTGTCGTCCCTCCATGCGCTAGTTACTAGTCTCAAGGGTCAAAAGGTCTACCGTGATTTACCTCTCTTATGATGGTCCGGGGACAAACTGATAGGGACCGCTAGATTGACGAATTCCAATATTTTTATATTAGAGTTAGTTTATTCGTATTAGACTTGAATATAAAAATATTTTTTAGTGAGGTTAGGTCTTTAATTGGAGTTTATTAGAGATTTTTGATATCTAGATATATTAGTTGAGTTCTATTCGGGTTTTAATTGAACTCTAAATGAGTGTATTGGATATATATAGTTGATTTAGAATCCAATATTTTGTAGAACTTCGAGGGATTAAGTTTAATTATTTTTTTTTAATACGTGGTCAAGTTCCATCAATTTTTCTTCATATTATTGACAAGATTTAAGTTAACTTTATTGAACTTCGAGAGGATAAGGTTGATAAATGGTTCATCGTGATGAAGAAATCCAAGTCGAGATTGCTTATATAGATGATCTAGGGTTTGATAGTTGTTAAAGAAGTTCACGAAGTTTTCATGTATGAATTTTTAAAAAAGAGTCTATTATATAGTCTTATTTTGTTTTTATAAAAAAATATTCGAATTCGTGATCTCTAAATCGTAAGATAATAACTTTACTATTGCATCAAAATTCTCCTTTAAATTTTTTAGTAAAATGCTTGTAAATCGAGGTTGACTATGAGTTTAGTACATTGCACAATTTGAACCATCAATCTAACATCTACATAGCATGTAGTTACTCTTTGATATCCATTGAATTTGATAAGAGTTTAGGGTTTAGCTCCTTTGAAATTTCATACATTAAGAATCACTTAGGTATCGTTTGGTTCGTAGAAAAGTTTCTGTTTTCGGTTTTCATTTTCTGAGAAAATAAAAAATGTGGGAAATGACGTTTGATTGACGTTTTTCACTTTCGTTTTCTAGAAAATAAAGAAGTATTTTCTGAAAAATTAGAAAACACAAAAAAAATATTTTTTATTTTCTAAAAAGGAAAAAATGAAAATAGAAAATGAAAAATTTTCTCCGAACCAAACGCTCCCTTAGCCTTTTGAAAAAGTTTGTTGAATCTTTCTACATTTGCTAAGAGTTTACTCATCTAAATACTTTTTTGCCTACTAAGAATTTTTTTCAACTCTGACCTAGTCTATATGCCTACATATTTTTTGATGGTATTTTAGGATTCTTGATAAATCCCGAATAAGAGTATAGTTGTCCGATCGTTTTCTCGAGCACCACTTAATTATTCTCTCGAATACCATCGATTCTTCCAAGTCCTATCGATTTTTATTATTAATTTTCTCAAGCACTATCTAACCTCTCGAGTATTACTAATTTTCTCGAGTACCATCTAGTCCTCCGATCCGATTACTATTAATTTTTTCGAGTACCATCGATTCTCCTGAGTACTATTGATTTTTTCGAGTACCATCTAGCCTCCCGAGTACTATTAATTTTCTCGAGTATCACCTGTTCTTCCAAATACTAATGATTTTTTCAAGCACTATTTAGTCTTCTAAGTAATATTGATTTTCTTAAGCATTATGAGTTCTCTCAAGTGTCATCGGTTCTCCTGGCCATTCTCAATTCTATCAAGAATTGACAATCTTCCTAAGTACTACCTACTCTTTCGGACCCTTAGTTCGGACGTTAAACATAGGGGAAATACGTGGTGATCTATCTAGAATATTTTGATCCCCTCAATGTATAGCAGAGGAGTATGCCAGAACAGACGAAGGCTCAGTGTACGTAATGATTGTTCCCTAATAACCCTTTAAAGAATATGACAGATGGATAAACCTAATCGGTGAGACGATGTCCCAACTTTTATATAAGACACATAGTGGTAATTAAATAGAAAGGGAATAATTCTTTCTCTATTCTGATACGCGAAGACAACTCTTCTTCTTTAAATTTTCTCTACCCGATAACATTTTCTCTTTTCCACGATGAATACTGATTTGAGCATCGGATGAACTAGCCATGTCGGTAAAATCAATCCACTTCTCATATCTTCTTCCTTTGTAGATCGGGAGCCACAGTGACAATTCCAAAAGTTAACCAATTATGCTCTTCAAAGAAGGAGAAGTTTGAGCGTGTCGAAAAAGGGAGAACCTCAGCCCATCATTTTTTTGACAGTATTTGAATAACATATATTAAATTGAACTTAAATATTTTTTCCAATGGTTTATTAACAACCTCAAAACTATTGATGTCACAAGCTTGTGACCTTCTTGCAGTTTACTCACGAGTCGATGATAGTCGCACAAACGATTTGCTATCTAGTGCAGTCACAAGCCGCACAGGTGGCTGCTGGCTTGTGGCAGCCACATGGATGGCCTACTTCCAAGCTCGTAGCGGCCACATGGGTGCATGTCTTGCAAGCACATGGCAGATGCCTACTCTACTCTCCATTTTTCTTCTTGCCTCTTCTTTCTTTCTTTCTTTTTTTCCCATCGTGAATTTAATTTGATGAATTATTAGTTTTTCATCCTTAAATTTGATGAATTTAAGTCTTGACACAACGATAAAATTATTACTTTATAATTTAAAAATCATGGATTTAAATTCTAAAAATAACCTTTTATAAAATAAAATAAAACTGCATATAATAAATCCTTCTCCGCAATCGATTGTCCCTATCAAATCCCTTGAAAGCCTCCAAATTCAATGTTGCTATAGAGTTTCTAAAATATATTTGATATATTAGGAGATAGGATCTCTTCTTTTATATATATAACAACATTTCATCTTCTCTCCCTGATATATACTCAACCTTCTCACTTGATTGGCTCAAATAAGCATCCTGAGTTGGATAATACCCCACACCATCCTCGATCTACAATCTTTTCAGCCATGACTAAATTAAAGATTATTGCATCAGTAAGATTTGATATCATAGAAAAAGGACAAACAAGGCATAAAGATGAAACAAAGTTTGCTAGCTAGCTAGCTATATACGAAGGGTGAATTGATACGAAGCCAATGAAGTATATATGGTAACCTTAAAAATCATGCATTCATTAGTGTCCTGTCAGTTCCAAAGATTGCCCGCTGGGAAACTGAACTTGATATATGAGTTGTCGTGATACTGTCCCTTGCAAATCCTCATGCATGAACATTGAAGTTTGTTTGTGTGTGGATGGAGCCCCCTTGCTCCTAAAGATGACAGTGCCGATGACTTCAAAACGACACAATGATACGAACAGTATCAGCAGTGCTGTGTTATGTACCCATTTAGCACAAACTAAGTCGAGTTACATCGTACATTAGTCTCTTCTAATGCACTGGAAAAATGTTTCTGAACGCAATGTAATTGAAAACGAGTGTCTGCTTGCTTTAAATACCCGTCAGAGAACTCATTTGCAGGGAACTCGATCCATTTATTATTATTCATCTTTCTCGAGGCCATGGACACAATGATAACCTACACAGTAGGCATGAATGGAACCTACCACCTAACCTCACGTCCTACTTCACATTTTTGAAGGGTCGGTCCATTCCCTGTCCTTGCGCAATCAAAATGAGAGGCAAAGCTAGCAAGGCATGCAAGCATTGCATGCATGCATGTGCCAGAGAAATTGATCATTTTTCTTGCAGAAAGTGAGAGCCAAGGAACATGCGTTTTGAGAACCCCAGAGGAATAACTCTGCGACGCCAAGGTTTCACCTTAGCCGCTTTAGGGTCGTGGCAAGGACACTCGGTTTGTGGCAGGGGAAAAAAAGAACAAAAGTCACAGACAATTAATTAGGCAGGAAAAAAAAAAAAAGAACAACTTTGAAAGGATGACTACTGTATAAAAAGTCACAGGCATCAATTCAATGTATAGTTTACTGAATCACTACTAAGAAGAAGGGGAGAATGAATTATAAATCTGAGAAGAGCTCGAGGATGACATAGGCCATCATCTAAAGTTGTGTGGGACATTTCCATGCAGCAAGTGGATAAACATGCAAACAGGTAGCTGAAAAAGAAGATGATGATGATGATGATAACACTTTAAAAAACAGATTGAGGTTTTTCCTAGGTTTTTAGTATGAACATTTTTGTGCTATCGAGAGAAAGCTCATGTCGGGTTTGTCTTGTAATTTGATTTGGGAACTATCATTGTTTTCTCTTCGCCTTCATGATTGCCTCAGAGGAGACAGGAGCTGGAGAATTATTATTAAATTTAGCTAAAGAAAATTTCTCAGCCTTCTTTAAGAGAAGTCAATTATATTCTAACGTGATTATTATTATTACTATTATATTGAATGCAAATGAAGAAAGGGAAATAAAAAACCCTTAATTATCTAAGGTTAATGAGGGTGGAGTTTATCCTTTATTTGCTTATAAAAAATCCCTCAATTGCTTTTTCCTTACAAATTAATCAACCCAATCAAGGCCAGGGGTTACTCTTGGATTTGCACCAAGCCCATATAACTACTTTGATACATGGCCCATTAATTATGATTTTTTATATCTAATATAATTTTACATATATTTGAGAAATAAGTTTAAAGAATGTTGAGTTATTTATATAAAAAAAAAAAGATAGAAAATGAGTAAAGTTGAATAGACTCAAAAGTGACATGACACTTTTTTTCCTAAGAATTTACTCAGAAACAAGAGAAAAATCATTTACTTTTAAAATTAATCAGCAGCGAAGGTTGAACAAATAAATTGTTGATAAATACTTTTTTTTTAATAAAATAGATTTTAAAAAAAATTAAAATGGTCTGTTAAAATTAAAAATTATTAAAATTATCAACCGTATTCAAAATTGCTATATTTATTATAGATAAATTAAATTTACACTCAGTATTGATACGGGACAAATCCAATTAAAAATTGTTAAATTATTTATACATCATAAAACATACAAGTAACTATGGCTAAAGATGACCCGACCATCGGTCGAGTTCGACCTGGACCCGACTTAGGTTTGTAATCGGGTCAATAGATTGGTTACCCATTGACTTGGGTTACTAAATCGAAATCGGTCCATCAAAAATCAAGTTGGTTCCGATTCTAATACTCCATAATCACTTAACCAATGATTCAAATAGTCGGTTCAATGGGGGAGGGTTATACTTTTATCATTGTAATCAACTGTTCCAATGGATAAAATGAGTTTTTTTTTACCATTGAGATTATTTAATTTTTTTATATCAATGATTACGATTTAGTGGCAGTTATGCTCTAAGTTCTATATATAGGATACTCATTTCATCGTCTCCGCGAGAGGGTCAAATGGCTAGCACGGATGGTAGAATTGCTCCAAGGAGCAAGGATCAATCCTCGGAAGTTGCAAAGTTTTTTGGGATGTCTACCATCCCACCGTGCTGGTTCTTGGTTGGGCAAAAATATTCCTTGTGATTTATCTTCCTCCACCTAGCTGTGAGATTGACGATGAGAGGTGTCTGAAGTGAGCGCATCACTTTATTGCCCCAAGAAAACTCATTTCATTATTTTTATCACATCTTCTCTACTCTTCTCTTTCGATTTAACTATTTCAAACTCTTCCAATTCTCTGATTTCAATCGGTTTCGATTTTTTAACTCTGATTTTAATGGAAGATGATTCATCTCAATCACATAGGGGCAAGGAGGTCTTCATTCTGAATGTTGATCCCGAGTGTGAGGAGGTTCAATTCACCGATGACGAACCAAATCAATTTTCGACAACCGATACACAAGGAGGTACCGAGACTTCCGTGGTGCAGGATCCTTTACCTTTAAAATCGTCATTTTTTACTAAATATTTTGAGAAAGTCATTCTTTCCTACAGAGATATACAGGCAAAAATATAAATATTATAATATCTCGTATAAATTTCAATCAGACAATGGTTATGAATCGTTAAAGTAACATGTTGAAACAAAGCTAACATCCCAAGGAATTTGAGATCGATTGTTCGCAAATGCAATTTTTCAGATTTTCTTTGTGACCGAAGGTACAAATATAACTTTATTTAAATATTCTAATATTAAATTAAGAGAATCATTAGCTATATTTATTTCGATAAAACATCTTTCATTTAGTTTTGAGTCTAAATACATATTTGAAGATTTTTATCAAGAATTTCTTAATCTATCTACTAAATATGTTCCTAGAACTATACTTACTCGGACAATTAAAAAATTAGTTAAACAAGGGGAAAAAATTTATTTAAAGAATATAGTAAATTAAATAATAAAATATCTTTATGTTTAAATATTTAGAGCGATCATTTGTAAACTCATTCATGTGACTTGTCATTGGATCAACAACTCCTAGACAATCCAAAAATATTTATTAGACTATCGAGTTTTTGACGAATTATATACTACTGATAATATTTCTCAATTATTATGTTTAATTTTAGAAGAATATGAATTAACTAATAAAATATTTTCAATTTCATTTGATAATTCAAGTTCTAATATAGTAAGTATAAATGAACTTAAATTAATTTGTCAATCTATTATTGATAGTATATTTTTTCATATTCGTTGTACATATCATATTTTATATTTATGTGTTCAAGATAGATTAAAAAATTTAAAAAATCAAATAAAATTGATTAAAATTATTATTTTTTATTTATTGCCACATCCTACTACAATGAAAAATGAGGTAAATTTTATAAAGTTAATGGAATGATACCTAAAAAATTTTCACATGATATACCAATACGTTGAAATTTAATTTATCAATTATTAGAAGATTCATTTCAATACAAAAAATTATTATATTTTTTTCTTAAGTAGTTCCTAATCCTTATATATATTTATTTTCATATCAATTCAATATATATAGTAGTATTTATGAAATTTTAAAAGTATTTAGTGATACAATCGAACAACTTTTCGGTATTTGTAATATTACTTCTTATTTAATTATGAAAAATTTTTGTATCATAACTTTAATTTTAAATGAATATATTAACGATGAATTTTTATCTTCTTATATATTCACAATGAAAGTAAAATGAGAAAAATATTTTTATTATATTCCTGATAATTGTCTGGTTATATTTGCTTTAGATCCTATATTAAAGTTAAATATAAAATTAGATATTTTATATATGGAATGTTAGTTATGTATTATGATATTTTAATTCAAATAAAAAAATTTCCTTCTTCTGATCTTGTTATTCTAGTACAAAATATGAGAAATAATTTATAAAGAATATAATTTAAAATATGGATTAGAAAGTAATATATCGGAAGTTCAAAATATTAGTAGTAGTAATGTAAAATTTATAAAAGTACAATTTTTTACTAAAAGAACGGATGAAACGTTCACGAGGATCCTCAAGTTTCAAGCAGGAATATAATTGAGAATTATTTGACTTTACTTTTGATTTTAATGATACAGATAGTGAAGCAAATTTTGACATTTTACGATGGTTGTCACAGAAGACTTAAAGTTTTTCTATCCTCTCTATCATCACAAAAGAAATCTTAGCTTGTCTGGTATCGACCGTCGCCATAGAACAAATATTCAATTTTAGAGAGAACATATTAGATAAACTATGTTCTATTTTGTTTTTTGATTCTTTAGAAGTACAAGCATTATTTGATGATTGGATAAGTAAAAAAAAGAATACAAGGAATATAATTTTTTAAAGGCGAAGCAGAGGAGTTCGACATCGAAGGAACTACAACTACAGAAATAGAAAATGGAAGTGAATAATGTCACTTCCTAAGGTAAAAAAGGATAAAAAAGTAAGAGAATTAAGTAAGCTTTGATTCCCCTAAATCCTAAAGAGATAAGTAGACAACTTAAATAAGTGTAAGTCTTTTTTATTATTTAAAATTTTTAAATAAAAAATGATAATTTTGAACCATGAACTAGCAGTTTTGAATCGTGAACAGGCAATTTCGAACCATGAACCGACGGTTCCGAAGTATAACCGTCTTAGACGATTAGGAGTCAACCTTTTACGAATTAATCGATTCCGAACCATCAAACCGTTGATTCTGAACCATGGTCGGATCTATAACTATCTAGTTTTGATATCCTACATCAATTTTTACAAGCCCATAAATTAAGTGAACTAGTTTTACATGGATTAATCTAGACTGATATCCCATGAGTTTGTAATTGGCTGAACTAGTAATGATGAATGGATGAATTATCATAGTTTGCATTTAGTGAGTGACTTGTCTTAGCAAATAAAAGTAAATATCCATGAGATATATGTAAAAGAATTTGACATATCTGTCAGGATAACAAGATCAAATCCATCAAGTCGAATTGTTCTGTTGGATTAGATCATTCTTCAGCCACATTGGCAAAGTATAGAGCAAGAGGATTCACATAACATAGAACATAACCTTGCTCAAAAGATGCTTTAAGCCCTCAAGTTGAACAACCGCAATAGTATTTAAGCAACACACAGGTTTCTTATTTGGCTTCGAGAGTACATATTATAAGGTTTTCAACAAGGAGGTTTACCCTCCTTGTCATTTATTGTTTTAATACTGAACTCGTGTCACACTGTAGCACATGAACCACACCACATGCTCGAAAAGTTCTAAGGAAAACTTAAAACTTTCCTAAGATATTTTCCGGCAATGAATGGAATGGTTAGAGAACTACCTCTGCTAACACTAGAAATTTGGTGATAGACATGTTACATGCGGGAGATAAGCAACGGGGCAGAGATTGATGCAGATACTTCCCCCATGGCTGGGTGGAACATCTCTAGGCTCTCGAGGTCTCCATATTTTTCTAGGACTCGTATCCGACACTCTTCAGCCGCTATCAACCCAGTGGAGAAAGCACCATGCACAGTGCCTGTATACTTGTTACATGTAGCTTCTCCAGCAAAGAAGAGGTTGTCCACGGGGATGCGCAATCTCTCAAAATATTCACGAGGTTTGCCAACTGCGTCGTAGCTATACGAACCAAGTGAGTTTTCATCCACCCCCCAGTGTGACACGAGATGTTGAATCTGAAATCCAAGTATAAGAAACCAATCAGTAGAGTCACTCTCCCAAGAGTTTGTACTTGCTTTTAACGAAAGGAGTTTGTACATTTCTTAAAAATTCCCTTCCAAATTGCAATGTCACCGCTTATAATTGATACATGATAACTCCATTGATTAGACAAAACACTAAAATTGTTTTTCGTTAAAGCGTTGCTACAGCATCATGAAAAAGTGGCAAAATCAAGGAAAGGAAATTCATAAACCATAAACAAAATCAAAGCTGGCCAAACAATATTTTCATTGTCAATAAGACATTCACAGGAAAACAAACATTGAAGTTTCATAATTCGAAGCACTAAAAAACAATCGGCTAGAAAGTAACAATAAAAATAATGTAATGAAGGAACTAGAGAGAGAGCATACCGGTTCAGTTGCATCCGGAAGGATTCTTTTTAGCTGACTAAAAGCAAATTTAGCAGCATCTTCATCGGACATTTTCTCAATATCGTAAGCAAGACGACCTGCAGGCATGTAGACAAGAACAGGGTTGCCAGTTGCCTTGTGAAGATTAAGAAAATAGCTGCAACCATATGCACTAGATGAGACAACTCCAAGAAACTCCACATTTGGCCAGAAAACCTTGTCAAAATGCAGAACAATTTTATTCTCCGTCCCAACTCCAATTCCATCTATTGCTTCTTCTTTCCAGCCTGGAAGCCTTGGTTCAAACTTGATGATTTTGGCCTTGAGAACACCAAGGGGAACAGTTACAATAGCAGCATCAGCAAGAAATGTTTTGTCATGGTTTACAGTGACTTTTACTCCCTTTGTTCCCCATACAATTTTTGTGACTCTGGAAGGAACACTAAAGTGAGCTTTTTGAAAGAGAAAAGGTTTTAAATATGCGAAATCACAAATAAACTAAAGAAATAAAATCAGATGTAGAGATGCAAGCAGCCAGAAGTAATGGAACTTTTGAAATCAATCTACTATTGTCAGTGAAGAGCATACCGATGTCTAAGTCGAATATCAAGGCCTTTTGCAAGTGTATTAATAATAGGACGGTAACCACGAACCATCAGACCATGACCACCAGGGAGCAAAACTTCCTGCATTTTATTACTATTCAGAATTATCAAATACAAACAAAGTAGAAGCTTTATAATAAACTTGCAGATGAACTTCTGAACAATTGAAAATAACATTAATTACATAAAATATTGCAAACTCTACGAGTCATGTACAACATTCTAAATGTATATTCATTTGATTTCACCTGGTCCCAGTTCTTTAGTGAGATATTATCAGCATCAGTAGCAAACCAACCTTCCATTCGGCACAGGTACCACTGCAGCACGTTATTAGCAAGCCCTTCTTGCCTGCAAGGTGATAATTCGAGATTAAACACAAGAAGAAAAAACAAATTCTTACTAGAGTTATGAAAATCGAAAAAGCTGGCCTAACCTTAAATATGAATGCCTCTCCATAACTAGCTTAATAGCCTGTGCTATAGACATGTCTTCATTTCCTTCATACCTGAGTTTGTTAGCCTGCAAACGTTGAACACTCACTTCACAAGAGAAATATTTCCAAGTTATCAGCATTGCAGATATAAGGTTAATAAAAAACTTGCCTCTCCCAGAATGGTTTCAAACACCTTACCAACTTTTTGCACTAGATCTTGAGGCACTTGATATCCATCACCATCAAAGAGTGCATAGCTGAAAAATAGAAGTAAATTTGTTCAGTAAGATTATAGTCTCCATGATCAGTGATATCTGTTAGTTATTAAGTCAACCATTACCTCTCCAAGTCATGATCATACAAGACAGAATTGTCACCAGAAGTTCGATAAATTGGTAGACCAAGTCTTCCGATCCAAGGTGCCAATGGATTCTCGTTGCAGATGCCATGCAACCTGAAGTGTCCAAATTAAAATTTCTAGTCACTGACATTTTGAAGGTTGGCCATAATTCTCTTCAGAAGGAATGAAAACAAAAACACAAAAAAAAAACTTACCAGGCTGCTCCCATATCAACAGGAAAACCAAATGAGTAGTCAGTGTGAACTCGACCACCAATTCTATCCCGAGATTCTAAAAGCACAACCTGAGGAATAAAATAAACTTCCATGTGATACAAATTTACCCAGCCCCTTCACTCACTACATTCATATCAGAACTTAGAATCTAATATGCAAAGGCAACTGAAATAACTGTGAAATTATATCCTCATAATACCTGAAAAGCTGCATTTTTCAGTGCATGAGCAGCTGCAATCCCTGCAAATCCACCACCAATGACAATGGCAGAAGGAGAGCGAGATTGCCTTCCTTCAGTCTTCTGGTAGAAAGATGCTGCAACTAAATTTAAGACAATTTCTATAAATATATGTTTGCGTCTGATGTGAAGCAGTAAAGCGCAAAACAGAACATATAGTGATTTTATACTGACCAACATCTAACTGCTCGGGGCCATACAAACAAATACTATCCCTCCATCGAACTCTATGCAACACTATATCATTATATCACTACTGATGATTTTAGTTTAGTTATAAACATAAAATCTTCTATGTTTACAATTTGCAAGCAGTAGAAAAAGTTTGATATTGGCTGATGTTAATTGGCAATTACTTAAAACATATACTGTTTTATGTGTATGCAATCAAATAACATTTGGTCATGTATGCACATAAATGTGAAGTAATATGCATTAATGATTAACTAAGCAAGTAGTCAAAATTTTCGCTAAATTCTCTCTCTAAAATGTCACATAAATAAGAGTTAGCCAAAATTAGATAACATCTTAGGTGGAAGAAGAGAACAGGAAGGTTCTACGTGAATCCCATACAGATTCCACTGCAGTTCATCTTTACTGAAGCTAGCAGAGATTTTGATACAGTGAAGGAATGACAAATCTGCTTAAGATTGGAGACAAAAATGAATGACTATATGATACAGATCCTTGTGGCGATGAAACGGAGATCATCCACGACTGCATCAATCATCCTCCTTTCTCCTCCGATACACAACTCATCTCTACTCCTCTATTGGAGTCGAAAAATATTACGTTTTCCCCTGTTCTGTCAGCTGAATAAACGCGTAAACCGAGAAGATTCACCGATTTCATGCCGATTTCCCACTCCTTGAGGCTGATTTCCAATCGCTGGCTACCTCCGGCTCCGATTATTTTCTAGAGATGTTATGGCAGATGCCCTATTTCTCAGCAAATAGTATCAGCCGTTCCAGGCCGATCCGGATAGAAATTGGTCGATTTTGCAAACCATTCAACTACTGGCCTAGAAGAAAAAAATATATACGCAGATGCTGATTCCGGCCGATCCGGATCAGAAGCTCGGATTTTGCGAGTTATTCGTCCAATAAAGAAAACAAAACAAAGCAAGAAATATCTGACTAAAATAAGATAGAGCTAAAATTTTGAACCAAAGTAGTCACCTTTTTTGTCACGGTTACCCTCAAATCGATGCTCCATAACTACGAGACCGGCAATTGAAGCTCCGACGAGTCCTCGAATTCAGAATGGACGGGGCCAATTGGGGGGAGTAATGGAGAACAAAAATCAACAGGCAGGTGACGAAGTGATTGGAATTCGAATTCAACCGCAGGTTCACGAACCAGTTCATGCGTAATCACCGGGGAACCCGATGGTCGCCTCAGAATCGGAGAGATCCTTCGCCGCACCCACAAAAGAGCACCACTCGCCGCAACAAAGCTGATCAGCCGAGAGATCCGAGCGATCCCATATGAAATCCGTCAGTTGATCTGATTGGACGGCGGATCGGAGAGGAAAAGTCCGGCCTTTGTGCAAATGGGGACGACGAAGAGAGACGAAATGGAAAAAGGAAAGGTGTTGTTTGTTGGTTTGCACTGTCGATACGTTTCTTTCCACTGCCTAATGGCTTCCATTTATAGCTTCCACCGTGCCAGCCATGGCGATGCGTTGGGACACTGCGACAAACTACCTCCACCGGCCGTATTTGCTGTAAACCACGGTGCCTTTTTAAAAAAATATATATACACGAAAAGTATTTTTATTTCAATATTATTATAACACGTTTCAATAAATTATTAAACTTGGATTAATTTTAATTAAATCAATAACAATTTTGATATTTGAATAATTTTAATTGATATTAAAATAATTTTGCTTAAAATTAGATACCGTGTACTAAGTTAAAATAAGAGTATTTATATATATTTTAAAAAAAAAATACTATTTCAATATAATAAATATAAGGACATATAAAGGGGCGGATGACTAATACTAAATATTTAAAATTTTGATTTGATTAATTTTGAGAGGATCGATCAGACTTCATAGATCTTTGACAGAGTGTTAAGCGATCTATAAGTAAAATATACTTTATCGACTATTAAAGTAAATTAGGAAAGTATTTACTGCTTAGTAGTTAAATCTAGCGACCTAGTCACACCGTCCCTATAAGATAAGTTTGATATCGAAGATATATTTCGTTCGAAAATATAAATTTTCGATCCATACTCAACTCAAGATATTGTTTAAATTCTTCTAAAATTAGAATCAAATTTATTATGACAAAGAATCGAATCATATTATGTATAATGTATCATATCCATGGAGGCTCCAGGAGCTTCTTCTAGCATTAGAAAGTTGGTCCTTTATTAAAGAATTATTTTCTCCACAAATCTCCGTGAGTTTTAGCGTTTGTTTGGGATCGTCTTTGGCCTCTAAGGTGCATTTGATTAAGTTATCATACATAATTTTGATTATATGATTATCAAATAATCATATAATTAAAATTATAGAGAATAAAATATAATTTATTTATATTGTTTAGTTCAATCATAAATAATACAATAAAAATTTATTTGCTTAGAGATTTTAGTACATTACCTAGTTTAATATTTTACTATATTATTCTTGGTTTAAGGTTCTATTTATTTTTGAAAAATGATGATATTGGTATCGGTATCGATTGTGACAACTAATGACCGTCGATGACACCGGATGACAACGAAGGTGATGATGGACGATGGTGACGATTGACAACTAACGGGCGTCGACCGCCAACTGACGATGAGTGATGGGCGATGGGTGGTGATCGACGGTCGACGACCGATAGTCGACGGCCAAACGATCGGCGATTGACAATCGGTGGCCAGCGGCGGTATCGGTGGCGATCGCGATCACGAGGTCGACAATATTGTCGATAGTTAGGGGCCAAGCGACTCGATGGTTGTATCAGCGATGGTAGCGGCGAGTGATCGACTAAGATTTTAATTATATTAGGACGAAATTGAGATTTGATAAAATTTAAGGGATAATTTTGAAAAAAAAAAATTTGTTAATCTCGGAATCAAGAACAATCTTACTCTCTCCTAGGTAATGTGATTCCGAGTTGCATGACCCATTTTGCTGATGTGACATGCATGTTTTATTATTTACAATTCACTTATCTCTCGAACCAAACAAGGTCATTATGGATAATATTAGATGGATAATCAAAGTTATCCATGATAACCTTAACCAAACACACTCGTAGGGATATCATCCATTGCCTTACTAATCATGTTCACAGACATAGTCCTTTCGTAATTTACTCCCTCTCGAATCCTGAGAGATTAGAGTAAGGAAGTCACTAAATTGACGATTCTAATCTTTTATATAATGATAAAGAATTTGATATCTGATTCCAATAGAATGGAGAGAGTACGGAGAGTTTTTTTATATGATTAAATAATCGAATAATTAAATAATCGAATTTTCATATTTGAATACTCCAATAAATGGTTGGTGTTAAAGATAAATTATTTTTAATATTTTTATTATTATTTTATAATATTTAATTTGTTAATTTTTCTCTTATTTTTTTTAGTGTTAACTTGAGAATTTGATAAATATTCATTTAAATAATTTAAATTTGAAAAAAAAATATAATTGTAGAAGGTTATATAGAATATTTGAATATGATATGAATATTTGATGTAAGATAAAAATATAAATGAATATAATAAATAGAAATGGAGATAGAAGATATAAAATCCGATTAAATTTGATTTATTGCATAGGATTATAAATAAATTAAGTATTCATAAACAAACTTAGTATTTAATTTAGTGAAAGTTCATTTATAGTCGTTCAATAGATATTAGTAAAAGTCAATTAAATTAATGAGGTTGAATAGTTTAATAAATTAAATGAATAAATTTGAATATATATACATGTTTGATTTGTTAATGTCTATGAACAATGTTTATAAACACAACTTATAAATTATATTTTCGATGAGACTCATTTATGAACTTCTTAAATTATTTATACTAATCAATTAAATAAATATTAAAATTTAAATCAAATAAATAAATTTGATTTGAGAACTTAATAACATTTAAATTAATCAAATTTAAATTAGTTTGGATCAAATTGAATTCAAATTTGAACTACGTTTTTGATATAAAATACATAAGTCAATCTAAATTGGAATCCGAATTCGAACCAAACTCAGATCAATATTTTTTTAAAAAAAAATCAAGTTTGCATAATTATTTCAATAACTTAATTAATTTTAATTATTTTATCAAATAAACTTAAATAATATAAAATTTAACTTAGTTTGATTAGTTTACAGTACTACCACCACTGGAGTCTGCTTAAAAGTATATTTAATAAAAAAAAGTCCTTAAATACTTTTTCTTCGTATTTAAATTAAAGTGCTGCAATTGCGGTTGGAAGAACGCGACTGAAAGGGACCGATGGCCTCTTTTAAAAAAGTGTGACCGTGACAAGTGTCAATTGGCTTGCAAAGGTCGGCGAAGACGAAGAATTTGACTAGCAATTATTGTTTGCCATGTGGATGTGGGGTCCACGATTTTTGTCTAGATGGTAGTAGCTTGGCCCGAATATTAAATTTCAAATTTTTTTTATTCTAAAAATATGCTACTTCTCGCTGACCATTCATTGTCCACATATGGCAAAAACGTGATTTGCTCGTCTTACTCTCCACGGGATCACGTATTGACTAAAATAAGACAGTGTATCAATTATAAAATATATATGAATTGATTACGAAAGAATATCTAAAATTTATCTATAAACTCAGATGATTTTTTATTGTCTTTAACTAACACATCAAGATTCAAAAAGATCTTCGTGATTTATCTCTTTCATAATGATCGTGAAATAAGTCGACGGTAGAGTCGGTCCTTGATGTTTTAGGGCGCGAAATAAAAAAAAGGCTCTTTTATAAATAAAAAAAAAATTATTTTTCATAAAAAACGAGCTCCTTTCCTATGTAATTTTTAAAAAACTTTCATTGGTGCCGACGAGACCCTAGCTCGCTCGTGGTCGCGCTGTGGTCGCTTCTAATGGTGGAGCCTACTAGATTAATCTGCTTCAATCTTTTACAATCTCATTATCCTTGTCAATCGATTTCTTAATTAATACGAAGGAAATAAATTACGAATAATTTTTGACTTTGATTCATTGATTAATACACGATAAAGAGAAGATGCTTGGTGGGCCTTTCTATCCTATAATCACAAAAAATCGATCTGTGCCCCCAGTGCAATGACAAAAGTAAAGAGACATTCCATATAAGAATACAGTTCGATCCTTTACTGTAATATCATTCGACGATAAAATTTAGAAAAAATCCATTCGGACGTCCCCGAGACCTAAGAGTTTGCTCGATGGACAGAGTACGACTTCGACGTTGAATCGTCATTCAGGGATGACACAACTGTGGAATCATTGAATCATAAAAAGCTATGTATCTTTCCTGATTTATTTTTGATGGCCAGTGGAGATCACTTATACTTCGATTTTATCCGATTTAATTATTGGTAAGACGTTTTGAAAGTTCATGGAGCAGGATTGATCACTCTACAAAATTAATCAGATTGAAAATTCAAATACTCTGATATCAAAAAAAATAAAATAAAATAAAATAAATTATACTCCATTGATGATAAAAATATACGGTACTAATCGTTGCATCGTCTTCCCCGAACACAAGTAATCAGTGTGAAAGTATTATTATTTCTATTTTTCATTGGCCATTATTTCATTATTTGGATATTGCTAAATTAAATTATTTGCAAATAAATCACTTAAAATAACAGTTAACTTTTGTCCATCGAACGGTGGAACACTCCTACACCTCGCAATCCTTTTTTTTTTTAAACATTAGAAAAGGAAGAAAGTGATTGATGTTATTAAATATGGATAGTTCTATACGTTAGGCGGCAAAGTCACTTCAGTCTTTCGTTTTTTTTTAATTCATCTATTGAGTAAATCCATGCGTAATTTATTAACACTCAAAAGTTAAACTTCAAAATAAAAATTTAAATCTCGGACCTCTTCCTCTAAATTCTCCCTATACTTCTCTTTATTTGTATAAAAGATTAAAATCGTCAATTTGATGGTCCCTATCAATCTGTCTTCGGATCATCGTAAGAAAGGTAAATCACGGTGAACCTTTGATCCTTGAGACTAATAACCAGTGCACGAAGGGATAGAACTCACTTTTACAATGAGAATTAATCAGATTATCAGTTTATCTGATTTTCTATATGCACTAACCATTAGCTCTTTCCTACGGGGCCTCTACTTCCCTTCATATACAATACAATGGTTGGTATAATAATTAAGTAAAAAAAAATAATGACAAGTATTTTCAATTTGTAATGGCCCCAAGCATGACACCGTTGCACCAATGCAAAAGATTGATTAAATTGAATAAATTGATCTAAATTGAAAATTCGATTTGATTTATTCAAAAGTTTGATTTTTCTTTTTAAAAATAATGATTATTTTTTGGTGATGGCCCTGTTTTTAAGAGCCCAAATTATCTTTCTCTTTCATATGAATCAGCGTGGAGACTTTGAATTTCCTTTCAGAATGTCATAATGGTCGCAACGTAAAGATCTTGAATCTCCTTTCTGAATGTTAGATTTATCATGCACAAGAATATTAAAGGTGGGTTGGCATTGCAGACGTGATCCCTCTTACGTTCAAGTTACAATCGAGAGAATGGAATAGTGAATTGACAAGAAGAAATGATAAGAGAGTCTTTGTGTACCGAAAAAAAGGAAAAACTTAACCTCTTTCATTCAATCTCTCCCCCTTTTAGAGAAGATTAGCATGTCTTACTTTCAGATGAATGTACTTTAATATCCCTATTAAACTGTCGAGGCGTAACCACTTTTCGCGCCTCTCTTCAAAAATAGTTCCCTCTATATCTTCCACGAATCATTTCTCTTTTCTTGTTAATTACCTAAAAAATAAACATAAATTTCAAATAAATAAAAAATAATAAGAAATATTTTTTCCCCACCGTATTCCTTATCCAAAAGATTCCTTAACATCCTATCTTACTGTACTCAAGAATACCCTCATCACTTGTCTTTATGTTCACTCATATGGTGCTCGGAAAATGAACAGGGTGCTCAAGAAGTACATAGGTGCTCAACACAGATACTACAATGCAAAGCTCTAACTCAACTACACCTATTGTGCCTATTGTGCTCATGAAATACACATAGTGTTCAAGAAATATACAGTGTTGGGGCAATATACATGGTACTCAAGAAATACATAGGTGCTCAGCATAGACACTACAACACTGAACTCTGACTGAACTACACTGTCTGATCTTACAGTACTCGAGACGAGAAATACATATATAGGTGCTCAACACAGACACTACAACACTGAGCTCTGACTAAACTACACTGTCTAACCCTACAGTGCTCTAGACGAGAAATATATAGGTGCTCAGCACATACACTACAATACTGAGCTCTGATTGAACTACACTGTTTGACCTTATAATGCTCGGGATAAGAAATACATAGGTGCTCAACACAAACACTACAACACTAAGCTCTGACTGAACTACACTATTTGACCCTACTGTGTTCGAAAAATATATATAATGCTCGAAAAATATACATGGTACTCGAGAAATATATAGGTGCTCAACACATAAACTACACCACTGAGCCCTGATTGAACTACACTGTCTGACCCTTCTATGCTCGGAAAATACACATGGTTCTTAGGAAATATACATGATGCTCAAGAAATATATAAGTGCTCAGCATAGATACTATAACACTGAGCTCTGACTGAACTACAATGTCTAACCCTACTGTACTCAAGAAATATACATGGCGCTTGAAAAATTTATATGGTATTTGAGAAATACATAGGTACTCAGTACATACACTACAACACTAAATTTTGATTGAACTACACTGTTTCACCTTACTGTGCTCAGGAAATATACATGGTGTTGACACATATCATAACACGGATTCTGAACTCACTGCAATACTTAACCCCTTTGTACTAAGAAAACATACACATCTCAGCACATATCATAACACAGATTCTGAACCCACTATAATACTCAACCCCTTTGTGCTCGGGAACCATAATTGATACTCAGGAAATCCATACGGTGCTCAACACAAATTTAAATAAGGATACATGAATCTATCTTAACTATGATACTCAACCCTTTTGTACTCGGAAAATACACATGGTTATGTTGGAAGCTTAGCATAAATACATAACAATACTGAACTCTAATTCTGCTCGGTTCTTATTGAACTCAGGAAACATACTACAAACACTACCTCATGCTGAAAATCTCAGACCCATCATAAATCCTTCCTCTTTAGTAAAACTAAAGAGTAAAATCGGATCATGAAAAAGCTCTCAGTCAGTCCTTCTCCCTTCCAACCTAGAGAGAGAGGCTCTCCCTTCTCTCTAGAATTCCTAGAGTGAAGGCGGCTGGAAGTAGGTAAAGAGGGACGACAAGCTCGTGTAGGCGCTGCTGGAGTTTTGCCGGTAGTGATTGCAGTGCTAAGGGTGGTGCGTGCTCTGGTTTCGCTCGTCTGGGTCTGCTAACGTTGGTGCAACTCCTGCTCGTTCATGAGGGAAGTTGTGGTGGCTAGCGTGATGTGGTGTGGAGACCAAAGGAAGTGCGAGGTGAGCTAAGACAGTGGTGGCTGCGGTGTGCTCTGGCATCAGGTGACAGGCGCGGCGTGAGTCACGGCTTGGGCGGAGGAGTTGGGACTTGGGAGTTCAGGTGTGTGCAACATTTTGGCAAGCAAGGGGTTTTCCGGTGATCATCGTGAAACTCCCTGGCGAGCTGCTGGAGGAAGATGAATCACTAGAGGACAAAGGTGTGGGTGGCGTTGCAGCGTTTGTGATAGATTGGTTGGTGCGCAGGGCTCGAGGTCTGGGGTTTTGCCGCATTTGGAAGGTTGCAGGCTGCTGCATGCTGTGGTGGTTGTGATCTTTCACGGAAATGACAAGGGACAAACAGCAACATGGTTCAACAAACACCAAAGGAATCCAATCAGCAGTGGCCACCACATCTGTGGAAGCTGTGAAAGATCTGATGCTGCAGGGTGCCGTGCCGACAAAGGGAAACAAGCTGAAGGTGCTGATGTGGTGGCTGCAGAAGGAGAGTTGCAGGGTATGGTACAGGTGGACGCTGATGTAGATGTAGTGGTGGATGTAGACGCCCAAGTGCAGGCTGATGTGGAGGCTGAGGTGGCCCGGGTGAAGATAGTCAACACGGAGAAGACTGGGCAAACGACAACTTCTGCTGCTGCTCAGCGAGGGAAGAACCAGGGACGTAGTGTAGCAGGGCCATGGACAAATCTATTCAGGGATAATCGGAGTGCATCGACGGCCATGAAGCTTGATCAGTTTGAGCGTATGGGGTCGATGATCCAGATCAGATATGGGGATATTGATGCCGTGGAGATAGTATTAGGGCTGTGTTTGGTCGGTTGTTTTATGGGCAAACACTAAGGAAGACAAGGAATTGAAGCGTTGATCAAGAGGTGGGGTGTTCCTTGCAGTTTTCACTTGCATTCAAGTGGATGGATTGTTTTTAAGTTTGACGATGAGGAGGATAGGGAGAAGGTGCTCTCGAGGGTCAGATTTTTATCTTTGGCACGCCATTATTTCTGAAAATCATGCCTGCCTCGATGTTTCCTTTTTGCGAAGGATGGGAGGCACGTGTCGGCGTGGGTGCAAATACACGGACTTCCCCCCGATTGCTGGACACATAGAGTCCTTAGTTGGATTGGATCGGAGATTGGACGACCACTCTACACCGACAAACTCACCAGGACAAGAGAACGTATTACCTTTGCTCGAATTCTGGTTGAGATAGACGTTCAAGGACCGAGGGTGTGTAAGATCCCAGTTGAATTTCCAACGGGAGCTAAGGTTGAGCTCAGGGTCACATACGAGGTGGTTCCTCACTTTTGCAATATATGCCGATGGTTGGGACACAAGACAACTCATTGTAAACCGGTCACATCCCCCATGGTTCAGACGGAACAAGTGCCAGCAGAATGTGCACAACAAACGGACCCTGCCATGGTGAGCAAGGTGAGGCGGCCGCCAATGCGCCATGCCTTGCGATGCCAAGGGAGGGGAGGTCTCGGTCGAGAAGGCGATATCGGACATGCTCCAGGCAGCGGACAGGGAATCGGAGTGCAAAAAGGGTGGAATTGGAGCAGGCTGGAGTGGCCCGAGCAGTGGAGGGTCAGACGGTTGCTAATGCTGGAGTTTAACGATCTGCGTTGGCGGACACTTGAGGCAAGAAGGTCATGGGTGATAGCAGCAGGCAGGATGCGCAGCAAACCACGGGAAGGGTGGCTCAGGATGTGGTGGCTAGTGTCAACAGGGTGAGAGCAAGCGCAAATCCTGGAGTGCACGGTAAACAGACTGTGGGTGTAAATAGCAGCTTGTGCGAGGGGACTTCTTCGGCTGGAGTGGTACAGGAAAGCACTGCAGCAAGTGTGACATTAGGCTCGAAGGATACCGTAGAGCAGGGTGGAGAGAGTGACAGCGGGTAGAATGCTTGTGTAGAAACAACAGAGGACCAATTGGCGGATGCGACCTGGATCACAGTGGTGCAGCGTAAGGTTGACAATAGACGGGTTGGGCGGAAAGTGTTCATGAAGATCGCAACTTGGAATATTAGGGCCTTTGACAAGCCCCTAAAGCGGGGGGGGGGGGGGGTTCGACACCTCCTCAAGAGTAGAAGAATTCAAGTGATAGCTCTCCTAGAAACCAAGCTAATGGAGGAGCAGCTGGGCGCTATAGCAGAGAGATACTTTCGCGGTATGCACATGGCTCATAATTTTGTTTCATCTAACCGCGGGTGGATATTAGTGTTATGGGATCCACAACAGGTATCCATGGAGATACTAGAGGCGGAGACACAACACATACAATGCCGGGCAACGTGCAACGTCTCACAACGAAGATTCTTGATCAACTTTGTATATGGCCTGCACTCCATTGTGAGCCGCAGGGCATTATGGAGTGCGCTGCAGCTCTTGGGTGAGCGGACGGAGGAACCATGGATTGTCATGGGCGACTTCAACTCGGTGCTATCGGTTGAGGATAGTTCGAGTGGTCAACCGGTGACGAATTATAAGATGAATGACTTGGGACAGCTTGTGCACATGGTCGGACTGGTTGATTTGCATTCCATCGGATGTCAACATACTTGGACAAACGGTATTGTGTCGAGCAAACTTGATAGAGTTTTGGTCAACTCACATTGGCTCATGCAGGATTATGATAGCTTTGCAGAGTTTACATCGCTGGGTTGCTTGTCGGATCATTCATGCGCAATTGTCACAACCTCGTCTAGGGAGCAAGGAGGCAAAAAGCTGTTCAAATTCTATAATATGTGGACCTTGCATAGTGATTATCAAACAGTGGTTGCGGAGGCTTGGCGAGAACTAGTAGGGGGTATGCACAATATGCTTTGAAGAAAAAGATGAGTCGACTCAAAGGACAGCTGAGGGCGCTTGACCGACAACATTTTAAGCACATTTCAGAGAAGGCGAGGAGGGCAAATGAGGAGCTGGAAATCGTGCAGCAGCAGATTTTGGGAGCTACAGTGCATGATGAAACACGGCGGGCTGTTGGAGAGGTATATGCCGATCTTCGTCGACGAGCCACACTCCTATCTGATGCTGAGAAAATGTTCTATCAGCAGCGAGTGAAGGCGGCGTACATCAAAGGCAGCGATCGCCCTACAAAATTCTTCCACGATCTTGTGAAGCGTAACAACAAACGTAATGCCATCATTACCATAGCAAAGGGTTCAGGGGAGCAAACCTCAGGGGCTGATCAAGTGGCGGAGAGTTTGTTAGATATTTTCGGGGACTTTTGGGCAGTGCGGAAGTGTGCCATTGATGATAGTTACAGAATTGCGGTGTGCATTTGAGCAGCGAGCGAATCTTTGGGTAGTGCAGGTCAGTGCTAAGGAGATAAAGGATGCATTGTTTAGTATTGGGAGGGACAAAGCCCCAGGGCCAGATGGGTTTAATGCGACCTTCTATCGGACAGTGTGGGAGACGGTTTAGATGGACTTCATGGCAGCCGTGCAGGAATTCTTCCAGACCGGTAAATTGCTTAAGGAATGGAATCACACTTTGATAGTGTTGGTTCCAAAGTCGGATCATGCACCGGAGGTTATGGATTATAGGCCGATATCTTGTTGCTCGGTATTCTATAAAGTTATCGCCAAGATCCTTGCTGGCCGGATGTCGAAGGTAATGAATGCTCTCCTGGACCCTGCTCAAGTCGCCTTTGTCCCGGGACGATATATTGGGGACAATATCAATTTGGCTCAAGAGTTGCTTCGGAAGTATGCGAGGAAAAGGATTTCTCCTCGATGCATGATAAAGGTGGATCTCCGAAAAGCATTTGATACAGTGGATTGGAAGTTTCTCAGTGCAGCGCTAATCGGTTATGGTTTTCCCTGACAGTTCTGTGCATGGATATCGGAGTGCATCTCGACGGTTACATACTCGGTTAGCATCAATGGGAGCATGCATGGATTTTTCAGAGGTTAGAGGGGATTGAGACAGGGTGATCCTTTATCACCGTTGCTATTTGGGTTATGCTTGGAGGTCTTCTCGAGGCGTATGAAGATTGCGGCGCAACACCCCACTTATCACTACCATCCGATGTGCGAGGAGGTGCAACTGACACACCTGGCGTATGCAGATGATTTGCTCATGTTTGCCAGGGCGGATCCATCTTCGCTCCGAGTGTCTACGGGGCTTTGGGGATATGACTGGTTTGAGAGCCAATCCACTAAAGTCCAGCATGTATATGGCGGGAGTTGATGTGCGGATGCGAGAGGAACTACTACAGATCACTGGCTTCCAGCAGGGCTCCTTTCCATTCCCATATCTGGGTATTCCACTAGCCGCGAAGAAGCTACGCATAACAGACTATTCTCCACTTCTTGTAGCGGCGAGTCACAGGATAGGTACATGGCCGAAGCACACATTGTCATATGCTGGGCGGTTGGAGCTAGTCAGATATGTTCTACAGGGTATAGAATGCTACTGGCTATCTATTCTTCCGATCCCCTTTGGAGTGATAGACAAGCTATATAGCATCTGCCGGGCATTTGTATGGACTACGAAACATCCGGTGGCTTCTTGGCGCTCTCTATGCTTGTCCAAAGAAGAGGGCGAATACGGGCTCCGAGACTTGAGGACATGGAATTCTGCTTTGCTATGTCGTGCTCTATGGAATATTCATGCCAAGATAGATTCACTTTGGGTGAGATGGGTGCACCATAGATATATGCAGCGATAGGATATTTGGCATTGGACTCCCAAGGATGAAGACTCACCAATGTTAAAAAGGCTGGGACAGATTAAGGAGCTGCTGGTTCAAAGAGCGGGCGACATAGATGCAGCAGTATCACTGATTGAGGGGTGGCATATGGAGCAGTCCAGCCGGCGCACTGGTGCTCCTGCAACTTATGACTTCTTCAGGCCGCGTCTTTGGCCAGAAGATCAGATCTGGTGGCGAATAGTATGGAGGCCGGCCATTCTATCGAAGCATTGATTCACCTTTTTGGCTCTTGGCGAGCGAGCAACCGACGGTGACATTCTTCCATATGAACCACAAAGATGTACAGCTTTGTGCAGGAAGCGGAGGAGTCGAACGAACACATTTTCTTCCGTTGTACATGGACAAGGCGCCTTTGGGATAGGGTGCGGGAATGGCTCCAAATCCGATTACAGATTTTCACCGTTGGGCATCTCTTTGGGGCTTTTAGCAAAGAATTGCGAGGCCAAGGGCGTGTGAGGAAGTGTAGGGATTTAGCTATATCATGTATGGTTTTCTTGGTGTGGCAAGCACGCAATAGATGTTGTTTTGAGGGTTGTGAGCCATCGGTCGAGAGGATATTTCTCAAGATTCAGACTCATATCTACCGCTTTGTAGACATCTAGATTGTACATAGTTACATTCTATACATACATATTTACCATTCCCAAAAAAAGAAGAAGAGTAAAGTCGATTGAAGTTTTATAACTATCTATAAAGAATGTCGTATTGAACTCGGACAACCACAATACTTTGTCATGCTATACTTCCAACATAGGCATAAAAATCCCCGAACCCATCATAAGTTCCCCCTCTTTAGTAAAACTGAAGAGCAAAGTTAAATAAAATTTTACAACTGTCTATAAAGAATGTCGTACTGAACTCGGGCAACCATAATACTTTGCCATGCTATACTTCCAATATAAGCATAAAAACCCTCAAATCCATCATAAGTTCCTCATCTTTAGTAAAACTGAAGAGGAAAGTCGAATGAAATTTTACAACTGTCTATAAAAATACCACACTAAATTCAAAAATAACCACAATACTTTGTTGTATGATACTTCAAAAATAAGTATACACCACCTATTGTCATATTAGGCGCAGGGTCTGATAAATTTACTTAACTCTTAGGTTGTCACATTAGGTGCAAGGCCTGAGAATTTTACTTAGCCACTATAACGGGTTGTTATAATCCCGTAGAGGAAATAAAATTACCTAGCCCTTAAGCTGTTATATTAGGCACAGGGTCTGAAAAGTTTACTTAGCCACTATAGCGGACTGTTATAATTTCACAGAGAGAATAAAATTATCTAGCCCTTAGGCTACTATATTAGGCGCAAGACCTGAAAATTTTACTTAGCCACTATAGCGGGTTGTTATAATCACGCAGGGAGAATAAAATTACCTAACCCTTAGGCTGTTATATTAGGTGCAGGGTCTGAACTTTACTTAGCCACTTTCCACTTGTGTCCACCACTGTATCCATAACACCACTAAGTCCCCTCTTTGAATTAGATTGAAAAGCGAAGTTACATGAAGCCTACTTCATATTTTAAATCATTCTTCTTAATATTGAACCACTCTAAATCCCCCAAAATCCAACACTAATTTTTCATTTAAACTCCTTCCAATATTATCCCCCTCTTTTTAAAAATAACCCCTTTAATCAACGTATCTTAACACAACCCCAACACCTCTCTCCTGCTTTTTCCTTAACCCTAGCGTCGTCTTCTTCCCCGACACCTCCTTTCTGCAACTTCCCAACTGCCACCAAAGCTCTTAATGGCCTCCTCTTCTAATGCCCCCCGGTACAAAGACACCCCCAAGCAACTAACCCTAAACTACTCTTTCTTCAATCACGAGCCCAAATACGTTCTTGAAGGCTTCACCTCCATCATCCTCGCCCCCCATCAACGATCTCATCGTCCTCCCATAGGAACCAACACCTTCTTTATAGGTCAACTCGAAGGAGGACTATGTCTTCCCATCCCCAAACCCTACTTTGACATACTATCTTTCTTCAACATACCCTAAACTAGCTCTCCCCAACTCCATGCATACTCATTAACCTTAATCGTATTCCACCATCTAAACATTCCTCCCACTCCCTTCATCTTCTATTGTTTATACCAGCTCAAGATGGCCAATCTGGTGTCTTTACTTCATGGCATGCTCGGTGCGGTTCCTTACCGACATGCCCTCTTCTCATAAAGATGGAAAAGCTTATACTTCTTTGTTTCCATGGATCCTCCCCTCCAATTCTCTTCAACCTGGAAAATCGAACTCGCCCGACTCCCCAAACTAAAAGGAATCAAATCCTTTTACAATTTCTCCTCCATCCAACCCCTGCTTCAACATAGGTGATACAACATCACTGAGTTTCTACAAGAACCCATACTGTATTATCATGCGCTATCCCCCATTCCTTCCACCAAAACTCACCCCATAGGTACAATACCCCCCCCCCCCCCCAAGGCATAATCATTCCACAACTTTTACTAACACATTGTCTTTTATTTTTCTTTCATAAGATATGATGCATGTTGATGTCGCTAGGACCCTCGCAAAAAAGAAGAAAAGAAAGACTTCAACAGACGCTTGACTCCCTCCAAAGACAAATGACTCCGCCCATAGAGCCTCCATCCCCTAACAATAATATTTTTACTTCACTTTGCTATGCACATACAAATTCAACTCAAAAAATTATTTATACATCCTATCATAGGTCCCTTCTAAACCTCTTTCTACCCCTATACTATTAATCGAAGAACCGGGACAACTACCCTTAACTTTCATCATCACTGACCATCCTTCTTTTCCAACTGATCCACTACCAAATCCATCTTCCTCCCTTGAACTTACACCTTCCATAGAAATACCTTCTTCCTCTATGCCACCCTCCAACACCCCTATTGAACTCACATCCTCCCCTTCACCAACTTCCTCCAAAGACAACCTTCCTTTATCTTCCTTTTTCCCCACCAGAAACCATGACCTATCTCCTTCTCTCAGTACCACCATTCCTAAAACCGTAACCTCCTCTCCCCTTGATTTACTGATATAGGTTGTATCAGATATATCACCTATCAACCCTTCACCCCTCCCTCCCCCAACATATCCCCAATACACCCATCCAATCCTCTAGATGTACATCCATCTAGTCCACCAGATGCCTATCCATCTAGACCACCAGACGTACATCCATCTAGTTCACTAGATATACATCTATCTGTAGGGATCGTAATGTGCACTAGAGAAGGGGGGGGGGTGAATAGCAATTCTCAATTTCGTACATGTTAGTGTCTCTACAAAATATTAGCACGATGGAATATGCGAAAACAATAGAAATGAATACAAGATACAAATGAAAACGCACAACACAAAGGTTTTTATTTGAATCGGAACCTAAGGTTCCTACTACACGATGTCGCTCTAGTGATCTACCCTCACTATGAACTTCTCCTTTTCAGTATAACACCGAAAGTGAAGAAACCTCTTACAAGATATTTACAATAATAAACAATCAAATACAAATAAAATATAAAACAAAGAACTGAAACACTTTACAAGAAGTGAGCTTTGCTTTCTTGATGATTTGGTTGCTTTGGGAAGCCTTTGAAGACTTGAAATGCAGAAGCACTTCGCCTCAAAATTTCCCAAGAACCGTTGCCGAAATCCTCCATCTCGAGCTCTGTTTAAAGCCTCCACACGACTTGGATTTTTGCCTAGTAGTCGACTGCTCACAGTACTGTTATCTCACAACAGACTAATCCACATTGGATTCTACCCAACGTATAATTGAGCAGTCGATTGTCCATACCAGCAGTCGACTATTAGAGCTTTTGTGCTCTTGTCCACTCCCACCCGATTGGTATCCATCATTGATAGTTATTGCCATGGACCAATCGATTGCCAGAGCACTTAGTCGGCAGTTGAACCTCAATTGACTATACAACTAGTAGACTGGTCATAATCCCAGTTTACTGCTCTGAGTTGACTAGGCTCCCGAGTATTGAACACTCGATCAACCAACTAATCTAAAGCCTCAATCGACTAATAAATCTCAACCATGAGGTTTAACCCAAGTATGATCCCCTCATACTTGATCAACCACTCTTGACCTAGACCTAAGCCTTCTAGCAACCCTCATCAGCCTCACACCCTCAAGGTTCGTCTGAGTCCTCTACGACTCATTCACTCTTCGTGCTAGCCTTTAGATGCTTCCATCGGCTATGTCATGCCTTCGGATCTCCTTTGCCAAGAGGTCATGCCTCTGGAACTTCTCTATTGTCAAGCCTTAATGCTTGGACTTTCACTGCCAAGACTACACACTTGGACTTATGTGGTCAAGACTATACCCTTGGATTTTCACCGTCAAGACTACACCGTTGGACTTACGTGGCCAAGATTAGACTAGAAAATTCTAGACATGATACGAAAATACGACACGAACACGACCCGATTTTTTCGTGTTTGGATCGTGCATTTTTGGATTTGTATCTATTTCGTGTCTATCCGTTAGACATGTAAAAATTTCGTGTTAGATTAGTGTCTTATCTTTTGGACCCGTTAGATCTATTACACTTGTTTACTTTTTTTTTACTTAAAAAAATCTAGGCATGAAAAAGAAAGGGTATGGATGAGATTTGCATAATCTCTACAAGTTTGAATGATGATGACAATATTTGAAATTTATTTTGTATTTTTATGATAATTCTAGGGTGTATATTTTAAGACCATGCACTTGTAATCCTAATTGGGTAGCATGGATTGTGAGATTGCTAATTTTTTGTAAGCTCATTTGTTTAAATTATTACATTATCGTGTACATATGGGTCCTTTCACGTCTACTAATTTGATCATATCTGGTAATCTATTGTATACTTTGTTTAAGTTATTATATTTTCGTGTAATTATGGGTCATTTTGTGTCTATTGGTTCGGATCGTGTCTTGCAATCTATTTTACACATATTTTTTCGTGTCTAACGGATCATGTCATGTCTATCCGAAATTAAGTGGTTCGTGTTTGGATTGAACCCATTGACACGAAAAATTAAACGAATTGAATATAGATTAACATTTTCGGATAGTGTCTAGATTGTGTCAGGATACAAATCCGATCTATTATCCAATTTGTTAGGTCTAGCCAAGACTACACTCTTGGACTTTCCATTTGCCAAGTAACCAAACTTGGACTTCTCCATTACTAAGAATTCAATCTTGGATTTTCCATTATTAAATATCCATACTTGGACTTTTCCATGCCAAGATCATTCCTGGACTTTCCCTTGCCAAGTCTCCAAACTTAAACTTCTTTATTGCCAAGAATACAATCTTGGACTTCCATTGCCAAGTATTCATACTTGGACTTTCACTCGAGGCTCACTCGAGCTAGGTCAACCTTGACCTGAGATTTGATTGCTCCAATAATCTCCCCCAAATGACTTTGGATATCCCAATCATTCGCTAGTCATATGGTCAAATTATATCCAACCGTATTAACAAACATCAAAATACTACTCGAGTCATACTCGAGTCCGGTCAACATTGACCTGGGGTCTATTGGACTAATAATGTCCTTCTTTTTGATGTTTCACAATACGTTTAAGTTAGGCTAACCAATATGCCCAACTTGTCTCTTCCTATGTCAAAGCATAATGAAGGTTTTCCTAATTTAAATCTTCACTTCTCCCTCTTTGGCATACATCAAAAAATCTACCAAGGATTTTCAATGTCTCATCTCCCAATGATATCCCTCATTCTCTCCCTTGGTCCAAAATCATCTTGGATGCTTTCACTCTTCTTAGTGATATAACCCTTATCACTAAATGAGAGACAATCCACAATGAAAGTTTACTTAACCCTCACTTCTCCTCCTTTTAATCAAAATTTATCTATCATACCAAGATGGATGACCTCCCCCTAAAGGCTTACTCTCCCTTGACTATTTCACCAACAATATCTTTGGAGAGTTCTTAAGCCTATAGGAAATCTAAATAATCGAAAATAAGGGTGTTGGTAACTAACTAAACAAACCTTGTTCAACCAATATTAGACATGCCAGTTGACTGAAATCAATCAACTGAACCATGACAGTCGACTGCCATACCTAACAGTCGATTGATTTCTACAGAATGCAGAAAATAATTTTTAGAATCAAATTATAAAAATTCATAAGTAATTATATGTAATTTTAAAAATCATGAAATTTCATACGTACATTACTTACATGAAATATAATGGGTGAAAAATAGTTTTATAATAAAATATCCATAAATTTTCAAGATTGATACAAAGTTCAAAACTATTGAAACCTTTCAATATTTTGTCTAACTTTGTGTCAATATGATCAATGTTGATTGTTATCAAAAGATAGACTTCACCAAGGTTTTCTAAAATAATTTTAAAATATTTTTAAAATCTTAATTTCAATCATGGTCTATAGGGTAGATGTACATGACTTGTATATTAACTTTTCTCATGATTTATACTTATGATTGAAAGAGTTAGAGTTCATATAGATGTACTATATAAGCACATGAACTTAACTCATTTTTTAATATCTTACATGTGTCTAGGGTGTATCAATACACACACAAGTCATTCTTATAGTTTTTGTGAGATGTGGATTTTGTTATTCCCTAAATCTAAGGGTGCATGCATATATCTAGACATATCCAATTAGATTTCCTTATCTTAGGATTTCAAATCAATGTCATTGTCCTTAAGTTCAATTTTATTACCCTAAATGCATGAATATGATCATGACATAAATGAATACATAAATTACGGCAATTTACCAAACACAGCAGTCGAAGTTCAGATTTGCCCAAAACGCGCACTATAGTTTCATAATGACCAAATCGCGCGCGTAATTCCCAAAATACCCCTCCCGCCAAACAGCTTTGGAATTTAATGCAGAGAGAGGTTTGCATCCATCCGAGGCACATCTGGAAATCCTGAGCCATCCAAACGTCTCTTCTAGCCACGTGGGAGCGCCAGCCCCATGCTGTTGATGAGCACCACACGCAGCTTTCCTTCGCAAACCAACTGAGCAACACCATTTTTGATGAAACCCTAGTAGTTATCAACGACATCACTGCTCCCACGAATTTATCAGCAGTTAATCCAGAAGTTGGCGCAGCTCACTCACCAGCCGCTTCACATAGTATTATCATGTATGTATGTGTTTTTATTCTTGAGACTGCTATGAGGTTAATAAATGCATTGTAGGTGGTTGTATAACCAAGTTTGCCACACACCCATAAATACGATGTAGGCATATCATACCAAAGTAGACCAATGTGTTAGGAATATTGGAACGGCTAGAGGGGGGGTGAATAGCGTCTTTCGTGCGATGTCGGAAATCGATCGCGTCCGTGTCTACAATTTCGTTAGTACGCAGCGGAAATAGAAATGATACAATAACGAAATGAACAACACGCTAACACGGTATGTGCGTGGTTCGGAACCGCACGGTTCCTACTCCACGGATCGAGCTCTACGAGCTCTAGTGATGCACACGCACTCACTAATGACAAATACTCCTTCTCGACACAAGTCGGAGGTGGAGAAACCTCGTACAATATATCTTACAACAGTAAGAACGAAATACAAGCAATATATAATGTAAATACGAAATACAAGTAAAGAAAAGACTTTACAACACTTGTTTTGATTGCTTGAATGCTTGGTTGCTTGCTTGCACTTGAAGACCTGATTTGCACCAACAAATCGCCCCAATAGCCCTCAAGAACCGATTGTTTTTCCTCCATCACGAGCTCCATATATAGCTTGACTGTCGGAAAGTCGATCGATCGTGATCGGGACCATCGATCGTGATGCCCTTGTTGTCGTGAGACAACGGCTAGATCCTGTTGGATAAGTCCAGCGGAACCTTCATCGATCGTGATTGTGACCATCGATCGGTGATGGAGTCCTCACTCGACCGGTCGAATCTCGACTCCATTCGTGCCGATTTCGAGCACCGGTCGTGATTACATTATCGATCATTTGCTGACTCATCGATCACACCTATGGCGATGTTGCTAGGCCCATAACCCGCAGTCAAACCCTAGTTGACTCGGTCCAGTCGACTGGCACATGACACCAGTCGACTGGCACACCTCAAACATGAGGTTTTAACCCAAGTATGGTTCCCCCATACTTGCTAGACCACCCTTAGCCTAGACCTAAGCCTTCTAGCCACCTCCATCAGCCTCACACCTCTCGGATCCCTCCAAGTCATCCATGACTTGTTCATCCATTGCGCTAGCCTTCAGGTGCTTCCATCGGCTATGTCATGCTAATGGTGTCTACACCGCCAAGGCACATTGAACTTACGCCGCCAAGACTCTGCTTGGACTTTACGCCGCCAACCATTGGACTTATGCTGCCAAGACTACCGCTTGGACTTTACGCCGCCAATATCAATCCCCTTGGACTTCAAATGCCAACCCATGTTGGACTTTCCATGCCAAGACCATGCTTGGACTTTCCTTGCCAACCCATGTTGGACTTCTCAAATGCCAAGACCATGCTTGGACTTTCCTTTGCCAACCCATGTTGGACTTTTACATTGCCAAGACCATGCTTGGACTTTCCCTTGCCAACCCATGTTGGACTTTTCATGCCAAGTACCCATGACTTGGACTTTACCTTGACAATTACATTGTCATATGTTTTTGTCGAAACATCAAAACACATCAAAATATTACTCGAGCCAAACTCGAGTCCTGGTCAATCGTGACCTGGGCCGATTGCACCAACAATCTCCCCCTTTTTGATGTTTGACAAAAACCAAACAAATAAAACCAAACAAATTATTGAGTTAGAACACTAACTCAAATCCCTTACCAATTATCCCAAATTGGTAATCTTAAGTGTTCTTCCCCAAACATTCTCTCCCTTTTTGACTAACATCAAAAGGTCTTCTCTCCAAGGAGGTCAATGTCTCATGTCCCAATGAGATCTTACAATCTCCCCCTTGGTCTAAAAATATCTAGGATGCCTACCATCTTCCCAGTGATAAGTCCCATATCACTCAAGAGAGGCAATCCTATTCACTCTCCCAATTTCCAAATTGGGTATCAAAAACCCATCAATTTTCCCAAATTGATGATACTCTTCCAATAACTTCTCCTCTTCAAGGAGAAAAATACATCCATCATCCCAAGATGGATACCTCCCCCTAAAGGCTTGCTCCCCCTTGACCATTGCACCAACAATGTCCTTGGGAAGTCCCTAAGCCAATAGGAACTCTAAGCCATTAAAAGTAAGGTTAGAAATTCAACATTGAACTTTCCAACACCTTGAAATTGATACAAACCCTAAACACCTCTCCTAATCCATATCCAATGGATTTTCACCCTTTATAATGCTTCCCAAAGCATATCCTAGGGTTAGGAGTGATTAGGGACCATAACCGTAGCTGAAATCGGGTTAAACAACCATAGTTTTCCCGAAATCAGACAATCAGTCGAGTGGTTCAGCTACCAGTCGACTGACACACTCATCAGTCGACTGCCACCCAGGGCAGTCGACTGATAACTGAAAATCCCGATTTTCAGTTATCAGAAACGAGTTTTGAAAAATCATAACTAATTATACGTATATCGAAAAATCACAAAATTTGGTACGTATAATTCCTATGACCAATACAATGGGTGAAAAATGTTTGAAAGATATTTTACCCATAAAATATTGAAATTGATACAAAATTCAAAAGTGAAGAAAACTTCTAAGCTTTTGGCTCACTTTGTATCAATCTCATCAATGGTGATTGCTATCAAAAGATAGACTTCACCAAGGTTTTTCAAAATGATTTTAAAATGTTTTAAAAACCTTATTTTGGATCATATTCCTTGGGCTCTATGTACATGACTTGTACACATGCTCTCCCAATGATCCACAACTAGAATTAGATGAGTTTTAGTTCATCTAGATGCAAAAACTATGCACCTTGAACTTAACTCATATCCTAGCATCTCACATGTATCTATGGTGTATAAATACACATACATGTCAATTAGAATGTGAGATGTGGGTTTTGTTCTCCCTAATCTAGGGTTTCATGCATTTTTCTAAGGCAACTCTACTTGATTCCCTTATAAATGGGACTCCAAGTCATGCCATAGTCCTTAAATCAATTTCAATCAAAATTTTCTTAAATGCATGAATGATTATGGCATTAATGATGATATAAATAAATACATGCTCATAATCATGATGTCATGACATATGATATAAAACTAAGCATACATGACATTAACCTAAAACCTAAGCATACTCATGACATATAAAATCATAGAAATAGGCATGATGTCATGACATGACATATAGCAATCAAAGCATGACATATAAAATATATAGGTATAATAATACCTAAATTTTAATATTAATTACCATTTCATATAATTAATTGTATTTTGCCATATTTCTAGTTTTCTCCCAAGTGTGCCAAAAACCCAAAATGGCACACTAACCTCTAAACCTAAATTGTGCCAATTTTGATCATTTTATCAAACTTCTCAAGTAATATTGGCACTTCCTAAAAACTTTTAGGATTAAGACTTAAATGTATTTCCAAGGCAACCATAACCTTGAAAATAACCTAAAGTGCCACCTTTATTATGGTTGAGTTAACTACCCATCCAATCAAGGTTGGCACACCCTAAGCCCATCTAGCGTGAATCAATCACGCTCTTAGGAACCCAAAACCTATTGGAGCTCCTAGGGTTAATTAGGTATTACTTAGGGATAACCTCCCTAGATACCTTCCTAATGACCTTCCTAGGCTTATTAGCCTTGGTCATTTTGGTCTTGCCTAGGTTAACCTTAGGGATTGCCTCCCTAGCAACCTTCTTAGTGGCCACCCTAGGTTTCTTTGAAACCTTGGCCACTAGGCACAAACCTTGGTCAACTCTAGGGATGACTTCCCCATTGACCTTGGTCTTCCTAGACCTAGTTAGTGTTCCATAGTCAAATGGAACACTATGGTAAGCCACCTTAGGCTTAGGTTTTGACCCAAACCCTTCTTGCCTTTGGTTGACTTTTGTCTTTTAGATCCTACTTGTTGACTTTGATTATTTGACCTAAAAGTTTGACCAATTGACCCTTGCATTTGATTTTGCATAATGTTGAGGGTCTTTTCAGTTTTCAAGCCTTGACCTCAAGGCTTGATTTTCCTTTTCTAATATCTCAATTTTTAATTTTTCATTTTCTCTTGAGATATTTCTATTTCTAGGCATATGTCTAGATTCCTTAGCATTAAAGCCTAGATGTTCTCCTATTTTCTTAATGCTTTCCTTAGGTAATATATTTTTAGGGACATTAGTCCCAAATTTCTTCTTATTTCCTAAGTGAACACTCTTAGCACCTAAACAAAAGTATTTATTTCTATTAGCATGCTTTTCATGGCAAATTGCAAGAGAATTAAAATTTCTAGCATGCTTTTGACTTTTAAATTTAGAAGATGCATTATTAAAATATACCTTAGGGTTTGCCTTGGAGGCTCCCCTACATGTATAGCTCCTTCTTGGGTCTTTTGCTCCCTAGGGCATTGATTTATTAATGCCCAGTTCTTGACACTTGAAGCAAATGACTTGCTCCTTGCTTTTCTTGGCATTGGGAACACCGGCTTCATTGACTATTTGTGCGGTGGAGCTTTCCTAATCTTCTTTGGGCACTTGCTCTTGTAGTGCCCGGTTTCCTACACTCAAAACATATTATATGCATTTTATTATTAACACATATGTTTGAGTTACCTAGGTAGTGGTGGAGGCGAGTTGGATTTTGAGCTTCTCATCTTGGCCAGGATGTTGAAGGTTCTTCTTGAGGTTGCTCCGGTATAGAGGATGGTCTTTCCTCCTCAATCCTAGAAGTGGATGCTCCTTCCACTTCTTACACCAATTCTTTCTCCGATCCTGAAGTTGACTCCATCTCATCTTCAGATTCCTCACTTTCACTAGAGGATGAGCTCTCTTCATGGAATCTTGCCAATTTCCTCCATAGCTCCTTGGCATACGTGTAATCCCCTAGCTTGCACAAAATATCATTAGGAATTAAATCTTCCAAAAGTTTCGTTACCTTAACTTCGGTCTTGAGCTTTTGGCGTTGCTCTTGGGTCCACTTTTTCAATTTTAGGACATTTCCCTTCTTATCCCTAGGGGGTTCAAGACCTTCAATGAGGATGAACCAATCCTCTATGTTCATCATCAAGAATGTTTCCATTCTTGCTCTCCACGCCGAAAAATCTTCTCGGCCGTATGGTGGTGGAGTGTTGATATCCCATCCAAGCTTGTCTTGAAATTCCATCTTCACCCTCTAGCGTCTTGCTCCCGGTTGTTAATCCGTTGAAGAGCCACCAGGCTCTGATACCACTTGTTAGGAATATTGGAACGGCTAGAGGGGGGGTGAATAGCGTCTTTCGTGCGATGTCGGAAATCGATCGCGTCCGTGTCTACAATTTCGTTAGTACGCAGCGGAAATAGAAATGATACAATAACGAAATGAACAACACGCTAACACGAGTATGTAACGTGGTTCGGAACCGCACGGTTCCTACTCCACGGATCGAGCTCTACGAGCTCTAGTGATGCACACGCACTCACTAATGACAAATACTCCTTCTCGACACAAGTCGGAGGTGGAGAAACCTCGTACAATATATCTTACAACAGTAAGAACGAAATACAAGCAATATATAATGTAAATACGAAATACAAGTAAAGAAAAGACTTTACAACACTTGTTTTGATTGCTTGAATGCTTGGTTGCTTGCTTGCACTTGAAGACCTGATTTGCACCAACAAATCGCCCCAATAGCCCTCAAGAACCGATTGTTTTTCCTCCATCACGAGCTCCATATATAGCTTCAACCTGTGCTGGAAAAAGTCGATCAGTCGACTGATCGGGACCATCAGTCGACTGATGCCACTGTTGTCGTGAGACAACGGCTAGATCCACGCTGGATAAGTCCAACGGAACCTTCATCAGTCGACTGATTGTGACCATCAGTCGACTGATGGAGTCCTCACTCGACCAGTCGAGTCTCGACTCCGATGCGTGGCGATTTCGAGCACGGTCGTGATTACATTATCGGTCGATTTGCTCGAGCTCATCGATCATTGCACACACTATGGCGATCATTGCTAGGCCATAACCCGCAGTCAAACCCTAGTTGACTCAGTCCAGTCGACTGGCACATGACACCAGTCGACTGGCACACCTCAAACATGAGGTTTTAACCCAAGTATGGTTCCCCCATACTTGCTAGACCACCCTTAGCCTAGACCTAAGCCTTCTAGCCACCTCCATCAGCCTCACACCTCTCGGATCCCTCCAAGTCATCCATGACTTGTTCATCCATTGCGCTAGCCTTCAGGTGCTTCCATCGGCTATGTCATGCTAATGGTGTCTACACCGCCAAGGCACATTGGACTTACGCCGCCAAGACTCCGCTTGGACTTTACGCCGCCAACCATTGGACTTATGCTGCCAAGACTACCGCTTGGACTTTACGCCGCCAATATCAATCCCCTTGGACTTCAAATGCCAACCCATGTTGGACTTTCCATGCCAAGACCATGCTTGGACTTTCCTTGCCAACCCATGTTGGACTTCTCAAATGCCAAGACCATGCTTGGATTTTCCCTTGCCAACCCATGTTGGACTTTTACATTGCCAAGACCATGCTTGGACTTTCCCTTGCCAACCCATGTTGGACTTTTCATGCCAAGTACCCATGACTTGGACTTTACCTTGACAATTACATTGTCATATGTTTTTGTCGAAACATCAAAACACATCAAAACATTACTCGAGCCAAACTCGAGTCCTGGTCAATCGTGACCTGGGCCGATTGCACCAACACAATGCACCCATAATTGCGATGCAGGAGATTCATAACCGAGTTTTATCCCCACCTAAACAAATGCCACCTAACTTAAAAGGTGATGCTTCCAATTAAATCCCACGATTACTGAAGTTCCCTGATTGATATTTCCGGCACTAGGAGATTCAATCTGTCTGAGAGAGTAGGTGGTGCTGGCAATGAAATTCCCAGCACCACCGTATCCCTAAAATTTAAAATCCCAGCACCATGGGAGAGTAGGTGGTGCTGGCAATGAAATTCTCACATTTGATCCGGATAAAAAGTAATCTTTGGGAATTTAAATCCCAAGATATCACATGTACTGGGCTTCAAATTCTCAGCACCATTAAGGTTCAACAAATTCGGGATAAAATATGGTGCTGGGAATTTAAATCTCGTCACCACCGTGGTGCTGAGTTTAATACTCCCAGCACCATGGGGAATGAACTTGTCGAGATAAATTGTGGTGCTGGTAATTTATATTCCAGCACCACGATGGTAATGACATTCAAACTCCCAGCAACACCTTGGTGCTGGGAATCTAATTCACTAGACCAGGGAGATATAAGTGGTCGACATTAAGGGTGGTGCTGGGATTAGAAACCTCAGCAACACTATGGTCCTACGAATAAGACTCCCAGCACCATTGGCATTGGACTAGTCGAGATAAATGGTGGTGCTGGGAATTTATACCCCAGCACCACTATGGTAATGGGATTAAAACCCCTAGCAACACCATGGTGCTGGGAATGTAATTTCCAGCACCATGTTCATATAAGTTGGCAGAAATATTGGTGGTGCTGGGAACTAAAACCCCAGCAACACAGTGGTTATGCGTTTAAATATCCCAGCACCAGGGAGATGGAACTAGTCCAGATAAATGGTGGTGCTGGGAATTTATATCCCAGCATCACCGTGGTAATGAGATTAAAACCCCCAGCAACACAAGGATGCTGGGAATGTAATTTCCAGCACCATGTACATATAAATTGCCGGAATTGTTGGTGGTGAACTAAAACCCCAACAACACAGTGGTTCTGCGTTTAAATATCCCAGCACCAGGGAGATGGAACTAGTCCAGATAAATAGTGGTGTTGGGAATTTATATCCCAGCACCACCGTGGTAATGGGATTAAAACCCCCAACAACACCATGGTGATGAGAATGAAATTTCCAGCACCATGTACATAAAATTTGCCGGAATTGTTGGTGGTGCTGGGAACTAAAACCCCAGCAACACAGTGGTTCTGCGTTTAAAAATCCCAGCACCAGGGAGATGGAACTGGTCGAGATAAATGGTGGTCTTTGAAATTTATATCCCAGACCACCGTGGGCACAGGATATAAATTTCGACCATGGAGAGGAACCCGGTGAGAAAAGAGTGGTGTCTTTGTAATTTATATTGGAGATAAATAAAGTCGTTTAGGCGGGTCGAGTCCAAGCGTGACCTATACTATCATTCTCCACCTTTCCTTATGCTTCCAAACAGTAGTTATGAAAATTAATGCTCTGTGCCAACATTCAGACGAGTGTGCCAATTAGCATGCTGCGTGCCAATTGGCATCTTTGCGTGCCAATAGCACGCACTCCATACTGCACTGTAGGAGTGTGGAACTAAGTATCCCTCTGGCCATAAACCGGTAAATGTCTTCCTCTTCCATTCCATATAAACCGTTCATAATTTCAACATTGAAAGGTCCATCAATGGTTTGGTAAAAACCCATTCATGGCCCTATCTATCAACATCAAATGTTATAATTAGTTAAGTGCATAATTGGGAAACCTAACCATAAACTCTCATCCTCCACTTGTCTTCAGACTTCTAAAGCCTAGTTAAAAAAATTCAGCCTACTTTCATAGCACACTACATATAACAGTGTTGATTTTAAAAACATTTGCAGGGACGACCCCCTTCCTGATGAAGTGTTAACATTTTTGGAAACAATTGAATCAAATTTGAAGGATAGAGAGTTAGATGATCAAGATTCCATAAATCTGCCCAAGTAATATTCCATCTTCATCTCGCCATCGATGGGCAATAGAATTACCAGTGATCAACACCTTGATATAAATAAAGACGCTTCTTCCATACTCGAAGAAGAGTTTGTCACTGCTACCACAGTAGATCATGAATATTTTGAACAAACTTGGAGTGAAGAGGAGGTAAGTGATATACATGGGATAAGAGTTAGAATATACAAATTCTTGGAAGAATTCTTCAGATGATATCCAACATGAAGAAGGTGAGTTAAATCCAGATCAGTACAGTGACTTAGAGGAAGTGTTCCCAATTGCTGATGATCCCTATGTTTTAAATCCATAAATAAGACTATTGGCAGATGTTCATCAGATCCAAATGAATTTTTCACTGGACAAGTTTTTTCCTCTCGACAAGAGTTTAAAGATGCACTAGTAAGGCATGCGATGCTAAAAAACTTCAGATACAAGCCAGTTGACACGGACTCAATAGAATTAAAGTTATTTGCTTTAGTCGCCTTGTTCATGGAGTCTAGTTGCAAGTGAAGGCGTGGAGTTCACGTCACAAAATATGTAAAGCGACATGTGATGTTAGGGTTAGAAACAGATCACCATGCTTGCACATCCACATTTGTAGCAAACCGTATCAGTAGGACGGTTAGCTACCTCGATGATTACAAACCAAGTTCAATTCAAGAGAAATGCAAGCTAGGTTTGGTGTTCACATTTCATACAAGAAAGCATACACAAATGCATGTAAAGCATTAAAAAGAGTGGTAGGTGATTTTGATCAGGCCTATATTGATCTTCCAATGTACTTGCGTGAGTTAAGAGTTAGAGATCCTGATACATATGTTGCAGTACTAAGAAATGGTGAAAATCAATTCCATGATATTTTGGGCATTTGGTGCTTGTCGAAGAGTATTCAGTTGTATTTGCGAAAACTAATTGGAATTGATGCTACACATATGACCGCAAGTATCCTCGGTGTTTTGCTAATGATACGCTGCTGATTGGTAGAATGCAAAAATTATGCCGCTTGCATTTGGAATTGCCGGGTTGAATGTGGATCCGCTGGGAGTGGTTTTTGGATCATGTAAAGACATTCCTTGATGTCCTGCCAGAGTCATTGAGCATTGTATCAGATAGACATCGGGGGATTATATCAGCAGTTAACAAAGTGTATCCATCTGCCCATCATGGTTTTTGTTGCTATCACTTGTCTTGTAACATGGTGACAGATACCCAGGATAGATCCTCATTAGGTTTATTTTGGGCAAGAAGAGCAAATACAAGAGTTGACTTTGATCGATTAATGTAGAACATGTATGACAAACACAAGGACGCATATGCGTGGCTACAAAAGATCGATCCAAAAAGATGGGCCAATGCACACTTTCCTGGCAGGAGGTACACAATGTTAACCACGAATTGTTCCGAGTGTTTAAATGCATGATTCAAGGAAGCGTGAACTCCCATCACCAGTTTAATTGACAACACTAGAAGAAAGGTTTCTCAATGGTTCTATAACCGTGAGGAAGAATCTTCAAAAAGGTCAGGTTTTCTAACACCTTATGCCATTAAAGAGATTGATGAAAGGAGAGAAAGAACTCGATTATATGGTATTCCCATATTCACAAACGAAATGGAAGTACGCATAATAGCATCTTCGATATTGTTGATTTGGATAGGCGGTTGCATCCGCGGTGAGTTTCAAATTTCAAAATTCCTTGCTCGCATGCTATCATCCATCATATATCGAACATGGATCCATACCGTTCATGCGAGCATTATTTTCTAAGGGAAACACAGGAGGCCACTTACATGGATCGTATTTACCCATGTCGAAGTAAGAAATTTTGGCCTAATGGTGACAAAATTTTCGGAGTTCTACCTCCTCGTAGCCTTGTGCAGCCCGGGCGAAGAAAAAAGGCACGCATAGAGTCCAAACATACTGGGAGGGTGAAAAATAAATGCAGCAGATGCAAACAGCTTGGGCATAATAGGAGGTCTTGTAGAATGCCACCGGCTACTAATTCCTAAGTATGTTTATTGTGGTTGTGTAAATATTTTTAAAGGAAACAATGTTAATGTCAATGTCAATGTCAATGTTAATGTTAATGTTAAGCTATTTTGCAGAATTGTAATGGAAAATTTTGTTACGTTAGTTTGCAAAATTGTAATCTCAATATCTCTGTGTATCGTGTCCAAAATTTCCGATATTCAAGGCAGGATTAGGTTTACACAGCCAATTTTCAGAAATCAGGCCCCGTGCCAAGTGGCACGCGGCCGAAACATGGAGGTAGGAGGATCAGAAGGAAGTTTCCTCGATGCAACAACATGTGAAGTCGTTAGGTCTTTCAGTCGATGCAAAGATTTCGGAATTTGGACTCCTGTAGGTCCATCAATGGGTTTTGGCCAAAATCCAGTGACCACCGTGTTCTGAATTTAAATCACACCACCTTATTTCGCCTTTGAAAGTGTACGGTAATCGGGAATTAAAATCCCAGTGACCACCGTGTTCCCTACGATTAAATTGTACGTGGTCACGAGGTGAAATCCTGTGACCACTGTGTTCCCCGCCACTTTAAATTGACGCGGTCCCGGGAATTGAAATCAAAGACCACCTTATTTCCTACTGTTTGAAAGTGTACGCGATCGAATGAAATCCCGTGACCACTTGTGTTCCCCCGGCTAGTTCTATCAGACGTGGTCCCGAAATTGAAATCCCAGGACCACCGTGTGTTCCCGACCACTTAAATTGACGCGTGGTCCCGGGAATTGAAATCCCAGCACCACCTTATTTCCGGCCTGTTTGAAAGTGTATGTGGTAATCGAATCAAATCCCAGACCACCGTGTGTTCCTGGCCGCTTTCTAAATTATGCACGGTCCGGGAATTAAAATCCTGTAGGCCACGCGGTGTTCCGCCACCACTTCTAAATTAGTGCAGATCGGGAAATGAAATCCCAGCACCACCTTATTCCTTAGCCATTTCGAAATTGTACGTGGTGCTGGGAAATAAATTCCCAGGACCACTTTGTTTCTGGGATTATAATTACCAGCACCAAAGTATTCTAAATCCGTCCGACCGCACCCGACCCGTTAATATAAAACTCCCCGGTGGAAGTTCAAACATCTCAACACCACATTTCATTTCTCTATCGCTCCTTGCGTTCTGTCTCTGTGGAATTCCGCTTCCGTTCCCCGGCGGCCGTTCAAACTCTTCGGTTCCAGTTCAAACTCCCCGGTGCCAGTCAAAACCCCCCCGTGTCAGTTAAACCTCCCCGGTGCGAGTTAAAACATCTCAACACCAGCTCAACACCATCTCAACGCGATTTTCGACCTAAGTAAGTTTTGTAGATTTCTTAAATTCTGTGTCGCTATCGTTTCTTCCGATCTATCTAGGGTTTTTGCCTTTTTCCGTTCACGATCTCGTTTAAACTCGGGCCTGATAGGGTTTAGGGTTTTAGGGTTTACCATTTAAGCAGAGGTAACGTTTGTTTGTATCATCACACATGTTTCAATCCATTTCATCTATCAGTTTAAAATCGCTGTATTACAATGCATTTGGTTGTTAACCTAGGGAAATTTTTTCAGTTAACGATGGCTTCAACTGGTGAATCATCAAGCGATACTTCTGCAAGAACCCGTGCGTTGATGCGAGGAAGAACCAAGAGAATGAACTGGAAAAGCAACGTTTCCCAGTTTAAAAAATTTATTGCAAGTGTGCCGCCGAGTGTGGAAGAAGAAACGCTTATTCGGAGCTCCCCCTTTGCGTGGGTTTTGGACATTCCAGATATTACCCATGTCAGACCCCTCGTTCAGAATATGTTTGATAATTGGGACTGCACGGAGAAATGTTTTATATTCCAAGACAAGAAATTGCATTTCACAAAGACGGATGTCTCCCTCATCCTTGGTCTACCAGATGATGGACTCGAAGTTCCTATGAATAATGAAGCTCCGTCTTGACAGCTATATATTCAATATTTTGTGAAAGCTGATTGCTCTAACAAGCATCTGGAGGATTTATTGAAGACTTCCAGATCTCCAGATAATTTAGGATCTGCAAAACTTTATTGTCAGTTGTTTATTTTATATTTTTTCTCTTGTGTGTTTTTTACTACCACCAGCAGTAAGCCTAGAATAGCTATGCGATCACTTATAGATTGTGTAGAGGATTTTGATAACTTAGGCAGGTACAATTGGTGCGAAGCACTTTATACGTACATGGCTCCTCAAATGGAGTCAATTGGTATGGGAGTCACATTGCGACCAAAAGCAGACGTCGTAGGTGGATCCACCAGACCAATGCTTAAGGGTTTCGCACACTTATTGGCTGTGAGTGAATATATTTTATGTCTTCCGCAAATAGTATAGATAAATCTGTCTATTAACAACTAATCTTGTCATTCCAGGTATGGATGTGCGAGCATTTGTGTATCCTACCTCCACACGTCCCTCATGCTTTGCCAAGAATGCTGAGATGGAGGTGGAGTTCCACAAATGTAAGGGTCGTTAAGAAGATGGTAGATGGTCTCGTACCTGACAAAATAATTGTCGAGATCAAGATCTGGTACATACCGCTTCCCCACCTAGATTTTCTGCATCAACTCCTCAACCCGAAACTCAGGTCGACGCAAGAGGAATGACCTGTCCAGTATGCCAGGAGAATGCAGAAATTGTATCTACTCTAAGCACCAAGCTAGTTGAAGCAAGGTGTGATTTTGAAAGCACCTCCCTACTTAAGGAAGCGACCATCGAACAACAAGAAAAGACAATACAGGAGCTTCTTCAAGAGTTAGAGGAGGTCAGGAAGAGGAAGGACAACGAGATAAGTGAAAGGGATGATATAATTGCTGAAAAAGAAGCATTAATCAGAAAAGACAGGTTTAATCGAGCTTCAACTCAATTTACAATCCCGGGATGTAGAGGGTTACAATCACACCTTATACAAGCCGCATAAACCCAACAAATTTCTCTTCTGCATACACTAGGTGGAAGGTTTGTGTGTGAGGAAGAAGGCTCTTGACGGTCTATCACCCCCTAGCCTTAGAAGCCTCCCTCCTGCATGGTTTTCAAACATCCCTAAAAGAAGGAGAGTTGAAACTCAAATTGTCCCCAGCAAGGCTATTGAGTATCCCTCAGTAGACCCTAATATCTCTCCTGCAGAGCCAAACATTGAGCAGGAGTCAGGCCAGGATAAAAAAGGGAAATCAATTGCCGAGGAGGGTGAACCCGAAATATCAGATACCGGCACACAAGTCTCCACAGAAAAACAACCAACACTCGACGAAGTCAAGCAGAGGATATTGGAGGTGAGCATAAGTTATCCTGTCCAGTCCTATTTTTCAGACAAAATATTTCTGAAACTCAACAGTTTTATTTTGTATACAGCAAGCTTATAAAGAATTCATCAGTAAGATGGATCCAAACGTCGGGGAGTCTTTATTGAAACTAAAAAAAATAGAGTAAGACAATCTTATATTCTTTGTATATACCTTTCATCTTATGTTTTGAGAGTTGCTAATAACCCTTTCCTTGTGTAGTGTGACAGTATCAGGACCAGTGTGGAAGACCGATGCTATTAACTTATAGATGGACTCTTTCCTTACAATATTTGATTGGAATGTTTTGACACATGGGGATTGCATAAGCACATATTTTTCAGTCTTATGAGCAAAGGCAAGGTGACTGATAAGGCGTACTATAACTCAATTTTCTGTGGGACTGGATTCCCGGTAAGTTTTTGGCCCTTTTGCAAGGAATTGTAAACTTTACGGCTTCGGTGTTTTGACAGATTTTTTTATACACAGGATATGTTTAATATTATGTACGCCCAAGCATTCGAGCAAACTTTTAAAACCCCAGGCAATCCAATCAGATACATATTTTGTCCAATAATCCGTGACGATCACTGCCACCTACTAGTGGCCGACTTGGAAATTTCAGAGTTCATCCACTACAACTCCTTGTCCGTCAGGAAGGCTTACACTACTCAATTTGAAGAAACAGTAAGCATTAGATTAGATTTCAGCTAAATAAACCGTTTGTGTATGGAGGATTCATAGCATTTATTTCGGTCCCAGGTTGAATTCTTTAAAAAGATGCACTCTTCGTATTATGATAACTGGCATCCTGGCCTGGCTGAAAAAATTTGTAATGCAAACTTTTCCGTGCGTCGAGTCCAGGGTCCTAGACAAAGCTCTTCGTAAGACATCTAATAATCTTTGTAAATACCATATTTTATAAGCTAGCATTGGACTAATAATTTTTAATTTTTTACAGCTATGATTGCGCATTTTTTATAATACGATACATTGAGAGCCTACTATTTGGGTACCCTAAAAGATTCAGACAGCAGGATATGAGGAGCTTCAGATTCGTGGTGGGGAATAGAATAATGCGCAGCTCACAATTTTGTTTGCAATTATGACTGTGCTGTATAGTGGGATATGTTGTAAGACTATACAGAGTTTTAGATATGTAACTACACCAAGGTGCCTGCCTGTAAAAGTCATTAGTCAGCTGCAAAGGTGTTTGCAATCTGTGTAGTATCTGTACAATTATGGAATATATATACTTTGTTAAATATTTCAACCACTTCGACTTTATGATTTTGTGATGTGATTTCTACGTGGTGCTGGGAATTAAATTTCCAGGACCACCGTGTTCCTGGGATTAAGATTCCCAAAGACCACCTTATTTCTACTACCGCAAATGGACGTGGTCCTGAGAATTATATTTCCAGGACCACTGTGTTCCTGGGAGTTACATTCCCAGCACCACCGTATTCCTCGGCCAATTCGAAACTGTACGTGGTGCTGGGAATTCACTTTCCAGCACCAACGTGTTCTTGGGATTAAGATTCCCAGCACCACCTTTTTTCTCGGCCAGTTCGCGAATGGACGTGGTGCTGGGAATTAAATTTCCAGGACCACTGTCTTCCCGGGATTTAATTCCCAAAGACCACATTTTATCTCGGCCCAGCTGACATCAGACGTGGTGCTGGGAATTCACTTACCAGCACCACGGTGTTCCTGGGGTTTAGATGCCCAACACCACCTTATTTCTCGGCCAGGTCGCAAACGGACGTGGTCCTGGGAATTAAATTTCCAGGACCACTGTGTTCCTGGGATTTAATTCTCAACACCACATTTTCAGAATCGTGCCCGCGCAAGTGGCACGAGGCCTAAACCGGGAGGCGGAGGATCACAACGGTTTGCTCGACGCAACAACATGTGAAGCCGTAGGTCTTTCACCGATGTAAAGAATTCGAATTGACTCAGAGGTTCATCAATGGGTTTCAAAACCTATCGATGGCCCTAGTCACCTCAACTTCGTCCAAACCAACTCCAAAGTGGCTTTGGGACTTTCCCTCCTCGTATCGTGGTCCAAAATTTCGATTTTCAAGGCATGATTAATTCCCAAAGACACTACATTTTATCTCGCCCGAGATCGACGCGGTGCCGGGAATTCACTTACCAAAGACTACTTGTTCCTGGGATTGAGATTCCCAGCACCACCTTATTTCGCCGTCGCAATGGACGCGGGTCCCGGGAATTAAATTTCCAGACCATCGTTCTCGGATTTAATTCTCAAAGACTACATTTTCAGAATCGTGCCCGCGCAAGTGGCACGAGGCCGAAACTGGGAGGCAGGAGGATCACAAGGAAGTTTGCTCGACGCAACAACATGTGAAGCC